>CM019041.1:36177144-38698406 GCA_009664405.1 Drosophila bifasciata
TATGCAAAGCCAATCAAATCCAAATCAATAACAATAACAATAAACTCGTACCCCCCCAGCAACCATATGGAAGACATCAAGTGTCTCTCTGCCCCGCAAGCTCCATTGTGTCGCCTCCGCCTCCTCCTCCTCTGATGTGGCAATCCGCAACAACAAAGGGCACAACAAAAATCAAAGCAAACCCGACAACAACAACAACAACAACAAAAATTTAATAATAATAATAACTTAACGATGCTGGAAATTGTTTAGCGGTAAAGAAATGCAACTGCAACTGCAAACTGCAAACTTGCAACGGCATTTGTAGCGGCATCTGGTCTTGCCTCTTTCCCATAATGATTTTTTTTTTTTTTTTTAATTTTTTGGCATCTGTTTTGGCCAGACGGCTCACGAGACGAGTCATCGAGTCGACGGACATTGATTGTCATTGTCATGGCCAGAAGAAAACGCATTCAAACGAATCAACGTCAGAGAGGCAACTGCCTGGTGTGGCAGTGACTATCAACAGGGTACAGTGGCAACGGGGAAAGAGGGTAGTGAAAGGTAGTGAATAATGTCATATATGGAATTCCGTTAAATTCGTATTTAAGCATTAAATATTATTTTGAGTACTCAAAAGTTTAATTCTGCTGGCTAAAAGGTTGCAGTTTTGCCACAAAAAGAGGGAGGGATACACAGAGAAGCACCCTTTGAACTTCTTGTTATTATTTTTAATTTAATTATTGGTGTGTTGATTTTTTTACAGTGAAATATTTAAATATAATCCCGGGCACATCTGTCTATAATATAGTTTGCGTTATGTAATTAAATATAGCTATTTATGGAGCTGCCTTTGAGTAAAGTTTTAAATTTCAAACAGTTGAATGGAAGACCTGTTGGTCGAGGCAAAAGTGCATTAATTTCGTTTGAAAATTCCTTTTAATTTTAAAGTTATATCTGGTACAAACTAACATACATATGCATGTAGTAAATATGTAAAATATGTATTATATATAAATTTGTTCATTTGTCTCTTTTTCTGTAGCTCTGTAATTATTTATTTTTATTTATTGCCGCTTAAGCTCGCTTGAACCATGGCTTGCCTTTTTTAATAAAATTTATTTAGTTTATTTGTGTTATTAAATAGTCTCAAAAATCATTCAAATTCGTTGTTGAATATTTTGTGTATTTATTTATTAAACAAGCCAAATATTAAAAGATCTTCTTCAGGTGATAAATAATAGGCTTGAAGTCCTCCAATCTTAAGAGCCTGCTGATTGACAGTTTTTTCTGTTCCTGTTTATGGATACCCCCTCCAAATGCCTTGCCCCATCACCTGCTACACATATGTATACCAATATATGGCATTGTTTTCTTGGTCTGCTCTTAATAATGCCATGGGGTGCTGGAAGGGGCGGGGGGAAAGACTCATAAATTTTCAATTTCTGGCTTTTGTGTGTGTTTTTGTTTTGTTTTGTTTTGTGGCTGACACAATTTTTGCTGGCATTTCGCAGGCATTTCATTTGGTTAAACAATTTTCGCATGCTCTAACCTCTCCCCCTCCCCATCCCCGCAGCCAGTCCAACATTTTACATTCCCATTGTGCGTTCAATAAACTAAACTATTGTTAATGTTAATCGTATTGTAGTTGTTTGTTATTTGGCTGCTTTTGTTGTTGTTGTTGTTTCTGCATTTGAAATATTTTTTTTTTTTTTAATTTTTAAGTTGTTTTTGTTGCAGCACAAAGTATGATAGTGTGTGTGTGTATGTGTGTGGCCGTTGCATTTATGTAGGTCAATGGGTGAAAAATGTATGTGTGGAAGGTCTGCCTAGGAGTTGTCCATATAGAGTCCACAATCCACACAGGCTTTCAGGCTACAATACACATAGGCTTACAGGCCACAATCCATACAGGCGTACAGGCTACAATCCACACAGGCTACAATCCACACAGGCGTACAGGCTACAATCCTAACAGGCGTACAGGCTACAATCCACACAGGCTTTCAGGCTACAATCCACACAGCCTACAGGCTACAATCCACAAAGGGTACAGGCTACAATCCACACAGGATACAGGCTACAATCCACACAGGCTAACAGTACACAATCCACTCAGGCTTACAGTCCACAATCCACACAGGATTACAGTACACAATCCACACCGGCGTACAGTCCACATTCCACTCAGGCTTACAGTTCACAATCCACACAGGCTTACAGTACACAGAATAAGCACAAAAGGTGGGAAGGTCAAAAGGCGACAGCGACACGATCAAACATGCATCAGACATGATCTCCAGAGACACGATCAGACATGATCTTCAAAAGTTTCATGGAATATACATATTCCAAAGTCAAGTTCAAAGTCAGTTCAAAGCCACCAGCAAGAGATGAAACAAGGAAGCAGCCAACAACTGTAAATACATATACAGTACTGTAGATGGGGCAGGCGGCAGCATACCAGCTGTTGAGTGGCACCTGGCAGACACCCCCCACCGCTGCCCTACTACCCTTGACTGTGAAACGGAACCACACTTGAAGCTTCAGCAGTCTGCAGCATCGCCGCTGGCAATCAATCCGCGCTGGCACTTGACTCCATGGATCATTCATATGCTCACTGTTCAATCGTTCAATCGTTCATCATTCACCCTTCGCACGCGTAATGTTTAATGTTTTTTTGTATTATTGTTTAAATATTTAAGTGGCTGAGCCACTCCTCCTACCCCCTAATAATATGTTTTCTGGCCAGGCATTGACATTGGCCTAAATTTAATAAAGTAATTTTTTGTTTTTGTTTTTGGTTGCGTTTCACACACAAACACACAATTATTTGTTGGAGGCTTAGAATTAAACAGACGACGCTGGGGATTGGGGATTGGGATGACACATCTGTTACGCAGAAAGCGTTTGATTTGATGATTTCATTGCGGTTTTTCCGCTCCCCTCTAGCACTCTATATCTCTCACTCTATCTCTATCACTTTTTCTCTCTTTCTTTTGTTACTTGAATTTTTTTGAATTTTATTAATTCATATCTACATTTGATTTTGGCCAGAAAAAGCGAAGAATATGAGAAAAGGAAGTCGTTGTGCCACACGGGCAGGCACGCTTCCACCTATAAACAGTGGCAGAGGGGCACAGAGGCAGGGAGGCACGGAGGCACAGAGGTACGGAGGCGGTACATCTTCCCCCCACCATCTTTGCATTATTTGACTTGAACAATAACCAAAACAATAACAGAATAAATAAGCGCAGCTTATGCATACAATCATTTATGATGCGACTCAGGGATGTTCATTATTTTAATCAAAATAAAATAAGAAAAATAAGAAAAATAGCAGATAATATAAAAATAAATATAAATAAAAATAAACTACTAAAAATTATTTAAGCTTTAAAAAATGTTTATTACAATATTATAATAAACTTTAAATAAAAAAAATACAATTTTCGTAGGTTTATGTTTGAGTATTTTTGGAAATAAATTATTTACATAATTTAATAATTAATGAACTAATTTATAGATAGAATACTCTCATTTGCAAGTGTAAAATTAAGAAAATTTATTTTTCTTGTTGCACCCAACAAATCCCGCTGCAGGAACCCAGCCCAAACCCAAACCCAATGCAGCACCTCCCATGGCAACGGCTTGGCTTGTTTGTAGCACAACATTTCACGTGAAAAGTTCCTATGTATACCCCCGATCTATGATTAATGAGAGGGTATCTTAGCTGAAACAACAACAGTAGAGCTGTAGAGCCGACACAGAGGCCTATGGAGCAGTGCGGAGGAGCAGTGCAGAGCAGAGCAGAGCAGAGAGCAGCTGATTCAGCGTCTCTCTGTTGGATTCTACTTAGTAGTACTTGGCGTGTGGCCCCTATGCCCGTTCGTCCAGTCATAAACTGGTTTAACGACTTGCAAGACTCTTATAGAACAGAGACAGAGGGAGAGTGAGACGGTGAGACTGAGGATAGGAGACAGCGAGGTGTGTGACAGGGAGCGGGGGGGATAATAGTGCGGCAGGTAGCAGGCAGCTGGCCCTGCCATGTCCCCATGTCCATTTTCATTTCCATTCGCATTTCCAATTTCAGCTACAATAACAACAGCATAAATGATAATCAGACAATTGAGGCTGCACTTGGACTTGAAATTCATTTTGACCGTGAGTCAGAAGAGACCCCTCCACACTGCACCAATTCATCCATCAATAGATCGAGAGAGAGAGAGAGAAGGAATCGTCCCACCGCTGTCTACAAGTTTCTATTACCGATAAGATAATAGTAACAGCGACCGATAAAAGATAACTACTGGTTAGTCAGAGCCCTCCCAGCAGTAGACAAAGAGAGGTAGGCAGAGGGAGCTACAGAGATGCAATAAACAATAAAAAAAATAAAAAAAGATAATGTACATGGAAGCATCAGAATCAGTGCATGGCAGTTGGCAAAGTGTAAATGATTTAATATACAACACACACACACACCAGGCAAATGCCAATCCAGTTAAGAAAGGCAGCTAACTGTAAAGAAAACTGACTGCCAGCCAGCTGTAGATAAAATTTAATCACTTATGATTGTTCATTGTGATTGTTCCATATGTGTGTCTGGTTTTGAGTATGGGATAAGCTCCATTTTTAGTGGCAAGTGGCAAGAGCAAATCGATCATTTAACACCCCACAGAGTGTGAGAGAGAGAGAGAAAGAGACATAGACGATGGCTTGGCTTGGCTGCCTTGCTTCTAATTGGCAGCAGCCTCGCTTTGGCTTTGGCTTTCGGCATGCATGTGCATGCTCGACTTAATATTTGCGTGTGTGTGTGTGTGTGTGCTCTCTCGCTTAACGGTCGTTTATTACGAGCAGCTGTAAAGCTGCAATCGTTCACTGGCAGCAGGGGTGTATCTATGGAGCACCTGGAGCAAGGACCTGCTGCAACGATTCCGATTCCTCTTCTTCGTTGTTGTTTGACTTTTGCTGTATTGATTTTTAGCAGCAGGCAGCCAGGCCAGAGACGACAGGTTCAAACACGCGCACAGGCACGCACGAGCACGTTCGGTAACAAGGGGGGAAGTGGAGGCCCAAAAACACACCCTCGGCTGTATCTGTATCTGTATTTTTGTATTTGTATCTGTATCCCTGTAGCCCCTGGATACCAAGACACTAGCAGAAATAGCCAACAGCCTAGCAGTTAATTAGTTAAAAGGCACCGAAATCAGCTAAGAACGCAAAAGGGACAGGGTCCTTTCGGTCGCACAAGGATATCAGGGGGCGGGAGCACAAGTTACATCACGTTCAAATGCGATTCATTTTTGAAATGGAACTCACTTTGTGGCTCAGCAGCAGTTTATTTCGGCTGTTCGTGTTTAAATAATATTGCACACCAGGCGCGCGCGACACTATCAAATCAAACCACAAGAGCACGCAAAAAACACACACGGCAAAAAAAAATAACACTCAGCTCTACCTTGCTGCGGCACGAACGGTATTCAGGCGACTCACTCGGCGTAACGGGCGCTTCTGTTGCAAGCGACAGCTAAGCGCCATCTGTTGTTTGACGCGCGCTGCCAGTGCCAGGGTATAAGCATATTAGGTGGGTGCCTAATCGGCAAGGTCGTCTCTGTTATTCGAAGTTTAATGGATATCAAATCGAAGGTGGGGTAAAAACGCTGCTCCAAATACTGCATGTGCTTAAAATACTGGGGAAAAAACGAATAATCAAGATCATCAAATAATGTACAATTTTCTATATATCTTGGACATTCAGAAGAGGGCACCTCACAGAGCTGACCCTACCTAACATTCATACACCATTTGGTCTGTGCGATAGGTGTTGCGCACCGCTATCGATAGTCAAGTATCGCCTTTGCGATTTCGACGATAGTTCTTTGCACACCGATGCTATCGTATCAATAATAAATAATATTGCTCATATCGATATATCGATAGAATATCAACAATCTCAATGTAAACTCGTATCAACATCCAAAAAGGAAAACCAAAACGTCAAACAACTTTATGAAATTACGCAAATTGTGCTCGATAATCCTGTAAAAGGTAAGCTCCACCAAATGGTCCGCTCGGTTTATCCGAAAGCAACATTTTGTCAATATCTTCTGTGTGGATTGCCTCAAAAATGGCTGAATTTACCGAAATCCACGCATCGCGTCACTTTTTTTTGCTTCGTTTTTTTTTTTGCGTCTGTTGCTGCTTGCACTGGTATTGCGCCTTGGTGTGCTGCAATTCAGATAAACTGTGACTGTGTGTGTGTGTGTGTGTCGTGTGCGCTATATTCTGTATGTGTCTCATCTCCCCCGCAGCATCATCAGCAGCCGGTGCTACCCAAACATTACAGATGTCCTACTTTGGCGTCTACATTCCGCCGTCCAAGGCTGGCTTCGAGGGCACCGCGTCCCAGTGTGCGGGCTCCATAGCGGCGGTGAATATCAAGCCAGTTCCACAGTCATCTACGGCCACCACCAACAACAATGCGACAGTCACAGCAGCAGCCGCAACAGCGGCATCATCTTCAGGCGCAACAGATGATCCCAATGCGGACAACTATGAGGATCCCGAATATCCACGTAAGTGCGTTGTTTCAGTTTCAGTTTCAGTTTGTTTTTTTGTTACGGGAAGACGCTTGTTGCTTCCTAAGAGCGCGCGCGCGGTGTGTGCACACAACCATGACTAAGTGCTCGCGTGTGTGTGTGTGAGAGAGAGCAATCCCATGAAATTCTCGAGGTTTTCGCAGCTATTTCGCTCGCACAGTCGATTCCCTCCATCCCAGCAATAACGCATGGCGCCCCTATATGGCAATAAATTGGCATAAAATGCAATTTAATTACACCACATGTGTAATTACACACCCTCCTCGCTCGCACCCCTTCCCATCAACATCTACCTATCCGTTTGGCTTCGCGTAAGCCAATTAAATGCGTTTACCCGCGATTAACTTTGGGCCTGGAAAGGCCCCACACCTCCCACACTGCCATCAATAGGGCCTTGACCCGCCTGCCACCCACAGCATTGCCTTTTTGCATTGCGATTCTTCCCTTCAAAATATTCTTCAGTTTTCGAGTGTTATTTATAATGTCAGCTGCACAGGGAGAGAGAGAGAGAGAGATGGAGAGAGCGAGTGCTACGGCGCGTAGTAGCCCCTAGAAGTGGTTTGTGCGTTTTGCGTATGCCCCGGATCCAATATTTATATACATATCCCCAGCTAATGTGTCGAATGCTTCCCCGGAACAATTGTGGGCTGTGGCCCGCCTCTCCTCTTCTGTCCTCTCTCTGTATCTGTTTGTTTGCAGCCAAGCAAGAACAACAGCATGCAATCAAAGTGTCGTTGCCCACCGAAAAAGAAACAAAAGAAGGGTGAAAGAATGCACACAAAAAATAGCATGCACCGAATGCCGAAGTTTTTAATACCCTTTGGTAAAGTCGCGACCACTGAAGCGCGACTCACAACGTTCCCTCTCGTTTTGTATTCAAGTACAGTAAGAGCTGCAAATAATTGTATTTACTGTTCTTCTGCAACACTGTCCAGCACTTGCTATCTCTTTCTTAGTCAATGGCACTGCTTGAGTCCTGCCTGATTGAGTCAATGTGGTGGGTAGGAGGGGGGAGACGACTCCTCTTGCTCATATGAAATCAATCTAAATATGGTATCATAATAGTAGGCTATAAAAAGCCTATACTATGGGTGCGGGCTATCGAGGTAGGCTATGGGGTAGGTAGCCTTGACGGCTGATAGTAGCATAACAATAATCTATGACGGATCTACGGCACAAGAAAGAAAATCTGTAATACAAATTCTGTGATATTGTTGTAGGGGAAAGAAAACATCCAAATATACAATCCAAAAGGTAGGGCAATTGTTGTTGGTGCCAATAACTGCGTCACACGCAGCAACCTCCCTCCCTCTCTTTGCTTTTGTTGCGCATTTGATTTTGTTTTGCTTAACACATTTCGCGCCTCATCTGGCATTCATTCCACTCATTCGTCATTTGTCGCTTTGCCATTTTCCCACATTTTCCCACATTTTCGCCACATTTCGTTATTCTCAGCCTCAGCCTCTGCCACTGGCTGTGCTGTGCTGTGCTGTGATGTGCCATTCGAATGGCGTGACCAGTCGCGTCGTGTAGCGTCTGCTGCTTGTGTTTGGTTTTAGTAGCTCAATTTATTAATGATACAATACCCTACCACCCCCACCACCACGACCACCATCACCATCCACAGCCGACTCGCCACTTTGGCTGATCTTTACCGAAAAATCAAAGGCACTGGAGGTGCTGCGACACTACAAGGAGGCACGACTGCGTGAGTTTCCCAATCGCGAGCAGGCAGAAAGTTACGTGCAGTTTGGATTCGAGAGCATCGAATCGCTGAAACGATTTGGCAAGGCCAAGCCAGTGAGCAGTAAGTCCCAGACAGATAAACCAATGCATTAGAATAGAGATCTAATCGAATGACCTTTACCCTCCACAGAGCCACTGGCTATGAGCAACAACTTTAAGCCATCGTCGTCGGGATCGACAGACGGTCCGTACTCAACATCGCCCACCGCCAGCAGCAGCAGCAACAGTGGCACCAGCAGCATCGGTAGTTTGGCTGCCTCCATGTCGAATATGCTGATTGTGAATCAAACAATATCGGCGCTGCCCAGCATCACCATCAATTTGAGCAGCAGCAAAAGTGCCACCAGTGTGTCTATTAATGGCAGCAGCATAACCACAAACAGCAGCAGCAGCAACAGTGCCAGTGGGACTGGCACTGGAACAGTGGCCAAGCATGAGGCAGGAACTACCAGCAACAGTAGCAACAGCACCACCAGCAGCAGCAGCGGTGAGCGTCCACCATTCCGTGCACCCAGCAAGCAGGAGCTTGTCGAATTCCGTAAACAGATAGAGACTGGCAATATCGAGCGAGTGCAGCGTATTGTCTGGGAGAATCCCCGCTTTCTCATCAGCAATGGGGACACACCCACCAGCCTGAAGGAGGGCTGTCGCTACAATGCCATGCACATTTGTGCCCAAGTGAATCAGGCGCGTGCCGCCGAAATGATACTAAAGATCATCACCGATCGCGAGTTCACACTACAATATGCCGGCAAGAAGGCCAATGGGGAGATGTGCGCCACCCTCAATGACAATCTGCTCGACTACTATTTGAATATGCCCGATAAGGCGCGCGGCGAGACGCCGCTACATTTTGCGGTCAAGAATGGACATGTGGCCGTCGTTGAGGTTCTCATTTCGTATCCACAATGCAAATCGTTGGCCAACTTTGAGGGCAAAGAGCCCAAAGATGTGAGTCCAAAAGGGATAATCCTTTTGCTTAGAAATCTTTCTAATCTCGTGTCTGTCTGTCTGTCCCCACAGATCATTTGTTTGCGTGCACCGCATGCCTCGCCCGAGGTTGTCAAGAAGTTGGAGCTGCTATTGGGAGATCCGCACTATGTGCCCGTGCTGAGATCCGAGGCAAATGAGGTGCCGCCACAGGTGGGCCAGCCATTTACGCCCAACGAACCGCCGGTGAGTCTCAAAGGAAACACACGGAAACACTCTCTGTGTATCTCTGTCTATATCTATATCCAACTGTGTGCCTATTTAGAATTTGCAGCAAACGACAAAGGACTGTAATGGACTCACCATGAAAATGACCATCAGCGCATTGGCGGGACCTATGGAGCGGGAGAAGGCCATACATTTCTATCGTCGCTGGAAGACGCCGCCACGCATTGGCGCCAAAAATATGTCACCGCTGGCCATCTCGCCGTTTGCATCGCCCGTGAAGGTGACGCCCACCAAGTCCATCTTTCATAGCAATTTGAATGGCCAAGGCGGCGCCACATCCACACCTGCAGGCCGACGTGCGCTCTTCAGCCCGAATAGAGCGGCCACCAGCTCGCCGAAGCCCTTGCTGATCAATGGCAAGGAGTGCGAGAACAACAACAACAATAACGACAACTGCTTGATCAAGCGTCTGGGCGGTGGCTTAATGGATATGCCAGCCACACCGATACGCCAGCTGAAGCCGGATCTATTTTTGGCATATCGCGGCCAAACGGAATACTCGCCCTCTGGCGAGGACAGCGTGCTGGGGGGCATCGATGCGAGTATGCGGGACATGAGCATCAGCATGAAGATGAATATGAACGTGTCGGAGATGTCGCAGCTGAACGACAGCTTCCGTGAGCGTCACATCAAGAATTCGGACATTGAGAAGGGCCTGGAGGTGGTGGGCCGACAGCTGGCACGCCAGGAGAATCTCGAGTGGCGCGAATACTGGGACTTTCTCGACTCGTTCGTGGACATCTCCACCGAGTCCGGTCTGGAGCGACTGGAGGGGTATCTGCAGCAAAAGGCCGAGCAGGCGCAGGTCTGGAGTCTGGCCGAAAAGTCTGATCAGGCTTGGAATTTCGCGGCTCAAATTGATGAGTATTTGGATATGGTCTCAGGCGATCAGCAGCACCAGCATCAGAAGCATCGCAAGGGCAAGGGTGGGGCGGCAGCGGCAGCGGCTGCTGCTGCTGGTGGTGGTTCCACCACCCAGGTAATGACACCCTATACATGCGTGGAGAAGTCTTTGCAGGTGTTTGCCAAGCGCATCACCAAGACGCTCATCAACAACATTGGCAACATGGTCTCCATCAATGACACCCTGCTCTGCGAGCTCAAAAGACTGAAATCGCTGATTGTCAGCTTCAAGGACGATGCTCGATTCGTCAGCGTTAGCTTCACCAAGGTACACTCCCGCATTGCCCATCTGGTGGCCAGCTATGTGGCCCATTCGCAGGAGGTCAATGTAGCCATACGCCTGCAGCTGCTCCAGATGCTGCGCCATCTTGTACAGCTGCACGATGACCGTCGCGATCATCTGGGCTGCGTCTGTGCCAGCCTGCTGCAGATGCTCGAACAGGCACCGGTCCATGCCGTACAGCTGCCCGATGCCCTCAAGACGGAGAGCCTTTGCTCGGCCGCCTGGCACACGGAGCAGTCGTGCGCCTGCATTTGGGATGCGAATCTCAGTCGAAAGACCAGTCGACGTAAGCGCACGGAATCGATGAAGCGTGCAGCAGCAGCCCAGGTTCAGGATACACCAGCACCAACACCAGCACCAGCACCCGGTTCTCCCACAGCTACTGCCACATCCACAGCGGCAGTAGCTGCCAATGTTTTGCGTTCCAAAGTCCAGGACTGGCCCTGGCAAAGTCGCACCCGGCGCAGCCGCCAAAACAGCGACAACGACGACGATGAGGATAGCACCGATGGGAATTCCTTTGTGAGTGCAACAATCCATTAATAAACCGAACTTGTAATCTACTTTTGATTGCCTCCCTGCAGTTCGATGCCAGAGACGTGTGGCCGCAGCAGCTGTACAGCAGCAGCGATGATGAGGAGCAGTTTCGCACACCGCCAGAGTCCATGTCACCGCGTACATCCATCTGTCTAGAGCCGGACTACAAACTCTTTATCTTTGGGTAAATAATACCAATAATAATGTCGAACGAAATCCCAAATTGAAACCCATATAACCGGCTTGCAGCACGGAGCCAACGAAGCGCGATTTGGATGTTCTGAATGCCATTTTCCATGTGGATGTGGAGAAGGAAACGCTGCCGCATGTGTATGCTTGGAAAACGATCATGGAGAACTATCCCACAGCTGAAATGGATCTGTAAGTTTCAGCTCACTTTCCTCTCTTAGTGGCAGCCATTCATTGAAATCCGTTTTGCAGCTTCCCATCGCCAACGAATGTTAAGAAGACGCACAAGCCCGTTCTGTGGTCCGGCTCCTCCAAGCCTTTGGAGGGTAGCGCCGGCACCGCCAAGCACAGCCAAAGCTTGATTCATCCCAAACGTCTGTTTGGCACACCCAAGCTCAATTCGGCGGCCAGTCGTCGCGGCGCGGGCGCAGCGTCATCAACAGCGTCGGCACCATCGACGCCGCCCAAGCCAGCGCGCTTGCCGCGTACACCCGGCCAGTCGAACGGCCCGCCGGCTGCCAGTGAACCAATTCAGATCACAGTGAGCCAGCCCTCGCCGGTGCCGGCATTTGCAGCGGCTGCAGCGGCAACCGTGTCGCAGTCATTCCAAACGCCACTCAACAAGATGCGCGGCCTCTTCAGCAAGTATCGCGAAATCCGGCCGACCATTGAGCTGGATTCGCCGCTCATCAATATCAATGGTGGGCAATCGCCGCCAAGCCGGCCCTCGCTGATCCTGGACGACAGCAGTGACTAAGGGGCGGGGGCGACTATTGCCCAGCCAACAGCCCACAGCCCCGAGTTCGTTGTTCAGTCGTCCTATCTTAAAAAATATCAAATAAAAAAGCCGAAAGCCGAGTGTTTTTAAGTGTAAACTATGTTGAATTAAATGTCGTATTAAATATTTTTTTTATAACCGTCTATATGTATATGTATCTACATTATGTACTAAATATTCCTTAATCTCAATAAGCTGAAAACAAAAAAGAAACACATGAAACACGAAACAGAAGAGAAGAGAAAGGAGTAAGGAGAAAGCCAAGTGAAAAAAACTGAAAGAGAAAGAAATTATAAATGTATTTTTGTTTGTGTTCAAATTACTGTGAAGAAACATAAAATTAATTGAAACATAAAACCGAAACGAAAATAATCCAACAGTATTCATGTCAAAACTGGTAACTTTATTGGAATTTATGGAAATTATATATGGATGGTATGTATGCCAGACATGCTGCAAATAGCAGCTGATACTAAAATAGATAGTAGGATCTACTACTATACACTTTAGTTTAAATATGAGCCATAAGAGTGTCGCAAGTGCCAGGCTAGATTTAGCTTATGGCTTACCATAAATAATTTTAATTTTATAACTAATATTAGTTGGGGTTTCCCACATTTAAAGTTTTAGAAGCGAGTAGCGAGTTTTGTTTTAAGTTATCTTTTTCTATTTAAAATCCATGGAATAACACACAACTTTCCTGCATATTAATTCTGTGCCAATTATATTTTCGAAATATATAACAAATTAAGATTTAAATGAATATTCATTTATCAGCATAAGTTCATTTATTTTCCATTAATTTTGTACCCTTATTATTGTGTACATATCTCCCTCAAAAGACAAATGATTCATGAGCAAAGTTCTGCCACAAAGCCACTCCTTACATCATCCATTATGACAGCCACAACAAAAATCTCAAATAAATGGTTTATGGTTTTAGTTTTGAAACATTTATTGACCCAAGTAAATTAAATTTAAAAAAAAACAATTATAAATCAATTTTAGTTGGAATTTTAAAAGAGTTTTAAATGTAAATGCACAAATTAAATATTTTTCTTTGTTTTAAGCTTAAGAATTTATGTTAAAATTTTGTTCAAAATATGCTTTGGGCCTTAGCCGTTGTAGTCCAAGTAGAGATCAGCAGTCCAGGCATCGCTTGGTGGCTTACACTATCCACATAAGTACTATATAGATATCTGCTGCTGATTTTCTTTCGCTACTTTCTTTATTTTTTGGGTGCGGCGGTGGAGCTGGTGCCCTTGCTGGTTGACGGTTTGATTTCTGTCTCCAGCGGCGGCTCCTCGGCCTTTTTCGGTTTCTTGGCTTCTTGGGTTTTGGCTGGCGGCCTTTGTGTTGTTGGCTTGCATAGATTTGGTATGGGTCTGCCTGCTGGCGATGCCTGCGGATTTTGTGATTTTCTCATATTAAATTTCTGCTGCAGCTCCTGGAGTTCCTTTGTCAATTTTTCAGCATTTTCCGATGTTATTGGCGGATTTGAGTTGCCATTGAGGAGCCACTTGATTTTGGCAATTCTCTTTTTTAGAAAATTACTCTGACCGGCACGATGGGATTTTGATTTTTTCTTCACCATTTCGTTGGGTTTTTCGGCCATTTTCTAGGACACACTTTACACTCTCTAATTAGATAGAATATAGTAGAGTTATGCTGGTATTAATTATTATTCTTTTATGTAATATTTTATATGAAAAACTTACAGCGTGGAGAAGCTGTTCTTATGCTTTTCTTGGTGCGGAATCGAATGATGGGTCTGCAGTGGCGTTGATTCTCATAATTGAGAATTGTTTATTCGGAGAGCTCAAAGTCTTGCCTCACCCAAGTGGAGCTCAATATCAGGGGGAGTGTGGAGTGCGGAGTGAGTTCATGGAGCCCATGAAGAGAGTAAATTTTGCATTTGCATTTGTGTGCGTTCCCCATTTGGCATTGATTTCACTCGCAGCCTGTGGGGGGATTGATCGGAATGCATGGATCAGCAATTATGCGGCTGTTGGAATGTGTTCTATGATGATGTTTACATATGAATACATACATACCTATATGTACACACATGTACTTATGTACAAACAGTGGCTGAGTAAACTCTTTTTCATTTGTCAAACATAAAATTTCCAGCGGCTTCCAAATTATATTCCTCTTTTCTGCCAAATTCTACGACTTTCATTTATCAGTCAGAAAATGTTCCGACACCAGCTAAAGCCCACCAACTTGTCCAAGTGTCGACTCTGCTGGCAACTCCAGGCGCATACACAGACACAGACGGTAAGAAATCTTCATCTTTAGTTAATGAGAAATAAGTCCAATCGATTTTGTCCCCTATAGCGCCAGTTCCGAGTGGCGGTGATAGGAGCTGCCGGCGGCATTGGCCAGCCACTGGCGCTGCTGCTGATGACCAACAAGCTGGTCACGGAGCTGGCCCTCCACGACAAGGAGGCTACCAAGGGCTTTGGCAAGGATCTGTCGCACATCTCCACGGTGTGCAGGGTGAAGCCCTACTTCGGGGAGGAGCAGATGGAGAGGGCCATCAAGGGGTCACACATCGTGATGATTACCGCGGGGATGCCGCGCAAGCCGGGCCAGACCCGGGAGTTCCTGTTCGACACCAATGCCCCAATAGTGGCGAAGGCCGCTTGCCTGGTATCGCAGCATGCCCCAAAGGCTCTGGTGGGGATCATCACGAATCCGGTAAATGCTGTGGTGGCCGTTGCGGCGGAATCGATGAAGCAGGCTGGCAGCTACGACCCCAAGCGGCTCTTCGGGGTGACCACGCTGGATGTGGTGCGGGCCGAGAAGTTCATTGGGGAGCACATGGACATCCATCCGTACGGGATCCGGATACCCGTGGTCGGAGGCCACGCCGGCACCACCATCGTTCCCATCTTCTCGCAGTGCGAGCCGCCCTTCGAGGGCGGCAAGGAGTGCATCGCGAAGCTGGTCAAGCGCATTCAGACGGGCGGCGACGAGGTGGTCAAGGCCAAGGCCGGGAAGGGCTCCGCCACCCTGTCGATGGCCTACGCGGCCGCCCGCTTCACCAACGCCCTGCTGCGAGGGCTCAAGGGCAAGTCATGTGCGCCCGAGTGTGCCTACGTCCAGTCCGACGCCACCGACGCCCCCTTCTTCTCCACTCCCCTGACCTTTGGCAAGAAGGGCATCGAGAAGAATCTCGGCCTGCCCAAGATGAATGAAAGCGAGAAGAAGCAGGTGCAGGTGGCAGTCGATGCGCTCAAGAAATCAGCCGAAAAGGGCGAGGCGTACATGAAAGGAAAGTAGTCGAGTCGAAAAGGCGCCCTGGAGAAAGCTGTCAAATAATTCCAGGCCGATAAATGACAAGCCTTAAAATTTATCGAAGTACAAAGCAGGAAGTTTTTGCTAGTTAAAATAGTTAGTTACGAGAGGCATTCGAAGTATTTTCCAAATTCCAAGTAGTTCCCCTGAAAATCATTTTGCAAATTATTCGTAGTTCCGCGTATCAGCAGAATGCTCCGGAAACAGTTGAAGGCTCAGGGCCGTGTCTGCTGGCGACTCTATCAAGCGACACCCAGCCACATGCAGAAGGTAAGAGTTGATAAGTGAGAATCATTTAGACCATTAATTGATGTGTTCCCCTGCAGCGCCAGTTCCGGGTAGCAGTGATAGGTGCTGCCGGCGGCATTGGCCAGCCACTGGCGCTGCTGCTGATGACCAACAAGCTGGTCACAGAGCTGGCCGTGCACGACCTCGAGGCCACCATTGGCTTCCGCAAGGACCTGTCGCACATCGACACTGGCTGCCAGGTGAAGGCGTACTTTGGCGAGCAGCAGATGGAGAAGGCCATCAAGGGGGCCGACATTGTGATGATTACCGCGGGAATGCCGCGCAAGCCGGGCCAGACTCGTGATTTTCTGTTCGACACCAATGCCCCGATAGTGGCAAAGACCGCTGCCCTGGTGTCGCAGCACTCGGCGCATGCGCTGGTGGGCATCATCACGAATCCGGTGAATGCTGTGGTGGCCGTTGCCGCGGAGGCAATGAAGAAGAGTGGCAGCTACGACCCCAGGCGGCTGTTCGGGGTGACCACGCTGGATGTGGTGCGGGCCGAGAAGTTCATTGGGGACCACATGAGCGTGCCTCCGCGAAAGGTACGTATACCCGTGATCGGCGGACACGCCGGTACCACCATCGTGCCCATCTTCTCGCAGTGCCAGCCGCCCTTCGAGGGTGACGCGGAGTGTATTGCGTCGATCGTTAAACGCATCCAGACAGGCGGCGATGAGGTGGTCAAGGCAAAGGCCGGAATGGGCTCTGCCACCCTATCGATGGCCTACGCGGGCGCCCGCTTCACCAACGCTCTGATGCTAGGCCTAATGGGGGAGCCGGGTCCGCCCGAGTGCGCCTACGTGCAGTCCGAGGCCACCGACTCGCCGTTCTTCTCCACTCCCCTGACCTTTGGTCCCAGGGGCATTGCGAAAAACCATGGGCTGCCCGAGTTGGATGATCGCGAAAAGGAGCAGCTTAAGGTAGCCGTCGACGCGCTGAAAAAGTCCGTCTCGAAGGGCGTCAAGTACATGGAATAAAAAATGTGTACAGTCACTCCGAAAGTGAGTCAAAAATCGGATCAAAGCAACCACAGGAAAATTTATCGGTAACAGCACAGAGCTATTCATTCGTCAGTTTCATTCCAAGTTCAGAGCCAGACGGAGAAACATCAGAGAAAAATTGAAAAAAAAAAATCGAAAAATTTTAAAGTGAAAAGTGAAAATTAAATTTCGTAGCAGCGAATAGCTGAGCAAGGGCATGGTGTTGAGGTCCCAGCAGTCGCTGCTTGATTGAGGAAGTTGCGTCTATCTCCCACGATATGATCTGCACGGGACAAATGTCCTATTTCCCGACAGCGACATATACCGGCGTGTGCATGACCTAGGCGAAAAGCAGCTGTTCTCTTTGTCGCAAGTTATTGGTCCACAGCGAGTGCAGAAGTCATTTCGGCGGCATCCAGCTGGAGGCCACTATCAGAAGAGCAGCGAGTGACGAGTTAAGATATCTCTGGATGGCTACAATTGGTACGTTGTCCCATTTCATCAATTTTATTCTAACCAAAGAATATTTTCATCTGTCATTAATTTTTTATTAAAAAAAAACAATTTAGTTTGACAGCTCGGTAAGAGGAACAGTTGCAGGGTTGATTCTTTGTATGTTGGAATAACAAATGTGTACAGTCACTCCGAAAGTGAGTCAAAAATCGAATCAAAGCAACCACAGGAAAATCTATCGGTAACAGCACAGAGCTATTCATTCGTCAGTTTCATTCCAAGTTCAGAGCCAGACGGAGAAACATCAGAGATAAATTTGAAAAAAAAAATCGAACAATTTTAAAGTGAAAAGTGAAAATTAAATTTCGTAGCAGCGAATAGCTGAGCAAGGGCATGGTGTTGAGGTCTCCGCAGACGCTGCTTGACTGAGGAAGTTGCGTCTATCTCCCACGATATGATCTGCACGGGACGAATGTCCCATTTCCCGCCAGCGACATATACCGGCGTGTGCATGGCCTAGGCGAAAAGCAGCTGTTCTCGTTTTCGCAAGTTATTGGTCCACAGCGAGTGCAGAAGTCATTTCGGCGGCATCCAGCTGGAGGCCACTATCAGAAGAGCAGCGAGTGACGAGTTAAGATATCTCTGGATGGCTACAATTGGTACGTTGTCCCATTTCATCAATTTTATTCTAACCAAAGAATATTTTCATCTGTCATTAATTTTTTATTACAAAAAAAACAATTTAGTTTGACAGCTCGGTAAGAGGAACAGTTGCAGGGTTGATTCTTTGTATGTTGCAGCAACATTTAACCAGTAAGTAGTCATTCCAAATCAAAGATTAAGAGATGAGGAGATGAGAATACGTATTTGCAGGAATACCCAGATAATGCAAGCAATCATCAACCGCATAGCGAACACTCGAAGGGGTCTTCTTCTGGATGCAGCAACATTTTAAAGGTGAGTGTTCATTGGAAATGGGAATTATTAAACGATAATCGATTAATCGACTCCATTTTAATTTTCAGCTGCAACGGCTCGTTACTCCTGCTGATGAGCTTTCAGATAGATGCCGCACAAATGATTTTTACACTCGCTGGTGTCCATTATCATGCGAATCGGGCAACAGATGCTTTTCTACTATGCCACACACACATTCGCCACTTTGTGTCTCAGCTGGCGCGAAATCGGACATTCGTCCCGCGCAGATCATTGGTAGGACATCGACGCAAGCCACTCGAGTCAGCGGACATTGGGACTTAAACTCCATGCCCCTGTCCAGCTGTTCACTGGTCAACTGATGCCAGATCGATGCCACACAAATGATATTTGTATTACAAGATAACACAATAGACCTCTAACAAACTGATTGATGTTGGTTATTTCAATGGTACAAGGAGGGTAGGATAAAGTAAAGAGTGGGGGCAACGAGTATTTTCCACTCGCTGATGTCGAGTTGTGTCTCCTGGCATTGTCATCCACGTCGTTACATGATTCTCCGTGCTCTTTGCTCTGGCATCTGCTACTGTGACTGCATGATTTTATGATTTTTGGTTACATTTCTGCCACATCAAAATTGCCTTTGATTCCCAATCAAAATTAGAAATCAACTCGAGCTAAATATACAAAAAAATCTTAGATAAAATTCAGTTTATTGGCTCTGCTGCAATTTTGAATCCGAAAAGCTGGTAATATGAATGGCCCATTTGATAACTTGAACTCTGAAGAACAGACGGCTTTGGATGCTTGGCTACAGCACAAGGGCATACCGCTGACCTATCGCGATGGCAAGCAACTCTGTGACGCACTGAAGGTGGCAAGGATGTTTAACCGCATCAAGCCAGGACTTGTGGACCTCACCAGCTACACGTCGTGCCTGAGCCTGCCGCTGAACTTTCTGAACTGGCAAATCTTCAATCAGCGTGTCCTACGCAAACTGGGCCTGGGCGTGTCCGTTGAGAATCTTGAGAAAATGGCCCAGGGCTGTATTAAAACCATTGACCTTTTTCTCTACACTGTGATGATCAATGAGTCCCGCTTGAAGCTTGAATGAAGTTTAGAAGGGGGGCTGCACCCATAGACACAAAATTATATCATTTATGTTATATTATATTATGTATTATTTTATATTAGTGGTATATGAGTTTTTGGTTTCACTGTACTTGCAAATTCCGCTTATCCCCCCTTCGAGAAATAGCAGGTACGCACGCCCTTGCTCACTGCCACAGCCAGTCCACTCCAAGTCGGATCAACGGGACTTCCTTCTCTCGCGGTTTGACTCTCTTTCGTTCTCTGCGTTCGGCTCGATGCTGCTCATCTATTGTATGTATGTATGTAGGTGTGTGTGCCGGTGTGAGTGGGTGGCTGATCACCGTTCTCGAATTCAGTTATTCGCTCTCTCCCTCTCTCTCTCTCTTTTTAAGCTGTGTGCCGTTTTTATTTTGCTGACTTTACTGTCTCTGCTTCTGTTGTTTCTCTCTGCTGCTGCGGCTGCAGGAGTTGTTGTTTGGTTGAGCTGATCATCTGGCGGCTTTTGGCTGTATGGCTTTTTTTTCCGTCATTTTTAATCAGTCATGAAGCTGAGTTTTGACATATAAAAAGTTTCGCAGAAATATATTCAAAATTGTATTTATTAAAATTCCAAATTCTACGCCTTTCATTTATCAGCAAGAAAATGTTCCGAAACCAGCTAAAGCCCACAAATTTGTCCAAGTGTCGACTCTGCTGGCGACTCCAGACGCAGACACAGACACAGACGGTAAGAAATCTTCATCTTCAGTAAATGAGGAATGTATCCAATTGATTTTGTCCCCTCCAGCGCCAGTTCCGAGTGGCAGTGATAGGAGCTGCCGGCGGCATTGGCCAGCCGCTGGCGCTTCTGCTGATGACCAACAAGCTGGTCACGGAACTGGCCCTCCACGACAAGGAGGCTACCAAGGGCTTTGGCAAGGATCTGTCGCACATCTCCACGGTGTGCAGGGTGAAGCCCTACTTCGGGGAGGAGCAGATGGAGAGGGCCATCAAGGGGTCACACATCGTGATGATTACCGCGGGATGCCGCGCAAGCCGGGCCAGACCCGGGAGTTCCTGTTCGACACCAATGCCCCAATAGTGGCGAAGGCCGCTTGCCTGGTATCGCAGCATGCCCCGAAGGCTCTGGTGGGGATCATCACGAATCCGGTAAATGCTGTGGTGGCCGTTGCGGCGGAATCGATGAAGCAGGCTGGCAAGTACGACCCCAAGCGGCTCTTCGGGGTGACCACTCTGGATGTGGTGCGGGCCGAGAAGTTCATTGGGGAGCACATGGACATCCATCCGTATGGGATCCGGATACCCGTGGTCGGAGGCCACGCCGGCACCACCATCGTTCCCATCTTCTCCCAGTGCGAGCCGCCCTTCGAGGGCAGCAAGGAGTGCATCGCGAAGCTGGTGAAGCGCATTCAGACGGGCGGCGACGAGGTGGTCAAGGCCAAGGCCGGCAAGGGCTCCGCCACCCTGTCGATGGCCTACGCGGCCGCCCGCTTCACCAACGCCCTGCTGCGAGGCCTCAAGGGCAAGTCCTGTGCGCCCGAGTGTGCCTACGTGCAGTCCGATGCCACCGACGCCCCCTTCTTCTCCACTCCCCTGACCTTCGGCAAGAAGGGCATCGAGAAGAATCTCGGCCTGCCCAAGATGAATGAAAGCGAGAAGAAGCAGGTGCAGGTGGCAGTCGAGGCGCTCAAGAAATCAGCCGAAAAGGGCGTGGCATACATGAAAGGAAAGTAGTGGGCGAATGCATGAAAATGTTGGATCTTTTGGTAATAAAATCGATAATTAATGACGGATCAGTTGTGGTATAATAGATATAATAGTCTCACAATCTTTCGTTTTCAAATAGAGTTCTCAAACTTTCCAAAATGTTTGCCCCCAAAAAAGGAAAGGAGTTGCAGAGCGACAGAGAGAGAGTGAGAGAGAGAGAGAGGAAGGTGATGGCAGCTAAAAGCGATATTAGTGCAACAAATTGTTGCAAGCAATAAAAGGGGAACAAGTTCGTAATGGCCTTTGTTCAGTATTTCGACCGAAAGATACCCATTTCAAAATAAAGGTAAGACTTGTGTGCAAATCGGAGCAGTAAATTATATAGCTGTCATGGGAAAGATCGATTGATAAGCTTTACGTTCCTTACGAGTACTTAATTAATTGTTCAGATTTAAATATAATTTCCATATTTATATTTTGCGCTAATCGGAAACGATTCCTTTTGGCTCCCAAAATTCGGCAAAATCTGAATTCCAATATACAATATATACGCCCCTTTTGATCGGCGTGTACTGGGTATAGAAAAAGAGCCATGAAAGCAATTACCATTAATCACACACGAACACATACAGACAAATAAACGTACAGACGGACGGACGGACGAACGAACGAACGAACGGACAGCGGAACGGACACGTAGCGGACATGGAGACCGACCAGCCAGCAGCCTCAAAGGAACATTCTTCGCCACCGATCGATCTTGGTGCGCAATGCAAAACGAGAAACTGAAACCAGAAAGTAAAGCCGAAACTTTGGCTAGGGCCGAAGCTCTAAATACCCTTTTAAAGCTGAGCAACCAGCTGTTCTCTACTTATTCTCAAAGTCAGGTTACCTTCTGCAAGGGTACATGAAAAGGAAAAACTTTTATCGAAGTCTGGTATACCCTCAGCCATAGATTCTGTCCTGCCTGCCCCTCCCTTCAGTGTGTGTCTTCCTTCCTTCGAACTCATTCTCGAGAGTCTCGCTTACTCTCAATTTCTTATTTATGAGAGTGTGCTCCCAACGATGGCAGCGTTGATACCCATGAATCGAGGATCATTAAGGGTGGATGAGACATGAAACAAGCAAACAAGCCAAGCTAGAGTTCTATTAATTTGTATACGAATTATATACTGAATATTATTCAACATTGATAAGCTCGTTACGCCTCGACTGAGTGGCGCTGCCGCATGACGCGCGGAACTAAGTAACTGAATTCGTCGCACAAGTGCAGTACAAGTTGGAGATTAAACTAATGCCCAATGCAGCAGGGTATCTTCCAGTCGGGTTCTTCCGTTTAAAACGCTTTTTTTTTCGTTGGAGTACGCTCTTCTTTTTTTTTTTTTTTTTTTTTTTTTGCTCATCCTCTGCATTTGTCAACTGAATCTGAAGAGTGGTGGTGTGGCGGCGCCAAGGAGGGAGTGAGACACAGGCCAGGGCAGGGCAGGGGCCAGGCACCAACAAATTTGTTTCAATTGCCGTTCGTTTCGCTCAGTGGTCGTCGGGCAACTTTTCAGGGGTCCAGTCCAGGGGCCTTTGACAAATGATCGCTGATAAGAAACCGAAACCGAAACGAAACGAACCGAAATGAGGGAGAGAGCAGATTGCGAGGAGAGCTGTGCGGAAGCGGGGACAACGTGCAGGGGGACAGGGGGGCGGCAAGCATAAGTGGGTCGCGATCGAGTTTCGATCCTAGGAGAGGTCCTAGATCCATAAAACTTTTTGCTGCCTTTCTCTTTTTTGCGCCGGCAGGTGGATCCTTGGCTTGGTTTTTGCTCTCTCTCTCATGCTAAGCATAATTTATGCTCAGTCTTATGTCTCCTGCAGGAGACGGAACGTTGGGAGCGGTAGAGGGAAGAGCCCTTACCCTGCCCTGCCGACTGGCGCCAGTTGGATGGAGGGCTACTCCTGCTGCTGCTGCTGCTTCGGCTGCTGTGGCTGCTTCACTTTTATCTGGCCACCGCCATCAGGGTCAACTCAATTCGGCAGTTCTTTTGTTCAGCTTTGGATTCGGTTTAAGTTTTGGGTATTTTTTTTTTTTTTTTTTTTTTTTGAGCTGGATCCAGTGCAGTGCGCTCTTTTTTTTGCTTTTGTGTAACTTGAGAACACTTCATGTGTTGGGATGGCTTGGAGCGAAACAAAGAGCGGGGCAGCTCAGCCAGCCGATAGCTGGAGAGTCTGGCCTGGAGCCGGGCCGTGTCAGAAGTTCACACAAAACTTGTGAAGTTCCTTCTGCGTCTTGTTGTGCATCCTGGCGAGTGCTGTGGTGTGGTGTGCTGGAGTGGAGTGCAAGGCGGCGCCGGAAGCTGTTCAGACAGGCGGCGACTCTGGCCTACGTTCGACCAATTAGCCGCGACCATTCGACCAGCCAAAGCAGCTGCACTCTGACACAGGACTGACCCACAAAAGCTATAGACGCAATGACTAGACCATGTTTTGGGCTCAGACCATCTAAAGCATTATCTAAAACAGAACGAATAAGAGGAAAAAAAGCTAGCCGAAGTAAGAAATACGCTTAAAAAATTCACAAAATTATTTTAAATATTATTTAAAAATAAACTACGAACCATACGTCAAAGATAATGCTGATATTTAGTTCTTAAGTTTAGCCTAAAACTAAATAAAAAAATTAAAATTTATTTGCCAAAAACAATTTCCATGCCATTTTGCTTTAATTTTTATTTCAGGAATTTTTTTCACATATTTTCGTGTAAATTTTTGTAATATCCGATAAAACGAAGGAAGTATAATACAGTTAAATATTTTTGTAACATTAATGTGACTTGTTTATATAATTATTTTATTTTTTATTTTTATATTTATATTTATATTTATATTATATTATATATATATATATATATATATATATATATATATTATATTATATATTATATTTATATTTATATTTATATATATATATATATATATATATATATATATATTTATATATTTCTTTTTTCGAATATAAAATATTTCCATTTGATTTTCTACCATTAAAAAAAAATATATATAATATTTTCATTTAAAATCTATTTTAGACTGCCTTAAATTATATCCACAGAAAACGCAGATTTTTATTTGTTTTAAATCAAAATTAATATAAATAAAAAAAAGCCAATTAAATATGCCAACATTCTCCTCTAAATAATCATAGCAAACGCACTTGTTAGGGTATAAGGGCATAGGGTAAGCCAATCTAGATGGGTCACTTACGATTAAAACTTACACTGCCCCATTTTTTGGTGGGTTGTTCAATCAGCGTCATGCAACCCCTGCGCGGTTGCATAAACAATGAAAGGCTTTTAGTGGGACACACCCAAAGCAACCAAAGTACCCAAAGCAACCATCCATCTATCCATTCTATTCGCACGCAGCCAGTCGCTAATGACCCACGCATCGATCCCCCATATTTGTTAGGTGTGTGTGCCACCATTTGTCCTTAGTTTAGTCCTTCAGGCAAACTGACACGAGCCAGAGCTGCTGCTAGTTTGGGTCTCTGGTCTGTTCTGGTCTGGTCTGTCCTGGTCTGGCCTGGCTTGGTCGTTCGTATTGACCAACTGTGGCCTCGACCGAGTCGAGCAATGTATCTGAGACGAAAATGCCGCAAGAGAAACACATCCCGGAGACGACAAGGCGGCAGCGAGCCCGCGAGACACTGGTCATCTTTCGTCGCAGTCTCATCTATCAGACGAAGGAGTTCTTTCAGAACTCCACGCTACATGGCGTACGCTACATAGCCGAGACGGGTCGACCCATTGGCGAGAAGTTCATGTGGTTTTGCTTCACCTCAATTGGCGCTGTGACCGCCCTGGTCATCATTATGAGTCTGTGGGAGAAGTTCCAAACGAATCCAACCATCACCGGCCTGGATACGGACTTTCACAATCAGAATGTTGTCTTTCCCACCACAGTTGTGTGCCCCGAGGCGGCATTCGATCATGAAAAATCCTATGCAGCGGTCTACAAAAGTTTAGCGTGAGTTAACCACACTAGTATATATATTACTATATATCTATAAAACTTTAAATCGTTGCATATTCCGTAGCAACTATGATGATACATATGCGCAAATGTTTGCACCATTTTTGGAGTTGCTCACATCGCTGAATTTTGGCAATATACGCGATGCTAAGCTGCTGTCCGAGTCCATACCGAATGATCAGCTGGAGGAGCATACCATCAGGCAGTGGGCATTCGAGGGTCACATCAGCTGCGAGAATACGTTTGTGTCGTGCAAGTATCGCGACGAGGATATACCCTGCTGCGATCACTTTGAGCCCATCTATACGGAGCATGGCTTCTGCTATGCCTTCAACAGTCGCTTCAAGTCCACAGCCGGCGAAGAGTGAGTGCAATATTCGAACCCCCAGATGATTTATGATGATTCTGTGATCCTTTTCAGCATCAAAACGGGAGCACCGCACGATCTCTATGAGACGGACAAAAAGTGGGCGCTCTTCTTTGTGCCCAACAGCACCTCTAAGGTGGGTTTGGATCAGGCACAAAAACAACAGAAGCTATAGCTAAAATTTTCACAGATTTTTATATTTTCGAATGAGGAATACTTTGGCTCCGATTTCAATGCACAGATCGACTGGTCGGAGAGCCAGCTGGTGGAGGTGCGCATCTCCAAGAAGAACACCTACACCACCGATGATGCCCGTCAGCTGTCGATTGGTCAGCGCAAGTGCATATTCAGCGATGAGGTGAAGCTGAATTACTTTCCGGATGCGTACACCTTCTCGTCCTGCATGAAGCAGTGCCGCATGAACAAGGCCATTAAGCTCTGCAAATGCAATCCGCCCTTCTACAAGCCCATAAGTGTGCACAAAAAAACTGTATACCCATGGCAGTTGGAACCATAATAATCCGTTACTCTTGCCTTGCAGACAATGTGCCCATGTGCATGGTCAAGGATTTTGATTGTCTCGATGAGTTCAAGGCGAACATAACCAACATCAAGGACTGTCTGCAGTGTGAGCTCAGCTGCTCCAAGACGGTGTTCAACATTGATAAGCTGATTAAGATGTAAGAGCCACGCATTTGGGGCATCCTTTACACACAGCCATCTAATGGTTTTCCCCTTTGCTCTATCCCAGTGTGGATCGACCCGAGAGCACGGGTGTGCTGGTTGAGTTCCTCACTTGGCCCATCATTCGCTATAAGCGTGAGGTACTCTTCGGCTGGGTGGATCTGCTGGTGTCCTTTGGCGGCATTGCCAGTCTCTTTCTTGGCTTCTCGCTGCTCTCTGGCGTTGAGATTATTTACTATTTTACGCTGCGTGCCTGCTGCATGGTCTACAAAAATCGAGTAAGAATTCCTCGAACTACTTATACTCGTAATACTCTGCCTCTGATGATCTGTTGCTTTCTTTCTTTTTTTTTGTTACAGCAAGAGCTGTATGAGATTGAGGAGCGCATTCGCAAGGAGCCGCCGCCATCGATTGATCTACAGCTGAGGCTCAAATCGCATTCAACGCTGCGAATTGCTGACGCTCCCTCGTCGGCCGTGTTGCAGGTGAAGCCCGTGGGGGAGGCTGGCGGTGGAACCATTGGAGCACAGCGTAAACATGAAAAGGTTTGTCAGCAAAAACTGCAAAGAAAAAGGTACCCGTACTCGAAGTTTATAAGGGTGTAACGCAGAGAAGGAAACATTTCTAACCCCATAAAGTGTATATATTGTAAGCTGCTTTTCATTTGTCTCATTTGCAGAACTTTTATAATCACACAAAAAATTTATATCGCACGCCGAAAGTATTGCCCGATCATGGGTATGGATCCAATACGATGAAATCATGGAACGCAACCGATCAATCACAGTATATTCCTTAAAGGAGTATGCAAATCGATAAAGGATAATCGATTACTCAAAATAATATAGCATTAATCTTATAATACACAATTTTATTCGTTAACTTAGCAGCAGAAAGTGAGCAAGTTAATTGTAGTTTTTTTTTGTTAGCTTTTACCTAAATATACTTATATGCCAGATATTAAAACTAAATCAAATATGTAACCAACATACCAATGCGGCACACACAAATAAAGAACAAATATATATTCAGCTAGAAAAAAAATATAGCTCACACGCGGAGTAAAATTGTTTCAGCTGCTGCCAGAGGTATGAATATACACAGGACTGGCGATGGATTTTTCTCCCAATTAAACTTCAGTCTTCAGTGTTGCATACTTAGCGGCGGAGTTCAGTGCACTGTGGGCGGCACTCCAACCCCCCAAACCCCAAACCCAACCCGCAGAACCCACCCACAGTGCAGCCCTCGCCCCCCGTCCGGCAAAGCCTTCAACCAAATTCCCCGGCATTCAGCCACAGTTGAGCAAAAGCGAAAAGCGAAAAGCATTTTTCAGTTAACATCGTTGCCGGCTCATTGTTAATTCCCCAGCCATCATCATGTTGTAGAAAGAGATGCAGAACAATGCCAGAGCAGAGCAAAGAACGGGAGAGAGACAAAGAGAGTCAGAGAGAGAGAGAGAGAGAGAGAGAGAGTGTGTAACGGCTGCCAACAGGTGGAGGCGGTGGCGGTGGCGGTTGTAGTTGTAATTGCAGTTGTAAGCCGCGTAGTAAGCGCGCAGAGATGTCTGGCAGCAGGCAGAGCAGCAGGCAGAGCAGCAGGCAGAGCAGCAGGCAAAGCAGTGGCCAAAGCAGTGGAGCAAGCAGTGAGAGGTGAGGTTAACAGTACTGGCATTCAGCTCAGCTCTCTACGCCCCCAACCAACCACCCACCAACCCACCTTCTCTCGTGGCACTTTGCATATTTCTGTGAATGAAACCGCCGGATAGTTTGTAAAAGGTAGCGGGGCGGTAGGTAGGAGGGGGGCCAGGCACGTCGGACACTCACAGGGATTAAGATGCCAGCGATCGCTGCATGCGGCCATAGGGTAGTCGAGGGGGGGAACGCGAAAAATGGAAGCAAAACACTGAACAAAAAAAACCAAAAGTAAGAAAACCAAACAAAAAGTAAAAACAATTAGGGCCTGTTAACGGGAATGTTGACGATGCAAACACACACGCCCACACACGGCACGCCTCTTAACAAACACTACCACATACACATGTATGTATGTATGTATGTATGTATATGTATGTATGTATATTTATGTAGCTATGTAAACTCGGGCGCATGCATAAATAAATTTAGAAAAGTTAATTGAAACAAGAGAGAGCAAAAAAAAAAAAAAACTGACAGTGACTGCCTTTGGGATACACCGGAGCTAGGATACCCTCTAACAGATCCTAGATCTTAGAAGCTTAAAATAAGCAGAAGGACTACTGGAAGGATTAAAAATTAAACAGAGAAACTATCGTGCGAATATATAGTCCAAAATGCAGGTAAGGATCATTCATTGATCAAATTTGTAACTGAATTATCTTTTAGATAATTAGCTAGAATTTTCTCATGCCTTTGGCTTAACGGAGTGTAGATTGCCTCTTTTTTTTTGATGCACTCTACTGTGTGGATTATCTACCGCATGCTGCATGCCGCATGCTGCATTCCACATTCTGTGTTGTGTACTTAGGCACACAGAACCACAGAGAACCAGCCACCAATCAGCTTTGACTGCCTGCCCCGATGTATTTGCTTTTCAATTTGCATTTTTAAAATGGCCCATAAAAGTGTTACTATAAAGTCTTAATGATGTTGACCAAAATCCCAGTTGATTGCACAGCCAAAAAAACAAAAAAAACCCATTTCAAATAGGTAACTAATTGAAATTTTAAGAGACGTACAGCAAGAATGAAATTGCTTAAAAATGGGAACAGGAAAATAAGACTTGAAAAATCAACTAGAATTTCCCATAGATTCCCGCACAGATCGTAGACAGGACCTGTCCTCTGCCTCTGAATAGACTGAATAGTGATGTCTCTACTGAGTGCTTGAACATTGATTGATCAGGATTTCTGTATATATAATTTATGGGTTTTTTGAATGCTGGCTGCTGAACGATTTCAATGTACCCTAGCATGGTGCTGGTGCAACTTGCTGCGGAATGGGCCAAAAGCGAGGCCAAAAGCAAATGAACTTGTGACTCGCGGCAAGGACAATGCGGCAGGAGGCGGCTGCTGTGGCGGCGGCGGCGGCGTTGGCGCTAGTTTTTCACGCGGATACGCAATGTGCCGCAGGCGGAAACGGATACGAACTGACTTTGGAAAAAAAAATAATAAAATAAAAATAAAATGCAAGGGCCGAAGAGCAGAAACAAGAACAACAGCAGGGAGAGAGAAAATGGCGGCAAACAAATGAGCAGCAGTAGCGGTAGCAAAATGTAGGCGTACTGGGGCTGACGGTGGGCGTGGCCTGACAGGCAGCTTAATTAAGATTGCAAGGATAATGCAGAAATTAAGACACAAAATACCAGAAGAAGAATGAGCAAAGTTTTTAAGTCCCGTAAACTTTTGCCGCCCCCAGACTCTACACACAGCCCACAGCCCCTGCCCCCCCCTGGCAGGATAGGACTTGGGGT
Source organism: Drosophila bifasciata (assembly GCA_009664405.1). Lineage (NCBI taxonomy): Eukaryota > Metazoa > Arthropoda > Insecta > Diptera > Drosophilidae > Drosophila > Drosophila bifasciata. Next base: position 36,206,657 of record CM019041.1, read on the forward strand.
AAGTAATATTTTTCCAGGATTTCGTTTTTTTCGTGCAACTTCGATTAGGAAATGCCAGCAGCAGCACCAGTAGTGCAGACCACAAAATATTCGATGAATTTATTGAATTAAATCTTTCAAGCGCAATGCACAAAAGTATTTTTGTGTGTGTAGTACTTCCAAAAGAGAGATGGCAGGTCCTACAAGTTCCATTTCCCCTTTTGTTGCAGATGACAGAGTGGCAAGTGCTCTGCTTCCGGTGGGGCACTTTGATTGCATTGCAACTCCCCCCCCACCCAAAGTGGGGGGACTTCCTCTACACACACAACATTGTCTTTTTGGGCTCTGGCCCCAGCATCGAAAGTTGAGTCCTGCAACATAAACATAAACTAAATGCAATGCCAAAAACAAGCAAGGAAGTTTAGCTTCCCTTCCGGTATATCAGAACATTTGATACCCTCGCAGAACCATTGTTCCGGTGTAAGTAATGGCAATAGCTAAGGTAGATCAGAAATAAAAGGGAGTACGATATTTTATTAGCTTTCCTTTTTCTTTCTATCCTTTGTATACATAATTCTGATATCCTCTCTCTGTAGTTAGGGTATTAAAAACAAAAGTCAAGAGTCCACTCGAGTGTCCAACTGTTTGCTCTGTCACTGTCTTTGTCTCTCTCTCTCTCTCTCGCTCCTTCCCTGTGTGTGTGTGTGTGCGTGTCTGTGCTTGTTGATGCGTGTGCATGTGATCTGTTTGCTGCGATTAGAAAATGATTTACACCTCTGGCAGAAGCGTCGAGCCAGAGCCAGAGCCAGAGAAGGAGGCGAAAGAAGAGAAGAGTAGGCGAGTAGGGGGGAATGGAATGGCGGGCCTGCACGATGACTTGGCACTGGACGACTGCCGAGGACTGGTACCCGGTCTGGACAGCAAAAGATGCTACAGCTACAGCTACAGCTGCAGTGTGCACAGAGAGGAGCCTGGCATTCTCGTTCTATGCAATTACACATTTTATTATTATTAACGTTAATGTCGCCCCTGGGATGATGGCACTAACGCCTGCTCCCGGCTACACATAAAAGGCGCTTATTAATAAGAAATTGCAATAAACTACAAGACATGCCACCGCACACACTCTTCCACCTCCCCTCTCTCTCAGCAGCACACACTCGTATACACACACCACACTCCTATTGTGGTCATGCATAGCATATTTTACTTGTGCCTGGCATGGTGTAACACCAGGCAGACTCTCTCTCTCTCTCTTATTACGCATTGCATTAATAAGAGTGACCTTACCTTGTAGCAGTGTGTACTCTGGCACAGGCACGCTGGCGCTTAGGCAAGCAACAGCTGGTGGAGAGAGCCTGCCTACTCCTCGTGGGAGAGTAGCAGCAGAAACAGCTGGCAGAAGAAAGTCACCCGCTGCTGCTGTTCTTCTTCCCCCTTTCTACCACTTAAGGCGCTGCTGCACCTTCTCATTGCTGGATTAAAAGTAAATCAAGCTGGCGACGTCGACGCTCCACATATTTTATTAAGCTGGAAACCAGTAATAAAGTAGGAAGCTCGCTGCCAGCTGCAGCCCGCTCTCACACACCAGCGCGCACAGAAAGAGAGTAGTAGAGTGCTGCCCATGGAGTGCACTCTCTCACTTTACTTTACACATTCGCCCGCTCGCTCGCTGCACAGTGGGCAGGAATAATCAAATCTTGAGTTGCCTTTGTAACATGATCTTCGATTATTTTAAAAGCTGGATTTAAAAGCTACAAAAAATATTATTTATGTTTCAGTGCTTTCTTCTTTGTGCTTCATTCAACCTAAATACAATTTATGCTGAAATGCAAGAATTAATGATAAATGAATGAATTTATTGTTGTCACATATTGCATATTTCACCCACTGTGCCACCGCTGCCCTGCCTGTGATGGGGTTGCAGTCGGTTGTAACGTTATGTTAGCACATCTCTGCTCCGCTCTGACTCTGCCTCTGCCTCTGACTCTGCCATTGCTTTGGTCCGGTCCCATGCTGCAGAACCTGCACGCGCAAAAATGCTAAAACTGCAGTGACGCATTCAATGCGAAACGGGGAAATGGGCGCCAGGAATTACAAATGTGTGAGGGATTCGGAGCCAAATGGATTAGCGATCCGTACCTGTCTCTCTCTCTCTTGCACTCTCCCAAAATGTGTGCCTTATGCCGGTTTAACTTTTACGTTATGTTGCGTATACGTAATATGCCGAAACTCTCTCTCTCTCACTCTCTCTCTCTCTCTCTCTCTGAAGCGCTCTGCTGATGTTTGCTAAAGAGAGTAGAACGCGCGCGTCGCTAGCTGGTCTGGTAGGACGAACTGACGCTCTGACGGACTGCCTGCCTGCCTGCCTGTGCTGCTGTTGCTGCTGCTGCATGATGCCTCCTCCTGTAAGCGCTGTTCATGTTGTTTGTTTGTTTGTTCGCTCGTTCGTTTGTTTGTCAGACTCAGCCTCAGCTTCAGCTTCAGCTTGCTGCTGCTAGCTGCTTGTTCTTGTTCCTTCTGCACTCCATTCGCACACACACTTACAAAAACGCACAGGCAGGCACTGAGCGAAAAAAAAGCGCTGGAATATGTGAGTTCTCTCTTTACAGAAGAAGAAATTGTCGAAAGATCCGCATTCCCAAAAGTTGATCAAATAATCTATATATTCCCATTACGTTCAGCTTTACGTTCAGATCCAATAACAGTCAAGAGTTTCTGTTGCAGATACAAGATAAAAAAGGATATGAACCTTGCTTAGGGTTTGAGTTTCTTATTACAATCTCTGCCTCAGATTTTGGTCTCCAATTTTAAGTTCTCAATAATTGAAAATTATGAATTACTGACTATCGATCGGAGCTTAGTGTAGATTAGAAGTAGATTCATTTAGTTTATACAAGTTCGCGCAAACCATAGTTACATATATTTCTCTCCGTGTATGCATGAGCCGCAGTTGCATGCAGCCGCAGTTGGTGCTGGGTTCTGGTGCTGCTGCTGCTGCTGCCTGGCATCGCTGGATGGATTCGCCTCTGCCAGTTGAATTTGTGCGCTGGTCGCGTGAGGACGTAGCCTGCACTGCCGCACCACAAAAGCGTATAACCCGAAACACAGAGTTTCTGTGCTACTGTCCTCCCCACCACGTTCGTTTCGTTTCGATTTCGCTCGCGATTCGCGTTTTCGATTTCGGTTTGCGCTCTGTTTTTGGAGGAGAGCCTTACACAGAAGAGCCAGGCTTAGGGCCAAGCCGACACGAGCCCGAACCGGCGCTGGGGCTTCGTGGCAGCCGATCTTCGGGGCGACAAACAACAACAACAACAACAAATAACTAAAGAGTGAACGTTCTTTCCAGTTCTGCAACAACTGCAACAACAAAAAGTGAAATATTACATTTTAATTTTGTGCCTACCACCCAACCACCACCACCCAGCCATATCCCCCCGCGAATGCATTTTCAGTTTTTCTCTCCAAATCTCAAAATACGAATCCCCGCATCCCCGTATTTGTGTACGCGTGTGTGTGTGTGTGCGGTTCTTTTTTTTCCTGATTTTTGTTTTAGTGCCAAAACTAGTTTCGAGTTAATTGAATATTTTTTTTGTATTTTTTTTTTTTTTTCGTTTGTATTTTCGGTCCATTCCTGCACGCTGCAGAGAGAGAGAGAGCGAGAGAGAAAGACGCCACGCAGAGGCAGTGGCAAGAGCCACAGACCAGAAGCTAATTTGCACAAAATGCTGTTTGATCGTCGCAACGTCGGAACGTGTCCGGCCCAGAGAGCGCAGTTGCAGCAGGAGTGACTTAATGTAAGTGCAATACCAATTTCCTGGCTGCCAAGGGGACGGGGCGGCTAAATTTCTGATGGGTTGGCGGCTTGACGGGTTGGTGGCCATGGGGGGGGGGTAGTCGTCATCCACAGGACGTGCGGTCACGTGGCAGCTGGCACGCCGCGCGCTCGCCCTGCAATGCAATTCCACAAAATTAGGGCATGTCACTGCAGACTATCAAAACCGAAAGGCAACCAAAAAAAACAAAAAGTAAATAATAAAATCCCCAAAAACCAACGAAAAACCAACAACACGAAATCCCCTTAAAAATACACGAAAAAAATAAACAATTTTCAACGTAATTTTTTTGGGCTTTTATGCACATAAAAGGGGAGTAGCGGAGTACGCCGTACCCTGTGACGTGGAGTAGCAGGGATCTCTATAAAGTATACCCGGAGACCATAGGGCAAGACCATAGACCGCAAGACAGCTTCGATCGCCCAATAAATGTTTGATGAATAAGGGAATAGATTCATCATAGATTCAATCAAATTATTACACTCAAAATTGCACTCGCAATTTTTGACTCTCTCTATCAAAGTGAATTTATTCTTCAGGCGGGTGGTATCTCTCTGTCTCTAGTCGTCATTCATTTTTAACCCTATAACTCTTTCTGTTTTTTTTTTACGGCATTCCTTCTCGCTTTCCACCTTTCCTCGCTTACTCCCCTCGTCGAGTGTTGTCATAGAATAATAACTGTCAGAATAGTGAATCCTCGTTGCCTGCTGGCACTTCTGTGTTTGTGTTTCCAAGGGAGCTAGTAGCTTGTCCAACGACCATAGAAATAGCTAAGGAATCCCTGAGTATATATATATATACTGTATATACTGTATATTAACAACAATAACTTGACTCTGAGCGCCAGTCTTTTGTCTGTGCCTTGGCTTGCAATTGGCCCAATGTACAACGTCGCGCGTCCTCCGCCTGTCAGCGCTGTGGTGTGTCCTTTTGTCTAAGCCCCCGGCCATTAGGGCATCCAGAATCCAATGTGTCTGTCACAATACAGAATGGATCCCTTCTAATTAAGATGAAGAAGTTTTTGTAGTGTACTGTACTGTACTGTACAGTACAGTACTCTCCAGCGAAGAAGGAAAGGAAAACACACACATAATGGCACAGACAGTGCGGCAGCGTTTTGTGGGGCGTTGTCCGTTGTTGCACAGAGAGCAAGGGCATTCAAGGACATTCTAGTGTGGATTAGAGCAATCTGAAGTGTCATCGATCGATAAGTGACCTCCATCGATATCAATAGCCAGGGCCTATAAAGAGAAATATTCTCTTAAAGATCCCTTCTAATCGGATCATACACATCTCCTCTCGCCACCACTTCTTCTCGCTAATATCTCTTCACGCTTTCAACACTCTCGCTCATTCAGGGTACGAGTATAAGTAAGCGAGAGCGAACTCTCAATTCAGGGCAGGTTCTTTGAGTCTTGCAATTGCCAGAGAAGATAAACCTTTCACCATATTGTATATCTTTTTGTGAAAAGGAAATCCATAGGAAGGTAGGTTTGTATTCCTTATTCAACTAAAAAAATGACAGACACTCGTTGTCAGGAGAGAAGTTTCCACTTTCTAAGTTGCTGCAGTGCAGTAGTCCTGAAATCATGAAGCAGGTCAAGACGCACTTAACCTTTCAATTAGCCAACGAGCCTCAAGACTTTTAATTAGTTGAGGGTTGGGGGTTGGGGTCGGGAGGTTTTTGTTTTTGCCACAGAGCGCTGCTGGCTGAAGGCAAACCAAACAAGAGTGGCAGCCTCTGATTGCCCCACAAAGCGATCGATCATCAAAGGACACAGCCGCCGACGCTGAGGCTAAAGCTGAGGCCAATGCCGACGCCCGCTGCCACGCACAAAAAACAACAACAACAAGAGCCACACACAAAAAGAGTCCAGTCCAGAGTTACAGAGCGAATCGGGGGTACAACAACAGCAGCAGCAGCAGCAGAAACAGACAAAAAAAAGGCGGCTAAAATCCAAATGCTAAACCGTCGAAATGTTTTGGCAGCCAGCAGTGCCGCCACCAAAGGGGTAGCAGGAGGCGGCGGCACAGAAGGCGGCGACACACACTGGAGTTTGTTAGTGGCCGCCAACGCCGTCAAAGTCAACGTCAATGTCGTCCATTGTCGTCTCCTGTAATCATGCGGCATGTGGCATATGGAAAAGGCGATGAAGGAGGAATGGCTGCCACAGCGGTGAGAGGGGGGGAGGTAAGGGTAGCAGGAAGGTGGAGAGGAATCAACAGCAGCTGGGGGTTAAAAAACAAAGAAATTTGTGGACTCAAATCGGCCCGAATCTTCAAGTACTCTGCAGATACATTTCGTGCCACATTTCGTGGTATTTTTGGAGCTAAAGTTTGCTGACGAATTTACTATCCAATTTTCTCGCTAGTCGCACTTCTCGTTATCTCAACTATTCTCGCTATCATCATCTCTCGCTCGAAAGGTTTTGCCTCCCACAAGATACTTTCTTTGGTGCCCAAAAAATATCTTACAAGTTGGATTTCCTTTCGTTAGAGTATAAAAAGGCTTGGCACTTGGTTGCTGTCTTTTTTTCTTCTTCTGTTTTTCTGGATCTTCTGGCTTTTGGTGTCAGTTCTTGTTACCAACAAAAACAACAACAACAAAAAAACGAATGAAGATTACCCGAAAAAAAACGCCCGACAAGAAACACCAAAACGAAAAAAGAAAAAAGAAATGGGGTTCGATTTCACTTATTAAGCAAAGTAATTCCCGTATAAACGAAAGGTGCAGAAGGATGATGGGGCCGATGGCCAAGTGCTACTGGCCAACAAAAGCTGACCATTTTGCCAGTGCCAGTGCTAGTGCCAGTGGTAGTGCCTTTTTATTTTGGCCACAAGTTCTAGTTAGTACGAGGCGTGGAGCGAGTTCATAGAGCCAAAAAACCGGTCTTGGAAAGTCGTCTAAATGTTTCTCTCTTGGCTGTTCAACCTTTTTATCCCAGTCCCAGTCCCAGTCGCAGTCCAAGTCCCCATCCAAGTCCGAGTCCAAGACGAAGTCCAAGACGGAGTCAATGTCGATGCTGAAGTCTCCCCAAAGTGTCTGTCTCTCTGTCTGTCTATGTATCTTCTTCTAGCTTGCATCTATGTGTGCATCTACGTGTGTGTTTGTGTGTGTGTGTGTGTGTGTGTGGGTATTCATTCCCAGTGGAATGTGTTAAAGTGTCTAAAGCTGTTTGGCCTCCCTTTCCACCAACAAGCCTCCAGAGCCCCAGCTCCAGCTTCAGCCTTCTGCTGCTGTCCTGCTGCCCACCAAATCACCAAATAGAAAATGCTGAAGCAGAAGATGCTGCCGTCAGACGCTAGAGCTACTAGAAGCACACATAATTCGACTAAGGGATACCCTCTATTCTATTCAGATTTACTGATGAACCATCAAATAAAAGAATGACACTAAAAATGAGTAGAAAATGATCATCGATAGGCAAAGTATTTGGGCTTACATCGAGTAGAGCTGCTAACGAGTAGAGCTGCTAACGAGTAGAGCTGCTAACGAGTAGAGCTGCTAACGAGTAGAGATGCTAACGAGTAGAGCTGATAACGAGTATTGATAGTAACGAGAGGAGATGATTGGAACTGCTGATATTACTTGCTACTTAGTTAATAGTATGTTAGCCAACATTCGTATAAGAAATACTCTTTGAATTCATTAAAGTACAGGGTATCAATACGAAATCGGAACGCATCATCAATGACACGAAGACACCACCCACATCCCTTATGTATCTCCCCCTACCCCATTCATATTCTCTACCATATGCACCCTTTGGCCCCTCGCTTTCTCTCTGTTTACCATTGATCTATCGTTTATACTATCGCATCATATGCTAGTTGCGATACTCTTGGTCTTTGATTTGTCGGTCCGTCCTCATGCAACCTCTACATCTCTCTCTCTCTCTCTCTCTCTCTCTCTGTCAGCTAATTGCCTGAGCATGAAGTTGCTTTAGCTTCATGCCCCCAAAACGAAAATTAATTTTCCCAACAAAAAAAAATCTACGAGTTATATGGGAAAGAAAATTTAACTAAATTGAGTTTGAAACTGCTTCCTGGCAGCTCTTTGGCAATGGCAACGGCCCTTCAGCTGCCCCACCTCCCCCCGTGAGCATCGCACCGAGCCGTCGTCCAGCATTCATCGTCCGGCGTTTGGTCTTTGGGCTTGTTTGATGATGACATAGTATTTGCCCAAGTTAATGGGAAAATGAGAAATGAGTTAGCCTCAACGTTGTATACAGTGCATAACGAAAGTATAAGAACAGAACTAACACAGTAGTAATCGCGGGATTACTCATATGTGGAAATGCAGCAAGCAGTTGATTTGCTTTTAGTCAAATGAAAACTAAAAGGAAACTCGTACTAGTAACATATCTACTCGTTAGTCATACTCGTTACTCGTAATCGTATTATATCTACTCGTTACTCATACTCGTAACATATCTACTCGTTACTCATACTCGTATTATATCTACTCGTTACTCATACTCGTAACATATCTACTCGTTACTCATACTCGTAACATGTCTACTCGTTACTCATATTCGTAACATATCTACTCGTTACTCATACTCGTATTATACTCGCTACTCATATTTCTTATCAACTCTACTCGCTATAGAGTCCACTCGCTATAGAACTTTACTCCCTACAGAACTTTATTCGCTAACCTCAACCATTCAACTATGGGCCCACACTGTATGGTCCTATAACCCTTTCCTTAGCCTCATCCTCCTCATCCTTCTTGGCCATGGATGTCGTCGTCGTCGTTTTCGTCGTTTGGCAAATCGCCTCCTCATCCGCTGGTCTCCCTCCTCCCTCTTGTAAATGAACGTGTTCTAATGGAGTTTTTAAATAAGTAATCATTTGTTGTTGCTGGCTGCTTGTGGCAGCGGTGGCAGGAATTTCATCAGCGGCCTGTGCCCCGCTCAAAGGCAAAAGGCAATCGCTTAACGAACGGGGGCGAAAGTTCCCCTACCCGAAAGTCAAAACAAACAGCGACTCAAGCGACCCCTAAAACTGTCTCTCAATTGCCAGAGAATGCCATACGAATCGTGGGATAATAATTGAGAGGCAAAATGAATCGCTTACGAAACGAGAATACCCACTAAATGGGGGGCATTTATGTATGATTGAGATTTATTGTTCAAATTTTTGTTCTATGGGTTCTATAATCCCCATTGATAGACTAACAGCGACTTACAGGGTATTCCCTGTTATTCCCCAAAAAGACTTGACCACCCTGTGACCAAGCCCCAGACGACATACCGGACCGGACCATAATTGATTGTTAACTATCGTGTGTGTGTGTGTGTGTGGCCAAAACAACGAAAAAAAAAATAGATAGAAAAAAAAAGGAATCGTTGCGCCCGGCAAATTGAGTCGCAGGCAGCGCCATGAAGGTGTTTCCCTCCCCCCTCTCGCACAATTATGGGGCTCAAAAAGTGTTGCATGCCACGCAGCAGTGGGAGCAGCGGAGTCAGCGGAATAAAGGCCATAAGTAAACCAATTAGTCGCCTTGCAATTGTAAGCCATGTCTGTCGCTGTCCCTCCGCCTCCGCCTCCAACCGCGCTGCAGTGCAACTGTCGCCATTGCTGTCATTGCCAGTCCAACTCTAACCCCAAAACCTGAGCCTCAGTTCCCCAGTGCCGTCTGCCCCTTGCCCCTTGCCACTGGCACTGCCACTGGCACAACTCTAGCTGACTGCCGGACTGCCTGGCCTGACTGGCTGGCTGCAACTTCGAACTTGCAACAAGCGAATGCGAATGCGAGACTCTGCGGCTTTTCTATTTTGTAGTGTTATAAGCGCATTTGACTTTTTGCACAACGGAAAGTTCGTGGATGTCTAGGAGACTATTTTGGTGGGGCGGGTAGGGGAGTGGGTGGGTGCTGGGATGGACTGTGGGGCATCTTGCTATATTGCATGCCACACTGACACTGGCAAATGCTCTACTTTGAAGCAAACCAGAGAGCATGTAGCTTGAATTCTTTTTCAAAATTTAATGTAAAAAATCTAATTATTTGCCACATTTAATGCTAAGAGAGCGCTCAGTCCCTTCCCTTCTCGTCTAGTCTCTTCTATCCTCTTCTTACAGGGTATCCCCCGGAATGATAGTTCACTCTTCCATGAGGCTGTGTCTTTCAATTTCTGTTTTTTTTTTGTTGCTCGAATTGCCTATTACCCTGCCATGCCCCCACCCCAACCGGTGCCATTCGAAATTCCCGCTCAATGAAGCGCCTGCAACGCGCCTCTAAGTAATGGCAATCCGCTTTGGCTTACAATTTGCTCTCTCTCTATGCCCCTCTCTCTCTCTCTCTCTCTCTCTGTATCCTCATGTAGTAGCAGCTAGGCCTCTTTGCTCCCCTGCCCGTATTTTGCATATCTTGTACACATGCCCTTTGGCTTTTTTCATACCAAAAGCCCCAGATAAAGTAGGCTGGAGAGGGAGTGGGGACGGGGCACAAGACGATGAGGAAGTGGCAGAGGCAGAGGCAGAGGCAGAGCCGGGGTAAATGAAAGAACTAGCAAGGCAAAACACAGCAACAAAAGACTCTGTAAACGCTACTAATGTTGCACTGTCGGCGCGGAGTGTGGCACAGAGACGGGGCAGAGAGGGCCCAGAGAGATGGGCAGAGAGGGGAGGCAGACCCATAGACAGAGAAGAGTGCTGGGAGTGGAGAGGCAGGAGGAGTAGTTGTACATATTATTGCATTTTGTAAGCTAAGTGATTTCAACATCGTTATTTTCTGCCGCTTTTTATTTCATCTTATACTCTGCTTGCTCTCCATTCCATTACGTTCCATTTCGTTCCGTTCCACCCATACCCGCACCCACTCGATCCACTCACACGTAATCCTCTACTTTCAAATAAAACTTGACTATCTTTCACTCTGTGGGAATACACTAATCGAATCGTTGATTGGAAGGGTATATTGGGTAGATTACACAGGCAGCAATAACCAACCGAGGGGCAATGCTGCATGGCGCGCGAAACACGTATACATAGATATATAGTATTACCCAAGTACAATCTATTAAAATTTTCAAAAATATTAAAGCTATATAAAGGAAAGCACATATTTGGAAGTGCACCTCTAACATTTGGCTACTTGAACACCTGACTTTTGAAAACTACTCTATCCAAGCGATGTTGAGTGCATAATTCTATATTTTAATTGTTAATGTTTCTACTATATGTATTTGTAATGCCACATAAATAATAGGGAATATTGAGAGCACAGAGAGAGATAGAGCATACCTTAGTCGAGGGACAGTAAGAAGGGACTTCCTCTGCACAGACTTCCTACTTCTTTTGCTTTCTAGCTTGAAGAATATGAGAGCGTAGAGCGAGAGAGAGAGAGAGAGAGAGAGAGAGAGAGAGAGAGAGAGAGAGAGCAGACCAGATGAGAAGCCGGCAGAAATTACAATGTTGATAAAAGTTAAAAGGAAAAGGCAGTGCAAAGTCGTCGAAGTGGAGGGCTGGGGTGGGGGTTAGAGATGTCCATGGCTGGCTCTTAAGTGGCCTTTAAGTGTTTCGCGGTGCATCACCCCACTCCCCTTTCCACCTATCTGACTCCCCCCGCCCATCTCACCCATTCGTAGACTTCACAAATCAATTGGCATTCCCATGCGGTTCACTGCTCTGATCGAAACTTTGGATACCCTTGAATATACAGCCCCAAATATTTAAATTAATATCAATTTTCTTTATTTTTCGTTACAGCTGAAAATAAACAACGAAGAAAAGGTGAAAAATAGTTAAAAATTTGCCAGCAAAAAGTTTATAGTGCCACAATAAAACGAAGATAAACCGAAGCTTAATACCCTTGTAGATGGAAGTAAAACAATATTTTATGATAGTTTTCCAATTTTGAACTATTTTTGATAAAGTTTTTTTCTGTGCGCATTTTCTTTCTTCGTTATTCTTATTTTCCTTTGAGGATTCACAAATTTTAGAATATATTTGCCCTGCCTAAAAAATTAAATAATAAATAAAATATTTAAATATATAACAACAACTATTTATGGCGATTTGTTACGAAAGCTTAGTTCTGTTCGAAATTTCATTCATATTTAAATCAAGACTTCAACATTAAATATTTGGACTGAAAAATCCGAAAAGGGCCTCGAAAATGTTTCCTTATCATCGTTATACCATCTGCAAGGGTTCAAAAAAAAAGAGCCATTTATGTGCTATTCAATTTGATGCCAATTATAACAAAAATTTATATTTAAAGCACATTAAAAACTAAAAATAATAAAAAAACCAGAAGAAAAACAAAATGCTGTGCAAAAAAAAGTGAAGGAAATGCGGAGAGATAAGGAGACTGACACTACCCCACTGGGCATTGAATGCAAAAACAACAAAAAATAAACAATAGCAACATTAGCAAAAAGAGAGAGAGAGTCAGAGATAGAGAGAGAGAGAGGAGTAACTAGTAGCCCTGGTATACCCAGGTAATACTCCCGAGCGGAATGTATAGTCTGGAACCTAAAACTCAGACATACTATACGACTTGGGATTAGAAGTCATAGTCGCCAATTAAATTATATATTTTGTGCCATTGACATTGCCATTGGACATTTGGACACTGGGCGTGGATCTGGAGCCAAAGAACGAGTTGAACGTACCACGTGCCACCCGTCCCGTCCAGCTGTGTGCTGAGGAGGGGAATCAAACGCAAAACTCCAAACTTTGGACTCCCAACGGGAGACAAAATTTATTAATTTCTGGTAAGTTTTTTAATGGAGCTCTTATGGGGGCCAGGGCTCGGTACTCTGTCCACTGTCCACTGTCCTTTTATGTGCCATTTTGTGGTACAGTGAACCCTCCTTATCAAGGGTTTTTATGGGTCTCCCGGGTACATATATTCTTATTAATCGTAAAATTAAATTAAATTTAATTAATCCAACCAAATGGTGGCTGGTTAAGAGGGAGTGCCTATCATTTATAGCTCTTAGATCGGCAAAATCAGTTTTGATTATGGCATCTATTGAGATCTTTTGAGATGCCATTAACCCTTGATTGTGCTCCGGATGCATTACAGCATATATTCTATAGTCAGGTCGTGGCTTGGCTACGGAAATTCCTTTCTTTTCGTGCTTCCTGCCTGTGGCACACAGTTCAATAAATACGAGCAAAGAGGGGGAGCCGGAGCCGGAGCCGCAGCCGCAGCCTCGCTTGGAGGCTTTGGAGTAGATGTAGGCCACTTTGTGGGCCCCCTTTGGGTTAATCGCAAAAGGGTTCCGTTTTCCGAGTTTTCCCCCCCGAGTTGACATTCCACGTGGAGTGCGGGGGAATTTGGGGTGCACTGAGGCTGCACAGTTTTTATTTTCCTACTCTGTTTTGTTGTTGTTTTTGTTTTTTTCTTTACGCAACTTTTGCCAGAAACAAAAGTCGTTTGTGGCTTCTTTTGTGGCGCCCCCTCCTCGCCAGGCCACTGTACTGGCTGGCTGTAGGTGCGTGTGGCATGTTGGTAATAAAAGTTTCATTGACTTTTGCACTAGAGTTGACTTCAATGGGGCTTTTTTTTTATTGCGGCAGCACTACCTCTTGGCCACGGCTTAAGAGGGGACCCTCTCCGGACACACATCTCTACCAACTTTGTTTATTGGCCAGCCTGTGGGGTTCTTCTCGTTCTCCCGCTCTCTTAAGGCACAGCCATGGAATAATTATCAATTTGTACTATTTAAATGGTTTTTCTTCTGGGTTTTTTATGCGCCTGTTCTACTGTTCTTTTGGCCATAAAATTAATGCCAAGAGACAACATTGTGGTGGCTAACTCTAACGAGGTTCCCTCCACACATTCTCTATCTCAATTCCTCTCTCTCTCACTGTCTCTGTCTTCAGCCTCCTAATCCTTCAGAGAGCGAGTGCAAAATTAATCAACAATTTCCGCCATAAAAAATGCGCGACAAATTAACAAGGGATTGGGTGGCGAGGAATTGGAGGAGCCAAGAGGAGGAGTGGCAGTAGGAGTAGGAGCTTGCAACTCAGATCTCATTTCCACTTCATCAGCATTAAATGAGACACAAGTACAGGCACCACAGATACAGATGCAGAGGCAGATGCAGATACTGATTCCCAACATAGGGATACCCTCGATGCAGTTAGAGAACGAGGGGATATTGGGACTCTAATAAATGCCTACACCTAAGGTAATATATAGCAGAAACAATGCCGTCTAATGGGTATCAAAAGTGCCTATGTCTGTGTCGTTTTTATTTATTGTTGACTGGCAAAGAAATTGAAGAATTAAATGAGAATTAAGATGAGAATTGAGGAATGAGCCATGGATATTGTAGTTGGATTGAGGGTGGGTTTAATGAAATTATCAGCATTATATAACGACGAATGGAATGCTCATCGCATATCAAGTGAGGCAATAAATGGTGGCAAGTGTGTGGTGGAGTGTGGAGAGCAAACTCGTCATTGTAATGACTTCATTTCAAATGCAAAACGCTGATGAGAATCTGAATGCCAATGATAATGGCTGATGATGTCCGTTGACAGACCAAAGAGTCTGTCTGTGTGTGTTTGTGTCTGTGTGTGTGTTAATTAAATGCAATTTGCCACATGCAACAGAATGATGCAAGTGCAACAGTAGCAGGCAGACAGAGAAGCGGTTTTGGTGGTAGTTTGGTAACTGGCTGCTGCCAGGATGTATCGCATTTGCCGATTTCAATATAAATGGCTGCAAAGAAGAGAGAGATCGGGAGAGAGAAGAGAGTACTTTGGTGGCCTAGAGATACGGGAGAATCTTAGGGAATAAACAATAGAAACAAAGAAAAAGTATAATAATTTATATAGAAATTTGTAGCAAATATATATTTAATTCAAATATTTAATTTATATTTATTTTAATTTATTTTATTATCAGATAACTTAATTGTAGATCATTTTGGCACTGGGTTTTTCTGTTGCTTTTACTTTGGGGTTTTTGGGCTTTGGCTTGTCGAACAGTTACATAACTATACATTAAAGATTCTATAAATTAATTTAAAGTTGTGGTGAAAGATACACCCAAGGGAAAAATTAAATCGTATGGTTCCCATAGGTTTCCTTTCATCCTTTCCAGTACACACACACTCCCTCCACACACCAAAGAAATAATCCCCCAAGGGAACAGAGTACACAGAAACGTATCCTAACGGAGACGAAATTAAACTTTATAATGATGTCAACGTAAGAGGTACAGCAGGTACAGTCCTACAGTCTTGCTGGTTGGATGGTACTTGTAAATTTCAATTGGTTGGACCACTCCCCAAAATATCAATCAGGGAGGTGGTAGGTGCGATTTCGATTTGTGGGCAAAAAGGCTCTAATGCTACCGTCGGAAAATAAAGCAGCAGAGTTGCCTCATCAGAGCCCGTTACGGGCACTTGGGGCACACGGGAATCATGAATTTCTAATTGAAACCGAATGCCAGCAGGAAACAGCGGACGCCACAAAAAAAAACACAACAAAAACAAAAAACGAAGAGAGATCCAGAAAACGAAACGCAACGAAAAATGCGAAATGCCAATGGCAATGGGCTTGAGGATGCATGGCCTCAGGATTGGGGATTGGGTGCGGCGGTGTGCGGCGGTATAGCTGCAGGAATGCGTGCAACGGGCGCAACGAATGACATTTTGTGGCAAGAAGACAAGAAGCAGGGTGAAAGGGAGAGGGGCAACGGGAAAAGCAGGGTAAGGGCTGCAGCAGAAGCAGAAACAGCCAACAACGAAAACGAGACGTCACTTCAGCTCACGGGCCACATCCCAGACACGGACGCCGACGCGGACATGGACACGGCCACGGACAGGCGACAGGGACAGGTATAGAGGAGACAGACAGGAACAGACATACAGAGACAGAGACAGAGAGAAGAAGAAGGAGATGGCAACGCTCGCCTGGCACTTGACGTATGCCAAAAGCATTTAAGCTCCGCTCCACGCATGCGCAGCGCTTCGGAAGGCCTTTTTTTTTATCCGTTCGTTTCTCTGTTGTTGTTTTTGTTGTTGTAGTTGCAGCTCCATCGTCGTCTTCTGCCTTGGAGAGTATTTTGAAAAAGTACCGTTTAGGCTTAAGCCTCGTTCTCGTTTCCACAATGATTTCACGGGATACCCTTTACCGTAGGGAAAGTATTTTTGAATCTACTCAAAGCTTGTGGGTATGCACATGAGCAGCGGGCGCGCTCACTATCTGCGCCCACTATATGAGTTTCGAGAGAGGGCTCTGGCTGCACTCTCTCACTCTCTCTCTCCTGCGTCTTGAAAGTTCTTTCGTTTAGTTCGCTTCGTCGTGAGTTTCTCTTGATATGGTAGGGCATTCATAGCTTCGTCTTGTTCTCCTGTTCGGTGTGTTTTTTGTTGTTGTTGTTTCTTTTCGATTTTGCTGCTTCCTTTTGGTTCATCTCGTGTTGGTTTTTTTGTTGTTGTTGTTGCTCGACTGTGGGCTACCAACCGTTTTATTTATGCGCATTTTATACGCAGCATTTTGTGCGAATGAAGCGTAGATGGGGAGGGGTGGGGTTGCACAAGGATGAGGGTTTTGAAAAGAAGTCTTCTGCTGCTGCTGCTGCTGCAGTTGTTGTTGCAGTTACTGCTTGGCCCTCTGCTGTAAATGGCAGTGCAATTTGGCCCACGTACTCGTACTTGTACTGGTAGTCATTCGAACCTTCTTTCATACACTGCAAAAAATGAACAATAAACAGCTTGAAATATTTAGAGTAGAGGCACAAGAGCCGCGACACCATAATAGCCGTATTAATACCGTTGCACTTTGAGTAACGGTTATATGTATGTGTGTACTTCTATCTCCAAATGAATGCTAAAATATTCTCAATCTTTTTGTGCGAAATAGTATACGCAAGTGCTTGACTTTTTTCGCTCAGTGCATACATTCACATCCTTTTCCATATTGGACACTCGTACCGTACCACTTGGACTACACTGTTGTCTAAGCCAAGTCTGCATTTGAACTTGTGAACTCCCTCTGTCTGTCATTCACAGTGTTTTATTGTTGCCAATACATGAGCGGTGCAAAGAGAGAGAGAGACAGAACGAGAGAGGGCACGGGAATAGGCCTAGCATTGTCATGCTGCATTATCATCATGCAACAGCAGCAGCAGCAACAGCAACAGCAACAACGGCAGCTCCTCCGCTCCTTGACTCAGCTTGAATGATTGGCCAAAGTGAGCGACAGAATGACAGACCGACTAGAGCGACTGGGTTAGCGACTCGACTGTTTTGCTTGCCTTCAGCTTCAGCGTCAGCGTTCGACCCGGAACCAGAACCAGAATCAGAGACAGAGACAGAGGTTTATCCTGCGAGACTCGTACGCAGATTTATCCCCCTAACAGCAGCAGCAGCACAGCAGACAATCAGCATTCGGAATGATTGCCGGTATGTGTTTGATTAACCTCCGCAATGGACTCTATTCTCATACTCATTCCCAGTCCCAGTTCCATTCTCATTCTTTCTTGTGTAGTGCCCTGCACGGCCCTCTCGCTAGTTTGCTGGATATCAAAGGGTGTACGTGCACTCATACTTATGATGGATGCTTTGACATATCGAATTCTATCTAAAGAATTATAGATGGTACAACTAGCACGTGAGGAGTACCGAGTACCAAGTAGCGAGTAGCAAGAAACGAGTAGTCAGTAGCAAGAAACGAGTAGCTAGTAGCAAGAAACGAGTCGCCAGTAGCAAGTAACAATTAGGGAGCAGCATGTAAGGAGTAAAAATAAACTAGTAGCGAGTAGGAAGTAACTAGTAGCGAGTAAAAAGTAACTAGTAGCGAGCAAATACTAATGCAGCCAACTATGTCCCTCTATTAACTATTTGACATTTATTAACTAGGTATTTGAGGGGTGAGACCTACCCACTGCCACATACTCTGGATATTTTTGATTTTTCGTTTTGTTTTTGGCCAGGAGAGTCAGAGAGGGAGCGGGATAGTCGCGTCTCCTCTGTGCAAACACGTTCCATTTCGTCTCCGGACAACTGACATCTGGCATACGCGATATGCCATGTGAATACTTGGCTCCCGCATCCACCATAGTTAATGTACATACATACATACATATGTATAGGTACTCGTACAGATAGGCCCCACAATATTTGGATGGACTGACTGTCGTGTGTGTGTCCAGTGCTGTCATGTCCTGTGTCCTATCCGGCACAGTCCTTTCCCTTCTGTTTGGCTTGTGTTTGCGGCTGCTGTTTGTCTGACTTCCATTTTGCAAACATTTTAATTTTAATGAATTTATATAATCTCTTTCGTTTTGTTTTACTTTTCCTCTCCCTTCATTTGTTGGACTCTTCTTTTATTGTTGCATTTGTGCCAGTACTATTTGCCAGCCAGCCAGTCAGCCAGCCAGCCCTCTGTCCCTGCCCACTGTTGCTGTTTCACTGTCCCACTCATCAGCGTGTTTGTCAACACTTTTCATACACTCTGGCAATTTGGTTTGTTGACTCTTTTCCTGTGGGTGGAAGGGAGTCGCTCGTCCCGTCCCTGTTTGCCCATGCCCTCGAAGAGAATGACTGCAGAACAGCTGCTTCACAACTATCAGAATTTGAAAACAACTAAAACAATTATCCAAAAAAAAAGCCTTAAAATAATGCTGTGAAATCAATGAAAATAGTGGGCATAGATTTTACAGACAATTGCGTTCTTGAGTGGAGAAATCAGTGAACTATAAACCATGCACATCAATGGATGAACATCAGCTATTTCTCACCGGAAGAGAGTTAGTGGTAAAAATACATAGAAAGAGAGAGAGAGAGAGAGAGAGAGATAAGAGACAGAAAAAGATAGAGCGTAAGGGCAGTGATGAAAACCCACCCTTAGCTGCTAAGCTACTCTGTGAGAGTATAACAGAGCATCGATATAAATGCTGAGCGATCTCTTCTGATCTTCTGATCTCTATGCCCACAGTACACACAAATTACAGGATATGCCCAGTGTTTATTGTTCGCTCTGTCTCTCTAATACTTAAATATTATTTTCACACTCCAGCAAAAAGAGGAAACAACCAACTCCCGGCGGCACATGCTTTCCTGCTGACAGACAGATAGACAGACCGAGTGGAGTGGTGTCAAGTGTGGACAGTCCATGAAATTTCTTTGCGTTGGAAATCTGCCAAAACGAACAGCTGCCTGGCCTGGATTCTACTCTTTTCTTGTTGCTTCAATCTTCAGCCCAAAATTGACTTCAATTTTCCAACGTACTACATATAATTGTATTAATTACGGCTCAAAAAACAGAAAAAACTAACCGCACAAACAAATGTGAAGGAGATGAGCAGCGGAAGCCCCCTGTGTGCCT
This sequence comes from Drosophila bifasciata, assembly GCA_009664405.1. Lineage (NCBI taxonomy): Eukaryota > Metazoa > Arthropoda > Insecta > Diptera > Drosophilidae > Drosophila > Drosophila bifasciata. The sequence continues at coordinate 36,225,775 of CM019041.1, forward strand.
GGCGCCTGCCCCTCCTGTTAACCGCAAATTGAAATGAATTTTGCGGTTGTTTGCAGACAGCACTGAAAATAAACAACACCAACGAACGGAGCGAAGGCAAACAATGCTGCCCGGGGGGGGCTTGGCTCCCAAAGAGCTTATAAATCAATTAATTATGCACAATTAAACAAATATCAAAATGGGGAAATGGCAAATGGCAAATGGGGAAAAAGCCTCACCACAAAACAAAGCTAGGAATCAGGCAGCATTCAAACGATTATTATTATGAATATGTGGAAAAGTTCTGCCAAAGCCTCTGGCCCCCCAAAAGCCACTCACACACAAAGCCCACTCCCATCAAAATCAATCGTAAAAGTTATATACATATGTATGTATATAGTAAACTCCACTTGTTGTATGTACATATATATTTATTTGCTTTGCATTGAAACTCTTCTCTTGGCTGTCTAGACGCTGTCGATCGAGTGCATCAAAACTAAAAGTTTTATGGCCAAAAGTTTTGGCTTTTTGTTGTGAAAACCCTCTGGACTGATGAGAGCCACTCGTGCAGAGATCACGCTTGGCAGGCTGAGAGTCGACCCAATTATCAGGTGGAGTCGACCATAAAGTTGGCTGACATTAGTTGGCTGATTTATGATTGAAAGTTACTGCATGTTTAAAGTTAATATAGGGCCAGAAAAACGCACACGAAAGTGGCAGGGATAAAATATAGGAGCAGTAAAATCAACGAGGAAGTGCGTCTGGTACGTAGCTTTTCCAAGAGATCTTCTTCAACTTATGTAAGGATGTTCTAAGGATCATACGCTGTACTTCCATCATTTATACTGCCCTCCTCCTCTCAGGCACGAAGTAAAGTCGAAGTCGGAGTCGTGTGGCAGGTAACACAATTCAGTGATCAGCGATTAAATTTACTGTGAATTCATTTATAGATGTGTCTGCCAGACGCAAACGCAAACGCAGATGCAGATGAGCCACGCCCACTGCACACACACCCAGCAACAAAATGCTTACAAAATGTTCAAGCCAGTAACGGATCCTCCACTCTACTCGACTCGAATCCACTCCAGTTGCTTCACTTTGCCATGTGGCAGAGAGCCAAAGAGATCGCTTGGTCGCTGTTGGGTGGTCGTAAATTATTATGATTATTGGCAAAGGAGTTAATGTGCAAGAACAACCAGCAAGCAACCCAGCAATGAAATGGGCATGGAATTGGATGGATGGGATGCTGCGACTGTTGGACTGTTTATGCAACAGGAACAGGAACAGGAGCAGGAGCAGGCCAATCGGCAACTTGTTAGTCAACTGTGTAGACGAGGGCATTTTGGGGGCATATGGGGGCATGTGTCTGTATCTATGTCTGTCTCTCTGTCTCTGTCTGTTTGTGTGTGTGTGTGTGTATATCCGTAAATAATGCCACAAAACGTGCAGCACGATCATGAACTGGCAAGGCAACTGCAACCGCAATGTTCGTATGGTATAGGAATGAGGATGAGGCTGAGGATGTGCCATGGGGATCTCTCTTTGGCAATTCGCGTAAAATTATAAATGAGTCTTGGGGTAGGCGTTGCCGATATCGGGAATGAAGCAGCAGCAACAGGCAGGCAGGCGTTGGAGGCATTCATTAGATGACTGTGGCAAGCCACAACGAGAACGAGGCGCAAAAAGATCTTCAAGAGAGTGAGAGGGGGCATGGGGCATAAGGCATGTGGCAGTTAGTGCGAAGGAGTTGCTGCTGGGTGGGTGCGGCAGGAATGGCCAAATATTAATTCGTGACGAGAAACGTTCTTTAATATTTTTTGTTTTTTGTATTATCTCGCGCCTTTTGGTCAGATTTGAATTGCGCCGCCGCTGCCACCGCCTCTTCACTTCATTAGCGCCCCTGAGCCCCCTTAGCCCCTGTGCCCTGAGTGGCCCACAAATAAAAGACAGCAAAGAGATGGCAGCAACAACAACAACAACAACAACAATAAAAAAAGGAGAAACATTTTTAACACCTCAACATGGTGGAGGGACGTGATGGGGCTATTGGATTACAGCCAAAAAGAAAAGCAAAAGACACAAAAGCAACAAGACGGAAACCGACGGAAAACATAAGCGAAACAGGAGAAGTGCCTGAGAGTGTGGCGAAACGAAGCAATGAATACCCTGGGAAGAGGCGGCAAAACTTTTAGAAAATATTCGAATGTGCTACCACGAAAAAAGTGACCCAAGAGGCACAGGAAACTAGGCCAACTAGGAAACTCCACTAGGCAAAAAAACACCCAACAACCGAGGAGTGCTGCCGCATTACGAACGAATGACTTGGCAGACTTTTAAGAGCTTTAATGTGTTGATATCTAAGCTTAAAGTTTACGTTAAAGTAGAAGAAACTTCACGCGTCATGCGGCAGCGCATCTCGGTTTGCGCTGTGCTAATAACATGAATACCCCCACCATACTGAAAGGGGTATGTGGAGTAACGTAGAGAGAAAAACGGGATGCGGATTCGTTCGGTTCACTGATAATGATCATCAATGCCATATTTAACGCCATTTAGGCAACAGGATGGGGGATGCCACGAACGAGGATGAGGAGGAGGAGCAACCAGAGGAGAGCTGAAGGAGGATGAGAATGGGGTTGGGGTTGGGGGGGATTGGTGTAGCTTGGGGCACGCTGGCAGCTGTTGGCTGTTGAACAATGAAATGTAATGGCAATACGTGCATTTATTTATAACGGTGTAATGGACCGGAGACGAGCGACAAGATGAAGAAGAAGAAGAGCGGTGTGCAGAGACGAGACGAAGAGATCTTGCTACAGCGAGAGAGAGTGGGGCAAGAGAGGCTCTTCTTTTTGGTTTTTTTTTTGGTGGAAAGTTCGAAGCGTGAAGCGAGCGAAACAAAATCTCTCAAGAAAGACGCTGTCTCCCTCCCCCCCTCTCTACAGCTCTCTCGCTCTCTCTCTCTCTCTTGTTAGCATTTGTGGGCGTCTCAGCAACCTCTCCCACTCCCACACTTTCCTAGTGCTGTCTCTTTCGCTCTCTGTCTGTCTCTTTCTGCGCGAAATTTATATCGTACTAAATGGCGGAGAAAAGCAAAAGAGGAAACGTGATGAACGCATTTTGTGTGGTGCAGGGGGAAGCCACAGCCAGACATGGTTCCTCTATAGTGCTTGCCCCTCCGCCTGCTCTTAAGAGTGAGACTCAGAGAGGAAATACTTTATGGGCATTGATAATTTGAGCCATAATGTGCAACGAAATTGACTCGCTTTAGTGCCGGCTAATTTATGTATGCCACAGGCGGAGTGGAGTGCACACCAAGAGACGGAAAACCCTCCAAGTATTTGTTGCAAAATACAATAAAGGATTTCATATATAATATATTTTGTGTGTAAATTGTATTGTGGGAAAATAATATGCCAACGGAGGAGTGGCAAACGATTTTGTATTTGAGATCTATGGGAACTTATTTTTGGTGGGAAGAGGGGGAAAATGCAATTGATTTTCATTTCATTATTTTGTAGTATTTTTTGGGCTGCCAAGGCAGTAAAGACTGTCTTAGGATACTTCTACGATCTTCTGGACTTTTACTTCTCCTTTTCTGGTCTGCTGTTCCTCCTGCTGTTGGGTTACAATGCTCTTTCTGTGTATGCTTTGAAGCAGATAGGGGGGAAATCTACTGTTCCTGATTATTTTTGGGCTCTATAAATCTATGAAGATCAAGGAGAATCAGGTATAGAAAACTGCTATCTGCTTCAAAAGTTTGTTGATCTTTTTTGAATCTATCTTGAATTCCTTGTTGATTTTTCTTGGATATTTATTGGATATTTTGTTGAAGCTTAATCTTTTCTCTGATTGCTTGCCATTCAATTTTTAAGTATATATACTGTACATCCAATCATATAGCTCATAACGAACGATCTGCTGCTACTTAGGTTGTTCCGACTTCCCCCCCAGTTTCTCCCAAATTCTTGCCCAGTCCTCTGTCCCGACTAATCAACTCTTCGGCCGTCGTCTGCGAAGCTTAAATGACAGCTAGGAATATGATGGAAAGTTGCGCTTTTCTTTCTTCAGCTGCCTCTAAGAACGCAGTCCCAGGAGATGGCTGATGGCTGCTGCCTGATGTGCTGAGGATGCTGTGCCTCATTTTGTCATATGCCAAACAATTTGCCATTGTCATGCCCGCGTCTAACGCGGCGTATGCGCAATTACTTTAATTTACCCGCCGCCTTAAACGTTTTTAATGAACGTCTTCTTGGAGGCCACAGAGGAGTAAGAGCAGGAGCAGGAGCAGGGAGCGAGACAGTCTCACAGGAGAGTGGCTTGGGTGGCTTGGCTGGGACTGGCATGGCTGCCAAAGTGGAGCAGCATCAGCAGCAGTAGCAGTCTGTGGCACATTAATTGTTAATGCCACAGCGATGACTTCAACTTCAGCGTCATCTATGGCTCCGGCTACGGCTACGACTTGAGCTGCAAACTGCAACTGCATCTAACGGCAGGGCAGCCACCGCACTGCACTGCGCTGCACAAATGGATGCAAACGATGACGCGGCGCGAATTGAATGATGCCTGCCCCAATGCAGTGTGGCAATTGTCGAGTCATTGCCCCTCATCTGTGGGGATGCGCCTCTCTATGCTGATGGTGGATGAGAGTGCCAGGCAGGCAGCAGCAGCATTAGCTTCAAATCACAAAATGATTATGAAAATGGCCGCAATTTCATTTATGCCCCATCCATGTTGCATCATTCATTTATCATCATACAAACATTTCTCGGGGGCTGTAGAAGTCTATAGAAGGAGCCTATTCACTTAATGGAATATTATGGTATTTTTTTTGGGGAATATTTTGATTATTCATTTTTGAATTCCTGAACTCTGAACTTTGAACATGATGACGTGATGAGGGAAAACAGTACGTAGCAAGAAACAAGTTGAGTCTGTGGTATTTACAGTCTATATTCTGGAATTTTTTCAGAATTTTTGTGTTGGTATTTTTTCAGTATTTCGCATACATATGTATATAGTATTTATTAAGTATTTATTTTTATGTTTCTTCTTGTATTTTAGAAGCATGAATTTAGAAAAAAAACTGTCTGGTATTTTCAGTATATATTCTGGTATTTTTTTGATTTAGTATTTTTCTAGTATTTCGTATGTCTTACTTTTTAATAGTTTTTCTGATATTTATATTTTTTTTTCTTGTATTTATTTCCATTTTTTCTAGTATTTATTTTCATGTTTTTCCCCCTTAATTTTTTTTTAGTATTTTTTTGGCGATATTTCTGAGCTAGTTTTTCTAATATTAATATTGGGGACTTCTTTTTAATATTTCCTCGTATTTGTGTAGCATTTTTTATTTGATTTTATTTTAAATATAAAGAAAGGTTCCCCTTCCTCCCGAAGTACTTACCCCCCTGCTCAAGTCACCCAATTGGAATCTCTTGTGATGTTTGCTCTGTTTTGCCATAAACACTTCATCGACACTTTGCCCAGTGTCCGTCCGTCCAGACGCAGTTATCCATCCCACCAACCAGATCAAAAGCGCCCCAACCCCCAACCCAAAGCCCAAGCCCAGGCCCAGCTACATCCTACGTCCACGCGTCCACGTCCACATCCCAGTGTGTGCGATACATCAAACATGAGCTGCAAACAGAGCTTATTGTTGCTGTTCGCTTGCCAGTGGCCATTCCCATTCCTCTATGCTGGATGAGAGGAGGCATGGCATCAGTTTCAACTCCAGTCTGCCTGGTGGCTGCCTGCCTGCTACACTTTCCTTTCAGGCCAAGAGTTGCGGAAGCGAACATTTAATTGACTTGGCGTGTTAAGCGTTGCATACCAGCACATAACAGCAATCAACCGACAAACAACTTGTGGGACGTGCAGCAGAGAGGACACTCCAACTCCCGACTCCCAACTACCGACACACTTTGGCCACTTAGTGAGGGATTCCGGTGCTGCTCCCCAGACTGCAGTTTGGCATTCGAACAATGCCAAGTAGCTACAAAGTTTATTGAGCGCATCTGATTGAGCGCATCATCGTCATCATCATCAGCTTCAGTTTCAGCTGCAGCCTCAGCCTCCGCCTCAGCTTCATCATCCAACGGAGGGGGAGCACAGATGGAGCTTAGCTATGCGTGGCATGGCATGGGGGAATGGGTCTCTGCCACTGCCACTGCCACTGCATCCTCTGCCCATTAGCGCTGTCACTTTTGCCACTGGACACGCATATCATTTACAAAAACAACAAACAACAAACCCAAAGCCCCAAACCACAAACAGTGGGGAAACCACAATGAAACCAGGCAGTCATAAGCCGATTACCATCAAGCCGCGGACACGTGAACACTGTGGACAGAGGACAACGGACAGTGGACAGCGGACAGTGGACAGTGGACTGAGGACCATGGACAGCGGACAGTGGACAGTGGACAGCGGACAGTGCACAACGGACAGTGGACAGCGGACAGTGGACAGCGGACAGTGCACAACGGACAGTGGACAGCGGACAGTGCACAACGGACAGTGGACAGACGACAGAGTTCCATGGACAGAGGACATTCGAGGTCAGTCCCAACTCAGTTGGAGCCTCCGGCGGTTTCAGTTTCGGTTGCATTTCATCAAGAAATTTACGCGCTGTAAACTTAAGCGACAAAATCAATTAGCGGACAATGCGCAAAAATGGAGGAGACCTCCTTCTACTCCTCCTCCTTCAGCGAGAATTCCTGACTTTGATGATCATTTAGGAGAGGTGTCTGCCCCCAAGCAGCTAACAGACAGGCAAAGGAAATCAGTAAATGGTAGGATTGAAAAGATACTCTAAAATAAAGATCAAACAGAAAAAAAAAAACACTCCCCAATACCCTTCTGAGTACACGATTGCATGTGGCTGAGAGAAAGTAATGTGCTTTTCCAGCTGCCCAGTTTACTCTCCAGCTACAGCTACTGTGGAACACTGGAAGCTCAATCTTCTTTTGTGGCAGGAGATCGATCGCGTGTGTGTGGGGCAAGATCTCTGTGGCAAGGTGTACTGTCCGCTGTCAGCGTTGGCAATCTAACCTTTTTTTGCTTTGCTGTCAAACACTTTTACAAGCCTCAATTAGCCCAGAGCTACAGCAGAGAGTATCAGTGGGGGGGTATCATGGGGGGTAGTGAGGATCAGTTAACCTTGGGTTTTTCGAGTGTGATCCGAGATAGGAAATCGGGAATTGCCAGACAAAACAAACAACAAGTCAGGCAGGCATCGTTGTGGCAATGAAAAGCTTTTGCTTAGAGTGACAGCAGCCCTCACCCCGCACCCCCCTCGCAGTAATCTCAGTTGGCATATCAATTGGTGGTTCAAGGTGTCAAGTGTGCCGTGGGGGTCAGGGCGCCTGCCTCATGGAAAAGTGCGTGGCGTGTGACGCTTGTTAATTAAATTTTAACGCAACGCACTTTTGCGTTGATTCAACCCAAGACTCAGCCCCCACTAGAGCCAGGCCACCCCCCCATGCGACAATCCGCCAAACAGTCAATGACTTTAGTCGCCCATGGAATGGGGCGTGTGAGCTTTGTCAGCGCCACTAAGTTTTGGAGTGTTACCCAGCAGCCCCTGTGGAGGAGATGTGTGTGGGAGCCTGGCGATGGAGTCGCCACTTGGCATCAAAGTATCTCTGCCCAGGGAGTGTGAGTGAGAGAGCGAGTCGCGACCTGCCCCGGGCACAGGCCAGGGAAGGATTCGCGCCAAAGCCCAAACCCAAACTCAAACCCAAAGCCGAATCCAAATTCCTCTTTTCATTCCGTTTGTAGTTCATTCCAAGGGGGGTTCTGGTTCTGCTGGGTTTGCTCTGAAGAAATGAAAACTTCGATGCTTAAAGGTTTAACGAACTCTCTCTCTCTCTCGGACGGGCATATCTCCCCTGTCAGTCAAGCAGGACCCCGGGATATGAGGACCACAAACGTCAACGTTTCTCTCTCTCTCTCTCACTCTCGCTGTTGCTGTTGTTTTGCCTTTGACGTTTGCTGCATGCTGCAAAAAAAAAAAAAATTCCCAACAAAAAGAATTTGTTGTTGGGTGGGTGGATAGGTGGGTGTCTTGGAGCTTACTGCCACACGCGCGCGTTGCAAGTGTAATTTTTACTTTCACCCTAGCCTCCACCTCCTGCTGCTGCTACACTCACTGGGATTGGGATTGGGTTTGGGGCTGGGGCTGGTTGGATTCTCCCATGTGAGTCGCCCCCCTGGAACCCTGCTGCAGCACTTGTAGCCATGGAGATGACGATGATGATGATGACATTCATTCATGCCCAAGAGCTACTCTTAATGGAGCACACACCAGCAGGGAAGGGAAGGAAGCAGGGAGACGCTTCTTACTGTGCGGGGAAAGGATTATATCAACTGCTCCACCAGGAGAGAACATGAGGGGGGGGAAGGCCTTGCAGTATCAATCTTTCATTTCATTTCAGTTCTCTTGGCTCTAATGAACCGAAAATGAACGTTAATGAATTGCATTTTTGCATTGCATTGACCAGTGGGATGGATGGGAGGCAAGATAACTGCAATCCCCACTTGCCGCAATGTGGCAAGGGCCAGTGACCTTGTGACTCACCCGCCAACACCACCAGCAGCAGCATACACACAGATACGACCTACCAGCCAACCACCACCCACCCACCTATGCATTGGGTGTGGCGTGGGGGCCTAGAGAGGCTTAAGAAATTATGCACAAAGTAAAAGGCGCTTGAGTGCACAAAATAAAGAAGATGGAGACGAGCCAAGGATGAAGGCAGGCAAGAAAAAAAAAAAAAGAAAGGTGACCCATGCCCAATGCTAGATGCATGCGGCATGTGGCATGTGGCATTGTTCTGTGCTCTGTTCTGAGGGGGAGACGAAACAATGCAACTGGAATGCTGCCTACTGATCCCTCCTGGGTGCACCAACGGACCCCTCCAACCAACCAACCAACCATCCAACCAACCAACCAACCATCCATCCAACCAACCATCCATCCATCCAACCAACCATCCATCCATGTAATTATGTGGAGCATGTGTCCCCTGGTTGTAGTTTGCTTTACACAAAAATTATGGGGGAGCAGCACGGCATCTAGCAGCATCTTGATGTCCTGCTCCTGAGATTCTCTTGGGGTGACTTTGGACTCCTTTTCTGTTTCTTTGCATAATTTGCTGTCAAGTGTAAATACATTCGAGAGTTGCAGAAAACATGAGAAATAGACAGAGAGAGAGAGAGAGAGACAGCGAAAGATCTTTGACCCTGGCCCTATGCAAAAATGGAGGCAGCCCCCAAAAGATCCTTAAGATACTTGAGAGTCTCATTAAATGGAAGTTTCTTGGCTGCAACTTCAGCAAAGGAACATACTACATATACATGAATGTACATGTCGGGTTGTTTTAATTACTAATTGGTTTTGGTGTATGAGATTTCCACCACAATTCCACCACTGGCAGAAGCCAGGCAAAATAGCTTTCAAGTTACTCACGGAGTCTCTCTCCTTGCGAGTGAAATCTCCTCTTTTTCTATGCCAAATGAACATTTCAGGGCTCTTCTCATCTCCTTACGCAGCCCTAGAGTGGTCAAGCGAGAAGAGTAACGGACAGCGTTGAGTGAAGGCAAAGAACGACGAGCGACGAGTTGCAGCACAAAGCTGGTGCCAAAGTCAGGAACACAAAACCCAGATCCCAGAATCCACTATGCCAATACCCAAACCCCATTTGTAGCATTTCACATTTAAATAAAACACTTTGTCAGTAAAATAATTTATTTGGATTCGGCCAACCACTCGCTGTTCGCCACTCGTTCCACTGCTCTCTCGGCACTCGCCACTCCTGCCACTGCTTTCTCGCCACTCGTTACTCCTGCCCCAGCTTTCTCGCCACTCGCCACTCCTGCCACTGCTCTCTCTTCCGCCGCAAACACTCTATCCAGTGTCTGTAAGTCTATCAAGGTGTGTCTGAGGATTATTGATAATCGCTATCATCGCTATCATCGATATCATCAATACCCAGGCCGAGCACAAGACGGAATAGATATTCCGACTCGGTCTCCGCCTGTTCCCTTATGGAAACATAGTCCCGCCGATCGGGCCTATCCTGGCCAACCTGGCCACGACCGAACAACTTGCGGACTCTGCCAAAAGTCCGGCGAATACATCGAATGATACGCTTAGCGTGCACAGACATGATTGATCCTAGGACGGAAGAAATTTATTACTGAAATATCTGTGATATTTCAACAACCCCAAAATGGAAAATCCTTTGGGGGGTTTCTCGATTTTGCTTCAAAATAAAAGTAAGTTAACGCTGGAAAAACGAAACGGCAACGACAATGCCAACTCTGTGGCAAGGAAGGGGGGCGGGAAAGTGTCTAGAAAAGTCTGTGTGTGAAAAGTGAAAGCGTTTGTCAGGCAATTGACAAAATGTTCAAACCAGAAAGCGACACTTTAGCATGCAGCCAGATAGAGAATAACCCGTCAGAGACCCGGGATGCCGGAATTCAGAGACGAGGCCCAAAAGAAGCCGCTTCTAGCTAACTGTGGGAGGGAAATCAGGAAAAGTTGGAAAAGAAAAAACACACAGCAATGCACATGCAGCATATCCAATGAAGCTTATCACAAAAGAGTGGCAGAGAGAGAGAGAGAGGGCAGAGAGCAGAGGGCAGGCAGCTGAATGGCTGAGAGAGGATGCAACATGGAATGGATGCAAGATAGCGCACATCATGGTTGCACCTTAATCCATCTCCCCCACCACCCTTTGCTGATGTTTTCATTTTACTTTCTTGCTGGCAAGGAAATGAAACAAAAATGTGAAAAATACGGAATGGGGGGAGTGGGGGGTTAATTCTCTGGTTGAAGTATGTAAAGATGCAACTTAGAAGGGGAGGGGGAAGGGTGCAACTAGCATGGCTCTGCCTGCCACACACACACACACACTGGTGATGAGCTGTGCTGCATTTTGGTTGCTGCTTTCCTTTCACTTTGGTACCTTGTTCGCTTTTCCGCTTTTACTTGCACACTTGTTGACAATGTAAAGAAGCAAGGAGCTGGGGATAGAACATGGACACAGATACGGATACGGACAGGGATACGGACAGGGATACGGACACGGATACGGACAGGCATACGGACAGGGATACGGACAAGGATACGGACAGGGATACGGACAGGGATAGGTACACGGATACGGACAGGGATGCGGACAGGGATACGGACACGGATACGGACACCGATACGGACACGGATACGGACAGGGATACGGACACTGTCCCAAGTCAATGCACCCCACCGAACAATCAACGAAAGCGAGTAACAACAAGGGAACAGAACTATGTAGAAGTAGAATCCATCATAAATACAAGGGGGGGAAATGCCACTCGGACACATACATTTGCCAAAGAAGGGCTGCTGAAGAAGGGTTGCAGCCTCTTTGTGGAGGACGGGCAAGGATTTAATGTACTTCGGGGGTAAAAATACTGAGACGCTGGACGCTTAATTGGTCAAACCCCTCAGCTGCGGGAACTGCAAATAAAAACTCTAGGGACTCCACGTGGAAGCTTTGAACAAAACTCTAAGAAAAAACTCTTAGGGAATTTCGATGGGTTAGTAAACTTCCAAGGCAATTCTAAGAAGCGCATCTCCCAGTGAAACTCCAAAGGAGTAGACTCTAAAGAATCTCTAAATGTGGGAATGGGGAAGTGGAAAATGGGAGAAGCAGCTGCAACATCCAACCATACAAACGGAAGAGGCGAATACAACAAAAATTCGAGATATGTTTTCTAATTACTTGTTCGCACTCGTGCATCATCCGATGGATGGATGCAACTGGATAGAGTAGAAGGGACAAGCAACGATCTGCAACTGGAAATGGAGTCTCGGGAGGCTGAGTGAATTGGCGACACATAAATTGTAAATATGATAGAAGAACATGCAACACTTTGTGTGCCTTGCCGGCTGCCTTGCTGCCTGCCTGGGGTTGTTACTGGGGCCTCCACGCCCCAGCATTTCAGCATATAATTATCGCAATGCGTTTCTGTTGTTGCTGCTGCTGCTGTTGCAGCTTCTGTTGCACACGCGCCATGCAGCCATGCAGCCAGGCACAGCCACGCAGCCACTCGACACTCGAGGCTGGCATTGGGGCATGGCACATGGGAGTGTGGAGTTGTGGAGTGTGGAGCGTGGAGCCTGGAGAGTTGGTATGGCCTTCCTTCTGTTTACCCCATTAAAGTTCTGTTGCAGCTGCACAATTTTTTTTGCACTCGCCGCTTGTCCTGCTCTCTCGCTCTCGCTGTGTGTGTGTGTGCCCTGCGTGTGTCTCTAATTAAGTGCCCCATCGGGGTCACCACAGCCAGGAGTGGCAGGCAGCACAACCGCCATCCAATCAATCAGCGAAAGTCACTTGAGAGTGTGAGAGCGAAAAGGAGGCAGAGGAGAAGACGAGCAGGAGGTGATAAGCAGAGCAAGGAAGCAAAGAAAGACTTCCGGAGGAGGGGGAAGCTGCTTGATGGATTTTCCACTCTTCCTCATTGCTGCCACCCAATGCCTTACATGCCACACATGCACTTGCCTCCACCCTCAACCTCAACCATGTGGCAACTTCACTTCACTTTCCTTTCAGCATGCTGTGGATGGAAAATGTGCCCACGGGGCGTTTGGCAGGGAAAATTATGAAAAAAAACAGAGACACAAACAATCATCGGATTACAAATATTACAAAAAACAAAACTGAAAACTCGACTTGAAGATGCCCTTTAATATTGAGAGTAACAAATGAAAGAGTCGGACTTGAAAGATAATTTACATTAAGATATTTAGAGCTTCTTAATCGATGATCTCAACAGTTGATCATTAACGTATGATGGAGAGTATTCTTAGTACTTACTTCCAGTATTGATTTATTTGTACTCCTGCTTGATTTACGGATAATTTTGAAATGTACCCAAAGTTCTATGGAGTTAAAATGCTTTGTGACATTTCAATTGACTTGTGTGCTTTCCTCTTCGGAATCCCAACAAGACTTTATACTCCGCTTAAGCTATTTCACGTCATGCGGCAGCGCCCATCGGTTCGACATACCCTTCGCGCTCCACATGCACTGTTCGAGTAGATCTTAAAAATTGTGAAACAGTAGAGGAAAAACCGTCGAGGAGAGAGACACAACAAAAGGCGAGCAGGCGAAACCAACTAACGAAAGAGGGGAAAGGGGAAGGGCAGGAAGCTTACGCACATACGAGTATTTCACGTACGACTGAGTATACTCGGATGGATGTTGTTTAAGGGGCAACAAACGGGAACAGAACATAAAGTTTACTCTGGGATCCCCACGAAGTTGCAACAACGCAACGGGGAAGGGAAAGGACTTGTAGAAAGGCTCTCCCCCTGCTGCACGGGGGTAGCTCAAGAGGGTCTCCACGTCCACGTCCCAGGGAGCCCAGGGAGAGCCTCAAGAGTCCTGTGCCCAGGGTTTCGAGTGTTACGCTCCCTGCGATTTTCACTCATGCACCTTGGGTCCCCTTTTCAGCTCCATCATGCAGTGCTGTACCCTTGCTCGCTGCTCCCTGCTCTGCTCCCGGCACTGCTTCACCCTCTCTTCCCTGCCTGTCTCCCTCTGTGTTCCACTCCCACCTCCTTTTTATGCTGCGCTTCCTTCCCCCTTGTTGTATCTCTGGGCTGTTGACAATGCCCCATGCGTTAGGGGTTTTTGATGTTCTCCACGGTGTAACCCAAACCCTAATCTCCCCTGCTGCTGCTGCAGATTCAAGTGCACGCGCAGAGAGCTTTAAAAATTCCAGCAGCATAAAAGAAGCTTACAGAGAGCGAGAGAGCAATAGAGAGAGAGAGACCGTCTCTGCTGGAGAGCTCAATTCAATTTGTTGAGTAGCTAAATTTAGACGCTAATTTGGGGACCTGCTGTGTGTGCCCCAAACGTGATCGTTCGTGTCCAGTTGCTCAGTTCTCGGGTTACACACGACAGAGAGAGAGAGAGAGAGAGAGGAAAGCGAAGCGAACGGACAGACGGACATCTCTACTCAAATTACCAATTGAATTTTGTCGTCTCTGTCTTTCGTCTGCTGCTGCTGCTGAAAGGATCTCTGGGATCCCTTTCGTTGGCATTATCATCGTCAACTTTATTATGTTCCTTAGCCACTACTGCCTACCCTTCTCTCTGTCTCTCCCTGTCTCTCTCTCTCTCTGTCTTTCCTTTATCTGAATAATAATCTTGCCAAACCACTGACATAATCATCATCATCTGTGTGTGTCCAAGTCTGTGGGCCCCAGACATCGTCGAGGCTTAGACGGTAGTAAAGTAGCTAAAATTATGATGGGAATACCTTTCCTGGCGGAATGTTCCTCCAGTGTGGCAGGGAGCAGTGTGCTTGCTGCAATCAACTTACAACTGAATGAATCATCATTGAAATCGATACAAGTTTATCATTGTGAATACAACCCATAAATCGTACTATGTATATGAGTTTGACATTGGTCAAACCATACAGGGTACAGGGTACAGCTACTGTCTGCTCTCCGGGCTGCAGTTCTTAGGATCTCAGCCAGCCAGACGCATTTCTGGTTTATTTTTCAATTAAATTAATGCTCGGCTAAACCTTTGCAAGAGGTGCAAAAAACAACATGAAGAAAGAAACCCTTTGGCCATGGGCAGAATCAGAGTCAAAGTCAGAGTCGAGGCGGCAATTAATCACAGCGACATGTGTGGATTGGATTGTGTGTGTGTGTGTGTGTGTGTGTGTGGCATGCTGAATGCCGGCATTTACTTGCCCCATTCGAGCGTGCCGCCAAGCGGTCAAAGTTCCGGGAACCTCAACCTCCCCAGACATCCCATCCAACGAATGTCTGGCTGTGGCAGCTGTTCCTATTTGTATTTCTTTTTAATGGGAGCTACTGCAGAGATTTGGCATTACTGCAGGTGTACACTAACTATGTCTATTAAAATTCCTTGATTCCAGATTAAACTAGATGAATCATACCATAAGTACTAGCATTTATTTAGCTGAGATTAAAACAAAACTCTGGTAGGGAAAGGGATTTAAGAAGCAGCAACAGCAGTAACAGTAACAGAGGCACAGCGCTGTTAGCAGCATAGATTAGCTGGCTGTTAACAGCCCTGTTGCTCTCCATTAACAGCCCAGTAACAGCGCACTGTAACTCTCGCACCGCAACAGTACTGCGCTCGCTCTTACGATCCACACGGCTTAATGCGTGATTTAAATTCCACATCTAATGCAGAATTTTGCATATATCTTTTTTTAATTTGCAGATCGAAGCAGTGCGAGGAGTAGCATCAACCATGTGCCATGGAGAGCCTGGGCCTGGGAAGCAGACGCAACAACAGCGGCAACTCCAGCGCGGGTCCGACGACGGGCATCATCACTGCCAATCCTGTGAATGCCACCAGCAGTGCGGCAGCAGTGGGAGTGGGAGCAGGAGTGGGAGTGGGTGGAGGACACAGCCATCATCTGGGCAAGGTGCTGGTCCACTCGAAAATGAAGCATCAGCATCCCGCCAATCAGAACTACTACACGCAGCAGCAGACGCAACTGCAGCGACTAAAGCAGCAGCAGAAGCTCCAGCAGCAACATCAGCAACAGCAGCAGCAGCAGCAGCTGGAGGGGATTCACGGGGTGGGTGTGGCTAAGCACTGCCTGCAGTTCCCGCCGCCACCAGACTACCCGCCGCCTGCAACGGCAGCATCAGCAGCAGCAGCAGCAGCCTCCACACCAGCAGCTGGCGCTGGGTCAGCGAATGGAGGCAGAAGACAGCTGCTGCCCCGCTATCCGGATCCCGATCCGGATGCCATTGAGATCTGCAACGAACAGGAGACCTCACCGCACCACCTCAAACAGCTGGCGGCGCGCCAGAGCAAGACACTCGGCAGGATCCACACCCATACGCACCAGCAGCAGCAGCAGCAACAGCAGCTGCATCCGCTGCAGCATCATGTCCACCACGACTACTCGTACGCCTACTACGAGCCGGGAGCGGCCATGCGCCACTCGAATGTGCCCCGGCCGGAGGGAGCGGCAGCCACCAAGGGAGGTGCCGCCTCAGGGGCAGGGGCATCTGCTGTTACGGCCGGAACCTCCACAAACTCCTCCTGCTCCTCGTCATCGTCCTCGGGGGACCCACCGCCACCCAACTCCATACGCGCCCTGCTGTCCAAGGGCAAGAAGAACAAACAGCTCGTCTCCCCGGCCACCCTGCAGTCCTACCAGACGCGCTACCACAAGCTGGCCACCGCCTCCCGTCTGGGCCTGGGACAGAGCGAGAACTTCTACGAGGAGATCAATGCGGCCGCCCTGCAGTCCTCCGCAGCAATCATCTCAAAGCCATCGTCCAGCCATCACCAGCAACACCAGCAGCAGCAGCTGAGGGGCACTGTGGGCTCCCATTCGGCGGGTTCGCTCAATCAGACGCTGGTCGAGGAGGAGCAGCGCCGCGTGCAGAGTCGCCACCACAAGATTCTGGGCGAACTGAATCTCAGCGTGGAGGCCATGCTCATGCCGGAGAGTCCGCCCAAAGTGCAGCCCAGTGGCACAGGCGGTGAAAGCAACGGCAGCGGCAGTCCCAGCACTGAGAGTGGCACTCCCTCGGCCACACCCCCCAAGCCCACTGTCTGCGTGACGGCGGCCAGCGGACAGCCGTCAATGATGCTGGCGCGGCGACTCACCTCCACATCGGCGGACAACATCTGTGATAGCAGCGAGAATGGCAGCGGCGGCGTCGAGCAGCTGCTGCTGGCCACGCTCAAGACGACTCCGGCAACGGCCACGGCGCCACTGGGGGGCATAGGCACGGGCTGCGACCTGGACAGCGGCTTCAGTGGCAGCAGCGGCGCCAGCTATATCGGCAGCCTGCGGCTAACCAAAACGCAGCACATCAAGTGCGCCCGCCAGACGCCCACAGCGTCCGCCACAATGTCCACGATGGCCACGCAGAGCTGTCGAACCTTTCAGCGGGCGGCCACGGTCTACGATGAGGCGGGCATGGGCGTGGGCAGCGGCAGCACCTTCCTTACGCGCGCCTCCTGTGGCCGTCGCATACTCAGCTGTGCCCGCATACGCGCTGCCGAGGATCCCGGACCGAATCATCATCTGAATTTGAATCACCGCACGGGCACGGGCATGGGTACGGGAATGCAGCTGATGACGCCAGCGACGACGACGACGGCGACGGCGACGGAGTCGAAGGCGCGCAGCTTCTGGAATCGCAAGGGTTGGCGCAAGCTGCCCGGATTCTCCACATCCACGTCGAGCATCAATGATGCGGGTCTGCAAGGTGAGTGTACAATCACATTTACAGGGTAGCAGAATTATTCTATTTACTTTGGCATCAATTTGTTGCGATTAAACGCACTCTAGATGTGAGGGCAAACGAGCGCCATCTGTGGTTGGGCAGCAGCACTACCACTACTTCTTTGGCATACCTACAGGTGGCGCTGCACAAACATCTGTGCGGCAGATGTCGCCACTGCCATGATTCTGTTCGTTTCTTTAGCGCCTCACAGATGTCGCCACTGCTATGTTTAGGCTGTGCCCCACAGATGCCGCCAGCTACTCGAGCGACAACTGGAGCACATTTTTCCGTCCATCCCCATCTTATCTGCCTGACCTGACCCCCCGGACGGAACTGTTGCGTTGCGATCCCCCCATTGGTGGTGTGTGGCAGCAGTTCGTTCTTTTATTTTTATCAGCAGCTCGCATGCACAACGAGGCAGGCAGGCAGACAGACAGACAGACACAGAGGCAGAGGCACAGCCACAAGCAAAACAAGCAACCCAACGATCCATGATTTTTGTGCTCTGTTGGGGCTGCTGCTGTATTTTGCGCTGCTCGCGGACTCACTGCCTGACTGGCTCTGGTCTCTGGTCTCTCGTCTCTGGTATCTGGCTCTGACTCGAGCTCCGCTCTGCTCCATTCAAATTCACATTCACGCTCGGCATTCGTTGTGTGTGGATGTGGTTTTTTTGTCAGTAGAATCGATCTTGTCGGGCATGCCGCATGCTTCACTTTATTTTGTTCTGTGTGTGTGCCATTCGCTGCCCAGTTGCGGCCCCAGTAAAGCGCGCGCGTTCCTCGGTTTAAAACCAACATAAAAACATAAACATAAACTTTTATTTTCTGTAACAATTTTGTTTTTGGTTCTTTGTGCAAAAAGTGCAGAAAAGTGGGCTTAGAAAAATATATTAATTAATTAGTTAAGGCACCTGTGTCTGGTGTCTGTGTCGCTGCTTAAAAAAACACTCTAAAAAAATATACTCAGAGAGAGTGAGAAATTTGTGATTGTGGATTCCCTCCCCGTGTGCCTCAGTCCTCAGATTTTAGCTACAGCTTCCACAGCTTTTGAGGGAGGCGTTGACACTTGATTTGATGGCACGCTGCTCGGCGGTAATCGTAATCGTATTCGTTATTGATTTATAAATATAGTAATGCCAGCCCCAAAATGTTAAGTTAATCAGCGACCGATTTGTTTTTTAAACAAAAAATCATCTTCCATACGAAATTATTAATGTGCGTCGTCGTCGTTGTCGTCGTTGGTGTTTTGGGGGGAGCTATAATTAGCCAGTGAGACGAGCGGGTAAAAGTGATGCAATTGTTGTACGGCGACCTACCGATGATCCATGACTAGCCACACAGACAGCACAGACTAGCAGACAGACAGAGAGAGTGCGGGAGAGATGGCATTTCAATTGATTAAATCCGCACTGGATCCGCAGCAGCAGCATCAACAGCAGCAACATCAAACGCTAAGGCGTCACAGCAATTTGGGTTTGCCGCATCAGCATGCCACAGGAGTTGTCCTTCTAAAATGTATGTAAAAACTGTAACAAAACAAAAAACAAAAAAAACTAATACTAATACTTAAATTTGGACTGTGATTACAATGCGCTGGACCAGGCTGTTGGCCAGATGATTCATTCCATATACCCCATACCCCATACCCCTACCCCATACCCTGCCAGTTGCCACAATTTTGTTTTTGTGTCTTGCCAAAATGTTGTTTCAGCTATTTTTGTGCGTAATTTTTGTGCTATTGGTCTTGGAATGGAATGACTCACCCAAATACTACTACGGATAGTATGATTTGTAGTTGCTCTTGACGAGCACACAAAACTCAACGTATTTCAATCTATTTTTAAAATATATTCTATTTTTTTTTTTGTTAGATTTAATCTATAGAAAAAAAGGGCAAAGTTGATACAAAAATAAATGTACAAACAAAATACAGGAAATAAGCGAATAGCTACTAGACATAGGCGATTTAGGGGTCTCCTATGGATCTATATACATATGTATACACTATATAGACATTAGCTATGCATATCCAATAGCTGCTATGGGGGGAAGTAAAGGTTACATATAAAGATATATGTAGGTTTAGGGAGCGATAGATTATGTATCAAAGTAGCAAAGAAACTTTCTTCAAACAGCAACCGATTAACATTAATTGGATCCACAGAGAGCTAACATTAATTGCAATACAAATAATACTTAAAGCAATAATGATAACAGCATACAGAATCATATTTATATTTTTAAGGCAATTAATATATCAGATAATTAAATGAAAGAGCACTAGCCTTACAGGCTTGCAGTTATCTATAAAGAAAATGTACCTTAAATGCAACTGAAATGTGCAACTAGAAAAAGTTTGTGCTCTATTTACAGCAAAAACATAGCAAACAATTGTAATAATTGCAACTAAATTAAAAGCAACACAGCTACAGCACAGCACGAGTTCAAGAGCAAGAAAGCAGCACAGAGTTAGCAGCAGCAGCAACAACAGTAGCAGTAACAGTAACAGCAGTAACCAGTAACAGCAGTAACCAGTAACAGCAGCAGTAACAGTAGCAGTAACAGCAACAGTATCAGAAGGAGTAACAGCAACAGCAATAGCAGCAGCAGTAATAGCAGTAAGAGTTGCAGTAGCACCAGCAGTAACAGCAGTAAGAGTAGCAGTAACAGCAGCAGTACCAGAAGCAGTAACAGCAACAGTAACAGAAACAGCAATAGCAGAAACAGTAATAGAAGTAACAGTAGTAGTAGCAGCAAGAATAGCAGTAGTAACAGCAGCAATAGTAATAGCAGCCACAGCAGCAGCAGCAGCAACAGTAACAGCAGTAACAGTAGCAGCAGCAATTGCAGCCACAGCAACACTAACAGCATTAACAGCAACAACAGCAGTAACTTTAACAGCAACAGCAATATCCATCAACTGACATTGGTTCTTCAATCAGAGATCCCGTCCGTACGTACGTACTATGGAAAAAACATTTTAGTAGGCAGAGTTGTTTTGGGTCAATGCCCAGTGGACACGCACATTGTGCATCTTCTGTATGTCCCTCTACTATATAGAATGCGAATGCACAGATACTTACCTCCATTCTACATTTCTCGATCATCGACAGAGACTGTGAGTGAGTGAGTGAGAGAGAGAGAGAGAGAGACAAAGAGAGAGAGCGCGCGGAGCAGCGACAGAGTGCAACAGACTAACTTGAAATAAATTCGAAATAAATGCGTATACTTAAAGCTGTCAAAGCTCTTTATTGTTATTGTTGATCTAGTACCTCTCACTCCCATCCCTGCCTTCCCACTCTCTGTCTCACTCTCACTCTCACTCTCTCTCTCTCTCTGTTGCTATCCTTCTCCCATTTGCTGTGCCTTGTTCATGCTGTACGCAAAAATTAATCATCAGGCCGCGGGGGTGGGTGGTGGATTTTGCAATTAAAAACAGTACTTCAAAGTATTTATACAGATGCCTTGCCTGGAGAGCACAGCCAAAAAAATTCAAAAAACAATAACAACAACAATAAGAAAAGCAGCAAGTAGCAGTCAGTAGTCGACTAAGACACTACCCTGCAAAGAGGAAAGATATATTGCATATTTCTTTCTATAATTTGTATGTATATTATTTGAATGCGATTGGGGTTATTTTTTCCTTTTAGATTTGTAATTCGTATAATATTAATTCTAATACTATAATTCCAATATACCCCACCACACACACATACCTCTACACACGTTTACACAGGTTAAGGCAAATAAATTCTAAATAGTTCTTGGGCCTCGGCGCTCCTTTCCTTTCCTTTCTTCTCTTCAAATTAGTTCCTAGAATCTCATTCAATTATTCATCATAAAAATGCAAAAAAAAACAGCGAAAAAAAATGAACTGAGCATAGGCTGAAGAGAGAAAGAGAGAGTGAGAGAGAAGGAGAGTGAGAGTGAGAGAGAGAGAGAGAGAGTGAGAGTGACAGAGAGAGAGAGAGAGTAAGAGAATTATTATTGCACTCTTGTTGTGCCCAGTATTTTCCAGCTTTTGTCACAATTTTTCTGTTGACTTTTGCTGCTGCAGTTGTTGCTGCTGTTGTTACTGTTGTTGCTGTTGTTGCTGCTGCTGTTGTTGCTGCTGTTGCTGTTGCTGTTGTTGCTGTTGTTGCTGCTGTTGTGGGTCCATCATTGATGATTGTTGGGTGTCGTTTGTTTGGTGTCGTTTGGCACATCCTCAAATATGTGTGTGTGTCTGGTGTGGCATTGTGGCATTAGCAGCGCGTGTCTGAGTGCCGCTTTAACTAAGCACTCGTTAATCAATGTCGCCACAGAGTCCCAGTACTCAGTGCTCCCCAGTCAGCAGTCCACAGAATCTCCAGTGCTATTCTCCAGTGCGCTCCCCAGTCAGCAGTTCACAGAATCCCATTCTCCAGTACTCCCAGAGACCAGTCTTCACTCCGCAATGTTCAGTGCCATTGCCAGTCCCCCTCCCCCCTGCTATCACCATTGCCAGTCCCCCTACTCCTGCTATCACCATTGCCAGTCTCCCCCCTACTAGCACCATTTCAGTGCCCCCCTTCTATCTACATTGCCAGTCCCACTGGCAATTAACGCTCTCAACGCACTCGATGGTCTCTTTGTTTACTCCTTCATCGTCATTGCATTGATGATACTCTTCGTACTCATCACATATAGTAATGATACTCCTCGTACTGTGTTTATTTTCTATTGGGTATATATTTTACCCATATCAGTGGTTATTTGGGTGTATCCATCGATAGATTTCGAAGGGTTTTGCGTTGCCTTCAAATTATGTTTAATTTTTATATATTTTTTTAATAACTTTTATTGCATTGCAGAGTTGAGTTTTTCGAATTCGTTTACATGGCAATATTCTAGCAATCTTTAAGCAAATTTTAAGCAAGATTGCTAACCAATCTTTAAGCTAATTTTTAGCAATCTTTAAGCAAAATTTTATAGCAATCTTCAACCAATCTTTAAGCTAATTTTTAGCAATCCTCTAACAATCTTTAAGCAAATTTTTGTCAATCTTCTAGCAATCTTCTAGCAATCTATCAGCAATCTTCCAGCAATCTTCTAGCAATCTTCCAGCAATCTTCTAGCCATCTTCTAGCAGTTCTCTATTCATCTCTTATTTACACTAATATTTTTCATAATTAAACAATTATAAATTGTATATCCATGCCTTAAATAGATCATTTAACACGTGCTCTGCAGCCTTTTGGCTGCTCCAATGGCCACATGCTCGTAGTACGTGTTATTTGGATCAATTTTAAGCACAAATATTTAGTTAAATATGATAATTAGCTGCCATAAAGAAGCATTAATAATTGTTGGCCATAAACTAAGCAATATTTTGGCACTTGCGCGTGGATTGAAAGTATTATTTTTTGATGTGTATTACCATAAATTACATTGTATTTGGAACATAAAAAAAAGCGAACAGAAAGCATATAAATAATATATAGTTTATATATGCATAAAATTATCTTTAAAAATCTTTGGGAATATTGAAGAATATATGAATAATTTATAATATATTTCAAACAGCAATAATGGAGTGTAATATTGTTAGAAAAAAATATCCTTCAACTGGAATGGCACACTGTACTTTTTGAGGCATCAACTGAGTGCCATTCACATTACAAAATTTTGAGCTAATCCTCCCACTACATCGCCGTCGTCTAACTCCATTTACCATCTCCATTGCTGGCAGTGCAGCAACTCCCCCTACTTTTCTGCATTACAGGCCCAAGTCTTTAACCACACTCCCCTTTAGGCCAGAGACAGAGACAAAGACGTCGACGGGAGCTGAGAGTTTGTCATGTACGACACGAAATTCGTGTAGCCTTTTGCTGGATTCGAGCGTTTTGCTTAGTGAAAGTGTTTAGACTGTTTGCCTGCATCGAAAAAAACAAGCAGCCGAGAAAAAAAACCCCAAAAAAAAGCAGCAACAACAAATGTGCTCATTATTTAATTTTTAGAAAAGAAAAAAAGAAAGAAAGAAAAAAACGTATTTACTTGGCATACTTTTTGCTCAGCATCGAAACACACCTCGGGATGGGGCTTGGGGCATGGGAGTTGCATGGGGTGTACACCGCAGCGTATGCGCAACATTAATTAAAAATTCAAACCAACAAAAACAACAAAAAAAAAGAAGGAACAGCAACAGCAGTAGCAGCGCTGTGTATGTTTTTTGTTGTTGTGTGTTTTCTGTGGCATTTTGTTGGCCAAAATTTGCATAATAACAAACCACAAACAGCAGCCAGTCAGCCAGCTAGCCAGCCAGCCAGCTAGCCAAAACAATGTAACAACCGACAATCGACAATCGACGATCTGTAACTTATCTGAAAATTATAACAAACAGCCAGCCAGCCAGCCCCAAAAACAATGCTCATACGTACTGTTGTACTTGCTGTCACAACAACAACTAAACACACACAAAAAACACAATAAAGTTCCCCAAAAAGTACCCGAAAAAGTGCCCGAAAAGGTGCCTGAAAAAGTACCCGAAAAGGTGCCCCGAAAAAGTGCTCCGAATAGGTGCCCCGCAAAAAGTGCCCCGAAAAAGTGCCATCGGTTAATTACCATTGAGATATGGAAACACTTTCAATTGATTAGGTTTCTTCACGTTTACAGATAAGGTTTAAGGTACATATGTGTTAAGGTTTTGCCCAGGGAAATATATAAATATAACTCACAAAATACAAACGAAATAATATTGTAATACATTAAGAATTTTGCATTTTTTAAGGATTTTTCTGAATGAATTGAGACGGGAGTTTCTTGTCTGTCAAGTTTGAAAAAACTTACGCTACTTAGATCATAGTAATATGGCAAATATAGCTTGCATATAACGCCTAAACGGATTGGTTTTTTTGTATATAATTTAGACAATAAGAATAGAAAACTTCTACAAAAATTTCAGCTCAATTGGCTTTGAGTTTTGACCAAAAAAACAGCCGCTTTCTGATACCATTATTTCATGACTATTTTGTGACTTCTTCAGTCGCTGGTTTTTGCAAATTGTATGCTATTCGTTTAATATTTATTTTTGATTATTGCTAAAGCAAGCCCAAACACAAGTCAATACTAAGTTTTTTATTTTACATTCATATACTTAGAAAATAAATGATTTTTAATATCGCAAACAAATTAATTTGATTCTGAATTGTCACGCATTACAGACATTACAGATATTGTCAGACCATCTACAATTACTCCAGTATCTTATGAAACCAGCAGAAAAAGGCAACTAGACTTTAGCTTGCCATCTCCTATACTATTCATCCTTTTTCATCCTTTTTTGAGTACTCCATATTTGGTGCTAAGGGAGGCTCATGTGAAACTGCCTTACTGCCATGGCTCGATAACTTGTATTGCCACTCAATCGCTGGCCAATGGACATTCTTTTTGTTGATGGCCAATAGACATCACTTGGATGAAGTATTGTATGCACTTGAGACTGCCCGAGCGTGCCATAAGCTAAATGAAAATGTGGCTTAAATGCAGCAGCAGGGTTCTAAGGTTATTTTTGTTTCTAAATGGGGGAAGGAAAGCTGCAGGGTTGCTGCATGCGTTGTGATAACAGCACAACATTTGCGTCTGCGGCACGTATGAATGGAAAACTGTTTAATTAATGTGTAGGAGAGGAAAATGTCGTAGCAAATCCTTTCGAGTGGGCAGTAAATGAATGCATTGCAGTCCTTTCCTCATCATCTTAGGGCCTACGCATGAAGGCTAATTGAATGAAGGCGAGAAGGAGCAAAGTATCTCCTAACTGTATGACCATGACCATGACAATGCACTGCCGACTAATGGCTAGGTAAGCGTGCAATAAGCTGATTGAAAAAGGTTCAATCAAATGCAGCAATAGGTCGAAGGTTGTTGGAGGAATGATGCATGCAGAATGGGGGAAAGAATGCTAGATTCTGAATGGTGTGGAAGGGGATTGTTGCATGCAGAATGGAAGTGAAAGATGCATACAAAATGGAAGGGAAAGATGCATTCAAAATGGAAGGGAAAGATGCATACAAAATGGATGCATTCTAGATGCAGAATGGAAGGAAATGCCTCATGCTGCAAGCTGCAAGCTGTTACGTTGCGATAACACAGGCAAGCCGGTAAAAATCCTTTGAAAGAAAAGCATATTAGTGAAAAGAGGATTATAAAACAAGGCATTTGTTAGCTAGCCATTGTTCATATTAATTGCAATTATTATAAAACTGTGTGGGCAGACAGCAAGCAGCCTTGTGCCTTGATCTGGGATTACCTTGAAACAAAATTTTGAGTGTCTGCTGCTGCTTGTGTGCACACGCTTCGCTCCGAACCGTACTTGAACTTGAACTTAAGCTTGCAACTTGCAACTGAATGATTCTTTGGCAAAAACATAACTAATTATCGTAAGTCGTATTAGTCGACACAGCCGACACACATGAGAGATTGTGCCACACACATAAGAGATTGAGCCACACACAAGAGCCTGTGCCACACACATATGAGCCTGTGCCACACACCAGAGATTCTGCCACACATATGTACATATATGTACCTACCGTACCACTCGTATTTATTGTAACAAAAAGTTTGACTAATTTCCCCCCGAGTGAATATATTTCATTTTGAGTGCCAAATGCACTCTCAAAGGCTCGCTGTTCAGGCTCGTTTTTGGTGGGGTTTTTGTCGCTTCGTTCTGCATGAGAAAGTTTTCGAAAAATTCTCTAAATATTCAACAAAAAGTGCGTGAAGAGCACACACACATGGAGTTATGTGCATAAGTAATCCCCTCTTAACTGTTAAGTGGGCCAAGAGAGACAAAAGCTTAACGATTTTTGTGCATAATGAGATGCAAAGCTAATTAGTAAAATTAAATCCCAGAAATTGCAAGGATTTGCGTGCTTTTCGTGGATGCATTAGTACCATAATATTTATATGTCTTTTTTGTTGGGTTTCCTACGCCATTTTGCCTCTTTGATTTCTTGGATTTCGTTTGCCGTTTTTCCTCCTTGATTTCTTGGATTTCCTTTGCCACTTTTCCTCTTTGATTTCTTTGATTTCTTTTGCCGTTTTTCCTCTTTGATTTCTTGGTTTTCCTTTGCCACTTTTCCTCTTTGATTTCATGGATTATCCTTGCCATTTTTCCTCCTTGATTTCTTGAATTTTCTTCGTTGTTTTGCCGCTCTGATTTCTTTAATTTCCTTCGTTTTTGAATGTCTTAAAAAGGTATGAACTATAGGCACAAAAATTGTGTTTTAACATTAGCAGCGCATTTTGGCGCTCAAGAAGGAGCACCTATTTTTCACCCCACCCCCACCCATATGAACTTTTCCACTTCAAAATGTATTTCCATCTATGTACATATATCCATTTGCCCTTGCAGCTTATCCTTATCATTTGTATCGTTTTTCAGTGGAAACATATTTCTTAGGAAAAACAATTTCAAATGTAATTTATCTCTTTATGCCGCAATCAAAAGTTAACCCAATCATGCGATGCATTTCAAACTGTTTTTCCATATGAAATTAATATATGGAAATGCGTTTTATTAACGGGATATATTACGCTCAATCAAATTGGTAAGAGATATGCATATCGATTGGTTTTTTCCATTGAATTTTATTCGTTTTATATGAGCGGCAATTACTTTACAATTGGTTATGCCTCTTACAGTACTTACCCTCCCCTCTCATTGAGTTAATTTCGTACACCACCCACACACACACACACCACACCACACACACACACACACACCCACACTCAATTTACATGCGAAAAGTTTTTGCTCGTACTGTGAATATTTGATTCGTGTCCTGTAAATATGAGAGTATTTTTGCGTTATTTTGCCACCTGCCGGCACTGTTCTATCCTGTCCAGGCCTGCTTTGGCCCTGCTCTGGCCCTCTTCTGGCCCTGCTCTTGCCCTGCTCACCCAATCCTGCCCTGTCCTCTCTCCTACTATGCCCTGTCCCCTGCCCTGGTCTGGCCCTGCTCTGGCTCTGCTCTAGCCCTGCTCAGGACCTCCTCTGGCCCAGCTCTACCCAGTCCTGCTCTGGCCCTGCTCTACCCAGCCCTGCTCTTCGCTGTCCTGCCCTGCTCTGCCTAGCTCTTCTCTATTCTGCCCAGCTCTAGCCATGCTCTACCTAGCCCTTCCCTGCCCTGCTTTGCTCTGGCCCTATTCTGTCCTGCTCTGGCCCTGCTCTACCCTGTCCTCTGTCCTGCCCTGGCCTGCTCTAGCCTTGCTCTAGCCCTGCTCTGGCCCTGCTCTGCTCTACTCTGCCCTGTCCTCTGCCCTATCCTCTGCTCTAGCCCTGCTCTGACCCTGCTCTGACCCAGTCCTGCTCTGACCCGGCTCTAGCCCTACTCTACTCTTCCCTGCCCTACTCTAGCCCCCTCCAATTTGCATTGACTTTTACAGTTAAGATACAAGTAGAACTATAATTATTTGTACTGTCAATTTGCATATGAAAAGTGCTCTAGCTTTTATTTGCTAGAGTCGAGAGTCGAGAGCCTTGTAGGCTGTGTCTTTCAATCGAATCCATAAATATTGCAAATGCGTTCGTTGTCTGTTGAAAGGAAAGTGGAACCGTGTTGCCCCCCATTATACCGTTGTCCCGTTGCCCCTTGCCTGTATATTGCTTCTGTTTTGTACATTGTACATCCAATTCTGTTTTTGTAGGCCATGGCCAAGATGATTAATGGCAGAGAAATATATATAAAAATATAATATACGTATGGCTGCTACTGCTTCCTCTCTTTCTCTTAACTTGGCTTAGTTTTGTGGTATGAGGCGGCACACGCCATTACCAATTATCGCTGTCAATGCCAATTGAAAGCCATAAATTTGTGAGCCTTCTTTTGAGTTCTAGATATCTGGCCAATTGGTTTTCGGTGTTGACACCATTAGGCCGACTCAATCCATGTTGCATGAATGGTCGTCGGGTTTTGCCAGCACGGGTACTGGTACTGGGTACAGTGAAGCCAGCCTAAGTTGATTGAAATTTCCTTTTGGCCCCGCTGCAAGCCAATTAAAGTCAGCACCAAACAAAAATAGTTGGCCAATTGTTGCAACACACCACCCCCCCACCGCCCCTCCTTTTTGCAGCACAAAGCATCATTGCTCCACTTTACGTGATGCAAAATAAAGAGTGAAAGAGAGAGAGAGAGAGCTGGGTAGATAGGTCTTCCTCTTGGGTCTGTCTGTCTGTCTGTTTTCTGTTGCATGCCACTTGATGATCAGTCGCCTGAGATTGTTTTTGTGTGCATTCTGTCACCTACTCCCCCTACTGCTACTGGCTCCCTTTTTTTGGCTACCCACCCCACACTCTTCGCTGTGTTGGCTGTGAGCCAGTCAGGTTAGCCGCATTGCGCATACGCACCGTTGACCCAGCCGCATTACTTTCGCCTCACAAAATCACAAAAATTGTTTCGCTGTGCGTGTGTCTGATTTGGATTTAGAAGCCGCGTACAGCGTACAGCAAATCTGGGGCAAACAAGTGTACTTGCCATGCCCCCTTGTCTGCCACTGCCACTGCCACTTGTAGTACTGCTGCCTAGCCACAGCCCCCGTTGCCACGCTGCCACACCGCCCCGCTGCCCCTTGCCTCTGTCGCTTAATTAAGTTTTTATGTTCGACTGTCAGCAACTGGATTGACTTGAAATCGCCACAAAACTAAAAAATAATCGCACAAAA
Organism: Drosophila bifasciata; assembly: GCA_009664405.1. Classification (NCBI taxonomy): domain Eukaryota; kingdom Metazoa; phylum Arthropoda; class Insecta; order Diptera; family Drosophilidae; genus Drosophila; species Drosophila bifasciata. The sequence continues at coordinate 36,254,728 of CM019041.1, forward strand.
AGCAGCATATGGAGAGTGTATCGCACTAACCAAAAAGCGTATGGCCAGCATTTTGTGGCACAAAACGTTTTTGGCACGCATTCTGTTGTTGTTGCTGCTGTTGCTGATTTTGCTGCTGCAGTGATGACAGTGGGCTGCTGCTGCCGTTGGTCCGTTGGTCAACAACATGATTTATGTGGCCAAGCGTTGAGCCTGGGCGTGGCCTAGAGCTGTGAGCCGGAAGCAGACGATGTTTGGCAACAGACGAGCGAGGCAGAGGATGATAGACAGACATGCTCCAGACAAAACACATCTCAGTACCAGCAGCAGCAACAGCAGCAGCAGCACAAGAAACCGCAGCAACCACACAGACAACCAAAAGATGATCGTTTCCTGCTTAGAAGTGCTCTTCAGAATACTCCTCAAAGCTGCCTCTGAGCTTCTTAGGTTCCCTACTTTGTTGCAGCAAAGCGAATTGAAGCGAAATGCTCTAGACACAGGGAACAGGGAACAAAGCTGCCTTCAAATAAGCCCAGAATTAACACAAAAGGTTTGGCATTCGTTTGTACTCGTACTCTTAAGCGTATCTAAAGATCGAAGCGAATTTGCTTCGAAAGAGAGGCTCCAAAAGGAGGCTGAGATTGCACCAAGAGAGAGGCTTCAAAGGAGGCTGAGATTGCACTGAAAGAGGCTCTAAGGGAGGCTGAGATTGCACTGAAAGAGAGGCTCCAAAGGATGCTGAATTTGGTCCAAAGAGAGGCTCCAAAGGAGGCTGAGATTGTACCGAGAGAGGCTCTAAAGGAATCAACAATATTTGAACACAGTTTTCGAAGCCGAATTCGCTTTCAAAATGTATTTTAAAAATCTGCACAGAATCAATGCTGATGCTGAATTTTGTATGCATTTTCCCTAATATTTGTCTGTTTTATTCGCAAATAATTTAACCATCTACATGGCAATATTTAACCCATTTTTATGACAGCTATTACCAATGATTCATATACTATATTTACTATATGCTAAGCTTTAATCCTACAACATTATTTATCTGTTTACATCTCTCTCTTTCTCTCTATTTGGCATACCTTTTGCTTATCCTTTTTCATGGTCATTTGTGGAGCGCAGCAGAGGGAAAAACAGAGAATCAAAGGGAAATCAAAGGGAAGCCCATAGATTATATTATCTGATGGATCGCGAATTCGCACATCCTTTAGTTGTTGTTTTGGGCTAATCAATAGATCTAACCCTAACCCTAACCCTTTCGGTCTTGAATCGTTTTTTGATCTGCAGTTCAACAGGGAATGAAGCGTGAACAAAGAGCGCAAACAAAGAGCAAATAAAAGTAGAGAAGGAAGAAGTACAGCAAGAAACAAAAAACAAACAAAAAAAATGCCATAAAATATGCTTTTAAATTTATGAAATATTTATTGTATTATTTATTGTATTATTTATTGTATTATTTAGAACAGAACTCGAGACGAAGTGCGCGTATAAATTACACTACTTAGTTCCTGAGAACTAAGAGAGGGACCCAGAAAGGAGAGTTCTCGTAGTGAGAGAGCAAAAAAGGAGAGTTCTCATAGAGAGAGAGATAAAGAAGAGTTCTCATAGGGAGAACGAGAAAGGAGAGTTCTAATAGAGATACCGAAAAAAGAGAGTTCTAATAGAGAGAGCCAAAAAAGGAGAGTTCTAATAGAGAGAGCGAGAATGAAGAGTGCTCATAGTGAGAGAGCGAGTAAGGAGAGCTCTCATAGAGAGAGGGTGAGAACGAAGAGTTCTCACAGAGATACAACGAGAAATTGGAGTTCTCATAGAGAGATAGAGAGAGAGAGAGAGATGGGCACAAGCAAAACGATTTCTATTAAAAATTATACAAAAATCTCTTAAGGATTCTTACAAACATCAAAGCTAAAATTCCCCCTTAATCGTCGCTGCATCCTCTCTCACTCACCCTCCCTTCCACTCTTCATTCAATTTAGAGCACAAATTTAATTCAATTTTATTTGCATTTCAATTCGAAGTTGGGACTTAAACAAATGACTAAATATTAAGCATGAAATCTGTACGCTATGTAGCCTAAAATTCTGAGCCTAGTTCTTCTCCTAGTTCTCCTCCATCTGCTACTAATACTGCTACTACTGCATTAATCAGCCTATTAAACATATATCCAAAACACTGATTGATATCTGCTTTAACATTGATTGCTACAGCAGTGTCTGGTGTCTGTCTGGAGGGGGGTGAGGTTACACGCTAACCGGATGGCAGCAGCCAGCAAAAAACAAAATCAAAGCCAAAAAAAAATCATATAAAAATACAAATAAAATGTAATCAAATGAGAGACAAAAAAACGGCAACATAAATCCATTCATTCAGCTATTTATTGTGTCAGTATGTGCATACATAAGTGTATGTGTGTGTGTCTGATACTCGTATTGCATAATTGATTGCGGGTTTTGGGTGGGGTGGAAGCTTGTGGGAGATTGCGGAGGATTGTGGGTGCCTGTTAGTGATTGAGGGGGCCTGTGGATGATTGAGGGGGCTAGTGGGGTATTGCGGGGGATTGTGGGGACACTGGAGGTACTGTGAAGTATTACGGGGTGGGTGGGGTTAACCAGAATGGAATGTCCATGTAATTGCATGCCAGGTGTCATAAAGCTCTTTGCTGCAATTTGTGTCTTGTTTTGTGTTTTTTTTTTGTGCTGCTAAAGCCTGGGCGAAATTCAATTTTTGTGGCAAGTTGCACTTTTGGTTTCGTGTTGTTGTTGTTTGTTGTTTCTTTTGGCGGTGTTTGTGGTGGTGTCGAGTGTTGTGCCCACGCACTCTTCCGCCCGCATTCTCAGACGACGCGACAGCGACAAAAGTCCAAAACCAAAAAAAAAAAACACGACAGAGGCAACGACAGAGTTGGTGGCCACTTTGGTGTTGTTGCCTTATTTAACACAGTCTAGTGGTTCAGTTGGTCAGTTCTGGTGGCGGGCAGGCAGGCTGGCTGGCAAATTCACTTTTAATGAGAAGCCAAAAAGCGTAGCCGCCACCGGAGTAAGGGAGGCTGCTGCTGCTGCTGCTGCTGCTAGGTGCAACTCCACTCAACTCCACTCTTGCTTTTGTTGCTTTTCGTTGTCATTAAACATAAATTTCCATGAATTAACAACTGTAGCAACAGCAACAGCAACATAAGCAGCAGCAACAACAGCAGCAGCAACAGCATAAAATGCAACAACCAGAGGAGCAGCCAGTCAGCCAGGGAGCCAGTCAGGCACAGGAGCAGCAGCCATTGGTACGGAATTGCAACCGATTTCAGTTGCTGCCACCTCCACAATTGAGGGGGTTGCCTTTAATCTTTTCTCACAACCACACACACACACACATACCCCTTTAGAACAGCATATCCCTTAGCGCAGCAGCATTCCCTTCTGAGCTGCATACCCCTTAAAGCAGCATCATACCCCTCACAGCAGCATACCCCTCAGAGCAGCAGCATACCCCTTAGCAAAGGCATGACCATTTTTACGGTTTAAAACAGTCGAATTGTGGATAGCTTAAAGCAGCTGCTTAGCTATGTATAAACCGATTTAATACCCAATATATATGCTATATATATAACCCTGGAATTCCAGCAAAAAATGCTTTAAAAAACCTCAGGTAAAAGTGTCTAAATATTCCTTCAAAATATTCCTTTAAATAGTCACAAAAAGAGTTCCAGCAAAATCCTGCAAATTTTAAACCCTCTCTTTCACCCAGCTCTTTCACCCTACAACTTTTGCAGGGTATCTAAAGCTTCGACTAATGTAACCCTTGACCTACAGCTACTCGTTTTTTGTCGCTTTTTTGCTGCACAGCAAAAGGGGGGAGGGAGAGAAGGAATGGCCAGTGAGCGACAACGATAAAATTGCTCTGAAAGCAAATAACGAACGAATTTAAATTGTGAAAAAAATCTAAAAAAAAATATATACACAAATAAACAATGAAACATTTCAGCAGGCAAACACACACAATAATATTACGTATATTTAAATGTGAAACTCCACGACAATTTTTTGTGTGATTTATTGCCAGATAACAGGCAGATAACTGGCAGATTTAAATGCAGAAATTGAAGACTCTAACTGGCAGATTGAAATTCACAAATTTAAGTCTCCAAAGTGCAGATAAAATGCAAAAATTTAAGGATCTAAATGCCAGATAAAATGCACAAATTTAAGACTCTAACTGCCAGATAAAATGCAGAACTTTAAGGATCTAAAAGATAGAAATTTAAGGATCTAAATGCCAGTTAAAATGCAGAAATTTAAGGATCTAAATGCCATAAAAAATGCTAAAATTTAAGCCACTAAAGTGCAGATAAAATGCTGAAATTTAAGGATTTAAATGCCAGATAAAATTCACAAATTTAAGCCTCCAAAGTGCAGATTGAAATGCAGAAATTAAAGCCTCCAAAGTGCAATTAAACTTCACAAATTTAAGCCTCCAAAGTGCTAGAAATTTCCAGCAATTTTTGTATACCCAAAATATCAATTAAAATATTATTATTTGGCTGATCTTTGAGTTGATCTTAAAACTCTCCGCTATCAAAGTGCATAACAAATGTAGAAATATTATAAGCAAATTAATCACCGAATCGTGCGTGCCGTAGATTTAATTTGTTTTTTTTGGCCTCATTTTGGCAGAAAAATCTACAAAGTAATTTTATATCTTAGCCGCTGAAAAAAAGAGTGTAAACCGAGACACATACACATACACATACACACACACACATACGTATATTTGCATTTCGTTGTGTATATTTTTATTTTTAGAATTTTTTTAATTAGTTTCCCAAGCAATCGACAGATTGATGCTCCACCGTCCCCTCCCCCGGCTGCTGCTGCTGCTATTCACTTTTTGCTCTGGCAAAAAAAAAAAACAAAACCCTTGGATATTCAATAAAAATCCCTTCGATTTATTCCTTTGTTCCTTCAGAGTGTCTTAAATGAGTCGCTCAGCGCGTCTCCAGTTCTGTGTCTCCGAGTACCAGTCAGATTCATATAACATCCTTCAGTCAGAAGAGACTCTGGGTCTTCCTTTGGCTCTGGTTTTGCCTGTGGCTCTCGCCTCTTCCTCTGGCTCCTGCTCTAGCTCTGGGTCTGGGTCTGGCTCTGGTTCCTCTGGCTCTAGTTCCTCTGGCTCTGGTTCCTCTGGGTCTGGCTGTGGCTCTGGTTCGGGCTCTTCCTATGACTCTTCCTATGGCTGTGGCTCCTGCTCTAGCTCTGGTTCTGGCTCTTGCTCTGGCTGAGGCTCTGGGTCTTCCTCTGCCTCAGATTCTGGTTCTTCCTCTGTCTCTGGCCCTAGCTCTTGCTCTGGTCCTAGCTCTTTCTCTGGCTGTGGCTCTGGTTCTTGCTGTGGCTCTTACTCTGGCTCTTCCTCTTGCTCTAGCTGGGACTCTGGCTGTGGCCTCTGGTTCTGGTTCTGGCTCTTCCTTTGGTTCCTCTGGGTCTGGTTCCTCTGGCTCTTACTCTGGCTCTGGTTCTTACTCTGTCTCTGGCTCAGGTTCTGGTTCTTCCTGCTGCTCTTCCTCTAGCTCTGGCTCCTGCTCTAGCTCTTCCTCTGGCTCTTCCTTTGGCTCCTGCTCTAGTTCTGGTTATGGCTCTTCCTCTGGGTTCCTGCTCTTACACTGCCTCTTACTGCGGCTCTGGGCTTCCCTTCTGCGCATTTTGCGAATTTTATTATTGTTGTTGTTGTTTTTGTTATTTTTTATTATGAGATTGAAACGCGTCAAAAGCACGCCTGTAATACGATCTTTTTTTAGAGATGAATGACTGGAGGCTGAAGCGTAGGCGGGCGGGCGAGCGGGTGGGCGTGTGGAGCGACAGCGACAGCGACGTGTCTCGAACACTCGAAAACAATCTTATCGAGCCTCCTGGGGGGTTTTTGTGTGTGTGTGTGTGTGTGTGTGTGTGTGTGCCATTGAGTAAGGGTTCGATATGGTTCAGTGTGGTTTTCTGTTCTGTTCCTGAAAGCTGCTCCTCTAGAGCGACACTCTAGAGTGTCCATTCGTGGCAGCTGCTTAGCGGCCTGCCCTGGCCCTGCCCTGCCCTGCCCTGCTTATGTCGTCTAAAAGTCTGGGCACTCTGTCTGCCACGTCTGTCGTTTGGTCTTTCGGTCGTTTGCTGAGTGATTACGAGGCATACGTAAGTGGGGCACAGGCAGTTCTTTCTGTTCGATATAATTCGAGCTGTGGAGACGTCGTTTCGCAATAGTAGAAGAGCTTCCCTTCGTTGAGTTGAGAGAACTTTTTAAATGTTGTAACTAAGCCATAAAATTTAACTACAATTAGCAGAAAGAAGTGCTGTAGATTTAGCTTTAAGTTAGAGATTTAAGTTCTTATATACAATTCTAGCATACAGTATCTAGAATGTGGCAGCACTCAATCACAATATCAATCACTGCTTTAGGAGAGTAGGAGAGACCATGAATCCTTCGCTATATCGTACTGGCTGCCCCTTCAGACAGAGTAGCCAGTGCCAGAATATTGAGTTGAAAGAAAGGATTGAGTTATGGAAAAGTTACCAAATCCCTGCAGCCATCCATGGGTACAACTGGAGCCACTTTCAATACCATTCCTCAAAAGATTTTCCAGGCTTCTCCCATACATTTTGGACCATTTCAAATACTCCATACACTGAGCATCCACAGAGCTTTGCTTTCTCCCCCCTCACTTTAAACACAATGATTGTGCTTTCTGGCTGCCATTTTTAATGCTGCAAAATCTTTTGGATTTTTTGATGATTTTTTGCGGATTTTTTGGCTGATTTTTAACTGATATTTTGGCTGATTTTTTGGCTGATTTTTTTGCTGATTTTTTTTGGGTGGCATGTCAAGTGTCCGAAAAGTGTAACCAAAAATACATGGCATACGAAATTGCGGCATGCATCAGAGGCAGCAAAGACAGAGACAGAGACAGAATCAGCAGAGACAGAGGCAAACACAGTGACAGAAACAGAGACAAAGTCAGAGACAAAGACAGAGACAAAACACAAGGCAAAAATTAATTTTTGGCAACGGCTCTTAAGACCTGCCCGAAAGAGCCTGAAAGTCTGCAGTTTGATCCCGTACAGTCCACAGATGGAGGGGCTTAAGACCCCAACCCTAAAGCCTCTCTCTTGCACTCTCTCGGCTTGTGCTCTACCCACGAGAATTATTCACCATCCAGAGAGTCCAGAGTCCAAAATGAAAGCCCCAAAAAATCAGTTTGCATGAAATGCGATTTGCACCAGCAAAGGCTAAAGGGGGGACAACCGGAGGTGTGTGTGTGTGTTGTGGGTTTTTTTTATTCTGAAGGATGGATTATTGTGTTGTTCGTTGGTATTGTAATCCGCCTACGAATGTCCGAAATAGAACGTAATTAACAGGAAAAAGCTAAGGGAAAAAATTTCACTTTTAAGCTTTCATATGCCAAAAAATTTTCATAGAATTTCCCACACACAAAAAACTCTTTGCCTTTGCCCAAAAAAAAAAAAAAAAACAGCTTCAAAGTGCACACACACCCACGAGCAAAATGATACATGAGTACCAAGTAGTACATATGTATGTAAATGCATATGCTACGTGGGTTTATTGTAAATGTATTGTATTGCAACGGAGTGTGGCATGTGGCAACGCAACAATAAACTTGAGTGCGTATAAATGCAGAATGCAAAGTCCAGAGAAAATGCAGAGAAAAATCTCTCTATAATTGGGAAGATACTCTAGGAACATGAATGTAGTACAAATTAAATTTTACTATAGTTTTGATAGATAATATTTGTATTATAAAATAATATAAGATAAAAGACAAAGCAGGGAGGGTAAGGGTCTCGATTTAGACGGTATAAACTTGATACTATAAATACAAAAAATATATAAAAAAATACTATATATATACTATAAAGCGATAGCAGATTAGCTGAAAGCAAGAAAGGTACAGTTCCATGCTAGAGATGTTAAAGCGATGAGCTGCGATAGGCAATCAATCCAACTAATATCGATAGCAAAGTAGCTAAAAGCAAGAAAGGTACAGTTCCATGCTAGAGATGGTAGCATAAAACTATAGGCTGGGATGGCAAATCCAACTGATATCGATATCAGAGTATTAGCTACTAACCAACGAAGGCAACGTTTTAGCTTAAGGTAGGCAGCATAAATCGATAGGCCGAAAGCTACTATAGACAATCGACTAAATTCCCCAGCAATCCAAAAACATTATCATTAATATTATTATTATTTTTTAAGCTTTGTCGCGGATATAGCTTTTATTTCTTGTACATTATTTGTATGCCAAACTGCTACAAATAAAACGTATATGCTCCAACAACAAATCTTTGCCCTGTAAAAGATTTTTTTATTAGTTCTTCCCTCCCTAAGATCATATTTTTAGTTCTGCCCAAAATATCTTACTTTATTTCAGCTCTCTGATATTTTTTTGCTCAAAAATATTCCCCAAAATTCCCCCTAACTTGCGGCTTAAGTAAGGATTTATCTCTAAGAACTCCAGCAATAATCTTTGATTAGTTTCCCCTAAGAATCCCACCGCCTAAGGGTGCACCCATTTGTTCCATCTGTCACGACAATGCGACTCTGCCCCCGGCCAGGAGAGTGTAGATGTATAAACTACGCATTACATATTTTTCGGACTGTGCAGAGGCGTCTGCTTGCATAGAGTCTGACTGCACGAGCCGCACACGCATCCCTACCTACCCCTAGTGTCCCAACCCCAACCCCTATGCCTTTATAGGGCCTGGGCTTGATGGTTGCGCCTGAGTGTTCCAGCACTTCTCGTTGAAAATCGCTTGAAAATAATTGAGAGCACGCGCATTGGATTACACGTAAATTATTTTATTGCCGGACTACCAAAAAAAAAGAAACACCACACAGAGAGGGGTTGTTCAGAGAGAGAGAGGGACAGGGAGAGAGCTGAATAGAGGGTTGGGAATGCTTTACAAAAGTCAAAAGGGTAAAACGGTAGCTCAATGGAGTTAGAGAGAGTGAGAGTGAGAGAGAGAGCTAGCTACTAGCTGATCTTGCTTTTTTTGCGGTTTAACCAAATGGCTCAATGGACTGGAAAGGTTTGAAAGATTCACCACACCCCACCCCACCCCGAAAAAAAGCAATTGATAAATATTGATATCACTACTGTAAACATCGATATACCCCTCAGTGTGCTGGGTGTGGTGGGGGATGCTCATAAATAATAATTCACTTAACGATCTCCAGAGACGAGCATTGCCAATCTGTGTGAGTTTTTATTTCGGGGGGTAGGTAGGACCAGAGGCAGATTCAGACTCAGCCTCAGAGCCACAGTGTCTGCTGTAATTTATGGCTGTAGCTAGAGATGGTTAGTTAGAGCTACAGATGGTACAGATGGTTCGAGGTAGGGTACCCCCTCGATAGTCTTTGAGTATTTAAAATGGAAATGAAAACGAAAAACCCACCAAAGAGTCTGCCTGCCCTGTGTGTCACACCTGATTCTCAAGAGTATTTAAAGCTTTAGGCTTTTTTTGCTACTCAAGACTTTTCCTGAACGTACACCCCCCGTCTGCCACACAAGTCTCATGCCTCATGTAGCCTGCAACTCATATTTCAAGCGTTTTCCTGCTTAACGTTTGCTTTGATGGGCATTTTTTTTTTATTCGATTTTCAATCGAACGATAAAATTAATTGTCTCCTTTTACGCTGACTGACTGGCTGGCGGACTGTCGGTGCCACTTGAATGAATGGCACCGCGCCGCGCCCTACCTTACCTTACCCTTACCTCAATGTGTGGCATCCACACACCACACCACACACGATGCGACTTGTCCGTCGTTGATTTTGGTGCCTGGTGCCGTGCGTTCACGGGTGGTCCCTCCAAAAGGTGTTAGGCACGGACACCCTCCCTCCCCCTACTCTCCAGCCCAGCTTCATTATTGTATCGCCGCCCGCACCTAACACTTCATCGATGGCGTGTGTAACCTTAAACGTGGCAACAACAAAACTTAACCTTGCCCTAACCAGGCACCGACCAGGCTGCGCCAGCAGAGACTCCCTCCAGCCAAAGAGCAATGTCATTGTTTACAAGTGAAAACAGAAATGTTAGATCGAGAAACATATTGACAGATTTACAGATTTATAGTAGAGAATTGCAACAGCAGCTGGCCCTAAGTTGTATTTCAGCAAATTCAAAGCAGTCCACCCTGTCCCCTGCCCGCTAATTGTCAGCAATTTAGACACACAGAGAGAGTCTACGATTATTAGAGTATTAGAGTACCTATATATATGTATATGTATATATTTCCGAGTGGTTTCATGGCATATGACAGCTGGTGGCATGGCACAAGCCGCAATGTAAACACTGCAATGGAATGGGATGGTATGGGATGGTATGGGATGGTATGGGATGGTATGAGATGGCATGAGATGGTATGAGATGGTATGAAATGGCATGGGCTTGCGATTGGGTTGGGATTGGTATTGGTATTGAGATTGGGTTTGGGTTTGGGATGGCATGGGATTGATATTGGGTTTGGATTTGGGTTTGGAACTACTCTCCCTTAAAGCAATAACTTCCAGGGGCCACACATTTTGGAATGATTTGTAGAGAGATACAGTAGACACACAGTTCAGTTCTTAGGTAGTTATGTTAGTTGTGTTTAATCCTAACTGGAGGGTATTAATCGAGCCCATTGAGCCATAAACGAAACAGCTAGAAAAGACTGAAAGAGATTTTCATTAATGTGCTCTATATGCATGCCAAATATCTGTGAGAGAAAGAGAGAGAGGGAGAGAGAGATTGTTTCCTATCAAAGATTCAAGTTATTATTACGATAGTATTTTTATTCCGATTTTTATTGGAAAATTTCTAAAGTTTTGAAAGCTGAAAGTGAGAATGGCAAAATTCCTAGAGTCATACCTATGGGCACAACTTTAGAGTTAAATTACTGCATTTATGACAGCAGTTAGATGACACGCGTCATGCAGCAGCACAACTCGGTTGCCTAGCTACAAACTTGTACTAGAAATAGTAGCCATAAAGAATAAAGGCTATCGATTTCTTTTAGATCCAACTCTATCCCATTGCATGGCACACACACTGTCTATGTAAATGTACGGCTGCAAGGTTGCATACTTGTTGCGAACACTGTATGTAGCGCTGTAGATCAAGCCGATCAATGGTTGTGTTAGGGTAGGGGAGGAGTAACAGGGTATCGGGGTATCGCGGGGTACAGGGTCCATTGACCGTCAGGATCAATTAGTTAACATGAACAATTTCACGCCTCGTTTGGTGGCGGCTTAAGGAGAGGCACCACAGTGCGCAGCGGAAAAGAAGAAGATAAATAAAACAAGGCAACAAAGCAGACAAGAGAAGAGAAGAGAAGAGCAAAGCAAACGAGAGCAAGATGAAGAGATAAAAAGGAGAGAGAAAGAGATGGGGGAGGGGGGGAGGCATAGACAGAGAACTAAAAGTTGGTCAATGGTTGCAACCGTTGGATCCGTTGATCAACGCCCCTCGTTGCGTGTCTGAAAGACATTTTGGTGGCAAGTTTAATTATTTTATGGATGCACTCCACCCCCCCACCGCTCCTTTTTCTACTCATATAATTTCTCTCTGTATATCTCTCTCTTTGTCTCTCTATCTCTCTCTGCCTCCTCTGCCTCTCTCTCTCTCTGAACTTGCATGAATATTTTTGTTTATGGATACGAGTATTTATTCCAGAAGTTTATTTCCAGATTTTGGAAATTGGCAAAAAATATTTTTAAATTTTTGTAGCTATCTCTCTCTCTCTCTTTCTCTCACTGTCTCTCTGTCTATAAATATTCGTGCATTTTCTTTTGGTTTTTTGGCTTTTTCCGCGACCTTCTCTCTTTTCCCCATTTGGTTGTTGTTGTTGTTGCCTTTGGCATAGAAAATGTTTTGGCCAATTTGGCGATTTGAATGTCCGATACACTCGACTTGCCTGGATGCATGAACGATGGCTGCATTATTTTGTGTGTTGCTGCTGCTGCTGCCCCAAAGTGAGATTTATCTAACATTTGTCGATACAACCTTCTCCTGCCTTCTGCCTCCTGCCTCATCTGTGTGGCCCCGCCCCCTTGTTAGCGCCCCAGGGCCCATCCAATGCAACAAAAAACAAAACCAAAGCAAAAGTTGATAAGTTGTCGTCGGCTGTTGCTGTTGTTGCTGCTGCTGTTGTTGCTTAGCTTGTTGATAGGTAATTTACATAATTACCTCAAGGCGTGTCGACCAACAATTGTATGTGGCACCTAGCTAGCCCCCCAGTCTACATGCTGGGCCATGCAACAGACTCTGCCACTGCCAGAAGAAGTCAGGGAATATCATCCAGACCACAAAAGCCTCAAACTCAACGACGGATGATAAGCCGCCAGACAGAGAGAGAGAGAGAGAGAGAGCCAACCTGCTGTTGCTGTTGCTGCTGTTGCTGTTGCTGCTGTGGCTGCTGCTGCTGCTGTGACACCAAACAAACAACGCAACAAAACGACAAAAATTACACATATTCTGTGTGGCAGGGAAACGACTAGCAGCTGCCCATTAGATGCGGCCAAAACTTTAAGGATTGAGAAAGGATTTTCAGGAGACAAGCAAAGCAATCTCGCTCTCTCTCTCTCCCAGTGTTGCTGAGCAGCAAGCGAAAGTTGTGCTGCAAAAAGGGGGCAAATGAAACTCCCACAGATACGGACTTTAACTTGCATATGGAAATATATCTGTCAAATATATCGTTAAAAATGTAGGAAATTCTCTCTAAATAATATTTAGAGACTCTGAAGAAGGAATAGCCCTGAGATTTTAGCTGATAGATACCCTCTCAGTATTCCTGTTTTATCAAAGATAAACCTGTGCCATTTCCATTCCAACTGATATGCCCTTGTGGTTGGCGCACACACTTTTTGAGGGGCATACAATTGGTAATCAAGGCATAACTATGCGGAACTGAACAGGCGAACCGCCGCCACAAAGGGTGCAATGGGGAAGAAGGCCAGGGACAGGGACAGTGGCATAAGATGGGGTCTGTCAGGGGGCACATTGAACTTTGCTGAGGCAGAAACGAAAGAAGAAATACAAAAAATAAGAAGAAATCTGGTCTGCGGGTCGGTCACTGCCAGTGCCAAGTGGCAAGTGGCAACTGCAACAAATGCCAAATGCTGGCGTTTGTAGTTTGCAGTTTGCAATTGCAGTTTCATGTGGAGTACATGAGCACTCATTTCGTTTATATATAGCAGAGATATATCCATGAAATCCAAAGAGTTGTTGAGTAGAATACAAATGAGATCGAGAGGCTGTTGTCGCTTGTTTTTCCTGTTGCCATATGTAATTATAATTTATATTTTTATCCTAGATATGCTGTTAATCCCTGCGCCCAAGCACTGTCAACAGATTACACATATTTCATTTGTTTTCACTCATTTGTGGAATGTAGTACAGTGAAGACTAGAACACAGCCGAAACTAGTATTAGCTATGACTGTAGTAAGTCTATGCTATGGAGCGAAGGAGTATCTAGTGTCCTGCAGGTTCTTTCTAGAGACTATAAATATAAATAATCGCATGCCAATTACAGCGAATTCTATTTTTGGGCATCCGTTGCACCGGTCCATTTTTTTTTATTTATTTGTTGATTACTCTCTCAATTGAACATTGCAAATTGAATTATACTCGTAGGCGTGGATTTATTATTGGATTTACAAAGTACAGCAATGGATGCAGCATATCATCCATCCCACGTTATTTGACCTGATTTTGGAGGGGGCAGGCCGTTACCGGAACGTGTCCTTGCAACGTGTGTTATGTGGGTGTCCAGATCTACTCTCTCTCTATCTCTCTGACTGCTGTTGTTGTTGATTCATTGCGTAAAAGAGAGCAATTTGTGGTTGCTTATTCTCTAGTATGCTTATTACGCCACAAGGCACTGTCAATGCATGGTCTTGCCTTGCCTTGCCTACTAGCCGCCCCTCATTCTTAGTGCCACATTCACTTGTTGCCACAAGTGGCATCCCACTGGGGGGAGGGGGGAGCGTGTGCTTTAAATGAAACACGAGATTTTAATTGAATCGACATTCGACTGGGGCTTTTTTCGGTTTCAAATTGGTTTCAAAGTTCATATCGCTGGAAGATATATTGTATTATAGCTTTATTTTTCAGTATATTTAGTATATTCAGTATTTTTGGTATATTAGGTATCTATTTTATTCTTCGAATATTAAGTTTGGTTTTGTAAATATTCAGTATAGTTGGTATATTTTCAGTATATCTAGTATATTCAGTATATTTAACATACTCAATAGTTGTATGTACATAAGTATATTTAGAAAATTGATTATATTTATATATAGTATATATTTAGTATGTATATTTAGTATATTTAGTATACAAAATATATTCAGTATATTTGGTATGTTTAGTATATTCAGTATGTTTACTTTATTTCAAATATTACTTACTTACATTGAGTAAATTCAGTATATTTAGTATTTAATTAGTATTTTTTAGTATATTTAGTATATTCCCTAGAGATAATATCTATACGCCTGTGCCAGAAAACATCTCCTCCTCCTCCTCCTCCTCCTACAGCTACACTTTGTCAGATCCTCTTATCTTCTCTAGGGTATTTCCAGGGTGTTCCCATTCTGTTCTGCAGGAACAAAAGGATAATTGGATGGCTTGAAAGTGTGTCTGTGTGTAGGCGTAGCCTACTGCTGCTGCTGCTTCTGCTTAAGCTGTTTTCCTGCTTTGCTTTGAAGCAACAAATGGGTGTAAGGGGGGAGTCAGCCATGGGGCCAGTCATAGAGCAGCAACTTGAAGAGTGATTTGCCGCCTGTTGCTGGTGGGGGGAAGTGTGTGGGGGGAGGTATTGTCGTTTGCACAAGGCGCACGTGAACGATGCGCATTTGGCTGTCTTTGTCGTTCGTCTCGCCATGCCACCAGACTTGCCGCAGCCACGTGCCACAAACAATCGAATGGAAAATTTGCATCGCATCCTAGCACCCTTCCCTCCCGCACCCACAAATCAATTGCCTTTCTGGCACGGCTTAAGGCCGTTTGACATTCAAATGGTCAGGCCTCAACAGGTTACCCACAAGAGGGAGGCGAAGCGCGAGAGAGAGAGAGAAGGAGTCTCGGAAGTGGATTGCGTGGCAAGGACTTGGCCATGACAGGCCAATTGCAAAAACTTTTCTTTGCCATAAATATAAATACAAACGCAGAATGAACGAGGCCAGAGGGCAATCCAGAAGGCAGAGAGCGGTAAGCAGGAGGCATAGAGGGGCAGGCGACAGGATAAGCTGAAAGTCCACATTTTAGCAGGAATTTCTTGAGCTGTTTCTTATACCCTTTGATTCCCTTTTTTAATACAAATTAAAATGCCATCAGCAATGCTTTGATTCCCTACTGTTGGCTGTATTGCTTACAGTACTTTTTAGTCTTTCAATTTCCCCCACTAATTTTATTCTATGCCCCACACAACTTCTACTCGGGAGTATCCCCTTATCTTGCCCCATTCCATTTATGTTGTTTGCCTTCTCAATTCATGTATTGAGGTAACCACTTCGTATATCATTTAACAGATTGCAACATTTCTCTATATTGGTTGAAGCGGCAAGCAGACGGCATACATTGCCCCTCCCCCGCCCCTCTCCCGACCATCTGTAAATGCATTTCCATTCCCGATTCTTCCCGCTGGAGCCACAATCGATGATTTCGCAATCGATTTTAATGGGGTTTTTCTCTTTCTATCTGGTGGCTGGCTGGCTCTGACTTCGTTTGATATTGATCAGATGCTGATGTTCCCCCATATAGATGTGTGTTCCCTGCCCCTGCCCATGCCCTTTGCCCTGTTGTGAGCTGTGTGACCCATATAAAAATTAGCTCACAATGCACACCTTACCAATTGGGGGGGGATTTTGGGATTTGTGTGTGTGTTTTGGGGTGCATCGGGAATGGGGGTAATGGACATTACATAATCCAGAGAGTGCATCGAACCAGAAGCAATTAAAAAGTCAATACGGTTTTTATTTTCTTCATTCTTTGAATTTGTATTTGTTGTGTGTTATCTTAATGAGCAAAGCTACTTAGGTCTTAATGTGGAAAATATTTGGGTTAACTCCTCACCACCACACCACACTACAGCCACCACACTCCGCACACTTTATACTCCTCGCTCCTCACTCCTACTACTCCAACTCCAGGGTCTTCTATTCCCAACTCCAGCGTCTCCTACTCCCAACTCCAGTGTCTTCTACTCCTCCTCCAGTGTCTTCTACTCCTCCTCCTTCAAGGGTCTTCTACTCCTCCTCCTCCTGGGGTCTCCTACTCCTGCTCTGGCCTAGTACTTGATGCTCATTGTCTGGGCCATTGTCTGGGGCCATTGGGGGTTCTTTCGCTTATGCATCTTAAGTGGCCTATTAGAATATGAATGCCCATTCCAAAGAGTGAGTGGAGTAGGATGGAAGACAGTTCCCCTTAGGTGCCCAGGTCCAGTCCCGTCTCCCCACCCCACCATCCCTATTCATTGTGCTCATTATTATGTATTATGTATTATGATTATGTATGGATTTCATTTGTTGTCATTGTCGTTGGATTTGAGACGAGACGAGTCGCGTCTCTGGTTCTCGATCGTACTGCGCGCCTCTACCATAGTGTTGGGAAAGGTGTGAAAAAAAAGAGATTCGTGTTGAGGACAATGCCAGCAAAATGGGCAATCTAAGGAGGGGGAGGAGGTGGAGAAGTAGCAGCCAGAGTCGCTAATGAAGGGTACTGTGCTGTGGCCTGTGTCCATGTAGAATTAACACCTACAAGAAAAACCCAGTTGGAAAAGCCGAAAGAGATAGATAGAGAGAGAGAGAGAACATATTTTTGAAACCATTTTAAAACCTTTTTTTCCACTTATTTCTGTTACATATTGGATTATCTATCTATGTACTATATATGCGATGCATTCCCTTTGCCTGAACTTACATCAAAGTTGTTTTTTTGCTCTCTTTTTATTTTTTTATTAACGCTAATTAAAAAGGAATTAAAAGGCGGCGGCGGCGCCTTGTACGCGGATTGTCTATGGGTTCTCGATCTTAATTGAATTAGATGGGCGATCCACATACATAGCTAGCCGAATGGAATTTCTTATTGCATTTTCCTCACGCGGCTCAGTGGCCAGCCTCTGTTTGTGGATGTTCGGGAAGTGTTGGGCAAACAAACAAATGGTAAATGCTGGTGCAGGCGCGTTGCATGCCCCATGCCCCATGCCCCACACACACAACAAATTTTCATTAAGAAAAACGAAACAACAAACGGCAGAAAAATGCATTTCGATTTCAAGAACTTATGAATGGGGAAGGGAACGTTTATACACACACGCATTCCATTCCATTCCGTTCCATTCCATTTTGTTCCCCCGCCTGCAGTGTGGCATACCGTGAAGTGCAATGCGAACTCATTTTTGGTCGAGTGGCTGGCTGGTGGCTGGTCGAGATTTTTTTCCTTCCTTTCGAGTACTATAATTGCATTCAATTTCCTGTTGCCATCACCATACAGATATCTCTGTATACACTCGATCGATATGGGATGTAGTACAGTGCGTGCTGCAGCTATAAGGCTCTAAAAACTGGAAGATCTTGTGCCTTGAACTAGCAGTCAGCTGTCTGCTCGATTAACTTTAGTGCAAAAGAATAATCAATTCGATATATATTGATCGCTTGTAGCTAGTTTTAATCGATCTCTGAACTAACACCTTGTCACAACCGAAACGCACTGTACAGTACAGTAAATTTCATTGATCAAACTCGACTATTGACCAAGGCCAGTGCACCCAAATGAATGAAACCCAAATGCAACATTATCCGAAAAGATTAACAAAGATTTTCACTTTCCATCACGACTTGAACGACTTTGGGAAAGCCTTCTAACAATCGAATATTTATAACACTTTCATTCGATCGATCGATCGATTCCCCCCACCAACTGCTGGCTGGACCATTTATTGGATTGTAAAAACAGAAAATGATACGAAAAGTATTTCTGGGGAGAAAAAACTCCGTTAAAGATGCATAAAACCAAATCAATTCTACCCGCCCAACAGCATAAACATTCTCGAGCCGATCTTTTTTCGAATACCACAAGTAATAGTAATAACAATGGTAATAATAAGGCACAGACCAGATAGAAAATTCCCCGAAACGGGAAACGGCAATTGGGTATTCTTTTTTCGAGGGTTTTTAGAGATATTTTGGAAGAGCAGAACTTAAGAACATTTCGGGGCCACGCTGCTTGCTGTGTGTGGCGTCGTGAAGTGGAGCTTAAGTGGTGACCCCGACGGCTTCATTATGCAAATGCTTTCAGATCAGGTCCCCACTTCAATCATTCGAATCCAAAGTGTGCGGCTATAATTATGACAAGGCGCCTACTCCCGAGAGATAGAGAGAAAATCATTTCTGGCTTGACCGCGTTAATAATGAGAGCTGGCTACTCGGCCATCTCACAGTTTTCATGGGTTTTTAATTAGCGTTCGATTCGAAATGTAAGGTGACATCTACATATCAGCCTTTCCAGCATTCGTTTTGCTGCATCTTTCATCTGAAATTAATTTCAAGTTTTTAATGCTAGAAGCATTTTTTATGGCCCCCCCTTCTGCTCACTTGATGGCTGCGTTGAAAGGGAGAGAAATTTATTGTTTGGATCGTAATCGGAGCGCCCGCATAAACCTTTTGACCAAGAGCCTTGGACACCGCACTCATACGCTCGTCTTGTGTCTGGAAAGGACAGAGAGACCCTGCCTGTCCTGGACTCGACTCTCGTACCCCATTGTCATGTTTTATGTATGTATGTATGTACACAAAAGAGTGGACTCCGTAGCCGCCGGCGGCCAGCGTCGATCCAGCCAAGAAGAACATTTATGGGCGTTAGTTTTCGTGAGTCTTTTGGGCTGCAACGAAACATTAATGCATATTTATGGCACAAGACTGTGTGCGGACTGTGGAGACCACACTGAAATGGGTTGACAAGTGGGCTGATGATTCTTGTTGTTGTTTCTTTTCTTTCCTTTTCCTTCTTCGGGTTTGGGGGGGCCCCATTTGATGGCCAATTGACAGCTGATGTGGTGCGTATCATTAATCACAAGCGAAAGGAATCTTTTTCTGCTTTGATGTTTCGCTGCTCTTTTTTTGGGTTAAAGATCGAAAGTAATTTATGAGAAATGGCAGACAACGAACCACCCAAGAAAGAAGCTTGCTGCAGTCTAAAGTCTGAGTATAAAGTTCTTATAAAATATTTCTTTATTCATTTCTTTGCTTATTTAAACTATAAACTAATTCACACCCACGATGTCACTTGATTCTACAATCTACAATCTCGACAGGTGGTGGTGGCTCACAACAATATGTACATATGCCTCGGCATATGGGGGTCACGCCATGTGTCGTTGTCCTCAAGCTGCATTAGTATTAGTGTGAGATTTCCTGTATATCCTAGCAATGCCAAGCTCACTGGGCATATTGCATATCGATTAATTATCGATATGTAGAATTGTGTGAGATCAACAGCTGTTTAGCACCAGCAATAAGAAAGAAAAGTAATTTTGTAACTTTAAGTTCTATATAATCTTTACATAAATCGATTATTAATCGATATACCAAAACAGAGCTAAGCCAATGTTTATAGCCTCATCTTTCAGTGAAAACTAAAGCCTCTTCTTTGAGATGAGATACAACAGGTATCTCTATAGAGGTGCCCCAACTGCTATATAGTATAAATAGCAGCACTCCTGTCGATTGTTTTCATTTTTCTGTTTTCCTGTTTACATCGGAAACGTTTGTATCGTTTCACAGTGATTTGAATCGAATCGAAATGAAATCAATTGACAGCCAGAGCTTAAAAGTGTCAGCAGAAGGCATTGGCGCCTTGCCCCCACTGGTCCCTATCTCTCTCTCTCTCTCTCTCTCTCTCTCTGTCTCTGTGTGTGTCCCTAGGCAATGGTTAGCCTTGTGGTAGGTTGGTAGTAGGATTATGACGCATTTCGAGTGTTATCCAGTGGTTCTTCAACGTTCTGTCATTCCGATTGTTGTCATTGCGTTTTCTTTTGATTTATCATCGCTTGCGGTTTTTCCGTGGAAAAGGGTTTTAGGGTTTTAGGGGTAGCTGTCGTTAGGAGCTTCCCAAGGGCTAACGATGGGGGTTGGTTCTACCCCCAACCACCACGTCTTATTTTTCACGCATTTTCACACGCTCTCTGTTCTGTTCTCTTCTTTCCCTCCTCAATGAAGAAAATGACTTGTTAATTTTCTAATTACGAAATCATTTTCGTTACGAGAGCCGCCACCAGAGTCCTACCTGCGTCATAGTACCACCTCTTGGGCCTATACCACACGCTGTAGCACAACCACTCCCTCCCCCCCCTCTACGTTCCTTTGGTGTTTCCTTTCGTTTTTAGGGCTTATGCGGCGCTGCTTTTGAAGCGCTCTGCCAGGGAGAGAGAGAGAGAGAGGCCAAGGAGAAACCTGTTTGATTTGTCTTAATTTCTTCCACCAGCCGAAAAATTTCATTATTACGCCTGTGGCGCTGGCTGTGGTGTGTATCTGTGTGTGTGTGTGTGTGCGAGTACACTGGGCCAAGAAAAGGTACAATTTCTGCTACAAATATCCATAGGAGCTCCCCATCCTTGATCCCCACTCTTTTCTCTCAGTGTATCCTGTGGAGGGTACCGCTATCAGCGCCAGTTCATCAGCATGTGAGCCGAGAGCCTGTGTCTATGCCTCCTTTTCGCTGTCTCTCCTTCTCTCACACTCTTCCTTTTTTTATGGGCTGCCTGTTGCCCTCCTAAATGTGGGGTATATGCGCATCAAGCAGGTGTTTGACCATTCCCCCCAACCCAAACTCGAATGTCTTCTAGTGGTCAGTTCTAAGGATTCTTGAGATTAGATTTTGTAAACATTTTGTTGCGAATGTTATTTGAGATACATATGTATACACATGTGTGGGCGGGTATGGTATAAATATATTTATTATATAACACATGTTTTTTTGTTATGTGCTTGTGAGTAAATATATGAGTATTACTATACATGAAGAGTGTCATGTTACAAATGTTAGTTATATGATCTACATGTGTTTTCAAACATTCTCTGCTCTCTGATTGTTCTTTTTTTAGTTGAGTTGACATTAAAGGGTATAACCACAGTCGGCATACTTTTCCCTTGTTATATTCAATTTGTTGTATGTTGTGCGTAAGGTACAATGGGATGAAAAAACATAGAGATGGATGTTTTTTTTTTTTTTTGTTTTTTGTTACCTGTTCCCATGATGTTCTTTGTGGCTTTGTTATTTTTGTTTTTTTATCGTAATCATTTGTGAACTGAAGCTGTCTCTGTGCCTGTGCCTGTTCTTTGGGCCCGCTGCTGCGTATGTCCGATGCGTATCTCAAAGGCACACACACAAACACAGAGGCAAACACACACACACACACACACACAAACAGCATGATGTCTGGCATGAATGATTTCTACTGCTTGGCAGCTTGAAGTACTGCGTGGTTCTCCCCCCTGCCACCGATAGCTGTCTGTTGGTAATCATAATTATCTTTAATTTTAAGCAAGCAGCAACAAAAAGTAGAAGAAATGCTGCAGCAGCAGCAGCATTGGTCTTATCTTCTCTCTCACTCTTGCATACAAATGTCGAATTACATAAATATACAAAGCAAAGACAAGAGCACTCTCTCTCACTCACTCTCTTTGCATCTCAGCAACAGCAACAGCTTCTGCTCTGCTTCTGTCAGTGTCACTCTCTCTCTTCTCAACAGGTGGAGCCTCACTCCCCTCGCAACAACAGCAGCAGCGGCAGCGGCAGCAGCAGGAAACTGCACTTCAAGCTAAATACATATTTACCTGGGGGATATGGAGCCCCTGGCCTACAAGGCCTCTTTGGCACAATGCAGGTGGATTCATGCTCCCTACTCTCCCCACCTCACCCCATAACTCTAATCAGGTGTTATCACTGGGCAATGTTTCGACCTAGAAAGAGACAGAGTTTTTACCGGCTTCTGATAGGCGCTCAGAAGCTGCAGCAGCAGCAGCATACCGGCAGCACACTGGCAGCACACCGGCAGCACAACAACAAAACCGGCAAAATGTTTGGCAAACATGCGCAGAAGAGCACCAGGCGGCATACATAAGAGAAACGTGGTGGGGGGGGGGACCATAATGCCGCCTGTTATTGCTTCTGTTTTCGTGGGAGCATTTACCGGCACTGGCCACCCACCACACGCACACGCAGACACGCACACATTTACCGACACGACTGTACGTGTACGCAACTGTTGCTGCCTTTGCACTTTGCACTTGATTTCGTCTGCCTCTGTCGACGCCGCCTATACATACATATGTATGCACTGCGCCGGCGTAGGCAATGCGGCAATTGAAAAAAAAGCAGTGCAAGAGCGAGATAGCAAGAGCCGGCATGTGGAGTGTGGGGGGAGAAACTGCGATCTAGACACAGGCAAAGGCACGAAAACCAATTCAAGTGCAACGGCTGAAACAAGAGCGGGGGAGTTTGGCAGAAGAAGTAGCAAACGAAGAGGAAGAAGGAGAAGAAGAGGAGGCAGAAGCAGAAGCAACAGCAGCAAACAGTACAACAAAACAACAAAACAACAGATGCAGTAATTTCCGGTGCCGCTGCCACTGCCACTGCCGCCTGCCTATTGTTCTCAATCAGCTAACGCCATCTCCCTATAACGATCCCTCCTTACTTACCCATCCCTTCCCTCTATCTCTTTCTCACTCTCTTTCTCTCTCTCTCTATCTCTGTCCCTCACCCTGTATTGTTTTTGCGCAGACTCGACCGTTGCAATGCTTCTGCTTCTGCTGCTGCTGCGAAATGCGGGTGCGTCGTGCGTCATGCAAATACTGCAATGGGATGAGTGGGAAGGATGGACATACAGTGCATCATACAAGAGTGCGACCAGATAAGACAAAAATTGACGCATCTTTGGGGTTAACCGATGCTTCATTCATGAATTGCGATACTCTGCTCTACAGTGGAGCCAAACATGGAAATAATAATACATAACTTTTCATATGAACATATGGTTCCGTATGTGGAGCCGTACATTGCTTGCGTTCACTGTAAGAAGAGTGAGAGAGAGAGAGCTCTCCCATTTGAGTGTGTTTCAGCAGCGCAAGACATCTAAGCATAACAAGGTGAGGTGAGCTAGTTAGAATTCCATATTGCTAGTCATTATACGTGGTGAGGTCCATACCCCTTGTTGTGCATGCCTGTTAGATGCTTATTAGGAACATTTGAACACCGAATTGCACCCAAACCGGTTTTAGGCAACATGAGTACGGCCTACCCAGCAACATACTTAGCAACATCACTCTCTCGCAGCTCGCAAAAATGAGACCCCTTTGCTCATGAAAATGCAATCACACTCAAAATACACTCAAAACTGCCGAGTGGGTTTCTTCATGAATGATTGAACCGCCTCGCTCATACTTGATTCGCGAAAATGAGTAAGCTCCCAGAGTATGTTAATCCCTGGGGTGGATTTTACCTTGCTTGCGTTGCATTTTGCTTGGCCATTTTACTAGTGGTCCACACCTTACTTGTAGCTGGGCCTGCAACATGCTTTCCAGCAACATGTCGCCGGGCAACATTTGAAGGCGGGCGCATTTGAATGAATCGGCATTGCCGGCACCGAACGAATGAATGAAATTTGGCCGCGGTAAAGGAAACACCTAGTGTCGGATCTTTTCACAAATCAAAATAAAATTCGTTCGCTGATATATACCATCATAAAATCTTTATATTAAAAAATACAAATACCCTTATTTCGAATTTTCGTAATTTGCCAAAGCTAAGCAGCAGTGGAAGGTGTTAATTAATTTTTTTTTTACCGTTTGGCATTTGCCGTTCGTTTTGTGTTCCCAATGCAAATGCAACCCAGAAACTGAGAGATAACTGATGATAACTTGTGAATAAATTGTGCACTATTTTTTTTGTTTTGCGAACTACAGCTACAGCAGCAGAAGCAGTGTTGCCGCGTGTGCTATAATAATTGCCAAAAGCATTATTGGCCCCCCCGCAGCAGCAATCCAGGCCGGGCGGCAGAAGCAACAAGTGCCACAAACAGCAGACAAACCGAATATCATCAACATTTCGAAATTCAGAGACAGAGACGTGTGCGTGTCGAAGAAACAAGTGTCCAAAAGTGTCGAGAGTTTGAGTTTTGAGTTTTTTTTTTTGGAAAAACGTGCCCACCCCAAAGAACCTTTACTCGAAATAAACGTTGTTTTTTGCATCTTAGTTCTAAAGTGCAGCAGCATAAAGCAGAGAAGCCAAAGCCAAAGCCGAAGCAACAGCTGTCATAGCAGAACACAGAAAAAAAACGAAAAACGAATGAAAGAAGGAAAGAGCAAAACAAAAGTGCAGTGACTCCAAAACCACAAAACGATCAACACAGTAACAGAAACGAGAAAGAACATTGTGAATGTGTGTGTGTAGAAGTGAAGAAGAATAGAATAGAAGAAAACACGAAACGAAACAACGGCAAAGAAAGAAAAGACAAGAAACAACTGAAAGAAAGAATAAACTAAACAACCAACCCATCATCCATCGGTAAAACGAGGAAAAGAGAGAAACAAAAGAAGGTAAACGAATTGCAAAGAGAATTGCGCATGCATTCTGATGCAGCAGCCCCAGCGGTGGTTTAAGTCTGTATAACACTAACCCCCCCTCTCCACCGTCCCACTAATACGTTCGACTGCTTTTCTGCCGCTTGTCTTTTTGGGTTGGGGTTGTTCAAATCTGTATGACACTCAGGGATAGGACCAAAATTGGGAAGCTATTTCGGATAGGGAACAATGATGATACCTGTTCTAAATGCTTTTCAGATTAATCCCCCTACTATTAATCCCCCCACAGTTGGCGCCCCACACAGTTCCACACAGTTGAAGATCAAACTGCTTGATAACTGATAACGGAATCACCACTGTGTATGTACTTTTATATCATTTAATATATAACACACACTGGAAACACCTGAACAAAATACCGATTTCATGGCCAAAAAGTGTTGTTGTTGTTAAATGATTGTGAAACCTATACTATTTTTTTTTATGTGTGGTTCTTTTTTTTTTAATGTGTATGACTTGAAAATTTGGGAGCATCGACTCCCAATCAAACAAACAAACAGTAAAAACTGCTCTATAAATGTATTCTGTATATGCGTGTAAGGTATACCATATAGATATGTATGCGAAATCGCAACATCATATCGTAAATTCTATCGCTTTTATTGACATTTTCTTCATAACGGTCACTACTACATACTATTCGTAGCTAAAACAAATCCATATACGCTTTGATTAGAATATCAAATAAATATTATGAGTTTTATTCGAAACGAAATCAGGCCCCCCCAAAAATGTTTATTATTTTCAAAATTGAATTTGCATTAAGCAGCAGCATGTGAGTGTAATCATGAATCATATGAGTGTGTAATCATGAAAGTCATATGAGTGTGTAATTCATGCCTCAAATTTGATGCTAGTTTCATTACATAAACATAAATCTTCATGGATACAATTTTGTATGCCACAAATTTGTTGGGATATTATGGGTTGCTGCCATACTGGCTTGAGTTTTACATACATAATTCGATCGAGTGTCATACAATCTTAAAATCTAATATGAGTGTCATACAGGCTTAGAATTGCGTCTCCTTACTGTCATACAGTCTTAGACTATAAGTTTCTTACGGTATCTGGAAGGAGAGAGCGTGAGAGAGCGGCAATTAGAGATCGAACTCTGACTAATGTGTCTGTGTGTGTGTGTGTGTGTGTGTGTGTGTGCTTAGTGCTGGTGTGCGTGAGCAATTAATGTCTGTCTCTTTCTCTGCATTTCCATCGTATTGATAATTGCTCTGCTGCTCCTGATCTCTTCTTCTCTTAATTTATGAGCCATTGCCATTCCAAGAGAGAGAGAGAGAGAGAGGGTTGGGCGGAGTTGTTTCCTGCTGCTGGTGGCTCTTAAAACTCCCTCCCTCCCTCCATCGCCCGCAGCAATGCATATTTATTGTTGTAATTTTTCCTTTGCTTTGTCGCTCCCCCGACTCACTGTTAAAAACCCCAAAAAACGCCAAAAAAGAAGAAAAAAAAAGTTTTAAGAATTCAACACGCAGTTGCATTTACATTTTTGGTTCTTTTTGTTTTTCTTCTTCTCTCGATTCCTGGAACTATTCTCAAAGAAAGAAGAGAGACCGAAGCAGAACGGAAAAAAAGCAGTAATTGTATGGAGAGAGGAGTGTGTGTGGTGGGTAGAGAGAGAAGGTAAAGAGAAGCGATAAAGAAATCAACCGCTTTGCCTGTGTGTGTGTGTGTGTGTGTGTGTGTG
The DNA here is from genome assembly GCA_009664405.1 of Drosophila bifasciata. Taxonomy (NCBI): domain Eukaryota; kingdom Metazoa; phylum Arthropoda; class Insecta; order Diptera; family Drosophilidae; genus Drosophila; species Drosophila bifasciata. The sequence goes on from CM019041.1 coordinate 36,281,083, forward strand.
TGTGTGTGTGGGGCCACATATCAAACTGCAATTGCCCTCCACTGTGTGATCCGCTCAGTGATCCGCCCCGGCTCTGCCCTGACCCCGCGCACCTTCTGACAAAGGGCAACCCGAAACATGGCCGTAGGCCAGAGATCCAAAAAAAAAAAAAAAAAAAGAAATAAATGCAAAAAAAAAAAAAAAGAGTACAAATTCAGTCGAAAACCCCCCGTTGCAACCACACAGCCAACCAGCCGCCGCCACAGAGCGTATCAAGTGCACTCTTCTCTTCGTGCCGTGCCGTGCCGCCTTCAATTTCTGTCCTCCGGCAAATTGATCTGCGCGCAGCACTGCACTCTCTTCCGCTGCCCCGTGCTCTCTTGCTCTTTGCTCTCTTTGTATTGCAATTAGATTCGTTGTTGTAGCGCCCGCTCGTTTTTGAAGGTTGAGGTTGGAGTTGAAGTTCGGCTTGCGGCTGGGATTTTCGGGTTGGGTTGGGGTTGGGGTTGGGGTTGGAGTTGGAGCGCCTCCCCTGCCTCTCATGGCAGATCGATCGACCTATGTTCGATGCTCGCACTCTCTTTCTCTCTTTGAGCTTTGATCAAATTAAATGCAGGAAATGTGCAGTTAAACGAACCCTCCCCCCCCGCACCATTTCTCTTGACGGTTTGCCTGGGTACCTATATGTATGTATCTGCCCTACCTCCCTCCTCCCGCACACAGCAGGGGCTGACTGTGTGACGTTTCCGTGAAATCTGCTCAATATGTCGCACATCCATCGGCCACACATGTTTGGCATTTGTTGAAGAATTCGAAGAGAAATGCATAAACAGGAAGAGAGAACACACACAAACACGCACTGCACACTACTGAACACTGCACTCCTTTTGTCTCTAGTATGCGAAAGAGTGAAAGAGAAGACACACACGGGACACACACACACACGTTTGACAGGCAGGCAGGCGCTTGACATCGAATTGAGTTATAACTGAAAAACGAAAGAAAAAAAGGGAACAACATTGTGAAGCAGTTGAAGAAGAACACAAAAAAAAACATACATACATAAATAGAAAATCTAAACAAAATAAAGCAGTGCACTGCACTCGAGAAAGGGAGTGAGTGGGAGAGGGAGAAAGTTGCGTCAGAATTTAAAAGAAGATTTAAAATCAATCGATCCAAAACCGAACCGAACTGATCCGATCTGATCCTACCCTCTTAGAGAAAGTGAAACAAACAAACCCCCGATTCCCCCGCACAGTGGGCCACACACACACACTCGCACCTTTATGGCATGGCCCACTGTGGAACGCTGTGGAAAAGCAAAGAAAATGAAATTAAAGCAAACGCGTAAAGATGAATGATTATTTCTTTCTTCTTGTGTCTGTTTTAATGATTTTAACTAAGGAAAATAAATGAGTAAAAATGAAAGTCGATTTTCGCTTGCAAACTCCAAGGGTATACAACATATAGCAGGGGGGGAGGGGGTTTGTTGCAGAAAATTCATAGAATCAGGAAAAAATCAGGAATCATACTATAGGTGGAATATCTAGAAAATATTTTGGTGTCTATTTAAATGCAGAACAGTTACAAAAATTTGAAAAATCGAAGCTGGTAATGGTAACCAAATTTAGAAATGTTGAATGATAAAATTTAAAAATTTTTTTAAAAAAAATAAACATATGTATAGCCAACAAGAAAGTATATAGATTGCGTCGGCTATTTATTATTATAGGTTTTTGAAATTGAAGCGCAACAAATGAAATTGAAACGCATGTCGGGGGCTGCCCCTGCCCTGCCCTGCCCTGCCCCGTCCCATGCCATTGCGTTCCCTCCCTCCATCTTCGATCCCTTTGCGATGCCCCGCTTTTGGCGTCTCTGCTGCTGATGTGCCTCCTCCGTACCGTACCCCTGCTGCTGCCACCACGATATGCAGTTAACATTGATTAATTCGTTGTTGTTTTTTTTTGTTTTTTTTTCTTCGTTCACGCTGTCGTCGCCGCTGTTGCCGCTGTCTTTTCATTGCTTTTCCTGTTGTTTGCATCTATTTTCTCGCTTGCTGTTGTTGCTGTTGGTTGTTTTGCTTTTTGACAATTTTCAATTTTCCCTCGCATTTCTCGAAAATCATGTGTGTGTGTGTGTGTGTGGCAACATGTGTGCTGTGCGGCTTTGTGCTCGCTCCCCTTTTCGGGCGGCACGGCACGCCCCAACCAACCAACCAACCATCCAACCAACCATCCATCCATATGGCCAGTGCATTTCTTTTCTCTGCTTCACTGTATTTACTTTTGTGTGTTTGTTGTTTCCCTGCCCCCCCTCTTTTAAACCGATTTTTAGGTTTCGATTTCATTTGCGTGTAGAAATGCATTAACAAAAAACACACAACACACAACAAATTGGACTTGTCGCTAGTTCTTCTTGTTGTTTTCTTTGAGAAAATTGTCTTCAAAGTTAATTTCTATGGCCCAAAGAGAGAGAGAGAGAGAGAAAAGATAATTGGAAGATCTACTAATGTATGGAATTTTCCGAAAGTTTTGTGTTCATCTGCAATGGCATTTTTTGTTTTTGTCGTAAATAGTAGATTCAATTTAAATGGTAGATATGTATGGTAGTGATGATGCCAGGTGTTCAAACAGTCAGTCCAAAACGACAGATGCACTACAACTTGTTTTCAGTCTCTCTGTTCTGGCTATAAGCAAACATACCCAGTTTCACTTCGTAGAACAAATTCACGGACCCATTCACACGGATCATTAAACATTTGCGTTTGATTGACAATTTTCAACAGAAATTTATTTGAAATTGAAGCCGCAGAAAGTGCAGCTGCTTAGCACTAGTTAAACTTTGATTATGTTTACATTAAATTAATTTATTAATTAAAACAGTTTTTAGTTAAAAATTTGAAATAGATTTACGCGGACTTTGTACACCTTTTCAATTATTCTTTTCGATTTGCTTGCTGTACAGCTGCGCGGGGCTATTGCTGCTCTTTTTTTTTTTTTGTTTAATTACTTTTGCCCGTTAATCTCTCAATCATGCAGTTAATTGGAATATAATCAAATGCTCTGAACAACTGTGAATCAGGTTAGGTTCATTCCACTCCATGCCCCCCCGCATGCCCTTCGAATGTGGAAGAACTTTGAACACGCCTGAATGCCACTTGAACTACTCTATTGCACTGCACTTTTGTTGGGGCAGTCGCGCGTGCCAGATAAGCCTACTAAAAAGCGTGTCACGGAAAAACGCGGGGAAAGCGCTTTGGGCTCCCGCTCTCTCTCTCTCTCTTTATTCCGCTCTCCGCATTAATCGCTTGCGTGCCAAAAAGGCACAAAGTTCTTTTCAAAGTCCCAGGGATTATATTCCAAAGCTGACAGAGATAAAAGTTTTGCCGGTAGGGCAAAAGGATTTGCAGAAATGGAAAGAAAGGGAAAATCTAAAGGGGCTTGTAATAATAATTATCTAAATGGATTGATTCGTAAAAGGATACTGAGAACATTTCGTTTGCCCTCTCGCTGCATGTACAAAAAAGTTCCCATAAGCGAATTGCTACTTGAAATTAAACCCAGTGATTGAATTCAAAATTGAACTATAATTTGTGGTCTCACACTCTCTGGTCCGGCTACATACATATCTCTTCGTAAATGTCAATTACCGTACTGAAACTGTAAATGCAACGTTCTGCCACCCACACACACACTACTACCCCCCCACTCACTGCCTGCTACATAATGTGTTCCCCCGCTCCCCCTCGTGTGTGTGTGGGGGGGGTATGTGTTAAGTGTTTTGATGAGCGTGTAATGGGCTCATGCTGCTGTCACGTTTAATTGATGGGAAATGCTACTCCCTATTCCTATTCCTATCCCTATCATATTCTCTCTCCCACCCTTTGCCACGCCTGTCTATGCGTCTATGCGACCCTTGTATGCGAATTTGAATGCGGGTGTTGGGTGTTGCAGCAGCAGCAGGAGTAATTCACAGAGGGGAAGTTTGAGGGGAGGTTCCCTTCACACACAATTTTATGCTCACAACTAATTTAGTTTTATTTGATTTTACTATTGTCTCTGCCACTCTACCCCACCACACGCTCTACACAGAAGGGTATTATTGCTGATGAATGGTTTTGGCGTTTAATTTTTACTTGAGAGTATCAATCGGTGGAATTTGGTTTCAATTTTGACCCACTGGCCTTTCGATTCTTAGATCTACATAGATCTATCTACTATATACACATTTTTTTCGGGCATTCTCTTTTGCAGCATTCGCTTGTGCGTCTCGAGTCCGAACAGCAATGCTCTAGCTATCTATAGATATATTGCTCGTATCTTTCTGCCAAAGGGTACACCGAAATTCGTTAGCTCTCCCTTAACTTTTTGTTTGTTCTTTCTATAATTTGGCTTTTGTTTTTTCCTCCCCCACACACACACACACACACACTCGCAGAAGAAGCCACCATCGACCACTTGTGGTTCATTAAACTGGCAATTTATCCATGTGGTGTGAATGTTTAAGTTAATGTTATATTTAACTAGTAGTTAAACTTCCATGCGGGTTATAAATATATATCGAAATATCATAAATGCATAGGACTTGAAATGCCAAAAACAGTGTTGGATAATTGCTTGTCAATTATTGTACTGTTATGGCTTTTAACCCGCGTTGGCCGCCCCACCGTTGCCGTGCCCAAAGGAAACCCCCAAATATTGTTTTGTTGCCCATCCGATAAACGTTCGATATTCGCTTTAATCAAAATCAAATTAAATAAAATAAAATAAAAGAAAAGAAAAGAAAAGAAAGAGAAAAAAACGTTCTCATGCGCCTCCTCGAAAGAAAACTTGAATTTAATGTCATTTGGCCGATAAATCTTTTGGCTCAGATCGGACAAAAATTGGCCAAAAAATTGTAATTTACGATGGAAGATGCCTTGCCACTGCCTGCCACACACAAAAGATGATGATGATGCTGATGGGGAGGGAATAGAGAGCTGTGTGGAAGGAAGCTCCTCAATTCCCACGTTCAATTGTTCCACAAGTTCCACACAGTAGTTGGCAGTATGGCAAGGGCAAGGGTCATGACTGTGTGTGTGTGTGTGTTCCCTCCATTAGAATGTGTGTGTTGTGTCTGTGTCTGTGTGCCTCTCTGGTGGCGCCGCTGCTGTTTGAAAGCCTGTTGAGTCGAGTCCAGGGCCCTAAATCGTAAATCAACATCACACCACAACCGCCCCATCCATGGTAGCAGAAGTGTGGGGGGGATTCCAATCCCACAATGGGGAAGTGACAATGTCTGTCTCTCTCTCCCACTCCCACTCCCCCCATTCCACACCCACAAGTGACTCTACACAGAGAGAGAATGTCAATCCCCCTGAGAACAATAATTGTGGAAAGATTTTTTGTGTGTGTAGAAAATCTGTGGGAACTTCAAAAGCCATCAAAAGCACAAAACTCAAGAGATTTTCAATTGTATTAATTGAAAATAAACAATACTTTGGCTAATAGGATATTATCGATCAGTCGAAAATCGAGAGCCAAAAGAACAGGCCAGACCAGAACGACAACCGCTGACCGCTGACCTTTTTGGTAGGGATCTTTCTCATGGGTCAGCCTCCCACATAAATTTCCATTATGTCACAGAAGAGAGAGACAGAGAGAGAGAACTAGGTCGACATCTCTCTGCCCGTATTCGAATTGCTATTCCCATGGCAGAATGGAAGGGGTGGAAGTGGCGAAGGAGTATCGGACTGTGCCCCAAGAGTTGGTTGAACTCTTGACCAGCTGTTGCCGCCGCTCAAATGTAATTCACTTAATTTTGTACCCCACTCTCGCACTCTTCCTGCTACTGCTACTGATGGAGCTGAAGCTAAAGCTGAAATTTTTGCATGTTTCGCACATAAAAAATATAAAGAAAATAATAAAAAGTAAAGAGTACGGGTCTGGGGCTCTGGTCCGGTGGTGGCAGCTTCCAAGTTGTGCCGCCACTTTGTTTATAAATTGTTTGCCACTATTTTTTTTTATTGCCGCCACAAACACAAACACACACACACACACAAAACAGTACGTAAATCTTCTCAGTGCTGCTCGTATCCCCGTACCTTCTCCTCTGGTGACGGAATGTGTGTTTTGGCCAGAGCTTAGAGACCCCTCAGATTCAGATATAGATTCAGCTACAGGCTCAAGCGACGCTGGGCTCCAACAGCCATCAAGCATCGCTCGCTCCATCTCTAACTCCATCTCTCCTCCACTCGGTTTGCATTTTCAAGAGATTTGTATCTCAGATTTTATGACAGTTTCTCGCTCGCTCTCTCGCTGGCTACGTGATTTTGCATGCCGTCTGAGAGAGGGACGCACAAGGGAGCGAAGGGCAACAGGGTAACCCACCAGCTGGGCAAACACGTACGTGCGACAAATTTTCAGTTCTGTTGTGAGGTACAATACCCTGCACGAATGGGGATATACATTGGATATAACATCAAGAGCTAAGTTTTTAGCCTCAAAAATCTGTTTAAAGATCATAATTCAATGAACATAGGCAAAAAGTGAGCTCTGATTGATTTTAATGCTATCGATTATGTATCGATGTGTATCGATAACATAGTTTGGAAAACATTTCTCAATGAAAATGTGCAGGGATGATATTTTTCGTAAGTTTTGGCTATCGATTTAACATAATTTTGTATCGATAATATTCGATAATAATTTCTGTTTAACTTTTCGCCCTGTAATTGTATTACTGGGTATGCCCAAAGTCGAATAATATCTCTCTCACATCTTGTTCTTATTTTTGTTGATGTTGATTTTTGCTTTTGTTGTTGTTTTTTTCTTATGGCTAAAAGTCAGTTGGTCGATGGGTTAATGGTGAACTGGACCCAACAATAAAACACAGTCAACAAGGAAACGGCGTTAAGTGCACTACACTTCACATACGAGTACGAGTACGACTACGAGTACAGTCCCAGACTCATATGCACAATAAATTCCGAAATTCGTTGACACTTTGCCTCTCTCTGACTCTCTGCCTTAGCCTTTCTGCTTGAAAGTCTCGTTTTTCATTTCATTTTCCATTTCATTTGATAGTTTTTTATTATGTTATTTTTGAGGGAAGGCCTGTGAACTTTTTGCATCATCAATCATGGTGGGACTCGCTGGTTAGCTTCAGTCGAAGGCGCAGCCGCAAAGGCCAAATGTTTGACGGAATGCTTGACAAATGTGTGTGACGATCATTTGTTTGTTGTGTGAGAGAGGAGAGGGAGAGATTTCCCAGAGGTTGCGCCAGAGAAGTTCGATGAAATGTTAAACAAATGTGTAACATCAATCGATTATTTTTGTATACGATTTTTGTGACTGGCAGAATGATAATCAACTTGTGATCAAATCAAACCTAAAAAACTCTTAGAAATCGATTAAACGCGATATTCGATGAGCCCAAATATTGTATGCATAATTAATGTGAATTATAACTATATTATACGAATTTTTTTGTATTGTATTCCAAGGATCTAAAAGTATTCTTCTCAATGCTCCCCAATAGTTCTCTTATCGCACGTTAGATCTGACATTTTTCTATGAATTTTCGCCATTGAATTTTAGTTGTAATCGAAAAATTTGTGCTCTTAGTTCGAATACGAAAATAGAATTTTGATTTGTGGCATTCAATTTGGGTCAGGGGTAATCGATGCTGCCTCTAAAATGTATTTGAACTGTTTTCGGTGTATTTGGTGTGAAATTTGAAAATTTGCTGTGATGGATGCATCTCCATATCCTCCCACTCCTACTCCTCCTCCTCCAGCTACAGCTTCAGCGCTTCATCATCATTATTGTAGGGCATGGGGCATGTTTCCCATGTAACCAATTAGTTGGGGCCAGCATTGGGGGGCCCCCCCGGCATACATATGTATGAGTATGTTTTGCCGACAAAGAGAGCTACTGCCAAGAGCTACTACCGTTAGCAAGGGCCTACCCTACCATCCTCTGTACCCTGCTGTTTCTGCAGTTCGTTCTATTCGATATTAGGTTTGTTCTGGTAACCTGTTACCTCTGCCTCCACTGCCTTCTTGCCCTCTCGTTGGCGGTGGCGTTGGCGCTGGGAAGACATTAATTACACTCTCATCCCAATGCTAATGATGCTCGATTCTGATGAGGCAATATTGTGGGCTAATAGGTTGGCTTGGCTACACCACCTCACAGCCTCACAGCCCCACAGCCCCACACTGTTGCGCCACTCTGATTCTTGGAAATACATATGTCAAAGAGGGAATGCGATTGCAGAGGCTCCTGGGTGCTGCTGTGTGCTGTGCGCTCGTGCCTGGTGTTGGCTGAGCCCCCGTTTGAGTGGCACAACAAATTTATGTGGAATTCCCGTGTCAATTCGAGCTGAAATTATGGCCCAGCATCAAAAAGGATAGCAGTGGCAGGAGCATATTGCTGTTATCTTTCTCTCTTTGTGCGGCTTACTTGGAATTTTCATTACGATTTGCTGTAGGCCAAAATGGCCAATAAGCGTGTGTGTGTGTCAGTCTTTCCGGGAGCAGGACACCAAAAGGCCAATAAGTGTGCGTCTGTTTCTTGGAGCTCGTCGTTGCACGCGCTGCAATCTATTGCGTTTCACAACTTAATTGCTTCTCGGAAATGCAAAAGGCCTTTTGCCATATGTAATCAGGCTTCAAAAGGTTCAGTTTCTGCTTAAGCGAAGAACTTAATGAATTTTCCAAAGATTTTACAATTGGCACTTGCAATTGTGCCCCCAAAATGTTGGCTAATCATATTTGGGAGCTAAAAGATTTGTTGGAATTCAAAAGGGGCAGTATGCCCCAGTCACTTTCTGCCTTCCATTCGATGTTCGAGAGCTTCAACGTGTTGCATCGTCTTCATTAATCTTCTTCTTTGGCTCCTGCTTCTACTTATACTGCTGTCTACAATGTCTTCTTGATTGTACATACATTTCAGACAGGACTAACTAAGGGATTTCCTCTTAATTGGCTGCCAAATGAGTTGGACAGTAATCGAGACGCAATTGACACGCCTTCCTCCCACGCCCACTCGCACGCCCATCGATGCCACATTTTTGGCTTCATTTCCGTTTCCCCCTTTTTTTTTTGTTTCATTCTTTTCCGCTTTTCCTCTACCAATTCGTCTCTAGTTCAAGTTCAATCCAAACGAACAAACAGGGGAAAAACTTGGTGCAGAGACTCGACAATGAGATACCTATAAGAGAGGAGAGATTATGGAGAAAATAATTAATAGATAGATAGATAATACTTCTCTCTCTCTCCGTCCAACTTTTTTATTGCATGTCATTCAAATCGAAAGTGTCCCTTTGCTTATGGGAAATTGTGAACCGCAAATGAATAGAGTGTGAATGTGCCCTTCTCTATGCTACAAATAATGGGTATAGGATTGTGTGTTTTTTAGTAAATAAATTTTTGATACGTTGTTTATTCCTTCACTTTATCGCACACACTATGGAAAAAGGTGGCAAGTGGGCAACGGGGGCAAGGGCCTGCCTGTGTGTGTCAATTCGGTGCGATTTTCGAAACAAACTTTTCAATCAATATTTAATTCGAAATCTCTTTATTGATTTATACGATTTTCGTGTTTGGGCAATGGATGAATGGCCTTGTCCCGATGTTTTTCGTCTATCATTTTGGTATTCTTTTATTTTTGTTTCTACTGTGTCTTCCACTGTGTAAATGCCCTTGAACTTTATTTGTTTCTTGATTTCCTGTTGATTGAAACGAATTCAATTGAATGGAAACGAATGGAATGCAATTGCATTGGAATGGGGGGAGCTGTTGCTACTGGATTTTGGAGATTGATTTGCGGCTGACCTTTGGGCGGCACCCCCAAGCCACCCCAGGTTACGCCCAGCTCATTATCATTATCATTATGTTTTATGTTAATGTTTATCTACCTTTGCCACTTCCTCCATCGTTTACATAAATTTTTGTTTTATTAGAGGGAAAAATCAATTTTCTCACTAATTGAATATTTTTTTGTATATTTTTGAGGCGTTGTTCAAAAGATTTGCATAAAAATGTTTGTTAAACACACACACACTCACACACACAGAAATTTGCCTAATGCGACCTTTTCTCAAACTTTGGATGATACCCAAGCAAACATAACCTCCAAAAGTGGAAGGTAACCTCAAAGTTTAGCACCTTTAACCCTACTAATGACCCAACGACCCAAGGGCTCTCTTTAGAGTTATTTGTTTAGGAAGATTCTTGGTCGAAGATTAAAGCAAATCGAAATCGAAATTCGGAAATGTCTCCTCCCAGTCGCAACGCAATTTATAACAAATTCAAATAGATAGAGAGAAGATAAGAGATAGGAGTAGAGGGTGAACCGAGGCAATAAAGATATGTGGAAATATGTAGATACGAAATACTCACATGTGCATATAATACCTGAACCTGTACCGTTGGATGGCACATGCATACGTTTACTATACAAGAATAGACGACACCAGGCAGTTAACCAACCGATGAGTGCTGCTGCATGACGCACATGGAAATTCTTTCTAACAATCTAAATTGAGTCTCTCTTGAGACACTTTGTATAGATTGGAAGAACAACAACTACATACTTCTGTCACGAGCAGTGCCTATCATTGCAAAGAGCAAAGAGAAGAAGGAGAAGGAGAAGGAGGAGAAGTTGTGGAGTTGTGTGGAGTACAACAGTACAATAAAACCGAAAACCCAAAACGAAAGAGAGCAAACAGAACACAGAAAACGGGAACAGAGGGTTCGGCACCCGATAGCCCTCGCTGGTGCTGCTGGCTCTGCTGCTGATATCATTTATCATGCTAATGCCGGGAAATCGGAACGAGAGAGCTCTGTATGTGTGTGTGTGTGTGTGGAAAAGTGGAACGAGCTTTGACACGCATCAACAGAGCAATAACAAACAATGGGGTGGAGTGAATATTTAGTTATGCGAATGTGCGATGGATGGATGGGAGGAGGTATGGGGTATCCCATTCCACAGGAAAAGGGGCTGCCTGTGTAAGAACAAAGCCTGTCAAATGCTTTGCGATTTTCAGATATTTAATCTAAATTTATATTGACAATGTTTTTTGCACTCAACTATGCGAAAAGTCACGGCGGGGTTGGGAAATACTAGATGCGGATGAATGGGTGCGTGCCCTGGCACACCCTTTCTGTTAGATGGAGCTAACTCTAATTGGAGCAAACTTGTGCAGAACGAACTATGCAAAACGCAAAAAAGAGGGAGAGAAAGAGATTTTCCAATAGAAAAGTCAACAAAAGGCAGTGCACCCCCCCTCTCCGCTGTGATGTGCCGTTCTGTAATCGTTTTGTAATGATGCGTGATAAGAGCCCCTGCATATTTATCAAATATAAGCATGCACACACAGACACAGACACGGTTCATTATCAATGTCACAGAAGCGACAACATCGACAAAGAGGCATGTGGCATGTGGCAATAGAGGACAATGTGTTATCCTCTACCGCTCCCCCTATGCTCCACCCTATGCTCATTAGCCACCATTTCTCTGCGTTTCGATTGAGTTACCACCACTGATTGGCGATTGGCAGAAGGCACAACTGTACCACATTCTGGCTGCACTGATTGGCATGTGCACAACTGTACCTGCGCTCCCCGACAACTGTTGAAACCTCCATTGTGTGCAGCAACAGATGCTCAAAAGAATGGGGAAGGAAATGACACAAGTTGCTTGTTGACTATTAGCCAGAAGCCATCCTTTTGGCCAAGAATGGTTGGAAAACATGAACTTGAATACCAGATAGCGACAAAAATGAATGTCAATGATATAGTTTCGAAGACGTGTTAATGTGATTGATGAGAGGGCGGTCATCAGGAGGGGATTATGCTTTCAATATACACTAGTCGGCATAATTATTTTGACGAAACCTCTTTTTGACTATTGAACTAAGCGTTACTTGAAATCGCCAAATAACGGTGCGAAAATGAGGCGCAAAACAAAGAATATATTTTTAGCTATGGGCATGCGAAGTTTTATTTCGTTTACCTTTTGCATTCTCTTTCTGCTGATAAGAATGCATGCAGACAATGACTTTTGCGTGGCATAAGTATTTTGACGAAATCATTGCGTAAATATTTTCAAGCTGTTGAGCACGGGAAAATCAAATCAAACTATTAAATTTAACTATTCAGATATTTAACAATTAGGATTAATAAAAATGTATTTAAAAACATGGGCAAAAGGCTGAATTAAGTTTGGCTATCAGGTCTTCAATGGTAGCAAAGTTCAACGCTGGAATAAAAAGTACAAGAAATCGCAAATGAGTTCAAGGTGTCGCGTCAAACTGTACATTATCAAATTAATAAGTTCAAAAAACATAATGACTTAAAAAACTTGAGAAGAACAGGCCCTAAGCGCAAAACTACGATCACTGAAGACAGACTCCTTCTGCGGGAATTTAAAAAGAATATTTTTCTAAAACCTCAATCGGCTGCAAATCAATGGAATCTCACCGCTAAGGATCCCAAAAGTGAGCGCAAGACAATAAGTGAGCGCACAGTCCGTCGACGGTTAAAGGAACAGGACTTTAGGACACTAATAGCTAAGGATGTGCCTTATATTTCAAAAGCAAATAAGCTTAAAAGGCTGGCCTTTGCAAAACAATATCTGGACAAGCCGAAGGAGTTCTGGAGAAATGTTTTATGGACAGATGAGAGCAGTTTTATGTACAACTCATCAAAAAATAAAGTCTTTGTAAGATTACCTAAAGTGCAAAGACAAAAACAAGACCCGTTTGCCAAAAAGTGAGCCATGGAGGAGGCTCTGTCATGCTGTGGGGATGCGTTGCATACAATGGGCTGGGTGACTTGGTTCCTATTACCGGCTCAATGAATCAAGGGCAATATTTGAAGGTCCTAAACGAAAATGCCTTTCCTTCTGGTGATAGGCTCATTGGTGAGTCATTTATTCTGCAGCAGGATAATGCCCCCGCCACAAAGCCCGGATGATTACTAATTTTTTGAACGATGTGGGCGTTACTGTCTTGAACTGGCCACCCCAAAGTCCAGACTTAAACATTATTGAGAACGTCTGGTCTCTTTTAAAACGCAAGAGAACAGTTTCGTTGAACAAAACCCGAGAGGAGACAATTTCTGAGGTCACTTCCCTTTGGGAAGAGATATCTCCAGAGATCCTGCAAAATTTGGTGGATTCAGTGCCGAGACGCCTTCAAAAAGTTATTGATGCCAAAGGAGGATACACATTTTACTAATAAGTTCATAGTTTTTTGTTTTTTTTTTACTATAAACTTATTTTTCTTACTACTAAATAATCGTCAAAATACTTATGCCACTGCATAAAATCATAATAATTCAATAATTTTGTTGTATCTTTTTTAAGTTTCAATGAAGATATATTAGTTAAGTGTTTTTATGTTTATACTAGATATATGCAAAAAGTAAAAAATAAATAAGAATTCTTTATAAAGCCATTTAAAAGTTGTGACGAAAAATTAACAGCGATTATTTTGTCAAAATAATTATGCCGACTAGTGTATAGTAGGTAGGGTATACACTCTGGCACTCGCACTCGATTGATAGTTTGTGTGCCTCTGTTCATTTGCCATTAATTACTGGCATCACGCAGTTTAATTGACAAATGCATTCGCTGATAGATTTGTCCCCCCCAACCACTCTCACGCGTGATGCCTTCCTATGAATAATGTCAATTGATGGATTCGTCCGACAGTCATTCTGTTTGTCACCTATCCAGATGCGGCCAGTCATTCTGTTTGGAGATTCAGTTCAGTCGATCAGTGCAGCGGGGCCAGGCAGTTGATATGTAACCTTGAGCGTCAATCGGGTGGGGTTTGATCGAATGCGACATTAAGTCGATCATTGATCTCATAATCACCTTAGCAGAAATTGTACAAAAATACAGAAAATACTAAAAATACCGAAAAATACTAGACATGTCAGAAAATAAGATACAAGAAAATGTGATTCAAGAATCCAAAGAATACGGAAAATACTAAAAATACTAAAAAAAAATACTAGAACAAAACTAGACAAATTCTAGAATAACACTAGACTAAAACTTGCTCACTGCTGTAACGAAACATAGAATAATACCAGAATAATACTAAAAAAATACCATTACCATAAACCCAATCATGTCAGTGAATATGAGTGATTATATCACCTCTAGGTGAGCGTCCAAGCATAAAGTCAAATCTGACACTCCATAATTTTGCAGCGGTAGTCATCAGGGCTACTTGAGTCAGTCAGTCAGTCAGTCAATCAGTCAGTCAATCATTCACAGATGTTTCGCTCTCATTAATTGGCCTCTCAACATTGCCCCTTTGTGCTGTTACTCCCAATCGCCACCGCCTTCGCCTTTGCCATGGCTTTTGCTTTTGTGCTGCTGCTGCTGCTGCTTCCACTTGGGTGGCAGCAGTTTTTATACGCGTTTTTTTTTATACACAGAAAAAGAGTACAAAAAAAATGTGAGAAAAACAAAAGCGCGCAAATTGTTAAATGCAAAACGCCGGACAATTAAGTGATTTGCTGTTGTTGTCGCTGCTTTTTCTTTTCACTTGACAACCGAACGAACAACCGACCAACAGCCAAGAGGAGTCTGAGAGTATCGCCTGCTGCTGCTGCTGACTCTCGCATTGCGTCGCAAAATGTGTATGTACATATATTCGTAATCGCCGGTTTGCTGCTGTCGTCGATAGATCCCAGTATCAAAAAGCCCCATGCAGCTGGAACGCAGTTTTCCATTTGGTTTTTCCTTTGCATCTGACAAAAGCCTCGAATGCCTGGCTGTACTGCTGCAGCAGCAGCAGCAGCAGCCTTTTGATATGAAACACGAGCAACGGCAGCAGCAAGAAAGAAAAAGCAAGCCGGCAGCCAGTCAGCCCGGCAGTCAGGCAGTCAGACAGCCGGCAACCGGCAACTTGGAAAAGTGGAAAAAGAGGGCAATGAAAATGCCAAGAATTAATTAACAAATTGATAAGTTATTCACTTTACTTCAGTTGAGTTCACTTCACAGTTAGCCGACATCTCTGATTACCCCACAGAGAAAGAGAGTGAGAGGAAAGAGAACTGGTGTGTGGGGGGGCATTCATTTGCACGCGCCCTAAGATGGCAGCACTGATGATTGTGGGTGCCATAAAAGGGGTCGGGGTCTAGGTCTTGGTGCACTACTGCGGAGCGGGCTGGTTGAGACTTGTTATCAAGTAAGTCAGCTCCAAGAGCTCATCGCTTATTAAGTTTCCAAGAATTGGCTTTAAACGTGGATCTGTCCGTCTGTTTGAATGATGAATGATGGAATACGACCCAAAGAATTGTCAATTTGCAATCGGAACGAACGGAATGAAATGGTTACGATTGGTTCCTTAGATTGGTTCTTCGATTGGTTCCTTTGACTTAAATTCACTTTTAGATTGGGGATTCCTTGAGGCATTGGTTTCTTCTTTTACCACAAGATTTGTTGTTCGTTTTCAGAGAGTTTTTTTTGGTTTTGTTACCAAAACTGGTTCCAATGAATGCCATTTACGTTGCATCATCTCCTCCCCATTGGTTTGATGATGACGAATTCTATTCACGTATTCTTCACATCCATTTTCTCTCTCTCTCTCTACATTTCCCCCACTCCCTGCTTTTTCCTTCTTGTTGGTGTGGTTAGGGGGGGGCGGACACAACCTTCTGTTTGTATTATGATTATTTTTATTATGCGCGCGACACTGTCAGCGTCAAAACTCTTTGGATTTTGCCTGTTTTGCCTGTTTGCCTTTTGCCATTTGACTGTTGTCGGAGCATAGGAGGAATATTCTTCCTTTCCTTCCTTGGGGCGCTTGGCTTTGCTTCAGCTTCTGCCTTCTTCCTGCTGCTCCTGCTGCTCCTGCTCCTGGGTTTGTCATCACCAGTCATCCGCTTGGTAAACTTTGGTCCGCCGATGAGTAGCTGACACATGGCTGATGGAAATTGTTGGCACAACATTTTCTTTTTTTCTTTCCATATCCATCCTGCCCTCATACCTTCCTCCTGTTTTTCCTCCTGCTGTTCCCTCTGTACCCTCTGTAAAAGTTCGTACGCATTCCATGTTCCGTGTTCCGTCTGAAGACGAAAGAAAGAAAATCTTTGCTCGCCTCAAGTTCATCCATCCATCCGCCAGTCCAGTCCATCAAAGTGGGCGAGAACTTGACAACTATTTTTACATCTCTCTCTCTGCGTCACATAAACTAAAATCGAAACCGCAAAGAGCAGCAGACTGATGAGCAGGAGGGGAATATGGCCAGAAGAGGAGATGTTCAGAGCAAAGTGTGGGGCAGTCTTAGTTACAGTGTGTAACAAAAGTAAAGTGTCACTAAAGTGGGAAACTGTATGGGTATGTCGTGAAGTATAAGAACAATCGAAATTCATTGCATAATACATATACATATGTACATACAGTAGTGTGCAGTGATCCGTATTCTACGCATACCTATCAATCGATCATCAATATCGATCATACATATGTATAATAGATACTTTTATCAAAACATTTATCGAACTTATTCATCGATTCTACTCTTAACATTCAAATTGTAAATTATAATATCATGGACATATCCATATCCATATCCAAAACACACACACACAAATATTGTATATGGAACCTGTGATGATGCAAGAGCCATCACACCTTCTCCGCATGAATGTGTATAACTGCGATACTGAAACGCACTGTTTTATAGTAATAAGTAGTACTTTTACTCCTTCTTCTAGCCCATCTACCTCCTCCTCCACTACCTTCTCCTTCACCCATGTATTTGTTTATTGATTTGTAATTTAGTGTGTCTGCCCTGGCCTAGTCTGGCCTGGCCTGGCCTGGCCTGGCTTGGCCTTATTTCGTTAACCAATTTCCCTTCATTTTCCCGCATTTCCTATTTGCCCGCTATGCCGTTTCACCGTTTCCAACAGTTAAACATTTCCCATTTCCCCCATTTGCATTTCTATTTTTACTTTTATTTGCCCTTTTCACTTTCATTTGGGTCTAAGTTATTAACTTTGGTTCCACCTAAGTTTCCTTACGTCTCTGTCTGTGCGTACCCCTTCTCCACCCTACCACCGTGTTGTGTCTTTCCCTGTGTCCCAGTGTGTCTCTCTCTTTCTAGTTTGCTGAGCTTTTCACTTTTCTTTTGTTTTCTCTGTGCCTATCTCCTTCGAGCTGCTACGCCACGCCCACACGCAACTTGTTGCGCTTTTACTTTTCTTTTGTTTTTTTTGTTTTCCTTAGACTGCTATTTCTTTTGGTGTCTTTCTCGTCGTATTCCGATTTTTATTGCCTTTTGCTAATTTGTTGTATCTTCTCTTAATTCCATTTCAGGTGAGTAATCCATCCAACCATCCATCCAAATACAGCAGAGCCAGCAGCATCCAGTGTGCAGTCCCTTACTGGAGTCCCTACCATACCCTTGCCCCATACCCATTCCATTCCATTCCATTCCATTCCCTTGCCCCAATAATCTTAATCTTTCGATCTCGGATTCTCGGGTAAGTGTACGGGCTGCTAACGGTTATGCTAAGAACGAAAAGAGAGGTGTACCAGTGTCCGGAGGAGAGATGGCAGTGGAGATGAAGATTTCCCCCATTAATCTTCAAAAGTGTTCCTCCTGTGACGGCGGGCACTTCGCGGTTTCTGAGTCACACGATGTGGTAGAAAAGACCTCACCTCACCTCTCCTCCTCTCCTCTCAGTCTTTCTCTCTTTTCGTTTTTGCCTAACTGCAGTCTGCAGTCTGCAGTCCCTCTTCTGCGCAATACGATAAGTGCGAATACACAGAAAGATGACTCACATCCATACACGAAAGATTTGCTGGGTTTCTTCCGTCTCTTTTTTTTTGTGTTTGTTCTTTCTTTTTATTTGAATGCCCTTGCAAAGGAAAGACTTTTGGTTGGTTGATTAGATGGGAAACAGCTTATTTTGTAGCATAATATTGCTTTTAAAAAAAATTGAGCATCAATCGAAACTTATCGATATTAAATCGATTTTTTTTAAAGAATATGTGAGGGAAGAATTTTTTATTTTAATAAAATAAAACTATCGAAAATATATCGATAAAATGATCAGATGATCATCTATCGATAATTTATCGATCACATTATATATTCGGTTTTTAAAGAGTATTAAGCATTCGTTGTAAACAACCAATGCCAGATAGCCTTTATTTCTTGTTATTTTTGCTTTTGTTGCCGTTTCTGTTGCTGTTGCTGCTGCTTTTGGCCATTTATTGCCGCCAGGGGTCTGAAAAGAACTTGGCAAATACCAAAACAGCAAATTTATATCTCACTCAGTCTCTCATCCACGGACGCGCCGGCTGACTCATCCATCTACAGACTACAGATGTGCAACAGAAGCAGCAGCAGCAGCAGCACCAGGAGCAGCAGCATCGTCGTCAGCATAAGAGGGGCGGCAAACCTGCAGGCTGCCGCCTGCATGACGTCAGCCCCAGAGATGTGTCTGACTGACGGGACCTTTGACCTGTGCCTCTCCAACGTGCATAGTTTAAAAAACTTTTTGCATCTGTTTTGATGTTTGATTTTGGTGACCCCACCCTCTCTCTCTTTATTTATCTCTTGCTGTCCCTGTCTCTTGAATATTAGTTCAAAAATAGCCTTTCACTTTTATCATTTCATTACATTTGAGTTTTGCATTCGAGATACAATGGATTGGATTTCATTCAATGGTCAACTGCTGCTGCTGCTGCTGCTGCTCCTGAACCCCCGAACTCTGTTTCTATGTTATTATGCAATCTCTGTGCGGGGGCTAGAAGTTCAATCAACTCTGACCCTCAACTTTGCCAAAAGAAATCCACAAAATACCACCACCAACCACCATCAAAGACAAGAGTCGGGCCGAAGGTCATACTCGGTACTACCTCTCTCTCTCTGTATCTCTTTCGATGTCTCTCTGTCGCTGTGTCGTCATCGGACATCGGACATCGGGCATCGACCATTTGGCAATCGTCAATCGATCTTATCAATAGAGACGAATGGTTCGATGCCCCACAATCGAAGAAGCGCCGAGTAGCCAGCCAGCCAGCCCCACACACCACGAAACGTGTTCATAATTTGTCAAAAAAACGCAGCACAGCAGCGGACATGACAAAAGCCAACTGCCACAGTGGAACGACAAAAAACTCGCCCGAATGTCGCCTTGTAGGAATGAGGAAAGAGAAACAGTCAGAGAATGTGTGTCTGTCTGAAGTGCCTTGAAGGAACGCTGAGAGATGGGAAGTCACATTGGCTCAACCATTGCTAATAAACTATCAGATATCCAATATAATTATTGCAATACGAAAGTATATTATTTTTGCACCACTGTGCCAAATGGCTGGTGGTGGAGGAGGCTGGGGAGGGCTGGCGGCTGCCAACCAACAAAAAAAAATTAATTTTGCCCATCAGCTGTCGCCGGTTTCTTGAACTCTCTCGCGCCTCATCTCATCGTATGTCGCCTCCGCTTGTTCTCCTGCTCGTCAAAACTTAATTGGGCATTCATACAGCGGCTTCCCACGCCACAGCCAGCCACAGCATCCACTCGGCACCAAAAATCACCCACCACCAACCACCCACTGAGACGCGGCATCCTATCGCTACCACATCTCTCATTCTGAAAAATGAAAATTTAATATCATTTAATGCAAACAAAAAAATAAAAGAAAAATACGTTTAAAATACGCCTTGAACCTTTAAAAGCTAAAAAAAATATACTTTTTGTTTTGCAGTTTATTGCTCTCTCTCTCTGTCTGTCTAGCTAGATAGCTATCTCATTTCTTGCTGCTTCGTCTACTTGCGATTCCCGGAAGTCCAAATGTTCTCTCCATTTCTCTCATTTTTCGTTTGCTTTTTCATAGCTTTTTAAATGGTGCAAAATTGTGATGATTATCCATTATACCTCCCTCGTATGTGGTATACATACATATATACATGTACATATATATTGTATACAATATTCCAACCCGATTCTCATGTGCCATATGTGTTATTGTTTCTTACCCGTGATTGTTGTATATTTATTATTGTTTATGTTTATTTCGATGCACGATTATTCGTATCATTTTCGGGGGAGCGACGATTCGTTTGCGTGGCGCTGCTTTTCGCGCGATTTGGTGTCTGCTGCAATCGACAAGTGACTGTAATTGTCTTGAACTTGCCCCCAAAAAAGAGGTGACCCCCCACATACACACACATGGGCTGGACAGTGCGGTACAGTACAGCTGAAATGATGAAATGAAACACAGAAACACTTCAAATATGTGATCGATAATTGAGTTAATTGTATCTTTCGAACGATCACCAATTCCAACGAATGACAGCTTGTCTTACAGCCACTGGTACGCACTGTACTGGGGCATGCATTATGAATTCTCTCGTAATATTTGTACAGCCACAGCATGTGTGTGTGTACGTGTGGTGGGGGGGCAAAGTGTTGTCGGAATAATGATTGCGCGCTGTGTGTGTGTGCTCTTGACTAAATTGTTGCCCATACGAAAAACTCAACAATTATATACATTTTCATCTATGTATGATGATTTCTTCCATCATGTGTGTATCTTTATATCTGCACATCCACTGTGTATCTTTGTGCATCTGTGTATCTTTTTTTTTTTTTTTTTTCCATGGATACGCCATGGTGGGTGAGAATCTTTAAAAGACGTGACCGGCCCGTACCAGTCAACGAACTGGACTACCCTCCGGGGCTTCCCAGCTAAACTCACCACACACAGCTGCACACCTCATTCCCCGCGGGATCACCGCAAAGTATTACTTCGCGGGGATGGGTTGCCTACTTTAGGCACTCTCCGCCAAGCGTCGCTCCCTTTCGCATCTTCTCAGATCGCTCTGGATGCCTATGAGGGGTGTCGCAGACGCGCTTCCATTCTCCTCGGACTCTGTCATGTATGAAATCAGCTCCTCTGGTGGTGGGACAAACCAAGTTCCTGAGCGATACCTCGTGCAGTGGTAGACCACATGCTCCGGATCCTCGCTCTCATGCGGGCACTCGGGACACTCGGGGGTATCCTCGTGGTTAAACCTATGCAGGTACTTCCTGTAGCCTCCGTGGCCTGTCAGGAATTGTGTGAGGTGGTAATTCACCACTCCGATTCTCCTTCCTATCCATACCTCGATGTCTGGAATGATCCTGTGGGTCCATCTTCCCTTAGTTGCCGTGTTCCACCTTGCCTGCCATGTTGCTATCGACGCCAGTCTTGCCGATGCTCGAATGGTCTCTGGTATTCTTCCCAACTCTGGGCGCGCCGCGTACATCTGCGTCATCTCCGTCGCTAGGATGTCCACCGGTATCATACCCGCGAGGACCAGGGCAGCATCATCCGACACCGTCCTGTATCCGGACACGACTCGAAGAGCGCTGAGCCTATAGGGCACTGACAGCTTCCTTCGGAGACTCTTGTTGCCGATTAGGGCTGACGACCACACTGGTGCAGCGTACAGCAGGATCGAGGCCACTACTCTTGCCAGGAGTAGCCGCCGGCCTGCTTTTGGACCCCCAATGTTGGGGAGAATCCTCGACAGGGCTGCCTGCATCCTGGAGGCTTTCTGGCTGACGTACTCGAGGTGGGGACGGTAGCTCAATCGGTTGTCCAGCATCACGCCAAGATACCTGATTGAGTCCTGCGACTTAATAGTCGCGTTTCCCACCTGGAAAGACGCATACTCCACCTTTTTCCTGCTCGTGATAAGCACGGCCTCCGTTTTGTGGCCGGCCAGGTCCAGTCCTGCACTTTCCATCCATCTGGACACGATCCGGACTGCCTCGCTCGTCGTCGCCTCTACCGCCTGAAGCTCCTTGGCCACCACGACCAGAGCTAGGTCGTCGGCAAAGCCAATCAACTGGCATCCCTGCGGAAGTTGGATTCTCAGGACGTCGTCGTACATTATGTTCCACAGAAGAGGTCCCAGAACCGACCCTGTGGAACTCCGGCTGTCACCTTGTAGAGCTTCGGTCCTTCCTCCGTTTCGTACCTCAGTACCCTATCCGACAGATAATCGTCTATTATCTTGAGCAGGTAGATGGGCATTCCAATTCTTCCGAGTTTCTCCTTGATCCGAGTCCAGTTCGCCGAGTTGAACGCATTACGGATGTCCAGTGTCACAACCGCGCAGTACTCCTTTGTGCCAAATCTCCATCGGGTCCCCTCGATCGCCTTAGTTGCGATGTCGGTGACCGCTCTGATGGCGTCGACCGTGGATCTGGCCTTCCGGAATCCATACTGGGACTCTGACAGGGCTTCCTTCTCGTCGATCACTGTTAGTAGTCTAACGTACAGGATCCTCTCCAGGACTTTACCGACGGTATCCAGCAGGCATATTGGGCGGTATCCTGACGGTTCCTCCGGGGCTTGTTTCCTTTAGGCAAAAGGATTAGGCGCTGCACCTTCCACTGCTTGGGAAAAACTCCTTCCCTTAGGCATCTATTGTAGGTGTCTACAAATACCTCCGGTCTGGTGGTTGCTCCAAGCTTCAAGGCCTTGTTGGGGATCCTGTCTGGTCCTGGGGCCTTCTTGTCTCCGACTCTCTGGATGGCTTGCATCACCTCCTCTGCGGAAATCGGCTGCCACAGATCGTGGTCTTGGCGCGAAAAACTTCCATCCTGGTGAGGGTGCTGTGGAAAAGTGCCTCCACAATGTTACGAAGCAGCGTCGGGCACGTTACTTCTGGCGTTTCCTGGCTTCTGATCCTCTTGGTGACGACCTTGTATGCTGTCCCCCAAGGGTTTATATCCGCCTCCTCGCATATCTGCTTAAAGCAGGACGACTTACTTCTTTTGATGGCTCGCTTGAGGGCTCGCTTGGCTGCCCGGAGTTCGTCTCCCAACGCGTCAAACTCTGGGCGACCCCGCGCTCTCTGGTAGCACCTCCTGGACCGTAGGCATGTTTTCCTGAGCTGGCCGATCTCTTCGTTCCACCAGTAGCGGGGGCTCCTCGTCTGCTCGGCTTCCTTCTCGGCATTGAAGCGTCGCACGCCTCCTCTAGGCGTTTTGCAAGTTGCAGAGCTAGGTTATCTGCCGTTTCCCCCGTTGGGCTCCAGTTGGCATCGCGCAGACACACCTTGAACGTTTCCACGTCCAAGTGGTCGTCCTTCCATCTGGGCCCGGTCGTCTTTTGCTCGCTGCTCCCTTCGTTTTTCGCCGCAGTCAAAATGGATCGCCTGGTGGTCGCTAAACGTGAACTCCTCACTTACTCTCCATGTAGCTTTCCTACAGAGTGAGCTGCTCATGAACGTCAGGTCTATAATAGACCCACGTCCCGCCTTGAAGTACGTTAACTTCCTTCCGTCGTTTGCAAGCACCACATCCAGGGACGCAAACTCCTCCAGCAGACACGTGCCTCTGGCGTTGGTTTCTCTACTACCCCACTCCACTGACCACGCATTAAAGTCGCCCGCTATCACTAGGGGCGCTCTGCCGCGAGAGTCTTCTGCTATGTCTGCTAGCATCCTCTGGAAGCGCGCTTGGTCCCAGCTCGGCGGAGCGTAGCAGCTGTAGAAGGTTACCCCTCTCAACTTCGCTCTGACGAAGCCGTCTTTAGCGGCACATATCTCCCGTGGGGGGTGTTTTACAGCCCAGATGGCTGCCTTCCCGCATCTGCTGTTAGTCCAACCGCTTCCCGGTATCGTCCTGAATGGCTCGCATATGAGTACGACGTCCGTCTTCCTTTCTCTAACATTCTGTCTCAGGAGGGACTGTGCCGCTTCGCAGTGGTTGAGGTTCAGCTGAGTACATCTCATGCTGATCTCTTCGACAGGGCGCTCCTAAACAGGGGGCATCTACCGCTGCCGGCCACGTGCTTCCAATCGGCGCTCTTCCCTTTACAGAGCATACACTGGGGCTCCGACTTGCAGTCTTTTGCCATATGGTCCTCTTTACCGCATCGCCTGCACAGCTTCGATCTGTCCACTTCGCTCCTGCACTGCCGTGCCATGTGACCGAATTCGAGGCATCGGAAGCACTTGGTGACGCTGACCCGTTCGCGGAGCCTGCACCTAACCCAGCCTACCCTCAGTACTCCCAGCTTAAGCGCTTTCTGGGCGCTCTCCGCCGGTAGCCTGATTGTAGCCGTCTGCGTTCCTCCGTATGCCTTCCGCAAATTGATATCCTCTGCAGCTAGCTCCGTGAGGCTTACCTGGCTTCTCAGTGCATCCACTATGTCCTCCCTGGTGGTGATCTCGTCGAGGTCCCTGCATTCGAGACTCACCCGATGCGACAGGGTACGGACTTCCGCCTGTTCTCCCAGCGTCTCGACTACTAGACTCTTGAAAGCCTGAGTCTCCTGCCCCGACTTGTTGAGCTGCAACAGGAGCTCTCTTTTTTTGTGTCCTCCTGATCCTAGTGACCGCGTCTCCGAGTCCATGAAGGGTTTCGTCCGTCTTCACTTTACGCAGTATTTCAGCGTAGCTGGTTTCGCCTCTGGTGGATATTATTATTGCGTCCTGACGTGTCTTCTCTACGAGGGCTCCCAGAGGTTTTTCCGTCCTCTTCCTTCTGCGTCGGTTGGACACGGTCTGGAATGGAAGCTCTTCGCGCGCTTCGTACCTCGCTTCTATGGGGTGTCGTTTCCGACTGCTACGCCTGGCGTGGTCTGTGCTTCGGCGCATGCCTTGGTCCTCTTAGTCCGAGGTGTTGGCGCGCCTGCAACCTGCTTCCTCTTTGGCTCCGGAGCCGTTCTAAAGAACGGCGAGGTCTGAGAGGACTGGTGAGTTCTGATCACCGCCTTGGCTCCTTCGTCGTGCAGCTGGATGGCCACCAGCTCATAAAGCCCGTATGCTCTCGATCGAGTCCCGCATAGGCTGGTGTATCGATCGCCTTTTCCCGTCATCGAGCATCTCCACAAGCTGCGTGATCTCTCGTCCGAGATCGCGCAGTGCTGTGCTGCTCTGCGGGTCCTGTCCTTGCACCGGGCCCTTGCGTGCCGTCGGTGGCGCGTCTGTCCGCTCGCCAGTCGGGGTTCTTACTATTTTATTGCTTTTGTTAAAGCCGTCTGCCGTCTCCTTCATTGATGGTGTTTGTATGGTATTTGTACTCATTTTTTTGGGTCCCAACTCATAAGCCGTTGTCCTTGTCCGTTGTGCAGTCGCGTTATGATCCCATGGTTGTCTATGCAAGCAGGGGAGGCCATGCGAGGGTTGACTTTTCGCCCTTATGGGGTCGAGAGTTCAGAGCCGGATCCGCGCTAGTCAGGAGTAACTCAACTGAGCCTGTACGCACAATTTAATGGCGACGAAACAAGGAGCGTGCTTAGAGATTTGCCAATTTTTCACGGGACGGGGCAGAAGCAGCATTAGCCTAGAAGCCATTTCGGCAGGATTTCACTCTGCGTACTGAGGTGCTAGAATACTGGCTTCCGTCAGCCCTGGGGTCGTCAAACATGAAAGGGGGTCCAGTTCCGATCCTAAGACTTTACTGGTCTCCGTCTTAGTCGCCTTCTCGTATTTGCTAGGTACTGTGCAGACCTACCCGGGGATACCTGGCATGTGCCGGCGGTTACGAGCTGCTTTAGTGCTCTGGAAAGGAATCGACCTGTCCATTACCAAATTAATGGAATTTAGGGTCTTTCCGCCTACTAAGGGGCACCTATCCGAGCATAACATCCCCGTGTCTTTTTAGTCGCCTCATACGACAAGCTATGACATGCTGTGGTGGTATTCTACAACCCGCTCACCACACGGGGGATCTGTGTATCTGTATCTGTATCTGATCGTAGCTTCTATATATGGACACAAGCGATCTCCAGCTGTATGTTAATTTGCTTCACTTTTCTGACTGGTGTGGCTTCGGCTCTGCCTTTTGCCTTCTGACTCTGTCTTTGTTTTTTTGTCGCATTTGCCATTTCATAAAATTTCATAAATTATTGCACAATTAACCTTGAACGTTGAGCAGAGAAGAGCAACACATACGAGTATCTATCTGTATCTGTATCTGTGTTTCCCTTTTTAAGTTCTTGCTGGGTGACTATATACATATGTACTATATGTATGTATGTAGCTCGAAGCGATCTCTGTGGTCTGTGGGGATCTCTTCTCTGTGAACTCTGCGTTGGCCTGCTCTGGCTCTAGCTCTGGGCTCTCGCTTGGCTCCTCGATTTTCTCGCCCCTCAGACAGACAGACAGACAGACAGCACACATCGGTCGGAAGATAACCCATTTGACACTCAACTTTATGACAGTTTTGCGACTCATTTAAAGCGTATTAAGTTCTTGCCATACCCTCTTCCGCTCTTCCTCTCCATCTCCATCTCATTCGTTCATTTTCGTTTTCGTTTCGCTTTTTTTTTATTTGCTCATTTTCTCATTATTACTCGCATTATTTTTGTTTTTGTTTTGTTCTTGTTCTTGGGAACGCAGGAGGCTGCTCTTGCCTCTCTGTGGTCAGGGACTAATGTCGCTTTGGGTATTTCTCATCATCATCGTCTGACAAAGTGCTTTGGCTAATGTTGCGCAAACGGAATGAAAGATCCAAAGATCCCAGATCCATGCACGCTTGAAGGTCCGTCTCTTGGACACAGAAGGAAGTAATCCACGCAACAGACACAAATAGACATATAGTAGATATTTGTATACCCTTCCGTATGGAAATCTGTGCAGGGCGTATGAAACTTGAAACAGTATACGATATTTTCTTATCAGCATCGAAGAAATATACATACATACATACATACATATGTATTCTATACTTTAAATGTGTTTATTTTTGTTCGCTTATTACGTGTCTCTCTCCATTTACTCTCCTCTCCTCTTTCGATGTGAAAATATTCATCTTTCGGCTGCACACAGAAATATATATTCGGAATTTGATTATTTTGAATGCGCTTCTTGAAACCTCATTAAATAATAATTATTTTACTTGATATATTTGTATTATTATTTATATTTTCACAAGTTTCGAATCTGTTTGCCGTGACGGAATCCAGACGGCTGCCAATTGAAAATGTGGCAGCAAGAATTAGGTGGCGTGAAAGGCAACCCAGATGGGCAACTACGCTGTAGGAAGATGCACAGTCTGTCGAATATATGTATTTGAACTGATCGATCAGCAATTAAAGATTTGTCTAGAAATTAAACAACAATTTTGCTGACTCTCGAAAATTCCAAATCAAATGCATACCTCAATTACTTTGCCAATCCACAGCATCCTGTGGCTGTGGCGTTGCCACCTTTGCTGACATTTTCTGTACGCCTTGAAGTTGGTTGCGTTTGCGCTTTGACTTTTCTTTTGACTCTAATTTGTGCTCTCTTTTTGTTCGGCCTTTCTTTTTGTGTATGCGCTGCGCTCTGGTTAGATAATTCAACTATATTTATGGCCAAGATCTTAATTAGATCTACTAACAAATCACTATCTAACTGATGCTGCTGCTGCTGCTACGCAACTGGGAAACTTTTCCCTTTCTTTTCTTTGTTGTTTTTGTGTGCCCAACTTTGAACTCGAATGATTGATCGACTTTCTGAATGAAGCAAAACATTTCAAAAGATCTCTTGCTAATTAGTGTCTGCTGCCACTGCCACACAGTGGCATAGAGACATACAGAGTGTGGAGTTTGCACAACTCTGACAACAGGAAGAAATATGCTAAGGCAGTCAGGCAGTGCGATCTCCAGTGTGTTCCATTGGATATTTCTAGCAATTTATTCGCCAGGTTCTGCTCTCGACATTTTCCATTTGGTAGGATTCTCTGTGCTCTCGTTTGCTGCAGGGCTTCTTGGGTCTGACGTTTCGTGTAGCTGAGAATTTTTTCTGGCCCGAAGCCCGCAAAAATCTGCATATAATTGGTCACGAAGGGGGAAAGGTACCACAGAGAGAGAGAGTGCAGAGTGGGAGTGGAGTTGAGGGGTCAACTGGTGGACACGCTTGGGTTAGTGGTTTGTTTTTTTTTTTTGCAGTCCGCGAACATCCTTTGAAGCGAAGTTCCGTTTCGCTGATGAACCTTCACCCACACCCTTTGGAACAATGGAGCGACCCCAAAAATGATTGGCTGCTGTTGCTGCTGCACCCATACAGATTTGCCCTCCAAAACTGCGAAGGAATGTGAAATAAATTGCACTGGAAAACACTGAATGAAAAGCCGCCAAAAACAATTGAAGACCCAACCCAACACCCCCCAAAAAACCGAAATTGGAACAAAAATTTGATTTGCAATCAACGAAACCCCCCCCCTCGCAAAAGATATCAAAACTCAATGGGGAGTCGATACCACTCCATTCCACTCCACTCCAATCGAATCCATTCCAGCCACTCCATGAGGTGCCACAAACACAGGTGCACAAACTGTGACAATGGATCTTGGAGTTTTGCTTCGCTTTTTGGGTTTTGTGTTTTCGAGTTTTCGATTTTCGGTTTCAATTTCAACTTTGGCTTGAGGCTGCTTCTTTGACTTGAACTTGAATGGACTTTATTGAGAGAGTTTTGTGTCAATTGGTTGGACTTACGAGTTGCAAATGCGACTGCGAGTATCTCTCCAACTGAGCAAACATCAGGTGGGGCAGTGGCAGTGGCAGGGGGTTGGGGTTGAGGTTGGGTTTGGGTAGGCAACATCATAGCCAAAGTTTCGTTTCGGATTCGGAACCCCCAACTGCGTGCAGTGAGTCGCTGAACCGCTGCGCGGCTGAAACTTGCCGAAGGGCAAACTTGCTATAAAAGTCACGTCCTTGACTCAAATATACCTACATGCTATATAATATTCGCGCAGCTCTCTCAAGCGACAAAGAAATACAACATACTACACATACAACAACAACAACAAACAAACAAATTAACATTTACAAAAAAACCAAAACAATTGTAGAGAGGAGAGGAGAGGCAAGTGACGTTTTGCGTAGTGCGAACAAAACTTGAGGCAAATTTTTGGAAAATATTTGAAAATATTTCTATTAGATGGGGTATATAATATTTACTGGTTATAGAGGAAGTTTCATCAAGTGAATCTTGAATATATTTCTCTTATTTGATTCAAATTTCAGTCATTCCACCTCTCTTATTTGATTCCAGTCATTCCAGTCATTCCACCTCTCGAATTTGATTCCAATTCTAGTCATTCCACCTCTCTTATTTGAATCCAATTCCATTCATTCCTTTCTCTTATTTGATTCAAATTCCAGTCATTCCCCCGCTCTTAATTGATTCAAATTCCAGTCATTCCCGCTCTCTTATTTGATTCCAATTCTAGACATTCCACCTCTCTTATTTGATTCAAATTCCAGTCATTCCTGATCTTTTATTTAATTCCAATTCCAGTCGTTCCCGCTCTCTTATTGATTCCAATTCCAGTCATTCCACCTCTCTCATTTCATTCCAATTCCATTCATTCCACCCCCTATACAGGCAGCTGCAACAAAATAAAAGTGTAATGAAAAAGAATATCAAGAAGAAAACAAAATTGTTGGCACAGCGATAGATGTTGTTATCAATCTTTCTCTGTCTCTCTCTCTCTCTCCTACGCTCTTTCTGCTTTCTTTTGATATCCATCGCTTCATCATCGGTTTGCTGTTTGTGCCCAAACATTTGTCGGCACTCATTTGTTTGTATTTCTGCTGTTTTTTTTGTTTTCTGCATTATTTTCATTCTTTTGCCATTCTCACACTTTCGTTGCTTCGTTCGCTTAACCGTTAGTTTGCCCTGTGACTCATTTCCATTGACGAAATCAGCGTGCGGGATCACACCACCACCACCAGGCACCAGGCGACCCGTTCCGATCCGATCCGATGCGATCCGAAGCAACGATCTCGAGCCAAACAAAACGGTTTATAAATTCTATGGAACTCAGTTGTTGTTCTGTCAGTTGAGTTCTGTCGAACCACCACCCTCATCCCTGCTCTGTTTTTGTGCTCTTCCCCCTTTTTTTTTTCGCTTTCGTAGAATTTAGTTTTTATTTTATTTATTTTATTTTGCTGATTCTGATATAATTGAAGATGAGCAAACTTCAAAAAAAAAAAAAAGGGCATGAGAGGAACACAACAGGGGTCACCAGCCATTGACCCTCACTTGGCTGCGAAAAAGGGGCAGCCCTGCCAACTGATCGCAAAATGAGAAAAGGAGCTGCCAACCCAAAAACAGCGACGGGAGAATTGATCATTCAATCAACTCTGTGGGCTTTGTGATTGATTTAGGGGCATTAAATGACAAGTGCCTGGCATACCCTCTCATCTCTCACACTTGTGTGTTATCCTTTGGATTGAGCTGAGCATGGATTCGAGAGTGATTGACAACTGTCTGTGTGGGGGGGAAAGAGCTGCTTCCTGTTGCCAGTCTGCTCTGCTCTTCTTTGGCTAATCAAATTGCTTGTGACGCAATCACGCATCCGCCAGGCTCCACTCCACACCCACAGCCACACTCCCCCCTCTGCTCACTCTGGTGTGCGCCACAAAGCAGGAGCTTGCCGCGAGTGTAACATCAACTAAATTAATGTAAATTGAATGACACGCAATGGGACCCGCAAAGCACTCGACACAGAGTGAAGGGGGAGGGACAGAGAGAGAGAGAGAGAGAGCGCGAGAGTGTGTCCTCCTTCTCCTGTTTCCTACTCTGACGTTCATCCTGTCTTCGGGTTCATCCTGTCGAGAGAAATTCCATAAGGTATGGTGCGAGCACTCTGGGGAAGAGCACTCCGGAGAGAGAAAGGGTGTGAGAGCGAGGGGGGGAGGTTGAGAGTTGAGGTAGTTACGGCAGGTAAAGCAAATTAAATTTATTTTGCCCCCTGGACTCGCTCTCACTCGCACACACACACACAGATCATCCATCTCACTTGCCCGCGCTTAGGATTCGGCTACGGCTTCGGCCTCCTTCATTACTGTCGCTTCTGCTTCTTCTAATTTTCTCTCTCTCTTCCGCTCTGCTTCCTTCATCAACGGAACCGACTTCCTGCCTGAGCACTCGTTCGATTTCGATAATAAATATCAATATATAGGCGTAACAGTCCATTCACTTATGGTCACTTTTGCACAGCAAATCAACAAGTAGAACAGTCCAGTCTCCATAAACAAAGAGAGAGAGGTAGTACCCTCACGACTGAAGAACTTATTCCCAGAAATATAAAGCCCTCACCTTATTCCTTTTCCTGTGGATACATGCGTGCGGCCTCTGCCTTGTGCTGCGTGACTCCCCTTGTACTCTGCCTTCGCTTCCTACCATCTTCCCTGCCCTGCCCTGCTCTGCCATACCCATTCATCGTGTTCTGACTTTGAATATGCTAATGAGCGTTTAATTTGCTGTCGCTGTCGCTGCTAGCATCGGACTTTGGCTGTCTTTCTGTCCGTCTGTCTTTCGTCTGTGTGAAATAAACCGTAAACGCTTAAAATTCACTTTCAACTTTGGGGCTTCCTCCGCTGCTCCTCTGCTGCTGCTGCGGCGACCTTTAGTAGCTACTAAATTAGAATTTAATTTGAATATTGTCTTTGGCATCGTTAAGTCTGTTGGCTGGCACGCCCCCGCTGCGGCACTGCCTTCAACATTGGGAATGGGAATCGTTGTGTAATTGTAATAAATGCTCGCAAAATTGCTGCTTCTAGCTGTATCTGTGAATGTATCTGTATCTATATCTGTAAGTGTGTGGGGAAGCCATAGCGACAGATGCTTGACAAAAGATTCAAAAATATATAGACACAAAAGCATGGGAGAATAACTTCTATTAATTTTTTTGGCCCAAAGGCCAGGCAGATGTGTTTTAAATTTGATTTCCTTAAATATGAAAACAATTAGATGTGTGGGAATTACATTTTAAACATTTTTAATCATTATTATTATTTTGATTATAAACGAAAGGAGAAAGGAGAGCAGGGTCTTTAAGCTAAAAGTTTTCCCAGTGCCATTTACAAGGCATTTCCTGAACTGAACTGAACTGAATGCCATTTTTTTTTTTTTCAATCAATTGAGCGACGATCAACGATCAATCAATATCTAAAATTGAGCTCAATTGCAAAAAGTCGAGGGAACAAGATCCCAAATAGATATCTACATACACACGAGTATATGTACATATGTATGTTGCTCATTGAATGTCAAGTTTACAATCATTTTACTTGCATGTTTCGCAATTAATTTCTCATATGTATATAATCTGTGTAGAGCTCTGTTGTGTCTGTCTCCACTCTCAATGTCAATGTCGGGGGCGTCATCTACCGACGTTCTTGAGACCTGAGCTTGCTTGGACTCCCTCCTCCTCCTCCAGTCACATCCGTGGGAGTCACTCCACAAAATAAATAAAATATTTATATATTCATTACTATTATTATTGTTTTTTTTTCTGTTTGTTCATTTTGTTATGTTTCGGAATGGAGTGGAGTGGGGGGGAGCGTGCTGGAGTGGAGTGGAGTTGTAAAAAATGTTGGTCCGAAAACGAAACTAAAGTCCAATACGAAATGCAATTTGTCAACGCGCCCAGAAAAGTCATTAATATTTTTTTTTGGGTTTGGGTTATCGGTTATTTATAGCCACAATGTTAACCTGATGTTCAATGGGTCCATGCATGTACAGTGCGTGTCATAGCTGGAGTGACACTCAGAGCAAAAAAAGCTACGAAAAATTGTAAAAAAAAATAAATTTTGCTTACATTTTGGCATTAATATGAAAATAATTTATTTAAATAAATATTTAAATAAATATAAATTAAATATTTTTAAATTTTAATTGGACAAATATTCTAAAAATTTAATATTAATTATTGTTTGTAATATTTAATTTTATTTATTTATAATTTAATATATTTATGCATAATTTAAATATATTTTATTTGAAAATATTTTTTTTTTTTTTATAATTTGTTCTCTTTGTGTAATTTGTCAGTTGCGAAACGCACTGTATATGCAAATTATTCACCAAAAAATTGTTTAAACATCTGGACATATGACATATGTTTCGAGACTTGCAACAACGGCAGACCAAAGGCATCCACTGCCATTCATTCATTCATTCATTCAATTTGCATGTCGCCCACGTCCCTGGAGGGCCTGTGCCTGTGCCTCAGAGTAGAGGAAAAGCGTAAGATATTTAAGCTGTAAGCGCCTTAGGCAACAGCTTCAACTCCATCTCCAACTCCGACTCCGATGACGACTGCAAATTAATCTTATTAACTAAAATATAAAAAAAAAACACACACACACAGAAACCAAAAGTCAAAGCGAACAAAAGGAGAAAAATTTCGCTTTCATTTTCTTTGATTTTTTTGGGTCTTCGTTTCATCTCTTTATTGATTTCAATGCATTCCCATTCCCCTCCCCATCCATCCATCAGTGGGCGGCGCTTGACAAAAAGTGTGGGCTTGTGGAATGGTTGTGCCATAATTGGCAGGTTGTCCAGACCTTGTCTTTTGTCCTTCGGGGGCGAAGGATAATCGAGTGCTTAAACTTAAACCTAGACTTGATCTTCGAATGCGCTGTGGCAATAAAAACTAATTAAAATATCTCTTCTCTTTTTGATTTTCTTTTACAGGTGAGTCCAATCGTTAGCTCGAACTACTGCAGAGCTACTGCTTTGAAGCACCGAAGTACAGATCTTTCTTCGTTGATGAGGAGAAGATTGAATTTTTCCAATGTCAAGATGGAAGTCATTTTTGAGTGTGGCAAGTGTAGAGAATATGTAGCATCAAAAGTCTGTCCGTCTGTCTCGCATGGCTCTAACTAAAGAGTAGAGTCCCACTGCTATTCCTATAAATATCTATTTATTGTACTACACACAACAAACACTCAAAACATGACACCATTACAAAGGACACTCCCGTACACTTGTTGCCTGATACTCGTATATGAAATAGCTGTAAGAATTTTATATTTACTTCTCTTCAACTATATATATTATCTCATTTACTTTCTAACTATTGTAGCACCCTGCCCTTTCTCACTCGTTTCGAATTATTCAACACTAAAACTGGTCTGTTCCATTCTAAACTGTTTCTATCGGTTGATCTAACACACTTTCCCCTTGTTTTGGTCTCGCGGCTTCTCTCAATATTTGATGGGCCTAAATTTTTGGTGGATCCCCGCCTAAGCAAACGTGTGGCACCACACAGCTGCCACAGTTGGCGCCACACGCAGCTTGCATGGGCCACACGCTAATCCAATGGATTGTTGGATCGGCAAACACACGACGATGGAAACCCTCTTAATTAAGCCAAACTGCAACGTGTGTCAACAGTCTGGCTGTTCCCTCTTGTCACTTGTTGCAACCAAGCCCAAAAAAGAAGATATGTGCTACAGCACGCACCTGCCCCATGCCACATACGGACTCGAGCGACATCGCGCAGAAGTCCAGTACTGCATAGAACGACTCCCATATGAACAGTATGGCAAACTGGCTAACTATGTAGACTGCGATAAGCTCCAAGAGGAACTGCCAGGTTCTTTGCACTGGCTTCAAGAAAACCACGCGCAAGTGGTGGTACACCAGCACCAAAGTGTACAGGAACAGGACGGTGGGCAGATCAGGCACATATTGAAAAGTTACAATGTTGCAGCCGCACACGTACAGAGCCACGTAACTAATAATCGCAGCCCCCAGCTGGGCGGTTTCGTACTTGCCCCGTATGAGTATCATTGCGCCAGTCGCCTACTCTTCGACGATATACAATTCTAAGGTTGAACAATTGTTAACAAAAATTTATTCGAAAATACTTTTAATATATTTCCACAGATTTGGAAACGTTTGTTTGAATGTGGCGAGTGTTTGTTGACTTGTACCTCTGCCCCATTAGGCCACGTTTCGAAGAGAGGAGAGGCGAACCTGAAGCCCATAGCCCACCAGGACTCTCTGCTGACTGCTGGGGCGTTTTTTTTTTTTTGTTGCCATGACAGACATTCTCTGTGCGCGCTCTGTGACACACATTAAAGACCTTCTTCTTCTGCAGAACACAACATATCTCCCCCCCTGCTATCATTCTACTGTTTACACGCATTTGCATATGGGGGTGGGGGGTTGGGGGAACGGTATGGGAGTTCATGTATAGGTTTTAGTTAACTCTATGTAGCCCCCCCAAAGTCGTGTGTGTTTCTCTGTCCGTCTGTCTGTCTGTCCGTCCGTTTTGGGTGGGGATGGGGTTCAGTTTGGGGTTGGGTTCAGTTTGGCTTTGGCTTTGGCTTTCGAATAGAATGAAACACACCCAAAAAAAACACACACATAAAGAAGAGAGGGGGGGAGAAGAGAACGCTTGTTTTTCCTTTACAACATTGAGACAACATTGTCATGGTCTATTTGGCTTTTGGGTTCTTTTTTCTTTCCTTTTGTTTTGGTTTTAGTTTTAGTTTTTTTTTTTTTAATTTTATTTACAACTTGGAATTTCTCTTATAATTGAGAAAAATTTGTACACGGTAGATCCTTTGGTATCCTTTAGAGAGGAAGTTTCCACTCCTTAACATTAGTATTCATTTTCATTTGCATATGCCTGTTCCATTGCCACTCATACTCAGTGGAAGCTCTCTCTCTCTTACCATTGTTCCAAATTAACAGACATGCTGTTATCCTGTTCCATTCCCATTTATATCAATGGTTCTCTGGCAACCTGGCAACCTGGAAACCATATCTTTTTTCAAATATTTCTAAATTTCTAGTACAAGAAACTATTTGCTCTTCCTTGCACATTCATTTGAGTGGAATCTATGGCTAAAGCGCTCTCTCTTTTCCCACATATTCCTATATTACCTGTGCCATTGCCATTAATTTCAGTGGCTAACTCTCCCTCTATCCATGTTACATGAATATTTAGAGAGCCAGTGAGTGAGAGAGGGGGGGAGGTGGTGTGGGAGAGGGAGAACATTTTCCACGAATAACAAAATTTTTCGGTGGGTGCGTTTGGCGCAATGTTTTAATTGCTGCTTGTCCCCCCAGTCACGAGTGGAGTGTGGCATGGGGCATGGAATTGGGAAGGAATGTGAGGAGGAGGAGGAGGGTGTAGGGAAATTCAATTACGAGCCACGCCTGACACAAGAGAAGAGAAGACACACAAAACTTCAAGCGAAACACAACACAGAACCACGAGAGAGAACCTACCAAAACCAAACCAAACCAAACCTTACCTTGGCTGATTACACGACAGTTGTGGCCTCCTCCACGGAGCGGCAAGATACAATTTCCTAGCTAAATTTACCTTTTTTTTTGCTGCTGCAGAGGGTTAGCTCCTTCTAAGCTTAAGGGATTCCCTTTTAGCGCCAGAGTTTTTGTTGTTTTTCCCTTATTATTTTGGCTGTAATAATTTCCTCTTACCTACTTTTTTGTGCGTTTCTGGCTCAGGTTCAGGTTTTTTCCCTAGGGAAGTGATGCGGCGGTGGCAACCTGCGGCGAGGAACAACATTTTCTAAAATTACAAAAAGTCGGTCCCCCCGATACTGTCCCTATCTTTATTTTTTCTTGGGAGGGATGGGATACAATTTCTATATTAAGCATAATTTGAAATTATTTTACATTTTACAGGCTGCAGGAGCAGACCATCTCTATCTCTTCATCTGTTAGGCTTCCCTTCGGTGGCCCCCTCCACATTTCCATTCTCTCATCTGTCTGTGTGTCTCCTCTGCCCCCGTTTCAGGCCCAAGTGGAAATTAGTTTGAGTTAAATCGCTGAGAAATTGACTTATAATGAGACTAATTAGCCCAAAGGGTTTCGCCACTCCAATGGGGGGGCGATGGCTTGACGGGGAGGAACAGGGGCGAACAGGGGGGAAGATATGGGCATGAGATTGTATTGAACGCCTACACTGTCGAGCAAAAACTCATCATGCACATGACATGTATGTTGTTTTGTTTAATGTTGGAAACTGTGACTTAAACGTTTGCATTTACGTTCTTTGAGTGGTCCCAGGCCTGTATCTTGGTACGGAAATTCCCTAAATTGTTCCCTAAATCCCCTACATTAAGTGTCCCTCTCTTTTTTCGTACCTCTTCGCGTACTTTATTGTCTTTGTTTTGTTTTTAGAACTACTCGTGCAATGGATACTAAATATTCCAATCGCTGTGTGGTTGACACACGTTACTTGTCCACCGACTCTCTCGCCCACACTCGGCCCACTCAATCTGTATCGGAATCGGAATCTGTTACTGATTTAGTCCTGTCGTGTGTCCTGTGTTTGTTGTGTCACTCGACTGTCAAACAACGACTGGTTACCGGGGGGTTCTATGTACATACATCTCTCGCTCTCTGTATCAATCCTGTTGCTGTTGCTGCTGCTGGTTCTTGCTCTGGTCCTGGTCCTGGCTCTGTTTCTAATTCTGGGCACCGGTGTCAAACCCAGTCCTGCGCTCTCCCTCTCAAACTCAAATATTTATACCATTTACATGGCTAAGCAGCTGGGAAAGACCCCTGTGGACTGCTGGGGCTCTGCTTTTGACACTGACTGACATTGACTATCACAGGTTCCCTACCATCCCCTCTCGGTCCGGCTTGTGGAGTCCTTTGGCCCCCAGGCTAAAGGTCCTGCGCCACAAGATAAAGACTGGAAACTGTGGCCAAGCCACAGCGAATGAGAGAAGGGCTCCAATCTAATTAGTTTTCTTTTTGTGATATATTTAGACGGACCATCTACCAATCTTAAAGTGGATGTGGAAAGACGAAGATATTCCATTCCATTCCATTTCATTGACATTCAACAGAGTAGAGAGGAGTCTCCACTGTTGTTGTTCAACATTTAGATATTAGTCGAAAGATTGGAAGCCATTGAACATGGGCTGGAACATGGCTTTAACCTCTGTAAAAGTATGCGTTCACTTTTTATTTTATGTTAATTTGTGTGTGTGGCGCACAGCACCCCCATGGGGAGAGAAAAGTAGCTACATATTTAGGCCATGAAATTGACATGATTACAACTTGTTGAAGTTAAGGCATGGCCACTGGCCCCTGTCCCCTGTCCCCTGCCACTGCCAACACACCCCATTCGAACGGAGGTTCGCCCCTCCTACGCGCTTCTCCTTCTCTCTGTGGCGCTCTGTCTCTATGGCTCTCTGTCTCTCTGGTTAATTATGTCATGATCTTTTTATGTAAGCAGATCGCTTCCAAACAGATCGCGTTAAAGCAGCAGAAGGAGGAGTAGGTTCGGATCGGTTTGGATATGATGTGGAAAATGTCGCATTTGCATATTTCATGAACTTTCCTACTACCCACCGAAAAGGTGGCAGCAGCTAATGAAGCTATTCCCCTTCCCCCACACACACTGCCTGATGATGAACCGAGAAACCCAAAAACTACAGATGTGACCCATCCCATTCCATCCGCCCCTCCTGTGTCGTTAAAACAGTTTGTTTGCTCATTTAGCGCATCGATTCAACAAGTTAGTTTTCAGACCTCCAGTTCGAGTTTGAGTTTGAGCCAATTGCAAGAAATGTTGGAAAATTATGCTAAACATCTTGTCTGTATGTGAGAGAGAGAGAGAAAGAAAACCCGTTGGATTGTGGCGACTCGAAGCAGCAGCAGTCTCGAATCGTTTACCGAATCAATTAGCCACTGGGTGGGCAAAACGGGTGAAGAAATGGGTGTAACCAGGGTACACTGTGAGCATGGAAGAGAAAATACTTGTAGAAGGAGTACTGAGGAGGAGCCTGGAAGTATTGGAGAAGTACTGAGTATTTGAGACTTTTAGAAGGAGTACTGAGGAAGTTGGAAGTATTGGAGAAGGACTGAGGACTTGAGACTCGTAGAAGGAGTACTGAGGAACCTGGAGTATTGTAAGAAGTATTGAGTATCGTAAGAAGTACTGTGAAGAAGGATGTACTGAGGAAGTTGACACAAATTTGTGTGTCTTGGGTACTGGGAAAAGGCTTACAGAAAAGGAAAGAGTCGCATTTCAAATAGCGACAAAACGCGAACAGAGAAAAATCCTATAAAATCCAAAGGCTATTAAATATAAAAGCTAATTATACATATATGTAGATATATTGTAACAGACATCAGCAATACTATATACAATATTTCTTCGAGTGCATTTCACACATTTTGCTGTTGCATTTGGCAAGTTTTTTTGTGGAATGGTGCAACCTCTCGTCGAGTAACCCACCAAGGGACTTAATTTACTATTTGCCCTGGCCATTGATGTTGAAAGGATGGAGAAGGCACTCCATTCAGTCTATTCAGTCTTTCACTCACTTCATTCAGTCCACTCACTCGATTCAATTCCATTCGTTTCCATTCAATTCAATTCAATTTGATGCAATTCGATTTGTGATCAATGTCAATTGGATTTTTATTGTTCAATCAACTCACGCACCTGCTGCAGCGCAACTGAAGAGTTGTAGTCGTAGTCGTAGTCGTAGTCGATTAATGTTAATCGATTTGTTGCTGCTGCTGTTGCATTGTTGCATTTGACATGTTTGGCTGGTAAAATAGCTTGCAACGAACGTGCACCTTCCACCACCTGCACCTGAACCAACTGCACCTTCATCTCACGGGTTTCGTTTTGTTCGTCTGCTCCCAAGTGGCGGCAACTTTCAAAGTCAACAACCAGATTGAAATGAGAAAAGTAAACGTTTGCCGTTGCTGCAACTTGTTGTAGTCCCTCCCCTCCTCTATCCCCCTTATCTGTCTCTCTCTCTCTCTTTGATTTCTGGTAGAGAGTTGGCTTATGAATGTTAAGTAATTGCATTGAATTGCTGTTTGCCCTCCCCCTCTCCACTCTCCCCGGCGACAGTAGCCCGAAGATAATCTCTCGCCCAGGGCCCCGAGCTCCACATTTGGGCGGGGGGGATCATCGCATGGCTTTTATTGTTGTTTTATTTGTTATTTATTGTTGTTCAGTGCGTGGCCCAAGCACCGTTTAAAGACGTGATTCCACACCACAAACACACACCATAATTGATTTGGGGGGGTTTTGTTGAGACGAACGAAGAAAGGAAGGAGCGAGCAGCAGCAGCAGCAGAGTGTTGTCTGTGTGTGTGTGTGTGGGGGTTATTATGGGGTCTCCGAATGGTGTACATATGTACATGTCTTTTGTTGGCAATAAATAAATAGATAGATAGATAGAAAGATAAATAGTAATAGATATGTAAATAGATGGATATAGAATGATAAATAATAGATAGATAAATGATAGACGGAAAGATAGGTAATGTACAGATAAATAGAATGATAAGTAATAATAGATAAATCTATAGACAAAATGATAAATAATAGATAGATAAATAAATAGATAGAATGATAAACAATATATAGATAAATATTATATATAGATAGCATGATAAATAATATATAAATAGTCAGATAGAATAATAAATAATAGATAGATAAATAGATAGATACAAGAATGATAAATAATAGACACGATACATAGATAGATAGACAGAACGATAGATAATAGACAGAATAAATCTATAGATAGAATGATAAATAATAGATAGATAAATAGATAGACAGAATAGATAGGTATAATAGATAGGTAGCATAGATAAATCCATAGATATAATGATAAATAATAGATAGACAGAAAGAAAAAATTATACGGATAAATAAATAGATAGATAGCGTGATAAATAATAGATAAATAGATACGATAGAATGATAAATAATAGATAGATATGTAAATAGATGGATAGAATGATAAATAATATATGGATAAATAGATAGACAGAAAGATAGATAATAGACGTATAAATGGATTAATAGAATGATAAATAATATATAGATAAATAGACAGATAAATAGTTAGCTAGAATGATAAATAATAGATAGATAAATAGATAGGCGTGATACCCTACTAAAATCCAACTTTTAATTGTTTCCGTTGTTTCACTCGTTTTACTCTCACATTGTATCTTGCAGATGCACATTGTATCTGGCTGCCCCCATGATACATTCCATTGTTGTTCTGTTGTGCTCTGCTCATTCTTTACACGACTTTATTTTGCGTTTCATTTTTTGGTATTTCCCTCTGTTTTCTTCGTGTGTGTTGGTGTGTGTGTGTGTGTATTGGTGGCGCCACCACTCGCTTGGCTTTTGTGTGTGTCTATTTGTTTATGTTTTTATCGCCAAATGAAATTCTTGTTACAAAATTATATATCACAGACAACAGCAGAACGCCCCCCGCATGCCTCCACCCCACCCCGCACCACTGCTGCAAGAGTTATGTAAGAGAGTCTCTTTGCAGCCCCCCCTCCTGTAAATGTGGCCAAGGTTGTGCTGTCTGCTTGCTGCCTGTTACACATTCCGTTTACACAAATTTCCTCAACCCAATCCCACCGAGTGCCTCTGTTGTTGCTTTTGACCACACGCTGTGCCTAGGCCTAGGCCCACACCGCACTATGGGCAAAAAAACAGTTTTTGGTGCATAAACTCTAGTTTATAAGATATCAACTTGAAATTTTTTTGGTAAATTATTTAAATTTAAATAAAATTTTGATTTTTGTTTGTTTTTGGAATTTATCCTCCGCACAGTGGGTAACAAATAATTTGTAATTAAATAATTTTTAACAATTTTAATTTCAATTTAATTTAGTAAAACATGAACAAAAGAAATTAAATGCAGTTATACATTTATTCAGGATCCATTGTTAAATTTATATAACACTGAAAAAATAATTTATTACTTTTTTGTGAAAACTCTAAAATTTTAACTTATTACTATATATATTTCTTTCTTAATATTTTTTAATTTTCTATTTCATCTGAATCTGTCTCTAAATCTATATCAAAAGTGTCACTTCCATCATCATTATCATATTCTTCATCTGTATCATCTTCGCACGAATTTTGGGATGTACCTCCGTCTT
The DNA here is from genome assembly GCA_009664405.1 of Drosophila bifasciata. Taxonomy (NCBI): domain Eukaryota; kingdom Metazoa; phylum Arthropoda; class Insecta; order Diptera; family Drosophilidae; genus Drosophila; species Drosophila bifasciata. The sequence goes on from CM019041.1 coordinate 36,322,734, forward strand.
TGTGGCCAATACCTAAGGATATGATTGGTGACTCCAAAAGATCGACAACCTCTGCTGGCAGGCGCATCCTGTTGGTTTTTTAATGCAAATACTAGATAGTAAGGGATCAGATGAATCCATAGCTCTGTGAAAAATATCTGACATATTGTCAAGCCGGCTACATTTTCTGGCATGATATTTTCTGTCAGCCTTGAAAAGTTTGTGTCTTGCTTCTGAAGCACTTTCTGCTAAGGAGCCAACAGGAACAATTGATTTTTCAATGATGAAGATCCATGTACTAAAAATTTGGGGTACCAAAAAGTAATTAGCCCTATACATAGTGAACGTTTCAGAACAGAATATTTTGCGATTGTTGCTTTTCCCAAACTTCAAGAAGAGCCGCGTGACCAAAACACATATGTTGCTGGATAAATACAAGTTTTTCGAAAAGGAGCAAAAAGTAGCAAAAATGGTTAATTGTTTTATAACAAGGACACTTTTGTCGTTAATTTCACGTTCTTACTCTTTTGCTAGTCTGTGCTAATGATAAGTTACACTCCACAAAACACAAACACAATAGTTAGTACAAATCTAAAAAGATACACATATAAAACAGCTCACAGTTGGACAACAAGACACATAATTCAAAACATATAAGCTAATGTACATTAATAAATACCTTCGCAATTAACTTCCATGTTCATATTTATGAATATTGTTTTTCACACAGCAGAACAATTACACAAAGTTTGCAAATTTTTCGCGCCAATTTGACAAATTGCAAAGTTTCTCAAAGAGCTGACTTTGTTGCTGTGGCAACACTATAGGGTTGCCACCTAAAATTTTTGTATGGCGGTTTTTTTTAATTATGGTACCTAGATTCAATTAACATGGGCCATTCTTAAAAATTAATTAAAAAAATAAATAGGTTTATGCACCTAAACCGGGTTTTTTACCCATAGTGCACCGTCCGCTTGCCCACCTTCTCAGAGCAGAGGAGGAAGAGAAGGGAGGAGGCACAGCCACACACTCTTTTTGGCCAAAAGACAACAACAACGTTGACGTTTGCTGACAGTTCAAGCAGTCGCAGTGGCAGCAGCCACAGAGGCAGGCAGCTGCCACTAAAGGAGGCGGCACACAGGTGTCGCAGGTGTCTGCTACTGCTGTTTGTATAGGCCATAAAGGTTAAGTGGCCCACTAATGTGGCAAATTTCTTCATTGTTTTCTTGCTGTGTATGCCGCCGGCATACATCCTGAATGAACTGTAGACAGCAACAAAAATGTTGTAGGATAATTCAGTATTTTGAAGACAAGATGTTACCATAAGCAAATGGCCTCTGACTACAGCTCCTTCGACTATAATATTGTGACATTTCTTTGCATCTCTTTGCTTTGCTTTGCTTTGCTTCTTTCTTTGTTTTGTTTTGGTCAACAGCAGACAGCTAGCCAGCCAGCCCCCACACGACGAGCAAAGTGAAGAGTCGATGGGGCGGCGATAGGCGAATTAAGGTCAAGTTTGTCGCCTGTGCGTGCCATCGTCATAGACAAAGTCATCGTCATCATCATCATCATCATCATCATCATCGCTGTAGCTATAGCTGTATCTTGTATCTTGTATCTGTATCTGTGGCTGGTTTTGTGCGTGTTGCAATCTTTTTGATTGCCGCCGCCGCCTCCGGCTAAACGGCAGCCACATGTCGCCAAAAGCCAAAGCCAAAGCAGCCCCAAAAAACACACACAAAGAATCAATCATAAACATTTAACATTGTTGTTAGTGTTCGCTTTTTGCTTCCTACTATAGTATAATTTGTTGTTTGCGTACAAAGTCATCAAACTAAAGTTGTCGCAGAAAATGCTGCAAGCTGGGATTCAGCTGGAGAGAAAGAGATTAGAAGCGAGAAGGGGAAGAGGCGAAGAGGAGGTATACCCTGTACCCTGTAAAGCAAATGTAGATGGAATGGTTAAAAGCGTATGAGAAATATATTTAAATATATTTGATTAATTTTTCATCTGATACGATTACTTGCGGCAGTGCCCATCGGTTGGCATTTCGGTCGACTAGCATAAGCAAAACTTTGCGGAAATATTTTCTTCTGCTGCTTAAGTTATTTATCTTATTATTTGAAGATCTTAGAAAATATTTAACTAAATATAATTTAATATTTTTTAACAATTAAATTTATTAAATTAAAAATTAAATTTATTTTGCTGATTTCTTTGAACAATTTTCAAGAATAATTCTTAGCAGGGGAAGGATGATCATAAGATCTTTCTCTGTATCCTGCGCTCTCTCTTTCTATCACTCTCCTTCTCTCTCTCCTGCGCTCTCACCTTCTCTCTCTTCTTCTATCACTCTCCTTCTCTCTCTTCTTCTCTCTCTCCTTCTATCACTCTCCTTCTATCACTCTCCTTCTCTCTCTTCTTCTCTTCACTCTCTCTCTTTCTCTCTCCCTGCCTTAACTACCTCATACGAGTATTATGTAGAGGGTATCCAACATCCATCGCTGGCACATTAACGACACACAAACACACACACAAAATTCACTCAAATGTATCGCACTGTGTCGCCTACTTTGCTGTGCACCCTCTAACCCCTTGCCCACCCCACCACAAAAAAAAAACCCATTAATGAATATTAGCAATACTCTTTTGTTGTTGTTGCTGCTGTTCGTTTACTCTTTTTGGCAGTTACTCGACATCTTTTAATAGATCGTAAACGGGTTTGCCGCTTTGCTGCTGCTTGTGGCTTAAACCTGTTGCCAAAATACACAGCAAACAGAAAAAAAAAAAGAATAAATATTAAATAAATGAAAGAAAAAAAAAAAAAAACAATATTTATGGCATTAATTCTAAAGCGATTGTCGCCAACATTTCGATACGATTGTATTCGATTTAGATTTTTGTTTGGTGATATTTTTGTGTCTGGTCATGTCATTCCATGCTGCCGTCCTGCCTGCTACCACCTTGAGGCGGAAATAAAAGAACGATTTGCTAATTAAGAGAAACGAAGTAGCCACAAAGTCAAAATAGCCCATAGCCATATAGCCATAAAGCCTCTGATCGCATCGATCGAAACAGCTGCGGTTGTGGTATGAGGGAAAGGAAGTTCCAAGCAGCAGCAGCAGCATACACAGAGGGGAACGCACTTTTCAAGTTAGGAAATTAATATTCAAATCAAAATGCAACAGCAACAGCAACAACAACAGCAGCTTATAATAATACTATATATTATAATGCGCGAGAAATACGAGTAAGTTACATATATGTAGTATATGGCAAAGGCAGGAGAGACTCGAATGAAAGCCAAAGTTAAAGTCAAAGCTAATGTTTAAGTTAAAGCAGACATATGAAATATAATATCAGAGTAGGGTAGGGTAGGGTTTGAGTTTGGGTTTGGGGTTGCCTGCCACTTTCCAACGATGTAAATATTATGCACAAGATGTGCGTATGCGTGTGTATGCCCCATATGGTTGCAAATAAGCAACAAGCCACTGGCACTGGTACTGGGTACTGCCACAGCCACAAGCCACTGGCACTGGTACTGGCACTGGGTACTGCTACAGCCACAAGCCACTAGCTTGCCAGAAATCAAACAAAACAGTCAAAAGCGCAAACAAAGATGACATAGACATGTCCAAGACATATGACGGAGTAGGAGTAGGAGAAGGAGTAGAGGAGTCATGATGAAGCCAATGGGTAAAGGGCATTGCCAGCTGACAGATGAAGTGGCCCCAAACAGACTGCGTGTCTCTTGCAACCCAAGGCGGGGGTTCGGAATTGGTATGGAAACTGAAAATGAGAGGCACTAACCGCAGCAGAGAGTAGCGACAGACGACGCCTTGCCACCTACCGACCGCCTTGGATGGGAAATTCAATGGATGGAAATGGAAATGAAAATGTGCAGCATGTCGTCGATGTTGATGATTTGCTTTTATGATCCGTTTGTTGTCGTCTCTAGCAACCCAATCCTCCCCCTGCTGTCATTATATAATAGCAAACCAACGGGGAAGTCATCGCAAGACGCCCTCACGCACGCACCAAAACCAAAAGATAAAGATAAAGATAGATCAAAGACCCCCGGTAACTTCCGATGGGTGTCCGCTTGCAAAAGCTGGAAGTTCAAATTGAATTGCAATGGATTCAAGCAAACAAATCTTATAAAAATAATCCATCAGACACAGAGAGAGAGAGAGAGAGAGAGATGCAAATCAAACTATGAAGGAAGTAATAATAATTGTGGCATTGTGGTGGGAGATATTGTGTGTGTGTGGGGGGGAGGTATGACATCATGCGAAACGCTTTTTTCTTGGTGGGAACGTTTACAGAATTAGTTGTCGCCTTTGTCGCTCAAAGCGGATCTAGAAATTAATCACATAAGCCGTTTGCTTATGTGAAATTTGTGCAGAGTAGAGAGCAATGGGGGAAGTTGAGGTTTAAGAGCCACAAGGTCCAGCAGTTGGAAAGGCATTTAGATGGATGAGCTTTAACAATTAAATACGAATTTGAAGGAGAATTCAAAGAGGGATTCATAGAGGGATTCCTCCTATGCTCTAGAGAAGATTACCTTAGAAGAGTGAGTCACAGATTGCAGATGAATGCAGCACCGCCCTTTATTATATATGCACTTTCTGTCGCTTTTCAGAGAGTGTACTATATATAGTAGATGTGATATGGGGGGAACTGTGGTGAGGTGCTGGGGGAGGCTGACCACCTGTGTATATGCCACACGACTTTCACTTTGAACTTGTGGGGCGCATTCTTGGCCAATGGCCATCTGCAAATTGATGCCCAAGTGGACCGTGTGGACGCGTGATGCATTCAACTTTCAGCTGCCATTTGTGGGCATTCCTTGTGGCATAGCGACGGGGCCGAACATTTACGATCAATTATTGATATTGCTTATTATTATTTTATTAAAGCCCCCCCCTCCCCATATATATATTGGTTTGGTTTGGCATTTTTTTGGCTTTTGGTTTGGTATTTTTTCTGGTCTGGTCTGGTCTTGGTCTTGGTCTTGGTCTTGGTCTTGATCATCCGTTGTCAGCTGCCATATAAATTATGTTGTTGTTTTGTTGCTCATAATTATAGTAGCGCCGCTTACACGGCAAAAAACAGAAAAGCAATCTGTACTGGTTAATGGCAATCTGTACTTTCTGCCCTTACATTTTGAGTGGATTGTTGTGCTATTTATAAGGAGGTTCGTTCGTTCGGCTGCAAAAATTGCAGCGAAAAAGCCAAGAATGATTTTCAGTTCGAAGGATAAGCAAAAATCATTTAATTTGAGAATTTTTCAACACTTATTTAAGTGTAAATATTATTCAAAATAATTTAAGTCTAAAGGAATACAGAAATATCAAAATCAAAAAAGTAGCGAAAAGTGTCAAAAGATTCGTTTCTCCTAGGACTAGCTTTTCTCATTTTTTTTCTTTTTCTTTTTTTAAATTTTTCCTTATTTTTTGTTGTTGCATAAAATGTTTATTTATAGCATTTTCGAATCCAAAAAAATTGTCCACAAATTGGCGCCTGAAACGCGCAAGTGACGACAGCAGCTGCCAAACGACTGCTGAACGGGGGGCAGCAAATTTATGCAAATTGCAATTGCCGAATCCCCAAAATTCCAGAGCCACAGCCAGCAAGAAAGCTAAAGACTGCAACAAAAAATGTATATATCCATTGGGTTATGGGCCACTGCGCTTACGCGACTTTGTCGGCGACTGAAAAGTGCCGCCAGTGGAACAGAAAACTTGTTCCCACTGATAAGAGAGATGGGGAACGGTTACACGGGCTTTCCCTCTCCCCTTCCAAAACACACCAATGAAAGTGAAACCATGTCACACACAAACACACAAACACACACAAAGATATAAATATATAGATAAGAGTGGATGAGGGTGAGGGGGCAGATGATTGGTTGTAGTATTTGCCGTTTTGTAAATATCATAAATAAATAAAAGTAGGCCCCAAAAATGCAGTGAGACGCCATAAAAAAAAACCAACAAAATAAGCAACCAAAAAAAAGAAAAACTAAATGAAAATGAAGGCAAAACTTAAACCCCAAATTATGTGGCACCTGTGGCACAAGCACCGCACACTTTCGCAATTATGTTGCAACTTGCAACTGGGTCCAGCAAATCTGTTAATTACGCAAATTAATTCAATATCAAGGCCATGGCCATGGCCAAGGCTCTGAGTCCTGAGCCCTGCAGCAGTGTGCTCCTCCTGTGCTGTGCCTAGATGGGATTACCAATTAGGATTGAAAAATCTGCAGCGCATTTTGCTTCCAGGAAAAAGGCAGGAAAAATGGGGGATAGAAAAAAATGTGAGCAGGAATTTTCACAGAAATTCACAAAAAAAAAAAAAAAAATCCCCATTAATGAAAGGCAGAACTTTCCAGAAGGAGGGAGGAAAAAAATATGCAGAGATTTCCCCGAAGCACAGCAAGAAAATGAAGCAAAATTCTACAGAATAGAGAGGGGGAGGGAGCAAAAAGCTAATGGGCAATGGTCAAGGTAAGAGATTAATTCCGATTTCAGGTTAAATCTGTGCAAAAAAAAACGGCGCGTGTGCCGGCTAATTGCCAGGGGAATTTTAATGCAGCGCAGGACCAGGGAGCAGGACCAAGAACCAGGAGTACATATATTCTATTGCAAAATTGGTTGAATAAGAGATTTCTTAGAAAAGTTCATCAAAAGTGCAAAATGAAATTGCTTTTTGGCCTCCATCTCTGATGGAACAGCAGCCAACAGGCAGCATGCAGCATGCAGCATGCAGCAGGATAATTGGATTTGAAATTATTCCAGGAACAGATATTACAGAATATTGTAAAACGCTTTTCCCGGGAAAATGCATTGCAGCAGGCACAAATGATTCACTGTGTGGCATACCCACGGGGCACTTAATATACCATCCATGATTAACTTTCAGCTTTACAGCATACAAAATATGAATGAGAGAGATTCAAAGGGCAGGGAGAGCAGGAGAATATGGATTCCTTTGTGTCGCTAATTGAGTGGCGTAATTCGATATTTGCCTGTTAATTAGTGGGGCGCGTGCGAGAGGGAAATCCTTTTGACATTTAATTGTTTGAAAATTAACACAAGTTAATTGTGGAATTTGATATTAAAACTGAATTTAATTGGATGGAAAACGCAATGCATGGGCTCCTGCATTAAATGATTGGAATTAAAGAGAAGAGAAACTAATGGAAAAGACAAGGGGACGAATAGGGCGCACAGCAGATTAGAGCCTACGTAGGGATTAGCTACCACGAATTTCCAAACCAAACTGCAGCACCAAAAAGGAAGAACACTATGAAAAATAAAAGAGAGAGAGCGACTTTGAAAGACTGTCTTTGGGCTTCCTGTGCAGGTCGGGGTCACCAATCCCGTTCTCTGCCTTCAATCGAATAACCAAACTAAGCGAATCGATATGCAATGATGACGCATGTTGCAAGGCTTCCTTTACTGCTTGCTGCTTCATTAATTACGAGAGAGCGAGATCCTATTTTTGGGCTTCCTGTGCAGGTCGGGGTCACCATTTTTGAGACAATTCCGTTGTCTGCCATCAATCGAATAACCAAACTAAGCGAATCGATCTGCGATGATGGGGCATGCTGCAAGGCTTCCTTTACTGCTTGCTGCTCCATTAATTACGAGAGAGCGAGATCCTATTTTTGGGCTTCCTGTGCAGGTCGGGGTCACCATTTTTGAGACAATTCCGTTGTCTGCCATCATCTGCGATCTGCGATGATGGGACATGCTGCAAGGCTTCCTTTACTGCTTGCTGCTTCATTAATTACGCAAACTGCATAGCACTGGATGGCATCAGGTTGCCTTTGCTACCGTGCTGATGCTGATGGTGACCACATCAGTCACCACCAGGTGCAGCGTTTTTTTTGTGCCCGCCCGTCGCGTCATTCAATCCATGGGTGAGAATTTAATTTCCGAGTGCGCCGCTCTCTCTCTCTCTCTCTCTCTCTCTCTCAAAGCTTTTCAAAATGGCATAACAAAGCATCCGCCAATCTCCGTTTTTCCGTGCTCCTGCCTGATGCCTGCTGCGTCCTGCCTGTTTGGCGGGGGGGAGCGAATATCCACGTGGATTCGGCGTTGGACGTCGACACTTTGTGCATTCTGCTGTTATTGGCAATGTAATTAAGCCACGACTGCCAAACACACACACAAAAAAGCGAACTAAAACTCTCAGAATGGGGCGCCTGCAACTGGCAGTGACACTGCCAAGGACCTGAATGATGTTTGCCGGATTTTGCTTGTGCCGCCACTGGGGTGTGGGCCACTTGAAGGAGCTCGCCATCAGCAGCAACAGCAGCAGCAACATCAGCAGCAGCAGCATTGTTTTCAGCTCAGCGCCCGCTAAAAATAGTCAAAGGCATGTGCCCTCCATCTGCATCGACAAACGGGCAGGCAGGCAGCCAGGCAGGCAGGCAGCCACATCGAGGCATCGAAGCATCGACATCGGCATTTGTGGCAATGTTTCCCCAACGTTTCTTCTTCTCGCGTTGTATGTTTAAGGAAGGAAAATTGTTGCATCAGAGAGAGAGCACATAGCACAGAGCACAGAAACAACCTGAAAGATACCCAGTGAATAGAAAAGAATAGAAGCAGCCGCAACAGCATACAAAGAAGATGCTCGTGATGCACAAGTGAATGATTCAAAAGAGCATACTCCGATTTGGCTAATGTATCACATTGGCTCGTTAGCTGCGCACTGATATACCCCAAAGAAAAACGACACAATCGAGTAATGGGCAGGATATGCCCGGGGTGTATGGGAGAAAAATAAAAAGCCATCAGCACACTGACGAGACGAGACGACGGGTTTCCTTTTTCAAAGCGGCCCTGCAAAGAAATGCCTTAAAATAGGCAACAAAAGAGTGAAGACACACTGCTGCAACGGGGACAGGGGACAAGGGACAGGAACAGGGACAGGGCCAAGGATAGGACCAGAGATAGGGCCAGGGACAGGGCCAGAGACAGGGCCAGGAACTACGATAGAGACTGGGAATATTTTGTGGCATTTTGCATGGACGAAGGCATCCCGAGGGTGGCACAGGGAACCAGGGGGTGGGAGGGGAAACCGTCAAGTGCAGAGAGAGCAGCGCCCTGCGTCAAGTTGCCAAAGCAATTGAGTTGAGTTGACTTCAAGTTGACTTGAAGTCCATTGAAGGTGGCTCCTCGTCATGGCCGTTCCGGGCTTTTCGGGGATGGATTGGTGCTGGCTGGCTGGTGCTGGTGCTGGGTCGGTGCTGTTCATTCACATGAATATATAGTAGTAGAAGCGGGGGAGTGGGAAGAACCTCACGAGGCACAGGCATACCTCAAAAGCGCAGAGCCACTCGAAGCCAAAGTTGCAATTTGAAAGAAAAGAAAAACGAAAAGTGCAGATGGGTGGATGGGCGGAAGGGCGGACTGCGGTGGTGTCAGTAAAAATTATATGCCACACGCTCTTCGGTGGCATTTTCTGCTTTTTTTTTTAATTTGGATCTGGCGTTTTTCACATGGCCATGCCCCCCTACCCCCAAGGTAGTATCCAATCAGCGTTGCAGCCGCTTTAATAATTCATGTGGGACAATGAATATCTGTACCACTGACTGACTTACTTTGTGGCAGCTAACTTCCCTTCTACACGTACCTTTCCCCCTCCTTTCTGCACTGCCCTTCACTGCACTGCCAACTGGCAACTGGAAAATGGAAAATGGGAAAACTAGTTCGCGACGACTGACAAACACAGAGACAGCGACAGCGACCGAGACAGAGACACACAAAGTGAAACAATGAGTATAGATTGGAGTGTAGCCGGGGGGGGCGGGGGTGACAACAGTGTTTCAGATTATCCTTGGGGGGCGTCCCGCTCTTGACATTAACAAGGTCATCCTGGGGTGCAATTTGCAATCGAATTTCTATAATCCAAAATGCCTTAACTATTGATGAACAGAAACGGACAAAAAACGGACAGCCAGGCTGAACGCCTTTTCGATGTGTTCCCTTAACACTTTTTAATGGTCAAGGCAGTCGCTGCTCGGCCTGATACTCGTCTAGTTCGGTTCGGTTTCATTCGGTTCTCCGCCAAAATCTTCCTTTATAATGGAACCCGAAGGCAGATGCGCAACCCCATATCCATTTGGTAAGGCACAAGTGAAGCTGTGTGTGGGTGAAAGGGGATGCAGAGAATCGTTAAGAATGATCAAATCTAACAGATTGCAGAATTTCAATCAGTTTGCACGAATATTATGACCACAATGCACCGAAACATTTATCATTTGGCTGTTTGAACACCTGGCCTACGAATAGAATGTGCTTTTGAGGCGCTTCCACTTTCATTTTGCATCAACGAAAGACTGCAAATCCCTCGATGGTATGGCAATGCCAAATCGTAGATTTCTTGGTAAAAAAAGCCTCCCTTTTAGCCAGCTTGGCCTAATGGCAGTTCCTTCGAACCCCATTAAGAGAGCTACAAAGGGAGTAATCTACCAGGGAAGTTCCAACCAAATTAATGCCAAGTTCTGCCCACTGTTCTGAAAGCTTTTTTCCGCACTAAGCCTCTTTCTGATTTCTGCTGCAAGCGCCTTTTGGGCTCATGGTTTTTTCTTTCTTTCTTTGGTCATCAGATCTCGAGCCCTCAATTTTCACACATTTTCCCCTTTTTTTCTGTGTCTCTCTCTCTGCGGCTCTGTAATCTGCTTCATCAACTTTTTAGTCACTGAAGTTTTCATGGAAACCAGTCACAGGCCACCAGCCACCTCCTCCTCCCACCCAAGCATCCCATCCATCCATAAATCCACCTCTGACCTCTCGCCTGTTTTTTCTTTTGCGTTTTTCTCACATTAACACATTTTCCGGCAGCTTGCGAGGTTTTTTTCTCATTTTATTTGTGGAGGGATATATATTATATCTTTGATTTGATCTTTGGCAAGTTTTTGTTTTTTCTTTTTTCATTTTGTTTCTTATTATTACGAGTATTTTTTTTCTGTTTTCTTTTCGGTATTTGTTGGAGGAGAACTTAAAAAGCAATTTGCTTGGTGTGCCCTGAAGGCGCGCGCAATAAATAGAATAAGAAATTGTAATCGAAATAGGAATAAAATACAAATAAAATACATACAAAATAAAGTTGGATGGACTTAATTTTCACACCACAAAATACAGTAGAAATGCATGACAAATACACGAGAAGTAGCCGAGAAATAGACGAGAAATGTACGAAAAATAGAAGAGAAATATACGAGAAATACCCAAGAAATGTACGAGAAGTACCCGAAAAATGCCCAAAAAGAGCACGAGAAATGTACGAGAAGTACCCCAGATACATATGTACCAAAAGTAGCCGAGAAATGTACGAGAAAGATACGAGAAGTGCACGAGAAAGATACGAGAAGTACCCGAGAAATGAACGGAGAAATACGATTACATTTCCGAATCGATTTGTCGGCTGGGTTCGTGCAAAATTTAGGTGCAAATATCTCTGTGTAAAATTGACTGTCTGTGGCAGCTGCTGCACCGCACCACTCACCGTTTGCCCCACGCCCCCTCCCCCGTACACCATTGATTCATTGATTGAGTCAACAAACGCAAAAATCATTTAGCCAAAAACGAAACATTTGGCCGATCGGTTGAGAGCCCCCCAATGGGACAGACAAACCAGGCAGACAGACAGACAGACAGACAGACAGACAGACAGACGAACAGACTTCTGTGGCATTTTAACCCAAATTTTTGTTGGCTCTCTGGCAAATTGAATTGCTTAGGCCCCCCCCACAGCACCCCACTCTCTGCTGACTCACTCTCTCTCCGATCGCCCGCCCGATGATCTGATCACCGTTAACAGGCCGAACAGTTTTCAATTTTATTAATGAAGTCGTAAAATTGCAAAAGTTTATCACTGCAGCTGTGCAGCCGAGGCACAGGCACTCGATAAAAACTCTCACTCTCTCGCTAGCTATCTTGTGTCTAACTCTCTTTTTTTCTGCCTAATTTTGATGTCATTAATTTTTGTCTCGCATCGCCACGAGACTCTCTCATGCCCATTCCCAGCCCCCCAATTCTAATTTCTCTGTGGTTTTTTTTCGATTTTTGGCACAGTTTTTTACTTAGACATGCAATGCAATGGGAGTAGGATAACATTCAGAGAAGCAATGGCACAGAAAGAGCCAGAAGAGAGAGAGAGAGAGAAATACGCAGACACAGATGTGATTTCCTGTTGTGTCTCTCTTGTCTCTCATTTCTCGAATGCAAATTACAGCTGGACACAAAGATGCGATAAAAAATAAGAAATGAGATTTCTTCGATAGATTTCTAGTGATATTTTCAAAGAAATATCGATGGGAAATCGATTGGCAATCGATCAGTTCTAGAAGATGCAAAACTGTACTTTTAGAAGCAGTTCAAGAAGATGCGCAAGAGCTGTGCTTTACTTTCTATACTTAAATATCCTTCCAGTGAACTCTGTCAAAGTATTTCCAATGCTTCACTCTCGGACAGCAGCAAATCCTTTTAGTTACTATTACTATTATGATTTATTTTAGGAATCACAGCAGAATCACAGCACTGCCTTCGCTTGCCCCCTCTTGAAATTTCATTCCTTTCCATTTGATTGAGCGAATACTCTCGTTGAGTATTTGAAGTATGTTTGTCACTCACTTGAATCACTGATGTGCTGAATACTATAAAGTTGTCAAAGTGTCATCTTTGGCTTGAGATATTTCGTACTTAATGCGCTCGATAGATGAATGGCTCATCTGTAAATAAGTGAAACATCAATGCAAAGTGACTACCGTGATTTGATTGAAGGCACAACTTCAGTCCTGCTCCTGTCTGTTGAGTGTTTCTATGCCTTCATCATACCTATATCAATATGCTGCTCATGAATATGCAGCTAGATTTGCCACTGCCACAAGAATTTCCCTTCAGAAATGTTCTGCTACTGCCACGTGTGTGATTTACATTATAATAATTAGTTTATGACAAAAGGCACGCGCTTGAATTTGACTTAGATTCTTCCTCCTCCTCCCGCTTAGCTACTCAGCATCAAAATTGCAAATGGGAAAGCAATTTCCACACTCATTAGAAGACACACACGTGTGGCAAATGAAGGGGGAAAAGGAGGAGGAGGAGTGCTCCTCCATAGATAGAACAGATACAGAACAGAGGGTACAAGGGGAGAGCATTGCAATCCCATTGCTAATCACAACTTTTAGTTAATTTTTGGGTGAAACCCTAGGAAGTAGGCACCCAGAGCCAACCCTTCCAAGGAATTTAATCTCTCAAATTTATCTAAGGTTTCCAGTGCCTGTATTGAGGGGGGGGGGGAGGATTGAGGGAGTGCCACGTGGCACTCAATAATTATTTTGCAACTTGTCTTTCGTTACCCAGAGGAACTTGTTTGGGTTTTCTGGCCTGCAATCGGCATGCAGATTTTCAAGTGAAATATTTATGAGCCAACACATTCCGACTATTTGACTGACTATCTGTCTGACTGTCTGTCTGTCGATTGCTAAAAATAAAGAAGAGCATTCAGAGAGTGTGCGCCATGTGTCAGATATCGAGCGATCCAGAGATGTGTTCGGGAAGGTGTTTCAATCAAATGAATAATAAATGTGAATCTTAATCAGACACACAAAAGTTCTTGAGCTATGCGCTGAACCTTTGACCTTTGAGTGCCACAAAAGTCTACAGGTACAGCCTGTATAGCCTTCGACATTTCCAGATCTACTTTTAATAGATCAACTCACATAGTCGAATCTTTGAGTCTAGTTTCTGCCAAAAGGGCATACAATTTGTGGGCCATCTGTGTGTGCCGCTAACTTTTTTTTTTTTTTGCATTTGTCATTTCAATTAGCAATGGACCGACCCAAAACCCCTGTAATACTCCCCCGCGAGACTTCACCACGATCCAACGAGTCACTCTTTGTCTTTGTCTTTGTCGTTTGTCTCTGGCGGCAGCTTTGGATCTGTCTATGGCTTTTGGCTCTTTCTCTATCTGTGTGTGTGTGTGTGTGTGTTTTGGCCCTGTTCTGCCTTTGCTGGCTGGCCCGATCTGTGGGCGTGAAATGAGTTGGCAAAACAATAAAGAACGTACAGAGAGTACTCGGGCTATATAATTTGTATAATTTAAGTGTGCTGGATGGAGGAGGTAGGAGATAGGAGATAGGAGGTAGGAGGATGGAGGTGAGGTAGCATTAGCATTCGACAGATATCTCTCATGTGTTGTTCTGCATTCGCCATTCCGCCATTCTGCCATTCGGTATACGGCATTAATGAGTGGCTCATTAATCACACTCGCAGCAATTGGCAGAAATGCGAGACCAAATCAAATGGCATCGAATGGAATGGAATGGAATGAATGATTGACTGACTGAATGACTAACCAAATGAGTGCCTGACTGACTGATGGACCAGCAGCCATAGAGGCTGCCTGCAAAAGCAAAACCAATATTTAGTTATGCAAAAAAAGCGCACGAAAATTATTGCATGCGAGAGAGTATCTCGCAATGGAAGATGATGGCAGACTCTGTTGGGCGACGCGACTCCCCCGCGGGCTCCATGGCGTATGATTAATTTTTGCTATGGCTTGCCAAAAAATCATTTTCCATTATGCAAAAAAGGAGTGGTGAAGCTCTCTTGGTGGATATCTTTTGCGTGCCATGTGGTTTCCGCTAACTGTTGCACACACACACACACACACACACACACTTCACTTGATGATAATTAATGAGCAAAACAGCACACAGAGCAGTGTGGACTGCAGTGCGTATACGTGATCGTACGTGTCGTAATAAAATCCCCCCCAAAAAAACAAAAATCTATGCAGTGAGGAGGATATTCATTCATACGCCGAGTGGGATGGATCGGTATTTGGGGCAAAACATTTAATAGGAAACACTCACATAAAGTGTGAGTGATATGCGGCAGCAGAAGGGCACTCAATTGGGGGGGTGGGGGGTTTACTGCTACCAGAAGGGGTAGCTAGAATCATTTAGAAATTAAATTAATCAATTAAATGCATTCTTAGCACATTTTTCTATTGAATATTTCTGTGCTTAAAATGGCATCTATATAGTCTAGTTGTTAGTTAGGATTTTATGCTTTAGGTTGCTGCATTTAAGGGATATTTTTTGCAACTTTTAACTCTGCAAAGAGCAAGGAACGGAGAATACTCAAAAGAGGGTGCAAAAAATGTTATCAAATCAAAATGAACATTTGGAAAACTCATCAAAGGCACACAATACTAGTATGCAAAACCTTTTTGCCACTGTCGATGTCTTTTTTGATGTTTTTTTGCGGTCAGTGTATACAATTTGGGGAAAATACTGGAGCTACTAGCTGGAGGCAGCTTCAGCTTCCATCGAAAGTTATTTAAGATTAATTATGAAAAAAAATCTCTCCGTCTCCCTCTTGCTGCCCTCCTCCCCATTGCTCTGGACTTTCCACAGCAGTTGCGTGTGGCATGTGGCGTGTGTATTTTGGGGGGATTACTATATGTTAATCCAAAGTGTATGCACAAATATAAGCATATAGTATACATATGTATGTATGTTTTTTTTTGGTGTTGGCAATCAACTTAAACGATGCCCCAACCTACTTTGAGGCTCTTTTCAATATGTGCCCCCCCACACACACACCCCTTGAGAACTTTTGACAGCCTCCTGGAGCCTGAGCCTTCTCCTTCTTAGCTAAAAAAGTTACACAAACTCAATTTAGTAAATGCGAATTTTGTGCTCCTGCTACAAAGCAGCCAAGCGGCAAAATCTTTCAGGTTTTGCTCGTATATATATATATATATATACTATATATGTATATAATTTAATTTGAAAATGTTTTCACAAATTTGTGACCCACAAAATATTTCTGCAATTTTTTGCCTTCTTTTTTGGGGACAAACACACACAATACAGAGGAAAGAGGTTTAGAATTTGGCAAGGGGAAAGGTGAGGGGAAGACTGTAGCCAGAATGTGGCAATTATTATTGTAGAAGGCTACACAAGTCCCGTTGCATGCGTTCTGGCCACGTGATTAATGGTCTCCAGGATGCGGCGGGGGCACGTGTTTTGGTTTTAGGTTTTCGATCTGCAATCGTTAACAGAATTAGAATTAGAATTCAAATTGGCCAAGCAAACAATGTGTTTTGTCTTAGAGCCAACGTCTCGTTGCATGTGTGACAAATGTTCGACCTGCGGCAAACAAACTTCAAATGCTATGATACCCTCCCTGGAGCAGAGATATTCCAGTGTAAAGGAGACCAGAAGAAAAGGCAGCTGCATCTCGAGTCGAACTCGAACTGGCAGCCTCTACTTGGTTGCTTGAATTACTACCCGCTGGTAGGGTATTTCTATTCAGCCTGCCCATAGCTGGCTGGCCTCTAATTCTAATGCTGCCTGCTGGCTGCTGGCCGGGTGAAGTTGTGTGGGAGTTGGCCCCATGGCCACGCTACTTGACAGTTAGCCCACACTCTGCAGAGCAGCACAGACCACAGAACAGACACTCACTCGTTTGTTGGCCAGAACTTTGGCGGCGGCTGCCACTTTGATCAATGCGAACGAATCCCACGCCGCCACAAGCGGCGGCAGACCCAGACCCACCAGACATGGCCATGGCCAAATCCTGTTGGCCAACTTAATCTGCATATTGGCCTGGCCCACATAATTAGCACACTTACAAAACGAAACAATAATTGGCCATTGAATGGCTGCCAGCCAGCCAAGCAGCTCTAGCTTTATGCGCCCGTCAATCATTCAATCGTAATAACACTTTCCTGCATGTTCTTTTGGATCTTTCAGATGAGCAGCGAATAAGCTCTGGCTCATGGGAGGACACCTTAGACGATCAGCAACAGCAGCAACAGCAGCAGCAGACGTCTTCGTTTATACACTCCCCATCGTCGTCGGGTAAGCCGGGGCACAGTGCCAGCATCACCACAGCGCAGCTGCACAGCGCCTTCAGTCGACGCATCGCTGAGCAGCGAGAGCAACGAGAGCAACGAGAGCAGCAGCAGCAGCAGCAGCGAGCGTGCAACACTCTCGGTACTTTTGGTACTCTCGGTGTTAAGGCCAGTCCTAGCGGCAGCCAGGACAGCGGCGCCCCCACAATTGCCGGCGGAAGCTTCAGCGCCAACGGTGGCCAGGCTGCCGTTGGTGTTGGCGTTGGCGTTGGGGCAGTCGTAGGCAGCAGCGGTGCCTGCAGCAGCAACAGCAGCGAGCGAGACAACAAGTCGCCGAGTCGCGACCGGGAGGTGGAGAGGGAGAGGGAGCGGGAGCGCGAAGCACCCACTGTGAGCCACTCCGACGAGGAGGTATTAACCGAAGAGGAGCAGACCAGCAGCAGCGTGAGTTCTTTAAGCGCCAACAACCAACGCAATTCGCAATTGCGTTCCACCTTCAACAAGGCCAAGCAGCATTTGTCCTTCGACAAATGGCGCACGGCCGGCACCGGCACAGGATCCGGTTCCGGTTCAGGCACTGCAACAGCCGCAGGCACTTCGAGTAACTCGGACAAGGCCCAGGCCACGACGGACAGCGGCAGCATGATTATGCGCAGGGCCAGCGCCTGTACGATGCCCGCCTCGGGTGGGGGGTCATCGCAGCGCGAGGACACGCTCACGACTCCCGGCGAGTCGCCAGGTGGACGTCTCTCTCGTTGGTTCTCGATACGTCGCGGCTCCACGCACCAGTACGATGTGCGCCAGTCGGCAGCGGCCAGTTTGGATACCCCAGATGCGGCAGCAACGGCAACGGCAGCCGGCGGAGGATCACCCAAGATTGTGGTAGGATCAGCGCTGGACAGCGCCTCGCCCGGCAAGCTTGCCACATTGGGAGCCAGCAAGATGATGCCCGGAGTACCAGAGGTAAGTACTCCCACACACCCATCAGAACAGGGGATCTAAGCTCATTCCATATCCATTTTCCTTACTTTTGTTTTGCAGAATGAAGATGAGGGATCTGCCAAGACGGTGGCCATCAAACGCTATGACATGGACATGATGCTCTCACCGGGCGGCAGTCGTGCAGCAGCCTATGGGGGGTGCTATACCCGTTCAGCCCATGGCCGATTGATTGTACCGACTCTGCCATCGGCACCGGCCGGATTGTCGCAGCAGCAGGTCAAGCGGCGACACATTGTGGCAGCCATTGTGCACAGCGAGAACTCGTATGTGTCCACACTTCAGCGTCTAGTCAATGTGAGTACCACGAAGGAACATGGGGCAAGGGGCATCCAAGGGGAACCACAGAATGCAAAGCTACAACTAAATATTACAATCGAACGCATGCTGAATTTACTTTGGGATAAAGAACGATCTCATCTGTGCATGTAAACTCTGTAATTTGTAGTCAAAAATCAGCGGACAACAAAATGGCTTAGAGTCCGTTACTCTAGGCCATTCTGCTCTCCACCGATTTGTGCTTGCTGGGTTCCAAAACGATTGAGAGTGAGAGTCTCGACTAAACTTGCTACACTTCTTCCTGCTGATGCTGCAACTTGGAAGAAGCCTTTGTATTCTTGTGTGCCCCTTTGAAGGAGAATATTATCGGGGGCACAACGACCATCTCATTGCAGTCGAGGTACTGAGACTCCTTCAAAGTCTGCTCTAGAGCCTCGTCCTTTGACAGAGGTCCTCTGTTCTCTTGAGGCTGCTCCAGGCTCTGGCTCTGGCTCTTCTCCTTCTGAAGCTGCTTCTTCTGGCTCTCTCCTTGGAGCTGCTTCTTCTGGCTCTCCCTTTGAAGCTTCTTCTTCTGGGTCCACTTTCCAAACCGCTCCCTGAGACTCTTCTTCGAAGACGCCTTCTTAGAGGTCTTCATTTCATGCTGCTCCTTCTGTACATTCTTTTGAGGCTCTTCCCTTGGAGTCTTCTCCTGATCCAACTGCGATTCCTTCTCGAACTCCTTCTGGCGTTGCTGCTGCTTCTGGAATTCGGCTTCCATGTCAAACAGATTGCAGAGCTTCTCGCAATCGACAAGAATGTTGATTTCAATGGGCACCAACATGTAGCGCTCGCCCGTGATCGGATCTATTTGGATTTGACCCAACTGCTGCTCGTCCTGCGGCTCAATGAGATTGATCAACGGTCCCAGTTGTGTGGCCGAGCCCCACTTGCTGACCTCCTGCAGATCCGCCTCCCCGAGCTTCTCGACCAGCACATCCTCGTAGCTGGCCAGCGCGAAACTGTGCACCTCCGAGGGCTGCAACTGCAGATAACCCGCCTGCTCGCCAGCCTCCACCAGCACCTTGACCTGGCCAAAGGCCTCGGCAATCAGCTGCTCTTCCGTTACCTCAGCCTCGCCCGACTGTGGACTGCCTGACTCCGTCAATCGATGATCGGCCATGATAATCGATTACGAATTACAGAAAAACTAAACCACAAAGGAGTTGTAGCACTTGTAGTGGATTGATGGATTGATTTGTTGTTAACTCTGAGATTGGGATTCGAAAGTTGTGAAAGTGTGTTTGAAGTTTGTGGCATCCCGACTAGATCTGACTTGTTGTAGCAGTACCAAAGGGGGAAACACTGAGCTGTGTAAAGTGTAAAAGTGTAAATCGAAGTAAGCAAAAGTCCTTTCACTTATGGCATTTATTTGTGAAGTGGGTGGAGTGCCGAGGGGATCATCCACAGCCTATAGATATGCACATTAAGGCACCGGTGGGCAAGTCCTTGCTTGGACTCGAGACGCACAAGTGAATGCTGAAAAAGAGAATGCCTAGGAATACAACAAAAATACCAAAGGCGGCCTGCCCACCGCTGATCGAGGCCCATGAAATGCATGACACACCCATAAACACATATATCTCGTAGTAACCCCCCACCAACTATCATAACTATCGTATGTAGCACCTGTAAATAATCATTAATCTCATGTCAAATCATTTGCTCTCTTTACATGCCATCCATCCTGTTCCCATGCCATGAATCTTCGTCACTAAACTAAAAAACTTCATAACTAATTTTATAATACATTTAAAACTATTCACACTAATACTAAACACTAACCAATATACACACACATGCACTGATACGATCCACACACACACACACACATCCAAAAAGTAGTTACAAAATTAGACCCAAAAAGAAACAAAAGACAAAAAGACCCAAAAAACCAACCACACAAAAATCAAAGCAAAAGCAAATGCAAATGCAAATGCAAAAAATATTAAAGCACAAATCTAGAGCAGATCCTTGAACTCAAGATACCCCCATGGAGGTTAGCTTTTGGTAAACATGAGAAATACAAATTTCAATGTCAAAATGGAACCCCCCCCAGATCCAGCCATAACTAATACAATATTATTTCTCTCTTTCGCTCTGTGTGTTGGCTGTTTAGGATTACAAGAAACCCTTGGAGGAGTGCCATCCACCTGTGCTGAATCCAGTGAAGATAGCGACCCTGTTCCATTGCTTGCCGGACATCCTGCACTCGCACAAGCTGTTCCGCATCTCGCTGGCTGAGTGCGTGCGCCACTGGGACAGGGACGAGAAGATCGGCGATTGTTTTGTGAGCGCCTTTGGCAAGCCGCAGCTGGTGGAGATGTACTCGGCATTCATAAACAACTTCTCGGCGGCCATGGAGCTGGCCAAAATGGAGGAGAAGCGCAAGTCCGCACTGGCCGACTTCTTCAAGGTGAAGCAGATCAGCGCCCACGATCGCCTCTCGTTCTTCGGGTTGATGGTGAAGCCCGTGCAGCGTTTTCCCCAGTTCATACTGTTCCTGCAGGACCTGCTCAAGTACACCCCGCAGGGCCATCACGATCGCCTGTCGCTGCAGCTGGCCCTCTCCCAGCTGGAGCTGCTCGCCGAGCTGCTGAACGAGAGCAAGCGCGAGGCGGAGCAGTATCAGGCCTTCAAGGAGATGCTCGCCCACATCTCGGGCACCTTCAACACGCGCGCCCTCAGCAGCGTCAGCGTCAACGAGAACGGTGAGCCGCGTCCCCGCTACCTTCTGCGCGAGGACAACGTCACCTACATGGAGTTCAACACGGCCGGTCTGATGACCAAGTGCAAGCAGCGACGACTGCTGCTGCTCAACGACAAGGTCATCTGCGTGTCCGTCGCCCCCAAGCAGTCGCACGACTTCGGGGCCACCGAGAAGCTCACCTTCAAGTGGATGTTCAACATCACCGATGTCGAGATTGTGGACACCAATACATCGGCCACGCTCTCGCGACTCCTTACAGCAGGTGAATATCCCCCCAGTGGAATTTAATCCAAATTTAAAGTCTGAGTGCCTAATCCTTGTATCGTTGTTTGCAGGTCTGAATCGCGGCGGCAGTCTCAAGTCGAACAGCAGCACTGGTGGCAGCCCTTTTGCCCATGGCCATGGGGCAGCGGACAGCAGCTTGCCGGCTGCGGCATTGACCAGCGGTGCGGACAACCTGTGCAGCGAGATGAGCACATTGATGTACGATTACGAGGTGATCTCGCGCATCCACGACATGGTGGGCAGCCTCAAGGGCAGCTACAAGGATCTCAACGCTGGCACCACACGCAGCGTCCTCAATTCCATACAGAGCTCCATTCAGCGCAAGGACGAGGAAATGGCCTGGGTAGACTCGTGCTGCCTGCAGGTGGTCGGCCGCCACAAGTCCGGCAAGGAGGAGACCTTCACATTCCAGACCCAGAATCCACACGTCAAGAAGGAGTGGATCATTGAGCTGCGTCTGGCCCAGCTGGCCCTCGATCCGAACAACTCGCCCGCCTGGGAGCGCAGCGGCTCTCAGCCGGGCCATCTGGCCATGCACTCGGGCGATCGTCAGGGCCTGTATCACACGCCCGAGCAGTTGCAGCTACAGGAGGCTCTACAGCTGAAGCAGTCGCGCAAGATGCCGCTCTTTGTCAAGGCAATGCCCGTCTTTAAGTCACAGCATCAATCCGAGGTGTGTATCCAATAACCATATGCAAATCTCTGAGAGGAAACACTTCCCACTTGATACTCATGCTATCCATTGATCTTTCAGGTGCGCTGTGGATGCTATTACAGCATTGCCAATGACGCAAAGCAGACCGGCAATGCGCGACGGCGGCACAAGCAGCTGAACTACCTGTGGATGTGCAGCACCGATGGCAACATCTCGCATGTGAACATCTTTACGCAGCATCCGCAGCAGGCGGGCAATTTGCGGGAGGCGGGCGCCTTCGATCTGCCGGACATGCAGGTGGGCGCAATGGAGTTTATCAAGGGGCTGGATCAGTGGCAGCCGCAGGGCGAGGAACCGTCGGCCAGCCTGCTGGGCGATCTCGTTTGGATGGGCACCGACAACCGCAAGCTGTTGATCTACTCGGCCCGCAACCCGGAGCAGGAGGAGCTGCTCGGCAGCTACGTGGTGCCGGGCGCTGTCAAGCGCATCCTCTACCACTTTGATACCATCTACGTGTCGCTGTCGAATGCCAGCGTCTTGATCTACCGCCGCGCGTTCGACGGGATCTGGCAGATGCGCGACCCGCAGCTGATTACGCTGGGCGAGACGGGCTTCCCCGTGCCCAGCTTGCTGCCGATCAACATGAATATCTATACGTCGTGCGCGAACCGGGTGTACGTGCTGAACGCCCTCAATGGGGAGATCCAGCGCAGCTTCGAGGTGCAGCACGGCGCCACCCAGGAGGTGAATCTGATGGCCCACTCGGGCATTGGTCTATGGATCTCGCTGAAGAACTCCACCATGCTCTGTCTGTATCACACCGAGACGTTCCGGCATCTGCAGGACATCAATATCGCGTCCAGCGTGCTGCGGCACGACGGCAAGAAGGAGCAGCCGCTGAACAACACCTCTGTCTATGTGACCGCTCTGTTGGCCTGCAAGGGCCTGCTCTGGGTGGGCACCAATGTGGGCATTGCTGTCACCATTCCGCTGCCCCGCCTCGAGGGCGTGCCCATCATCAGCGGCGGCATCAACATGTCGTGCCACGCTCACTTCGGGCCGATCACCTTCTTGCTACCGCTCATCCCAAAGGTGTATCCCACCTACAAGGCGCCGCCCACTGGCCTCACAGTGCCCAGCATGGGCGATGACCTCCTGCTGCCGGCCATCGATGACGATCCAAAGCTGGAGATCGACGATTCCTCTGTCGTGCTGCGACGCGATCTGAACAAGTCCGGGGACATTCCCCCCGACTCCATATTGATCAAGGACCTGAGCGCAGAGAACGCCGGCGGCGACTCGGCCGTTCCCTCGGCTGGCTCCTCGCCGCGCAACTCCAAGCTGGACAAGCAGGGATCCCTGGACCAGAGCTTCACGGCCAAGATTCGGGCCTCGCTGGCCAATTCGCCGGCGTTCCATCGCAAGCGGTTCCGCGACTCGGGCGCTGCCCAGGATGCCAGAATGTCCAAAACTCTACCCAGGGCACATGGCTCGAACGGCGGAGCAGCTGGAGGCGGCGCATCGGGCGCTTCGGGAAGTGCTTCGGGCGGAGGTTCGGCTACGGGCTCCCAGCTTGGCGGAGATCAGGGCTACTGCGATGTGTACGGACTGTATGGCAAGCTGATTTTCGTAAAGGAGGACTACGATGCCCAGGAGGGAACGCAGGGCAATCTCATGGACATGATGTACGAGGGCATGCGTCGCTCCGATCCCGAACTGGCGGCCATACCCGGCAAGGTGTGCACCCTGGACCGGCGTCTGCGCATGAAGGCCTCGCGGCCGCGATCCCTGGACCTCTCCAACTGGTCCGTGGACTCCAAGTCCTCTAGCCTGTACACGTCGTCGGGCAGCGAGGAGAGCATGGGCATCCGCATGTTTGGCGGCCGTTCGGTGTCCCGCAACAGCAGCAGCGCCAGCCACAAGACATCCGGCACTGGCAGCGATCTGGGCAACATTTCCGAGAACGGTCTCATGACCACCGCCGACATCCATCACCATCAGCAGCAGCAGCAGCAGCAGAGCCACGGCACTCCCAATAGGTCGGAGAACACCTTGGGAGCAGGAACTTCAGCAGGAGCAGAAGAGTCGTCCGAATCTCCAACGGCTGCCATGGCGGCCACGCTGAAGCGCAAGCAGAAGCAGAACACCAAGCAGCAGCAGCAGCAGAGCGCCGATGGGCCGCGCACCGTGATCACCCTGATGGGGGGACGCGGCTACTGGCGGCAGTTGTGGCAGAGCCCCAACTCATCGCCCAACCACAAGGGGGGCAGTGGTGGCAAGAACGACGCCTCTGGCTCTGGCTGCGGACCGAGCGGCTCGGGCAATGCTGGCGGCGGTGGGGGCTCCACGCTGTCGGGTGCGTCGCTGACGGCCAACTCCAACGATGCTCACATAGTGGTGTGGGAGAAGAAATTATAAAATACGGAGTTGGTGTGCTGCTGCACCCTTCAGCAGCAGCCCCACCAGCACCATCCTCCAATCCCGGAGCTGTGGCGCCGCATGGGGGAGCAGCAGCAAGAGGAGCTGCAGCAGCAGCAGGAGGAGCAGCGTCGGGAACGCAGCCGTGTCCGCTTCGGCGGGTCGTTTATGCAGCGAGATCGCAGTGCCGGCAGCGAGGAGGAGGCGGCCGTACGTCCCAGCACCAGCACTGGCGGCGGATCCGGAGGCATACTAAGCTCCAGCTTGAAGCGGCTCACGAAGCTAAAGCGGGGCGGCAGCCTGAAGGAGTTTTAAAATGGAGCAACAGCAGCAGCAGCATCATGGAATGGACCGGGACAGAGTCCCGCAACCGTACATGAACCGATAAAATAACCGATAACCGATTAAAATAACCATAACCACTTTTAGGCCAATATTAGAGGCACAAAGTCCGCGGCCACATATTACTTGTTTAGTAGAGTTGTTTGCTTGGGTTTCCCCCTCAATATTTGGGACTCGCATAACCAATATCGAATACATATATATTTATTACAATATATACACACTACTATATAGCAAATCTTTATGAACACGAAAACACCATCAGACATCCTCAGCCCATCCTCATCCACATCCACACTCTCTCAATTATTTGCTCCCATTAACTACCATTAACTCCATTTGTTTCCTTCACTCGCTTATTATTATTATTATTATCTTTAATGTCTAAAGTAGCCATACGAAAATGTGTTTATTTTTTTTTTGTAGTTTTTAGTTTTTATATACTATATTTAGTATACAATCTAAATGAATATCCAAATATACACGCGTGTTTTTTTTTTGTCGTTAGCCGTTTAAGAAGAAATCTACATGTTACATAGCAACTACACATAGAGTGCTAAGGAATATACAAATACAACTACAACTACAAATACAAATACATATACATCTATATACATACCTACAAATATATACATTTATATATCTATATATATCTATGATCTACAGATCTAGGCTAAGTAACAAAAACAAAAAAAGGAACGGCAAAGCCAACAAGCTAAGGGAAATGAGAAATGTTGTCTGTACAAACAATTTGTTGTTAAGGTAAATAGCTGAAACTGAAACTGAAAATGAAAAGATCAAACCAGTAGAAAAACGTAAACGAGAACGAGAGATTTTCTATACCATATACATACATTTATTGTACGACACATATGAGTATAGAGACTGCCCGGATTGTGTGAACGTGGCTTTAAGTTGTCTGAATGTGTTTTTGGAACCGAACCCTATTGAAATGGCACGAGGCGTGAGGCAAAAGGATGTACAGCATATACATATACGCAAGTATTTGTGTATGTGTTGCATGTACATTCCTCAGTGAGAGTTGAGATTTTTTTTGGAATATATTATACTCTTTATTGTTGTTTATCATCGCACATTATGCTGTGCTTTTTGTCCTCTTGTCGTCAGTGTCGTTACTTTGTTCGGAAGCATTTCCTTATACAATTTCATAACGAAATTATATCTTAGTCCCCCCTCGAGAAATGGGCTTATGGGACACATACTTAAATACATACATACATACTCTTATATGCATTGAATGTGCACACGAACCACAGTAAGGGCAACAATTTATAAAACTCTATGTGTCCACAAAATATTTGTAAAAGTTTACACACAAACAAAAAACAAAACAGAACAAAACAAAACAAATTAAACAATTAAAAACAAATGATTTTTTTTTTTCAATTAAGGCACTTGGTAATAATATACAACAGATGAAGAAAACGGAAGGAGAAGTGAATATCTTAAATATATACAAACAACACATATACAATACTTATATACGATTTACATATATATACTTATATATATATATACAATACTTATATACGAGAAAATATACACGTGTGTGTGTTTAATAAAAACATATTTATCTGAAGAAAAGAAACAAACAAAAAGCGCAACAAAACAAACAAAAAAAAAACAGAAAAAACACAAAAACCCAAACGAGAATCGAAAACGAAATCAAACATGTTTTTGTTTTTTTTTTGTTTTTGATGGATATACACTATTACGATGGTATATGGTATATGGTATGTAAGTCAGACATAATGAAATTATGTAACTTTTTTGATATCACACACATACATAGATACATACATACATATGTGGGTCAATGCACCCCCCTCTACATGCATAGTAAAACATCTACATACATCAATATGCGCGTATACGCGAAATATATTTACCTAAATATCTACAAACAAAAAGAACACAGAAACACGACACACAAACACACAACAATTAGTGTATTTACCCCGATTTACACCGGGGAAAATCGTATACGTATATAGTAGATGGCATATTTAGCAGCGAAACGGAACATCAATTGCTTTCTCTGTGTATTAACAACAACAACAACAATATTATGCGAGTTACATATTTATGCATGCAAAAAAAATGTATTAAAAAAGTATAAAAAAATAATAAAAAATAAAAATGGCATTGATTCGCATTTTTTATTTCCGGATAAGTGATCTCAAAGGGTATCTCAATACATATGCATGTATTTTCAAGTACTAGCTTGATAAGTACTATATAAAGACTCCACCGCACGCCTAGAATGGCAAGCAGTCCGGCAAAAAAAAAGCGGAGGATCGCGTAAGCCAATCACGTGTTTAATCAGATTTAATCAGGTTCTATCCTGTTTAATCAGCTTCAATCACGTTTAATACTGTTCAATCAGTTTCAATCAGGTTCAACCAGGTTAAATCTGGTTCAATCAGGTTCAATCAGTTTCAATCAGTTTCAATCAGGTTCAATCAGTTTCAATCAGTTTCAATCAGTTTCAATCAGATTCAATCAGTTTCAATCAGTTTCAATCAGGTTCAATCAGTTTCAATCAGGTTAAATCAGTTTCAATCAGTTTCAATTAGTTTTAATCAGTTTCAACCAGGTTTAATCAGTTACAATCAGATTCAATCAGTTTCAATCAGTTTCAATCAGATTCAATTAGTTTCAATCAGTTTCAATCAGGTTCAATCAGTTTCAATCAGGTTAAATCAGTTTCAATCAGTTTTAATCAGTTTCAACCAGGTTTAATCAGTTACAATCAGATTCAATCAGTTTTAATCAGATTCAATCAGTTTCAATCAGGATCAACCAGGTTCAATCCTGTTCAATCAGGTTCAATCACGTTTCAATCAGGGTTCAATCCTATCCTGTTCAATCATGTTTCAATCAGTTTCAATCAGTTTCAATCAGTTTCAATCAGGTTCAATCAGTTTCAACCAGGTTCAATCGGTTTCAATCAGATTCAATCAGTTTCAATCAGTTTCAATCAGATTCAATTAGTTTCAATCAGTTTCAATCAGGTTCAATCAGTTTCAATCAGGTTAAATCAGTTTCAATCAGTTTCAATCAGTTTTAATCAGTTTCAACCAGGTTTAATCAGTTACAATCAGATTCAATCAGTTTCAATCCGGTTCAATCAGTTTCAATCAGATTCAATCAGTTTCAATCAGTTTCAACCAGGTTCAATCAGTTTCAATCAGGTTCAATCAGTTTCAATCAGATTCAATCAGTTTCAATCAGTTTCAATTAGTTTCAATTAGTTTCAATCAGATTCAATCAGTTTCAATCAGTTTCAACCAGGTTCAACCAGGTTCAATCAGTTTCAATCAGGTTCAATCAGTTTCAATCAGGTTCAATCAGTTTCAATCAGATGCAATCAGTTTCAATCAGTTTCAATCAGGTTCAATCAGTTTCAATAAAATTCAATCAGTTTCAATCAGTTTCAACCACGTTCAACCAGGTTCAATCAGTTTCAATCGGGTTCAATTAGTTTCAATCAGTTTCAATCAGTTTCTATCAGGTTCAATCAGTTTCAATCAGTTTCAATCAGTTTTAATCAAGTTCAATCAGTTTCAATCAGGTTCAACCAGGTTCAATCAGGTTCAATCAGTTTCAATCAGTTTCAACCAGGTTCAATCAGCTTCAATCAGCTTCAATCAGTTTCAATCAGTTTCAATCAATTTCAATCAGTTTCAATCAGTTTCAATCAGTTTTAATCAGTTTCAATCAGTTTCAATCAGTTTCAATCAGGTTCAATCAGATTTAATCATTTTCAATCAGTTTTAATCAGTTTCAATCAGTTTCAGTCAGTTTCAGTCAGTTTCAATCATTTTCAATCAGTTTCAATCAGTTTCAATCAGTTTCAACCAGGTTCAATCAGGTTCAATCAGTTTCAACCAGGTTCAATCAGTTTCAATAAGTTTCAATAAGTTTCAATCAGTTTCAATCAGATTCAATCAGATTCAATCAGTTTCAATCAGTTTCAATCAGTTTCAATCGGTTTCAATCAGATTCAATCAGTTTCAATCAGTTTCAATCAGTTTCAATCAGTTTCAACCAGGTTCAATCAGTTTCAATCAGTTTCAACCAGGTTCAATCAGTTTCAATCAGGTTCAATCAGTTTCAATCAGTTTCAATCAGTATCAATCAGTTTCAATCAGGTTCAACCAGGTTCAACCAGTTTCAACCAGGTTCAATCAGTTTCAATCAGTTTCAATCAGGTTCAATCAGTTTCAATCTGTTTCAATCAGTTTCAATCAGATTCAATCAGCTTCAATCAGTTTCAATCAGTTTCAATCAGTTTCAATCAGTTTCAATCAGATTCAATCAGCTTCAATCAGTTTCAATCAGGTTCAATCTGTTTCAATCAGTTTAAATCAGTTTCACTCAGTTTCAATCAGGTTCAACCAGTTTGAATCAGTTTCAATCAGTTTCAATCAGTTTCAATCAGATTCAATCAGCTTCAATCAGTTTCAATCAGGTTCAATCAGTTTCAATTAGTTTCAATCAGTTTCAATCAGTTTCAATCAGTTTCAATCAGTTTCAATCAGTTTCAATCAGGTTTCAATCAGTTTCAATCAGTTTCAATCAGTTTCAATCAGGTTCAATCAGTTTCAATCGGTTTCAACCAGGTTCAATCAGTTTCAATCAGTTTCAATCAGTTTCAATCAGTTTCAATCAGGTTCAATCTGGTTCAATCTGGTTCAATCAGATTCAATCAGTTTCAATCAGTTTCAATCAGTTTCAATCAGGTTCAATCAGTTTCAATCAGTTTTCAACCAGTTTTAAACAGTTTCAATCAGTTTCAATCAGTTTCAACCAGGTTCAATCAGTTTCAATCAGTTTCAATCAGATTCAATCAGTTTCAATCAGTTTCAACCAGGTTCAACCAGGTTCAATCAGTTTCAATCAGTTTCAATCAGTTTCAATCGGTTTCAATCGGTTTCAATCGGGTTTCAATCGGTTTCAATCAGTTTCAATCGGTTTCAATCAGGTTCAATCGGTTTCAATCAGTTTCAACCAGGTTCAACCAGTTTCAATCAGATTCAATCAGTTTCAATCAGTTTCAACCAGGTTCAACCAGGTTCAATCAGTTTCAATCAGTTTCAATCAGGTTCAATCAGTTTCAATCACTTTCAACCAGGTTCAATCAGGTTCAATCAGTTTCAATCAGGTTCAATCAGGTTCAATCAGGTTCAATCAGTTTCAATCAGTTTCAATCAGTTTCAATCAGATTCAATCAGTTTCAATCAGTTTCAATCAGTTTCAACCAGGTTCAATCAGGTTCAACCAGGTTCAATCAGTTTCAATTAGGTTCAATCACATTTAATCATGTTCAATCATTTTCAATCCTGTTAAATCCTATTCAATCATGAAACGTTTCCTTCTGTGCGTTACACACATTCACTTTTACCACCAATTCAATATACCCTTTTACTCTTCGAGTACGGGTATAAAAATACATATGTACATATAGTACATACAATATGTGGGGCGGGATTTGTAGAAAAACATATAGACACACATCTTTATTCGAATACAATAAATGACAAGTTGTTTGGTATAAAAGAAAGTGAGACAAAAAAAAGTTATATATATGTAAGTATAAGTAAGTGTAACTAGCGCCAAAAAACGTTTCACAGTACAACAAAGAATCCTTCTCTCGTTCGCGCACTCGCTCCTGCCTCTATCAATCTCTCTCCTTCTCTATCGGCGTCTCCCTTATAGAAGGAAACAACTCGTACTCGTACTCGTACTCGGACTCCTAATTGGACTCGTACTTGGACTCGTATATACAACATATGGCATGTGGGAAGCGGCGACGCCGTACAAATGCTTCGAGATTACAGATTCGATTACTACTTGAACACTCGCTGAAAGGGGGTCTGTGAGTTGGTGGGGTAGTGGGGTGGTGGGGACTGCGGGCGGAGTAGACGCTGCTGGCGGCCCTTAGAGGCACTTAGATGCCGCGGTAGGACCGATGTGCTAGGAAGGCACTGATGAAGTACAGAACGGCATTGACAAGGCCCAGGACGGCGGCCACCATGTAGCCGTTGTGCTTGACATCCTGCAGACGGATCAGCAGACAGATGGATGAGGCCAAGATCAGTATGGCAGCGACGCTGTGGTAGATCAGCTCCTGCAATAACACAACGAATACGGGCCCAATGAAGACACGTTAAAGATCAATACAGGGATCCAATCCAGCACTCACGTAAATCGTCTTGGCGATGATGCCCCCCGTGCTGAGGGAGGTGAGGCAGGCGAGCAGTAGGCAGAATGTTCCTATCATAAACGTGGTGGCCATCAGAAAGTGGAACAGATCCTGCTGCCCCGAGTAAAAGTAGTTGCGGTATCCCTGATAGTTGTAGGACATAATGCCCACAATGGCAGAGTTAATGATCTGTTTAAAAAATAAACAGACAGTCCATTAAGACACTCCAAAGTGATGTGTTTCGGAATGGGGGGGGGCGAGGTTGGCTTACCAGCTCAAAGAGCTTGAGAATTCCCGGAAAGGACTTCAGGTAGCCCGTGTTAAGCACAATATATGAGGTGTTGGTGGTGCTGGTGGTGGTACGTGTAATGGTCACTGAGTGCGACATCTTGGCGTTGGTTTTTTAGCTGGGTATATCGGTTATAAGGTGGGGATCTGAAAATTTATCACATGTATTAGTATAATATACTATATAATCGATTTAGTATTCGTTTCAGGCTTATGCTTATCCCTAAATATTGATTATATATAGAATACAATCCAAATTGTTTTGGATAGTCGTGTGCAACAGATCTGCGCTTTCTGGGTTCTATGACATAAATCCTACCAGGTACTGTGCTATTTCTCTCACTTCTTCTATCTTTTCTGTTCAGTTTTCGGCAATCGTTTGTCTTCTGTGGCGCACAACATTTTACCCCACATTTTGCCGATCGTATGGACAGCTGTTACAGATCGAACGCCCTTGCCACGCCCATCAATCTGCACAGTTTCAGAATATTTTGGGATTTGTATATGTTATTTGTATATTTTTGGCCATATATTTGTTGTTGTTTTCGTTTTTGGATTCTTGTTTTTTTTTTGTTGTTTTTTTCTTCTGGTTTTTGTCTAATTTTAAAATAATTTTCAATGCCGGCCTCGGCGAAAGCGCCAAAAGCGTTATTGAAACATCGCCCGCCAGTCGGGGGAAGAATCGGAGAAAATGTATTTACTTGACACACAGACATCAACTATACATATACATATACACACTCCTCCTTCCCTGCCCCTTCTCCATGCGGCTGTCTTTAGGGGATCTGTGCACAGGGTGTGGGGCATCTACTACATACGAGTATATCTTTTTTGGATAGAGACATACATACATATGTATGTACTACAAGTAGGAGTGGACACAGTGGATATTGTACATATGTATGTATGTGTGTATGTACCATACATATATGCGAATGGTGACGTCATTAACTTGATGGTCTGCTGCCTTTTGTTCGTTGGGAAAACTGAGAAAAAGCTCCCAGAAATTGGGCCACACACACACAGTCGAGTGTCTGAGGAGCCGACGAAGGCAGACCCAAAGACGGATGGGTATAAAGTAGGTTTACTGTTCCCAGAATTTCCAAATAATTCTGAGGGAATCGCTTCTCTATTTGCACTGGGGGGGATATGTGTGTGTTCTTTAGATGACTCAAATTTCATTGGGGCTGGGGCTGGATGAGACGACGATTGATTGCAGACCTTCCTCAAGCTATCGACAAGCGACAATCCGCGACGCATTAATCAAGGCAAGCGGTGACGCCATCGCATCGAGTGACGCAATAACTTACATTTCCAGTGACTGGTCTGGTCTGACGGGGGCCCCAGGTCTCAGGTCTCAGAACTAGAACCAGAACCTGGGGCCATGATGAGACCGACCCGATGATGAGAGATGCTAATCGCATTAATCGATGCGCCACCAATTCGCATTTGGGTATGCTGGTATGCCATGGTATGGGATGGTCAAGGGGTGTGGTCATGGCCATTCCAAAACATTTAGCCCAAAAAAAAATAAAAAACAAAAAAAAACAAAAACGAAGCAGAATGCTCGAATGTTGGGAGCATGTTGATTAGGGGCACCCAACGGATTTCCGCTTGGCATACGAAACCGAAAGGAATGGTGAATGGGGGGGGGGAGGCCGCTGCCTATGATATCATTTCCAAATTATGCATGCAACAACAGCAACAAGTTGGCGGTCGGGCCTATCGAATGAGTTGCCCAAATATCATTGCCTGGCAATTCGAGTTATTTGCGTTTTGCCGGAAATATCTTCCAACTGTTGCTGCCGCCTAACGGTGGCTGCTGCTGCCGCTGCTATCGATTTGACGATAACAATCAATCAGTTCTGGGCCGGGGAGTCTTGTGTGTGTGAGTGGGTGGGGGTGTGCTGTGGGAATGTTTGCTGATAAGAGGCGTGTCTCAGCGACGTTGCAACGTAGCGCAGAATAGTAGTCATATTCCGAATCGAAAAATGATATCATCAGCAAGCAGCTCGCTCTCCTGCTCCACACACCATGATGCAGTTTTATGGCAAACAACAAAAAAATCGTAAAAAAAAAAAACACACACACACACACAAAAGTGAATAAGGAGGAATTCACAGAATACAATTGTAGTATGTAGGTGGGTAGGTGGGTTAGGGGTAGGAAAGGAATTCAAATGTTTCCCCCCGAAAATACAAAGCACACTCCACTCGAGCATACACACAGGAATACACATATATATCTTTCGATATGGATATATCTACGAATAAATACTTATTGGGAGGGGGCATTGGGATCTTACTCTTACTTTTTGGATACTCGCTGTTCTGCGGGGGCTATTCGAAATGTTCGAAATTTATTCTCGGATTGTGTGTTGGCGCGCGCACGTTGAAAACGAAACTGAAAAAGCGTTTCGCTTTTTTGCCAACAAGCGAGCGAGCCCCAGCCCCAGCCCCAGCCCCAAATACAAGTCTCAGAGCAGCGTCGCAGCCAACGCCGGCTGCGTCGTATTCGAATGAAAACAAAATCAAGCAGAAGGCTACAGAGCAGCGCTACTGCGACACTCGACTAGTAGTTGCCCAGCAGAGTCAGTTGCCCGTTCAGCAGTGTATACAAAGTTCAGCCAGAAGCAAAAGGCAGACTTAACCCTAAATTCTCATATTCTTACATTAGCACATAACCTCACAAAGTCTATAAAGTTTTAATTTAAATTCACCGTGGGAAATACTTTTACCTGTACGTGTTGCACATATGTACTCTCTCTCTTAGCAACTACAGGGTATCATCACGAAAGCACAACAAGTTGAAAGGCGTCGGCCACATTGACTGGGGCTGCTGCCTGTCTATCGCTGACGCGCTGACGTCATGATGTCATCGTCGTGTAATCGTCGAACGGTGAGCATTCGCCGCTGGTGGAGTGTCTGTCTGTCCTCCGGGTCGGGGCCAACATACCCAATAAAATAGTAGTTATGGTTTTCAATGCATTTAGCGGCCTTAAACGCGCCCCCGGCACGCACTACGCATTGTAACTGTTCCTCAAAGCACACACACACACACACACACACGCACACTTCACCCAGAGAGAGAGAGAGAGAGAGAAAGATTGCACCTATTATTATTTGAAATGTATTTACGAGCATTCTGAGTCAGCGTTAACCGATTGCCAAGGAAAGTAAAAAAGATAGAGAGAGAGAGAGAGAGAGAGAGAGAGAGTGTGAGTGGGTGACGGAGAGAGTGCCAGTGGCAGTGGCTATGTCAGTGAGAGTAGGTGAAGGCCCCTCAAGCAAAACGAGTGAGAGCAGCAGCAGATGTGCTCTGGTGTATGTGTGTGTGTTTGTGTGCTCTATGAGTAATGCAATATTCCTAGCAATAATACTACTGCCTTAGGGGTCATGCCATTCCAACGATCCCAGTGCGATACGATGATGAATTTGGACCCTCAGATGATTGTTCCCTTGCCAATACCTTTAAGAACTGCGAAGTAGAGGAAGAAGAATACAAATATTAAAGCTTCCTCAAGGATATGCTGCATAAACTTTCTGGGGAAGAGGCACCATTACTAACTACCACAAAAATAGATCTATTGCTTATCTTACAATTACTCTTAAACGATCGCAGCTCAGTCCTCACATACACAGGACAATTACGTTTCTTGCACAGAAAAGTTTAGCTGAATAATTTATTTATTTATATAAGCACGTTTACTTATACAATTCTGTAAAGAATGACTGTTAGTTTGCTTTAAATAGAATACTTATTAATTTGAACAAAGGAATATTATATGTATTTACCAACACTCCCGACTCCCGTTTCTTTCTGGCCTCCACGCCACCGCCGAAGCTAACGAAATCGGCATTAATCTCTATTATATAGTTAACTATTAGCCATTAGCCATTTGCCAGTTGTTCTTAAGGCAATGAAAAGCTTTCTTTTTTGGGTTCTCAAATGTATTTTTTTTTTTATTTTATTTTATTTTCCATTGATCTCGCTGATGAATGTTTGACATGTGAATAGGCGCATGTACGTATGGGATGTGTGAGTGGTATATAAGATGTATTTATGAGTGTATGAGTGTGCTGAATGTTGGCGCATTCCGATGTGATGGGTGGGTGATTGGTTGGTTGCTTGGTTGGTTGGGTGCTGGTGCTGGTGCTTATGCTTGGTGTGATGGTGGGTGCTGGTGGTTTGGTTTGTATGCTAAATGCATTTGCTTAGTTCAATTATAAATCAAATCCTACTTTCAGTACAATTTTGTTTAACAAATCTTGTTTCGTCCCTACATCCGTTTTGTTTTTGTTTTTGCTTTTGCTTTTGTTTATTCTTTTCTTCATTTTCACCTTCTGCTGCTGTTGTGTGTTCGTGTGTGCCTTTGCGTGTGTGTGTGTTTGTGTGTGTGTTTCGAGTGTGTGGGTGGGAGCAATAATTAAGGCTAATTTATATTAAATGTAATTGCTTTCGTTTTTGGGGCTTCTTCCTCTCTTCACCTCACTATCTATATCGAGCATTAGTTGAACTAGATCGATCGACAGTTTTGTTGCTTGGTTGTTGTTGTTGTTGTTTGTGGTGTTGTTGTTGTTGTTGCTGTGGTAAGGGAAAACAATCTATACACTCTCTTCATTCTTTAGGTATGGCGCGGCATGGCATAAAGAAAGCTGTTATCAAAAAAAAAACACATCAACTCCCAGCGAGCAAGCAGCGAGCAGCGGCCTGCCTCGTGTGTTGCCATCCTGCTCTGTCTCGTGTGTGTGGTGTGATTTCATGTGTGTTTGTGTGTGTGTGTGTATGTGTGTCCTATGTCTGTTGCTGTGTGTGTATGCTTGTCTTCCTTTTTTGTTGGTTTTCCTTTTTTCGATATTTCTGTTTCTGTTTTTGCCGCTGCAACACACTGCCCGGCTGCTGCTGCTCCTCCCAAACTGTCCTTGACCCTTAGTCAAGGCCATCGTCGACAAAGTCCGCCGAATCCTTCTTGGCCTTCGGCTCGCTGCTATCACGGGGCGTCTCTTTCTCCTCCTTTTCCTCGCCAAAGGCAGCTCCCGGGCCAAAGGTTGAGTCGGCACCGGGGAAGAACTGCTTCATCAAGTTGAAGATCTTCGGGTTGGACACATACTTGGAAATGTTGCCCGGATTGGAGAGAATATCCTGCATGGCGGCAGCCACCTCAGGGTCCTTCATCATGCCCAGCATCTCGGCCATTTTGGGGCCGCCGGGCATGCCACCGGGCATGCCGCCAGCGCCACCAAGGTCGGGGAAACCGCCAGGAAAGCCGCCGGGGAAACCGCCAGGGAAGCCACCAGCAGATCCACCGGGAAAGCCGCCTGTCGAACCAGCCGAGGCCTTTTGTTTCTCCTGCTCCTTGCGTGCCTTGTTCTGGGCACGCAGACGATCCTTGACCTTGCGTTCGGCCTGTTTGCGCTCCTGCTTGACACGATGCTGCTCGATCTTCTTTGCATTGGGCGTCACCTCGCGCAGCCACTCGTCGGTCTCCTCGTCAAAGTCCAGCTTGCAGGCCTGGCGCAGATCCTTGGCGGCCTCCTCGAACTGGCCCAACAAACGGTGGGCGCGTCCACGAAACTTGTGCGCGGCCGCCGAGTCGCAGTTCAGCTCAAGGGCCTTATCGCAGTCACGGATGCAGGCATTCGGCTTCTTCAGCTTGAGGAAAGCCTGGCCGCGCTTGGCATAGTAGAGTGCGTTGCCTGGATTCAGCTCAATGGCCTTGGTGTAGAGGCCGACGGCCTCCTCGAACTTTTGCTCACCATACGCCTTGGCGGCCTCGCCGCGCACATCGCCGGCCTGGTCCATCTCCTCTTCGGTGACCTCTTTGTCGGAGTCACCCATGGGCTGGGCCGGGTCAAGGTCGGGCTGCAGAACGCCTGTGGTGGGTAGGTGGGTGTGCAAGGGAATATCGATTAGCGAGAATGCAAACTGCAGCAAAGCACAGTCTTTGGACTGTTCGAACAATCTGGCAAGTCACGTGACTCGGCAAAAAATAAAGAAGTGTTTTGCCAAATTTTGACATTTGCCTGGGGGAGTGGCTGCATCTACGCACCTTCCATATCGAGCTCAACATCGGACTCGGACTCCGATGCAGTCTCGTCATCCTCGCTGGCATCCGAATCGATGCTGACTCCCTCGGAGTCTGGGGTCGAGGCACCAGCGCCGGCCGGCTTCGATTTGCCACCGGCATCGCCGCCAAATGGACATTTTCTGGAAATTTCGATAAGCAACAACAAAAATGTATGTGCAAAAATGTGCGAGCATGTGCAAGGAGGAGGGTGGGTCGGAGGTGTGATGGTAGGGTGCAGCACAGCACAACTTACCCGCCTGCAGCGGCGTTTGGCATCTTGAAGTCGCCTGCCGGCACCTGGCCGCCAAACTTTTCAATAAAATCCTTCACAAATTTCAGCTCCGGCACATTCAGGACCGTCGGATTCGAGTCCACGAACTCGATGAAGCTCTTCAGCTTCACCAGGTCATCTTTTTCCATCGGTGATGCCATTTTTCGTATTTTACTTTTATTGCAAGCAC
This sequence comes from Drosophila bifasciata, assembly GCA_009664405.1. Taxonomy (NCBI): domain Eukaryota; kingdom Metazoa; phylum Arthropoda; class Insecta; order Diptera; family Drosophilidae; genus Drosophila; species Drosophila bifasciata. Next base: position 36,360,372 of record CM019041.1, read on the forward strand.
TTATTTTCCAAGTTTTTTTACGTTTCTCTCAAGCCTTTTACGTTTGACTTTTTTTCTGCCGAACAGTGTGATCAGTGTGACCGTTGAATTATCTATGAAATATACTGTAGCACCCTCAGATATATACGAAAAAATACCGTACATATACTGAGGAAAAAAAGCACGTAGCCTGCTAAACAACTCTCTATTTAAATAGGCTAACCACCTAAAGTTACACTGTGTTAATATTTCCAAAGTGGGGAAGCCACCACGAAGGGAGAGAGAGCGACCGAATGTCAACTCAAACTAGAAAGTAATTTTGATATCCAACACGACTTAAGGGAGCGTTGCTCTACTACACAATTTGTAGTATTTTTTGTGCGCTACATGGAGTGTGGCGGTCATTTTGAAAAATGTATTAAAGATACCATTATATACCGATACACCGTAAAGATACTTTAAAATCGATTTCGACTCGAAGTATTTAATATACGATATCGATATGAAGTGTTAGTTCAGCCATGAACCGAACCACATGACTCATCAGTTTTGGCTGATGCCGCCGCTCTCACTGGTTCACTGGTTCACGGTGCCGCTCACACTAGTTCTAGAAGTTCTGCCTTGTGTCACCTCTCACACTGGTTCGAGCGCTGGTTCCAACGAAGCCAACGATTCTTGGGCGTTAATTTCAAAAATAAAAAACTTGCCATTAGGCCCCGGCAAAAAATCCCTCCCACCACTCAGAATTTTGCAATCATTTTAGTATTTTTTATTTTCAATGTTTCGTCTTTTGTTTTTTTATTGTTTTTCGGTTTTTGCTTTTTGTTCTCTTTTGTTTTGTTTTGTTTTCGTTTCTTTTCTCTTTTGTTTGGGGAATTAATTTATTAATTATTTTTTAATGTTTACTTATTGATTTAGTATCTTCCTTCCACTTCCACATCCACTCAATCTCTCTCTCTGTCTCAGTTGCTCTCATTTTTCGCCTCGACACGCCTTCTTCCTTCGTGCTTTCTTTTGCTTGCCCTCCTCCCTCCACTCTTTTGTTCTACCATTTTTGAGTTTCCTTTGATTGCCATGGGTGTGGTGTGGCAGCGGTGGCGGTGGCGGTGGTGTTTGGGGCGGGGAGAGCGGGATGAGGGTGGGGACTGGAGTTTGCGGGTTGGATGGGAGCCGGAAGCAGGAAGCTGGGAGCAGAGGCGATGGCGGTGGCGGTGGCTTTTAGGGGGGGCTTTCCTGCTCTGAATGCATTCTTTTTCTCCTTTCATATTTCTCTGCCTGCACCCTTTTTCGTTTAAATAATTTTTTAGCATAACTATTAAATAATTTGTTTATATATATATAATATATATATGTATATACATATACATATATACATATGTATGCATATTCGGGTTTCGTTTTTAGCTTTTCACGTTTCTCTGCTCTTTTCTCTCTCTCTCTCTCTGTTCAATTTAAGTTGTGTTTTTTTTTTAATATAATTATTATCATAATTATTATTTAATAAATTACTCAACAAATAATTCAATTGGTTTTCTGTTCATCTCCAGTGATGCTGCTGCTGCTGTTGCCGCCTTCATTTTGTTGTATTCTTCGTTCCCACCACATTCCTTGTTCCCTCCTCTGCCTACCGCCCAACTTTTCCTTTCCTTTTATTTCGTTTCCTTTGCTTTGTCTTTGCTTTGCGTTTGCTTTAAGTATATTTATTTTGATTCGTTTAGTACTATTTAAACACTTAGTAGGTATTTAATTTGTTTAAGCTTATGCCATTTTCTCTGTCTGTCCGAAGCAAAAAAAAAAAAAAAAAACACAAAACTAGTGGGGGGTGGGGGAGGGAGGGAAAGGAAATTAAAACAAAAAAAACATCTGTTTTTAAGGTTATATTTTTTTCAAACATTTTGCTTGTTTATTTTTTGTTTCTCTGGTTCTGGTTTCTCTTTTGCTTCTTCCTTTTGTTGGTTGTGTGTGTGTGTGTGTGTGTGTTTGTGTCTATGTTTGTATGTGTGTGTGTGTGTGCTGGGGCCTCGCGCGGATCGATCGAAATCGAAGCCCGTCGAGAGTCGATCCGTGGTATTAAAAAAATAATGATAATGGTACGCCATATGCAATAATAATCATAATAATAATAATAATAGTCCTTTTTTTAAATATGTATAATTTATAATTTAAAAATGTGCATTTTACAAATATTTTATATAGATAGATTCGCGCTCTCTCCCATCCACAAGCTTCATCTCCTTCTCCTGCTTACACCCTCCTCCTCATCCTTCTCCAATCATATTTGATCTGATCCTCACATCCTCGCTCTCTCTCTTTCTCTCTACAAATAAAATCAACACTCACACGCATGCAGTCATCAATCATCAATCAATCATCAGCTAAAAGCTAATGCCAACGTTCACGTACACAATCGGAAACAAATCGGCCATTATATAGTAGTCATCATCATCGTATCGTAATCATTATCGCATTTAGGGCAACAAAAAAAAAGACTTACAAACTGATTGATTGGCTAAAATTAAAGGAAAGTACGTACATAACATATACAAATCGGTTCTGAAATGGTATTTCTGGTTTTTTTTGCTTTGCAGCTTCTTCTCTCTTTCTCTCTTTTTTGCTCCACCTTCTCTGTAGAACTTCTCTTCTTCTACAACATATTTTTTGTGGATGTATTTTTTTGCGGGTTTTTCGTTTGTTTTTAGTTTTTTTAATTTTAATTAGGCATAAATTATTTATATAAATATTTACAATTCATTTTTTGATACTTGTTTTTTAGGGAGTTCTTTTGTTGCTTCTACGTATTCTGCCTTCTGCCTGCTCTTCGGTTCACTTCTGTTCTCCCTTCTATCCTAATGCTTCTGTTTGTTTTCACACAATATTTCATATTCACTTTAGCGCTCTAAAAACTAATTTCTCTTTCAGCATCTCTTTGAAATCATCTTCAAATTGCATTCTCTTTATTTTGCCCATTCGTTGCTTTGGGACAAAGAAAAAAAAAAATGTTCTTTCGCAAGGCATCGCTTGCGCATCTCTTTGTGGAAAGAAAGGCTTGGCTTGGCTTTCTTTCTCTCTCGTTTCTGCAGAGCGTTTTTCCTACCGCACTCTACTGCACTTCTCGCTAGTTTTTTGCCTTGTGGTGTGTGTGTGTGTGGGTGTGTGTTTTTTGTGTGTGGCTTTTATGTTCCCCGATACTCAAAGAGTGTGGGGGATATATTGTTATTTTTTGATCTGGCTTTAGGCAGATCTCATATGGGGGGTTTTACATACATATAGATCTATATATTATTGAAACATTTAGCATGGTAGTTTTTGTTTTTGTTTTTTTTTCTGTTTTTATATAATTTTTTCTTTTATATATATATATATTATAATTCTATTAATATGCCTTGGATATTAATATTTAATACAATTTTACGCATAGTGCATTACAAATATGGTTTAAAAATTAAAAAAAAAATATTTATATATATATATATATATAATTTGTTTGTAATCATATATATAATTTTTTAATAAAAACTATTACATTAGTTTATGATTTAATTAGAAGTATTATTTTACTTCGGATCGTGTTCACACTTTTCTGGATTTTATTTATTACTTTCTTACTTTACTGGTTTCTGGTATATTCTTCCCCTCATTATCTTTCTGTCTACCGTGGCTTCTACTTTTCTCTCTCTCTCACAAACACTTCTGCGATTTCCCATTTCTCTTCGTTCTGTGGCCCTTGTTAAATTCCCAAACAGAAACTAACAAAATTTGAATGTGTTTCCCCCCTTCTCTGTGTATTTTTTTATTCTGGCTTTTTTCGTGAAACTATTTTCTTCTATCTTTTTTGTTTTGTTTGGAATTGCACTCGATTTTGGATTCTGTTTTAGTTTGTTTTTTCCAGAGAGTAGGATGGATGTCTATATACAATATGTATATGGGGATGAAGGATGAAGGATGACGGTGTGTGGTGTATAATGTATGGTGTATGGTGGTGTGGGATTTGCTCGATTAAATCAAATTCAATTCAGATTTTGATACAAAACAAACAAGAAAATGACTTATGGGGGTTGCTTTAAGGAAAACCACCCCCTATATATCTCATCCACGATTTGGGCAATTAAAATCAATTATTAAGTTAAAAAGTGTGTGTGTATGTATGAGTTGTAGAGATGTTAAAATAAAGATTTAACTATGCGTTTAAAACTTAAAGTAAAGGCATCAAAATATTCTGCAAAGTCTGTCGGTCAGTCTGTCGGTGTGCGCGGTGTCTGTTCGCGTTATGTGATAATGTTTGATGGTAGAACAAACAAACAAAACCCAAAAAACAATGCAATCACATGTCTCCCGTCTGTCTCCTCCTCTCTCTCTTCCTTATTGCTCTTTTCTGGTATTATATTCTATTCGCTTCTTCACTTGCTTCTTCGATACTGCGGGGGGGGCTGCGCTATGCTAATTTTCTATTTTCTTTTCTTTATTGGGAGCGGGGAAATTCTTTTTGTTTTGTATTTTGTGTATCGTTCATTTATCATTACTATTTTGTAATACAAAGAAAAAATTGTCAACTCTTTCACTTTCTTCTTTTTCGCCTGTTTGCTGCCATCTCTTGGGAATCGTTTGACTTCTATTTCGGTTTCTCTCTCTTCTACATTCTTCTGTGTGTTTGTGTGTATTTTGGATGCCACTCTACTTACTAATTTACATTTATTATTAGCTTTTTTGTTTATCATAATTATATAGTAATTATTCTGATTGGTATTTTTATAGTTAACAAAAAAAAAGTGTGTTTATAGCAGCCTTTATAAACAATTTTCATCGCAAGCATTTTGCTTGTCCCTCTCTCTCTCTCTCGCTCTCGCTCTCGCTCTTTCTCTCTCTCGAATCCTTCCTCGTCTACCTTTTTACTTGCCTTCTCTTTAATTTTTTGCTTCCATTCTCTGCTTCTGTGCTCTTTCATCTGCTCCTTTTTAATCCTTTCTTGTGGTTTATAGCCAAGACTTTGCTTTGCTTTGCTTCGCTTTCTCCTTCTCTGCTTTGCTCTGCTCTGCTCTTCCCTTCCCTTCTCTTCACTTCTGTTCTGCTCTTTTCTACTCTGATCTCTCTCGCTCATTTGTCGTTTCTTGCTGCTTGCTTTCTTTCTATCCATCCCCTTCTTTTGTTTTTGCTTTACGCTTGTTTATCACATTTAATATATATATATATATATATGTACATATATATATATATATTTATATATAGTTTCTTTATATTAAGTTTTTTGTTTTGTTTTTGCTTTCGCATTTTGCAGTAGTTTTTGTTTTGTTTTGTTTGCGACTCTCTGGAAATATTCTGCTTCTTACTTTTGCCGTGGTTCCTTCCTTATTCCGGTTTTTGTTTTGTTTTGTTTTGCTTTTATTAGTAATAATTTCTCCATCGCAGCAGCAACAACAAATCATTGCATTGGCAGTGTGACATGACGCGGCACAGGCAGCAGCAGCCCTGTCCTAATCCTATCCTCTTCCTTCCTGTCTGTCTGTCTGTCTGTTGTTGCTCTTTAGAGCAGCTCTTGCTGCAGCAGCAGCATCTGTTGTTGCTGCTGCAACTGGGCCTGCTGCTGCAACTGCTGCTGCTGCCATCGCTTATATTTGCCCTGATAGGCGTGCGGTGATGTCGTCTCCGCGCCGGTACTTGTACCCATGCCCGTACTTGTACCCGTATTCGTACCCGTGCAGGTTGTCGTACTCATCAATCCCAGTCCCAGGCCCATGCCCGTTGTCATCGATGTGGATGTGCATGTGGCTGCATTGGCCACCACCGCTGACATGGCCGCCGGCATCGTATGCTTTGTGTTTGTGGTATAATGGCCGCCGCCTGCATCCATCACAGTCTCGTAGCAATAGGCCGCCGCATCCAGCAGCGAAGCCGCATAGTTGCTGCTGCTACAGTTCAGTAGCTGATGATGATGTTGTTGGGGTAGTTGTTGATGTTGTTGTTGTTGAAGTTGTTGTTGTTGTTGTTGATGGTGGAACTGATGCTGATTGTGAAGATAGTTGCTATGATGTTGGCTGTGATGATGATGATGCTGCTGTAGTTGTAGTTGTAATGTATTTGCTACTGGTAGTACTGGTGCTAGTGCTGCTAGTTGGTTATGCTGCTGCTGCTGCTGTTGATGCTGCTGTTGCAGCTGCAGATGTTGCAACTGTTGCTGCTGTTGTGCGGCCGTTGCTGCTGCTGCTGCTGCGGCGGCGGCGGCGAATTATGAATTGGAATTGCGTTTAGTTGGCAGCTAGGATGAGCTGGACTGATTCATATTTCCAAACATGTGGGCTGAGAACGATGTCTGGCCGGTTGAATTGGCCTGCGATGTCGACGACTGTTGCTGCTGTTGCTGCTGCTGCTGCTGTTGCTGCTGCTGTGCCTGCTGCTGTTGATTGAGTGAGCCCCTGCCATGCTTCGGTATCGGTGGCTGGATATACTCGTGTCTGGCCAATGCAAACACATCCATGCGATCCTCCTTACGATATGCCAAACAGCCACGTATGAAGCTCTGTGCACAAAAAACGCAAAAAACGGGAGGCAAAATATGTTAAATGAATGTTAAGCAATATCAGAAAGGAAAACAGATGGCTCTACTGCGCTTACCTTTGCCTCATTCGAAACGGTTGGCTTATTGGAGAACTGCACTTCGGTGGCTTTCAGTATGGTATTCTCCTCTAGGATTGTGGCCTGCGACTGGTTATGCCCAAAGGGCTTCTTGCCATACAGACACTGATAGAATATCACACCGACACTCCAAACATCCACTTTTGATGAGATTTTTGGTGGATTTTTGCCCACAACGAAACATTCGGGTGGCAGATACCTAAAACAAACAAATATACAAATTAGTATAGGAATCCATTAAACAAGAAAGAAATGGGATGGGGATGGGGATGGGGAAGGGTACATACCAATACGTGCCCGCTCCTTGGGAGGTTAGATCCATGCCATGATCTGGATTATAGTTCTCATCATCCATCACCTTGAGAGGCCAAAGTCTGTGATCTTGATCTCGCCACAGACATTACCCTCCGTCAGCAGTATATTGCCAGGCTTCAGATCGTAATGGATAACCGGTGGCTTAATCTCATTCAGATACTTGAGTGCAGATACAACCTACAAAAGCAAATGGATCCAGGTTTCAGTTGAAGTTCCAGTATAGTCTCCAAAATCACTCACCTGCATTATTATCGAGCGCGCTTCACGCTCGGGTATAGTCTTATGTTGCTTCAGATAAAAGTCCAGATCATGGCCATCGCAATACTCGAGTACGGTGCAAAATGAATTCGCATCAATCTCAAACACATCATAGAGCTTCACGACGCGCGGATGATCCAATGCCTTGTGGATGTTGTATTCCCGCAAGGCGTGTCTGATGATGGGGAGGATAAACAGAATGATACGAGAGGTCACATTAGCATATGGCTGTAATTGGGAATTGGTCCGCCGTTCCCACCATACAGAATTTATGTTCTTCTAACATTTAATAATTCTAATCTAACTCCTTGTATCCGTTCACTTATGGGAAGTCTAAAAGGTTCGTTTACCCTTTCGAAAATATCTTAAGAAACAGGGGGCGGGCCAAAGTCTTGGGATACATACAATATAGATCATAATATATCAGATGCTTCAGAGCCAGTTCTGTGCTAGTTCCAATGGGGATTATCTTACATCATAAAATCTGTTTTTCTCTGCATAATATCAAATACAAGAATCCCAATAATATCGCTTTTGCACATCGATAAGGGATCGTGTAGGAAGGGTGTATAGCCGTAGGAAGTCTGTTACGCTAGGTTTCCAGGCAGAAACGCACCTAACGACCGAGGGGCGCTACCGCATGACGCGTTAATCAAATATTCGAGGAAAAGCGTCTCAGCCATTCATTCAAAATTACAAAATACTAATACTGCAAATGCAGTGCACTCCTGAATCAATCCATCTATCTTGTCTGTTTATAATTCTCGTATCTTATAGATTAATTCATTCCAGTGCTTGCAAGCCTCTCTCTGTTCTGCTCTGCTGCCTGCTCTTCGGCTTGCCTCGCCTTGCCAACTCACTCGCCACTACTCACTTGATATAATTAGCTTTCTTATCCTCCTTCCAATCCTTGTTTAATTGGTGCACCTTACATGCGACATAGCGTTGCTCCTTGAGGTCGAAGGCCTTGTGCACCTCGGAGAAGCCGCCCTTGCCCAGCAACATCAACAGCAGATATCGATCGTTCAGCACGGGATGATTATTGAAGCGCGACTGCAAAGGAGGACTCGTTATAGAGAACCCAAATGGAATGCCCTCGCTATCCTTGTCTTACCTGATCTTCATTGAGTATACGCTTGAGTTCACGTATGTGAAGGTTACGCTCCCGCTCGAGCTTCTCCATCTCCAGCTGCAGATCGGCGTCCTCCTTCTTGAGGGCGTTCTGTCGCAGCTTGAGGATCTCATCATATTCGTAGTACTCCTGCGCTGTGTATGCGCCCGAGACGGGATCGGGCTTGAGGAACGTCCCCGAATCGGAGCAGCTGCCGCTGTCGTTGCCACCAAGGCCGCCTCCGCCTCCACGGTCCGACAGGCGATCGCCCACGCCGCTATTGCCGCCAACATTACCGCCAGAGCCGCCGCCGCCATTGTGCAGGAGCTGGGCCTGATTGGCCTGCGTGGAGTTGGAGCGTGAGAGGCCGCGACCGCTGCCGCCGCCACCGCCACCGCCGCCACCACCACCGACACCTCCGCCGCCACCGGCACCACCACCAAGGGCTCCCGAATTTTGGACACCCAGGCCACTGTCTACGCTGCCAGCGGCACCACCGCCAACACCACCAAGGCGATCACTGCCGGGGCCACCGCCGCCGCCGCCTGTTAGCTGGGAGGAATCATTGGAATTGGAATTCTGCTGCTGCTGGTTGTTCTGGTTGCTGTTCTGGTTGTTCCGCTTGCGTCCGGACTCCGCCGGACGCTTCTTCATCAGCTGTTTCTTCTGGCGATCGATCTCCTCGCGCTCGGCAGTGATTTCCTCCTGCCGTCGGCTCAGCTCCTGGAACGCATAACCGTCCGTCCAGTTCTCCTGCAGAGACACACAGAAAGAGAGAGCATTAGAGATTAATTGCTGATTTCATCCTGGCTGGCTGGCTGGCTGGGAATACTCACCTGGAATGTGGCGCCCACTCGCTGTGTAACAAACTGTCCCAGCCTCAGGCGATTCTGCATGCACTTCTGGCGCGCCTCCTTCTTCTCGATGCTGCTCTTCTCCTTAAGCAGCTTCTTCACGACATCTATGCACTTGGCAATGTGGGACTTGTGCTGGTCGATCGTCTTCTGGTTGCCCAGTATCTGGCACTTCTGCTCATCCGACAGTCTTGTCATCTCGTCCAGCTTCACCTTCCCCGACTCGTGCTCGGCCTCCCGCTCCTGCAGCTCGTGCAGCGACACCTCCGTCTGTGTCGCCTTGCTGTATGTGATCGTCGAGGGCATTGGCGGTGGCGGCGGCAAAGGCGGACCCACGCCCACGCCTACACTCACGCCCACGCCCATACCGCCAACGCCCAGAGAGCTAAGCTGGTGGGGATGTGAGGCCACAACGGCCACTCCACCTGGCCCGCTGGCCGTCGATGTGGCGGGTGGCCCGAGCTGCTGCTGCTGCTGTTGCTGTTGGGTTTGGGCCGACTGCGATTGCGTCTGGATGAGGGGCGGCTGAATTGAGGCCAGACTGAGGGCGTGCCCCAGGCCGACGACCACATGCGAAGGAACCATTTGATTGGAAGTCTGTGGCTGCTGCTGCTGCTGCTGGCGTTGCTGCTGCTGCTGTTTGCTGGAGTTGACGTAGTGGAAGTCCGGTCCAGTTTGTTGTTGTTGCTGCTGCTGCACTTGGCTGGGCGCCACCTGCGTTTGTGGACTAGCGGGATACAGGGAGTATGCGCTGCTCGTTTGCACCTGGCTGGTCTGCACCTGCACCTGGACACTGGAGGCGGGCACTCCTCCCGACGCAACAGATACAGTCGGCTGCTGCTGCTGCTGTTGGGTGGTCTGCTGCTGCTGCTGCTGGGCGGATGAGGGTGACTTGCTGCCGGTATGGGTCCCGCGTAGTGCCGCAGAATTACCACCCGCTCCAACGCCCACTCCCACGCCAACGCCAACGCCGACGCCCACTCCAACGCCCGACTGCTGCTTGTTGAAGTAGTCGTTGATCTTCTTGTTGTCGCCGCCGGTTAGCATGAGACGCGCACTCTTGCCGCCCGCTCCTGTGCCAGAGCTGGAGCTGCCACCGCCGACACCGACACCGCCGGCACCACTGGAGAGACCTCCAGCGCCACCGGCGCCGCCTGGGACGCTCGTCCCACTGAGGCGTTCGCCTAGAGCAAGGCTCATGGGCACCTTGGACATATCACGAAAGGGCAGGGACTTGCCCTTGAGGCTTCCCCCCAGCCCGCTGCTGTTGTTCACGGCACCGCTCGAGCCGCCACCCGTACCACTGGCATCCTCCGCATTGTGTGGCATCTTCCGTTTGCGCTTCCGCTCGGCAGGCGTGCGCGGCTTCACCGGTGTGGTGGTGGTGCTCGCCGCCGATGTCGCTATGTACATGTCATTGGCCCCTCCAACGCCAACGCCTCCGTTGTTCGAGTGCTGCATCCCGAGAGTCGGTGGAAAACTGGGGCACTGCTGCACCGAGAGACCGATGCCCGCCGCCGCTGCTGCTGCCGCTGCTCCGCCCAGAATATCGTTGACATCCTTCTCGCTGTGCGAGGAGCCAGTGCTCATATTCGAGTCGGGATTGCTGCTGCCCCCAGCCGCTGCAACCGCTGCCACCTGCTGTTGTTGCTGGTGTTGCTGGTGCAGGCTCAAGGATTGCTGGTGGAAATGCTGCTGCTGCTGTTGTTGCTGCTGCTGGTGCAGCTGGTGTGGGGGCAGCAATTGATGGGGATGCTTTTGAAGGATTTGCAGGTGTGGCTGTGACAGTAACTGCTGCTGCTGCTGCTGCGGATTCTGTTGCTCCTGTTGCGTCTGCTGCTGCTGCTGTTGCGAGCTGTGATGATTGGCAAAATGTTGCTGCTGCTGCTGTTGCTGTGGAGGAGCCTGCTGCTGCTGCTGCTGTTGTGGGGGCTGCTGCTGCAGCTGCTGTTGCGGCTGCTGCGGCTGTTGGTTGGGATGATGATGGCTTAGGGTTGAAGTGTTCTGTGGGGCCATCTGCAATTGCGCGCCAGCGGACATCTGCAATAAGATTGAAGAGAGAGAGAGAGAGAGATGCGCACATTAGTATTACATTACACTCGAAAAGGCAACAACAACAATAATAGCAACAACAACAACAACAAATAAAACACTTAATTATAGTACAAATAATTTGCACAATCGATCGAAATCTTTCATTTTCTTTGTGCCTATCGATAGAGAGGGGAGATGATGGGAGATGAGATCCAAACTCGCATTCGCACTCTCGCACTCGCACTCACGCTCTCCGTCTGCCAGCGCTTTGCAACACTACACCAGCATTCGGGCTGCGGGTTTTTGTTTTGATCTGCTGGTTCGCGGAGAGAGAGCGCTGCCACCACACACCGAATCCCCAACAGGGTGGCAACACCCCCAGCAGCAGCCGAAAGGAAATGTGCAAAATAAAGTGAGCGAATGAGCGAGAGAGCGAGTGTTTTTTTTTGAGACGGCGGCACATGCAAGAGTAGGGGAGAGAGAAAGAGAGCGCAATGCAATGCGATGATATGATGGTCCGAGTGTCAGTGTTCCCCCCGTCTGTTCATTTTGTATATGAATGTGCCTGTGTGTGTGTGTGTGTGTGTGTGTGTATGTGTGTTTTATCAAAAAGCGAAGGCGCAAAGACAATGAAAACCACACACTCTCTCACTCACACAATGACACATCAAAACCCATGAAACGAAAAGCGAACCCGATGTGTGGAAAAACTAAAGTCGAGAAAAATGAGAAAATGGCTACCCACACCAAAAAAAAAAAAAAAAAAAAAAAATTTGTTCATTTAATTAAAAATCTTTCTTTCACAATTTTTTTTTTGCTTTTTCCACTAATTTTTGCATTTGTTTAAACACATTTTTGTTCTCTCTCTCTTTTAACTCTCTCAAACACTCTCTCACTCTCTTTGTATTTTTGTTTCTGTATTTTCTTTCGTTGGTTTTGTTTTTTTTTTTGTTTTTTGTTTTAGAGGCAACCACAAAATGCCGTTCACCTTTTTTAAACGCCGCATATTTTTCTGCACACACATACGTGGCTCTGCGTGTGTGTGTGTGTGTATGGGTGTGTATTTGTGTGTGTGTGTATTTTCACATTCTATTACAATTTGATCACATTTATTGCCGTTTCTTCTTCTTCTACACTCGTTTCTTTATGCACTCTTTTCTTCCTTTTCTTCGCACTCTCTCTCGATGGCGATGCTGATTCCGATTCCGATTCCGACACCGATTCCCCACGCCCCACCACAACGACTATATGGCACACCGCTCATTTAGTTTATGTTTTATTCACATATAAAATAAATCTATGCAACCAGAGTGTGTGTGTATAATTTTCATTTGTTTCACTTTTTCTTTATTTTTGCACCACACACACAAAATTGTTATACGCGTATTTGTAGCACAGTCGGGGGGACGGTGACGACAGAGACAGAGTGGACAGAGCGGTGCGGCACGGAACGAACGGCACGGGCAAGCCGATGGAAAGAAGGTGAAAAGGGAACGAACAAGACAAAAGAGCGAGAGCAATAAAATGCGGCGCACACACACACAGCACACCGACACTCGGGCACACGGGGAACAGAAGGGAAACAAAAAATACAACGGAACGGAACGGAACGATGACGATGGCGACGACGACGACGGATGATGTCTCGACGCGAGTCTCGAGAGTATATTTTTTTTAATTTTTTTTTTTGCTATTTACCACAGTGATACGCGACAACTGCAAAGAGAGGGAGCGAGAGGTGTTTTTATGTAAAGTATTGCATTCCCGCTCTTCGAGCTGCTTATTTCGCTCTATCGCTCTCTTTGGTCACTCGTAGAGACAGAGAGAGAGAGAGAGAGTGAGAGCAGTGAGTCCAATATCAGCAGGGAGAGCAAGAGTGAAAGACCAATAATCTCGCAATCAAACCGAACGGGAGAGGGAGAGCAAAAGAGCAGTTTTTGTTGTTAGGCAACAAACGAACGAATCAGTAAGTGTGTGAGAGAGCGAGCCCGAAGCCGAACCGTGCCGAAGCTAAGCCAAGAAGAGTACGTACACGAGCACTTTTCGCTCATTTGCAAAAAAAAAAAAAAACGACAACGAAACTTAAAAAAAAAAAAACAACACAGGGCAGCAGCAGCAGGCACCTAAAGAAAAGTACAATAAAAATTAATCCGATTGACAACCGCCGCCGTTGGCTTCGTTTCGTTTCGTTTCGCTCTTCTGACACTGCCCTGCCACTACTGGTGCTGCTGCTTCTTCTTGTCGTTTCGCTCTTTCTCTCCTGCTTCTTCTTCTTCTTCGTCTTCTTGTTGCTCTGACGCTTTTGATAAATATTTTCGCTGCGACTTCCGCGCGCGCGCCCAACCAAAAACAACAGCGAAAGCAAACTACAACAACTATTCGTTTGTAGTTGCTGCTTCCCGCTGCGCTGCGTCGCACTGCTGCTGCTGCTGCGGCTGTGGCTGGGGCTGCTTCTCCTGTCCAACTTCCAACAAGCAGCAGCAGCTGCTGCTGCGTGCTGCTGGCAGAGCTGCCAGGCAGCCAGCCAGCCAGGCCAGGCCCAGGCCCAGACCCAGGCCAGCCGGCGTCTTTGTCAATTCGCGAGCATCGACACTGAAGCTGAAGCCGACGCTAACGTTTACGCTGACAGCGCGGCCAGCCAGCCAGGCAGCAGCAGCAGCAGTGCAAAAACAACAAGAAATCAAAAGGAATTCCATTTTAAATGGGGGAAAAAAGGAGAAGCAGTTTCAATATACACTCTCGGCACAACAATTACTCGTACACCCTCTCAATAAAGTTTTTATTTTATTTGGTTTATGATGATAATTTATAAGAAGATTTAATTTAAGTTTAAATATTCGCATGCAACTTTTTTTGTCGGTGTTAAAATATTATGTACCTATGTAGTTGAACTTTCCGTTATGATTTATGATCTTTTAAAATGTGTACAATTCTTCAAACATGTTGCTAAACAACTGGATTTGTTTATAATCTAGACCAAACATGCTGTTTTTGGCCATTATTTACCAAAGTTTAATGTTTATTTTGGGTAATTCGATACCCAATAAACAAAGCTAAAGGTGAATGCCTCTCACAGATGCTACTGTTTCTGCGTTGCAAACATCTGTTGTAAATTATAATACCTTTTCTTGGGCAAAGGGTATAACAAGCCACAAATGGTAGTAAGTAGGGGGGATGGGATAACAGCCTAAGAAGAGAAGTGGAAGAGGGGGGCATGGGCTGGCACAGCCAGCAAAGTATTAAAGAGAGTGAGTGGGGATGGATATTGGAGAGCAGACTAGAGCAAAGAGTGTGGGAGAGGACAATGATATGGTGGAGGAGGGGGCAGCAGAGCAGTGCGACAGACGACGACTTAATTTTTGGGCCTTGGCTGGGGCTGGAGCTGGCTCTTGCTTCGCTTCGCTTCGACTTGGAAGTCTCCGCGCGTCTCACGAGCGCGTGAATGAGATAAATCTATGATGATGATTATGTTGCAGCAGCCTCTCGAGTGGGTGAGAGCGGGAAAAAGAGATGGGAGGTGGAAATATAGATGGAGATGTGAGAATGCCAAGGCATGCGAAAAAGAGAAACGAAATGAGAATCGAAGAGCGCCCATGGCTCGTAAGCCATGTGGGTGAAGCTTGAAAAAGAGTGATGGATGGAAGCGAAGGGAATTGGGCCGGGTGCGGGAGCGGAGTAAGGGTAATGGGGGTATGCGAGGGTGTGGCATTACGCATGCATTTCTTATTGCAAGTGCTACAAAAAAGAGAGGGCGAGGGAGAGAGATGCATTCCAATGCTGCAGCCAAAAAACTGTGTGCAGTATTTCGCGCTCTCTCTCTCTCTCCCGGAGCGAGGGCTGCTGCTGGTGCTATAAGCGAACCTGTTTTTTTTTTTTTTTTTTTTTTGCTTTGCCAAAATTTGTTGATAACACATCAATACACACTTGCAATTCTGCATCTGCATCTGCAACTGCCTGCATGTGTGTGTGTGTATAAACTGGTTATCCCCTAAAGACGTTGACTTCAAACAGCCGTCGAACCAAGACACCAAACCCAACCGAACACCGAACCTCGGTATCAAACCCCATCTGGCAACACCGCAACTTACAAACACACACACAAATTGTTCAACACATGGTACAATTATTAAAGGTACGGCCAAACTCGACCCTCATATTGCAGACCCATTACATTATGCAATTATTTGCCCCCAAAATGTATTTGCCGAGTGTTCCCCCACCTAAAAGAGGCATACCATGCGCTCACATGTACATATATCCACATTTGTGATGTAGAGAGCAACAGAGAGAAGGGTGGAAACACCAACTTAGGCCATCGAGCAGCGGTATGGTATGTTCGTACCCTCTGAATAATTCTACCATGGTTTAAGTTCACGTCGATGAGTCAAGGTCGAGAGACGTCACGCAAATTTTCGTTTTCATTGCCTTTTGCCCACAAAAAAAAAAAATAAGCGCTCGCACACACACACATACCGTTTTATTTTTAGCCCCCTTCCGACAACGACGACAGACAAGCAGCCCGAAGAGCGAGGCGAGCCGAATGGTCGGTCGCACGAGTTGGCTTAGTGGTGGAGTAGCGGAGGGGTGGTGGGGTTCAAATGAATGAACACAAGCAAAACTAAACGGTTCATTGCTGTGCCGCTGCCGCTGCTGCTGCTGCTGCTGCGGCGGCTTATCCACAACTACGGTTGCGCTGCTGTTGAAAATTTAGGCTATTTTTTTTTTTTGTTTTTTTGCATTCAAATATAAAAATTATTCCAAAGGAATTAAGATTTCTCTTTGGTCTTTAGTTGAGGGTTAATCAACAGCCCACAGACAGAGTCCCGTCTCTTGTAATGGGTTAACAGAAATTGTGCCCCAATTTGTGTGCTGTTAAGAGCAGCGAATGATGGGCGCACAGAAACCGATGCCAACGACGACAGCAATCAGCAGAACGGCGGACAGCGGCAGCGCCACAGCACGTGCAGGCGCGCGCAATGTAAACAGAGAGTAAGAGAGCGGACAGCGACAAAAAGAGAGAGAGAAGACGAAACACAAGAGAACCAAACAAATAAAGAGAGAGGAAGAGAGGAAGAAAAAAAAAAAACAAAAAACTAAACACTCACGCTCTTTGTTAATTTGCGACCGCCGCCGGTGTTGCGTTTGCTGCCATTGCTGGCGCTGCGACTGCGTTTACGTGCGGCGGCAGCGGCGGCTGTTGCCGTTGCGTTTGCTGCGGCCGTTGCCGAGGGCGTTGTGGTTGTGGCAGAGGCCAACATGATGATGATGCTGCCTGCTTGTTTTATTTCTCTGCCTTTTCTGACTGACTCCTTTTCAGTTTTGCGGTTCTTCTATTGGTCTTCTTCTTGTTCGTGGAATGCCAGAGTTAGAGCGATAATCGCTCCATAGATGCGTTTCAAGAGCGGCATAACAGCAAAAACCTGTCCATTATGCCCCCACACTGCTGCATCCTCTCCTAACCATATATAGATATAGAGCCATTCGGCAGAGGGAGGGGGATAGAGAGACAGGGAGGAACAGCTGACACAGTTGCCGGCAAAAATCAGCTGCCTGCTGCCCGTTCGTGTTTTAGAGAGGAGTGTAGTGTTGCTCTGCTCTCCCAGAGCGAGAGAGCACATTCGTTTGATGACGCTCTCTCTGGCACGGCACTTTGGTTATTTTGTGCCGTCTGCTTTTTGTTTAGTATATTCGCTGTATTTTTGCACACTTCTTTACTTTTGCACGTTTTGGCACACACACAGTAACACATGAACATGAACAGAGAAAAAAAAACTTGTCTTTGCTGCTGGTTTTGCTTTTGCTTTTGCACTTGTTTTTGGCTTTGGCTTTGCCTTTGGTTTTGCGGCTACTTTTGCACTTGCTTCTGCTGCTGCTACGGCTGCTGCTTGTTTGCGTCTTGCTTTTGCTGCCTTTTCGATTTTTTGTATTTTAGTAGGAAGTTGGCGAAAAATTGTCCGACGTCGAGCGACACACAACAACGACACGTCACGTTGCTCGCTCTTTAAGTTCGACACTGTTTCGTGATAGAGAGCGGCGACAAGGTAAAATTGGCGAAAAATCTACAACACACACAAAAGCGACAAAAACAACAACAAGACAAAAAATACGAAGCCGCTGTCGCTGCTGCTGTTGTCGACGTACGCGCGACCCCGTCGTCGTCTCTGCAATACATATATATGTTTTTTTTTTTTTTTTCGTATAGATTTGTGTGTGTGTGTGTGTTAACCGAGTAAACTTTTGTGTTTAGCCTCCGCCGCCGTCACCGCGAAACGACACCCGCCACTGTCTTCACTAGAATGCCTCTCTACTACCCCTCCCGCTGTCAGTGTCTCTGCTGCTTCTGCTGCTGCTGCTGTCACTGACGCTGCCGCTGCCGCTACCTCTGCTACTACTGTCTTCTTGATGTTTCTCATTTGTTCTTGTTGGCAAGGCCGCCGCCACACTGCACTGACGCTGCGGCTGCTGCTGCTGTCCCTCTCTGCTTGTAGCGCTGCTTTGATGACTGGCTGCTGTTGTTGCTTGCTGCTCGGACTGATCGGATGCCTCTGCTGACTAACTTGGTGCCTGCTGCGCTACTGATTCTGCCGCTGCTTATGCCGGCCGACTGCATTAGAAAGCTTGCACATTTTGTTGTTATTGTTGTTGTTTGACAGACAGCGCGACGGAGCCGCTGGCTGGGATTTTCACTGCTGTTAATAGGCGCTCAGTACTGGCAGCGACGCAGCATTTACAGCAACATCAGAAGCAGTTACGGTGACAGCAAGCAGCGACGCAGCAGCAGCAGCAGCAGCAATAGCGGTGAAAGCATTTGAATAGAACGGCGGTGGGCCTCCCCTCCCCTCCCCAACACAACACACCCAAACCGCACACCACCGCAACCAATAAATAGCAAAATGTTAACAGTTCTTCTTTGTCTTACACACACACACACTTACACAGGCACACGAGCACTCAAAACATACATACAGTGCTTTAATTAAGTCTTCAGACACGCAAAATGATATTCAACTATTTTTGTATTGAAGTTAATTATGTTAAATACAAGATACAAAAATGGCAAATTAGTTAATTTGTTAGTTTAGCAAGATATATGTATAACAGATTTAAAAGACATGATGTGTGAGGTGTGTGGGGGGCAGAGGGGGTCAGTCAAAGAAGCTGCCTAGCCTAGCTGCTGCTGCTGTTCGAAAACCCTATTGATACACTGTATTATGAACAGCGAAAAATCAACAAATAAAAAAACGAGAGAGAACGTACGGAGTCGCTTCGAACGCGACTCTACTTTTATACCCGTACTCAGTGATTTATGTGGAATTTTAAAATGTTTTATCAGTTTTTACATTTTACATTTTTGCTACATCTGTCATCGACATCTACATCTACATCATCTACATCAGTTCTCACAACAACACACGTACACTGCACGAGGCAGCATGTTTGAGCGTGAGTGTGTGTGTGTGAGAGAAGCTGAAGCAACAATCAACCCCAATAAATGACTTAAGCAGCAATCTGGCGAGGGGAAACACTAACGGCGGGGAAACACTGAATGAACGAAAATTCATTTGATCATTGTGGCTACAATAATGATCCGATCTGAACCAAATTCGGGAAACTGGTAGATATGATCATTTCCTATGATACTGCATTTTTGTTTTTTTTTCTATCTTCAAAATTGTGGATTTTCGTCTTTTGTGGGGGCGGAAGGGGGGCGGGGCGAAATTTTGAAATACACTTGTTCAGGTTTGGTATCACAGGAGTCTTGGCCGAAAGTTTGGTTGCTCTAGCTCTTATAGTCTCTGAGATCCAGGCGTTCATATTTACGAAAAACCAAATCGACTCGATTTTGTGTGAGTGCGAAAGGGATGGAGCGAAGTTTTTGCGTATGTTTTTGTCTATTGTGGCTATATTAATGATCCGATCCGATTCAGATTTAGGCCCCTGATAGATATGGGCTGTCTCTATGATTCTGCATTTTTCGTTTTCTGTTATCTTCAAAATTGTGGACGCCACAGATGTGCGCCCTTTGTGGGGGGCGGAAGTGGGCGGGCCGGAATTTTGAAGAACTTTTCTAGGAGTGAGATACCACATCAGACTGGATAAAAAGTTTAGTTGCTCTAACTCTTATAGCCTTCGAGCAATGGGCGACAAACAAGACGGACGGACGGACAGACGGACAGACGGACAGACGGACAGACGGACGGACAGACAGGGCTATATCGACTCGGCTATTGATGCTGATCAAGAATATATATACTTTATATGGTCGGAAATTACTCCTTCTCTATGTTACACACATCCACTTTTAGCACAAATACAATATACCCTTTTACTCTTCGAGTACGGGTATAAAAACGAGAAAGAACGTACGGAGTCGCTTCGAACGCGACTCTACTTTTATACCCGTACTCAGTGATTTATGTGGAATTTTAAAATGTTTTATCAGTTTTACATTTTACATTTTTTTTGCTACATCTGTCATCGACATCGACATCTACATCATCTACATCAGTTCTCACAACAACACACGTACACTGCACGAGGCAGCATGTTTTGAGCGTGAGTGTGTGTGTGAGAGAAGCTGAAGCAACAATCAACCCCAATAAATGACTTACGGCGCAACTGGAAGGGGACAGCTCGTAGCTGAAAATTCATTTGATCATTGTGGCTACAATAATGATCCGATCTGAACCAAATTCGGGAATCTGGTAGATATGGTCATTATCTACAAAACTGCATTTTTATTTTTTTCTATCTTCAAAATTGTGGATTTTCGTCTTTTGTGGGGGCGGAAGGGGGCGGGGCGAAATTTTGAAATACACTTGTTCAGGTTTGGTATCACAGGAGTCTTGGCCAAAAGTTTGGTTGCTTTAGCTCTTATAGTCTCTGAGATCCAGGCTACACAAAATACAAAAACCAAATCGACTCGATTTTGTGTGAGTGCGAAAGGGATGGAGCGAAGTTTTTTTGCGTATGTTTATGTCTATTGTGGCTATATTAATGATCCGATCCGATTCAGATTTGGGCCCCTGATAGATATGGGCTGTCTCTATGATTCTGCATTTTTAGTTTTCTGCTATCTTTAAAATTGTGGACGCCACAGATGTGCGCCCTTTGTGGGGGCGGAAGTGGGCGGGCGGAATTTTTAAACTTTTTCTAGGAGTGAGAGCATACATCAGTCTGGAAAAAAATTTTTGCTCTATCTCTTTTTAGCCTTCGAGCAATGGGCGACAAACAAGACGGACGGACGGACAGACGGACAGACGGACAGACGGACAGACGGACGGACAGACAGGGCTATATCGACTCGGCTATTGATGCTGATCAAGAATATATATACTTTATGGGGTCGGAAACGCCTCCTTCTGTGTGTTACGCACATCCACTTTTAGCACAAATACAATATACCCTTTTACTCTTCGAGTACGGGTATAAAAAGAACAAAGTAATCGAAAAAATATACAATAAAACCCGCTGGCCTCGTATTAATTTGTTCGAGTGTTGTTTAATTATAGCTGCTGCTGTTGCTGCTGCTAGAGTATGCAGCAGGGGCCGTGACGAAGGTACGTGCTGCCCAAAAATGGTCATTATTATGTGTGTATGCGCAAAAAGGGAGAGCCAAGTGCCAGGACACAGAAAGAGTAAACAATTACGGTTCCGCAAGAAGAACAGAGAGCAATAAAGGAGATACATACATATATCCTGTTCCCCTATATAGGGCTTCGAGCTGCTGCAGCTTACAACTGCAATGCATTTTCCACTAGATTACGGCTTTGAGAGGGCTATACACTAAACTGCATCAGAGCTGATACACTAAACTGCATCAGAGCTGGTGGTGCGAACAAAGGAATGACTGGCAGAGACGAGCAAGATACGAGTGGAGAAAGAGTGATGGAATCTATCTATGCCATTGATTGGGCCATACACTTAAATGCATCAGAGATGTTGAGTAAACAACAATGCAACCCTCAGGTTCTTGGGAATACTATGGTCTGACTGTGAGTGAGAGTATCTTCCTCATTACAAAATTGCAGCTATTGCGTTTTCCAGTTGTCTCACAGTCACGCCTAAAAGTTAAATAAGAAACTGCTCCCTAGCCGTTCCAATTTGTGAATGGAAGGAGTGAGAAGTGGAATCCGTTGGGATTATACATACAAAGATGCTGCATGCCGGCTGATGAGCGACTTCAAGGCGGTGTCAATGTAAAATGGCATCAAGGCCAGAGAGCACACCAAAAAATAAAATAAAATAAATAAAGCCTGCATAAATTCCACTTTTGGACACCATATGCAAATGAAGCAAATCAATTAAGCGAAAATGAAACGGAATGAAATTCAAGACGAAAATAAAATTACGTGCCAATAAACGCGCGCGGGGCACAAGTCGATGGTTGGGAGGAGAGAGGAGATGGCACCACATGTACTATGTACATCAGGAGGAGACTATGTACAAACGGATGAATGACGTGATGATATGTGCGGTATACATATGTACATATGTATGCATGTATGTATGCATGGGTTTATATATGGATGTGTACATTTGTGAGATTTCAGTGGGAGCTTCTCGCTCTATACTCACTTTTGCATATTTTCAATTTTCAAGCAACAACAAAATACAAAATCAATTAACTCGAAACAAAAATTTTCACTCGTTTGTAGTTGTAGTTTTTTTTTCTGTCTCTCCCTCTCTCTCTCTCTCTTTCTATCTCTGTATTGTTGTATCTGTCTCACTCTCCCGCACTGTGGCCTCTTTTTCCTCTTCAGATTTTAGTTGGGGAGATTTTTGTTTGTGTTGCACTTTTATTTGTATTTTGTATTTCGTGTATTTTTTTTTTGTTTTTTTCTGGCTATTTGCTGTTTGCGCTTTGCGTTGATTTTTCCATTTGATTTGTGCAACTTTCACCCGAAAGCCGAGAGCAGCACACAAACAAACAAACAAAAAAAAAAAACAGCCAAATGATTAGGTGAATTTCTACACATACACACACACACAAACACATAAAGACACTCTTTTTTTTTTAGCATATATTTTGGTTAGATTTTAATTTAGTTTTTTGGTACATATGCTTTCCCGAATGTCAGCTGACGTAATCGGCAGCATAACAGCAAAAACAAAAAAAAACACATACACAGAGTGATGGTCGCCAAGGGGAAAGGGGAAGCAGGGGGGGACAAAGGCAAACGGCAAATAAAGAGATTCAGAGTATAAAACAAAAGTTGTTTTTTTTTTTTTTTTTGGGCGTCGCGCGTGTATAGATTGTGTTGAGTAGAGGGGGGGATTTGGGGGCGCTATATAGTAGAGCTGTCTCTCGTGCTGTGTCGTAGTCCGTCGTCAAGTTGACTCAATCAACAAATACACTCACACGTGTGTACCCTATATACACAACACCATGCACATAAAGCGTTCACCATATATACATACATATGTACATACAATATATACCTACATATGTATGTACATACATATATAATTGTAAATTGTTTAGCTGTTGTCGCCATCGCCGCCTCGACAGCAAAAGCAATCAGCACAAAAAAAAACAGCACAACAAAAAAAAAAGCGAAAAACCGAACAAAATAGAGAAACAGAGGTAGACGACGAGAGATGCGAAGCGAAGAGGTAGAGGAGGCATAAGCATGAAACAAACAACAAACAAACCGCAAGAACGGAAAAAAACAAAATACGATTAGCAGTATATAATAATGTTATCGAAAATGTTAAATACTAGCAGCAACGAATCTAACAGAATATCTGCTGCTTCAATCAAGTAGGTCACAATCGCAGCCAACAGAACAACAGAAAACGAAAATATATTTTCCGGATATTTTTTTGCTTTCTTCGAAAAGAAAACTTACTGAAATTTCGACCCACCCCAGCAAGTAGTTTTCCAAAAATTAAATCCATATTCCTTACGATATTTGATACCCCTTTCAAGGCAAACCTCTATTTGCAGATTTGTGTGCAATTTTCATTTGAATATTTAACAGAATAATCAAAATTAACTGTTGCATATTTCTATTACGATTTTCATCTATAGAATAGAATATATTTAAAACAAATATTTATGTTTCTCAGATACAAGCTCAGCGAGAAACTTTTATATTCGCTATATTCAGTAAAACCCCCTTTCCATTTCCAATTATTGATATTTATAAGTCGATTCAGAGCTTTCAAGGTAATTTAAAATTCCATGAATGAGATATAGAGATGATGATCGCATTCTGAGATTCCATCGAACAGTTTCGCCGCATCATTTAAACTCGTTGCTTAATGAGAAATTTCAATTTCATTTTATTCAATTTTTTTAACTTTTTACAACAGTAATTCCTTCTGCTGACGCTTTTGACAGATTTATCGAGAGCGCTTATTTTGTCCACTTAATCGACACACATTTTCTGCACTTAATCGATGTGCAGTGTTGCAAAAAGATTGAACTGGAGTTGCCACACGATTTGCAAAAAAAAACGCCATATATGGGTCGGCGGCGATGTGTGTTTCACTTTCCTAGTGTTTACTGTAGAGAGAAATGCACTTCCTTCCCACACACACACAACCAATTGACATTTTTCTTTGAATTGAATTTCCTCTTTTGCATGCCATTTTAATTAAAAATTATTTGCCATCACAAAATAATAATAAAAATGATTTAATTTAATTGTATTTTTGCACCAGACTGACTAAAGAGCGGAACGGTGGGGCGAAGAGGAGGTTGGAGGGTGAGGCAGAGAGGGAGAATAAATTTGAAACAAATGCCTAAAATATGCGACATTCGACGACAACGACAACGACGACGTTTGACGTTGACGTTTATCGGTTTGTCTTTGTTTGTCGTTGGCCTTTTGTTTCTCTTGTTTTTTCTTTGCTTTTCTGTTGCCTTTTTGATAACGAACGCGTCGGTGGCGATGGCCGTTGCGGCAACGTTCCCGCAGGGGGGAGACGGGGACGACGGCGATAACGACGAGTGAGCGCACAAAAGCATCGAGAACGTAAGCGAAACAACAAATTAACATACCGCGAATATTAAAACAAAACACAATGGCGAAAAAACAGAGAGAGCCCCCGCCGACTGCAGTGCACAAAGTTACGCACGCAAAAGAGAGCGAGAATGTGTGAGAGGGAGGAAGGAGGGGAGGTCGGCTCGTATCGTTAGGCATCGGTTGAGCAAGGTGAAAGAGGGCAGGGGGGGGCCAGTAGTCGAGAGAGTATCCAACATGCGAATGCCACAGCAGAGCGAGTGTAGAAGGAGGGAGAGAGGGAGAAGCGAGACAGCGTCTAATTATGTTGCACAAACAACAACAGCCTAAGCCAGAGAGCCATAGCGAAAGAGAGCTTGATCCAAGGTGTATTTAAAACAAGGTGAGGCATTCCACCATTCCACCCAGTACCAACTATTTTTTTTCTGGATTACAAAATTTGCTAGCTGTACTCTTCCTGTGTCTATCCTGAGAGGGCGACCCTCGGTGGGAAGGCCTCACCCTGCAATTTATACACTTTTGGCACACGACCCACTCACTCACTGACGACGCGACGACCGACCCGACATTCGACGAACGACAACGACAACGACGACGACGACCCACGACAACACAAAACGCAGCGAGTGAGTGGGACCCAAAAAGAATAAAAATTAACACTCGCTCCATTGCTCTCTGGCTTTCGCTCTCTGCCTTTGCTTTTGCCTGTCTCTCCCTCTCTCTCACACACTCTCTGTGATGGACACAATTTGAAAACAGTTTAATTTACTATTTGAGCAAAAACAATGAGCACACACACACACACACACACAACCAAACACTTCTCACACACACACACACTGCAAAAAAAAACACACACACAAAAAAAACTAAAAAGGAAACGAAAGAAATAACAAAAAAATATATAAGGCAAACTGACGTTTTACGATGGCGTTTTTTTTTCTTTCTTGTTTTTGTATTTTATTTGGTTTGCGCTTCGTTTTGGCTGCGCGTGTTTTTCGTTTCAGTTATTATTGAGACTAAAAATGCGGCGTGAGATTTGATTGTGAGTAAGCGCAAAGCAGAGGCCAGCCAGGCAGAGGGAAGAGCAAACAGCAAGCACACCACAGCACACCACAGCACAGCACAGGCAGAGAGGCAAAGCAGCAGAGGGAGAGGGCAGAGGCAGTGCCAGTGCCAGTGGCAGAGGCAGTGGCAGAGGCAAGAGCAGAGCTAAAGCGCCGCGCAAAGCACGGCGCAAAGCAGCAGCAGCAGCAGAGGAAGAAGAAGAAGAATAAGCAGTGGCGAAGCAGCAGCAAACACCGACACACACACACATTCAAATACAAAATAAAAGGCAGAAACACACAAGCCATGGACATGGACTTGGTCACATATGCTCAGGAATGGAGAGGGGAGGGAACGGAAGGGGCAGGAAAGCTGCAAATTTACAAAAGTAAAAGCTAGAGAATTGCGAAGAAAGAGGGATGTGGAAGGGACAAAAAGAAGAAGAAGATGTAGTCGAAAAAGTGGAAAAAAGAAATTGCATATGAAAGAACAACAAAAAATAAGAACAAACAGAACAGGAGTAAGAGAATGAATAGAAGCAATGAGAAGAAAATACAAACAAGGAGACAAAAAAGGAGTTGGAATAGCAAGGAAGGGGGAGAAACATTCGAAAGATAATAGAATTACAAAATAATATAACGAATCGAAAGAGAATGAATAACAGGTATAGAAGACATACGAAGAAAGGCAAGAAAAGGGAGAAGGAGAACCAGAAAAGGAGAATGAGAAGGAATAAGAAACAAAAGAACGAAAAAAAAGAGTAATCAAGATACTAGCGAGAAAAATGGGGAAATACTTAAGAAGTAAAATCAAATTTCGCGGAAGCAACGGAATAGATAACAGAAGGAGGACAGACGAATGTGGAGAAAAAGAGATGAAGGAAATGCTAGAGGGAGAGAGGGGAAGAAAGCAGTGCGTGGGGGTGGTGGGGGGAAAGCTTAGCAACTGATAAAACTGTCAAGTGTGTGTGGGGGGGGGGGCGTCTAACCAGGAAGGGGCGTGGCAGCGCAAATTTCGAATTTGTTTTGTTCTTGTTCTTTTTTCTCATTTTTGTTGTTGTGTTGTATCAACAACAGAAAAATTCTGTCATATGAGGTAATCGACGTCTTTGTATATCGATTTTCTGTTTATCAAAAGCAAAACAGAGAGAAACAAAGTGAGAAACAGAGAAACAGCAAAAGAGCAAGAATAGCCAACCAAAACATAAAGTATGCCAGACAAAAGAGAGAGACAAACAGGTACAAACGGTACATTGCCGCATCTGGTTGGTGGGTTACAAATTTAATTATTTAAATTAAATTATATTAAACAAAATAAAATTAAATTAAAATCTAATTGAACTGCTTTCTGTCAAAAAAGTGCACTGCTTTGAAGTTGGATGCTCCTCTGCTCTCTGCTTTCAAGCTGAACCCATGCACTGCTTTCACGATGAAATCAACACTGCAGCATATGAAGGTCAATGCGCGCTGCTTTACAGAAGGATTGGGGGCTGGTTTATGGGGTTTTCTGCTCGTATAGCAACTGTATTATAATCGATAATCGATAGTGTTGTGAAATGAACGACCAACGACCACTGACTCTGGCTGTGGACAAACAGCTGTTTTGTTAAATCATTTAATTATTAATTATACATTCTTGACACTACAAATGAATACAATATATTCATGCATGTGAACACTACTACTACTACTACTGATATCAAAATGAATTCCTATAGCGATCTGCAGGTCTATGTGCAGATCTTTCCACACCCACAAAACGAATACCTCGGGTTCTAGTAGTTCTACCTTCTAGAGTGTACATATGTACATATATTTGCCATTATGATGTCTAAAGCGAATGGAATTTTGTATAAATAATAAATAAAGCAATGAAAATATACTACACACACACATACGTATGTATAGTATGTACATATTTATGTATAAGAAATAAGAAAAAAAAAAAATGCAGTCAACAATTGGTTTATTTATAGATTGTCAAGAGTTTTTGTTGGTGGGGCGAATAAATAGTTGTGGCTTCTATGAAATGGAATGTCTATGAGTTAAGTTCTTTCTTCTTATCAACGGCAAGCGTAAATGGATTGTACATATATACATATACATATACATATATATAATGTGTGAGCAAAGATAAGAAGAGCTGCAGAGGAAATGGCGCCCCGGGGAAATGGGGCAAAGAGAGCGAACAGAAAGGGGGGCGGCAGGCAGGGTTGGAAATCACACGCGATCCATAAAGTGTGCTGGTACCCAATCAAGTTTGATAGGCAACCGATGATTTTTACCCACTAGAGATGAGTTCTTGAAATATCTGCAGAACTAATGGAGAATGGGAGGGAGCGGGAACCTCCCAATTGATTTCCATTGAAATTCGTTCAAAAAAACATAATAATTTTGCAGCTGCTTCCCAGAAATGGTATCATAGACTATGTTTTGTTAGACGTTGACATCTATCTACACATAGGAATGCTGTCATTCCGAGAAGAGCAGCAAGCAGGGCAAGCAGGGCGACGAACAGTTCCGGCCAGGCGAGGGTAACAATTGACTGACTTTTTGGCTTTGGCTGTTAAAAACTCCAACCCAACTCCAACTCGTTTGCTTATTAATCGTTATATGATGTGGCACAAGTACATAGCACTCTCTCTATATACATAAACATATATGGAATATATAGTATATAGTGTGTAGGGGTGGGGGATAGGGTGTCACACACATACTCATATTTATTGATCAATTTTTGCTTCGCTTTGCATTTTTTTTTTGTATTTTGTTCTTATTGCTTTCTGCTTATTTGCTTTCATTGCCTATTGAGTTATTGATTTTGATTCCCACTTTTTTTTTGGTTTCCCCTAACCCCTGCCACTGTCTCTACCTCTGCCTGTGTGTCTCTGTTTTATGTAACTAGTATATATACTAGATATGATTCTATATACATTTCTTTTTTGTATAGCATTTGGCTTTAGCACATTGCCCTCGCCCTCACTACACAGTTGCTCGTTGTTGATTTTTTTTTTATTGTCTTCTTTCCTTCCTTTCTTTCTCTGTCTCTCTCTCTCTCTCTCGCTTGTGATTTCTTTTTTCGTTTGCTGTTGTTCTTTTTCTATTTGTTGTTGCCATTGAAATAATTTGTACTTAAAATTGTTTAGATAAGATTTAATTGGAGCAAACAATGCAATAAGAGAAACAAAATTGGGGGAGTGTGGGGAAAACCGAGGAGCAAGGAATGTTGTGTCGAAGGTGAAGAGAGTAAACGAAGGAGGTGGGAGAATGAAAGAGAATTAAATAATCCAAAGAGGCTAGAGGCACAAAATTATTTCAATTGATTACAAATACTGAAAGAAAAGTGGCCAAAATGAAGCCTAAGATATCTAATGGAAAAATTCCCTTACTATAACAAATTTTGCTCAACAATTGCCTCCTAAAGCTTTCTTTACTCCCAGCCAATAATTAATTTAAAAACAAATCAAATATTTAATAGCAAAATAATACAACAATTTCCCATCATTTTTTTTGTATATTTAAATTCCAATCAAGAAGCACGTAAAAATTTATCAGCCAGCGTCGACCGACGGCAGTTTTAATCATATTTGTGTGACATACGTTGTACATAAACAAATCGAAGCAACTGTTTATTGTTTATATGGGCAAGCACCCCTCCCCACCCGTCTGGCTACAAGTCTGACTTTGCTTTTGCTCCCCCCCTGCTCAATAAACAATTAATAACCAAAACAACGAATCAAATTACAGAGTCTGAACAATTAACAAAAAACTACAAAAAATTCATTCAAATATTTTCAATTATTGATATCGTAACGAAGGTCAGGGGGGGAGCCAACCCAACATGACGTATGCTTGATGGATTTTTTAGATTTCGACACAATGTCGATGACTCGTTGACTAGCGCTCGCACGTGGATGTTCGTGTCAAGCAGGATACAAACAAAGCAGCGCATAAATGACATTAAAGCAGGGCTGCTATCAAGCAGTGGAAAAAATAAGCAGGAGCCGCTTCGGCAGTGCAGTGCACCAGCAAAGCAGACGAAACGCTCGCAGGAGCAACCAGGAGCACAGAAATAGCAGCACGAGTCATAGCTGCATGCAAGCAGAGCAGCAGCAGCAGCAGCAGCAGCAGCAGCAGAGAAGAGGCAGCGCGCCGAGCAGAGAATGAGCAGATAGGCAGGCGCTGAGCAGACGCTGAGAGCCGAGGAGTAGCAGTGCCGCCTGTACAGCGGCAAAGCAGAGGAATAACAGCGCCTGAACAGAGGCTAGGCAGAGAGAGAGAGAGAGAGTCAGCCAGGACGAACAAAGGACGAAGCATGCAGCACACAGGCGGGCGAACATTTGCAGCGGCCAGGAGGCGGAAGGTGCTTCAGTTTTGGTAATAATCAAGCAGTGTCCAGAGGCAAGCAGTGAAACAGTTAACGAATGAAAGCAACAACAGCAGCGCATCAGCAGAGATTGAAAGCAGTGGCAGAGGCAGAAGCACCAACAGTTACAGTAGCAGTAGCAGCAGAGCCGAGCATGGGGGTCGAAAAGGAGGAGAAGAGAAGGAAGGTTGGTGGGGGGTTTGTGGGTTAGGGTGAGGTCTACAAAGCAAATATTTCAAATTTGACTGGAAATATGGAAAGTTTGCTACGAATATGTGTGTGTGTGTGTGGGGTAGAGCTGCGAGTGGCTGTGGCTGTGGCTGAGAGCGAGAGAGAGCAAGAGATTTCTATTGGTGTGTGTGTGTGTGTGTGCGTGCCAATTGCATTCTGCGTGTATGCGTGTGCGTGTGGATGCCTTGCACCTGCTGCACCACACACCCACACACAAATACACATTCCCTCTACCCTTTCCTTTCTCGCTTCCTTCGTCCTTCATTCTCTTCCATCATCGTGTCCTGCTTTTTGGCTGTGTATCAATTTCAAAATGGCGGAGTGAAAGCTGCATGGTGTATGGTGTAGGCTTGGAGGGAGGAGTGTTAGCTCCAGAGCACCTTCAGCACCTCACCTAGTCTCCACCCCACTCAACCCCCAAATGCATGCACCTACCCATACATACATACCGTACCGTACATATTTTACAGTGCAAGCAGCACACTCTCTCTCTCTCTGTCAAATGTAGTGTTGTGCAATGTTGCAATTAATTTGATCAGCTGCTCTGGCTACCATTTCTTTTGGATATTTTTGGTGGCGATCAGCTGTTGTGTATCAGCTTCTCTTTTGGTGGTTCCTTCTTCACGTTTTCTCTACTTCCTATCGGATTTGGCTTGTTTTCGATTAGTCAACGATTGACTATCTATTGCAGTATGCAATCGTTATCTATTCATCTATCTTTCTATCTAGCTTTAGCTATATATTTTGTATGATACAACAAGTATGATAAATCTTCAAGTTCTTCAAGAGGTGCCTCCTTTCTACCATTGTGTGGACGGACACATGTAAAACCCATGATTGGGTGGTAGGGTGCTTGCCACATGCGACATTTTCTCCCATGCTCCCCAAAAGACTTCTCCTCGCTGTATCTGTGTGTATGTGTGTGTGTGTTTATGTACAGTAGAGTGTGTATCCTATGGCTGTAGTATGCGTGTCTCGCGCTATTTGGCGGAAGTCACAAACTTATTGGCTAGCAACCGGGCAGGGCAGGGCAGGGCAGGGCGCAGGCACCCAAAAGTGGCAGTGGGAGTGAGAGTGGCAGGTTGCTTGCTTGCTTCTGGGTGGTTCGTACTCGTTGGGGCAGTGGGTGGGTGGCTCTGCTCTGACAAAATGGCGGACATGGCCTAGAGAAGTGTTTCAAAAACCAAAACAACAACAACAACAACGGCAACAAGGCTGTGGCTATGGCTGTGGCTGCAAATGCTGCTGCTCTACGTCAACCGATGACATTTTCCAGTTGAAGCGCCGCCGACGCGTTTTCCTATATGTGTGTGTGTGTGTGTGTGTATGGGTGTGTCCGCGCGCTTATGTCTGTGTTTGGGTGTTACAACATTTTCCAGCTACCAAAAATGCAAAAAGCTCAGGCACAGCAGCAGCAGCAGCAGCCGCAGCCACAGGACCCCACCACATCCTCCTTCTGACTGCCTGCCTGCTGGCTGCTGCCTGGCTGCCTGCCTGCCTGCCTCTTGTTGAATTCAAATCGATTTTGCAGCTGCGAGATTTTTGTCCCAGAATATTTCGGATTTCGGATTTGCTGTGTGTGGATACATTTGTTGGTTGCCAGAAATTCTAGAACACACTTTTGGCGTTGGGGTTTTCCTTTCATAATTCGTTTGTTGGGTTTCGAGTTTTGGGGTACGTGATACGGGGGGGCTACGGGGTTCTACATACTTCTACTTCTACGATTTGTGTGGTGCAAGTGCTCTCCGATTTGGTCCGTATTTTGCATGGGGGGCATGGTATGCATTTGTTAGTTATTTGCGTGGTTGTTGGGTGGGTGGTTGGGTGGTGGTTGGGTTTGGCTTTTGGTATACTCATAAATACTCACATAGGACAGATACATCGCTTTGCTATATCCATAAAAAGTAACACACATACAAAACAAACATTCATATCCTTACCTGCAAGAAAGAACAAAGAAGATAGATAGAAAGAGAGAGAAATAGAGAGAGAGAGAGAGGGAGAGATAGAGAGAGCATGGAAGTGGAAGAGAGAAGAAAAGAAGAAAGGGAATTAGTCAAGAGTTTTTTTGTTTTTTTAGTTTTAAGTATAATTTTTTGTAATTTAAAAATCTAACTTAAAATAAACTAAAAAATAAAGGGAAACATAAAATATTTTACACCCTGTCTGTCTGTCTATCTGCACTCCTTTCATTCCTTTTATTTCTTTCTTGCAGTCTGCAGAGTGGGAGAGAGCTTTTACTTTTAATTAAATTAAATTTACTACACACAGACATTTACCCTTCCCCCCCCCACTCTAACTCACCAGCCTGTAGCTGTCTCTTTCTCTCTCACATGTGTGTGGGGTTAAAGTTTTTCGGCTGCAATTTTGTGCGCTGCAAAATATGCTACAAAAAAGTGACTTCCCCCGGCCCAGGCCTTCCCTTTTCTGTCTATCACTCTCTCTCCCTCTCTCTCTCTGGTCTGCTCTCCCCAGCCCCAACTTTTCCTTATTCGAGACTCAACACCTGAATGGAATGAAAAACTAACTCAACTCTGGCTCTGGCTCTGCCTCCGGCTTTGATTTCAACACACACACACACACACACCCACACAATCCTCCCATGGGCCTTTGCCTGCTCCCGCCGCATACATCGACACTTGTAATTCACCACACCCCAAAAACAAGGGGGGGTAAGGGTGGAAAGAAGGTTTGCTGGAGTTTTTGGCATGTTAAATAATTTAAAGTTTAAACCCAAAAAACAGAAGATAAATTTGGGGGGAAAGAGTTAAGCGAAAGAGTAGAAAGAAAGTCAGGGAAAAGGGAGAAGAAAAAGCAGAGAAAATAATAAGGAAAAAAAGTAGAAAATGAGAAGACGAAAAGTAGCGAAAGAAAATAAGAAACGTAGCGAAAGAAATGCAAGAAAAGGCAAAGAAAGAAGTGAAAGAAAAAAAGGGCAAGGAAGAGAAGGAAAAACCGAACAAAGAAGCGAAGGAAGTCAGTCAAAAAAGAGCAGGAAAAATCAAGCAAAGAAGAACAGGAAAAATCAGTCAAAGAAGAGCAGGAAAAAGGCAGAAAAAGAGTCAAAAAAGTGGGTGGCAAAATCTTAAAAAATTAAAACGCCAAAGAGGGGTAAAAAATTGAGAATAAAATAATTAAAGAGGCGGATGAGCGGTAGGGAGGTAAAACAATGAACCAACACAGCATAAAGGGTAGTAGATGTATGCAAAATATGCCTCTGCATACCCTGTAATATACAATATAGTGTACGCTGTTATCTATCCTGTAATAAATACCCTGCATAGCCTTTAATTAGCTCAAAAGTTTGCCATTTTATGGCCAGTGTTCCCAGACTTGGGCCATAAATAAACAACAAAAGAAATAATTAAAAATATATACCCCGTAGTACCCTGTAGTTAGCATGCACATTCATTACAGGGTGCCTGCACAAAATGTGCAGTGCATGAAAAACTGTTGGAGAGCTGGGGGTGCGGGGTTGGGGGTGGCTATAGTGGGAAAACATATACAAATCAAGCGAAAAACTTTGCACACACAGGACGAAGGACGAAGGACGACACACGCAGACGCGTTGGGAGTGCAGGAGTGGCAAGGGGGGGTGAGCAGAGGGGCATTTTTGGACACGTTTACATCCTGTTTGCTGCTGGCTGCCTCCTGCGTCCCCTCTCTGGCTACCACTTGGCGTCGGTATTGTCGTGTTTCTGTCGGATTTTATGGTCGCGCATTTTGGCCTCATCTCTCAGGAACCCCACAAACACACCCCACCCAACCCCCTCTCCATCCATGCCTCCTCCCCTTATCCACACGGCTTTTGCCTCTGCTTTTGCCGCTCCTCTCCACTCCTTTAACTGTGGTTGCTTATCCGCTTCTCCTTCTGCCATCCTTTTTGTACTTCTTCAGCGCTAGTTCTGTATACCTCCCATCCTCCCTCTCTCCACTCTGCACTTTACGTTTTGGGCCATCTCTGTATCCCCACCCAGCTTCATCTTCACCTCCTTCTTTCTGCTCCTCCACTTTCCGCATGTTTTCTCCATTTCATTTCATTTCCATTTCCATTTACTTCTCCTCTTCGGCACTTGAGTGGAGAGTTTTTTGCCGTTTTCCTGTTTTCCGCTTTTGGAATTTTTCATTGGTTCAACAATTTTTCTATTGTCTTTCTCTTTCTTTGCTGCTGCTTTTCGCTTCTTTCTTCTCCTGCTTTGTCTGTTCTTTGTTTGCACTTTCCTTGCACACAAATAAGGCACAAGGAGGACAAGGACAAGATGCATAAGGAACAGTAGAAAGAAACATAACGATAAAGTGCAGAGGGAAAATTAAAAATCTTAAAGAACAAAAAAAAAAATAATGAAAAGGAAGACGTGAAGAAGGACACAAAGGAGAAGGCGTAAGCGTGCAACGTGCAACAGTGCAACCGCAGCAGCAGAAAGTGCAATTTCCCTACCCCCACCCCAAACACACACACACATGTACACTCCGGTGTGTGTGTGTTCTACAGGCAACCCTCGTTTGTATGGCCTCGAATTATGTGAATGAGATTTCACGGCTGGTCACGCGATTAAAGTGAAAGGGATGGCAGAAGGATGAAAAGAAGGGTGCGGTGCAGCCGATAAGAAGGTTCAAATTGAACAATAAAGATGGCAGAAGAAGAAAGAGGCAAAAGGCGCAAGAGAAAGAAGAAAGTAGAGAACCACAGGCAGGAGGGAAGAAAGAGCATAGAAGGACTAAAGCGAAATAGAGGGCAAAAGGGAAGTTAATTAAAAGGCCAACAAAGTTTAATTGGTTTCTAAATTTTTCGCAACATTTTCTAGAATTCATGTAAATTTACTATTTTTCCCACAACTACCCGAAATATTGCATAAAAAACCAAAGTGCAGCCACGCCCACCACGGCAGAGCTACAACAGGGAGATACAGTGGGAAGGTAGGTAGCGTAGAACACACTTTTGACACGACCAAACACAGAAAATTTCGCAGTAATGTTGCCAACTTGTTCATTAGATGGGAACCACAGAGAGCAGAGGCAGGCAGGCAGGCAGGCGGCAACGTCCCAACCAACCAACCATCCAACCATCCATCCATTCCGACCATCCCGACCATCAGCAATTACTCCTTCACAGACATTCACTGGCAAACCCACACACACATCCCACACACCCCACACAACCCACACACACACGCGCATTTCTTTCCATTGTTCCTGTTGCTACCTTTTACCCCCTACTGCTCCTTTTCCTCTGTCTACTATTCTTCTCTCTCTGTCTCCCCCATCTCGTACTGTTGCTCCTTCTTCGTCGTATATGGGGCGTATGTGCTACTTATTAAGTATACGTCAAGTGAAACCAAAATGGAACTCATTTCCAATTAAGTGCAAGAGTGTGCAAGAAGCAGCCGATAGGGATAGGGATAGGAAGACACAGAGAGAGAGAGAGAGACGGTAGAAGGCCTGAAGGCATAGCTGGAAGCAGGCAAACAACGCAGAGAGGATGAAAATAAGAGCAGAGGATGCATGCAGTGTGAGAGAGAAAAAAAAAGAAAAGAATTCCAATAAAATAACACATAATTCCCAGAAGTTACAACAAAATACCAAGACTAGTTCTCTAGTTCTCAGAAAATCAACCAATAAGCAGTAGAAATCTCACACACAGCAACGAGAGGGGAAAGAAACGGGCAACGAGCAACGAGCAACGACAGAGGAAAGAATAACTAGCGCGGGCACAAAAAAAAGGGACTCCCCGGACTTTATTTCTTTGGTAAAAGCAGAAAATGGCATAACGCGTGCATAATTTTGCACTCCATAGAGAGCCACAAACACGTAACGGTACACACATACCGACACGACTACTCGTTCATATCACCCATATCAAATAAGAGCAAACGCCACTCGAGGGCTCAGCGAGAGACACACACACACAAAGAGGCATAGATATAGGGGGAGCGAGTGCGATGGGAGAGGGCAGCAGTAAATGTCCCACTTGTTTTTAACATTAAAATGACTTTAAGATACTCTTTTTTTCTATTAAAGGTACAAGGATTTGTGATCTATTTTAGATTTTACTCCCGTTTAGAGTAAATACAAAAAATCAGCGAGTGTCGCGCTCTCGTCGTGTATTTTATTTGGCACTTTTCGCTTGTGAATAGCGAATAAATCGAGAGTAGCTTTATAGACCTGTGACATGAATTCATGAAGAAAAGAAAGGGTATGGTGATGACAGCTATGACATCTCGCTGCCAGAAGCAGCATAGCAAGAGCCGCTAAAGCAGGCAAATAGCAGCAGCAGCTGGAGGCAGCAGCATCATGGGGAGGTAGGTACACCATCTGCAGCAGCTTAAGCAATACGGAATAAAAATATACCAAGATGGCACGCTCCAAAAGGACTCCAACCCACCGCCCCACAGGACACACACAAGCAACACAGAGAAGGAAGCAGCGTAGACGCCTTTACTGAGATTCGATTTTCTGTCATTTTTGCCACCGTCTGTCTGGTCGGGGGTCTGTGTTGGATCGGTCTTTGTTGGGTGTCGTAAAAACAGCAAACAACTGATTGAGTTTACATAGCCAACGACTACTGTGGGATGGTGATACAGACAAGATGCTGTGGTGGTGGGAGAGTGCGAGAGAGAGAGAGAGAGTGATGGAGGTAACGGAAGATGGAGAAAGAATAAGATAGGAGACAAGCGGTCTCAGAAGCGCGGAGCAGAAGCAGGAGGAGTGGGTGGGAGGAGGAGCGTAATGTCGTGTATTAGTTGTATTAAATGGAAAATTTCTCCCACTATTTCTCCTCTTATTTTTCCGGCTATTTTCCTTTTCTTTAAGCAAACATTTTTCGTTGAAAGTGGCCAAACAAAGTGTCTGGGAAAATCTATTTAAATTTTGTTTTGTTTTGCATTTTCTGTATGTGTGCTCTTAGTATTTATTTAATATATTTTTTAGTATTTTTAAAGTAATTTTTCGTTATATTAGCATGTAGAATTTAGTATTTTATAGTTAAGTTTTGTATTTTACGATATTTTCTGGTATTTTTGGCACTTTTGGAATTATTAAAACAAAATCAATGATTTTTCAGTATTTAATTCGATTTTTAAATATTTTATAGTATATTTTTTGAGTATTTTTTAGCACACAGAAAATAAATTGAAAATATTCTTCAAACTTCTGACAACTTGTTCAAACTTTTCTAATAATCTAATAATCCTCGTTCCCCCCTCTCTACTTTCTCCTACTTTCCTGCACTTGTCACTTTTTCTCCATTCAGTTTTTTTGCAGCCCCCCCTATGCAAAATCTTTTCCTTTGGCAGGGAGGGGGAGAGAGAGAGTACTTATTGCATTGCCAGTCGGAAGTCGGAAGCAGCTTCTCAACATTGTGCGGGATGTGGAGACGACTATGGCGAAGGGCTGCATTAGCCACACCTCCTGCCTCCATTACTGAGTTGTCCTCCCCCTCCGCCACTCTCGCACAGTGGCTGTTCCTTATCTTCCATTCTCCTGTTCCTCCTCCAGCTGCTCCTCCAGATATGTATGTACACCTCTGGCTGTGACACTCCTCTGCTTTGGCATCTTCTTCTCCTACTTTTACTTCTCCCACTGCTGCTTCTCCCTCTTCTTCTCCCACTTCTGCTTCTCCCTCTTCTTCTCCCACGGCTGGTTCTCCCTCTTCTTCTCCCACTGCCGCTTCTCCCTCTCCCTCTTCTTCTTATAATGCTGCTTCTTCCACCTTCCACCTGTTCTACTCCTACTGGTGTCTCCTCCTTCTTCATTACCACCTTCTCCTTGTTGTTCCTCGCCTCTTGCCTCCTCCTTCCAGTCCTAATTTCGCCTCATCCTTCTCCTCCTCCTCCTCCTCCTCCCACCGCTTCTGCTGTTGGACAGGTGTCTGGTGCTTCTCCTGCTCCTCCATCGATTCCCCACTTCTTTCTCTCCTTTTTGGCTCATCTTCATCCGCTTGGGCATCGCATCCCGCTGTTTGCGACCTCCCCACCTGCTCATCATCCCCTTTCCAACTTTTTCTGTTGCCTTTCGCTTTGCACGGGTCACCCTGTCAAATAATTAATGAGCATGTGGGTGTGGGTGTGTGTGTGTGGGTGCCACAATATTATGTAAGCGAAAAGCATAACATCTGTAAATGTCAATAATACAGTGTGTACTGGCTACAACGGACACACAAAGAAAACTCAAAACGAGGCTCAGCCTGCATTCCATTCAGGCATCAGTTTTTCCCTACAAACAGAGGCTTCACTGTACTTCAATTGTCCCTCACAAACAGAGACTTCACTGTACTTCAATTGTCCCCCACAAACAGAGGCTTCACTGTACGTACCGTCAATTGTCCCCCACAGATATTTCAATATTTATAGAGAAAACTGAAAGGAGGAGGGAACCAACAACAAAAAAATTAAGTGCGGATATGGAGGGAGGGGAAATTGACTGAAATTGACAGAATGTCAAAGCCACAGACAGACAGGAGCACAGAAAACACACACACAAAATACAACAAAAAGATGGGGAAAAAAAGGAGAGTAGAAGAAGAAGAAAAAGAGCAGCAAAAAGCTGGCCCAGACAGAAACACGAAATAATGTTTCCCAAGGAACCAACCACAAGAATTTCGGGTGTTTCCTTTTTCCTTCCTTACTTCCTTCCTTTTCATTTTTTTTTTTTGCTAATAAAATTTCCCTGTGTATTTAGTAATAGTCAATGCGCCACGCCCACAAACTCCCCACACCACCCAAACAAACACCCAAAAGTGGTGGAAATCGTAAAAATGATTTTGTTGCCTCTGTCTTTGGCTTTTTTTTTGTTTGACATTTTATTACGAATTTTATATTTTTGCTATCCCCTCTTTTAGCTTACTTTCGCTCATTCTCTCTCCACTTTTGCAGCCCCTCCTGCCGCCCATTCTTCACCTCTTCAACCCACAACCA
The DNA here is from genome assembly GCA_009664405.1 of Drosophila bifasciata. Taxonomy (NCBI): domain Eukaryota; kingdom Metazoa; phylum Arthropoda; class Insecta; order Diptera; family Drosophilidae; genus Drosophila; species Drosophila bifasciata. Next base: position 36,399,076 of record CM019041.1, read on the forward strand.
AAGCGTTTATTGATTTAATACTCAAAGACAGGGAGACTTTATGCACTGCTTGCTACCCTGTGTACCCTGTACTTTATATAGTAGAGTCAATGGATATTCATGCCAAACAAAAAATTCCAAGCACCTAGGCTGCTGTCTCTATCGTTATTCTAAGGCATACAATACATATGATGAGCAATTTAGCGGCAAAGGCCAAAGTTGTGTTCGTCCTTGGTGGCCCAGGCGCGGGCAAGGGTACACAATGTACGAGAATCGCCGATCGTTTCCGCTTCACGCATCTATCGGCGGGCGAACTGTTGCGGCTGGAGCGCCTGCGCGTGGATTCACAGTACCGAACGATGATCGAGGATCACATGCGCAATGGCAAAATAGTGCCCGTGGATGTCACCTGTTCGCTGCTGGAGCAGGCAATGAAGCGCTCCGGCAAGTCACTGTTCCTCATCGATGGCTTTCCGCGCAATCGGGATAATCTGGATGGCTGGAACCGGCGGATGTCCTCGAAGGTGGACATGCAATTTGTTTTGTTTTTCGATTGCAACGAGGATGTGTGTGTGAGCCGCTGCCTCAAGCGTGGCCAGAATGTTGCTTCGGGGGGACGCATTGACGATAATCTGGAGTGCCTGAAGAAGCGCATTCAGACCTACAATGAGGATTCGTTGCCCATTATCAAGCACTTTGAGGACGCTGGCCAGGTGGTGCACAGAATCGATGCCGGCCACGATGCCAATCAGGTTTTCACACAAATCGAGCGCACCTTTTTGGCCAATGGGTTTTAGTGCAAAGTGCATTTAATTCTCAGGCCAAATCAATTATCAAGAGTGTGACAAGAAATTTGATTTTGAGAGCAACAAATGTGGCAAAGATATTTTGATTTCAAAGGCACATAGTTTTGACTTTTAATTGACACACAAGACAAATCCTTTTGTCACAACCTACCCAAACCCTTGGCTGCCACAACCTGTTGCAAAGCGAGTGTCCCATTACTGCCCAATTACTTCGAATGATTCCCGGGGTAATGTTCCATCAAAGCTAACAACTAAATATTGTACAAAGGTGAGCCTGAGCCTGAGCTGAGGGGCGCACAATTATTCAATTATTTTCTGTTTGCATTGCAAACGAATGCAGCCGGTAACCAAATATTGTGTAAAAGTTTTAAGAGGCCTGACACAGCACTGCAACTGGACTGGGTGGGCCTCCCCCCCCTTCGCTTCCATACTTCCATAATTTTGTTTGCTCAACAATTATTGTATTTTATTTCACGAGTGGAAATGCATTTTGAACTTTCAACTTTCAAGAAGCGAGAGAATCAAAGTGAATAACTCAAGTTACGGGCGGTTTTGGGCATGGGTTGGGGTTGGGTTCTGTAGGGGGGTTTAAAATGTACTTTGAGCTATCGCATTAAATTGTAACCTTTGGCCTCCCCCCCTAGTTAATCCGAACTCTTGATTATCTATACTACCTCCCTCACTTCCACACTCACACTCACATTTAATCCGAGCTCTTGATTACCCATTAAAGGGGGGGTAGGGTACTACTACACTCCATTTACGTTTTGCTTTGTGTGTGTCAAAGAAGTCAAAACATCTACTATACACATACATAGTATATATGTATGTATCTATCTATATGTCATCGTACTTTATATACACATTGTATACACAATCCTATTTGCATATCTCTACTATATATATATACAATTATATGTAAAAGTGCTGTTGCTAGGGTCTATAGCCTTAATGGGCTCTAAAAGTACACTTGAAAGTGAAATAAAATATTGAAAAAAACACACATATAGTATATATAGAGAGAGAGAGCGAGAGAGAGAGTGGGGTATTGGTGTTCAAGAGTGGAATAAAAGGGAGCGTTGGGGGGGGCGGCGCCAAGTAGTTGAATAACTTTTGTCATCAGTAGTAAGTAATTCACTTGCAATTTGTATTGCAATTTTTTTCTAGCACTACTGTACCAGCCAAGTGCCACAAGCGGGGCATGCAGAAAGCTTTGGATAAGCTAAAAAATGTATTTAAAAATATAAAAAAATAACCCCTAAATACATAAATAGTGGGGAATGGTAGGGGCTGGGAAAGAAGGGTAGAGAACGGGTCGGCTCTTCTTATATGCTTCTCTGCTGTGCAGGTTATGAGGGGGGTATCGTAGGAGTGTGTATGGATGGATGGTAATCAAATTCAAATAGTTTCTTCTCCTGCATTATCCTCACAACTAACGTTAGTTAGTTGCCCTCTACCAACTTAATATGGGCCATAATTCTAAGTTACTTACTAAACCAAGTTTCAAGTCCGTATATATTTTTAGTTGTTAAAACCCAAGAGAACTTACCTAGAAATACAAGAAAAGAAAAGAGAAAATAGTTAGTTTATTGGTTTCACTTTAAATATAATTATAGTAAGTAAAAGTATAATTAAGCATACTATATATTATGTATGAAACATAAAACACAAGAGCAGACCGAAGGGCTGTGCCGCATGACGCGCGACAGGGGAAACCAAAATCTGTTGAGCTCTTAAATGTATTAAAAGAATTACGAGAATAGAGTGAGAGAGCATTATGTTTCAATCTACCCAAAGATCAGTCTTTATAATGTTTATATTTCGAATAGAATTCTTTTTAGATTTTTATTAAATTGAAGATAGAATGGATCATGGATTCTTTCTGATTTATTCAACAATTTTTTGTAATTTTCAAACTTTTGATCAGTCGCGATTGAGATACATATTTCAATGCTCAATCGTTGTTCGTGGTGTGGGCAGCTCGGTCATTGAATTGCAACAGCAGTGGCAGGCAGTGGAGCGAAGGGAGGAGGCGGCACCACAGCACAGGGGCAACAATCTTTACAGAGAGAGAGAGAGAGGCACAATTGCATTGTGTGTGGATTGTGGATTGTGTGTCAGAGTAGAGCACAGAGTAGAGACCGTGGTGTGGTGTGTGTTTGCATGTAAATTGCTTTGTTTATGGGCCAAGCGAACAAAGGCAAAAAGCGCACACAAATCAAAAAGAAAGAGGGGCGGGTGGGGGCATTTTGTTGTAGATATATAATATACTTTATATAGTATATAAGTACATATGTCTCTATATATATATTCGTAAACACACATGCCTCCGATTACATAAATACACAATTTCAATTGAAAGTCGTTCAAGTGCAAAATGCGAGAAAAACGAAACAAAACCAAAAGAAATACAAAAAAAAACAAAAAAATAACACAAAAAGAACAAGAAGCAAAAATTTGAGCACAAAACAGTCAAGAGAAAAATACATTTATTTTGGCATGAATTTTGGGATGCTCTTTTTAATTGAAATTAAATAAATTAATTTATAATTATTACTTTTCCATTAAATACAAATTATAAATATTCTGCCTGGAAAAATAAATTCTTTAGACAACGTCAAAAGTGTCTTTTATTGAAGGATATTTGCATGCCTTATAGCGAATAAATTACAAAAGTTCCCCTAAGCGAAAGGACTACACACCTCACAACGTAACCAACGAATGAATCTACACAGTGCTCTCAGGCATTTAATGTTAATGTAAAGAGAGAGAGAGAGTGGGGAAAAAAATAAACAGAACACAGTCAGCGGGATCAGTGAGAAGGAAAGATGAATGAAAGAGTTTGCGGGGCCGAGGTAGAAATGAAGTGATCTCACTATAGTGATCTTTTACTATAAAAAAAACTGTTTATCGTATTTATATGATTTCCACTGATTTGCTCATTTGCCAGGCAATATAATCAATCCAAAGCATTAGAAAAAATACTACAAAGAAAATATAAACAAGAAAACAGGAAAAATAATCAACTAAAATTAAATGAAAATTACAACGAAACGGCAAGAAACGCGAGTAAATAATAAATTATCAAATAAAAATATCCACCAAAATATTAATTTTATGAGAAAATTTACAATAATAAATATGAGATTTCTTTTGCAAAAGGCCGTCAACAATATTTTGTATCCCTGACATTCCATTTCCCATGTTGTGCGCCTTTTCCGCTCTAACCGACCTTTCTTCGCTGTAAATATGTTCCATAAGCGAACAGATACAAACATGATGGCATAAGACCATAAGAGATATTAATTAGCTGTTTCGAGAATAAACGAAATCATTTGCGTTACATTTGCACTGCTTGAAAAAGTGCCATTCACGCGTTAACGTTGAATGAAAAACATTGCTGCTGAACGTGGTTCGCTTGCCATAATGAAGTGGTAGAGTAGAGTGTGTCTTGTCTGTCTTTCTGTTTATGTTTCTACTAGTCACAAGTTTAGATCTCAATAAATGAAAAGTTCGATTCATTGAACTGCATTTTATAAACGAGTATGTGAAGGTATATACATATGTATGTAATGTATCTGTATCTGTATCTGTCACTCTCTGGCGCCCCTTCTCAACTGGAATCTATAGACAATGCGGATTGGGGAAGGGAAACCAGTTTCTGGTTTCAGTTGATATTTTTTTTTTTTGTATTTCGAGTTCAGTTTTCAGTTCCAATTGCAATTCCAATTCCACACAATTGTCAGCCTTTCTCGCAAGTTGTCAGCGATTTCTTTGGATTTGAATGCAAACGCCATTAATACAGATACAGCTACATACACAAATAGATGTAGATACAAAATCCCAGACAATGCGGGAATGCGATTTCTTTTCACTTTTGATTGAATCTCATCTCTCATCTCTCTCACTCGAAAATTGTTCTTTAATTTCAATTACATTTTTGACCCATTTTGTTTCCTCTTTTTTTTTGGCTGTTTTGTATTTCAATCAAAACTCATCTTAGGAACTGAATTAATTCTATATAGAAGATCGTCCAGAGAGAGAGAGTAATACAGATAGAGAAACGTCGACAACCTCTGACATTGTTTTATAATTATAAAAATAGAAATTAATTGCAAGTATAAGCAATATAAATAAATAGAATTGGCTGATAAGCCAATGGAAAACATAAGTAAAAATGCAAAAGCAGAGAGGGATTAGTAGCAGAGAGAAAGAGAGAGCGAGAAAGCGGATAAGAAGTAGTGCACAAAGCCCGACAAAAGTTACACAAAAATAATTCCCACTATATTACTCTGGTAGTACATACATACATATGTATGTATATTATGAATGAAAACTTTTGTTTGTCTCACGATGACGATGCGCATCCGTTGCAAAAACTAATTACTGCCGCCTCTGACATTATCTTAGGTATATTCTCCGTATTTTAATACTGGTTTCTACCTTCTATATCTATATTTGTTCCTATTCCACTATATACTATGGATCTTTAAGCGATTCGGGTTCTATTATATGACCTTTTTGACCGTACCATATTGCGTCTTTAGTATGGTCGACGGTCATATTACTCACGCGGCCCTTTTTTAAATACAGATAAAGATGCGAAAAATGCAACAAAGTTTTCGTGTTTATTTTGTGCAAATGCATCAGACTAAGTAGTATTAGATCTTATACTACATCTGGCAGCAGTGTTAATGTTGAAATTTGGTTAATTACAAAAAGTTGCCATAAGTGAAAGGATATCATTGATATAAAAATGAGTTTAATTCACTTTATAAAATCAATTTATTGGGTTTATTTGCTATTATTTGCAAGCGAAATGATACCATTATATTTACTGTCAAAAATTCCCATAAGTGAAAGGATAATAATGGTTATTATACGAACTTTAACGAACTTTCCTGCTTTTTTTTGTTGTTGTTACTTTGCCTTACAAATTCTTTGTTTTTTGTTCACTCTCAAGCGAATACTGCTCTTTGGTTTTTGGTTTGTCTTTGAAATTTCCTATCGACTAGTTTTCATTCTTCGCTTTTGCCATTCGTTCCATTATGAACTGTTTATTTCTGTGTGTGCTTTTCCTTTTGCATTTTGTTTGTTATTTTTTTTTTTTTTATTTGCTGCCTCTGCGATTACGCTGACGTCATTAGGAGCGAAGTGGCGGGGGAATATATTGAATAGATGGGTCGAGAGGGCTCGGTCAGAGAACGAGGAGTGAGAAATGAAGTTGGAAGCAGAACGAACGAACATGGACGTCAGCACATAGATTATTTGATTTATAAATGCACTTAGACTGTAAATAGATACAGATACACTCGCAGATACATACATATATGTATGTATATGTACAAAGTGTGTGACTGTAGATACAGCTACAGTATGCCGCCTATAGATATAGATACAGATACAGATACACCATACATTAGATGTGCTGTGTGTACGTACACCATCCACATATGTATTCAGATCTATAACTGTTGTTATTTAATTGGATTATCATTGAGAGTGCCTACACAATGGAATGGAATGGAATGGTGGAACCAGTCACCATTTCCCAATTGTTCGCTGCTGCTTGCTTTCCAGAGGGGAATGGTGGCGGGGAATGGGGGGGGAAACTGGAACGAGTGTGGCTGAAGAATGGTGATATAGCCAGCTACATACATACATACATATAGAAGAATCAGCACGATGGCACCACCACATTCCTGCTAGCTAGAATGGAATGTGGCGTGGTACTAGACTAAAAGAAAGTACACAAAACACACACACACATTTTTCTATAGATATGTGTAATTTCTATAACCTTTAGACGTCTGCGAAATAGGGGGGCCCATAAGCTATGATTCATTCTTTCACAGAGAGATATCTATATAAATGTGTACATATTTATTTTATTCGACGTTCACACGTGAATGTCAAAATGGAGACACTCCGGAAAAAAAGCTAGCAAAAGACTCGCAAGAAAATGAGAAACCCATATAAGGGGAGGGGTCTCTTTGGTAAAGAGTCCAGCAGATAAGGGTATCGTATACGGAAAATAAGGATAGTTAAATGAAATGGGCAGCCCGTTAATGGTCCACTCTCATGTACACAGAAAACAGGCAGAAAGTAGCCAACGCAGAAGCGGCAGAAAGTAGTAAAAGAAGAAAAAAGTAGAAGAAAAAAAAGAGATGTTGGCGACGCAGCAACAGAAGCTGTAAAACGACAAGCAGTGCAACGAGAATGGGTATACCTATTATTAAGACTGAACACACCAATAGCAACTCTATAGATGAGAGTATACGACTATAGAATACCCTTTCATCAAAAGTATAGTTTGGAATCTCTGCCTCGATGCTCAATCCAAGTGAAACGAAAGCTTGCATAGCGACCGAGGGGTGCTGCTGCAAAACGCGCGACATAGTTACAAATATTTTGTATATAGAGAGAGAAATTAAGCTTAAATAGATATTTTATATGCGAAATTAAATGTATACTCCATGTGTTCCGATAGATAGAACCATCTCCGATTGGTTTGTATGTATTGCCTTTATATGCTACTGAAACTCTCCAGAGAAGCAGGGTATCAAGAGGCGAGTAAGTAAACCAAAAAGTAAAGCAAGAAGTAAGTAATAATAAAGAGACCGGTGGAATCGCTGTCGTTGTCGCCATCATCAACGTCTATCGGGGTTGTTGTTGCTGTTTGTTGTTGTATGGAGTGAGTGAGGAGGCGGGGGGGAATGGGTGACCGAAGACATACCTACTTAGAGACATACATACATACATATGCTTATTTACATAATGTATACGCATACACATACACGCTCGTAATACTCTGAACATTCGTATACCGACTCTCAATGGCTCAACTGTACAACTACTTTGCCTTCTTCTACTCCGTCCCCCGTCCCGTCCCGTCCCGTTCATCGTCATCACCGTAGTCATCCGTGTTGTTGTCTTTTGTCTCCTTTTATTTTTGAAGGAAAGCTCGCGAGACACCACACAAACCAGAAGAAGAAGAAGAAGAAGGCAGCAGGCACAAGACAGAAAAGAAGAGCAAGAAGTAGTTAAGACGACAACAAGATTCGCATAAAAGGAGACAAAACAGAGTCCGTCCCCCCCACCACCAGTCCAGTCAAGTCGTCCACCACACAAAACCAACCACCTGACAAACAAAACAGATTCGCAATGTTACTCCCCACCCCAATTAGAGTGGTTGTGGTTGCAGAAGGGAATGGCTGGCATCCTAATTGCTACACTATTTTCTATACTATTTTCCAATTAGCAATGGAATTTCTCTGTTCATTTCATGTTTTGAAATAAATAGCATACATACTAGATAAATAATATTTAAGGTGCGCCTCCAAAAATTTCCTGGTTTCACTTTGCCACTTTGTGGTATTTTTTAATTGTTCATTTCATTTAAATTAATAAAAGTTCTCTCCAAATTCCACACAAAAATTCACTCAATAATAACAATTAACATGTGCAACTTCCTCACGCCCTTTATTTAATTCCTCTTGTCACCTTTCAATCATTTGGTAATTGACTAATTTGTCGGGTGGGCGCCTCACTGCCTGCTGTCGCTTGAAAGCTCTCGTTTTTTTTTTTTTTTTTTTTTGTATTCCTGTTATGCTCTGCCGCTGCCAGCAGCTGCTGCCCATTCTCGAGGTTGTGTGAGTGTGTATGTGTGTGCGTGTGCAAGAGCGAGTGCGAGTGCGAGTGCGAGTGAATGCCTGAGCATGTTCGTTGGCTGCTTCTGGCGCTGCCGCTGCCGTTGCTGCTGCTGCAGCCGCGAAAGGTGCTCAAGCAGGAGCCATGGATGGCATGGCTATATAGCAGCAAATAGCCACCAAAACTGCAGCTGCTGCCGACACGGCTGACGCTGACGTTTACGAAGTCAATGCAGCCAGCGCGCGCGCAGGCACACGCATGTGCGTCAGACATGTCCGTTAGTAGTTGGTTGGTTGCTCCTTGCTCTTGCTCTTGCTCTGACTATGGCTATGGCTCCTCTGCTCCACCACCACTATCATCACCTCTTGCTCTCGCACAAAACACATAGAGAAACGACTCGAACCAGACGACGGACGAGAAACGTTCGATGCAAAAACAACAAAAGCAAGCAGCAGGCGGCAGCAGGCAAAGTCGTGATTGAGTTGCCTGCCTGCCTGCTGCTGCTGCGTCTCTGCTGCTGCGCTGCCTGCACATTGCACAATTTTGTTAATGTACAGGAATTAAATATGTATGAACATATGTATATGTATGTGTAGGTGTATGTGTATGTGTAGTTGTATGTAAAATATGGCCAAAAGGTAATTGCGTGGGCTCTACCTCTGCATAACACACTATCCACTCCCTCCCTCTCTCGCTTGTGTTGGGCTTCTATTAAAATATTATTTTCCTTGTCGCTCTACCCTGCAGCGAACACATCAAGTCCGCATCAAACATGTTTGATGTAAAACACACACAAATTACGCAGTTTCCTTTAGTTAACAAAATTGTATGAATAAGACGCATTAAAAGTGTGTAAATCGCCAAAGAACAAAATATTACGCAATAAACAAACAGTTCGAAAAGGGAATGGGAAATAGAGATGGTGGGAGGGAATGGTGAATAAAAACATCTTTAAGAATTTTTCCTATAATTATGGAGAGTTTTAAGAGCTTTTATTTCTAAAAAAGTTTCATAAATTATAAAGGGATGTTTTCAGATATCGTACGCTTGCAATTCCTATACATATTTCGTTTAGATTTATCTTATTTATCCACGTTTCCACTTCTTTGAGTCAAGTTTCTCAGTAAACGCTTGTAAACAACATTATAGCACAGCAAATCCACTGGCAAAATGGACTCCAACTGCGTTGTGGAAACCAAAGATCAAAGGAAATGCAACTCTGAAATTAAAGCTAGTGCCAAATTTGTAGTTGAAGCTGAAACTGAAAGCTTCGAGGTCGAATACAAGGCTGAAACTGAAGCCAGTGGGAAATATGAGAAGCTAAAAGCTGAAAACTGAGTCTGAAAATGGAGGCAATGTAGAACAACAGGCACCTAAAACAACACGGCATATGGGACGGACCAAATCCTTTGGATACCCTAAAATATGCAACCTGCATTCATGATGTATGTATGATATAGTGATCCGATTTGGCAAAGGAAATCGAAAAGGGAAAGTTTAATTTGAGGGTTTTATTGCAGTCCCCAGAGTATAGTATGTACTTCTTTTTCTGCCAGTGCAAGCAGCTGATGGAAATCATAATGCTTTCTGCTGCAAGGGGTATGCATATCCATACATACACATGTATGTACATATGTGTGCATGTACATATGTACAGTGGTGCTCATAGACTTAAGCCACTGCCACTACCATAAACTGTTTTCTTAATAACTTTTTTGAACATATTTATTTCGGCCTGAAATTTTTACATGTTGAAACACTGTTATTTAAGCAGCTGATCACAGTAAAAAATGACAATTAGGAATTCGGGGGCTCCCAAAAAATTGACTAAATGTCAAAAAGGAGTATTGCGCTCTGCTCATATACTTAAGCCACCATGAGCTAAAATCGTCAAACTTGTATTTTTTTCCGGGAAAGTTGTGCTAGTTATTTTCTAAACTAAGTATTTGATTACTAAATACGTTTCCCAAAACAATTTGACCGCTATGGCTAAAAAATAAAAATAAAAGTCCGGCCGAAAGAAAGCTGATATGGTAATATTACGAAAATAAAACAAATATTATACAAATTTGTAAGACTTTACATTTTTCGCGTGGCAAAGTCAGAAATGCCATTGCATTTTATAAGAAACATGGAACCTGGGAAAATATTACACGTGAAAAGCACAGAAAACCCACTTTAAACGACGATAGACGGATTGCCAAAATCAGTAAAGTCGATCCGTTTTTGACTTCGACGAAAATCAGAGGTCAAATGGTGGCAGATTATGGCGTGAATGTGTCAGCTAAGACCATAAGAAGACGCCTAAATGAATTCGGGTTATATGGACGCATTGCCAAAAAAACCATAGCTGTCCATTAAAAATGTTAAAAGCGCCTTCAATTCGCCACAGAGCATATTCAAAAAGGTCCCAATTTTTTTGAACATGATTGTTTGGAGCGACGAATCCAAGTTTAATGTCTTCGGGAGTGATGGTAAACTATATGTACGACGTCCTCCCAACAAACAATTGGACCCCAAATATACGAAGAAGACCGTTAAACATGGTGGCGCTTCGATTATGGTCTGGGGCTGTTTCACCGCATCGGGCGTAGGTCCCCTAATAAAGATAGAAGGCATTATGAACGGCGAAATGTACAGGGAAATCCTTATTAACAATTTATCTGGAGAATATGCCGATAATTTGCCACTTTGCCTGGATATTTCAACAGGACAACGACCCGAAACACACCAGCAAGACAGTCAAGTCGTGGCTTAACCAAGAGGCGATCCATGTTTTGCAATGGCCACCGCAGAGACCCGACTTGAACCCTATAGAGAACTTGTGGGGAATTCTTAAACAAGTCGTTGGCCAAAAAACCAGCAAATAAAAACGATTTGTGGCGAATTTTGAAGAAGACTGGAAGAAAATCACCCCTCAACAGTGCACTCGTCTTGTGGATTCAATGGCAAAGCGCTGCTCCGCTGTTCTTAAGCAGAAAGGTCATCCCACTCAATATTAAAGTAAATTTATTAAAATTATAAGAAATATTGGGCAAATTTTAACTTTCTCAACCATTTTTTTTACTAGGTGGCTTAAGTATGTGAGCAGGACATTTTGGAGATGGTCTCAGATTTTTAAGTTTTTCGTTGAATATATATTTTTATAACTTGGTTATTCTTCTATTAGAACACTGATATATAGAACTAATGTGACACAAAAATTGGAACTGTAAAATAAAAACTTTTCTTAATTTTCGTTAAAATTTTGGTTGAAGTCTTGTGGCTTAAGTCTATGAGCACCACTGTATGTATGCATAATGAAGATGAAACTGCAGCTGAAACTGAAGCTTGCTGATGGAGAGGGGGGGTTGCTGAAACAGTCAGAGACTGCCACAAAGGCAGTGTAGGAGGGGCAGAAGGTGTGAGAGAACGGCGGCAATCTGCGGCACAGATAACTGGTAAGGGTGGGGGGGCGGGTACGAGTGCGGGTGGTTCGAATCCCAGGGTCCAGGTGCCAGGTCTCAGGTCCAGTTCCAGGTCGGTATATAAATGGGACATTTGCTGCTTCACTTGGAGCATTGTGCTCTCTCTCTATCTATCTCGCCCATTCTCACTCTACCACCCAACCACCCAACCATCCGACCACCCACCCACCATCTATCTGCCGCCACCCACCCACTGTCCCACGCTCTTTGTGGAATGACGCATTGAGTAACTGCCTGCTGCTGCTGCTGCTTATACCAGGGGGTATGAGGGTGGCAGAGGGGTGCGGGTAGGGTCTGGTCAGTGGTAGGGGGTAGGTCTATGACGTGTGTGTTGGGCAAATGTGTTGCTGTTGCTTTTGTTGTTGTTGTTGTTGTTCTCCGTCGTTGTCGTCGGCATAGGCGCTAACTGCCGCAGAAGCGGCGCTGTCGCTGCTCTCTTTCACTCTCTGTCTCCCTCTCTGTATGGCTTTTCGTCTGTCTGTGTGTGTGTGTTTGTATGCAGAAGGTTTTTTTCTACTTTGCGCTCTTTCTTTTTCTTCTTAAACAAAGGGTACATCAGTCCGTGGGGGTAAGCCCAGCGCAACTCAAACGAGGCAGGGACCTATGTATATTTTATGGACACATACACACACACACACACACAACATCAACAGGCAGAGCAAGCAAAAGGAAAGAAAAATAAATCACAGTAGTGACCTGTGTGGGCTGGATGGATGGACCCCTCTCCTCTCCACACACCTTCATTCATTATGTACCTTGGGGCCAGGGCACTTTTCTACCACCACCCCCCAACAAAAAATTGAAGGAGAAATAAAATAAAATAAAATTATTCTGTAGGTTCTCCCATCCCTCCCCAGTGTGTGTGTATGGGGGGGTTATGTATGTATCTGCATTCTCTCGTGTATCCAAATGTATCTCAAACTCTATGGAAAATGTACGTTAGTTAGTCAGAATATATACATACATACAGCTACATATGTACATATGCATGTATCAAAGGCTAAAGTTTATTGCTGGTAAAAGAAAAAACAACAAAACTAAACATATTCTATACATACAAATATCATACATACTACATACATATGTATGTACATATGCACCTTTTTGGACGAGGTCAAATCTGCACGAAATGTTTGTCGAGTGCCCTAAGCTCCCTCCCTACCACGCCACTATACCAACCAAAGGGAAGTAGGCGTAAGCGTAGTAGATACGGAGTACGAAAAGTTCCAATGGTAAAATGCATTTTCCACTTTTCCCCAGGAGTAGGGCGTAGGTTTGTTAGGTACCCTTTGCCACGGCAGCACAAGTGGACGGACCAACTAGCAAAAGTCCCCCTCATCAAATAGGCTTGGAAAAACCTTAATTGGTGTGTTTGCAGGACCCTCGTATAAAAATACACCAAGCAAAAATGAACTATAAATCGAATTAAAACCCCAGCAAGGGGTTGCATTATACATATGTATGTACTATACATAGATAATAATACAAATAATGCATAAGTAATCAAAAATCCTGCAAAATTTATCCCTTTGCATTTGCATTTTATTTTATTTTTTTTTTAATATTTTCTTAGTATTTCTGCATTTAAAATAATATTTAAGCTGTTTGTAGATTAATTGATTTTTACGCTACATTTTGCTGCATATTAACTGAAGCTCTCAAGACCCCATGATGCCACAGAACGGAACACCTATCGTTAAGAGATTGAAGTGCCCTTCAGTCAGTAGTAGGTGCCTAAAGGCAAAAACCAAAAAAAAAAAGAGCATTCAATGAATTCCGGATTCCAATCGGTGAGGAGAGACACGACGCGACGAGTGCTGTTGTGTACCACCTGCTTCTGGTTACAGAATGAGCAGCGAAAGAGGAATAGCGAGCAATAGAGACAGAGAGTAAGAGAGTGAGAGAGGGGAAGCAAGCGGAGGGGACGGCATAGAATAGATATAGTAATGTGTGGCACACAACAACCGCAGCAACAAAATCGCTTAGTGTGGTGGGGTGGGCGCTGAAATCGCTGGGAAACGTCATGGAACATTATGGAAATAACAAACAAGAGCCAAAACGGAAATTCTGTATCTAGATACGAGAGACCCTATCTATGTAGCATGTACCTACACACCCACCTATTAAATTGTGTATCTGTATCTGTGCCCGTGCCTACATATGTGTGTGTTTTTACTCGCATTGCATTAAAGATACTCGAAGATAATTGGAATGAACGAAATTCAGTTTTCGTTTGCGCAAAAAAAAAAAACTTCAACCCTCCCTCAATAATAAACAACAACGAAAAAAAAGGGACACAATTTTGAGCATTGCTCTCTCATTCTCTGTTTCACTCTCTATCTTTGTTTCTGTCTCTTTCCTTTGTTAATTACGCATTTAATATGAATACAATTTTTCCCTGTGGCCTTTTGTGGGTCCAAGGTTTCTCCCTTCCCTTCCCTTCCCTTCCACTGTGCTTCCTCAATGAACTGCTGCGCATTTCAATCAATTTTTTGTGTTCCAAAGTCCACGTGGACGGACAAATCAACCCCCGTTGGAGCAGCACCACACAACAGTTACAAATACATTAGAAGACCCCAAGAATTAACCCAAGAATTTGTCTTCATGCTGAGACGTAATTTTTGCAGCATTTCATTCGAATGAATATTAAAAATATCCAAGCAGAATGGTAGCTAAAAATCTAAAGATCAAATCATAGTGAAAGCTCAAGAGGAGACAAATTGGCGCATCATGCAGCAGCGCCTATCGGTTCTGGTATCCTGGCCTGCTAAGAAAAAATTACAGTTCAAATGGTGTAAATGGTGCAAATGTGAATATGAGTACGGGGGCGGGCTATAATTCCTAAATATTTACATATATGCTACAAAATAAAATTTCCTAAACTAGTATTAGCAAAATAAATATAGCAACATTTGTGCAGTAAATATATAGCGCGTACAAATGATTCAACATTTTTGTAACCTTCTTAAATATGCCATACAGAACGTACAGACTTATTGATGACTGAAAAGAATACACAAAATCCTCGTACTCTGTGTGAATCATTTGAATAGTATAGTATATCGTTGCCCCCTTATGTGTATTCATAAATAATGCCACGTTTTCTCACTCATTTTCTATATATATTATACATAGAGAGAGTGCGGAAAAGTGCAACAATAAATGAGATATGGGATTGTACATATGTACATGTCTACGGCGTGTATATAGGCAGGCACCCGTATTACCCCTCCCTTTATATACATATATGTACATGTACGTGTATCACATAATCTATGGGCACACGACATTGACATTGAAAATGAATTCATTTTTCTAGCAAAAATAGTGGAGAATATAGAACAGATCATTGTATAAATAGATATAGGGGTTATATACAGGGAGGGAGGACAACAAGCAGTAGGATGAGAGATGTTTGGTTGTTTTGGGTTCGGTTCCCCTTTGGGTTTCGCCTGATCGAACAGAACAGGCAACATACATATTTCGACTTAGGGGTTACAGAGAGTAAGATAGGGGTTGGGCCTGAGAGAGAGAGCGGTGCAATGCCTAAGCATTTCATTGTTATGATACACATTTTCCGTTTAACTATTAGGCAAACGATCTATAGATACATCGCCTAAAGGCTGATAAGAACTGATAGGAGGTACATACACCCAGATACAGATATAGATAAAGATAATGCTATAATTAGAATCCACTCATCAATAAAATACCATAACAAATAATGCTAAAACAATATTTGATTGATCCCATACAAAATACTAGCATAATACTGGGACAGTCCCAAATGAGAGAGAGAGAGAGCCTCCTGAACTGATTCCCAGGATTCCCAGTCAAGAAGGTAGTGGCTGCTTCCAAGCCAACCACTTTCGGATCACTTTGGGAAGAAATGAAAGAGACCTGGTTCAAAATTCCCCTAAAACGATGCCAGGACTTAGTTTATTCTCTGTACTAAACATTAAATTATGCATATAGATTTAGTATTAATAGTTCAAAATGTTTAACTAATGAATTCGTTACATGTTGCTTATTTTTTTAAATTTGAAATCCATTTTTAAGATGAGATAATTGTCGAAGTCTAGATACCGATTAAATTCCTCCAATTTCATTTGCACGGCCATTTTGGTTAGCTATGTCCGGGGATTGATTCATTGAGATTCTTTCAAGATCGCAATGATCTGCTGCAGACCGTCTCCTTGTGGTTCCCATGTCATTGTGTAGCTCGTTCTTCTCTCCACTTTCTGTTGATAATTGGGAGGTGCGTTAAAACTAATTCACTCGAAAATTACTTGAACTTTTTCTACAATTTTCTCCTTTTTTTCACCTTTTTGTTTGCACAATTATCAGGGTTGTGTGGAATGAAGAGCGCTCGCTACACAATGACGTGGGAACCACAAGGAGACGGTCTGCAGTAGATCATTGCGATCTTGAAGGAATCTCAATCCCCGGACACAGCTACCCAAATGGCCGTACAAATGAAACTGGAGGAATTCAATCGGTATCCAGACTTTAACAATTATCTCATCTATGTGCTGACGAAACTAAGAACAGAAGACGAGGGGACACGCTCGCTGAGTGGCCTTATCCGTATCCTGCAGCCGTAGATCGTTGAGTATATCAAACACGAATGCCTGCAGGTGGTGGGCGATAGATACCTCGCCCCTAATACGTGCCCAACTTGTCATACTGATAACGACAATTGCCAGCCTCGTGGAGGCCTCCACAACTGGCCCCAGCTTCTGCCGTCGACAATCTGGACTTTAATGTGTGCGAAGGTGCCTTTAGTGCTCTGCAGAAGATCTGCGAAGATTCCGCCGAGATCCTAGGCTTGGACTTCATTGAGAACCTGTTCCACTTGTCGTCCGATGAGGATCACGAGGGGCGCAAGAACGTCTGCCACGGACTCGTCATGCTGCTCGAGGTACGCTTGAATCGATTGATGTGCCCCACATGTCCCAGATTAGGAGCCGCCGGCGAGGATGATGACGATGATTACGATGATGGACTGGACGATGATAGCTCGCTGTTAGAGTGGAATCTGCGCAGCTCTGAATGTCCTGGCCAATGTGTTTGGCGAGGATTGTCTGCCCATCTGTGCTGCCCATCCTGAAGGAGACGCTCTTCCACCAGGAGTGGGTGATCAAGGAGAGCGCGGTGTCCTGTCAAGGAGAGCATGCAGGGAATGATTCAACATTTGCCGGAACTGATTCCCTACCTCATCAGCTGCCTGTCCGACAAGAAGGGCGCTCTGGTGCGCTCAATCACCTGTTGGACGCTCTCGCGGTACGCCAATTGGATGGTCAACCAGCCGCACGATCAATACTTGAAGCCTCTCATGGAGGAGCTGCTCAAACGCATCCTTGACTCGAAAAAGCGCGTGCAGGAGGCCATCATTGAGGAGGAGGCCTGCACGGAGCTGGTGCCCCACCTGAAGTACATCCTCAAGACGCTCGTTCAACGCCTTCTCCAAGTACCAGCACAAGAATCTGCTGATCCCTGGCCAATTCGGGATTTCATATAGCTCAGGGCATCGATCTGCTGATTGGTGCAAAGCTGTTTTTTGGAGCTCTTATGTGTTGGACAATTCAAGCTTCCGCCAGGCTTACCAATACTTCAGAAGTCGTGTCTGGAGGTTGTGATCGTTGTCAAAAACGTTTCGTTGATGAGCTTAACAGGACATCCCAACATCCGATTTATCTGCGAAACCCTGCAGATTCTGTTGAAAGACAGGCTTCAACGGGGGGGAGTATGTCGGGTTTCCCAGCCCGATGTTTAGTTATAAAATCTTTATGATAGTTAGTTGGAGCAGCCTGACGTAAATCTACCTACATACTAGATGTTTGCTTATTCGATGGCACACTGTATTGTAAATAATCTCTCTCTCTCTCTCTATCTATCGCTCGCACTCGGCTCAGCAGCAGCCCGGAGCTTCTTTCGTTCTCTCTACCTCTTGCAGTGGGACACGGGCAATTCGGTCCGCCTGCCCTCTCTATCAGTCTGGACCTAATCATCCTCACTTTCGGTTTATTGTAGACCTAACCCACAAACAAACAACAACCCACAAATCAAATAAAATAAAATACATCAAATTGTAGTTCCAATTGGAATCATCTAGACTCTTTACTTAAAAGCTTACAATAGCTATTAAAAACGCTTAATAGCTTAAAAAAACACTTACATAAAAATCTTTATAAAACAAATAATAAACATCATCCTCTAGATTGTTGTTGTTGGCCAATAGTTGTTGTTGTTGTTGCTGCTGCTGCTGTTGTTGTTGCTGTTGCTGCTGTAGCAGCTGCTGGTTGCTATTGTTGTTATGATTGATGGTGTTTGTGGTGCTATTGTTATTGTTGTTGTTATTGTTATTGTTGTTGTTGTTATGATAACTGTAACTATGATAGCTATTTTGGCAACTGTTGCTATTGTTGTTGAATGTCGTGTTTATAATATAATTATTGCATAAATGCAAGTGTTGTAATTGTTGTTGTTGTGGCATTAGCAATTGTTGTTGCTGCTGCTGCTGTTGCAATTGCTGTTGCTGCTGTTGTTGTTGCTGTAGTTGTTGTTGCTGCTGTTGTTGTTGCTGTTGTTGAAGCAGCAGCTGCTGTTGTAGCTGATGATGATGAAGCTGCTGTTGGTGTTGTTGTTGTTGTTGCTGCTGTTGTTGTTGTTGATGGTGTTGTTGTTGTTGTTGATGATGGTGGTGGTGGTGATAATGTTGTTGATAGCTCGACGCCTGCAATTGCCAATTTTGCATTGCACACATGTAGAACTCTGATCCACACACATATATATGATGATGATACTATGATGATCTGAAGATAAATATATATATATCCACGAAAATATATATATTTATTTTGATTTTTGAGATTTTGTTATTTCTGTTAGCCTTTTCTCCTTGTTGCCTGGATATTCAAAAATAAAATGCATTACAAAAAATACATACATATATCACACACTTTTATTTGTTCTATTAAAGTATTAGTTATATATTTATTTTATATCCCGTCGTTTCATCATATTTGTAATAATTTAGTTGCGTAAAATAATTTATTATCACAATTTCCAATACAATCCAATTAGATCGATCTTCAATATAATACAAAATAGTACACAGTGCCCTTTTTAAACGTTGATCAGCAGTAAAATATATATATTATTGAAAACTCCCTCAATTCCATCACCACAATATAGCTTTAAAAATACATATGTATTATATATCACATATACTTATAGTAAAGCGAGTTTTTTTTTGCAAGACTAGCATTTTTTCACCATTCACCACGAAATAGTGGTTTTTTTTATACAGAATTTCTTAAAAATTTTACAATTTTGTATCTCCAAAAAATGTTTGCTGAAAAACGTATTTGGCATATATATTTTGTTGGCGTTCACATGTAAATCCTTTTCGGTTTTTTTTTTGTTGCGAATTAGACCGGGAAAGAGTATTAATTTTTTTGTTGATTTTATATTGGTATTATTATTATATTGTTGTATCGGAATTCTTTATCGATATTCTTTAAAATTTATTATTTTTGTATATTTTAGTTAAATTTGTTTTGTTTATTTACTTATTATTATTATTTATTATTTGATTGGAATGTTTTGATACGTATTATTTAGCATTGTATTTGTTTTTTTTTTTTTTTTGCATATAACGGTTGTTGTTTTTGTTGTAAGTATTAATAACACTCTTATTTGTTTGTAAACTTGAAATGAGCTCAAGGTAAAATAAAATAAAAAACTTATTGTATCAACGACCGCAGCGACGTCGACGGCGACGACGAAGAGGAGGCGCAGAGTAGTCGAAAAAAACAACAACACACCGAAAAACAAAAAAAAAAACGCTGTGCCAGCTGCTTGCCGGCAGCCACTTCTGTTATATTATGTACGACGTATAACTCTGATGGGCTGTAGAACAGTTAGGGAGTACGAGTACTGAGTGATTTTTGCCCTTTGATGGGGCCACAAAAACAAACAAAAAAATATAGATACAAAAACACACACAAAAAAGGCGAGAAACAAACACTCACAGCTATTTGATTTAAGATTATTATTAGATTGATTATTAATAAAAATGGATTAATTAAAATACACATGTACAAAATAATATATTTTATTTATAGCTCGCGTTCCGTCGCGTCGCACTGCTTTGTCATAACGACTGAGGGGCAGCCGCAGCCGCAGCAGTAGCGGCAGCGACGCCGAGCAGAAGGCAGCAAAACGCCGACAGCAGAGGCCGACAGCAGCAGCTGCTGGCAGCGCAACGCACAAACATACAAACAGACATACCAAATGCACTCATACTCCTATACACACAGACGCGCGCACACACACACAAAATATCTGTATGTCGGTATGTACATATATTAAAGAGAATACGCAAAAAAGGCATTGAAAGGCAGAAACAACTACAACAACCAGGAGCAGCAGCAGCAGCAACAACAACAACAGAACCAACCGTTCGTTCATAGGGCGCGCAAGAAGCAAAAAATAAGCAAGAAAGAAGGTCTAGCTTGAGGTGGTGACTACTGGCGACTCTCGAGGCGTTAGATACCCTTTTCTATGAACAAGTCCTTGCACAACCCCATATTATATTCAAATTATTTGATTCTGTGTGGCATATCTTTCAAAATCGAGCAGTTATTTGTAAGACTTTCATCGAGGCTCTCTATTTGGACCCATACGACGCTACGAACATCTGCTACGAAATCATCATACTCCCTCTCTCTCTCCGCCAAAAGGGTACTAAAAACTGTAAACACGTCGGGACGGTTGGAAGGGAGCTGCCAGCGAGCATGAGTACATACATAAGCAGAGGCGCACACACACACACACACACACACACACACACACGCATATGCAAGAGCAAAAGTGTAGCACAAAGCAATAACAAAAGTTCTAGCATAACTGTTGTTCTCAATTTCCTCTCAATTCACCTCCCTCCCTCCCGCACCAACGACAAAGAAAAAAACCATTGCCTTTTGCCAGTGTGCCTTCTTTTGCCATCTACTTCTTCATGCACCTCAACCATCCTCTTGCTGTTTGCTCTCTCTCTCTCTCTCTCTGTCTCTGTGTTGCTGTTCTTGTTGTTGCCAAGTACTCTCTCTAGCTCTTGCTGCTGCTGTTGTTATTGTTGTTGTCAGGCGGAAAGAAATTGCAATATTTGGGCATGGCATGGTCGTAGTCAAA
This sequence comes from Drosophila bifasciata, assembly GCA_009664405.1. NCBI lineage: Eukaryota > Metazoa > Arthropoda > Insecta > Diptera > Drosophilidae > Drosophila > Drosophila bifasciata. The sequence continues at coordinate 36,420,173 of CM019041.1, forward strand.
AAGAAGTTTGAAAGGGCATAGGAGCCATAGGTCAGGGAGAAGACCAATAAAAAAAAACAGGAATAGAAATTATGCTCGAGAAAGGGGTTCAAAAGGGAGGGAGGCAGGCAGGGAGTAGGAGCCAAAAGCAAGTAGCAAGTCTGAGTAACTGTCTTCTTGCGGGATTTTGCACCAGCTGTAGAATAAGAGTACAATAAGTAGAGGTGGTTACGTGCCACAAAAGCTGAGTGGGAAGGGAGCTTACGTGCCACAATGTACCGAATAATTGGTTGCAGATTGGCAGTGTATATGCATTATTCGGACTTTCTTTACAATAATTTCCTGCTTGGCGATGATATCATAAACCTAATTAGCAAATTATTGAACTATTATCAAATGCCCGTCCGAATCGTACATATGTGAGTCACCCCCCCAATCCAGCCAGCACACCAACCAACTAACTAAACCCAATATGATGATGAATTTCTTCTCATTTCTCGATGTTACGGCTATTCTCTCGATATGTCGAGACTCTGCCTGCCTCTGTCTTGTGTCATTCACATATTTGTCTGTCTGTTTTGTCTCCCCGAATTGTCGAGGCCTCCTCTCCGGCTGACTCAGCAAATGTCGTGTCGTCGCGTGGAATGATTCAATATTCTGACCAACAAAAAAATTCTTTGACAATAACATAAATCTTAAAAAAAAAGCAACACTGATTTAAGTTTTATTTTTGGGTTTTCAATTTGGGCAAATATTTTTAGATTAGTGCATTTATTTTTATACGGCTTTTCGTTCTTGTGGCATGAATGAAGTTAATTAAGAAAGAATTTTTGTGTGTTTGTAGAAGTGACATTCCAGACACATTCTATCCATGTATATATCTATGTACTATGTATGTATGTATGTACTTTTGTTTGAATTTTAGAGAGTTGGTTAAGACAATATTCCCTTTTTTCGCACAGAGAGAAAAACACACGAACCGTGCAAACAATTAACAACGAATTAACAACAACCCTCTTGAGAGGGTCCAGGTCCAACCCCCACGACAACAACAAAAAGTAGTCTCTGTTTTTCCCTTAATTTTCGTTTTCCTGCTTCTGTTTCTGGTTTTCTCTCTACCTCCCTCCCACGAACCAACAACCCACATTAAAAAAAAAAATTGTATTTTATTTTTACAAATTAAAGAGGGAAAACAACAACAGAAAACAAGCAGAAAACCAAGAGCCAGAGCTCAGAGCCAGAGCCAGAGCCTGACGACTGAATGTGTAATGTCAAATTGTGAGAGAAATAAAAAAAAGAGTGGGAGGGGGGGCTGGTCGTAAGAAGGGAGTGGGTGTGGGAGAGCATGTGCAAATGAGTGCATGAATAAATGATGCATAATGGGAAGTGGAAGAGAATGGTAGAGGAGACACAGAGAGAGATAGAGAGAGAGAAAGAGAGAGAGAGCGAGTGGGTGAGCAAGAGTCAAAAGCGAAACAAGCGACGAAAGCAAAAAACAGAGAAGAAACCCAAAAGAAAAACTTTTTTTTTTATATTTTTTTTTGTGTGCTTTTCGCTATAATAATATGATAAACGTACCAGCAGCAGCAGCAACAAAAAAAAACAAAAAGAAGAAGAATGCTGTACATAATGTACATATGTACAATACTTGCTCTTATATACATGTGTTGTAGATATGTACATATGGTATGTACATAAATCGAGTATGTACGAGAAAGAACGTACGGAGTCGCTTCGAACGCGACTCTACTTTTATACCCGTACTCAGTCAGTACACATGTGATTTATGTGGAATTTTAAAATGTTTTATCAGTTTTACATTTTACATTTTTGCTACATCTGTCATCGACATCTACATCTACATCATCTACATCAGTTCTCACAACAACACACGTACACTGCACGAGGCAGCATGTTTGAGTGTGAGTGTGCGTTTGAGAGAAGCTGCAGCAACAATCAACCCAAATAATTGACTTACGCCGCAAGAGGAGGTGGGGATTGCTGATGAAAATTCATTTCATCATTGTGGCTATAATAATAATCCGATCAGGACCAAATTCGGGAATCTGGTAGATATGGTCATTCTCTACAATACTGCATTTTTATTTTTTTCTATCTTCAAAATTGTGGATTTTCGTCTTTTTTGTGGGGGCGGAAGGGGGCGGGGCGAAATTTTGAAATACACTTGTTCAGGTTTGGTATCACAGGAGTCTTGGCCAAAAGTTTGGTTGCTCTAGCTCTTCAAGTCTCTGAGATCCAGGCGTTCATATTTACGAAAACCAAATCGACTCGATTTTGTGTGAGTGCGAAAGAGAGGGAGCGAAGTTTTTTCGTATATTTTCCTCTATTGTGGCTATATTAATGATCCGATCCGATTCAGATTTGGGCCCCTCATAGATATGGGCTGTCTCTATGATTCTGCATTTTTCGTTTTCTGTTATTTTCAAAATTGTGGACGCCACAGATGTTCGCCCTTTGTAGGGGCGGAAGTGGGCGGGGCGAAATTTTGAAATATTTTTCTAGGAGTGAGATATCACATCAGTTTGGAAAAAGATTTGGTCCCTCTAGCTCTTATAGCCTCCGAGCAATGGGCGACAAACAAGACGGACAGACGGACAGACAGCAATTAGCACAAATACAATATACCCTTTTACTCTTCGAGTACGGGTATAATAAATGAAATGGTAAAACTGTAGGCATCCAGAAGCGTCTCAAAACGACGACTCTTCTTCGACTTGGATCCGCTGTCTGTTCCGTCTGTCTCTCTGTCTGTTTGTCTGTCTGTCTGCCTGTCTGAATGTATCTTCAAGTTCCCGTATCTCAGAGTTCCCAACAACAACAACAACAATCGACTTCTGTACATAATGTGTATCTGTATCTAAACAAGCGACAAGCGTGATGTGAAGAGGGAGGGTAGAAGAGAGCGTGAGTCAAAGCTCCAACATTGAACCGGTTCAAGTCATATTTTGCCACTGTACTATACTACAAGGCGGGCAGCAGGCGGGCACAGGCCAGGCAGAGGTAGGCCGCCGACGCCGACCAACCGACCGACCACACAACCGATAAGCTATGAAACGATGACAGCAAAACTTTAACAAAAGTTCAACCATAAAGAGGTTCCCGTTTCCCCACTTTGTACATTCTGTACATACATACATATGTACATAGTACATATGTACATCCAGTGCACTGGAAGCTGTCTGTCTCCAAAGTTGTCCACATTTTTCACATGGTAAAAATCTGCTAAAGGATCCTGAGATATTTTATCAACCAACTCGTAACTCGGGGGGGTTCAATGAACTCTGGCAAACAATTTGATTTGCATTCAAATAAGATTCGAAAAACGTTTGCAAAATACCAGCAAATATACCAGAAAAATACCAGAAATATACCACTCAAATACTACAAATATACCAAATACCAATACATCAGAAAGAAATCAAAAAATTAACATAGAAAAATATATATATAAATGACTACTAGAAAAATATCTGAACAACAAAAATTGCTAAAATACTAGAAAATACTAATAATACCAGAAATATACCACTCAAATAATATAAATATACCAAATACCAATATATCAGAAAAAAATTAAAAAATTTACATAGAAAAAAATATATAAAAATGACTACTACAAAAATATCTGAACAACAAATATCGCTAAAATACTAGAAAAATACTTTTAAAAAAGCCAAAAGATCATCAGTGTTCAGGGATCGATCACTTTCTGATTCATTGATAAATAAACCAAAATTGCATTATAGGGGGGATATCTAAGAGTGTATTTATAAGGAAGCTGAAGCATCTCATAGATAGCGCAGGTAGCATGAAATATACAGAATATATGTATGTATTTTCTGATCATTTCTGCCCACAATCCTCCATACTCTTTGTGTGTGCTCTCTCGCTGCTGCCCATTGAATGTTTCAGAGTTTAGTGGTTTTTTTTTTTGGTGCAGGGGAAGTGCCATTTCGGAAGCTTCAATAACACAAATATTATGTATACACACACGCCAATCGTTTCGGGGGCTTTGACATACTGTATGTACATATGTATGAATGTATCTTATGTGTGTGTACATGATATAAATCTATATACAACAGCGTAGCATACCACAAAAGATATGTATGTATATGTAAGCAAAGCCACGATTTTTTGGTTATGGTTTGGTTTGGTTTGGTTTTTTGCGCCGTCCATCGGTCGGTCGATTAAACCGAGTGTCAACTGCCTATCCCCCTATCCCGTGCTATCCCACCCCACACCTCACACACACCTTTTCTGATAATTTCTCGCTCATTTTGCGTTCGGAGTCGAGTCCGAAATCGAATTCGAACTCAGAGTTCGAGTGCAAAATACTTCGAAGAGCCCAGGCCAGGCCAGGCAAACAACACACAAACAAACCAACAAAAAAAAGAAGGAAAAATAAAATAAAATGGAAAAGAGAGACAAAAGTCAGAGACAGAGAAAGAAAAGAGGCAGCGACTGAGCTGAGCATTAAATTTAGTTCAAATGCCCGCGCCCCCCTCCAGCCATCATCCACCTCAACGGTTTGGTTTCTCAACGCCTCTGACTGCGTGTATCTGTATCTGTATCAGTATCAGTATCTGTATCAGTGTTTGTGTATCTGCTGGAGTTTTGTCTATTAATTCTAATAAGAAAGAAAAAAAAAGCATCTGCAGCAGCAGCAGACCACCATGACAAATACAACAGCAACACAGTGGGTAGGGTAGGCAACTCTGGGTTGGTTCCATTCCATCAGCATAAAACAGCAACAGCAACAGCGGTGCCCAGTACAGTGGTCACTCGTTGTATGTAACTGTAACTCAACTGTGTCTCAAAATAAGGCTCTCCATATTATTTATATAAATATTCATAGAAGTTTCCTATCGCAAAAAAAATTACTGGCTTAAGCATACAAAAATATAGAAATAAATCCTAAAAAAATAGTGAAAAATAATAAAATACTGAAAATACCATATGCCTAAATCAGAAAATAAAACAAAAACTCCTAAAACTCTTAAAAGAAATATATCAATCAATTAGATTTTAAATATTTCATAAATAATACCAAACCATAAGGCAAAATTACTTAAAAATAAGATTATAAGTATTCTAGAAAATATACCAGAAAGTACTGCAAAAATAAGTATCTACATAATATTTATGTTTCTGTGTTCCCCTTCATGTTTTCAGTTTAATAAAATCCTTCCTTTGTTTTGACAATGGATTTCTCGGATTTTAGAACAGATCCTAAAATCTAACAAGAAAAATCTACTTAAGGCACTTCTCTTCAAAGAACTTTTGTCCGAGCTTAGCTTAAACTTTTAGTTGGTTTAGTTCAAACGGATTTCCAACGCTTTATTGTGGGTACTTTGGGGGACTTTTAGTTGTATTTTCATGTAATTTGCACTCTCTTAAGCGGAGTATCTATCCCACTGTACATTTGAATGGCAAAATGACTTTTGGGCCTAGAGCACCACTGATGGACTGGATGGGAATGTGTTTCTGTTCTGTTGTTCCCATTGGATTGTTGCGTTCTCTGGAATGGTACGATGGGTTTTCTTTTGGGTTGGTTTTTTTTTGTGTGATTCTTTGAATCAATTTTTGGCATGATTCACTGGCTGATTCTTCTCAATTGAATGCAGGTATCCAACCACCAGATACTGAGATACTAACTGAGATATTAACTACAAAAAAATACGTGATTTGTTCGAGACTTGCTTGCAGATACAGATACTTGCTGATGCGATGCATATACTATGTATATGTACATACACAGCAACAGCTAGACATTTCCATACACAACTCTCGAGTTATAAACAATTTTACTCACAAAAGATACACAAAACAGAGAGCGAAAAGAAAAAAAACAGAGGAGACCACCATAAAGAGGAGTGCAAAGAGAACCAAAAAGAGGAGTGGGGTAATGGGGAGGCTAGAGGCAGCTCTGCGGAAAAAAATAGATAGATAAGACCCCCAAAAAAAAACGGCGTCAAAAGCAAAGCTTTGAACAAGCATTTCATGAGCGCCAAGCCAACATTTTTCTGGGGTGTTGGACAACCATTTTGCTCGCTTTTCTATCTATTTGTCCCCCAGTTAGCTATCCAGCTACCCAGCTACCCCTCCTCTCTCCATTCATTTTCCCATCCCCAACATTTTTTTTGTATGTGTGTGTATTTTTCTTTATAAATTTTCTCACATTTTTGTCGTCCCTACGTTGCGCGCGTTGGCAAAAAAAAAATATAAAAAAGGGTTCCATTCTCCTTCGCTATTTTTATTTTATTTTAATTTATTTTAATTTCCCTCTGACGGCCAGGGTAAGTATTTTTTTCCAGGAAAAAAAGCTTAGGTTGGGCAGGGCAGGGGTTAGGAAAATTCCATCTTTGCTGACAGAAAAGAAAATAGAAAAAAATTGTAAAATAAAAATAAGGACCAATGGGAAAATCGAGAGCGAAAGAGATAGAGGCAGCCCGCTTGCGATAAGGATACAAAAATAGAGAAAATACAACAAAAAATTCATCATGGAAATATTCTTGCAACAAAATTCTTAGAAATCTGTAGAAAAAACAAAATGTAGAGAGAGCAAAATTGCATCAAATATTTATAGGAAATTCTTAGTATTCTGCTGCTGAAAGAGACAGAGGCATAAACCTTTAAACAGGTTGCCGTTGGATGGTTAAATAATTTAATAAATAAATTAAATAAATAATAACTAAATAATTTGAATAAAATGAATGCTGAATGCTTTCTACGCTTTCTATTACATATTCATAATGATCTGTTAATTAAATGAAATTGTTCTTCGAACTTAGCCAAAGATTGACACACTAAAACTAAGATATTTTTAGCAAGTTTTTATTAGAATGAATTTCCAGAATTAAAATTCCATAAGTATTCAGAGAAATGCAGCCAACAAGTAAGCATACACAGCAGATTTAATCCCACTAGATCATGTACTACTATATATATTTAGTATCTATCAAGCCAGAGCATTTTCTAAGCTGATTTTTATAGTAATTTATAAACAATTTGTTTGTATAAGGGTGCTATAAGGGTGCCTTCCATCCATTCCATCCACATAATTTCTCAATTTTATTGTATGAAAACTAGGTCGATCCTTAAGTGTTACAGCTTTTGTCGTTCAAGCAACTCAGCACTAAATAATAATCCGTACTAAGTACTATATTAAGTGGCATGAAAAGAATCATTAAAAGTGTAAAACGCATTCGCCGCCCTAATTAGGCTAGTGGTTTTTTACTCCAAGAATTATTTGTGCAATTAATTCCATGCATGTGGCATGTGGCATGCAAATTCGTTTTTAATGAGGGATTAGTTACTGAAAATGCTGCTGCTGCTACTGCTGCTGCTGCAGCAAATGAATGGCACGGCACACATGCGGCAAAATCATGTGGGTAGATGCAACAGGAGAGCGCTTACGGTTACGCTTCCAAGGATCATTCCAGGCGGGGTTTTCGATTTTGGAACATAATGGGAAAAGGAACACCACCTGTATGAACCAATGGAAATCATTGCCTGACTGCCTGACGACTGCCTAGCAAAAGGGGAAATTATGTTGTGTGTGGGCAGGAGAATCCTCTTACGGATGGGGGGAAAAATTATGTGTGTGTGTGTGTGGGTAGGAGAATCCTCTTACGCTAAGGGGAAATTATGTGTATGTGTGTGTGTGTGTGTGGGAAGAGACAGAATCCTCTTACGAAAGGGGGAAAATTATGTGTGCGTGTGCGTGTGTGGGAAGAGTCTGAAATCGGAGGAAAGCTGAAATTTGTTTGTGTGTGCTTGTGTGTGGGTAGACGCAGGACCCTGAACAGGGATTTACGTCGAATGTTATTTTCCATATATAGTACATATGTATATATGCATGTAAATCCATTAGTTGAAGGGGCTTTTTCCTTCAATACAAGTTGTCGGCTTTGGGGGAAACCTTTCGATCAGATGTTCTCTGGCTAAAAAGGAACACCAACAAAATTTGGCACACTTATTTTCCAGTCGTTGGCTGCTGCTGCTGCTCACTCTCTCTCTCTCTCTCTCTCTTTCTCTCTGTTTATCTGCTGCTTCTCTTATGTATTATTTTGCTAGCTTTTGTTTTGCTTATAGGATTTCTATTTCTCTATTTCACACACACACAATAACACACACACAAACCACACACACAGAGAAAAAAAACAACAAATAAAATAATTGCAATCGCTGTCTGTCGCGCGCTCTCTCGCTCTCCCTCTCTCTCTGGGTCTCGTTTTTACCGTTTTATTGCACTTTTTGCACTGCACTACACTGCACTCTCTCTCTCTCTCGCTCTCTTTATGATTTGCACTGTTGTTTACACTTTGTTGTTGTTGTTGATAAAATTGTTTAAACAAATTGCACATTACACTAGAGATTTGTTGCACCTTAGCACACTTGCACTTTAGCATCTACTTTTTGAATTATTCTTCTTGTTTTTTTTTTTGTTTTGTTTGTTTCTGGTTCTGGTTTCACATTAAAAAAATAAAAACATTTGCAAATGAATTTGCAGCATAAACATTCATAATCGCGTTTTGTTGGGTTTCCATTACGTTTTGTATATTCGTTTAGTTTCGTTTCGTGTTGTGTTTTCTTTGAAGGTTTTTTTTTGTTTTGTTATTGCATTTAATTAGCCCATTGATTGTGGCCCGTCCGTGTCCCGTTGCCCGGTGCGCTCCCGGTTGCTGCCGTGTGTCCCGTGTGTGCTTTGGGCTTTGGGCAGTGCTTTTGTTATGCTTTTTCGTGTGTTACCGTTTTGATTTTGATGGCGTTTGAATTGCGACTGAAACTGAATTGATGCTGGTCGTCGCTGCGCTGCTGCTGCACGAACGAATGCAAAGAGCAACAGCGCGTCAGTAGCAGCAGCAGCAGAGGCACATGGGCAGCAGCAGAGCTAACGCAGCAGCAGCAGCAGCGACGCAACAGCAGCAGCCCAAAGAAAACGGCAAACACAACAACAGCAATCCAAAGAGAGAGACAGAGAGAGACAGTGAGTGAGCTAAAGGGGGAGGTGGTGTGGGGTGGTAGTATGACATGAAATGGGTTGAATATATATATATATATATATATATGTATGTGTGTTTGCTTGTGTGTGAGAGAGAGAGGGGGCGGGGGAGGGAGCACACGCACACATACACATACAAACAACTACTTGCAGCAGCGTGGCAGCACCATCATCATCATCATCATCCAGCACCAGCCTTGCCAACTTAGCTAAAAACTTCCAAATGCGTAGCGGCCGCCCCCCGCCCGCCCTACACCAACCACTATGCCGCGCACACACTTTTTTTTCGTTGTTGTGTTGTTGTTGTTGAATTTTCCTTTTGGACTTTTTTTTTTCGCCAACATAGAGCCTCCCCCTGCACCCGCCCCCTGGCCGACCGCTCTACCCATGCTACATCCTGCAGCAAACCATTTCGCATCGTTTTTCAGTGAGTTTTTCGTCGTCGTCAGAGGTTCGCGGCCTCATCGTGGTTACCATCTCCCATCTCCCGCCCCTATCCAGCCCATGCCCCATGACATACCCACTAACACACCTTAAACCACCACACACACACACAGAAATACACACACAGGACTAACCATCATCCAGCGCCAAGTCCCCAGTCCACTGTACCAATCCATCGCAACATCCACACTCTCTTCAACCGTGTGGCAGTCAGCAGCAGCAGCAGCGGCAGCGGCAAGCATTCACTAGGCAAATGAGAAGAAGAAGGTGGCAACACTTGCGCCTGCAGCAGCAAGCCAAAAGGAATGTGTATGGAGAGCATCAGTATCAGGAGCAAACGAAGGAATCGAAGTGAAGGATTACCTCTAAAATGAATGTAGGTTCCCCAAGCTAAAACCCAATCTAGGTTGCTTGAATTTGCATCACACATTTGCTCTTGAATGTAACATTCTTTGATTCGCTGTTTAAATGTGCCATAAGCAAAAGGACACACAAGCGATACAATTACAATGAGAGTCTTTAATATTTCCAATAAAATTCGAATCTTCTCTCTTTAAAGAATTATTTCCCAAGCCATTCTTAGAGCGAAACCTGCCAGAGAGATCTGTCCATAATATACCCCCCAAAAAGATTCCGCAAATATCTGTAAAATCCAATAATAAATAATCGATAAATAGTGTGTGGCAAGCAGCAGGCAACGTAATTTGATCAAATATGCAACGATTTAGCCCCATCATGCCACCAGCAGGCAGGCAGCAGGCAGGCAGGCCGAAACAGCAACCAAATTGGTGGCACATTCTCGAGGGTACTCGCTCCTTGCAACAAGCAACAACAAGAGCACTTTGGGCTGTCATTGGCGTTGCCGCTGTTGTATTATTGGGCAGCAGCAGCAGCAACATCAGGTCCACAGAGACAGAGAGAAATGGTGGAAGCAGCGAGTCCTGCTGCTGGGGCCGGGGTACGGGGTACGGGGCGGTTATGGGTCGGGGAGTCCGGGTCCAGGGCCAGGTCCAGGTTCGGGTTCGGGCATTGAGCCAGCAGCTCTGCTTTGTTTTAGCCAACTGCCTGCCTGGCAACTGGCAACTGGCAAACTGGCAACACATCGGCGGCAGCGGCGGTGGCTCTGACTGCTGACTGCTGGGCTGCTGCTTGTCGATGATGAAGTGGCCGACAACGACAACCACGAGACGACGACAACGACAACGACAACGACAACGACGACGACGTCGCAATCGCATTGCGCGGCATGCGTCGTTTTGTAGATTGGATTGGGGGATTCTCTCTATGTGTGTGTTTGTGTTTGTCTCTCTGTGTGTGTGTGTGTGTGTGTATATATGCGCGCGGCGCATAATATTCCACATGCCACACGCACATACAACAACAAAGATGTTGGCTGTTGGCTACAACGAGGCGCACTTTAAGTGTAGCAAAATGGACTCTGACTGCAAAACTTGTGTACAGTACTCAACACGGTACACGATACACGGTACACGGCACACGGCACACACCCCATCCCACACACGCACACACGCTCACGCACATACGAACATGGATACATCTGTATCTTGTATCTTGTATCTGTGCATAAAACATGCCAAAGTGGTAGTGGCAGTAGAGCGCTTCTCTACTGTTAACCAAAATTCATTTGGCGCCCCCGAAGCTGCACACCCAAAAAGGGTGGTCCGAACATTTCTGGCCATTTTCGTTGCTAATTATAATTGGTGCAAGCCAAACACCTCCTCAATGTCTGTATGTACATATGTGCAGTGCAGGCTCTTTCGGAATATCCATCAAACTATAGGTCACAGTGTACCCTAGGACACCACACTAATACGCTGAATTTCGTACGAAATTTCCCATAAAGAAACGGCCGCACAAAGACCATTCGATAGCAGCGATGTGGCTTTTTCTTGAGAATTCTTTGAAGGAGTATTCGAAAGTATATTAAGTCAGTATCCTCATTCATTAATCAAAATCACTCGATTAAAGCACCATTACCTCCATTACTCGAAATACATACAATAAAAACCTGGCTTTATATCGATTATTTCTTGTCCAGTTATCGACACCAATCGAAAGGCAAGCTATTTGGATATGTGCGAAAAAACGGATGATGTTTACAATTTTTTTCAATAAGATTTCCTAGCTTCTTTTAAAGCACATAATCCATAAGCAATCGCCCACTTATCGACTGACTCCATTCGATTCAAATCCAAGCTAGAGATGGCAAAAAAAAAGCCTTCGAATTGTATGAACGACAAATTAAGGTGGTAGGTAGTAGGGGAAGGAAACTGAACCAAAAGATGCAAGAAAAAAGATACCAAAAAATATAAGAGTGAGGGAGGCGGCAAGAGAGACAAGATGGAAGGAGAATGTGAGAAAGAAAAAAAAACAAAGAAAACAAAAACAAAAAATAAAAGAAGGCAAAGTGCATACATGTTTGTGTGTGTCTGTGTGTGTATTTATGTATTATTGGGCAATGCAATGTAAGGAAGTGCAAAGAGCAATCCACGCTTAAAAGGGTTACACACACACACAGCCAGAGATGTTAAGCTTTTGCAGCAGTGCAAAAGAGACAGGAGTAGAGCGAGAGGGAGAGGGAGAGGGAAAGACTGCAGTCAGCCAACAGTAAACCAGTTTTTGCAATAACGAGTAGGAGAACTGCATGGCACCCAGCAACCAGCACCCAGCACCCAGCGGCAGTAGTTCCAAGTCGAACAATCGTCAAATACACAAAATCCACTTTGCAAATCATCAAAGAACCGATGGGCATATAGCACGACGAATCCGATGGTGTGGGGATGGGGGGTATGGTCCACTACTATTGCGGGCCCTGGACATCGGAATAAACATACGATTACGGGTCAATACGTGGACTCTGGGCTTCGACAATGGGGTGGGTGTCGCGTGTCGGGTTCGGGTTCGGTTCTTCCGGCTCTTCTTTTGGGCAGAGGGCGGGGGCCACTGTCCACGCATGCAGCATGCAACTGAAGTTGGCAGGCCTCAGAGCACTGCCTTCCAATACACACACACACACACACATTCCAGGGGGTGGCGTGGGGTGGAGTGCAATGCAAGTAGAAAAATCCTAGTACTTTTCCAGTGGGAAAACAGTGGGAAAAAAAAATGAGCGAAAGAAACTGATATACATATACAACCTAACGGTATTTCCCGGGGAAGCAACCACCAAAACTGCAGCTACGCCCATGGCCGCGCGACAGTGGGCCTCCGCCCGACCATGGCCACGGCAGAACCAGAACAGACACCTCTCCCCCACCCATCAGCCATTCTCTGCCTATCCCTCCCTATACCCCTATACACACACACACACACCCACGCCCATGGGCTATGCCTCCTCCACAGGCCCACGCCTCTGCACTGAATAAAATTGCATTGGAATATGCCGTTAGCTTACGTCGGCTTCCATGGAACTGGAACTGGTGTCTACGTCAGTGTGTGTGTGTGGGTGTGCGCGTAAATTTCGGCCCTCCAATACGGCATCCTCTCCCCACCACACCACGGAAAGGTAAAGCTTCGCTACTTATTAGAAAAGGAAACAACAAAAAAGCTTCCCCTCCTCACCAAAAAAATTAGCCTAAAAGCCAAGAAAAAAAGCAGCGGGAGAGAGAGAGGAAGTCTCATTCAATTGGAATGATGGCAGCATTTTTCTTTCCATTTAATCAGCCACGAACCCACGAACAAAATGTGCCATAAAATAAAAAGAGAGCTTTAATATAGAAAAAAAAAAGTAAAGAAAAACGAAAAGAAAAAAAGTGGGAGCAAGAAGAACAAGTAGAAAAAGCAAAAAGGAATAGCAAAAGCAGAGGAGAAACGGAAAAAGCCAACGAAAAGAAAAAAAAAACAAAACCAAACCATAAAGTTTGCACAGAGTTCGCACATCAAACACACGCCAACAGGCAGCAACAACTTGCAACAAGTTTGAAGTCGTCTGCTGCTAAAAATATAACCAAACCAGACACAAGAGTCTGGGAGCGGGAAGAGGTGGTGGTGGAAGAACACAACGAGCCGAACGGAACCTTACCGTACGGGAACGAACGAACGAACGAACGAACCCAACAGGGACGGGACTGAGAGAGCGAGAGAGCGAAGCAAGAGTAACAACAACAAAAATGTGATACGACAGTGATTACGCGATTTTCCATAATAAATGTTGTGGTAAAGGCGACCTTCCGGTTATGGCCTGACGACGTCGGGGCAAACGACGACACGAGCACTTGTTCGGCATGCCCAACGACACGACGACTACGACGACGACCTTCCTCGCCAGCTATCGCGCTCTCTCTTTCGCTCTCACACAAACAATCACTCTCTTGCTTTGCGTGCTCTGCCAACGTAGCGGAAAATGTCGGTAAACATTGCAACCGGTTTTTTTTTTCGCTTCTTTCAATTGCTCGCACAAAACATACACACACACACACCGGCTCACACTGAAGCAATGGATAAGAGGGCAGCCACGCACAGTGGGTCAAATTGGCAAATGGATTAGCATACTTATTGGGGCAATACAAAATGTTGGAAGCCTGATTATAATTAGGAAAATATTTTAATACGAATGAAAACCCCAAGTAGTTAATAGCAGAAAAAATATTTCTTTTACTGATTGAAACTCGTTTGCGGCTGTAGATTGACGTTTCTTTAACTAAGATGACATTTAAATACATAATGAGTAATGACAAATATTAAATTAAGAATAATCCATGCTCATCCATGCTTAATAATATAATAATATTATAAAATATATCCTTGCATTAATCAAGTTAATCGAGTGCTATTCAAATGTTTTGTTGTTTTTTTTTAACAACTCGACTTCCGCTCTAGTCCCACTGTGCTGGAGTGTGCCTATCGCCGCTGTTGCCGTTTTTTTCTGCTGAGAGCAGAACTCCCGTCCCAAAAGCTCTGCTCAGCGTGCGATTTGCACCGCATTCCCCATTCCCCTCCTCTTCCAGTGCCACGTTTTACTAGGCTAATCATGTGTTCTGGTTTCGGATTTGTGTGAGAGGCTTCCACTGTCTGTATATCTTTGCAGTGTGTGCGCGTGTGTGTGTGTGCGCTGGTGTTCGGTGTTGCTGTTTGAGCATTCATTCAACGCTTTTCGCCTTGTGCTTTGGGGGCGCGCGCACATTGAGAGCTTTGCAATTTTGTTGTTGTCGTTGTCGGTTTTACTTTTCGTTTTGTTGCTGTTTTTTCTTGTTATGTGTGTGTGTGTGTGTGTTTTGGATACCCTTCCATAGCGAGAGTCATTGGGATTTTGACTTTGCAGTGACTAAGTGTGAGATGAAAGTGTTTCCGAACCATATCAAAATATTTAATAAATAATATAATAAATGTGTATCTATCTATCGAGATACTTAAACATTTTTTGTTACTAATTTCATGTTTATTTCCCCCACATATCATATAAATTTAATCAATAAAGGGTATCGTAAGCGTCGACTCCCAAAAACTAACTTTCCTTCTCGGCTTTTTTTTTCTACTATTTCGCTGTATGGGAAATATTTCACACGCTGCTTTGACTGAGGCAAGCAAAGCACTTGACTGTTGAGTGGCGCTGGCCCCAGCCTCTGCTTCTGCTTCTGCCTCTGCCGCTGTCGTTGGGGAAATGTTGGGGTTCGTTGCCGTCGCAAGCGTCGTCGTCGTAGTCGGTAGTCGCTGTCGGTCGTCGTTCGTCGGGTTGGATCGGGTGTGTTGTTATCAATTCAGTTGCTTGCTGGCTGCATGGCGCGACGCTTGCACGTCTGGCCGGGGTCTGGGTCTGGGTCTGGCCCGGGTCTGGTCGGATCGACTCGACTCGTGGTCTTGAGGCATGGGCGGGAGGGAGGGGGGGATTGTAATCGGTTTCAGTTCATTTTCATTTAAATAGAATTAAATATGGCAAATGAGTGAGTAAGAGAGAGACGACGGTCAACATATGTCGTAGTCGCAGTCGTCGTCGTCGTAGTCGTAGTCCCCGTGGTGAGGTTTTTGTGGTGAAGGTGAGTGAGTGCGACGACCGACGACGACGACGACTATTGGAGCCCCAGACCATGACAGAATTCCAGACCCGGGTAGACGTAGACCCGACCCAGTCAGTCGGTGTTTTCCGTTTCTCTCTTTATTATATGTATTTTTTGTGAAACCACTTTTGCTTTGGGGGCAACGAGGAATTTGTAATCTATATAATAAATATATAATTTGAAATGTACACACGAGAGGGACAGAGCCATAGAGAGACCAGTGGCAGAGCTGTAGAGTTATCGATGGACACGGGACTGTCTGTAGTAACAAAATCTCGTCGAAATCGAGATTCGATATTCGAGGGAAAGAACAGGCGCACAGCAATCGCCAGCAGAGCAGTCGACAGCGAACGGCAGAAACAGCAAGCAGCAGCAGCAGCAGAAACTTGCGAGAGAAATTGAGGGAGAGTGAGCAAGCCAAAGCATTCACGAGTGTGAGCGAGCAGGCAAGGCAACAAAGCAAAGCAGTGAGAACAAGCAAAAGAGCGAGAGCGAGAGAGTTTGAAAAATGAACAAAACACTGGCAAAACAGGCAAACACAACAGAACGGGAGAGCAGAGCAAGCACACAGCAACATATGAAATTAGGCAAACCAACACAACAACAAAGAGAGCAAGGGAGGGAGAGTGTCTCCCTGTGAGCGAGAGCAGAGAGAGCAGAATAGAGAGTGTAAGCATGGATGGTCACTCAGCAACAGAGAGAGCGAGAGCGAGAGAGCGCACCATCTGAGCAAAAAAAAATCGATGAGTCGCCTGATAAGCGGCAAATCAACGGAACACGGCACCAGACCCCATATCCCAGAGACCTGGGGACACCCGAACCGAGTGACCGACCCGACCCGACCGTACAGCCAAACCAACCACCCATTTGGGGAAAATAGGAAACAGAATGCCGCGACAGCGTCAATCCGATGCGTGTGCCGTCGTCTGCGCTTTGTGTGCGGTGCAATCCGTGTACCTGACGCGCGCGTGTAACCGCCAATTTAACAGGGAAACAGGCGCCGCAGCAAGAGAGTCGCGTCGCGTTGCGTTGCGTTGCTTCGCATGGAGTCTCGGCAGAGAGCCGAACGACCAACAATAATGTATGTGGGCCACAGAGCGAGCGAGAAAGAGAGAGGAATGACTGAGCGCAGAGCGAATAGCTTCGCATTGAGTTTAGGGTTGCCAAGAGTGCTCAGTTCCAGTAATAATTGCTGCCATGCAAGCTAATTAATTAGGATATGATTATAGCAATACTCAAAACTAAAAAAAAGGATATACAAATAATAAAATTAAATGTTTTGCAATTTTTTGTAGAATATTTTCTTTTAACTTTTTTAATATAAATAACTATGCTCAAGCTACACAGAAAATATATTTCTACTAGCAATTATTCTCCACTTAACTAGATATCATTTGACAACCCAGAGCGACAAATTCCTTGGCTCTGTTGCTCACTCTATCTCACTCCCACGCTGGTTGCAGACTTTTTTCATACTCACACACACAAACACACACACATAATAAGAAACTGTTATAATTTAGTTGTCTCTCTCTCTCTCTCTCTGTTGGTCCGCTCTCTGACTTCTGTAAGCTTTACAGTTGCCGTTAGAGCTGTTAGTAAGCTGCTCTTCCGATGATAATAAAATAATACCCGAACCGAACCAAAAATTAAACTCTTTAAGTGCTGTGGTTGGGCGGGGGGGCTCCTCCTCTTTGGTACTAATCCGTATAGAGTGGCATACCCGATGCTATTCAGATAGTCACCTACACCCGGTTTATGAGCGAAATTTGCACGAAATTTTGTTGTATGACGCGTATGCCAAGTGCTGGGTGCCGAGGAAAGGCGAGCAGGCAAACCATGAGCGCCGGAATGCCCCAGGCCCCAAGCCCCACAGTCACAGCCGCCGCCACCGCCACCGCCGGATAACGAGTAAACGAAATCAGCAATAGCAACAGCAACAAGCAGGACAAAAATGAGATAAGCAAACGCAAAGAAGAGAATCAAAAAAACAACAATATTCCCTGCAAATTTGTTGGTATCAATTCCAAAGCAAATCGTGTTGTGAGAGAGCAAGAACGATATGGAAACTCTGATAATTGAATATTTAAGGGGTGGGTTTGGGGGAAAACGAATACAAAGTGAATATATTATGAATAATTGTATAAATCATGTTAATTGGCTGGTAAAATAAAAAATATATATACTATATGTATACATATGTTTGTTTGTATGTATATGACATATTTGTCAACATTTGAAAGTAGTTGTCATAGCCGTCTCGTTTTATCCATAAATCATATGGCAACAACAAATACAGTGTTCACTCGGGGGAGAGTGAAAGAAAGATCAAACTAGAAATACTAAACTGAAGGATATATTGTGATATATATTTCCTCATTTAAAGTTGTATAGTTATAATAAAATAAAAATAATAATATATTTTTTATTCGCACATTTGAGACGAATTTCCACTGTAGCGAATTTCCCACACCTCATATTAAGCTTGTCGCCGCCGTCAAGCAAATTAGCGCCCCCCAGCGGCCAGTAAAAACAATAAACAACCGCAATACCTCACACGTTTACACACACTCTTTTGCTCTCTTGTGTGTGGTGGGGTCGGTCGCTCACTCGTTCGCTCGTTCACTCTCTTTCGGTAACGACCGCTCATTCACTCTGTGGTGCCGGGCAATCTTTTAAATATGGGGGGGGAATGTGTGTTTTTGGAGTGGTTAGGGGCCGTAATAGCCAGCAGCCACCAAGTTTTTGTTAAAGTTCGCTGCGGTTGGGAGTGGGGTGAGCTCGTGCAATTTCATACGATACAGAATCGGTATTTAAAGAGAAGAACAAACCCCAGCAAAATATAATACTAAATGCGGCAACCCCAATGCTTTCGCTGCAATGACGCTGCAGTCTACAGAAAGTAACAGGCGCCCAGAATGTGAAAACACAAGCGGCTCTTACAAAACCAAAAAAAGTCGCTCACAAAAACCAGCGAGTGGAGCGGATTGACGAGCGAGACGCGAACAGAGGCACAAAACAGACCAGAGCGAGAGTAAGCGCTTTCTTTCTCTCTCTGGCGCGCATGTGTGTTTGCTATTGTTGTTGTTAAGAGAGACACAGAGAGCGAGTCTCTCTCACACACACACACACACACTGTATTTGGTGTTTATTGAATGTAAATTTGATTCAAGTTTTTCTTTTTGCAGGAGGGGGGAGTATTATTTATTTTTCATGCTCACCGATTTTCCGCCGACAATGCAAGTGCGATGCAAGAGGCCCAAATCGCTGGCGTTCCTTTTGGTGCGCATTTTTCACTCTCGACTCTCGACTCCTTTTCCTTTTCCACACTCACTGTGAATCCACTGGGCTACGCTTAGGCTTAGCTTCTTTATTGCTGTTTCTACTGATGCTTCTTCTGCTTCTTCTACATATGCTCCTCTTCCCGCTTCTTCTTACCACCACCAACACTTCACTTAGGTTTCTGTGTAATCACTCACAACCACATTCACATAGCAACATAGGCACAAGTGCACAAGTGTTTGTGTGTGCATGTGTGTGTGTGTGTGTTTTGGAAGAAGAAACAGAGGCGCTGCTTCCCGAAAGTAGCGTTAATTTTTCATATGTGTTTCCACTGCTTTGTTTTTGTTTTTACTTTTTCTTTGTTTTATTTGCACACGAATGTGTGTGTGTGTGTGTACTTGGGTCAGGGCGGGGAGCTGGGGAGGCTGGGGAAACAAAAAGTGACGATGCCGCAAATTCGGGGGACGGACGGACCGACCAGCTGCTGGCTTATGCTTCGAAATGCGCGCCGCACCAGATGAAAACCATCACTTCCGGAGGCGCTTCAAGTACTGAGGAATGTAGTAAATACATGAAAGACTGTTCGTGTGTGTGTTGGTGTGCTGGCCCCTGTGCCTGTATGTGTGTGTGTGTGCAGGCGCAGAGCAGCAACTGCGCTGCCTGCGTTGACGCTGGTCGAAAAGCAGCAATAGAAAGAAGGAAAGCAGCAGCGCAAAAAAAAAGCACACACACAGACTACATACATACACACACACACACAGAGAGAGAGAGAGAGACACACACACACAACAGTCAGACGACAGAAAGAGAGGGCAAACAGAGAGACAGACAGACAGCGAACAAACGACACAGCGCCACGCAAAATAGTTTACCAAAGACCGGGCGGACGGGCAGGAGCAGAGCGGTGGGCAGGCGGAGGAGGAGGACTCTAAAGAGGAGCCAAAAGGCGATACAATACAAACGGCGAGAGGGCAAAGAGTGGCGGAGGACCCTAACGAGAGAGGGAAAGGACTTTGACAATCGTCTTGGACGGCGAGACTTCTGGGTCTCGTTATGTTTAATACCAATTTCAGATTTCGTTTTCCATTTTTTTTTCTTCTTCTCTGTGTGAAAATCAGGTTATAATGTGTGGAAAATTCTACATTACATAAGGAAATACATACTTAACATGCGTGTAACGCACATACATACATATTTGGGTATATAAGTATGTATCTTATAGCAGCTCAGAGTTTGTCTCTTTAGCAGAAATTGACCAAGGATCATTATCCATTCAAGAGATACACAGAAAGAGCTTTAAAAACTGTCCGGGATATAGCAATAGTTTTTTCCCAAAAAATGGTTCATTAAAGATACATACAGCGATGGAAAAAATAATAGAAACGGCATTTTTTTTCGCATTTTTCAAAAATTTTCTTCAGTCAACAATTTTTTTTTTCAAGTTTAATAATTTTGATAGATAGTATATATAGTAATGTATCAAAATGGAACAAAATATTAATTTTCAAAAAACCCATGGTAACAGAAAATAATTTTTTAAATATTTGGGCCTGAAAAAATAATAGAAACGGCCGACTTAAAGTTACGAAAAACCGTTTTGTAGCTTCAAAGGCTTTTAGTTTGATTTGTAACTTTATTATTTAGTTGTGCCACCGCAATTTTTGATGACTTGGGTGCATCGACCACCCATAGAATTTCACCAGATTGGCACTATTTGATGGATCTATGGAGTACCAGTCGGACTTCCCTTTTTCCCCAAATCTTCCATTTTTTTTTTTTTTAGACTTATACCCTCCAATCCTTTTCTCTATTATCCCTCAAAGGTGCTCAAGTGGATTTAGGGCTGTAGACAGCGAAGGCCATTCCATCAAGGGAACTTTTTTGTCCAGGAACCATTTTATAGCCAGCCCTGAAGAAGGCTTTCGGGTCATTATTCTGCTGGAACTCCCATTTTAAATGGCATTTCCTCTTCAGAATATGATAGCATTATACTGTCGAGTAAGTCTACGTAGTGGATGGCACACATATTTTCTTGTGTCGAAAGTTTTGGACCAACACCCGAATGGGAAAAAGCATCCCCACAACATGATGCGTCCACCACCGTGCTCAACTGTTCAAATAGAAAACTTTAGGTCGTGCCCAGTGTTCTTAGGGCGCCCTAAATGTGGTTTCCCCATCAGATCTAAGCAAATTAATCTTGGTTTCGTCCGACTAAAAAAATGTTTCCCATTTTGAACGCAAAAATGCACCTTCGCGAAATGTACCCTTTTGAAAATATTTTTTTTTTTTTATGGTTTGGTACCTTTTTTAAGGTAAATGGCTCCTTATATCTTCTTAACCCAGCCTATTTATTATAGTACGATTAATCCCTGTGCATTGTGATCAATTTTAATATCTTACGACGAGAGAAATGTTTTTTTTTTTTAAATTTCGAACAAGGCGTCAGTTGAAATTCACCGATGTTGCTCGCTTTTTTTCGCGTTTCTCTGGTTCGTTGTTGTTGTGAACTGCCTTAAACACTTTTTTTGGAACATTTAAGAGTTGTAGCTATAGCTGACATAGTTTTGCTTTCATTTCTGAACGTAAGGATATGTCATATTTCAATATCCTTATGATGTATGCCACGGCCCATTCTAAAACGAATATCAAC
Organism: Drosophila bifasciata; assembly: GCA_009664405.1. Lineage (NCBI taxonomy): Eukaryota > Metazoa > Arthropoda > Insecta > Diptera > Drosophilidae > Drosophila > Drosophila bifasciata. The sequence continues at coordinate 36,441,570 of CM019041.1, forward strand.
AACAAATATAACGGGATCCGCAGGAAAAGTTATTTAGCATCTTCTTATAACGTTAGTCTATGAAATGTTACCTATATAATTCGATTACATCCGATTTAAAACAAGATAAATACCAAATTGGAGTGCGTTTCTATTATTTTTTCCAAGACAAAATCGAGGTCTTTCCACAATTTTACATACACAGCTAATAATTCTCAAGATATAAGCCCAAAAGAGATTCCGAAGTAAAGCTACATTATCCTGAAACCAAGCCCAGTGGTTTTATGCAAACAATTTCATCCAAAAAAATAAATATTTGGTTTCAAATGTGAATGCGCCTGTCGTTTCTATTATTTTTCCATCACTGTATAATCGATTGGTATCCACTACAGTAGATATGCATTTCCATCTCAAATAATAAAAAGTTTCCACTTTTAAGCCAAAAAACTAAAACAAAAAAAACATCTTGAGTTTTCAAGCTGCTCTCTAACCATCAAGCGCTTAAGTTTTTTTTTTGATTTTGCTATACAAAACACTCGGAGAATCCTAATGCTTTTTGCTGCTCCCTCTCTATTCCCATCTTCTTGTCATCTTCAACTGGTTCTCTCGTCTAGAGACTGCAGACTCCAGACTCCCAGAACCAGCTCTGACACAGTTAGAGGAGACCAACAAAAACGTTGAAAAGCCAACAAATCCGATTTGAACCCTGTTGGGGTTGTTGGTTGTGTGGCATGTTGCAAGCTAAAATGTTGGATGTTGCAAGCAAACATTCTATGGTCAGCGGCACTCACCAGATAAGGTATTTGGATTGGAAATTTTTTAATATTTTTTTTTACACGTCGCGACATTCAATCATGATTTAATGATGTAAATTTGTAGATTAAAATTAAGTAAGCAAGAGCTTTGTTAAATAAATACAGTTTGATGGGCAATTTATAATATTTTTAGTATGCAAAATTATTATTTTTGGACTTAAAATTATATTTAAAATGATTTTTTATATTAAAAATCGAATATTCATTTTTTTTTTTACATATTTTCTTTTTTATATACTTTTAAGAGTTTTTTTTTGTTGTGTCTAAAGTTACAAATAAAATTATATTAAAGATTCACTTTTGAACATTTTTTTTAACGCTTAAATTTGCATTGAAACTAACAGTAGTGTCCGTTCACTTATGGGTAATTTTGTATAGCAAATCAATGCCTATCGATAATCAACAACTCCAGAGAAAAACTCTTGGATAACGCTTGCCGGAGCTCTCTCGTTTCCACTTGTTGCACATTCCCCACATTCAATCATCTATCTGTGGAGAGACGGGGCGGCCGGTACACAGACACAAACACACAACTCCACTTATACGGGTAACACTTATACTAAATGCACACTCTTATAGCTAAGCTTATACCTTTTTTGTGTGAGTGTGTGTGTGGGGTAGGGAGGGGGGTCAAGTAAAAGTAATTTTCTTTTGTTCTTCATTTTGTTGGTAATTAATATTTACCAGTAGATTTCGGAGCATCATCATGCTCCTCCGCTCTATCTCTCTCGCTCGCTCGCTCGCTCGCCCGTTCGCCCGCTCTGTTGCTTCCTCAATTGTTCTCGTTCTCTTTCACTCGCTCAGTCTCTCTCGTTCTGGGTATTTTTTGTTGAAAGCCTTAAAGCATTTGCTAAGCAGGAAAACAATCCTTGAGGGCTTGACTTGGCCTTGCTACTGGGACTTAGCTGGGGCTCTTCCAAGTTTGAGGCTGCTTGCTGCTTTTCGTTTGCGTTTTCACTTGGTTTTCCCTACATTTTTGCTTTTTTGCTTGCCACACACGAGAGATGAGACGAGACGAGTGAGTGAAGAGAGGTCACTGGCTGGCTGGGCGCTACAACCGAATACTACGAGGAACGGAACCAAACTTTAAGTGGCATTTGGCCATCGGGATACGCGTTTGCTGGGCTGCTGCTGGGCTGCTCGATGGGTGCACGACTAGAAAGAGATGGCCTGAATATGTTTGTTGTGCCAGAAAGAGATGGGCACACATACACTCCCCAGAGAAACAGAGACAAAGTCACTGAGTGTGAGAGAAAGAGTGAGAGTGCGAGAGAGAGAGAGAGAGCGAGCGAGAGGCTGGATGGATTCGGTCGTTGGCTGAGTTATGGACAAAATAGAATCAGCACAAAATTGTTGGCTCGTGACAACGAGCGACGACGACGACGACCCCGAAAGCCCCCGACGAGGACATGGACGAAGTGCAGCCAACGAACTGCTGCACTTTGGTGGGGTGGGGGTTGGGGTTGCGGCTGGGGTCCGGTACATTCTACTGCCTCTACATTTTTCGGCTTGATGTACATTTAATAAACGCATAGCAGCACCCAGGCAGGACACCCCACACACACACACACACTCAGGAGGAGTATTGGAAAGTTGCTCCCAGGATGTGGCACGTTGATGGGGTGTTGATGCAGCTGCAGCTGCAGCAGCCAGCTGACAATGCAATCCCAGTCAGCAAGAGGAAAAGAGAAATAAATACACAGGGGCCGCAGAAACAGACAGAGAGAGACGGAGAGAGAGTGCCGCCTTGTCCTGCGTGTTATGCAAATAAAGATAAAATTTAATAATAAAACAAAAGCTGGCTGCTAATGAAGTGTGGAAAACTAAAATTGAAGTGGGCAGAGCACAGATATTTATGCTCCATCCAGCGCACACACACACTATCCCCCATGCTAATTACAAGTCCTGGCCCCTAATCAGAACTGCTTCCCAATCAACTGGCCACTTGAGTCTCCTTTAGGTGTCTTAAAGAGGCTTTCGATTGGATCCCATGCCAATGTCAATTGTTGGGTGGAAATGGAATTATGGAATTACTAAAATTGGCCACAGCAAAACAATAGGCACCACACAACAACGGAGGAGGAGCTGCACCTGTGCTGTCGCCGATAAGTAGGCTATGGAAATTTTCAATTTGCGTTGCACACAATAGAGCAGAAGCTTAGAGGCACAAGAGGCAACATCTATGCTTGTGTGTGTGGCAACCTTGTGACCTGTGGCAACATGGCAACCCTATAACGAGATGCTGCACACACGCAGAGTTCTACGAGTAAAAAAATCAAATAAAACAGAACGAAAATTCTCTTCGCTAAAAGTTTCTACAAATTATAGATACTTTCTATAGCTAGAACACTTTTGTAAGTATGCTTATTGCCTTTCTATGTATTGATCTAATGAACTCTACACCAATTGCTTTGGTTATACGCGTCGTCGCGTCATGCAGCAGTGATCCTCGGCTTCGGTTTGCAGTTGCGTGCGCTAACCTCCATCCGAACCTCCTTGTTAGTTGACTATGATAGTAGATACATATTTTCATCTCATCTTTCATTTTGCAATGGATTAGCCCGTGAATTCACGTGGATATACTTATCATGTATTGCCCCCATCAATCATTGAAGTTTTCAGCGCATTCTGTCAAACAATATTGGAGCAGATTGAGTTCCAATATAATCTTTAAGCTTGAATCTTTAACTGTTGTCCAATCAACTGCTTCTTGGCCCATACATACTATACATATACATATATGTATCTGTAGCTTATGTACCTGAACTAGCTGTACCTCTACCTATCTCTCTCTCTCTCTCTCTCTAGCGTTCTATTTCTGTGTGGCATCGGGTAATAACTCACGTAAACATGGGGGCAATCACATAATCACTCAATAACTGGCCATCACACACACACACACACACCCACTGAGTGTTAGGTAAGTTGCCCCCACTTGATTCGCAAGTATTCCCCTGTATTCCTTCTGTATACCGTCTAAATCCTTCAGTTGCTACTTCGATTTCCACGCTTAAGCTCAAGTTAAATCTCTCCATTGTTTTCCAGCCAAGATTTTGGAGCGAGTGTGTGAATATCCCTTCGGGTATGGGGTGGGTTTTAATGGCCTTTCCCCCCACCCAAAAGTGCAAGAGTGCACAGTGCCGGCTAATAAGTGAAGTATCCATAATTGTTTGATGGCCGTCATCCTGCCTACTCCTTCTCAGTGAGAGAGAGAGAGACAGCCAGAGAACACAGAAGAGAGTGCTGCACTTTGCAATCTGTGGGGGTTGGGGTTGGGGGGTGGGGGTGTGTTATGGTGTGTTTAGGTAGGCGTGGCACGTGTCCTAACATTTTGCTAACCAAAAATCATAATTCAGAGCCCCACACACACACACACACACACACACACACACAAACCCCGAGGAAGACGAAGCAGAAGGAAGGATTGTTATGGCAACCCGAAATGGAACATTTTGGAATTGGACAATGTTCTCTATACACATGTGTGTGTGTGTGTGTGTGGATGCGTGACTTGCATAAGTGCAGGATGCGCGCGCGCTGCACTCACACACACACACAGAGGCACACACAGAGGCACACACAGAGGCACAGTTCACAGCCACACAGGAACCCAGTAGGAACCTCAAGGAGCAGTCGACTTGCTCCTCAATCAGAAGTTCGCAACGCAGGGGGGTGCGGGTGGCAGGCGCTGTGCCTGGGACTGGCCCCCTCCGAAAATCGTGGAAAATATTCGGCAGTCAGCCGCCGCCGCCAAACCATTAACACGACGTGGGGCGGCGGCCCTGACGACAACGACAACGACGACGACGACGACGAGAGAGCCAGAAATGCTTCGGTTCTACTACTTTTTTTTCTTTTTTCTTTTTGTTGTTGTTGTTAATAACGAACTCCCGCTGGGGGGGTAGGGGTGTACCTCTCTGACTGCCATCCACCATATACCATATTGATATATAGTATATGGGAAATATTTGCATATATATGTACATATAATCCCCCCACATACATGAAATGCCGAAAAAAAATACCCAAAATTGCTACAGACTGAGTTTCTGTTTCCGTTTCCGCTTGCACTTTGGGCGGGGGGGATTGGTAGCTGTTGGGATTTTCGGGAGCTAAACGAAAAATGCAATAGAAGCGGGGCAAGACGGAGAGAGCATAGAGAGAGTTATATGGGGGGGGAGTGAACTAGAAAAAATGAAAGAAAAATTATAGAAAATGAAAGTACAATTTTGAAGACTTCAAAGATTAAAGATTAAGTAACGAAAATAAAACAAAAAGGCTAAAAGCTGTAACTACATTTAAAAGTACTTTACAAAACAAAAAGATTAGTTGAAAAAAAACTAAAAGAAAATAACAAAAAATAAATAAAACTGAAACTAAAACAAAACCAATAGCAACCAGAAATTTCCATTTAAATGTTTTTACACAAAAAATTCGTTTGCTTGGCTTCCTTTTTGCTGATAATTTCTAGAAATATATTCTGGGTTCTGGCAATTAATTGAATTTAATTGACTTACACTTTTAGCATTTAATTGAATTGAATTGAAGTGAAGTGAATGGCAATAGGGAAACGATTAAACATAATACGATTACCCAGCCATAACATAGATTTGATGCAAGTGGAAAAGGTGTTCAGCTGGAAAATTTAAACTATGCTGGGCTTTGGCTTTTGCAGGTGTTGGCCAAGTATTTTTAAAGTTTATTGCAAGTATTGCATTTCTTGTTGTCTGCTAGTATTGTTTATCATTTATTTGCAGGCTGAATTAGATGGAGAACCCCTCAGACATTCCTCAACTTTATGCCATTTTTATTAATTTAAGAGACAGACTTTTCACACATTATTTTATGCTACTTTCCATTAAGTTTCTGCCCAAATATCTTGTCAATTCGGAGTGTTGGAATAAGCCCATGATTTATGTATGTAAGCCTCCCCAAAAAAAAGAGGGGCCTAGACTTTGGTTTGGTTTGGGTTGGGTTGGCTGCATGGATGGATGTTTGTGCCACAAATCAAAATGTCACGCGGGGTTGCTTCAGCGTGAGGCTTAATCATCAGCTGCATCTGCATCCGCATTGCCAGAGAGCGACAGAGAGAGAGAGGAGAATGAATTAGTCAAAGAGCGAGGAGAGCCATAGGGTGGGATAGGGTTGTATGTGCTCGATCTCTGTGTGTGTATGTGTGTGTAATGTGGGTAATGGACACAATAACCGAAGTGCTTAGCCAGCCTTTTGTTGGTGTAGCATTTAATTGTTGTTGTAATTGTTGTTGAAACTTTTATTGGTATAGTTGTTGTACTCATTGCCTCGATTCGTAGTAGTTTGGTTTTTGGAGACTTTTTACTAGCTGTTGTTGAAGTTTTAATTGTTGCTGTTGGTGAAGCATTCTTTATAGTTGTTGTTGCTTCTGTTAAATACCTGTAGCAGTGATTGTTGTATATTGTTGAAGCTGTCATTGGTTGTTGTAGTTGTTTGTGTACCATTTGATATTGCTATATTTTTTTTGGATTCTAATAGCTTTTGTTGTTGTTGGTGTAGTATTTTCTCATCTATTTTTCGTTGGTGTAACTCTAAATTTGTTGCTGTTTTTGGCGTTTGTATGTATTTGTATGTATGTATATATGCTAGCATTGTACACTTGTGTTTTGTTTGTTGCTGCAGTTGCAAGCAGCAGCAGCAGCCGCAGCGTTGACTGCAGCGCTTTCGGCAGCCACTGCGTAGGCCAACCCCCCTTCCTGGAATATGGGGAGGCAAAACTAAGCTACAGCAACAAAACATTTTGCTAAATACACACTGGAAATGGCAGCACCAGGAGCCAGAGCTACCCCTCTCGCTCGCGCTGGCTGCCATTGCTGCTGCTGCTGGTGCTGCATGTTGCACATTGGAAAATGCTAAGCCCCGCCACGTCACACAATCGCCAACAGGCGAACAGGAATTGGAGAAGGTGGCAGTCAGGCAGGCGGCAGAGGGTCAAGGGAACAGGCATCCATCCGCAGCTTTTTTTCTCTGTTCATCTTTTGCGCCGCTGCTTTCCCGCTCAGTTTTGTTCGCCCATTTTCCCGGGGCTCCACCAGCCTCAGTAGCAACCCGGAAAAAACCAAAAGAAATGACAACACCAATAACAACTACGATTGGGTGAAATTTTCGCGAATTCTGTTGCACAGAAATGGGGGAACCGAAACCCCAGTAACCAGGGATACTGGGATACAGATACAAAAAGGCGGAGATAGATTTCAAAGAGGGTTAACCAAAAGGGGAAACCCAAAAGAGTTACCGAAAGATTGAACCGAAAGCGCAGACAAAATACTGGCAAATGGAACACACAAATGGGAGTCAATATTTGAGTGTCGAAAGAGGAAAGGAAAAGCGCATAAAAAAGCAACACAAAGGAAAAGGAAATAACCAAATTATGTATACGGAAACGATTAAGAATGAAACACGAGCCATTACAGTTGAAATTTTGTACTTGAAACAGTTGAAAATGAAGAACTCATGAAATTGAAACTCTGGGAATGAAACCTTTTTTTTTAGTATTTATTGGGGGGCATGGGACAGGCATAATATTGAGCCATCTGGAATGGTTTTGTGGCTCAAAAAAATGGCTATTAATATCTCAAAATAAATGCTGCAAATAAGTGCAAAATAATATCGATATTTCTTACCCACAAAATACAAAAATATTTCATTCAATATTTAATGTGTTAACTCACCTGTAAAAAAAGAAGAGAGAGACAGATAATTAGAAACATATTTGTATAGGTTTAATCCCAAATAAAGTTATATAAGAAAAATTAGCTGTGCATATATAGATATACCCAGAGATACATACCCCTGCCCCTCCTGTCTGACTACCCCGTATATATTTTGTGATGAAAATATTTTCAACAGAGTAGTCAATACTTTTGCTGCTGCTACTGGTATTCACAATAGAAAAATCAACAACAAAAATGACGACGCATCATCCAAAGTACGAATTAAGGGAAACTCAAAATTGCAATTGCCAATACAGGCTGTTCCTATACATTTTGGTTATCATTTTGTTGGCCAATGGCTACAATTGGATCAAGTGGTTATTGGAAGTACTGACAGGCGTATTGCAACGCAAATGGACAGCCGTCTATATATTCATATTTTGTTTGCTCTTATGCCACTGGTGGTTGCTGTGATTCTAACAACAACACAACAACAAAAAGGTAAAATATATAATTTATTCTCAGAAGAATTATCTGCATTAATTGCAGATACAAAAACCAGTAAGAAAGATGCAGAAAATACACGAAAATTGTAAGCAGTTCACAAAAAAAAACAAACACCATTTAAAGCTGTAGCAAAAATATGGCAAATTGTAAGTAGAAAAAAAATTAACTATTGAATGTAACTAACTATTGTTATAACTATCTTTAGCGGCAAGTAATTCTACACAGAAAATATTTTAAAGGGGGGCCCCGCCAATGGAAACAATGCAAGATGCAGTGCAAAATAACAAATATTATTCATGATTGATGGGATATAAGAAATATACAATATGTTAAATAAAAATATAAACAACTAGTATCTGATATATCTATAGATATACCCGAAAATTAGTAGCTTCAGAGCAAAGAGCACGTAATGGCATATGCCTGCCTGTAGTTAGATCTTTTGCAGAAGAAAATAGCCAGTAAGGGCAGATACTTTGGTTCAAAATAATTTGTTTAACTTAATGTGTTGGATAAGATATAAAAGTTGAATAGAGAAAAGTAAAGAATGGAGAATAGAGAGAAGTCTCTGACAGTCTCGGAGGAGTAGAGAAGAGTCTCTGCTAGGGAGGGGTAGAGAAGAGCAGGGAGTGGATGGTAGAGAAGAGTCTCTGACCTGGAGGAGTAGAGAAGAGTCTCTGCTAGGGAGGGGTAGAGAAGAGTCTCTGACATGGAGTTTAGAGAAGAGTCTCTGCTAGGGAGGGGTAGAGAAGAGCAGAGAATGAGATGGAGAGTAGAGATGAGCAGAGAATGAAGATGGAGGGGTAGAGAAGAGCAGGGAACGAATGGTAGAGTAGAGCAGAGAATGAAGATGGGCAAGTGCATAGCAGAGAGAATGAAGGAGGAGTAGGAGAAGAAGGAGAATGAGGCGGGGTATGAGAGCGAGTGTGAGGACAACAACGACGACAGATGGTCAAGAGGAATGTATCTGTATCTGTATCTGCATTAGTAGCTGCCACTGCCACTGCCACTGCCGCACAACTTTCTGCCTCCGCCTCTACCATAGCCCTCTCCTTTTGCCACACTGCCTGTGCCACCTCCTTCTGCTGCTGCTGCTGCGGCTGCATCTACCTCTAACTCCACCTCTGGGATGGATATTCTGCCTCTGTTTGTGTATCTACAACATAACACAAATCAAAACTTGGCTGAAAATGCAGGCGGGCGGGCAGGCGGAGAGGCTGTTGCCGCAAATGCTGCTGCTGCTGCTGCTGAAGCTGGTGGCTGCTGGGGCAGCTCTGCTGTCGATGGGGCAAGCTTTAGAGCTGCAACAGCAGCCAGCAGGCAGGCAGGCAGGCAGCAGCAGCAGCAACAACAACTTAACTGAACTGAATGCTGAAGCACATACATAACTAATAGATACATAAAGCCGTATCTTTTGGGTGAATGAACTGTAATGAGAATGTGAACCTAGGCAGAGGCACGGGGCCACACGGGGGCACAAAACCAGCGACGACGATGTTGTGTCGTTGTCGTCGTCTCCGGTCTTCGTCGACAGCAGCAATGGGGCAGCAATGGGGCAACAAAGGGGGCAGCAACGGGGCAGCAGCATCCAGCCACTGTTGGAGATGTTGAAAATCGCAACGCAAAGTGCGCAATTTAAGTTGTTGTTGCTGTTGTTGTTGCTGTTGCTGCTCCATCTCCATGTGGCAACCAAAAACTGACCGACGCAACAAAACGTTGCAAAGCCAAAACGACAAAACGGGGCAAACACCAGACCACACCACAAAAAAAAAACACAAACACACATAAACAGTCGACACAACTAAATGCAGCACAAAATTGGTTATAATGGGGGGCCCCAGAAAAGTACAGTGAATAAAGTGGGTAAAGTACAGTAAGTAAAGAGTGTAAAGAACAGTGAAAAAAGAGGGTAAGGTACAGTGGAAAAAGAGGTTAAAGTACAGTGAATAAAGAGGGTAAAGTACAGTGGAAAAATAGGGTTAAGTACAGTGAATAATGTTTGTACTGTACCAGTACAGTGAATAAAGAGTGTAAAGTACAGTGAATAAAGAGGGTAAAATATAGTAAAAAGAGGTTAAACTACAGTGAATAAAGAGAGTAAAGTACAGTCAAAAAAAGGGGGTACAATATAGTGGAAAAAGAGGGTAAAGTACAGTGGAAAAAGAGGTTAAAGTACAGTGAACTAAGAGAGGGTAAAGAACAGTGAAAAAAGAGGCTAAGTACAGTAAAAAAAATGGGCTAAAGAACAGTAAAAAAAAGAGCATAAAGTACAGTGAATAAAGAGGGTGAAGTATAGTATAAAAAAAGGCTAAAGTACAGTGAAAAAAGAGGGTAAAGTATGGTGGAAAACAAGGGTAGAGTATATTAAAAAAAATATGTTAAAGTACAGTGAATAAAGAGGTTAAAGTACAGTGAAAAAAGAGGGTAACGTATAGTAAAACAAGAGTGAATAAAAAGTGTAAAGTACAGTGTATACCAGGGAGCACAGTGACACACCCAGAGGCAAATAAATACAGCGTAAATTTATATATGGACAGCCATAAGGTTGACTTCAGATCTCTTGAGAGCAATTTTAGCATTTAATTAAATTGTATTAAATTAATTAATATTAAATTTTAAATAATATTAAATTATTGAACATTAAACTCGAAATTGTATTAAATTATTAAACAATTTTATCTGCTGCAGATGGCTTCAAATGTATTACAAGAAAGACCAACTAAATGAGCGGAAAAATGCAGCAGCCAGGCAAGAAAAGATAATGCTTAATATTAGACGAATTTAATATACCCTTCCGTGGGTATATAGTATATACGTGGATTTGATTCTGGATTTCTGCTCGAATAAATCTATTGCTATTCGATCAAATAGCCCCCCTGCTAAAAAAAAGTCACACCCCCAGCCAGCCCCTTCCCTGGAAAAAGTCGCATCCTAAAGCACAAAAAAAAGGGGAAATATTGTAGGCGTGTCCTGGCGTGGCATACGCATACAGCAAACAGAAAACAACAACAACAAAAACTGCATTAAAAAAAGTAGAAGAGAAAAGCTACGGGGAAGAGAGAGAGAGAGATGGGAGTGTAGAAAGCAGAGTTGAAGGGTGTAGAAAGTAGAGATGCATGGGTATGGGTATGGCGGTATGGGGTAGCAGTAGAGGGGGGTGGGTTGTGGGTTGGCCATTCTCTAATAACATATTGCTCAAATGCACGCAACAACTACAACAACAACACCAACAAAAGTTGAGAAAGTAAGCAAATAGAAAGGAAGAGATGGGATGGTAGAGAGCAAGGGTGAAGCAGGGGCAGGGGTGAAGTGATAGGGTCAAAGGATGGAGGCGGTTCCAAGTGCAGGCTCTGTGCTATGCAGCAGCAGAAGCAGGAGGCACGAGGCAGGTGGCAGGAGCCAGGAGGCACCAGGCAGGAGGCAGGAGGCAGTTGCATTGCAAAGTGCAAAAGTTGCACAACAAAATTGAATTTTTAATTTGCTTGCCAGTCCCAGACGCACACAAAGAAAGAGACAGACTGCAGAGAATGCAACAGAGCAAGAGAGTAAAGTAAAGTAAAAAAAAACAGAGACAGAGAGACAGAGAGAGAGAGAGAGAGAAAGAAGAGGGTTAGGGTAGAACGAGGACGAGTACGAGTACGAGGGTATGCAAATGTTTGACGTCGAGTGTGTGCAAAAATAAAGAAAAACTGAAAAACACACACACACGCACACTCAAACACACACACGCACACGGCGAAACGATGAAAGTGAAGAGGCGGCAAAGGCCAAGAGAAAGGTGGGCCAGCCAAAAGAGGGCGTGGAAGGGCTGAACGGCAGGAGAGGCAAATATAAAGCGTAGAGGCACAGAGAGCACAAAGCACAAAGGAGCAAAAGTGTAGGGAGAAAGCATGCCAAAGAGGAGGTTAAGGTGGCAGCCACGCATGCAATACAGTGAACGCTCTGCTTTAGAGGACACTCCAGAGACAGGACTCCAGGACGACCCTGAAGAAACCATTAGGGGTACAAAATGGAACCCCCATACAACAGAAGTCACATAAAGTGGAAGGAAATATGTAAACAAAATATTTGCTAATATCAGCGAAATTATATACTAGAAAATACTGAAACCTAATTGAAGAAAATACTAAAAATACCAGATAATACTAGAAAGTTTGGAACAAATACTATAAAACTCCAGAAATAACGATTCAAATACTTGACAAAAATTCACGGAAAATACTTTTAAAATACCAAAAAATACTATTTAAAATACCAAAAAATACTTTTTTTAAATACAATAAATATGCAAGCTAAATAAATATATGTGAATACAAACCATACTCGAATAATACTAAAATGTTTCTCTCAGCTTCTAAATTAATACTAAAATACAAAAAAAAATGCGATTATTTCCTCCAAGCAGATGTTCACTGTATCCTGCGTAATTGTATGCATAACCGTTTCCCTAGGTATATTTCGATATTTTTTAATAAACTTTTCAGCCCAAGCGCAAAAACAAAACAAAAATTAATAAAAATATTCTTCATTTACGTTCAATATTTGAAGGGAGAAACGAAAGGAGCGACAGGCACTGAGAGAAGGCAGCAGAGGTATATGAAACGAGAAGTGAAAGAACTGTAGACAAAAGTGGGAAACAGGTTTGAAGGGATGCATGGGGTCCCAGCATAAAAATCAACATTAAAAACTTATAAAACTCCGAGGAAAAACGGGTAGGAAAGGAACTGTCGAGAAAAAATCTTTAGCATAACCAAAAAAAAATATATAAAAAATCTCAGGTGAATAGAAAAAAGGTGGAAGAAAGGATGCAGTCGAAACTTTAGACTCTTTTTTTCTTCGCGTCGTAATTAAAAGCTATTAAAAGATGTCGGAAATACCAAGTTGTTTCGTAAGCATTCTTATGGGTTCCCCCATAATGAAAGGCCAAGAAGTCCTTACGTAAACGAAAAAGGAAGTGCATGCTGTGGAAATAATGCGAGAAAGGTGAAGCAACGATAAGAAGGTGAAGGATAAAGGTAAGGACGAGTTGCATAAGAGGAAAAGTGTAAGGCATAACTACTGATACATACATTCAACCAATTAAAAATTACTAGAAATTAATCGATAGCACCGAAAAAAATACTATGTCTAACAAAGAAATGTAGAACCACTTGACACATTTTTCAAACACTTCTGAGCATGAAGAAAAATCATTCAAATCAAAAAATACCACAAAGTAATCGATATATTCGATAATTTGATGTAGTTTATCTATAATAAAATCCCGTTATGTGAGCAATTCTAAAATTTTTTAGCAATTGTATTTCCCTTTTGAATTTCTTCTTATAGGAATTAAAGGAATTCCCCCATGTTTTTGGGGTAGCCTCGAAAAAGGGAGAGGAAAATAGGCAAAAGCTCTAGGATCCGGACAAAAAGTGAAAGAAGGAAATCAAATTGAGAGGCACAACAAACATGAAAAGCGGCTGAGGGTTGGGGCGGTGTGTGGGGGGGAGCGTTTGCACTTGTTCAGATACATATTATACTCATATAAATGTACATACATACATACATATGTAGGTATGTAGTATAGTATATAGAGCGAGGGATACACATAGCAGAGCAGCAGCAGGATAAATATATATCTAAAATGCAGCTACATATGTATCGGTATTCTCGCATCTGTATCTGTATCTAGAGCTGAGCTGAGGCATTGCCACTGCCACTGGGACCTGCCACTGCCACTGCCACACACAGCCTCTGTGTATCTGTATCTGCATCTGCATCCACACAACCGCGAACCCCGGGTAGTGCAAGTGTGTGCGGAACTGCAGGCGGGCAGGCGAGCAGGGGGCAGGGGCAGACGACTGCACACGAGAGAGGTGCAGAATGGCGGCGGCGACGGCAGAGTGTGTGGAAAACTATGTGCAAAGTGCCCTGGCAATGGCTGGACCTGGGACCCGGAGACCCCACCTAAAAACCAACCTCCATATCCACCATCCACCACATCCTGCTCCAGATCCTGCCCCATCTCTAAGCGCTGCAGCTCTCGCTCTACCTCTACCTCTCTCTCTCTCTCTCTTACCTCTCCCTCTCTTGCTTGTGTTCCTTGTGTGTGTGTCAGATGATGATGATTCTGCTGTGGCTTTGGCTTTGGCTGTTTCTGTTGCTTTTGGCTGCAGCAACTGGAGGCAGCCCAAAATGCGAATTGCGTTGCCATGCATCCACCCACACACACACGCACCCACACACACAGCTGCACCGTACACACACACACTCACACACAGATACTGCAGCATGCAGCAATTGGAGGTGGCCGCGTGACACATACTCAAATCCAAGATTTATAGAGCGAAATGCACTGATGCAATGCAATGATTGTAGGACCATAAACACAGGACCTTAACAGTGAAAATTCTCAGAAAAATACTAAAAATAATACTAGAAAATACTTTAAAATACTAGAAAATACTATAATATTTTAAATATTAGAAAAACTTTAAAAATAATCTAAAATTAAAATAAAGTACATGTGCCATTTATGCTATGTATATGAATACTTCCCAGTACTCGTTACTTGTCAACAATATTTATCCCATCTCTAGCGATAGTATCATCTGTAACTAGCGACTCTCACATTAGCGATGACACCGAAAGCCAAATGAAATTTGTTTTTTTTTTGTCTATTTTTGGGTTGATGAAAGATGGGGGGGTCCTGGGTTGGAAGGAGTAGAAATCGGCTCAAATCGTGCAGAGAAAACAGCCAAAAGTTTCGTGGAAAACGAGTTAAAATAAAAAACACAGCAACCCAAAAGCCCTTACTTTGAATGCGTGCACTGCCAAACACAACCCCCAGGCCCATTTTCCAGACTCAATGGTGCAGGGGAAAACTGCTGAGAGATAGAAGAGACGGAGAAACAAGTGCAACAAGGGATAAAGGGAAAAAGCTCTGGGAAAACTAGAGATACAAATAAATAAATCCCAGTATAGGGATATCCCAAATTCCAGGAAATAAAAGTAAACTTTCCTTCTACCTTTGGCGTCTGTCATTCATGTAACAATTATACAACAGTGTGCACACACTAGGGGGGTACACCTATTTTAGAACAGTGTTCTTATTTTCAAAGATCTCAGGGCCTTAAAATGTTCCTTTTGTTTTTAAACAATAAAATATATTACATTTGGAATACGTTGAGAGGTGCAAAAACATGAGATTAAAGTTACCAAAAAAAATATATGATATTTTGAGCAGGGTTGTATGACAGCTATAACTTGTTATCGAACTGATCGGATTAATGATTTTTGTATATAATTTTAAGTATGAGCATGGGGAATACTTCTACTTAAATTTCAACACGATTGCAGCCACTCCCTGGTTATTTCATGGTGTCATTTAAGACTTCTAATTTGAAACTGACTTACTGTCATCAGTTACTCAAGGAAGGGTGCCAACTTCAGCATGCTGCAGATATCCTTTTGTTGGCATAATAATTGAATGAAGAATGTATGCACTTAGGGCTGTCGAAGCGTGCAATAAGTTGAACGGAAATTGGTCTAAACTGCAGCGCTCTAAACCTTGTTGTCTCGTTTGTTCTGAAATGGGGGGAAATAGTGGGCTGCATGAAGCTGCTTGAAGCTGCTTGGTACTGCTTGGTGCTGCTTGGTGCTGCTTGGTGCTGCTTGGTGCTGCTTGATACTGCTTGAAGCTGCATGAAGCTGCTTGAAGCTGCTTGGTACTGCATGTTGCTGTTGCTTGATGCTGCTGCTTTCGTGTGATAACAGAATAATAACTTCAACGAGGCGAGTATAAATCGAACTATCCATGTTTAATTAATATCAACGAAGGGAGAAATGTCGCAGCCAAGTAGTTTCGGCACATTAATCGCTTGGGCAGCGGATTAATTAGCAACCCTTCCTTGATAACGACATTCTGAAGCTAACGAGGAGGCGTTTCTGCTGCATTGTCATTGGATGAGTCAGTCACTGAATACTGTATGAATATGCAGCAGTCAATAATGCATTTATTGCTGTTCAAGCGTGCCAATAAGCTGATTGAAAATGTGGCTCTAATGCAGCTTTGGATCTAAGTTGCTGCATGGACAGGAGGGGGGTAATGTTGCATCATGCTGCACATGCCGTTACGTTGCGATAAGACAGCAAGAACAATAGAGAAATACAAAAATTTAGTTATTTATCTTTTTGTTTAATAATAATTAATATTAATTTAATACGTATTACGAGCTTAGAACCTGTAGCTGCATTTTTGCCACACACATTCGAAATTAAGCAGCTTATTGCACGCTTGCCCCCAGCCACATAAATGCTAACAAAAGGATATCTGCAGAATGCAGAAGTTGCAGGCCATCTGCTGGCCAGCTACCCACGAGATACAAGCCATCAAATAATGATAGTAAGTCCGGTTTTTCCAATTAGGAGGATATATCTAGGGAGTGGCTGCTGTTTTTTTTATCGTATTTTAACTATTTTTTGTGTGCTTAACTATCAACGAATTGAGTTGACATTTAAGTAGAAATATTCCCCATGCTCATACTCAAAATTATATCAAAAAATCATCAATCCGTTCAGTTAGATAACAAGTTATAGCTAGCTGACATACAACCCTGCTCAAAATATCATATATTTGTTTGGTAACTTTAATCTCAAGTTTGCACCTCTCTACGTTATATATTTTATATGTTTTACAACAAAAGAAATATTTTTTTTTTTTTTTGGAAAATTACACTGCTAGAAAAGCGTGTAAGCGCACACTCCCTACTGCAGTTTATGTATTATATATAGTACTATATACCATGTATGTATTTATGGCATTCCCTTTTTGCCTAAGATTTACTGGCATATCGCATCGAAATAGTTCAGCCCCACAAGCCCCCACAACCACCCACAAATGCATTTAACAAAACCACAAAAGCCACAACGCACACACACACAGAACCCACACACACACACACAACCAAGCAACCACACACACGCACACACAGTGAAGCACCGATAAGGCTGCTGCTTAATCCGCTAATTTTCAATTGCCACACAGCCCCAAATCCGTGCAAACTATAATCCCCATGTGATCCGAAATTCCCGGTATCCGAATCCCTGAATCTGCATGTATGTATTTCATGTGTTTTTCTTATGTGTGACTGTGTGTGTGGCTGTAGTGTGTGTGTGTGTGTGTGTGTGTGTATGCCACATGCCATGCGCCCATGCCATGCCATGGGTTGTGCAAATGTTGGACAAACATCAACGCGCAGCACACATACAGCACACGGCACACCCCCCCCAGGAACCCCTCTTATATGAGCATGTACACACACACACACACACACACACACACACAGAAAGGATATACTAGATGAAGCCAAAGGGACCAACCGGAATGAGTTGCAAGAGTTTTCAGTTCTTGCGCTGCAGGAAAAAGCAAAAAAGGGAAATCATTTATGGATCGCTAAAGATTCGGAATTGCATTCAAAAATGGGTTTACAAACGATTTTCTAGCTTGCATTAATCGATTATAAAACGATAAATTATCAGTCGCTTTTAAGCGCAGATTTATAAACGGTTTTAAGCACAAAGAGTTTCATATTCAAAGCTTTTCTTTCGCTGCCATTTAAAATAGTTTTTATATTTTCAAATCGTTTGCTTTGTAAATATATACGTTATGCGGCAGTGCCCCTCGGTTGCTTGCAGTTCTGCTTTCAATTTAGTTGCTTTTAATGGTCTCGTTTATAGCAGAATACTAGTAATATTGTTAACAGATTGAAGACTTCTTGTTAAACCTTCGATTCATTATGGATATTACTTCTTAGCCGATCTATATGACCTCGCCCCCCCCTTTCTCAAAGATATTCTGAAACGCCCCACGCTCTACTCATTATAAATGTGCGTGATTTACGAGTGGAGGCAACAAGCCATGTGAGGAGGGGCACAGTGTGCATTCGGTGTATATTCAGTATGTAATTATGTATATCCTTTGAGGGCAAACAAAATGCAATTATATAAATATGTATAATGAGCTGGCCAACGAGTCATTTCCATTATACACACAAACACACATACACAGCACTGGTAGGAAGAAAGGGGGTTGGCGGGTGGGGGGTTGGTGTTAAGCGCTGCACATACTTAACGCATATTATATTAGTTCTATATGCGTTCCTTTCTGTCCCTAGCATAACCATACTATATATACATATGTACACATGTCTGTGCTTATGTGCGTATATGTATGTGCCTCGTATATGGCACATCAAATTAGTGCAGTCAGTGGTTCTAATCAGGCATTGGTTGCCAGTATCCAAACCAAAATTTATTAAAAAAAAAAAAAAAAGGTCATATATGCTTCATTAACATAATAGCAACAAGCTACAGGAAGTGGAATATCTACAGGGATATCTATCTATATCTTATATATCTAATCTACAATTCTTGAGCATTCTTCTTTGAAGCATTCGCTTGTGCGTCTGCTGCTGCATGTCGAGCTGCAACCAAAGACGCTTTCTAGCGCTTTCTTATAGCATTCCAGGCACTAGATGTATGACCAACCGAGGGCATCTGCTGCATGTTGCGTGTTTAAGCATTCATGGCACAAACTGATCAACTTTGGCTATGCATCGGACTAACTTTTGACTACTAATCGGTATTGCTATTGAGTCAAGGGAATCCCTATGTACATACATGTATGTAGCCAGAAATTGGTTATAAACGTGCTTATATACATAGGTATATAATCGGCTATATACATATACATTTTATAGATGGTAAATGGGGGGTTGAGTTATGCTTCCCTTAGTACGCTTTTGTTGCTTTTTTTCTTTTCAATCTTCTGCACTGTAGCAGGTTATTTTTATTTTTTTTGTGTTGCTTGTTCGCCTTTGCGTATACTTAATTTGTGGTGAATAATATATGAGGGAATTGCGCATACGCCTGGTATACAACAAGGGCATACATATTATTATTATAATACATAATTTTGTTTGTATATATGTATATGTATATGTGTTGGTCAGGCGGCGGTCCCTTCCCTCTGCTGCACTGACACTTGGAAACAATTGTTAAACACTCGGCGTATGCGTAATATTAATTATTTGCCCTCCCCCCTTCAAACCATACCACATGGCTCTGGCTGTGGCTCTGGCAGGAGTATGGGGGCGTGTCATCTGATACTCGAGCGCACAAACCAACCAACAGAGGTCGCTTGTTGTTGGTTGTCGAAATTTTCAAGCTTAATGGAATTAAATTAAAATGGAATTCACTTTGATCCCCATATAAAACACTGTAAAATATTTATAATATATTACATTTGCAGTAATATATGTATTTAATTTAAATGCTTAAATTAATTTATTTTTAATTTAATATTTTAACTCAAATTTGATAGCTAAAAAAAAACATTTAAAATTTCTTAAGGCAAACATGGGAAGGATTAGATTTCCCCCCACAACGAAAATTAATTGAAAGATTTTTGTGCCACATTTGATTCAAAATTCCTTTGTCCTTACAAATTTTCAATGCAGCTGGCGCCATCTAGCGGATGCAAACTGCAATTCGCGTGGGAAAAACAGTTAAATAAATTACGAAAAGCGAAACGAGAAAACAGAGAAGAGACAGCACAGCAGAAGCAGAAGCAGCACAGATAGTGGTGGCTAGGAGTGGTAGAAGGATAACAAAGATGTGCCAGCGGGGGGGAAACTGAGGGAAATGGAAGGGAAGGGCTGTGTGTGGGGGTTGTGTGTATGTGTGTGTGTGTAGGGGAGGGGTCGCGTTGTCGCTGCCGTCGTCCAACGCCCACTCAAAGTATATAAAAGCGAAACATGCTGAAAGTGCTTACATAAGCACAAAGGAGGCGACTCTCAAGGGGGTGCGGCAACTGGGGGTGGTAGGTGGGTAGGGTGCAGAAAGGACAAGCTTTCCCGCCGCTCCCCCCTAGCCCATGTCTGTGTATGTATGTATGTGTATGTTGCATACATTAACAACAAAAGCAACTGTAAATATTGAAAATTCCATATCCGTTTTGATGTCAACTCATACAACAGATGGCGCCACATAACATTCCCTTGCTACCCCTACACACCAGCCCTACCCAACAACCCAACAGCCACCTACTACCCCTCTCACCCTCGTCACCTCTATCCGCTTGTCTCTTTTGTATCAGCAAGAAGAAAAAAAGAAGCGGGGAAAAAAGTATATTATAAGCGAGAAAAAGCATCGAAAAAAGGGACACACACACACACACATAGACACACGGGGACATTGGTTCTCTAGGGGGCGCCACTGAGCCCCAGTTGTCGTCGCCTTTTGTGGGGCATACCTCCCCCTAAAAACCCCCCCTCCAAAGCCCCTTTTGGTGTCTCTAAGCCCGCTCGTAAAACAAATTTCAGACGCATACATTTTTGGAAAAGAAATTTTTTCTGATTACATTTGCCAACACTGACAGAAGAAGAAGTGTGGGTAGGTGGACCATAGATCCAGGCTGAAAATACGTTATGCAATATATGTGGTAATATATGTACATATGTATGTGTGTGTGCCACATTCATAGAACGCAGCAGTATGAGTGGTAATACCTTAAAGCCCTGCGGGGCTTAACAGAAAACGACAGAGTTTTTGGCCATAAACCCAACCGCTTTCAATGCAAAAAACCATTTTTAAATGGAAGCTCAAAGGAAACAACTAAAACTGTTGCAGAGCAGAGTCCATAAATAGGGAGGATATAAGGGGGCATTGAATTATCTTCTGAAGCTTTATATTTGAATGCATTTTTTATGTTTAGTATTTGTTTTTTCTTCTACTTGTTTTCATTTTATTAAATTTTTCTGCATCTATTACTACATTGTAATGTAATTTCAATTTACTATATTTTTTCTTTAATTTTTGCATTATTTTTGCTTTTAATTTCGTGTTTCTATTGGTTAAAATTAAGGGACACACTCGAAACAGCTGAACTCCTGTCACTCGCACCGCTACTGCTTGCTCTATTTCTGTTAGACATTGCCTAACATCTGCAGTCTGCCTGTTAAGTAACAGAGAGTGAAGCAGTAGTCAAGTTGCTAACATTTTTGCATTTTAGGTCAGGTCGCAAAATCTATGCAGCAGCAGAGGAGTGACAGAGGGGCGGGCAGCAAGCAGCAGCAGAGGAGTGACAGAGGGGCGGCAGCAAGCAGCAAGCAGCAGCAGCGGTGGCCGGCTACTGTCGACGTCGTCGATGCCAGCAGCGACGCATGACTAGTTTTTTGTGTGCTTTTTTTTTTCTGCTCTCCTCTAACACTACTTCGGTTTCTTCTTCATCTCCTTGTGTGTGTGTGTTTGTTTTTTTTGTCGTCTTCGTGAGCTGCTGGCGGCGGCGGCATATAATTTTCACGGCAAGTTCAACGAACTTGCGAATTTTTTCTCCCATTTTTTTTTTTTCTTTTTTGCTCTTTTACTTTTGCTTAATACACTCTAAACAGAAGAAGGGTATAATAGTTATTATAGTATAGCATATATTGGGTATATAATGTTATCGTTAGAAATGCGGATATTTGTGTCTAATGATAGATCTGTGATCGTAGATCCATAGGCTTTGTAGACCCCTCACAAAGAGTCTTTGTTATTGCACTGAATTAAATATTTCTCATTATTAAAGACTTCCAAAAGATTGTCTAGAAAACTGTATCAAAGCTCTAAGAAGAAAGCGCTGAAACTGTTGGGTTTTTATCAGCAACATCTCATAGGTTTTCCCTTCAAAATAAAATCTTGTAATCGAAACATTTATGAACATAAATTAATATCCCAGCTAAGCGGGGGACCTTTCTGAATTGCAATAGATGAATAAACTATCAAGGAAGAGGGTATTTCAATGTACATTTCATTGATTATATATTTATGTATACTACTATATATAAGCAGAGCAGCGAAGTAGTAGGAAGCATATAGAAATTAGGTTTTTCTAGTTGCTCGTTAATTTTTTTTTTGTATTTTTCTTTTCTTTTTATTCCTCTTTTGCAGTTTGCTCCTTTTTCTGTAGTTTGTTGTGCCCGTTCTGCTCTCCTTTTCTGGCTCTTCTTTAGCTGTTTGCTCTGGTTCCTTTGCTTTAGCCAGAGTTACTCCTACTCTTCAGCATCTTTCTTTTTCTCCCCCCTCTCTTCTGAGCCACTTTGGAACCTGTTTTCGTGGCGTGGAGCGAAAAAGCCGCTGAGCGTCCAGCATGTTCCACCATCCAAGTTCATTTGCCAATTTTTCGACCGGCCATGCGATTGCAGGTCACACCGATGATTGATTGATTGATTGATGGACTAACTGATTGATGGATTGCCAGGCTTATTACTTAATTATGGAGTATATTTAGCATTTGTATGTTTTAATTGCAGGGGATTGGGGGAGGAACATTAATGTGGCGTGGCAAATTGATTTTGTGGGTAATATAATAGTAGCAACCAAAAAAAAATCAATAATCAAAACTGACAGGACCACTATTCCACTCTCAATCTACTGGGGGTAGGGAGACACTCAATCTACATACTACCTGGGGTAGGGACACACTCCCCCACACTCAAGCTACTGGGGGTGGGCACACACTTCTCCACTCTCAATCTACTGCGGGGTAGGGACACACTCCTTCACTCTCAATCTACTGCGGGGTAGGGATACACTCCTCCTCTTACCATCTATTGTGGGGTAGGGACACACTTCTCCACACTCAATCTACTGCGGGATAGGGACACACTTCTCCACTCTCAATCTACTGCGGGGTAGGGACACACTCCTTCACTCTCAATCTATCAAACGCTCATGGGTACACACTGTTCCCACTGTTCTCAATTTGGAATTTTAAATTTCCCTGATTTAATTTATTATGCAAAGGGGATTTTCTATTCCTATTCTTTATGGCATATGTCCGCGATTTCGCGCAATTATATATGTACACCGAGTCTCTAAGAAAATATTGGGTTAACCGCAAGGCATAGGCAAATACATTCATTATTCAAATGGGGTCACCACATATTCCCATGCTCAATTATTTAGGAATTGGCTTTGTGGGTAAAAAGTCAATGCGAAAGTCAAGCGAAGAAGAGAAAACGAACAGCTGACACCCACAAGTGACAATTGTGACATGCTAATCATCCAATGGAGGTACAGTCTGTCATAAAAGACAAAACGAACAGAAGAGCAAATGAAGCGGAAATGCAGGACTTATTCCAACAGCTGTGACTGCGTACAGTTAGCCCCTAGGTGGGAGATGTTGGATCTCAAGTGTTACGAGGGCAATAAATCCTTTATAATTCATTGGATTTATAAGCTAAAATTAGCCATTTCTAGTCCATGTACTTTTCTTTATCCCCTTTGCAGTGCTATCTGCTTTGCTCTTCTTTCGCAATTATCGCTTTTTGCTTCTTTCTCTGCCCTCCCCTCTAATGTCCCTTTTATCGCTTTCATACTCTTTCTCCCTTTTAGCATGCATATTTAATCAGTTTTCATCTCATTTTTGTGTCTGTTTTCTGTTTTCATCGCTCGCTCAACCCATTTTCATTTTTCTCTTTTCGCAACTATTATCCCATTTATCGTCACTTTCTCTTGGCTCTTCTATTTTGCCCTCTACACCAGCCGCCTCATCATCCGGCATCTATCTGGCGGCCATGTCTTTTATTTTCATCTCATCTCCTACTTTTCCACACCATTTTCCGCCTTACTCTTTCTACCTCTCTCTCTCTCTCTCTCTCTCTCTCTCTGTCAGCCATTTGGTTTGCTTTTTTTTGCGCTGAACACTAACCTTAAAGCGGCTCATTTTCCGCTGCTTTACCACGGGCATCGTTGTTGCCTCGTGTTTGTTGCCTTCTCTCCTTCCTTCTGCTACTCTTTGCCTTCTTCTTCGTGGTTTGCTGCTGCTGCTGCTGCTGTTCGGCCCCAATGGATGATGATGGTGTGGCGTCTCGGTAGGAGGCGCGCCGGCAAACGTTGTTTTTTTTTTTTTCTTTTCTTCCCTTTTTTGGTTTTGTGTTTTATTTCAGGTTCAGGTTTTTTTCTCTCTTTTTCCACACACACTCTGAATTTTCTATCGCTCTCTTCGTTGTTCGTATGGTTGTTGTTGTTATTGGATTTTACTTTTCACACTTCACTTTTACAAAAAAAGAATTACACCGAAAAAAAATAAAACAAGAAGGAGAAATTCATAATCGAATATTGGAATACACGTGTCCGTTCCGTTCTCAGCTTTGGCTTGCTAACGGTACTGCCAAACACAACTCTGTCGAATGGGCGCTCTCCCTCTCACTCTCTCGCTCTCTCTGTGTCTTTGTGCCCCTACCAACAATCGCTAGTGCAACTGCAATTTGCAACAGCTACAACAACAACAACAATAATGATGGGAACACCGCGAATATGCAACACGACGACGCCAAACGACGATTGCGAACTGAAAACAAAAAAATACAAAAAAAAATAACGTCCATTGAAGCGTGGCAATCAACGGAGGAAAAACTACCAAGAAAATGGAAAAACTACAAAATTGCAATTCGCAATTCGTGCTGCAGTCTTCGTCTTCGTCTTTGGATTTTCTTTTCTTTCCTTTTCTTTTGCTCCTTATACTTGTTCTATTGTGTTTCTTTTTTTTTGGGTTGGTTTGTTTTTATTATTATTTCTTCTTTGCTTCTTTAATTTCATTCATTCATTCCCTTACTTCTGATATTTCTTATTGCTGCGCTTCTCTTCTTCTGCTTTCCATTCCTATTCGAATTGCTCTTCTTCTGTCCATTCTTTGCTTTTGTTCTGCTTCGTTTTCTAGCTGTCTTTTGGCTTGGATCGCTTGGATTCTATTTAAATTTTTTGTAGGCTGTCCTATATGGTTTCTGATCTTCATTTGCTCTTACTTTTTTGCTTCATTCCTCTGCTTTTCTCTTTCGTTTCTCTTCTACTTCTTCTAAGGCATTTTGTTCATTATTTTTCTACTTCTTCTAAAGGGACTTCTTTTATTACTTCGTCTAGAGATTTGTTTTGTTCTTCGACTTTCGTTTGTTTTATTTCCGTTTCTTCTTCTATGCCTATTCTTTGCTTTCTGTTTTGTAATGCTCTTTTCGGCATTTTGTTATGCCATCTTCTTTCGTTCCTCTTTCTCGGTTTCTGTTGTGCCATCTTCTCCTTATCTTAAACTTCGTCCTGTTCTTCACCTTTCTTTGATTCACATTTCGTATCTTTCCATTCCGTTCCTTTCTGGTCTTTTTATACTTTCCTTCTTGCCCTTTCTTCCCTTTCTCTTCTTGCATCTTTCAATCCTTTCCCTCTTATTCTCATATTCTTCTTTTTCTGTTTCTTCTCTTGCCCTCTTTTTAATTTTTTTGCGCTTCTCTCTCTTCCATTTTCGTCTGCTACTTTTCGTACGCGCCTTTCTGCCCCAGCATCAAAATTTATTCTGTCGAGTGCAGCGCGCGGCAGCTTGCCACCCATTGTAGCTGTTGTTTTTTTTTTTGCTGTGATGTTGGGGGGAGGGGGGTGAAATTGGTTGGGTGGTGCGGGAAAATCACGCACCAGGACACGAGACAACGAAGGCCCGGCCGCCGAATCCAACAACGAACGTTTTACAACTGCCGCCGATTCGAGGCGCAGCTTCGTTTGTGGCTTTGCTTGCCACTGCCTCTGCTCGCTTGCCTCTTTTACACGTTGCAATGTTTCCTACTTAAGTTTTGCGGTCTGTTTTTTTTTGTGATTTTAGTTCATTTAGAGGCGTTGTTTTTCTTTCTGTAGTGACATTAAAGGATATGATTTTCGCGTAATTACTCCATTAAAAACGTGCTCCTAACAGTAAACTGTTTGTATGTCTCTTTTGTGGCTCATTGAAACAAAAAAATAAAACAAGCCGCAAGAATAATCAAAATAAACTGATTAATCGGGTCGAAAGGCAGACGAGCGAGCAGGGAGAAACAAGAGGCCAAAACAGAGGCCACAGAAGCCGGCATAACAAGCAAGAAGTAGAGAACGATAGATACATGACACGACAGATGTACAGGAAAAGTCAAACAGACATCGATAAAGAGAGAGCAATAGACAAACACACACACACACACAGAGAGACCGAAAGAGAGCCCAGGCACACTTCAAAAGAGAGCCGCCATACACACGAACACAAAAACAAACAAAACGTCACTCCCAATTCGTTAATAGTAAATGTTTAACCGTTATTATTACAGTAATTTTTTTGCAAATAATTATTACTTTGGCAAAAACAGTGGAAAGTTACACCCACGTTATACAGAACTCGCGGTTCACGCAAATTATTCGTATAAATAATAAATGAGATTTTTGTGGCGAATTGGCAGGCAGTAGGCAGCAGGCAGAGCCGGGAAATTTGACACGCGTGTAAACAAGCAGAGCAACGCAAAGAGACAGGCAGTGACGCGACCTACGACTACATTAACAGTGCAAAAGAGAGAGCGCCATTTGTACATTCGTAAACAGTTAAGAGAGAAACGCACAGAGAGAGAGAGCGAGCGAGCGAGAGCTTTAATGGATGGAACTTACAGATTGAGGAACAAGCAAGCAGAGCCGTAGTGCAGAACAAGCAGTTTGGCTAGTTTCCCCGCAAAAAAAAAAAAAAGGACAAGCATGTGAGCGAGAGCAAGCAGTTCGCACAGCAAGCAGTTTTGCTGGGAAGCAGCTTAAAGAGAGCGGGAGAGCAGCCACAGCCACACGTGCATGACATGATTCTGTAACATACACATGTACTATTCGCTTAAACTGTTTATTAACAGTTGAAGTGAGCAGGAAACACTGACGGTCATGTAACAGCTGTTAGCGGACCATAACAGTGCACAGTCCATTTAAACAGACTGTTACGCTGGGCTGTTAACAGCGCTGTAGTAAACTGAATCGTTCACAGTAGATCTGTTGCTGTTGTTCCGCATTTAGCCGGCTACAACGTCACTGTTAATAATATGCGGAAGCGCCAGCTGCTGCTGTTACCAGTACGATTGTAGGGGCAGCGGTGACGGTGGCGTCTGGCCAATTAAATGTTAGGTTATGTGCACATACATCATATTTGACTGACACGACTGACGCCGTCGGTGGCTCTGTCTCGAATTAGCATCGAGATTGGCAACAACGTTGGGCGGACCGATATCGCTCTTGGCCGCATCAGCAATATTTGCTCCAAAATTTGCGTTAATTTGCAAATTGAGTGAAACAATTTTTAAACGCTTGTATCCGGCGCCCAGAAATCAGCAGACAGCAAAAAGCATCTAACAGCGGCCGGTCACTCAATAACAGCAGGTGAGAATGGCTGTTACCATTTACAGAAGAGCGACAAACTGTTAAAGAGTAGGAGCAGAGATGACTTGCTTTAACGAAGAGTTGCAGCTGCTTGACTGTTGTTAACTCCAAAAGCTGAGTGGTATCTATGTTAAGTTTAACAGATATTCGCAGCGAGACTGTTTAACAGTGCCTGAGGGTGTTTAACAGTGGCGGCAAGGGCAGGGACTGGGGCAGTTCTATACAGTAAAGCCTGCATTATAAATGATGTTTCCAGATTATTATATGTTTTGCTTGGATTACTTACTTTATTGTCTGATATTATTTTTCACCAAATATTCTGGTTTTTTTGTTCCTAATTGCTCCTGCCAGTGCCTACGCCTATGCCTACGCCTTATCAGGTGTTTTTTTATTTCATTATAATTTATGCACACCAGGGAGATACCCAAACACACACACACATACACACACACACACACATATGTATTTATGTATAAGAACTGTGAAGAGACATCGCGGCAGCACAGAATCGTAGCAATCCACCCAAAAAAAGATGAGGGGGCAAATGAGGGTTTACAGGAAGGGAATTGCGGTGCAAAATCCATATGGGAGGAGGGCTGGGGGTAGCTGGAGCTTGTATGGGTTACGCTGCGTGGGGGGGCTGGGTGTTGATTGTACAGCAAAATGTCTATGTGTAGGCCTCTCCTTTATATACTTCTCTCTATCTATCTATCTCTCTCTCCTTTTCCCATTTATGTATTGAATATATTTTGACTGTGTTTGTGTTTGTGTGTGTGTGGGGGGGCGTGGAGATTGCCACATGCCTCAGCCTCAACCCACAAAACGAGACGAGATGTTGACAACAACAGCAGCAAGCAGAAACAACACCAAAAGGCAGTAGCATGGAAGCAAGTGTATGTGGCCTGGGTGTGCGTGTGTGTGTGTGTGTGTGCATGGTGGGGGTAGAGGTTAAGTACCTGCAAAGAGGTGCTGATAGAAGAGCGGATGCAGTGGAGTATAGATAGAGGGGAATAGCAACAACCATCATATATTGGTGCTCTCGTATTTGCAGCAAAATTTCCTCTGAAGCGGACACCAAGGGGATAAACCCAACGGACAACAATGTCCCGCGTAGATGGCTTAACGGCTGAGAGAGAGAGAGAGAGATAGAGAGAGCTGAAGGCCTATGAGATATGCTTGCATACGACTGTCCTAAGATATGTTTGTAATCCATCTTGGAGCCATGTTTGTATTGTATATATGTATGTATGTATGTACCTTTGAGAAATGATTAAGAAACTTTTAGAGACCCATGCCCATGCCATTTACATACATACGCCAACTCGTGTTGGTTGCTCCATTTTGGCATCCAGCTCTAGCTTTTCTTTTACATACATACATACCACATATATTCCCCACTCTCTTTCATTGCTTTTCTTTTATATTTCCCTCTATCTCACTCACTCTTTCATTTCTTTCTCCCTCTCTCTCTTTCTCTCTCTCTCTTTTGCATTGCTTTTCTTTTGTACGCTAATTTATTTTCGCTTACATTTTTCTACATTTTCATTCAGCGCTCCCCGCACTCCACCACCTACCCTCCTCCCTCTCTCTCTGTCTCTTTCTGTGAATTTTTTTTTGTCTATCTATGGGGGGGAAAAGCATCTGCAACTGCAACTGCAACATCATCTGCATGGTGCATCATCTTCCACACACAACAAAAGTTTAAAGTTGCCTGTTGTGCAGACATCGGCCCCGTTGCTGCCACTGCTGCTGCCACTCTGCCACCGACTACAGTTTCCAAAGTGCAATAACCGTTTGCCGTTAACCCATCGATGGGCGGTGGAGTGCCGGGCCAGTGGACACCCAATGGCTGGAACCGATGCTTTGGGTACGCTAAAAAGGGAGAATAGATGGGGCTCCGATGGCCTCTGATTTTTCACACTGGAAATTAAGCCCTTAATAGCCCCCCGGCAGTAAAAGGGGAACATTTCACGAAATTTTGTATAAAATTATATATAAAAATATGAAATCTTAAATAAAATTTGGATAACCATTTGGGACTTACCCGAACACCAATAAAGCGCGCTTCGAGCAGCTCCTGTTTCCTTGGATTCAGCGACGTTTGAAAATGTTCCATTTTATAATTATTATTGCTGATTCGAATGCGAATTTAGTTTGATATTTATTGATTTCAATTCTTTGAGTCTTTCTCCCATCCGATTGGGTTTTTTCTGGCCTGCTTAACAGCGTTTAATATGTTTTAATTTGAACATAATTAACATTTTGTTGATGGCTTTCATAATGTTTGGCATTTGTTGGCAAAAAATGCCACAAGTTTTGTCAGAGCCATGACTAACAAAATTTTAAATTTATCTGGAACAAAAATGTAGAGATTTTTAAAACATAAGAGATTAAAAATTGTTGACTATATAAAAATATAAGTTCCAATAGATAAACATACAACAGTCTTATATTTATGGAACACACTGTCCCAACTATGTCTGTCTTTATTATCTTCAACTTTTTACTTATCAGAAATGTCTTCGATTTTAGCAATGAACAAATTTGCAGATATTTTTTTTTTTAATCGATCTATTTATCTATTACTATTATCTATGTTTTATCTATTATCTAGTTAAAGTTCAAAACACCCTGTTTCCATAGGTCTTGGCTGATAAAAGCCATCCATCCCGGCTTCCATAATCTTTTCTCATACATGGTATATAAACGGTGAAATAAAATTGAAAAATAAAAACCCACTTTTTGGCAAATTGTTTTATTTGTATTAAATATTGTTTTCAACAATAAATTTATTTTGAAAGGGTAGCAAATGGATCGATTATAATATTCCTTTTTCCCATCCCGTTTCCATTGAATGCGTTGTGAGGTTAAATCGGACCAATTGTGCCACTCTAGGGTTAAGTTGGTGCCCAAGCTGAATGTCCAATAAGTTTTTTTGTTGCTGCTTCTCCCTCTTCCTCTTTTGCTTCTCATCGGCTATCACTCTCCCTGCTTCTTGGTCTTCTTCTTCTTCAGACCACGAATGACGCTTTTGTGATCGGCTTCATCGCAATGGACGCGAACGAATGGCCAACTCAAAAGAAAAGTGCAAAAAAGAAAAGATATGCGAACCAAAACTAGACCCACAATCGGACGCGACGGCCACGCCTCTAGGCGTCAGTCAGCAACGCCAACAGCAGCCTCTTCACACACACACACACACACACCAATGACCGCAGCCGGGTACAAAGTGCAATAATTTAAGGTGACGCTACTACAGAATGTGGCTGGTATTTGTTATCGGTACTGAAATACCCATAAAAATAAAATTAAAAGAAAAACCCATTAAATTCTAATTTTTGTAACAATATTTGCCCATGTCTTAATATTAATTTCACTTTCGTAAAAATCTTTGCGGTAGATGGCAGCAACATAAGGCCATCACCCCTGGCACTAATACACCCTGGACGGGCAGATGATGTCCAAAAACACACACACACACACACATAGCCACACTCGCATAATCGGGAACACACACGAACACATAACCTTATGTGGATCGTACACACAAACACACACGCATGCTTGTACACACACAGACATACATACCATTTGTGGATTGCTTTTTGCACCGGTATTTTTTCTGCTTTTCTGTTGTCTTTCTTTCTTCTTACTTTCTGGTTCGCTTTGCGCTGCTGCTACTTCCAATTTGTTGTTGCGACTGCTTTTTATTTCCCCTATTTTAGCTTTTTTCTTTTTTTTGTTTTTTTATTGCTTTTGCAGCTGGTTATTTCTTTTATTTATATTGCTTTAGCGACAGTTTTTTTGTTTTTGTTTTTTCCTCTAATTTGTATTGCTTTTTATCCAAAAAGGTATATTGCTTTTGCGGCAGTTTTTTTGTTTTGTATTTTCGTCAAATTTGCATTGCTTTTGTTGCGTTTGTTTGTTGGTCCTATTTATATTCCCAATTGCGTTTGCTTTTCCCCTCTCAAAAATGTTTGTTGATTTTGCACTTATCCAAAAAAAGTGCTTAGAAAATATTCATTATGCATTTTCTTATGTTGTTTACGTTTTCCATTTGTTCATAATATTCTATTGCTTTTGTTGTTGTTAATTTCAGTCAATTTCTAGGGCTTTATGGATGGCACGAGGAGTTCCACGAGCGGCGGGGGGGACCGGGAGGGACAGGACAGTAAGCTCGCTGTTTGATGCCGGGCGGCGAGAGGGTCAGAGAGGCATATCAACGTTTTTTAGTACTACTACAACAATGACTTATGCATGGGTTTGGTGAGGTGAGGCGGGGGGGCTAATCAACAACAGAAACAGTAAAAGAAACCACACACACACGCACACAGAAAAGCGCACAACTTAAATATACTACATGTGCATATACACCCCTCTCGCTTGCACTTTTGCCGACACACACTGAGCTGCTCGCTGTTTGCGTTTTCTGCTGTTTGCCTTTTCGTTTCGGTGTCTTTCTTTCTTTCGGCTTGGGTTTTCTTTTTTGCGAGGTTAAGTTTTCCTTTGCTTTTTTGCTTTTGCAAAGTGTCGCTGGTGCGGGCTGGGGAGGAGGGGCGGCACGCACTGGGACCAGGGGCGCGGCGGTTCGTACGAGGATAGGCTGCGTGATTAGCCGCTTAGTCGGTATAACCACTGTAATAGTTATTCGCGTGAACGTATTGTATTTAAATTTGTGTCACAGTAAAAAAAAAATGAATTTATTTAGCCAGAAGCTAACACACACACCACACTAACACTAAAGCACACACGCGCGAACAGAATGTGCTAAAAAATACGCTCAGCTGTGCGGCATTTTTGATTTGTGTCAGTTGCGCTAACAGTCACATTTTGTGGCATGTTAAGCGCGCCCAGTTCCATGTCAATAGCATGTAGAAAGGCAATAAGTGGCGTGAAGTTCATGTAACTACCAACAGATGACGCTGCGTGTCATGTCCACGTGTGTCACTGACCCCATGCGGTGGATTGTGGGATTAAATTAAATTAAATTAATATTAATAACCAAAAATTAAATATGAAAATAAACGTCCAATGCTACCAGAAAAAATGTGATTTTATTTTTTATTTATTTTTTTATTTTCTTATCTCTTAATGAATAAAGTATCAGTGGATTCAAATAGTTTCGCATTTCCCTAGATATGTGAGATGGCCAAGGCCATCCTCTGGCTTAAATAAACCTATAAATTATATGGATATTGCCACTCGGCGATATAACCAAAAGCCTTTTAAGAACGCACGATGTAATTATAGAATAAATTCTTATCTGCGACGGAGTAAAATGTTGAAAATTTCCTTCTTCATCCCGACCATATTGTACTCCCACTGCCAGCAGCAGATCCTTCCTATGCCGCTACTATTCCATCTTTGCTACACATTTATTCTTACTCAAATCCTTGTACAGTGTACACCCAGCAATTAGCTTTCAGGCAGCGTAACTCTTAGCTTATTATTCTATTTATTATATATATAATCTTAATTTAATCTTAATTTATATTTACTACTGTCGAACGGTAGCGCCTCATTTTTACCAAAATGTTCTATCCCCATTCTCCATTCTAGAGTTATACATAGTTAAGGTATATTTGAATTGGATCGTCAGCTAAACGGACAAGAGACCTTCTTGGAGAGATGTTCCATGTAGAATTCTGTTGCACTCCGTTACTGTCGTAGTTTCGGTAATTCTGCAACGGGTTCTGTAATGTTCTTCCGCTCGCGCTTGTACCATTAACTGCAAGTATTTTACAAGGAGAGTTAAGGAGTATATGGACACCGTTAGAGTCGGAGTAATAACTTCAGGTATTCTCCATCCATAGCCGTCATAAACGGCTAACATTTGAACAGTTATGTCAGTGATTTAAACAGCCGACAATCTGCCAGAGGGAAAGAAATCCCATGGGGAAACTACGCGGCGTCGGCCTTTTATAGGAACAAAAAAATCAGCTCACAGCTGCGCTGGCAGACAACAACACATGTATGCGAGAGTGAGTGAGATGGTATGAACAGTAACGGCCATTTGCATTTGCATTTGCACTAGAGATGGCATACGAGCTAGAGATGGGCATTTGCTGAAATATTTCAAGCGGAAAATCAAGAGCACACGCACCGTGTGCTCCAAGGAGCTGGGCAAGCCCTACGACACGAAGCTCATTTGGTTTCATCTGGCCGAGATTCCTTTTTGAGCAACGTTTCGCATTCCCACAGCAGGAACGGAAAGAAAACTCCGGCGGTGAAATCAGCAAGCAGAATCCTCTTCAATGCCACTTCGGACATCAGTATGAGCAAGGAAGCCATAGAGGGGGCTGGTGGTGACGATACGGATGATGTTAGCATTACGGAAAGCACCAAGCGGCATCCTGTGGCCATGTCCCTCTCCAGGAGCTACACTGGGTCGCAACCTTCAGCAGGAGTCGGAACAGCAGCGCAGGTCGCTCCGGCAAATCCGCTCTTAAATTACTACAACTAATTACTATGATTTTATTCAAGTAAAGGAACGCTTGGTGCCGATGTGCACATATGTTAGCCGAAGACCACTTCGGCTGGGAGTTCGCTCATTCGACTCACTTCGGTTCAATTCAGTCGACTGCGCTTTTGCATGTGAAAGTGTAAATTGGTTCTCACACAATGCTGAATGCATTGCGGATTCACCTTCAGCGACTACATAAGCGAATCAAATGGGAACAATAATCAACAAATTGGACGCCCAAAGTTGGCACAAAACAACCAATGCCAGGTCATTTCCAACAACAAGCTCATGAAAAACCTCTTATCATGTGAAATTGAAGGCACTCTCATTAAATAAAAGAAAGCAAATTGGGTATTTAAACAATCCCTAAACGCTGTTTCTATTTAAAACCATTTGAGCCAGGGAAAATATGTGGCAACAGACACAGCCGCCAACGGAGACGGCACTGGATGAACAATTCGACAAGCCAATGCCGAATATAAAAAAGAAAGAAAATTCGGTATTCAAAATATATACCAAAACTCTCCTTGTAAAATACTTGCTATCAATGGTACAAGTGCGAGCGGAAGGACTACTACAAGATACTTCCCCTTGCAGCTTTGTGCCAAGAGATCAAGAGATCCTGCCAAGGCCAGGAACGCGACATAATACTCGGAATACTTTCTGGTCATCTACGGTAATCCCCAACTCCTGAGCGTCGACGACAATTGGCGTCATCTCATAACATTTTGTGCGAATAACAATGCCTACTTTGGCTGCGAAATACCAAAATCCTTTCTGCCA
Organism: Drosophila bifasciata; assembly: GCA_009664405.1. Classification (NCBI taxonomy): domain Eukaryota; kingdom Metazoa; phylum Arthropoda; class Insecta; order Diptera; family Drosophilidae; genus Drosophila; species Drosophila bifasciata. Next base: position 36,476,024 of record CM019041.1, read on the forward strand.
GATGACGCCGATGAGGAAGACGAACTAAATAACTGAAGTTATTACTACGAAAGTAACGGAATCCAACAGAATTCTAAATAGAAATCACAACAAATGGATATCTCAACTACCTCCGATTACGATTCAATACAAATATATAAAAGAAAGAAAATTCGGTATTTAAAAAAGAACCCGAAACTGTACGTCGCAGCGATCGGATAGAGCCTTTGGTCATCTCTCCAAAAAGGTCTTTTGTCCCTTTCGCTTCCGAACCAATATCGAATATAAACGTGGCCATATCGCGTGCACGCGCCTTTCTGGTCATCTAGGGTAATCCCCTACTCCTGAGCGTCGACGACAATTGGCGTCATCTCATCACATTTTGTGCCAGATGACGCCGATGAGGAAGACGAACTAAATAACTGAAGTTATTGCTACGAAAGTAACGGAATCCAACAGAATTCTAAATAGAAATCACAACAAATGGATATCTCAACTACCTCCGATTACGATTCAATACAAATATATAAAAGAAAGAAAATTCGGTATTTAAAAAAGAACCCGAAACTGTACGTCGCAGCGATCGGATAGAGCCTTTGGTCATCTCTCCAAAAAGGTCTTTTGTCCCTTTAGCTTCCGAACCAATATCGAATATAAACGTGGCCATATCGCGTGCACGCGCCTTTCTGGTCATCTACGGTAATCCCCAACTCCTGAGCGTCGACGACAGTTGGCGTCATCTCATCACATTTTGTGCCAGATGACGCCGATGAGGAAGACGAACTAAATAACTGAAGTTATTGCTACGAAAGTAACGGAATCCAACAGAATTCTAAATAGAAATCACAACAAATGGATATCTAAACTACCTCCGATTACGATTCAATACAAATATATAAAAGAAAGAAAATTCGGTATTTAAAAAAGAACCCGAAAGTGTACGTCGTAGCTATCAGACAGAGCCTTTGGAGAGATGACTCCAAAAAAGTTATTTGTCCGTTTAGCTTCCGAACCAATATCGAAAATAAAAGAAATTAAATTCGGTACTCCAAATACACCTTTACTATAACTCTACTCTACTATACACCCAGCGACAAAAAAAAAAAAGCCGCACTCTGTCATTTCATGCATTTCTGACTTTGGAAGACTGGTGTTTCCCCAAATTTTATTCGATTCGACTAATTTTTTTTTTTTTGGGAGTTCCCGTGAATGTTTCCTTCTGGTTTTGTGTGGTTTTGACGTCTTAGTTGCTGGAAACACTTCCTAAAAATTTTTTAACTTTGAACTCTTCAAAAACGATGGCTAAGGGAAAGCAGTCATCGGTGACTGAAAAGTCTAAAATTATTGATTTGGCAAAACAAAATGTTTCAATTCGTAAAATAGCAATTAAAACTAAGTTCAACGAAAGCTCTGCGAGACGATTTAAAAAAAAAAAAATCGAAAGACTGGAAAAGTGGAGAGGACGAAAGTATCGGGAAGAAAAAAATTAACAAATATAATGGAAGATCGTATTATTATGAGAACGACCCTACATAATAGATTTTTAAATGCTGTTAAGATAGCTTCCAAAGTGCAGCAACGATTTTCAAAAAACTATTTCGGCTCGAACTATACAGCTTCGGCTAAAGGAGATAGGCCTAATGGCAAGGACACCTGCCAAAAGCCACTTCTGTACAGTACAATTAAGAAAGCTCGCTTAAATTGGTCTACAGAAAAATCTAATTGGGGTGAATCCGAATGGTCACGTGTCATATTGTCGAATGAGTCCAAATTCAACCTCATTGGACCCGATGGTTCGCGCACAGATCGCCGGAGAACAGGGGAACGATATTCCAAAGATTGCTGCATTAGCACCGTAAAGCATTTGCCTTATATTATGGTATGGGTTTGAATATCTAAAAATAAAACTGAATCGATAATAATGGTAAAAGGTATGGTCAATGCAAAAGTGTATAAAGAAATTATTCTCAGTAGCGTTGTGCCTAGTATGGAATCAGTTACTGAGAAAAAGAAGATGATCCCATCTTTCAGTACGATTCTGCACCTTGTCATCGAGCGCGCTCTCTAAGTTATTCTTCGTCGTTTGATATTTTTAAAAAATGCATTATACTAATTTTGACTATTCTTTAACGATAGGTTAACATTTTTAAGATGGAATTGGGTATTAAGTCCTTAGATTGGCCAGGTAACAGTCCCGACCTCAGTCCGATAGAGAATGTGTAGGCCCTTATGAGTTCAAAAAATATGAAAAAGGAAGCAGAAAACTATGGTTGAGTTACGCCAAACTATAGAAAAAAGTATGGTTTGATGATATAACGGACGAATATCTGAAGGTTTTATACGATTCGATGCCCAATAGGACCAAATGTCTCATAAACGCCAAGGGTGTTCCCACCGAATATTAATTAGTTCTTAATTTGAAAAATACATTTTTTAAATATTAGCATTGTCATTACTTTATAGAAAACAAAATAACTCATTGGAAAAAATTTAGTTTTTGTTGGAAAAACACGTTTATATATTTTAATTTAATTTTTACTTTTGTTATGGTGAAATTACTAAATAGCCGTTGAAAACGGTGTGATTGGCAAAAAATATTTTTTCTTTCACTATATAATTATGATACAAACAAATTTAGTAACTTTTTTGTATAAAAAATGATTAAGTGACACAAAAAAAAATAAATAGTCGAATCGAATAAAATTTTGGAAAACACCAGGCTTCCAAAGTCAGAAATGCATGAAAAGTCAGAGTGCGGCTTTTTTTTTGTCGCTGGGTGTATGTATACATATAAGAATGGAGATATAACATTTTGGTAGAAATGAGACGCCGGGAACTGCGCCGCATCATCAGCCAAAATGGTGCAACTGTACCACTGAGCGGTACAGTTTGACAGTAAATATAATAATAAGTTAAGAGTTAGCGAATATGATATGAGCTGGGTAAAGGAACTTAAAATAATGAGGCCGAAGCACGCTGACGTCGGCCTTTTATAGAAAAAATCAGATCACAGCTGCGCTGCCAGACAACAACACGTGTATGCGAGTGTGAGTGAGATGGTATGGGCAGTAACGGCCATTTTAATTTTTACTAGAGATGACATACTAACTAGAGATGGGCATTTGCTGAAATATTTTGGCATGAGTAAAAATGACTTGAAAATTAAAATGTTCAAAATAATATTTATTAATTATTTTTAAATTCTGTTTTATATATTACCGATTAATTGGCTATGGACTTTTTGTGTGATTATTAGTTAATATGTATATATATTCGATCTCCTTCTCTCTCTCTTATTGGGCGTAACATATATATATTTGTAATAAACAATATTATTTATTTCTCCTACCAAAAGAAATCTAATACACATGTAAAAATGTAAATAAATAAATATACCCACAAACATTTATATTTTTGCGTGTATTAAGTCAAGCTTAATTTTTAGCTTATTAATTTTCTGTTGTAGCTATTTTTTGCAAAGTATTTTTCGGCTCTAGCTTTTTGTTGCACTAACGTACATTCGATGTGCATGGCAACATAGAAAAAAAAAGGAGACACGTGTTCTGGCCGGAGATGTATGTATGTATATGTATATTTATGTGCATTACCATTGACGCTCACTTGAATAGGAACACGAACAATTTCTATGGCCGGTACTCGAGGAGTTTGGGAGATTTATTAGTTTTGTGGCCAAAGTGGATGTGTTTAATGCAGACAACGAAACGTTTTCGACCTCATAAAGAATATGCATTTTTTACCAGCATGTAAAATTAAGAGATAAATCTTGAGTTTCTACGCTAAAATGTGTGTAAAATGTGTATTATTATTACATTGAATTGGAAGAGTATCATAGAATATGATATGCCTAATTCTTCGCAACAAAAAAATATCTGGGATGGAGTAAAATGTGGCGATTTTTTTTTGTTTTGTTTAAATTTCAAATAAATAAGTCTCCGAAGATCAATAAAAAGGATGTCGTATGTATGTTATGGATTATATGTATTATATGAGTAAGTCCGGGATCATTTTAGCCATGATGAAATTCCACAAGGTGATTCATTTCCGCAAGGCGCTCTCTTTTCGGGGCGTACTTTGCTGGTACAAATGTAAAAACAACGATCGAAAAACTTCGATGTGATTGCATGTGTAGGAGTGTAGATCGGGATGTGAGCGTTAATGAATAAGACCCAAAAGAGAAGCACACATTTCTCTCTTCACTGCTGGTCCTAGTTAGCTCGTCAATATATCAAAACGGAGGAATATGATTTTTCTTCGGTATATTTTGAAAATGTGACATTTCGGTATATTTTTGGGGTATTTTTGAGCTCATAGCTGTAACTCAAAAATGAGTCGGGAGAGCGTAAATTTCGAACCGCAGGGCTATGAATCCAGATGTCCCTTACTTCTTAGCAATTTCCCAGCAGGAACATTTTAAAAGCTGGTCTGTAAACTTTTTTCTATTTGAAGCTATTTCAACGAATTTCGAAGCAGCGAAATAACCAATTTTTAACATTAATCAAATAAAGAAAATCGGGTACAGATTATATGTAGCAATTTTGTAGTTACCGTGTTGTGTAAATACAATGTAAAAATAAGACATTTATTTTATCTTCATTGCTTCAACCTGATTTTACCATTAATTCTATAAAGGGAGTCCAATAAATAAGCTAGATTGTAGATAATTGATTCATTGATCGGATAAAATTATATTTTCGATGCGGAGAGTGCCGACTAGCTTATAAATATGAATCGAATATCAAAATTGAGAAATATGATTTTCCTCTTTATAGCTACGGTATATTTGGAAAATGAGAAGGGTATATTTTGGCATATTTCTGAGGGTCGGACGGTGTATTTTATCGATAAGTTCGCGGTCACACTGCTCCAAACAAATTCGTTTCCATCGGCGCAAGAGCGCGGCGCGTTGAAAAATATATAATAATATTATTGTGGTAAAATCCAATCATCCGAATTTTTTTTTGCGCCCAAAAAACGGCCCTATTGTTGATCAAAAGTGCAGTTTACAAAACACACACACTCAAAGTTACAGGAGGAGAGCAGCGGCGAACCCAAAGAGAAGTACGTGCATGAGTGAGAGCAAAAAGCAGCAGCCGCCGCAGTAGCAAAGCGGCGCAGTTATAAAAAACAAAAAAAAATACACCAAAAACAAGTGATTACGCATATTTCTGTAATTTTTGATATTCTAAAAGTATTTTGTTAATTTTTTGTTGCATATAAACGCATTCAGATGGATTAGTGTGCGTGTGTGTATTAATTATTTTCCGCGCAGTGTAAAAACTTTTTTACTTTCTTTTCTGTGTGTTTTTTTTTGCAAACACAAAAATTACACTCGTACATTTATGACGTTTGCTTGTGTGTGTGCGTGTGATGATGGCTTTAATTGATTAATAGCCATATGGCTGTCCCGACCCCCGTCCCTCCATGCGCACCAGAGCTTATAAATTGTTTGACAAACACAATTCTTGTAAAAACCGCCAAAAAGGCAACGCCGCAGTCGCGCCTGCAAAGAAAGCAGCGGCAGCGGCAGCAGGCGCCTTCTTAAGAGTGTGTTAATGCGGGGTGAGGCATTTCCAGAGTGCACGCTCTCACGCCTTTCCCCGTTTCATTTTTGAAAGTGCGTGCAGGACACACACACACACATGCAGCACAGGAGGTGGCACACAGTATATACATATGTGATTCGGGGAATGCCTCACCTTGTGCTGATATACCTTTCCCCTCTCTGTCTGGCTTTGGATGCTCGTGTGTGTGTGTGCGTGCGAAGCAAAAGGCAAAAATATAATAAAAAAAAAGCCAAGCCCAAAAAGTATAACGGAATGCATAGCAAAAAAAAGTGAAATTTCTCTGCACAATTTCCCACTCTCTCTCTTGTTTGTTTGCCTCTTTCTTGCTCTTGTTGAATATTTAAATCAAATAAAATGATATTCGCTTATTGTTCACTCAATAATAGAGAGCAGGATCTGAGTCGTGGGCGGGGGCGGGGCGAATGAGAGGCGGCTATTCTTTCATTCAAATGAAATAGGCAGAGAGAGGCCTTTTATCAACGGCTATCAGCGGAAATATTCGCTGCCTCTGCTGCCGCACCCCGCTTGACCTTATTCTCTCATTCTCACACGCATACGCACACACACACACACGCAGTCACACACCCGCTCGTTGCCTCTGTGTGGCTCTACGGCTCTCATTTCCTACAGTAGGGGTGTGCAAGGTGCAGTCAGAGGGCCGCCCGCATTTTGCGCGTTGGCGCATGCTTCCCCCCCTTAAATACCGTTTTTTTTTTGTTTTTGTTATAGTTTTGGATGTTGCTTTTGTTGCAGGATGTCAAATATAACGTGGATGTGGCCTATGAGAGTCAATAAATATGTAGGATGGGTGGGAATGGGAACCATTCGATTTCCGATATTTCTCTAAGGAAATCTGTTAATTGCGAAAGCGTCAGCTTTGTGCCACCTTTAGATGGGGGGGGCCCCCCCTCACAATGCTGTCTTTTTGCCGCCATAGATGGGATCTCTTGCCCCCCCACGCCATCTCCTATGCCGCTGTGGGATGTGCCAATTTTCTGATTCTCTTGCTAATCAGCAACAGACTTTGACATTAGTGTTTTGATCATCATCATCATCATCATAAACTTTATCACGCTTCTTGCTACTTGATTCTTTTTCATGTTCATCTTTATCACGCTTCTTCTGGCTACATCTTTGAATAAACTTTTGTGTTACGTTACGTTACGTTACGGAACAATCTGCAGGCGAAATTGATAATGCAGCATGCCACACAGAACGTGACACACATACTATATACTATACTATTGGTTTTACAGTTTTCAATTAAGTTTCTTATCCTCCCTCTCTCTCTCGCTATCTCTCGCTATCTCTCTCAAGTTCAAGTTCAATTACAATCCATCAATTTGTTGGGGTCTCTCTCTCCCTGTCGCTCTCCCTCAGATCTGACTCACCGTTAACGATCCTCAAATACAACATTGTGTTTTGTGTGTCACACATTAAACACTCATTCGTGCCTCTCCTCCTCCTCCTACTCCTCTTTTGATTCTACTAATTGTTGTTTGGTCGGTTACCAAGGGGCGTCAAAAAGCTTTCAGCGTCAAAAAAAAGCGCTAAGCGAATGGAGTGGAGAGAGAATGGAGGGAATTATGCGAATAATGCGTTCTGAATTCCCCCGCCAAAGCCCCAAACACACACGAGGCACCGTTTCTGCTGGAACACGATGAAAGCAAAGACAGAGAAAGAGACAGTAGTGCCAAAGAGAGATACAGGCAGAGAGACAGAGAGCAGTTGAGAGCAGGGTGGTGGGTGACCCAGACACAAAGGCAGGCTCCCAAAAACATGATTGAGTTCATTGATTTTTTTTTAAATTTTCCTTAGTATCCAGAAAGCATACAACAACTTATTTATGACCATTTATTTGTGTATAATCCTTATACCCGATATGCCAGTGTAAATTGTGTCCGTTCGCTTATGGTAAATTTTTTCAAACGTGTTGACATCTGCATATTTAATCAATGGACTACATTTTAAACAACATACATATCTGGCTGACCCACCTACGAAATGGGAATAGTATGTCAGAGATATTAAAAGTTCGAAGCTAGTTTTCGGTTTTATGAAACCTGCTCTTTGTTAATGGAGTTCTGAGAATCGTTTTCTGCTCTTTCGAATCGTAAACTTTAACCTTAAAGTTGATTGGGAGACACTTTGCTGCTATTGGCAATACTTATTGTCTTTTGATGGTCGTTCTATGGGGAATAGATTAACAATAATAAACCGAATATACTTGAATCATCCGTATGGAACACCGACGACGGATCTCAACGATGATCATCGCCGCACAGTGGCACAGTTTTTTGTGTTATTTTTTTTTCTTCTCTCGAATATCTTTTGTTCTGTGTCGCCAAATGAGCTCGCTCTTGAAAGCCATTTGGCAGACTGCTGTCAAAAGAAGCCCAGAGCAACCCAACAACTTAGCCTAATTCATAGCCATCAAGCTGTGATTTGCTCTAATTTCGTATCTAATGGAAGTTGTTCCCTCAAGGGGAAAACAACGCAGCGAAGAAAATTTGAGGAAACTACTTTTGAGATTTATGTAGGTAAAGTCCATTAATTCTCTGCGATGCTCTTTGCTAGAGCAAAAAGATTGAAGATTTGATGTTGTATGATTCTATCGACTCATAGATGTTATTCCATTGGTATTCCAACAAGTTTTTTTCAAACTGCTGTGAATAGTAGTAGTTACATCATCTCTGGCATTCCATTACTCCCAACTTTATATACAGGTTTTTCGCATGGGTTCTCAACACAGGGGTCTCTTCGAAGCTTTTGTTGTTTATCGTGTTTGAAAGATCTTTTATCACAGGTTGACTCTGCCTAGGTTTTAATTATGGTTGCGCTCACTCCTCACTCCACTCATTTGGCCCTGCCTGCCTTCATCTCACCTCAGAAAAACACTTCCCACGCATTGTGTTCAGATTTTTTGTATGCCTCTTTTTGGTGTGAATTCAGTTGTTATTTCGCTAGGAACCTAGGCTTTATCGCTATGGCAAATCAAACTTGTTCCCCCCCAATACATGACTCTACGCACAATTTTTTCCAGACCGTAGACGGGGTTTTTCAATGGCTCTTTCTTGTCCAAAGAAAGTTTTTTGTGCACAACATCTGGTAGAAATAAATATGTACAAACAAAGTTCCCTCAAGTGCGAAACACTTTCTCAAAGTCACAGGGAAATGGATATCAATCTCGGAAGCGAATAACATTGAATATATTCGTATGTATTGTACATGCAGCAACATTGTGTAGGATAAGAAGAGCTTCTGAAAAACGGTTTCGTGTTTTATCGGTGCCGCCGATTCACCACTTGACATTGAAAGCGGCGGCGGCGGCGTCACACGCGACTGCGCAGCAGCGTTATAGAGGGAGGGAGTGGGCAGAGCAGGCTTTGACGCATTGCCTTTGCTCGCTTCTAAAAAAACGACTACTACTGTGTGTGAGTCACAAAAACCCAATTACTCAATTACTTCTGTACAATTTGAATGAAGTTTCAATAACACATAAATGGCTTGACATTGTAAGTGGCATATAGGGCTATCCCATAACCAGTAAGAGAAAAAAATATCTCTAAAGATCTGCCGCTGTTTGAACAGAGCGAGAGAGAGAGAGAGTATCCTTTAGTCACTATGCATTCCTCTTTTGGGTTTCCACGTGTGTGTGTGCAGTCTGTGTTTTTTTTTTCCCCCTATTCAATAATAGATTATTTATTTGCATTCCGTTTTGGTATGCTCTTTGGTCGCCCAAGTGCATTGAACCAAATGCTGTCGTCCAATCCAACGGCATCTCTAACGAAACGAGATAAGCAAAAAAAAAAATGCATACGCTCCTCGCACTTACAGCAGCGGTTGGAATAATAGTGATTGCTTTGCTGTCATTTGTCATTGTATAGGAAAGTGTCATTGTTATTGTATAAATTGTTTAAAATTAAATATATGAGTGTATTTGAATACATTTTGTACACAAATTGTTGCCCAAAGATTGTAGTTTGTCAACTAACATATATGGCGCTACTATTATTTTGACCGCAACTGTAAACCTCTCTGCAAGAACTGCATTTAATGATGCTAGGCAAAAAAGAACAAAAAAAGCAACAAAAATTCTCACACAACTCTCTCTCAACCACATGTGCAAAAGAAGTTGATGACAAGGCAGCGAAACAAGAAGGAAGTAATGTGTTTGCCCTTTGAACGTGTGTCGAGGCACCCTGAATACCCTCTATGCATGCACACCAATGTGTAACGATCTTAGTGGCTGGCCACCAAACCAAACCAAACCTCTTGTCGTAACAATAATGCTCTCTTTTTTTTATTAAGGAGCGCGAGCGAACATATTAAAATATGTCTGTGCGTAAAACTGTAACTGTCTTCCGTGCAGTTCCCCCCTACTCTCTGCTACCCGGTCACGTCACACAATTGCTCTCTCTCTCTCTTACATATGTGGCGTTGGTTTATTGAACTTAATCTTGTGCGGAAGTTTAACAAAATCACGCCTCTGCCTCTACTACTCTCTCTCTCTTCTCTTACATTTCTGTGCATTTTTTTTTTTGTTTTGCTCTATGGAGAATGTAAAAAGACGCAGCGCAGCGCGATGCGACGCGACGCGACTCTGCTCTGCCGCTATTGCAACTGTAAAGATTGCAAATGGCGCAGCGGAATAAATCGCAGAAGAGGCGGCAGTGGAGGAGAGAGACACACACACAAAAAGAAACTTGGCATTTGGCAAACGGTGAAAAAAAAAAACGAGCAGAAAACACACACACAAATCATTCAATGGTAGTAGAGAGAGGGGCGGGCCGGCCATAAGGGGGTGTGGCATTTGACAAATTACAAATAGGGAATGTTTTTTTTTGTTTTAATGTATAGTGCTCATTAGCAAAGAATTTAAGTACAGGAATTAGATAAAGAGAATCTCTAAAACATAATAATGTATCTGTAGAAACATTAGCATAGAATCATTGGATACCATACAAATAAGGGAGTATCTAGTGCGATATATTATAGAGAAGTTCCTGAAAAATACTCCTAAATCCATATATTTATCCATCAATCAATATGAAACAAAAGTTCAGATGCCACAGACACTTGATCGACATCTTATTTTGCATCACTGATAATAGTTTCAGAAAAAAATGCGAAATACAAAAATGAAGATTAGAAAATTCCAATTTCAATGTAATGGGATATTTGTAAGGTGTCTTTAGAATTTCTTGCTCTACAGATAATCCCAATAAACGCAGAACATTTTTGCAGCCATTCAATTGTTTCATTGATGCCGCCATAAACTTGAATTTGGTACATGCGCCAAGCACTACGAGAGTATTATAAACAATTGCCAGAAACCTGTGTGTGCGCGGGGGTTCATAAATATACAAAGTTGTTTCCAGTAAATATATCTACTTATATACTCTGCTCTAACACCCTGGATACATATGCATTATCTCTTTCCCGTTTGCACTAACTGTAACTTTGTTGGCCACAAAATAGCTTCAAGGTTATAGCCAACAAACCACAAAACGATGGCAGGAGCCGCCAGCAGGCGGCAGGCAGGTGGGATGTTGGCGGCGCGGGGAGCAAGAACCGCCTTAAGTAAACTGAAATAAACTAAAAATAAATTCATTAATTTAACAGTTAGGCTTCAAAATGAAACTAGCGAAAATCCAAAGTAAAGCAAACGAAACAGAAGAGACAGAGAGAGAGAGAGAATCCAGAACACAGAAGACGATACATGGAACTCTGACATGAATTTACGATGGCACGGCACCACGGGCACACGCAACGCTGAAAGATGGGAAAAACTGTTAGACCAAAAACAACTACAACTACAACAACAACAACCAGCAGCAGCAGCAAAACAAACAAAAGAAAGATCCAAAGCAGACAGCCAAAAGATCTACAGGGGGGGAGAGGAGAGATGCCAAAGAAACAGATCCATCAACAGATCATCAGATCCAAAGCAGAGGTTCTAGCGGAATTATTCCAGAATTTATCAGAGAGCACAATATAATATATATTCTAAAAGATAAACCCAGAAATGCTTGATGTAATACCTGGGAGTAATCTGTAATGTAGATCGCCCAACCAGAGCTCAAAAAGAAGTTTTAGAATTGCCCAGAATCATAATTGATTTAAATGTAAAGATAACGAAGCTTTGGCAAATCTTCAAAACAATTCTCTTTGTTGGCGGAACTCTATCTCTAGCAGAATCGTAAGCATGACCTAACCTTTCTCAAATGTCACAGAGAACCCAAACAGCAGCCCAAAAAAAACGCTTAAAACTCTTAAATTCTCGGAAAACTTCAAGTAATTAGATTTGAATACAGTTCAGTAGCTCCAATAAGCCTTTCTGTAACGCTTGTATGTATCCGTTTGCTTATGGGAAATTGTGTACCGCCTGTATTTAATTGTGAAATGCCTAGAACCACTAACACGTGACAAAGATCCATTTGCAAGGGTGCTATGGCCATTTAAACTATCTTAAGCCCAGCCTTAAAACCATAAAGAATAACATTTGGAAATATCCGTAAATGTTGGAATACCCTGTAGCATAATAAAAATGTATTGCGAACTTGGATACACCCTTCCCAAGGGTCCCGCCGCAAGGGTTCATTAGTGCAACTCCACTAATGGCATAATACTGGAGCACAGCTAAGAAATTAATGCCAAAGAGCAGCCGAGAGGGAGAGAGTTGGAGAGAGAAGGTTAGGCCACCTTTTGTGTGGGAACACGTAATAGCGGTAAACTCTCTGTGTAGACAACGACAACGACGACGACGACTTCGACTTTCGTGCACCTTTAACATTAAACTCTAGACTCTTGGATTCTTCACTGCTCTCCCCTCGCTCAAACGGAGTTGCACATGCCACATCACGCTTCAGCAACCACCCACAAAATGTAGCCCTGGAACATAGCCATGGAAAACATAGGCAGGAAAATGTTAACCAAAGGAACCAACAAACAGCAACAACAATAAAAAAAGCCTAACCTAAACGCAGACACAATGACGTCATTTGCAACAACCACCAACAAAATATACACACATACACATGCTCGTAGGTGGAGGGGAAAAATCAAATGGAAATCAAATGTAGAAATCGAATGGGAAAAATGGGGGAAAATGGGAATACTACAACTACAACTAGACAACCCCCAATGAGCGAATGAGCAATAAACACAAACCGGACGGAGGCTGTAGGCCACCCGCCCCCTTCGCCACCCCCAATGTGGAGTGTTGGAGATTTTTAAAAATATCCCAAACAAAATAGAATTAAGTAAACGGCATGGGAATTGCTTTTAATTGCGAAAAACTCAATCAATTACTAATGTCTAATCGTTGTATCAAACGGCAGCGAGACAGAGACAGAGATCGAGCGAGAGCGAGAGAGAAAAAGTTCTGTTAAAAATCAATTGAGAGCAAATAAATATAGTTGCAATGATTATTTAGCTTATGGGTCTGCATTCATACTAAATTATTAGCCCCACACCCCCCAAGAAATTCCCTGCCCCCCGTTTGTGTGTGCGTGAAACAATTATAGGGGCTATAATTTTTCGTTTTTAATATTGCAAGATTAAGATTAAAGTTTAATTTTGGAATAAAACAGCAGTATTTCCATTGGCAGAACATTTGAAATTCCTGCTACATCGAATGGTTAGTTTTATTTGTTCCATATAAGAATATTTGGCAGATCTTGCATTTGAATTCCAAAAATATTCTGAAAGTACTTGCGAATGTGGCCGCTTGCTTATGGGCACATTGTGCAGTGAATCAAAGAGTCATTCATTGCGTACAAAAGCTGCCCAAATAGAATGGTGTAACAATGATAAAGGTTCAAAGCAAAACGTTAGGGATGACCCCTATGAGTGGTATAAATAATATTGTAATATAAATGAATAATTGTTTAATAAACCCAAACTTTAACGAGTATTTACTGCTGTGGGGAATACCCAAGTTTCCCCAATTCCCTTTAGTTTCTAAATGTTGGTTCCAACTTGAAAGTAAGGAAACGAAATTTTCAATTTATTCGGACTTACGTCATTCCGGCCCATAAAGAAGAAACGTAAACGTGTGTGTTTCGCTGGTGCCGTATTGTTTTGAGGTTTTTGGAACGGTAACAAAACGATTTTTCCGCAAATGTTTTTCTCGAAATTCTCGACTCGTTTCTCGTTTTTCGTTTCGTTCATTTGTTTATAACGATTTCAATTTCGGTTTTCGATTTGTATATGGAAAGAATACACACAGACAGTTAGACATACAGACAGACAGAAAATCTCCTCTTTCGCTTTGTACTTTTCTGTAGTTTAGTTTTTCTTTCATTTGTTCTAGACTGCTGCTGATCTCTTTTTATTTTGCTTTGTTTTTGTGTGTTTCTTGTTTTTTATTATAACAATTAAAAATCTTTTTACGATTGTGGTGTTTTTTGTGTGTGTGTGTATGCGCAAAATATATTGTCTAACCTTGGCCCATAAGAAATATGGAATGGCTAAGTAATAATCTAATCAGCACAAAAATTCAGCATTTGGCTGAAAGCAAAATGGCAGCAGCAACAGCAGCGCTGAAATTCAATCAAAACTAATGGCAGAAGTCCGAAAGAAGCACGAACTGCAAATTCCCAGAAGATTGAATGCCAAAATAAAGCACAGATACATACAATATACTGATACTGAATCGAAGCACACAAAGTGGAAATACATACAATAAGTAGATTAAAACTATGTAAATATTTTAAGCTCAAATGCAATGTAATTATTGTCTATCAAATCATTTTCTTGGCTACGTCTTTGCAGCTATAGATTGTTGTTGGTTTCTTCTGATAACCGGTAGGCCGTGTCGTATCTGGTTTAGAGGCATGGATTATGGCAATCTCTAATCGCAAAAAAAATAGCATTTAAATTGTGCATAAATACTTGTACTTGTAGCTACATAAATACTCGTATTTGTAGCTACTTAAATACTCGTATTTGTACATAAATACTTGTACTTGTTGGTACAATGTTTTGCCAGCTACTTTCTGTGGTTTCACTAGGAGGAACGCACATTCGAATGCGATGCACATGACGTTGATTCGCTGTACAAATTACCCATAAGTGAACGATAAACAATTCATTTTTGAAGATAATTAATGCAGTGTTTCCCGAAACAAAATGCAGCATCATAAAGAATAATCGATATGTATCAAAATAGGATCGGATTATTATTATAGATAGAATGCTAAAAAAAAGCTCGTTTGGCTGTTTGAACAACTGGCTTTCATAATTAAAGAGCATCCTATGATATATATCTAACAATTAATGGGTATTCCATAGATATCTTATAGCTTAACCATATCAGTTAGTAGCCAATGGTTAGAGTATTCTCTCATAGCCGGTGTCTGTTTCTGTCTCTATAGCTGCTAAAGCTTTCTCACCAGTTTTTCTACACCATTGCGTATGAGTAACATTTTCCAATTTGAACACGTTTGTTGTTTATTTCGTTGTTGTTGTTTTTCCTGTTATATTTTTTAGTTTTTCCTTCTTGTGTGGATAATTCAATTGCTGGTTGCCTGCCGGCTGACTGCCTGGAAAACTTGGGCGTGGGAATGCATAAGTTTCGTATCGTATCCGTATCGTATACGTATGGTTGTTTACTTGATGGCGTCTCGGGTCTCTGGCAACGAATTGATTGACATGCCAGCTTTTGAGCCGATTACTCATACTCTCCAGCTACTTGTTGCTGTCATTCATTCCCCCTAAAGCCCCAAACTCACTCTAGGAGTGTGGCCAAACCAAAATTGAAAGACTTGACAGCAGCAAAAAGTGAGTGAGAGTTTACTCTTTGAGGATTTACTATACTGTAGTTTGGGGTATACAATGGGAAATGTTTTGCCAGTGTTGGACACTAATTTCTAACTCTACAGCAGAGTGTTATAATCTTTCCTTTAGTTTGGCCTTCATCAATAGCTATTAGCTATAGTACATTCGTGTTTTGAATCTCATGTGACATTTGGGATTCTATTTCATTTGCAGTGTTGGTTAATGCGGTTGCATGGACGGACACACAACTGTACCTGTGCCATTCCGATGGCCGTAATTGATACTCGAAGGCTGTGGGTTGCATCTCAAATTGCTGTGTGAATTATTTAAAGCACTTTGAGAGTTACGCTAAACTAAGTACTTATATTATTATTTCTGTGCCATATTTTGAACTTTCGAACTGTGTGGTACTGGTACATTTGGCCATAAGCCAATTTTGGCCAACTTATTGGCTCTGGGCTCTGGTCTCTGTCTGTCTTTGTTTCTCCCTTTTGGGTTCAATGCGTAATTTTTGCGACTTTCCAAGCAATTTATGGCTCAATCGATGACGCAGACAATGGCTGGCCAGGCCCATGGCAGCAGGAAGGGTGGCTGGCTGGGAGGGGGCTGTGCTGTGCTGGAGAGACGATCTATTGTTGTTTTGTGGGGGCTGTGGAGGCTAATTGCAAGCGGCAACAAACAAACGCGTCAATACACAATAAAAAGGTTCAGTTTTCACATTTTTAATGCACCGATACTTGGGATACCCTTTCAGCCACAACACCTCAAAAAAAGAAATGCAACTCGATGTGGAGATTTTCCGCACTTTTCCACACAAGGGTATTTCCAGCCAATGCATTACAGAGTTGCTGCTGCAGTGGGGTGGGGTGTGCAATTTTGGCCTGGTCTGCGCACTGCCTTCCTGTTTGGCCCCGTGCCCCACCACGTGGCCCGTGCCGTTTGGCATGTGTAAATGTATGTAGTTCATTGAACTTTTCATTTTATGCTTCATTTGCTAACCGAACAAATGGCAACAAAAGAAAACAGAGAAACAACAAGCCATAGATGGGTCGCGGCAGCTGTTGAAAGTTGTGTGGGGTTGAGAAACCGAACCTACGAATACCCTGGAAATGACAAAACCCGGAAAAGAAACACCCAAAAGGGATAGCTTTTGAGAGATGAGAACTATTTCTGTCACGATTGGAATCGTTTCTTTCATTAATGTGCCACAATTTTCAGACATATTTTATGGCCTATGCCTCCCATGTTGCATATGGCCAACGTTACCCTCTTGTAAAAGGGTATACCAAATGCGAGTACAAGTGCCAAAAGCAATTGGCAGCCCAGTTGATGGCAACTTTCTTACATAAGGCCAACAGCCAAGTAAGAAAACCAGACGAAACGACAGGAAAACCAAAAAGAAAAGAAAAGAAAACTACCAACCAAAGTGTAGAGCAAATGTAAAGAGATTCGTACACTACACACAACAAAGTAGCAAAAGGTTAAGCAGACACACTATAGTACACAGAAGGCAGGGCAGGGCACACATTCAGAGCGAAGAGAATGATGACAGAAGCAACAGATTGCTGCATGCCTCATCTATGAGGTAAGAAAGGCTGCCTAAGTGGATAATTTCAGCCAATCAAATGCTCTGTGGCAGGACCAGGACTCCTTGTTCTATCGCTGTTTTTTTAAAAGGGATCCCCAAGCACTCTAGGAACCTTAGTAGTACTCTGAAAACCTAACCCAAAGTAGACCTCTATTTTGCCCAGCCATTGCAAATCGATTGAGCCTGATTGAAGCAATCAGCAATCAACTGACAAAATGCACAACAATAATCAAGAAAAGCCAATTCAAAATTCCACAATAAATAAAAAATATCTAGCTACAGCTTTGTAGCTTTGGAAGCTTGAGTCATTTGCCAGTCTTCCAGCTATACTCTGGTGAGCTATACTCTATAGGTAAAGCCCTGCCTAGCCATATCGGATATATATATTTGGGCCCTGCGAGCCATGCCAAATGAATGCGTCATTTATTTGCTGTACAAATTAAACATAAGCGAACGGCCCTTATCAGCTATTTTGCTAAAGATCTGGTGTGATTCTATAGGTATAGGAGCGCTATAGGTAGAGCCCTGCCTAGCCATGTCGGATATATTTGAGCCCTGCGAGCCATGCCAAATGAATGCGTCATTTATTTGCTGTACAAATTAAACATAAGCGAACGGCCCTTAACAGCTACTTTGCTATAGATCTACGTATGCTTTTGCGAATCAATACCATATTCTCTGTGTTTCTTTACATGATTTCAAGTTACATATTTATATAATATATATTTATTGGCGTAAGAAAATAATTGAAAATTTTAAAATATATAATGTTAAATCGTTATCTCTTTTTTACAGAAGGAGTGATTGTGTGTGTGAGAGCTAGATAGAAAGAGAGAGAGAGTCAGTATATCCCGCCATCATGAGCAAGAAACCAACAGTTGGACCGGCGCTCCACAAGGTCATTATGGTGGGTAGCGGCGGCGTTGGCAAATCCGCCCTCACACTGCAGTTTATGTACGATGAATTCGTTGAGGACTATGAGCCAACCAAGGCCGATAGTTATAGGAAAAAGGTAAGCAGGGGGAGCCTCTATTACAGATCTGTTTTACTCTACTTATGATGATGCCTATATGCTGTGTTTAGGTTGTGCTGGATGGTGAGGAAGTACAAATAGATATATTGGATACGGCTGGGCAGGAGGACTATGCCGCCATCAGAGATAATTATTTTCGCAGCGGCGAGGGTTTCCTATGTGTCTTCTCAATCACAGACGATGAGAGCTTCCAGGCAACCCAGGAATTCAGGTGAGTGTGTCAACGAGTCAAAGAGAGAGGGGGAATGACACCCAAGTGTCGTCGCTAGCGGTTTACTTTTTTTCACACACTGCAATCTCTACATTCCTTCTTTTTTTTTGTTGCACTGTATTGCTGCTAATTAGTCACACAAGCACCTGAGTTTCTGCTCTGACAGTGCGAAAGGGGGTGGGGAGTGGCATGTGTAATACACTTCTTTATTCATACGAGTAGACCAATCGTACTGGAGCGGGGTTCGGCTTGGAATGATTCAAAGATATCACTTAAAGATATGTATTTTTAATGCTTGGTTTCTGCATATCTTTGCAAGATTATCAATACTGTCTGTATCGGTTTTTAGTTTGTGATTTATTATCAATTTTATCAAAAGAAATTTAAGTAATCGAAAAGGTTTTTTGCCATTTCTAAGAGTATGATGACTTTTACTTGGAAAACACCTCCAAAGCAACACTCAAATACTCAATTAAAACACTTCCTTTGACATCATATACTACCATATATCATGCTCTTTATGCAGACACATACATTTCCACTCCCCTCTTGACCTAATTGAGTTCTTTTTGTAGTAGGTGGGGAGGGAAATATTGTGTACACACATTCTCCTCGTATATTGTTTAGGGGGTGCGCGACTAGGGGTTGACCGGTTGCAAATATTTATGCCGCTACTATACAAATACGTTACTCATGGATATAAGCATAGCAGAAAGGTATACACACATACACACAGGTGTATGTATATGACAAGGCACAACACCACGCCACGCACTGACTCACCTGCCATTGAGCTCAACGATAAGCCGCCTATCTATATACTTATATATATATATGTATTTTCATTCCTATTAACGTACATATCACTAATGGTTCTCTCTTTCTTTTGTTTGTTTGTGTCTCTCCCTCTCTGTCTGTCTCTTTTGAACTCTTTTTGCAGAGAACAGATATTGCGGGTGAAGAATGATGAGAGCATACCGTTCCTGCTGGTGGGCAACAAATGCGATTTGAATGACAAGCGAAAGGTGCCGCTGAGCGAGTGCCAATTGAGGGCCCAACATTGGACGGTGCCCTACGTGGAGACCTCGGCCAAGACGCGCGAGAATGTTGACAAGGTGAGGGCAATGCCTCCTTCAGGTGAAACCCGCCCCCGAAGGGGCTTGGGCCCCGGCTACTACAGGCTGCAGGCTAACCAGATACACAGATACATAGATACATAGATATATATGTACACTTGCACTCGCCCATTGCCTTAGAGTGGAACAACAACAACAAAATACACCTCACACACACACACACAAAACAAACAAACAAACAAACAAATGCGAATACGAATACGTATACTCTTTCGCAATTAATTGGCTTGCCACTATATACGATGTACAAAGAGATTTCGTTTTTAAGTTAGTTTAAGTTCTAAATATTTTTGAACACATTATTTACGATGTTGTGCTGATTGTTAGCCTTAGTTTGAGTTTAAATTTTAAAGAAAAATATTGAAAGGGAAGCATAGCTTTTGCTACTCTCTCACAGCGTAGCTGAGTGTATAGACAGACACTGGGATCTACTGAAATTGGCAAAGTTATTGTTATTCGAATTCAAGAATTAAAGGGATTGTGCCATACGATTTTAAAGCTCTCTTGCTTATACGATAATCAGCGAGAGACCTAATCATAGTTGTGGCACTTTTACGACCATGTTAGACCATGTCTCCTGGTCCTTTATCCTTCTGTATCTAAGGGTAATGCTACCCAAAAATGTTCCCTCAACTATGTAATTGTGTGATAGTAGCTCTTTAGATTACGACCCCTCTTTTGGGTACAATAAATGCCCATCTAGCTATGATTTTAAAGATTTATAATAAATATTAAACAGGAATATCCAAGTTTTTTTCGCTGATATAAAAGGAAACCCAAAACCTCTCTCTAGCAGACAATTACTTACCTTAGAAAACCACAAATCAAGTAGGCAGATTGTCCCATACAACACACACACACACATACACACATGAAACTAAATGAGTTTAGAAAAAGGGAAATAAACACTTTACGTATCATTAGGTATATGTAAATAGTGTTTACAATCATTTAAGTCTTATCTTTGAGCTTGATTAGGCGAGACGAGCGACTGACAATCGTCAGAACTTACTTAGAGCAAAATTTAAGAATATTTTAAATGTAAGATACAACACAACATATGAACGCAGATATAGGTTTCCTACTTACATTAAGTTACCTTAGTTTAGCATCATTTATGGCTCTATAACAAGATAGATTACACTTAAGGGGAAATGTGACTCATTCAAGTTATATCTCTTACAATTTTGTTGCCTTGCTCTCCCGTAAATATATAATCTATCTATCTACACTCAAGGCTGAGCATTTCTGAGCATTTTGTGAGTGATAGTAGAACACTGCTATTGGTAGTGCCGTGAGAGATATGGGGGCGTCTGATAGAAATGTGAGGGAATTATCACCCATTAAGTATTATATTATAAGTTTAGATACAATATAAAAACAGAGGCTGTTCGTTATAGGGTTCCGGTACGTGTGCCGCGATTCTTTTTTCCATTTCTTCACGCACAGACACACACACACACCAACACACACAAACACATAGCAATACACAAACACAGATAAGGCTAAAGCTGTACCCAAAAAGGAAGCACGAAATAGTTGTTTAGCTTTTGTGTGTGTTTTGCTGCCGCCAAGCTTTCAATGTCGTTGCCGCTTTTCTAACTATTTTCTTTGATTTATGATTTTCATTTAATTTATAAACTTAAGAAGAAGAACAAAAAAATGTGCAAATGCAATACGCTTTCTCTCTCTCTCTCTGTGTCTCTCTCTCTCTGTTGCACACTCACACAAGCCGTAGTTGATGTGCGTGTGTGTTTGTGTATTGGTGTTGTTTTTTTTTATTTTTATAAAATATAAGTTTGAATACGAATTGTACAGCTGATTGATTTCTGATGATGTTGTTGAAGATGATTTTGTGACTCTCTATTCTGCATATGACTTAATTCCCAATTAAATCCACAATTGCAGGTATTTTTTGATTTGATGCGCGAGATAAGGTCACGAAAAACCGAAGATTCGAAAGCCACGAGCGGGCGTGCTAAAGATAGATGCAAGAAGCGGAGACTTAAGTGTACCCTACTTTAGGCATTAGGTGCATACAACCAACAATTTCCAATACTTTCCAAAAATATACCCCCCCAAAAAAAAAACCCCCAAATACAGTACAAAATATAATATCCAAATATATAATACAATAATCCCCTAGAGTTGTAATAACCCAACCCACCCGCTCCCCTTCCTCATAACTTTTCGGTTAACTCTTAGCTTGAATCTATACAAAAATTTTAGCTTGTTTGCTTTTGGCTTTAAGCACTTCTTCTATCGTTTACTAACACTTAACCCCCGTTACTTTTGATGGGTTTTCTTCTATAATTTGTGCAATATATTTCTCTTTAGTTTACTTTTCATTTAATTATGATATATGGTTTGCCAACACACTACTACCACAACACTACTACACACAAACTAATGTGTTACCATAAAAGCTCTTTTTTCAACACTGAATTTTGTTTGGCCAGAGCGCTTTGCTACTGTCGGGCTACAGTTTCAAGCACCTTTTTGCATACATTTAAAGGGTACAAGGGTTTGGGTATATGGAGCCTAAAACTTAATTGTTTTTTCTTCTGTTTGCCATGGCCTTGAGTGCATTTCTTGATAATACGAGCAGGTTCTACTCTATTTCATGGTCAGACGTTTGTTTTACTCTTTTGTCAGAGCTTGTAGGATCTAAGATTTGTATAAGATCTAACACACACACACACACATACACTCACAAACACACACACACACATGTACATACACCGACATACAGCTATACAAACACTTTTCAAAAAAAGAAAAATGTACACACTTTATTTTGTTCACTTAAATATATTTAAATTTAGTGCCTAAAATTGATTTCGATTTAATTATATTCGGTTTCTTGGTTTTCTTCTTCTTACTTTGATGAACTTTTGTTTCCTTTTTGTTCTGGTTTGAGGTGTGTACACACTCCAGTGTGTACACTCACTACTACAGTCGGGCAATGAAAAAGGCATCTAAAGATTCATCCCTTTTAGGTTGAATTTTTTCCAACTTTTTTCTCTGTTCCCTTCTGTTTATTATCTAACTGTAAAAATTGCTTTCTGGTTTTCTCTCTATATATTTTTTTT
The DNA here is from genome assembly GCA_009664405.1 of Drosophila bifasciata. Taxonomy (NCBI): domain Eukaryota; kingdom Metazoa; phylum Arthropoda; class Insecta; order Diptera; family Drosophilidae; genus Drosophila; species Drosophila bifasciata. The sequence continues at coordinate 36,498,431 of CM019041.1, forward strand.
GTTTAGCAAACTTTTCACAAATTTTCCGTAACCATAGAGAAGAAATTGTAACCCCACAAAAGCAGCTAAAAATATGAATGAAATGATATTAATGTATTTTTTTGTTTTTTTTAAATATTCCTTCGATGTAGGTATTTTATGATCTAATCAGGGATATTTCATCACGTAAAAAACAACGTCAGACTGACGTGAAACAGCCGCCGAAGCCCAATTCTCATTGCTGCCAATTGCTGTAAGATGAAAAAACCAACAACAACAACAACCATATGATGAACAACAACAACAACAACCGCAACAACTGAAGCAGCAAACAAATTGCAACAACAACAGCTACAACTACAACAACGGCCGCATGGATAAAAAAAAAAAACCTTCAACAAAGAACACAGAACGTTAATGTTAATAATAAATTAACTTAGAGAACACAAACAAAAAAAACACAAAAAACAAAACAAAAAAACAAGAAAATAGCAAACAAACAAATAACTATTTTCCGCACCAAACGAAAGAAAAAAATAAAATAAATAAAAAGAACGCAAAACACTTAATCCAAGCAACAAAAACTGCATTGTAATATACATAAACAATATATACATATATTTTGTAGGCAAAAACCAGACTAAATAATTTTCCCAAAACATCCAGGCCGTCACTTAACTTTTGGGTTAAGTTTAACTAAATTTTGAACAATTGTGTTTCGTGTTTCGTCTTTGTTGCTCCATTCTAATAAATGTGAAAACACACACACACACACACAAGCCTAAAGCGTAAACTTATTAAATATAATCCATCTTAGAAACCTAAAAACCGATTATGCAATTCATTAAACACTATAAATATTCTCTTTTTTTTGTGTAATTTTTAATTTAAATAGCGAAATGCAAACACACACAAAACAAAACAAACAAGAAACCTTACAGAAAAGCTTTTTATGAATACTTCTAAATATATATTTAAATATACAAAACAAAACATAAAAGAATAGTTTAAAATGAAAATAAACCTAAACCTAAATGAAAAAAAAATCCCTAAATTGCTATAAAAAAAACAAAATAGAAATGGAATAATAAAAAACTTTCCCATTATTAAATATTAAAACTAAATGAAACGAAACTGAAATTTTTTAAGGCAATTTTTGTAATTTTCTATACGGAAAGCAAACAACAAATAGAAAAAGATATTAAAAAAAAAAGAAAGAAAGCCCCAGAGAAAACTAATTATATTTTTGACAAGCTTGAGAGATTTTCCTTGAACAGTGTTTTTTTGTTTCTTATTGTTTTCTTTTGTATTGTAACGCTGAAATACATCCAATATATATACATACACATACATATATATATATAAATATATATATATAACTATATAAATATGGCAATTTCTCCCAATTGATTTGCTTGTTTACTTTTGTAAAACTGCATTCTGTATTGTAATGTTTAAGCTATTATTATTATGATAATTATTATTATTAAATATATAAGTTATATATGCAATCAATTGATGGATGGTTCAACTTTTGTATCAAGCATTTCCCCTCCTCAATATCTTCTCTTCGCCAAACCTCTGCACCCCTACACCAACACCAACACCCACTTCTACCCTTTATTCTTTTTGTCAAATTTGTGAAAATTTGTTGCTAATCCCACAAATCCCACACACACGTTCAAACACCACTTTCTCATACACACAAACCAACACGCAAACATACATACATGCATACATATGTATGTATATCCAATATAAAAATTCAGCAACAAAACGCATTTTTTTTATATGAATATAAAAATATACATAAATTATTATTACGTGAGTTTAAAAATGGCAAAAATTGCAGGAGCGTACGTTTTAGCTTGACTCAGAAATAAACCGAAAAATATGAGAAATAAAAAACCAAACAACAACAAAAAAAAAGAACAATTCAAAACTTAGTTTTACTTGCAATCGAACAATCATTCCATCAGGCATCAAAGGCTACATGACCACCCCAACAATTTGGCGATCAACCTACTGGATAACAATGAATAGACCAGGAAGCTCCTCCCATCCTCTGGATCTCTGCCGGGATTAGCCGAATACTGCCACCGTAGCTCATCATAAAGTAAATCAATCCAACTTTAAAGTCTATTAACCAATTTAATGATTGTCCACGATGGACAGTTTTAAATAAAAAAAACACACTGCTAATAATACAAAAAAATGGCATCAGGGCAGATCCCTTCGTCTGATACGAATGCAGTAGGAAAAAATCTATCTTTCAGGTGTTGATCACAATGAAAACATGAGATGAACAGTTGTGCCCCCCAAACATGCTGAAATCTGTGTTCTTTAGAGTGCGGGGAGTTCACATAGAAGGATGTTCCGATGGATCTACAAGTATCTAAATATGTTCACTGCTTAGTTATTGTTACAGTGAGAAAGTCGTCCCTTTTCTGTTTGAGATGTCGCTTGGAATTCTTCTTAGGTATGACTTCCTTTTTGTACAGTCGCTCCAGAATTTTTTCAATATTTTTCCGTCATGTCCTGAATATAGTACTCCCCAATTTGTAAAACACACATGTTCAATGTTTTTTTGCTTTGAAATCTGTTTCATTTTATTTTAATTTTTTTTGTCGCATTTTCTGTTTTCTTTACACATTTACATTTATATATAATATATAGATCCATCCTTCATATATATGTTCATACGTTTTTTATATCCATTGCAGAGTTGTTTCATGCCTTAATCATTTGTTGTTTTTTGTGTTTTTTTTATGCATTTTTTGTTTAAAATTAATTTTACAAGTTACATTTACAGCTAAAAAGGTTTTCTCTCGTTTACTTCTGGTTTTGTTTTGTTTTTTTTTAATTGTTTATAATTTTTTTTCTTGTTGTTTTATCTCTTTTGTTGGTGTTTTTTTCTTGTTTATTTGTTTGTGGATAATTATAAGTTGCAATACTCCCGATGATTTTTATTCTCAACTTAATGAACGAATTTTTAATCGAAATTAATGGATAATTAAGTTAGGCTTAATAATTCTAAAATGAAATCGTTTTGTTGCTGCTTTTGTTTTTTGTATTTTTGTATAGTTTTTTAAGTTAGTACGAATTAAACAAAATATATTATTAGGTTTCAATTATTACTTGGCTACTTACAAGTACAACTTAGAAAACAAAATATATCATAAAAAAAAAACATTTTCAAAAACTAATTTCCAATTTTAAAATGAAAAATGTTCATAAATTAAAAAAAAAAATAAAATAAATTATGATTTAGAGTTAATTCTTCAAAAGGTGAAACTTATCCTCTTTTTTTTTATTATTATTATTCTTTATACAATTGCATTTATGATTATTAACAGAAATCAAGTGAGAAACAGGAGCCTACTATATATATATATCGTATATCGTAGAGCTACATTCAGGGGCGCAGTTGTTCCACTTACAGCTTAAAAAATAACTAAAACATTTTACATTTAACATTCAAAAACATTTACACAGACAATCCATACACATACATATACATACACATACATTTATATATTATTTCTATATATTCCATACGTTTGTTAGATTTCGATTTTGTAAGCTTTAATGGTTGGTTTGTTTTTTTTTTGTTTGCATTGCAAGTAAAAACTCTTTCTTGTGTGAAAATAATTTTCATTTGTGGGAAAATCTGTATAAAAAATGAAATATATCTTCGCTACTCTTTGCCCACTTCTTGTTTTTGCCTTTTTTTTTTTTTTTTGCATTGTTAATTGAAAAAGAAAACCCTGTTGTTCTTTGTTTTTTGTGTTTTTTTTCAAAATGGTATTTACAATATATTGAAAAACTTTTGCTTCTCGCTCTCTCTCTTTTCTTTCCCCCCCTTTAGTTTGTGTATTTATGTATAGACATACATATATAGATAGATGATATATAGTTTTATATTCATTGCCGCTACATAAAAAAAAACAGCAAATCCAGGAGGAGTTTCCCCCTCCTCTCTTTTGGTGGCCATCTGTCGCCGCTGTCTTCGTTATTGTTCCAGGACATATCTTTTGCTAATACTTTTATCAATTCGGCCTCCATCTGTTTCGTCCTTGTCTCTAGATATATATACATATATATATTCTAACACATACACATTGAAAAAAATGCTCCAAAATATAACATTTAGTTTGTTTTGTTTTTGTTTGTTTGTTTATAGTTTTACAGATTTTTGTCTAGGGTTTTTCCTTTGTTTTTTGTTCTGCTTAAATCAATAATTGTTGTTTGTTTTTTTCTTTTTGTTGTTGTTGTTTTTACCTATTTTCTATATTCCTTTTTTTCTCATTTTTTCTTTGTATATAAATATTTTTTTTATAAGCTTTTAAAACTGTTTTTTTTTCTATCAAAATTTTGTTTTTTTGTTTTTGTTTTTTTTTTTTTTTTTGTTGCGGTATGGTGGCATTATTTGTTGTAATTTTTACTACCGTAAAATGTTGTTACTATTTTTCGACTTGTGATTCGACCACACACACATAATACAGTGCGTTACATAGTTACATAGACACACACACATCTGGTCCATCAGCTGTGAAACGCACTGTGCTCACATTTATTAATATTTCCTATGTCTTCTTATATGCATTCGTGTGTCTTTCGAAAATCGTGAAGAAAACAAACGGAAAATATTACAAAAAATATATATATATATATATAGTATATATGAAACTTTGGATTGAAATTGTGGATGGGGTGGGGGATATGGTATATACTTATGGGAGTGGAGGGTCGGGTCGGTCCTTAGCTTATTGCACTATTACACATTTAGCTACACACAATGTCTACGACGATGTCAGTGTTTGTCTCACCTTGGTTTCACCTGCTACGATGCTCTAATATCTAATTCAAATGGGTACTACACACTTATATCTTTCGTTACGATTGTTTCTACACACACACGCACACTCGCACATATGTATATGGGGGCGGGGGGTTATGCAATAAATTCTATGGTTAAATGTATTTGCACACGCATATATAACATACACACAAAATACTCTCTAATTTGTTATAACTCTATTGATTTGATTGGTTTTTGTTTTCGTTTTCGTTTCTAGACACTCAAAAAGGAGAAGAAAAGAAATGTTTGAAATATACAGAATTCTCTCACATATTAGTTGTTGATGCCACTTTGCGGTAGTATAAAAGTAATCCTTGTTGGCTGTTAGGCTATACAAAAGTACGCGTACTCGTTAATCCGTTCTCTTTTCTATAAAAAAAACATACACGTTCCCCCTTCGCTTTGCTATACAAAATGAGTACATGCTTTTCTTTGCTTGATGTTTGGTCAAAAGTAGAGGCTACAAAAGGATTTCCTTTCTTGTTTTTCTATAGATGGTATAAAGATCTATGTACTATATGTGTATATGCCTTACCAATATATGTTGCATCTTTTGGAAACTTGTTTTTAATCATTATAAGTAATCATTTGTTTTTGTTTGTGTGATTTCCCCTCCCTTCTTTCTGTTTTAGTTGTAGGTATACATATACATATATATAATATACAATATATATAAGTGTATGTGTATATTTATAAAGCGTTACCCATTGGTGGTTTCTGTTACAACAGCGCATTTTGGTTTACAATTTCTTATCCTTTCTTTTTTTCGTTTACAATTAAATGTGCTACTCTTAGTTGTTGTTGTTGGTTGGTGTTTTTGTTCAGATAGATCTAGATCTTTACTAGGCTATAAAGTAGTACATTAAATTTAATTATTTATTTATATATATATGAATACAGTTATATAAATGATGTTGCTTTTTTGCATCTGCATTTGTTTGTGTGTGTGTGAGTGTTGAAATGCTGCCTGTTGGTGAATTTTTTGTTGCTCTGCTGAAGTTGAAGTTTGCCATATTGTTGAAATTTCTGTCGTTATTGCTGTTGTTGAAATTGTTGTTGTTGTTGTTGATGTTGCCGTTGTAAAAAGGTGTAAAAGTTGTTGCTGGTAAAGTTGCTGCTGCTCTCGGTTGTTGTTCGTGTTTTTTGTTTGCTTATTGCTAATTTTTTTTTTGTTGCTGTTTTTTATTTTTAATGGATTATCCTTTTGTTGGTGTTTTTTTATTGTTGCTTTTGTTGGTGTTGTGTTTTTTTTGTTGCTCTTGTTGGTGTTTTTATTGTTGCTCTTGTTGTTATTGCTTTATTTGATTGGTCTTGTTGTTGTTGTTGTTGATTATTGTTGCTCATGTTGTGGCGCGTTGTTGATTATTGTTGCACAAGTTGTTGCTTATTGTTGGTGTTCTTTTCTTGTATTTTCTCATTTTCCTATTGAGGTGTTGTTGAACATGTTTTTTTTTTGCGTGTGTTTCTGTTTCCCCACTGTTTGATGTTGTCGCTTGTTTTGGTGTAAAATCATCTATTTAAAAATACCTTCGCTCTATCTCCCTCTATCTTTCTTTGCTTTGCTCTCTTTTACTCAATGATTTTCAAAATCGATGCTAAATGTTGGGCGGAACTGTTTGTTGTTGTTGCAACAAATTTAATTGTTTGCTCTTGATGAAACTTATGCGTGTGGTGTGTCTGTATGTGCCAAGTGGTGTTGCTTTTGTCGTAGTTGAGAAAGAAATGTAGAAGATTCTTGAAGAACAATCATCATTTGTTCTTTCTTTTCTTTGTTGGTTTACAGTTCATCTTCTCATAGTTTTTGTTGGTGTTGTTACTTGGTATAAGGTGGGAGCTGTTGCACACAATTCAGTTGTTGTTGCTGTTTTGTTGTTGTTATATTTATTGTTATAGTTGTTGTAATTGTTGATTTGTTGGTTTGTTGGCTGTGGCTTCTTCCCTCATTACTGCGCCGTTGTGCCAGCACTGAGCATCAAGAAATTGTAATTACGATCCTTTTCCGCCTGATGGAAACCTGATGAAAATTGTGCAATGGTAAAATAAAGATTAGAATACATTAAACGTTAAACCACTTCACACTTTTACTTACCATTCGCTGATCCCGCAGCTGATGGCACTGCGGTTGCCACTATGGTGGCTCCTCCATTCAGCGCGGTGCCAGGGCCGCCTGCGGCCCCATGGTACTTGAGGCCAACGCTGCGCGATCCCAATAGATGCGTTTGTGTGGGCGATGATGAGGAGCTTGACGATGAGCTGGACGACGAGGATGAGGAGGAGGATGACGATGATGATGAGGAGCTCATAAACGAGGCCGACGATGAGACACCGCTCGACGAGGAGCTGGGAGATGGTGACGGCGTCGATGGTGTGGGCGAGCCACGGGTTGTGGTTGCACCCATTGTCACACTCGTGGGACTGCCCGCCGGACTGCTGTGCTGGGAGTGATGATGCTGCTGCAGTATGGCCGCAGGTGAGATGGCCAGAATGCTGCCGTTCTTAATTGTCATGATGGCTGTTCCGGTGCTTCCATTCCCGTTTCCATTACCGGAGATCAAGTGGGTGCCAGCAGCAGCAGCAGCAGCAGTGGCGACAGCCACAGCCACAGCTTTACCGCTGGAAGAGGAGATGTGCTTGGAGTTGGTTCCTGCTCCTGCTCCTACTCCAGCTCCTGCTGTTGCTGCTGATGCGGCGGTTGCTGATGTTGTTGCTGCATTCGTTTTGCTTATCACAGTTGTTAGCTAATGTTTTCGCATGAAAGAAAAAGAGACAGAGATATAGATTCTCGATCGATTAAGAAAGGGGGCGGCATTTGTGTTTTTACCCCAGTTGCACAGACAGAGGCTGTTGTGGCATCAAACAGTATGGTTGTTCCGCTGCGTCCACTGGATGTAGCGGATGCTGATGAGCCAGCCGCCAGGCAAACGGCTAAAAGAGACAAAGACAGACAGTCAGAGAGTGAGAGAGAAATAGAGACCGTGAGATGATTGCATAACACGTGAAGGTCGATGCGGAATTTGCTTGGCAAAAACCCCAAGAAAATGCTAAATTTGATCTACATCCCGCAATATGCAATGCAAATCAGATTTCGAATCGTTTTGTACCTTTTTCATTCAGTGGAATGCTCTGCTGATCCGTGTCCCTTCTCAAGCTATTCAATCGCTTCTGCAGCTCAATCTTCTGCTTAGCTAGGCGCTCCACCTCCGCCTCCTGTTCGCGATCCCGCTGCGTCAATTGCTAATAGATGCAAGAAAAGAGAGAGAGTGTTGTTAAGTCAATGCAATCATTGAGAGTGGCTAATGTAACCCGCCTACCCACCTTGACATATTTATGGGCCGTATCGAGTATTATCAAATTGGAGGTCTTCTTGCGATCCTCGTCCCCCATGGGTAGCTCCCTCTTCAGCTGATCGTAGCACTCCTTCAGCTGGGCCCGACGATTCTTCTCCAGCTTGTTGTGCACCTCCCGCGTGCCAGCTCTGTTTGGGGAATGAAAAATACATTAGTAATCTTCGAGAGAGAGAGACAGATCGATCTGCACACTCACCCGTTGCTGTTGGAGCTGGTCGTGCGCCTCCGTCCGCCGTGGCTTAGTTGAGATCCCACCGCTGGCGCCGACGACGAAACGGCGGAGCTGCTGGCCATTGACGCTGCTGCGGTGGCTGCTGCTGCTGCACTCGCTGCCGCCTGAACATTGATTAGCTGGCGGTAGGAGCTGCTTCCGACCGCCGCTCCGCCCACCACCCGACCGCCGTTCATATAGCCCAGTGGGTGGTGGTGGCTGTCGCCCTGGGCGGGCGCTGAAAATTTATGGGAGAGTGAGTACGAACGTATGCGGGCATTCGTGTCGGCCACTTTGCGTGTGGACATCGGTGGCGGGGTGAGTGGGATCCCTGACTTCCCCAGGACCTGCTTTTGCTGCTGCTGTTGATGGTGCCGCTGCTCCTCCTGCTTCCAATAGGCAATTTGCAAATCAGAAAAGCGAGCGCTGGCACCATGGCTGGCATCCAACAGAAAGGCGGAGGCAGAAGCGGGGGAGGCTCCAGCCCCTGGCGAATTGGAGGTGGAGGTGGAGTTGGTGCCGCTGTCTGGCGCCGGGTAGACGGCGCCCTTGCCATCCGACACTAGCAGATATTTGCGCGGAATCTCCGAGCTGCCACCACTGCCACTACTCCCACTCCCACTGCCACTGCCACTGCTCCCACTGACACTGGTGGCATTGCCGTTGAGCTTGTGCTTTGCAGCCTGATGGATGAAGGTTGGGGCCCCACCATTGGCATTCGCCCGCAGAATTAAAGCAACGGAGGCGGCGGCGGCGGCGGCTGAAGCGGCGGCGTTGGAGGTGGGAGATTTGAGGGGAGACGTTGCAGAGACGTTGGAGGCGGGGCTGGTGCCTCTTGCTGCCGCTACCGCTACCGCTGCCACAGCTCTGCCAGCTGCTATTGATGTTGCAATTAGTTGTTGTTGTTGTTGTTGCTGTTGCTGCTGCTGCTGCTGCAGTTGTTGTTGTTGTTGTTGGGAGTAGGAGTTGTTGGAGTTGGACGAGGAATTTTCATCCTCTAAAAATGTGAATCCAAAAAAACCAAAGAAAACATACGGAGAAAAGGAAAAAAAAAAGAAAGAGAAAAATCAAAATAAGAAAAAAGGATACGATACGAATTTTCCAAGAGGTAATTACAAAAAAAAACATAAAAAACACTGATGGATGTGTGTGTGTGATAAGGAAATGGCAAATGACGTGGGCGATACATCAACAGCAGACAGGACAAGTGGGTAAAGCAGGGGGGAAAGGTATTTACAGAAAGCACAATAAATAAAAATAACAAAAAAGAGAAGGAAAAATATTCTGGAAAGTATTGTTTAAAAGTTGGGTATAAAAATTAAAAGTAAGACAAGCCAAAAGTTGAATTAAACATAAAACAAATGAAATGCAACCAATTTGCAGTCTTGCAACAGCAGCAGCAGCAACAACAACAAGAAATAAATGAAATTAAACAGTAAACAGTTAAACCGAAAACCGGAAAACCAAAAAAACCAAAACAGAAATCAACAATCAAAAAGGCCACAATAAATGTTTAATGAGGTCCTTTCAGCATAGGTTAATTATTTGATGATTATGGGGGGTCCGGTCCGTCCCTGTACTACTGTCTCCGTCGTGTGTTTAAGTGGGTGAATGAATTACAATTTCGTTTCAGGAAAATTCAATGCGATTTTCACCATCAGAGCACACAGTACAACAACGTACAACAACAACAACAACACATAGCACACAGCAGCAGGGCTATATAACAACCAGCAACCAACAACCAGCGACAACCACAAGACTACAAACAATTCGTGTATTACAAGTTGTGTTGTAGCATGATGCATTATTAATGATTGATTTGTAACCCCCACCCCACCTTTCTGTGGTTTAGCCTACCAGGCTAGGGTGCTTTGATGATGGTAGATTGTGGCATAGGCGGATGGGAGTGCATGGCTGACACGTGTCTATTTGGACAGGTCGCAAACCACAAACGAGATTGAACGTATCACAAATAGTAGATACTAAAATACTCAATATTGAGCGTACGTCTAGAGGAACTTGTCCCCAAAGGATACCACGGACAAGATGAGTAACTATACGCATCCAACTTCAAGGCAGTTATCTCCATATTGACTCACTCTACAACAAATTTCCCATAAGCAAACGGCCATATTATTTGCGAATGACAAGGAGGGAGAGTTAAATTTTCTAACCCAAAGTTAAATTCTTTCTCTGCTATAAGCTATAAGAAATGTATTGAAATAACCAAAGTTCTAATTTGAGATATTCTTACATCGAATAAAGCCAAACTATTTACTGGTTCATCAGTAAAGGTCATAAGTGAGACAATTACTGAATAAAATAGCTCAAAGAAGAGATGTCCATTAAACTAGTACTAGAAAAATGATTCTCCTTCCCTTTTTCTCTGATAATCCCCATGGTATGCGGTTTTGGGGATTCAACAACCATTCTTAAGGGAGGGATTATTCACTGTTTGGATTACATTCAAAATTCAGCCCAACAATCAGCCCACATATGCAAGTAAGCATTCCATTCCGTTCGTTCTCTTTCCCCCCACTTGCCACATCTGTTTCGCTCTCTGTTCACATACAAACATATGCACATGTTTTCCGTGCCCCAGCCAACAGTTTTAACACCATTCCTCCACCTCCACCTCCACCATGTGCACCACCTTATCAGCTCTTCCTACGACCAACACACACATTCGCCCCAACCCACATCTTTTTTTTTTTTTTTTTTTTTTTGTTTGTTGGTTCATGTTGCTGCTGCTGCTGCCGCTGGGCTTTTGCAATTGCCGCTTGTGTGTGCCACGTGATGAAAGCGCACGTGGCTGCAACAGAAGCACTTGGGGCAATGTTATCAACACTTGCACGCATGCACACACACACACCAATAGAGACTACTACACACAGATACAACACACACTACAATTATTACCATGACGATAATGACGATGTGTATCCATTTCATACTTGGCCGGCGATGACTCGTAAAGAGTTTGGCAATAATGCAAACGATTTAACTTGTTGGTGAATTTTCAGTGCAGTATGCAGTAATTGTTGTTGAGTTTTCTGCTAGTTTTTTATTTGCCGTTGTTGAGTTTTCTTTTAGTGGTTTGTGTAGCTTGTCTGTAACAATTTTTGTTTCTGACTTTTGTTGGTATAGTTGCTGTTGGTGTAATCAGTAATTGTTGTTGAGTTTTCTGCTAGTTTTACTTGCCGTTGTTGAGTTTTCTGTTAGTTTTTTATTTGCCGTTGTTGAGTTTTCTTTTAGTGGTTTGTGTAGCTGTCTGTAACAATTTTTGTTTCTGGCTTTTGTTGTTGGTGAAGTTGCTATTGGTGTAATCAGTAAGCAGTAATTGTTGTTGAGTTTTCTGCTAGTTTTATTTGCCTTTGTTGAGTTTTCTTTTAGTGGTTTGTGTAGCTGTTTGTAACAATTTTTTGTTTCTGATTTTTGTTGTTGGTATTGTTGCTGTTGGTGTAATCTCTTTGGCTGTTGTAGTTCTCTATGTTGTTGTAACTGCATTTGTATTTGTTGTAATTTTTCCTCTTGGTGTTGCTAAATTAGCAAACTTTTCAATTCATTCAAATCTCTAGGCATTTAGGATTTCTAACGACAACTAGGCGGAATAAATGCTTCACACCTTGCATCCAAATACACCTTGCATGAACCACAGACACACACAGACACACACACACACACAGACATCCTACATTAGCCTATCTAGAGATTAATCATTGAGCGCCGGCCCTGAGCCCTTGTCTGTTGCTTCTTAATTTCTGGACGAGCCCAAGAATCTCGTTTAAAATAAGACATTTGCGATAAAATTTGACAGGCCAAAGCCTCACCCTGATCCCCGTGGATTAATTCTGCTTGCATAATCTTGCATTTCTCCTGCACCCACTCAAAGCCCCACCACAAGCCCTGCATCCAACCCAATTGTTTTTTGAAGCTCCAGCAGCTGATGGTGAAACAAAAGCAACAGAAACACACGTACAGAAAAATACAAAGAAAATACAAAAACCAGGAAAAGGCAGCGGTTCAAAAGCCACAGCGACAGCAACAAAAACAAAACAGAATAGGAATCATCAAGAGAAGAGAAATGGCGCAGGGGGAGCGACACAGAGAGAGAGAGAGATGCGAGGGGAGTTAGTTAAAATAAAAGACGGCTGTCCAAATATTACATGCAACAAAAGCAAACGCAACAATAACCAACAAATTTGTAAGTGTGAAGAAAACAAACATAAAATACAACAACAACAAAAAAGCATAAAAGAAAGGCAAAAAAAAAAAGTAATAACATGAAATGGGCACGAAAAAGCAATACCAAAACATAAATGCGTACAAAGTTCATTGACTTTGCTTTACACCACCAACGCAAGAGAGTGAGAGAGGAAGAGAGAGAGGAGCCCGAAGAGTGAAGAGCGCGAAAAAAAATAAAAGAAAGAGAGCTCCAGCAAATGAGAGAGCCACAGCATAAAGCGGAGCGAATGGGAGAGTTTTGCATGTTGTTTGTTTGCAAAGCCAGAGAAGGAGAGAGAGAGAGAGAGAGAGAGTGAGAGAGTGTGTGTGTGTGTGTGTGTGTGTGTGTGTTCGAGAGAATGTTAAGAGGAGCTGGGAGGGAGCAAGAGCATGCCAGCGCTCACGTGGGCTGCTCCTTCGCTTGCATAAACACTTTGCCGCTCCACCACTCTCTCTCTCACTCTCTCTCGCTCACTCTATCTCTTTTGTTATGAGCTGTCATTTGTTAGGGGGCTAGTATGACTAATTTGTCAAAGAGAGAGAGCGAGAGAGAGAGAGAGGAGCGCGATGCGAGCCATGACGTGACCCCAAACAACAACAACAGCAACAAGTACAAAGCGTACGTGCGAAAAAATACGAAAAACAGGCAAAAGCGCATGACAAAAAAGAAACGAGAAGAAGAGGAGGCAAAACGAAAACGAAAAAAAAAAACACCAAATGAGCACAGCAAAAGGCAAATGGAAAATACGAAAAAAAAAAACAACAAATACAAAAAATATACATATGTACATTCAAGACTCATGTACAGATGTATATACAATTTTTTTTAACGCTACTGCACTGCCTCCCCCCTCCCCCCTTGTATTGGGCAGCACTAGAGTATCATAGTCAAGGCAACAGCGCAGCGATCACAGCAGCAGCAGCAGAGCAGCAGCATGACAATTTAGCACATGCCAATTTGACTGCGCAGCTGACGTTGACGCTGACGCCAACGCTGACGCGGCTGACGTCGGCCGCTTAGCAAACAGCGCGCGCTAAAAATATAACAGTACCTGCTGCGGCTGCTCCGACTGCTGCTGCCACGCTTGCAACCTGCTTGCTGGTGAGTGTGTGAGAGAGAGAGAGAGCTGCCTTTTGGGGTACAGTGCGCGCCCACGCAAAGTGCAGGGCGGACAAGAGAAGACGCCAGCGACGACGACGACGCAAACAAGGTCAAAACAAGTTTAAATGCAGCGGAAAAAAAAGAGAGCTAGCAGCGACAAGAGAGCAGTAGAGCAACATCAACAGTTTCGTTTGTGGAGGAAGTGGAGTAAGAAGAGTTAAGCGGAAGGGTGGGCGGGGGGTAGTTATACGAGGGATTACTGCAGCGGGCAGCTTAAATAGAAAGATCAGGATCAGGGGATGGGGTATCAATAAACGCCCATTTATTGGTAGGGCATAGATTCTTCATAGATTATTTACGATGATGGGATGATGATGACGGGGGGGTTATGATTGAGAGTGTTTCTCACAAAAGAGAGAGAGCATTGAAACTTACCCGAGATAATGGTGCGACCTTCGCTATGGCGCAGCGATGACGCCTCCAATTGTCCATGGGTGGCAGTGGCGGTGGCGGGGGGTGCAACGACGCTGACACTGCCAACGTACTCGTAATCATGGCCAGCTCCGGAGTTTGCCACCAATTGACTGCGTGGACTGTTGCTGTTGCTGCTGCAGCTGCTGCTGTTGCTGTTGCTAGTGTGGCCGTTACCGTTACCATTTCCGTTTGCATACACGGAACCCGACAACGACGATGATGACGATGCTGCTGCTGCTGCAATGCTGCCAATGATGCCGTTACTCCCCGTAGTATTTCTATTGTGCTGACTCGCGCTGTTGTTGTTAGTGGGAATACCGATGCTCTTGCTGCTCCGATAACCGACATTCCCATTGATGCAGTGCAGCGGTATCGGCTGTGGCCCTAGGCCTATGCTAGCAGCAGCAGCAGCACCTCCTCCTCCTCCTCCTGCAGCCTGTGGGGTGGACTTCTCATTCTGCTCAAGGAAGAGCACCGCTTGTATTAGCACATCTATGCCCGGTGACATAGCCGACGACGCGTCTCAATGCGTACTCTCGTACTCTTACTCGTACTCTCACACACCCACGCACCACACACACCTTCACTTTGGCGACACACACACACACACTCACTCACACAAACACGCACGCACACACACACACACACACAGATACAGACGCACGCACGCAACACAACGCGATGACGATGACGACGCACACACACAGAGCAATTTAGTTTAGCGAGGGAGCGAGCGAGAGAGAGGGAGAGGCACAGGCACAGGCAGGCACAGCTTAAAGTCTGCGACAACGACACGTTTACAGTTGTATGTTGTTCAAAGAGAGCGAGCGAGTGAGCGAGAGAGAGCTGAGCTGAAGTTGTAGTTGTAGTTGCTGCTGTTTTGGAGTTTGTGGTTCGGCTTCGGTGGTTGTTGTTGGTTGTTTGTTGCTTGCGTGGGTTGCAGTTTTCCTTCCTTTTGTTGTTGCAATAATAAATTTGTTGTTAACTTTGTTGCTGTGTGGCTGTGACTGCTGTTTAGGCTGGAATGAGCAGAGACGAGAAGAAAAATACGTTTTTAAGTTCACTTGTTCACAAAAACAATGCAGAGAGAGCGAGAGAGAGAGAGCACAGAACAAGGAGAGCGCACAAAAGGCGACAAAAGTTTAAGTTAATGCTTATCTTTTAAGCTTTAGTCGCCTGTTAGAACCAGGCAACAAAATGGTCAAAACCTTATGATGAACATCACCTAGAATTGTAGCTAACTTGACACATTTGTCACCTGCACAAGTTCATTTTTTTTTGTATTTCCGAAAGTTTGGTACCATATCTAAATCATCTCAGACACTTTGGTCGCCTGCACCAACTGAAGCAGAGCAAAATGCAGCCGCAGTCGCGAGCAGCTGTTGCGTTTGCGCTAATTGTTCACAGCTGCGTGGCGGCAACAAATAACAAAAGAGTGAGACAGAAAGAGAGGAATAGGAGTGGGGGGGAAGTCGAAGTCTCCTCCCCCCCCCTCACAAAGCAACCCAACAAGTTGCAGCCGCGCAGTGCAGTCGCCGTCGCCGTCGCTGCAATCGTCGTCTAATCAATGGCAAATGCGGCGGAGAAAAAAAAAGGAAGCATTGGCGCGTGCGCGCAGCCGACGCCGGAATTCCCCTTCTGTCAGCTGTCCTGCCGGGTATATATATGTATGTGTGTGTGTGTGTGTGTGTGGGGCATTCAACTGAGCGGCATTGTTGTTGCTTCATTCTGTCATAATTCATATAAAAGGTCAAGGGTCGCATCCCGTTGGTTTTCCAAGGGCTGTGTGAAGCGGCAGAGGGAGAGAGATAAATAGGCAGAGGGGCTGGCTGCCAGTGCCATTGCAGCCGGCGTATTTACTTGTTAGCCGCTCGCTCTCTTGAGAGACCCATTACAACATTTACTTCAATAGAAAGAGAGCAACGAAAAGAGAGAGAGAGAGAAAGATAGAGCTTGGAGAAGCTTTTTTTATCGTCTGTGGCATGGGGGAGGGATGTGGGATGCTCCTTGGGGGCTGCTGCCTTGACATTAAATGTGCGACACTCACACCACCCACCCACCGCCTACACCGCCTCTACATGCCCCTGCACATACTACGTACATACATATGTACATTTATAACAGGGTGACATGCTCATTGAGAGAGCGACAGAGCTGCGGAGTGCGCTGGCTGCCCTACTGCGGCGCGTGGCAAAATTCTATTAAATATTCAAATGGGAAAATCGCTTTAAATGGATCAGGAGAGCAACAAAAAAAAAATTTGCAATAATTGCCTCCTCACCCCCAACCACCACCAAGTCAATGAGAATGAATCCGCGAATAACTTGATTCCTGGGAAAACGTTAATATGTAGTATATGTACCTATAAGGAGGAGGGGAAGAAAAGGAGAGCAAGGACTTTTTTTTTCTAGTACCTGGAAAGTAAACCAGAAATCGACCCCAAGAACAACAACAGCAAGAACCAGCGGCTGGGCTGGGCTGGGCAGGGGTGTGGGGGGGGTGCTGAGTGAAATCAACCCCGGGGTTAAGGGTCGTCCTTTTCGACATAGTATATTTCTCGAATACTTTATGGCCCATTGTCAGGCTTTCTTATATACACGTTGAAGGAATCGAAGGAATCGCCGGAATCAGCGTGTGAAAGAAAAATATGCAAAAGAGAAAGATGGGGCGGAAGAGGCGGCCAGGACGGGACAGGAACAGGGATGATGATGATGGCTGGCTGGCTGGCTAGCTGGGCCTCAAGACACACACAATCCTAGTAATCAAATAAAAAACACTTGAGTGCACCCGAATTGAGAATTCGAAAGTCAAGAAACGAAGAGAGAACTTTCAAGAGCAGTAAAGCAAAACGGTAAATGTTCAAAAACGTACAAAAAAAAGGGCCAAAACCCCGAAAGGAATTTTCAAAAAGTGCCAGAATATAATGAGGACACAAATTGAGGGGACCTTTTGCGGTTGACTAGAGAGAAAAGCAAGCAAGCAAGAGAGAGAGAGAGAGAGGGCGAGAGAGAGAGATTGCATTGTAATATGAGAAACTATCTTGAGAACATCAGATGACGAGATCACATCCTCAGAAATTTAATCTTTTTAGGAGAATACAGGTAGAAACTCATGAAAAGCTTCACCGTTTCGATGCCTGTGAGGGAGGAGCATTCGAACAAGGAATGCGCCAAAGTATTCAGAAAACTATTCTTTAAATCCACAAAATGCACTTGAGAACACACACACACACACACACACACACACACACACACACACACACACACACACAAATAAAAGCTCCTCTGCTCAAAACATTTTTGAGAAGAAAGTGAATTTCTAAAGGAAGCAACAAAATCAGAAACACAAGAGAAACAAAAATAAGAAGGAACAACAAGAAATAAAGGAGGAAGCAAAGCAGCAATCAAAGAAAATAAGGAAATAAAGGGGAAAGCAAAAAAACGCAACAAAAAATCCAAACCAAAAGCAAGAGACAAAAACGACTGATTCTGTTTTTTCTTGTTTGTTTTTTTGTTGTGTTTTGTGTAAGCTTCCCCAGGAGAGAGAGAGAGCTTCAGCTGACTTCTCATTTCTCTCTCTTATCCCGTCAGACAGACAGCACAGCACATCACGCACTTTCTTTTGCATTTCTTTCTCCCACCGTTTTCCGTGTTATTGTTGCTAATTTCGAAATGAAGAGTGATGGAGCGTGCAAAAAAAAATAAAATTTCGTATAAAAATAGCCAAAAACGAAAGAGGAAAAATCTCTAATGTGCATGCATACATACATATGTACATATGTACGTGTATGTGTGTATCTGTGTGGCAGTATCTTTGCTGACTAATTTTTAAATCAAACAAAAATTCTGGGGACTTTGTATTTTGTTTGAAACTTTTGAAAAGAATTTCAACCAAAATAAAGGAAAACTAGAAAAAGCTTACGCATACAAGAAGAGAGCGAGTCAGGGTGTTTAAGAGAGGAAACGTTTGGCCAGAAGAGGGAGAGTCATGGGATGAAGTAAAAGCCGCTGATGGCCGGGGACCTCTCTTATTATTCAAATGCATTTATATTTATATTATTATTATTGCCAAATCCAGTTGTGTTTTTGTTTTTTGTTTTGTACATGTATTTTTTTTATTTGCATTACATGATAATTTCATTTCCATTTTTCACCTACTTTTTGTTAAAAGTATTCTTTAGGCACTTGTAAAAAAATAATCCCGCAAAGTAAGTCTGTATGTTTGTTGTTTCTTGTCTTTTTTTTTGTTTTTTGTGTGTGTTTGGCTGAACTGACGCAACTTTTTAGACTGTGACGTCGTCTGCGACGAGACGACAAACGGCGACAACGACTGCGACGACGACAGTGAACGACGACGCGCACGGTATGGCTAAACAACGTCAAATGAAAGCGTTGACAAGCTGCCAAAGCGGCTGGCAGCAGCAGAATAGAAAAGTGGCAACGGCAGCAAAGAGTGCCATATACAAAAGAGAGACAAAGCCAAGGTGTAATTAACCGAGAGAGAGTCGCTCTATGAGATACAGTAACTTTTATATGCATGTGTTGTTCGATTGTAGCTGAGAGAGTTCCAAACTCGAAGAGCGTGCTTACTGCCTCACCTTGCATCACGTAAGCCTTGGGAGAGCCAGTGAAATAGTGAGAGAGCTTCAAAGAGAACGCAGCGACTGCTGGTGTGTGTGTGTGTGCAGGCGAAAAATCGTAGACAGCAAGACCGCATAAAAAAGCACGCGCTCCACTATAAATGCTGTGCTTGCGAGAGTTTTTTTGTGTTTGTGTGTGTGTGGTGCTGGCAGCAGATGGTTGAGAGAGAACCGCACCCCACCCCGCCACAACGCAGCAAGCCACTCACACCACCCACCCACCCCCCCTGCAACGTAGAAAAAGGGCACATGCTAAAAACAAAAGCCCAAAAACATCCAAGCAAGCAGTAAAGCTGACCAACTGGTCTTTCTCCCTCTCACCCACTCTCTCTCTCTCTCTCTTGGGGGGACCAGCAAAATGCAAAATCAAAGAAAGAAAAAAAAAGGGAGAGAAAAGCCACACACAAAAACACACACAATGCAAAACTTTTCGTACTTTGGAATTGCTTTTTTGGGCCTTTTTTTTATTATTTACCGTTAGAATTGTTGAAGCACTTTTTGTTGTTGTTGTTGTTGGTAGAACTGCTGTAGCTGTTGTTGTTGCTCTCTCATTTGCACACTGATATAAAAAAAATTACATCAAAACCAAAAAAAAAAAGCAGCAGAATGTCAATGCAAAAACGAAGCAGGTTTTTGACGTTTTGTTTCTGTTGTTCTGTTGGTGAAGATTTTTTTTTCTTTGATTTGTGTTTTGTTTTCTTTTGTTATTATTGTTGTTGTTTCATGGTAATTTCTTGTTGTTGTTATTGTAGATGGGCTCCTTGTGTTGATTATTATTATATTTTGCCTATGAGCTTTTTCTTGTTGTTTAGTTTAGCTGTTGCTATATTTCTTCGTTCTTTCTTGTTTGCTATGTTTCTAATGTTTCCTTTCGTTCTTTTGCTTGTTGTTTGTTACCCGCACAAATGCAATGACAGAAGCAAACTAAATGCTGCCGCAGCTCGGGAATGGCTTTAACTTTGGCTGCGCTGCTGCTGCTGCTGCTGCTCGTCGTCGTCGACGCAGGCCAGTGGCAGCAGCAACAGCGACGGCGGCAGCGACAGCAGCAGCATTCGCAAAAACAACAAAGGCGCACACACAGTGCAGTGAACGTATGACAGAGAGAGCGAGAGACAGCCAGAGAATGTGAACAGGGAGAGCCAGGGTATATTTAATTAAAGGTAAGGCAATCTTTATGGAGAGCCACAACCAATTTACTTGTTATTACTAAACCTTTTGGCAAAATTCAAATGGCAGTATGCGGGCACAAAGAGATTACCCAAAGAGAACGAGGCACCCGACTTACCTTCTATCAAAAATATACCTTGGGAAGAGCCAGAGGCAGAGAGCGCACGTGACGCGTTGCGTGCTGGCTTGTATGTATGAATGTATGGATGTATTGATGTATGTTTGAATGTGTGTCTCTGTTTGTTGCTTTTCCTCTTGCGCTTGTGCATAGCGAAACAGGAAGAAACAACAGCATTGGCTAGTAACTGCGAGCGGGGGCAGAGGCAGCCAGCGCGCTGTGTAATAGTATGGGCAGCGTTCACGGACCGAGCCAAAGAATATTAGGGCGGACCCCCAATATATGCACGGAAACCAGACAAGAGGGGATACCCGGTTGCCGTTTTCTTTGCTTTCGGTGAGGTTCACTCGGTGAGCGCGACTGCAATATACTGTTCCGAGTACATATGAATGTATGTACATATGTATGTATGTATGTATGTATGTATGTATGTGAATATTTGTGTGTGGGAGGTGCTGATTAGCTAGAACTTGAATAAATCTCCTTTAGTGGGGTCAAAGTAATTTCAATGCGAATCATTGCTTTCAATTATATAAAGGGTCATTGCAGCAGGTTACGATTTTGTTCAGACGTTGGATTGCAGCAGCGGAAATCTTGATAGATATCACGTCCAATGGTATTGGTATTTGGAATGGAATTGTTAGAAGTGTTTTTGTGTTTGTTGTGTTTCGGAATGAAATTGAAGGATATATGTAGGTTTGAGGACCACCCTAAAATTCGACATTCATCTTGGCTAGCTTCTGAGGAGTACCCCAAGATGCCGCTTCTCTGACTCTCTCTCTCTCTCTCACACTCTCTTTTGCTGTTGGTTCTGTTGGTTATGCTGGTGCCGATGGTTCTGCTGCGTCATTGTTTCAGCTTTACTGCTTCCTCTCTGCCTCTCCCACCAAGCTCTTCACACCCTTCTCCACATCGTAGAACCGAGCTCTTCAATCACTCTCTTTAGCCTCAGCTGAGCTGAACGTTGTTTTCCTTTGTAAGTTTTTGTTTCTTTGATGCTGTTTATGCTTCACGAAGGGTATATTACTTTAAGGATGAGAAATTCTGGAAGAGGAGTCGGCTATGCATGCAGGCGGTGGTGCCTGCTTACCTTCTATTGAATGTACCTTGCCTCCAAAAATGTTTGCTTGCTCTTGCATTTTCTGCCCTGCATGCAGGGCCTGCCTCTCTGCTCTTCCCTCCTCTCCAATTGGCTTTTGTTATTGTTATGATGCGTCGACGTCAACGTCGCCGTCAACGTCAGTGTATGCGTTGCGGCAGCGGCAGCGGCAATTTCGAAACGTGCTGGCATTTGTGTGGAACGGAACTTGTTTGGACATGCATGGACTCGCTGCAGCGGCTGCGCTGCCAGCGTTGACAGCGTTAGCTGCTGCCTCAGCAGCCCTGGGCAAAACTTTGCAGCGTGCTGCTCCCAAGAAGACAAAATTGAGAGACGGTGAGAAAAACAGAGCGAAAGAGAGGAGTGTAAAGGGATAGAGAGAATAAGTGGAGTAAGAGATGCAGCAGCAGCGGCAGCAAATTGTTTGTTTTCATAATTCCTCTCTTGCATTCCATTTCGCTCTACGTTTGAGAGGGGCGGAATGGGATTCTCCTGAATGAAGGAGGTACGAAAGGGACTAGAAGAAGATTGGTGGGAAAAAGAACGGTAGTGGCTGGATGGAGCGGGGCAAGTGGAGAGTGCCAGCAACAATGTTGCCAAAGTCATGGGTTCATTGGACTTATTTATTTATTTGTTGTTTTTTTTTGGGTCTTTCTCTCTCTCTATCATTGTCTGGCATTTGCCCCATTCCGCATCCCCCACAAAACCCGGTGCGGTGCTACCTTTGCTTCGCTTTTCTAGGTCAAAATTTACAATTTTAAGTAACTGCATCCGCCACAAAGACGAATTGAAATTCAGACAATCCATCGGATGGATGCCTGGCAACGGCAAAACCTCGTACAACTTCGATCAAATTCAGGGGACAGCATATACCCATAGAGATATGAAATGTTCTACTCTCTCCCAAGATCTTAATTTATATAAAAATGCTGGTAAGAAACATATAGAAACAGACTTGTACTTGTACTCAAGGTTTCACCTTGAACTTACAAAAACTCCAAGGGGTCAGACAGTGGCTATTATTAATCCACAGGCGGATCGCATCGTATGGGATACAATGGGTTCGGTTTTCTGTTTTTTTTTTTTAGTGTTGTCTGTGGCGGCTGTATTTGTTTAAACCCACCATGGCCAGGACACCTGTCGGGTGTCGGTGGGTATATAAGGGCTACAGGGCCACCGATAAAGGCATCAGTTAACGGCTTCGCACCACCCAGTGAAGTGCCCAACCGACCGAGTTCCAGGCTCCAGCGATCCAGTAACCCCACATTGGATCACAGTAGCAAGGACCAACATGAAGT
This sequence comes from Drosophila bifasciata, assembly GCA_009664405.1. Taxonomy (NCBI): domain Eukaryota; kingdom Metazoa; phylum Arthropoda; class Insecta; order Diptera; family Drosophilidae; genus Drosophila; species Drosophila bifasciata. The sequence goes on from CM019041.1 coordinate 36,520,953, forward strand.
TTTTCATTGGCATACTACTATGTATGTAATTGGTGGCACCATCGAGCCAATACCCCTGATCCACCCGATCCACCTAACACCTGTAATCCTGCGGTATTTCTTCATTTGCAGCGAGCTTGCTGCTTGTAATGTGCTCGAAGGTCGTCTCGTCGCGATTTGTCAAGCCGAAGACCACCACCACGACCACCGAAGCCTGCCCCACTGAACCACCAACGTGTGAATGCACGGAGACGACACCCGATTGTTCCCCACCCACCACAGAATGTGACACGACCACTGAAGCCTGCCCCACTGAACCGCCCTGCACCACTGAGCCCCCCTGCAGTACTGAGCCACCCTGCACAACTGAACCTCCCTGCACAACTGCACAACCCCCCTGTAGCACTGAACCCCCTTGCACCACTCAACCGCCATGCACTACTGAGCCACCCTGCACCACTGCACCTCCCTGCACGACTCAACCGCCCTGCACCACAACCACCACCACCACTGCACCTCCCTGCACCACACAACCGCCCTGCACCACAACCACCACCACCACTGCACCTCCCTGCACCACTCAACCGCCCTGCACCACAACCACCACCACTGCACCTCCCTGCACCACTGCACCCCCCTGCACTACAGCACCCCCAACGTGTGGTTGCAAAAAGACGACAACCACCGTAGCCTGCACAACTGCATCAACCACAACCACAGCATCAACCACCACAACCACAGCATCAACCACCACAACCACTGCATCAACCACCACCACCACTGCAGCACCCTGCACCACTGCACCCACTAGCCCCACTGCACCACCCTGCACTACAGCACCCCCAACGTGTGGTTGCTCGAAGACGAAGTCCACCAAAAAATGCCGTACCACCACCAAAAAATGCCGTACCACCACTACCAAAAAACGGAAAACCCATTCAAAAAAACACAAACAGCCTGTTAAAAAGTGCAAAAAAACGACCAAAGCACCAAAGCCAAAAAAGACCACCCCAAAGCCATGTGGTGGATGCCCCATCCAATGGCCCTGCCCCATCCAATGGCCCTGCATTCCTACACCAAAGCCCTGCGCTCCCGCTCCTAAAGAACCGAAAGCACCTAAAGCCCCCAAAGGTCACAAAGAGAAGTGCGGCATTCCTGCCCCAAAGCCCTGCGCCCCCGCTCCTAAAGCCAAAAAAGTACCCCCCAAAGGCCACAAAGAGAAGTGCGGCTGCCACTAGTGCGTGTGGATACTGCGGGAAGACTGCGGCACAAAGATCTGAACAAGATGCATGTCGTGAAATGGATAATCATCTGATATAATGACAAGGATGTGGAAAAGGACAAGAACACTAGCTACATACATATGATGTTTTTTTTTTTTGTTTTGTTTTAATTTGTTAATTGTTTGAATTTAGTAAGAAAATAATCATTTGAATAACTTGCTGTTGATATCCAAAAACTCATTGAACAGCCCTCGTATCGTTCTCGGTGAAGAATTCTTTGTTGGAGAAGAACTTTTCGATTGACTTTTCGTTTTGCTTTGACTTGCACCAGAATCAACAGAGAGAATATTCGATTACTTTTCACTGAGAAGTTGAATGTGAAGACGTGGACATGGACTAGGACAAGCGAGTCCTAAAACTTGTTTACTCGCTGGCTGCTGCATTTCTGCTGCATGCGAGAGGCAGGCGAAAATATGTAAAAAGAAACGGGAACAAACACTAAAGTAGAAAACGAAGAGTACAAGTCGGCGGATCAGGTGGCTAGGGGGGAGGGCTGAGGGTACAGGTGCGTTGAAAGAGGGGAGAATCTCACAAAAGGAGAAGGGCAACAAAAGTTCAAAGTGCATGACGGCATGCAAAGCGGAAATCAAGCAAAATCATGCCAACAACAATCCACAGGCATGGGGAGCGAGAGAGAGGGGAGTCAGTCCCAACTGTAATTGTAGTTCGATATATAAACACACAAACAACAACAAGCCCGAAACAAGAATCACAACACAAACATGATGGAAAGTGGCGTGGGCGACATAGCGAGAGAGCGAAAGAAAGAAAGAGAGTGGCTAGCTGCAAAACCGGGTGAGAGAAAAACAAAAACAAACAAAGCTTCCCCCCACCACTCTCTGATTGTGTCCCGTTGCCAGAGCTTAAAGCCGAAAACAGGCTTTGCTGACAGAGAGACAGAGAGAGAGAGAGAGAGGACGACGAATGAGCATGTGAAACAGCAGCAAAAAGTTTCCTTTTTTGCGTCGCAACAAAACAGCGCAGGTGTGTGGCCAGCAAGGCGAGACATCGGCAGGAAGCAAAATGAGGAGAGCCACAGAGCACAGAGAAAGAGCGAGGAAGTAAGTGTAACAACAAAATTAGAAAGAACCTGCGAATGGGATTTAGAGCGCAAAATAGAATCTCTTACGAACTGGTTTCAATTGGCTTAACAAAGAACAAGAGAGAGAGAGAGAGCAAAAATGACAGAAAGAGAGTCGCTGGAAGAGAGACTTTGTTGGAGCAACCAAAAACAGAACGACCGGCAGAAGGATAATAGCAAAAGCAGACCGGCAACATACAATGTGAAACAGCGGCAGAGAGCGGGACAGAGGGCCAGAGCCGGCTGCCAGCGGCGAAAGGAGCAGGACAGGCGCTGGCAAGTGAGTGACAGACAGAGCGAAAGAGAGAGAGAGAGAGTTTCAGGAGAGACCAAAGCAAACGAGAGAGCTTTTGCCACGCATCGCGTTAAAAGTGAATGAAACCGGCAGCACAGCACGCCGGTGTGTCCACCCGCCACTGTGCAACAATTTGTTGCCGCAACATGTTGAACATCAGCCAAAAGAGCGGCTAAGCGAGCGAGTGCCGGCAAAAAGAGAGAGCTCAAGCGTGTCTCCAGTGTCCTGGGCGCCCAAAGGGATGAGTGATGACTTTTATTAGGCGGTTGGAAGGGGCGGGTATGCCATTACCCCTCGCACCATATGACAGACATTGCAATTAGAAAGTGCATTATGAAAGCAATTTATTTGCATTTTGCAAGCAATTTGAGGGCTAATTGGAATAATGAACAGAACAGGCTGGCTACTACAGTTTGATAATAATCCTGGCCATCCGCCCTTACTGCTGCCATAATTTCTAAACTTATTTTTGGATGACATACTCGTATGACGTTATCTGGCAACGTTAATCAGCTTATGTGTATTTTTGTATCATTTCACTTATGGGAAAATTACACAGTAAATTCACAGGCCTAATTTTTGAGTTAATCAGTAAATTGGGGTCTAGAAAAACGCTGGATGAGCTCTATAAATGGTTCTTTGAAGCTCTCTTCGTTGCTTCGTTTGCTGAGAATGGATTGAGAACTGATTCATTCAAGATTTCCCCGGTTTTAACCCGATCAAAGCTTCAAAGTTAAAGACTGACGGTTAAGAAGTTAAGACTAATGACTAAAAGGATTATCTAATAAAAGCAACCATTCTCTTTTGCTTCTAGCTGCATTCTTGGACAATTTCTAGCATTCATTTATGCTCAAATTTCGTAAGACATAAACAGACATAAATATTTGTGTACAATGTAAATGAAAAAATGATTCAGTAAATGGATATATTCAGCCAAGGGCAAATTTATGTTGCTCGAATTTCGCTGGATTCTAAGACCCGGTTTACCAATCATTTCTGGAATATAGAATGTCTCAACCGATTTAACGAAGTGGCAAAGTGTCGAGGGCTCTCGACATTCTCCAGTGTGCCTGCCGCCCCACCATGTGGACATTTCTCAATCATCCGCTCCGTCTTACACGTTCACGTATCGATTTACACAACGTAAAAAGAAGAAACAACAAAAAAACAAACAAAAAAAAAGAAACACTGAAATACGAATTTCAGTTAGCAACCGAAATCCGTAAGAAATATGCGTGCCAAGAACAATGAACTACAATGAGCCACTGAGAGTAAATAGAGAGTCTCAACGAACAAAAAAAAAGTGAACAGACGCCAGCTGCATAACAGGGCGTATGAGTAATGCCTCCAGCCAGCCCAGACCAGACCCTTCAGTCCCTTCACACTCTCGATAAGCTCGACAAAAACCCGACAAATGCAGTGCAAAAAAAAAAAATTAAAGCACATGTGCAAGTGTTTCAAACTTCTGACTTTCCATGGAATTTCGATTGGAAAAAAACCAAAAAACGAAAGGGAAACGTGCAAGGCCAATACACTACAAAATAGAGAGAGAAAGAAAGAGAGAGAATCAAGCATTTGGTGCCACAGAGCAGAACAAAAAGCAAAGGGAATTTCAAGGTCTCATCATAGGATTATCTATAAGAAGATAGACATTTCCATCACCCCCAAAAATAATGCAGAAAAATCTATAAAATCTATAAATCCATATAATTTTGTTGTATTCTTAAAACTTTATTAATTTAAATTTTAAATTAAAAAAAAAAAAAACTACAATTAACTACAAAAATTATGCAAAGCCAAAGGAACTTTTCTGGGACATAATTTGTTATTTAAATTCGAGTTCTTTTAGAATGTCTTAATGATAGAAATTTAAGCAGTTATAATTCAGTTTTAGAGAGAGTATCCTTAAGACTTACCCAGCCGCCTTAGAACCGTTTTGGGGGGGTGGGGAGGAGGAAACACAAATTAGGGGAAGCAAAACGAAAAACAAAATGCAAGTGAGTGCGCCAACGAGTCGTCTTCAGGTTGAGTGTTTTTTTTGTTTGTTTGTTTACAGGTTTCCTGCTACCGTGTGCTGAAAATGAAAATGAAAGAATCCCCGGTGGGGGTTCGTTATTTGCCGAGAGAAAGATGAGTCCCCCAACCCAACCCCCAAATTGAAATATTTATGAAAAATGTGAACAAACAGAAAGCAAGAGTAACCAAACACTTTGACAACCCTGGAGGGCTACAATGCTGGTGTGGAGCGTCGACTTTAACCCTTTTTGCACAGAGGGACGGGCACTGGCACTGGCTTTTAAGTGCACCACAGGACGGAACTACACAACTAACCCTTTCGCTCTCTCTCTCTCTCTGTCCCTCTTTGTTCTTTAGCACCTCTCGCTCACCTTCAACCACAAACGGAAAACGAAAAGTTTAAATTGCTGAAGCCAAAAAAAAAGGGTTCCCAAAATGTGAACAGAAGAAACCCTGCAAAGTCTGCAAAAAGCCAGAAAAAAGCAGAACAAAAAAATACTTAAATCTTTTTTGTGATTTTTTTTTTTGTTTGATGTCTGTTAAAGGATGTTTAAAAAACTTTTGTAAAAATACATTAAAATCTCTCTATCAAATATCCATTAAAATATGTCTTTATTTTTTGCATTTTTCATTTAAAATGTTGTAAAATATTTGTAGAATGCTGCGGGAGTGAGGGTTATCCATCCATTCAAAAGTAGCAATCAGACAGGATTGAATGGATTGAATGACTTAATCCATAAAGCACTTGATATCAGAGAGGCCACAAGTGCATATATGTATGTATATATCCCACACAAGCATCTGACAAATATCGGACTAAACAAAATAAACAATGTCTGAAGGTTTTATTCGTTATGATAAGAATGAGGTAGGTTAGACTACATATAGTATGTATATGTTAAATCTACAAATATAAGTTTAAGGTCTCGGTCTTGGTCTCGGTCTTGGTCTCTCTGCTTAAACGAATAAACCTTTTCCGTCAACAATCTGTGCTTGTATGTAATTTCTTGCTCAATTCTCGTTGAATCTGGCATCTGGCCCCTGCCTGTGACTGTATCATAATCTGGCCTGGCATGGCCTATTGGAATGCCTCGTACTTCAATGCAATTTCAATTGAATGCAATGCATTCAACTCGCTTGAAGTGAATTTTGCATGAACTTGACAGGTCAACTCATTAGCCAATGCCTACACATCCCACCCCAACACACTCTCTCTCTGTGTGTGAATGCATTTGCCACATGTAGCTTGATTGACTGCCTGACTGACTGACTGATTGCCACCAGCCCCAGCCAGTAAGCCGTGACTCTGAATCTGAATCTCTTGATATAGTATGTATGGGCTTGCCCCATCATCAATGTCTGATTGTTGTTGCCTGCCTGCCTGCCTGCCTGCCTCAACGCGGCGGCAACTATGCTATTGCCTATGCGGGTCACCGCGATATGGCCGGCCGCACAGTGGCACAAAAAAATTAATATTATAAATTAAGGAAATCAGTGCATTTTGTGGGGCAATTTTGTGTGGTTGTCAAGTTTAAGGCCATTTGAATGAAATCTACAATGAAAAGCGTTTATCAATTAAGGTTGACATTGTGGGAATATTTCTATGATATGTACATACATATATTTGGTACACTCAGGCATCTAGTGTGACCCACTGTGACTAGGTAACATGCGTAAAGGGGGGTTTACTTTATTTAAAAGATATTTTTCATTTTTAGTTTTAAATTTTGTACAAAACTTTAGCTAGAAAATACAACAACAAGTGCCAGTAATGCACACGCTATGCATGTTGTTTTTTTAAGCAATTCGCTTGTGCATCGCGAGGCGAGCATCAATGTGGGAACAAAAGGAGACTCTATCTCTCTCTCTCTCTATCTCTCGTAATATTGGGGGGGTAGGGTAGGGGGAACGTTCTTCATTGTAACAAAGAATTGTGCTGATTGCGGCTCACTGTGCCGCCTTGGCATGCGCTCGGCCTATCCGCCATTTGCATTGTGTGTTTTGTCGTTGCGGCTACATTTTCCATATACATTGCACACACACACAGACACACAGAATGCAATCAGCCTATGTCTATGCGTGTGTGTGTGTGTGTGTGCGTGTTTGGGGCATGTTTGTTGCATATATAGAGACAGAGAGAGAGAGAGAGAGACAAACACGTAGACTCAACATTTATGCATAATTTTCGTTTCGTTTCGTTTCAGTTTTTTGCAGTTTCCCTCCGCACAACGCATCCAGCACGCCGTCCAACCCAGTACCTCCCCCCCCTCTATTAGGCGGTGCCCACAACCATCTCGTCTATCCCTCCCCCCGAATGTCTGGGGCCCCAGTTTTAACATTGAAAACGAACGTTGACATAAATGCAATCAGCACGCGCTCAAAGCTGGCAGGCAGAGGCAGTCAGTCAGACAGCCAAAAGAGATATAGCAAGAGAATGACTATGAGAAAGAGAGACAGAGAGAGAGAGGAAAAGAGAATATGTGTAGTGAGAGAGAACTGCAATTACAACTGCAACTGCAACGTTGATGTCTCGTCCGTTGATGACGTGTGTTTGCTGTGGATTTGGCAAGTCCACAGATATTGTGTGATATGATTTGCATAATCATCGATAATTGAATCGATTTCAACGATCATTTTGTTTAGTTTTAAAATTATCATTTGGAAATGTGTTTAAACTAGCTAATATTATGGTATATTTTGTCTCCCTTTACATTTCAATTACTGCTGCTGCTTGCTGGTAATTAATTATTATCGGCACAGGCTATCGATTACACAAGCCATATCATAGAGTTGAGCAGGAGGAGTGACACAGGGGTGGCAGAAATATATTGTGAGTGCAGCTTAATTGCATTCACAGGCAGGAAGCTCATGATAAAAGCCAACGAAAGCGATCGATCGTCAAGTAGCGAAAACTCAAATACCCTTGAATATTCATCGCCTATACATATATCGAGACTTTATCGATTACGCACTGATTTGCATCATTTTCCTAACAGAATTGCATCCTTCCTTATGGCAAGCTTTTTTGATATGTGTAATTCTATATTTCTAAATATAACTACTGCTGTTGTTCTTCTCCTCATCATCATCATCAGGAATACCCTCTGCGTAGGGGTATAGCCACCAGAGGTTACGTCTGCTACTGCTACTCCCCCCCTCACTCTCTCTCTCTCTCTCTCTCTGTGCTGTTGTTGGCATCCTGCTGACGCTGATTCCCTCCTGCTGGCTGATGTTGTGCCTCCCTGCTGATGTTGCTCTTTGCTTCTCCGCCCCCGCCCCCCTGCTTCGACAAGCTCTGGGTTGGTTCTTCCTTGCTGTCGGTGTTCTCGTTTCCATTGAGCTTCTCCTGCCCTCACTGCTTATCTGCTTCTTACACACTCTCTCTCTCTCTCTCCCTCTGCTGTGAGTGCTGCTGCTGCTGCTGCTGTGTGCCGTTAGCATGCATAAATCAATCAAGTTGAGTGTTTGCTCATAAAATGCAAAAAAAAAAGCAAGAAGCAGTTCTCCTCCTCATTCACTCCCCCGTTTGCACTCTAACCCCGGCGAATGACAAAAGCGCTCAAGTGTCAAATGCAGCGGCGGCGACGACGGCGGCGGCACCCACTGAACCCAACGCTGACATCGGACATCTCTACATCGACGCGAATGTCGTTTGCTGACGCAGGATTCTGATGATGCTGTTTACAGTTAGTACAAACATGAAGCGCGCTTGGGGTGTCCTCTCCTGCAGCAGAACTTCTCAACTTTCTTGCAATCTCTTGCACAGTCTCTGTGCTGCTCGTCGTCGTTCGGGGCAACACTCCTTAGCTTTTTTTTAATCAAACGAAAGAAAATGCTGCAAATAATAATGCTAAATTCTCACAAGACACAAGTGTCCCTCTTCCCATATTTCTTTTGCTTTTGTCCTGTTTTGCTGCTGTTCACAAAAGTGAATGGAATGGACAGTGCCTTGAGATACTACTCTTAGATAGGAAAGAGGAGGGAGGTCTATTACTATTTTGATTAAATGTGTGTGCGCAAAGCAAAGCTAAACTTTATTAAAAGTTTGCACAAATACATACAAAGATATGTATGTACATAAAAGGAATTTGTTAAAGTGTATTTAAAGTTTCGTTTGAACTTTTCAGCTCTGCCTTCTTTTACTGTTCTCGCTTGTGACGTGAAGAGTTCTCTTCCCACTCTCTCCCTCTCTCTCACTAAGTTGGTTATCAGCAGCACTGCCGCCTGCATGGCTGTCGTCTCAATCGCATTCGACAAGGTGTGCCCCACCCTTTTTCAGTGTGTGTGTGTCTGTCTGTCTATGTAATCAGTGTGGCTGCACTCTAATTAGCAGCAAACAAATTTCCAAAGTGGCAAAGAGAGCGAGCGGCAGACAGAGTGAGAGAGAGAGAGAGAGAGAGTGGGGGGGCTGCATGAGTGTGGCTTGCACTTTGCGCTGTTTGAACTTTTCACTTTCGAAATTCTGCCACAGTGCGCTGCATGATACCCCACCGGCAGAGCATTCAACGCATGTCCATCAGCTAAGGTGGCTCAATCATTAATGGTGTTCTGCCAGTGGCAGGGTATTTGCAAAGTCTACTTTTTCTATAGATGTACATATATAGCAAACGGTCTAGCAACGGTTTCAGCTGATGGTCCTCCCACACACACATGCAGCAAGCGAAACAAAAGCGAATGCAAAACACTTATCAAGAACAGTAGCAGCGAAACGGTACAGGGTGCGGGCAGGGGGCGCACTGACGGTGGGCGGTGCGGGTTGGGGTAAGAGATAAAGAGAGCAGGGCTAAATGAGGGCGGCCGTCTCTTGTGGGCGTTTTCGTTTCGTTTCATTTTCATTTTTATTTGATTTTTCTTTATGTTGTTGCCCGTCCCTCCGTCCCTCTTCTACTGCGACGGAAGCATAATCAGCAAAAAAACAACAACAACAACAAAAGTGTGCATGCTGGTTCTTGTTGTTGTTGTTGTTGTTGCATTGATAAGAGTCGGGCCCGCCTGCAGAGTGAACGAAAGTGGAAGAAGAAGCCAGCGCGCAGCCAGCAGGCAAAAGCAGACACTTGCCGGCAAGGTATATGCTACATATGCCATGGAAAGGTATGGCAGTAACAGAGGAGAAAATCTTTGTTCCTCTTTATTTCTAGACTCTAAAATCTAAAGTTAACTAGAACTACTATTATCGAGTAAAAACTTTCAACTTTTGGCCGCTAACCTTTCTAGTGAAATATGCCTTGCATTTTGGTCGCTAAGGAAGGCCATTGAGTAAAATGCTCTGGATGCTGATTGCTGACTGCTCTGACTGCTCTCCTCTCTCACTATGGTTGCTTCTGTTTTCTGTGTGCTGTTTTCACTCTGTTTAGTGGCTTGCCCGTCCGTCCATCTCCTGGCAGACGTTTCATGGCCAGCAGCAGCACAGAGAAGTGGCAGGAAGAGGCAGGCACAAGCAACGACAGAAACAGAAACAGAAGCCCGATGGACGAAACGAAGCAAAAGGCAAAAAGCTCAAAGCAGCCAGCAAAAGTTCGACTTCTTCAACGCAAAACAAAAACAAAACAAAGGCCATAAGATTTGAAGTGGTACAAGAAAAAACGAGTAGGGACACGTGTTGGGTCGCTGTTAACGCGACACTATGTACTTTTATACCCGTACTCATTTTTTACATTTAACATTTTTTCCTGTATCTGTCATTTACATCTACATCACTACTACTCACAACACTGCACGGCTGAAGAGTTGGCGGCTAGCTGCTGAAACAAGCGACAACCAAGACGGACCAGACAGCAAATACCACAAATACAATATACCCTTTTACACTTCGAATACGGGTATAAAAACAAGAACAAGCCGAATGGGCAAAATGGCAAAAGCAGTAGCAGAAGAAGCAGCAGCAAAAGTGAAGACATGAAAGGAACAAAAAGGAAGGAAAGGACAACCAAGCCAACAGGCCTGGGGGGAGTGGTCAGGCTCTTTCAGATACCCTTGAAAATCTTGAATTTTCTTTAATAAAAAACAGAGTTTTTTATTGCAAGTTAATGTTTCGTTGGAATAACTTTATATCTTTTATATGTAGCTTTAATATCTACTAAAACCAAAAATAAAATTTCTTTAGAAATTTGCTGATCCTCCTCCCCCAATATGTTTGGTCGTAAATCCACCCTGCTGTCGCAAGGAGTGTAGCATCAAGAGAAGGCTATCTATCCAGCAAAAGTGCAAAAAAAAAAAAGTTTACAGTAAACATGGCTTTTTTTTCAGCATACAGTTTGTCTTTCGCCCCAAGGCGCTGCTCCCAAAGCGACAGAGAGAGAGAGAGAAGAAGAGCGAGTGGGGCAGCAGGGTATGTGGCGATGGCGAGTGGTAAGGACAGTTGGGAGCCACTCAAGTGCCCCCCAACTAATTGGAATTTGGCACGTTCAACCAGTTTGCCACTTTTCTGAGTTCATTTTTCCTTCTTTTTTTTCATGCTCCTCCTCTGCTCTCTTCTCTGCATCTTTTGGCTTTTATTTTAGTTGGTTTTTTGTTTGTGTTTGTTTTGTTTGTTTGGTGTGCTTTTGCCATCTCCATCTTGTGTTCCATCTTCTTGTTTACTTTGCTGCAGTTGGTCCACTAAGACGTATAAGAACAAGAACATGACCAAGAACAAGCAGACACCCCCGGACTGCCCGCTGAAACAAGAAGAACAAGCTGAAAGCTGAGCAGCAACAACAACAAGCCAAGTTAAGCAAACAAAAATAATAAAAATGAAATGTTTTTGTCCTTTTTTTCACACCAAGAAAATGTAATTGAAATTTCAAGCAGAAGCTGAAGGACGCAGAAGATTTAAAGAGATTTAATGGGTATCGCTGGCAGTGCAAAGGGAATCTCTTTTTTAATCTATTAAAAATTCCCATTAAAAAAAGGTTTTAAATACCCCCAAGCTCTGATTAATGCAATTGAAATCAAATGCAATGCTAATACTGCGATAATTCTTGAAACAAAGAACATTTTGGTATCTTGGAAACCGCTACCAATTTGTCCGCCGTTAAGGTACAAATTCCCAGAATTGACATTATCAGTTTGAAATGGCCTTTTGGCTAAGTGAACAGGAAATGCAGTTCTTTGTTTGGTGTTCTACGGGGTAGCAAAAAAGGTTCCGCATTTGGGAGTTGAGTTACTGATAAGACATTGAGCACATCTAAAGAAAATGGGCAAAAAACTATTCAAAATTGAATAAAAATAAACTTTTAAAAAGGAATCTAAAGTGTCAGAAAGAACCGCAAAGAAGAGAACTAGGCAAGGAGGATTGAGAGTAAGAGGGCTGTGATATAGAATAGGGAGCAAGGGAGCTGTAATAGAGGAAAGATAGTAAGAGGGCTTCTGATAGAGAATACAGAGTAAGAGGGCTGTCATAGAGAATAGATAGTTAGAGGGCTGTCATAGAAGATAGATAGTAAGAGGGCTGTCATAGAGGATAGATATATAGTAAGATGCCTGGCTAAAAAGCAGAATAGAGAGTAAGAGGCAACGTGTGATAGACATTGACAATGATCAAGCGGAAAATACAAAATTAATTGACTCGAAAAAGACGGAATAGCAAATCGCATGGCAAAAAAAAACAACAATAACAACAACAAGAAGCAAACCCAATAAAGAGAGCCAAATGCAGTGTGTGCGCTCTCTTTTTTTTGCGTCTCTCTGACACTCTTTATGATTGCACATTGCGCATACGTCACGTTTTCCAATTATCTCCCTCTATGGGATGCTCTTTTCTTCGTCTCTAAGAACACGTACGCGTATCTCGGTGGCAGAGACTCTCAGAGTTAATTCATAATAGGCAGAACTCTCCCACTGATTGCCATTTAAGTGAATTCGATCTCCAGGTTATTGAGAGAGAGAGAGAGCGACTTTGAGAGAGCTAAAGCATCAGAAAAAGCAATAACAAACATTTTTTCCAAACAAAACAAAACAAAACTCTGGCTCTCTTCACACAAAGAGTTAGAGAGAGAGAGAGAGAGAGAGAGAGAGTGAGAGAGAGAGGGGGAGATACGTCTATTAATTGCAAAGCCGTCGCTTTGATTATGACAGCAACCCAGAAAGGAAACGAACGCGGCAAAGGGGCGGCAGAGCATAGGAAGTTTTGTTCCGACTTTCTCGACTTACTGGCATACCCTACTGCCGTTGCGTTACTATTTCGAAATGAGCGTAAAACTAACTTCCATATCAGAGAGATTACGCTTAACAATTTCACAAAGAAAACTATAACGGGGCACTGATAAAACTGTTGCATCAGATAGTTGGTGGATAAATAGTTATTACACAATATTGAAAATACTGTTACAACGTGTATTGAGATAACACATTCGCACAGCTGTTTTGGCTAACACCAAACCAAACACACACATATGTCTTTCTCCTTTGCGAATGGGTTTCCATTAGAGTTTGCCATTTTATTGTTAATTTGCGGTCTAGACTTAATCAAAGTGATTATATTTTCTGTGTGTTGTGGGGATGTAGAACTTGAAATTGAAAATTTTCCATAATATGGCCCAATTATTACACCCGTACTCGAAGAGTATATTGTATTTGTGGTAAAAGTGGATGTGTGTAACATAGAGAAGGAATAATTTCCGACCCTATAAAGTATATATATTCTTGATCAGCATCAATAGCCGAATCGATATAGCACTGTCTGTCCGTCTGTCTGTCTGTCTGTCTGTCCGTCTGTCTTGTTTTTGTCTAAATTTAGCGTGTCTAGCGTGTAAAACCTGTACATAGTACATAACACTTCTCCTCCTCCCCCCACAGCATTGATGTCTCATCATTCACTTTACGAGTGAATCATCATCAATCTCCTACCCGTACACAAGTCACCTAAGGCCGACTCGTAGCGCATTCAATGTACACGTAGCCCAAGAGACACGCACGCACACACACACCGCCTCTCGCATACACTACTCGCTCTGTCTCCCTCTCCCTCTCTCTCACTGGAGTGGGAGCGAGCGGGAGAGCGCGATTGTCAGTGCAGTCATGTGAATGCATTTATGACCTACAATAATAAGGTGACACGCACACACACACACTGGCACACACACACATCGAGTCATCGAGTGAGCGAGCGAGCAGAAGAGAACACAAAAAAGAGAACGAACGGAGACGGGTGAGTGTGTGTGCGTGTTATCTTTTGTCTCGAGTTCGTTCGAACTCCCCTTTTACCGCTATTTTGGGCTGCAATCACGCGACGCCACAATAACATTTCATCAACAAAGACTGAGAGCGAGAGAGAGCAGCTCCAGAGAGCGTGTCTTTTGGGGTGTTGTCATTGCAAATGCAAAAAAAAAAGAAATACAAACAGCTCTGTCTCACTCCCACACTGAGCGCACAACTTGTTTGTTCCGTGTCTCTCTCTCTCACTCTCTCTCTGTGTCTCTCAGAGCAACTTGTTTGCTTGTGATCTCCCTCCCACTGTCTCGCTCTCTCTCTCTCAGCCGTTGGAAAAGCTCACGTGTCAGCATACAGTTTGCTGCCACGCAAACTACTCACACTCACACCCACCGTCTCTTCCCCATGCCGCCGACACTCCAGTGTCAGTGTCTGTCTGGGCACAGTCTTTGCCCAAGCCATCATCAATCATCATGTGAGGCGGCGGCTCCAACTTCATTCTTCTATTTCTCAGCCAACTCTCTTACTCTCTCTTTGTGTTTTGCTACTTGCTCTCCACTCCACCGCAACGTTTTGCCTCTCTCTTTTGCCAAATTCCGTTCCTTTTTCTCTTCGTAATCTTCATCTTATCCTGCTTATCCGCTGCTCCTCATCCTGCTATAGTCAGCCGGTTTTCTTTCGACAGCCTCTCTTCGACTTGTTTTTGTTCTCTCTCTCTCTCGCTCTCGCTCTGGCTGCCTCCCTTATCCCTTCTGTGGCTCCAACCCCACCTCTCTCTCTCTCTCTGACACTCTTTGACGCTCGTTCTCTTTTGTTGCGGCTGACGTGTTTACTGGTTTGCTGCTGCTGCTGCTTTTGTTGCCGTTTCTTTCTGTTTTTTTTTTCGCCTTTGGGGCGCACGTTGCTTTGTTATTGTTGTCGCTGATGTCAGACACGGACACAAACACACACACACGCACACATGCATAGACTTACAGCCCATGTGCACTCTTGCCGCAAAACGCCTCTGCCGCAGTCGCTGCCGCCGCCGCTGTCGCAGCCACTGCTGACGCCGCCAATGTGCAATGTGAATCTGCGCGCCCCTCTGGTCTCACCCACCCACTGTTTCCCAGTCGCCCCATCATCAGACAGTCTCTCTCTGCCTCTCTGCACAAAGCACAGCACACACAATGGACACAGCAACAACACAAACAGCAACAACAACAACAAACAACACACGCACACACGCACACACATGGAAAATAATTGTATAATAAATTGAAAAAAACTTAGGCAACAAAACGAACAGAAAGAAAAGAAAAAAAAAGTTGTTTTTTTGCACCGCCACGCCCCTGCCACCCCTACGAAAATATATATTTCAATTTCCTTTTTTTTGTTATTTTTGTATTTGTTTTCTTTGGTGACGCAAATCGAACAAAAAGCCGAAAAACAAATTAAAAGTGCAGCAAAAACAAATTCGGCTACAAGCGACTAGATATTATCGAAGACAAACGACTATGAAGATACCCTCTAAGCAGTGTAGCTCAGAAATCAAGATCTGCACAGCTCAAAGGAGGGAACATCTCTTGTAGGGCATGTCTGCAAACCCATACATACCCATCCATACATATGTATGTACATATGTACATGCACCCGGTTACATACACCCCACAAGAATACATAAGACCCATTTTGTTGGCTACGCCACAATTAACAGGGTACTAAATGGTACTTTTGCGGTACTAAATAAAAATTTATGAAAACGTTGACATTGAAAATGTGACAAAAATAATTATTTATAATTTTCTTGGGTATTTTGTATTTAATTTTTTGTTTGGATTTTTTTTCATTATTAATATTTAAGCAAATGTGTGGGAAATTTGTTTGCGGAGGCAACAACTTCCCCAATGGGTAAGTTCAGGCAGATTTTTCGTGCCTCTACCTCGTCTTCCACCTGCATTCGGATTACCTTATGTTGCCTCTTACACCGCCCTT
Organism: Drosophila bifasciata; assembly: GCA_009664405.1. Taxonomy (NCBI): domain Eukaryota; kingdom Metazoa; phylum Arthropoda; class Insecta; order Diptera; family Drosophilidae; genus Drosophila; species Drosophila bifasciata. The sequence goes on from CM019041.1 coordinate 36,536,710, forward strand.
CTTTAACCGTTACAATTTCATCACACGTTCATTTTTCGGGCTGACGTCACACACACACAAATCTATACGAGTGCTGCCACCCTGCCACCCGCCTTAGAGGGGGAATTAGTCACTTTGCCAGGCACAGACTGAATGGCACTTGTTGTTCTACCCAGCGTTGGGTGCAGGTGGGAGGTGGTTCGAAGGGAACTGCTTGAACGGTGCTGTTGACTAACTAAAAGTAAGACTGACTGATAAGCCCCCCCTACCTCATGTGAGTAATAATCCAAGAGAGAGAGAGAGAGACACATAATCATGACTACTCGTACAACGCTGATGAAGGTGGGGGTGCAGGTGCAGTTGCGGGTTATCATGGGTCCGATGTGTGTGTGCACAAAAAACAAAAACAAGTTGGCAGCGCCTTAATGGGCAATTGCATTCGTAACAACAAAAAAAACTGGGTCTCATCCAAAGGTCGTATAATGACTTTGACACTGACACCCTGCCGGGGAACAAGAGCAATCTAATTGAGAAGGAGACGACCGACCAGAGATTTGTTCAGTTAGAAAAACGAGGCAAGGTTTACCTATCTAAATTAGATCGAATTGAATTGTGTTACATGCGCATAGCCGACTGTGGGGCGCTGCTGCATGACGCGCTGCAGGCAATATTGTTCCTGTCACTGTTAATAAGTTTCAAGGCACTTACCGTTTAGTTGCTAATGCAAAATGGCTGACATGCAACAACAACATTCGAAAAAGTTCAAAAGAAAATTTATTATTATTAATTTTTAAATTTTTAATTTTTTTTGGCAGTGCTCACGCCCCCCCATTTAACAACAAAAACAAAACGAAAAGCAGAAAAGAGAAATCGCTTTTTGCATTTTGCACGTTTACGAAAAATCAAATTTGGATGGTATATAATGTATATAGTACTATGTATATAACACAAGAGATGAATAAAATCTGTGCAAAAATAAATATGCAGGAAAACAAAAAAAACAAAAGAGGGAAAAAACAAAAACAGCAGCAGCAAAATAGCAACAAAAAAAAGGCCAAAAGAGGTGATGGCAAAGTCAAGAAAGCCTTAACCCCAATAAATGTGTAAAGACAATTAAAAAAGCAACAAAAACACGAAGTGAAAAAAACATTGCAAAAAAAAAAAAAAAAAACAAAACACATGCGACGCAATCAAAATAAATGTACCACAGAAAGTAAGTTAAAACGAAGTATTTGATACCCTAACAGAATTTGAGTGGTTTCTATTTGAAGTAACTGAAAATTTGTTCAAAAAAAAACTCTAAGCCATATTTTACCCAAGGAGATTTATTCTATAAGATTTAATCGAATGATTTTTTGTATTAATAATTGTGAAAAATTGAAAATTAAATAATTTATTAATCTGATTTCTACATTTAGTTGCTTTGTTCTTGTTCTAATACTTTTTCAAGGATTCCCGTAGATGCTGTATCTTTAAAATATAGCAAAGTATCTTATGGATACCCCTCAATAAACAACACGAAATACTCTCCATTGGTAGGGTATCCCCAACCAATACCGTTATGCGGGAGTGGGAGTGCATATACAACATGTGGGTGGACCTCGAAAGTGAGAGCCCAAAGACAAGATCACGCCGCTGGCCAACAGATGGCGCCAATCAGTCAATTGACTGGGCATACAAAAAAAAAAACACACAAAATAAATAAATAAATTTAAATAAAAAAAAAAAAAGAATTGTAACAAATCCAGTGTCGCGGATTATATAACAAATGCAAGAAAAAAAAAAAAACACAAAAAAAAAAAAAAAACAAAAAATAAAAACAACCTTGATACGAAAAAAATACACGGAAAAAAAGGAAATAACAAACAAAACAAAAACAACAACAAAAACAATTACAATTATTTCCACATTAAACGTAATTTTGCTGTTTGCAAAAATTAATTCATTTTTAATGTGTGTGTGTTGGCTCTCTCTCTCGTCTATCTTTTTTTATCTCTCTTTCTCTCCCTTGAAAACAAAAACAAAACAAAAACAACAACAATAAGTTTTGGATGTTTGTCTTTGTTCGATTTTTTGGGGGGTTATTTTTTTCGTATTGCTCCGCTATGTGGCCCCAGGAAGTAGATAATAATGTGTGCAGAGACTCGATAAATGGCCAAATATATATAGTAATAGGTACATATGTATACATACATGTACATACATATATTTTGTATTTTCTTTGAATTTTGCCATTGCGTCTAGTACATTTATCTATTTCTAAGGTACAATAAACAAGTGATAATACATACCCTATTAAGTGTCGCCAGTTGGCTCTGTTTTTATGGCTTAACCAGGGCCCAACAATCGCTTGAGACTTAAGGCTCAAAGGTGTGTGTCCAAAACTATACCCTTGGTTTAGTTCATTCTAGATTTTAGATCATTCTATATTGAGTATTTCTGTAACTCCCCATAAGACGGTTAAAGCATGCCTTCATTTGGTGTACGATTTCAAGGCCATATCTGCTCTGCACCAAGAGAGCTTTCAATGTGTGTATCTATGCCCCCCAATCCTCCCATACATTCTACAGTTTCTCATCTAGATGCTTCCTTTTTGCCGCAGCATCACTGCCTTGCATTTGTTTTTACTTTTACCATACCCCTAAGCAGCGGGTATGATGATTTTAATCAAATGTTTGCAACATCAACAAGTTGAAGCTTTGTTTCTCAGCTTCTCTTTGAGTATTAGCAGACTTTAAACCTTCCATAGAACACACTAAATCATAGGAAAATATGGAATAAAATTAATAATAAAACAATAATTTTTTTCTCTTTTTTTTTTCTTTTAAAATTTCGAATCTAAAATATCATCTAATGGGTATCAACAGCTTCCGTAGCAAGAGCTTATTCTCTTTTATTTTGTTCATTTCATTTTTCGCACTGCAATTGTTGCCGCTGCCTGCTGCCTGCTGCTTGCTGGCTGCGTCAGCGTCAGCGTCGCAGTCAGATGTTTTTGCTTCTTATAGACAATTTCAAGGTCATGCGCGCAGGCAAAAAGTTTGTTGTTGTTTTTCGTGTGGCTTTTTTTTTGTTTTGCGAAACAAAAATGTATAGGCAGCAGAAACACAGAGAGAGGTGGGGGGGTCTGGACGAAGAGCTGAACTAGTGTGGCAGCAGAAACACAGAGAGGTGGGGGGTCTGGACGAAGAGCTGAACTAGTGTGACAGACAGAGATAGAGAGAGTGAGAGTGGGAGGAGGAAGGGTGCAGAGACGACGGGTTTAGCGACCCGCCGCCCTATCAACACGTGGTCAAAGCTCACTCAGTTCTCCCCTATCTCTCTCCACAGTTTCTGAGAAGTTTGCTGTGCCTCTGCCTCTACTTCTTACTCTTTGGCAGCGGGATTGTTCCTATGGCAGGATACCCCCTAGTACATGTGTTAAGATATTGATTAAACTTCAAAGAGTTATGCACTCTGGTCTCTGGTTGGGTATGCAAATCTCCAATTCGACCCACTCAAACATTAGATCAGTGCCAGTATACCCTCTCTCTCTGCCACAAAAAAAGGGTACAATAATTAATTGCACACTTTTGTTCTCCTTTTTGCGGCTGTGCTTCGTCGCTGCTGCCGCTGCCTCTGCCTCTGCCTTCATCTTCTTTCTTTGTTTCGCGTACTGCCAACGTGAGCCAAGTCGCGTTGACAAAAAAGCAAAAACCAAAAGCAAAAAGCAACTACAACTACATACAAGTAAAAGCAAAAAGCAAGAGCCCAAAAACAATTTCATTTATCGTTTTGTTGTTGTCGTATTATTGCACACAATTGAACAAAAGCACAAAAGTCAGAAGAGGAAGATAACTGTGCACAAGCAGAGTGGGGGGAGCAGAGCACCACCAGAGGGAACCAGAGAGGAGTGTAGTGTGTGGGGTTGAGTGACAGGAAGAGAAGATCCATCAAGCGGCTATAAATAGTTTTGTTTTTTACACAGGCAACTCTGATGGAAGAAGAGCCCAGCCGAGTCGAGTCGAGTCAAGCCATCCATGGATCTCTATCGGGACACTCCGTGCACCCACTTGTCCAACAACATATGGAGATCACATGATCATCATCCATAACCCACCCATACACTCCCCATCAATAATTCAAACTAAAGTGAGTAGTCAAGTGACTATCAGATACTCTTTATCCATAATGTTCATGTATATGTATGTTTCAATTAACAAAAGCATCCAGCCAGCAATCTTTCTTAATCATACCTTTTGAAAAACAAGAAATTTTCAAAATTGATTCATGGGAAGGCGGCAGCGAGCGAGAGGCAAAAGTGCAGTCGCAGTCGCAGTCACAGTCGCAGCTGACGTTGGCGCGTTGCTGCTGCTGCTTGCGCTTCTGCCTCTGCCTGTGCCTCTCCTGGCGCTGCCACTGATTGCCGTTGATTAAGTATTAGTTCATACTTGGGAGGGGTGACCTTGAATAAGTTTACTAACATTTCGCATTTTCGGGGCGGTTTTCTTTCGCTGCTTTCTACATATATCTATGCCATGCACAGACCGACCGTCCCATTCTCGCCCTCACACCACCCCTCCTCCCTCCATTACCTGTTTTGGCAGCTGACGCAAAAGGCTTTCAGAATGAGAGAAAGAGAGCGAACGAACGAACGAGAACGCTTTAGTGTATTTCTAGGTTATGGTCAAGGCAACAAATACGTAGATTTGAAGGCTAAACATTCAGAGAGAGTGTGATAGATAGCGCGCGAGAGAGAGAGAGAGAGAGGGGGCACACTCACCCTGGCACACATATGTATGCGGAATATGTATTTGCGGAATTCTTTGAGTGATAACTGTTTTGTGCTGCCCCTTTTGCTGCTTTCATTTGTTTACGCGCTATGCCACACAGGTAAGCAAAACGAGAGAGTGAGCCAGCAGCAGCAGCAGAGGCAAATGTAAGGTATATTAAATATAAGGTACGATTAGAAGCTCTGCCAGCGTTTAGGCTAATTGTACTCTCTCTCTCTCTCATTGCGAGATAAATGCAACTGAATCAGGTTTTGCTGCCGCTCTGCCAGACAGCCAACCCTTTAATTGAATGTACCTTGGGCAGAAGCAGCAAAAAAAAAATGGTAAAATCGAAAGGAAGAGGGAGAGGAGAAGGAGGAGGAGGAGGAGGAGAACTGCGCAACTGCTGATTAGAACATTAGCTTGTGGCGGCAGATAAAAGTCTGTTGAACTTTTGGAAAAGTACATTCAATAAATTATTTTTTATTTTGATTTTGTTGTTTTGCAGTACATATATTTTGTTTTTTGCTTTTGAGCAGCAACAGCAGCAGCGCAGCAGCAGCGACGGCGGCGCTGATTTTCGCACTGCTGCTGTTTCAAAACAAACAAACAAACAAGTCTCTCTCTCTCTGCGACGCTCGCTCTCGCAACCTCTCTTACGCGGCTAGCGCTGGCACAAGGTGTATGTTATCAGGTGAGGTAAGAATGCTTGCCGCGACAGGACAGGAGTGTCATTTTATACATATTATAAAACACATCCGGCTGCGAGGAAAAAGTACTTTCATTGTAATTTTTGTAAAGATTCCGCTTTTTAAACTTCTTCTCGACACTCGATATTAAGAGTGCGCCTCTCAGTACGCCCCACCTTATAGGGAAACACACATTGTCTGGCGGCCGCTCTCTCAGCATGCACGTGTATGCGGCGATGCTTAAGAGAGAGCAAACGGTTTACCACCGCTTACACGTACGCCACAGCGCTTAAGAATGGACCATAAGCAGCAGGGAGAGAGAGGTGGGGCGGGAGAGAGAGGTGAATGACAGACAGACGAGAAGAAGCTTAAGAGAGAGACGGTGACGGTGTGGTGGGAGCGGGAGTAAATAAAGCGGCGTTTCTGCCGCCACTGACGTCAACGAATGGGGAGATGTGGCAAGCTCTGTGGCAAAACTATTCGCATAAATCCATGCAATTATCAAACAATAACTGAAAATTTACCTCTCTTTTTCGGGGGGGTTTTTTCTATTGTTTATTGTATATGCACACAAATACGTATGCACCTCTGCATACACCAAAACACACACACACACACACACACACACACATATAAATATGCACTTTACAGTAGTTTTTTTTCTTTTTCTATCAACTTTGGGCACCGCAAAAATGAAAACAATATTTTGAAAGGAAGGCGAATTAACACATACTTATCGATTGGCGATTTTCCTCGAGTTAACAGTTTAAAGATTTTTGGATTTCAAACGCGATTTTTGGTTTCGGGAAAAGTAAAAAAAAAACAAGAAAATAATTTTGTTTGTGTGATTTTTGTTGGCTACTAAGCTTACTGTTAATTTGCCATTCACCCTAGGACGGGATGAGCAGTGTGTACACAGCTCTAGCGGTTATGTTCCAACAGTGATGCGCCATTGTTGCGCGCCAAAGCTATTTTTAAAAGAAGTATTTTAAACGAGTTTACTTAAATTGCTATGAATTGTAATAAAGGAGTCCTTAAAACCACAGCAAAGTGATTTTTCTTATAAATTCTGCCACATTTTACACAAACATTCTGTGAATTTTAGTATATGAGTAACAGTTTATGGATGTACAGAAACTGCGCATCACTAATGGTCCTATTCCAGTACTCCAAATACCGGTTAATATTGTTCATAAATAGAATGATGTAATATCAGAGTATAAAAAGAATTAATTGTTTTTCTACTGCTGAGCTGCATGTGTTTATTGTTGGTCTATTCACAATTAACTTGAAATATAGTGGAATATCACCAAAAAGCGTTTCAAAATAAAACGGCCATAAGTTCCGTTTGTCGCACAACAAACGAATACCCTGCTCATCTGATCTGGCATCGCTACACATTTTCAGGGCTGTATTTAAGCAATCGAGTATGGCAACGCCAATTACATTTACGTTTTGTGCTTTTTTACATTGACCTTTTCTTTGTTGAAACATTATTTTATAAATAATCAAATGAAAATGCGTACTTAAACTAAGTTGTATTGTAGAAAATAGATTCATCTATCGTATAAAATTATATTTTTAGTGCTGAATATCCTAGGTACTTGGCAATATTAAACCGAACATCAAAATTGAGAAATATGTTGGTCACACAAATTCGATGTAAACAAAAAATCGTAAGAAAAAAGAACAGACAAAAACAGACATCACAACTCGAAAGGCACAAAACAAAACGCAGAGACCGTCAAAATTTTGCGTACATTTCATAAATTATTACTGGAGTCTGCACTCAATTGCAGGGGCATTGCGGCGTTGACGGTGGGCATGGAGTTGGACATGGCGGAGCCGCCTGTCGGCAGTCCCGCCACGGAGGCCGGCATGGCAGCAGAAACAGCCGGTGATTCGCCGGAGAAAGCAAAGAAAGTGCAGAAAGAGTGTGCAAATGGTGAGGGCGCAAGCGAAACATAATGAATGGCTAATAAATTAATCTAATTCCCCAAAAAGGTACAGGCTCTGGCTCGAGCTCGGCGTCAGGTTCGGGTCCACCCTCGCCGGAGCAGACGTGGCGCGGGGTGCCCATTGAGGATATACACCGTGGTCTGCCGCTGTTCCAGCTGGAGCATTTGTGTGCCGTGTCACCCAATGGCCTGCATCGCGTGATGCACAAGCATCCCATACGCGGCGAGGCAATGGATGTGCCGCCGCGTCCGTTCAAGGGCGCCGGCAAATGGGACTCGGACCATGTGCGTCTGCCCTGCGCCCCGGAGAGCAAATATCCGCGCGACAATGGCGATGGCAGCAGCACGATTGGCTCGCGCTGGGAGATGATCGAGCGGGCGCTGCTGCAGCCGATTGCCAGCAGCGAGCAGCTCCAGGAGGCGATACTCTCGTACAACACGACGTACAAGGGCAAGTGGAACTTTCGGGCGCTGCACCAGCTGCTCGAGGAGGAGCTGGACGAGAGCGAGACGAAGGTGTTCTTCGAGGATCTGCTGCCACGCATCATTCGTCTGGCCCTGCGCCTGCCCGACATCGTGCAGGCCTCCCTGCCCCTGCTGAAGCAGCATACGAACGGCACGATTACGCTCACCCAGCAGCAGATCTCGTGCCTGCTGGCCAATGCCTTTCTATGCACCTATCCGCGCCGCAACACACTCAAGCCCAAGTCGGAGTACAGCACCTTTCCGGACATCAATTTCAATAGGTAAGAGAGATTTTCGCTACCCATCATTTGGAAGATTCAAGCGCCTGTCTGTCTCGTTCTTCCTACCTCCACAGGCTCTACCAATCATCGGGTGCTGCCGTGCTGGAGAAGCTCAAGTGCATTATGCACTATTTCCGTCGCGTCTGCCCCACGGAACGGGATGGCAGCAATGTGCCCACCGGCTGTGTGACATTTCTGCGCCGCAGCATCGAGCCGGATCAAACGACAATTTGGAATGAGGTTGCACAGTCGCTGGGCGACGTGCCGCTGCATGTGAATGCGGCCGGAACGATTGAGGACCAGGGCGTGGGCCTGCTGCAGGTGGATTTCGCGAACAAGTATCTGGGCGGCGGCGTACTCGGCCATGGCTGTGTGCAGGAGGAGATCCGTTTTGTCATTTGCCCGGAACTCTTGGTCAGCAAGCTCTTCACGGAGTCGCTGCGTCCCACAGAGGCGCTGCTGGTGCTCGGTGCGGAGCGCTATAGCAACTACACGGGCTATGCGGGCACCTTCAGCTGGTCCGGCAATCACGAGGATGTGACGCCGCGTGACAGTTCGCGACGCCGCCAGACGGCAATTGTGGCCATCGATGCGCTGCAGTTTGCCAATGCCGCACAGCAGTTTCGGGAAGATCTGGTGGAGCGTGAGCTGAACAAGGCACATGTCGGCTTCATGCACACGCTGTCGGGCGATCCGCCGGGCGTGGCCACGGGCAATTGGGGCTGCGGTGCCTTTGGCGGCGATGCTCGCCTCAAGTCGCTGCTGCAGCTGATGGTCTGTGCCACATTGCGCCGCCCGCTGGCCTACTACACCTTCGGCAATGTGCGGCTGCGCGACGAGCTGCACGAGATGTGGCAACTGTTCCGCAGCCAGGGCACCACCGTGCGTCAGCTCTGGACCGTGCTGCGTCGCTACGACTACAGTCTGCGCGCCAATCCTCCGTCGTCGTCCAGCCAGCCGGCGCCCAAGCCAAATCTCTACGACTATATACGCGATGAGCTGAAGAAGAAAACGCCGCCCTCATCGTCGGGCTCCACGCCGCAGCCAAGCAAAAAGCTGAACACCGGCAGCAATGCGCAGAGTCCAGATCTGTTTGCCTCGCAGGACGAATCGACATGCTCGCCGGCCGCCCTGCTGCTCTCCGACGACGAAGAAGCCAATGCCATGATGATGGCCGCCAGCCTGGAGGCCACGACCAGCGAGTGCGGCCACGCGGGAGCAGTAGCAGCAGCAGCAGCAGGTGCAGTCGGAGCAGTAGGAGCAATAGCGGCTGCAGCTGCAGCTGGAGGCAGCTCACCCCCAAAGGCTGGTGGTGGTGCTTCTAAAATGCGGCAGCAGACACTGCTGGATATGCTAGACAGCCACTACGATCAGGGCCAGGCCTCAAAGCGTCCGCGCCCGCCACACAGCGGCTCCACGGGCCAAGGCCCAGCCAAGAGTCGCAAGGAAAACGAGGACAATGGGGAGCCCACACCAAGTTAAATGGGGTGTGGGGGGTGCAGTGCGTAGCGGATTTTCACTAAGTGATATTATGCTAAAAGATCTACAAGACGCAACGAGTGGAAAAGAGATGGTGTGTGTGAGAGAGAGAGAGAGAGAGAGAACACGAACTCCAAACTGTTTAGAGAGCAAATGCCTCTATAGGGTAAACGAATGTATTGGGGCAGATGAGGGTAGAGGCTAGCGGCTACACTCTACTTACATTAAGCTAAAGTACACTATACTACCCACAAAACTACACTATACTACACTACACCCAAAGCTACACTATACAACCCCCAAAACTACACTACACTACACTATACTAAACCCAAAACTAGACAGACTGAACGTTGAGTGTCGCATCAGGCTCACTTAGCGCAGTTTAAGAGTTTCTTACGCGAAGAAGAGATATCTATTGGAAATAGTAGATCCATCTTATACTCTCTCCCTCTCTCGCTACCTCTCTCTCTCTAGCATTGTCTAAAATTAGAAGCAAACTTCACTCACACAAAGAGTTTTAGAACTTTTCCCAAAATGTTTTTGTTTTTATCTCTAAAATCATTTAGATAAAATGTAGAAAAAACCAAATTATAAAACCCAATAGCTATATACAGTTACATAGCATACATAATACATAGCTACTACATACATAGCATACATAATACATAGCTACTACATACATAATATATACATAGCTACTACATACATAATATAAACGTAGAATGTATAGAAATTTAGTAAAATGTTTTTTTTTTTTTTTTTTTCATTAATTGTTGTGAACCTTTAACGATCCATAAACTTTATTCATTTAGTAGTAGTAGTAGTAGTAGATAGATACACACACATGTTGTACACACACACACCCACAAACGACACCAACAACAACAACAAGAACAGCAACAACAACAACAACGATAACATATATAAAAAAAAATAGAAGCATATAGCATATGAATATATCTAGATATATGGTTAAATCAATAATGATTGCGTCGCTTATTGGAGGGACAATACTCGGCATATTCCTCCCAGGTACAGCCAGCCTTGGTGCAGCATTCATTGGTGATCGATGGCGCATTGGAGCGACGTGTCCTCAGGAACATATTGGCAAAGTTCACATGCAGCCAAGTCGATGGGGGTGTGCCAGCTGAAAAAGTAATACAAATAGATAATACTGGAGCTATTCGATCAACTTACGTTTTGAGGCGTAGCTCTGCTTGATCCAGGCCTCATCGTTGCCCGTCCGCTTGCGATTGCGTCGCGTTAGCCGATAAATATCCTTCTCGCAGGCCCAGTACAACTGACGGATTAGCTTATCGCGGCAACGGGAATGCGTCTCCTCATGCCACACATTCTCCCAGTCCGACTGTGAGCTGGAAAATATATAGTATAGTACACTAGTCTTTAACACTTGGAAATTGTTTAATAAATTTAGAAATTCTTGTTAAATTTTGTCTGTTCAATCTTATGTAACCTTTGCCCTCTGCCTTTGCCCTTTAATTGAATTAAAATTGTTAATTTTCTTTGCATATTTGAAAGTTTCCTTGGAACTAACGAAAATAGTTTCAGAGAGAGCCACATAGAATGCATAGCGAACACTTTTATAGCTGCTAGCAGCATTTTGAACTATCCTATGTGAAAAATAACCCACGTAACTCGGGTATTCCTCCAGCGATTTGACTACAAATAGTTTTAAATTAATTAAAAGTGCTCAAGAAATCACTTTAAGTTGATTTTGGGTTAGTTCTAGCACAATTTCTAAGCAAATCTGCGCTTTTAATAAACAAAAAACACTAGACACAGTACTTTTATAGCTACCACAGGTGTGGCTACCTTCAGATACTTTGAAAAAAATAGATAAACTCACCGTTCACGAAATAGCAACTCGAGTCCCTCCTCGGTGTGATGCAGTGCATCGGAGGTTTGGACTAGCTGCAGCATGAACAGCAGCATGGTGCCGCATAGGGTCCAGTTCCTGGCACCCATGCCGCCACTCAGTGGTTGGCCCATGTTGAAATCTTTTGCCGGATCCTTGAGTGTCTTCTGCTGTATGTGCGGCTCACACAATGGCCGCGTGGCAACTGAACGTTTGGGCCGGTTTGCGTTCCGGTTTTGAAATATAGCCGGGGAGATGGCCACGACCGCGTTCTAAGGGTACGGTCAAGGCGGCGACGGCGGCGGCGGCCAACTGTCGGGCGTCTGCATAATTAAATGGGCTGACACCGCGCTTGCTATACGAGCTTATTTGAAGTAATGAGCTAGGTAACATGGCCACACCACACACACACCCCACACACACTCTACACACACTCACTAGCCCGTAGGTATAATGAAGAGCAACGGCAGCAATTGCGTGTGTCCTGCCTGTGCCGCTTATTGCCTTGTTTATTTGTGGTCCATCCAATTGGGGGGCCCCAAAGTCATTCTACCTATGTATGTATACCCTCCATCCTGCACTGCGCTGCTCTGCTCTGCTCCTGTTACCTGTTGCTTCTACTTGCTCTGACACTGATACTGTATACTGGATACTGTTGCTGTCCAGGGCAGTGGGGTTGGGGGGCGGGGGGTTAACAAAACAACATAAAATCGAACAACTTACGCTTGTTGCTCTTTGCCCCATAAAAATCGGTGTAGTGCTGTGTGCACTCGACGCGTGTTCTCATTTCGAAATTCGCATAAATTGTCCAATATTTGCACGAATTTCAATACACGACACCCCACACAATCTACGGGGACAGTGGTTGTAGCAAGTGCTAGAAGAGTAAAAGGGTATATTATGGGTATGTGTGTAACGCAGCGAAGGAAACGTTTCCGACGCCATAAAGTATGCGTTTTAAACAAAATTTTAATGCAGCTGTAAAGCAGAGTGATTCATTTTAGGTATCCAGTAAATATATTATATCATTTATATATCTAAAAGATTATTTATATATGTAGATTTCTTAGCTTAAAAATGAATTGCATTTATCATAGCTTACCTTTGACCTTCTCTGCAGTTTTCATTGCATTTCATTTGTAACCCACTGTTCCTGAAGCTGTATACCGCCCACACACATAGCGAGAGATATACAGGCTAGAGGTTAGACAATTGCTTAGCTAAATAATGTCACTGTTTACACATGTTGTACCAATTTATGCAGCACTATCCCACTAGATCTGGCCTACACCATCTACCAAATACCACCTAGCACCACCCTTTTTGTACCTTTCACGCCTGCAATTTCTCGGCTCAGTACTCAGTTGACTTTGCCAGTGTCTGGTTGGGCCAGGGCCACCTCCTCATATGTTCTTTAGTATTTTTTTTTTATATATTTTTTTGCAAGTGCTCAGTGGTCAGTGTAAGTACACACGTGTGTGTATGCTTTGGTTGTGTTTAACAGGCTGGAAAACAAATTTAAAAGCTTTAGCTATAAAATATCTACCAGTGTTGGCTAAGTCTGCAATAAAAAATACATTTTTATATTGATAGATATTTGCAGATGTCAAGGGTACAAATGTAATGTTCCCCAAATGAAATTGGTTTAATTTCTGATGATGATCCTTGACTGCGCCTAGGAGCATTTCTTGGGCTTCGCTTCCTAACTTATTTGAAACTTATTTAACCATTAAATATATATATAATTTTTTTAAAAATAAATTATACAATTTATATGCCAAGTTCGTGGACATTCCTTGCTTAAAATTCAAGCCAAAAACGAATTAAGAAATTGATGGCATATAGCAGCCGTTTATTATTTTTGAATCAATTGAATTAGCAATTCCGAGATAAAAAGACTTGGGAATTATAAGGGCGAACGTAACAGGCAAGGCAAGGAGAAAGAGCGAGACAGCAATGCAGTTTGTCTCTAAGCCTTTGGAAAAAAAAGAGTTGGGAATTAAAAAGTAAAACACGAACCAATTGCTGGCAACGCTTGAAAGGGTTTTGCATCCATATAAAAATCTATCAGCAGTCCTGCTATGAGCACTATATTGTTACATAATTAAATGCATCAGAATTAGAAAAAAAAAAAATATTTCTATTCATGCAAATTGAATGGGAGACTGTGATAAAGGCAAAGGAGTGAAATCCCAATCGACTGTTTTTTATCTCAGATTTCTTTCTATAAATATCAATTGTTAAGCTTTGAACATTTTTACTGCCAGAAAAATAGAAGAAAAAATAAAGAAAATAATTATTATTTATTATTTATAACCATCATTATACGTTCGATATTCATTCTACTTTACTTTAGCTGCAGCCACCATCTCATCCATCTCATGATGCAAAGTTTATTACAAAAATCTAAAATATATATATATTTTTTTAATTTGCGCAAAAAGTTTGGAACTTTTCCTCTAGCACCGAATTTTCTTTCTTTTATAGCTATTCATGGTTTGAAGACAGAAAGAAAGTCCCTGTCGGATGTTCCCAGTCGAAGGAAGGAGGCAGCACACATTAATATTTTGGAAAACTGCTGCCCCCCTCCTCCTCCTCTCTTTTGCATCGATCTCTATATCTAATGCTACGCATGCTCTACACCGGGAATCGAACCCAGACACGGACATGCGGCTCAAAACGGGCTCTCAACGCATTGAGCCATTGCCGTGGGCGAAATGTTAGCGGCAAAAGCGGTTTCTACTATGCTTATGTAGTTAGAGCTGCTTAATCCCATTTTAACACACTGTTAGCGGTATCTGTTACATGTCTCTGTTAGCGCACTGTGCTACCGCTCTCTGTGAACGCTTCCTTTTACTTTTACCACCCCGTGTTACCGATCTCTGTAACCGGTCTCTGTTAGCGCACCCTGTTATCTATCCATGTTATCGCTTTCTGTTATCCCATTCTGTACCACACTGAGCTACCGCTCTCTGTTAGCGCACCAAGTTACTTACTGTTAGACTTCTGCGATGTTAAACGTAAACTGAGTTCTGTTCGATCCTCGAAAATACTAGGCAGAACGGTTTCAACAGCAGCATTCGATTCATTGAACAGAGACAGAGCTCGAATTACGCTTGCAGCTGGGTCTGTGCTCCCTTCGACCACTTGATACCATTTTAATCTGCAAATTTTCCAATTAAAAGCTGCGCGTGCTCTCATAGAAGAAACAAAGATATTTAAATGAAAACACTGAACAGTTAGAGGGTGAAGTTGGGCAGGGGAGGGTAGGGGAGACAGTAGCAGTTGCAGTGACGGAGATGGCCATCATTTGAAAGTGTCAAGAGACAAAGTGACTGAACAATTGACAAACTCTCGTCTGTTGTCTCGCTCTCCATTGTACCCACCCAGTCCACAGTTCACAGTACACACAGTACACAGTCCCTAGTCCCCAGTGCTCAGTCTCTAGTCCAGAGTCCGTAGTCCACAGTCCCTGGTTCACAGTCCCTACAACACAGTCCCTAGTTCACAGTCCCTAGTCCACAGTCCCTAGTCTAGAGTCCGCAGTCCAGAGTCCGCAGTCCGCAGTCCACAGTCCCTAGTGTCCCCTGGTCTTGGGTTCACAATTCATTCAATAAAATGCATGACAAGATGAGACAGAGAAGGAGGAATAGATAGTGCGAGCGAAAGAGTAAAAGAGCTGATGAAGAGGGGCATAAAATATTTTGCAACTTTGCCCCTTCCCTTCCCTTGCTTGCTTGCCACACACAAAAACCTCAATGAACGATAGCTATGAAAAAAATATGTGACCAGAGAAAACATTAAATTTATATGCATTTGCATTTGCATCGTTACTCGCTACTCGTTACTCGCTACTCGTTACTCGCTACTTTTATTTGCGTGCCAACACCGCGGGGCATGCCGCCATGGCCACTGACGTGACACTGCATTAAGGAATAATGTTGATCATCAATTTTGTTCGGTGTTTGATGGTGGGGCTCTTACTTTACCTGAATAATGAGCCACTGAGTCGAGCGGACTGATGGCATTGTTGCATGCAAAAAATGGAACGAAATTCGAATGGATGACACGCGGCAGTGTCCAGATAATGAGTTTTTTTTTTATAGAGCATATTCCATATTGTTCGATTGTTTTTTTTTTGGTTGTGTGCAGAAAGTCACATTATATTTATATGGAAATGAAAACTTTTCCCGCAGATTAACACATTTGTGGCTCTGTCATATAAAGATGGAATAATTCTAGAATTTTCTGGAGGCACTTTACAGAGCAAATCATTTATCTCTGGATATACAATATGTACCCCTCTCCACACAGTATGCCCTTGCTATTTGTATCACTTCAACAGTTCAGTTTCTCATACTTAACTGAAGTATTGAAAATAATATCCAAATTTACGGAATAATTTTGTTGCAATATATATTTCTGATATTACGTTTGCGACAATGGCCTTGGCCGGTAGTTATTATGCAGTTAGCTGTGGCGCCCATTTAAATTTCATAGCTGACTATCGTGAAGCCTTTGGCGAAGATTGCCTGGGTGCAGTGGGAATTCTCAACAAGGCGGCCGATGCCTGGCAGGGCCTAACACACGCACAGCGGAAGAAGTTCGAGTTGGTAAGACGAACAGCAAACAGTCGATTTTTGTTGGGCTCCTAAAGGTCTTTGTACCCATAGAAGCAATATCTGGAAGCACGCGACGCCGAATTGAAACGTGTGAAGAGCGGCGAGTCCAAAGATATGGTGTGGATCGAGCAGAAGGAAGCCTTTCGCAAGCTGGCACTGCGCGGCCAGGCCAAGTACAGGGCCAAGTGCGAGTTGGTCGAGTGGAAGTCTGGCAATAGCTTTGAGGGGGCATATGGGGCACAGTTGAAGGCGAACAATGTCTCGTTATTCAAATATAAATCCTGTCTATGCAGCATTTTGGGCTTTTTGCTGGGCTTCTGTCGTTCAAAGCGTCAGGCAGCAATATAATTTATGTTTAATAAAATGAAACTTGTCAATGAAATTTGAAGATTTTTGTGTACTACTTGATGTAGGATCATAGATGCTAAATGGTAGAGGATTACAGGCATGAGGATTGAGGGAGAGCTGCTGCCTGCCAAGCTACTAGGTTGCTCCCAAGTGGGGGGCGGTAAGTATGAGCTATAAATTGTTTAAAAACATAAACAGATTTTCTATATCTCTCTCCACAGATTCAACCCCGAAACAAATAATGAGACCTCGATGCGTACACAGATTCATTAATTTTTCATTTTTTTTATTTAACACAATGAACAAATTTTATTGTATAGTGTACATATACATTCCATATACGCATACAATATCTTTTGCTGATTTTCCTTTTTGTTTTTTTCTTCTTATCTTAGCTAATTTTTTATTTATTTAGTTTTGCAGAACGTAAGAAAATAACTTAAATTAAACAAAAAAAAACATTATACAGAAACTGTATTATTTTTATTTATTTATTTATATTTTTTGGCGATAGTTTGTGTGTTTGCTAGGCGGCTAGTGAATACCCTATACTCAAGCGGGCACATACACATACACATATATATTTATAATAGAGGAAAAAAAAAAAAAAAAAAACTTACACACCTTTGAAGCTTAAGAACTACAATATTTTTAGTTAGTTATTTTAGTTAATTTTTTGTGTGTGTTTTTAAATTTGTTTTTTTTTGTCAAAAATTTTTGGTTTTTTGTCCCAGTTTTTTTTTTGGTTTTGTTCTAAATTCAAATACGTTTTTTTTCAATTCCACAACTGTGCTAGGAATGCAGTAGGACATACGTATATACATATGTAATAAATATACATATAGTAGATGCATTTAACAGAGACACACACAAACATATGTACTATATATATTGTAGATATCTCTATGGAGTTGCTCTCTCCAGTACCTCCAATACTCGTAATAATTACTGCCCATAAATAAGTGTCTCCCATATTTGTATTTTTTTTTTCCATCAATCAATCCATCTTATGTTACAGTTTTTTTTTTAATTCGGCAAGGCCGAAGCAAACGCAAAATAAATTAAATAAATAATTTAACAAAAATAATAATACAAATACACCTTTTCATTACCCCCATTTGCTTATTTAATAGTTAAGTACATACACAAATATATGCATAAATATTGTTGTATGTATAGCATTAATAATCTAGAATTTACATGATTAACTAATGGCGTAACATAAACATGTCCATGGATCAACAATAAACTAACTTTATGGGATATATTTTAGTTTGAAGCTCTGCAAGGAAAAACGACTGAAGGGACACCCTTTGCTGTCTGCTCAAACCAAAATCAAATCCAAATTGATTTTCTTTTTAGGGGCCCTAATTACTGGTACTGCCAGCTAAAGATAGCCTCTGCCTCATACGAGTATGCCCAAAAAAATGGCTGACTTAAATTAGCATTAAACGTTTTTATTGTAAAATTGAATAAGTAATCCCTGTTTGGGTGTAATGGCACGGATGAACGATTTAATTAGCATAAAGAGTGAATGAAAGGATTATACTCGTACACATACTCGTATTCATTTATGCAATTGAGCATTGAGTGTATGTATTTCGATTAGAAAATTTCAATTAGGACTTTTAGCGACTTTTTGTAGCTCAAAACAATTATCAAGTATAGCTACAAGTATATCCACAAAATATTATTTATGTATTCATATTAGTTTTCATCTTAATTACGTGTTCAATAATTTTCAATTATTTTTGTTGTTGTTGTTGTTGTGCTACTTTATCTATGTAATATAGTATGTGTATGTTATGGTGGTAATTGTATGCCCGAACATAAAAAACAATTAGGTTTGAAAAGTGTTCAATATAAATTGTCAATTGCCACTCGATAAATGTCTGATTTGTGTATTCTCTGCTCTGCTCTGGTTATGCAATTTCATTTCTGACTTTTTTCTGTGTGTTGGAAAAACATTTTCAGTTTTTTCTGTGTGTTGGAAATCCATTTTCAGTTTTTTTCTATGTGTTGGAAATCCATTTTCAGTTTTTTCTGTGTGTTGGAAATCCATTTTCAGTTTTTTCTGTGTGTTGGAAATCCATTTTCAGTTTTTTCTATGTGTTGGAAATCCATTTTCATGTTTTTCTGTGTGTTGGAAATCCATTTTCATGTTTTTCTGTGTGTTGGAAATCCATTTTCAGTTTTTTCTGTATGTTGGAATACCATTTTTACTGTTTTCTGTCTGTTGGAAATCCATTTTCAGTTATTTCTGTGTGTTGGAAATCCATTTTCAGTTTTTTCTGTGTGTTAGAAATCCATGTTCACCTTTTTCTGTGTGTTGGAAATCCATTTTCAGTTTTTTCTATGTGTTGGAAATCCATTTTCAGTTTTTTCTGTATGTAGGAATACCATTTTCCGTTTTTCTGTCTGTTGGAAATCCATTTTGAGTTATTTCTGTGTATTGGAATACCATTTTCACTTTTTTCTGTCTGTTGGAATACCATTTTCACTTTTTCTGTCTGTTGGAAATCCATTTTCACTTTTTTTCTGTCTGTTAGAAATCCATTTTCAGTTTGGGTTGCGTGTGTTGCAACTGCATGTGGGTGGGTGAGTGGAATTTTTTGTTAATTACGTTATATATGTATGTATATATTTCTGCTAGTAGTAAACGCTTAATGGCTAAATGACACTCATACACAGATAGAGAGAGAACAAACAGCAAAAACAGTACAGAAACCAAAGGATTGGCCAACTTCTGTTCTAGTAAATTTAGTTGCAGGCATTTCTCCATTAACATGGCCTTGCACTTAAATACTACTTTCATTTCAATTCATTTTCATTTGTTTTGTTTTGTCATCTCTTCTCTTTGCCTTTGCCTCTTTGCCATCAATCATCAATTTTTCTCTGCAAATTGAAATTTTTTCTGTCATTTCTTGTTTATTATTATTTTATTTTTTTATGAATTTTCTTTGGGTTTTTCTGTAGTTTTTCCTTTTGCTTGTTTTCCATTGTTGTGTAAATTTCATTTCAAACAATTGAATTGTAAGTTTCTTTTTATCAAATTTTTGTTTGCCTTTTGTTTTAATATTCTAATAATATTTTATTTTGTTTCTTATAAGCTTACTTCTCTAAAAGTTCAAAAAATTTCACACAGCGTCTTAGTTACTGATTTTCAATTAATAGCAATGGCAATCAATTCAAAAATTAATAAATTTACATAAATTAAACATACATAAATCAGCTTTAATGTAGTATAAAAATATTACTACATTTTGAAATAAAATATTACTATATTTTGAAATAAAGAAAATGTTGAATATTAATTTATAAAACTCACAAATAATAATCATATACATATAATATTTCTGATCTAATGTCTGTACTAAACTGATTTATGAAATTACATTAAGTAAATAACAAGGACAATTATATTCTCCTCTTGGACATAAATCATTTAATATATATTTTTATAAAAGTTTAATTGGTTGCGCCGCGTTCTCAGAATAATTAGTTGTATTTTGTTCTTATTTATTTGTATTTTTATTTGTAATTTTTATTAAATTTAAATTCAAATTTCCATTTCTTTTGGTTTGGACCAACATCATCATCATCCTCAAAACCAATCAATGCATTTAATTCTTCAGAGCTGTAAAATGGAGAGTAGAAATATTTGTCAAAAACTGAATTTTAAATTAAATTGCTGCCAAAACTCTGTACATAAATATATTTTGTTTTATTAATAATGTTAGCAAATGCTTTTGCAATTTGAATACAAATATGTATTAGCTTTTGCAGCAACTGTACTCAAACACTAACTTCACTACAATAGTTGAAGGTACCAAAATATATGTGAAATAAAAACTTTTTATGCTGTGCAGCTTTTTTATAAATTAAAAATATATGCCAAAACTGCTTTAATAAATTCAAATAAATTTTATAGTTATTTATTAAAAATGTAACAACCAAAAAGTGCAACTTTTAATTGTAAATTTTGTTGAACTTACCCGCTTAGAGCATTTCAATATTGGACGTTCCGTTGCCGGTTGCAGTGCGCGTGGTCTTTGTCGCCTGTTGATTGGTCAAAAGCGGCGGTGGGCTGCCACACCAGACCACCTAAAAAAATAAAATAAAATAAAATATAACTAGAGGTCCCAAAAAAAAGAGAAAGTACAGTGTGTAAACGGGGGTCTCACCTTGCGGAATGCCTTGCGAAAATTGTCAGAGAGAAAGGCATAGAGTATCGGATTGATGCACGAGTTGGTATAGGCCACCACATGTGATATGATCTGAATGATGACCGACAAGTGACTGCCGCCGTACAAGTTGAGCGCCTTTAAAACCAGTATGACCTTTTGTTTGTGGTGTGTTAAAGAGAGAGGTTATGTGTAGTAGATATACAGGAGTCATAGCCATATGTTTGGGCATTGATAAATGCAATTTGCACATCGAATGCCTCGAGTGTGTTGTGTTGGATTGTGTGTCACTGTGTGTAATTTCATTTGTAATTTGTAAGCACATTGATTTTGTGCAAACACTTTGAATGTCTGTCTGTCTCTCTGTCACTCTCTGTCTATATCTCTGTCTCTGTCTCTGTTGCAAGTTAAAGGAGAGAGTGTGCCAGCAGCAGCAGCTGCCGCCAGCTTTGGCCCTGGCTTATTAAACATTTCAGCAAATAAATTGCTCTCAATGGATGTTGGAATGGTGTTTGCCATGCTGGTGGGGTGTAGTACTACTCGTATTTGAATCACAAATGTCAATTAATTGCAACTATCCGAGCATCTTGGTTACTGTTTGCCAGCACATTTCAGCAGCAGCAGCAGCAGCACCAGCTGTTGCTCTCTACATCAAATTTGAAAGCACTTTGAATCCCTTAAGCAACTTAAAGTGTTTCCAAATTTGTGTGTGTATCATAATTGAAAGAGTTTTCGAAATAACAGCATGGTATGCATCTATTTTAAAGTGTCTGATGGTGCGCTGCACATGGGTGTTAATGGCATTTAGAGCCTTTTTTATTACTCCATATAAAAACTAGTAAAGCCCGCAGAGTTATAACTATATTTGAAGTTAAAGAATAAAGTTTAACATGACTCTCATATGAGAGTATTATATCCGTAGACATGGTGTACTTATCTAACAAAAATCGTTAGAATTGGTCAATTAATATATGCAGAATAATGGAAAAAAATAAATGAATTTTTCTATGAAATTATTTCTCTCCTTTTTTCCACTTCAAGCTACCTGTGAACCTAATCCTATCTGAACTATTCAGTGTATACTATATGGTATATATGTGTGTGTGTAAATTTACATGAATATTTGAGTACTTACATGTATGGGCAGCCAGCATATGGCGAATGCCAAAACGACAACAACTACCATTCGTGTGACACGTCGCTTTCCCTTGCTGCAAGTGAAAAAGAGACATCAATATATGTACTATATAGGGAGGGAAGGGTGTGGGGATATTGTGCATAAATTATGGCAAAGTTTAGTTTTTACGAATGCAAAATTGCATGCGCCGCTCTTTGATTTATGAACTAGCCATGCGAATGGTGTCCGTGTTCTTATGGGCACTTTATTTCGAGGCACTGTATGTACAATTTAACTTTAATTTCTGGCAATCAAAACTGTATAAAATATGTAGGTTGCAACGCTCCTGAAATTTCCACTTTTTCTCTAACTCTTTTTGCTCCTCCATTTACGTGACTTTTGGCTTGAATTTCCGTTTAATAATTAAATCATTGCTTTATGTTGCAACTTTTCTATTTGGCCATCAGTTAAAATTATTTCACTTATGATAAAAACAAACTTGGCCAAAGTATTTGCAAAGTTGGAGGCCATTTTCTTGTCGAAGTTCGTGTCGGAGTGAAGTTTTCCAGCTCGAACTACTAGTAGTTGGGGGGAATTGTGGAAAGTTTCGCTTAAAATTGATGGCTGGTGACCCCGATCACGTTGTATGCATTTGTGGCCATGCTTTTCCCCCCTGTTCAATTCAGTTTGAATTTCTCGCAAAACTTTGCTTTAGCATTAAAGCATTAAATATTAAACTTTTAATTAGTTTGTGACTAAAAAACAAAGTAGCTTTAAAGTAATAATTGGTTGACCTCGATTAGCGGTGACTTTTTGACTGGCTCTAGTGTTTTTCTTCTAATTATTAAGTTGTAAATAAATGTACCATTTGCTTTTATTACTAACTGTTTAGCTAAATTTTGCATAGCTCCAATTTGTATATTTTATGTGCTACAAAATTCTTTGGCTATGTATATTTTTTTTTGGTGACCCCTGATGCTGTCCTTTTATGAATAAAATTATTGCAAAATAAACAGCAAATGTTGTCACATAAAAGCCTCAGCCTCAGTCCCCGCTTCAATGGTTTTTTCCTTTTGCTTTTGCTATTATTACACAGAGCTGGGGCCTCATTCTCTCATTCTCTGGGGAAGTATCGCTCATGCGGGGGCGGCTTTTATACCATTGACCCCAGCGGTGCAGGGGCACTTAAAAATGTATGAGCCTCCTCCCTGCCGCCTCTAGTCTAATAAAAAGGCATTCATCATGGTCCGTAGCCTTGGTCGCAGGTGCGTCGGCCAGCAAATTCCCTACCATTCTGTCTAAGGCAGCTCGGCACATGGCGCGTATACTTGATATCCATGTGGGGTGTATGTTTGTCTGTGTGTGGTTTTGGTATTGGTGGGTCTCTCAGCCCCTATAGAGCGTTTACTCACCGTGACTCAGCGGATGGCTTGCAGCCAGGAGCACTTTTCCACAGACGCGCCAACATGCCCATATAGAGGAAGCAAATCAGCGTCAAGGGTGCCACATACGATGATAAGAAGAAGGAAACCTGCAACAAAGAAGTGAAAGAAATATAGTATAGAGTATAGTTTGGGCTATGAGACCAAAAAAAGCAAAGTCATACTGAAGCCTCGACACAGATTTGGCATTAGTTTTAATTGCATTTAGCCATACACACACACACACACACGGGTACCGGAATGCGTTCAACAATGGTGAAAGTTTTCTGCCCTGCCCAGTGGCCACTCAATGAACACAATTAAGGGCTGCTTCTGGGCATAAATGTTGGCCACATTTTCTTGGTTAACAGATAGAACAAGTGATGGGTATGGTAGGAGTGTGGGCATGGGCCTGGGGCACAACTTGGAGTAAAGTTTTGCTGTTCAACAGAGATTTGAGGTAAGAGTTGGAATTAAGTTGAGTTTGGCAATTGTTTGATGGTTTTTGCTGCTTAAGAATGAATGTCTTAACAATTGCTTTTCCATTTAAATGCACTAATTAATTCAATAAACGCTGGATAGCCATTTAATAGACGCTTTCATATGATTTAGCAGGCATTTTGTGGGGCCAACATTTAATTGCCTTAAATTTAATTAATAGTTTTAGTTAGTTTAAGCTGTTTGTATATAACATTTTAGGCACATCCAGTCTAGCTGATATAAGTCTAAATTGTTGATCTACTAGGCACATATATTCTACCCCGAAATGTATATTTTAAGTCTATATTTTAAACCAGTTTTAACGTTTGCAAATCGCTGCTCAAATTACTGAATAAACAAATAATTAAGTGCAAAATGCCTGAAAATATATGTACATACATCAACCTCTGGTACTTATCATTTTTATCTGGGTTTTGCTCATTTTTTTACTCATTTTTTGACTGTGTTTTGCTCATTTTTTTGCACTCAGTTTTTGTTTGTGCCTTGAGCACATTTTTCCGTTTTGTGTGTATGTTTTTTGCTCGACTGTTCATATTATTATTATTATTATTATTATTTCTTTTCATGTCTGTTTTTCTGTTCGAAGGTTTTTGCCTGTACCATCTGCCGGGCACTGTCAGCGGCTTTTGTTTTTCTTTTTATTTGCATTCGAATTGTGAAAAGCGCTGACCCGTATGGCTGCCCAGATACCAGAAATGAGTACCAGACAGGCAGTTCCAACCGCCAAGCTGTTCCGCTGCCCCAGTCGCTTGCCAGCAGCTGCCACGCTGCCACTCGCTGGCCACCAGCTGCCTTGCCCCGCTGCCACTTGCTGGCCACCAGCGCTAAGCCTCAGTTGCAGCAGACAACAAAAAAATATGATACATGTCTGTGTATTTATATATAGTACAATATATATATATAGTGGGGAGATAATATATAAATATGCTGAATGGATTTGTTGAATGGTGGAAATCGCTTGAATGTTGCAGAGAATTCTTTGCCACAGATATCAATTCAGACAATAAAAAGGGAGCACACCGAGTAGTCATTCGATGAATCAATGAATCAAGCAATGAATACCCCATAAAAAGTAGTAATGGAATAATAACTCTGTTACGATCGGTAGTGAATTCTTAATGAACTTTTACGTTGCTCAACACTGAGTTGAATATATGTACGTAAGTTTGAGCAATGAATGGACTATGAATCGGTATGCGAAGTGCCAATAAATCATTGAAGGAGCAATAAAACCAATAAGTATCGTGGTATGAATCATAGCCACAGAAACTATGTATCAGATATATGTAGGAAAAAAACTATATGAATGGGCATAACCATTCCTAGATGTTTTAATGGGTTGCAGCTCGTATACTTCTGCCCAATTTTATAGCACATTTAGCATGGCAAAAGTTGATGAAATTTTAAGCCTTACTTAACTTTTTCATGCCCCAAATGGTGGCCAAGAGCATTGGCATTTAAAACTGGCTTTCGGCTTTCAGTTTGGGTTCTGTGTGCGTCCCGTAAACGATATCCAATCAGCAGCTGCAGGCATCGCGGCTTCTTACGGATGAGCTACGCTGCGGATCCGGCAGGGAAGCGGCGGAGAGGGGGAGCTGCACGGCATTAAATTCATTTTGGAGGCGCCTCAAGTTTTCAAGTGGTTTTGGCTGCTTTCAGCCAAGTGTAAATGATTTAATGGGGGCCCAAGCCCGCCCAATAAATACAATAAAAAACGCACTCGAAGCTCGGCGCAAAAAAAAAAAAAATATGCACAAAGGTGCAAGTCGAAAATAAAATACATACATATGCACATACATACATAAATACACACACATACATATATATTCGTATAAATTGCGAAAAAGCGAACGAAATGAAAGCAGCAGGCAGCTGAAAGTAGAAGCTGAAAAAGGTAATGAAACGGAAAACGAACAGCAGAAAATACATAACAAACAGCAAGAGAGAGAATCAGAGTCAAAGTCTGTGCTGGGTTGGTGGAGGGGGGAATGGGGAAGGCAAACAGAAAAGGGACAGATGAAATCGCGCATGCCGCAATTGTTAATAATCGCTGCGACGCTGCTGCCACGCCATCACCTTCATTGGGCAACCCGCACCACCCGCAACCGTCTCCTTCTTCTCCACTCTCTGTGCTGCGAGACGCATTCATTCATATTCAGAAAGAGAGAGAGGGAGGGAGAGCGAGAGATTGAGAGGGGTAATGCCTGACAGCTATGGAATCGAAATCACTTTGTTGGGCTTACGATTACCTACCTACCCTACCCCGTGGCAAGCCATGGCCAATGAACATGTCGTTTGTTATCAACAACGACAACGACAAACGGGAACGGGAACACAAGGCCATGCCCGAAGACTGACATAATCCCCATTGACACATCTGGGGCACATGTAGCCCCCGGTTCTGAGCTTAATGATGCCGCCCTTCGATTCTTACTGCTTCCGTTTGTCAGTCAGTCAGTCAGTCAGTCACAGCGTCTGTCTTTTTTTTTTTGGTATTTTTTGATGCATTAATTAAAGTGTAAATTGCAAAAGGAAATTGTTTGTAATGCCAGTCAGGTCGGTACAATAATGTTAATGATATCTCGCGCCGGCGGGGGGGACGCGACTGTCGCTGATGCTGCAATTTATGGACACATTCAACCAAGAAAATGGGATTTATGCGCATTGTGTGTGTGCCTGACTGTACCCCCGCAGCTGTTTTATCTGCTATCCAGCGGCTTCTTATTGTTCACTAAGCGCAGCGACTGGGCGGCCGAGCGACTGAGGCTGGTCGAGCGGCGTTAAGTGTAGAAAGCTGATTGCTGTGAGAGCTGATAGTTCGGAAACTTTTTCGTTTGGCTGTCGTTAGGCATACGTTCCAAGGCTGAATGATGTGAGATGCAAAAGATTGTGTTTGGCACGTAGGCAAGCACATGTTTTTTGCAATGCGTTTGCGTGGCGGCGGCGTACAGCAGCAGCCAAAACGGAACATTTGTGTACACGTGTACGTGAGCGGCAGCGCACCGCCATTTTGTACACACAATAGAGTTAGTGGGGCGTGCCGAATTCTCATGTACAGTTATGTACAGTTATCGTAGTTCTTTATTCTGCGACTTTGTTCTAACATTCTTATCCGTTTCACTGATTCACTCATTTCGTTTGCTCTTTAAGCATTTCAAGTGTAAACTTTACACACGAGCATTGCCAGAGCAAATCATTAACAGACATTTGCGAAATAGTTTTTCTTTTACTATATATGCACATATACATTATATGTAGAGTTTTTGTCCTATTCCAGACACTGAATATATTTAAATATCTGCACAGAGTGTGAAGTTTGAGGAGTTTTGGAGCCTATCAACTTTGACAAGCGGCTCATAAAACTTCATTTCATGGCCGGCCACTTAGGCAATAGACTGAGATACATACAGATATTACACACACACACACACACTCAATGGATATATCGCTATGAAATTTTACAACACAATCGCAAAAAGGGGGGGCTGCACCGGGGGTCAATACATAAAAGTTACTAAAACTTTGAAAGGAAACTTTTATTTTTTTTTCAGCCTTTAAAGTTTATGCGAATCGCAATAAAAAGCCATAAACTAAAGTGTGTGCCATATAATAAATGGTTATATTTTTTTTTTTTTTTTTGGGCGCAGGGCAGCTACCTCATGCTCTACTCATAACTTGTTCATGGTTTAGCATAGCCACGAAAAATTGCGCCTGGGATTTGAAACATATTTGGATACAGCTGGGGGAGCAGCGCTGGCACTCTGCGAAATTAATCAACTTGCCGTTTCTTATGCTCAAATTAAATATTAAAATAAAAATAAATATAAAAACTGAGCGTTCAGAATCATTTTTAAATATATATTTTCATACAAATAATTATGTATATTGAAACTGTTAATTACTTGTGAATCAAAACTTATTGAACTTATTCTCTCGAATTTTATTTTCCATAAGATTTTCAGTAAAACGATGGGAACATTGTGAACTAAGGAAAGTGTACCCGGTTCTCAGTCAGTATATTTGTGACCTTATGATTTATGTGATGCGCTCCGCTTCTTCCCTTTCCATCCCAATCACATTGGGCCCGACCGCATGGAAGGGGGTAGCGTAGAAACTGAAGATTTATCTCTTCATTCTTCATGCTGATCAAGAATATATTTTCATACTTCATAAGGTCGAAAAGCTTTCATCTCTGCATTACACACATATCCATCTTGACTACAAAACTAACAAATCTCTCAAACTCCCGACCGCCGTGCATAAAAAATAGTCTCCAATCTAGACTTTCAATCTCGTTTAGTCTAGTCTAAAGATAAAGACTTTGATGCACTTGCAAACAAAAATTCAGGCAGCACTTCATTTCTGTACATTCCCTCCGTTTAACTCCCATTAATCGTATTCCATCGATTCCATTATATTAATTCATCAATTTTTCCCATATTTCTCATTCTCATTTACTCATCTCAAACCCACAAATTTTCGCATCTCTAAACAAAACAAAATGGTGTCATGAGCACATGCGGCGAATGCTGAGCAAATGCAAAAAAAAAAAAAAAAAACCATGCACGTCGCACCTTGAATACCCTAAAAACCATTTTTTGTTAATATGAAGTCAATTATGATATACACTTCAAGTCTATAAATGTACATATTTACATACGTTTATTCGATTGTTTATTTCTACATAAATGGTATATTCGCATATAAGGGATATTTACTAAATAAAGGTATTCTAATATTGTGACGCAAGCCTCTTACGAATGTGTCATATGACTCAAACAAAAGTCGGTGGTAAGGGAACGCAGAAAAAACCACGTGGAAAGAGCAAATTCGAAACTAACGGACTGGCCGAAGGTCATTGGTGCTGGAACAGCTGCAACAGAAAATTCAGCTGCAGAGATGAGATGATTATTGCTGATTGTTTAAAAGTTTATATTTATATGGTTGAAAATATATTCGCGTATAGTCGAATACATTTTGTAAATTTATATCCAAATTTTATTCCACCAGAATAAACATAAATATCAGAAAATTGCAATTTCTCATTTGACAAATAAAATATCGATTTCAATATCGGCCAGGTGGTACAAATTTAGTCTGTTCTTAAATCACCGATTTTTCATTTTGTTTCGGTATTATAAATTGCAAATGCCATAAAAAATATATTTATTATATTATATATTATTTAATAATAATCATATATAATTATATATATAAATATAAATATATAATATATATATTATATAATAATTATAATAATAATATAATATATAATCATATATTATACAAAATAATATATATAACTACAAAACTAAGAATATCCAACTAAAATATATACATTTCCGAACCCATACAAAGTTCATTCATGCTGCCCATCTCTGGTGAATGCGCATCTCTAGTTCTGGCAACATATGACGTGGCCTGGCAACAAGATGACGAGCAACAATGCCAAAAAAAAGTCGACGTCGGACTTCGTTTCAGCTGCAGGCGTTCTTTTCCTTTTCGTAGCTCGTAGAGACAACTTCTCCTTTAGTATTTGCTTGTAGTATTTGATTAGTCTTAAGTTGTAATATTTTTGAACCTATTCTATCTTTTGATTCGTACGATATCAAAAGAGTTCAGTTCGTTCGTTCGTTCGTTCGTTCGTTCTTTCGTTCGTTCGTTCGTTCTTTCGTTCGTTCGTTCGCAGGGAAACCCTTTGGTTCCTCCTAGCCCAGTGGTTGCTCTTGGCCCTGTGGGTTGGGGAGTTGGGGATTACCGTAGATGACCAGAAAGGCGCGGGCACGCGATATGGCCACGTTTATATTCGATATTGGTTCGGAAGCTAAACGGACAAATCACTTTTTTGGAGTCATCTCTCCAAAGGCTCTGTCTGATAGCTGCGACGTACAGTTTCGGGTTCTTTTTTAAATACCGAATTTTCTTTCTTTTATATATTTGTATTGAATCGTAATCGTAAATAATTTAAGTACCCATTGTTTGGTGATTTCTATTTAGAATTCTGTTGATTCCGTTACTTTCGTAGTAATAGCTTCAGTTATTTAATTCGTCCTCCTCATCGGCGTCATCTGGCAGAAAGGATTTTGGTATTTCGCAGCCAAAGTTGGCATTGTTATTCGCACAAAATGTGATCAGATGACGCCAATTGTCGTCGACGCTCAGGAGTTGGGGATTACCCTAGATGACCAGAAAGGCGCGTGCACGCGATATGGCCACGTTGAGGCGCTTCCGGCAGCGCACAAATCCGAGGGCCAGGTGGACGTCCTTGCAGAGAAGCGTTTCCGAGGCAGAATCCTTTGATCTCTTGGCACAAAGCTGCAAGGGGAAGTATCTTGTAGTAGTCCTTCCGCTTGCACTTGTACCATTTAAATCGTATTTTACAAGGAGAGTTTTGGTATATATTTTGAATACCCAATTTTCTTTTCTTTTATTTAACGAGAGTGCCTTCAATTTCACATGATAAGAGGTTTTTCATGAGCTTGTTGTTGAAAATGACCTGGCATTGTTTGTTTGCCAACTTTGGGCGTCCAATTTGTTGATTATTGTTCCCATTTGATTCGCTTATGTAGTCGCTGAAGGTGAATCCGCAATGCATTCCGCATTGTGTGAGAACCAATTTACACTTTCACATGCAAAAGCGCAGTCGACTGAATTGAACCGAAGTGAGTCGAATGAGCGAACTCCCAGCCGAAGTGGTCTTTGGCTAATGTGCACATGTGCACGTCGGCCCCAAGCATTCCTTTACTTGAATAAAATCATACGAACTGAGTTTATTCATCGCATCGTTACACTTAATCAATACGATCGTTGCTGATCGATCACCCGAAACAATGAGAACGAGCATGAACGGTGCATGGTGACTAGTGCATTAGTTATAAGGTATAACTTTGTAGCACTAGGAATAGTACAAATAATCAAAAAACGAAGGATGTGGCTGGACACACACAGTACGAGTGTTGTGACCGAAGACACTGGCTAAACGCCTGATGATTGCCGTCAAAGCAATCTTCCAGCAGAAGGGATCCCAGTCCAAGACCTAAGAAAAAACGCATACCCGAATAACTTGCAAAAAACTGTGAACAGTTATACCATGGTTTTGGAATTTCCTCCGATTACGATTCAATAAAAATATATAAAAGAAAAAATTCGGTATTCAATGCCCCCAAGCCAATACCGAATATAAAAGAAATAAAGTTCGGTATTCAATACCCCAAACCCAATATCGAATATAAAAAGAAATAAAATTCGGTATTGAAAAGAGCCCTTAACTCACCTTCCATAAAAATACTGGAATACTAGGAATTTCGCTAATTTTGTTTCTAAGGTAGTTAAACCCTTGGGAATTCTCCATCATAAGATAGTTCACTCTCTCATAAACGGAGTGATCTCTTGAAACACGGAAGCCGCAAATATTTTCTTGTGGTGCTTGGGGAAATAACTGTCAGAGTTATCCCCAGTGTGACCAAAGTACTTTTACCATTTATAGTTAGTATTTTTATATGTAGAGGTTAGGGATTGTTTAAATACCGAAAATTCTTTCTTTTATTTAAGATAATGGACGGGATGTAGTTTGGTATCATCTTAGGGGCTGTCCATATATTACGTTTCTTTTATAAATTCGATATTAAAATGGAAACTACATGTCCAGACAGATGACCAGAGGCTCTGTCTGATAGCTGCGACGTACAGTTTCGGGTTCTTTTTTAAATACCGAATTTTCTTTCTTTTATATATTTGTATTGAATCGTAATCGGAGGTAGTTTAGATATCCATTTGTTGTGATTTCTATTTAGAATTCTGTTGGATTCCGTTACTTTCGTAGTAATAGCTTCAGTTATTTAGTTCGTCTTCCTCATCGGTGTCATCTGGCACAAAATGTGATGAGATGACGCCAACTGTCGTCGACGCTCAGGAGTTGGGGATTACCCTAGATGACCAGAAAGGCGCGTACACGCGACATGGCCACGTTGAGGCGCTTCCGGCAGCGCACAAGTCCGAGGGCCAGGTGGACGTCCTTGGAGAGAAGCGTTTCCGAGGAGCGTTTCCTGACCTTGGCAGGATCTCTTGATCTCTTGGCACAAAGCTGCAGGGGGAAATATCTTGTAGTAGTCCTTCCGCTCGCACTTGTACCATTTATAGCGTATTTTACAAGTATTTTACAAGGAGAGTTTTGGTATATATTTTGAATACCCAATTTTCTTTCTTTTTATTTAACGAGAGTGCCTTCAATTTCACATGATAAGAGCTTTTTCATGAGCTTGTTGTTGGAAATGACCTGGCATTGGTTGTTTTGTGCCAACTTTGGGCGTCCAATTTGTTGATTATTGTTCCCATTTGATTCGCTTATGTAGTCGCTGAAGGTGAATCTGCAATGCATTCAGCATTGTGCGGAGAACCAATTTACACTTTCACATGCAAAAGCGCAGTCGACTGAATTGAACCGAAGTGAGTCGAATGAGCGAACTCCCAGCCGAAGTGGTCTTTGGCTAATGTGCACATGTGCACGTCGGCCCCAAGCATTCCTTTACTTGAATAAAATCATACGAACTGAGTTTATTCATCGCATCGTTACACTTAATCAATACGATCGTTGCTGATCGATCACCCGAAACAATGAGAACGAGCATGAACGGTGCATGGTGACTAGTGCATTAGTTATAAGGTATAACTTTGTAGCACTAGGAATAGTACAAATAATCAAAAAACGAAGGATGTGGCTGGACACACACAGTACGAGTGTTGTGACCGAAGACACTGGCTAAACGCCTGATGATTGCCGTCAAAGCAATCTTCCAGCAGAAGGGATCCCAGTCCAAGACCTAAGAAAAAAACGCATACCCGAATAACTTGCAAAAACTGTGAACAGTTATACCATGGTTTTGGAATTTCCTCCGATTACGATTCAATAAAAATATATAAAAGAAAAAAAATTCGGTATTCAATGCCCCCAAGCCAATACCGAATATAAAAGAAATAAAGTTCGGTATTCAATACCCCAAACCCAATATCGAATATAAAAGAAATAAAATTCGGTATTGAAAAGAGCCCTTAACTCACCTTCCATAAAAATACTGGAATACTAGGAATTTCGCTAATTTTGTTTCTAAGGTAGTTAAACCCTTGGGAATTCTCCATCATAAGATAGTTCACTCTCATAAACGGAGTGATCTCTTGAAACACGGAAGCCGCAAATATTTTCTTGTGGTGCTTGGGGAAATAACTGTCAGAGTTATCCCCAGTGTGACCAAAGTACTTTTTACCATTTATAGTTAGTATTTTTATATGTAGAGGTTAGGGATTGTTTAAATACCGAAAATTCTTTCTTTTATTTAAGATAATGGACGGGATGTAGTTTGGTATCATCTTAGGGGCTGTCCATATATTACGTTTTTCTTTTATAAATTCGATATTAAAATGGAAACTACATGTCCAGACAGATGACCAGAGGCTCTGTCTGATAGCTGCGACGTACAGTTTCGGGTTCTTTTTAAATACCGAATTTTCTTTCTTTTTATATATTTGTATTGAATCGTAATCGGAGGTAGTTTAGATATCCATTTGTTGTGATTTCTATTTAGAATTCTGTTGGATTCCGTTACTTTCGTAGTAATAGCTTCAGTTATTTAGTTCGTCTTCCTCATCGGTGTCATCTGGCACAAAATGTGATGAGATGACGCCAACTGTCGTCGACGCTCAGGAGTTGGGGATTACCCTAGATGACCAGAAAGGCGCGTACACGCGACATGGCCACGTTGAGGCGCTTCCGGCAGCGCACAAGTCCGAGGGCCAGGTGGACGTCCTTGGAGAGAAGCGTTTCCGAGGAGCGTTTCCTGACCTTGGCAGGATCTCTTGATCTCTTGGCACAAAGCTGCAGGGGGAAATATCTTGTAGTAGTCCTTCCGCTCGCACTTGTACCATTTATAGCAAGTATTTTACAAGGAGAGTTTTGGTATATATTTTGAATACCGAATTTTCTTTCTTTTATATTCGGCATTGGCTTGTCGAACTGTTCATCCAGTGCTTGTTGTTGGAAATGACCTGGCATTGGTTGTTTTGTGCCAACTTTGGGCGTCCAATTTGTTGATTATTGTTCCCATTTAATTCGCATATGTATGTGCTTCCCCGGTTGGAGCGGAATGGCTTGGTCAGCGCAAATGTAGTCGCTGAAGGTGAATCTGCAATGCATTCAGCATTGTGCGGAGAACCAATTTACACTTTCACATGCAAAAGCGCAGTCGACTGAATTGAACCGAAGTGAGTCGAATGTGCGAACTCCCAGCCGAAGTGCACATCGGCACCAAGCGTTCCTTTACTTGAATAAAATCATAGTAATTAGTTTTAGTAATTTAAGAGCGGACTTGCCGGAGCGACCTGCTGCTGCTGTTCCGACTCCAGCTGAAGGACATGGCCACAGGATGCCGCTTGGTGCTTTCCGTAATGCTAACATCATCCGTATCGTCACCACCAGCCCCTCTATGGCTTCCTTGCTCATACTGATGTCCGAAGTGGCATTGAAGAGGATTCTGCTTGCTGATTTCACCGCCGGAGTTTTCTTTCCGTTCCTGCTGTGGGAATGCGAAACGTTGCTCAAAAAGGAATCTCGGCCAGATGAAACCAAATGAGCTTCATGTCGTAGGGCTGGCCCAGCTCCTTGGAGTACACGGTGCGTGTGCTCTTGATTTTCCGCTCGAAATATTTCAGCAAATCCCCATCTCTAGTTCGTATGCCATCTCTAGTGCAAATGCAAATGGCCGTTACTGTCCATACCATCTCACTCACTCTCGCATACATGTGTTGTTGTCTGGCAGCGCAGCTGTGAGCTGATTTTTATTTTTCCTATAAAAGGCCGACGCCAGCGTGCCTCGCGTAGTCTCCCCATGGGATGTCTTTCCCTCTGGCAGATTGTCGGCTGTTTAAATCACTGACATAAGTGTTAAAATGTTAGCCGTTTTTGACGGAGAGTTCTCTATGGATGGAGAATACCTGAAGCTATTACTCCGACAGTAACGGACTGCAACAGAATTCTACATGGAACATCTCTCCAAGAAGGTCTCTTGTCCCTTTAGCTTACGATCCAATTCAAATATACCTTAAGAATAACTCTAGAATGGAGATAGAACATTTTGGTAAAAATGAGGCGCCAGGAACTGCGGCGCATCATCAGCCAAAATGGTGCAACGGTACCACTGAGCGGTACATATGTATATCCATATATTCCTAAACTCTCCTTGTAAAATACTTGCTATTAATGGTACAAGTGCGAGCGGAAGAACTATCAGAGCCCGTTGCTGCAGCTTTGGGCCGAGAGATCACAGCGTTTATGACGGAGAGTTCTTTAACGATGGAGAATTCCCGAAGCCATAACTACGACAGTAACGGAATGCAACAGAATTCTACATGGATCATCTCTCCAAGAAGGTCTCTTGTCCCTTTAGCTTCCGATCCAATTCAAATATACCTTAACTATAGCTCTAGAATGGAGAATGGAGATAGAACATTTTGGTAAAAATGAGGCGCTACCGTTCGACAGTAGTAAATCTAAATTAAGATTAAATTAAGATTATATATATAATAAATAGAATAATAAGTTAAGAGCTACGCTGCCTGAAAGCTAATTGCAGGGTGTACACTGTACAAGCATTTGAGTAAGGATAAATGTGTAGCAAAGATGGAATAGTAGCGGCATAAGAAGGATCTGCTGCTGGCGTTGAATCCGCAATGCATTCAGCATTGTGCGGAGAAGTGCACATTGAGAAAAAGTGCTTTTTAATTAGAATTAATGGCTCTACGACATATATTTGAACTATATATATGTACCTTGGGGCCCCTCTGGTCGAACTTCAGGTCGAAGCCCCCACGAACTTGAAATATCTTTCAAAGAAATTACCACTGAGAACATGTTTCGCTTCTGTTTTATATCAATTGCATTCGTATTGATAATGTGTAACGATGCGATGGTTTTATTCAAGTAAAGGAACGCTTGGTGCCGACGCACGTGCACATGTGTTAGCCGAAGACCACTTCGGCTGGGAGTTCGCACATTCGACTCGCTTCGGTTCAATTCAATCGACTGCGCTTTCGGCTGAGCCGAAGTAATGGACAACCGAAAAAAAAGAACGAGCGTGTAACGAAGGCACAGCTTGGTGGATCTTTTTAACGCTGAGCGAGTTGATTCGGCTGATTTGTATGTGCAAACATTTGTGCAATCACACCCAATGCCGCTCTTCGGACCCTGGCTATTATCTGTAAAGTCTAAAAGTCTTCGCGTACCCTGCACAAAAATGTAAATCTGAACTAAACATTTCGCTTTAATCAGTTCGAGGTCAGAGTTGACACTTCAAAAGTTCCGTCTTTGGCCAAAACTTTTACGCGAACCAACTCTTAACGCTCAAGACAACCATTTTGTATTATATTTTTTCTCTTTTTGAGTTTATTTTTTCGTCAGAGTTGCAGAAAGTTAAACACTTTTTTTGTTTCTTCCGCTTTGCCATTTCAATTCCAATCTTGTGCTCGCTCTCCTTTGTTCTACCATTCATATTCGCCTTTTGTTTACCCACCCTAGGACGCTCCAAGATACAATTTGTTTTATTTTTATGGCATCTTTACGATGACAACAATTTGGTCGTTAGTTTTCGTTTGTAGTATGACGGATGCGCGCGGGCACAAGTTTGATCCATTTTTATTTTATTACCCAGACAAGGAAAATGTCTGAGGCAGCGAACACACACAGACAGACAGACAGAAAGAGAGAGAGAGTGAGGCAAAGAGACGGAGAGAGAGAGAGAGGTAGAGCTGACCCTGACAATGATGGAGCACACAAAAAAAATGAAATCAAATACGAACCAAAAACAAGGATCATTTGCTGCTGCAGTTTTTTTTTGATAATAGAGTATCCCAAATGTGTTCTATATCCTTCTCGTGCTTTCCCAACCAATTGCGATTTATATGCATAGTCACTGAGTGGAAGGGGGGAGTGGAGGATACTTCCGTTTTCGTAACCATAACCGTACCGGTATTCGTGACATTGCCAGGAAAATGAGTCGAAATCGAAGCGAAATGTGTGCAATTTGCTGTGCCCTCCCCACCCCACTTTCCAACACTGGTGACATTCGGACGAGTGTCAACGGCCACCGCTTGACGAGTGCATATTAGCTGTGGGTAGGCAAGGCACTCACTCAACTGGCAGGCAGGAGGCTAGAGTATAAAGGGGAGTCAGTGAATCAGTCAGCTCGTGGCCCAGTGCCGTCATTCATTCAGTTCGTGGAATAGGAATAGGACGACAAAGCTCATTCATTGCCGGAGAACTCATTCACTCTGAGCTCCCCGAGCTGGTCTGGGTCTGGGTCTGGTCGGGGGCTGCTCCCTACTGCCAAACAACTGCGGCTTCCTGTGTAACATCCTTCCGGCATGAAATTGCTCTGACACGCTGACACGCCAGACAAGCCCCAACAGCACAGGGGCGTGCCCTTGAAGGGGTGGCGGGGTGTCACGAATTATATCATATACGATGGGAGTTGTAAGGGTGCGAGCGAGATAGGGTACGAGTGCTGAATTGATTAATACACAAAAGTTCGAGTAATAAACATAGCAAAACTGAAATGAAACCCTCCAAAAAAAAAAAATAAAAATAAATATGAGCAACTCAGCCAAACGGAAAAACCATTTCGGATAACGCTGATCTATGCGCGTGTGGGGCGCACTGGCCAGGGTCTGTCAGGGCATAATGATGATGGAATCGTACAGACCCAAAATGAAACCCATACCAGCTCCCTGCCCCCCCTCAATAGCTTGGGAAAATAATTGCAAAATACGGCACTGTACTCACGCGCCAGTGTGGCCATATCTAGGGTAGGGTAGGGCAGGGCAGGGCAGCACAGACGTCCGTGTGTGTGAGAGTGATGCCACCTGATTGAGTAGGGGAATGGATGATGGCCTCACCCAAGCGCAAGTACTATATTTGCCAGAAGTGCTTCCAACGAGTGGACAGACACACTGACTAAAAGTGCACGGCACAGTGGTCTAACATTTAGTTTTCAGTGCTGCTAGAGATATCAATTTAAAGTTGTAAATGTTTAGTCAAAGATTAGGCTAAGATAAAGGGTATGCTGTGACGTGCATATATACATAGGTATATCTCAGTCATCTTCTGTGGCCCTTTCTACAGCTCTCGACACACTGTATCGGCATGTTCTATGGGACATGTGCCCTCGCTCTATGGTTCCATGGTTCTTTGGTTCTTTGGTTGTGTGCTGATAGTATGTCACACACGCTGACAAGCTGTCGCTGCGAGTGGGAAAGTGGGGAAAGTCGTTGGGGCGACTCTGTGTGTGTGAGAGCTAAGTAGCAAATATATTGCAGTTGTGCCCGGGGGCAAGCACTGGAAAATATGACTTGATTTCAACAATAAGCGATCTACTTCAACAGCCACGACTGGTTGATTGCAGCCCCCTCCCAAGCCAAGGGGCGGGGGAGACTTACCTGAAAGCCAACTAGACTCCAAACATCTTCCTCGGTGGAGAATACACAGGCAGTGCCGGCGTTGCCACGATACTGATAGTTGCGCACCGAATGCGATAAAGCAACGGGAATCGCTGTTGTCACAATCGTTATCCAGGCACACATGATGGCTCTAAGGATACAGATACAAAGATACAAAAGTAGATATTAATAAATGAGAGCGAGTAACTAATAATGAATTAGATCAAGCTGAAAATGAAGTAGGGCGAAATTAATAAGCACTGAGAGGGCTTGAAGGGTTTCAACATTAATTCAAAACGTTGCCTTAAGGAAGTAGATGTTGAGGAATAAACTCTTTAAGGTCTGAGAATTCCGAAACCCCTTTAAAAAGACAGACGCATGCAATACGGTTGGTTGGTTGCATTCAAGCAGCCAACTCCCTTCACTCTGCCTATGGGCATATATTCATATTCATATTCACATAACAATGAATGACAATGGGCCAAAGGCACTGACACTGACAGTGGCACTGGCAGAGACAGGCAGGCTGCTGGTAGTAATACTGCAGGGCAAAGGTTAGAGGCCAAGGCATACATAGAGTAGAGTAGAGTACTGCGCTTTGGGTTGTAGGCAAAGCAAGCTAATTACGAGGCCAGAACAAATTGATGCAATTACTCTAGATGATGTGGGGCACGTGTGGCTAGGAGGGCACACTCTAGGGTTGGATGGGTGGATGGGTGAATGGGTGTATGTTACTTACAGCGTAGCATTTCGCTCTGTGCGCAGTGACATGCTCGTCACTGGATGTACAACGGCCAGGAAGCGATCAAAGGACATCAGCACCAATGTATAAACACTGCAACAAACGGACGGGGGGTTTAGGCACATAACTTAAAGCATATAGCATATATGTATGTGGGTTGGAATATATATACACACCTGCAGTGGCAGGTAACCACAATCATATACTGGACAAACTTGCACCACATATTCCCAAACGGCCATTCGGGCAGCACGTAATCGGTGGCCGTGAATGGCACACAGAATATGACAAATAGGATATCGGAGACGGCCAGGTTGATTATCAGCAGATTGGTGGTCGAGCGCATCTGCTGGTTGGCAACCACAACTGCAAAACAGGCAAAACAGAAATTGGTTTAGTTATATGTACATATATGTGATTAATTAGTTGGTTAATGGGTAAGACATTGGCCTCAAAGGCGTCTCAAAGCACTAAGAATTCTAAATACTAAATTCGTATAATCGTAGCTTAAGGCTCTGCTTTGTATTGTAATTAATAATTCTAATGTTTATTATTGTTTGTTGAAATCTGAAATTGTTAAGCTAATTGAAAACTTATAATGTGGCAGCAACGTCTCGGCTCTGGCCAGCGTTTATTCATATTTTTCTCTTTGCCCCCCCCCGCTTTAGCCACAAAGTTTTTTCTTTTCGACCAATTACGCGGACAAAGGGCTGGCAAACAGCAAAGACCAAGGAACCCAAGGACCCCGATCCCCACTGCTGTGCCCCCCACCATGACAGAGTATGACGATGTGTGTGTGTGTGTGAGTGGTGTGCTGTGAGAAGGGAGAGGAAATCGGTAAGCTGCAGGAACGGAGAGGAAACTGTGAAGCTGCAGGGGCGAGGAGGAAACTGTAAAGCTGCGGGGGTAAAGTAACGCTACGGGAGCAGCGAGGAAGCTGTGACGCTGCAGGGACGGAGAGGAGACTGTGAAGCTGCAGGAACGGCGAGGAGACTGGGAAGCTGCAGGGACGGCGAGGAATCTGCAGACAGGATGAGTGGGTCAGTGGGGAAAACGAGATCCTCCCATTGTTTTTGCCAACTTTTTGCCTGGTAGCTGAAGGGGGTAGCAAAATGGGTGTATTACTTTCTTGAGGCTTTATGTAACGCTCACATAAGAGTGTTCGATATACATATGTATGTATCTACTATGTATATACAGGGCATACTGAGTAGCTTGTTAAATACTTGTTAAATTGAACAAGAAAGTCTATAGATTAGATTGCAGTCTATAGGTCTATAGAATACGAATATGAATGGCATAGGTTTCTGATGTCAGAAATATGCAGAGATCCACCATAAGCTATGAGGTATTTTTGGTATCATATCCATATACATATACATATCCATCTAGAGCACAGCAAAAGAAATCAGAACAATTAGCGGAGTATCCTATAGTCGAAAGATCACCCCAAATCGTGGCTACTTGTTAGTTCCCCATTGCCCCTCCCTCGCTCTGCCTGTCTTACCTTTCTATCTCTCGTTTCATCGCTATGTTCAGCAGTATATGTTTATGTGTGTGTGTGTGTATTGTGTGTATATAGTGTGTGTTTGTGTGTGGCCCACTCAGTGCTTTTCTGCTTGGCCAAGGAGCCACTTGCAATTAGCTAGCAATTTATGTTTCTGCCATACAAAAGAAGCGTGACAAAGGCGGCATCAGAAGATGCCCCCAAAAAGAGAGCACACGAAGCAGGGGGAGGGAGGTAGAAATACCAAAGAGAGAGGGAGAGAGAAAGAGAGAGAGTAGCAGCAACACAGAAGAGGGTCAACGGTGTTGAACTGTAACAAAAGTTTTTGGTTCCTCCCTTCCCTGCACCCGCCACCCTCCTCTCACACACACACACACACACACACACACGCACACACACAGACACACACACACTCTGACAGCAGCGCAGTGCAGCGCTAAAGGGGGCAGCTGAAGATGAGCAGAAATGACGCAGACTTTCGCCACTCGCCAATGGATTGATGTGGCACAGGAAGAAGCCACCCAGCCAGACCCAAAGCCAAAGCGACACAAAAAATAATGTCAAAATGGCAACGGCAACAATCAAACAATGAAGGGGGCGGGTGGGTGGAAAAGGTCGCAGAAAAGCTGACAGGGGGGTGCCCCACAAGTGGCAAAGTCAAAGGAAATGGGGGAAATGTGTCGCGACAGCAAGGCAAACGCTTTTGACCGCAAATCAATTTCCTTTTCAAATATATATTTAGCGCAGAGTGTGCCCAAAGTGCCACCCTCCACCCCTCCCCGAAAAAGAAACGCCAAAATAAGCAGCAGCAGAGGGAGCAGCAGAAGGAGCAGTAGCTGAAGGAGCAGGAGCAGAAGGTGCAGTAGCAGGAGCAACAGAAGGAGCAACAGAAGGACCAGAAGCACCAGGAGCAACAGAAGGAGCAGGAGTAGCAGGAGCAATAGAAGGAGCAGGAGTAGCAGGAGTAGCAGTAGGAGCAGTAGCAGAAACGGCTGAAGGAGCAGTAGCTGGAGCAACAGAAGGAGCAGGGGCAACAGAAGGAGCAGTAGCAGGAGCAGGAGCAGAAGGAGCAGCAGCACCAGCAGGTAGGTAAAGGAAAAAGTGAAGCAACAGCAACTAGAGCAAGCAATAGGCATAAAAAACGTGAATAGGAATCAATAGCAATGACAACAAAGGCCAACCCAGCCCCAGCCCCATCACAGCCCCATCCCAGCACAGCACAAGCAAAAGCCAACAACATAAAAACAATAAATATATAGGGAACAAAAAAAATACATACAAATATATTTGGGTTACACGTGGAAAGTATGTACGGGTAAGAGTACTCTTATGTATATAAAGGCGGTGTACCCTTATATATATAAAGACGGTAGCCAGATGTGTGCCAGCTAGCCAAAACCCTCTACCAACGCTGATTTGTTACTCCTTCTCTGAGTATAGCTCTCTCTCTCTCTCTCCCTCGCTCTTTATAGTTTTTGGCACTTGACTTTGCATCTAAAGATATGTAGTTTATGTGCAGCATATTTTTTGGCACACACGAATTTGCAATAGTGCATTAGATATATATATGTACATACTGTATGTATAGTTAAACCATAAATGTGATTTGGAATAAGCTATATGGAGGTGTACCCAAGCAGACACAAAAACTTCACTTGAAAATCCTAAAATAATGTTATGACTGTGGGCATTAAATTTTGGTAAAATATTGATGGAAAATTCCATATCTGAAAGAACTTAAAGTGGTGACTGGACTGTACGTGAGAGACAGTACTTCTTTCAGAGCTACAGCTGGTACTATGTAGGTACTTCTAATCCCATTGCTACTGCTACTGATACTGCTACTGCCACTGCAGTGCACTGCTACTACTACTCCTACAGATACTTCTACTGTTACTGTTACTCCTACTGATACTGCTAATGCTACTGCTACTACTAATACTACTGCTGCTTATACTGCTACTGCTACTCCTACTCCTACTCCTACTGATACTGATACTGCTACTGCTACTGATACTGCTACTGCTACTGATACTGTTACTGTTACTCATACTGCTACTGCTACTCCTACTGCTACTGCTGCTTATACTGCTACTTCTACTGATACTGCTACTGCTACTCCTACTGCTACTGCTACTTCTACTGATACTGCTACTACAACTACTGGTACTCCTACTGATACTGCTACTGCTACTCCTACTGCTACTGATACTGCTACTCCTACTGATACTGCTACTGCTACTGTTACTGCTACTGCCACTGCAGTGCACTGCTACTACTACTACTACTACTACTTCTACTACTACTACTACTACTACTACTACTACTACTACTACTACTACTACTACTACTACTACTACTACTACCACTGCTACTCCTACTCCTACTTTCTACTGCTACTACTACTGCCACTGCTAATACTACTGCTACTTCTACTGATACTGCTACTACTACTACTGCTACTCCTACTTTCTACTGCTACTTCTACTGTTACTGCTACTGCTACCGCTACTCCCTCTGCTACTCCTACTTCTGTTGGTTTGTTTCTGACCATTATGGTTTTGGTACCATTACAAAGTGGCCTGCAAAGTGGGGCTTGTCTTGGGCATTATCAATTAACAGAAGAGGCAACAGACGGGCACACAGCACACACCCAAACGGATACGGATACAGTGTGTAAGTGTAACCCTTGGGGCTAACCAATTTTTTTGTGAGCGCAATGTTGACACACAAAAGCAGCAGCAGCTGGAGCAACAGCAACAGCAGCAGAAACAGAAAAAGCAGCAGCAACAGCAGCAGCAACACCAACTAAACAGCAACAGCAGCAACAACACCAACAGCAGTGCCAACAGCAACAGCCAAAAAAAAGGGTCTTCTTTTGCCAGCGTCCGGTTACGGTCTGGTATCCATGTTCGGGGCATTAACTTATTCCCCGTCATTAAAGGAAAAAAGTCTGCCATAATTTTTTGTTGGTTGCTGCTGCTGCTCAGAGGGGATTCAGAGGGGTATTCAAGTTCGAGTTTGGTTCGTCGTCTCTGCTGTTCTGTTTCTCGCTTGTCTGGGCTGGCATTTTGCAAAATAATAAAGTGTAGCATAATTTATGGCGCCCACAAAAGCGGCAAAAGGCGCCCAACAAAAACTTTTTCAAGCGCAACAAACAAACAAAAAAAACGAAGCGCTTGTTATTTAATGCCAATGCCAAGGGGAAGTGCAAAAAAAAGAAAACAGACAACCAAAATGTATGTGAGTCAGGGATACTCACATAAGCAAATAATCAGACAACACTCAGGCCAGTGTGTGCCCTAGACAGGATTTCCTACTCACACGCCCAGCCCGGGCATATAAATTCACTTTTATTGAACTTTAATGTCACTACCACAACCCCCCTCGGGGCGACTGTTATTGATG
The DNA here is from genome assembly GCA_009664405.1 of Drosophila bifasciata. Classification (NCBI taxonomy): domain Eukaryota; kingdom Metazoa; phylum Arthropoda; class Insecta; order Diptera; family Drosophilidae; genus Drosophila; species Drosophila bifasciata. The sequence continues at coordinate 36,580,516 of CM019041.1, forward strand.
CACTTCAAGTGTGCTTGCTGCTTTCTGCTTTTTGATTTAGTATGCAAATGGTTGAAAGTTTTCAGGTAACTTAACCTTAGGCCAACAGCCAGTGTTACCTGTTTGGCAGGTAACAAAAAGTTCTAAATGCTTTTTGGTGGGTTCTATTATTAAATGGAAATTTTTGCCCCTCCCCCTCTAATGCCACGGCTAATGGTAAGTTATGACGAGACATTTGGGCGGCCATTATTTATGCTTGTCATTAAAATATCCAAGAAAGTTTTCATTCTCATGGATTAATATGGCCATAAAATGCAAAAAGATTTTACTGCAGGAATTTCCTGCACATTTCTTAGTTATATTTACGGAAATTTCTGCTTAAAGTGGAGTTTTCTCCATTGTCAACAAGTGGGAAACTTTTTCCATTTTCACTATCCTTTCATCGCACCAGCTGAGGTTTCGTTTTTGCTTTCAAATGTTTTGGGTTTGGGTTCAAAATGTGCGCACAAAAGTATGCTATGAAAATGGCATTTAAAGCAACATATGGCTGCAACATATATTCGCCTGTGTGTGTGTGTGTGTGTGTGTGTGTGTGTGGGTTGTGCAAATTTACACACAAATCCACAAGGCGTACAAATTTATTATCCAGCGTTGATAGTGATAAAATTTACAACCAGCATTGAGTACATTGCCTAAAAGCAGGCAATACAAACACACACACACAGAGAGCAAGGGGACACCAAACAATACCCAAATGGGCCACACACACACACACACAGGCAATTGTGCGTGGGTCTTTCTCTGTCTCTGTGTCTCTGTCTTTGTCCCCGCTCCCCCCTGTACATTCGTCATATTTATGCTTTTTTTATGGGCCATGTACAATTTTATTGTTTTACTTTTCAATGCAATGTCTGTCGGGGCCTGCCGCACCCACACACACACACACACATACACGGGGTGTAGTGTTAGCAGAGCACCCGCAGAATACATGTGTAGAACATACCAACCAGGCCCCCCAAACTGGGTTGAAAGGGGGCCAAAGCTGTGTAAGAACAAAGGCTGTCAAACAGGTATAAAATGCCAGACAACATTCGAGGCTCAAGCTCCACACTGGTTATGCACTACCACCGATGATGATGTTCCCGTTAACGATTTCAATCAAAAATTCACAAGTTTTTGGCAGCTCTGCCTTGCCTCAAGGAGTAGCCTAATAATCTGGCTTGAGAGCTGTGTGAATCCTGCTAGCAGGCCAGCATTCACTCTGAGAGTTGCACCTCAAAATGGAACAAAATCCAGCTGAAAATTCTATCCTCGCAGGTTACAGTTTCTCTTTCTGCGCTTAGCCATATTTCGCCCGGTTTGATTTGGATCCATTCGGGAACATCTTTTTTGTATTTGCTAACTCTCTCCCCGTGTGTGTGTGTGTCCCTCCTTTGTCTTTACCATTCGCACACACTTGTGGCGCACTCTTGTCAACACATCTGCGTCCATGATGGCCATATGGCATCGCCTGACTGCTGCCTTCATTCATGGGCCAGGTATGTATTCTTCAGCCTCCATTCAGTCTCTCCCACACATCTAAGCACCTCCGGCACACGCTATTGCCTTTGGCCTTGGTTTCGGTGACCCGCCCCCCACCCCCAACTGGCAAGTGGCCGTCGCTGTCAGCTGTTCGATGCGAACATCCCATCAATAATCCAACAATGCAATGAAGAGAAGCTCAACGACACGAAGGCGACACATTTCTAGTCAAAGTTTTTCAAGAGGGAAAGCTGCTGGCTGGCTGCATTTCCCTTTAAGGAATGCCTGATTGATTGATTGATTGATTGATTGATGTTGTTGCTAATGTTGTTGTTGATTTGGTTGTTAATGCCAAAGTTGTTGGCAAATGTTTGAATGCTTTGGATACGAGTATTTATGTTGATTTTGCTATTGATGATGGCAAATGCAAGGGCAAGGCTAAAATACACACATGTATGTACATGTCAAGTGCATGTAGTTAACAATTTGAATGTACATAGCTTAATTATTGTAGGGTTAATCATTTATGCCAACTTGATTGCTGACTGACAATTGTTCTGCTGTTGAGCCAACATTATGGCCATTGCAATTCAATTGAGATGGGGAATAACTGTCAAATTCTGATGCTAAAACCACACAAAATAGTTTGAGAATATATATGTGGATTAGAACATATTTACACATGTACTCAGCACGAGATAAACATTAGTTTCAAAACCGCTTTGTGGTAATTTTTTTAAAGCTTTTAAAGATAATTTTATATAAGCTTTTATTGCAGTTTTAATTTAAGACTATTTCTGAAGATATATGGAGCCAAAGTTGACTTTTTATTGCATTTTTGCATTTTTTATTTGTGGCTAAAGATTCCCTAGAAGATTCTTTATTCCTGCAGATTTTGTTCAGCCAAAGTTGAACTTTTCTATCAGTTTGAATTGATTTTCTGTCACAGCTAGAGACTGACAAAAGACTGTTTAATAATTAATGCATTAATAATGTCAAATAAATAATAAAAATTCTGAATATTGTAGTACCATTTTGGGTAGAAATTCAGAAAATTATAGTACCACTTTGGGTACAAATTCAGAGATTGTAGCACCATTTTGGGTCCAAATTCAGAGATTGTAGTACCATTTTGGGTAAAAATTCTGAAAATTGTAGTACCATTTGAGTGACTGAAAATGAAACGCCAGAATAGACACAATTGTTTAGTGAAATGGAAGCTTAGATTTGCCAGCCCTTTGCGTACTTTTTTGCCTGTGAAGTGAGGCCAGGCATACCAGGCCTAATTGATCTATTCATCAGTGCCTTACAAAACAATTATTTAAGTACCGTATACCCTTTTTTTTGTGTGTTGTTTTGGCATGATTTCCAAACCATAGAAGTGCAAACAAATCATAGAACAGGGCGCCCACAGCTACTACTTGGCAGTACCCAAATAAATTCTTTTGTGCGCTCCGTTTCTATTCCGTTTTTCTCTCCATTTCCTTTTTGGGGCTGTTGTCATGTCTGGCATTAAAAATTTATTTGCATAGGCGGGGCAAATGAAGCGACCGACCGACGAAATCCCCCCGAAGAACTCACGATGAGGGGCGGCATTATTGTCCGGTTCTTACAACTCTCCAGATTGTGGAAATACTTAGGCCGGGAGGCGAGGGGGAAGAGCCAAGAGAACCAAGAAAAGGAACCCCACCCAGACAAAGGGACCCGGGTTTTGTCGTTCTATTTGTAACCGGATATTTATGTGAGAAAACAGGATGTACCTATCTCTCTCTCTCTCTCTGTCTCTTACTTTGTCTATGGCTGTGTGTCTTTGCGTGTGTTTGCTCATGAAAATTTAAATTAATTGCCTTAGTTAGGCAGCGACAACTGTACTTGTGTGTTCCCATGGCAATTGCACCCCAAAATATTCCTGCATATCCTTCCTAGCCTTCCTGCGTTCTGGCTCCATCATTTATGCACTTAATGGACCTAATGCTGGTACTAAGCAGAGGCAAAGGCTTAAGCCCCCGGCAGGCTTAAAACACACACAGATACACACACACACACACACACACATAGAGAGAGACTTTAATTGGATCATAAAACAAAGGTCCCTGTCGAAGATAACAGAACTCCAAGAGTTTGTTACTCGCAAAATTTTAATTGGGAATAAATTTCGATGCAATTAAAAGAGCAGCAGGAGCAGGAGAAACAGAAGCTGGAGCAGTAGCCAAGTATCTATCATAATGATCGGCCTGTGTGTGATTTCATTATGCAATAAATACAAGCCACTTCTTGGCAGAGGCTTAAAATTTCCCCAAATTACTTCACTTACTTTTGTGCCTGGTCATAACAATAGAATATCGAATGCTTATCGAATGCAAACAGGAAAATTTCATTGATTTATGGTGCAAGCCAAGGAGACGTGGCGAAGGCTTTTTCGATTGTAATTAAATCAACACTTAGTTCAGTGGCCCAAATTACTTCAACTTATGTGTTTGAGTGGCTCAAACTTGACTAACTTGTGGTATGGAGTGGCCCAAAACTTGCCTAACTTATGTGTTTGGGTGGGCCCAAAACTTGCCTAACTTATGTATTGGAAATTTGATTAACAGCTGAGGCATTAATATCTGTGCAAAATATTTGCAAAATTAATTGCATTTAGCAATGAAATTAATTAATTATTAAATAACAACTAAGATAAAGGCGAAAAAGGCTACAAAATAATGCAATTTTTGGGGAAATTTCTAATTCATGCGACGAAAAGCCGAAACAAATTGTTTACACTTAACCAGTCGGAAAATGCCAAGCCCCCGCTATGTTTTTGTGTTCTACTGTATATTGCAAATGGGAAACAGAAATAGAAATGGAAATATGGGTGGTGGGGCATAGAATACACACGAGTATGCATAGCATATTTTCAAGCGTATCGCCATAATAACAATAACAATAACAAAAAAAAGTGCACACAATTTACGGCTCGTGTCAATGCCATGGATGCCATGGATGGCCTTCAAATGCCGCATCGAATGGGTGGCAAAAAAAAAACACAGGTGTGAAACAGACGCCGCCGCCTCTTGCCACAATGCTCTACCTCGGGGCTACATGGCTATAGCTATGACGTTGGCTATGGCTATGACTATGGCTATAGCTATGGTTATAGCTATGGTTACAGCTATGGCTACAGCTATGGCTATAGCTATGGTTTTAGCTAGGCTACAGCTATGGCTATAGCTAGGCTACAGCTATGGCTATAGCTAGGCCCAAAGCTATGGCTACAGCTATGGCTACAGCTATAGCTATAGCTATGGCTATAGCTAGACTACAGCTAGGCTACAGCTAGGCTACAGCTATGGCTATGGCTATGACTACAACTATGGCTATAGCTATAGCTAAGACTACAGCTATGGCTATGGCTATAGCTACATCTATAGCTACAGCTACTGCTATGGCTATAGCTACATTTATGGCTATGGCTTTGGCTATGGGGATTTTTTGTATCGTTCTACCCCATCCCGCAACGAAATTGTATTACACTTTCATTTAAGTTGATTTTGTGGTTACATCTGTCCAACCGTTGAATCAAAAGGATACACAGAAACGTAGCGCAACAAAAAAGGCAAAAGGAGATAGCGAGAGGGAGAGTGAGAGAGAGTGAGAGAGATTGCGAAAGAGTAGTAAGCTGTGGCGAATGTGAAACATGTTTTCGGCTTGCGTTTTGCTGCTGCTTCTGCTTCTGTTTCTGTTTTTTTTTTTTTTGTCACCATCCAAATCAAATTTGTCAGCCTTGTCGGGGTAGCCGGACACGCCAGCAGCACAGGACGACAAACAAAAACTAAAAACGGGGAGCGACAAAAAAAAAAGGTAGAGAGAGTGTGAGAGTAGAGAGAGATAGAGAGAGAAAGGATTATGCCTGGGGACAGTGTCACGTTCGTGCTCGTCGGGCCAATTACAATTTTATAACAGAATTTTCGTGCTGGCTCCAGCACACCCCAGCAACACAGCTGCCTGTCCGGCACCCCAGCACCTTAGCACCCTTGATGCCAAAGCACCCCTAGCTGCCTCAGCAACACAGCTGCCCCAACTGCCTGCCCAGCTGACCAGCACCCCAGCTGCCTGCCCCAACTGCCTGCCCAGCACCCTAACTCCCCCGGCTAATATGATTTTGCTTGCTGCTCAAAAATACTTATATCCATGTCGCGCTGGCTGTCAAAGTGAAACTGTGTGTGTGTGTTGTGTGTGTGTGCTGTGTGTGTGTGTGTGTGCTGTGTGTGTGCTGTTTGTTGACAAAGGCTAATGCAAATTGAAGTGACAATGCGGTCCGACTACTATTCTCGCCTCGTGTTCGGAAAGCATAAATTATAATTAATCGTACACCAGCCCCCAAACCCAGCATCCCCACACCCCCAACCCACGAAAGAATATATTGGGTGGAAGGGGGAGTGCTGGTAGTATCGGGTGATACACTGATTTTGCACTGTGTACGCACTGTGTGTGTGTGTGTGTGTATATGTTATTGCGGTTGTTGCTTCTGCTAAATTTACACAAATTGCTGTTGACAGTTGTGTCAGAGTTGTTGTGTGTGTTGTGTGTGTGTGTGGGGGGCACTGGCAGTTCGGCAGAACTTATGCATACATTTGGCAAATAAATATACATATACACGCACACACACACACACACATACATACGTATGATACTGAATTGTATTGTTTGGCATTTCAATCCGTTTCGGAATGACTCTGGGCTCTGTCTCTGATTCTGGCTCTGTCTCTCCTCTGTCCCTGCTCTATGTTTCCTCTGTCTCTTCTCTGACTCTGGCCCTGGGTCTCCTCTCCTATGGCTCTGCTCTCTCTCTCCTCTGTCTCTCTTCTCTGTCTCTCTGCTCTGCTCTCTCTGTTTGAGTTTTGGTTGAATTGCCTGTCAGATTACCCCAAAAACCAAATGCGATGCCATATCACAATTCACAATTCACAATAGTTTTTGGCTTAAGGGTTTACCATATTTCCCCTGTGGCCATAACGTCGCACGTTGCCAAAAACAATATTTAAATTTCAAATTTAATACTTTTGAACTCTCCCTCCCAACCCCCTTCCCTTCCGCACGCTCTTATGCAAATCCGCCCAAGGTGACAGGACAGTGCGGCCTCTCATCTATCAAACATTTTCAAGAGTGAGAGCTTTCAGTTAACTGTGTGTGTGTGTGTGTGCACGTGTTACTTGTGTGTAGGTGGTGTGGGTGTGTGTGTGGCTAGCATATGAAAATTGACTTATCCTGCCATAAAATGCAGATAAAATGCACAGCCCTTGAGCACACCTCCATACTGATAATGATGCTCTGATATACCCCACCCCTTGCTGCTGCTTTGCCCTTTTTCAGCCATCGCCTGTCCGTGCGTAATGGCATTTTGACAAATTATCTTTCCATAAGCCATAAATACACACTTGCACTCTACACACAAACACACACACACACACACAGACAGGCACACACACAGCTGAAGGCTCTGCTAAATCTTATGGGTTGTCATTTGCTGAAGTACAGAGCTGAAGAGTGTGTTGGCTATAGGGCTCCGTTTGGCTCTGTTTGACTATGTTTCCTGTAGCCTAAAGCCCGGAGCTCATATGCTGCCAAAAACAGCTTAGAATAACAGAATTCACGATTATTTTAATAGATTTTGGTAGTTGAATATTGAAATGAATGCACAACTAAATTGAGATCAACTCTCACTCTCTAACTTTAATCTCTACACCTCTCTCTAAAGCTAGAAAGAGTATCCCATGGACGTCATGCAAATAGCTGTCGAAGTTTTGTTTTTGTTCCCACACTTGGCGAACTTGACTAAGAAGTTTGCTTTTGCGTAGTGCTGCTGCGGTGACGTCCGTGAAGTGTCTCTAATTTTTGCTCTCATAATTTGCCATAAAATCCACACGTTCATTTACAAATCATTTATCATAATGCCCCAGAACGCAGCAGCTGACAAAGTGGCTTGGCACACACAGCAGGAGCAGGAGGAGTAGAAGCAGTTGCTGGAGGAGTAGCAGCAGCAGGAGGAGTAGAAGCAGTAGCTGGAGCAGCAGTATCCAAAAGAGGAGACCACATATTGCATATAGTGAGAGAGAAAGCAAAGGGAGAGAGAGCACAGAGAGCGGTTGAGACAGCGAAGTGATGATGGTGGGTGTTAAAGGTGGCAATAAGATACCACTTGTGACTTTAATAAAAATTTTCTCACTCGGCCCGACAGATGCGAAGGAGGGCAGCAGCGGTGGGTAGACGCGCACCTGAGCGGAGGCGTCTGGCGCCTGGCTGACTGGTTGGTTTGGTTATCCTATCCCTGACCATTTCTTGCACTTTAGCGCAAAACTTTGTCTGACTCAGACGCCTACTGCTGCTCCTCTTGGTGCTAGTACTCCTACTCCAACACCTCCTCTTGGTACTACTCCTTCTCCTACTCTCACTCCTACTTCCACTGCTACTCCTACTGCTCCTTGTGCTCCCACTCCTACTGCTCCTTGTGCTCCTCCTCCTCCTCCCCCTTGTGCTCCTACTCCTCCTTGTGCTCGTTCACGTCCTTCAGCTTTAATCTTCTCATTTGCCTGTGGCCTGTGACAAAGGCCACGCAGGTCTCTTCATTTTAAAGCCACGAAACGCACTGTATTTATTAAGCATTCCAGGAAGACCAAAATTAAATTCGATTTTATTTAAAATATTTGCTCAAGTTGCCATTTGCCGAGGATTTCTTTAATTTCACGACACACCCACCACCACACCACCACACCTTTTGTGATGAGCTCAAGAGCGAGACTTGAAGGGTGTGGGTGGCTGCTGCTAACGGAGAAAAAGGTGTCAGTCAGTGCTTGACGTCATGGGTTTAGTTTTACCGTTACACTTGCAGTTGCCTGACTTTTGATACCCCGCGAAGCAACGAGCACAAAGGGTATATTTGGGGGGAGGTTTGCTTTGGGGAGAATGTCCAGATTGCAGCGTCACACTATAGAGTATAATCTAGTCTATACAGTGGGGGGTAGCTATTTTTTTGTTGTTGTATTATTTTTAGCTTCTCGTATTGCTGGTTTGAGCTTGTTTCCCTTTTTTTGCCTTTGTTGTTGAGGCTTAGCAAAAAGCGAACCGGAGAAACGCAAAGTGGGTGTGGCACACACACTTACACATACACACACATGCACACACATTCAAGCTAAGGTGAGAGATGGTGTCTGAGATTCTTACATCAAGGTTGCACCACGAGAAAAGAAAAAAGCAACAACAAAAAATTGCATGCAAAATGAGTTCGCCTGTTGAGATTTAGTGATAGAGCACACACACACACACATACACATACACATATACAGCAGCATTCATTCAAGTGTCTGAATACCCCACTACCTTGCCCCCCCTCTCACCTGTTTAACCCTTAACTAAGCCTCATTTGAGTGCCCCAGCAGCCAGCGAGCCTAGAACATTTTCCATTGCCTACTTTTTGGGGCAGCAAAAATCATTCATTCGCGTGCCTGCTATTTCGCTTGAGAAATAATCAATTTTCCCCACTAATGAAGTGCTAATAAGGCTGCAAAGTGAACAGGGGTTCATGCTTAATACATTTGGAGTGAGTTTTGGCAGCATAGTGGAAGTATTTCATAGAAGGAAGGTTGGAGAAAAAAGGACCCTAAAAATCCTACCGAAAAAGAGCATCAAACTCACTTAGAATATTTTATATATGTATATTGAATATTGTAGCTTAAGTAAATACGCTTAAATAAATAAATATTAATTCAAATAAATATGCTGGTATATATCCTACACATATCCTTTTCCCAGTACTATTTCTTGATACACTTTTGTAGCGCGCACCGTAATGGGTGTTTACAACATATTTGCCATTGCCATTGTTTGTGCCTTGTAAAACTTTTGCAATATTTGCAGAATTGCAATCTTAATGATCGCATCGCTTGCTCCCCATCGGACAATAATGCCCTTGCTCTTGGCTCTGATGTTTGCACACGCCTGCAGGATATAAAAAATCAATTAGCTTTCGCACGAATGCGCAACTTTTGCCAGGCGTTTTTATGGCTTTTTTCCAGCAGCCCCCTCCCCCTACCTGCCACCACAGCCCCCCTGTTTTGGGACAAGGCCAGACTCTATTTTCATTTGCAATTATTACGCATAATTTGCTAGCAGCCGGGGCCAACACGGGCAGAGTTCACTAATGAAACAATTGTTGGCTGGCTGCCCTATCTTTGTTGTTGTTGTTATTTTTTTGGAGTCGTATGTTTATGCGAGACTTACCGAGTATGACGAGGCCATTGCCGAGTAGTCCGGCGAATCCAATAATGCCAAAAAAGACGGGCACTATGGTGGATACAATGCGCTCCAAGGGCCAGCTATCCGGATCATAGTCCATCGAATCATTCGCATGTTGGTCATCGGTTGTGAATGGATAATTACTTGAATTGCTGCCATAGTTGTTGTTGTTGTTGTTGTTGTTGATAGTGTTGTTTTCATAGTTGTTCATATTGTTGCTTGTAGCCCCCTCACTGGCCAGAGGCCAACTGCTAATTAGGATGGCCAACAATAGGGCCATGGCCAGGCTTTTGCCCATTTTGTATGCCTCTCTTTTACTCTATCAGTATATATATATATATAGTAGTATGCAACAATATATATATGTATATATGTATATATAGTATCTCCTTGACTTTTTCTCAATCAAGTTGTTTGTATTTGTAGTTGTATGTTTTTTCTAGAGATTTTTTAATTGGTCTCGTTTCTGCTCGGCTGTCTGTTGAGTTTTTCGCTCAGTTTCTCAGTTGAATTTTTACACTTTTTCAATTGTTGTTTTTTTTTTTTTGTGTTTGTTACATTTTATAGTTAGTGCACGCCCACAGACACGCCTACCTCAGGACGGGGCCAGAGACACCAGAGGGTGGCGGGCAAGAGGTTCTTCTGCAAGAGACAAAATTGAGAGTTGTATGAAAAATATAAATATAAATATATATATCAGATATGCATAGGTACTATAAGTATGTATAGCATGTAGATATAGCTGATGTATGTATGTAGCTTTATTCTACATATTTCTACATATAAGAGATAAAGTATGCTGGTGGCTCCTACCATGGGATCATGGACAGGAAAGGCGCGCCTGTTTTTTGTTCAATGATTCGCTAATTGAGTGAGCGAATGGACTTGTATTCATTACTTGAATACTCTAGAGTAAAACAATAAATATATATATAAAGATATCTTAGTTTTATCTCCATTTGCTACCACTAGGTACCCCCGCCTACCATCTCCATCTGTAATGTAAAAATTATGCAAAAAAAGTAATTTAATTCCATTACACGAATGGCCACATTTTTGGGGGCATAATGGGGACTGGCCAGTGGCCAGTTGGGCGAAAGAGAGAGTGCAGCTTGGGCAAACATTCATCACATTTGCATACATTCATAAATAAAATTGATGCCAAAATCAGGGCCCAATGTTTGCAAGTGAAGGCTGTGCCACATAAGAAAAAAGAAAAAATATATACATAGACATTATAGCCACGTGCTGTGTGCATCAATTAGCCAACGAATGATAGCCACTTGTACATAAATATGTACAAATGTATGTGTGTGTGTGTGTGTGTGTATGTGTGTATTAGTAGCCAGCTCATGTTATCTTATCTGGCATTGCCATTGCCACACTCGAACACTGGCTGCTGCTGCTGCAGGGTCTGCTGCTACAAACCTTCAAGGAACAGAGATACAGAATGAAAGAGAGAGAGTGACAGAGAGCGGTAGAGAGTGAGAAAGACATAGAGAGAGTGAGAGAGAGAGTGAGACATATCCAAGCCCAACCAGACAGACAGACAGACATCCTAATCGAGGAGACATATGTGCTGTCATGTCTTGTGTCTGTAATGGCACGCACCCAGCGCCTGACAGTTGGCTTAAGCTGTCAATTAACATATTATTAGGCAAATAGCAACAACAAAAAAAAGCAAACAAACGACATCATGGGGTGTTGGCAATGGTATGGAAACATCAAAACACCAAAACACCAGGACACACACCATGACAAACGATGATGACAACCAAAGGCAGGCATATTGCATAATTGAGTATAAAGAAAAGACTTTGAACGAATCTCTGTATAGTATCTGATAGAATATGGCATAACAGAGCAGCTTCTGGTCACAAATTTCTCATATTTTATGCTATATAAATTAAAGAAATTTTTTAGAAATATTTTATATATTTTAGTGGAATTTTTATGACTGACTAAAGATCGTTAGCAATTTTCTTAGCAAAATATTTGCCAAATAGAAATGGCGTAAACTTTTAGAGTAAAGAAAAATTTGTATAGCTAAATATATTTGTCAATATTTCAGAGTAAAGAAAATGTTTTTTCTGTAGTTTTTGCTACTACTATTACAGTTGGTAAGAAGCACACACACTTGCCACTGCCTCACTATGCCTCATGTAAGCAGAGGATTCAGCATAGACAATTCGCTGGCGGAATAAATTTGAAGAAAAAAAAGCACAGAGCAGAGCAGAGCAATGCGTGGCATCAACATCAACAAATTGGCATTTGCAGCACAAATTTGGAGGCGTGATTTTGGCCCTCCCACGTCCGACTGTATGCATAAGATTTGGCAGGCGGCAAGAGAGGCGCTGCCTCCAATAGAAGGACTAGCAGACAGACAGAGAGGCAGGCAGAGAGACAGGCAGGCGGAGAGAGAGGCGGAAAGACAGACAGAGAGGCAGTCAAACGGACAGAGAGGCAGTCAGACGGATAGACAGAGAGGCGGAAAGACAGACAGACAGAAGGATAGCAAATCACACAGTCAGACCTACAGACAGACAGACAGAAACACAGAAAGAAAGACAGACAGACAGCCTTATAGACAGACCTACAGACACACAGACAGACAGACAGACAGATAGACAAACACCCGGACGGATATAAATTATGCAGATGATATATCTGTAGGGAGGGAGGGAGGGATGGAAGGCTGGCTGTCTGTCTCTCTCGTATTTGTATCATTTCTGTTTGCGCATCCCAACCAAATTGGCATTTGGCATTTTCTGGCCCACTGACAAGCTGAATTATTACTTAATGGGATGCGGGGTAGGGGGTGTGGAGGCTGCTGGCTGGACTTTTAATTAAATCCAAGATGGAGTAATTATTTTGCAATGTTTTGCCACAGCTCCTCATTCATTCATTATATTCATTTGCTTAACGCTATCTCGGAAATCGAGTGGTGAGCAGCACTCAAGTTAGAATTATGGACTAGTAAATGTTATTTAATGGTGTTTAAGAGTCTTTTAAATCAAAAAACGGGAATGAACAATGGGATGGCAGGGTGGAGGGTGGAGCATGGGAGAGTGGCAGGGTGGGAGTGTGGCAGATTGGAGTGTGGGAGAGTGCCAGAGTGGAGTGTAGCTGGATGGCAGGGCAGAGACCGCTCAACGATTTATGTTGAGCATTTTAAGCTGTTTTGATTTACGTTCTACTCGGGTCAATTTCGCTTTGCGGCAAACTGTTTATGGATTAAGAGGCGAATAAAAGAGAATCGTTTGAACGGCAGAAGAGAGTTCACCCCCCGTCCATCCGGCAACGCTCGCTCAGTGGCGGCTCTTACTATGACTGTGCCCCCTTATTGCCTGTCTGTCTGTGTGGCAGTGTCACGAGGTCAAACCGGCCATGAAATTGAATTTGTTAGCTGCACAGTTTGTCGCGACGAAAGGCCAAAGTGAAAAGTGTCCACTTGAGGCATAACAATATCGTGGGGCAGGCAGTAGACAGCGAGCAAAGGGATTATCTCTGCTCCATGGTTGAAAAGTGCTAAATGTTAACAAAATCTAGCAAATATATTTTTTTTGTATAACAATTGAAAGACTTTTAAGTCACGAATTTCGAACTTTAAGCGATTCAAAAGTGTATTTAAAAATCACTAAAAATAAATATGTTATAAAGCTACTTCTAAAAGCCTTTGTGGACACTTCTTTTAGCTGCTTTATAAACTTTCAAACAGCATTTCTTAAACGTTTACTAACTCACTTATAACCCAGCCCCACAGCTCTCTAACCAGTCAACGTCCAGTGACAATCTCTCCACTGGTATTCAGTCAGTCAGTTTTTCATGCAGACTTTACGCTGATTTTGATTATGCATAGCTAATCCGATTCGAGCCTCAATTCGAGGATTGATGATTGATGATTGGATGATTCGATAGAAAATCCACTTAATGCCCATCACTCTCGCATTGGGGCATGCTTCAATTATGTCTTTTGAGTTGAGTATTCATGACAGCTTAAGCTTTGCAGTGGCTGTGGCAGTGCCAGTGCCAGTTCCAGCAATGATTCGCCATCATTCGAGTGCACTTCAATGCCACTCTATGCCACACACATACAGCTACACACACACACACCAACCCACCCAAGCAGTGAGTCAGTCAGTCACTCAGTCAGATGGTGAGATTACGTATACGCAGCATTGTCTGCACCAAAAAAGAGCTTCCATGCAACACAATGATGTCGCCTCCCAGACGAATGCCAGAAGACAAAATCGAGAAGCACCATATGCAAATTCTCTACTGGAATGTATGAACATGCCCATAGTAGGCATTGGGTACATGTGTATCTCAGCCCCCGCCCTCCTTGGCCATCATGTGCCTCACTACGTCAATCAATTGTGGGCCGAAGGAGGAGGAGGAGGACAAACCTATTGTTGGCATCGGTGAGCTGATTATTTCATTTATTTCAATTAGAAGTGGGCGGGGGAGGGTTACTGTGCTCAACTTTGCCGCTCATGTGGCTTTTATGTACGCTGCCGTTCAATCTAATTGCGTTTTTATGGCCTGAGTGCGAATCATAAAAGCAACAGAGCAGAAGCACAGAAGCACAGCCTCATGCTGGAATACCATAAGGCACACACACACACACACACACACACCATGAACTGAAGTCAGTGCCGAGGCAGTCAGGCAACAGGCAACAGCTAAGAGCCAAAGGCAACAACATGGCACAACTGAAAGAACAAACAGCAGCAACAACAAATTCTCCATCATCAAATTAGATGCCTAGACGTAGACTAGCCAATAAAAGCAGGCAACATCTGTTCTAAATTAAATATTAATAATTAATTAACTCAAAAAAAAAAAGAAATATATATATAAAAAAATAAAGCAACAAAAAGAGCAGGCAACAGCAGCTAAAACGAAATATTGTAAAATAAATAAACAAACAACAAAAACGAAGCCAGAGGGAAATTATAGCTGTTAGAGCCGCACAACTAAATACACTTTAAGATTGTTTATAATAATTATTACTAGGGCAGATTAGAGGGGGAAAAATATCACAAAGTTAGGGAGGAAAAATACCACGAAGTTAGGGAGGAAAAATATCACAAAGTTAGGGAGGAAAAATACCACGAAGTTAGGGAGGAAAAATATCACGTAGTTAGGGGTAAAAAATATCCCAAAGTTTACTTTAAAAAATAATAAATAAATTATATATAATAAATATAAAATAAAATTGATATTATATATTGATTGTTGATGGAATATGCCTTAGATAAAAATTTATTGCCAGCGAGGAAACATTTTCTGATTGATTATATATCAGCTTTTGAGTGTGAGTAGAGTTATGTGATTGTGGCAGCTAAAAGCAGCTGATGTGCAGCCTAAAATGTATTAAATTGAAAGACAAAATGCCAATAAATATTTAAAAATAATACCCCATAAAAAATAGATTCTTTCCATCATATTATTGTCATTTTCCAAGCCAAGTCGTACTACTGCCTTTTGGTCAGGGTATAGGCCAGAATAAGAGTCTGTCAACATGTCTTTAAAGTTGGTATTGCTGTTGCTGCCAACGCACAAAACTTTTACCAGCTCTATGGAGTAAGGATATATATATATATGAGTGTATGTGTGTCTGTGTATGTGGTTAAGTGCAGGCGAGTGTGAATGAGTGAGTGTATCAGTGAGTGTGTGGGCGTATGAATTTGTGTATGTGTGTGTGTTGTTTGCTGATGGCAAATGTGGTTAGGTCCATTAAAGATTGGAATGTGCACTGAATGCAATTGAGAACGATTCTGAATGCGCTGCAAAAACGCTTTGATTATCGAGTGCACAAGGGAGGCATATCAAAGACAGAGAGAGGAATATCAAGGGGAGCGACTGGGTAGGAGAAAGCAGAAAGAGAGCGAATGGATGGTAGGGAAAAGCAGAAAGAAATCAAAGCATTTTACAGCACATATGTACGTAAATAAAAGTAATACAAACAAAACATTCTTTTAAATATATAGAAGAACCGCAAAACAGTCTTTTAAATATAGGCATAAAACAGCCATAACCATAGCACCTTTTAAACCCCTTTATAAGACTGTAAAAAGTTAAGAAAAATATGAATAATAATCTGTCCAAATGTAGCTATTAGTTGCCTTCAAAACGTCTTTTAAATATATATAACAAAGCAATAACAATAACCCATTTGAATGCCCATTACTAGATCCAATAAGCCAATTGAATGTCCATTAATAGACTGCAAAAAAAAGGAGCGAAAAAATGTATAATAATAATCTGTGCGAATGCTGCCAGTGCCTTGTGCCGAGTAATTGTCCAATTAGTTAGTTCAACCTCTTAATTGTTTTTGTGTGCGCAATAAATCGATTATTGCTCGCTGATCAACTGAGAAAACCAGCAAAACAGACGCCATTCGAATGTGCGAGAGTGTCTGCTGCACACACACACACGCACACATACACACTCACACACATTCCGCACATCTGTCCACCCACCCACATACATATGTATGCATGTATGTACATCCTCCATTAGAGCCAGCGAATGCAGCGACATTTTGCTTTGTAGTTTTGTATGAAATGAATATGCCATTGAAATATTTGCATTTGCTGTGGCAGTGGCAAGTGGCAAGTGGCAAGTGGCAAATAGCAAATGTCGTGTATGACTGACACAAAGGGAAAGCTGGTATACCGCTATGACAGCAGCTACACAGCGGTGTGTAGGTGTAGGAGCGCACGCTGTAGGGGCCATCATGGCGTATGCTTAATATTGATATTATGGGTCGCATTTAATTGGAACAGGACATCCATCCATTCCATTCCATCCATCAAACCATTCATCCCACACAAGTGCACACATTTTGAATGACGCTTTATTTGCCATTTGACAGTCGTTCTGTCGGCTCCGTCTGTCCTGTCCTGTCCTGTCGCAAAAGGGTCCTTCAAACAAATTGCCTACGGAATGGACAAACGCAACGCCACGGCCAAAAAGCCACAAAAATGTAATTAAAAATTAAAGCATTCATTGCATTTGATGTTCGAAATGAGAGATTGTCATTTGCCTGAATGCCCCCTGACTGCCAGTCTGACGAGCGCTAAATTCATTTAAAAATGTAAATAAATTCGGGCAACTGAAATTACAAGAATAATTTACAATTGTGGTGCACCATATTGACATTTTCTCATTTATAAATCAAATTATCGTTTGGGTTTTACCCACCGTTTACTTATTGATTGATTGGCTGAACTCGTCGAATTATGTCGATTATTTATCGATAGCGGAAGCAGCCGCAACCAAGCGGCAACTAAGCATCAATTAAGCAGCAACTAAGCATCTAGAGTAAGCTTTTTTCAGCAACAGCAGAAGAGGAAGCTACTTTTAATAATTAAAAATCTGAAATAAATCATTCTTATATATTTTTTTGTATTTTTGGTTTCCTTCCAATTAAGCCAGTTTTAAAGCCAGCAAAAAGATGAATAATGAAAAACCTAAATCAAAACCCAATCAACCGGGACAAGGGGAAAGCAGCAACAAACCGACAGACAGACGGCTGACGACCGTTTGGCAATTTGTTGCCATAACCAAAGCAGATTAAGTTTTTTAATTAATTCTCTCTAGCCGAGCGGGAGAACGGGGTTGCAAGGGTCTCGGTTTTTGGTTTTGTGGCTGAGAGAAGACAGAGAGCTGAGAGCAACAGAGCGTTGGAGAGGTGCCGAGGCAGCAGCAGCAGCAGGAGCAACAGCAGCCAGTAGTCTCGCCTTTAAAGTCAATTAGTTTCATAAATCCGCGTTGACACATATTTGATTAAAAAGTTCTGCACCACCCCGCCAACCCCCCGCCGCCACACAACCGAAATTCAAGCCAGACACAGAGGTGGTGGAGAGGCAGCAGTGGAGTTAATGCTTGCGAAATTTGCTTTTAATTACAGTTAGCCGAAAGTTTTCGCCTTGATTTTTGGAAAATTAATAAATAAAAATAACAAACTAAAAAAAAAACTACAAATTTTCTCGAGAAATTATTTATGCAGGGAAAGTGCTCTTTATGCATTTTTAATGATCAAATCAATTGCTCATTGAGCTGAAAATAATTTCCAAGAATTTCTGGGTAAGGTTTTACTCGTGATTAAGCGAAAAATAATTTTAAAGAATTTTTTGGGTAGGGTTTTAGTCGTGAATAAATCGCGCTTTTGGCTCTCTACGATTAGCGCTTTTTTGGTTAAGTTTGTGGCTGTCTTTTGACTTCATTTATGCATAAAAAAAATTAAAATTTAATGCAATTTTTAAATATTTTGCAATTATTTAAAGTGTTCAATAAAACTTTGGAAATTATTGCAATTATTTTAAGTGTTGCAGCTACCAGTAAAGACACAAACACAGGCCACACAACTCTCTAGCACTATCTCCCTTTCTCTATATGATTTCTCTTATATTCCCTGCGGTTTCAATAGTTTGAAGATTCATTGAGTATTTTTTTCTCGTCTTTTCTTTCTGTTTGAGGTTTTTTCCTTTTTTTTTTCATTTAAATGTTTTGAAAAGTTTTAAAGCATTTTTATTGATTTTTGAAGGAACCTCAAGAACATATCTAATGATCGCTGGCTATATGGCTATGGCTAAACTTTAAGCTTGAGGCCTCAAAGTTTCTACCCACCCCCTCCCTTCACCCACCTTGCTGTGTTTTGTTGTATGTGAAACAGGCAAAAGTTCGTATTTGTATATGTGTTTTTTGTTGTTGCTGTTGCTCGGTCCGCGTTCGTGTTCTCTGCCTCTGTTGCTGCTGCTGCCTCTGTTGCTACTGCTGCTGTTGCTGCTACTGCTGCTGCTGTTGGTGCTACTGCTGCTGCTGTTGCCTCTGCTGCTGTTGCTGCTGTTGCCTCTGCTGCTGTTGCTTCTGCTGCCTCAGTTACTTCTGCTGTTGCTGTTGTTGCCGTTGCTTCTGCTGCTGCTTCTGCCTCTGCTGCTGTTGCTGCTGCTTCTGTTGCCTCTGTTGCCTCTTCTGCTTCTGCTGCTGCTGTTGTGGCAAACACTTTACACAAGTAATTTCCTAATTGGTTAAAGCGCAGCAGAAACACCAACTAACCAAAAGCTCATCCAGCCACAGTTCAGTTCCCCTTATAATGGCCAGCAGCAACAGCAACAGCAGCAGCCGCCATATGAGCTGCCTGCACACCATGGGCGTTAGCCATCATAAAAGTGCACAAAATTTGAGCGCAAAAGCACTTTGCCTAATTGTTATGATAAAGCGTCGTTAAAGCTGTTAACTATGTGTCCATCTTGGTCGCTCTCTCTCTCTCTTCTACCAAAAGTGACGGATATTTGTAGGATATATGACGGCTGTTCCGGAGTAAGCGCCATAAAGGATATGTCAGCAATTAAGGATCAACTTGAATGACACGCTGCTTATGTTTATGATGGAAGAATGTAGCTTGAGGCAGCACACACAAAGAAGGGATAGGCAGGGAGCTATAAAGTGGGGTGGGATGGTACCCCACTTAATGGTAGGAAAAATCATTAAAACTCCATTGAAGGCATTAAAATGAATATATTGCAGCAATCTAATTAATACACATGGAACATCTGCATTGTAAAATGCCCATTGTGGGTACTTCGAACGCCTTAACTTTAGCCACAATCCCAATCTCAAACCACTGCCTCTGTTCAATTCTGGTTCAATCAGCAGGCAGACGCGTGGTTGTGATTCTGATGGGGAGGGCCGTCAGACGCGTGCCTCCATTCGGTTGGTGCGGCTGTATCAACCCAGTTAAGCACTTGATGCTGTCCAAAAATAAGTTGGCCACATTGGGAACGTGTCCCCAGCGCAGCAGCAGCAACGGCGCTCATCCCTCAAGGCATCACGAGGAAAAGTCACTTTCGCCCGGCAAACAGAAACCCAAAAGTTTGATAGCAGTGGGCAGCAGGGGCAAAAGGAGCAGCAGTGGCAGCAGGGGCAGAAGGAGCAGCAGTGGGATCGGGGACAGCAGGAGGAGCAGGAGCAGCAGGAGCAGCAGGAGCAGCAGTGGTATCGGGGGCAGAAGGAACAGAAGCACGGCGGCGCGTACAGAAATCAAAGTTTCTGTTAGAGTTTTGGCCCTCCTCATTCTGGGATGCTACCCGGGTCCCCGGTCCCCGGTCCCGGCCATCGTGTGTGCTCAGTCGTGCGTGGGTGGAAGGATGAATGCTTATGGATGCGGGCTGCGAGTTGCGGATGAGCGAGAGCGCGAGAGAGAGTCTTGAGAATTTTTGCAGAGATTTTTGGTTTTTGGTTTTTTGCACTTATCGCTTGGTCAGCCAAATGCGGGTCAGGCAATACTACTATATCTTCGCCTGGAGCCTTTTTTCATTGGGCTTATTCATATTGAGTGGCTCGATGTAGGATAGGAGGTGCCTGGGGTTGCATTTCAATTGGATGCATTTCGATTAATCGATTGCCACCACCAAGATGCTGCCAATTGGAGAGACGGTTTTAGGTTTTAAGTTACAAAAAGTGCTCAGAATATTTTTGGGGAATTTTTAGCTGTAAAATAAAACCCTAAATACACGTACGAATATTTTTAAACATTTTTTTAAACAAATTTTAAATGTATTTAAAATATTCTAAGCGTGCAATAATTTTATGATTTATATTTTTGTTTGCTTTGACAATTTGGCAATATTTTTGGGTCTGTTTGGTCAGCGATAGTTTCAAATTAAATGCATTGAAATCAAATGTTTATCTAGGAAATATTTGCGCACATTTTATGCCATATACGAGTACTCATATTCGTACTCATATTCGTTTATTTTTTGCCATTTGCCAAATCAAATTTTTAGCTCTTTCGCTGACTGGACTGGTTGTTTGGTTTTGTCTGTTCTGGATATATATTCCCAAAGCCTTGTTGGTGGTATGTGGCCTGATGTGGGAATTTCTCGTACGACAAGCAACTCTGCATTAGTCAATAAAAGTGTGAGGGGGGGTGTGGGCTTTCGACCATCTGCATTAGTCAATAAAAGTGTGATGGGCGGAGGGGTTGGGGCGGCTTTCGTGGCCTGTTTTAATGCATTTCAAAGTGCAATCGAAAAACTTGTTTGATTTTGTATGCGCCAGCTGGCTGGCTGGCTCATCGCCATCTCAATTCACCCCATGGAGTGTCCTGTTCTGTCTAGCTGTCTGTCTGTCTGCCTCTCTCTCTCTCTTTCGTTTTTATTTTTGCTGTCTGGCATTTGCCAGGCATGTCCTGAATGGCATCACATGCAGCTTAGGTTTTGGCTTGCATTTTAATTTGGCTTTGCCCCTGCTGCTGCTGGCCCCCATTTTGTCTGCATTGCCTTAGGGCAAACAATGGACCACGAAAAGCAAAGTTCAAAGTGACCAAAAAAAAAAGAGAAATAGAAAATAAATGAAAAGGCTAAGGCAAAGGCGAAATGTGTGTGCGTGTGTGTGTGTGTGTGTCTCCAAAAGGCGAAAACGTGCAAAGAGTTTTGATTATAAAATTCCATCACAATGAAGATTGCTCAGGTCCCCCCCCCCAATGTATTCCCTAATCTTTGTCCCTGCTGCATGCATTTTAGTGTGCACAGGTGTCTAGGGTCAAGTGCTACGAATTTTTACAGCATTTTTTCACACAAAATTGAGTCATCATTTATGGCATTCAGAGACTGCGAAATATGCCTTTAATTGAATTGCGAAAAGTTTTAAGAAATAGGTTTTAAAAGGATACTAAAGATTGCATTTCTGGGCATACAAAAAATTATTGAAATTCTGTGCAACATTCTGCAACATGTGGCAGAGTATAATTATCAGAAATTTTTCTATTCTTTGAACTTCAAATTTGATTTCCACTTAAATTTATAAAAGGTCTCTGTATGACTCGTAGGTCCTAGGTCTCCTTAAGTCTCTTATGTCCTGGGTCTTCTTATCTCTCTTAGGTCCTAGGTCTCCTTAAGTCTCTTAGGACGTAGGTCTCCCTATTCTCTCATTGGTCTTAGGTATCCTTATTTCTCATAGGTCCTAGGTCTCCTCATGCCTCTTAGGTCCAAGGTCTCCCTATCTCTCTAAGGTCCTAGGTCTTCTAATGTCTTTTAGGTCTTAGATCTCGTTGTGTCCCTTAGATCCTAGGTCTCCTTATCTCTCTTAGCTCTTAGGTCTCCTTATCTCTCTTAGCACTTAGGTCTCCTTATATCTCCTTATGTATCTTAGGTCCCCTTTGCCTTCTCCCCAATGCTGTTTAATATCAGTAAGTAATTGTAATTGCCTTGCAATTCATTGATTCATGCTGACACGGCATTAATCTTTATCCCATAAACATTGATTAATATATAATAATAATATATATTATATATACTTTTATCCTTAGGTGAGTTGATTTTTTGATATGTGAAATGTGTCTGCTGCCATTGACAGTTGATGTAAACATTCGATTATGCCCTTCCTCACACTGCACTCAATTCGATTCGTTTCGATTCGTTTCGATTGGAAGCCAAATGGCATCCATTTTTATTTTTGTGCCATCTGTCAGCCAAAGTGTCAAAAAAACAAGTAAATGGCAGAACAACAACAAAATGAAATCCAAACCAAAAATAAAACTAAGAATCAGCTCTGAAATTCGCCCACATTCAAAGTTGGACCACAGCGGACCGGAGAACGGACTGGATCGAATCGGACCATCCGACATCGGCTATTGACTTGCAGTTAAACGCTAGATGGCGCTCTAAACACTCAATCAATTGTGCTGGGGGGGTGAGTAGGGAGGGGGAACGGTTGGGAACAACACGAAAAAAACTTTGTACGACAACTAAGTGGGGGCGGAAATGCTAGCCGGGGGGTGGGTTACACAAAAGTTTTATGTCTGCTGACAGTTTTGCGGTTACCTGTTGAGGGGTTGCGCGGGCACTGGGCGGGTAAGCAGCGTAAGGGTGGGGTGGGGTGGTGTATGCTGTTTGGTGTGTGTGGGTGGGCCATCAATTGTTGGTCTATATATTGAAAAAGTTCGTTCAGGCTATCGAGGTTCGAGTGAACCCAGAGGTTACCACTGCCAACGGAGAGCTGACGTACCACTGACGACTATCCACGAGTTGGATGTTATAATTTATAAGTAATACAATACACACTGCGGCTGTATTAAGTCTCTTTTGTAATTTTTTCTATTTTGTATTTAATTTTTTGTTTCGTGATTAAAGTAGAGTCGCGCCCATTGCGACTCACAATGTTCCCTCACGTTTTTTTGTGCTGTGTGCTACCCACTTCTATTTTGTGCTGCAAATCAAACGGCAACTCAACGAGAAATGAGCAATCTCTTTGCTAAGTACAGAGCAGAGTTGAGAGGTCTGGTGGCGGCGGTTGGGTGCTTGGGACAGGCCAGGCCAGGCCGTTATGTTCTTTGAGCCAGCATGGCCAGGGCGGAAAAAACGATAAGGGCGGGGGAGACCAGCCGAAAGAGAGCCTGGGCCTGACCAGCCAGCTTTTCTTGTGGTCTTTCCACTCCTGCTTCCTGCTCGCTGCCTTGTGCGCCATATCCTTTTTGGTGCCAGGTCCCAGGTCCCTTTTCCATGCTGCTACCATTTCCTCTCATCTAGTTGCATTTTTCCCTGTGGTTTCTGCCTGCTCCCACTTTTCCCTTCAGACATTTTCATATTCTGGCAATGCAATGCCTCGGTGGTTTTTCGGAGGTCTTTGACTCTGGCGCCACAACAGTTTTGTGGCCACAAAATGGCAAAGTTTTTTGGCTCGCCTCAACCTCAAAGCCCCCCTCCTCACTCCCTGTTCGTGCTATCAGCATTTAGCAGCTCTAAAAAGTTTTCAGCTTCATGGATATTAGCATTAAGCATACGATGTGTAGTTCATATGCAATTTACGCATGCGACAGATAAAGATAGAGTGGAAGAGCTGAAAGAGCTGAAGGAGCTGGAAAAGCTGAAGGAACTGAAAGAGCTGAAAGAAGCTGAAAGAACTGAAAGATAGTGGCTAATGGTGTGAGTGGAAAAGGAGTGCTAAAATAGGTAATCTGCCATCGAAACCAATTTCACTTATGATTATGTGCTGAAAGTAGGTCAAAGTGCTAACAACTTTTCACTTTTCGGTTTCGTTACAAGTTTCTCACGAGAAATTTTCAATCTCATTTGATATTATTATCTATACACACACAGATACCCCCATCCTCCCTCACATCCCTTGCCTACCCAGTGGGTACTCCCCTGGGAATCAGTTTGCGACCCTCTGGCTGCCATGAAAACTTGATTTGAACTTGAAAATATTTGAAATATGAAACCAAAAACTATTTGCAAAGTCACAGTTTTCCCTCTATCGGACTCCATCCCTGTGCTGTGGCTGCTCTTTGTGTGTGTGTGTGCCTGTGTGTGTGTTTGGTGGCACTCCATGGGGTGTGGCACAGTTCTGCTACGTGATTAGGCCCAACAGGGAGTGGGGTGGGTGGCACAGCAGGGTCTTGATGGCTGGCTGGCTGCCACTGCCTCCAGCTGAGTGCCTTCTCACCTCAGTTCCGTGGGTTCCGCGTGCTCTTCAGCTTGTCAACGTACATAAATTTTCCAGCACGCTAGAAGAGCGACCATTGAGAGATGGGTGGGAGGCGCATGGGGGCACCAGAGGCTAGGGACACACACACACGGCAGAGCAGCTGTAAAAACACAAGTCAAAAGTCGGCCAGGGGCGTTCATCTCTTGACAACCCACCGGGAACAATGCGTATCCTGGCGTTCACATCCTGTTCAGCTTACTCTCACATCATTCTGGACCACCAATCCCCAACCAGCAGTCTTTAGCCTTCAGACTTCAGACTTCAGACTCCAAACCCCTCAGTTTCGGGGCTACCTCCTCTCAGGCTCGCTCATCTGTCTTTTTGGTTCAGTGTTATGCCCCAGCACAGTGGGATCACAGTGGTTAGCTTATCATTATCCAATATACTAAAGTCTATAGCCAAAAGTGTTGCCGTATCCCTCCCAGTTTATGGCTGTTCAATCCGTGAACTTGATGGAAATAATTTTTGATTTTAGAATAATTATATATATGTATATGGGTAAGAAAATGATTTGTTAACCACTGTGCCGTGGTTGGGGTTACGGTAGGGTGTGTGTTTGTTTTCAATTTCAGTTTTACAATAACCGAAGCGAGGTAAAACGAGCCCGAGTCGAGTCGAGCCGAGGGTGTCGTCGCCTTCGTAGACTAGGCGCAGTATGCCAGCCAACTCTATGTGTATATATGAACATATATATATATAATGAATAACGGCACAATTTCACACTTCCTTTCATTGGAAAATTACAGGAGAACAAGCATTCAGTGCCTCATCCCCAGCATCTTTTGTTTTTGCGGAGTTTCGGGCCTGAAAGCTTTTTTAATAAGCCACCAAAGGCAACGGCAGCGGCAGCCAAATGCCAACCATGCTCCTATATACTCATACAATTTATATATGTATATCTTACTGTACTATATATAGTACATATGTATGTACTTGTGTATTTTTGGTGTATATTTTTTTTATAGATCAATTGGATTTGTGGTTTTATTTGCTGTGCTGCTGTGCCTTCTCTTATCTTATTTCCGACATTTCTTGGCTTGGCTCGCATTTAATGTTTAATTTTTTTTCTTCTTGCCTGTCCCTGGGCGCCCTGAGTTGGCCGGACTGAGTGTCAATGTGTGTGTGTGTGTGGGGGCACAGGACATGTTATCATTATGGCCCTGCAATGACCAACAGCACAGAGCAAATGGCTGGCCCCACAAAAACATTCCCAGCCCCCAGATAACACGGCGCGAGTGGAGTGGAGCATGAAACCAATGACCCATTTGTGTCATCAATAAAAAAAGAGAAAAACCAAACGAATTGCCGGGGAGGCTGGCGAAGTGCGATACAACAACCACCCCCCACCAACATATGAAGCATTTCCGAATCGTTTATTTACTTTGATTTTATTTTTTGTTCTTTTGTTTTGTTTTCCTGTTAAAGTTGAGCCAAAAAAGAACTGAAATGAAACTACGGTAAAGTTTGGGTCAAGCGACAAGTCGATATTTTGAATGATTCATCAATAAAAATCCACTTGCAATATACCTCTCTTGCCAAAGTGTGCCCCCGATAGGTAGGGTGGTAGTATTGCCATAAAAATGGTTCAAAATGGTTTTAAATTTGGTTCAAAATTTGATTCAAAATGGTGCAAAATTTGTTTGAAAATGAGGTTCAAAATGGTGCAATATTTGGTTGAAAACTAGCTTCAAAATGGTGCAAAAATTGATTTAAAATTTGGTTCAAAATGGTGCAAAATTTGATTCACAATTGTGCAAAAAAAAATGCTTTCTTCTTGTCGAATGAATCATTCGCAGTTTTGCCATAAAATGTTTCAAAACTTGTTTCAAAATTGAGCAAAAAAAAAAAAATGCCTTCTGCTTGTCGAATGAATCATTGGACGCAAAAACCGATTTAATCCGCAGCTAAAATTCCAACCATACAACAAAAAAAAAACTATGACTTGATGCAGAGAAATTTTCAATAAACTGGCGTATTAATCATTTAATCAAATATTTCCATTTCCAAGGTTGTTTCTTTTTGCTTCACCTTGGCTGAAGCTCACACAGAAAAAAAATGTGGCTGGGGGAGGGGCTGGGGGGATTTTAATAAATCAGCAAAGTGGCCCTGAAAATAATTATTTAACCATTTTGCCATAAACAGACCTGCAAAAGAGCACGAAACTTAAATAATAAATGAAAAATGAAATGAAAATTGTAGTCGAGTAGATTGGAAATGTTGAATGGGGGGGATGTCTGTTCAATGATTGAAAAGAAAATTTGCATGGGGGGATACAAATACAAATAAAAAAAAAAAATACAAAAAAGGGGGGAAAATAGAAAAATGCGAATTTCAAAGAGATGCCGCGACCTTTGACCAGGCAAATAAGAAGGCAAATAATTTCCGCTGCCTGTCGAATGCTCGACACACAAGTAGCACACAAATGTCCAGTAAGAAAGACCCCCAGGATCCCGATCCCACACACACACACACACACATATAGAAGGGGATGGTACAGAACAGAAAACAGTTTCCGTTTTCCGTTTCCTGTGCAAATATGCGAACTAGGAGGAGAGCAGAAAGGATGGGAAAATATGTAAAGAAAACTGTCAGCTATCGAAGGTTTTAGCACACTTATTTGAGATATTTAGTAGTACTGATCTTCAGACAACTTCCCAACACTTAAATCAGATATTTTAGTGTTCATTTGATTTGAAAATAATCAGCTAAACTTTGTTGCAGTTAGGCAGAAAATTTCAGAAAGAAAATTACATTATTAAGTGGAAATGCCTATGAAATGTTTGAGGCATGTTTGATACCCTCTGTTAGGGTATCAAATGTACAACATGCAGGCGCAACCGAAGAGCCTGGACCCGCCCACCGTGTCGTGGTGGCCTAAGTTGACATGATTTGAGACGGGTTCGCTTAGTCTGTGTCCAGTGAGGGGTACGGGTAAGGGTGTGGGTGTAGGGTACGGTTGCGGCTACGGATGGGAGTACGGTTGCTGGTCTGGGTACGGGTCTAAGTTGGGTTCTCTGATTCAGTTGCTATTTCTTTGTGCGTTTGGGCCGTAGGCCGCTTATTGGTCAGACATGGGGAGGGGGAAGCTTCATGTCGATGATGTTCCCATGGAATGTCCTTGTTCGACAGTCTGTCTGTCTGGCTGTCTGCATATTTTCCAACTGTCTGTCGTTCTGTGTGTCTGTCCCTCTCTGTGTGCCTGTGTGTGGGTTAAGGCGATTTTTTGTTGTTCAAAGGAACCCCGGCCGTGACCGGTGCCAAGTCCTTTCATTCTATTCAATGTCAGACAGTGGGGTGCAGTCCGCACCCCACTCCATTGAGTAAATATTTAAATGCGTTGAAATCTGTTTTCGAGTTTCAGTCCACGAGCATACGGCATACACTTATCTGATGCTCGGGTATATGTGATTTGTGCTGCAATTGGATTGTGTGTGTTTCAATCCGATACATGATGTGTGCTAGAAAATACAGAGGCATAAACAAGACAGTTGAGCTGCTCTATAAGCTGATTATTAGGTGGGGAGCAACAATGGATGAGGCTCTTCTGCGATGTTTTTTATTTCTCAAACTCTTCTTGGATTTGTGACTGCTGCCAATCACGGCATTTGTTAGCAATTGAATATGTTTTGTCCAGCTGCCAGCCAGCTGCCAATCCAATACTCTTTGTAGCTTAAATAATTCGACTCCGAAACAAGGTGCCAAAAGACACTTCGTAGAGGTGCCTAACGGGGCGAGTGGGACTGCGTTAATTGCTCTCGAATATAAACGTGGTAGGCAATCAAATCCATAATGGCTAACAGCTACGAAAACTAAAAGCAGCAAGGGATTGTTCATACATACATAAGCAAAGCAGATACATAGAGCAGGGCAGCCAAGGCGACACTAAACCAAGTTGCCATTATCTGAATGGAGGTGCAAACTTCCTAGTTAGAGTGGCAAACTTCCGTATTATAGAGGAAACTTCCTGGTTAGAGGAGGGCATTCAAACAGAAATCATATTGCTCAAATGATCGGAACGATATGAGTCAAGGAATTCAACAAACTCCAAGAATAGATACATATATGTATAAGAAGGCTATACTGTTTTTTGAAAAGGTTACTATTATTTGTACTATTTGACAGACGCACAGACAGACGCTTGAGAAAATTGTAAAAAAATATTTAAGAATATTTGAATGGGAATTAATTCATTTTAATAATATTTCATTCATTTTAATCATAAATAAACTATTTATATTAATGATATTTTATTTTAGTTGATTGATATTTTATTTAAATTTTTTAATTATGTTTTTGTATATTTTTATGGACATTTAAATTATGTTTGTTTGTTGCAATTGCTAGATTTGTTTGCTTCTCCTATTTCGTGTAATATAATAAATAAATACCAGTCTTTAAGGATCTTTGGCATATCTGTAGTGCTAGCTATGGGGTGTACCCCTAGTTCAAATACCATTCCTTTATCTGCCCTTCCCTATACTTTTCAATCAGCTGCTTCACATCGGAAATCTCAAATATCTTGTATACATATTTATTCCCGACGCGCTGCAGGCTGGATATTTCCAGCTTGTTTGGCAACAGATTAGCGCTGCCCAGACAGCGATCGAGTACCTTAATGGCCAGCTGCTTGGCCTGCTCCAGATCAATGGCTACTTGGGGGTCTAGCTCCGCTTCCAGCAATGCGTTGGCCTGGCTAAAGTGCTGCCCGGTGGCCGTGGCCTTCCAGCCAGCGTAGTCGCCACTGGGATCGGAACGGTACAGCTGATAGCCGTAGAGGTGGTCCCAGCCCATGAACAGAACGGAAATGCCAAAGGGTCGCCTGCCCTCCCACTGCGTGTACGACTGCTTGAGGGTGCTGGCTTCCCTCACGAGATCCACACACGGAATTGGCGCACCAAAATTGTATGTGTAGCGTTGGGCTGCCACACACATCTCATCCGTCAGCTTGGTGGCATCCCCACTGCGGCCCGTCCAGGTGCAGGCGACACTCTCGCACAGGCGTAGCATCTTTTGCGATGGCCAGCCGATCACGCGATCACTGTCGCAGCATTCGGCGGCCAGCAGAACGCCATCGGAGGCAACAATGCCCAGACACATGCTGGAGGCGAGCACCTCATCGAAGGCGTGTTCCACCTGGTGGAGGCGCCCCTCTGGCGAGAACAGTGCGGCTTGGGAATACTCGAGGCCAGGCATGCTGCAAAATGTGGAAGTTTATAAAGCAATTCCGGCACAGAAATTACAAGCAAAACAAACCTTAAGATATGCTAAAACTATAGAGAATTTGTGTAACGAAGAAGTCGTCTGATTTTATATCTGACACAAATTGGAATAAGCTCAAAATCCAATGATATAATGTTTGAAAACATCTCCAATGTAGAGTATTCCATGCCTGAGTGTCGCTTCCCTAGCAAAATATCATTCCACATGCCCATTTCTTTGCTTTTGTAGCAGCTTTCCTTTCCATTTTTGTTTTTTTTTTTTTTTTTTTTTTTTTTTTTTTTTTTTCTTTTTAT
Source organism: Drosophila bifasciata (assembly GCA_009664405.1). Taxonomy (NCBI): domain Eukaryota; kingdom Metazoa; phylum Arthropoda; class Insecta; order Diptera; family Drosophilidae; genus Drosophila; species Drosophila bifasciata. The sequence continues at coordinate 36,610,299 of CM019041.1, forward strand.
GACATCGTAAACAGCACATAACACTAAAGAGCCTGCCTGGGCGAGTGGAAGTGTATGCCCAAACAAAAAAAAAAAATAGAAAAAGAGAAAGCGGAGGATGCTGCTTGTCTTCCAGGAAGTGGGCGGGCGCACAGAATGGCGCAGGGTTGTATGTTGTTTGTGCGTGTGTGTGTGCGTCTCGTGTGAATAATAAAATAGTTTCGAGTATCCATTTGCATATTTAAAAGGAGGAACTAAATGTTTACCTCCTCTTCCTGTTTGTTTCCCCCGCAACTCTTTACAGTTTCTCTCCCACTCCCATCTGCTAATGGCTTTCCGTTAGCACACCCATCCAGCCATTCCGCAGCCTACTTCCGCTTGGACGCCACTTGGGCCACTTGTCAGGCATTTTGTTGTTGTTTTTCATGCGTTTTTTTTTTATTAAATAATTGCGAAACGTGTAAATGTCCAACGCTCAGACAGGAAATTAGAACGGGGTAAAGTATACATATAAATATTGGTAGCTGCAACAGCTGTGGCATCCACCCCCCAGTCGACTGTTTGTTGGGCTGCCCCTTTGGTGCTGAAGTTTATTTGGGTTTCTGGGCGCAAATTCTTTTATCTGAAACCCAGCGAGAGAGAACGAATTTTGGTTTTTTGATTGGGGAATTCAAGCAACGCAGAGCGATACAGCCCTCCCCCCCATATAAACTCTTGGGGAATGTACATATACATATACTACATATACAATATATGTATGTATATACAGGATATCCGAGCAGTTTGCTGTGTGCAGCAGAATTGAGTTTTTAATTAAGCGCAAATGCCGACACGCCAGGCAAGGAATTTCTGCGAACACAAAACTTGTCCGAGTTGTGGCCATGACAGTGGCAATGGCAGCGGTTTGCAGTGGCAGTGTGGCAGTGGCCAGTGTCCGCCTTCGCTTAGTTTATTTTTATATTTGCTGAATTATGCAGTGCACAAATCTGTGTAGGAAGTCTGTGGGTTAAAGAGCGTTTCAACGTTGCAGGCGGCAGCCTTGAAATGGCATCCTAATTGGTTGGGCAGAGAGCTTCACTCTCTCTCTCAGTGGAAGTGTGGGCGGAGAGAGCCTGGCAATCTGTGGAAAGTTTTCATATTTCACTAAAGCATTGATAATAAATTTAACAAAAAAAACAGTTCTGAAATTTGTTTTAGTTTATCTTAGCAATTAAAAAAGTGACTCATACCTCCTACGCTTGGCCTTACATTATGAATGAAATTAAAAAAAATTAAATCCCAGCACAGATTGGGTCACTTTCAAATGCATACTCCCCGTGTCCGAACAAGCAGCTTAAATACACAGTAATCGCATTAGAAAACGTAATCGTGCCGAGTGCCAGAACAAGCAGCTTTGGTATGTACATCAGCCCCGCACATCGTTTGACCTTTGAGCGCGGCAGAACGCCTTTAGTCCACTGCCCACCTATAAAAATAACTGTGCTCTGGCGCTGCTCTGGCTTTAGCTCTGCTCCGCTCCGCTCTGGCTGTGGCTCTGCTCTAGCGCTGCTCTGTCTCTAGCTCTGCTCTGCTTTGCTCCGACTCTGGCTCCGTCTCTGCTTTGTACTCTGGCTGTGGCTCTGGCTCTAGCTCTGCTCCGCTCTGGCTGTGGCTCTGCTCCGCTCTGGCTGTGGCTCTGACTCTGCTCCTCGCTCTGGCTCTAGCTCTGCTCTGGCTCTGCTCCTCGCTCTGACTCTGGCTCTTCTCTGCCCTGCTCCGACTCTGGCTCCATCTCTGCTCTGTGCTCTGACTGTAGCTCTGGCACTACTCAGTGCTCTGCTCTGACTCTGTCTCTGCTCTGCTCTGCCTTGACTCTGCTCTGCCTTGACTCTGCTCTTGCTGCGGCTCTGCTCTGCGCTCTGCTCTGGCTCTGCTCGACTCATCTTTCTGCATTCATTCTTCGTTCTCTCCCCATGCTTTTGTTTTCGCCGTCTATTTCTATCCTGTAATCCGAGACTGTAAAGCTCCGCTTGCTGGTCCGGGGCATTGGATTTATTCTGTGTGTTTGGACGCGGTGTAACGCTGAGAGACTCTTTGCTGCTCTCAGTATACATTTATTTTGTAACTTTCTGTTTGCGGCTACAAAGTCAACGGTACACGTGCACGCCCACGCCCACACAAACAGACAATGTAGGGAAGTACGACGAGTAAAATCAGTGTTGAGTCCTGCTACCTCAGTTATCTTACTTTAGAAGGGTATATACCCTGTTCGTGTAACTTAATAATTAATTATAGTGTAGTGATATGCATGGAAATAAAGAGCTCTCTGGCACTATTTTTACTTTGTTTTCTAATATTTTATATAAATATAATTATACGCTTTTTTTTTAGCACTAATTTCGAACTTTATATTACTAACTTAATGGTCAAAAATATTTTTATTTGTTTGAAATTTATTTTGCAATTTTTTTGGTTGCATACGCTGCCGCCTGCGTGTGTCGTCGTGGCACCTGTTTGTGCTTGACTGCGATTTGCGGTGCACTGAAACTCAAACAAATGTAATTTTGGTTTTAATGTTGACATTAATGTGGCAACATTGTGGTGGCTGTGTTGCTGTTGCTGTGGCAAGCAACTCCAGTGCTCTACTCTGCCACGAACTGCCAGCCAGCCAAACTATTTGCACGCTTTTTGGCTTATTTGTGCAGTGTGAAGGGTCCGGTCCTTCAGTGGCATATGAAAATATGAATAAAAACCCCAGAGTCAAACAACCACTGCAATTTATGGGAAGAACACCCCGCTCCCCCACCCCCCTCTGAGCATGGGTTACGAGTGCAAAAGGCAAAGCATTTTTACGATTTTCATATTTAATTCCCCCCGTGCTGATTGCAATTTTTGTGGCTTGGGCGCAGTGTAATTTGTTCGTATATTTGTTTGATTGAAGAAGGGTTTTCTGGTATGATTTATCACACTATAAAAACTAGTTAAATGGAAAGGGATATAGTCACTGTGTGTGTACCTTATTGTAGTTAGTTGATAAATAATTGTTTTTATATCAAAGAAATCTCTTTAATATGGTGATCAAAACTCGACAAGCTACAGACTTCTGCTGGAGTTCACGATTATTTTGCTTAAATTCCAAATTTTTAAACCTGCGAGTCGCAATTCTTCTGCATAGATTCACAGTTCTTCTGTTTAAATTCAAAATTCTTAGCTTAAATTCCCAATTCTGATACCTGTGAGTCGCAGTATTTGCCACCTTTAAAACCTATCCCCCCCTAGCAGATGTTTTGCCCCTTAATTTCCCATTCAATCTCAGTGCACAGCACCCCCACATTGACCTTGACCCCTTCGAAATGCTTGTGTGCCAGTAGTAGGTAGTAGGAGTGTGGGCTTGTTTCTTTGAAAGGGGTCAACGCCATTGGAGCATGATTAAATAGAAATATCTGCTTAAACTTGGCGCTGCTCAGGGGGATTCTGCTCGTTCGTATTCATGGTACAGTTGGGGGGCATAGAGGGTGTAGGGTGTGTGTGTATGAGTAGGGTCTGGATTGGCCATTGTCATTTATTGTGATTATATGGTGCACATGGTGTCCTGTGCCTGTGCCGCACCGCCGGCTAATGATGCCACCATGCGGCGTCCTGTTTTTTCCACTCTCTCCGCTGTCCCTCTTCATTCTGTCAGGTCGCAGGTGTCAATAGCCCCTTTGGCCAATCCCCTGCCCCTGCTCCATACATATATATACAAGGTACAGTTACAACTGAGCCTGGAGTGTGGATTAAAGTTTGTGTATTTTTATGATATTTTTCATGGGGCACCCCACCCACCCATTGTCGCTTTATTAGCCAAGACGGAATGGTGTCAGTTGTATTCGAACGCCTATTCGAACTTCGCCCCCCTGCCTGCCTGTCTGTGCCGTGGGGCACATTAATTTAATCGGCATGTCATTTCATGTTCAAAGTTTTACACCTTTCCGAAGGGGTCCGGAGGAGGGGTAACTCGTAAAATGCCTGTTTGGAATTTCTGCTAAACCCCGCCCAACCCCCACAGGCACAACCTGGTGTAAATCTCAGCAGCCTGTGACAAAGGCCCCCACCCCCGACATGCCATAACAATGGAAATGGAAATGCTGCATAGTGGGTGGGGGTGGGTGGTGTAAATCAGTATGCTACACGCACTAAATGAGTTCAATTTACTTACCTCTAAAACTGCTAAATTTTTTCGCTGCTAAATGTTCGCTTATTTCCCCGGCTTAAAGTCAGGCCGCACAATTCTGCAATCAAATATCAAACAATTTCAAAAATTATTAATAAATTATAAATCTATAATGGATACAGAGAGACAGATAGATAGAGAGAGAGAGAGAGCGAGGAAGAGCTCGCTGTAGTCTAAATATAAACATTTACTAGATGGCTAATGAATTCGGTGAAAAATTAATAACCATTTAATTTCTGGGAAACAAGCCGGCAATCAGAATTGATGGCTTTGCAAAAAAAAACCCTCAACCACAACGCCTCAACCATACTGACCAATACAGAGTAGGGTTGGGTAGTGTTGGGTAGGGTTGGGTAGGGTTGGGTAGGGTTGGGTAGTGTTTGGTAGGGTTGGGTAAGGTTCGGGGCCAGTGCTGAAGGGCCGTAATTAAGGGACTCTGAATGAAAAATTGTAACTTGTTACAAATGGTTATATATACGTACAAATGTAAATATGTGTGTGTGTACCAATGTATATATGTATATACTAGATGTACGTATGTCTATGTAGCAAATATATGCATATCTGTGTAGCAAATATGTGTATGTCTGTGTATCAAACAATTTGAGTTCAACTGAATGCAAATAAGTTTTGCAAATTGCTGTGAAAATAAAAGAGGCCATGCAGTTGGTCTAATCGATCCATAAATGCTGGTAGGTTGTGAAGCTCGCATGTGCTTACTGGAAAAAACCTATAATAATACCACCAATTATAGCGCAAAGCTGGGAATTTTAAATCAAGTTAAATGCTGATGTAAGCCAAATTATTTATCTAGAAAAATGCGACATGCAGGCCTAACCACGGGCTACACATTTTGACTTTAAGTCAATTGAAATTGTTTTATTTGTATGAGAAATAAACATTGAATGGAATGGTATGACATTGTAATTCTTAATTAGAGTTTTAGCTCTTAAAGTTTACATATTAAAATAACTATTGCATAAGGCACAGCTCTCTCTCTCCGTCTCTCTGCCTCTCTTCCAAAAATGTCACATTATTCGAAGCTTTGCTGCTTTTCTCATTTATATTTCTAAACACTTGAGGCATCCGTGGATCATTTATATTTCGAAACACTTGAGGCATCCGTGGACCCCATTCATATAACACTTGAATCATCCTTGAAACATTCATATTTCGAATACACTTGTATCATATTTCGTCACACTTGAATCAAGCATGAATCCTTGTACCAAAAGCATTTGTAATTAACTAGCGTATCTAATATTTGTTATTATTCTTCTTTTTTTTTATGATTTTTGGCATAAAACTCTGCTGTCCCGCCCCTCCGCCACCCTCTTAAGCTTATCTCTTCATTCTTCGTCCTGTTTCTGCTCTTGTGCTGCTCTTATTCTTGTCTTTGGGTCTTTGCTGCTGCTGTCCATTCTCCTATTTATTTGTGTGCCTTTTGTGTTGTTGGTTCGTCGGTCTTTGTTTGATTTTTATACCCGTACTCGAAGAGTAAAAGGGTATATTGTATTTGTGCTGAAAGTGGATGTGTGTAACACACAGAAGGAGGCGTTTCCGACCCCATAAAGTATATATATTCTTGATCAGCATCAATAGCCGAGTCGACATAGCCCTGTCTGTCCGTCCGTCTGTCCGTCTGTCCGTCCGTCCGTCTTGTTTGTCGCCCATTGCTCGAAGGCTATAAGAGCTAGAGCAACCAAACTTTTATCCAGTCTGATGTGGTATCTCACTCCTAGAAAAGTGTTTTAGAATTTCGCCCCGCCCACTTCCGCCCCACAAAGGGCGCACATCTGTGGCGGCCACAATTTTGACAATAATAAAAACTAAAAATGCAGAATCATAGAGACAGCCCATATCTATCAGGGGCCCAAATCTGAATCGGATCGGATCATTAATATAGCCACAATAGACAAAAACATACGCAAAAACTTCGCTCCATCCCTTTCGCACTCACACAAAATCGAGTCGATTTGGTTTTCGTAAATATGAACGCCTGGATCTCAGAGACTATAAGAGCTAGAGCAACCAAACTTTTGCCCAGACTCCTGTAATACCAAACCTGAACAAGTGTATTTCCAAATTTCGACCCGCCCCCTTCCGCCCCACCAAAAGACGAAAATCCACAATTTTGAAGATAGAAAAAAACCAAAAACGGAGTATTGTAGAAAATTACCATATTTACCAGATTCCCGAATTTCGTTCAGATCGGATCATTATTGTAGCCACAATGATCAAATGAATTTTCAGCAGCGGGAATACCCCGCGGTTGTGTTTCCCCTCGTCCGATTGCTGCTTAAGTCATTTATTGGGGTTGATTGTCGCAGCAGATTCTCTCACACACACACTCACGCTCAAACATGCTGCCTCGTGCAGTGTACGTGTGTTGTTGTGAGAACTGATGTAGATGATGTAGATGTAGATGTCGATGACAGATGTAGCAAAAAATGTAAAATGTAAAAACTGAAAAAACATTTTAAAATTCCACATAAATCACTGAGTACGGGTATAAAAGTAGAGTCGCGTTCGAAGCGACTCCGTACGTTCTTTCTCGTTTATGATTCTACTCTTGTTCAGACCAAGTACATCATGATTGACATTCGTTTGGGATTTAGTTTGTGTTTTTTCTTGTCTTATTTTTTGTTTTGTTTTTTGTTTCTTTTCTTATGGGTTTTTGTTTTTTGTTTTTGTTCTTGTCTTATGGGTTTATATTGTTGTTTGTCGCTTATGTTTTATTATTGACAGTTATGACAGCAGCCATTTGCTTTGCTTTGTTTGTGAATGCAGTTTCTCCGCTCCCAACCACCCATTATCTCTTGGATTTTTGAATGCCAACAAATGTCTCATAATTATTGACATTTTCACAAAATATTTCTCATATATATTGTACGAATAAAAACCAAGAAAAACACACATCCATTGACAAAATTTGCAATTTATTTGTTGAATAAAAACCTACAAATAAATCTGTACAAAGCACCATAACTTTGAGGAATTTCTTTTGTATTAATTTGAATTTGCAATTAAATTATTATTTTCTTTTGCCTTTGGCTACCTCTCTCTCTGTCACCTCTCACTGGCTTGGCCACCTCTCTCTCTCTTTGGCTACCTCTCACTGTCTTGGCAAATATCTTTTAGTGTTTGTTGGCCTTCACTTGCCCCTTCACTTAGTGTTGCCTTCGAGTGGCAGCTTATGTGGCAAATGGTTGGGAAAAATCTTCAGACTGATGATAGTTTTTGCATTCCCAGAATAAATACTACGACTTGCAGCAGCAGCAGAGTCATGTGTGTGCCCCATTCAAATGTTGCAATAATAATAACAAATATTGTTATGAAATGCGAAAAGAGCTTTGCTGGGGGCGGGTGGGGAGGTGTGTGTGCTTCGAGTGCTGCTGCAAACTCAAAAGATTGAAACAGAATTAAGCGCAAACTAAGCCACAATTAACTGTTGTTGTGGTCCTAATGACGGTTCTACCACTGCTGCTGGCTGCATGGCTGTGTGGGTGGGTGGGTGGGTGGTTGCATGGGTGGCCGCCCCACATTTTGTGGCCATGGCAACGCTTGTGCAGCTCATTAGAATAGACGGCAGGACACACTCCTCTCTCTCTCGAGAGAGAGAGAGTGGGTAAGAAGAAGTGGGGCAGCATCAATGGTAGTGTGTGGGGGATGCAACCGCAAAATGCCATCAACAGATGCAAATGAAATGGCAATTTGCCATGTGCGCCATTGTGGGTGGGGTGGGGTGTGGCTGGTAAGTAGTTACTTCAATTAGGCGGCAAATTCATAATGTATCCCCCTACTCCACCACCACCCCCCGTGTCCATTTCTTGGCCAAGAGCCACTCAAACAAAAACCGAGAACGAAAATGGGGAGAACGTAAAAAGTTTGCTTGGGCCTAGAACAAATATCCCCTAGAATTTCCTCAAAATTTGGCCCAAAGAAAAGAAGTAAATGTGTGTGTGTGTGTGTGTGGCACCAGCATGATTGTGCACTTTCCACTCGGACACAGGGGACATGAACAGAAATTAGAATACCCTTTTTGCTGAGGGTAAGCTTGAAGGCGTTTAGCCAGCCATTTGGTTGCCCTCTTTATATCTTATATGTCCCAGAAAACTTTCGATTAAAAACTTAGCAGAATATTCATAGAGGGTATTCATGGGTGCGCTGCCAAGATTCTCTGCTCATTTCTTATTGTTGGAATAAAATGTGGCAGCTGTGAGATATGAGGACACGTACGAAGTACGGCGGCTCCAAGCCAGAGTCGGAGCAGGACAATATAATGAATGCCACATGATTGGGGCAGCTCGACAATGCAGGGGCGTGGCAGCTGACACACACACACACACGCACTTGTGCAGACACCCACTCGCACATCCACTTGAATATATGCATATTCCCCCCCACACCCAAAGTTTTATGCCAGTCACCATCAGAGCACACCTCCGCCCCGCCCTATGGGAACCAGCTACTGGCTCCTGGCTGCTGGCTTCGGCTTCGGCTTCTGTCCGGACTTTATTAAAATTGCCCTGGCTCTGTTTGCTCACTTGGAAGTTGCTCCTCCTATAGATATCGCTTTTAGACCTCCCCCCTCCCCCTGCCACTCATCCTTATACTAAATTCTACCCCTGTCTTTCTGTATCGTTCAGAACACTTTAGCCAGTTTTTTTTGGTGCGTGGGTATGGGTAGGGGAAGGGGGGTTTGTGTTGAAAGAGGACATGTTCCTGAAGCTTTCAATATATTTAACAAAATATTTGCCTGTGACAAAAGTGACAAAATGCAATTGGATATACAAATTTTTTCGGCAAAGAAACTTGGCCCACATAACTGGTGAAAGGGCAAAGAAATTTGGCCAGCAAAAATGTTGAAAAAGGGTAAGAGAGTGGGCAAGAGAGGAACTTGAGAGGCCGGGCTTTATATACACTTGCAGATTCCTACCCTTATCTAGATATACATAAGTGTGCAGATCCCTACCCTTATTCAGGGCTTAAGGCTATGACACACTGGAAGAGAGCGCAGAGAGGCAGAGTAGATTTTGCACTAGGGCTAGGACACACTGGGAGAGAGCGCAGAGCGGCAGAGTAGATTTTGCACTAGGGCTAGGACACACTGGGAGAGAGCGCAGAGCGGCAGAGTAGATTTTGCACTAGGGCTAGGACACACTGGGAGAGAGCGCAGAGAGGCAGAGTATATATTGGACTAAGGCTAGGACACACTGGGAGAGAGCGCAGAGTAGCTGTTGCACTAACTACAAGTCTAAACACAAGGCTAAACACAATTTAGCTATACCCTCTGCAAAGGTGTATCTGTACCTGCAATATCCATAAGTACTTCGATGTTTCAACTGCGCAAAGACATACCCGGCAGACACATATCTTTTTCGAACTGATTGTACATATCGTTAGCATCCTATAAGTCTGTCCATCATGTACTTGGCTGTACTTGGTACTGGGCTTCGCTCTCAATGCATACCAACTGTAATCTCACTTAATAATTCTGCTACATGACACCATGTAGCAATTGATCTATGTAAGGTAGAAAAAAAACAATTACAGCATCCCACAGTGGATAGACTCAATCATATTTGTGCTGAAGTCATCAGAATAGCCCAGATGGAACGCCCTGCCACTAGCCCCCACCCCCCAAACTCCTTTACTCCTTCTTTCATTATTTTTTATGCTCACACATTTCGCACAGAGTACCGGACTAATCGAATTAGTCGAATGTCTATATATATACTCGTATATGCGTATATTGGAATAATCAAGCGGAATTCCTGTTGCCAGCGATAGGGCCATGAGACTGAATGAGATGGGGTGGGGGTAGGTGGTGGGTGGTGGGTGGGCAACTGGAATTGGCCAAAAATTGTGTCGCAAAGGGGCTCTAGCCGCATGTGTCACTGTCTCGGCCCCCTGTCTCTGTTAAGTGGACGCCACTCAGACCCTCACAGTCACTGGGCCACCACTCCTGCCCCTCTCAGTCACTGGGCCACCACTCCTCCTCCTCCTCCTCGTTGTCAGCTGGTACGAGCCACCATTCTGATCCACTCTCATTTCATTTCGATTCGCCTTTTTTGCTTCAAGTGCCACTTGAGCCACTCAACGAGTGACGGGCATGGGTACGGGGAGTGTGTGAATAAATGAGTTGGAGCAGAGTTCCCCCGGGGGAATCCCACTCCCCTCCACGTCCCAGGGAAAGTGCGAAAATCCGTAGCAAAGGCAAATGAGCAATCGATGGCAGAAAAAGGGCTTCCAATTGAATATGAATCGACTGTTGGATTAATATTGCTCAAACCCACAGACCAAAACCCACAGACCACCCACCCACTGAGCTTAATTTGTCGCCGAACAAAACTAAACGCAAAATGAAATGTAAATTGCCACGACAAAAGCCAACAGCGTGGGGCAATCTCTCCATTGCCATTTTCCCATTTTCCCATTTGCCATTTTCCCATTCCCAATCTAGTTTCTTTGCCCAGTTTTATGGCTTCCAATATGCGAGCATAACCATAAAATACAAATACTAAACTAAACTAAACTGAACTGAACTGAACGGGAAGCTCGTTGAAACAAAAGGCAAAGGACAGAGAACAGCAGGAGGGGGAGGAGGAAGAGGAGGAGGATGAGGAGGACTATGATGGGAACCAGCAGCAGCACTAGGATGGGGACCAGGACGAGGACCAGGACGAGGACCAGAACGAGCACCAGAACGAGAACTAGGACGAGGACTAGGACGGGGACCAGAACGAGGACTAGGACGGGGACCAGGACCAGAACGAGTACTAGTAGCAGTAGCAGAACCCGGACTAGTAGCTGTTAAGGGGGAACCCCATTCAGGCACTGCATACACACTCATATGTGGCGCTAATGCCCCGCAAACGATGACGGGAAGATACTTTTACGCCCTGCCCAAGTCGACTTGTTTGATGCTCTGAAACCGAGTAAAATTCATGAAAGTCAAGGGTAGCAAATGCACCTTAATTTAGACTACTTTGGGTGCCTGGTCTTTAAATTTTATTACTATATTTCACATTTGTTAAGCAGTCGTATATGCCCACTAGTTTTAGCCCAGAATTGCTCTTTGGGAGGTCTTTGGGTCATAAAAACAACAGCGGAAAAGTCTTAAAAATAGAAAATATTACCAAAATGCACAAAAACCAAGTCGCAGGGAAAGGGGCGTAGAGGCTGGGGGGTGGGCCAGATGAAGCCAATTTTTTTCTTGGCCAGATAAAAGCAGTCCAGTGGTGGAGCTTAGCTAAAAACAGTCCTAGGGTGTAGCTAAGAGTTGGCCGAATTTGTGGGTCTAAAAAAGATGACCACAAATAATTACAAAAAAAAAAACACACACAAAAAATTACACTCAGCCTTCTTCTACTTCTTCCATTTGTGCCCTTGCTACCGGATTCCCCAAAAGCAAAATGATAAGCCCTGAAAATGAACAAACGAGACTCAAGCAAAAGAAAAAAAACAATAGCAGCACGACCAAAAGCTGGTAAAATCCAAATGGAAAATTGCCAGAAAAAAAGTATAAAAAAAAAACAAAAGCAAAAATACTATTATATATATAGCCAGACAACGGGGGAGTATGGGTTGGAATTGTGTGATTGGATAAAGGCGATTTTCGTATCCAATTTAATGATAAAGTTATGCCCGGCTGAAAAACAACAGAAGGAGACAGTGAGAGGGAGAGCAGTATAATTGAGCGCAAAAAACAGTGACCAATTCAGTTATTTTGTTACTTAATAATAATTCTTTACCCCCCCCACACACACACACACGAATAATATGAGTGTATTTTCCATTTAAATGGATTGAGTTGAGTTGAATGAACCAGAAAAAATATTTTGTTCATTTTGCTGGTGCCTGGTGCCTGGTGCCTGGTGCCTGGTCCTGACTTTGACTCTTGACTTTGGGGGGGTGGGTGAAGCTGGGCTCAATTGATTAGCGCCACTCGATGGCTTGATTGATGGGCTGAACTCTCATCGGACACGTGCCACTAACAAAAATATCAATTACTTATATACATATTACGCTACGAGCCACTCCATTGCCCATTTACCATGCCCAACCCTTGGCATAAAATTCCCTATAATTTCTATTATTTCTTTTAGTGCCTTTATTCCCGATGCCTAACGTTATCTGCTGCTATGACTTGGGTTATTCTTGCCATACTTTAATAATAATGCACAGATTTTTCTGTGAGTGTAGATGTGCCTCTTGCCCACTTCCCATTCCCTGTACTGAAATTTACTTTGTTTTGTTGAAAACAAAACACAGAAACACTTACTCCTGATGGATGCCCGAAAAAGAGCCAAATCATTTAGCCACTGATTTATAGCGGTGGGGGGTTTACTTTGATGACTGACCTTACCACCAACCTCTAACCATCAGCTGTAGTAGGTCCCTTCGTTCCGTTTACCCCCTTCTATATGTCTGTCATTAGCATTACGATTGTCGGAGGAGGAGAGTCGTAAAGTGCTTGACGAAAATGGAAAGCTTACGGCTGCTTAAAAACAACTTAAAAACTGAAGGATGCATGCCAAAAGAGGCAGAAAGAGAGAGAGAGAGACATAGAGTGAGTGAGTGATAGAGTAAGACTGAGCGAGAGTGAGACAAAGTGAGACTGAGTGAGTGACTGACTGAGAGTCCTCTTTACAACGTTGTGAATGAGAGCGGGCGGACGGTGCGGCTTAAGAGGGTGTAGTAGGGTGTGGTGGGGGAGCTCACTGTTTGAAGCCAAAGCTCAGTCAAAAAGATAAACAAGCAACAAATTAAAATGAATTAAAATTGTGTAAAGTTGTGAAAGTCTCAAGTGATGATGAAGTGGCCAAGGGGTTAAGAGCGTGCCAGCAGAAAGGTTTACATAGGTCAGTGGAGAGGGGTGTGGGGTGCTGGTGCGATGTGGCTTAGCCAGGCATTGGATAACCAAGATTAATGAGCTGAACAAAAGCAAGCAATAGCTCCAGAACCAGCAGAAGGACATCGAGTACAATGGCGTCCAGGGCCAAGCAGCACGAAGAGGTCCAAAGGGGGCAGCACAAAGAGATCCAGAGCCATGAGCACGAAGGTCTCCTAAAGATGAAGATGTACAATGTCCTGGGTCAGAAGTGACAATGAAGCTAGATGCAGTTAAAGGACTGGGGCCAAATGCAGTCAATGGACTGGGGCTAAATGCAGTTAAAGGACTTGGGGTCAGAGACTCCACCAAACCAAGACATTCCGCTCCAAGCTGGCAAGCATATTTCCCATAAGACGAAACCGAATTAAGCCCCGTCACTCGCCTTAAATAAAACAAAGAATTTTCGGTATTTATACATATATTCTACATATAAAAATACTAACTAGAAATGGTAAAAGTACTTTGGTCACACTGGGAATAACAGTTATTTCCCCAAGCACCACATGAAAATATCTGCGGCTTTCGTGTTCCATGAGATCACTCCGTTTATGAGAGTAAGCCATCTTATGATGGAGAATTCCCAAGGCTTTTTGTACCTTAGAAACAAACACAAAATACCAAAATTCCTACTTCATTTGATATTTTTAGAAGGACCGATAAATAGTATTTTACTAAGGTGAGTTAATCGATCTTTTTAATATTTTTTTAATTTTAATTTTTAATTTCGGGGGTATTGAATACCGAACTTTATTTCTTTTATATTCGGTATTGGCTTGGGGGTATTCAATACCGAATTTTATTTATTTTATATTCGGTATTGGCTTGGGGGTATTGAATACCGAATTTTATTTCTTTTATATTCGGTATTGGCTTGGGGGTATTGAATACAGAAGGACCGATAAATAGTATTTTACTAAAGTGAGTTAAGCGATCTTTTTAATAGCGAATTTCGGGGGTATTCAATACCGAATTTTATTTCTTTTATATTCGGTATTGGCTTGGGGGCATTGAATACCGAATTTTTTCTTTATATATTTTTATTGAATCGTAATCGGAGGAAATTCAAAAACCATGGTATAGGTGTTCACAGTTTTGGCAAGTTATTCAGGTATGCGTTTTTTTCTTAGGTCTTGGACTGGGATCCCTTCTGCTGGAAGATTGCTTTGACGGCAATCATCAGGCGTTTAGCCAGTGTCTTTGGTCACAACACTCGTACTGTGTGTCTGTCCAGCCACCAAAAAACCATACTCAAATTATTTAAATCAATTTCTGAGCTCATACAGTCGATGATGACGATGAACCAATTTCGCGCATATCAGCAGCCATACGGCTGCTTCGGTATTTCAAAGAGCCTCTGGTCATCTGTCTGGACATGTAGCTTCCATTTTAATATCGAATAAATACTTAAAGATTTAAATACTTAAAATATATAACTATCGGCCTTTAATAGGAAAATCAGCTCACAGCTGCGCTGCGAGTGTGAGTGAGATGGTATGGGAAGTAACGGCCATTTGCATTTGCACTAGAGATGGGCACTTTCTGAAATATTTCGGCATGACCCAACATGGGTTGAAAATGAAAATTTCCAAAATAATATATTCCAATTATTTTCGAATTCTGTTTAACATATTACCGATTAATTGGATATGGACTTTGTTTGTTTGATTATTTGTACTATTCCTGGTGCTACAAAGTTATACCTTATAACTAATGGACTAGTCACCATGCACCGTTCATGCTCGTTCTCTTTGTTTTGGGTGTTGTTGTTTCGGGTGTCCATTACTTCGGCTCAGCAACGATCGTATTGATTAAGTGTAACGATGCGATGAATAAACTCAGTTCGTATGATTTTATTCAAGTAAAGGAACGCTTGGTGCCGACGTGCACATGTGCACGTTAGCCGAAGACCACTACGGCTAGGAGGAGTTCGCACATTCTGCGCTTTTGCATGTGAAAGTGTTAATTGGTTCTCCGCACAATGCTGAATGCATTGCAGATTCACCTTCAGCGACTACATAAGCGAATCAAATGGGAACAATAATCAACAAATTGGACGCCCAAAGTTGGCACAAAACAACCAATGCCAGGTCATTTCCAACAACAAGCTCATGAAAAACCTCTTATCATGTGAAATTGAAGGCACTCTCATTAAATAAAAGAAAGCAAATTGGGTATTTAAACAATCCCTAAACGCTGTTCATGCTATTTAAAACCATTTGAGCCAGGTAAAATATGTGGCAACAGACACAGCCGCCAACGGAGACGGCACTGGATGAACAATTCGACAAGCCAATGCCGAATATAAAAGAAAGAAAATTCGGTATTCAAAATATATACCAAAACTCTCCTTGTAAAATACTTGCTATAAATGGTACAAGTGCAAGCGGAAGGACTACTACAAGATACTTCCCCTTGCAGCTTTGTGCCAAGAGATCAAGAGATCCTGCCAAGGTCAGGAAACGCTCCTCGGAAACGCTTCTCTCCAAGGACTTCCACCTGGCCCTCGGACTTGTGCGCTGCCGGAAGCGCCTCCACGTGGCCATATCGCGTGCACGCGCCTTTCTGGTCATCTAGGGTAATCTCCAACTCCTGAGCGTCGACGACAATTGGCGTCATCTGATCACATTTTGTGAGAATAACAATGCCTACTTTGGCTGCGAAATACCCAAATCCTTTGTGCCAGATTACACCGATGAGGAAGACGAACTAAACAACTGAAGCTATTACGACAGTAACGGAATCCAACAGAATTCTAAATAGAAATCACCAAATAATGGGTACTTGAACTATTTACGATTACGATTCAATACAAATATATAAAAGAAAGAGAATTCGGTATTTAAAAGGACCCGAGACTGTACGTCGCAGCGATCGGATAGAGCCTTTGGAGAGATGACTCCAAAAAAAGTTATTTGTCCGTTTAGCTTCCGAACCAATATCGAATATAAAAGAAATACAATTCGGTACTCCAAATACACCTTTACTACAACTCTACTCTACTCTACTCTACTATATGTATACATATAAGAATGGAGATATAACATTTTGATAGAAATGAGACGCCAGGAACTGCGCCGCATCATCAGCCAAAATGGTGTCACTGAGCGGTACAGTTTGACAGTAAATATAATAATAAGTTAAGAGTTAGAGAATATGATATGAGCTGGGTAAAGGAACTTAAAATAATGACGCCGAAGCACGCTGGCGTCGGCCTTTTATAGAAAAAATCAGCTCACAGCTGCGCTGCCAGACAACAACACATGTATGCGAGTGTGAGTGAGATGGTGTGGGCAGCAACGGCCATTTTAATTTTTACTAGAGATGACATACAAACTAGAGATGGGCATTTGCTTAAATATTTCGGCATGACTAAAAATGACATGAAAATTAAAATTTCCAAAATTATACAAATTAATTATTTTTAAATTCTGTTTTATATATTACCGATTAATTGGTTATGGACTTTTTGTGTGATTTTTAGTTAATATGTATATATATTCGATCTCCTTCTCTTTCTCTTATTGGGCGTAACATATGTATATATATTTGTAATAAACAATATTATTTATTTCTCCTACCAAAAGAAATCTAATACACATGTACAAATATTATTCTGATACGGTTGTAGGGTAAGCAGAAGCAAAACAACTAAAGACCCACAGCCAATATATGTTTGTATCTCTTTCACTCCTACTGAGGCATACAGAAAACCCACCCCTTGCCAAGATGTTCATCAATGCTCTCATTTTAGGTTATTTGTGGCTAGATTTAGCATTTTAAGTAGTGAAATAAATAGCTTTTTGGAATTTGCTTCTATATACAATATAAGAGCATTTTAGCTTTTTGAATCAATTCAGCTTGTTTAAGAAATTTTGTATGAGTGTAGCATAACTACATAAGCCCACACAGTTTTTTATTGTTGGCGTGTTTTTTTTTAGGCAAGCTTAATTTGTCGCCTATTCATTTTCTGTTGTAGCTATTTCTTGCATATTCATTTTCGGTTCTAGCTTTTTGTTGGCTCTAAAGTTCTGTCAGCACTGACGTACAGTCGATGTGCGTAGCAATACGAGACAAAAAAAAAAAAGGAGACAGATGTTCTGGCCGGAGATGTATATGTGTGCATGTGTGTGCATATGTGTGTGCAATTATACTGACGCTCACTGGAATGGGTACGTGAATATTTTTTATGCACGGCAGCCGGGAGTTTGGGAGATTTGTTAGTTTTGTGGTCAAGGTGAATGTGTCTCATGCAGAGAACGAAACGTATTCGACCTCATAAAGTATATACTATATATTCTTGATCAGTATTAATTGGCGAGTCGATATAGCCTTGTCTGTCCGTCCGTTCGTTTTGATGAACGCCTAGAACTCAGAGAATATAAAAGCAAGAGCAACCAAATTTTGTATCGAGACTGCCCCCCCCCAAAGGACCTCAATTTTAAAGATACTAGAAAACCGAAAGCGCAGAATCGTGGACAATATCCCCCAGATTACGATCGGATCATTTTTGTCGCTCATTCGCTCTCTCGCTCGCACACTATGCCACGTGCATTGTGCGCCTTCTGGCGGAAAATAGCGACTTGGAACGACATGTTGGTGTAGCAAAGAGTGATGTAAAAAGAGTGGTGTAGAAAAGTGTGATGCAGCGTCTCACAATGTGCCCCTCGCTATGATTTAGCATAATTAAGATTATGGATATCCAAATGTACATACAGCTCCAGCCTGGCCCTGGCTTGACTTTAATCCAATGATTAATAAAAGTTTTGTGTATTTTGTCAACCCCCCATCCCCCCAACAGACTTCAATCATGGGTAAATGCTCTCCTTAGCTGCCTTAACCGCTGTCAGCGGCAGTTATACAATTGAAGCCATATTTGGGGAACATTTTGACTAATGTTCCGAACCGAAAGTCGAAAAAGTTCATCCACCGACTTGACTGGAGGTGAACGCGGCACAGACTGACTGATGGAATTGGATAGGGGTCCTTGATCGATGGGGCTCCGAAAAATGGTAGCAGCGGGGCGGGCCCAAAAGATTATTAGTATAAAAAGTTGTTGCGAAACAAAAAAAAGTTTTTCGTGAAAGCAAAATATTTCTCTGGCTACTTGAAAATTTGAATTAAATTTACCGTTATATTCAAGATGAAAGAAAAGATTAAATATATTAAATAAAGCCCCCCATAGAACACTTTATCTTTCAATACGGGCCTCTAGCCCATGTGCTTTTTTTTTTTTGTCGTACCGCCGCAGCAATTTTGAAATCATTTCGCCATTTTGTTTTCCCATTTTTCAGCGTCTGGGCGAATGCAAGTCAAAAAAGTAAAAAAAAAGTGGCACGTCGCACCTTGTATACTCTAATGGAACTCTAATGAATTTTCGAATCGCAGCTCAATTATGATTTTTATTATGTATGTTTAGAATGTAAACTTTACATACATATTAGAGGTCTGCATGAGTAGCAAAAAACCATATTCGAATGCACAATGCTCAAAATTGAATGCAAAGCCAAACTGGAGTGAGTAAATGGGAGTGAATTACGTACAACTCTGTCGCACAAAGAATAGAGAAAACGAAACGAATCGCATGAAGTGAGAACACAGAAAACTGTGACGCTTCATTCGAATGATTTGAGTTGCAAAACAAAACAAAAACTCGGACTACAAATACATACACAGACTACGTACATGCACACAGACTTGTCGGCTTATTTTATTAAAAAGGTGTCCATGTGTGCGTGCGCATGGACCGAATTCGTACGCAACAACTCGAATTACTCAAGTAAACGACGCATTGCCAAAGTTTTCATTTCCCTTTTCGCTTCATTCGTTCTCACTCATTTCGTTCAACGTCTCAGGCTGCAAACATAGTGCGCGCTGAGACGAAGACGAAGATGAAGACGAAACGCAAGCAATCAGCTTCAAACGCTGCTGTACTGATTTTGAAGACGAATCGCTTGCTATTTTACCGCTTTTTTTGTTTTTTATACCCGTACTCGAAGAGTAAAAGGGTTATATTGTATATGTGGCAAAAGTGGATGTGTGTAACGTAGAGAAGGAATCATTTCCGACCCTATAAAGTATATATATTATTGATCAGCATCAATAGCCGAGTCGATATAGCCCTGTTTGTCCGTCCGTCTAT
Source organism: Drosophila bifasciata (assembly GCA_009664405.1). Taxonomy (NCBI): domain Eukaryota; kingdom Metazoa; phylum Arthropoda; class Insecta; order Diptera; family Drosophilidae; genus Drosophila; species Drosophila bifasciata. Next base: position 36,629,508 of record CM019041.1, read on the forward strand.
TGAGCCTATTGCCACACTATGTTTGCAGCCTCAAGCTATAAAGCACAGCGCGTACTCATACTCATACTACAATGTCGTTTCATTTCTTGCATACCACTCAACTCAATTCAATTCAATTCGAATGTATGTTGGGAGTGGACTCATGCAGATGTCTAATACATATGTATATCCGTTTACCCATATTTTTGCATATAAAAACTATACAAAAACTCTGTTCTTATGATATTATGCGGCAAGTTTCTTCCAAAAGTGTCATAATACTGAACAAATTTGATAAGGGTAAAGGGTATGTGAACTCAGCACCAAATACCAAAACCTACATATACATACATAACCCATACATGACAATCAGTACGTGCAAACGTGTCACAAAAGCCAAAAGCCGGTATACGGGAGCAAAACCAATCATACATACATATGTACATATACATATGTATGTACGAGTAGTTGTGTGCAGAGATACAAAAAATATCAGCGTAAATGATACCCCATCAACAAAAGTCTATGAAATCCACTAAAAAGTATATTTTAAAGTGTTTAATTTAATTTGTTCCATCTGCCGCCCGCTGTCTCTTGTCATATTTCCACAAATGTGTTAATCTGCAGGAAAACTTTTCATTTCCATATAAATTTAATGTGACTTTCTGCAAAAAAAAAAAAGAATCGACCAATATGGAATATGCTCTATAAAAAAACTCATTATCTTGACACTGCCGCGTGCCATTCATTCGAATTTCGTTCCATTCATATTTTTTCCTGCAGAAATGTCCATTTTTTGCATGCAACAATGCCATCAGTCCGCTCGACTCAGTGGCTCATTATTCAGGTAAAGTAAGAGCTCCACCATCAAACACCGAACAAAATTGATGATCAACATTATTCCTTAATGCAGTGTCACGTCAGTGGCCATAGCGGCATGCCCCGCGGTGGTGGCAAGCAAATAAAAGTAGCGAGTAACGAGTAGCGAGTAGCGATGCAAATGCAAATGCATATAAATTTTATGTTTTCTCTGGTCACATATTTTTTTTCATAGCTTTCGTTCATTGAGGTTTTTGTGTGTGGGGCAAGTAATGAATGGGGGAAGGGGCAAAGTTGCAAAATATTTTATGCCCCTCTTCATCTGCTCTTTTACTCTTTCGCTCGCACTATCTTGACTGTTCCCCCTTCTGTGTCTCATCGAGTCATGCATTTTATTGAATGAATTGTGAACCCAAGACCAAGGGACACTAGGGACTGTGGACTGCGGACTGCGGACTCTGGACTGGGGACTCTAAACTAGGGACTGTGGACTAGGGACTGTGAACTAGGGACTGTGGACTGCGGAATCCGCACTATGTAGGAACTGTGGCCTAGGGACTCTGGAGACTGTCGACTGTGGACATTGGAGAGCGAGACAACAGACGAGAGTTTGTCAATTGTTCAGTCACTTTGTCTCTTGACACTCTGAAATGATGGCCATCTCCGTCACTGCAACTGCTACTGTCTCCCCTACCCTCCCCTGCCCAACTTCACCCTCTAACTGTTCAGTGTTTTCATTTAAATATCTTTGTTTCTTCTATGAGAGCACGCGCAGCTTTTAATTGGAAAATTTTTGGAATAAAGGGGATCAAATGGTTGCGACAGTGGGGGCCGTGCGATCTTCGGATACAAAGCCTTTTATGGGTGTTTAATTTCTTGAGCAGTTCGACTTTAATGCTACATTTCTACCCATCAAAGGATCTCGTCTGTTGAAATCATACAAAAAGCTAGCCATTGCCATTCAATTTTGCAATTGAATTGAGAACAGATTTAATCTGTTTTCATTATGCTGCAAATAGTTGATGCCACTTTTCCACTCACGTGAAGCGGCCTTAAAAATGTGAAAAAAAAAGAAGTAAAAACAATAAAAAATAATATAAAGAGAAGAGCGTCGTGCAGCAAACACTCATTGAAGGTGAAAAAGCTTTTAACATTTTACAGAAACACCTTTTGGTGGCGCATCCGCATCCGCAACCGTGCGGCACGCAAAAATGGATCTGCAGCGTGCCACTTCGACGCAGTGGCAGTTCGGCAGTCAAGTGAATTTAAGTGACAGCTGTCTGTGCGCAAAGCTTCCAAGCAGGTGGCACTCTCTCTCTTCGTCTTATGTGCCCCTTGTACTCATCACTTAATACCCCCATCCCCATCTGCCACGGCAGTCATTCAGTCATTCAGTCACTCATTCTCTGCCACCGTTGCGCGTGTGCAAGTCAAATTATGTGGAAATGAATTATGACCCCTTTTCTGCCACACACACACACACGCACACACACACAGAACACCCGGCCATAAGCAGCTCAGTAAACCACCCATTACCCATGCCTCGCTGCTGCCGGAGGGGCGCCAAAGCCAAAAGCCACCGAAAATACCCGGAAAAACGATGACGGGTAGAGGGGTAGGGGAAACCCATCACAGCAGGCGACGCCGATAGCGCAGACGAGATGGCCAAAAGAACAGGGCCAACAGTGTCAGCACAGAGCCCTGCACTCTGGACTCATTAGACCGTCGGGATGGGAAGGCAGGCACATTGGTATGAAAATTATATAAAAATAAAGCAACAAATGTATATAACACTTGGCTCTCCATTCGAAGCAAAGTATGCTCCAAGATAATGGCTGAAATGTTATGGGCTGATGGGTTATACCTATACCTATACCCCTATACCCCTATACCTATACCTATACCTATACCTATACCTATACCTATACCTATACCTATACCTATACCTATACCTATACCTATACCTATACCTATACCTATACCTATACCTATACCTATACCTATACCTATACCTATACCTATACCTATACCTATACCTATACCTATACCTATACCTATACCTATACCTATACTATACCTAACTACCTCCCCTTGCTCCTCATTTTCATTATACTCGAACCACCGTAGCCGTGTGCCCCCCCACCACTGTGTTGTTATAACAACGAAAACAGATTGCGATGGAGCCAACTCCAGTTTCGGTTATTCTTAATAATTTACCCCCAGTGCCCAGTGCCCATCAATTTGTTCGCCGCTTGACTCTTGCCTTTTGCCTCCTGCCTTTTGCCTTTTGCCTCCTGCCAGTTCTGGGTTCAGTTTCCGGTTTCCGTTTAACTTTCATTCACACATTGCGTATACCGCCTTGATTTATTAACCCAATTATGGGTTCGATTTGGCTGGGGTATTATGTATTGTTACACACTCGAAAATCTGAAATCTAATTAAAAAAAAAAAAACAATGGGAAATAACCCTTGCATGTTTTTTACAGAAGAGCTTTAGACAAGAGCACATAAGTCAGTGCTATAATTCAGCAGTTAGTCAAACCGATTTGTATATAATTTAAGCTGCTCTGAAGACTCTTACCACTGTGCTTGAAGCAGCATATGACAAATCCTTACAAGCGTATAAAAACCCCACTATTTTCTTGTATAAAATGCAGAAAAAACTTTTAGTCTATCCATGCAAAAAGTTGCCCAATGACACCAAAACTTGTTGAGGGCTACGACTATCAGTGCATAAATATGCGTTTATTTGGTGGAATCCCATGGCGTAACGATTCAAATCTAAGTGAGTAAAATGTATAAAGAACAGCAGCATCAGCAAAGTTTTTCCCCAAAAACCAACTTTGGACATTGAAGGACGCAGAGAGTGTGTAAAAGAGGGCAAAATGTCAGCTTCTATTTTTGTTTATTTGACCCAAAAATAACCATTGAAAAGGTTAGTTAGACAAGATTTTGGATTGAGTTTCGGAGAAGCTGCAAAAATGTAATTGGCTGGAACTTTGAGATAGTTATATGCTGAGTAGAGCGACTAGCAAGTGGGCTGCAAATTGATGTGTTGCAACATCTGCACATTGGGGCAGGTTCCTAGCTGAGCTGAAGATCGCTTGGCACTCGCTTTGAGCGATGGAAAGCCCACCTAGCACTGCACCGCCCTCTATATCTCTGGATATCATTTGTTCATATTTGTACCATAAATAAACACAATTCCTTTATGGCAGAAAAACAAATTATTGTAATTAAAATCATTTGTGTAAAATGTGATTAAAAATAAAACCTTATAAACCCCAGGCGGGACTCGAACCCGCAATCCCCGGATTAGAAATCCGGTGCCTTCTCCATTAGGCCACTAGGGCTTATAGGAAATAAAATTGAATTGAAGCTATCCTATAAGCAGAGCCTGGGAGTAGGGAATACCCACACAAGCAAACTTCATATGTTTAAACAGCTATATCGGATTTCTATAACATAAACATAACTGCGTAATTGTTTATGGAAAGACGTTCTCTGACGTTTTGTACAACTCTTACTAGCCCTCTCTCTCTTTTACTTTCTCTGCCTTACTTTTGACTTAACAATTAAGGGTACGGCTTAGCTTTCATGAAAGAGAGTCAATCGCTTGAGTCAAGTTTTGTTTACGTAAGTAAGCGTATTCCCCAATCAATATCAATCAATGTTTTTTTTGTATACGCTTTCTTATGCTGAAATTGTGGCCAAAAACTTTGATTACTTCGTTTTGATTGTAAATATAAAAAAAAAAAAACTGTTTGCATTTCTAATGAATATTTGTTCTTGGCCAAGGGGTTAAGACCGTCCCCCCTTCTTCGACTAATTGAATCCAGAAAATTGACACCAACAGAAATTCAACACCAACAGAAAATGAACACCCACCAGAAATTCAACACCAACAGAATATAAACACCAACAGAAAATTAACATTAAAAGATAATGAACACCAACAGAAAATGAATACCGACAGAAAATGAACACCAACAGAAAATGAATAACAATAGAAATTCAACAACAACAGAAAATCCATAGCAACAGAAAATAAACACCAACAGATAATCAATAACAACAGAAATTCAGTAACAACTGAAATTCAACACCAACAGAAAATGAACACCAACAGAAATTCAACAACAATAGAAATTCAACACCAACAGAATATAAACACCAACAGAAAATTAAAAACAAAAGATAATGAACACCAACAGAAAATGAATACCAACAGAAAATGAACACCAACAGAAAATCTACAACAATAGAAATTCAACACCAATAGAATTTCAACAGCGACAGAAAATCCATAGCAACAGAAAATAAACACCTACAGATAATCAACAACAACAGAAATTCAACAACAACTGAAATTCAACACCAACAGAAAATAAACACCAACAGAAAATAAACACCAACAGATAATCAACAACAACAGACCGCCTAATTGGAGAGGCCTGCCAAATGACAGCTTCACTTTGCACTCGGCTCAGCTTAAGGGTTTTAAATTTGTACAATAAAATTCTCTTTCAGTGCGTAATCAAATTTTTCGATCAGCAAACCTAATTTGCTCTTTAATGTAATGTGGGACAACATGTGTGACTTCTTGGCATATTTTTGATGTGTCCCAAGTGCATAAGAGCTGGAGATCCAGAGCCAGTGAAAGGTGGGTACATACATACATAGCTGGCACGCACACACACACACACACACACACACAAATATTTGCCATTGCAGAGGGGGACGCAAGGGGTAAAGGGACGGATAAACTGACCTGAAATAGTTCGCCTGGATTTTCACTCCTGACCAGGGGCCATAAAAACATAATCCGCATAAAGCTTTTAACTAACAAACACACAGGCAAACACACACACACAGGCACACATACACACAGCCATACACACATGTTATGTTACAATGGCAATGGTCCGCTTAAGCTGCAGTAAAGCAGAGAAAAAGAGAGAGAGAGAGAGAGAGAACGAGCGAGAGATACATAGTGAGAAAATAAAGATAGCAAAAAAAATAAGGGAAGCTGCAACATCTGAAGCCCATGGGGCTTATGTAAGTTTAACAAGCAACGCATCCACATTCAAGCCATATACTCTTACACCTACACATGATGCCCACGCCCCCGCCCCCACACACACACACACACACACACACACACACACACAGCGCCATGACAACTAATTGAATAAAATTATGAAACAAATGTGAATATAATTACAAATTATTTTTTTTGGTTTCATGCGTCAAAGTTTTTGGGTTAAAGTTAACACATTTTCAAAAATTATTTTAACAATACAATAAAAAATATGAAAATTATAAATAAATAATGTACGCTTGGTGACAGCTTCAAAAGAAATCAAAATTAAAGCTGCCAATTGGAGGGACTTACTGATCAATTAGAAGCCAGCTACCGACGCGATTTAAACAGCAAATATATATATAATAATAATAAATATATATACAACAGAAAGATATTTTAAAATGTATGAAATATATTAGATATATATTTCTTACAATATAAATTATGAAATACTTATTACAATTATACTATTGAGAGTCAGTTGTAAATGATATATGTCATGATGCCCACCAATCTTCTCTTGAAAAAATAAATAAAAATAATAATAGTTCGTGTCTTAATTTACTTAAACTGTTTGACAGAGAAACGCCGTATGGCAGTGCTCTCAGGTAGCTTCTGGAATTGGCTGGTGTGTGGGTAATTGAACATATGTATATAGATTGGTTTTTGGGTTTTGGTTTTTGGGCCATTGACTGGCAGACCCGTTGATTGAGGTACGTGCCAATTGGTTGCCGTGGCAGGCACCTGCCTGATCGGGCCCCTGTTGCCCTGTCAATGGATAAAATGTCAAAATATTTCGAGACAAATATTTGCAAGACACTTACAAACACACACACAACGATATATACACACACACGTGGATATATCCACTAAAAAAGAGACACAAACTAAAAGAGAAACCGAAACCAAAAACTGTTGACAGCTAAATATATATTTTTTGGTGGGGATTTTTGGGTGCCTTTTTGGGCGCCTTTTGGGTGTCTTTTTGGGCGCCTTTTGGGCGCCTTTTGGGTGCCTTTTGGGGGTACCTTTTGGGGTGCCTTTTGGGGTGCCTCTTGGGGTGCCCGCGCTCGCACATCTTTAGTAGCAGATGAAGAGAAGGCGTGTTCGGGATTGATGATGATGGTGGTGACGGTGGCAAGGGGCTGCTTCATGCTTCGTGCGCCGTGAAACGAGATACGACACACACACACACAGACTGCCGATACATGCGTCCAAGTCTGTGGAAAATGAAACAAGTTTCAGGGGTGTGAGGCAGCAGGAAAAGCCAAGGCAAAGCGAAGGCGAAGTCGAGAACAAAGTTGCTCGAATGACACAGAAGAAAGCTGCCATTAAATATATATACATACACACACACACACGCTTATGCCACACACACACACGCAACCAGATGGAACACCTTGTTGCCGCCTGTTTGTACGCAAAAAAACCACAACAGACTTAGAGACGCCACCAAGCCTGAAGCCTAAAGCCTGAAGCTGCCCCATCGAACAAGCAACCTGGCAGCAAGGCAATGCATTCGCTCAGGTGTGAAAGAGTGTGTGTGTGTGTGTGTGTGCTGCACTGTGGGGCACCGCACCGCACCTTAGGGTTTTTTTGTTGTTGTTGTAACAAATTAGCTTGACAGCCGGAGTATTCCTTTCATTGCCGTTTGATTTTTCCAGCAGGAAAGCAGACGGCAGACAGTAGACAGCAGGAAAGCAGACAGAAGACAGAAGACAGCAGACAGAGGACAGAGAGCAAATAAAACCTACTGTGCCTTGAGTGTAAATTGTTTTATTGCCCCTCCACCACTCGTTGATAGCCCCTGTCTCTCTCTCTCCTGCCTGTCTGCAATTGCTTCTTCTGCTTGAGCAATGTTAAACGGCTTGAGCGAAGCGAAACCAATGGACTGAATCGGGTTCAAGTTGCAGCTGCAGGGATGCTAAAAAGTTGCTAAAGTTGCAACTGCAGCAGCCATGCAACTAGCCTGCTGCAAAAGTGATTGCTGCGACGTTCTTTGAGCCTGAACCCACAACTAGCCGTAATGTAACCATTCAAATGGTTTCTATATGCGATCCATGGCTAATAAGTTGCCTTCTACTGCCAGCGAGTGCTGAAGCGCTGCCACCTGCCACTTGCCACATTGGCTTAGTTGTTATTACTGTCCATCCGAATGATACATTTTTTTAAGTCCACACTCCCCCACCCACCATCTATGGGGTATCCACTTGGCATATGCGTGAGCTAAGCACTTTTGTATCTTAGTATCTCTCTGTAGTTCATATAAGTGTGGCATTTCCCTGCTTGCCACGCTTTAGTTGTCGCCAGTTACTGTTCCCAGTTTATCTGCCTTCGTTTTGTGTTGTTTTTTTTTTATCGGAATTATGAATATGAACAAGCTAAAAGCACTCACATTCACACTCATTCACATACGCTAGACACTCAGGAGGTGGGAGGTAGGAGTCAGGAGATAGGAGGTAGGAGGTAGGAGGTAAGAGGCAGAAGATAGGAGGCAGGATGGAGGAGGCAGAAGACAGCACGGAGGAGGCAGTAGGTAGGTGGCAGGACTCAGAAGGCAGTACGCAGGAAGTAGAAGGAAAGAGGCAGAAGGCCATACGCAGGAGACAGAATGTTGGAAGTAGGTGGAAGGGCGCAGCAGGCAGCCATGAGGATGGTAGGTGCCAGAACTGTAGTTATCTAAGCTTGTAGCAATTTGCTTGGCCCCCCCCTCCCAATCTCCACCCCAGTACCCCCACAGCTACAGGCAGTTCCAGGGGGGGTACTACATAGTGTGTGCTCCTACAGTTGGCACATTTACGCTTGGCAGTGATCTGCCTTAAGTGCCTTCAAGTGGATTAAAAACATGGCAAATACAAATACAAATACACATACATACTCTCTCGCTCTATCTAGCTCTCTCTCTATCTCTCGCTCTCTCTCTAGCTCTCTCTCTCTCTCTATGTCTATCTCTCGCTCTCTGTCTCTGTCTAAGTGTGTGTTTTTCCCTGTATGAACATGTCTGCATTTGTAGTGTGCGTGTCTGTGTGTCTTTGTGTGTGTGTCTGTGTCTGTCTGTGTATGTTTGTGTGTGTCTGTCTGTCTGTGTGTGTCTGTGCTAAATGGAAATGTTTTTCACTTGTTTACTGTACACCGTTTAACCGGTTAAAAGTGCGTCGTGGGCAATGGCACTACCCTCTACCCTATACCCTCTAGTGCCTCCTCCATGCACCCTTTCTTTTCATTTTTGTCTCCTCCCATGCACCCTTCCTTTTCTTTATTTCTCCTCCATGCACCCTGTTTACTTTGCTTTTACTTTGCTCGAGAAGCATAACGAAAGAATTATTCGCTTTTTCGTTGACTGAAATTTTAAAGTATGATCTGTGATCTGTGATCTGTGGCATGTTGCAGCTACATACAGATATATGCTTGCTGGCAACTGAGAGACGTACCTGACTGCAGTTACTCTCTCTCTGCACTTGGCAGATTCCATAACAGATTCATGTCCTGGCCCTGAGTGCTGCTGTTGCATCACGTATACGCCAGGTACGCTGCTGGCTGCCAACTATTGGCCACCCCAAGATGGCGTCACCTGGCCAACAGCTGCCCTCAGTTGCATGTTGCTGCTTAATGTATGTGTGTGTGAGTGTAGGTTAGTTAGTGTTTATGTCTAAGCTAGTTTAAGTATCTCATTAAATGGCATTATGAATCGATACAATCCATGGGGGCACTCTGATCTAGGTAGCATTCAAAATTCCACGAACAAACCGCTCGAAAGTCAAGCTGGAAAATGATGGCTAAATCTTGGCATTCCGTAGAAGTCTCAGTGAAGTGGCTCAGAGCTTTCTAAGTAACTCATTTGTAAGCTTATGCCAAGTCTGTTTTCGACTTTTATTTCGATTTCGATGAACTATCGGCAGAGTTAATATTAAAGTTAGATATTTATGCTACCATTTGGCAGTTGATGATTCATTTCATGTTCTTGTCTCAGCTGTAGAGAAAGCTAATTAAAGTGAGAAGTTTGTTGGACGTAATACGCGTACAGGAAAGACAAAGACCGAATGGCCTGCAAATCTAAACAAAAATGATTTTTGGCAATGTTTGGCCAGCCGAATTCAGCTACAATGAGCGGCAAATAATGAGCGGCAGAGAACAGCAGAGTTGGTTCTGGCCAAGAAAAGGATTTCCATTCGGTTTTTCTGACCCCTAGGCGGAGTGGAGCTCCGGTAGCTCAGCCCAGTCATCTTTGGTGGCAAAAGGAAGAAAAAGGCATTTTCCGCATTAATTGGCAAAGTTTTGCTCTAAACAATTCTTGGGGCTATGCAATTATTATTGAGATACCACCCAGCCAGCTACACTTTCCCTTCCCTTCTCTCTCTTTCTTTCTCCCTCTCTGTCACTCTCTCTGTAGCCCTACATTATCGTTGCTGCTCTACTTACAGGCAAATTGGCTCAATGCCAACGTTAACCAAGTGTGATTACATTTTGCTTTTAAGCGTTTCTTTTTCGCTCCCGCGAAGACAGTACAAAACTAGAAAGAGAATTACGATGAAAGCGGTGGGGGGGAGGGAGGTAGGCATACCGCACTTAGTCATTGAATCCAATCAGTTTTTCTTGTTGACAAATGGCTTATGGCACGTGCCTATGCCATGGACGTACAAGGTGCGCGGCACAGAGAGAAGTTCAGCTGGGCTGCTCTGACAAAGAGCATTTGCCACTTTTCAAAAAGTTTCAAATACAATTTTTGCCCCAACCCCATCTCCTGACAGGGCTGGGCTGGAACTTGGCTGAGCTGGCAGCTAACAAAAAACTTTCCGCGTGGCCATAATGGCATCAAGTGGAGCACCGCGACGAGTGTGGTGGGGGTGGCGAGGGGGCATCGAATGGAGAAATGGCAAATGAAAAATGAAATATGAAACAGCAAAAGAAACCCAAGTAAAGAAAGCAAACAGAAAAATAAACAAAACAAAAAGAGAGAGAGAGAGAGCAAAGTACAACCAGCAAGAAAAAATTATGAAAAATATGAACATTTTTGTTGTATAAATTAAGTTGATAAAGTTGGCTTAACTTAAGCAGGTTCCCCCCACCCCCCATCCATGAGTCTAGCTGGTAGCACCTACAGGGGTAGACCCCTACTCCAACTGCCTGCCTGTGGCAGGGCCCCCCCTGGGCACTTTCACGCGCAGTTTGCTAGGAGCCAGAGCGTTGCCATTTTTCACACAAATAAATAAATATGAAAAAAAAACTGTCAGGTGTCGTGGAAAAGCGGCTCTGTGTGTGTGGGGGGCAAGTCTATGTTACGACTAGAAGATACCTGCTAAAAACTGAAAGGGAAAGCCTGTAAATATATATGGAATTGATATCTGATAGATCTGCATATTGTATGTAAATCTATTGCTTATAGCTGATGCCCATTGCTTTGTGTTTGCATATAAAATATTGAAAAATTCGTGCACGTTTTGTCTGTATTTTTATTGTAATATTTATTGAATTTTTACAGCATTTAAAATGCATTGAAAATTATAAAATTTTCACCATAAAATTCGCGGCTTATTTGTATATTTGTATATAATTTTTACACATGATAACTACACTTATTATACACCCACAAATGCTACAAAATGTGCCCTCTGTTACATACAAACTCAGCTGTGACATTTACTTACCATATCCTACTCCTGGAGTACAGAACTCTCTCTCTCTCTTTCTGCATAGAAAAAGCAAAGAAAAAAAAGAACACGCCCCATAAAAAGAAAGTTTAAAATAATTTCAAGCAAGTGACCCGCACGCAGTAGCAGTTGAAATTTGTTACCAACAAAAAAAGAAGTGAGAGAAAAAAGAAAATGAAAAGAAGAAAAAAAATTGTCGCGACATCGTCTAGTCAAATTGCAAGTGATTTGGCTGTTGCCCCAGCAGGGGAGAGGGGGGTGGCACGTCAACGTGGCAAAGTGGGCAGAGTCAGCAACAGAGTCAAAGTCAGAGTCAGAGCCAGAACCAGAGCCTTGGTGTTGGTGTTGTTTTGGGTAACGCGAGTGGAGGCCATTGACACATGACAATGGAAATTGTTCACGTTCAAAGTTCAAACAAACAACTCAATTGGATGGAAGAGACGAGACGAGACGAGACCAGATGACTGCCACATCAATACACTCACAAAATTGAGCAGGCAGCAGCGAAAAGAGGCAGCCGCAATGCTGCTCATAGTTGAAGTCTCTCTAAATGTAAAAAAATATATAAATAAATCGAAATAAAAGTAAAATAAATCCAAATAAATTATTTGTGACTTGTTGAAGGTATTGGCACTGAGTTCTGCTATACTAGGGATGCTCTGTTGCAATCAGGGAGCCAAAGAAACTCTTCCATAACGAAAGGCATCTCGTTCAAGGAGCAGCTGAAACACCAGAGCTCCAGGGGGTAAGTCTCCTAAGGCAAAGATACCCCAGAACACGATCGAGTAGAAACTGAAGCCCCATAGATGCAGGGGTTAGAGATCCCCAAAGTTACGAAGCATTGACTATACCTTCCTTCTTAGTCTTCATATGCACAACTGTACCCATTAGCTGTCTTGGATCTTCAGCTTCGAAGTCTCTCGATTGGATTAACCAGCCATCTGTGGAGCGTCTGTGGTAATATCAAGTGACAAAGGATACGATACGATGTCTGTGGCAAAAGCTTTTAGTGGCAGCAGCCGACAGAGAGAGAGAGAGAGAGACAGCCGTGGAGAGTGTCATCTCGTTTGCTCCTTCATTAGGGCTAATGTTTTTGGGTTTTGTGTTCATTACATGGCCTAAGCCGTTAGATAACGATGTTGCCAACTAAAGTCGTGGCTGGGCTAGCCGCAAGTAGAGAAGTGCTGCTAAGCGGGGTGGGGGAAGGGTGTTGCGGGTTTGGTGTAATAAGCTAACTTTCAACTTGTCGCCAGGCTAGGCGGGGCGTGTGGGTTGGGGGGGAATCCTTTTGGGTAATGGCTGGTAATTATCCCTAATTAGTTGTAAAATATTGAAGTGAAAGTATTTCCCCACAGCCCCAAAAACAAAAAAAAAAAACAAAGCGAGAAGCCGGAGACAACTCCAAAGCCATTAGGAAAAGTTTTTTTTTGGAGACCCTGCCATCATCTACCGCGACTTCATTTCAGCATAATAATGATCATCATAATCATAATAATAATAATAATAATAATGGCATTATGTTAGGCACAAACAAAAACAAATGCGATTACAACTGCCTCTCCGATGATGAATTGTTTCTCTGTTGTTCCGTCCTCTCTCTCTCTATGAGGCACCCTCTCTCTATGGGGCACTCTCTCTCAAGAGGACCCCCTCTCTATGAGGCACCTTTTCTCTATGAGGCACCCTCTCTCAAGAGGACCCCTCTCTCTATGAGGCACCTTCTCTCTATGAGGTTGAGCATGAGCCTATCCTCTAGGAATGCCTAGGCTTTTCACATTTCCCTCTTAATGCCATTTTTCACGAGTCGAAAATTAATTTGCCACGCAAAAACTCATTAGTATAAAGCGAAAAAACAGAGTGGGAAGAAGACTAACTTATGGCTAACTAAACGTGGCACTTGGCAGTTGGCAGTTGGCATTGAAGGTGCTGCTTCAGTTCTACTTAAAGTTGTTTTTAGCCAGAACGAATGCCACTTGGAATATACTACAACAAATTCCGAGTATTTGGCATGCAAATTTGTGTCTTAAAATATGAGCCAATTATTGCATTAGATTTGAAGCAAATACAAGCCAATTATTGCATTAACTGGAAGCAGCACACAAGTGGCAAGTGGCACTCAAGTTGCAACCATTAATTTGCATATTTCTATGCCAGTTATCCAGTTGACTTTATTTATATTGATTTATGCATTTTAATCTTGAAATTCATTGGAAAATTCTGGCATTAAAATCTTCATATTTTCACTATGAAATTTCGCTTGAAATTTCTGTCTCTCTCTTTCTCTCTCTCTCTCTAGCATGAAGGTAATTCCCCCCACTACCACCTCGTGTCGTTCTGTTTTGCTCACAGCTAGCTCATAAATTTAATTAACGTTAATATACACGCTTGCTAACGGGAAATGTGTTTTTTTTTTTTCGGTCACAGGACACGCAAGGCACATGCTCTCGGTGGGGTGGGGTTGTGCACAAGTCAGTCAACCTGCTTGAGTGACATGCAAAAAAAAACCAGCAGCAGCAAAAAAATATGAGAAAAATCCAAAAGCAAAGCAAAACACCGACTATGGCATGCCCTGTGTTTGGGGCAGCAGCAGGGAAGCATAACCAAAAGGATGTGAACTGTTTGAGTTTGCAGGGTATCAAAGCTGTGACATGCTTTTAAGTGCTAGTCACTCGCTAAGTGGGTTGAGTCTCTTTTGGGGGTCTCCACTGGGTTTCCTTTGAGGCTATTCTCTGAGTCTTTTCCTTGGGTCTCCACTGGATCTCTGCTGTGTTTTTTCAGGGTCACCTCAGGATCTCTTCTCTGGGTCACCTCAGGGTTTCCCCCTGGGCCTCCTCTGAGTCTCCTTAGTATCTCCTCTGAGTCTATCCTCTGAGTCTCTTCTCGGGATCTTCTCTGGGATACTCCTCTGGGTCTCCTCTGGGTCTGCTCTGGGTCTGCTCTGTGTCTCTTCTGCGTCTTCCTATATCTTATCTGTGTCTCCCCGGTATCTTCTCTGTGTCTCCTCTGGGTCTCTGTGTCTCTATGTCTTCTCTCTGTCTCTGCTTGTCTCTGTCTCTCTGTGTGCATCACTTGTCCAGCTGAACTTTTACACTCCAGCACAGCACAGCAGAGCAAAGCAGCTGCTTTAGCAGTCAACACGCTAAACTGACTTGAGTGCGTGAAAGACAGAAAGAATGAAAGAGGAAAGAGTGAAAGAAAGAGTGTGAGTGAGTGAAAGAGGGCGTCGGCCAGACAGCAGGAGACAGGCAGAGACACTGGAGACACGCAGACAGACACTGGCCCGACAGACACTTTACACCGGCTGCTGTCATCAGCGCCAGAACACCAGCGCCAAGCACCAAGCACTCAACCCCAAGCCCAGCCCTAGCACCAAGCCCAGCCCCAGCCTCAGCCCTGCCGCAACCCCATTCCCATTAGCCGCACCATTCCCATCCCTTTCCCCATCCCCTTACCCCTTCCCTCATCACTCCTTGTGGTCTTCTTTTGAGGCGACAGCAGCTAATTAAAATAGTATGCAGGCAGGGCATCAGCTTAAGTGCAGTTTTGTGAGCGCAAAAATTATTAACGGTTTTCGTTCTCTAGGCCTAAATGGAGGCCACACACTAAGCGCCACAAGTTAAACGACAAAACGGGGCAGTAACAACAACAACAATAACAAAAAAGGAACGTTTTAAATGCTTCATTCGATGTGGCAAGAAGAGGCATTCAAAGAGGAGTCACGATACAAAGATATGCCACAATACTTGCAAGCTCGCTGGCAACACCAAGGCCAAGCTAGTTAAACAGAGCCAAGAGATCAACATCTAGGAGTAGCCACCTGTTACTGTTACTGTTAATTAATCAGGCCAGCTGCAGTGTGCTGTCTCTTAATTAAATGTATCTTTGAGATAGATCTGTGAGTCGCTGCCTTGGAATAGCTGCCTTGGAGTCCCTGCCTTGGAGTCGCTGTCTGTGAGTTGCTGCCTTGTAGTCCCTGCCTCGGAGTCCCCCGCCTTTGACTTGACTGTTCTTGCAGCAGCAGCAGCAGCAGCTTTTGTTGCCTGGAAACCTTTCTTTGAGTGTGAGTGTCTCCTTTGCCTCTGTTTTGACTGTTCTTGCAGCAGCTGGTTGCAGCAGATATTCTTCGTTTGTATGCTTTTAACTGATTTATTTACCATTCAAATTGCTGCTTTTGCTTTTATGTAGTAGCTAAATCACCTTGCAATGTGTGTGTGTGTGTGTGTGTGTGTGTGTGCCTCATTTGTCCTTGCCTCTCTATAATGGGTTCTACTTTTGCTGCTGCTACGCACCTGCCCATTTTCAGCTGATCCTTTGGCCCCCACAACACCCCCTCCTTCACTGGCCACCAACTGCATTAGCATTTTCATTGTGCACTCGAAAATTGCTACTGCAGCACACACTTTGCCTGTTGCCTGCCTGCCTGCCTGCCACACGCTGCATGCTGCATGCTGGCTCCTCGTATATTTTCATAAATTTACTTAAGTGCTGGCAATTTTCGACTCGCAAAGAGAGAGCAGTGTAGGGGTGTTGGGAGAGGGCGTGTGCTGCTGCTGGGCTTGTAATACATTTGGTGGAACAATAAATTTGTCGTAGCTAAGCCAAGTTGCATGTTCTGCGCTAGCTGCAACTAAAAACGCAACGGCAACGGCAAGTGCAAGGGCAAGGACAGAGAGAGAGAGAGAGAGAGGGAAGCTGACTTTGTGGCACATGCAACAGCAGCCAAAAACCAGCCAAAATGGGTAGCCTAGTTTACTGAGTACTTCGAATACCCTTTGGAATACACTTGGAAACCCCTTTGAATACCCTTCTATATAGCCTTGAAGTATCCTTTGAATACCCTATGGAATACCCTTGGAATACCCTTTGAATACCCCTTGAAATACTCTTGAAATACCCTTTTATATAGCCTTGAAAATATCGTTGATAACCCTTGGAATACCCTTTGAATACCCTTGGAATACTTTTTGAATACCCTTCTAATATTCTTTGAATACCCTTGGAATACCATTTGAACACCCTTCTAATACCCCTTGAAATAACCTTTAAAAACCATTGGCATACCCTTTGAATACCCATCCATGCAGCCTTGAAAAGATCTTTGATTTATTTACCAATTATTTATGAATAAAGATCGGCAGATAGAAAAACTCACCCACCTCTGATGCGTGACCAAATTGAAGAGAAATTTAATATATAATTTTCAGACTGCACTTTAGTTTGAGTTACCATTTGGCAGAGTATAAACTGATTGCAAATTTGCTTCAAATTAAAATAAATTAATTGCATTTTCACTGCCTTTTCGCTGCGTGTTACAAATTATGCAAACAATTTCACTTTCATTGCATTTTTTCGACATTTTTTCATTCGCGACAATCTGACAAGATTTTTGTTTTCATTTTCTACGCAGAAATTAATGAGTAATTATCGCAATTAATGAGTAAATCAAAATAATTAAGTTGAAATTTGTTTGGGGAAAAATGCGAAAAAGAAAAAAAGGTTGAAAACAATTAGAGGAGATTTTTTGAAACAATCAAAGGAATGTAATAAATTAAAAACAAAAAGGGTAAATAAAATATAATTAAGGCGGAGAAAATATACAACAAAAATTTGGAAACAAGCAAATGAGATTTAGAAAAAAAAAACAAAAGAGAAAATATACAAAAAATTGCAGAAATTTACTTAAAATATATTTAAAAATGATGAGCTTATTAGCTGAATATATAATTAAATTTTTGTGGGTATTAAAAATAATTTAATAATGTAATAATGTAATGTACTAATGTAAGGATAAAGACAGAAACAGGAAAAGTCAAAGCAACAGGCACAGCCACAGTCACAGTCACAGTTACAGCCACAGTCACAGCCGCAAGCCCAGCCACAGCCATAGTCACAGCCACAGCTACAGTCACAGCCACAGCCACTGTCACAGCAATAGTCACAGCCACAGCCACAGCTACAGTTACAGCCACAGTCTCGGCCACAGTCACAGCCACAGTCACAGTTACAGACACAGTCATAGCCACAGTTACAGCCACTGTCACAGCCACAGTCACAACCACAGTCAAAATCACAGTTACAGCAACAGCCACAGCCACTGTCACAGCCACAGTCACAGTTACAGCCACAGCCCTCTCACAAGTAGCATAGCAATAACATACATATGGCGAGCACTGTGCAAACAATTTCCAAAAAAAAAACCTTGCCCCCCCCGTGGAAGGTGCTTCCTGGCTGGCTGTGCCAAGGTGTTGGCTGTTGCCTGTTTGGCGGAAAGCCCTCGTAAAAGTTTGTACGCATTAAATTGGCATTTGCGTTGGCTATTAATCATGAACTCTCCCTCGACTCCACCTTGACTGCATATGAAATTAGCGTAACCGAAAGCCACATTCCGCTTCCACGACAAATTGTACAAAAAAACATGCCAAAACATTTTTTTTATTTATTTCATAGGCACTCATATATTTATATTTAGGCAAAAGAGTATTAACGAGAGAGTGAGAGAGGAGAGAGAGAGGAGGAAGCGAGTCTTAGACAATCTTCTGAAAGGTGGAATCATAAAAAAAATAAAACTGTTGACCACAAGCCGCTTTACATTTTTCGCTGGAACCCAAAAAAAAATTAAAAAAAAAAAACAGAAAATTCCTCTTTTGATTGCGGACAGCTTAGGGATTTTAAATGGGGTTTCTTTTGCTGATATCCTGTAAACAAAAATATTGCGGAGTATTTTAGCACATTGAAGGGAAGATTTGTAGGTGTTAAACATGGCCTTGTATATTGGGTTTTACTAGGAGTTTGTATGTTGCTAATAAAATGAGAATCTTTAAAATACAAACAACTGCAAAAATTATCTGGCATGGCTTTATAAAGATAAGTAAATAGATTTATATACAGTCATGTGATTTAAAATAAGGACAGTTGGCCATGCTTCAGAAAATTCTCTATAAAATTGCTGTTTTTAGGAATTTTGAGCTGATCTTAATTTTTATTAGTTGATTCATGTTTGCACTTCCTAAACTAACAGTAAAAATCCAAGTTTAACGGTAAAAAAAATTAAAAATTTTTGTTCGATATGTCATTGACTTTTGGGCTGTGAAAAATAATAGGGACACCCAAAAGAAAACATGTTATATTTCGTAAAAATATCATCTTTCTCAAAGGTTTTTAGTTTTTAATAATTGATTGTAATTAGTTTTAGTAGTTTTAGATATAAAAACATCCATAAAGCAAAGTTCAGATAATAGGGATGGGAGGAACGCGCAAAGAAGTACTCAGGTACCCATGGACATGAAAAACGTCCACAATAATGGATTTTCGTATCGGAAAATGGCCGAAACATTGACGTTTGTCAAGGAAATTAATGCTAATGCAGTAAAACATACGATTAAATAGGAAACACGGGGGAAAAAATCAAAAATATTCCAAATCCTTGAGAAAAATATGCTTAGATTTGTGAGGCAACCCCCATTTAAAAATTCTCAAAATTCAAAAAAATATTTTTATGGAGGCAAACGCTTTTTTAAAATATGCACAATACTTAAAGCTAACAATCAAAAGTCAAAAGAGATCCCAAAAAAGTTCCATACCTATCGAACAGAGATACACCAAAGATGATGATGGTCGCGAAACACAGAGGTGCATCAATTATTGTATTAGGGTGCCCGTGTGCATGGTCCACAGCGACCATCATCATCTTTGGTATATCTCTGTTCGATAGGCATGGAACTTTTTCGGGTCTTTTGGAGTTTATATGGTTAGCTTTAATTATTTTTCATATTTTAAGAGGGTTTGCCTCCAATAAATATTTTTTTTTTAATTTTGAGAATTTTTAAACGGACCTTACCTCCCGAATTTCCACATATTTTTCTCAAGGCTTTAGAATATTTTTGATTTTTTTCCCCGTGTTTCCTATTTAATCGTATGTTTTACTGCATTAGCATTAATTTCCTTGACAAACGTCAATGTTTCGG
This sequence comes from Drosophila bifasciata, assembly GCA_009664405.1. Taxonomy (NCBI): domain Eukaryota; kingdom Metazoa; phylum Arthropoda; class Insecta; order Diptera; family Drosophilidae; genus Drosophila; species Drosophila bifasciata. The sequence goes on from CM019041.1 coordinate 36,649,004, forward strand.
CCATTTTCCGATATGAAAATCCATTATTGTGGACGTTTTTCATGTCCATGCGTACCTGAGTACTTCTAAGCACGTTCCTTCCGTCCCTATTATCTTAACTTTGCTTTATGGATGTTTTTATACCTAAAATTATTAAAACTAATTACTATCAATAATACAAAACTAAAAAACTCTCAGAAAGATGATTTTTTTACGAAATATAACATGTTTTCTTTTGGGTGTCCCTATTATTTTTCACAGCCCAAAGTCAATGACATATCGAACAAAATTTTTAATTCTTTTTTTACCGTTAAACTTGGATTTGTTACTGTTAGTTTAGGAAGTGCAAATATGAATCAACTAATAAAAAATTAAGATCAGCTCAAAATTCCTAAAAAAAAACAGCAATTTTATAGAGAATTTTCTGAAGCATGGCCAACTGTCCTTATTTTAAATCACATGACTGTATATACAAATAAACTAATAATAATTGAATGAGCATTACAAACATCGAACATTTCTGTGTGTGTTTTTTTTTCTTTAGCACAAAATGCACCTTAAGCGATTGAATAAAAAATTGTATCAAATGCGTTATACATTTCATTCATTTATTTTTTATTTTTATTTTGGTTTTCTTATTTTGTATTTTAAGCCGCTTTCAGTTCCACTTGAGATCCTCTCGCTACTCGTAAAAAAATTATGAAGAGCAAGAAAAAAAAATGTATTTGCTCGAAATCTGTTTTTCTTCTCGGCACTTCACACCCTCAGTCCACACACTCATCGTTTGGGGCGGCTGAATGGAAAGTGCGGTGGAAAAGCGACAGAGAGAGACAGACAGAGAGAGAGAGCGACAGAGAGAGACAGACAGAGAGACAGGGAGAGCAAGACAAGTGGTTTTGGTTTTAGAGCGACAAAAATTGTTCGCATAAGCAAAGAAAATTAAATAAAATTAAATAAAATTTATGAAATTTTTTGTTGCATTTAATAAGAAGTGTTTTTGGTTCGTATGTTTGATATGCTGCTGCCGTCTCATATAGGCGCAGGCCACTGTGGCACAGGGTCACAGTGGGGGTGTAGCTATGGCGTTGCCTGGCCAACGCAACTGGAAAAAATCAAATTCAATTAAGAGCGTACCTGCCACACCCACACACACACAACCCTCACACACACACACACACACACACACAGCCCACACACGCATTTGCCACGCGCTCAACGTTGCGTATGAGTGATGCGATCCGATGGTGGAACAACGCGGCAGACAGGCAGCAAGGGGGGGGTTACAGGGTAGTACAGGGACTGGGGACAGTCACTTCTAGCGACCCTTTGAAGCTGCTTTTCCCCCCTCCCCAACACTGTTTGTTGGTGTATGACAAAATGTATGCGAAATTAAAATTCACATTAACTGCTGGCTGAAGTAGGGGTCGGGGCAGGGGCAGGGGCAGGAAGACATTAAATCCCCCCACCAAAGACACAGCAGCGAGGCGTGCTGCAAGAATTTTTAAAGCCTGTAGGTTATCGTGACTAACTATAGTCTTTTCTTAGGAATATCTAGGCATATCTATTCATTATGTTTGGGTTTGACTTGGCTGGCAAAAATATTAAGAAATTCAGCAGAAATCTCTCGTTATTCGCAGTGATGTGATATTGCCTAATAAATAAATTATAATGCTGAATGAAATTGAGACGGAATTGAGTGGAAATTCGTAAGAATCGCCAGCAGCTAGCCGTGACATTTGCTGTACAATTTTTTTATGTTTTCCGCTCTGAGCCGCTCTTTCTCTCTGGCATATGAAACGTGAGCCAGAAACGGCTCATATTTTGGTTGTGCTCGTCAATTCGTAGAAATGGCCACAGATTTGGGGCACACAGACAAACTGGGAGAGCCGCCCTCGCAGCAGCCACCTGTCTGTCTCTGACGGTGCCCTGTTCCTGTGACTCTGCCCTGGCCCTGTGACTCTGCCTGTGCCCTGTACCTGTGCCTGTGCCCTGTCCCTAGGCCACTGCCTCTGACTGTGCCCTGTCCCAGTGACTCTGCCAGTGACTCTGCCTGTGCCTCTGACTGTGCCCTGTCCCAGTGACTCTGCCTTTGCCTCTGCCCTGTTCCTCTGCCTCTGCCTGTCTACCAGTCACGCGGCGCGACTATCTCAGTCTCAGCCACCGTCGCATTCAAAGGTGTCCTGTTGCCACAGCTGCCCTGCTCTGCCCTGTCCTGCTCCACCCTGCTCTGCCCTATCCTGCTCTGTCCTGCCCTGTCCTGCCCTGGTCCGGTCTCCACGCCACTTTGCATCGCTTGACGCTGTTTGCTGTTTGCTGTTTCACCTCCTGCGATCTCTGTTCATCTCACAGTCCTCGTCGTCTCATGCACTTAATTTAATGACCAAAGTTCGCCACACTGGGCGTTGCCCAAGAAGGAGGATGAATGTCCTGCTTGAGCTTCTGCCTCTGCTGCTGCTCCTCCTCCTGCTTATGCTACTGCTCCTCCTCCTGCTCCTACTGCTGCTGCTTTGGCTCCTTCAGGATGCTGCTCTCCTTGGACGCAGCTTTACATAAGCAGCGCCATGTTTATTTACATTTGTGCAAATTGTTATTTAATTAAATTTTAATACGCTTCATTAAAACTTCTGTCTGCGCTCGTCCTCCAACGATGCGTCTTTGGCTTTCTTTCTTCGTTTTTTTCTCCTTACTCGTTACTCGTTCTCCTTACAGCTCTCTGCTCACTCGTTTTTCTCTCTCGTCACTCGTTTTTCATACGCTTTAAGCATGGAGCATGGCGATTTCTTTAGCGCTTTCAAAAGTTTTGGATAGCCATATACTACAGATACCCTTGAAGGGTATCAGCAACAGAGCGCTATATGATGGAGTTACAGCGAAAAAGCGACCTTCTTTAAGTGTCTTTAAGGTCTGCTCTTAATCTAGCATAAATCATCCCCATTTCATTCCCATCTATCTTGCTGCAGAAATGTGCAACCCTGGGGCAGGGTATTTGCCGCTTCGTTGCCAATCCAAATCTGTGCCTTCTCGTTTATCATTCTTGGACGTTGCTTGTGCCGTGTGGGCCTCACGGATTTAGACATTTTATTATGCAATGATAATCAGAAATCAATTTATTGTGCACACACACACACACAAAGCCTTTAGGAGAGAGAGGGAGAGCGAGAGGAAGATGGACCTAGAGGAATGGTCAGAGAATGAATCGCTGTAGCGGGACACGAATCAAGTCAATAAAATTCAATTTGCTGCTCATCAGAGAAAGAGAGAGGGAGAAAGTGAAGGAGATAGCAAGAGGGAGAGTAAGGTAGAGCAAGGGAGAGAGCGAGAGGGAGATCCAAAGTGAAGTGGGCGCTAATGTGACGCTCCGGCAGGACAATGGCAGGCTCGGCTCGGGGAAAAGTCCTCAACCAACAGCAAAGTCGTTTTTGTGCGTTTAAGTAAATACAAGCACATTAGGCTACAATCAACAACAACATTCAGAGAGGGGGGGGCGTAGACTTACGCTAGGCAGTGTGGCGGGTGGGGTAGGGAGGGCTGTATAGAGACGCAAAGTACTATCTCTAGCATTTCTATATGCCTCTCTAGCGTGTGTGTGTGGCTGTGTGTGTTTGTGTGTGTAGGGCGTAAAAGCTACTTAGACTGGCAGCAAAACGGCAAACGGCACAGCTGCATATGGTAGTAGCAAGTCCTGTAAAAGGACTCGAAGTGCCCTTGCATTTGGTTGTGTTTTTTCGCACAAATAAAAAACAAACAACAACAAAAAATCCACAACCAATAAAATGCTTTTCAGGCAAAAAGCATTCGAAAACGTGATGTCCGTTTGCTTATGGGAAATTTTGTACAACTATGGCGGCAGTCGACTCCAGCACTCAATTCCCTGCCGCATGCCGCATCCAAATGCAAAGAGTAGCCAACAAAATGAACAGCAAAGATGGAACAGACAGGCAGACACATACACATACTCACAATCACACACACACATACACACACAAACACACACACCTAGAAATACAGCTAAAGCAAAGAGGCTTTGCAGGCCATCAAAAGGAATGGGCAGAAAGCGTCTAAATAAGTTAGAAGAAAACAAACAGAAAAAAAAGCAACGAAGAGACTGACTGCGAACGAGAGAACAAAATGGCTTTATTAATTCTTTAAATGTTGCCACCCAACACTCTTTTTGGGAGGGGGTGGGTGGAGGGAGGAAATCCGGTCGGTGCTCAGTTTCCACTTAATGCGCAGCATGTGCCCCGCGGGGGTATGCTGTATTTGTGCGGGTGTATGCAACAGGCAGAGGAAATGATAGAGGGAGACTAGAGGAAGACTAGGGAGAAGACTATGGACAAGACTATGGAGAAGACTAGAGGAAGAATAGGGAAAGACTAGAGGTAGACTAGAGGAAGAATATAGGAAGACTAGAGGAAGACTAGAGAAAGACCAGAGGGAGAATAGGGGAAAAACTAGAGAAAGACAAGGAGAAGACTAGAAGGAGAATAGAGGAAGACTAGATGAATACTAGGGAGAAGACTAGGGAGAAGGCTAGAGGAAGAATAGGGAAAGACTAGAGGAAGACTAGAGGGAGACTAGAAGGAGACTAGAGGGAGACTCGAGGGAGACTCGAGGGAGATTAGAGAAAGACTAGAGGGAGACTAAAGGGTGACTAGGGGAAGACTAGAGGAAGAATTGAGGAAGAATAGAGAAAGACTAGAGAACGAATAGAGGAAGACTAGAGAAAGACTAGCAGCTTAAATATTTGAAATTTTCAAGAATATATCCACAGAAATGATATCGGTCGATCGGTAGAATCAGTCGCATCGCTCTTTGATTTATTATCAAGGTGTTCCTTTGATAGTTACCGATTAGTGGGTATCTTAGTGTGCGCCAGTGGATAGTGGCTATCTCTGCCAGCATTCTGTGCTCTATCTTCTGGTGCGTTCTTTAGAAGTAACCGAAACCAGAATGTCAAATTATGCTGGATAATTTGCTAAGCGGATTAACCCAAGCGTTTGGCTAAGCTGTAATGGAGATATGACAGAGGGAAAGGGGAAGTCAAGAAAGCAAAAAGAGTGGGAGAGCAAGTGAGAGAGAGAGAGAGAGTGTGAGAGAAAAGTGGCAAAGCTGTAGTGCGAGCAACGGAAAGCGAAGCAAAGCAAAGGAAAACCAATGGTATAATTATTTCAAGGCTTTCGTTATACGAAACCAAATGGGAAACACACACACAACCCCCCCAAATGGGAAACCCTGCAGCACACACACCTCCAAATGGGTAAGCCTGAAGCACACAACCCCCCTCCCAAATGGGAAACCCTGCAGCACACCCCCTCCCCCCACACACAAAGGGGTAAGCAGGTAATAAAAGACTGCCATACAAGGACAAGGACAGCATATACAGAATTCTCTATAAGCAAAGTACACATAACCCCCTTGCCTTGCTTCCCCCTGCTTCCATGCTGCCTCTCTTCCCCACTTCCCTGCTGTCTTGCTTCCCTGCTTCCCTCCCCTACCCCACTATAGCCGCTGTAACCACTTAGTGGTCCCATTTTTAGTTCATCTTACCAATTAAAAATCGCACAACGCAACAGTAAACTTTTCTCTACTTTCGCAGCGGATACAAAAAAAAAAAAAACCATGTGCCAATTTTCCCCTTTTTGCAATTGGTCAAATGGAAAGTCGGGGATATTCCACTGTGTTGTCCACCCCACCCCCCCTTGCTACTGCTGCTGCTGGACAGCGTAACTGGATGCCGCGTCCAGGGCCATTGACAAAGTGCAGTCAGAATAAGCGTACGAATGGGGGGCATTTAGCTCGGACCGGACTCTGCCTCTCCCCCATACAACCATACATCCAGCCATCCATTCATCCTTTTGACTGTCTGTCTAAGAGCTACATATATCTTTATGCCAGTGCGCCCCCATTGAGGGTATTTAACAGCCAGTTAACCTTCTGAACCTTTGAATTTTTGGCTACAATGAATTTTCTGGCCAATGGACGAGAGAGAACTCAAGTCATCTGTCGCCTGAACAACTTTCACATCACTAAGCAAACACAATGCAAAGAGAGAGAGGAGAGAGAGAGAGAGAGGGAGAGGGAGTGAAAGAGGGAGAGAGACAGTGTGAATATAGATTATTGTCAAGATTTAACGAATTATGAAAAGAGGCAATTTGTAATGAAATATTCATGGCATCACTTTTGCATGTCATCGCAATCCATCCAGAGTACAGATAGTATATTATATGAAGCATGCCCCATTTGGAATGCCACCCACATACTCTGGTATGTATATATCTCTCTGATTGCATAATTATTGAATTGTAAGTTATATGCGAACAAAGCATAACTAATACTCGTAGCTGGAATGTTAATTGCAATTTTCAGTGCTCGATTGTGCAAGGAATATTTTGATTTTAATTTGTTTTATTTTTCAGTTGCTCGCCTGCAGAATTCCATCATATTTACACTAATTTCACGTACAGCTATCAATCGCTATGAGAGCTGGATACCCCACAGCTTCCTTTCTCCCTACCCCAAACCCCCACCTATATAGCGGTGCAGGTGTATCAGTGTACCCAGTGAAAAAGAGCTCAAAGCAACCACACAACTGCGTTCCACAAAAATACAAAAAAAAAAACCCAAAACCCAAAGCTGATGCTCTGATGCTGCTGAAACCTCATCCTTGAACCCTTTTTTCTGTGTGGTTTTCGGTGGTATCTGGGCGTCAGGGCGACGCCATACAGCAGCTGTGAGCCGTGAGCTCTGTGTGTGTATGCTAAAAGTTATTATATCTACATATTAATAAACATAATCAAGAAATCATATACGTCGACCCGCCCCAAAAACGTTGATGGGGAATGATGACGATGACGAGGAGAAGGAGCAGGTCTAGCAGGATGAGGGCTGGCAGGCAGCCAATCCACAGCAGGGGGAATTCCCCTGGCACAGCAAGGAATACACGTATATTTTTTTTTTCTTTGGGCATATTAAATTCATTTAAAGATTTGCAAGTTTCGGGGGCCGCTTTCAACGTTCATTTTGCAGTTACAAAGTAAATAATAAAGCAGAGAAAAAAAGAAACAAGAAGAAAGGAAGGAAGGAAGGAAGAACGAACCAAGAACACGAGATGAATTCGTAGACGAACGCCTAGATGAATCCCAAGACGTAGCCCCAGACGAATCCGAGGACGAACCCCCAGACGAATACCGAAACAAACCCCAAGACGAAGCCCGAAACAAACCCCAAGACGAACAGCTAAACGAACTCCGAGACGAACCCTGAGTGGAATTCCTAGCTGAAGAGATGAGACCCCCAAAAACGAACCCCGAAATGAACACCCCCCCAAAACGAAGACTCAGAATGTCTTTAAATGAGTAATAAATGCGGCTACAAATCCACATACCATCCCACTCTGGGTGGTCCAGCCATACAATATTCACTCATCATATTTCCCGGCACAAACAAAAAAAAAAAAACCTTACCATGAAATTTGTTTAGGTTCATTTTGCGTCCAGCTAGCTCACATTTTAAGGGGGGGAAGCCAAACGCGAGAAAAGAAAACAAAAAAAACGCCAAAATTGTCTTCATTTTTTCAATTTTTTTTTTGCTGTCGGTTTTGTTTGCTTTTTAAAGTAATTTCTCCATTTTCGAACGTAACTTTTAGTCGAAATGCGTCCCATCCCCTAGCCATCCGGCTGCCTGTCTATTGTGCGGTAATTGAATGCATAAACAAATTTGTTGCCCAATTTGGTCAGTCAGTGCCTTGAAAAATGTTTGCACAGATATGTCAAAAATCGAAAGAAAAGAAGCTTCAAAGAGTGCCATGGAAAACGGATGCCCAAACTGCCATTGGAGAAAATAAATGCAGAAAACTGAAGCTTTGAAGAGAACAAATGCGTGAAAACTGAAGCTTTAAATGCGTGAAAATTCAAGGGAAATTTCTAAAACAAAATAGAGCATCAATCGAAGGAGTAGGTGGGTGGGTGGCACGACATGCGTGTATTTCCCGTGTCACTCATCAGTCAAAGTCACAGACGCTGGCCAAGGCACAGCCCATAGTATTCTATGCCTCAAACGGGTGTGTACACATGCCACGAATATATACATATAACGATTTATTTGCAACATTTTGGCAGCGCTCTGCCTCCATCCACAAAGACAAAATGCCACCTGGCGGTGTTTGCTTTGTGTCCTTTTTTTTCAGGTGCGAGTAGAAATGGGATTGCGGAGTGGGTGTGGGAGTGCGAGTGCGAGAGCTAACTCCCCCCACCTAACCCATTGCCATTCACTTTCACGCTTCGCTCCGCTTTACAAGGAGAACAGCGGAGAGAAAACAGGCAAAAGAATAACCGAAATAAAATAAAATAAAATAAAATAAAATAAAATAAAATAAGTAGAAAATGGCAGTATCCATATAACGACTGTAAGATACACTCTAGTCTATAAATGTGTAATGTGATTCACATTTTGAGTGGAATATGAAAATATTAATTTTATTTAATTTGTTTTTTTTTTTAATTTTTTTATTTTTAAATTTATGATTTATATGGTTTTTTATTTTAATTTTTTTTATTTTTTATGTATGTTGTATGATTCAAATTTTTCAGTAGAATATGAAAATATTTATATTATTTTTTTTGTTTTTAAAAATTTTTTTATATAGTTTTTTTTATTTTTTATTTTTTTTTTTCATTTTTGGCTACTTTGCTTATTTTTATAATATTTCCACAGCATCTGCCAGCAGCTACCATTCACAAAAATATACAAATAAAAATGCATTAAAAATAAACAAATAATATTTATACAATTTGTAAAGATGAGAATGCAACCCACACTTGTTCTACCTTTTCTCTGGCAAACATTTGCTCAAAATCCAATATACTCCACCAATATTGTGTATAGAAAATGAAAAGGCCACATGCAAACTTTCACGTGGCGTTGCAAAAAAAGAAAAAAAAAAAAAAAAGGTGGTAGGGTGGGGGTATCTATCTGGTGGGGCAGAGTTCATCAATCGGTGACTGGCAGCCGGCGAACACTTTCAAAGCAATAAAATGAGCAATTTTTACGATTAATGGTGAAATAAAATATCGCTTTTGCCCCAGCCACGAGCTCTGCTCCCGCTCCCACTCCCGCTCTGCTCCCACTCACCTACCCAATGCCAAGCTCCTCCTTGTGGTTATTTGATAGGCCCAAGGACGGCAGGAGGGTGGGACGGGGGGTGGCGTAACGTATTTATATATGCTGGAAAAGAGCGAAACCCGAAACCAAAGCAAACAAAATCGCAAAACTGGGATTGGCAACACTCTCACTCTACCTTACTCTCTCTCCCTTACTCACTGTCCTCTGCCTTACTCTCTCTCCCTCACTCACTCACTTTGTGTTGCTCATAAAAATGCCAAATAAAATGTAGAATTAATCAACTGGCCCGACCCACCACACCGCTACTCTCAGCCTCTCATGGCGACCCACTGTAAGGATTGAAGGATTTACGATGTCCCGACCCTGACCTCATTGATGGGTCCACTTCATTGGACGACTTTATGTACGCCGGAGCCAAGATTTGCAGACAAAGTTGTTAACCCCACGACATGGCGGGTGGCAGGTTGCAGGGGTGTGTAACCCGTGTACAACACTTAGTCGTAATTTTTAATCAGTTTAACTCAAATGAAATTAATACACATAGACAACTATAGGTGCAATTGAGCTAGCAAGTTGATTTAAACACAATAAATGCGAACTTTAGACTGTTATTTATTAGTGATCAAAATTAATTAATATTTATTTGGTATAAAATAAAATCAATTTAGTGTACAGCCATTGTATGAGTACCCATATTGGGATTATTAATTGACCGAATTGTGCGTGCAAATAAGGTCATACTTGCCATATGTCAGCAATAAGAACGTCCTACTGCTGCTCACAAATAATTGTACAGTTCAAACAGTGAATTAAACACTCTAAATCAAATAGTCATTGGTGGAAAAAAGAGCAAACTAAACCCTCAAAATAACATATTTACTGGTGGCTAAAACAGCGAATTAAACCCTCAAAATCAAACAGTAATTGGTGCATAAAAACAGCGAACTAAACCCCCAAAATCAAAAAGTAATTGGTGGAAAAAAAACGTCGAATTAAACCCTTAACATCACATAGTTACTGGTGACTAAAACATCAAATTAAACCCTCAAAATCCCATAGTAAATTAGTGTTCAAACTTATCAAAATGTCTAACACGGCAGATATTGGTAGGCCCAAAGAAACTAACACACATTTACTGGCAGAATTCATTAAATTTTTGATTCATTTTACTTTAGCTGCATCCTCAAAACATACATGGGGACTGGTAGAAGACGAGAATTTGGAGGGAGAAGACTATCAGTGTATTATATGCTATGAGACCTTCCCCGGCTCAATGATCATTCGTATGTGTGGTCAACTATTTTGCGCTGATTGCCTAATGGAGTGCTTTCGCCATAGCAATCGATGCCCGATTTGCCATGAACCAATCATATAAAGAAAACTCCAATTTGTGGAGCCAACAACCAGCTACAAATGGCTGCCCAAAATAAATAATTAAATAATAATAATGCACATTTTTATTCAGCTTAATATACATATATTTGTATGGTAATGTTTGTATGTATATCTGAAGCAGCTCGGCACTAATACAATAAGAATTTTTCCTGTCAAATTTACACGCACACAAAGGTACTGCCAAAAAAAAAACAACTTGTGAATGTGTGCATGTGCGTGCCGACGCAGCTGCAACTTCAGGCCAGTGTTGCCCATAGTTTCTGAGTTAAATAGTGTTGGTTAACTCAAAAAAAAAAAGCTGCAGCTTAAAAATATAGCTAAAACAAATGATTTTCTAAGCTAAGTTATTTTTATACCCGTACTCGAAGAGTAATAGGGTATATTGTATTTGTGGTAAAAGTGGATGTGTGTAACACACAGAAGGAGGCGTTTCCGACCCCATAAAGTATATATATTCTTGATCAGCATCAATAGCCGAGTCGATATAGCCATGTCTGTCCGTCCGTCTGTCCGTCTGTCCGTCCGTCTTGTTTTTCACTCATTGCTCGAAGGCTATTAGAGCTAGACCAATCAAATTTTTTTTTCCAGACTGATGTGATATCTCACTCCTAGAAAAGTGTTTCAAAATTTCGCCCCGCCCACTTCCGCCCCACAAAGGGCGCACATCTGTGGCGTGCACAATTTTGAAGATAGCAGAAAACGAAAAATGCAGAATCATAGAGACAGCCCATATCTATCAGGGACCCAAATCTGAATCGGATCGGATCATTAATATAGCCACAATAGACAAAAAAACATACGCAAAAAACTTCGCTCCATCCCTTTCGCACTCACACAAAATCGAGTAATTTTGGTTTTTCGTAAATATGAACGCCTGGATCTCAGAGACTATAAGAGCTAGAGCAACCAAACTTTTGGCCAAGACTCCTGTGATACCAAACCTGAACAAGTGTATTTCAAAATTTCGCCCCGCCCCCTTCCGCCCCCACAAAAGACGAAAATCCACAATTTTGAAGAGAGAAAAAAAATAAAAATGCAGTTTTGTAGAGAATGACCATATCTACCAGATTCCCGAATTTGGTTCAGATCGGATCATTATTGTAGCCACAATGATCAAATGAATTTTCAGCTACGAGCTGTCCCCTTCCACTTGCGCCGTAAGTCATTTATTGGGGTTGATTGTGGCTGCAGATTCTCTCACACACACACTCACGCTCAAACATGCTGCCTCGTGCAGTGTACGTGTGTTGTTGTGAGAACTGATGTAGATGATGTAGATGTAGATGTCGATGACAGATGTAGCAAAAATGTAAAATGTAAAAAATGATAAAACATTTTAAAATTCCACATAAATCACATGTGTACTGACTGAGTACGGGTATAAAAGTAGAGTCGCGTTCGAAGCGACTCCGTACGTTCTTTCTCGTTTTAAGGTTTTATTTATGGGTGCCATAATAATTTTAATGCAATAATAAATGCTTTAAAATCTGGAAAAAATATCGAATAAATGCTTAAAAATCTAAAAATAAATATATCGAATAAATGCTTAAAAATCGGGACAAAAAATCCACACTGAAGCGTACAAATTCTATAATTTCCGCTGCTCGTTTTTTCAATATTTTTCCCAGCATCTGACATTGAAAAATCTGCTAGTTCTGACGAGCAGACTGGACGTGAACCTTGCGGCATTCTATCTAAATCTAGAATTTTGATCTCTTTTTTTTCCCAATGCTGGGAATCATTTGTCTTATGGCATTAATCAATACCACAAATACAACAAAGAGGAGCCACATCTAGTAGGAGCTGTTCCCTGTCTGTTCCTTTGCGTGTTTGCCCCCCCATCTATTCGTTTTATTAAGTATAATTTATGATTCCGTGTGTGTTTCTGTTTCTGTTGCTGCCATCATAAAAACCGTATCATAGAATTTCGATAAAAATTCATAAATTATTTGTTGATGCGTATTGAATTAAGCATCAAGCACCACGCCCAACAAATTCACACATGTCACAACCAGTACAGCACACAGCCAGAGTCTACCCCTACCCCTCCCTACTCCCACTCCAGCCCATCTACAGATTTGTAGCAAAATCAAAGCAAAAAAAAGAAAGTAAGAAAATAAAAGCAAAAGCAACTTTTCTATGATTTCAAAATTTATGCATAAAGAAAAACAAATATATGTACTATATAGAGGGGGAATGTGGGAATTTGGAGGAAACTTCGACTGCTGCTGTCAATATAATTGAACAAATTTCACAGCCACGCCCACCCACACACACACACACACACTTACATACATGTAGGAGAGATTGGAGGCGTGTGGCAAGTGGTGGAGAGGTTGGAGGCGTTTGGCAAGTGGAGGAAATATGTCAAGTGCAAGGCATAAAAAAAAAAAAAAAAAAAACAAGAACCGAATGCCTATTTGTTATTTATTGTGATTTGTTTACATTTTGTTATTGTTTCTTTTGTCTCTTTCGCTCTCGGTACTCGGTTCTCGGTTCTTGGCTCTCGGCTTTCCCTTATCTACACATCTCCATTGCCATTTCCATATTTTGCCTTGGCCAAGGAATGTCCCAAGATTCTGCTGCTGCTACTGGTGGTGGTCCTTTGCCCAGGAAGTGCCTTACGACTTTTGTCTTTGCATATTTTTACTGGCCTCCTTCTTGTGGTGGCGACATCTCCTCTGCTCTCTCCTCTCTGCTCTCCTTTCCCCACTGTTGCTCTGCCTTTATTGAGTGGCAGGCAGCATTTTAATATGTGGGCCAGCATACATTTGCCTGTCACTGTATGAGTGGGTACAGTGGGTGCTGTGTGTGTGCTGAGTGTGGTGTATGCTGTGTATGGTGCGTGGTGTGTGCCAACGAATGCAAAGTGGAAAAGCTCGGAATAATCATCCATTTGCAACGGCAAATGTTTTCTCTATGCCATTTGAAGGATGCTCACATTGGTTTGGGGAGCCCAAAGAAGTGCCACAAACGATTCGAGCATCGAATGTAATGCATTATTCTACATATGAGACTGGGGGGAATATCCAGGAAACGTCATCAGCATGTATCATACATAGCCATTGCTACATGAACATGAAAGCCTCCAAATAGTACAGCTGTCATCCAGAAACACACTAGAGTCTGTTCGATGGTGCTGACGTGATGTCCAGCTGCCTTGGACTTGCTCCAATCGTATCAGGGATTCGTAGAGGATTCAGCTGTGCCTGAGATCTGATCTGCAACACTCGTCTGTGGCAACACCGAAGCCTTTGTTAGAGTCCCTGCGACAGAGCCGATGGAAGCGCATCTGCTCGTCTGTCTTAATTACTGCAGCCAAATTGTAATAATTACATGTTCGAAAATAATACAAAATGTAAACAATCAGATGGTCTAGTGTTGCCGTATCAAATGTCGATAAACTTTGGGCTTACAGAATGCAACCCTGCTGGGCTAAAATCAGTTCTCTGGCAGCACACACACAAAACACACACATACACTTGCAAATGCAACTCTCTTTTCTGCTTCTTGCTTGCTTTCTTTCCTTCCGTCTTCTTGCTTTCTGTGGGTACAGTGCTTCTTTCTGCTTTCTTTCCTTCTTCTTTCTTTTCTTGGCATTGCGCAAGCGTACACGTGGCTCGTGATTTTTTTGTTTCAAAATGTCGCTAATAATTGGTTTGGAAACGATAATGAATGAATATACCTTCCGAAATGGAACAACCAGCATTGCCGTATATCCATGTGAGCAGGGTACGTACATAAAATGCATTTATACATATATGTTTTTTTTTTTGCCTAATCTAACCTTAAAATTGATTGACTTTGCTAGATAAGGAGACTGGCGAGCGTTGGATTCCGATTCCGCCTCAGGGCTTCGAAATGATTGCCATACCAGTGGAACCGGGCGAAACATATGATGAAGGTAAGTGGGTTTATAGTTTAGTTAGTTAGTTAGTTTATATTTTGCATATGGTTTTTCAGTACATCAACGTTTGAGTTTGCTGCTAAGCGGACCGCTGTTCAATGAAGGATATAGAGGCGCGATTGTCTATATGCGTGCACCGGGTAAGAAATATGGAAATGTAAACACAGTTTGAATACTTTCTAATAGTAAATTGCATCCTTTGCAGCTGTGGCAGAATTTTTACCTGATGATTACGTGTGGTAGTAACACGTCAGCAGCGCTTAATACACTACAAATGGTGGGCATATGTCTGCACATTTCTGCATATTTCTGGGCTAAAATTTGGATTCTCTTTTCCTGCAGTTGCAGCACTTAAACACAAAGGGAATAGCTATAGTAGCTATGCCTAACAAACACCTGGGTAGTCCGATTTTCAATGAATTCTACTTCTCATAGCAACCATCAAGTGCCTGCAACTAGCTCCCCATTAATACATAGCCACAAACAAAAGGCAAATAACAACATAGAAGCGATACAGATATACCCATAAAACCAAATATAAATATTACATATAAATATTAAATATTAGTTGTATTAATTTCCAATAAAATGCAACATAAACTATATTTTGTGACATTTTGCAATACATATTTATATCCTAATCAATAATAATCCCTCACAACGCACCTGAACTTTTTGGGATATATTACGCATATTTTTTTTTTGGGCTCTTCTTTCTCGTTTTTGTTGTTTTTTGTTGTGTTTTTTTGTTTGTTTTGTGAGAGGAGCCGCACACACAAAATGAAGTTAAATATTTAAAGTTCATAAGCCGCACAAATCCCACTCAAAATTAATTAAAACAAAAAAAAAAAAAAAAAGCACAAAAAATAAAGTTAGGGGGCAAAAACATTAGAGATGCTTGTGTTGTTGTTGTTGTTGTTGCTGTTGCTGCTGCTGTTGTTTTTGTTGCTGTTGTTATCATGTGATTGACTTGACGAAGGGCAACGCAAAACGACGAGCTAAATGGCAAAAGCGGGGGCTTATGCCTCGCATTAATTAACTTAATACACGACAAAATAAAAATGAGAGTCTGAAAAAACAACACAGCAGTTAAGAAGGAAGGCGGCAGCGGCAGCAAAGGACACAAATGGCATAAATATGCGCATTAAATAAGGCAGAATTATGTCTCGAATTGCTAGCACTGGGCTGACTCTCAAGGGCTCTGGGCTCTGGGCTGACTGAAGACATTTACATAAAGATAAACACTCAACGTATGGGGACATAAATGTAAGAGCCATAACAGGGTGACGCAGCTAATGGAAATGCATAAACTAAAGTGCTCAAAAACCAATTCTTTCGCTCTCAAAATTCGTCTTAATTTTGTGCATTTTTTGTGTATACAAAACAAAAAGCATGCCTATAGTGATGGGCTGCCAGAGCCTGGAAAAACATCGATAAGAGCGATATTTCAAGGCTTTCAGACATCGACGCGGGAATCGACAAACTTGAATTGGAAAATTCTGGAAGTTGCAGTTGCAAATTCGTTTTTGCTTTGGGGAACGCCTTATTTTGCTGCCATGGGGCAAACATTTTCCTTGCCAAAAAACATGAAAAAATAAACAATTAAATTGCTTACTTCAAATGAGAATTGTTCCAACTTTGCCATTAGATTTCTCTTCAAATAAAATGAGCTACCCAAATCGAAATATTTCTACATAAATTATTTAACCACCGAAATGTGACTTTGCCTGTTTTTTAATTATCCCCGAAACAGTCTTAAATCTGGGCAGCAATTGCTACCCACAAACAAATAGTGGGGAGATGTGGAAATGTGTGTTTGAAACTTTTCACATTCAGAACTATCAAAAGTTTATGCGAGAAGCAGCAAAAATATTTCCCAAATCTGTGGCATCAAATTCCAACAGAGCAAATCAGTGGCAGAATGGTAGAGAGTGAACAGAACGACGTTGGAATACCCTAAAAGGGTAACTTAAATGATTGATTAAGGGGAAAACATATTGATGCATGAAATATGTTAATGGTAGGGGAACTTCCTTAAATACTCTCCAGTTCTTTAAGCAAACCATAAGGTATGTTGAGCATTTCCTAGCCCACAAGAAATATAACCCTAAGCTGTAGTCAGAATTGATTGCGAAAGCTTTACAGGCCCTGGAATTAATCTGTTTATTGAACCAAGAACCAGTTAAATCCGTCTCAGATTTGTCCAAGGGTTTTTTGGGGCATAGGGTAACCGGGCAACCGGGCCGGCGTGGGCAACCCTTTCGTACGTGTGGCCGAGAAAAGAGATTCAGGAAATCTGCATATATATAAAAGGATATTTAAGCACACAAGTTTCCCGTTCCCCGTTGCTACCCGCACATTGACAGGGGCATAATTTATTGCTTCGTTTAATTTTTGACATTCAGAGCGGGGGTGTCTGTGTGCGGGGTGTGCCACACTGCGTATGCTTGATGTGACCAAATATCCGCCCAACTGTTGACTGGATTTTCTGTCCCTCTTTCCTGCCTGATGCTGTTGTCTGTTGGTGGTGTGGGGGGCGGGGGTTATGGCGTTGGCCAAATAAATTGTTGTCAGCCACCGCCCATCGAATGGCCTCTGGGGCCAGCTGTAAGCTGTAAACTGTTTAAACTTTTGCTTTTTATACTCGCAGCAAAGCAAAGAAGCGAACGAGAAGCGAATGTATATGAAACTGACATAAAGAAAAGGAATATGAGGGGACCAAAGTTTTTGGCAACTTTATGAAAATTGCATCAAACACTGACACCGGGTGTAGGAGGGGTGAAACGGAAACTGTGAAAAGCCAAAAAGGCGAAAAGGGGCAAGGCAAAAGAAAGAGGAAGGAGGTATGGCGTAGAGCAAGAAAAGCTGGCAGGAAAGTGTCACTTATTTCCAGAATGGGTTCATTAGGGTTTTATGGTTTTAAAAGAGAGAGAGAGAGAGAGAGAGAGAGAGAAAGATAGATAGACAGAGAGAGAGGGTGCAAGCGAAACTTGATTCAATTTAAATGTTCACAATTTACACACACCAAACAAAAAAAAAGAACAAACAGAGATGGATGGCTGGCAACAGGATGTCAGAGAGAGAGAGAGAGAGAGAGAGAGAGAGAGAGATAGAAGAAAGCCATCAAAATGTTTGCCAGCCTCCTCTCCTCTACAGTAGGTGTCTCCTATATCCATATATCATTGTCTGTCTCCTTCTATCTACATCTAGCCATCTCCCCCTTTCGCACGCTCACTCGCTCTGTCTCTCTCTCTCTCTCTCTCTCTCTCTCTCTCTCTCTGTGTTTGTTTCTTTGTTATGTATATGTTTATCTCTTACTTAGGCTTAGTAGCGCTGGGGATGGGGTGAGGGGGGGTCTAAAAAAAATAAGCAAATTGATGGGAACAGGCAGTGGAAGTTACGTGTGGCTGTAATGTAAGGTTAGGCGAAGGGGTGGGGCAGGCACTTGCCTAGGGGTAATCGTACGTGAGCACAGTGGGGAAAATAGCAAAATAAATAGCCCAAAATAAGCTACAATGGAAGTGTGCTATAATTATCAATTGTATGACAGAAAGTACTCAAGAAATAAAGGTAAAACAAATACCTTAAAATGCAAAAAAAAATGTTTATAAATGCCAAACTTAAAGCAACGAAAAAAATGGGGTAGAAACTTTGGATTTAGCTTGTTATATGTTCAGTTATAAACTATTTATGGATAGAAATTGTTAGCTATATAATAGCTCATATATTACTCTATGCTATGGCATTATATTGGTGCTTATTGGTGCTATGGATGCTGGGTGAAAATTATAAAAATGTATTGCAGTTTTTATGGTTAATACTCAGTTTGGCGTTGTTAATATTTATCTTTAAAAATATATAAAAAATAGATCGATCAACTAATCAACCATTTAGAATATAGGATATCTAAAATAAAACTTAAGAAATGAAACGGAAATACTTTTCTATACTAACCATACTCTCTCTGTCTCTCTCTGTCTCTGTCTCTGTTGGATCTCTGAAAGGTTTAGGCTGGTCACAGCAAATGTTTGCTAAATCTATTCAAAGAGCTACCCCAACTAATCAAGTTTCGATTGCAACTGCTGATGATACTCTGGGAATGTTGAATACGAAAATTACCGCACAATCAGTGCAGTGGTAAAAATTGATCCATGTGGGCGGAATTTATTGAATGTCAATAGATTAAGGTCGCTGCAAGAATCCAATCGAAGCAGTTGGCCATTTGTCTTTTCATCAAATGGAATCCCGCGTCCAGTGTCAGCGATCGATAGCTCTTGATTAATCGATAGCTGTGAATCTTTCACAGGAAAGTTCAACCCGGTATGGTAGTGTGGTTGGGGGGGGGGGTGGGTCAGCAACTTGTTGGCTTCTGCAATTTCCCATTGTGCAAGGACGACGACGAGTACGAGGACGAATGCTATTTGTCACAAATCGACAGGGACAGGGACATTTCGCTACCGGGAGAGAGAGATGGAACGTGAGTGGGTCGCATGGCGAAGTGCAGACAGATATCAGTCAAATGCTGGGGCCCACATTGACACGTATAATACATTAGCATCGGTTATTGTCTCGCAGGAAAGTGAGAGACGATGGCGATGGCGACTGTATCGACGGGTATCGAGTATCGACGCAATCAGCCTTGAACGGGGGAGGCTTTCGCGGTAAAAGCGTCCTGGGCGTACTGATAAAGCTGGCAACGCCTCGTTTACCGCTACCGTTACCGTTCGCCATTTTCCATCACAATCCATATCCATCCGTACTCTAGGATGTGTGTGGGCTCCGGCAAACATTTAGCCGGCACGTTTAGCGCCTCAACGCGTCTCAATGTCCCAGTCCATCGCACAGCAGACAGCTCAGACCAGCCCAGACCAGCCCAGACCAGCCCAGCCCAGCCCAGCCTTTGCCACATTTGATTTGTATCCGCAGCGAGTGTGTGGCAGCGAGTGTGTGGCAGGAGTGTGTGTTCCGGATGAGTGTGGGAGTGTGTGTGCTTAGGTGCGCTTCACTGCCTATATGGTTATAGATACATCCCACCACATATGCTTATACATACATAAACAGATCTCAGAGTAGATATACATAAATATATATGTAATATGTACATATATGTATGAATATCTAAACCATGTTTGTACATAGGTAACTCGGCAAACAAATACACAAATAGAAAAGTGAAAAAGTAAACAGAGGGAAGCAGCTGCCAAATACCCCTTAAAGATTGATTGTTTTCTTTTCTGGCTATGGAAAGGCTCTCCGCTGTCTTAGCTTATCTTCGTTGGTGGTGGTGCGTCTATGCCACATAGGAATACCCTGCCTAAAGTTAAAGGGTATTAAGACCACTGTGAGAAAAGTGTCTGCTGCTGATTGAGCTGCAATCTGTTTAGTTACTCCCCCCCATAAGCCTTTTCAGTTGGAGTGCAAAAAAAAACCACAAAAAAAAGGGGAAAAAACCCCTCACACACACACACACACACACACACAGACTCACACTTGCGTCAATTGTCAATGGCAAAAACGATGAATTCTTGAATGGGTGTTGCCGGTCCACTCCAATGACGAAAGCAGGAAGCAAATTTGAAAGGAAAGCAAGCAAAAGAAATCTATTTAAATGTTTAGCCGGCAGGCTCTTGGACTCTGCATACAAATAAAAATAAAAATAAAACTTAAAAAAAATAGAAAAAAAATAGGAAAAAAAGTAGGAAAAAAATAGAACAAAAATGTGAAAAAAATAGGAAAAAAAGAGAACAGAAAAATAGGAAACTTCTGAACCGCTTGGATCAAAGTTTAATCGTGCCAGCCAAAAGAGGACAGTTAGTAGCGTTAGGACTGTTTATAGGGAAATGGAAACCAAAGGAAATCCAAAAGGAAATCCAATCGACTGCTCGCCAGAAAGCAAAGCACCAAAGCAAAAAACCAAATGAAGTTGAACGAGCCAAGTGTGACACGCTGGATAACAAGTGATGTTTGAAATGTGAAAACTTTTCAAATTAAACGGAAATGCATGTTCAAGAAAATAGTCTACGAGTGGAATAGAATGTGCACCAACTGGTGTTCCTTTCTCTTTAGTTCTTTTGTGTTCTCCACACAATCAATCAATCAGTGTTGTTAAGCGCTTAAAGTTTTTATTACTCACTTGACAAGTTTCTAAGCTGCAGCAGTCATTTGTTTAGTAGAGAGATTTAATCTAGAATACATCAAAATAAATGCAGAGATATAAAATATAGTACATAAATATATTCTTGTTTCTTGCGTAAATATTTTTTTTAATTAAATAAATAATATTTTATTGGTTTATTTTGTCATGGAATGGTATTAGTTTGGTGCAAAAGCAACCAAATTGAATGCATTTGCTCTCACTTTGTGTGGAAATCTAAGCTACCAAAAAATGTTCAATAGAAAAAGCTACAAAATCCCCCTTGACCCCACCCACACACAGAATCCTTTTGTGCAGCAAATCTATCCAAAGGATTTAAGGTAGCTAAAGGAAAACACACAGAGAGAGAGGGAGAAATGAGAGCGGAAATTCTGTCAGCTGTCTTTTATCTAATTTCATTCGCTCGAATTCGAATTCGAATTTGCCATTCCCATTTCTACGGATGAGCTAAAGGTAAAACATGAAATTTGTCTTCAATTAATTTGAAAACCAAAATAAAGCATCAAGAATGAGAAAGAGATAAAGATAAAGCTACGCGTGGGCATGAGAGAGGGAGAGAGAGACGAAGCTACGCGTGGGCATGAGCGAGAGAGACGAGGGTCAGAGCAGCAAAGGGAAGTCCGATGTGTGTCCAGTGTTGGAGATGTTTCGTTGTGGATATTCCGCTTCCCCACTTACAACAGCGTAAGCAAATATTTAATTTGTGTGAATGACGACTACACTACATCCGCTGTCGTTCCCAGACTTGTCTCCACTACTACTACTATATACATAGATATATGTTTACCGTTATCGCTCTCAATGGTCAACACATGCGAACCCTAGACGCTGCCCAACCGAAAATGAAATGAATGAAATGAGCGAGTGGGCCTGCCCCCCGCCCTTTCCTTCCCCTCAAAAAAGGTAACACGAAAACTGTGTAAAGGAAACAAATATTATAAGGGAAAGTTACGACCATTCACATGCTACATTAACCCGCAAACCCAGAACTTTCCCTTTTTTTTCGCTTTCTTTACCTTTTGCCCTCACTAATGATTTCATTAATAAAATCAAATTAATCTTTTCTATGGTCAGAACTACTTAGTATTTAAGCAGAAGTTATGTCCAGCCATCCACATGGGAATGGTAGCGACGACCGACAACACTATTGCTGTGATGTTCTGTGAAACGAATTCGCTACCATTTCGTTTGATATTTTTAGTTTTTTTAGGAAAATTTTATGAGAATGCTTAGATGGGCTTACAGCCTGCAGTCTGCCAGCTAATGATCGATGGAGTTTGCTTTGGAAAATGTGAACATTAATTATAATTATTAGATTTTTAATATAACTTTAAATCTATGCAGCAATCCAACCTTCTTCATCATGCTTGAAAATTATTTTAAGAAATATTTAGGTGTGAATATGTCACACTATTTATTGCTTGATTTCTGTCTCTCAATTTCCAAAAAACTTCTTTATCAAAAATAAAATCGTCGAACTTTTTTGCTGGCGTTATCCATTTGTGGAACATCGAACTAACTATAATTCGCCTCACTAACCCAGCAAGTTCTTTGGTGTTGTTAGACACACCCACAATTACGTGGCCCCCCACACACACACCCACACACACTCCCACACCCCCGACATACATACACGACACATGCATTGTTGACTTCATAATTTAATGCCGAGACCACGCCCATTGATACTGTTGCTGCTGCCGCCCCTCTGCCGTTTACTGTTCACAGTTCATGGATTCTCCTCGGATTCTCTTCGCTGGTTCCCCTCTGTTTCCCCTCTGTTTCTCCTTCTACTTAACCCGCTGGCATATTTTCACATTTCTTTTGTTCTGCTACAACATTCTACGAGCCGCCCGCGCCACCCCAAACTCTCCAGCTTCTTCTCTGCTTCAGCTTCAAACCATCTTGTTGTTGCTCAAGCAACCAGCAATCCTTTGTGACATTTGACTCGTCACACAAGCGCACACACACACACCCTCCACCCACACACAGTCACCCCTCCACGCTCACAGGAACACGCACAGACATGTTTGGCATTGACTACTGTAACATGCATGCATATTGCATACTTTTGGGCGTAAAAGTTTTATTACTTGCCTCGTGACAGGGGGCCGAGGGAAAAAAGGCCAAAAAAAGGAACTCACTCACACCCCTGCTGGCAAAAAGGGAGGCTGAGACACACACACACACAGGGAGAGAGTGTACGAAAAATTATAATTTGGCAAAAGTTGTAAAACTTTTTAGCCGCACCAATGCACTATGGTCCCAACGACCACTTTTGTTGGCCAAAACCCATTTTTGAAAGTAAAGAAGTAACCGTTTTTTGATCAAACTATATTAGAAAAAGAGTGACCATAAAAGTTGCATACCCGAAATTTCCATAGATGGCGCCACATTCGCGAAATCAGCTGTTAAAAACAGCCGTTGTCACCACATGCACTCGCAGTGAAAAAGTGCAAATTTAATAGCAATTTTAAATCTCTCATAAATTAAAAAATACGATTAACTGATCAAATTTTTGTATTGTATTTTAATCAGTCGGGTTTCTACTACGTGTTTTGTAAAGTTTCCTGTATCTCGTATTTGTGATGTCTTTGTAATTTGAGGTTCAAGTGAGGCGTTTTACATATGACAATTCGGAAAGAAAATTGATTTTTGAATAGACATAACTTTTTGATTCCAACCTATTCCAACCCTGAAACCTATTGCATTTCGTAGAGTTATCAATTCTTGTTGAAATGTATATAGTAGAAAATCCCACATTTCACCACAAATTTTATAATTTGCATTAGTAGAACATAACCTCAAAATCAAAAATGACGAATTGTTTGCCGCGTGAACATCAGAGAAGCGAAAAACATGCAAAGAACTCAATTATTTGAAAATTAAACTTAATGGTGACATTTCAAATGAAATTAATAAGCCTTTAAAGACAATTTTATGAGTTTTTGTTATCGTTTGGCAACAAAATGGAAAAAAATGGAGGGCAAAAACAGAGACGTTAATCGAAAGTATATGGATTGTCTAAATATACAGGAAAGTGTTCAAAAGCCTTAAAGCCAGTGGGTCGCCCTTTGCTATCACACTTCAAGAAATGTTGTAGACCACAAAGAAGGTGGGCTGAAGATCTTGTAGCATCGGAAGAAGGAAAAATCAAATTATTGATTCAAGCCGCAAGCATGATCGCACGAATACAAGTCAAATACGAACTCGCATTTGTTTTAAAACTTTTATTCTTATGCCCAGATATCTCAATTTATTCTTTTTATGTTTCAGAACACCTCATCAAAAGCGTTCTTCTCTTAGCGGCAACTTTTTAAAATTTAATTTTTTTAAATAAAAAATTTCTTTTGGGCGTGCCACGCCCCATTAAAAATATATAAAAATCAATTTAATTGATTTCTTAATATACATGTTGAAAATATACTCAATACTCGTAATTCACTATAACTAAAAATTTAAATATGCATTTAAAAAAGGGGCGGTGCCACACCCATTTTTATTTGTTACCCCAGTTCCTATTGATTATATCTACCCAATGCAAAAAACCAAATCCAAATATCTTGTTTCGTTCGCGAGTTATTAATTTTGGCCAACAAAAGTGGTCGTTGGGACCATAGTGCAATGGAGCGGATTGTGGATGGCCCACAGCCAAGAGGCAAGCGGGGCAAGAGACTGATGATGATGCTGATACTACATACATACATGTAGCTGCATGTTCAGGTTAAAGTTGTGGCATGTGAGCGAACATTGATCATAAATTTTAATAAGCAAACGAGGACACACACACACACACCACATAGACCACCACACGTTGATGCTTAACTGGGAATCAGGCTTAATCATGTGCGAGGAAGTTATCTTTATAATGCAGCAGCTGCAGTGCTTAGCGGAAGCTGCCACAAATGAGTGGCGCAGCGCTAAAAACTTTACCATGTTTGCACTTGTTTTGAGTTCCCTTTGAAGTAAATTTGTTTTAGTAATTAATTATTTGAAGACTGCAACTAAATGGTGTAACAGAAGGTTACAACAAAATGGTGCAAACAAAAGCTACAAAATTTATATAAATGTTTGAGATCTTTACTATCAATCAGCAATGAAAACTTGGTAAAACTTTGCCCCCATTTCAGCCATTTACTTTGCTACGTAGCTGATTTTTTTTGTCGTGTATTAACTTGCTCCTTTGGTGGGAGCTCGACTTGCTGCTTGATGGAGGCCACAGTGAGCTCGAAATGTAACTGCTAGCTTTGAAAATGAAGCCAGCTCAGGGGAGCCGCAAAGTTCATTAAGTACACAAGTGGCTAACTACACATCATGAACATCCATCCAAACCCAACCCCTGCAACCCCCCTACAAAGACCAAATTCCTGACCGCCGGCTCAATTTGTCTCCATGTTTTCGGGGTCGTCTCTGGCGTGTCTCTACGGGCGCTGCTGGCCACAGAAAATTCTTAGAATTCCGGAAATGAATGTGCGCAATGTCGCTTTGGACAAACAGAGAACGACGCAACGCAATACCCGTAGAGAGAAATATATTTTGTGGGTCTGTGGAGCTCAACAGCTCTGAAGTTCCCCGAAAATTGTATGGCTGGAAAGCCCTTGGGCAAGTGTGTGGGCGGTGCGTGGACTGTGCCAGTGCCAGTGCCAGTGTCAGTGGGGGATTGTGTTTTGAAATTAGAATGAATTGCAGCTAATTGGAATGAGTTTTGGAATTGGATTTGAATTGAATTTGCATTGGAAGTGGCTTGAGATTGAAAGTGTTGCAATTGCAATTGGAATGAATTTTCGGGAATTGGCATACGAGTAGCAATGAGGAAATGAGTTTTCTGGCATGATGATAATGCTTTGATTGGGTAGATATTTATAGAGTTCATTGGAATTGTAATTTGTGCATCTAAATATGAATAAATTTGAATTGGAATGTGTTGTTTACGCATTGGAATTGGATATATTCTATGCACGAAATTAACTAGAATTCGAAATTGCAAATGTAAATAAATGTGTACGAAAAGTTTCAACAACAAGAGTAGGCACCGCTCAGGCAATTACTTCGCTCACACTCCATTCCAACCACATTCCAACATATTCCAACCAATTCCAACACCATTCCAACGCATTCCAACCACATTCCAACACATCCATCTACGAGCCCATTAAGCTTTAATTACACAATCGCCAAAGTTAAGCCACAAAACCAAACAACCAAAAGCATGTGTGAGGCGACGATTCAAAGACGCAGAAACTGTTTGTAATTTATTAATCAATTATTTACAAATGCGCACAAGAAGGAGTCACAGTCAGAGGCAGACGCAGAGGCAGAGTCAGAGTTTGTTGGAGTACTCCCCCACACTCATATGTGGTTGGGAGTCGGTCTGACACTTAACCTGAGGCTGTATTTCACTCGATTAGCATGCAACAGCAATCGCCGAAAGCCACCGAAAATAAAACGACAACAGGCAGCAAGGCACCAACACAGATGTATGTATGTATATTGTATGTATTTATGTACAATGTATATCTATGTGTGTATGTTGTATGAGAACTTCAAAGTAATATTTCGTGGCCCACGTTTGTCTTTTACCCAATCCACTGCCACAGCTTGGTGCGTCCTCTCTTCAGCGTTGTGTCTCCATTTCCATTTACTTCTGGGAAATGTCTGCCTGTCGCTTTCATCTTGATAACCCTGATGGAACAGCCAAAATGCCGCCAAATGTAACAACAACAACAGCAACACAGACACAAGAATTTAACTTAATTAACTAATTGTGAGTAGGGCATTCTCGAAAACATACTCTCCCCGCCTCCCCCATGTCTACTTTTGTGGGTCTCCAGTCTCATGTCTTTTTTGGGGCGCGAGCGACATTTCATATTTCACAATTTAGGATTAGGATTGTTCTCTTCTGCCTAATCCAAAACTATTTCGGTGCTAAATTTCGCTTTGTGTGGTGGTGGGGGTGTGGCAAGAGGACGGAACGCACACTCCATATAAATTCTCATATTCTCACGCAGATTCTATTTCAATGGAATTTGCCTTTAATCAAGTTCACATTTCATTCCCTTACAGTTAATTAGCGAAAATTTTCAAGATTTTATTACAAGCGTATTGAAAAATGTTTTTTATTTAGTTGAATATATTTTTTCTTCTCACACATTTTTTTCTGACGTGCGCGAAATTTTCTTTTGATTTTTCAAGCGTGAAAGAGAAACGGCACAATTTCATAAATAAAATTCTTCTTAAATATTTGATTTAATTTTATTTTTTTGTTTCGTTTTGTTTTGTATGAAAGTTAAATTTTTTAATTTTACTTTAAAACAAGCATTTAATGGGATTAATTTTTTTGTATTCAAAGATTCAAATTGCATTATTTTGTTAGAGATTATTTTAAAAGCCTTTATTTTTTAATTTGTTTTTATTTTGTAATTTATGTATATTTTGTTTAATGTAATATTAATATTAATATTATAATAGCTAAAAATTAGCATTCATTTCGTATATTTTAATTAATGTTTTCACCTTTTTAATGCATTTTTGATTTTATTTATTTTTTTTATTACTTTTAAATTAGATTATCATTATATATTATTATGTTATTTTAAAACCCTTTATTTTCGAATTTGTTTTTATTTTTTAAATTATATTTTTTATTATATATTATTTTATTCATTTGTTTTATTATTTATTTATTATATTATTATACCTTAAATTCGCGTTAATTTTTTTTAATATTTTCACGCTTTAAATGCATTTGTTTTATCTTATTTATTTATTTTTTATTCCTACCCACTTGCCGTTCAAATGTCAACTAATCCTGGGATCATGCGTAGCATTACTTCCTTCGGCATAACAACAAACAAAAACGTTTTCCTTGTGACAAGTATTTGCATTGAAATCAAATTAAGATGTTCCCCCTTCCCAGCCACACTGCCACATTCCCCTCTTTGCCTCTTTGAGTCACATTCGATTATCATTTTTGCTTGGCAGGCAATTCACAAATCATTTGTTTACACGTGAATTTTTTCTCTTTTTTTTTTTTTTTTGGGATGCCCTGTAACCACAGACAACAATAAGGGTATGCACATACATATACATACATATATGTATTATATATCGTGATATAGGATAGGTAAATGTTTTGTTGTCATAGGGAAAGCTTTGTCATCTGTCCGTCCCTCAGCTTCCTCGTTTAAATCGGGGAAAAACATTTACACTGTTTTTTGTGTACATATATCCCCGAATCGAGTGCCCTGGGTATGGCAGTGTCGCGATCCACTCGACTGCAGTGGCTTCCTCTTGTTTTTTTTTGTTTTTGTGGCATTGTGGCACTGTGGTGCTGTGGTTGTGGCCCCGCTCCCCCCTCCGCTTAAGTGATGTCAATCAATTAAATTTACACACCAGACCAAGGGGCACAGGGATACGGGTGTGTTGTGTGTGGTGTGGCACCCTCTGGCAACGCTTTATACATTTTTCATGATACTCCCGTGTCGGTTGCTCGGTTTTTGCAGAGAGTGTACGTGTGTGTGTGTGGGTGGGTGTGTGTTTGTGATGATGTGGGGGAGTGCGGTGTAAAAAGCTTCAACAAAAATTTGTAAACGTGTTTATCTTGCTTTGTGTCTGTGTCTGTCTCTGTGTGGGTGTAAAGTAAGCTTATGAGTGGTTTGGTGGTGGGGGAGTCTCACGAATAAGCTGCCACATGAGGTGTAGGAGCAGCCTGTAGAGAAAACCCTGGGTTACCTGCAGCAGTAGCAGCCCAGGAGTAGCACAGGAGTAGCCCAGAAGCAGCCCAGGAGCAGCCCTGAAGCACCAGGAGCCCAGTAGCAGTGGCACAATAACATTTGCATTTGACTGTGACTGTGGCTGTGGTGTAATTCCTAAGCTTTATGGGGACAGCCAAGAGCATTTTGTTAGTGCCCCCCCGGAATTGCAGCACTTCATTTGCTTGAATTTGAAATTATTACGAGCAATATTATTGCTAAACTGATTAGCCAGAATCATGGCTCGTAAAACAATCCCAGGAAGTTCTCTCCGTTGGCTTCGAAGTGCTTCGAATACAATTCAGAATACTGAATGATGATTCAGTAGTAAAAGCGACTTATGTACTGTTTATAGCCGCTTAACCATACCAATTAGGGTTTCTTTGAAGGCACTTTGAAAAGGGTTTCCTTTAAGGCACTTCGGAAAGGGTTTCAAGGGTTTCCTCTGCATTCAGATACGAACTATTCATAGGGAGGGAGCATACGCAACGAACACGCTTCATTTATTCATTAATTGCACTCATTATTCATGAGTGATTCCTGATTTATTCACTGATTTATGGCCACTATTCATGAGCATTTTATAAGAGAATATTCATGAGCAAAAAGAACAAGAAGCCCATTAAAATAATTTTCTACCTACTTGCAGGCTGTTCTACATTTTCTACAGACAGTTTTATGCCTAATTGAGGAAAGTTTAACTAACATTATCCACCCTACCCACACCCCGTAGCTGTATGCAGTTCCTAATCGAAGTTAATCAAACTTAAACTATTCATAAGCGATTATCAAACATACTCGTAATGGATTGACCCAGTAGTACTCCAGGCAATTTGCAATCGATTTATAAATGTGGCAGTACTCGTACCTCTCTGTTGCAATTCTTGATATAGCCTAACTTATGTGGGAGCTTATGCAACTGGCCCATTTTGTGAATAAGAAACTACCAGTTGGACCAGCCAGACTGGTCCAGTTCAAGGCTCCCCAAAGGAAGTTCATGTAAGTAACAGAACCCACAAAAGCCAGCCAGTTTTAGTAGCTTAATTTCGAAATACTTTTCATCACAGCTCCCTCTCCCACTCTCTCCATCTCTTAGGTATTCCGAGTACAAGTTTGCCAACTGGCGCCTTTAAGGTATGCATGCAGGAGAGAGATTTGCGTGCAACAAAGCGGGAATGTTGCGGCACCACCCACTCCACCCACTCCGCCCACTGCTAACTGATACAAAGCGTTCGAGTCAAGTGCTTATCAGTGACATAGCAAGGGCTGCAAATGGGGCTGGGGGTGGCTTTGTAACTTTGATGAGGTTGGATCCGAAAACATCTTGACTGACTGCACTTTATGGTTCATTTTGCATGCCTCAGCTGAGGCAGTAGTTGCTGGACATCATGCCTCGTGGCAAAGGGGCAAAAGTTTCCAGCAACCCAATCCCAAACCCAATCCCAGATCCAACCACTTCTTCCCCCCCTGTCTGTGTGTACACATCCCTACCTACTTTTGCCTTATGACTATGCGTTTTGGTATTTTTACTGCCGCTGCCGCTGCTGCTGCTGCGTTCCCATTTATGAGACAGAGAATTTTGAGTTGCTTTTTCATTTTTAATGCCATATCTTCTTGGTCTTTGCTGGTTTGTTTCTTCTATGACACACACACAGAGAGAGAGAAGCAGCGGGTAGCGGACAGACAATGTTTGTGAAGGAGGTTATGGCAATGGGGCAATGGCAGTGTGGCAGTGGGGCACTGTGGCACTGTGGGTACAAGCAACTCGTGTGCTTGCTGCGTTGTCCTTGCCTGCAGCGTTAAATTCTTGTTAAAATATTATGGAAAACTTTTTTACACAATTCCTACGTATTCGGTGGGGGGGGGAGCGAGACTTTAAAAAGAATTCACAAGAGAAATCTCTCTTTTTTTTTCCATTTTTCCATATTGTTGTTGTTGTTGTTCCTATACGCTCTCAGTGTATCGGGTTACTATAGTTTTCAACACAAAATGGCAGACAACAAAAAGCAAATGTTTTCAGGGGAAAATTTGCATTAAGTTTTTTATTTTAACGCTAAAAATTAGCAAATTTTCAACATTTAAGTGAAAGTCTATTAATGAAATATTTTTTGTATTTTTTTGTATGTAAAATGTACAATGAAAGCGTTAAAAAATTATAATAAATTTATAAATTTATAAATAAATTATAACAAATATTATAATAAAATTAAGTTAATTAATAAAATATATTAAATAATTTTAGTAATATTTTTAACGTCAAATGGATGCGTTAAAAAATATATGTAAATTATTATAATATCAAGGATATTTGTTCTACTTTTTCCCTATTACTAATCATTTTTTAGATGGTTAAAAAAATTATTTAAAATTCTTAAACACATTATTTGTATTAATATCTCAACTAAAAATTCTTAATCAAATATATTAAATAATTTTAGATTTATTTTTTAACGTCAAATGGATGCATTAAAAAATATATATATAAATCATTATAATACCATAAATATTTTTCCTACTACTAATACATTTTTAGGTGCTTTCAAAAAAAATTAATTAAAATTCTTAAACACTTTATTTGTATTAATATCTCTACTTAAAATGTTTGCCTAATATTTAATATTTAATATTCACTACAGTCAAATGTAATTGCTTCATAAAACCTTACTTCTTCTAGTGTATTCGAAGCTGTTACCTAACCAGCTTCTTTTTTTTTATTCATGGGCTATCTTGCTGCTGCTTTTGGTCGGGGTTTTTTTTTGTCAAGTGCCGTAAAGAGCAGACAGGATGGGATGTGCTGCAATTAGCCAAACATTTAAAGCCAAAGCGTAGCCATCCATCCACAATTTGACAGTTGAAAGGAGCAATTATTTCACTTCATTCCGCTTGACTTGACTGACGCTTTGGTTTGAAGCTTGAAGCTTGAAGCTCCTCCTCCTGCTGGTTCTGCTGCTACCGCCGCTCCGAGAATCACTTAACAGAGCAAGTCGAGTGGCGGTCCTTGTCCCTGTCTCTGTCTCTGCCTTGACACCTCGATCCTTATAGCACGTTTACGTACATTTACGGCCATGTCGCACCTAATTAGGCCAATTAAATTTAGCTGCAAATTACACACATTAAATGTGCAAATTGGGCGTCGAATTGAAATTGAATTTAAATGCATGTCGCCGGTTGCTGGTTGCTGGTTGCCGGTTGCTGTCTGTCGCCGCAGATCGCGTGAGCAACTTGTGGCTTAGTCGCGACTAACGAAATGATAGACTCCGGCACAAGTGGGCTATTTAAACCCCCGGATTAAATGGGTGTTTGCCAGCCAGTAATTCAATTAAAAGCGAAATGCACAGCGGGAATAATTTAATAATTTAATAATTGTTGATGGAATTTTTAGGCCATAAAAGGGTCACAATAAAGGACTACATTAAACAGTCTCGTATTTAATGTGCTTCTAAATCACATAGCTATCGGCTCATTCTAGAAGCCAGCATTAAAAAAAAAAAATTAAAATTAATTCGCACCATTTTTTTACTTCATTTGAACACCTGGCCTTTCGCATTGTTGCACAGTTTTGGTACTATGAATACTTAAATTTAAATTTCAAAATATTTAAACTGAGTGCTGTGTACTGCGTACACATTTCTAAATATTTAAACAGAGTGCTGCCGGGTGGGTAGCATGTGCTAAAACTTTTTCAAATTTGTTTCAACTTTTTTTTTTTTATTTAAATTTAAATTGTTTTCGTAGAAAAAGTTACCTTAACAAGTTTTCTATCAACAAAAATTTGCATGAAAATAATTTATACTTTAGCCAGAATACACACACACATACACACACACACATATACATATAAATATATATGTATAGAGCATCCTTAATGTATTGCATTAAATTTATTTTGTAAGTCTTTAACTTTTGAAATTTATATGGCACGCCTTTTGATCACAATGCACTTGAATTTTCACAATCATTAGCTACTACACAATCCTTTTACCCCACCCACTGTCTGCAAGTTCACCGATTGATTGGGTCTCTCCCAAGAGACAGAGGAGAGAACTCTCATGCCCAACCTGTCCGTATCCCACTGTCTATGGGGTCCATGGGCTGTGGGTTCGACCATGGCTACCGTATTGCCTCGGGGTTCATCAATCAAGCGGCGCACAAAAAGCTGCCCACAACATGATGTTCAATGCTCAAAAGAGGACTCGAAGTCGGGAGTCGAAGCAGGAGTCCCGTGCCCATTTTGTACCTTAAATTTAAACCGTTTAGGAGCTGGGTGTGGGGGCGGAACCCGTTCCGGAAGTGGGGATAAGCACGGATGGATGGTGGCGCGGAGGCGACCCTAATTAAATGACTCTTTTTGCGTAAAGTAAGGACAAGTAAGGAGGCATCAAGGCCATGCCGTGGGCGGTTGGTCCATTGGTCCGGTTGGTCGACTGGCTGGGGCCGAAGAAGTTCTAAATTCAAGTCGTGTTTTAATTCAATTGCCGGCTAAAATTCTTTTCGGGGTAGCTTGGCGGCATCCCATTATTTAATTTCCGGCTGGCAGCATCTTGCACTCACCTGATCCGATTGTGACTCCGTTCCGTTCCAAGCAGCTGGACAACTACGGAATATTTAGCACCAAATTCCGTACAAATATTCTTTTCGTTGTAAATTATATAAATTAATTAACGCACAAATAGTATTATATTTCAATTACTCTTTGGTTCGTAGATGTTTTTTCAGTTTCTATGCAGATTTTCAGTTGCTCTTAAACACAGTAAAAAAATGTGCAAAAAAATGTAATTCTTTTTTGTCTTGGGAAAAAAAAGTGCGTGAAATTTTCTGGAATTTTTTGAACTTGAATTCGAATTTGTGTGACACTCAAACAGGTCTGTTTTTTTGTTTGCCGCTCTACGTTTTGGATTGGGGAATTTTCTTGTGCGCCGCACAACCGTCGCGTAGGACATTCGCAAGCGAACTGCGCGCCTTCCGTGTCCAAATCGTCGCCAAGTGGCAAAAACCAAAACAGATGCCGAACAGGACACACACAGGCGGGCGGGTGGTGGCCCGAAGCCAAGCTCGGGCGCCGATGGCTTGTGGCGCCGCGTGGGAAGTGAGCTCAAGTTTTCGAGCCCCTCAAAACACAACACAAAAAAACACAAAAAACAAAAACCACTCAAAAAACACACACAAGAAACTATATAATTTTCGAAAGAATTTTTTTTGTATTTTTTTGCGGAAAATGAACTAAATTTGAATTTGAATTTTAGAGCAGGCAGGCTGGCTGTCCAGTTTAGTATTGTTCAATCCAGTTCAGTTCAGTCTGCCATTTGATTTATCCATTACTCTTAATTAAATGCGATTTGTCAACAGAAATTGTTGCTGCCGCTGCGCTCGGCAATTGGTTCTGCGATAATAAATCTTCGTTTCATTATTCGGCTGTCCAACTCGATTAACATATAATTAAATGCCAAACAATAAAAATAAAGTACGCGATTGGTGGGCACAGTTTTGGTCAGGGTGGGGGTAACAGTTGGATACCCTCTACAGAACCATTTGTGTTTAAAATATATTTAAACTATTTTAGATTAAATTTTGCTTTGAATTTAAAGAAATATTTTGTGTAGTTTTGGGAATATTTTATGTTTGGTTCGAATATTTTCTAGCATAATAAAGTTCTGCATAAAAAGTCAAATAAAACGATATTGTTTTAGCTTAATTATGTTTAATTCTTTTTAAATATAATTAATAATTATTGTGAATAATTTTATTATAATTATTAGAATTAGAATACAAAATATCACAGTTTATTTGGTAGCAACAAATACTGAAGTTCCGACTGATGGTACCTATATATTGACATAAATACTCATTGTGATCAGGAAAATATATGTAAATCCAGCGATATAAGTACCGAGAATCGAATAGTTTTAAAAGTTTCATATCGAAACTTTTTTACATATGGAAATTATATATTAAAATTAATAAATTTAAATTAAAAAATATGTTGAATTCTTCCATTTATTTTTTTATTTATTTTTAAAGTTTATAATAATATTTAATTAAACTATTTTTCTATTTAAAAAACAAAAATATACATAATTTATATACGAACGTGTTTTATTTTACCAAGCCATTTTTCTCTCAGTGTATATACACATACAAAATTTGGATCCGTATACCGTAATTAGCTTATATCAAACATTTTCTCCAAATATAAATACCCTCCGAAAAGGGTATACAACAACAACAAAAATTTTGGTCACAAAATTTGATTATCAGCCGTGGCGTCGCGAGGCGTCGGTCAGCGCAGGCGGAGCAACGGTAAAAGCGGCAAAGATAACGGTACACGCAACAGGCGCGCCAATTCTCACAGGACACAAAAATATTTGTAAACAAAGCCAGAAACCCGAATCCGACAAACGTAAACGGAGTCAAAGACGAGTTGAGCGAGCGCACTCACTCAATTGAGTGTACAAACTTGAAGCTTGAGTAGTTTTTTTTACTTATGAATGAATATTGAGAGCAATGTTTCATTTGCCAATTGTACCATTAGCTAATATTAACTAACCAAGCAATTGCAATTTAGGCGGCATTTGATATATTGGCAATTGGCAAAAGTTTGTTAAATTCCACTAGTTGGACAGTTGCACATGCTTCAAAACAATCTCTCAATTTAAATTTAGCGCGCAATAGAGCAATAAGCCAGTATTTAGTGTAGCCCCACTCGATTAACGAAATATACCAGAAATGGACAGTGCGCGCTCAATTTGAAATCCAACAGAAGTAAACAAAATTAACGTACCTAAAACTCCAAGCATGTTCAATTAACTGTTTTTTAAGCAAAATATAAATTGAATCTAAAATTAGGGTAAATAAATGCGAAATGTGGGATTTATAAGGTCATACAAAAAGTGAAATAAACTCAGCATATATCGATATCGCATTTTGTTCCACATGGAGAATACCTTCAGAGTCACTGACCTTCTATTTTGGAGTAATATAAGTTTCACTAATAAATGAATTTTGAATATAAAACGTTTCTTTTTAATAAAATCATAGTAGTAAGTTTTCGTATAAAAAAATACTAGAATATGCACATTTTTCTAACAGTGTGGCAGCCTTAGCTGCGACAATGCTTATCGCACACAAATATCGCTAAGCAGATTCAAAAGTTTCGCCTATTTGTATATTTGTATAAGTTCAGCTACGTCCAATAAATACAAAATGAAAATAACAGAAATAAGTCTTCATATATCTTAAATTTAGAAAAGTAGTTTCATTGATGAAATTTCTTTCAAATAAATTCACATTAATATGTTTGCCCGTCTAACAAATTATCACCCACAAATAAATATCGATATATTAATATATCACTATAGATTTAACATCACTAGCAACGACCACATGTATCGGCATGAAAATATGCAGGTGGAATTCAGTAGATTTCCGAGGGTCTGGCTGTATATTTGATTGATATAACAACTGTCACACTTCGTCTCTGCCCACGTTCTCATGGTCTTAAATCATTAATTTGAATTAAGCATCGATTAAACAGCTGCAGAAAATGAAACGTCGCGCCTCCTTTGAAGGCTCCAGCCTGACAGAGCAGAACACGCGCCGGATGCGGCTGCAGGCCAATGCCATGCTGAATGCCAGCCCCTTCGATTCAACGCCACTCGCAAAGTTCATCGTGAATATGGTAAGTCTCGGCTCAAACTCGATATACCTACTGGGCCCCGAAGCGAAAACCCGAGGCTAATGCCATGCCCTTGCAGAAGCAGAGACCGGCCAATATTGACCAGAACGATCTGATGGCCGTGCTGGAGGTGATCTTTACCAATTTGCTGAAGCGCGAGTCGCTGGACTCGCATCATTGGGATTCGCTGTACGCCGAGGTTTGGTCGCTGCTGCTCGAGCGCATTGGCTCGTCGTCCCAGATGGAGACGATGATGGCCATGAAGGTGTGCATGTCGCTGATCAAGGGCGAGGCTGAGAGTCCCGTCGTGGAGGGAGACTGGCCCATCGGCAAGCTAAAGAGCATTCTCGAGATACTGATCAATGGCCCCGAGCGCACCATTGTCATGAAGGAGTTCGGCAAGTACACCAAATACCTGGACGTACTCAACTTGGCCATCAAGTTTGCCCTCGAGCTGGCGCCCACCGGCGACTACCAGCATGACACCATCAAGGCGCTGAACTATCTGTCGCTGGTCCACCAACTGGACCTGGGCAAGGCGGTACTCTCGGCCCAAAGGTATCATGTGGATACGAGCAAGTCGCATCGCAGCTTCACCTACGAGAAGGCTCGCAAGAAGCTAAACAAAATCTGGCGTGGCATAATCGCCTCCAGCAATGGCATCGAGGAGGATCTGCATCGCATGGTGCTGGTCGTGCTGCTGGAGCGCATTCTGCCCCACATGGAGGATCCCATTGGAGTCACTGACTTTCTAATGAACTCACTGCATGAATATGGTTAGTCTGGGCAAACATTTCTGCTGGCAAACCCTACACATTCCCTGTTTCAGATGGACCCATTGCCCTGCTGGCTCTGCAGGGCATCTTTGTGCTGATGCAAAAGCAAAACATCACCTATCCGGATGTCTATGAGAAGCTCTACCAAATGTTCCATCCTCGCGTCTTCTCGAACAAATACAAGTCGCGTTTGTTCTACTTGGCCGACATATTCTTGACTTCATCACATTTGCCAGAGAATCTGGTGGCGGCATTTGTCAAGCGCTTCGCACGTCTGGCGCTGAAAAGTCCACCCAAGGATGCCGTCATCATGATACGCTTCATTTGTAACCTCTTGCTGCGCCACACTGGCCTACAGAAGCTCATTCGCGGCGATCCGCTGGCCGATCAGGTCACCGATCCCTATCTGGAGAAGGAAAAGGATCCGGTCAAGACGGAGGCGCTCAATAGCTCGCTCTGGGAGTTGCATTTCCTGCAGAAGAACGCCATACCCGAGGTGGCCAATGCAGCGACATTTATCAACAATCCCCTGCCCATAATGGAGTTTGAGCTGGGACCCCTGCTCGATGTGGAGGACAGTAGAGTGAGTAGAGAAAGCAAAGGGAATACCTAGTTATAGCCTTTAAATTTGATCATTTTTGTTATATGTTTAT
The DNA here is from genome assembly GCA_009664405.1 of Drosophila bifasciata. Taxonomy (NCBI): domain Eukaryota; kingdom Metazoa; phylum Arthropoda; class Insecta; order Diptera; family Drosophilidae; genus Drosophila; species Drosophila bifasciata. The sequence goes on from CM019041.1 coordinate 36,686,411, forward strand.
TGCAGATATTTGAGGACCTATTGAAAAGCAAGGCCAAGCAGTATATGCTGAGTTACGAGAACACCAAGACTCTGGCGCTGGCCAGACATGACGCTGTCACCAAGCACTTTGATCTAGTCTAGAATTTAGTTTCGAAATATGTTTAGGCCTAAGCCGGATGATGCGGATTGTAGTTGTAGTTGAGCCCCCTAGGACGAGCCAGCTCGGTTTGAAACCATTTGGATGGTGAAATATAATTTATGTGTATGTGTCGTGGAACAAAAACTCCATTTCCCTGGCCATGGACATAGTCTTCAGCTGCTGCTGTTGCTGTCGTTGGCTGCTGTTGCCTCAGCTCGGAGCAGGTGCGGCAGGGTCGTATCATCGCAAAGTACACACACTCGGCTATGGAGAGGAAGCTGAAGCCCAGGAAGAGGCCCATCAGACCACCAACATTGGCTGAAAGAGATGCCAAATGAATACAAATAATTCCCCCGGGGATTGCTGATAGCTACACACGCACAAAGAAAGTCCGAGAAGCCAATGAACTCTGTCTGCTTGCTGGCACGATATGTCTGATCCTTGAAGTACATATTCACCACCGCCACGCTGCGCTCCACATAGGCGTCGGTGTAGTTGAGGCTGACATTCGGGTTGGTCACGTCGAAGCCGTCGTGGGAGATCTTCGTCGCGTAGGTTATGATGTTGAAGGTCAGGTCGAAGCAGCTGGGCAGGCACTCGTCCAGGCAGGACTCCATCGCCTCAATCGTACGCAAGCGTATGCGCTCCACGCACTGCCGCCGCCCCACCGGGCAGATGGTGTCGTTGCGGTGCAGACGGGGCATGTAGAACGAGACGCAACCACAGTGGCGGAGCAGCAGCCCCGACAGGCACTCGGCGGCGCAGTTGCGCTGCGTGTAGTGGGCAAACCAGCGCAGCTTTAGCTCGTTGCGGAACAGGCAGCGCCTGTACTTGCGGTGCACGCGTCGCAGATGATTCTCCGTGCGGATTTTGGCCGGATCGATGCGCAGTTTGGTCTCCATGCCGGGTGCCAGCAGGACGCCCGTCTCGCGCACATTGGGCGACTCGTTGGGACTGTGCACGGCGACCTTGAAGCCAATGCTGCTCGATGAGGAGCAGTAGTAGGCATCGGCCTGCACGTCCAGCGTCAGCGACAGCCCCAGGGACTCGCCTGTGCCCTGGGCTGGGCGCGGATACAGCAGGCTGCCCGGATACTTGGCGCCTCGCCTGTATCCCAGCTCTGCATGCCAATCGACAGCCTGAAAGTCTTTGGGTAAAGTCAGATTTCGTTGCGAGAACAAAGCGCTGCAAGAGGAACAACATCAAATAAGATAAAAAGTGCATATTTGAGTTTTGTTTGTGCAAAATGTTTTTTCGTTGAAAGATAATAATGCGTTAGTAAATTTTATCTCACTGAAAATACCAAATTATCAAATTTTCGCGCCTCTCATAAACGCGCTAGGTCATTATCGACAAGACTATTGCTGGTCTATCGAGACAAAAGAAAATTGAAAAGAATCTATGTCAGCCTGAGCTAATTTTAAAGCAAATTTAAAATTACTAATATATACACTTCTTATTGGCCTTGCTATGCAATTCAGTTTTTTTAAAATAAATTAATCTCAGATACAAATTGACGCGCCTCATCGATACTTTTTACCTAACAGGGTCGCACAGGAGTTAAAAACACTAAGTGCGTCGTATAAGCGATGCTGCTCCTCTTTTACTTATTTTACTTGTATTCATTGTTTGATGTAAAAATTATTACTGCAAGCTGCATAATTTAGAAAATAATAATGTGATAAAGCATACACGCGCCTCATCGATAAGCAGCTATCGATAGGAGCGAAAACATATGGCCTGTACAAAAAACGACCACCGGTTGGCTGGTAAGGTGTGTTTTAATTTAAAGTTTGTAGGACCAAAAGCCAGTGAATTAGTTGAAAGATATGCATTAATACCTGCGTTTGTACATGAAGCGTGGATGGAGCATATTAAATACACAGCACAGACCCTCATCGGTGACAATTGGATAGAACATTCTCGCACATTCATAGTCGTCGGCGCCGAAGCGGCAACCGATGACCATCGATTGGCATGGCTGCGATATCTGTGCGTGAAACAAGCCAAAGGGCCGTTGAAATTTGTAACAACCGGTAAACACACACAGCTAACTGCATACATACATTCATAATGAACTCCTCCCAGCTGGCCCGATCCTCGCTGATCCGCGGAGCATCCACCCTGCGACGGCACAACACCTGCAGCATCGCATAAGCGGCCGTATCATTGGCCAGAACCGCGACCCTGCTGGCCAAGGCCTGATTTAGATTGCAAATGGTGACGGCGGGAAATGGCTCATTTGTGATGTACGTGAGCTCCGGATCAATGCCCACTATCACCGGCGTGGTGTTCCACTTATCGAAGGCGTCCTGTATGAGGTAGGCGGCCATTGAGACAACCGCCAGCATTGCCACACCAAAGAACACTCTGCCAGGAAGTACGCACCTTTAATCCTCTGCAGCCATGTGCACATGCGTTATTTACCTGTCAATTTTGCGTAATTTCCCATTATTGATATACTTTAGGCCATGTATGGTCGTGTTGCGACAGAACTCATCCGTATTCCTGGCCAATATGCGCCGCCACGTGGCCATCGATATGCGAGTCCTCGCCTGCGGCTTGCTGCATAACTTTGGGTACGGCTGTCGGCTCCAAGCGGCAGCCAATTGCCGGCGACTTCGTAGCGGTCGCATCTTCAGCCACTCAACGACTGACTGGCACCCCCTGGGGCGCCCTGAGCAAGTACGTATGCATATTTTTACATCAATTTTCAATTTGTAAATTAACCAATTTGTTTATTTGTTCTATACGATAGAACGCTTGGCTGCCTCTGTGCTTGGTTCATATTCTCTGGCTCAGTATGGAGGACATGGTTCAACTTTTGCCAGCATAGACTGTGGTGTCACATGTCAGGTTCTATAATGGTGTAGCAAAATAAGCAGCAGTGAATAGCTTTACTCTTAGACCCAATCAGCATACTTAAAGTGGTATAGCACCTGCCCTTTATTGTTGCCTGTGCCTTGCTTTAAATCTCTGCATACTCAAGGCATTCATTTCAGGCTTTAAAACTTAAAAAATTTATTTAAATTCTATAATCTTTTCTCTCACTTGTTTGATTTGTAATTATGTCAGTCTCTAAGCCCGTAAGGGCATGGGATTTAATTCAAGAAATTCAATTAAAATCAGTCCGTAAGGCCGTGCAGTCGTCCATAAAGTGAAGTAATTTAATGTTCGCATCAGCATCTGGCTATCATGTATCAAAAGTTGCATTTGAATTGGAAATCTTGCAGGCCAGTGCAGTGGGAGTTAAAGGCAAAGTTCTCGATTTACTTTGGGCCCCCGAAAACTGTCTTTAATTAGAGGAATTTTGTGCAAAAAGCGAATGCCCGCCTCATTAGGAGAAACAGAGAAACAGAGAAACGGTATCCAAATCGCCAGCAAAAGTAGAAACCCGTAACAGAAGTAGAAGTAGCAGAGACAGCCAGCCAAAGGGGGCTCAAGTAAGTACGGAAACACACACACACTGGATATACTGGACACACAAGGAGGAGGAAGTGATGGGTGGTATAGTGGTCAGAGAGAGAGAGAGAGACAGACACTGGAGAACCACAGAAAACGACACTTGAACGAAAATCAAATTAAAAGCTTCAATGGCAACAGACGACGCTGGCGACGGCAACGGCGTTGGTGATGACGATGACGATGGTCAACAGGACTTGGTTGCCTCCTTGCCAGTCACCACATGCCCACATGGCACATGGCACCTGCATACGCATACGCATCCGGACACGCAGAGAGGCAGAGACATACCCACGCACTTTGTATGACTTCATTGAAACAAGTTCATAAAACACTTAACCTGACCAAGCTGACCAAATGTCCCATGGGAATGCCTGACTGAGCCTCCGGACTGGATTGGACTGCCAGTCCATGGCTGCTGGCTGTCTACCTCTGCCTCTGTTGCCTCTGCTACAGCTTCTAGTTGTTGGTCTTGTTGACTTGTTAGCAGTTTATACTTGATGCCTGCAATATGCCCCTGTCTGGATCTGTACACCCACACACACACACAAACACACATTGGGGTGTGTATCCCATCCCGGATGTATCCGCATCAATGAGTGACCAACGGGAAAGTTTTTGCCTTTGGCTCTCTCCTTGGCCAAAGGATGTAAATGTGCTGGGGGCATCATCAAAAGTTACCAGCAAATTGACCTAATCTATGTACATACATATGTATGTCCATGGAGATGTGTTGTATGCCACATACACACATACATACAGCTGTGAAAAAAATAATAGCACCACCACCACAAGCAATTTTTAAATAAGTGCCCAACTCACATTTTTAACTTTGAGGAAACTTTAAACACATTTTTTTTAGAAATGGGAGACTCTTACAAACATGGGAATAAACAAAAAATCACATATTGTTTTAAAGTTTTTAAGTTATTTAAGAAACTTTAGTGAAACTGACAAAACTAGGCGAAAAAAAAAAAATAGCACCACTTTTCAAAAATGGATTTCAAATAAAAAAAAAAAGGCAATAGGTAACGAATTCATTAGTTAAACACTTTGAACTATTAATACTAAATCTATATGCATAATTTAATATTTAGTACAGTGTTCTTTATTGGCAATAACAGCTGCACAACGTCTTGGCATAGAATCAACTAAGTCCTGGCATCGTTTTAGAGGAATATTTGACCAGGACTCTTTAATTTCTTCCCAAAGTGATCCGAAAGTGGTTGGATTGGAAGCAGCAACTGCCTTCTTGACGTCGGAACACAGATTTTGGATGGGAATCAGGTCAGGAGACTGAGCAGGCCACTCCAAAACGTTCATAGATTTTGCCCTGAACCATTCCTTTGCTTTCTTGCTGGTGTGTTTGGGGCCATTATCCTGTTGAAAGACCCATACGAGCGGCATTTCATATTCTGCAAAGGGTAGCATTACTGTCTCCATGATATTCACGTACACGTGCTGATCCATGATGGTTTTATCCAATGTATTGGACCTACTCCAAAGTAGGAGAAGGAGGCCCATACCATTGCACTACACCCTCCATTTTTAAAAGTTGTTGTGGTGTACTGGGTACTTCTTTGGTCCACTACGGTATGATCGGGATCCTTTTCCACAAAATATAACCACTTTGGACTCATCTGACCATACAATATTTCTCCATTTTAGGGATGTCCAATTTGCATGGTCCCTGGCAAACTTCATGCGCATGTTGATATGTCTCGCGTTTAAAAGTGGGACTTTTCTTGGACTGCAGGCTTTATGATTATGTTGCCTAAGATATGTGCAAACTGTTTGGTCCGTCGAATTTATTTTAAGATTTTTTTTAAGCTCGGTAGCAGGCTTGAAGTGACCCTTCTTGCTCTGACGAATCAGTCTTTGGACATGAAGAGGGGTCACAGATCGTTTTCGTCCGCGTGTTTCAGTTTTTTCTTCATAGTTTCTGGCGTTCTTAATCATTTTATAGGATCATCCTACCAATCTACTAACTTCTCTGTAAGTTTTTCCATCCAATATCAATTTTTTGATAAGATCGGCCATCTCCGCAGTGCAGTGCTTTCTACGTCCCATTTCAACTTTTATTTTTAACTTTTATGATTGAAACAATGAAATCGTAGTCAAAACTAATGAACACGTGCCTTCTACAAAAGTAATTCCACGAAATATAGGTTATTTACGAAAACAAAAGGCTCATGGTGCTATTTTTTATTTTCGGTGTTTTTGGGTGCTTTTTCTTAAAATACCCAAAAAAAAAAAAATATATAGACTGAAATTTAAAGATCGGAAGCACTGTTTTTGTTAATGGGGAATACCAAACAATATAAAAATATTAAAATTAAAAAAAAAAATCGCAACAGTAATAGCATTTTTTATCACGAACAAAATGTGTTGCAGTGGTGCTATTATTTTTTTCGCAACTGTATATGTATGCCACATACATGCATATGTGGAGATGGATGTGCCTGGATGGGAGAGATGGAGCGACGTGGGTGGCGCTTGTTGGCGCCCGCTGTGCTTCGCCATTAGAAATCGTTTAGGCCGGCGACGACGCTGCAATTTACGGCGGTTAAAAGCAGACATGTGCCTCCAAATAGATGGCCCAGGCCCCAGCCAGGCATATCTATCCATCTGCATCAGATGTGCGCCGTACAGTGCGTTTCATATAAAGAAATTTACCTCAAAATGTTGCTTAAGCAGAGTCGTTCCATCTGAGAAGGGTAAGGTACTATATATTTATTTATAATTTATAAATCTTAGCTAATAATATCCATGACCCACTAGGCGAGTTGCCACTGTAGTTATGCTCCACATGCAACAACACTCTCCTGGCTGGCTTCTGACGTTTCGCATTAGGTGCCTCCAATTATCATGTGATTTTTGCTCGTGGCCTGGCTCCATGTTGCATGGACTATTTAAGCTCTTTAGCTTGCCGCAAGCCTGACCGAACTTTAGCCCCACTACCCCCCCCGAAAAATGGGCAAAGCGAAGAAAGGTAAAGAGGCAGCAGGCCAAAAAAAAAAAAAAAAAAAAAAAGAAAGGGGAGACGAAGAAATCGGAGAACAGCATCGTGAAAAATCATAACTTACCCCAGGCTCATGCATATGCACACCATGCACCGCATGTGTGTGGGTGTACATACATACATGTGTGAGTGTATGTGTGTGTAAAAAATCTGAAAATGATAGAAAAATGATTAATTGCAGTTGGCAGTAGTTCAGCAGTCAGTTACTGCCTCAGCTCCTGCTCCTGTTCCTGCTTCAGGCAGTGCAGCCACAGCAAACCTCAGGGCCACACAATGCCAGCGATCCCTGAATGTTCCTCTCTCTCTGTGTGTGTGTGTTAGCATTCATGGCTACGAATGGATGTGTGTATGTGTGTGTGTGTGTGCTACTCTCTATACCCTTTGCATGCATTGGAGTCATAGCCACAATGGGTATAACTTTGATTCGAAGTGGCGTAGATGCAGTTACTAGAAGTCTCAGCATCTACATAAGTCTAAGAATTTAAATAATTAATAGCTTAAGCATTAGCTGTACAAAAATATTTAGAGCTCAAGCTAATATAGTTCCCAATTACAGCTGCATACGTAGGTTTCTGCACACCAAATGCGAGAAACCCTGATGCTCTGAACTCATGAGCAATGCAACAAATATCCAGCTATCGGATAGGCGGAATACAGCGTTGCTTTGAACACTATTCAAATCGAAACAAGATATAAGCGAAACCTACATCCAGGATCTATTCATTATCTGTTGTACGCATTATGCTCCCAATATATATTGTTCCCCAAGGGTAATCCCATCTTCGGCTACAAATCTCAACGTAATGCTACTTCCTTTTTTTACTGCTGGCCTTTTTTTTTGCTTTTTTTTTTAGCACAACAGCAGCTGACTGCAGCGATATTAATGATAGATATGCGTTCGCTTCAATGCGCTGTTACCCTTTCTCTCAGTTTTGCCCTGAATTATACGATAATATTCCTGCTCCAGTCACTGGTTGGGATGGTGCGGGATGTGCTGGTGATTTGAGCAGACGCTGGCTTTAAATGAGTGTAGGAAAAGTAGGGAGAAAAGTCTGTTACTATACATAAATCGCTGATATTTAAACTGAAATTAAAACAGAAATTTGTGCCTGTTGCAGCGACAAATCAATGGCATGAAGTAGTGAAACTTATTGATTATGCAAGCGCATTTTAAGCCCTTCAATCCATTGAGTTTCCCAAGCTCCATTAACGCTTCACATATTTAAGTTGATTTTTATTAAATGGGGAGTGTCATGGCAAGGGTCTAAAGCGTGCATATAGCGATTGATCGGATCAACAAGTAGTTAATTCCAGGGGTAGTACTGAAGGATACACAGGAAAACTTCAGCGATCAGGAAGCGATTTAAGAAAAACAAGAGCCCATGCCAGTTTAATTTTAAATGAAATTAATTTAATGCAGAATAAATCGATGAAAATTATACAAACCAAAATGAAGATATGTATGGTAAAACATTCCATTCCCAATAAACTGTAATGAATTGAGTGCAAGAGTTAAGCGGATTTAAATTAGCGTAGCTACACGAGTATAAATCTATGAAAAATGCATTTTCTGATTCCAATTCGAGTGTGTACGAGTATGTTTGTATGTAAGTGTGGGTAAGTGACACAGGGACACAAAACGAACATTTGGCACTGGCTGTCCGTCCGTCCGTTCGTTTGTCCGTCCGGGAGGTTCATTGTATGCGCATCGTTGCCTTTTTGGCACTAATTTCCATTTATTCATTTAGTTGCAACATTCATTTCGACAGACTCCTCCTGCACAGACTCAGACAGACTGGGCACAGGGATTGGGTCTGTGGTTATGTGGCGGGGTACAGGGACAGAACACGACTGGTTAGAAGAGTAGAGGAACAGTAACGAAACTATTCGACTTCGTCTTTCATTTATCAGCAGCAAGCAGTGCAGTCTGCTGCTGCTGTCCCCCCCCCCAGCCACCCCACACAAATGTTGATGAAATGATGCTCCAAGGAGAGTGACAAAATGTAACTCGGCGAAAATGTGACAAAAAAGGTCGCATGACAGTAGTATAAACCATACAAACAAAACGTTGGGGAAGCGCTTCAAAAAAGAAAACCCAAAAAATAAAACTAGAAAAAGAAGATGGAAAATGACAGCCAATGGCTGTATGGCAGTGTCACTTCTGGTTTTCCACTTTTCCACAGTACTCGGGCCGCACCCACCCCGCCTGGCATGCTGGCCTGGCCACCATCGTACCACTAGTGTGGAGTTCCCATGGGTTTTTTGTTTGTTTGCGGCCAAGCCAGAGCTCAGTTGGTGTTGGAGGCTAGGGACTGGGGCGACCTGGGGGGTTGCTTGATGAAAGGGTTCAAAACTATTTTCAAACTATGTATTTAGCGCGCATTATATGGAGAGCGGGGGGGACAGAGTGACAGAGACTGCCTTGCCCTTCGGGTCAGGTCAGGGCATCATCATTATCATCATCATCATCATCATCATTACCAATGTCCTCGTAGTTGTCATCGTCTTTGTGCCTGTGTTGGCAGCTGTTTTATGATGTCCTTGCACAGTGGATATTGGCAGTACAAATAGCAATTAAATTTTAACATAATCAACAAATATAATGTTTAATTTTCGCTGCTTTAAAAAAAATGTATTTTATTAATTATTAGCTTAGGATTTTTATTTTTCGAATTTAGAATTTAGAAACATTTTTTTAACGATCTTTTGGGGTAAGATATTTCTGAAAAAAAACTACTCAAAGAGTTCACTAAAATTTTTATGAGGAGCACAAATCGAATCAATCGATCATTTTTCGGTCACTCATTTTTTACTCTGCGACTAAATTTACAATAAAAATTCTGTTTTATTTTTTATGCAATATTATTCACATTTGACTCCACTGTGTCTGTCCAAATGTCATCGGTCCAGAGGTCCACCAGTCCTTACGAATGTCTGTTTGTCCTTTGGACCCTGTCTGGACCGCTTTTGCCCACTTGTAACATATTTTTTGGGCAACGGATTAGTTGCACGTCATGTTGCCACTTGAAGTGTTTATGTGAATGGCGCTACACAGGCACACAGACACTACATATATATGTACATATACAGTGTATGTATGTATGTATGTATATATATTTATCGCACATATCATGCGACACTTAATAAAAACAATGTGCTCAACATGCCGCCTTAAATGGAAATCCATTTTCACTCCTTTTTTGCTTTTGGACCACCCCACCCATCCCTTCCACCACTCAGTCTTCTTCTCTCTCTCTGTCCCAGTGCCATGGAACTTATATAAGTAAGTATTATGCTGAGAGGAGGAGGTATAAGTGTGTGTGTGATATGCTGACTGGCTTTTGTTTGTCGAGCTATTTAAATGTCTGCATTTGTTGCCCCTCCCCCCAATGCCCATCTACTACCCATTTCTTTGGCTCCTTGCGGGCTCTATAAATTTATAATTAATTGTTTTAAAGCATCTCTCAGTCTCTCTGCTGTCCGCTTTTTGTGTCTTTGGGTTATACAAAGGGGGGGGGGGGCATTATATCATTTTGTGGTTTTCTATTTATGTATAATTTACCCAATTTCAACTGGTTTTTGTTTTTGCTTGCTCTGTGTGTGTGTTTATTCTCTGACGATTATAAGCTACAAGGCGATGATGCCTGGGCTCCTTATTAATCGTTTTAGTAATTAGTAAAACTTTGCCAAAAAGGAGCCAAAAGCTACACAACTGCGACCTACATTCCTATGTATGAAATTTGTACTTTGAGACTTCTTCTTCTCTCAGTTAATTTCATTGTAGATGCTTAAATTCTGCCATTACTATTGGGCCTTTCCATTGGGCCTATTTCCTTTTAAATTGTTCTTTAAGATTTCTCTCTTTCCTTCTTTACTTGACGAATGTCAATCAAATTGAACCTTAGAAAAAAAAGGAAAAGGCCAGAAAAATAATTTGTTTAGAAATCAAAAAGTTGTGCGCTTTATTTTTGGGTTTATTTTTTTGTAATATTAATTGAACTTTTTTTTTTTTTAGGAATTATTTGGTGGCATAAATAATGGATTTGGGAAATTGGAAAAATTCAGGCAGTAAAAGGTGCAAAAGAGAAAATGTAATGAGAAAATTAGCTAAAAAAGGGAAAGCGAGTTTTGGGAACGAGGATTAGTTGCTGCCTCTGGGAAAAAATGAAAAATGAAATGAAAAGCTTCGATTTCTCATTCAATTTCCGTTTTATGTCTAGGGAAATTGTTCTTTTGCCTTCAAAAAGTGAAGTAGAATTTTGCCCTAAACTATAAGCATCAAACTTAAGATATGTAGCGTTATACAACACTAAAATGAGTGCGCCAAACCGTTTACGTTCTCTATGCTTCAGTTGAATGTTTTCCTTAGAACTGCTACTTACTCATCTTAGTGTTGTATAAACTACTACTTGCGCGTTATACAACACTAAAATGAGTGCGCACAACGTTTGCGTTCTCTGTGCTTCAGTAGAAATTACTACTTACTCATCTTATTGTTGTATAACTTAGTACTTCAGCGTTACACAACACAATTGTAATTGTACAATTGTATAACTTACTACTTCAGCGTTATACAACACTAAAATGAGTGCGCACAAACTATTGACGTTCTCTGTGCTCCAGTAGAATGAATTTCCTTAGAATTGTACTGCCCCCAGGGCTGGTGTAGCACAGTGTTGAGCGATTTCTGTCATTTGTTTTGCTATTATTACGAATTGCGAGAGAATTGTGAGTGGGTGTGGGTGTTTTGGGTTTATTTAAATAGCACATTGCACAACACAACTTGATACATCTTCATTCTGTAGAATTATCTAGAATATATGTATGTATGTTATATTTGAATGACAGGCAGGCAGTGTGTAGGCCTTTTGTGTGTAGATATAAGAAATAAACAGAACAAACCGTAGGCGTTGATGTTGCACTTTGCTGGTGTGCTTTCCCTCCGTCCTACGTCCTTCGTTCTCTGTCCTTAGTCCAACCATTCATCCATCCATACACGGATGCATATTTACATAACAAATATTAACATTGTGTAATTTAGTTGCTGTACAAAATGTCTACACGTTTCTCTGTGGCAAGGTGCGTGACAGTGGCATAAGGCCAATGAGATTTTATTTCTATATAAACTCTTTCAGACTTTTCCTCTGCTAGCCAGCTGCTTTTACATTACTGCTACGCACTGTACTGTGGCCCAGCTCTGGTGCGACCAAAAGGATCTTAACTTGGGGCCACGCACACAATTTGCACAGGACTTTTCGTCTCGGCATTAGCAGCCATCTCATCGTCCGGAGTTCTATTTCAGTTTAGCCTCGTGCAAACTTTCATCCACACATTCTCACTGCCACTTTGGCAACCAAAAGTATACACACACACACAACTTTGGTAGGTGTTGGTGTGCGAAGGATACCCATACCCATCCCCTGCAACTGAAGCGAGCCACTTGAGTGTATTTATTTAAAGACAACCCAGGCACTTTTGCCTTTGCCTATCCATAAAGGCACTGCTGCCCCACCACCACCCAAGTGAGACCCACTTTTGCTATTATAAACTATTATTCTGTCTTGGCTGTTGATATTTTTCCAAATTTAATTGCATTTCAGCCCCAAACCAGAGTACATTTCTACAATAAATACAAAGAGAGAGAGAGAGGGGAAGAGAGTTGTTGCGAAGACAGATACATGCAGAGATACAGATACAGATACAGAGGCAGGCAGAGTCGCTGGCTGGCTGGCTGCCTGACAAGACAACTCAATTTGATGGCAAATCACATCATATGCTTTCCAAACACGTCCCAGACCAGGCACCAGGCACCAGGCAGTAGCAGCAGCAGCAGCAGCAGCACGCAAAAATTTAAGTCACGAAAACAATTTCGTCAATTGTTGTTGCTACTTCTACATCTACACAGAGAGGGGGGACAGTACAGGACAGGACAGCCTGAGAGACGGACAGTCGTCGCTGTTCTTAAGTAGCCAAGCGCCTTGAGTGGATTACAGCGCAACGAGGCGACATTATTGTCATTTCCACAACCCCTCAGATATCCAGATACCGCCATACCCCATCGGCTCCTTCATCGTTATCTGTCTGCACGAACTGCTGGACAGTCCGGGTAGTAGCTGCATTTGTGTGGCTCTGTGTGTGTGTGTCTTGGCTGGCCAAAAAAAATTTGAAACAATTGAGTCGCGAATTAGCATTAAGTCAATCACTTGTCTAGCAATGAAATATCTAGAAAACGCAGAGCACGTAGCGGAAATCTGTATGGCCACTCGTTCCCCTGAGACAATTGGCGAGTGGTTTCCACAGCGAGAGGTTTCCACAGCGAGAGGTTTTTGCCCTAACTGAACCCATCCCTAAAAGAAGAAATCGAGAAAAAAAATAAACTAGAGTCAGTTTTCTTTCATTCTTGCATTAGTTTTGGATTGGAATATTCTCTGTGTTTTCTCTGTATTTCCTGGGCTAAACCTGATCGATCTTCTCCTCCACAGTTTTTGTTGTTGTTTTTCATCATATCCATTCCCAGTATAGCTCTGAAAATCCCATATCGGCGCGACACATGGGACAGGTGCGACTCTCCAGGTCATTAGTGGCCACCATGAGCAACGAGAAGCAAAGACTGCAGAACGAGTGGCCGCAGAGTGGTAAAGTCACTGGAGTCTGCTTTATTTCCAAGCAAATGGAACACACGTCATCGGGGTCAGTCGGGGTTGCTGCGATCTTCGGAGCCGAATACCCTTTTCCATCATCATTCTTCTTCTGCCCTTCCATTTTCCTAAAGAAACTTGAACACGGCTAAGGCTAATACTAGTTATAAATGGTGTTAATCCATTGATTTCTAATTGGCTTAAATGGAACATACCGACTCCAAATGGTGGCTAAAGACTGAAAATATGCTCCCAACTGCACTCGGAATAAAGATTTGTTATATTTTTATTTGTCAAATTGAAGGAATGTTTCCAGTTTAGAAATCTCTGTCCATTAATCAAAATTCCATATGCTTATACGATTCAAAATATATATTCTAAGTCGTTGTCCAACACTAAAACATGCTATCTACAGGAATATGCCAAATTCTGGCATGGAAGGGGCTCTACTTTCGATTGTTTTGCTTTCGAGAGAAAACAAAAGGTATATTTCAGCCCAAGAATTAATATCGAGAGGGAAGTCAGGTTATATTGATAGTTCTGGAACTTAATTTAGTGGAACCAAGGCATAGCTTCACCCACATACATCATTGACAGCACTCCAAGGAGACAAAAACAAGTGCCTTTTGCACCTTTCAATCTCAGTGCAGATGTTAAAAAAAACACTACCCCCTTCTGAAGTGAAGTCTCCACCGTAGGTCTCTGTAGAACTCATACCAATTTCCATGGCCCACTTTGCACTAAGTGCGAAGACACTTTAGCAAACAATTAATTGCCGTTAGCGGCTGCTGGCGACACACCTACCCAATTCATTTTCGAATCCCTCTCAGGGGCTGAGAGCTTCCCGCATTTGCCTCTATCAGGATATAAACGAGGTCCAGCCACGAGTGCAGTCAGCCTGCAGAGCAGGAGCAGGAGCAGAGGAAGAGCAAAGTGGAAGCGGAGAAGGACTAGGAGGACACAATGAAGACAGCTGCCAAAAAAGGCGTTACGTCGCCAGTTAAATGAAGACCTCGCCAGTGGGTGGCTGATAAGGGGTAGTAAAAGGGCGGGGGGTTGGGCAGTGGCAAATGCGGTTCGGTTCGGGTTTGAGTGGAGCCAAAAGCATCGCTCGGGCATCGGGCATTCGGATAGAAGGGTTATCATTACTTCCACATAATTTAATTTCGGCAGGCCAGCGACCATTTGCATTTCAATACCCAATACGGTGGAGGTTAGCAAGGGAGTGGGTGGAGGGGGGGACAGCAGCTACGGATTCATTTGTTCTTTTTTTTTTGTTTGCCTGACGAAGAGGACCAGAACCAGGAATCCGATTTCTTTCTCTCAAAGTTTTTGGCTGCGCCGCTCGTTGCACAAACTGAATTGAATCACCCAAATTATTATCCTCTCTATTCCCTCTGCTATCTGGCCACCAGTCTTCTGTCCCAACCCGTCCCACAAGAGCTGCGATACCACAGCCGAAGTCTCACACGAAGTTAGTCCTTAAGCCAGTGAGAAAAATTAATTGTACAAATTATTGGCACTATTTATTTGATAGTAAAATTTGATAGAATATAATTCAAAGCAGGTTTCAGATTCTAATCTGAAAGCTATTTGTATACCATCTCTTATATGCTTAAGAATATTTGTCCTTAGCTTTCCTTTTTAACCATTCTAATCAGCTCTTAGCTGAGGTGCTCCTTGGTCTATTTTTTTGCTCTAGAATATAATATTTTCTATATAATTTCCATCTATGTTTATTCTTCTTTTGTTTTCCTTTACTCAAAGTTGGTATCCTACAAAAATTATATTCTGAATTCTCTCTTTGCTTTTAGAAATATAATTTCTAGCTATAATTACTCTGCTTCAGTTTCCCATACTCTATTTTTCTGTATTCTATCAAAGTAACTTTCCATTTCAAAACATTCTTCTTTAATTTCATTTACCAAATTGTTAAGCATCTTGCTGAGTTAGCTTACCATTTTCTCTCAGTGTAATTGACTGAGATGCTGGCGGCTTCCCTTGCTGCTGCTGCTGCTGCTACTGGTGCTGGCTGCTTCTGCTGTTGCTGCCAGATTTTCCATCATCATTCATAACAAAAGCAGTTGGCAGTTGCAGTTGCCTCCCCCCTCACCCCACCCACGCTGGAAAATTTTTTCAACAATTTTTTTTTGTTGTATTTTCTTTTTTTTTGTGTGACATTTCCGTTTGCATTTGGCAAGCGGAAACGTCAGTAGCCCATTGGACGACAATCAGGCTTTGGACGTGGCCAGGAAGAGTTCTTGGTTTTGTTGTAGCACATTGTTTGGTGTTGATGGCTGCTCATGAATAACAAATGCCTGCGGGCACACGGCAGAGAGACAGAGGCAG
Source organism: Drosophila bifasciata (assembly GCA_009664405.1). Classification (NCBI taxonomy): domain Eukaryota; kingdom Metazoa; phylum Arthropoda; class Insecta; order Diptera; family Drosophilidae; genus Drosophila; species Drosophila bifasciata. Next base: position 36,702,002 of record CM019041.1, read on the forward strand.
GGACACAGGTGCGAGTAGGAGTACGAGCAGAGATCCCTATCATTCTCCCAGCTGGCATAGCCCTACCTATCTGCTGTGTGCCATCTATCTAACTCCTTTTCAAGCTACCCTTTTTTACCCAACTCTCTCTCTCTTTCTCTCTGTTGTTCTTTTTTTATGCCCTGCAAGAAGGTATCCATTTATTTTACCTAGAAGTTTGAAGTGTTTATAGAACTCATAGATCCCATAGCTTTCATTCACTTTCGCGTTAAGTTTTCCATTAGCTTCTCTTGCCTACCTCTGGCAGTGTATTCAATGCGTTTACCTCTTTTGATTTTTGTCTAAATTGTTCATTGATTTGTGGTCAATCGAGTGCAAAGACGAGTCCATCCATCGCTGCGCATTTCACACACAAAAAACCCAAAAAACCCCCCCGAAATTTGTGCTAACCAATTAAATCATTTTTATAGCCAAATGCTGTACAAATTTAGGCTAAAGTCCAATTGCTATACCCCACACACCCCCTACACCATTCTTTGCCCTCCCACAAGCTGTGCTTTTGATTGATGTTGCATATAGCTGGAGGTTGTAGGTTGGAGGCTGAGGCTGAGGCTGAAGCTGCAGCTGAATCCCCAGTTTGAGTGGCTCTGGAGCCACGTTAACAGACAACAAGTCCACAGACGCCAGACGACATACGCCATAAGCCAGACGAGAATCGGCCGCAATAATCAAAGCCTAAACGTCAATTTCAGTTCAGTTTTTTGGGGGGGTTGGGGAGAGTGGAGTGTTTGGGGGGAAATCACAGAGTGTACTGAGACTGAGACTCGTACAGAGCAGAGATAGACACATAGATAGATAGGAATATGGTGGCTTGGAAAGCTGGAGGAGCACGACGATGTCTCATTGAAATGTCAATTGCATTTTACAATGGCCTCCTTCCTGGCATGGAGTCTGAATCTCCCCACAAATCCCACAATTCCCTTCCACATACTATATCCATTTTCATCTCTCTTTTTTTTTGTATTTGGAACATCTATTGTGTGTGTGTGTGTATCTCTCTCTTATGTGTGTGTAAGTATTTCAATAAGCCCGTAAAATGACTCAATACGATGGATATCTGATGGATTGTTCATCCCCTCAAATGTCAAGTGTTCAATGGGGGAATGATGAACGTTCTTTCATGCATGATGTATTCTACAGATGTAGCTGCTGATAATATCAAACGAAATTTGATCATAATTAAATAAATTAAAGGGTACGGAAAAGGATTTGTATTTGAATCTATTTATCTATCTAATTTAGGAATAAAAGTAGAATGAAGTAAAAAGACTTTGATATTCAGAACTTTAAAGTTTCTTCTTTGCTGTTACATTTTCTAATGCTATAAAGATCCCTTATAGATCCTTGTACGAGGTATGCTTTGGGTTCATCAATTAATTCTCCATGCAGCATTGATAGAAGGAGACCACAAAAATGTGTACTTGAATGGCAAAAATCTATCAATATACATAGAAATTTACATACATACGCATGTACATATACATATACATATGTATGTATATATTCCACCTAATTCATTAGCCTTTTTCTTTTGTATGGTGTTATAGACCGGAGAAGTTGCCATGACAATTTCTCTACAGATAAAACCATCTATCTGTATCTGTAACTGCAACTGTATCTGTAACTATAGCTGTATCTGTAACTATAGCTGTAACTGTATCTGTATCTATATAACTGTAACTGTATCTGTTCATATTGAGAGAATGAATGCAATAATCTATTGAGCCGGCTCGATTTAATAACTGGCGCGATTTGCTGTTTGTCATATTTCATAGTCCATGGCACCGCCCTTCCCCATTACTAAGGACGCTATCCCCACCGCCCTACCAAATGGAATAAAAAGCTGAATGGGTATGGCAGCCAGCTATAGAAATTCATTTTTCTGCAACGCGGACACATTTGCCACCAGCAAACGTACCATCCACCAGGGAGTTGGGTGTGTGGGGGGGTTGAGTTGGAAATCTATACGAGATGGACTGACAAACCAGATGGCAGGAAGCCCTGCCCCACCCCGCCCCGCCCCGACTACGCCCCTGAAGGCCAGCTGCAGCTATCCCCCCAAGGAGCGGCGGCGGCATTAACGGCGGAGGAACCAACTGAATTGAAATGCGAATGAAAAATGTGCGCTCTGCACATTCTGCAGCGATTGTCAAGAGCGCTAATAAATTTCCACTTGCCACCGCTCAATGCACAGCCCAAATGCAACTCATTCCATTCATATTCTACTATGTACCCCCTATACCATGCCATACCATCCAATCCCATTCTAGCTTATTAGTCACCAGCGGCAGATATTTTTCCCTTTTTTTTTTTTTTTTTGGGTACATTTGTATAAATCATTGCGGACAAAATGCGATTGGCATTCCACTAGAAATGTGCAACTGTCACCTGAGTCGGGTGTTTGCATTTTAGAAATATTATACTCAAGGGTGGCTTTGGCTCGGATATGACCTATATACGAGTATATATTGCTTGATATTATCATGGGTATATAGTGGCCAAAGTTGCTAGAAGAACTCTATTTTGGTATGCAAGTAAATCATTGTGATTCGGTTATTTAAATTTGAAGTATTATATGAAGATATATTCGCAACTCAGATTCAGTTGCAGTTGAACCCATGGAGAGCTCGTTTCTGTACAGTACCACCCATAGTTACATTCATTTGTGCTCCATCTCACACTCCGACCCAGATTCCACCCAAAATCTCAGCCTCCTCCCCACACATGCTCCCGATAATTCACTTTATGCCGCATACCCAGGTACAGTTGTGTGCGTGTGGGTGGGTAATTACTGCACCGTTCATAAATACGAGCACAAAACATTCGGCAAGTGGAAGCCTCTGTTTGAAAAGTGTCAAATTCAACAGCAAGGCCAGGCCAGGACAGGACAGGCCAGGACAGGCCAGTCCTCTTGACGTTTGTCCGGACACCAGCCAGAGCTCCGCTTCAGCAGAGTGCTGCAGAGAGTTCTGGAGTCCAGGTTAAAATTGAGGCTGGCTGAATAAACAAGCGGTCAGACGACGCTGTGCTCTTTGCCCCCGAAATACACACAAAACAAAAGCAAATAGAAGAAAGTTTTTAGAAATTCGAATCATGTAACGAAATACGGTCCAAAAATTCAAAAGTCCCAAAACACAGACATGCACAAACATGCTGATGCAGTGGGGCATGTACATACATATGTAGGTGGGTACGAGGGGACATGCAGCTTTAGACTTTAATAAGACTTTTGTGTACCCAGGCCCTCCCCCTTTCAGCACCGTTGCATCACCGACCGCTCGCTCGCTCTTCCAACGCTTCAGACAAAATATGTATGTAAGCCTCAATGTTGTAATTTATGTGTCCGAGTTGCGGGGAGGGAGGGTGGTGGAGATGACATGCATGAACACAAGGTGTATTTGTGGGTGGGTAAGGCACTGCTATGGCACTGCCTTGTCTTAGCTTACCTTTTTAACCTTTTTTGACAATATACCTTGCTTGTAGCCTTTGGCTCGAACTGCAGCAAAATGCAGTGGGCCTTGTATGAGTGCGAGTTGGGGTGGTTGGGTTGGGGCGGGTGCTGCGCAACATGTGCTTATAATTATGTTTTCTCTGTGTGCTCATTTTTGGGGAATCGCTGGCCGTTGCTGTTGTCCTGCTCTGGCCGCTCGGACACGTGCCTACGCCCACCTTCTGTGCATACAAATTACAAGCACTGGCAGATACATACATATGTACATGCTGCCGCCTGGGGCAGGGCACAATCGGATCCCAACGAACCTGACCTCAAGCTGCAATTGTAGATGCTTAATTTGAGGTCAGAGTAACGTGCAACAAAACGCATCGCAGGCAGCTGCCCAAAAAATGTTGCCACAACACAAGAAAAGGATACTTTTTTCTGCCTTTTTGGGCATGTACATGTACAATATAAAGACATATTTAATGGAAATCCGTTTCTGTGACAGCCACTTATGCATTACCTTATATTTAATATACCTTGAGAGCACCTCTCCTTTAAAGTCATCAGGCTTTGCTGGCCGCAAGGGCAACGACGACCGGCGCTGCCGGCGACAATTTACACCGCAGCACGCAAAACGCTTGTCACTTGCAGCAATGGCAAAAAAAAAGGCCAGCGCTGCGCCCCCACCACCAACACCACCAGGAAAAGAGAGAGGATGCAAAAGAGAGGCCAACAAATCCATTCAGCGATTTGTGCCAAATGTCGGCCGCTGGCTTTTGTCTTTTGTATGCGCGCAGTGACCTGCAAAAATGGCAGACGCTCATTGTTTGCCCTGGGGCCGGCCACTCTCCCACACTACCACACTCCCTCACTCCAACTCTCACTCTCTCTCCCACTGCTCTTCTCTCTGCTGCTCCATTACTGTTTGTTCTGTTCGCACCTGCTGTTGTACGGGTCAGAGAGCGAGAGATAGAGTGGCAGAGCGGAAGAGTGGAAGAGCCAAGAGTGCATTTAGCGGGCAGCCAAGTGCGTAGCTCTTGTCCATTCTGTTTTCCTCCTCCAGCTCGCGCTCTCGCCCCTACTCTTATCCAGCAAATTCTGCATTTAATTTAATTCATCACACCGCAGTCGCCGGCGCAGTCGCTGCTGCATTTACAGTTACTATCACTGCTCTGCTTTGCTTTTTGCTACACTTTTAGGAGCTGGGCATACTTGTTGGACATTTGACTTAAGCTGTGCAAATAAATTACTTATTTCTTTAGGCAGTTCATTTGTATATAGAATAAGAGCTGATTGGATCGGGCTATATAAATCTTATATCTGTCATATAGACGCTCGGTTTGTATAAGAAACAATTCTAAACATATAAACGATCTATCAGTAAAGGGTATCAACGACTTCGCCATGACGCAGCCTAGCATTATTCTTCGTTCTCTTCGTTTGCTTGTCTTATTTTTGTTTTTCGTTTTTTTTTTTGCATGTAATTTCTATGCTCCTTCTTTTCTTGTGCATTTCTGTCGCGTTTGCCCAAAATGCTGCTGCAGTCTTTTCTTTCTTTTCTTCCGTTGCTGCCGCTGTTTCTGCCGCTGCCGCTGCTATCTCGTTTCTTTGTTCGCTGCTGCCCTTGGAGCGGGAGGGAGGGAGTGTGGCTAGGCAAGGGCAGCGATGAAAAGACAGAGCGAACGAGCAGGCAGGCGGCCATGGATGCAGGCAAATATTGTCTTTGCACAGAGTCTCATCTTTGACAGTCTTTATGTCTACCCGTACCACCCCCCCCACTGACGACAGAATCTCTCCTTTATGTTCCCCCAACCATTTCGATGATTTGTTTGTTGGCTTGAATGGAGCTAATATATGTATGTACGTGTATAGGGAAGAGCAGGAGAGTGGAGGTATTCCAAAGTATTTTTGTCACGAATTCAATAAATGATTTTTAAGCACGTTTTTATTACTTTTTGCTTATTGCTGGAAAATGTTTCCGGCCTTGGATATGGGAATCCTTTTGGCAGTGCATGGACTTGCTCTCTCTTTCCGTCCTACCACCTGCTCCGCCCTTGGCTTTCTCGCTGTATATGTGATGCCCAGTATTTAACACTTTCGGCATACATATATCTTAAGTTTATTTATTAATCATTATTATTTCTATATTTTGAAGGCGTCAGGGTATTTCCTTTATCGACTATTGCCCCAGCCATACCGCTTAATTCTCCTACTAATTTGCTTGAAAAATGATGACTTTATTTATTGATTTACGACTGAGACACCGAAAGCATGGGGGGGCACTGAATGTGGCAGCATCTATCCAGTGAGTGCGTGTGCATGAGTCATCCGGCAAGACAGTAAGAGACCTTGCAACCATCCCCAAAAAAAAAAAACTAAAGCGAACCGAGACGAAAGAAATGTTCAATTCATACAAGAAAATGCACTTTGCTAATGAATTAAATTGTCTTCTGGCAATCCGCAGCTGGAGCTAGGAGTCCCGGCTCTGCTCTTGCTTTTTGCTACGGAGTTTGCCTATTACAATTGTGTGTGTGGTCAAAGTTATGTATGTAATTTTATGTATGTACTTCTACAAAGCTTAAGGATATAAGTACTGTATTCGAGATCGTGTTACGATAAGGTCGGTAAAATTATTATAAAAAAATTATGCAGAGCTACCAAAAATCAGCTAGATTAAGGAACAAGGAGTAGGGAGCGTTGCTGTGTTAGATCTATGTATGTATCCCTACTAAATTCAAATATAATTAATTAAGCATCCCCCAGTGGACAATATCGTCTATATTTAATTATAATAAAAGTGATTTTATTTGATTTGTTGTCGACTTAGAACTGTTTTCAGTTTGAACAATCGGTGAAAGTTTTTGCCATTTTTTTTTTTTGGGTTTTTTTTGGCACTTTGTTTGTGGAGCTTTAAGAGTTTTAGCGTTTGTTGCAACTGCATACGTTTTGGCTCCATCAATAAATCATTGAGCAGACAACGACGCGGCACGGTTGTTAAAAGCACTCCCCTCTCTCTCTCACTCACACTGTCAGTGGCGCGGCAACCGCAAGTCACCAGGTCCCTGGGAGCATGCCATAAACCCTCCTCCCCTTTTTTTTTTTTGTGTGTGGCCTGTGTGTGAGCCCTTGCATATAGATATATAGATTATATAGATATAGACGGCACGGCATATCAATATTCCGCATAGACGGATTGTATTTTCAATATTTGCGCAGCGCCAGCAAAAAGAGGAATAAAGGAGAAGCAGAATAGACCGGGAGCGCAGGCAGTGTATTAGAGTCAGAGCGAAGAAAAGGCTGGAGAGTGAGAGAGCAGTGCAGGAAGAGAAAAAGAGTAGAATGAGGGAACCCCACACCAGCAGTAATGTTAAGAATCTGTTGAAAGTTATGTGCTCTTTCGCCGCTTATTTTACTACGTGTATTTGCATACTTTTGTCAATGATTTCATTTCTAGTTTTGACTTAAAAGATTTAAACTCTTTTCTAAAATATTTAATGATGGGTATTCCAAAAACCATCGGCATAAAACGTTTCGTGTAAGCACGCGGCAGTAAGTGAGCAGCAGAGAGAGAGAGTATCAGCGGCAGAGCGGGCGCCACAGCATCATCACGCGGCTGGCATGGAGAGAGAGAGAGAGAGAGAGAGAGTGAGAAGGAACACCAGGAGCAGCAGCAGGAGCAGTAGCAGCAGCAGGAGCGACAACGGCTTTTGTTGGTTTTGTATTGCAATGATTTAGCAGTTTTTCGTCTGTGTTTACGCTGTGGATAAGGTTTGACGGCTCTCGATTGTCGTTCGCTCTGCTATCCCGGCTGCCTCTGGATACTCTCTCTACCCCTCTACCCAGTCCACTTCCACTGTTGGTTGCATAAGAAATCAGCAAATTGTTGTGTTTTAATCGAACCCTGCTTGCCCCCGTGTTACCCTCTGCGCTCCAACTCGCTCCAACTCTACCGCTGGAGCAGACAATAGGCGGCGCGGTGCGCCAATAATCTAGCTGTCTTTCTCCAACACACACACACATTTGTAAGCCGCAGACGACTGCATTGAATTCTGTCTGTGGCTGTCTGTGTCTGCATGTGCCTGTGTGTGTGTGAGTGATCAATATCCCACAATGCAGTGACGCTGCTATGCTCCACTCTGCTCTCTCCTATCTTCGCTGCCAGCTACTTGTGTAAATAACTGTCAGCCAATTGTTGTTTAATCGCCAGCTTAGCTCTCTCTGCCTCTGCCAATGCTCTGCTTTATGCCCGCTGCATCTATTCTGCTCTCTGTTCGCAGACCCAGACAGAGTATTGGGCTCTCCTCAGTTGAAGTATAAATTTCAGCATACAAAAATAAAACATAAATAGAAGGCTGACTTCAAGAGGCCAAAGCTCGCTTTTCGATATCCTTGCAGATCTATGGTAGTTATGTGCTACATATTTCTACCCTCCCCTGCCAAGGGTCATTATAATGACGAGTGGCAGGCAGGCAGAGAGGCAGCGTGGCAGCGAGGCAGCGAGGCAGGAGCAGTGGATTCCTCAAGATGAACGCACAAGTGAAACGGATGGGGGAGCGTTCGCGATGGCTAATTAGTTGCACATTTTACATTAATTAATTTTCATGGCATATCTGCTTTTTGGCCGAAAGTTTTGTCATAAGAAATTCCACAAGGCATTAGCAACAGCCGACGACAGCGTTGCTGCTGCACTTTCTATGCCCGCCCTTCCCCTCCCTGCCATATACCACCCAACCCAAATGCTACTTCCACAATGTGGTGGGTGGCTGTGTGTTGCCGTCTTTGATCCTGCTTGGCCGGCTAATTGGATTTAGTTAGAGCTAATAAAAACGTTTACAAAAGAATTTCATTTTTACTGCAAATTGGCCTAAAATAATTATTCTCGTTTTTTTTTTTTCTTTGGTTTCTTTACGTTTTTGCCCAAGCAGCAGCAATGGCACAATAGAGTGGGCTACAAGTGATCGACAGATAGATACCTATTATAGAAAATTAAATTTAAAAAAATTATTTTACCCCCTTAAAGTCAGTGCTTGGAATATATAAAGATAAATCTATTAAAATATTACAGTAACATGGAATTAGGGCTATATATAATGATCTATTAGACGCACCCCGACTCTTAAGCGGTATCTCAACGCATAAAAATCAGTTTCCGTCTCAATCCCAGTGCCAATCCCCGGCAACATTCTCCGCTCCTGTAAAGCCTAATGAACCCAGCCCCAAAGTGTTCGTCGTAATTGCCTTTCGTGGGAGCGTGGACAGTCCCTGTGATCGACCTGCCAGCCTGCCCAAACCCAAACTCCAACCCCAAGCACTCCATTGTCCTGCTACTCCCTATCAACAGACAGCTGTTGTCCGTACTGGGGGGCCGGGCACGTCTTATCGACATATATCGATAAAAGAATTAGCTAAATCGTGACTGCCACTTTGAACATGTCGCTGCCATTAATTATGGGATGATGACATGACGACGCTCTCTCCACTCTCCACTCTGCACATCCTCATCCACATCCACATCCGTATTCGCATCCGCATTCATGTTGTTGATTTTATTAGCTGGCCCACTTTCGATTACGCCCCAAAGCCCAACATTGCCACATCGAGCCACACAGCGCTCACCTAATTAAAATCGACTTTTTGTGCAATTAATGCCCCCAAATCAAATTATCAGCTTCGGGGCCAAAAGTTTCCAGCTCGTGTGGCGCCTCAGCGCACAAAAAAAGTTTTGTATGTGGATGCGGGGAGGCGGACTACGGGACTCACTGTAGTTCGTTCTGCATTGGTTAACCAAGTAGTAGCAGAAGGTAGTTTGGTTTGACTTGGTTTGGTTTCTTTATTGTGTTAGTTCTTAGCTAAAGCACCAACTTGTGTGACACAAAAATAGACAAAGAACGAGGTAGTTTCTGAGAGGAAAGCTAATCTATTTTTGCTTCGATTAATAGAACCTTTTTTTACAGCAGCAATTCAATTTTGAACACTGTGGATTGATGGTTTGATTTATGCTTCGCTTGCTTCAGGACTGACTCTTAAATACTGGCAGATAAGGTGGTATAAAGACACTGGAAGCAGCCAGAGATTGTTGTAGGTGTACAGAACAAGTGATCCTTAGAGAATCGCTAGTGTGGCTAAAACTTTGATTCCGATTAACAAAGAATTATTTAATTATTACTCTAACTAAGTATGCGACGCTGATCATATATTTTTGATCATATATCTTTCATCTTTATTCCCTGTCTCATATACATATATATAAGCCCTGTCTCCCTGTTTTCTCCCGTCTATATGTGTCTGTGTGGTCTAATAAATTCCATTTCGATTGCCTTCCACTTGACGAGTCAAAGTCAAACCCAAAGTCGGGGCTCACAAATTGACACAAATAAAATGTTGAGTGGCCCTCAGATATGCCACCCCGAACCCCCCCTCGAACCGGTCGCCCGTTTGCCGCCTCTGGCCGGCCGGCAGTTTATCATGTCCGCCAGGAATAATTCAACTTTGCTTATTTCACACTTCAATTTTGTAGGTAAACAAAGTTTTTTTTTCTGTTCGTGGACCCCCCAAAAAAAAGAAAAAAAAACACCCAAAAAGGCCGTAGCCATAAATACACTTGCGGGAAAATTGTTACTAAAGTCGCACCAGTGGATACCCTGACAAAAAAATGTGTTTTTTTCTAGCACCGATATTTGCTATGAAAGCTAAATGATATAGTTATCTGTTGCTGCAATTTTTTGTACCCCATTTGCTTGCAACATATAAGGAGGGGGCCCTTGAAATGTTGATAGAAAGTACCTTTCAGAACATTTTTTTTGGCAACGCAAAACAGCTGATCAAAGCGGTTGTACAACCCCCTAATAGAGTAATCGAAACGGAAGAATAAATAAAATAAAAATACCCATAGATGGTTAGGGTAGCAGGGGGGAGCGGGTGGAGTTGCCAGCACCTTTAGTCGTCGAGTGAAAGCAAACAAATAAAAATGATGAGCGGCCATATTCGTGGCAAAAGGGGGGGGCTGGCTGGTGGGGCTGTGCTGGAAGCTGAACAACAACTGAAATCCAGCTATATCCTTGGGGTATATTTTTCCAAAACCCTGCCCTGCCCTGCCCTGGCTCTTGCCCCCCTTCGCGCACAGTCGGGTAGGAGTCCCTTTGGGCTTTTGTTATTGTAAAAAGTTTGACTCTTTCTTGGGATACCCCGATTGTGGCTGTGGTTGTGGTTGTTGCCGCCCCCTCCCCAACCGTTTGTGGGCAAATTAAAGCACAAATTGTGGCCAAGTTTTGTGAAAAATACGAACGGCAACTAGCCACCAGGGTAATTCTTGCGACCAAATCCGGCACATAAGTGCCCCACACCATACAGACCGCACCACCCACACACCCACCAATCCAACCATCCACTCCACTCCATGCACACACTCGCCTCAAGAGAGTGTCCTTGAGGAGCCCTATAAATATTATTATCATCATCGTTGAGTGCATGCTCATTGTGGGCTCTTCTTGTTGAAGCGTTTTGTTGTCCTTCACCCCCCATGACCCATGACCCATGGCCCATGGCCCCACCACCACCACCCTCCCTCATTGTTGCCGCAGCAAACTTTTACCCGAGACTTTTGACGAGCGACGAACTTTATTGAGGGAAATTATCATTCGCTTGTGGTCCAGTTCGCTTTGATATTTAGTCCTTTCCTGGGATCCATAACTTTGTTCAACTTGCCCCAACTTTTGAGGCGTTCAGTACTCGTTCAGTACTCTGAGGTCTGAGGGTCTGGCATGGACTATGGCTATGTATCCCTTAAGGTCTCAGTCGTTTCATGTTCCTATTGCGTCGCTCAAGATTTATTAAGCAAATCGCTGCTGCTTTAGTTGGTGTGGATTCGTATGCGCCTATTCTTGATATTTTCAGTTCATAATTTAAAAGTTGATTCATATTTTCAATAATTTTATTGCTTGGTTTTAAGAAAAGAAAACGGATATTTATTTATGGCTTCTGGTGTTAGAGGAACACTGCTTGATCCTAATCATGCAAGGAAAACCGAACCAAACCTTCAGGTTTCAGCGGGAAACTGCTTGAATCCACGCTTCAGGTTTAACAGGATGAACTGCTTACTGGAGATCTTCAGGCACAAAACGAACCAAACCTTCAGGTTTCAGCGGGTAACTGCTTGAATCCACGCTTCTGGTTTAACTGTTTGAACTGCTTACTGAAGATCTTCAGGCACAAAACGAACCAAACCTTCAGGTTTCAGCGGCGCCTGCTTGTAGATCAGTTGATTGTACTTTGTACTTGAGTTTTTGGCAGGAGCTAATCCCAGGATAAATATGCAAAAATTCTTACAATAAAAAATCGATTAGTTTTTAAATCCTCACAAGCGACTATTTTCATGCATATTATTTCGTGCACTTATTTAATTTCCACTGATTATTCAAACGTATTTTAAATAATATTCCAACAGACTTTTGCCATTTCCCTTGAGTTCTTTAAACCCAGTCAGACAAGGCTGTGAGTTCTGCCTTGCAACTCCCTTGGGTTCATACTCCCAACTATAATATACATATATCACACATTCCATTCAAATAATCCAAATCAAGGCAGAAACAAAATGTCAAAGGCAAAGCCATAGAGTTAGATATATGTATGCAGAGAGAGTCAGTGGAGAGGAGGGCGGGGTAACAACTAACGTGGCAATAAAGTCCGGGGCTTGGCTACAATAAAACACACATACTTATTAGCACTTTTTATAGGTAGCAGCGAGCAGGCAGTCTGATTTGTAATTCTCAAGGCTCTAAACTTCCGGGGGCAAACGAGCCGAAGGAAAGAAAGACAGAAGGAAAGGTATATACGGGGGGGCTAAGTAGACATCCCGCATTCTGCACCCCATATCCATATGCATGGGGGAGGAGACATGTAGAAGAAGCAGCTGGGCTCATAAAAATACACAGACGACGTTTGGATTTTTAGAGTTGAACATAAAGAGCACAAGAATGGTAAGGTTCGCTCTGCGAATGAGCTGGAACTTTGAATACCCTTTTGGCAAAAAGCAACAATAAAGCGCTAGGATCATAACTATATTTAAAAGACATATTAACAACCCTAAAGTGGGAAGAATCCTCTCATGAAATCTGTGATTAATGCCTGTGTAAAAGATCCATTTGAATATACCCCGAAAGATACTCCGTTTTAAATGGTATACACAGGCCTCATTGCAGGCATTGCTTGCCAGCAGAAACAGCAGGAACAGCAGCGTCAGGACATACAGTCCATGCACCCCCAACCCCTCGCAGTTCCCCCGGGAGGAGTTGGCATAGTTTGGGCCAGGGGCCAGGGCTAGGGTTCGCTGCGAGGCGATGCGAACTTTTTGTCTAAAGCAGCTCGTAAAAATGCCCAAGTGAATAATAATCATCAGAAGTGGGATTTCTCCAACCCCCTCCATGACACCTCCGTCCCGTCCCGTCCCCACCATCACCATCACCATATGCGGCGGGGTCACATGTGTGTGTACGAGTGGAGGCCGTGTCCGGGTCCAGAAGTTGCCTGCTTCCTTTTTCTTTTTCGGGTGTGGGGGGAGGGAATCTTGTAACATACGAAAAACTAAACCAAACGAAATGAATGGAGAGGAAAGGAAACTTTTATTGTCTGTGAGCACAGGCGGACAGGCCAAAAGGACACACAGGACATGCAGACATAGCGGACACAGCGGACGGACACGGACAGTGCAAAAGCAAAATTCCTTTCGAAGTAGGAAATAATTAAGCGTAATTGAGTTAAGTTATTTCCGCTTGCAGTTTTCTTGAGACTTATACCCGTGGCTGGGTGGCATTCTCTCCCGGGTTTATTTCAAGGACTTTTTCCTGCATTCCGGCGACTCAACTCACTCCATCCAAACTCCGTCTGTCTGCCGTTTTAAGTGATTTATTTTAGTAGATGAGCAAGACAACAGCCAAATGACGATTGCCCCTCTATCTATTTGCCTTTCACAGTGCATAATGCTCAAAAATATATATGTATATTTATTGAGCTGGTAATGAACTTTGTGCACAAAACACTTGAGGAAAATATCTACTATATATAAAATAAAGTTCCGAAAATATATATATTTACACAAGAATTTCTATTTGTATTCTATAGAATTTCTATTCGCTTAGAGATTCGTCGGGGAGTTTCGAGTTTCGGTTTGGCTCAGTTGGGCTAAAAGGTTTCTTTCTGGCTGGGGTTTGTAGGCTGGGATTTGTTGTAAGTGGGTCTAAGACTTTGCTTCCATTTTTGTAATATTTTTTATATTTATTTTAGACCTTAAAATAGTTTCACAATTGCTGGAATCATTTTTTTTGAACTTAGTTTCATTTGGAATTGGGTTAATTATTGCTTTAAATTATTTCTTTATATTTTAAATATTTATTGCTATTTTTCTCAGTGCATTTCCGCTGCAAGCGAATGCCTTGCTTTTCTTGTGGCAAGTGGGGAAAATCATTGAAGCGGCTGTTTTGTATCGATTTCAGTTAATGCGATGCCACAATTTTCTACTTTTTCTCTTTATTTTTTGTTGTTCTTTTTGTACCCTACACTACACTAACCTACACTTCACTATCCTACACTGCCCTATCCTACAAGTATTAGAAAACTTAAAACTCAAGAGGCATAAAGTATTATGAATAATGTAAAGAAATGTAGAGATAGTTTAGTTAAAGTTAAACAAGATTTAATCACGCCAAAATTTAGGCTATACATATCTGAATAATCACCCCAATAATATAGGCTATACATATCTGAATAATCACTGCTAGGTATAAGTATTTATGAGCCATATATTTATATCTACAAAAATGTTTATAGAGTTCTTTATATTTGCTTAATCTTCAAGGGTAATGTTAGTTTCGGTTCCACAATTGTAACTCTCCTCTTTTCTCTTCTCCTCTCTCCTCTCTCTTCCCTTTTTTTTTGTGTGTTTGTTTCCACTGATTTTCGTTTGCCCTTCCGTTGTGTTTGGCTGCAGCTGTCAAATTGTGTTTTATGCAATAAGTAGCAAGTATCGTGGGGGCATCGGGGCCTGGCACTGGCTGCTCAGACGACTGGCGGCGGCCAGTGGCAGTGGTTCCGGGTGGGGGGGTGTAGATCGAGAAAACTTCTTTATTATAGTTGCGGTTCTGTTGCTGCGTCGCCTATCTATTTCTCTGTCTCTTTTGGGGGGTGGTGGGGGTCGGGGGGCCTGTGTTGCATTTTATTTAACTCAAATTGAAAGGGAGTGCCAGAGTGGTGGGAGTGGCTGTGTGGTGTGGGGAGTGCCCGATTTCCGCTTTGTGCAATTTATTGTTTTTATGCGTTTGTCGTGCACTTTTTAAGTAGTTGTCATTGCGGTGGTGGGTGGGTGGTTGGTTAAGGGAGGGTGGGGAACGTTGCTGCATTATTAGATTTTGCAACAGAAAGTTTTTCTGTTTTCAAATGGTTCGTGCCCCGCAGGTCTGATTGCCACCACAGTCCGTACCTCCTCCTGCAAAAACCAAAATCACATTCAATCCGCTACGACCATCGACACACACACACACATACCAGGCACACAGAGACACACACACACACACACACACATAGACGCTGTGTTGCAATTTCAATTTGTATAGGTGCTGCGGCAGTGGCACTTTAACGGGAGTTACAACCAATTAAAGTAATTAGCCCTGGCTTCCTCGTCTCCTGTCAGTCAGTAGAAGTCCTTTGGAGAGTCGACTACTGCCAGTGGTACTGCCATTGGCACTGCCACGAGGTGACAAATACCCTTTCACCCATTCACCCAATCTATCACTCCATCTCGCTCACTCCTGCTCACCCCCGCCTTCGTATTGGACATGTGAATGTCCGCTGTCCGTGTGTTTGTCAAATACGTCAACGCTTGTCGGTTGCTTGCTTCACTGCCGTCACACATTGACAAGTTGGCTTTTGGGGGGCACAGCATAAGTCACAAACGCACACACAGAGAGAGAGAGACAGAGAACGAGAGAGAGAGAGAGAAAGAGGTGTAGGAGCACAGAGACAGACACAAGCAATACTTGGCAGCACTGGCCAAACCAATATCAGCCAGAATCAATCAGCTTGAATACAGTTTACCCTTTGCACAGAAATCACCGAAGGAAACCTTTAGAAATGTTACTTTATTCTTTGCTCTTTCTGTTATTATTCAGCCAATTAACCAATGGCTAGCTAGTTTAGGCAGTACTCAAACAGCAGCAGCGAGGCAGCAATATCAAAGCTGTACAGAGCACACACATTCATCCACAGAACTCTCACAGCAACATTTAACTCGAGGAGCCAACTCTCACACCACCACAAGATCTAGCGCAAACCAGCATAGAGGCAACCAAGCATCAGTCGCAGTCCCCGTGCCAGTCTCAGTCCCAGTGCCAGGTTCCAGTCTCAGTGCCAGTCCCATTGCCAGTCCCACTGCAAGTCCAAGTGCCAGTCCCACTGCCACTCCCAGTGCCAGGTTCTAGTCCCTCTGCCAGTCCCCAAAACCCAAAACTGGTTGGAGTTCTGGTGGCTTGTTCAGCGTCCGCTTGGTTCGGTTCGGTTCGGTACGGTTTCGCCTGTCAATTCACTCAATGACTATACAAAGCTCCATCCAACACAGCCCCCCATCCCTCTCTCTCTCTCTCTCTCTGTGTGTGTGTGTGTCTGTGTGGTGGTGGTGGGGTTGGAGAAAATCTCTTTTAATTGCCAATCGTGTGGAAAAATGAATTTTCCATCGAATTAGTATTCTGTGGCTGAAATTCATTCATGAAGCACTCATTAGGAAATCCTCAACTGATGCTCGTTGTGCACTCCCCCCCATTTCCTCCCTTCCACACACACACACAAACAGAGGAATCGCTTTCCCTCTCTCTACACTCTCTCCCTTCTTTTTTCCTGTCGTTGTTGTTGTTTCTTTTTGTGGGTGGTTACCCCAACCCCCACCATCCATCGCATGTTCTCAGTTTCTCGTTGAGTTTCTCGCTTGTTATGAGTTGAGTCAACATATTTTGCAACACTTACGGGTATCACTGTGTGTGTGTGCTGGCAGTGTTGGGTAAGGGTAGCGGGGGGGCACGGTGATTGGTACGACGCTTGATGATGGTGTGTGGGTTGGTGTGGGCGATTGGTTGGGGTATACAAGGACCCAGCTCAACTACAGCCTCACACCAATGGCCATGCCCCATGCCCATGGCCATGCCCGTGCCCAGTACTAGTACTTGAAATCAAAATCAAGGAAGTGACTATAATTTTGGTGTAGCATGTTGTCGGTACGTGTTCCAATATGTCAGCATCCGGTGATGGGTTTGCCACGTTCCCGCTCTTCCTCTATGCCTTGGTGATTTTGAGCAACGCCAGCCACTCCCACTCCAGTCCACACCCTCCACAACATCCACACCCACGCCCGCTCACACGTGCAAGCGCTGTTGTTGTTGCTTCTGTTCCGCCGGTGCTTTACTGCTGCTGCTGCTGCTCCTGCTCCTGCTCTATGTGTGTGTGTGTGTTGAGCACTCTTCACTTATTTTATTGATGTTGTAAATTTCTGGTAATTGAGCTTAATTTTTATACACTTGCCCCCTCAGAACTTACCACCCATCCACCCAACCAACCAACCAACCGCCTTCCACTGCCGTTTGCCAGCTTCGTCTTTGTTTTATGTTGATTGCTGCTTGATGGCTAAGAGAAAGAGTGATAGAGAGAGAGAGAGAAAGTGGAAACAGGGAGAGACACTCACTGATTGCCGCTTGAGAGACTTTTGAGGTATTCCGTTCGAACATGTCGTCTAGTGGCTGTGTGCTGACCAGGGACAAAAGTCGAGAGTCGAATAGTGGAGTGAAAACAAGAGAAGGGAGATGGATAATGGAAGAGTGTATCGAGTAAAGCAAAGTCCAATAAGAGAGCTTCAAGAAAGTGGCTGGAAGAACACTCGAAAGGAAGAGATGGAAATGGCATTGTGGGTCACAAAAAGATCCAAGTGGAATTTAGGTCAAAGCGAAGCTTTTGTCTTTTCTTTAATTGAAATTAAATTAAATTCAATTGTTTCATTTACAGTTGTTCGCTGGTACTTTTACCTTTGCTTTGTCGTTTCTTTTTACCTATTATGTAATACTTTTGCTACTTTTGTCTTTCCACAGAGAAAACTTCACGGCAATCACGAGCTGTCGCTGGTATTACGCGAATGCCCTGCCATAAAGCAGCGCCACAATGACTGCTTGAACTGCTTGGACTGCTTCGACTGCTTGCCAGTGGTTGCCGTTATGCAGGAGCGTGTCTCTTCTGCTGAAAGATCTGCTTCTCGCGGTTTCAGCTTCTCGCAAAGCAGTTTCTCGATGCCTGCAATTTCGACCAAGTGACATTGATAGCGTGGATGACTAGATGTTGGCATTGAAAACCAAATTCCACTCTACGAGTCGAACACTCTAAGAGTCTTTTTTTAGGGATCAAAGTAGGCGGGAGGCTCCATCCCAATGCCTGTGTTTCTATCGCTGTATTATTCGTGTGGAAATTTTCAGTCGTCTCGGAGCTCTCACAGACAACACAACTCGTTCTAGAAAAATAAATAAAATAGAACGGAGAAAAAATTTAAAAGTGAAAAAAGAAAAAAGTAAATTAAAAATTTGTAAAATATTTGACAGAACTTAAAATTACAAAAAAAATCCAAAAGTGACAAGTGAATAGTGAAAAAAGAAGTAACAAAAGCTAAAGCTAGAAAGTGCAGCCAGTGCAGGGCCAAGAAGATTCCCAACATTCTGAATGTGGGCAACTTCAAGCAGCAAGAAGCCAAAGGAGCAGCTCTGCAGCCCCCCACCAGCGGCCAGGCAATCAGTCGTGGAACTCCTGGGCAGGTCCCAGGCAGATCCCAGGCACTATCTTTTTGGTGACTACTCGTATGTGGTGAAGTTCGGCCGCTAGCAGCTGGAGGGGAGCTCCGCGCAGGCTCTCCTTGAGTTCCGCGTGGGATATTTGCTCGTTGCTGGATTGTCCCGTTTGAGCTGCCCCCCACTCCCGGTGGAGCAACACTACAGATCTCCAGGCGGCGCAGTGAGGGTAGCTGTCTCCTATGGCCCTGCATTTCAGTACGAAGTTGAAGGTTGAACGAGGTCCCCGACTCGAGGGTTGACCTTAACCCCCTCGCCTGAGTAAGTGCCTTGACCTGACCAATGCCAACGGTGTTCTGATTGGCTTCCTTCCCCTACAGTGATCGGTTCGTGCATATCCGGCATTCCGACTGATTGCCAGGACTCGCAGGTTTCACTGCCAGTCCGTATGGTGATAGCCAAGAGGTTAGTAATCAGAGAAAATAGATCTAAGTAAAGATTTGCCTTCCATTTCTAATATGAATAACAAAGCCCTGCCTCCCCACAGATAACCAGTAACAGGATCAGGATGCTTCTCCAGAAGATTGCTCTCTTGTTTTCTGATGTCTGATTGCGGACTGGAAGACTGTTGCTAGGTGAGTCCTCATTGCAGAATCCTTTATGCTGCCCACAGCCTAGCTAATCCCTACCCCTTGCCGCACGATAGGTGCCAGAAACGGGAGTGGGATCAGCGAGAACTCGCAATAGGCCGGAACGGAGCTGCACGGACCTGCTCCAACAGTGCGAAAGGGCTTAAGATCAGCCTCCGAGTGCGAGGACTCTCCGCACTCTTCAACTTCCTGCTCGAAGTGTCGGCGTCTCGTAGGACTCGGCTATCGTAACTTCTCCGGCTTGAGATCTGTTGTTCAGCTTCTCGGCGGAGTGAGGTGTAGCTCAACCTCGGACAATCCAATCCAATGCCAAATATCCCACTCAGAACTCTCTGACATCCTGCGACGAGTTCTCCTTCAGCTGCTGCGATCGAATTTCAGCTCATAGCTCGGGTCTGACCAGTGGCTGGCTGGCCAGGAGTTCCACTGATGATTGCTTGAACGCTGGCATGTGCTTGCAGATCTGCTCCTATGGCTTGTTGCTGCTGCCACCCCCCTCCCCTCAATCACTCCCGTTGCCCACACATTGGAGTTGGGAATCCTTTGGCGGTCTCCTGTTGCTTTAGCTTAAGTTTTGTAGCGCTACAAATACAAATTAAATGTGGATACAGTCTTTTAATTGGGAATATTTATTAATCAATTGGGTGGGATGGGATGCTCCTATAGCTTCTCCATTGGGGGCACACAATACTAGTCTTTTCCAAGTATGAACTGCTACTAAATGTTGAATTCCCATCCTGAATCTGTCCTAACTATTTGCTGAAATTTTCGGTAGTGGAATTGTGGGGATTCCTTGTGGGGAGGCAAAAGCCTTGACCACTGGCGGGATGGAGTCGACCCAATCGAAAGGGAAAGTTGTGGTGCAACCAACAAGCGTTTTTAATTGATTTCCCAACTAGAACTGGAACTTGCTCTCCCCTCGGTTCCCCCACTCCCCCATTTCCCCATGTGTGTGTCTGAAAAGTTTACAATAATTTTTGAACATTCAATGGCCGCAACTAAAAACGCCAAATTCCATTGGGTTGGGTTGCTGCGGGGGGTGGAAGGAAGGAAGGGTTGACTGTTGCGGGGGCTCAATCCACAACTGAGACCCGAGCATGGAAAAGCGATGACAAAACAGAATCTGAAGGGTGGGGCGGTGATGGCAGGGGAGGCGATGAATGAATGAAAACTTTTGCCAGCATTTGTCTGCTGGCATATTTTGAAAAGCAGTTTTCCAAAATGCACACACACAGACACACACAGAGCAGGGGGAACGGGTGAAACGGGGGGACAGACACACATGCGAACAAGCTGGGAGTTCAAAGTTCAACGCATGATTGTGGAAATGGAATTGCCAAAGTTGGTCAACGGAGGTGGCAGCAGAACGTATGGGGCAGGGGCAAGGGCAGGGAGGGGGCGTAAAAAAGTTGCAGCAACTCAAAAAAAAAAGAAAAAAGAATATTTGTACATAAAATATATTTGAATACCCTCGCGAGAGAAGTAACTACTTTTAGCTGGGATTAGTTCCGAGGATGAGTCGTTCCGTTCGGATATGTTCTATGTTAGCCTGGTAGATCTATCAGCAGTTTACAGCCTTCAAAGTGCCATTGATACTGTAGATATTATATCTCTCCATATCAACGATTTGCAAGGGTATCAAATGCCTCGCAGCCCAGCAGAAAACCCCAAGCCCAAGCCTTCCTTGCTTCTTTTTTAAATAAATATATATAGATATATATATCTTTTTTATTTGGGTGACATTTTGCCCTCTCCCATTCAGTACTTCTACTTTTTTGCATAATTTCCTGTTCTCTCTCGCTCTCTCTCTCTCTCCATCTCTATCTCTATCTCTGTTTCTGTTCTCTCGCACTTCTCGTATTTGGTTTGTTGTCATTTTCGATGACAGTTTTCGTTGGGGGCTGCCTTTTGTCCCCGATTGTCCGTCCGAGAGTAGTCAGTGGCATGAATGACCAATGCCACCCACCCGCCCACTGTCGTGCCCCCCCATCACGTCAATGGGGTGACGGTGACACATGTGGGTCGTGGCAAAGGCGGAGGTGGAGGTGCACAGCTGTGTGCGAATCATTTTAATTTCATATCTGAATTCCAAAGTTCCTAATTGAAATTGCTTTGCGGCTCCCCTCCCTGCAACCCACCAGTGATGGAGCACAAAACAGACCCACAAAGAGAACGCAAAGAATAAAGAGAAAGAGTTTAGATGGCAACAAGGGAAGCGCAAATGGATGTGAAAGTGACAAAGAGTGAAACACGTTACAGCGGACCACTCCACAAAATGCCACAGAAATACGTATGTATGAGTTGCATGTAAAATTGACCTCTATTCTACAGATCGATGCAACCAATATCTACCAGTATATAGTATATTCAACTTAGTCGTTAGAAATCATTAGAATAATTTCTAGTGGATTCTTTACAGGAATCCTCCTAATGCAGGATCAGCTCAGACGCAGGCACAACAGCATCCTTCTGCACGCTTTTCTGCGGTGCCCCCAATGGAGAAGCTATAGGAGCATCCAATCCCACCCAATTGATTAATAAATATTCCCAATTAAAAGACTGTATCCACATTTAATTTGTATTTGTAGCGCTACAAAACTTAAGCTGAAGCAACAGGAGACCGCCAAAGGATTCCCAACTCCAATGTGTGGGCAACGGGTGTGATTGAGGGGAGGGGGGTGGCAGCAGCAACAAGCCATAGGAGCAGATCTGCAAGCACATGCCAGCGTTCAAGCAATCATCAGTGGAACTCCTGGCCAGCCAGCCACTGGTCAGACCCGACCCGAACTATGAGCTGAAATTCGATCGCAGCAGCTGAAGGAGAACTCGTCGCAGGATGTCAGAGAGTTCTGAGTGGGATATTTGGCATTGGATTGGATTGTCCGAGGTTGAGCTACACCTCACTCCGCCGAGAAGCTGAACAACAGATCTCAAGCCGGAGAAGTTACGATAGCCGAGTCCTACGAGACGCCGACACTTCGAGCAGGAAGTTGAAGAGTGCGGAGAGTCCTCGCACTCGGAGGCTGATCTTAAGCCCTTTCGCACTGTTGGAGCAGGTCCGTGCAGCTCCGTTCCGGCCTATTGCGAGTTCTCGCTGATCCCACTCCCGTTTCTGGCACCTATCGTCGGGTGAACTCTGCCTGGATCTGCCTGCGGCAAGGGGTAGGGATTAGCTAGGCTGTGGGCAGCATAAAGGATTCTGCATTCAGGACTCACCTAGCAACAGTCTTCTAGTCCGCCATCAGACATCAGACATCAGACAGAAAGAGAGCGATCTTCTGGAGAAGCATCCTGATCCTGTTACTGGTTATCTGTGGGTAGGCAGGGCTTTGTTATTCATATATGGAAATGGAATGCAAATCTTTACTTAGATCTATTTTCTCTGATTGCTAACCTCTTGGCTATCACCATACGGACTGCCCCAGAAACTGGCAGTGAATCCGGCGAGTCCTGGCAGTAAGTCGGAATGCCGGATATGCACGAACCGATCCCTGTAGGGAAGGAAGCCAATCAGAACACCGTTGGCATATGTAGGTCAGGTCAAGGCACTTACTCAGGCGAGGGGGTTAAGGTCAACCCTCGAGTCGGGGACCTCGTTCAACCTTCAACTTCGTAGTGAAATGCTGGGCCATAGGAGACAGCTACCCTCACTGCGCCGCCTGGAGATCTGTAGTGTTGCTCCACCGGGAGTGGGGGGCAGCTCAAACGGGACAATCCAGCAACGAGCAAATATCCCACGCGGAACTCAAGGAGAGCCTGCGCGGAGCTCCCCTCCAGCTGCTAGCGGCCGAACTTCACCACATACGAGTAGTCACCAAAAGATAGTGCCTGGGATCTGCCTGGGACCTGCCCAGGAGTTCCACGACTGATTGCCTGGCCGCTGGTGGGGGGCTGCAGAGCTGCTCCTTTGGTTTCTTGCTGCTTGAAGTTGCCCACATTCAGAATGTTGGGAATCTTCTTGGCCCTGCACTGGCTACACTTTCTAGCTTTAGCTTTTGTTACTTCTTTTTTCACTTTTCACTTGTCACTTTTGGATTTTAAGTTATGTCAAATATTTTCCAATTTTTTAATTTAATTTTTTTTTTTCACTTTTAAATTTTTCCTCCGTTTTATTTTTATTTATTTTTATACCCGTACTCGAAGAGTAATAGGGTATATTGTATTTGTGGTAAAAGTGGATGTGCGTAACATAGAGAAGGAGTAATTTCCGACCATATAAAAGTATATATATTCTTGATCAGCATCAATAGCCGAGTCGATATAGCCCTGTCTGTCCGTCCGTCTGTCCGTCTGTCCGTCTGTCCGTCTGTCCGTCTTGTTCGTCGCCCATTGCTCGAAGGCTAAAAAGAGATAGAGCAACCAAATTTTTTTTTCCAGACTGATGTATTCTCTCACTCCTAGAAAAAAGTTTAAAAATTCCGCCCCGCCCACTTCCGCCCCCACAAAGGGCGCACATCTGTGGCGTCCACAATTTTGAAGATAGCAGAAAACTAAAAATGCAGAATCATAGAGAAAGACCATATCTATCAGGGGCCCAAATCTGAATCGGATCGGATCATTAATATAGCCACAATAGACAAAAACATACGCAAAAACTTCGCTCCATCCCTTTCGCACTCACACAAAATCGAGTAATTTTGGTTTTTCGTATAAATGAGCGCCTCGTTCTCAGAGACTATAAGAGCTAGAACAACCAAATTTTTGCCTAGACTCCTGTGATATCGCTTCAGTGCAAGTTTATTTCAAAATTTTGCCACGCCCACACCCGCCCCCCCAAAATACAAAAATCCACAATTTCGAAGATAGAAAAAAAATAAAAATGCAGTTTTGTAGAGAATGACCATATCTACCAGATTCCCGAATTTGGTTCAGATCGGATCATTATTGTAGCCACAATGATCAAATGAATTTTCAGCTACGAGCTGTCCCCTTCCACTTGCGCCGTAAGTCATTTATTGGGGTTGATTGTGGCTGCAGATTCTCTCACACACACACTCACGCTCAAACATGCTGCCTCGTGCAGTGTACGTGTGTTGTTGTGAGAACTGATGTAGATGATGTAGATGTAGATGTCGATGACAGATGTAGCAAAAAATGTAAAATGTAAAAAATGATAAAACATTTTAAAATTCCACATAAATCATTGAGTACGGGTATAAAAGTAGAGTCGCGTTCGAAGCGACTCCGTACGTTCTCTCTCGTTCTAGAACGAGTTGTGTTGTGTGTGAGAGCTCCGAGACGACTGAAAATTTCCACACGAATAATACAGCGATATGAACACAGGCATTGGGATGGAGCCTCCCGCCTACTTTGATCCCTAAAAAGGAGTCTTAAAGTTGTGGCGTCCTTGAGACAAAAACTGATGTGAATAGCAGGCGAGTAGTAATAATTCGAAGATCTGCTAGGTGTCCAGCCCTGGAGCTGAATCCCTGGCATGCACATGGTTGCCATAGCGGAGATTGCTTCAGGGGTGGAGACACAAGAAGTTTCTCTGATTGATTTGCTTTCGATGGACTTTATTTTGGGTTTTGTTTTGCTTTTCATATGGAAATTTACAAAATTTCACTTGCACCTCTCTCACCTTAACCTCTGGCGCTGCCCTTACCTCTGCCCTTACCTTCCAGTCAGTCAGTGAAGCGAATTTGGTTAGAAGTTTTTGGCCTGTTCTTTCTGTTGTTTCTGATTGCTTTCTAGCCCTGCAGCTGGCTGCCCCCACCCCACCCTCTGCGTCTCTGGTGCTGCTGGCGGGAAAACTCAATGCTTTTTCCAGCTGCCACTCTTTCCGTATGCATGAATGGATTGATGGAGGGGGGGAGAGGCATGCAGAAGCAGAAGCAGAAACAAGTAACAAGAAATTCAAATTTTTAAAGCTTTCGCTCATTTTACGCGTGATTTGCTCTTAAAGGGGCAAATGGGAATTGAGAATGGGAATGGGTAGAAAAAAGAGCGGAATAGATGGGATTGGTTGGGAATGGAATGGGCTGCAGCGCTCTGGTCCATCCATACACAATGCCTTCATCAGCTAAGCGCTCTTGGCTCTCAAAACAAAAAACAAAAAAGAAACAGGGAAAAAAAAACCAGAAAGGGAAATGGCAAGAGAAAAGCCAGAAATTAAAGCGATGATGGGAATGGAATAGGAACAGGAACAGAAGCAGCAACAGGAAGGAGCAGGAACGGAAGCGAATGTAAGGGAATGGAACGGAACGGAACACACACACTTAACCTGTCTCATAGCCCAGCTAAGGCAGCAAAAAAAAGGAGTAAAAAATGTGTAAAGAAACCGAAAGCACTTTAAAGTTCGCGGATGTTTCGGCTTAAACTTGCCCTTTGACTTGTGGCATTGGCATGTTGCATGCACAGCAGCATGAGGCATACTTGCCACACACCAACTACCTATCACCCCTATCCACCGCCGCTTCATGCCATAGCTAAAAGCTCAAAGGGAGCACAAAAGTGCTGAGGGGGGGGGGTCCAACTAAAGAGAAAAAAACAAAATATCAACAATGTTGCACTAATTGCGTCACAGGAAGGCAACGCCGTCGCGGCGCCTCTGACTCTGCAACTCCAAACTGCCACCTGCCCCCCGGGACTGGTGTCATTCCTTTGCTGCATTGAATTAAGCAAAATTATTTTGTTCACTTGTTTTTGCGAGTCTGCCGTCTGGCTGAGGAGAGGGGAAGGGTTCGAGGGGTCTGGTTCGAGGTCTAAGGATGGGGACTCTGGGCTTGGGGTCTGCCATTGGCGTTGTGTTGCATTTGTGTAAGTAGAGTTGCCACCTATATACCTATACTGTGTGTGGCACGCTCATACAGTGGAAACCCTTTTCAACTTTACAGAATTTTTCGCTTATGTATTGACGGTCCTTCATAGTCTGTTTCCACTGTTTTTTCTACCCACTTGACTGCTGGAACAACTCAGCTACTTCCGGTATGCCTTTTTCGTTTCTTACACTGCCATAAAATCGCTTGAAGTGCCGCGACGACACTGACACTTGGCGACAACTGGCCAGAGGCCCCCCCCATAAACCCTTTAAAAGAACGCGTAAGGGGATAACAAAGCTATGAATTCTGCCATCATATTGTGTATTTCATTTAGCTAATGTTCCCTAAGCCCTAAGCAGCCTTTCGCTCTGGTGGATGGAGGGGGATCTGGGCGAATTATCAATTTGTTTTTCCTTTTTTTGTTTACATTTAACCTAATTTGTATCGCCGATTGCACGTTTTAGGCATGACAAACACGTCGCCTGAACTGGGTGCCATAAAGGACACAATAAAGACACAGTTCCGACCAAAATTATGCACACGCACACAAACATTGAGTGGAATTTTCAAGTGTCTGCTAGATGCAAATATTTATATGGCTGCGCGACACAAATTTTTAAATATTTCTTATTATTATTATTTTTGAAACATTTTGAGAATTCTCACAGCGTGTCTCTATCTCTCTCTCTCTCTCTCTGTCTATGGCTTACCCCCCCAAATAACAATAATAATACAAATAGAATCGAAAATAAAAACTCTCTGGGACTCTGGAGTCTCTGGATCTATGGCTTTGGTTTTGCTGCTGCTGCTGCTGGCCATGGGATACAATATTTCATTGTGCTTAATAGAAAATGCCATGCACGGCCTTCTGGAAAGCCCCTCCCCTCGCCCCCCTAACCACACTTCGCACCCGTCGTCAAACGATTTACTGGGGAGGGGGCTGCTGCTTTCGTCACTGCGGTTTCAATATGACAATGGCCCAAAAAGGGAATACCAAAGGGACATGGCAATGGCGATGGGTTGGCAGTAGCCAAACAAAAACAAATATGCCACTCAGAAGATGAAAAGTGTGTGCTCGAATGGAAAGTACCGAGTGATAAGTTTAAAGGAGATCTTCTTTCGCCTTAATGCAAAAGAAAACTTATTAAAATCAAACCGTAAGTATTTTTGTATATATTTTTGTAATATCTCATATATCTGTGTGTGCCCAAGCCAACCTCCAAGTCGTTTCGATGCCCTTGATTAGAGGGTAAATAAATATGTATGTATGTATGTATGTATGCCTGACCACCATTAGGTCGTCAGGCGTGTCATTTTAAATAGAGTACGTGCCCATTCCTCAAACACTGCTGCCCCCCAATGGCAGCTCGCTGCCCCCCAAGCGCCAATAAAATGCGTTAAGAAAAATAGTTGTAAAACGTTTGATGCATACTAAAATCGTTTGCAATTGAATTTGATGCCCCCAGACCAGTCCAGTCCCAGTCCAGCCCAGCATCCCAGTCAGCTTACACCCCCCAGCTTACTGCTTACTGGCTACTGTCTACTGCTTACTGGGCTGGCTGGCTAACTGCTTACTGGGCTGACTGGGCTACTGCTTGTAAGCAGCTTGCCTGATGCTTGATGCTGGTCTCGTTTCGCAGCTCATTACGCATTGCTGTTGTTGTGGCTGTTATTTTGGTTTGTTTGCTTTTTGGTGGATTTGTTAATCGCTCGACCAAAAAGGGTGCCCAACCGAACTTTGTCACTCGAGCGGGGGGTTCTCCCTCCTCATTGCTGCTGCTGCTGCTGTATGACGCCATCCATGTCTGGCTTAGGCAAGTGTTTAAAAGTGGCAATCGCAGTAGCTATCAGCCATACTGTTTCTATCGCTATGTTCCATGTTTGCGGTGGCTATAGATATATTTATAGACTTTGCTGTGTGTATAGGATAAGCTAAGGACAGTATGGATTATTAGAGAAACAAAAATGCAATTAAATTAATTAACTAATTGTTTTCTCTTTATAATCTTTTACTGTGTGAAATAGCACAATATTTTAAGTTACAAAAATTCTTATTACATTTTGGCTCATGTGTAGCCAAACTTTGGTTTAATCTGCTAGAGTATTAGCAGCGTCGGTTTGTTGCTTAATAGAGTCTCTATTGTTTCACACAAAGGTTGTTTGTTTGCTTGCCTGCCTTTTGGTGGGGCGACAGTAACCTTCAGTACACACAAAGGCTGCTCTGCTTGGTGGGTGCTAGGTGCTGGCTGCTCTGCTTGCTGGCTTCTGCTTGCTGGCTTCTGCTTGCTGGCTTCTGCTTGCTGGGTGCTACTACAGTCAACAAGCGTATCGCGTTAAGCAGTTAAGGTGTTTCCATTTTGTTTGGACAAAGGCAAAAGTTTCAGCAAACTTTACCTAAACTTAAGTACACTCTGCTGTAGTAGTATGGGAGTAGCACTTGCAGCAGCAGCAGCAGCAGGGAGGTAGCACACTGATAGCAGTGTCCTCTACCAGCAGCAGCAGCAGTAATTGTGGCAGTAATTAATAAACTGTCATATTTACGAGCGTTGGCCAGGCTTAAAGAGCGTGCTGGTGCGGGTGCGGTGGCATGGTGGCATGGCACATGTGGTGACCCCGATTCTGGTGCTGTTGCTGGTTCTGTGTGTTCCTGGGGTACCCCTAATTGGTTGAGCATTAGGCAAAAGTGAATTATTGATGGCTTAAGCAGCGCTTTGAGGCGAGTGCTCTTCTTTTGTTTACAGTAGTAGGAGCCCAAAGAAAAAAGCCAAGCAAAAAGCGAAGCACAGCATGGAAAATTCCTTTTTAAATATGATCGAATAATAGCTCGAGAGGGGGTGGAACAAGGACA
Source organism: Drosophila bifasciata (assembly GCA_009664405.1). Lineage (NCBI taxonomy): Eukaryota > Metazoa > Arthropoda > Insecta > Diptera > Drosophilidae > Drosophila > Drosophila bifasciata. Next base: position 36,730,540 of record CM019041.1, read on the forward strand.
GGGACAGAGACCGGGGAGACCAAGACCGAGGTCGTACCCTCAATTCTGGCAAATGTTGCAGGGCCAAGCTGTTGTGGCTCTGGTCGTTCCCCACCCTTCCCCCAGCCATAACTTCTGCGGCTCCTTCTCATGGCTTACTCCTTCGAACTGGCGTCAGTCATTTATGACGAAGCAATGTGTTTTTTTTCTTTCACTCCTTCGAAGGGTGGTACGTGTTTGTCTGTGTGTGTGTGTCCTAATGAGCGGAATGCAGACACAGACAAGGACACAGTGTGTGAAAAGTGGCTGGGCTGTGGACCAGACCAACAGAAGACTCCAGAGTAATGTTTGCTGCCTTGACACAGTGGCTAGAAGTCTGCAAAAATAAATTTAATTAATTAATTAAATTCCTGACATAATCGAAATATATTTTTTGGTAGCACATTTATTGCCTAACGTATCTGACATATATTTAAAAATATATTTTTAATATTAAATAAAGATTTCTAGGCTTAACCATGAGGTGTTTGCATTTAGCTGCATTGCCATATTCTATGGGAAAATATTTCTATGGCCACATTCATTGGCTTTCGTTCCACTGTGCATATTTCTGGCAATGCATTGGTTAGAGGCGGGAGTGGGTTGTGGATTGGGGGTTGGGGGAGACTAGGGCCAAATGGTTGTCGTAGCTTTTGCGTATAAACATTTGGGCACATTCCGTTCAAATTATTTGCGCATTCGAGCAGCTGTAAACGATTACGCTGCCAATGGGGGGTGGGCAAGGCTCTCCGCGACTGGCTCTCTGCTCTACAAAATACTTATCGACAGGCAAAAGGGCTATAGCCACTTCATGTGTGTGGCTGTGTCTGTGTGCGTGTGTGTGCGTCTGTGTGTGTTGCCAAAATGTTACCAGCGTCTGTGTGGGTGCTGTTGCACGGCAGCCAGTTGCCCCCGTTCATGTAACATTATTGAGGCGTCTATGCGCCACATTGCCCTACATTGTGGAGCAGCTACAATGCAGAATGGAACTAGCACAAACTACCAAATACCCTTTCCACCTACACATGTAAAATTTTGGATAAATTCTGCACAAAACTGTAGGAAAATAAAGGAAGAGTAATGCACAAATCCAGGCAAAAAACGTAACTCAGAACAGAACTATACATCGATGCCAACTGAAACTGCTTCCCTTTGCATGTGGCAGGCATTGTGACAAGCAAAAGGTGCAACTTATTCACAAAGGGTATACCAAAAATAAATATAAAAAAAAGGTAGCCACATGCGTAGCACCAGGCCACCCAGACCTACATATACCCCCCACCCGCCGCTCCTTTAAGCATGCCCCAACTGCCTTCTCCCTTACTCTAGTTCGACAGCGGCATCTTCATTTTTCCTCTGCCTCTGTTCGTGTTTTGTTCTGTTGTTTCTGTTGCTTTTGGTACTTAAGTTCGACAACTCAATAAAATGTGCTTTATGGCTGCAAAAGAAAAGAAAAAAAAACCAAAAAAGAAGAAGCGAAAATAATAACGGGTCACAGCCCCTGTCTAGGCCTCAGCCTGCCCCAGTCCCAGCCCCAGTCCCAGCACCACTGCACCCATCAGCAGCTGCTGCTCCAACTTCAACTCTGCCCCTAAAAGCGAACCCTTATGCTGCTATGCCACCCCGTACCCTGCCTCATTCTGGGTTCCATTGCCAAATTGATTTGCAATAATTTAAGTTTTTTTTTTCCGCTCTCCCTCCATTTTGGTGTTGCTGTTTCTTTAAGTGAGAAAATCGTTTTATGATAACATTTCCCATGCTTTCTCCTTTCTTTTTTTACCCCTAAAATATTATTTTTCCTACAGTCAGCTCTCTGGTCTCTGATTGCGTTTGCCAAATATTCGGCATCTGGTTTTGAGAATGTGTGTTGAAAGTACGATTATATTTACACGATATTTGTGGGGGCAACAATATTGTATATAAATAAATAAGATGTGAGATGGAAAACATCGATTGACAAGCGCACAAAAAGCCTTAAAAAAAGTCTCTTTAATATTTACAAACATTTAAATAAATAGCTAAAGCAACTTTTCTTACTTAATCTCGTTGGCTACACTCGTCTGGAAAAACACTCGCTGGAAATGCACTCGTCAGACTCGCCAGCCAAACGTTTGGCAGTGCTGAGGTACTTCCTGGATGCCTGGGATCTCCAGTCTCTACAGAGACAGTCTCTATTCGAAATTATCCATTTTAAAGGTACAAATGTTTAGCTTATTATAAAACTAAAGGTAACACCCCGACAGCTGTCCAATAATCCGACTATCCCTTACCTGAATGCAAAGATTAAAGAATTATCACGCCCATCATTTGCGGCAAGGTGTATGAAATGCGCTAAGCAGCAGCATTCAAATGTGGACACGTACCGCCCATTGTGGGTGTCAGGATCTATGGACATAATCGCTGGCACGGCGAAAGTTGTGGCGTTACCGCCACGACAAGCGTTCGCCGAAAGTTGCAAGTTTCTTGGTGGCGCCGCCCAGAGATAAGGAAACTTGCAGCGCCTTGTTGAACTTGAGACTTAAGTGGCGCTCGCGGGTGAAATACTAACACGGGGGTAGAGTCAGTGCCAGTGGCAGTGGCAGAGCAGGACAAGCCGTCGTCGTCGACGCCGACAGAGACATGGGTAATTAATCAAATGCGCGTGATTATCGCACCCAAGGACAGCAAAAGCAGCAGCAGCAGCAGAACTGAGAGAGAGTGAATGAGAGCGAAAGAGAAAGCCAAGGTTGGCTCTGTCACGTATGGGGGGGGTGACACTCTCTCTCACTCTTTCTGACTGCCTGTCTGTCTGTCGGTCTTTGCTCTCGGGCGTGTGTGTGCGTGGCTTCATTCAAGTGTAACGAAAGCAAATATTAAAACATATTTTAATCTAGCAAATGCTCGGCTCCAACCCCTCGCTCCCACCGTTTGGTGTTGGCTGGTAAATAATAAATTTATCATTTGTCAGCAGTTAAATGCTCTGAAGTAACCGTGCAGAGAAAGCCCTTACCCGGGTACACGGGTACCACGGACACGAACCCGGACACGGACACGGACCCGGACCCGGGCAACGAATTAATAATTCATTGCGTATATGAACATCTCGCTGCCACACACACAAACACACATATGTAGTACACACACAGCAGAAAACTGTCACATGGCATATTGACACACACACACACACAGAAGACAGAGTGTGATAGTGCAGGGGATGGGGGGGTGCTATATCCGGTCGCACAGACAACAGACGAGAGACGAGAGACGACAGACAGAGCCTGCCCATTCAGTTGTAATAAATCGTCAAGTTTATGTTTGAAGTGTTTATTGAATCCCTGATATTACACGCGTCGACAGGGGGGCGAGTGGGCAGAAGGGAGTGCCCAGGGGTAGAGTGGGGTAGAGTGCTGTTGGAGTGGAAGTGTCTGAGGGGTTAGGGTATAGAAAGAGGTAAAGCAAAGGCAGTCAAAGCAAAGCCAAGAGTAAAAGCCGTGCAGCAGAGCAGCAGAGGAAAGTAGTTGAGGAGAGCGAAGCAGAGGAGAGCAGTTGATGAGAGCAGCAGGGGAAAGCAGTAGAGGAGATAATCAGAGGAGAGCAGCAGAGAGAGCAGTTGAGAAGAGCAGCAGAGGAGAGCAGTGCCACAGAGAGCCAAAGGAGTAAAAGAAGCAGCCAAGCAGTTGGTCGGCAAGCCAAAGGACTGTTATTCGAAGCTCTTGGGGAGTAAAAAATGCACGGGGAGTAGAAGTAGGTGAAGCAGTAGGTATGAGAATATTCGAAGCAGCGACAGCCGATTGAGCCGTTAAACTTCAACTAGGGTATTCCCGACACTGCTGAATCAATGAAATTTAAGCTGCAACCCAAACAAAGTCACACAAAAGAAGAGAAAACATGTACACGATATTTTTCTGCAAGTAATCCGCATTTCTCCATTTAAAGTATGTAATTTTATAGAGTGTAATCATGCAGCAATACTCAATTAATTATGAAGAACATTCAGATATTATCTTTGGTGTATGTATGCACAAAACGCTGTTGTTACGTTTCTTCAACGCTTACGTGAGTGTCCCTACTGTACTCTGGTAATGAGTAGGAAAAAAAGCTGTAAATGAAGGGTCAGCTGCCATTTCGCACTGTTCTCGCACACACCGGCCACTCGGCCAGGCACAAATATTGATTCAACGTTGAATTGGCCTGCTCCGTGGACTCCCCAGCCCACCTACCCCACCACTACTGACCCACACACACTTCATCACGGCGGCACCCTGCCCCGCTCATATTTGTTGGCATTTCCCTTCGTTACTTTTTGTTTGGACGGCTCAAAATGTCTTGTGTGATTTTTTTGTTGCTTCTTCGTAAATCCTTTCAACGTGTCGTCAAAATGAACCAACCGGTCGACAGCAAAAATACCCAGAGAGTAACCGTTAAAATATTTGCACAGACTGTGCGGCAAAAACCCCCCCCCCGCATCACACAGGGCCCTTTGCAGATCATGTGGAGTTACTTTTGGATTTGTTTGACATTTGGCCGTGCGTGCGTGCCTGATGATGGGTAGAGCCATCGGGGGGGAATTGCTTGCAATATGCCTAAGACAAATATTGGTAGAAATACTTTTGTACATACATACTATATGTATGAGAATCGCATATGGGAAGGAAGTGGCGAAGCATTCTTAGGTAGAAATCATCCGCTTAAGTGTCAGCTTCTGATGTTTGCCTAAGCAAGTGATTGCTGTTTGCCCTGCCCCCCTAACCTGACACTCGCCTGACACTGTCTCCTCACTATTTGCACATATTCCTGTCTCTCTTTAAGCGATTTTCAATCTCAGCTTTGGTCATGGAGGGCAGCGCAACAAGTATGATAAAATGTTCCAAAAAGAAGTTTCAGTTTAAAAGAATATGAAGGAAAATTCATCTGATCGTTGGGTGCAGCTTCTCGTTCCTGATTTGGTGGTGGTTTCTCAGCCTTCTCTGCTCCACTCTCTTCCCACGTTGCTCAACACTTTGTATTCTCCATTCAAACACGCCACGATCTGGCAACATAGAAACTGGCTTTAAATTTAGCTTGACTTTTAAACAGCTGTGTGTTGTGTGTGTTGGAAAACGATTACAGGCGTCAAAAGTCAAACACACACACACGCAGCACACACAGCTATAAAACGTAAAAGAACTTACCAGAAAGCAATAAAATAATTGTGCAAGAATGGACGAAAAAAAGGGAAAGACACCAGCCAACAGCGATGGCAATGGCTACCAAAATTCGGACGAAATGCGACGACCCGAAACACGTGGCTGGGTTAAGAAGGTGAGAGTCAGTCCCTCACATATTTTGGCAAACAAAAAAAATTCTTTTGCTCGTCGTATTCTGCTTCCTTGTATGTATGTGTTGTGCTTGTGTTTGTGTGCATGTGTGTGCTTTTCATTTATTATTAATACTATTGCTTATGTTGTGCATTTTCTGCATTTTAATTTCGTTTCTTTATCGCCTGCCCCCGTGCTCTGTGCTCGAACAGCAAAAGGCAAAAGCTGCCATTGAAAACTGTGAGTATTAATGTATCGAACGATGCAAAATCTGATGCCTTAAATAATAAATACTATTAGATTAACAATTAACAATTTCCAATTATCCGGCAGATATGAAAATGTGCACCATATGCCACGGCGAATTCGCATATTATTGCGCGCAGTGTGCTCGACATTGCTGGTGGCTGGACATCTGTGGACTTTTAACTTAACAAATTACATGGATATATGTAGTACATACATACATATGTATTTAGTATTGTTACATGCACATACTCAGCATATGTACTCAGCACTAAAACGGTTTTGCGTTCCTAAATAAAATAAATCGTTTGTAGATAATATAATTAACAGCTAAAGATAGATTTAAGTATAGATATAGATGGATATATACTACACGTATATTTATAGCATCTATGATATACATACATACATAGATGGAAGGAAGTGTATATAGAAAGTTACATATATGGAGATAATAAGAGGCCCAATTCTGGCAAATGGATTGGTGGGACACAGCCCTTCATCCAGCAGAGATCTCGCACAGACTATGGGACGGCTGATGATCTAGTCACTTGATATGGATATCATGGATATCCCCAAATACCTACTGGCAGAGAGCTCTTTCTGTAAGAAAGCATCTAACTAACCAGAGTGCTGGTGATGATAAGGGCAATGTATACGGCAGGCTCCAGGCTCCACCTGATGAGATTCCCTTGGTGGGGGACTCGCGAATGTGCCACGGATAGCTCCCTGCTCCCTGCTCCTGCTGCTATAGTGCCTTGATCTGCTTACCCTTCCTGCACCTTCAGCAGCCCTGAGGAAAGCTAACTGTAACTGTTGCATTCGAAATATAACCCAATGGATAAAACCAATGGACACACCACACCCCACACGCCCACTTACATATGTATGCATGTACATACATATGTCTATTTGTGTTTGTTCTACATATGTGTATAGTTGGGTGTTCTTTCCATGTGTGCATAAATAGTTGGCATCAGCTGATAGCGAACGGTGGCCATGGGCTCAACACTTTCCCTTTTCCAAAGGAGAAAGAGAGAGGAGTGTACACATACATACATGTGGGTGTGGTGTGTGTGTGTGGTGATGTTAGGTAACCGCAAACAGTGGCTTAGCTTTTGCATACCCTAACCACCACAGCACAGCTCTTTATCTGCCATGCAGCGTGGGGTAGGTACCCTTTCAGCTAAGTGTATTATTCATATGAGCAAAAGCAGAGGAGCATTTCAGTGTATTAAATGTTAAATTAAATATTCAATGGTGCAGCAAATACACGAATCAAGGCTAATATGCAAAAACACATAACATAATTGAAATAATCTAGAAAATTGCACTTGATTAAAGCGCTCTAATTGACAGCTTTGCATGGCTTAAAATAGGGTAAAGAAAAAACCATATTAATAGCATTTAACAACAATTAAATGAATATATTGTTAGGGTATTTAAGTGATGCGGCTAATCTGCAGATTTTGTTTTCTTTTCTTGTTGCTTCTGCACCTGCTTGTTCCTCCGACTGTAGCCTCCTCCTCCTGCCTTTAGTCGCGTGCAGTCCATTAAATAAAACTCACTTCATATTGTTAGGCCCAACTCTCCCACTTGCACTCCCACTCCCACTCCCTCCTCCAACTCCCACTCCCTCCTTCGCTACTGTGTGCTGTGTGGCATGCCACACGGCCTGTGCCACTGCTGTTTGTTCGTGTTGTAAATTAAATGATTTTCACGCCACGCCGAAGCGGGCCAACAGAGTCCTGGAGTCCATGGTCCAGAGACAGAGGCCAAGAGCGTACCAGGCCATTTTTATGTGTTTGTTTGCGGCCGCCGCCGCCGCCGCCGCGTGTGGCACGGCACGTTGGCCTCTGCCATCCATCCCCGACTCTGCTGCGACTCTGCGCTGTGGAGATGCCACAGAAGCTGCCCTGCCTTTTTGGCCATGTTTTAACGTTAATTCATGGTCGTGTTTTTATGTTGCACTCGCTGAACGTTGAGGCACTGCCAGTGGGCTGTGGCAGTGGTAGGGTCAGGTGGCATATCCTGCCAGTGGGCTTGGCTGCTGCGAATGGGCCAGACCGCGTCGCCTTTATTGGCCATTGGCCCGTTGACGGCAAAAGTGTTTACCAAAGTAAATAAGCAGATTTTCTCTTGTCTTTGTTAGCTGCCCCCACTCTGGGCACCACCCCCTCCGTAATGGAATGGCTTTTGTATGGCTTACCTGACCGCCAGCGGATCTGATGGCAGATGACTTATTTAATTAAATCAGCTTTCGCTCCGCTCCGCAGGCCTTCAAAATATTTTCAGCGACACGAATTTCTATTTAGGTAATACCATGCTCATTCCCCCGCTCCTGCCCCCACCCCCTTGGTAATGCCATGCCAGGCATCCTTTTTGGGGGTGATCCAATGCCTGTCCTTAGCACTAAGCCGCTAACTAGGCAATGATGTGCATTTTAAGGCCACACCAAACAAATCTCCATGCAGATGAGTGAAGAATTTCAGGGGATTTAAATGAAATGGGAAATATGTATGTAGGTGGCCCCCTACCACAACGTACTCCCACACCCTCTTCTTCGCCCTCGCCCACTCTCTTCTCTCTTTGTCTCTTTTAAAGCTTGTTGGAATTGATAAAACTGCAACATTGCTGCAACAGAGCTGCCCCCAGAGAAGGGGCAGAAAGCAGCAGTCCCCAAAGCCAGCGAACAGAGAAAGTCGCACCACACACACACACACAATCACATTGTCAGGCCATGTCACCAGTGGGGAAGGGGGCGTGGCAATAGCTTAACGATGCCAGCTAACACGTTACAGTGGAAACTCTGTGTGGGAGCAGGAGAAGCGCTATGGGATGATAAGTACAAGTTGAAGACAAGACAGATACACGATCCTTCAAGCAACAAGGCATTGTCGATCTCTTGGTCTTTGATTTTCGTCCCAGCGAGCTTTCACTGTGTCTCTCAGGCGGAGAGGGCAGAGAGCACTCGAAGAAGCTTTGAAATGCATAAATCTCGCAAAATAAGTTACGCAGCAAGCGCTAGAAAGAGAGAGAAAGATAGCGAGAGAGAGAGAAGTGAACACAGAGCAGGCGAGCATCAAAAAGCGCCGCTCAAAGCTCCAAAGAGCAGCAAGCGAACGCAAATGACACGAGCCATGGGAATATCGCAGTGGGCCAGTGTGAATGCAGAATATGGAGCAGAGCAAGAGACAGAGGGGTGCGGGAGGTGGGAGGTGCACAGGGAACGGGTAACGGGCACAAAAATGCCCTTATCAGTTCCTGTTTCCTGTCGAAAGTTTTCATATTTTTCGAGCGAGCGCCGCAACACCACGTCCAGCAGCAGCACCAGCAGCAGCACCAGCAGCAGCAGCAACAACAATAAAAGTAAACAGCAAACGACGACAGCAGCGCAGCAGAGGCAGCGCATAGGCAGCGCAAGGGCACCGCAAAAGCAGCGCAAAAGCAGCGCAAAGGCAGCGCAGAGACAGCCGAAGCACAGAAGCAGCGAGGCAGCGAAGCAGCGAGGCAGCGAAGCAGAGAGACATGAAGCGACAACAAAGCAAAGCACACGGAAAGTGTTGCTATTTTTTTGCTCCTTCTCCTACTTCTACTCCTTCTTCAGCTTCCACGTTTTTGTGAGTGGGCAACTCTTTGCATGCCCTTTCCATGCTGTGAGTATTTAAGTTTTATGCGCAGCTTTGGCCATGCCATAAATAAATGTGCAGCTAAAAGCTTAAATAAATATTCAAATTACGCGTATTAAAGTTGTACAGTTCTCAAATTTTATACAAATATTTTAAAGCTATATAAAATTGAGTACAAATACTCTACAAAAGCATAATAATATATAAATTTTCATTGGTACACTTTTAAGGGTATTTTCAGCTTCGGTTCTTTGGCTCACATAGTACATATTTTTTTTTTTTTTTGTGCAATTTTCTTTGTTGTTGTTATGTGTAGCTCCAGCCAGCTCGCAACTTCAGCTTTTGATTTTGTGTGGGGTGCGGAGAGGCGAGCCAGTGTAACCACAATAAAAAGCAGGAAATATTTAAACATTTTTCTTTTAGTTTTGCATGGAGAACGAAAGAGTGAAGGAAGGCGAAACAGAGTGTTTTGGGGGGAGGAGTGCTGGAGAGTGTAGTCTGAGGTTGGTCCTCCCAGATTCTGGGAGGGGACTCTGGGGGGGAGGACACAACCGTTTTCACACTTATTGTCAGATTTTGTTTTGTGTTTGCGGTCGCCGTTGCTGGCGCCTCACGGCCCCACATTGCCTCTGCCACTGCCTGGCATCGTTTGGTGTGAAATGACGCACAACCGAGATAACACGTCGCTGTGTGCCACAAGCTGCAACAGTTTTTTATGTTGCAGCTGTAAATGTGGCTACAAAACGGAGGGTACTACCCCAACCAACACCCAGCGAATGATGGGTGATGGGATAGAGGGACAGAGAGAGAGAGAGAGAGAGAGAGCGAGCATATGGAGCTGTTCTGCTCTCAATTTGTTTGTGCCTTTTGTCTGCTCTGATGACGTTCTTCAATTTACAGGATATGTTCATAATTCTGTAAGAGGACACATACAAACACTCAACATTTACTGTCCCACCCCCGCCGTCAAGCCGTTAGTCAAGAGGCAAACGCTAAAGGCAACTCTTACAGCATGCCACTGGATGTGGCAGTGACTATGGCTGAAAGATGGAATGGTTACACGATAACAGAGCCAGGCACTCATCAACGCCCATCCTGTAGAGCAAAAGGAAGTCAGGGACAGAGAGAGAGAGAGAGAGAGAGAGAGAGAGAGAGAGGAGAAGAAAGTTGTACAGAGACAAGAAGAGAAGTGGTAGAGGAAAAAAAGCATTAAAGGTGGCTGAATAAATAGGTTTCCCCCTCAAAAGAAGTAAATTTGAAAAGCGATTGATTTATTCACACATAACATAACCCACATAAGTGCTATAAATCAACTTATTTAACAATTGAATGAATGATCGACAGCAAATGAATACGAGTCGAATAAGATAGTGTATAAGATATGCAGAGAAGAGGTCATGGCACATAATAGGTTGGGAGTACTTAAAGCAAAGGAAAGAAAGGATAAAGCATAAAGGAAAATCAAAGAAAAAGTTACTACAAAAAGTTAATACTATAGCAAATATATATGTATATATTAATTGATTAATTTAAACTATTAACAGTTAAAGAATCCCACTGGAGAGATGCCTACAAACTTGTTGAATTATTCAAGGTATATTCAACATTCAATATGCGGTAGTATTCAATTATAGATTGTCTTTTAGGCAGGCAAATAAATAATAATAAATAAGTAAAGCAAATCCTAAGAAAAAAGTGTAATAAATCCAGTAAACAAATGAAGTTCTCCTCCCGCAAATTCCTTACGTATTCTTCGCAATTTGGTTCGTTATTTTCCTTTTGTTTTCTGTCCGTAGTATTCGAATTAGTTTTGGAAATTGTTTTTTTAAACAATAAAATTTCATTATCTATCGATACGCTGTATTTTTCGGTTGTAAGTGCCACAGTAGTGGCACGTAGCACGTACTAGTAGTGTCTGAAAAATATTGAAAACTGTTTGTTTGTGTGTGTGTGTGCTTGAATATGAATTTACATGTGTCTAAAAGTAGGTGTGGCAGTGGGAATGATGGTTCCTGTTCGTGTTTGACAATAAGTTTCAATTCCTTGTGCGTGTGCACCTTCTACACAATCTATCTGTGTGTGAGTATGTGTGTGTGTGTGTGTAATGCGAGGCAACACTTATCAAAAGTTTGTCGCTAACACATGCAAATTGAAATGTGCGATTTACACACGCCCACACTGAGGCACGGCACGGTGCGGCATGTCCCAGCACTCACACTCGCATTTGGTCACACTGTTGTCACACTCCTTGTTGTTGTTGTTGTTGTCGCACACACACGTACGCGACACATGCAGCTCCATGGCAAGCTCCATGCCCAGCTCCATCTGCAGCTTCAGCTCCTGTTCGTCCTTGTCTCGACATGGCCTCCAACTTTCGCCTGCTTTAACACCTAACAACCAAAGAACAACTTGCGCCAGCAAACGTTGTCCTTGCTGTCCTTGTAGACGCTGCATACTTATTATTGCTCCAGCAGGTGTTTGTCAGTGTGGGAGAGCGACCGAGAGAGAGAGAGAGAGAAAAGACTTTTTCAAATTCAAAATTCACATACACCTGTCCCCAATCACAAAACTCCAAAGCCTGAAACGAAGCCGAGTACTACCCACCCACCACCACCCTCTCTCTATTCAGCCTTGCCACCCTTTATTCAGGGATCGACTCCTGGGCTTCTTCTTTTGTGTCGTGCAGGAGGAAGGACTTTGAACACGAGTTTTAGAAACAAAAGTTTTTTGGTTTGGTTTCTTCGTCGTCGTTTGTCCCGGAAGTTTTACCAGCGAATTGAAAAGCACAGTGGGGTAGGATTAGTTAACCAGACATACATACATACATACATATACACACCTATATATGTGTGTGTGTGTGTGTGTACTGGTGACAATAATCCCTAAATGAAATCTCCACTTTGCAATTCATCGTAACTTTTGTGTGTGTGTGTGTGTAGAGAACTCTTTTGTTTTAAATATACATATATTGACTTTGAAGTGGGGTTTTTTTGTGTGCCCAGCAATTGATTAACTATTTCTTAGAGTTGATCTTAGATCTCTTTGGTGTATGGGTAGATCTTTAAGGCTGTTCATCTATCTATATATCTGTCTATCTGTCTATCTATCTATCTATCTATCTATCTATCTATCTATCTATCTATCTATCTGTTTAGCTGTCTATCTATGTATCTGTCTAGCTGTCCATCTATAGCTTATGGCAAGTGTATACCCACTTCGCTACAGTTTCTTCTTCAAGGTTCCCTTTTTTTGTTATCCCTGGCATCTACTCCGTATAATTACAGCTGCTCGAGTGTGCAAAGTTTTTCGAATCACAGTTTGATTTGTTTGCTGCAAACATCAGTTGGCAGAGGAGGCTGGCTCCAAGCGGCACTGGAGCAGCTGCAATTCATTTAACCGAATTTTGTGGTAAAAATTGCATAATTGCATCATTATGCCACGCCCCCCCGTGCCTCTCTACCACTACTAACCGCATTCGTAATTGAGTTATTAAGCGCAAAAGTTGAAGACACCCCACACAAAACTCTCTGGCCTACAGGGGGGGCACCGCTGGGCGGATTGCATCCACTATTTAAGATGAGTGGCACCCGCTGACAAGCTAAATACGAGACGCCATTGCCCCTGCCTGCCGCAGAATATCGTCTAACGTCTATTAGATAATTAAGCCACTTTGTGGCAGGTTTGACAGGCCTGACTTTGGACGTGTCATCAGCCTCAGTCGCAGTCTCCGTCTCCGTCTCAACCTCAACGAAATTTCCCCTTGGATGCTGGGCCAGAAGTCCCAAATCGAGTCGCGTCGAGTCTCAGTCTCAGTCTCAGAGTCTCGTATCTGGAGGGGTCTCGTCTTCTGACAGTTAAAGTTCAATTAAATTTTGTGAAATTTTCCCATTTTGTGACATTGAAATATTGAAAATTATGTCAATTGGGATTCGGTTTTCAAATTGGTATAGGGATAGAGGATAGTGGGGGATTGTGTCGCCCTCTTTATCTGACAGAATGCAGAATGCAATTCAAACTTTTTTGGTGCGCCCCAAAAAAGTTTTTCCTTATGACGAGGCCATAAGGATGGTTGGGGGAGGGCAGCCGGAAAGCAGTTGTCCTTTAGATGGCAGTCAGAGAATGCGCTCGAACGGACAGTGGTTCAGGGGACAAAGGATAGCGGATAGCTGATAAGAAATATCATACAGTGGGGCGGAATGGATGCCACTTCTGAGATAGGGAGTTTAGGGTACCTCATAGATTATAGATCAGAAAAAAATGCTTAAGAACAGACTGAAAACTACTGTAGATCTGTGGCTAACTCTGCATAACGGACACTGTCCAGTGTCCGGCAAAACGGACAGATGATGATGATTAGATGCTTGCCAACAGCAAGCCCCATCAGTGGCAGTGACAGCGACAGCGACAGCAACAGCAACAACATTAGGCGAAGGAGGCGCCCAACCGCGTGGATGCCACCTCGACTCGCCCCCGCAGCATACCCGCGCCCATCCTCAACCGCCGCTGCCACAAGAGCCAGGCCGCCAAATGCCACCACAGCTTGTAGCAATTGTCGTACCATTTGTCAGACGGACGGAGTCGACACTCCTCCCTCGTCGCACAGGGCGCATGTGCCACAAATGCTGGCCACACGACGCCCCGCCGCTGGCGCCCACAAGCGATGCGATCCACCACGTGGCCAGTGTGTGGAATGCATGCGGCACATGGTGGACGCCGTTCGTTTCGAAAATCCACTTCGACAATTGGCAACGAGCCTTCGCCGCGCTGCCACTCGGCTCCAGAGCTCGGCCTGCGCATCGGCCCCAATATCCAACGGCTGGCGGCGACGGCCGGCGCTCGTCGCGGCTCGTTTGGCCTCGGTTCGGTCTGCGATAAGGCACACGAACCGGCGCTCGCCTCGACGTCGTGCGGCGGAGGCTGTGTGGCCCCATGCGATGCGGGTAGCCGCTGCTTTCAGTTGATCAACAGCGTCATTGTCGGCTGGTTGGACGCGGCAGTCGAACTCGAACACGAACCGAACCCATCGCTGCCTCTCAAACAGCGCTCTGCCAGCCAGCACACATTACAGTTAACAGTTGCACGTCGCACTGTACGCTGCGGCTAATAAATATTTTAAAAATTTAAAAAAAAATCTAATTAAATCCAGCACAAAACAATTACAATACCGGGCACCCCACCCACTCGCGTGTGTGTTAGATATTTTTTTTGAATTTTTTTTTAACGGATATACAATACCTGTGAAGTGAATCAAATATATCGCGTACCGATCGCAAATGTCGGAGAGGAATTTTTTTTGAAAAAAAAAAACCGCAAAACCCAAATGCGTATCATATCGAAACTATATCCTCGCGGCCCCCTCGATCGCAATGGGAAAATGCTGATCCTGCTGCTGCTCATCGTAACGCTGACGGAAGGTAAAAATTATCCAAGGAAGTCTCAAACACAAAGTGCTCTTCAGTTCAGGGATATTCAGAGAAGTCCAAAGAGCATTTCTGTGACACTTCTCATAAACAATCGGTGTATATGTGCATTAAAGATTAATAGTTATAGGTGTTATGATATGTTATAAAAGATAAACTCAAACAAATGAAACTCTTACAAACAAGTATAAAAAATATATTTTGGTTTTCGTTTTTGTGTTCACAAAATATCTATTGAAATTGCATTCGTAATTTGTGTTTATTGGTTTTGAAACAAATGCTGATTTTTGATTTGCTTTATAAGTTGAAATACCTTTTAATGTTCGGAGTTTTTTTGTATTATTTCTTGCCTAAAAGTGAAACATTTGGTATGGGTAATTCAAAGTAAATTAAAAGAGAGTCGAACTGATTATTAGCTTGATCACAATAAAACCCATGAAACCTTTGAGTTAACTTCGACTGGAATTTTTTTTATCCCTAAAAACAGAAACCAGAATGTAATTAATATCTGTGAGCGCATAGAGATAAAACATTATATTAAATATACAATTTTCAAACTCTAATTTCTCTGCGACAGTTTCGACAACTATTTTAAAAAATTAAAAGTTTATTTTGCTGTCAGCTCCCAAAATGTTAACAAAACAAACAGATATTAAATTACAACTTTTAATCAGGCATTTACACGGCAATTAGAAAGTAACAAAAATATTCAAAAAATATCATAGCAAACTTATTAGCGCATTGGTTATTTATATTTTGGAAGCTGCTTTGTGACAAACCACAGCTAAATTTTGGTGTAATTCTACTGAATAAAGTTTTAATTTGGATGCTGAAAACAGAGAAAATAATTGAAATATGAGTTACATTTAATAAAGGGCTGTTACTCGCTTCATTAATGTTAATCAGAATGAATAAAGATGAATAAATGAATAGGAAAAACCTTTAACAGAAGCTATGCTATGATCTCTCTCTAACTCACTCTCTCTCTCTGGTTAGTTTGCATCTACCAACAGATTCTATATAGAGAGTTCTAATATGTTACTTCTTAATTTCAAGAAAATATACAGCTTAGAGGAGGATACTTAATCGAAGATCTTTGTAATATCTGAAGGAGATTAAAAAGATTTTTGTGAATGAATCTGCAACGATCTTGGGATCACAATCTCTCCCTGGCACACTACCCGCCCATAATCAGTGTTGTGTGTGTGTTGTGCAGTGCTCGAATGACAGCCGTACATGGCAGTATGCCAATTCCGTTTATCAGTGTTGTGCAGTGCCCGAAAGACAGGCAGGCGGCAGTCAGGCAATTGAACGTAAACCGACTTGATAATTGTTTCGACGTAAAGTGAGTTTATTAAACCCTTAGGTGGTACAGTACAGCCAGAGAGAGAGAGTGGTGGAGTGTGTGTGGAGTGGTCATTGGGTTATTCGGTAGTGGAAAATTGCGATTAATAACGGCATCTGATGTCCCGTTTGGCTGTTTGGAGACTACTGCTTAATGCACTGTCATGGCTACAAGTCCGGCTGCATTGTCCGGCTGCATTGTTGCCATTGCCAATTGCCATTTGGCATTAAAACGTATAAATAACAAACAAACAAATAAATAAATAAAATACATACACACACACACACACACACACATACGTGTGTGCATTATATGTGTGTGTGTATGTGTGTGTGTGCTTGTGTGCGAAAACAAGCAAAGCAAAAGACAACAACCAATATCGAGCACTGAACACTGAACAGAACACAGAGAAGAAGAGGGAACACTGCACATTGAATGGCAATTTAATTGACTCTCCCCCCCCTCCCTCACTCGTACTCACCCACTCGCACACACACACACTCACGCACTCACTCACACTTACTCATTCGCCAGAGCGGATTCCAGCGATACCGCGGATTCATTGTTGCTATAAAATCTGTTCGGCTTATGCCTCATAGCCTCAACCGGGGCGGGCCAGGGACAGTGCGTGTCAAAGGTATTACATTTAATTTGCTTACCAAAAAAAAAGAGAGTTCAAAATCAAAATTTTAATATTTGATTTAAGCAGGTTTCCATCGGACATCAAATGTACGGCCTCACATTGAGTGGAATAATTTAGAGAAATATTTTTGGGGCTTTCAACCTTGAATTAGAATCATCGTAACGAACGGTTCAATATAAACATAAATCTTATTTAAATGGCAGCTATATTAGGCCCAAGTTTTTGTTAGAATGCCGCAGATTTTTGAACCGAATTGGTTTCCATTTTGGGAATATTCAAATATTTTTTTAGTGCTGAGAAAATCTTTCTACAGCTATGGGCTGCTTTGGTTCAATCAGATTGAATATAAAATTAGCTATATTAATGGTCCTGCAGTTTGATGTTCTCTCATTAGCTTATAGTTTTGCAACGCACTGTCCGCTCACTCATCCGCACACACATATATCTCTTCTCATTTTAATTGCGTAAAAATTATGTTTTCACCTGTCACCCCCCCAAATGAATCCCGCCTGACCGACCGACCACCTGCCTGGCTCATTGTCTGTTGTCCTGGCTGCTGGGCTGCTGGGCTGCCGGGCTGCTGGGCTGCTGGTTACTGGCTACTCTGGCTCCTGTCTGATGTCTGATAATTATAAAAAATGAAGTGCCAAATTGTTCACGTCGGCGCGACAATCGCAAAATACTTTCCTTCCTGGCATTAAATATTTATGTACAGTATATAAAGGCAACTGTCATTTGCCCATTGCATTGTTTTATATTTGTTTTTGTTTTGTTTGATTTTCCCCCCCCAAAAAAAAATAGTTAGCCCATTGTTTCAATTTTGGGCAATTTTCGGCTACTGATTGTGCAATTTTATGATTAATATTGGTATGTGGTTTAGGTGTTTGAGGGAAAAGGATCGTGTATGCAGGCAGCAGAATATTCTACATTAAAGTTGGAATATATCAAAAATAAATAGCATATAGCTGTTTTCACATTCGAGTTATTGAAATAAAAACCAAACAGATTTATGTTAAGTTCTTTCGATTCTGTTCTGAAATCTATTAAACATTTTATACAAAAAGAAATATACTACTTCTTCGCAATAGAAAATACATTAATTATTCAAACATATTCCAGCCAAAAACTGTATATACTATATGTATATATATTATAAAAATATTTCTTAAAAATTTAGACACTTTCGTATATCAATGCAGTACCGATCTAAGCAATTAAAGAGCCGCTTAAAGCAAAGTTTATATTATTTATATTTTTATGAGTATTCCTAAAGCTTCAAGCAGTGCAAAAAAAACTATGGCAATAAAGTTGATAATTATGCATGAACGATGGGTGGGGTGGGGAGGGGAGGCGTGTAGGAGTGCCAGCCAGCCCACGCTTCGCTTGGGGGATCCAGTTGGGGGTCCATTCCAATGCATAAATATTAAATGTACTATATGCAGATGTACACATATTTAAAGCACTTAAATCACGACAAACAATAATTCCCCAGCGATAATAATAATAATAATAATAAAGGGGAAGGGGGATCCCCAATGTAATGGTTGATGATAATGATAAACATAAAAGTGAAAATAATTTTCAATTACAGCAACATTAATAACCGATAATAATCCTAAACAAATATGTATAAACGAAACCCAGTCACGACTGCAAAACATTTAGTGTCAGTGTGTGTGTGTGTGACTGCCTGTGTATGTGTATGTGTTAGTATGACAGTGTGTGCTTAACCGTGTGTGGCAGTGTGTGCATATCAATGATATGCAAATTAATTGCCAAGCATTTGGCATTTGGCAAATGCAAGCGCGAATAGAGTGGCAGGTAGGCAGGAGGGACGACCACCCTCTCTGCTGTGTTACGAGCTATGTAAGCTAAACCGCAATATGGCTTGCATAACACAGTGCGATAGAGTCAGCAATAGTGGCAGAGCGCGAGAGAGAGACAGGGAGAGTGTTGCTTTGCTACTTTTAATGGCCATTTGTCTGCTGCTCTGGATGCTGTTGCTGCCGTTCCCCCGAGTGACTTAATTGATACCAACAACCACCAGAATCTGCAACTAGTGAGCCAACAACAACAGCAGTAGCCAGCATTTTTTATTGTTGTTGTACTTATTACGATACAGGGTACTCATGGTGCGCAAGGGTATGTTGTGTTTGCTTAGGAAGCGAGCAAGAGAGAGAGAGAGAGAAAGAGCACTTAGCACAAGGGAATAGGAATGGAGATAAAGCAGATTGATAGAGGCAATAGACGATCTCTTACGATCAATTTTTGTATATCTTTCAGCAGCTGTGACAGATCTGAGTACCTCGATGTCCACAGTTCTTATTTTGAATATTTTGGGAAACCTATTAGAAATCTATTTCTAACTCTAGGAAGCTAAATTTTCTTCAAATCCTTATTGAACTGCTCCACAGAATTGTCTCTTTACTGCCAGTTAAGACTTAAGTAAATCAAATCTAAGTCGGCGTGACTTTAGCTTACTGACTTTTGTTTCTTTTTTTTCCACTTTGTTTTCTTTTATTGCATTTTTCGTATATATTTTTTTTAATCTCTTTTTTTTTATACGAGTATCTGTATATCCTCTTTGTGTGGCACTCTTTTTTTTTTTTTTTTGGCGGTTCTTCAGCTTTTAGCGAACGCGGTCAACGCCGGCAGCAGCCGCAGACGGAGTTAGTCGTGGCTTCTGGGCCCAAAAACTTTAACTATCATTCTGCCCAACCCGTACTGGTGCTGGACTTCTGCTGTTGGGTTACCCCCAAAAAGTTTCTCCGCCAAAAAATGCGCGTAATTTGTAATTAATTAAATGTGACGCCCATGGAATGAAATTCGAAATGGTTGAAAAAAACAAAAAGAATTCCCAATAAAAGGGATTAAGGTGCAAGGAGTAAGGGAAGAAAAATAAATAAATACGTTAAGACATTGGAATTGGCATATATGTTAATGAGTGCTGATGGATATACTTTATTATTATTATAAATTGAAATTGATTTGAAAGTGCATCAACTAAGGGAGAAGTAAGTGTAAGCTGGTTGCAAAAATGTTTGAAATTAATATGAAAATAAATATACAAAAAACTATTCTAACTTACTCACTGTAAAGCAAAGCTAAAACAATTTACAAACTAGATAAACTGCAGCGATTATTTGTTTATAATTAAATAGAAACTTGCTTAAACTATGGAGAACTTACTCTGATTGAATCTAACTGCCTATTGCCATGGCAATGCTGTGACATAAATGCTTATGCCTCAATGTATTCTTAGACTGCTGAATTTTAATCCAAATTTAAAGTTTACAATTAATTTCAAGACATTTTCATGCTAATACAAGTGTAAATTGTTTAACCATAAGTTGCAGTTCAGCATTAGCAGTCAATGGAAAGAGAAACTAAACGTAACACTATCAAGTAACAAAAGCTTTAAATATTTTGTATTGAAATATCCTCCCTCTGTGTGCACTGAAGCATTGCAGATTTTTCAATCTACAATAACAAAACAAAATGTGTTTCATTTACGTTGAATTTCATTTGGAGTACATGTGAAAATTTATTTTGTATTATTATCAATCAATTTGACATGAAAATTAAATAAATACAAATACACTAGGGCGACACACACACATACAGTACGAGTAGTACTTCTGTTAACTGTAGTTGGAATGGCCTTCAATGGCCTACTGCCACAATAATTGAATACTGTTGCACATGGCCAAGATATTTGGTAATTGGCAGTGGTGCATAATTTAATTATTTATCTCTAGAGTACGAAGCTCCTTGGACATGGAATAAATGCATTTCATTTGTGATTTCTGATTTGTGATATTCAATGCTTTTGCTTTAAGCCTACTCTACTACACCTGGCCAGCAACAAATATTGATCAGAGCTTAGTGCCTTAAACCCTTTCCCAGAAAACACATGGAAACTTTGGCAATTAGAGAGTTACCCGAAAGGGGGCTACTACCCTCTACCCTCTACCCTTCTCAGAATGAGTGAAGCCAAAAATCAAGACACAATTAATTGCGCGACATTTGTTCAGACCAACAAAAAAAGGGAGAAATGGGAGAAAGTTCAAGAAGAAATGTAAATTGAATATTTTTTCTGGGTGTTGTTTTTTGTTGTCTTGGTCAGTGGGTGTGGTGTGGTGTGGAGGGGTTGGCTTTGGCGTTGGATTGTGAATTCAATTGGCAGTAGTTCAACGGCTGTAGACGACGATTTGTAAAAATGCTAATTTCAATGCCAGACCCAGACCCAAAAACAAAAGTCCAAACAGCCATTTGCAGGCATCGTCTGTGGCACCCACACACCCCCCACCAGCACCCAGCTCCTACTTGGCCACTGTCTTGCCACTTTCTCAGCCATCTCTCAAGTCATTTATTTGTTTTAACAAAGCAAAAAAAAAACGAAAGCTAACTTTAAGCCAGGGTATAGGATGGGGTACCCGAAGACCTGGGGTAACTTTGGTTTCATTTTCAGTTTTGTGTTATTTAAGTTTTTGTGGGCTTTTCATCTGTCCTTTTGGTGGCACTCGATATTTGCCATTATCACCTATCATTGGGCGCTTTGGCACTGGATTTGTGTGGCTGTCCATGTGTGAGGCCATAAAAAACGGCAAAGGTAAAGGTAAAGGTACCGACAGAGTGTCTTATGTGCCGTGTTCTGTGTCCTGTGTGCCATTCCCATGCAGATTCGCATCTTAGTATCCTCTGTGTGTGTGTTTTGGACACCTTGGGCCGCCCATATATATTCCGGGTGGCTCTCCTTATAGCCACCCAATCAACCTCACATCCGCACAGGCACAGGCACCGCATCGCATCGCACACCCACTAATACATTCGTATGCTTAACTTTTGCCAATGTCCTTAGCCATAAATTTGCTTTGGTAAATCCTCATTGTCGTTGTGTGATTTAAACTTTTTGCCGAAAGAGGGAATGGGGCAACAGAGAGACAGCGCCGCCTCGGGAAACGAGCCAAAATTGACAAGATTCTCAAAATGGTGGATCCTCCCCACACACCCATACATATGTGTGTTGTGTGTGTGTGTGTGTGTGTAACGGTAACTGTGTGCAAAAGAAACGAAAATTGAAATGAAGATGAGGAAACAGAATAAAGACGAAGCTGTGGAAAATGAGCCCAAAAGCAGTACCAGAAGCACTGGAGCAGCATCAGAAGGCAGAAATTTATGATATGGAACAGGGGTAGTCGTAGGTGGGGGTGGGTGTATGGGGGGGATTGGTACCATAGTGGATTGGAGTGGACCCAAGTCGGGGGGTTAATTGACTTTGGCTTAGCTTCAAAATGCCTGCCGAAGAAGAACCAGAGCATGGCACAGCAGTGTAGAGTAGAGCAGGGCAGGGCAGGGCAGAGCAGGACAGAACAGGACAGAACAGGACAGAGAACAGGCCAGAGTTCACAAAC
Source organism: Drosophila bifasciata (assembly GCA_009664405.1). NCBI lineage: Eukaryota > Metazoa > Arthropoda > Insecta > Diptera > Drosophilidae > Drosophila > Drosophila bifasciata. The sequence continues at coordinate 36,752,531 of CM019041.1, forward strand.
AAGTACGAAGTGGGCAAGAGCGGGCAAGAGGTCTTCTGGCCAGTAGACAACTTCATTGGGATTGGCACAATGCTGGAAAACATCTTTGGCATGCAGTTTCAACAGATTGACAAACAAGCCGCAGTCAGCCAAGCAGCAACTACATTTGCCTCCGCCCCTGCCCCTACCCCACACACCACAACCCCACCACCCCACCAACCCCACTCGGCCACGGCACACTGCAGTTGCAGAAGCTTCAGTTGGGTTGCGGGCGGGTATGGTGTGGCTAGGGTCGCACCAAAACACTTTGGGTTCCCTCACCCTCTCTCACTCTCGCTCTGTGGGTGTCTTCCTGCTTGCTGCTTTCAAATGTACAGCTGCTTGAACTTTGCACTGCTTTTGTTGTAGATTTCATATCTGTGCAACTGCTTAGGGTAACTCCCTCTCTGCCTGCACTGCTTGCTTCCTACAAACCGAACCTTAACGGTTGCCCGTTTCTGCTATTGGCTTTTACGTTTCTCTTTAGATTTCTGCTGCTGAATCTTTTCTTTTACTTTCTTCTGCTGAATCTGTTCCCTTACTTTCTTCTGCTCAATCTTCAGCTTCGTTTGCTTCTACAGCTATTCAGCTATCACTGCTCTATCATCCTCCTCCAGACCTGTCTGCTCTTGCTGCTACTGTTACTGCTCTCCTCTGCTTTGTCTCCCTCTCACCCACTGCAGTTCTCTTGGCAGCTACAAATTAATCTGCATATGTAAACCCACACATGTGGATCCGTTTTTGGATTGCACAAGCCCCCGCCCGAGTAGCATCCTTCCACTTGAACCGCAAATAAATTTGCCTAACTATTTTTTTCATTTTTTTTTGTATCTTTAGCTGGTATGCCAAGTGGATTATCCAGATTATCAAATGTAATTTCGAGTGTGATTCAAACTGCTATGCCCTGCCTAGGCAACCCTCTCTGCTTGCCACCCTCTCCAGTCTCTCCACTCTCTCCAGTCTCCCACTCAGCACTCGAAAGTGCGATAAATCATGCCCTTGGCCAATTGAGTCAATTCAGCATTCTTCATTCTTCCACATATTTTCCCCCCAAACATATTTCTACACACAATACACTTCTGTGCCCCTCCCTACTACTCCTACACCCTCCATCCTCTTGCACTCCTGTCTGTCCGTCGCATCAGTGAAGCAACGGTATACTGTCTATAAATATTTAAATTTCAAGTTTGCCAAAAGTTTTTTGCATGCATTACGATGATGTAGACGACGCAGGCAGCCTGGCAGCGTGGCAGCGTGGGTGGCAGCATGGGTTGTGGCGTGGAGAGGTAGAGATTGGGTTGTAGCGCAGTGGAGAGTCTGCGGCCAGGACAGCAGTCGTGCGTGGCTGCTGCTGTCTGGCCTGCCGGGGCGCCTCTTTCCATTCAGCTGGCTCACTTAGCCCTGCTTCTGTGCCATTATTTTTTCCTATACCCTGCCAGAGGGTATTATGACTAGGCTATGGCAAATAAGGAACCAATAATATGTACATATGCATGTAATTTCTTTATGTGTGTATAAATATATCGAACCCAAGAAGTTGCCAAAAACATAGCATACTTTTATGGGCACCCATTTTTTTTTCGTTTTTTTAAGCTCAAACAATTTCGCAAGGGTATTCCATGTTTCGGCTTTAGTTTCTCTCTTTCTTTTTTATTTGTTGGTGCGTTTTTTTTGTTGTTGTTTTATTTTTTTTGTGTTACGGCCTGGGTAAACTTTTTTGCAGCACTTGCAAGTGAAATGTTTGATTTTCAATGATTCAATAAATTATTTATATTTGCGTATGCCCAGCACCCGGCACCCAGGGCCACCCTAGAACTTGGGGTGCTGTGTGGCCTGTGCAGTGGTATGCGGTGGGGTGCAGCCGCCTCTCCCCTCGCGCCAGGGTGCCGGATGTCGATCTTCAATTAGCCGCCGCAGCTCTTTAAACTGTCTGCTGTCGACGCTGGCTGCAACGTTAACGGCGACGCTGGCTGGTTGTCTGGCACAGTTAAGTTGTTGGCAATAGCGACACATAGACAGAGAGAGAGAGAGACAGCGAAAGAGAGGGCGAAAGAGCGAGCTTTTTGGGCACATTTAAAAGCGATAAATCACGGTCTTTTTGGCAGGCGCAACAAGGAGCAGGGCGGCGGGGGAGAATGGAATGCCCATGCACCAGTGGCGTGCATTGCCAGCGCGATATCATTAACTGCCACAAACACACACCCACACACACACACACAGAGCACATTTATGCACTCTAATCTTACTATCTCTCTCTCTTTCTCTCTCTTTTCCTTTCTCTCTGTGTTACTTGATGCACCTCCGGCCCACTCTTTACAGCAATTGGCGCCTTTGGTCCAGAGTTTGTGGAGAGCATTTCCAATGTGTCCGTTGCCGTGGGCCGCGACGCCACCTTCACGTGTCACGTCCGCCACCTGGGCGGCTATCGGGTAAGTCACCAACATTGCACTTGAAAAAACTTAACAAAAAACTTGAACCCTGCATCCTGCTCCCTCCTCCACAGGTGGGCTGGCTGAAAGCCGATACCAAGGCCATCCAGGCCATACACGAGAATGTCATCACACACAATCCTCGTGTGACGGTCAGCCATTTGGATCAGAATACCTGGAATCTGCACATCAAGGCGGTGGCGGAGGAGGATCGCGGCGGCTACATGTGTCAATTGAACACGGATCCCATGAAGAGTCAGGTGGGAGGGGCAATCAAAGATCATATATGTATATTCCTCCATTAAAGTATTCTCTTTGTGGCACCTTCATAAATGTTTTGAGCAAACTTTTGTATGTACTTACTTGTGTCGTGTTTGTGTGTGTTTCGCTTGCGCTATTTTATGGCCATTGCTGTGTAGGGGATGTATGTAGTATACCCTGCTTATGTCAGGAATCTTTTGTTTTTGTAGCCTCTCTTTCTGTTTTGTTTTTGGTTTTTTGTTTCGCAATTTCCTTTCATGCGGCATTAAATGGTAAAGTAAAATGCGAATGCATTCAACTGTTGTCCTCTGCGTTCGCCTTGGCCTCTCCCACTCCCCCTGCTCCGCCAGTCTTTCTTTTCCATCTCGAAGACAGGCGCAAGAAGGAAGCAAAGAAAGCGCAGCAAATCGAAAGCGAAAACTATGCGGAATGGCCCACACCACCCCACACACACACAGGCACACATGGGGCACTGCTTCGTCTACTGCTTGTTTGGTAGATGGTTGGGTGGGGTGTGCTCTCTGTGTGTGTCCGCTCACACGTACACTCATGTGTCCAGCCAAGTGAAGTTTATGGTGCCAATAAAATGTATTTCATGCTTCCTTAATTTTTATTTGCACTTTTACGCTTTTCATAAGAATAACAACAACAGCAACAACGAGAAGAACACACAACAACGGACACAAGTACAGTGAGAACACGACAGAGATTCGACGGGTCAAAGTGCACTGTGTACATGTGTGTGTGTTTCTGTGTGCCCTGTAGTATATACTGGAGATTGTGCTGCTGCTCCTGTCTTAAACTATTTAACGCCATTCCATTCGCTTTACCTTTACCTTTAGCATTTGCTTGTTGCTGTTGCTTTTCGCCCTCGGCCTTTATTCGACTTTACTTTATTTCGAGGCAAGCTTTCCCCCGCTTATGCACGGTGGCCATTTCCCAGTCGCCATATAAAACACTTTACCATTACTTCTGCTTTATGGCCAACTTGCATAATCAGCAAATTTTCGCCACCTCTCTTGCTCACACTCTCTCTCTCTCGGTTTTGTCCCCTAGCAATTTGTGATAATTTAAGTAAGAGAAATAAAGTATTCTATTCACTTCAATCTCCACCATCCACTCACCACTATCCACTCTTCATACCATTTACTTCCGGTTTGTGTTAATGTTTTGTGTGTATTCTGTTTTCTGTTTCATTTGGCATTTGCAGATAGGCTTCCTGGATGTGGTCATACCGCCGGACTTTATCAGCGAGGACACTTCATCGGATGTGATTGTGCCGGAGGGCAGTTCGGTCCGCCTCACATGTCGGTGAGTAGTATGTACCGCCCTTACCCTTACCCTCTCCCCCTCCAGCACCACCACGCACTCACGTACGCACGCACTCCACATGCAATTCATCAAGACGCTGCCACAGAGGGTTGCATTTCGATAACATGTTGAAGTTTTTTAGCCTTCACTTTTCATTCAAGTCTCCATCCGCCATCTGCACCTCCCCCGCTCTCTGCAATGTGTGTGTAAGTCTCGCGTCTCAATCATTGCCGTGTAATAATGTCAGCAAATTAAGTGACACTTCATTTCTCTTGATTCCGCACTAATACACTCCCCTCCTAACTGCTAACTGCTGGCAGGCAGTCTACCCTAACCCCAGCAGCACAGCGGGTAGATTAGCTGCTTCAGAGAGCAGCAAAAAGATAAAAGACTAACGTTAGATCCCCGGCCAGTGTCTGGCTGGCTTAAGCACTTCCAAAGGGTATTAGGAAGCTGGCTAACAGTCTCTAATTTGTGTTGGTTATTTTCTAACTGCCATTGAGTGTGTGTGAGTGTGTGTGTGGGGCCAAGGAGTCAAAGCCAAAGCTTGGCTGTCTGCTGATTTATGAACTTGACCGCAACCACGAAGTGTTGCTCTCTTCCTTCTTTTTTTTTTTTTTTAACGATTTAACCGCAAAATGATGAAACGATGGCGATAAGCGCGTTCTCTCTCTCTCTCTCTCTGTGTGTGTGTGAGAGTGTGAAAAGCTATTAGAGAGAGCTTCTGTGCAGACCGTTTTTTGTTTTTTTGTTTGGTTTCATTTGCTGTTTTGTTACCCGTTCCGTTCCGTTTTTAATACCACTTAGTGCAAATCCCTTGAAATGAATTCAACTTTAGCTTTACGCACATTAAAAGCATTGCGTAAAAACTTAGCCAGACAATCAGGAATCAGGCTAAGGGTTATGTTGCGCTGCGAGCGATTGAGTAAGGGCGGAATGAGGCTGCCGGCATAATCTTCTTACCGTAAAATTAATAAAATAATAAAAATGAATGCCAAGTAATGTATTGAAGGTCAGGCAACTGCACATATGCACTGCTTTAAAAATCACACGGCACATTCGCACTGCTTTGAATAGCTGTAAATTAACTTAAAATATAAGCAGTTCTTGCCTCCGTTCAGTGTTCTGAATCCACAGTAAACTTCAAGCCCCAAAGTTCTGTGTGTTTCGACTATGTAAATTGCACTTAGTTTTTACTCAGAGATTTCAACTAAAGCTGTTGTTTCCCCCTCCCTCGCTACACCCCATGCCATGCACACACACACACATTCAATCAGGCTGCAAGGGTCTCCTGCCTGTCTCGGCATGACTAAACATGGCTAAGCAACTGCTAGTGACTGCTAACTGGTAGCCAGCCAGTCGCCATTGTGTTGGCCATGTGGGTGGCATAGTACCCCCACACCACACTGGTGTATGTGTGTATGTATGTTGGTTGATTTTCTTTTTAGCTATTTTGCATCTGTTTGCGGCATCATAAAAATTTACCACACCCGTGTCTGGTTCGCTGTTGAACAACTGCTGTCTTAACACGCATTTCACTCGCTCTCCCTCTCTCCCGCTGCCCGCAAAAACTCGACAAAACCACTCGCCCACGCCCACTCCTGCTACCATTCTTCAGCTTTCCTTCTCCCGTTCTCCATCTCTATCTCCTCTATCCATTGCACCACATACTTGAGCAGGACAGGAAAGACGGCGTCGTTGTCGTCATCTCGTAGTCGGGCGCCTGCTGGCTTCAAGCGGTCGCTGCTCTGCTTACCCTGCTGCACTGCTTGCTTTTGCCTGCCTCTGAGGTCTTTGAGCGAGAGAGAGAGTTTTGATACTCTTTGCAGAGAGCTATTATGTTTTTGGAGCAGGTTTTGTAATGCAGAAATAAAGGGAATTTATATATGTTTCCGATCAGCATTAGCAGACATATGGATATGGTAGTTTTTGAAGTTATTTGGCTGAAAGTTAACACAGACTTTGAGCACTGCTTGTCGCTGCAAGCAGTAAATAAGTGGAAGCTGTTTGACCCACTGAAACAAATAATTCCCTTTTAAATAATTGAAAAATCTGCCATTCAAATGTTTGTCTGCCAGGCAGGGTATTCAATGCTTCGATCACTCAATGCCCAGCCTCACTCACAATGGTTTCTCTTAGGTCTCTCTGGCTTCCCCATTTACCATCTATGTATGCTGTGGCGTCGTCATATTAAATTTAATAAGCCACTGAACTTGAATATTTTCCATTTACCATTTAGCATTTCCCATTTACCATTTACCGTTTGCCATTTCCCGCCATTACCATTGAGTGGGCGTGGCCATGGTATGGTATGGTTTATGGGCCTCACAGACAATTGTGTGTGTGGGTTTTTTTCTTCTATACTAATTTGTGCTATGTTCATTTTGGGATGTTTGCAGTGCCCGTGGCTATCCGGAACCGATTGTCACCTGGCGGCGTGAGGACGGCAACGAGATTGTGCTCAAGGACAATGTGGGCACCAAGACACTGGGTAAGTGATGCTGCTTCATAGCTGCTCTACATATCCCTCTGTGTGTGTGCTATTCAATTTGCCTCTTTTATTTTGCAGCGCCCTCGTTCCGCGGCGAAGTGCTGAAGCTGTCAAAGATCTCACGGAACGAGATGGGCTCGTATCTGTGCATCGCCTCCAATGGGGTGCCCCCATCGGTTTCAAAGCGCATCTCGCTTAGCATACACTGTAAGTACACAAAATGAACAATGCTATCTCTCTCTCTCTCTCTTTCTCCGCTTGCCCCTGTCAGTGTGTCTCTCTGTCTGCAGCAACGTTTCGTGTCCATCTCGATGCAGTGCGCCATTAATTAGAGAAGCTTGCGGTTGGTCAACTCTTTTCAGCTGCTCGCAGCACGTTGAGGTTGCATCATCAGTCAGCTCTCATCTACGCTCTGCTCTGCTCTGCTGTGCTGTGCTGTGGCGTTTATCTTGCGTTTAGCTCATACACTGAAAGAAATTTTATGCAGGCATTCAAACTAGACTTAACAGACTTAAGACTTAACAGTGCTGGCAATGAACCATTTAAGATGCAAAGAAAAATTCGAAAAAAAGGTTTCAGAAATTCCAAAAATTACACGGCGCAGCTTCAGACCCAAAGCTGAAGCCTGGCAACACCTTCAACTACATTTCTTTCAAGCATTTTTCCCCACATTGTAGTAGTTTCTGGCAGTGCACAAAGAGTCCATGCCGTCTGTGAAGATGCCCCGCAGCGAAGACAGACAGGAAGACAGAAGGAAGGTCCCAACACAGGCAAAAGGAGGCAAAAAAAAGGGGCAGAAGACAGAGAAGGCAAAACCTGGGGCAGCAATGGCTCTATGGCTCTATGGCTATATGCTCTATGTGCCGTGCTAACTCGATTGTCCTTGTTGTAATCCGTTTAAATCCTGTCACTGATACCGGGCATTACCTGCTACCAGCTATCCCTCTCCACCTCACTCTTCTTCCATCAGTTTTCTCTATTTTGTGTTGTTTCTGTGTATTATGTGTGTGTGTGTGTGTGTGTGGGGCAGGTGCTTTTTGGTGGGCCACAGCTTTTTTGTCAAACTGTCTGCAGCACGTGCTGCTGGCTGCCTCCGCTGCCTGACTCCTGACTCCTCTGCCATGTGGCAGTTCACTCAATCACCGAGGCAGCTGCAGACTGGGCAGGGGGTGTGGATGGAGGGTAGAGAGTTTGGAGTTCGTGGCATCCACTGCGTTTGTTTGCTCTACTCCGGCCCCCGTCACTCTGTCACTCCGCTTGTTTATTTTTCTTTTTCTTTTTTTTTTTAGCTCGTTTGCCACTGCAGCAAAAGCCTGTGCCCCCAACGCCCCACATATCCACTGGCAACTCTGCCACTGGTAAGGTGGCAAAATCACGCCTTTTAACATTTTGACATTGTGTTAATGTGGTCTTTAAGTGGCACTTGCTGCAGGGTATCGCTGGGGTGCGGGGTGGAAACTTAAACCCCCTGAATGAGGGATCGAATGGGATTGCAGCTACTTGAAGACTGCTAATTGATTGGAAGCTAAGGAAGAGATTTCTAGCCATGAAACTATAATATTTAATTGGATTTTCCATGAGTATTTCTTTACAATTAAAGGACACAAAGGATCCTAGCCTAATGCCCTTTGGGGTTAGAGTATTTGCCTTTGGCAAACTTCTGCACATAGCAGGACTACCCTTGGTGCAGTATATCGTTCCCCCACCACCTTTGGCCGACAGTAAACAGTCAGTGCTGGTTAACAGTTATCTGCAAGCAGCAGCTACTCCTCCCCCGCCCGCACCTAGTGAAACTTTTTGATCAACTCGAGAGTTGCGCGTCGCTTCTTTCACCTTCTGTCCATTCCCATTTGGTGGAACATTTCTCCTTCACTTTGTCCCCTCGTCTCAACCCCTCTTCCTCTTCCTTCGTGCTGCGTGTTTACTTTTCCTGTTGCCATTTCGCAACAACTTCCTTTGCAAATTGTTTGCGAAAGAGTTGCCACAACCCGTCCGCTCTGCCCCAAACCCCCGCCTGTTTCTTCACGGAAACTTTTGCGGAGTCAGTTGCAAGCGCAGATTGCCAGAGCTTCAACGGCGGTGGGGGCTGCTGCTGCAGTGTCGCTGACTGATAAAGCAAGCAGCTTGCCACGCGCCACATGCCGTATGCCGCATGCCGCATGCCACATTTGCCTCGACCCACTTCCGCTGCAAAATTCGCTTTCCGCTACCGCCTTATTAGGCGCTTCCCCTAGCTATGGCTACCCCTACCCTCTTTCCTGCTCCACTTTTGCTGAGATGCTTAATTAGTTGCACCTATGTATGGCGGCGGATGCATGCAGCATGTGGCAAACCGGCAGCCATAGAGCCGGCAACCATCTTAACCAGCAACGGAAATGCAAGCAGAATCCACTTCCTCTCAGCGTGCCTTTCCTTACCTTGCCTTACCTTGAGCCTGTCGTAGGATTGGTCACGCGGCACGTTCACCCACAGCCATCGCTGCAGCATAAATCGAACACACAAAATAAATGCTGAAAAATGAGAAAAAATCACGTACGTGTGGATGCCACAAACCCAAAAGCTGTAGCTGGCGATGCAGCCATGCAAAGCGTTGACGTTCTGGTGCTGCCACAAAGGTAGCTTGGATCATCTGCCACAAGCTAGAAGACACAGCAGGCAGTACACAGCGGTCAGAGGGCTGGAGAAAGTTCCCTCTTTGGCATCGACTTTCATTCACTGAAGAAAACCTTAGACTCATCTCTCTTCCTGCATTAACTTATTTCAAATCATACTCTAGTCACGCCCCTTAGCAACTCCAACGCCCATTGTGGCACATCAGATACATGTCCAGGGAATATTCTTAATATTTTCTTTGCTCTCTAGCCACAGGAATTGCAATACTTGGGCCCTTCTTTCTTTTGGGGGAAAATAGCTCCAAAAATAGCTGTGGAATGACCCCAAAAAAATAGCTGTGGATTTAAGCCATTTAAATACAGTGCGTTTCATGCAAAAGTAGCAGTGTCTCTCTTGCTTTCAAAGCAGAAAGTTGCCCCGCAGCAAAATGTTTCATTTTATTTGTGTATTTTGCCACCCGTATATACACTGCTGTAACGCACTGTATAGGCCATCTATCAAGAGCTTCAGCCCAGCCCACGCACCCGCCGCCTGAATGAGTTCCGAATTTTTGACACCTTCAACTCAAGCCCCTACCACTCTCTCCCACTCTCTCTCTTACTCCCCTCTATTGCTACTCCTGTTGCAACAATTGCCCAAGCAGGCTGTGGGGGGGGCAGGAGGCAGGAACTGGCAGTGTGTGTGTGTGCTGCATTGTAGATAGACGACGGCAGGCAGCTGACGACGTCATTAGTGCATATTTGTGGCTTTGTTTGCCACAAAACTCTGAGCGAGTCCGAACTCTGAAGCCCCAGCTCCAGCATCGACATTGGGCCAGGTCCAGGTCCTGGGACAGAGCCAACCCATAACCAGACCAAAGCCAGAGCCAGACCCCCCGACTGATGCAAAGGCAGGTAGGAACATGCTCAGAATAATCATTGCAAAATTTCAAATCGCCAAGCGAAAGTGCCGAGGGAACTCAATCCCCCGCATCCTATACCCCCAAAACCCTGTTCTCTCTCTGGGAGTTCCACAAAATTCACTGAGGATAGACCCAGAATGTGGCAGCAACTCCACTACATGTGTGTGTGGTGTGGTGTGTGTGTGTGTGGATTAAAGTAGAGGCAGTCAACCAGCACGTATGCCTGGTCAAGCTGCCAAAGCCTGCCAACATTTGTAGTATAACCCTCTCTATGCCCCCTGCACAGTGCGGCGAAAGACTTCCTCCCATGGGCAGAAGCTAAATGTCAGAGGGAGGAACCTATGTGGTGTGATGGTGGTGATCGGATCGGCAACAAAAATAGAAAGAATATCCCTAGATTCGTAGACTTCAAACTGCATTAGGGAATCAGCATTTGGGTATCAGTTTGTGGATCAGTTTGGGTATCAGTTTGGGGATCAGTTTTGGGTATCAGTTTGGGGATCAGTTTGGGGATCATTTGGGCATCAGTTTGGGGATCAGTTTGGATCAGTTTCGGTATCAGTTTGGGCATCAGTTTGGATATCAGTTTGTTTAGGGAATCAGTTTGAGTATCATTTGGGGATCATTTAGGGAATCAGTTTGTGGATCGTTTTGGTATCAGTTTGGGCATCAATTTGTGGATCGTTTGGGCATCAGTTTGGGTATCAGCTTGGGCATCAGTTTCGGTATCAGTTTGTGTATCAGTTTGGGCATCAGTTTGGGTATCATTTGGGGATCAGTTTGGGGATCGTTTAGGGAATCATTTTGGGTATCAGTTTGTGGATCAGCTTGGGTATCAGTTCGGGATCATTTCGGGATCATTTAGGGTAAGAGTTTGGGTATCAGTTAGGCTAACAATTTGGGAATCAGTTTAGGTATCAGTTTGGTTATCAGTTTGTGGATCAGTTAGGCTATCAGCTTGGGTATCATTTGCGGATCATTTGGGAATCATTTAGGGAATCAGTTTGGGCATCAGTTTGGATATCAGTTTGTTTAGGGAATCAGTTTGAGTATCATTTGGGGATCATTTAGGGAATCAGTTTGTGGATCGTTTTGGTATCAGTTTGGGCATCAATTTGTGGATCGTTTGGGCATCAGTTTGGGTATCAGCTTGGGCATCAGTTTCGGTATCAGTTTGTGTATCAGTTTGGGCATCAGTTTGGGTATCATTTGGGGATCATTTAGGGATCTTTTGCGGATCATTTGGGTATCATTTAGGGAATCAGTTTGGGCATCAGTTTGAGGGCTACCCCAAACAAAAATTGTTAAGGAATTTCCCTACTCAGAGCAAAGCAGAACCGAGCAGACCAGACCAGAGCAGAGCAGAGCTGAATTTAAGTTATTAAACCCAGCCCAGACCTAACCACCAGAAGCGATAGATAGTTGATGGATAAGACAGAACGCACTCGGCCATGGAAATCAATTAAAATCGTTCCAACTTGCAAAACTCTCCACACACACCAGACACACACACACACATATACGTATAGGCTGTATGCCACACGAACACACACACGTAGAGTCGCCTCGGCCTCGGCCTCGGTCTGTGTGTGTGCGTGTGTGTATGTGGAAGTTTCATTGTTGGAGCTGCAATCAACTATCAATGCACATGGCCACAAATGTCTCAACATGGCTAGAAAAGGGAGCAGCACTCGATAGCTACAAAGAGGTAGAGAAAGACAGAGAGAGAGAGAGAGAGAGAGTGTGAGCCAAAGAGGGAAAGAAAGAGAGGGGATGGCGAGTCGCCTTGCCTTCCAGATAGACGGAGACAATATTGCAATCTGTAAGCTGCTGCCCAGCATGTGAATGCTGCGTTAGAGGATGGGTTTTAGGGGTTTAAGGGGTTAAGGGGGAGTAACTTGCGTTCTGGGGCAGCTTTTGGCAGGTTTTACAAAACCACCAATTTTGGTTATAGCCAGCTGAATGCCTCCTCCCCTGCACTTCTCTGTCTCGAGGTCTCTGTGTCTCTCTCTCTCTCTCTATCTATGCTGTTCTATGGCTCTTACACCTGCCAGAGAGAGAGAGAGAGGGTGAGAGCGGGTAGGGTAGGGGAGCTGGCCTAAGTGACAATAAATACGAAAGTTGGGCCATTGGCAAAAGAGTTGTCAATTCACTGTCTGACGCTGCCTGAACTGCATTCTGATGAGCTCCCAGCAGGAGCTGGAGAAGCGGCATTAGAGAGTCCCAGCCCAGCGCAGTCCAGCCCCAGCCCCAGCCACACACCATCAAATTATGCTACACTCAATTGGCCCTCAAGTTCGCTGGCTCTACCCCAGGGGGGGCAAAGTCGTTGCAGTTTTACTTCGACTATAATGGTGCACAAATTGAACTTTCAGTTGTGGAAGAGAATATTCAAACTGGGTATAACCGAACATTAACATGATGCTCAGAGCGAGAAGAGAGCTCTTTTTTTTTCTACTAGATCTTCAATACTGATCGGTTGAAACTTCTGTCCTGAGTCTTTCTTTGAAACTCTACCTTTAAAGTAAAGCAAGTCACAGACATGGAGCAGTTCAAAGGAGTTTACAGCTGGCTAAAGCCGAGCTAAGTCCATGGATTACTCTCCTATTCACACCAACCCATAGATCAAAATCTGTCATAACTTCATGTAAAAAGAAGCCAAAATATACATCCAAAATATTCAGGCTAAATTCTTCCAAATAGATTTTAGGCAGCTTAAAACCAACTCTCCATGGACACCATATTTTGAATAATATTCCTTACGAATTCCCACATTTTTCTGATTGCCGTAACCCTTTCCATGATCTTCCGTTTCTCGTTCGCTCTTCAGTTTTCATTTGTTTCCCATTAGATCACCTGCATTTCTGCTCGGGCTGGGAATATTTGTATATACTTTCTTTTTTGTAGCCATCTTGCTAACTTTGTTTTAATGCCACACCATGTGGCAAGCTGACTTGTGTCGTTTTTGTCGTTGCAGTTCATCCAGTCATCCAAGTACCAAATCAATTAGTCGGCGCACCACTTGGCACTGATGTTCAAATCGAGTGTCACGTTGAGGCCTCGCCCAAATCAATTAACTACTGGATTAAGGACACGGGTAAGTCTCTCTCTCCGTGTGTGTGTGCATGTCCTGTGTGCACTGCGCACACACATGTCCCTCCACTCCCTTTGCTGTCTGCATATCCATATGCACACTCGTATGTCCGATGGATACATACATCTATGCAGATGTCGGGCCCAGGACGAACGCATCATTACTTCAACATCGAATCGAATCGAATCGTTTGGCATTGTCATTAGTCAGTTGTCAGATTGTGGCACGTTCGTCCGTTCAGATTCCAGGTGGCGGTCGTTCGGTCAGTCGCCCTGCCACTGCACACTGCCCAGTGGCCACTGGCCACTGCAATGGGCTAGGTTTTTGGGCCCCCCTCAAAAATGTCAAATCTCTTTTGGGTTTATTTTTTATTTGCTTTCAGTGCTTAGAGTTCAGTCATTAGATACAGCAACGAAACGAATTGAAAGCCTAAAAAAAACCCGAAAAAAGCACTAGAAGAAAAAATAAAACAAGAAAGAACGTACGGAGTCGCTGTAAACGCGACTCTACTTTTATACCCGTACTCAGTCAGTACACATGTGATTTATGTGGAATTTTCAGATGTTGTATAAGTTTTTTACATTTTACATTTAACATTTGCTTGCTGCATCCGTTATCTACATCTAAATCAGTTCTCACAACAACACACGTACACCGCATGAGGCAGCATGTTTGAGCGTGAGTGTGCGTGTGAGAGAATCTGTAGCGACAATCATCCCCATAATTGACTTACGCTGCAAGAGGAGGTGGGGAATTGCTGCTGAAATACCCAAGCAGACCCAAGCAACCGGAAGTGCAATACCAATTCCAATATGTTCCAATATATTTTCCGATCACAGTCAAGAAATCGCGTAACTATCACACCAATTATTCACTGCACAACTGGGGAAGACAAACAAATAAACAAGAGATACATTTCTTTCACTTATTCTTCTCTGATTCTTTACATTGTTGATCACACACACACACACACACAGGTGAGATGATTGTCACCTCTGGCAAGTATCATGTGCAGGAGACCTCACAGTCCATGTACGAGACGAAGATGTCGATGATTGTGCGCAAATTTCAGAAGGATGATGTTGGCTCCTATCGCTGCATCGCGAAGAACTCCCTTGGCGAGGTCGACAGCAGCATTCGTTTGTATGGTAGGTTGTTACCTATCCCACTTTTTCCCTACCCCCTCGTCGCACAGTCGATGGGGGCCATAAAACCTATAGACATGCCCCGTATCTGGGGGTAGTGTGGGGTTCATATATTCGCACCTTTGTTTCAATTACATTTTCTGGTTTGTTTTTTGTTTTTTTCTCTCTCGTTTCATTCGTTCTCTCCTTCAGAAATCCCCGGTCCGAATCGTAATAAAAATCCCTTGAACGGAAAGGGCAACGTCGGAGGCGGCGGCGGTGGCGGTGGTGGCGGCGGCTTGGATGCGGATGCCAATGACATTTTAAAACAGAAACAACAAGTCAAAGTCACATACCAGCCGGACGATGAGGAGCTGCAGTACGGTTCCGCCGAGGATTTCGATGGCGACGGTGAGGGCGGCCTGACGCCGTTATCGCCTCACGTTTACTACACCAGCGGCAATAAACCGCCCACACATAAGCCTGGCAACTCTGGCGGCATCGGCGGCGGCGGCGGTGGCAATCAGCATCAGCATCAACATCAGCAGCACCACCATCATCATCATCACCAGCAGCAGCAGCATAACGGTGGAGCAGCAGGAGGAGGTGGGGCTGGTGCTGGTGCTGGAGGTGCATCAGGAGGCGGAGATCTAGGCATCACACGTAAGCCGCCTCCCTATTACGGCGGCGGCGGCATCGGCGGCAATACAGAGGTGCGCGGCCCCATCGACAACAACAACAATGAAATGAGCTCCGGCGGTGCCGGTGTTCGCGGCTTCCGCATACCCATCAGCTGGCTGTGCCACCATCAGGAGGCATGGAGGCATCCACATTGGTGGCACTGTCGACAGCCGCTCTTAATGGGTTTGTCGGCCGTGTCCGGCTTACTACTCACACTCTGCCTCTTATAATACCCAGTCTAACGGACTTGAACACACACACACACACTGCACTGCCCCCACACACACACAGACACACTGCTCCCCCAACTGCCCACTGACATACGCGAACAGAGACAAATACTCGTACTCGTACTCGTACATATGTATGTTGTAGTAGCAAATGTTAAATTGTTTATAACAAAAAAAACACACACACACACTGACATGTAAGAGGGTAGAGAGGGTCAGTGGGTAGAGGGAGAGAGGGTTAGAGGAAGAGCGACAGAGGGTAGAGAGTCAGAGGGTAGAGGGCGAACGCTACTGACAGATAAATATAAAAATATTTATATATATTTAGAGAATGGATTATTAATATAATAATTAACATTAACAGTGCTCCGTAATACTCCACCCACAGCCAGTAATGCCCGTGTTAGTTTACTGTACTTTGCGTTGCCCTACTGTACTCCCGGGTTACTCCTTTCAAGCTACAATCTAGCTACAATCAGGCTACATATTCAAGCTACAATCTAGCTACAATCAGGCTACAAAAAAAACATTGCCATAAGCGAATGGCTACCATTGAATTTTTTGTAATTTTTTTAAAGTTTTTTTTGATTTTTATTTACTCTTTGATTTCTCATTAAACTTACACCCAATTTATTCTATACCTACCCCTATCTACCCCTATACCTTTGTTACACCCAGAAATTCCCCTGCAATTTCCGAAACACATTCAAATAACTTTCCAAAAAGGTCAATTAATATCACAAACCCAAAAACAGAATTACAGAATTAAAAAAAAGGAATACAAGAGAAAAAAAAACAACTTTTGATTTGTAAGCAAATTCTTTTTGTTTTGCTGCTTTTGCCTTATTTATTTGTTTCTTTCTTTTGCAGACATTTTTTGTGTTCATTTGTTAAGTTTGATTGACATTCCATCAGGCACAGAAGGAGACATTTTTTTGAAGCAGAGAGCAATTTCTTTAGGCGGGGAGAATGTGAAATGGGAAATGGAATGCTGGAGAAGGGTACAATAAAATAGATGAAGCATTCGACAGGGTCTCAAGAAGGGTATGATAACAGGAAGTTTCATTAGAGGGAGTCTACCGGGGGGAGTTATTAAGAAGAAGATACATTTGAGAGTGTCTGCAGAAGGAGTTATTAACAGGATGATACATTTGAGAGGGTCTTCAGGGGGGGTTATCAATAGGAAGATACATTTGAGAGGGTTTTTATGAGGAGTTATTAACAGGAAGATACATTCTAGAGGTTATCCAGACGGAGTACCTAACAGAAAGCTTCATTGGAGAGTGTCTCCAGAAGGAGTTATCAACAGGAAGATACAAAATAAAAGGTATCCAGTAGGACTTATCAACAGGAAGCTTCATTGAAGAGTGTCTTCCGGGGGAGTTATTAACAGAAAGCTTCATTGGAGAGTATCTCCCGGGGGAAGTACCTAATAGAAACCTTCATTGTACAGGTTATCCAGGTAAAGAGTTTCCTAACAGAAAACTTCATTTTAGAGTGCCTCCAGTAGGAGTTACTATCCCAAAGAGTCTTAATGGAAATCTTTCGATGTAAACCCTAAGATTAAAGCCCACCCTAAAGCATTGGGAATTCTCTCACATAAACCCTTTAAACCTTCGTGAATCCAACATATGGACACATTTTCCATGTTTTATTTGATTTAATCTTAATCCACTTTTAGTGGATTTAATAATTGTGTGGCTCCCTTCATTTGTCTCTCCGTATCCGTCTCCTACTTCTGCTGCTCCTGCTGCTTGCAAGTTGCTGTGAAATAATTAAATTTCGCATGTTTATGCAAATTATTTTGCACACACTGTTAACCCCTTAAGCCCCTTAAGCCAGTGCCTCCCCTCACACCAGGCCACAGCTTTTAACCCTATGCAGCAGCCAACCCCCAACACCTACCTACCCCTACACCCACTGCTCTTACACCACTGAGCCACTATATTTCTCTTTTTTTTCTCTTTATTTTTTGTTTGTGGCTCTTGCTCTGAAGCTCAGGCAACATCTTTAGCCAGTTCTTAGTCTTGTCTTTGCAGCTGTGTGTGTGTTCCGAGTGTGCGTGTGTGTGCTAGTATGTGTGTGTTGCAGCTGTGCAGTGCCAGAGGCAGTGGGTGGGGGCACAAGTTGTGGACACACAGATATACTCGCATCTGCTGTCAGTTTTGTTGGTTGCATTTTGCTTTTGATGAATTACTTGCATGTCAGTTAACCACACACATATACATACATATGTACATATATACACACATACATATATATATATATATATATATGCATACGTATGTGTGTATGCTTGGGCCACTTTTTAATGAAATGAAAACTTTTTGGCAAAGTGAATTTCATTGTAAGCAACAGCAGCAGCAGCAGCAGCAGAACTCCTCCCCACTCGGTGCCCCCTGCCACCATCCAAAACTCCACAACTCTCTCCCGCTCTCCCACTCCAAGAACTTGCAGCTAAAGAAAAAAGCACTGCTTCTTCCACTGCTTCTTCTACTGCTTCTTCCACTGCTCCAGCAAATATACAAAACCGCCAAAAACTGCCACTGATGATGATAATAAGACGCTGACAACCGCAGCAGCAGCAGCAACAACCCAAAGGAACATGTCAGCGGCAACATGCAGGAACTGCTAGGGTAGGGGGGCCAGCTGGGCTGGGTTGGGTGGTTGCCACGTTGACACAAGTGTTTCAAATTACACAGACGACGACAACAAAGAAGGGAAGCCAACAACAACAACAGCCAAGTGGCCCATGGAACTAGTGAAGCGCTAGCATCAATTTTATTATTTTTATTATTGTTGTTGTTATCGTTGGTGTAACTTATGGTGTTGGTGTAGTTGTTGGTGTACTACTCATTGTTGCTGCTACTGCTGCTGCTCTTTCTTTTGCTGCTACTCCAATCGCTGCTGCTGTCTGCCATTGATAACGATGGTAATGTTGCTGTTGTTGGTGTATCGTTGGTGTATCGTGTCGTTGGTGTATCATGCTTCAAATATCTGAAATATGACTGAATAATGTGACTACCACTTAGCCAAATCTTTTGCTAAACGAATTTGTATCCCAATTCCAAGTTGAAGCTGTTCTAAGATGGAAGATCAGAGGAGGATCCTTTGATCAATTTGATTCAGATTGCATATCGGCAGTTGGTTGATAAGCTAACACTTATGGGACAGCCATTATGTGGACTACTTTGTTATGCAGTTTTCAGTTTGATGCCACATGGATTGCTCTTTGCCCCAAAGGGCCTCCTTACACTGTACTCTCATTGAAGATGTTGCTGCTGTTGTTGTGGCAACTTCTATTGCTGTTGCTGGTTACTGCATTTTGGGGACTTTGATGCCCTGCAGGGCCACTGCACTCTGTGGCCATATCTACTGTAGTTGTAGTTATAGTTGCTGCTGCTCTTTCTATGCTCTTCTGTTGCTGCCACTTGGCTGACTGTTAACTCGCGGCTCTTTTGTATGCCACTACGTTGTTCCCATTGTTGTATGCCGTGAATATCACAACAAATATGCCGCACACACACACACACAAATAGACACTGAAATGTATGCCCCATAAAGGGGCATGTGTGTATTAGTACTTATGATTGTTATGGAGCCGCGTTTCGAGTTGTTTTTTTGGGCAGGGGAGTGAGTGGGCTTTCAGGCGACACTTGTAATCAAGTTTCGAGAGCAGCATGCCACGAGGCATGCCACGAGTATCCAGCCCAGTGCGTGTTGTGCCATGTTGTGCGGGTAAGCGACTGGCAAAAAGGAGTTTCATTCTCTCTCTCTCTACTGTGGCAAGTGTGGGGGGGTGGGACGACCGCTTAATTGCTCTATTTGATGCTTTCAAATTGTATTTTAATTTCACATTCCCCTGCCTTTTATATCATTCTTGTTGTGTTGTATTCTGTGTGCCTGCTGTCTTTAAGTTGCTTTTGTTTTCGGCTTAAAAAAAAAGGAGAACATGAGCAGAAGGAGTTGGGCGAGTGGGTAAAAAGGTTCTTAATGAAGATCCTCTGCTTTTCACACTCTTTCCACAAATACTTACCATTTAGTGGGTAGATTAAGTAGAAGGAATTAAGATTTAATTAATGTGATTTGCACTTCATATAGAAAAGGCATCTAGAGCGGGATATATGACTCTATCGATTACTTTAAGCGGTTTATATTTTTGCTGTCTTATTGTTGGTTTCCTCTACCTCCTGGAGCGCTTTCTTTTTAGAACTTTCTTTGACTTTTTCGGGCACTTTATAGACATTTTATGGATAGGATTTCTTTCCTCATTCAATAGTTTTTTTAAGCTATTCTAGGGCTTGTTACTTTTCGAAGTTGAAAATGATTTCTATGGCCAAAATGTAGTTGGATCTCTTAGACCTATTTGCACTCTCTTTGATTGAGTCTCCCAGAGGTTTTGGTTGAGACTGCCAGAGACTTTGTTTGAGACTCCCAGAGACTTTGATTGAGACTTTTTTCAATGTGATTCTTCTCACATTTCTCCCCCTGAATAGATTTTCTATCTATTGGCATATTAATACCCCTAAGTTGGATATTTTTCCTTGATTCTTTTTCATTCATTTCAATTGTCTTTCCTGTCAATATTTCTCATAGTTTCTTCTCTAGAAGCAAGATTCTCTGGCTAGTTTCTTCTCTTCTGAGTTAAAGAGCATCTTCTGGCTAGCTTGAGCCTCTGAGCTTCTGAGCTTGCCTTCTGCTGCTGCTTCCAGCCATCTTCCTCCTACTACTCCTCCTCGACTTCCTACAACATCTTTTGAGCGATTCTTTTTGCTTTAACGCTTTTTTGTTGCCTTTCTTTTTGGTTTTTCTTTTTTTTTTGTTGGTGTAGTATGTTCCAGTGCCGCTTTCTGTGTGTTATGCAGTGTGGTGGCAAAACTTGTATCTATTTAAATTTTGTGTGTGGCAACATGTTTATTTTATAACCTCAAGGCAGGCCCTGAAACGGTGGGTGTGGTTGGGGGTGTGGGGTGTGCTGGCAGTGGATGCTTCATGTTTGACGGAAGTTTAATTGAATACACCGCTTACTGCTCTGCTGGAGAGGGAGTTGGTGTGGGTGTGGCTGGGGAGGATGTTGAATGTTGGTGATGCTGCTGCATGGTACTTGTGTGCGTGTGTTGGCCGCAAAACATTTGCCGCATGTAGTGCTGTTCGAGGAGGGGGGCAGTGAAGCAGATGCAAGAGGCAGCGGTGTGAGCAGCGGCGGGGGGAACAGGGAAAGCTCGCTAAAAACAAATGGCAATCAAGTTGAATTGTTACACACACAGAAAGAGACAGACAGACAGGCAGACGGACAGAGAAAGAGAGAGAGAGACAGACAGACAGACTGACAGAAAGAGAGACAGAAAGAGACAGAGACAGACAGAGTAGTGTAGAGTGGTAAAGGGAGACATCCCAGCCCCTGGCAGAAATTTACTCAACTTTTTTGATTTAATAATGAAATGAGTGTGCAATATGTGTGTGTGTGTGTGTGCTTGAGTGTGTGTTGTGTATATGTGTGTGCATCCATGTAAATGGCTTCGCTTTGTAATGTCTCAATGGCTGACAAGCAACAGCTGCTCCACAGAGCCCCCAAAAACACAGCCCCCCAAACACAGCCAATGTGCTTCTGCTTCTGGCTTGCAGCAGTAATCTTTTCATCAGTGGATGACTGCCAGCAAAATAAAATTAAACAAATACAAGATAACAAGCCACTACAGAACAACAGACACTAGTTTAGAGAAGCTCAGAGCAGCAGCAGAGCAGCAGTTCAGCTCAGAGCAGAATCAGTAGCAAAACCCAAAATTCAATTACAGCTGCTTCAGGTTGTTGCACGTCCACTGTGTGTGTGTGTGTGTGTGTGCCACTTGAGAATGCAGCAGCCCAGCCGAAGGACACTTGACACTGGACCGAGTGTCTCGACACCCCGACCCCAAAAATATGACCCCTGAAGCAGCGGAGGGGACCCCTTGGATCTGAATGGCTGAATGTAGCCTCCTGCTGCATCATGCCTTGCCACATGCTTGAATTGATTTAATTGAAATTTTATTTGGATTCATCTCGAGCTTGAGCTTGTGTGCTTGTGTGTGCTTGCATTTTGCCATTGTGCAACAGTTGTCTGGTATGAGGATTGGGGGGTAGTAGGTAGGTAGGACAGCCTTTGACACTGTCTCATTGTTCATTTGTTGCAATTTTAATTAAGAGCTGGCCTCTCTTTCACTCTGTCTACACCACTAGCTCTGCCTGTGTGCATGCGTGTGTGTGTGTGTGTGTGCTGCAATTATATAATAACAATAAAATCAAATCTAGCCACAAAACAAGCAACCCAAAAACCAAACATCTAACAAACTATCTACATGCTAGCCATGCCCCTTCCCATGACATCCCCCCATATACATACACACATAGTTATATACACGGATAAATACATATACATATATAAAGTGTTTTTGTTTGTGTTCCTGTATAAAGCGTATGATACTCGTAGTAATCCAGGGTAAAGAAATCAACTGGCAAGAATATTTGTAAAAAACAAAAAAAGAAAACAAAACAACAAAAAAACTGATGAGAAAAATATATAATAATAAATATAAACAGACATAAATATAGTACATACATTATATACATACATACATGCTATATATAACTACATATAGTAATTGGAATCCATTGAAGGTTGTTCATATGCTAAGCGATCGCTTGATAGTTTGTACTAATCATTCACAAAACCCAAAAGCCCCAAAGCCAAACTCCAAGCCAAAGCCCAATCAAATGCCCAAGCCAAAGCCTAAGCCAAATCCATCACAAACCGAATCCAAACTCCAAGCTTAAAGCCAAGCCAAACCCCAGGCCAAACTCCAAGCCAAACACCAAGCCAAACACCAAGCCAAAGCCCAAGTCAAACCCCAAGCCAAAACCCAAGTCAAAACCCAAGCCAAAGCCCAAGCCAAGGCCCAAGCCAAAACCCAAGCCAAACTCCAAGCCAAACTTCAAGCCAAACCCCAAGCCAAACCACAAGCCAAACTCCTAGAAAAAACCCAAGCCAAACCACAAGCTAAAATCCAAGCAAAAACCCAAGCCAAAACCCAAGCCAAGGCCCAAGCCAAAACCCAATCCAAACTCCAAGCCAAACCCCAAGCCAAATCCCAAGCAAAAACTCAAGCCAAAACCCAAGCCAAACCCCAAGCCAAACTCCAAGCCTAGCCGAAGGCCAAATCCCAAGCCAAACCACAAGTCAAAACCCAACCCAAAATCCAATTCAAATTCCAAATCCCAACATAAATCTCTAATCCAATCCTCAGTGTCTCTATATGGTACTGGTACTTATATCAACAACAACAACAAAAATGGGTATAAAAACTTAAAAAAATCAACAATAATATTATGTGCCATTATTAGCAGACACTAAAAGCTGATCGATCAGTTATTACAACAACAAAAACAACACACATAAAGTTATAGTAAATTCTTCATACGAGTATATAGAAAATTTGTGTATGTTTACTTTAAGCATTCCGAAAGCAGCAAAGAAAATATTTTGTTTAGTGTGTGACATTCTGTATATATATAGTTTTGTTGAAGATTTAATCTACATATATATATATAGGATTATATAATATAACGATACGTGTAGCATGCGGTGTATGTAAGGATGTAAGGATGGATGTAACTACTACGTTGCTTTTTTGTTGCTACCAGTTTGTCTTTAGTGTAAGAATTGTATATAAAATAAGGTTCATTAGAGGGCGCGCATCGAAGCATAAATCCAAAATTGTATATAGCCAATGAAGTAATGTTTTCATTTATAGTTAAATTATCGATACAATATCGTTGCATTTCTCGATCAAAATAATGATAAACAATAACAAAGAAAAAGTGTATGAAGACCGGAGGATCTACGAAAGATTCTTTGGATCTTACAAAAAAAAAAAAAACAGTTGAAACCCAAAAAAAAAAAAAAAAAAAAAAAAAAAAAACAAACTGAAGCTTAATCAAAGTTCTCGATAATCCCAGAAAAACATACATACATACTATATATCTACGAGTATATATATATACATATATATAACAGCATAAATCGTATAAAGTATAACTTATACAACATATAACCATACATACATATATGTATATGTAATATGTAATGTAATAACGAATATACATATATGTATACATACATACAACCAACCACAAAGGAAATTATATATATATATATTATATATATATATATGCGAGTATATATGTATGGTAAACGAAACAAATTCTACAAATAAAGGACAAAAATATATTTATTAAAATTAATCAGAAAGTTTAAATTGGGTGGGTAAAGGGTGGAGAGAGGGGTGGTGTGGGAGGGATATATATTTCGCACAAGTCAAAGTTTGAATCGAGAGTTGTAAAAGCAAAAATCTGCATATGCCAAAGGAATGGCAAAAGGGGGAGGCTGGTACTGAGGCTGGGGTTGAGGCTGGCACTGAGGCTGGGGTTGAGGCTGGGGTTGAGGCTGGGGTTGAGGCTGGGGTTGAGGCTGGCACTGAGGCTGGAGGCTGGAGCTGGAGCTGCAACTGAGGCTGGCACTGAGGCTGGAGCTGGGACTGGGACGACGACTGAGGCTGGAGGCTGGGACTGGGACTAAGGCTGCGACTGAGGCTGAAACTGGAACTGCGACTGCGACTGTTCTCTGTTTTTTGGTGGGGCATACAACAGACAAGACAACAAGTCCAAGCAGCTGCACCAGCAGCAACAAACCAAAATTTCCCAAACTCTCTCTCTCCCCCTCTCTCTCTCTCTCTGTATCTCTCATGAGCTGCATCTCTCACTCAGAGGCCGGATATCCGTTTCTGCGCCAAAAGCGGAAGTTGTTGTGAAAATAACACAGCAAATAACTTTTGCCACCGCAATGAGCACTGAGCTGCACCGGCCCTGCCCTCGCACGCCCACAGCCCACAACCCACACCCCACTGCCAGCCGCTCCCACTACTCTATACCTCTATACCCTATGCGAGTATCCTTGCTTCATTCAGAAACTACTACGAAACACACACAAAGAGCGAGGATGACATTTATCGCAAATTACGTAATAATACTGGGGGTGGGGCCAGGGGGGAAAATAAACACGACACTGATGCCTGTCAGCCTTTCAGTGGCGCTAAGCCACTTTCCCACTTGTCGTCAACTCTTTCCCATTTTTTGCTCTTTTTAAACTGAAAGCAAAAGAGGAACGATGAGGAGGAGGAGCAATGAGAAATGCAGAATGAAAGCAGCTAAAATAATTCGAAAAGGAAAAGCTAAAGGAAAAGCTGAATGAAAACTGCAATTCGACACCTCAAAGTAGAAGAAGTATATCAAAATTCCTACAGCTAAAGCAAAAATTCCTCTTTAAAGACACACAAAGGAGCACACCTCGCAACTCGATAAGTAAATTTTCTAATCATATTTTAAATACTTTCAGTTTCAATCAGTGGCGGTGGCAGCCACACCACACCTCACACCACACCACCCACTAACCCACCCACAACCCGCAGTGCCGTCTCCTTTGCTTTCCTTTCGCGACCCTTGACAGCCGTTACGAAGCTCAATGGGGCATGACCGACCGCAGCCGTTGGCCAGAATCAAAATGAAACAGAAATTATGCGAGAAGCGGCTCAAAGCGGGCGCAAAGAGACACACCGGGCAAAGGGTTGAAGTTAGCCGCTGAAGCCTGAAACGTCTTCGCTATCAAGAATTGACTTTTAATGAAAACAATTGAAAATTCTCGGTGTCTGTGCCACAGCCACGGGGCATCTACAGCAGCCGCGGAGTCTTCCTTCCCTGCCTCCACAGGCCTTCACTGGCCTAACTGCTCAACTGCTGACTGCGGTTATTAATTTCAATTAAAGCATTTAACCAGGGGTGGCCAAGAAAATCAGCAATATGCCAACACCCCCCCCCACTCCGCCCACACACTCCACACTCCACACTTTTGGGGCTTCTGTTTACACAGCCCTGCCCGAAAGCCCTGCCTCCAGTCTCTACGCCTTTGGCCTTACACATTAATTAGGCCGACGAAATTTTAGGAGTGAAATTTAACCGTTAAATAGGTGCCCCAAAAGGTGCCACACAGTCGGGAATCGTTTGACAGAAAGTGTTTAGAGAACTCAAGTTATCAAAGCCAGAGAGAGAGAGAGAGAGGGAGAGAGAGCTGAGATTTTCAGCTGGCCTGATAATATCTTATTTCACAAAATCATCAAATTAACCAGTCAACGGCAGAATGCAATGCCAGAGCGCATTTAAAGTCCGCAAAATGAACAAACAAACAAATTTCACATGGAAAGGAGTCTCTTTCGCCAGCTACTACTCCAACCCCGCTGGGAAGCAGCTTGTTTAAGCTGCAGACGGCAACGGCAACTGGCTCCGGAATACGACGGCAGCGATAAGAGAGTCTGGTCTGGAATGTGCCTGGCCTGGGTCTGGACTGGGTCTGGGTCTGGACTGAGTCTGAAGCTGTTCTCCCGGAGTCACAGTCAGAGTTTGGGGGGCTGCTGTGGACTGGGTATTGTGTACAGAGCACACTATGTAGAGGGCCAATGGATTGTCGGGGTCACCACTCGTTGGTTTCTATTTCAATTTCTATTTTCAGTGCTTGTCAAAGTGAAGTGTGAAGGATAACAATAAAGGAGGACTTTCGATGTGTTACGAGGCCATTAATACCCTTGCAAATCGCTTGGCTTTACACTCAGCTATATCATATAGTACTCCGATAGTTTCGATATAGTACCACATGAGCTGCAGATAGAATTATAGCTAACTCTGTACATCTGAATCTCGAACAATAACGAAAACAAAAATAACACAGCAACCCATGCGAGCAACGTAAAAAATAATTTAAAAAATATATACAAATAATTGGTTTCGAAAATCAAGTTCAAATAATTCATAAGCAACTTCTCTTACCTTTTGGTTGCCTGGCAGCACACCCAGCACCCACACCACACCACACACACACCCTTCCACATGCGAAGCACGCGCTGGGCAACCGTTTTATCGATACGATTTCGTTATATTGAAGAACTCTGCGGACAGCAGAGCCGAGCAGAACAGGCCAAGTCGGCACCGCGGAAGAGACGTCTCAGGTGAACAAGCAGAAGCAGAAGAAACAGCAAAATGGTAAGTGTTTTGGTAAACCAAATCTTTTAATTTCGCGTATTGCCGATAAAGCAGTTCAATCAAGAGAATGCGGTAAAAGAAAGCAGTGCAGTAGAAATATAAACAACAACAGCTGCAAGCTGACTATTATTCCATTTGGACAACAAATGCAATGGACATAGGGAAATGTAAACAATCAGTACGAAGGGAGCGTATCTTTCTCTCTGTTCTTTCTAACAGCCAACAAAAGGATCAGCAACATAACTAAATCTCAGTAGCAAGCAAATGGTCAAACAGTTTTCATCTGCTTTGCTTTCCTCGCGAGAGCAAGCAGTTCTGAATACCATTCCACTGCTTGTGCCCATTATGGCGTCTGTGATAAGGCCATCGACGATGGGGGGAGCTCCTTTCAGTTTCAGTTTCGCTGCTGCTTCTGCAGCGCATTCAATTTTTCATGCCACGCCAGGCTGTTGCTGCTGACGCAGACACATACAAAATGCATGCTGTATATGTATGTATGTATGTATTTGTGGGTGTGTATTTATTACAGCCCACAGTCCGCGAAGCCGGCCCCAGCCGCCGTTGCGTCTCAGTTGAATCTCAGTTCAGGCAGGCAGGCCCTGGCCCTGGCCCCGACCCTCGCAACCCACCAGCTTGCACTCGTTTGTTGTCTATTTTCGATCATTTGTTTATACTATATACATACATACATATAGCCCCCGCTGTACATGTATTTGTGTATTTAAATACATATACTTTACGCCTTTGGGCCAACGACATGCAGGAGGAGCAGGACCAGCAGCAGGAGGATATTGTAGGGACAGAAAGCGGTGGACAGCAGCGCGGTCGCAGCGCGGCAGGCGGCTTCGAAAATTTTTGAATAATTTGCAGCCATAAAATATGCAATAAGCCAACAGCCAACAGCTGTTGCAAAATTGTTTTGAAAGCCGCGCCATCACATTATTTAAAGCGACGCCCGCCCACCGCCGCCCTCTCTCTCTCTCTCTACAGTCGCGTTCTGTATCGCCTTTGCCTTGGCGGAGACAGAGACAGAGTGGAGTGGAGTCGCCAGTGGGAGAAAGAGAGAATCGAATTAAATGTTGTTAAAGGATTTAAAGTGCGAAAAATAGTAGTTGCCACACGGAAGAGCACAGCAGACAGAGCGCAGCAGCACCAGACGACAATTGTGCAGCACCAGCATCCAGCCAGCCAGCCAGCCAGCCAGCCAGCACCCATCTGCATACCAGAGGAGGAAACTCCAATGGCATTTGCATACACAAATGTGGAGTACAGTGGCAGCTGCAGATATAAGTCCAAGAAAGCGCTCCAATTCGCTCCAAGTTGAAGTCGTGCTCAGCTCCGCTGTGGCTCAAAAATGTTTCTCATCTGCACAGAAAGCAGTGCGCAGTGCGTCATAAGATAAGCAAGCAGAGTTCTTGCTCGTCACGCAAGCAGTTCAGCAAGCAGATCATTGCTGTTTCTTTTGTTTGTGCTCATTAATTATAATGTAACTTATTTTCTTTATTACAGCCGCCAAAGGGGAAAAAGGGCAAGAAGGGCAAGAAGATGCCGGGTAAGTAATTATATAATTAAGTGATATAAATATGTCCGATCTTTACTTTATATCAGTGGCACTGTACAGTGTGGGCATTAAAAGAACATAATAGATCTTCGCAAGCAGTTTGCCAACTCCAATAGTTTCGTGCTCCTCAAATATTTCCACTCAAAAGCTCTTTAAGACCCCCGCCCATAAAGACAGCTTCCATAAAGAGGGAAGAGACAGGCAGGCAGGCAGGCAGGCATGCAGGCAGTCGAGGCAACGAGCTCTGCCTGGCAATTCATTTTCGGAACATTAATGGCTGTACAGGGTGCTGCAGGGCGGAGATGGGTATGGGATGGGATGGACATTGGTCATTCAGGGCAATTTAAAAAGGCCAAGCAAAACAATTAGTAAATAACGATAATCTGCGTGAGGAGAAACGAGAGAGCAGGAGCAGTAACAGGAACAGCAGCAGTAGCAGTAGCAGGAGCTGGACATGTCCGATGCACAGTGTAATTGCCCAAGGATAGGACCCAACCCAGCACGCAGTGCAACCAAAAAAAACACAGAAAAATCCAAAAGGGGGAAAAACTGTCCACTTAATTTCCACGAGTGAGAGCACACACAGTGCACTCTGCCCCTCTCCGTTGGACATCTAACGCACATAATTGTTTCTATGCCTGGCTTCCCTATGCTAGCCCTATTCCTGTTCCTGCTCCTGCTCCTGCTCCTAGTACAAGTGCGAGTGCGAGTCCTGGCACCAGCCGGCCAACGATGCCAATTACAGAAAACAATTACAACACAGTCTGCATGGGTACCCGGGTACGGGTCCGGGTCCTGGCCACATATGCGGGCAGGCACAGGGTCCATGGATGGTGGGGAAGCGGGGAGCGCGTGCCATTCTCATTAAATTGTCATAAAGATGGGCCACCCAAAATATGCGGTTCAGCAAACTTCCACTAACTTTCATTCCTCTGTCTGGCTAAACCGCTCAGTGCTCATCGATGGCGTGGACACCTCGGCGATGACACGCGACCAGCTGGAGGCGTTTGCCCTGCGCCTCAAGGCCGAGATGGATCGCGAGCGGGAGGAGCGCAACTACTTTCAGCTGGAGAGGGACAAGATTCGCACCTTCTGGGAGATTACACGCCAGCAGCTGGGTGAGTTCGATATACATATAGACCTTGGATCTATCAATAATCCTTGTCGCAGATGAGACGCGCTACGAGCTGCAGCAGAAGGACAAGGAGATTGAGGCGACGCAGGATCTGGCGGACATCGACACCAAGCATGTGATGCAGCAGATGAAGCATCTGCAGTTCGAGAACCACAACAAGCTGGGCGAGGTGCGGGCGGAGGCGATGACCCAGCTGAAGCTGGCCCAGGAGCACCATGTCCTGCAGGAAACCGAGCTGCAGAAGGACAAGCGCCAGCTGCGGCGCATCCTGCGCGAGCGCATGGAGGTGGGCGAGATGCAGCTGCGACAGATGGAGTCCCACTTCAACGAGAAGCTGCTGTGGGTGCGCTCTTGCCCAGTTCCTCGATCCAGCACTCATTGCTCTCTGCTTGTCGAATTCCAGGGAACAGCGGCTAACCTTCGAGCGGGAGCGCAAGGACAACGAGATGCTGCACGAGGAGAAGATGATGGAGCAAAAGTCCAAGCTGGATCTGTTCTACGGCACCCAGATGTTCGAGGTGGAGGAGCGCAAGAATCAGCAGATCAAGGACCTGCAGGACCATCACGACGGCGCCTTCAATGACATGAAGAACTACTACAACGACATCACCCTCAACAATCTGGCCCTCATCGGCAGCATGAAGGAGCAGCTGGAGCAGCTGCGCAAGCAGACCGAGCGCAGTGACCGCATCGCCGCGGACACGGCCCTGGAGAACAAACGCCTCCGGGAGCCCCTCGAGCAGGCCAACATCCAGCTGAACGAGTACCGGCGCAAGCTGGAGTTCTACGATCGGGACAAGCAGCAGCTGAGTCGCCTCAAGAGCCGCAACACGAAGCTGGAGAAGAAGGTGAAGGGCCTGACCTGGGAGGCGGAGACCCTCATACTGCGCAACGATTCGCTCGTGGCCGAGCGGGAGGGCCTCAAGGAGCGCTTCAACGATGTCATAGTGGAGCTGCAGCAGAAGACGGGCCTGAAGAATGTGCTGCTGGAGCGCAAGATAGCGGCCCTGATGCGCGAGGACGAGAAGCGCAGCATTGTGCTGCACGAGACGATAGCCACCTGTGCGCCCAACTTCGCCGACAAGCTGACCAGCCTGGACGAGCGGGTGGGCAACATTGTCGACGAGAAGAACAAGATCATTATCGATCTGCGCTACGAGGTGGCCAAAGCCCGCAAGGCCCACGACGATCTGCTGGAGACATACGAGTGCAAGCTCAAGCAGTTCGGCGTGCCATCCGACAATCTCGGCTTCACTCCGCTCCGGGATCGAGACGAGAAACAGCTCTACATATGCGGTCCTGCGGGCATCGTTACGGAAAACAAATAGGAGGAGCAGGAGCGAAACAGGAGAACGAGATGCCAGAGGCCAGCGTCGAAATTAAATTGCCAGTTTGATTCATTCCGAATTCAGAATTTATTCAACTTTTAGCCTAGATTAGTGTATAAGAAGTATGTGTATATGTATATGCTTATAAAAAACGTTCTGGATTAGCAACGAGTTGAACACACGTCCAGAGTTCGCCTACAATCCATTACTAATTCGATTAATATCCATCCGCACTACTAGATGCATTAAGAGATAGCGAAAGAGAGAGAGTTAGAGAAAGAGATAGGCCAAGTATATTGCTATCGTTCGGGAATTATCAGTGTTCCCCTTTCTGGTGGTTGTGGTGTGCTAACCAAATACTTTAATGGATAATGCAAAACATAACATTCGGATTCGGAATCGGATTGGGGTTCGGAATGGGGTTCAGGGTTTCAGGATTTGGGTGCGGATTCTTAAGTAACTTAGGTAACTTTTCAATGGAAATGATAAACCTCTTGAACGAACGAACCATTTCTCTCGCTTTTGGGAGATGCGTTAGTTCTAAACATTTGTTTGCTCTTTGCTTTAGTCTAATTTTTACTATATCTTGCTTTGTTATGGATACGGTTTTTCTTCCTTCTTTCTTTCATTCTTTCTTTAGTTTTTGTCAATTGATTTATTTTTGAAATAGATATCACATGATGTTTTGCTTCTTGTTGCTGTTACTACGGATTCAATTCGAGTTCAGTTTCAGTTTCATTTTAGTTTTATTTTTTTTACTTTCAGTTTCAAGTTTTTCAATTGATTTAATCAACAACAATAATTTCGCTTGTATTCGTATTAAATATTAAAATTTTTCTCTTGGCATTCAGTATTTGTTTTGTATTTATTTTTTTATTGTTTTTCCAATCCTCTTTTCAACGGTTCAACTTTTCTGTGGGGGCTTTGTTGTGTGTAGCTAAGAGCTGATACACTTGACAATTATTTTATGGGGTATTTATTTGTAGTAAGTAGTAGAGTAAACGTAAATTTGGCTTCGGAGCTTATTCAAATTAGCATACATATAAGAGTAATAATACAAAACTAAAAATAAAAAAAATCCATTTGGAATGCGGTTGTTTCTGATTTACTACCGCTTACCGATATGCTGAAAAATGAGATTTCAAATTCGTCAAGTACTGTAGGAACCATAAACAAACAAAAAAAGCTTGAATTAGATTGTATCTTATTTTCACATACAACAAAAATAAAAAAAATATGTGTATTCCTTATTTATCTGATTCATCGTGTTATGATTAATGTGTTACCCATTTAAAATAGTTCAAATCACAGAGCAAATCATACAAAGAATTTCTCTTCGGGAGGGTTAGGATTGGTGATCTCTTTGTAAGAGTTGCTTACACCTAAGTTTCTTAGTAAACGAATTTCACAAAGAGAACAAAAAGGTACACAAAATGAATAGCCTGTCCATGAAGACTGATTCGGAATCAACTCAACAATATTAAGTGTCAAGTTTCAAATCATACAAAGAATATCTCTTCGGGAGGGTTAGATTGGTAATCTCTTTGTAAGAGTTGCTTACACCTAAGTTTCTTAGTAAACGAATTTCACAAAAATAAAAAAAAGGTACACAAAATAATAGCCTGTCCATGATTCGGACTGATTCGGAATCAACAATATTAAGTGTCAAGTTTCAAATCATACAAAGAATATCTCTTCGGGAGGGTTAGATTGGTAATCTCTTTGTAAGAGTTGGAATTGCTTACACCTAAGTTTCTTAGTAAACGAATTTCACAAAAATAAAAAAAAGGTACACAAAATAATAGCCTGTCCATGAAGACTGATTCGGAATCAACAATATTAAGTTTCATTTTTCAAAATGATGTTAAATCTATGCGTATGTGTTTCTTTTCGGATCCTCTAATATACATATGTAGTATATGTACTTTTAACTATCTAATTCGTGTGCTTGAGAGCCAGGCAGCGCGGGTTAATTGAATACAATGTTGTGTGTGTTTTGTGTGCCATTTTGGTGTTATTCCTTTTTGTTTGCTTTGTTGCTTGTTTGGTTTTTCTTAGTTTCAGTTGCTGCTTTTGTTTTGTTTTGTTGTAAAAGGTACTTTTCGGTTACATTACGCCTGCCTCCTTCATTCTACTGTTTTTTTCCATATTTTTTTGTTCGAGTTCAAAAACTATATAGAATAACTTATATGTATATCCTCCTGTTTTTTTTTTGTTTTGGTTTTTGTTCTAGTTCTGAATGTTTTTTTTGTTTTTTTTTTTTGTAGTTTTTTGTTACGTGTAAAGCAAAAATTAAGGCGATCACAACGGTTTACTTCACAGATGCGTGTGGAAACATTTTGGTTAGAAATGTCCGTGGAAATATTTCCTATTTTTTGTTTTGTTTTGCTTTCTTTCTTATTTGTTTAAATTTTCTTAACATCCAAATTGGTGTTCTATGCCTCTGTATACCGGTAAATGTAATTTCTTTTTCTTTTTTCAATTTTAAATTTAAGTATAATTTCGCTTAGCTAATTTGTTTGGCCGAATCGGTTGCGGCGTTTCATTTCTTTGTTTTATTGTTCTCATCTATTGGGGATTGTACAGATTTCTGTATGAGTGTGTGTAGGTGTTTGTGTGTGTGTGTGTGTGTATGGCACATTTAGAAGTCTCTTTTTTGCTTGCCTTGTTGTACGCATTCCGACTATTAAGCTAATGATAATCATTCGATTCGACACGAAAATATCCATACATATGCATATGTACGTTAACTGATACTTTCGTTTACAGAGTTTAAGTGGGATTAACCATTATTGCTTGGACATATGCTTGGCCTACATTTTAAGCTAAGGCTAGATCTAGGTTTACATATTGTTAATGTTTATATTATATGATAATGATTAGTTTTTAAGTTTCTTTTTAAACTTTATCTAAATGCCATAATTTGTGTTTCAGTACGTTTCGCTGCCCGTATTCGTATTTTGAAAGTCTCAACTAAAAATGAAAGTTTAACTAACATTTTTTGTTTGTAAGGCAATTTGTTGTTTCGGTTTCAGTTTCTTCTTCTTGTTGTTGTTGTTTTCTTTTTCTTTCTTGTTTTAGTTCTAGTTTTTAGTTGTAGTGTTTTCTGTTTAACATTTACGTTTTGGTGTGTTTGTTCCTTTCTACCTTCATAGCGCTCAGATGCTTGGTTTGGTTTGTTTTACATCCAAATTGAATTTAGATTCGAGTTCAGTTCTGTTTGATTTCTAAAAATTAAATCATTCGCCTGAAGCTCCAGCCAGCAATTAATCTGATACAGTTTAAATGGGGGGCTCAAATCTAAAATCTAAAATTAATATCGATTACTCAATACGAGTGTTACATTACAACAGAACTAAAGTCGCTTATGTCTGTCTGTGTCTGTGTTTGTGTCTGTGTTGGGGTTTGTGTGTTTGGGTGTGGGTGTCCGTAATACAATTATTATATGAGTGAGGCGGGTGGACTGTCTGTCACCCTAGTGTCATGAAATCGAAAGAGACGGAGCATTCGTCCCTTGCGCTGTGTGTGTGTGTGTGTTTGTGTGTGATCTCCTGTGGCCACACCTCTCCCTCCTAGTTGAACTTTGAACATGCAAAGGCATTTATGATGCTGGGCGTTTGCTCACTCAAGCCACACAACTCCAGCACATTCTGTTTGTACTCGACGGAATATTCCATGGAAGCCTTGCTGCGGCGCAAGCTTACAATTATCAACCTGCATGAAAAAGGAAATCGATTGGTTAATCGCTCGCTTAGAGCTGCTGACATGAACTCACTTGGTGTTGCTGTTGCGCCCATTGCGATACTCATCTAGGAGAGTGGCCAATCTAGCTGAACTATTGTTGGGATTAGCGCGGGTGGCAGCCGGCACCACGACGAGAAAGACATCGTATGTGGTTTTGTCCTGGAAGGCGCTATTAATCACTTCAGTGAAGATCTGCTTAGTCTGCCGAACCTGTAACAGATTTATTATTTAGCTCATGGCTTTCATGGACACTGGACAGACATTACCGCCTGGGCCTTGCAGCATTCAGTGGCCTCGATCACTGTCATCGAATTAGTCCAGGGAAGAGGCTTCAGGTTCCCTTGGCGGTCCGACCAGAAGTTCACCTTACAGATGTCAGAGTCGTTTTTATAGTACCCGAAGGCGAGACTCACAAGCGCATCCAGATAATTAATAAAACGATTGCGGCCATTGAGATATTCTGTAATAAGGTTCTTATTAGCTATAAAATTGCATTAGGATTCGATTGGAGCACTCACTGTTTAAGTATAAATTCTCTATGTTTAGAGTAATGTGCAGCCGCTTGCCCAAGGCCTTGTTGTGTCCAAATGACGCCGCATAGGCATTGAACAGAAAGTTCGGACGAATAGCCGCACCCAACTTATGGAGAGAGAGGAAGGTAAACCGTCAGAGAGATTATCACAAGTGGGTGTGGATGTGACTTACCTGCCGATTGCGACTATGCAGACGCGTCGTTCCCAGAAGTATTTGCATTGGGGCTATGTTGGCCGCCTCCAACTTGGACATGTCGAGCAGCATTTCCTCATATTGGGTGTGCAAAGCCCTTTGCGCACGACGGTAGTGGCGCAGCACACGCGGTGAGGTCTTGAGCAGCTGCTCGTAGCTCATCGTTGGGAGCAGCTTTTCGGCCAGGACGGGATCATAGCGCAAACGGTCGGGCACTTGTTCAAATGTTATTGAGAGCTCGTTCAGTACCGGCAGTGCCTCCAGGGCATTTCTGGTCATACGAAGCTTAACAATAGCCTCAATCAATTGCTTATACTCGTTCATCGGATTGAGGAAATTTGGCCAAGGCTGCAATTCTCTGGTAGGGGTGGAAAACAAGCGCAGGGTGGCCTTTATTTCGTCATTCTGTTTCAGACCGCGATAATGACAGCGACGCAGCAGATCCCTGTGCGAGGCACAGATTTCCTCGCCCTTTGACCACATTTCCAGCAGCAAACCCGGCGATTTTTCCTTGTACCAATCAACTACACCTCTTCGGGAGGTGCGATTGAGTGCGTTTGGGCGACCTTGCAACACCTGCACCTGGCGTACGAATCGCGTGAAAAGAAAAAGCTCCTTATCCGTGCGAACCAGCCGAGGGATATATCGGCGCAACACTGTCTTTTGCAGGGCATTGGGGTACGACGACAGGTACACGGCCAGCACCAAAAGCGCCTCATCGGGACGTGGCAAGTAATCGGCGTTGTTAATCAGTACTGAAACCAGGCAGTCACCCAGCGGCTCTGCACAAACACGGCCACAGAGATCGCGCAAATCCCTAAATTTTCTCATGGTTACAATCTCCGCGGTGGGAGGTACATAACAAGCCACTTTCGTGTCGCCAATGTAGCAGAAGCGTAGCAGTTTATCGAGGGGGGTGATGCGTAGTTCGGCAAAGCCTTCAAAGCCTACTTTACGCGAGAATTTTGAAGGTTTAGTTTACATTGTGGCGGCACAATTGAGAGGGAACTCACCTGCCAATGGGGCCGGCTGAGCTGCGATCGCATTCGGCTCTATGACGGGCTGTCCACCAATGTCCATCAAAGCGTTCGGTGCAACTGCACCCACAAACAGATCGGGTACATGCGTAGGGAAAACATAAGTTTAGCTAACTGCAACAGCATCAGATACATCTTTTTCAGATACTCACGCACAATCGGTGGCTCGTCTGCCACCACAATCGGTGCCATCAAATTATTTGGCACTGCTCTCCCGCATCAAGAAACATGCGAATGGAAATTTGGTTTAGTTTTGTGTGGTGTGTGGTGGCATGAACGAAAAAGAACTCGATACTTACGTGCCACTGAGGGCTCTTCCAGAGCCTGTGCAACGGCTCGTGGTTCCACGATTGGCGGTGGGTCAATCAAATTGTCTGGCAGCATGCGAATGAGAATTTGGTTTAGTTTTGTGGGGACACGAAATGAAATGAACTCGATACTTACGTGCCACTGGGGCTTCTTCTAGAGTCGGTGCAACCTTTGGCTCCTCCATGGGAGATGGGTCCATTAAATCTTCTGGCAACATACGAATGGAAATTTAGTTTAGTTAAGTGTGTTGTGGTGGCCTAAATGAAAAAGAACTTGCTACATACCTGCCACTGGGGACTCTTCTAGAGCCTGTGCAACCGACGGCTCCACCATCGGCGATATGTCCATCATATTATCTGGCACTGGGGACTCTTTTAGAGCCTGTGCAACCGACGGCTCCACCATCGGCGATGTGTCAATCAAATCTTCTGAGAAAATGCGAATAGAAATGTGGTTTAGTTTTGTGGTGGAATGAATGAAAAAGAACTCGATACTTACGTGCCACTGGAGACTCACCTAGAGTCTGTGCAACCTTTGGCTCCTCTATGGGAGATGTGTCCATCAAATTATCTGGCACTGAGGACTCTTCTAGAGTTTGTGCTACCTTTCGCTTCTTCATGGGAGATGCGTCCATCATATTATCTGGCACTGAGGACTCACCTAGAGTCTGTGCAACCGACGGCTCCACCATCGGCGATATGTCAATCAAGTTGTCTGTCACTGAGGACTCTTCTAGAGTCTGTTCTACGATTGGTTCCACAATGGAGCCTGGTTCTGGCACTTTTGTAATGGAAATTGGTGGCTTGAAAACAAAAACTCGGCAGTTACGTGCCACTGAAGCCTCTTCTAGAGTCTGTTCTACGTTTTGGTCAATCAAACCGTTGGGTGCAGCTGCGCCGCAAGGAAGGCAGGAACATGTGAATGAAAATGTTGGATTAGTTTATTGTTGCGGCATATCCATTAGGGATACTCACATGCCACCGGGGCTTCGGCTGGTATCTCTTCGGCCTTGGGCTCCTCCACGGAAGTTACGTCTATCAAATGGTTCGAAACTGAAAAATCGTTTTGGCTAAGTTCAAAAGTCGCGAAATGAATGAAAAGGTACTTACGGGCCTCGTCCTCGATCACGGCAGTGGGCTCCTCCACGGGCGAAATGTCCATCACACCGTTCGGTGCAGCTGTGTGTGCAGCAAGCGACGCGCAAGCACATGCGAATGCAAATTATGTTTAGTTTATTGGGCTGTGGGGACATTAATCAAAAAGGTACTCACATAGCCCAGGGGACTCGCCTGCTGGCTCATCGGCCTTAGGCTCCTCCATTGGCGGTTTGGTTTCCATGGCGACCAGATTCGAGATGCTACTTTGCCGCAAGCGTCGCGAGGCAAACGCACATGTATATGCGTATGTGCGCGAATGTGTGTGAGTGTGTGTGGGTGTATGGGAATTTCAAATTTAGTTTAAAGTTGCGGCATGAATTAAAAGTTACTTACATTCCAAAACCGCGGACTCGCTTGGGTTCTCCAAACCCTTAGCCTCCTTCGATGCTGCCGCCGCGTGCAAAAAACTGCTTAGTAATTGCTTGCTTTTTTTTGCAAAGTCGTGGAAGTCCTGCGAAAATGAGGGCCAGGCAAGCGAAAAGAACACAAACAAACGACGCACTACACTTTGGAAACAATTATTCAGTCAATCGAACTCTGCTGCCACAGAAAAAACACATGCAAAATGAGAATATTTAAATTATTTGGCCGGCAGTCAAAAACTACCAGGGGAATTACAATAAGAAATGACAGGAATTTTTGGAATTCTGCCTAGGAAACAAACAGTGTGACAGCCGATTTCTCAATCAAATATACCGCCTGCCGCTCGGAAATATACCAAAATATACCCTAGTATTTATAATATACCGTAAATAGACCGAAGAAAAAAGCCCATGTATATGCGTATGTGCGCGAATTTGCGCGAATGTGTGTGTGGGTGTATGGGTATTTGATTTAGTTTGAAGCCGCGGCATGAATTAAAAGTTACTTACATTCAACCACGGAATCGCTTGGGTTCTCCAAACCCTTAGCCTCCTTCGATGCTGCCGCCGTGTGCGAAAAACTGCTTAGTAATTGCTTGCTTTTTTTGCAAAGTCGTGGAAGCCCTCGAAAATGAGGGCCAGGCAAGCGAAAAAAAGAACACACACAAACGACGCACTACACTTTTAAAACAACTATTCAGTCAATCGAACTCTGCTGCCACAGAAAAAACACATGCAAAATGAGAATATTTAAATTATTTGGCCGGCAGTCGAAACACTACCAGGGGAATTACAACAAGAAATGACAGGAATGTTTGGAATTCTGCCTAGGAAACAGTGTGACAGCTGATTTCTCGATCAAATATACCGCCTGCCAATCGGAAATATACCAAAATCTACCCTAGTATTTTTACTATACCGAAGAAAAAAGCCCATGTATATGCGTACGTGCGCGAATTTGCGCGAATGTGTGTGTGGGTGTATGGGTATTTGATTTAGTTTGAAGCCGCGGCATGAATTAAAAGTTACTTACATTCAACCACGGAATCGCTTGGGTTCTCCAAACCCTTAGCCTCCTTCGATGCTGCCGCCGTGTGCGAAAAACTGCTTAGTAATTGCTTGCTTTTTTGCAAAGTCGTGGAAGCCCTCGAAAATGAGGGCCACGCATGCGAAAAGAACACACACAAACGACGCACTACACTTTTGAAAAAACTATTTAGTCAATCGAACTCTGCTGCCACAGAAAAAACACGTGCAAAATTAGAATATTTGAATTATTGGGCCGGCAGTCGAAACACTACCAGGGGAATTACAACAAGAAAGGACAGGAATGTTTGGAATTCTGCCTAGGAAACAGTGTGGCAGCTGATTACTCGATCAAATATACCTCCTGCCACGGTATACCGTAAATATACCGAAGAAAAAAGCCCATGTATATGCGTATGTGCGCGAATTGGCGCGAATGTGTGTGTGGATGTATGGGCATTTGATTTAGTTTAAAGTCGCGGCATGAATTAAGTTACTTACATTCAATCAAAGACTCGCTTGGGTTCTTCAAACCCTTAGCCTCCTTCGATGCTGCCGCCTTGTGCGAAAAACTGCTTAGTAATTGCTTGCTTTTTTGCAAAGTCGTGGAAGCCCTCGAAAATGAGGGCCAGGCAAGCGAAAAGAACACACACAAACGACGCACTACACTTTTAAAACAACTATTCAGTCAATCGAACTCTGCTGCCACAGAAAAAACACATGCAAAATGAGAATATTTAAATTATTTGGCCGGCAGTCGAAACACTACCAGGGGAATTACAACAAGAAATGACAGGAATGTTTGGAATTCTGCCTAGGAAAAACAGTGTGACAGCTGATTTCTCGATCAAATATACCGCCTGCCAATCGGAAATATACCAAAATCTACCCTAGTATTTTTACTATACCGAAGAAAAAAGCCCATGTACATATATGCGTACGTGCGCGAATTGGCGCGAATGTGTGTGTGGGTGTATGGGTATTTGATTTAGTTTAAAGTCGCGGCATGAATTAAGTTACTTACATTCAATCAAAGACTCGCTTGGGTTCTCCAAACCCTTAGCCTCCTTCGATGCTGCCACCGTGTGCGAAAAACTGCTTAGTAATTGCTTGCTGTTTTTTTTTGCAAAGTCGTGGAAGCCCTCGAAAATGAGGGCCAGGCAAGCGAAAAGAACACACACAAACGACGCACTACACTTTTAAAACAACTATTCAGTCAATCGAACTCTGCTGCCACAGAAAAAACACGTGCAAAATGAGAATATTTGAATTATTGGACCGGCAGTCGAAACACTACCAGGGGAATTACAACAAGAAATGACAGGAATGTTTGGAATTCTGCCTAGGAAACAGTGTGACAGCTGATTTCTCAATCAAATATACCTCCTGCCACTCGGAAATATACCAAAATATACCCTAGTATTTACAATATACCGTAAATATACCGAACAAAAAAGCCCACTTAAGCCCCCTCTTATTAAAGAGCGAAAAACCATCAATTAACCTGCGGAAAATATTACTGTTTGTATATTCTACATATAGATCCATCCTTTTTCTTTGATTACAATAAAATATTACTACGATATCTTTCACTGATATGTGTAAAACATATTTTCAGAGTCATGATATTCGTACGTTAACCGAAATACCCACTAGTCGGCAATGGGTTAAGCGTTCCTGGCAATAATCGGAAATCATATTCCTTGTTATTGATATTCGGTTTCATATATCCAGAAAATTAGGACTCTTGGCACAAAAAATATGATTTTATCCAATTCACGAATCAATTTTCTACAAGATTGGTTAGTTTTCAGAGCTCCCTTTTATTGGATTGTGTACACAATAAGGTTCAAACAAAAAAGTTTGTACAATATGTGACGCCATTGTTGCTAGTCAACCCTGCTAGTCATTCAGCTCAGAGTATCGACATATGTATGCCCCGTTTGCGTGACTGAAAGTTAAAACTATGTTTTCCAAGCCGATTTAACATATTAATAATGAATTATTCTAAGATTGACGTTTTTTTTAACTACTAATACATATGATTTGTTTCCTCTATATAGAATTTCCCAGTCCCTATACTTTTGGCAATATAAATTTGGCAATATTTGCAATATTTTGTTGAGGTAGGTTTCAAAGAGAGTCTGATTAGTTTATGCACTCATGAGCCTGAAAATAAAAAGCATTGCCCTAATTCTGTAATATAATATAAATATACTTTTATATACCGATAAGCCATAAATAACTTTGAACTCATTTTCGACGTTAAA
This sequence comes from Drosophila bifasciata, assembly GCA_009664405.1. Lineage (NCBI taxonomy): Eukaryota > Metazoa > Arthropoda > Insecta > Diptera > Drosophilidae > Drosophila > Drosophila bifasciata. Next base: position 36,793,460 of record CM019041.1, read on the forward strand.
ATATCCCAAAGAGTATACCGTAAACGGTCATGCTGATAGAAGAGTGACAGGGTCAGTGTGACTGTGCTTTATTAATCAAACATACCGCTCTGCCCCCCAAAAAAATATCGAAAAAATTCTTCTAATTTAAAAAAAAAACCGGTAAATATACCTAGGAAATTCATAATCCTTGATTTTTGATATTCCATTCATTGCTAAACATATTGTTTTATTCGATTTATGAATGCATTTTCTACTAGTTTGGTTAACTTAAGGGACACTGTTTTATGTGATTTTTAATAAAATAATATTCGTGTTGACTGGTATCGATATGCTGGCAGTGCTGCCGTATCCGCTGACTTCCGCGCAAACAGTGCTGCCCCATCAGACGTGCGTTGGCGCGCACTTTAAATATTTTACCACTGATCCTTCGATAATAGAATAAAAAACATTTTGCTGTTTTGGTTGAAAGATAAGAGTTTGTATTTTTATATAAGTTTTCAGTATATTAGCTGTGTTGTTGTTGCTGTTCTCCGCCATTCTCCTCTTGTTTTATGTATTATTGTTATAACTTATATTATTAGCTTTTCGAATTATTAGTATTAAATGTGGTTTTAAAATTGAAATGTAAACAATTTGCTCTTGCTTATGCACGTTTGATATAATGTTTATTGCATTATATGTATACACCACACACATAATTAAGAGCTTCCATCTGTTATTAATTATTTAGTTGTTCTTCTTGGTTTTGCTTTATTTTGTTTTGTTTTCGTTTTTGGTTTGGCTTTCCAGTAACCCGAAAAATAATGTGGCATTTCGGTATGCAGCAAGTGTTTTGTCATCAGTTATTATTTATATGTTTTAGCTCTGGTATATATATTTTTAGTATTGGGTTTTGTGTGTTTTGGGCAGGCATCGCTCCACACCCGATTAAGCAAGCCGCCTGCTGTGTGACCCATTCGCGCAAGTTAGTTAGTGTAAGACTCTAAAGTAAAGTAAAGCTGATCTGGTGTGTGTGTGTGGCTAAGTGAGAGTGTGTGCCTGTGAGTGTTGTGTGTGTGCCTATAACGTTGATAATAATTGCTAAAGGTGTGTGGAGCACCTTCGTTTAATTGTTTTTGTGTGTGTTTTGGTACGCTTTGCGTGGGACTTAATTTGAAATCAAGTGGTGTTCGCGTGTGTGTGTGTGTGTATGTGTGTGTGTGTATGTGTGTGTGTATGTCCTAAGGGTGCACTAAAACAGAGCTTTATTTAACATACATTTCTTGAGTTCAGCCTTCCTATTAGTTGCACCTACTTAGCACATACTTATTTCTCTCTGAGTGTGTGTGTGTGTATATATGTATATGTAATTATAATTAATCAAAAATTAATTTTCTCTATGCGTGTGTGTGTGTGTGTGTGTGTAACTTATAAAGTTCTTTACCACATGTGGCTTATGCGTGTAACAATATAATTTATTTATTATTTTATTTATTAATATTTATTATTGCCAGTTTCGATAAGAAAATAATTTTAAGATATTTTTCTTTTATGCACTTCCTCATTGTTTCCTGCTATTTGTATTATTTATTATAAATTTTTCTTCATTCTCTGCTCACTTTTTGGTTTTTAATTGGTTTTCTTTTGCATTTTTATTTATTATTATTATTATTACTTATTAATATAAGTACTAGTTTTTTTTTTGTTGGTGTAAAGTAAAATTTGTAGACTAGATTTAAGATTTCACTGGAGTATAATCTCCCTCTCTCATTTGTATTGCTGTCTCGCTCACGCTTAATACTTTCCGTTACGTTTATTATTATTATTATTTGTTTGCATTTGCTTATAACATTTCACGTTTTTTTTTATGCGGATTGATTACGTTGAGGCGCATACCCCGTAAATCGGGTTATGGGTTGCTCTCATTAAATTTGACTTAGCTATGGAGCATTCGAACAAACATCCTCCTTCCTGACTGCGATAACAACAACGGTCTCAAATAATTCCCCTTAATTGTGTTAAAAATGTGCCAAAATCTGTGTGTGTGTGTGTGTGTGGGGTAGTAGATGTTTGTATGTACATCAATTCGTTGGTTGAACATTATTTCAGCATTTGATTTAGCATTTGATTTGCTAACTGGGTTCATACGGGCCACAATTGATGATGCTGTAACGCTGCTAACCGACAAGCCTGTAACAAGCCTGTACAATATTTTGTGGCAACTGTACATTATGCAGCTAGACCGTTAACCCTTTTCGAAAGGGTGAAGGGGGGCAGCTTGGAATCTTAGAAACAGTTTTAGTTCATCACAAAAGTTGAGTAAATGCTAGTTGTCCTTCTGTCTGTCTGTCGTCTGTCTGTCTGAATGGGATTCAGTTTTTAGTTTTCTGTTTTCTGTTTGGGGTTTGAGCTTGACAACAGTCTTGAAGCACCGAAAAGCCGCTAGCTGTTTTCTGGCTAGGCGCTTAGCGGCTACAAGTCTAGCGGTTAACGGCTAAGCAGTGCAACGGCTAAGCAATAAACAGCTATCGGTTAAGCAGCGCACACCTCTTGCTTTGCTTTTGCTTTAGCTTTTTCTTTTTTTCTGGACAGGACGGATTAACTACTTACTAAAAAATGCAATTATTCTCATAATAAGTATATATATAAAATACTTTATCTGATGAATTTTTTGAACAAATTTTATCTGCATGTGTGTGTGTTGTGTGTTGTGTGTGTGTGTGGTTCGATTTCTCAAGCAATAATGGCGAGTATCGAATGGGAATTATTGTATCTAAAACTGTAGACGAAATTTGAGGAAAACCGTCGCAACCCCCCACCCACCTATCTACTTCTTTACTTTCTTTTGTTGTTGTTATTTGTTTTTTTTGGAATCTCGACACTTGTTTTGGTTTTTCTTTTGGTTTGGTACATATTTGTATGTATTATTAAGGCAATCGCATTTGATTAATTAATTGTAGAGTAGAGTTGTCGAGTATATTTATGTATGTATGTATGTATGTATTATATGTAATGCCATTCGATTTGAAAAAATTGCTATTTAGTTTCGCTTTGCATTGCTTTGCTCTTGCTTCTTACTCCCCTTCACGAGAGATTTTTGTTCTTGGGTTGTGTATGTTTTTTTTTGTTTTATACTCGAGCGAGATTATTATTTTTTTTTGTCTCTAATGAACTTAGCTTTTACAGTTACAATATGTAATTTATTGAATTCTTCATTAATATAATTAATTAATTCATTAATTGTAATTTTAGTTTTACTTTTACTTTTATATGAAATCACAGTCCGTATGTGAGAAAGACTTTTATGTACTCGATAATGATGAATAAAATACATTTTGGGGGAATTCGGGCACCTACATATGTATACATATATATACTTACTATATACTGTATATACTTATCTATATATACTCGTATATATATATATTGCAATAATTTCAGTATTTGTTTTTTACTGCTAGCCAAGGGGTATATGGGTTTATGTATGGGCTCTGCACGCAATATTACCACAAAAAAAAAATTTAATCAATAACAATTTGCATATGCATGTGTGTGTGTGTGTTTGTGTGTGTGTATATCTATTTAGTTATATACTGCATTTTATTTAAAATATATAATTCTGTTGCATCTGCTGCTGCTATGAAAGGCATTTTTGTTTATTAATCTTTTATTTTTTTGTTTTCTTTTGTTTTTTGGTTTATTTCTATTAAAAAAAAAAATTGTTTCTTGCTTGAGTGTTTTTTGTTTTTGTTTTTTGCTGTCCTTTAACTACTTAGTACATCATAATCGCTAGCTAGCATAATGTTTTCTATATATATAAGATTTGATTTGAATTGTTTTTGTTCATTGTTTTAGTTGTTGTATTTGTTTTTGGTTTCACTTTACTTAGTTAGTTTCTTTGAATTGTTATTTAGCTAAAAATTGTTAGAGGCCAGGCCAGGCCAACGCCAACCATCCAATCCAATCCAATCGTTCATCCATTTAAAGATTCTTTTAGCTTACTAATTGATTAATCAAAAAGGGACTCTTTCTTATGCACTTAGGTTTGCTTTTGGGTTTCGCTTGATATGACTGTCACAATAGGATGATTATGGGTTCGATACTACTCCTCTTCTCTTTTTTCAAAAGCAAAAAAAAAGAAGAAAAAAAAACCGAAATCGAAACCGAAACAAAACGTAGCTTGAGAGCGGAAATTTCGCTTGCTTTTGCTTTGCCATACGATAGTTTACGATAGTTAGGATCTAATATTGTCATTTTTTTTTTTTTTTTTTGGGATTTTTTCAATGCAATGAGCAGGGGGGCTGTAAGAAATACATATAGATGTATATAGATCGATTTTAGAGTTCGTTTACCATCCGATGAAAATTGCTGAGAAAATAGATTGATAGATTGATTGATTGATTGATGTATGTAATGTAATGTAATGTTGTGTAATGTTAATGTTATGTTTCAGCTTTCTTTTGTTTGTGTCCATCTCCATTAATCTATATACGCATTGTTTAAAGTTTTTAACTTGAGTTCTCTTCATTCGAGCAATAACAATTAGAATTTATAATTTTATAACAATAATATAATGATAGATTGACGGCAAAAAAAAATTCTTTCTTACTATATATGCTGAGTTTTTTTTTTTTTCGTTTTTCTCTAGATAAAAATTCATAAGCGCCATTTAGTCAGCCGATTTCTGATTTGATCTTCTGCCTCACTTTCACTTCACTTTCCTTTTCCTTTCCTTTCCTTTAGAAGGCCATGCTGGTGCGTCTGCCACCCAGTCCACCGCCAAATGAGCCACCTCCTCGCGTCAGTCCGCCGTGCGAGACACTGCGACCCATGCGTGCCTCGCTGCCCCGCCTCTCCCTGGCCCGCCGCAGCAGATCCGAGGTGCTGGGCCTACGACTGTCCTGGGATCCGCCGCCACGGCGGCATGCCACAATGTCAGAGGTGGAGGAGCGGCGTATGGTTGAACCATCCGGTGAGGGCATCAGCAGGCCACCCGCACTACCAGCACCTCCACCTCTACCTACGCCACTGTATGGGGAGAGGAGGCTGGGCGAGACCTGCAATCGCTGACCCACAACCGACTGTCTTCTAGAGGATGCTGCCGCTGGCTGCTCACCCTCTGGATCGACACTCTCGACACGCAAATAGGGCATTCGTCGCTGCACACCGTCCGCCGCTGCTGGCAACTGGACACCAGCCGAAGAGCTGCTGGGATTGGTGCTGCCATTGCGCAGGCCACTGTAGAGGGATTTGATGTGAAAGTCCAGCGACTTGAAGTTGAGCAGTGAGCGACGTGGCGGTGTCTCGTTGATACTTTGGGCAGTTGTTGTGAGGCTGCTGCCATAGTTGTTGTTGAGCGTGTCAAATTGTGACTGAGAGGCAAATGTTGCACCTGTTTCTGTTGCTGCTGCTACAGTTCCTGCTGCTGCTACCGTGTATCCTGCTCCGGCTGTCATCGAGCTGCTGTGGATGGTGATGGCCTGATGCTGCTGCTGCTGCTGTTGTAGTTCTTGCTTGCTTATTGTTGTCGTCATAGTATTGCTACTTAGGCTAGTTTTACTACTAATCACTTTCAAAAATTTATTATCATTATCTAAGGACTCCTTTCGTCACTGAATGAGACAGAAACCCTGCTTAGCAGCATCCTTGGCAGCGTCCACCTCCTCAATGAACGCCTCATCCTCGACATGCTTGGGTGAATCGGCGCCGCAGGGACCGCCCCCGCTCAGGCTGAGCGGCCCCTGCGGGCAGGCTGATTGTCACCGTAACGCGAGCGTCGATATCATTGGCGGCCTTACCGGTTTATTCTCCAATATCCGTTCCAATTCCAGCATTACGCTCGATGACAGACGAGGCAGTAGCTAAACAAAATTAAGTTGAAATTATAAAAGGGGACCATGCTCCTTCTCTCTCTCTCTCGCTCTGTCTCTGCCTTACCTGCAGGGACTGCAGTGACTGATGCAGCTGCTCGGCCGAGGTGGCGCCCAGCAGCAGACACTGGACGGGCTCGTGCTTCAGCGACCAGGCAATCGATAGCTGCGTGGGACTGCAGCCGAGCTTCTCGGCCAGTGCGGCCAAATCGCGCAAACGATCGCAATGGCGTCGCCCCTCCTCGATCCGGTCCTTGCCCCAGCTGCCTTGCGGCGAGAGAGCCGCCTGCAAGCAATGAAATATATAGTAGGGATAGCATAGGATACGTGGCGAAGAATCACTTACATTCCGATTGATTTCATCTTCGGTCCATGAGAAACTTTTCGTCTTGAAGGAGCCCTTGGGCAGAAAGATCTTGTCACCGTTCTGTGTGTCGCTCAGCGCCATCGATAGGGGTCCCCAGGCCATGAGGCCCACACCGATCTTGTTGTACATCTCGGGCAAATACAGTTCGCACTTCTCGCGGCAGAACATGTGATATTCGGACTGTTCCACAATTGGGGTAATGCAGTTGAACTGCCGGCAGTTGGTGTAGGCCTCCATAATCTCCACCTGACTCCAGCGTGCCGTGCCCCAGTACATGGCCCAACCCTGCTGTATCACATAGCTCATGGCACGAACCACTTCTGTGGGAGAATCGAGGGGCAACAGGGGAACGACAGAGAGACAGGGATTACAACGTTTGATTTGGCATGCAACCCAAAGTAATCTCAACCGCCCCCCAACACACTCACCCTCCATGGGGCACATGGGATCCGCCTTGTGGATGATCACAATATCGATGTACTGCAGCTGCAAACGCTGCAGACTGGCCCGCACACACTCGATGATGTGTTTGCGCGAAAGGCCACGCTCCTCGGATCTACAATGAATGAAGATAAAGAATAGAACTGCTATCCAACTCCGAATCTCACTCACTTGGTGCTCCAGTAGACCTTCGTGGTGATGACATAGGCGGTACGCTTCCAGCCCGCACGCTGCAGTATCTTGCCAATCTCCGTCTCGGAGTGCGCTTCGGAGATATCAAACAGATTGATGCCACTCTCGATGGCCAGCTTGAGTATGGCCTCTGCCTGCTCATCGCTGACGCCCGGCGAGAAGACGGGCCAGGTGCCCAGGCCCACATTCGAGATCCTCAGGCCGCTCTTGCCCAGATTCTTGTAGCGCAGTCCCGGCGTCGGTGTCGAGCCATGGCGCAGCGGCAGGGCCGGATTCGAGCCGAGACTTATCGAGCGGCCTGCGTTCCACGGAATGCCCAGATATATGGTCATCGTTGGTTCACGTGCCGCATGGAAATGGTTTCAGGTTTTTTTTTTTTTCATTTGTCAAAGGGAGCGGTTTGTTAGTAGAACCTTCGACAATGGAGCTCAAGAACCAAAAGAAAAACACAATACAACAAAAAATAATACGTGCAAAAAACCAACAGCAACGACAACAAAAACAACAACAACACAAACATTAACACTAAAAAAAACGGCTAAAAATTATTATGTATAGTAGTAATAAGAGCGTCTAAGCAGGCTAAGCAGTGATTAGCTTAAGTAAGCTAAGTGCCGAAGTACCCAATACCCTGCTGAATTTTTGGCAGATAAAAAGAGGATTGTGGGAGTAAGAATTTATCTGAGTTATCGAAGTATATCGAAGGCATTAAATTAACTAAAAATAATAGTAAATAAACATTAAAATCTATTTCAGCTTCAGCTTTCCGCACTCAAATAAATTTAAATAAATAAATTCTTAAACAAAAAAAAAGGATAAATCGTCTAGATAATGTCTGGGAAATACATGGAATACTATATCCTATAATTTGCCTAAAAATCCATTAAAATCTATCCCAGCTTAAGCTTTCCGCCCTCAAATAAATTTAAATAAATAAATTCTAAAAAAAAAAAAAAAAAAAAAAAAAGAGAAAAATCGACTAGCTAATGCTACCGTTTCTGGCAGGGTATCAGCGGCGGGCGGCGACATGCAATGAGCATGAATAAACAAAAGTGACATTCTTCTGCTGGTTCCTTCCTTCCTTCCTTCCTTCCTTCCGTCCTTCCTGCCACCTGCCTGCTGCCCGCAGTCCTTTTCTGCCACAGAGTGCGTGCCTTTTGGTGCGTGTTGTGCGTGGCGTGGCGTGTGTGCTATGGTGTGGCATGCGGCTTGCGGCAGCGCCATTGGCAATGTATTGATGTTGGTGTTAGCGATTGCAAGAATGGGGGGTGTTAAAGTGTTTTTCACTCACGCCCACCACCGCCCCATTGCGGTTTCGTTTCGAAATCAAATAAATTACAACTTTAATTACAGGTTTTTTTTTTTTTTTTTTTTGATTGTACTCAAGCACTTTCCCACGCACTTCACTGATGGGGAATTAATATGCCAAAAACTAAAAAAAAATAATAATAATTGATGCCAAAAAAAATGGAACGACCGAACTGTATGAACAATGGCGATTAACGGATTGTGAAAGCATTCAAAAGGCAAAGAAGTAGTAGAAGACATTCCGTAAACAAAACAAAAAAAAAAAATCCATAACAAAAATTGGTAAGGAAACAACGTAAATGATAAAGCCTATTTGATAGTGAGAAATTTGATACCGAAATCAAGATGACCGCCCGTACCACTGAACTCCTCCATACAGTCGAGTGATGCGATTGGAGCCCGGCACCTGCATCAAAATAACATAGAAATAGAATAAAATAGAACAGAACAAAATCAAATATATTACAACTTTTCAAAATTATGTTAAATATATCTAGAAAATGTTTTATAAACAATTGTTTTAAGTTTAAGTTCTTAAGTTTAATTTTCAAATATTATTTTAAAGGCAATTTCGTGCCCAAAAATGAGATTTATTCTCTTTGAGCACAGAATTGTTCTTAAAATCCTTAGAAATAGTTCCCTTAATTCTATCTTGTTCTAAAGTTTGAAATTTCCACCTCCTGCAATCTCATGGGTGTAGGCCTCCCCGATCCGTGCCCCATGCCCGCATATTACCTGTAAATTGTGACCGGATTTGAGTCGTCGCTCGTATTGTCCACATTGTTATTGGGGTTATTGTTATTATTGCTGTCATTGGTCGATGCTGCAACTGCGCCGTTGCTGCTTATCATCCGCTGTTGCTGCTGCTGCTGTGTCACGGCCGCCTGCGCAGTCGTTCCCGTTACAAAATTCAAATTTCCGCCTGGCAATGCCATCATTATATGGCTGCCATTCAGCATTGGCAGCGATGGTGGCACAGATAACTGCTGCTGCTGATGCTCCATAGCTCCTGCTACCATTTCCAGTGGCATGGGTGGCATCGATGTTGCTGCAGTGCCATCCACAGCATCGCCGCCGCTCTCTCGCTCTGCCGCGCTGCTGCCGCCCTGCTCGTGGCCCAGCAGCAGCGGCGTTGTGGCATTGCTAGCATCGAGTATGCTCTCCTGTGTGTGTCCAGCTGCAGCTCCTGCTGCGGCGCTTGTGCCAGCTGCAGCAGCAGCAGCAGCCTGTGCGGACAGCGATTGCTGCTGCTGCTGTGGCTGTTGCTGCTGTGGCTGCTGCGGCGGAGCAGCCTGACTACCGTCGCCGTTCAGGTTGCACAATGCCATCGACATCTCTTAAGCTTTTTAGCTGCAGGCAGATTGGATGGGTTTCCTTTTTCCTTTGCCGTTTCCGTTTCCGTTTATTTGATTTTGTTTTTTTTGTTTGGTTAGACACTACTGGACGCCATTGCTGCTGCTGATTTTGATTTTCTTTGTTTTTTTTATTTTTCTTTAACTTTTTATATGCTACTAAAACTGGACTACAAATCACAATGGAAATGTCTTTACTAGCATCATTAAGGCAAAGTCCAGTTGTTAAAAGTTGCTATATTTTTTTTAAAAAGAATTGTTTATTAAATTTTAAGTGCTTAAAGGCTGCCAGTGCCAACCGCATCAAGATTATTTTGTTTTATTTTATTCCCATCGTAGGATAGTGCCCGGAATCTGTTGTCTCTGCTTTCAATACAGCTCCCACCCACCCCAAAGAAAAACAACAAGAAAGGAAACGCGAATGCTCTGGCTTGAAAAGTTTTCTTAAAAGTTCAAGAGTTATTCCCCCCATCCACCGCATGCACGCAAGCAAAACAAAACAAAAACAAAGCAAAACAAATGAAACGAAACGAAGCGAAATGAAATGAAATGAAACAAAGTGCAAGGAGCAGCAAGTACCGCAATGAGATGAGAGAGTGTCAAAGCTGAGAGAGCGTCAAAGCTGAGAGGAGTCAAAGCTGAGAGGAGTCAAAGCTGAGAGGAGTCAAAGCTAAGAGAGCGTTAAAGCTAAGAGAGCGTTAAAGCTGACAGCAGTCAAAGCTGAGAGAGAGTCAAAGCTAAGAGAGCCAAAGCTGACCGTGTCAAAGCTGAGCGAGTCAAAGTTTAAGAGAGCGAGAGAGAGAGCGCCGAAAGCTTTTCACCACACTAGCAGCGGCAGCAGCAGCGACGCGACAGCCTGCAACTTTGTCGCATTCCATTTTGACTTTGCAGTTTACGGCTAGAGCGGTAGTGCGGGGCGGGGCGGGGCGGGGGTGGGAATGATATGCGTAGAGGTGGGTGGGCACCAGCCATAAGACCATGTAAACATGGTCTAAACATTGTCGCACATTCAAAATAAACATATGGTGTAGTGGTATAGTACGGTATATCCAAGAGCAGAGAGCATAAAGCAGAGAGCATAAAGTATAGAGCATAGAGCATAGAGCAGAGAGTAATAGCCAAGAGTGAACAGAAATAGACTCTTAAATTTAGCCCACGCCTTCGTTTCATCTAATCCGACTCGTGTGTGTGTAGTAGCATATAGTGGCAGGCATTCAGACAGACAGAGAGACACGCATTTGATTTCCAATTATTGGCGGGCTGTTTTAATTATAGCCCCCTCTCCACACAACCCCCACACAAACAACCTTGACAATGATTCCCGGCTGTTGAATTGGGATTAGGTTAAGAGCTTTAACAGCGCGCCACTTTATGTCACTTCATTAGTGGCAAACAAATTGGCAAGTGAATGTTTGTCTGTCTGTTTGTCTGTCTATCTGTCTGTTTGTATTTCTATTGCTTTTTTTTTGGGGGGGCTTTTCACCACGACCTCTTGACATTTAGGCAATGCATAAACCCACAAGGTAAACCATTTTGAGTGCCAGGGGGGGGCGGCTTGAAGTCTTCTTTCGCCTAATTGAAGGAGTTTCACTTTAGCGCTCTACACTTAAGCATAGTCTACTTCTGGGATCAATGACCACTTGCCACTGCAACCCCCCTACCGACCCAGCACGTCTCTCAGAAAGTTTGAAGCTGAACAAGTTGCTGGGAAAGTTTTGCGAGAGTTCAATAAATAAACTCATACGTGCCAGAGAGAGAGAGAGACACACAACGACAACGATAGCTAATCTACAAATTAAACTTTTAGTCACACAAACACACACAAGCAAACACACACACACACACACACACACAAACTCGTCTTGAAAGCTCGTCTTTTGTTATCCTTGATTATCGTCGCACAAGTGTGGATGATGGAAGGTGTTTTGACATAAACGAGATTATCAGCAGCAACCCCAGGCCCCCCCAGTCCCTGCCCCAGATAGATCAACGTTAAGTGCCCTGCCATTTGGTATGTGCGTGTGTGTGTGTGGAAGGAGCAAAAGGATGATCCAAACAGATACAAGTAAGCGCTGATTAAATAAGGCAACACCCTGGCCTGATTAATCTGTTCTTGTGCAACAATGGGGGCTGGCTATAAATTGTATCAAGTAATAAACTATAGCCATTTCGTGAGAATAATTGTAACTACTTTTATGGCTGCCCCCCGCCCGCCCGCTCCCCATTAGCCGATTAGCCAGCAGCACTCAAGCTAACCATTCCTTGTGCATGCCACATGCCCCACACAGCAATGGGGGGTTGCGATTGGCAGGAAACCACAGCAATGCAATGCATTTGGGAATGCAGCTCGCAGCGCAGCAGATGACAGAAGTGCCAAACATTTTGTAACACACCAACAAATCATCAGACTGTCCCCCTTCCCCACTGTGTTGCACGTACATACATGTACCACATATGTGTTGCCACATATGACAAATCAATGCTTCATCGCTTGTAACAATTGTAACCGTGTTTGCTGTCGAATGTCTGTCGATATTTTTTAGTGTTCTTTCTGCCAACTCAAATCGCATCATTCACGATTATTTCTATTTTGCCTGGGCTGTCCGGACGTCGTCAATGGCTCTCTGCGCTGACCTTGACACGAGAGAACCATGCACAAATAGCACATGCCAAAAAAGGGGCAGGGGCAGGGACAGGGGCAGGGTATGTGGAACGTTTGGTCAAGGCAGAGAGAGAGAGAGAGACAGTGAGAGTAGAAGGCAGAGAGCCGAAAGCCTAAGCTGTTTACAAGCTTATTAAAGCAACTGCAGCAGCAGCAGCAGCAGTTACAGTTACAGTGTCAGCTGCTGGTTCTTAATTATGTGCTTGCTGCCTGCCACCTCCCGCCACCCACCCCCCCTCTGGACAGTCGCAGTCACAGTTCCAGTGCCATGCCACAAAGCAAAGCAAGAACAACAGTGGCATGCAACAGAAGGTTCATTTTGATTGAACATTTTGATACCCTTTTCAATGGTGCTCCTATAGAAAATCAAGATTCTTTTCCAACAAATTTTAGAAATTAAAATTTTCAAAAATATTTAAAATATTTTAAAGAATATTTCTAGCCTCCTTTTTCGGTGAGAACAAAAAGTTTTCTGCCAGTTTCCCCCCCCCATACCGAGCAACGCCAAAAGCCAAAGAGCTATGCACTAAAATCAATACAAAATCAACCGATGTGCACTGCCGCATGAAGCGTGTGACTTGTGAGTTTGGAGCAACATGATACCCATTTTGCAGTTAGGGTATTTTAGGGGAAAATAGGCCAAAAGGAGAGGGAGAGAACAAGAGAAGAGTGCAGAGATAAAGAAGAATACAAAATCCAATTTGGATGCACTTCGCTGCTGGCTTTCCACTGGCAACTGGCAACTGGGACTGCATCATCCTCAGGCTCATCATCATCATCATCATCCCATGCCATATGCAACCTTGACTTGCAACTGCAACATGCATGTGCATGTTTCTACTTCTCCCTGAGTGTGTGTGTGTTTGTGTTTTTGTGTTTTGTGTTCATGTGGCGGCTTAAAAGGGTTTTTGAGCAGCCCATAGGCCAAATGCGAGAGGCAAGCAACAAAAAGCAACCCAATTGGAATTCCGTTTTTGGCCGACTCTGCCACTTGCGCAGCACGTAGCCAAAAGTGCAAATAATAAAATAAATATGTATAAAATACAAACACACACACACACGTGTACATATGGTATGCATATATGTAGAATGTGTGTGTGTGTGTGTTAGAGTGTGAGTGAATGTATTTTTTTTTTTTTTTAACAACCGCAGCATGGCGTGACACCAACACCGGTCGATATGCCGCATTTCTCTCTCACTCTCTGGGCTCTCCGTCCGTTGCCTCCTCCTCTCCTTTTGGGGCCAGAAGAGAGGGAGAGAGAGGACAGAGCAAAGAATAGAGGTGAGAGGATAGGAGAGGAGAGAGCTGCTGCTGCTGCTGCTGCCCTGACCCACTGACTCGATTCCCAGAGTGACCGACCGACCGACCGACCGGCCTACAACGAACGGGGGGGGCCTATGAATATGCGGGCGAATACGAATACGAATATGGGTGGGAGCAAGGGGGGCGTGGGGCATCCGAGTGTGAATAAAACATTCGATAATCGATAAGAAAGGAAGAGGCAAGAAGTGCGAGCAATAAAGAATGAGGCACAAGGGAGAAAGAATGAGGCACAAGGGAGAAAGAATGCGGCAAAAGGGAGAAAGAATGCGGCAAAAGGGAGAAAGAATGAGGCAAAAGGGAGAAAGAATGAGACACAAAGGAACATCTATGAAGAATAGGAATGCAAGGATAAAGAATGAGGAAACCCAGATGAAAAGTGGGAGAGAGAGAAAACGCATTCAAACTAAGGTGCAACGGATGAAGAATGACCATAAAACGGATGAAGAATGAGCTTAAAACGGATGAAGAATGAGCTTAAAACGGATGAAGAATGTGAAGAATATAAAGAAGCGAATGTAACGGATGAAGAATGAAGAGGAAAGCGAGAAGAGGGATACAAATGACAGATAACATATGAGAAATGATAACTGGTAGAGGGATGGATACAAAGTGAAGAATAAGAAATGAGGAATGATGAATGATGAACAACATTCGATAATAGACGAAGAAAATAATCGAAGATCGATCAAATATGAATAATACTTGAAAAGAGATCAAATTTGAATAATATTGGATAACGAAAGTAAAGTAGAGAAATAAAGAAACGTGAGCAGAAATGATGATCAAGAGCAAAAGGAAAAGGATTAAAAGATGTGCTGGAAGGGATAGACAAAGGCTTAAAAGATATGCTACATAGTAGGGATAGACAATGCAGAGGAATAAGGAATAAGCCATGAGAGAATATCTATAAAGAATACTAAGGGATAGGCACGAGGTATAAGCCATGAGAGAATATATGTATATAAAGAATACTGGCAGAGGCACTACGAATAAGTGAAACAAAGTGCAAAGAAAAAGGAGTCAAAGCTAAAAAATAAATGGATAAAAAATCCAAAGAAAAAGGAGCTAAAAAATAAATGGAAAATAAAGAGTCCAAAGCAAAAAGAGTTAAAAAATAAATGGATAAAAAGTCCAAAGAAAAAGGAGCTAAAAATAAATGAAAAAAAAGAGTCCAAAGCAAAAAGGGGTTAAAAAGCAAATGGAAAAAAAGTACAAGGCCAAAAAGGAGCTAAAAAATAAATGTGAAGAAAAAGAAGCTACAAAATAAATGGATAAAAATTCCAAAGCAAAAATAGATAAAAAAATCAATGGAAAAAAAAGTCCAATGCCAAAAAGGAGCTAAAATATAAATGGATAAAAGCAAAAAGCAAAATGGATCCAAAGCAAAAAAAAAGCTAAAAACATTAATGAAAAAAAAAGAGAGAAAAAAAATGGCAAAAACAAAGTTTTAAAAAAATGAGAGCACAAAGAGATAAAGTCTTTTGGGCATAAGTTGAGATGCAATAAAGAATGCAGACAAAAAACGAATGAAGAATGTGGGTAAAACCAAAAAAAGAACTTACAACAGATGAGAGACAAAGACCGAAGGCCCCCACTTACGAATTTGTCTTCATCAGTGGCATAAAGGATGAATACAAACCCCTCTCCCCCAAAAAAGGATGCAAGGGATGTGTGGGGGTGGAGGTTCAAGTATGAAAAGGATAAATGATGAAGGCATAACAGGATGCCGGAAACAGGATACGGATGCGAGGATACGAGGATATGGGAATACAGGATGTGTGTGCCTCACTCGTTGCATGTTTGCAAATGGGTTTCGAGTGCTTGTCAAGTGCCTATCTCTGACTGTATCTGTGTGTGTGTCTGTGTCTGAGTGTGTGTCTGAAATAGTTTGCAAACTAAATTTTCAAGTGTAGTTGTTGATTGGTACTTTGATAACATATATATAGCAATATCTTTTGCAGCATCTACTCTGCTCTCTATCTGCTGATCAAAGATTCAATTATTTGTGTGCACTCGTAGGCAATTGTTGCCTCCGAATTAGGGAGACTTTCCCCCTTGGCTAATTGTTGTTGTTGTGCTATTACGATCGTTATGCAACTGCCACAACGTTTTTGCCCCAACCAACGCTATATCAGCAGCATGGGATCAAGTGACACGTGGCATGTCATATTGAAATTACATTTCTCACACGAATTTCAGTTGCCAAAGGGTCACCACCCCGTCCCACCCATTACCCCCTAATGGCCAAATCTTTTTGGTTGCATTATATTCCCATCAGTGGCGACGGCGACGGAAATGAATCAACAAGGTTAGTGCAGACATATTGTACTTGCCACCCCTAGGGGTAATGGCAAAGTAGGGGTAAGGGTATGGGCTTGGGCAGGGGTAAGGGTATGGGCTTGGGCAGAGGTAAGGGCAAGGTAGGGCTACGGGTAGGTGCTTGGGCAGGAGTAAGGGCAAGGTATGGGTACGGTTAGGAGCTTAGGCAGGGGTAAGGGCAAGGTAGGAGTACGGGTAGGGGTTTGGGCAAGGGTAAGGGCAAGGTAGGGCTACGGGTAGAACTTGGTCTTGGGCAGGGGCAGGAACAATTGCCAGCGTAGACTATATACGGGGGCTATTGTACGTGTAAGTGTAGCAGTTTATCGATATCAGGGCACAATTCAAACACAGAAACAACACCACAATAAAACTCTCACAAAAAGTAAAACAAATCAGTACTTAAAGTGAATCGAAGTTTGCCATACTCTGTATAAAAAAAACCGAAACTGAATCATAGCAACAAAACCTTTTTCTGACAGATAAATAGACAGTAAAAGGGTATGCGTTAGAACAGCAATTCTCCTGCTTTAGTAGCCAGAATTTTGCATAACAAATCTTGCTAGAAAATTTAAAGTTTTGAAGAAAAGAAGTTCCAAAACTTTTGGTAGAAAGTCTGCGAAAAAGAACTTGCTAATAGAACTGATCTTTTAGCTTTCATTTAAGTACTTTTCTAACTCTTTTAACTCTATTTATATTTGAAAGAAAAGCTAAATCTGAAGACTTGGTTTTAGCTCTAACTGAAGCTGCTACCAGAACTTCTGCTAGCTGTTTACCTACTGCTACCTGTCTATCTGGCATACCCTCTCTCTCTCTCCTGTCACTGGGTATCCACTGCGGGCAAAGCAAAGTGGCGTGACTGGGTAATTACTTACTAAACACAATTTCTCTTGTTGCTGTTGTTGTCCCTGTTCCTGTGTTTTTTTTCTGCTACTGTTTCTGTTTCTGTTTTTGTTTGGGGGCTTCTGGCTGGCTCGCTTGCTGTCTGGGCTCTTTCTAATGCAATTCACACGACATTAAAGTTCAGCACGCGGAGTTATTGAACCAAATTTAGTGTTTCCCCCGAAACCCCCATCCTCCCTTGTTTTATTTCGTGTGTGTTTTGTGTTTTGTCTCAAAGGATTTGCGATCAGAAATTTTGGAACGTTGACAAAACACGACGACTATCCGCAGAGGGGAACACTAACTGCTAACTGCCACTGCGGCACAGATGTGTTGCACCCCCACCTCCAAGGCTTTTGGAGCGGGTATTCCCAGCAGTGCCTCTCAGTAGTCTGTGTGTGTGCTAGAGAGACTCCCATTGAGATAAAGACTAACCCATATTTAGTTGAATGGCTCCAGCTGGATTTCAAATACATATGTACTATATACACTAAGCATATAATATACAACAAATACATAAGGCAAACACAACCTACAACTACTTCTAGCAAAAGTCAAAGTATTTTGCATTATTTTTGTTTGTGGCTTAGATTTGTAGCCGCCATTCTGCTGCCAGAAAGCGCATTCAATGCTGACCACAAGACACATACAGACCCCTACTTCTTGGCAAAGGGAATATTATTTCATATATTACTTTGATCATAAATATCTATACAAAGTAAAATATTCAATAATTAAATGATTCAAGGCAAAGCCCAAAACAAATATATTCAAAAATATATAGTAGATATATATAAGAGATATAGATCTATCAAATTGGTTTCTTTGCGTTAAATAAAACATCAAAAGAAATTTATAGTATTTATGACAGTTTTTCTAAAGATTTTCTCATAGCTGCAGCAACCAAAATAAATTAAATATAAAATCAATATATCTATAAAAATATCTAAGGCAAGAAATGTTCAATTTAGATATATCATTTAGCTATGTTTAAGCATACAAATACTAATTTTAATCTTTGAAAATAAAAATAAATGCTAAAAATAAAGAGAAAATAATTTTCAGAGAAGTTGATCATTGAGTGAAATTTTTGTATTTAGTATGTTTCGTTAGTTAATTTCTGCTTGCTACAATCAAACGATCCCCAGATGTTTGCCCCATGTTTACGAATGTTTGCCCCATAGAGCATGCCGCAGCTGCAGCAGCTGGGGGGGGGCAGCACATGGCCACCACATCCTTGGCCTCTGTCCACACATCACAATAATATCCTTGCCCACGCAGCCATCGCAGCAGCCATCGTTTCTAATCATTGTTTTTTGAACACATTTAGCAGATCCCAACACACAGATTCAAATCTTTTTTGGCACTAAACAGACAACAAGAATAAAAAACAATTAAATGAAATTTCTTTTGCGAAAAGTTTTGCCATATATATATGGTATATGGTTGATCGGTTGGCACTTTTGTTTGGCTATAGCTACGTATGTTTTGCGCGTCTTATTTACAATTATTTATATATTATTATTATTATTAAATAATTTCGTTCAATAGTCGCCGCCTCGGAGCGCGCGCGACGCCGTCGGTCTGGCACGCGAAACACGTAACACCGCAATGAAGACGACAGCCAGCAGGCAGCCAGCAGGCAACCAGCAGGCACAGACGGCAAGGCACAAACGCACACACGAATATATATATATATTTTTCGGGGGCCCCCACACACACACAGCCGAAAACCGAAATCGGAGGAAAATCGGGCGAAAAACGGGCTAAAACGAAAATTGCAAAATGCGACGACAACGGCAACGACGACGATGGCCAAAAGGCGAAAGCAGTGGCCGTAGCACAGGCCAAAACCTTTGCTAGATGCCAGGCAGGCACATTTGGGGGCTACCGTAACGGTAACGAATGACACAGAGAAAGAAAGAGAGCTGCACAGAAAGAGAGAGAGAGGAAGAGAGAGAGAGAGGACAAGTGCACGTGTTATTTGGCCAAAATGAAGGAAGCAAAAGAGAAACACAAACAAAATAAAGTAAAATAAAGACAAGGCGGGGGGGACAAGGGTACGAAAAGTTTCCAAGAAGCTCGAGGCGGCATATAAATATACCCTAAGATTAAAGGGTCTACAGTACAGAGCCGAGATACTGCCTCAAGCAAAAACCTTTCAAATGCAACTCTGCATCCCAGAAGATAAGTTCATATGCTGCAAATCTATTACAGAAATAATAAACATACTTAATGGTTAGGTACATAATATAATCTATGACGATCGCACTGTACGACTTTACTACTAAAATATATTCCTAATTCTAGAGAGATATTTTCTACAAAAGAGGGTATTTTTAGGGTATTTTCCGCTTCGTTTTGGCAACCTTCAAAACTTTTGTGTATGAGCAAATGCCAAAGAGAAAGCAACACAGAGAGAGAGAGCGAATGCGAATGCGAGTGCTGCTCAAGAGAGCGGGCAATGTTTTTGGGGCGCGCGCAATTTTGAGAGCGGCAAATGCAGAGCTTTTGTTTTTCGGCTGCTGCTTCTGGCTATCTGTTTTTGTGGTGAATTTCGGTGGTAGAGCTGCTGCGACCAACGCACGTGTCCCAATTTAAAAAGGCCCACCCATCAATAAAGCCGCCCGGCCTATCCCTTACCTCGCTCAATGTCTTCTTACTTCTCCGTGTACGTCTTCGTCTTCGTCTCCTGCTCCTGCTCCTACTCTACGCTCTATCTTTCCTTTGCTCTCATCACTAGCCACTACTATCCTCCACATGCTGCTGCTTCGTGCCGCTTTTGTCTGCTCTGCTCTCTCCCCCCCTGCATCAACTTGAACGACGGGCAGCAAATTGGCTAGCTGTTGGCCCGACCGGCATGCTGCTCCACACTTCAAGTGTTCGTTGGAGTATCTCTGCATGTGTGTGTCTGTGTGTGTGTCCGTGTGTGTGTAGATAGATGGGAATGCGTGTTTTTTATGAGATTGCCATTTCAGCTTTGGGTCCCAAGTCCCACACAGTCAGTCAGTCAGTCAGTCAGCCAACCACTCGAGTATTCCCAACACTCCAGATGATGTCGAATAACTTCAATGTCCTTACACAGACACACACACACACAGATACACATAAGTGGCACAGCATAATAAGATGCATCTTCTCAAGGGTCTGATCTTCAAAAAAAATTTGTGGTAAAAATGTAGCTAAAAAAATGCTTTAAAGAAGTTGCCTAAAGTTGTTGCCCCAATAAGCAGGCAATACTTTTTTTTGTAATTAAAGTTGATCCCTAGAATCCATTAGAAATACTGAATTAAATATTGATTCAAATTGGAAATCAATTAAAATACATTTCCACATAATTCTGCACCAGCTATATAATTTTATAAATTTATTTTAGCAGCAGTGGCAATTAGTTCAGCAATTTTAACTCCTACATTCCCATCCAATTGTGGCCTCAACAGTTTTGAAGTTGGGAGGCCGAAAAAGCTGGATCCAAGATGGCCAAATCTGCTTCAAATCGAATTATTATTATAGTCCAGTATAAAGAAATTATAGACACAACAAAAATACATTTTCTTTAGACTTGTTTTTGGCTCCACTTTATATATAGATTGGCGACTATGTAGATGGTAAATCTAATATATATTTTTACAGCATTTGTCTGGCATAATAAATCAAAGTCAAATACTCTTAAGATTGCAAACATTTTTATCTGCTGATTTATCATTGCAATGGAGAAAGTTTTCTGTTTTTGGCAGCTGCTATTATTGCATTGTGTACCCACAATGCGTATCTAGACCATGACACACTGCCTTGGCCTATAGCAGTATGCACTGGCTGGCTGCAGCAGTGACACACCGACACTTCATGAGTGTCACATGAATAATGAATGAAATGCGAACAAGTCATTTGCAAAAAAGGCCATTAAACACACTCACACACACTTCATTCGAGCACAAAGGGCGGCGGGTATGGGTATGCACATTAAATTACATTAAAGAACACTTAGCGCAGCTAAATGATGCCGAAATCAAAACAAAAAACTACAATTACAATTATAATACCCCAGGCAATTATAAGTCACTTACGCTATCTGACTGACTAATTGATGAGTGTTGAGCGTTGAGCGTTGATTGTTGAGCTTTGTGCTGCGCTGAGCCCTGAGTGTTGCTATTTTCGCGAATTATTACACTATGCGAATATAAACCATTGAGAGAGAGAGAGTGAGTGAGCAAGAAAGCGAGACAGGACAGACAACTGCGATCCGTTGCCAACGAATGCGATGCCGGAACTGCAGACCAGAATCAAATAAAGCAAAACATATGATGGCAGGCAGGCAGACAGAAGGCAGGCAGACAGGCAGCAAGAACGATTAAAAGCTTGGGCCCTAATGAAAAATTAACCAGTTTAATTTGATGCCAGACTGACAATATATAATTGCAGCTGTTCTGCTGCTGCTGCTATTCAAATTAAATGCTTGGATTTCTCAAAGCAAGCCCCCTCCCACCCCCCGCTTCGGTTTCGTTTTTCGATGAGAATTCCCTCCTACCCGGTGCACTTTCAGTATTCTAAGTTATTCAAAAGAAATTCGAGCACTGTGTGGGCTGCAGCAGCACAAGACACAGAGCAAAAGAGAGATAGGGAGAGAGAGAGCGAGTGCTAGAGAGCATTCTCAAATTTATTTGTCAATTACGAATATGCCAAGAAGGCTTTCCACGAAATGGTTTGCATATGTATAGAAAATACTCAAATCAAATTGCAGCTTTCGTGTTTTGTTACAAATTTACAAAGGGGAACTCCAGTAGCTCCAGTAGCTACCTGTACATGGGTACGTGTATATAAAAGGTTTTCCCCCAGCAGAGACTGAATTCTTAAGAATTTTATTGATCAAAAATATATTTAAAATATTCAATAAAAATCAAAAGAAAGAATAAACAATAATAATAAAATAGATAAATAAATCTTAAGAAATTTGTAATAAAAAATGCAGCTATAAATAGTAATTATAATACAAGTTTTGCACTTTAAAAAATATAAATAAATAGCAAATAAATATATCTTGAGAATGTTTAAAGATTTACATTTTTTAAATATTTTTTTTCAATATTTTTAATTACCATTCAAAAGTTGTCCCATTAATCAGCCACATACCACACTATTCTATAAAACTGTTTAACTTTAACTCAAGGAAAATAACACTGCGTATACTTGATATAATAATGATAGAAATATCAACTATTTCCACATGAATATTAGCAACCAAACTAATGGTTTAAGAACTAGACAAACAAAAAGTTTAACTCAAGGATATTCCACATTATTTTGACAACAACTTTAAGCAAATTTTCAGCATTGCGTATACTTGATTTGTGGGAAATATAAACAATTTCCTCAACTATTTTACACTATAAGCAATGGCAAATAACTTTATATAGATAAAGTATGTGTATATACGTACATTCCTTGCAGCATAGTTTAACTTTTTGGGGTACCACGCGGCGTATACTTGACTTTTTGCATAGTGGAAAAGAAAGCCGAAATTTAAATTTCGAGTGTGTGTTTTTCGGGGTTTGTGTCTCTGCTGCAATTTTTTGCACTGCATTTAGTGTGGCCATGCAACGAAAAATGCAACAGAAAAACTGCCACACTGAAAGCTTTCTCTCTCTCTGTCATCGCTTCGTGCATTGCAAAGCTTTCTAAAAAAAGAGAAAGAGAGCGAGAGCGCAGCCAAGCGCAGTGAAAAGTGTGGGCAAGTGGAAAATCTGTGCCTGCTGACTGACCTTAGGCAGGAAGGTTGGCCCGAATGCTAACGACAGCATTTTGAATTATTCGAGACAAAGGCAAATGGTGTGCGTGGGTGTGGGCGCAGGGTGGCAGAGTGCAAACAGTGTAGCAGAAAAGTCTTTGCGCTATGCAAACTACTTTTTCTGGTTGGTGTTTGAAGAAAAGCTTTATCTCGTTTTTCAAATGTAATGGATAGTAAGTAGTAGATCACTGT
Organism: Drosophila bifasciata; assembly: GCA_009664405.1. Taxonomy (NCBI): domain Eukaryota; kingdom Metazoa; phylum Arthropoda; class Insecta; order Diptera; family Drosophilidae; genus Drosophila; species Drosophila bifasciata. Next base: position 36,816,112 of record CM019041.1, read on the forward strand.
TTGAGTACCCCACTCAACAACATAATCAAATAAATATATATAACTTGTTTAACATTCACTTTTGGTAACTACAATTTGTTGACACACTGTCTGTGTCTGTGTGTGTGTGTGCACTAGATATTTTGCTTTATCTAAAATGCGCATATATAGTATGTATGCACATGCACATGTATGTAAATCATTCACACCCCACCCCCACCATAAAAGCTATAAGTAAATGATTTATTCAAATACGAATATTTACACATGTGCTTGAGGGGTTCAAGCAGCAGAATATCACCCGATATAAGGCATATATCTATCATACATATAAGGAACATCCGTGGATCTTAGTGTTAGAAAATATTGCAAACTATCCGTTAAGAACGTTAAGAAAACGAATCTTTTGGCGCACAGTTTCTGGCAGCTTTTTGAGATATCTTTTGGGGTACTATTTCCCGATTTTAGCCAATTATTACTCGCTTTTACTATAGTTTTATCTCAGTGTTAGAAAATATTGCAAAGGATTCGTTAAGAACGTTTACCAAATGAATCTTTTGGGCTGCCTTTTGGGGTACCCCTTTTGGGGTACTATTTCCCGATTTTAGCCAATTATTAATCGCTTTTACTATAGTTTTAGATAGTTTACAGTTTATAGTTTACAGTGTTAGAAAATATTGCAAAAGATTCGTTAAGAACGTTTAGAAAATGAACCTTTTGGGCTGCCTTTTGAGATATCTTTTGTGGGTACTACTTTAAGCTATTAGTACTCGTTTTTACTATCGTTTTGTTTTACTATAGCTTTACCGTTGTAGCACACACAAATGGATAATTGATAATTGATCATTTATCTAGCGCAGCATTTAAATATTAATTATAATTGATATTTATGCATTAAATATTTAACAAAATGCACAAATATGTCTCACATATATTCCAATGGTTGTTCAGATATTTAAAACTGAACTTTACATTATGCATGTACAAGGGGCCCATTTAAAGGGGGCCCTATTAATGTGTCAAAACAGAGCACGCGATGGTGTACGGTACGTCGGGTACTCACAACAATTCAAAACAAATTCAATAACGAGCACCGATTAGGATATAATTATATGTTTATGGTAGTAGGCAAATATGTTGGTTGGGCTGCTCTATCGTTATTTTCTTATTGAATAGTTTTTATGTTGTAAATATTTTGCATTGCAAAATGGGGAAACTCACATGATGCGATGATAGGCATCCAGCTGATTCTGTGCACATGTCACGGACTGCTCGGACTCGGTGGAATCATCGCGCAGCGTTGCAACGCCGAGCGGCAAGATGGGAATGATGGCAGCTGTCGCAGCTGCAGCTGTTGCTGGCGGCCCCGCCAATGTTGTCGTTTGACCCGTTACCGTTGCTCCTGCTGCTCCTGCTGCTGCTGCTGCTGCTACCGTTGACGTTGACGCAGACGCTGCTCCTCTGCCTACCCCACTGACGCTTGCTGCAAAGTTCTGGTGTATGGACGATGAGGATGCTGTGCTGGCAAGCTCCTAAACAAGGAAATAAAATCAGGACAAATCGGATTAGCAGGATTTGGAACGGATAAGGAATGGCGTAGGAATGGTGCAGTCAGTATATGAACAGAGCACAAGAAGTACAAAGATACAAAAGTATGAGAGAGAGAGAGAGAGAGAAAAAGAGAGAGAGCGGGTTGTGGTAGTGGAAGGGGGGGTTGGGTGTGGGAGTAAATCTATGCAAAAACCTTAATCTCAGCCGATTCCGGTGTGGAGTAACGCTTGCGCTCGTAGTGTATCTCTCGCTCGATGGATCGACTACGAAATGCTGGCGGTATACAGCGATCCGGTGGGGGTGTCTGTAGCTTCGGTGTCACGGGTGTATTGCTGCTACCACTACCGCTGGCCGTGGCTTGCTGCTGCTGCTGCTGCTGTTGCTGCTGCTGCTGATGATGGGTCGACTGTTGCTGTTGCAGTTGCAATTGCTGACGCTGCTGCTGGGATGTGGATGCTGTTGGTGGACTTCTTTCGCTGGGCGGATAATGGTGCGACGACGAGGACGATGACTGCTCTTTAAGCTCCCTTTGCTCCTTCTGCTGCTGCTGCTCCTTTTGCTGCTGGTGTTGCTGGTGCTGCTGCTGCTGCTGGCGCTGCTGATTCTGCTCCTCGCGCTTCTGCTGACGCCGTATCTCAAAGTCCAGCAAGCGTGCCTCCCGTTGCTCCTTGTCGCGCTGTTTGCATGCAATTGTTGCAAAGTGCATTCTTACTATAAATTGTTGTTTGTGTGTGTTAAGCCGCCATGTTATCGGGTGTTATCGATTATATATGTATTTGGTTATCAGTAATCAGTTAGTTATTATCGGTTATGCTTTTTGCTTTTCGGCTTTTGTTAATTGGTTTTATGCTTTTTGCTTTTTGCTTTTGCTTTTGGCTAATTACGCGCTTTTTGAGACACACACACACACACTTAGCACACGCACATACTGAGAGCGACTCAGTGAATGTGAGAGAGAGAGAGAGAGCGACTCAGAGCGGGAGCGACACACACACACTCACCTTGTAGTTAATGGCGTCCTGCTCTTCCTTTTTGGCCTCGCGCTCGTTTCGCTGTCGATCGCGCTGCTTATCCTCGTCGCTTTGTGCCGTTTTGCTGTCTGCCAGAGAAAAGAAAAGAGAAAACAAAACAAAGAGAGAGAGAGAGAGAGAGAGAGAGAGAGAGAGACAGAGAGAGAAAGTCGAATGTTCAAGCTGATTTCAATATTTGGCTTCACAATTTTTCTTTCTTTCTTTCTTTTATTTTTTGATTTGTTTTTTTGTTACGGTATTTGTTACTGTTATTTTTTATGCGTAGCGTTTTTCGAGGGCATGCAGAGAAAATTACTCCAAAAAAAAACAAAAAAAAAAACACATTACTAAATATGGTGGAGGAGTAGAAGGGGGTGGGGGGGAAACGAGCAGCATGCTTGCTATTCACTATTCACTATTTACATTTACATTTACACACATAGTACATACAGATACATAGATGTACATACATAAAGTATCACACAGCATCTGCATTGGCATTTGCATTGGCATTTGCATTTTTGTGGATTATATTCAAGGCCAAACACCAGACACACACAACATCAAGAGAGAGCATGCCCATGTCCACCATGAAACCGTACCCTGCCCCTGCCCCTGCCGCCCCTCACGCACGCAAGCAACAAACACAACAAGCAGCAAATACCACGCACCAAAAATACACCCACACCCACCCACACCACACGCCACGCACATCATCATATCTGGCACCTGGCACGAACTGTTGGTGTTGTGTGTGCGTGTGTGTGTGGGAGTGTGTGTTGGAGTTTTGGACAGAAGAAGACAGGATATTTCCAGACTCTACTTACACTCCGTCTCCTGGTTCTGGCTCTGGTTCTGTCCACGTCCGCGTACGGCCATCAGGTAGCGGCTCAGCTTACGCGGCGGCGACATGTTTCTCGGTTACTCGGCGGTGTACTCGGTGGTTCTGTTTCTCTGTGTTCACACAACAACAGAGAGAGAGCTCGCTCTACCCAGGCCAGGCGCAGGCCAGACGCTGGCAAAGACCCAAACGACACTGACCCGAACAGAAACACGGCGCACGGGCCGGGCCGGGCCGGGCCGGGACAGGGACTATCCCAATTAGTCGTCGCTGCGTCTCTGCTGCCTTGCCGCCTCTCCGACCCGTCGTCGTTGTCGTCGTCGTCGCGTCTTGTCTTTCTTCTATGTTGTTTTTTTTTTTTTCTTCTTTTTTTTCAGCGACTTGCGTCAGGCGATTATTAAGCTTTGGGAGAACCAAACCGTTTACACCCGTTAGCATACCGTTTAACCGCTTCAACCGCTTGAACGCGTGTAAGTATGTACATTCACACACACACACACAGACACGGACACAGACATATGTATACGTATACGTACGACACATACGGCGCATATGACGTTTGAGTGCATGCACAGTGGGCCGCAAGAGTGTGCGCATACACAATGAGCAAGGTTAGAGCATGCAGCAGCAGAGGCAGCAACAGCAGCTGCAGGATGCTGGTAAAGGATGTGGAAGGGGATGCTGGGAGGGGGGGGATAAACTTGTTGAGCTCAGTGTAGCGCGCCACCACCCACCACTCACAAACACACACACACACAGTGGCATTACCATACACACACGCAGGCACACACAGACAGACAAACAGAAGCTTGTGTTAGCCTTGACTAGAACCCGCTTGAACCGTTTTACCCGCTTAACGGTTCACCCGTTGTCAGATTTATCTGCGGTTAAAAACACGGAGCACATCGTCGTACCCGTACCCGTACCCGTACCGTACCGTACAGTGGGTTGCAGCAGTGCACGCACACAAAACAACATTCGTATCTTTTTCGCTTTTGTTTTTTCTTTTTTTTGTTGGGCGTGTACGGGGCGAGGTTGGTGGGGGCGGGGCAAGGTTCATCATTCAACTAAAATTTTCTACAAGACAGGAAAAGAAAAAAAGGAGAAAAACTAGAACAAAAAACAGAAACAGAAGCAGAAACCAGGAAAGAAAATATGGTAGAAAAACTGAAGGAAAACATTAGCGGCAAAGCAGAGCGAGCGAGAAGAGATGGTGGAACGTGAAACGAAAACCAAATCTACGAGTACGTAACGGAACAGTCAACAACGGTATAACGGAATTTGCTTTCAACTAGGGGGATTTCACACTAAGGGGCATAATGTATGGGGGGGCCATAGCTTAGGGCTGGGCAGGGCAGGGCAGAGGTTTGCCAACACAACTACAAGACCAGAGATAAAGGCACAAAAAGACAGAGAGACAGAGAGAGAGAGATAGAGAGAGACACACACAGAAAGTGATGGCGAGCGGTACGGGAAGGTTGGGATGGCAGACAGAGAGAGAGAGAGAGACAAAGAAAGACTTACTTCCTTACCTCAAAGTGTGTCTGATGTTCTTGTAACTGTTGTTCTTTACTGTTACTGTTACTGTTACTGTTGTTGTTGTTGTATTTTTATTTGTGGGTTTATGGATGTTCGTGTTTTTTTTTTTTTGCTTAACGGTGTTTTTTTCTCATTTCTTTCCTGTTTGTTTTCCTTTCCTTGAATTTAATTTCTTTTGCATCGCTTCGTTTCGTATTCGTTTCGCATTCGTTTTCTTTTGTTTTATTTGATATATTCTCTCTATGGGGAAGGGGGGTGGGGGGTAAACCGTGCGCGCAACGCGATAACCGTAAACCCGAAAGCCGAATCGAAATCGAATTCGTATCCGTTTTTAATACCGTTAGGTGAGTGCGGTGAGTGTCTTGTGTGTGTGCTTCATTCGAGATAGATATAGAGAGAGATGGATAACAGAGAGAAACAGAGAGCGCGAGAAGATAGGGGATCGATCGCCCGTATTGCACGTAGAATTCTCTCTCGTTCTCTGCGGTTTTTTGTTGTTGTTGTTTTGTTTTGATGTTCTTTTTAGCTTTGTTTTTATATATATATATTTTGATTCCTTATTTGTTTACAATTGCAACTGTTATACTATGGTATATATATTTTATATGTTGATGTTGATGTTGTTGTTGTTGTTGTTGTGGTGTTGTTGAAAGACGTTACAATCAAAGAAGAGCAAAAGAAAGAAAGACAAAACACAAATGTTTTCAATTATTAGCACTTTGAATTGGAACTAAATCTTAAGTATAGCTCATTTATTTCAATGGTAAAGCCAGCCAACAAATACTGTGAGAGAAAAAGAAAAGTGCTGCCCAACTGGTGAAAATAACAAAGCTGGGCATCACTTTTCCCTTGTCGCAATAAAACGAAACATTTGTTTGGCTTAACCCATTGAAAAAAAAACGTTGTTTTTGTTGTTGCTAAACAATTTTCATAGCTGCAGCTAAGAAAAATTATAGAAAATGTAATAAAAATCATTGATAAGTAAATGTTCTTATGCTGGGCTATACAATTCTACGCGTATAATAATAACGAAATAACTCTCTCTTCGTGATTCGTGGTCTTGGCTCTAGGGTTGTTGTTGTTTTATTTTGATAAGTCTATAGCTATATCATTGCCTAACTACAATCAAATGATATATAAGTACGAGATATATGTATGTAGTGGTATACGATACGATATATATTTACCTAAGTAATGCCAAAACGAAATAGGGAAATCATCTGCTAATGTCTGAATAGGTTACACAGGTAATACACGACAATATATAGAGAGATATACGATATATATATTTATTTAGATATGTATGTTTTGAGAGGAGTCACTTATCAATAAACGTACCAAGACAAGGACACAGACATACAGACATATACGTACGTACAGATATTTTTGTATATATATATATAGATGTATTTTTTTATATGATATGTAAATTACAGATAATACGAAAGATATATAGAGAGAGAGAGAGAGAGAGAGGACTTATAGGATGGCCTAAGTCATACAGTGATAACCAAAACATAAGGAAAAACACTTTACCCAACGAAAACAACGAAAAAATTCGAAACAGATTAAAGGACAATACGCTTCAGTCCCCTTCCCCGAGTTGCGTGGACACAGATCCAACAGCATAGCGCATCTGGTGCCCCAGTGCTGTCCAGTGCCCCATCGGGGAGGAGACTGCAGGCTATGTAGAGACTATTGGCTATAGGACGATTTGCCGTTCACATATCGATCAATCAAATTACATAGACACCGATGGACAAACAACAAAAATGAAATGGGGGAGCAGGTTAGTGGAGAGAGAGGAGTAGTAGTAGTAGTAGTAGTAGAGTAGTTCTTAGTATTTGGTAGTAGTAGAAATGGGGGAGGGGGGGGGCCAAAATGCTGCACTCGCATGCGAAAACCGTAAAACTCACTTGAGGAACCGCCGCCAGCGCCCGGTGGCGGGTAGGAGAACCAAAATTGATGGGCCAGTTTGGTGTGGGGCCCAACCAATGGGCTTGCTGCAAATAAAAGTCGATGTGCTCGATTATATAAAAAGTTTTGTTGGTGTTTTGTGGCTGCAAGCTGCTGGTTAGTAGAGCGTTGCAGATCATGTGGTCCTCGCTCTCCCCGCTCTCACTCTCATCCCTTAGAATACTCACCAGTAAATGAGTCTGTTGTCTGGTGTTGCGTCTCAGTGTTTCAGTTGATTGTTAGTCTGTAGATCCCAATCACGTGTCCAGGCATCGGCTGTGGCTAGTTGATAAATTTTTGTGAGGTTAGGTTTTATTTTTTGCGGGTTAAAGTAAATCAATCAATCCTTCAATCGTCGCTATTCGTTTCGTTTTGTTTGGTTTGGTTTGGTTTAGTTGAGGGGAGAACAAGTTGAGCTGCTGGTCTGGTCTGGTCTGGTCTTGGACCCTGGCCTGGGGGCACAAATGGGTTTACTAGCGAGAGAAAGAGAGAGAGAACCAGAGAAAGACAAACAAATTACAGTTGAATTATCTCTGTTACAATTTGTCACAACAACAACAACTACACACACACAAAAGCTATCAAACTTACTGACTTGCCACAGTATATTCATGTGGCAAGTACCACCAACCACTTACACACACACATCCATCCATATGTACAATCATGCACCCATGCATGATGGGGGCGTGCCCTGGGGGCACAAGCCGCATACACTAGAAACCGCAAAATGTCCAATGCCTGTGGCTGTGGCAGGCAGGCAGTCAGGCAGGCAGTCAGGAATCTGGTTAACCATTGCAAATCAAATGGAATTACATCAGAGAGAGACAGGGCCTGGCAATGGCACTAGGACCCACTCGTGGGTTAAGTGGATTCAATGGTTAATACAACGAGGCTCAAAAGAGGCCCAGAGATGAGGCACAGCCTTTATGCTCCGAGGCATGAAGCATGTGAAAATGGGTCAAAAACGTGACTCTTCAGCTCCAAATGGAATGGGTTGGCACAGCGCACTCTTCAGCATGTGTTGGCATGTTTTATGATTTTAAGAACCCCCCAAAAATTTAATATGTTCAACGAATTTTGCTACAGAAAGAAAAATAAACATGAGAATCTAACACAAACATTAGAAAAATAATAAAAACTGTTTGGGGAAACCAACAATAAATTCTATAAATATTTAAAGGAAAATAATGTGAAAATATACAGTCTTAAATATTAAAAATTGAAGGTAAATCTGTGTTCTATTTGAGCCAAAAAAAAAACACAGTAAAAACTAAACAAATATGTAAAAGAAAACTTTGAAAACACACACAAAGAGAATACACAAAATGGATGAGGGTTTCAGCTTCAGAATTTTTGAATAACTTCCTCAAATAGGAGGGGAAAACTATTGACGAGGACGGCCGGGGCGGGGGCCTCTCAATAAATTTGGGTCACTTTATCCGGCAAAGTTTTTGGCTTTTTTTCGGAGAACTTTTGGCCTCAAAGTTTTATCAATTTTATTGTTGTTGATTTTTTGTTGAATTTCGTTGTTTTTTTTTGGTATTTTTGTTACCATATTCCGCTTCATTTCCGGCTCTGCTTTTTGCTTTTTAAAATCGGTAGTTTGGGGTGCTGTGGGGTGGGTGTCCTGACTTAACTTAGCTGCTACAACAACCATTATGAAATTGTATTGCACAGACACACACACACACACGCCCATTGGCATTGGGAGTGAACGGGAGCACATGCAAAAGAAGAAGAACAACAACAACAACAACAATCACAATAAAAGAGAAGACTACCTCATTCACATAGACACACACACACACACACACACACGGACACACAGCCATTCTGGGAGGGGGCCTGTTGCAAACACATGGAAGCACCGTTAACGCAGACTAATTAGAACCAGGTTCTATTGACAGCCGTACATTACGATACATGTGTACACATATGTACATCTATGCATGTGATTATGCTTCGCGCACTTTTGCATTCCCCCGCACTCACACACACACACACTCACGAACACACTGGAAAAAAAAGCAAGAGCAGCAGCAGCGCAATTACGTAGTTGCCAAAAGAAGAAGAAGACGGAAAATGCAAAGGCAGCTAAAAAAAAAAACAAACGGCATATACTACATATGTAATAATCATGAAACAAGTACACGAGCGGGGGAGGAGCGGGTGACAGAACAATTGGCACACGTCGCACTCTAAGTCTTTACCGTTACACACTGGTGTCGCTGCCGCTGCATCGGTGCTGCTGCTGCTGCTGCTACTGCTTGCAAACATTGCTGCTGCCCCGCACAGCACCCACGCGGTGGCACTGGCTGCATCGCTACACACACACACACACACACAGACGCACGTAAAAACCGGAGCAGGACTAATCAGGACACGTTTTGGTGCGTGGGAATAGAACAGAATAGCACAGAGCACAACATAGTAGAACAGAACGGAACAGAACAGTACAGAGTAGTGGGTGCACAACAGTGTAGAACAGAAAAGAACAGAGTAGAACACAAACACACACACCACACACACACACACATGAAAAAAAAAAACTCAACTCGGACTCTCGGGCGGCGGACCTCTCGAAGGCGGAGCCCTTGCAATTGCTGGCGACTGTGGCTGCTGCGCTTGACTATGCGACTGTGGCTGCTGCTCCCATGACCATGTCCTCGCTGCTGCCTCGGCTAGGCGCACTCACTGTCTTTTGAGTGGATGCGTGCCGTGGCGGCGGTGGCGGCTCCTCTTTCTAGCACGAAGATGAAGATGCGACGGAGGAGACGAAACGAAAACGAAACGAAACGGAGCGGTGCCTAGAGCACATGACGCGAACGGCACTAGCAGAAGAGCTTACACAGAGCGAAAGAGAGTAAATCAGCAAGCGCAAAAGAGAGCCATGCTTTTTTTTGCAAGCTATCAAACGAAAAAAAGCTTTTAAAAAGCACAAACAGCTTATTTTCGCACTCAAACAGGATGATGGAAATTGAGAGTGGGAGAGTGAGTGACGAGCAAAAGAGAGCAGAAAAAAAGATCGAGCAAGTTTTAACCGCAGTGAGCAAATATATGTATTAACATGCATGCATACAAACATACATACACACAGTGCAGCAATAATGTCTTTGCCCAGCATGCGGATTTACTAATTTGTGGGTTTTTTACAATTAAATTTATAAAGATGATTACTAATAAATAATTATGATACAGATTTATTCGTTTATTTATATAATTTCGTTTAGAGCTTAAACTAAAAAATACAAACACTTAATGGAGGTGATATTCATATAAAAATCTTTTGATATTTATAGTTCGGGCTGTGCCAAAACCAACATTTGACAATTGGCCAATTCTGCTAGATTTAAATAATATAAATCCTTTATGGCAGCATTACTATTTGAATGACCGCAAGTGTGTGTGCGTACATGTTTGTCTGCACATACGATGTACATATGTATGTATGTATGTACTTTGTACATATTATATCTGCCCCTGCATTCATATCTTTATGTTTCAGTGTTTGTGTGCGTCTTTTTTTTTGGGGGCACGTTTCCCACACCCCCCAGATAACGACCATATCAGAAGATAAGCGTATAAAAAGCAACAGTAAAATAATTAATAAGCCGAAAATACCCCAAACACGAGTATAAACACGTCAATTGCAAATTGAAACTTATATGAAGTTAATTTAAGTTATCAAAATGTGATGAGAGGGTGAGGCAGAGGACAAGCAGGAACACGAAATGCTTGACTGTAATAAGTGTGTTTTCTGTGTGCTTTCCCACACGCATTCGTTGTCTCTCTGTCTCAACACGCGATAAGCATTTCTATAGTACAGACTGTTAGACAAATATGCTACAGTCGATCGGTATTTTCATCTAGCACACTATTCTCTACAGATGCTTACCGTAGCAGCTCAAGGGGCACACTAGATAAAAAAAAGAGTCCAAATACATAAAAAGAAAGGATGCATGGAGATAGGAAATACCCAAAGGAGCGTTAGGGCTATCATTTGTCAGACATCACTGTACTATACGCGTCGGGCGTCGGGCAAATGCAACAGAGTCTCCTCCCTTTCCGCCCACACATTCACACACGCGCTTCTTCGCTCTCACTTTCTTTTTACTCTCCACCGCAGGCCAACAACGGTTTATTGAACTTACCGCTCTCTCTCTCTCTCTATCGCATCCTATCATCGCTGGCAAAGAAGCAGCAGCGAACGTGCCAGAACGGACCAACAAAATTCAAGCCGCGCTGGTTCTGTCCGCCACAGCTTATCGCACCTTTGTTTGTACGATTTGACCTTGAGAAGTTGATAAAAACAGAAACGAAACGATCGGCTGATAGCGAAACAGCAGACGAAAACAAACAACAAAGTCAGAGTTGAGCCCGAAAAAAAAATATGGAAAACACACAACAAAAACTGTGCCGCTCAAGCAAGAACCCACACACACACACACAGGCACACAAGCATAGAGTACGGTGGAACTCGTTTTGATACACTCTCAGATAGTACTATGATTTTGAATAAATGTTTGAGCAAATGTTTGGTAACAATAAATATGTATGCAAAGAGTATCAAAAGTTGCGACCCCCGAATACAGTCTCATTTTAAATGCGTCGTGCGTTTTATTCGTGCTTATTAAGATCCATATAAAATCGTATAAATTGTAGTCTTTAGCTCTAAATACAAAATGCTTAAAATGTAAAGCGAAAATTGGCACGCAAATCAAGTAAAAATAGAAACAAAAAAAAAAACATCTGCTTAGGCTTAAACAAAAAAACTTGGTTTTTTCCGTTTTCCATTCTAATTAAGTTTCCCAAAATGCACTTTTGGTGCCGCTGCAACGCTGTCCGTCTCCAGCAGCGCAGAACTTTCGAGTGTTCCAGCAGCAGCAGCAGAAGCAGAAGCAGAGGGCACCTCTGTCTCCTCTCTCTCTCTTCTACTAGTGTCACATTGGAAGCGTCTGAAGTGGATGATGATTATGATGATGGCGTTGAAGGTGGATTGTGGTTAGCAGTGGATGGTGGTTTGTGGGTGGCTCGAAGGTGAGCCGAGACGAGCCGCCGGTCGCTCGGTCGGTCCGGTGCATTGCCCTCCCGTTAGTCCCGGTCGGAGCTGTTGCCACCCTCCTTGCCGCTCGCCTTGCACTGCAGACAGTAGCGATAGGAAACTGGCTCCGGTGGCTTGTTCACCGCAGCGGAGCCATTGGCAGCGGCAGCGGCTCCTCCCATGGAGTCGAACGGATTGGTCTTGGTGTCCACCGGGCTGATGGGGAAATGCTGCCAGTGGGGGCACGGCATCTGCTTGGGCGGATGGATGGGGAAGGGCATTCTGCTGGCACTGCTGGCACTGGCAAAAAAATAAACACTGTCACTCGAAGATCAGGGGTTTCCTTCAGATGCAGTTGGAGCCGGGAGCCCTGACGCTGTTTCTATTGGAGTTTTGCTGGCGCTCTCCTCGAACACTCGAAACGAACTGTGCGGTTTGCTCGAAGCGACGCCGCCATTCGCATCAACGACCAAAACAAAAACGCTCAGCCCAAGAGTCGACCTGCAGATACCCTGAAAGCATGAGCGCACAGCTACAGCTACCGAAAAATCATCCTAAGCAAACTCACTCTCTCTGAAAGCTAGGGTGGCAAAGCAGCCAGACAACAAAAACACACACAAAGAACCCAGCTGTGCTTGGGTCGGCTCTCGCGTCTCGTTTTGTGGGCTCGTCCAAGGTCCATTTCGATAAGGTGTGGATTACCATTCTCCATGGTTGTGTCCCCTGTTACTGGATGAATTAAAATGAGCAGCCTTTGCGTTACAATACCTTACAGCGAAAATACCTTGCCTTGGTCTAGCCAACAAAGAAGCAACAACAAACAAACAGAGAACACCAAACAGCGCCGCAGAACACAAAGATAGACAGAGAGCGAGAGAGCGACACGCGAATGGAGAGACCGGTCTCTCCGAACAGCAGCAGCAATCCGTTCGCTCTCCCTCTGTTTGCCTTTGTGCGAGCGTTTTTTGTTGCAAATATTTCGGTAGCGCGGTTGCGGGTGGGTGGGTGTTGTGAATGCAGTCCGTTTGCTCCGTTTTATGCTTATGCTTTGTTCCCGTTTTGCCATTCTCCATTTCGGGACGAACTCATTGCCACTGCAAGAGCTCTTTTGATGCTTACGGTTGGACTTTGAACAGCAATTGTGGAGAAGTTTGGTTGGAATTAAGTTGAGTTGAGTTGTGTGGAGTGTGCAAGGGGAGCGCAGGGTGATTGACTGTCTGTCGGACTCCCTTTCCGGGTTCTCGAATGTTGTTAACCTCACTTTCCTTTGTGGCTTGCCTTCTGTGCGAAGTTTGTTCATTAAGTATACGCACACTTGAACATATAGACGGGCACGCACTGACTATATATGTATGTATGTATTGTACATATACGGGTTGGCTGCTCATTAATTGAGCACGAAAATAGCTTTGAGTGCCGCCCCTTATATGGTAGTTAAGTATGTATTTTTTTCCTCCAAGCGGATCCATTGATTGCCAAGGGGTGTAGTATTAGGTAAAAGTTAGACAAGTTATTGATAAATTATCATTGAATGTGGAGATAAAGAACGAGTACGCATGCATTATTGCACATTTAAATTCTGATCCAAAGAAAAGGCAGTTATCCGCCCTTTCTCTCTCTCTCTTTAGACTCTCTGAAGGCAAATAATATGTATATCAGAGAAATCCTTTTCAAAGATCTTTTCATTGAGGCATCCAAGAAAGGGTCAACAAATTAGCTATAGGATAAATACTTATAATGATATCAAATGTTGGTACTTTACTTTATTTGATAAGTGTTTGCTTGCACTTGATCCCAATCTAATCTGTGACTGACAAAACCCCTCTAAAATGTACTCTAACCCCGTGCAATCGGGTGCCAACAAAATCTCAGCCAATATACAATGAGAACCCATATAAAAGTACAATATCCGTTCATTATTAAGTTAATCATTAGATCTTTATTAAACTTATGCTTTTATCCAAATACAATTGTAACCTCCAGCAGTCGATTAACTGCGCCAATATATGCAATCCGATCAGGGTCATGCATTTACATATTGCCGCTCGAATCTATATATTATATTATCGTATCATTCAGACACATACATATACATATACCATGCATCATTAGATCTAATATGTGTATATATCATAATACACATGTGTTTATCAATCGCCTCAATTCTAATTTGATCTAAACAAAAAAAAAATTGGTGTAAAGTCTACCATTATATTATAGTTAATTTAAATAGTTATTTTTAATTGTATTTATTTTACTTGTGATTTGTATCATTTGTTTTATTTATTTTATATTTTTTAATGTTGTCATTTACACTTTTCTTAGATTTCTCAATATCTTTTTTTTCTTTGTGTGATTAATAAATTGTTTCATTTTTTATTTATTTGTTATATTCTACATACATATTTTTACATTTGTGTGTGTGTTTCTGTATGGTTTTTACTTGTTCTCAATATTATTTTTTTGTATTCAACTAATTTAAGTTACTAATTAGCTGTCCAATATCAAAAGGGTAATAACAACATTTAAAGAATATATATAATATTTGAAGTTAATTATTATTCATTTATGTTATTTAGTTTTTTTATTATATTTTTAGTTGTTATCAATTTAATTTAATTTGGTGTTTTTTTTCATAAAGTTTAATGATTTATTCAGCTTTAGTTGCAAACATGTTTTAATCATTTAGCTTGGAGATTTTGTTTTTATTTCTATTAAGATTCCGCTTCTCTTAAAATCATTTATATTAAATTATTTCGTTTAAAGCTCGTTTTTCAACTTTTAAAATTTACATCTCGCTTCAACGTGGTTTACCCTCCACACGTTTCACCTTTCTATTAAAAATTAGTGCCTTTTCTATCATTATTAAATTGATATTTTCTTGATCGTTCGTCACGTGTTTTTGTCTCCATTTGTATTAGTTCATTTGTTTAGGTTAAACTATTTTTATTATGTATATTTTTCTTGGCTTGCATTTGAGTTGCTTTTTGCTTGTATAGTTTATAATTCTGCAATATTTGCAATCTATTTTTTTGTATGTGAAATTGAGTTGTTGTCTGTCCTGTAAATCACCTGCACGTAAGCAAATCCAAAACTATTCATTGATTCATCTACCAGGGTGTTTGCTGTGTGTATCGCTTATATATCTATGATTACAATTAAAATGATTTATGTTTAAGATTATCAAAAACCTTTTACATTTTGTTTTTAAAAATTAGATTACCATTCTTTCCGCTCGTGCTTTCTGTATAGTATAATTAGTTTATTTCAACAATTGCCTACGTGTTATTTGATTTAATTAAATACAAATATATAGAGATATATGTATATTATTTAATTTACGATTCTATTCGTTTGATGTTCTGGATTGAAGGTAATTTGCGTTAAATTGTTGCACTCATAAAGTAAGCTAAATTCTATTATCATATTTCTAAACATATTCTGTATATATTTAGGCTAAAAAAATAAACACTATTTATGTTAGAATATATTTATATATATATTTGATTTCTATATATAAATATCAATTCGATTTTCTTATGCTTTTATTTTTCCCGTTGCTCATTTTCATTTTCAGCCCGAGATGCCTGCCTGCCTTCATTTTGCGAGTTGCCAAGTGCGAAATATTTACAAAACGAAAGTTGAAAATCTACATCTGGCAGAGTTAAGCCAAAAGAAATGCCTGCTAGTAGTAGTTCTATACATAATGTACGATACATACATAGCAGAAGATATAGAGTCATAGATCGTAGAATTGCGTGTAGAATGATTCAGAGAGAAAGTTGTACTAAATCTGTCTAGTTACTTGGTTTTAAAGAGTTAGAAAGAGCCTTGAGAACGCATGGAAAATCATAATTAGAACACCTGAGTTTAACATTTATATATATATATACCATACATACATATATCGGTTTACATATCAATTTCTTTTTAATATCAAGAGTTTTTTTTGCCTAGATCTACATCTTTCGTCATTTATCATTTATCATTAATTATCTTTGTATTGAAATTGAAAATGTGTGTTGTTTGGGGGAGGGGGTCTTTGTTGTAGATAGAGAATAGAATTGTGTCTGTAGACAGCTACAATTTTAACTACGATATAGGTACGTACTATATGTAAACGGATACAATAATTTAGCTTGATAAATATGTTACATTGAAAGTTTCTCGTTTGTGTGCCCTGCTAGAGGGTTTTACATTTTCATTTTTCATTTAATTTCTTTGCTTTGCTTTGCTGTCCAATCCATTTCATTTCTTTCCTTTTTTTATTTGTTGTTGTTGCCTTATGTAGTTGTAGTTGTCATTACGTTGTAAACTAGCTTATAACTTAAACAAAAAAAAAAAACAAAAAAAAAGGGGTGTTTATTTATAGCATACTATATATACGAAGCTAAGTAAAGTGCATTGCTATAGACAAGAGAAGAAGCAGCTGCCACCAGTTGTGTCGCGTCTCTTATGAGGCATTCGAGACGGGCAGCGTAACGGGCGCCTGCCGATAGTACTGATTGGCCCCCTTAATGGGCAGCGGATGCGCCTCCGTGTTGAATACCCATTCATCCAGCGGCAGTACCGAATCATCCGAGAACAGCAAATACAGATACTAAACACACACAAGCAAAAAGAGATAATCAGATTAGCGTGTCATCCTTGTGGGTGAAGCATCTCAAACCTTTAGTGTTTCCGCTAGGAAGAAACTCTGCTGCACATCATCCTTCTGTGGATCCTGCTGATAGACATTACGCAGGCCGCAATAGCCATGCGGTGTGCGGCAATGCTTCTCCAGTGCCAGCACCGCCTCCCAGCCCCAGTCGCGATACTTTTGATCGTGCGTGAGTCGCCACAGCACAAAGTAGCTCTCAAATGTCTCCGGACGCAGTATATAGTACTTCTCCTGTGACCGTAGTGCTCGTGCCTCCACAGCATCGCTGAAGCTGTTGGTACAAAGGAGTTAGAGTATTCTCGGGAAGTTATTGATTTATTAACCCATACCGGAATGCTTCGGGTCCTAGTTGTGTGGGTGCTCGTATGTAGCTCTCGTGGCATGTATTTGTGATGCCCTTGCCCACCTCCATGTACTTGTCCCGATGCTCGTTTTGGCGCGTGGCAGCGCCCAGTGCAAACAGTCCACCTGTTGGCAGAGAGAGTTTTAAGCGGTGAAATCTTCTAGTTAACTGCAGGGAAAACTCACCCGAAAAGCACGCCAAATGATCCATTTTATGCTCCAAACGATCAAACTTCAGATCGGACACATACGTCAGTCCATTGGGACTGGTGCGCACCATTTTGTCCATTATGGCCACCATTGCCTCGTCGTACATCTCGCGCGCCTCCTCGTCCGTTTGTCCCGACTGCAGCCAGGCCTTTAGCAAGTACTCGTAGTAGCTGTCCCCCAAGGCGCCCAGCGACATGTGAACTGCAAACAAACACAAAAACAATTAGCGATCTGAGAGGAATCGAATCCACTCCCACTTACGTTGTCCCCATTTGCCCGTCTTTGGATTGAGAAAATTTGGATACAGTCCCTTTGGCTTTTCGATTTCCTTGAGCACCTGACGAATGGTCTGGACACGTTCGCGGTACAACGGATTGCCGGTAATGTCGCTCAGATAGGCAAACTCTAGATGCAGGGTGCCAAATTCGGATAGGATCGAGCTACCGCCCGATGCCCAGCCATAGTTCTTGGCCACGCCCGATTTTGTATTGACCAACGCATAGGGTATGCCCGTGGGCGTCTGGAAGGCGGGCAGCAGCTTATCGGCCACATGCTGTGCCTTCTCCTTATACAGCGGATCACCGGTGAAGGCATACAGCGTTAGCATGCCGCCCACGAACCTAATGTTCGTCTCGAACACACTCAGCTCGGCACTGATGTTGTCCAGCGTGAATTTGCGCTCAATCCAATCGCGTCCCTCCCGATACTCATTCTCCAGCCCCATAATGTACAGTGTGTCCAGTCCATCGACAATTGTGGCGCCCAGATCATAGGAGCCGAATATGCTGCCCGAATGCGGTCGCTGGGACAACGGACGCAGCTCGTTCTTGCCCCATGCATACAGCTTGTAGTTGCGCCAGGCATGCTCCATCATCTGCAAACCACAAAAAAGCATTACACATTATAGATTTCGTTTTCATTAAACATTACAAATTTTTAATTTATTTAACTAATTTATGACCTTAACATGGCAAAAACTTAAAGGTGAACTCATCATGCCTTTGAGATCTCTGTTAAAAAATATATTACTTAATAAAAGTTGAATTTGAATTTTGAATTTGGGTATCGAGTTTTTTGTTAGATTCGGGATCTCTTTTCAGTTGTTCTCCTCCGAGTCCTCCGAGTCGCTGCTGGCCTCCTGCTTGATGGCGGGACGCTTGCGGGAAGAGCGATCGAAGGAAGAGCGCTTGTGATCGGAACGCTTGCGAGCGGACCGCTTTGGAGCGGACCGCTTAAGATCGGAGCGCTTTGGAGCGGACCGCTTAAGAGCGGAGCGCTTTGGAGCGGACCGCTTAATGCCGGAGCTCTTTGGAGTGGACCGCTTAATGCCGGAGCTCTTTGGAGCGGACCGCTTAATGCCGGAGCTCTTTGGAGCGGACCGCTTAAGAGCGGAGCGCTTTGGAGCGGAGCGCTTGTTGACGGAGCGCTCAACAGTGTGGCCCTTGTTGACGGAGCGCTTAAGAGAGTGGCTGTGGGCTGAGCGCTCAAGGGAAGAGGTGCGCTTGTGGCCGGAGCGTTTATCGAAGTGGCGCTTGTGGCCCGATCGCTTGACGGAGTGATGCTTATCGGATGGGCGCTTGTGGCCGGAGCGCTTATCGGATTGGCGCTTGTGAACCTTGCCATCAGCTTCTGAGCATGAGCTTTGTTCTGTTTCATCTATCTCATCAAATTGGAATTCGCTCTCCGCTGTGAGTGGGTTCACCCAGTATGTCCCGTCAACTTCTTGCAGTAAGCCCAACTCCAGTCCCGCAGCCACTGTGTTGTCCACGTTGAGACGATCTTGCTCGGTTAGGTCGCGGTTCAACAATCTGGAGGCCAACACCAACACAACCCCATATGTCCCGGGGCAACCGACACTGCGAATGGCTTCGCATAGCTCTAGTCCAAATCGGTTGTAGCTGCTGGGGAGGATGGGGATCGGGAATCAACCCAATGATTGGCATACACAGCTGATAGCAGTTCTCACCTCGACATTTTATCCTTAGCAGAATCTGCTGGCTTGTCTCCGTTGGGTTCCATCAGGTATTGTCAATTGAAAAATTAATTTAAGTATTCGGGTAAAAAATATATTTTGAGACGAGATGTTTACAGCTCGAGTTTTAGTTTTGAAATGATTTCGAAAAGGGGAAACGTGTACGAGTGAGTATGTGCTCGATTCGTATTCCAGCCTACTTGGAGTCGGAAAACACTTTTGGTGTGTTCTATGGGAACAACAGTTAAGGCTATGATACCCTTATTCGATGGGTAGTAGACTGGAAGAATCTCCGCCAAGGAGTGTCTCTTGAAGAGCGCATCTGGTTTGCTTCTTCTGTGGAACACTCTCTCTGCAATCAGTTGGAATTTCAGCTAGCTAATAGCTCTAGAATGTTGTACAAATCGTCTACGTATCCGGATCTCTCAGCTCTTCTCCATATGTCATAGATGCCACCCATCATAGCTCGTCAGTTTTCAAAATATTTCACCTTAAGCAACGTAATTCCCCCTTCTGCTCTGTTTAAATTCAGCAGAAGCCGCCAGCTCTGCTTAGCTTTAGTTTCAATTGTTCGGGGAATCAGTTTAGGTCCCGCAACACACACACACACACACACACACATTGCTGGCATGCAGCACTAAGTGTGTGTGTGTGTGTGTGTGTGGCATGGCTTTTGCAGGCTGTGGCGGCTCTTTGGCTATTTTGCATTTTACGATTTACTTGCATCCGTTGCCACACACACACACACACACATACAGCTGCATGGTGCGGCCTGCAATAACATAATTTTGCATTGCATACTTTTGAGAGTCCTCCTTCCTCTCTCTCTCTTTCTCCTTCTCCTCTGTCTCTCTGTCGCATTCTTCCACTACTCTTTTGCTTCCTGCTTTTACTATCATTTTATTTCTTTTTTTTTTTTTTTTGAGTAAAAAATTAAATTACGACCACACGACAAAGCACTCAACAGGGGCTATGCACTCTGCACTATCTCTCTCTCTCTCTCTCTTTTTATGAGAGGCAAGCAAATGGAGCTGCATAGTGGACAGGCAGAGAGAAAGAGAGAGAGAGAGCGAAGGGAGCAGCAGCAGGCTCTAAAGTGTGTGTGTGGTGCTTGCCAGAGCCCAGCAAATATTAACAATTTCCCCGGTAATTAATTAAAGTCCTACGCGTTGACATAAGACCGAACCCACCCCCCTCTGCCAACCCAACTAAGACCCTTAAAAGTCCACAACAGCACCCATGCAGCCCACCCCATATACTTAACCCCATAAAGCCCAGTTGGAATGGTTATGGGGGGCGTAGCAAGAAGTCTTTAAGCTTTCTTGGCCTGTGTGTTCCTTGTTCTTGTTCTTGGCATTTATGCGCGACACATGCCACATTAAAATCTTGTTCAAGGTCGGGCGTTACAGTGTTAAGGGTTTCACACATTATACCTACCTAGCCCCTGGGGGCGGTGGCAGATTCATTTACATTAATTGAGAAATATTTAGGATTTTTACAAAATAAACTCCAGAAGAAAAACTTCCGTCACATTTTGTTTGCACAGCGAATTTGTTTTAATTTTTCTATATATTTTTTCTATAATATTTATAACCAACCAACGCTAATTGGTTTCTACTTCTTCTCATTATACGTTAATGTACTTTCACTCTCTGCTTTTGCTCTGCCCATCCATCCACCATCCATTCCTGCCTAACATGCCTAATTTGCATTCATTTTGGAATTGCATCGAGAAACCTAATTACCGAACATTTCATTTGCCAAATTTTAACTCTTATCGGAAACGAGAGTGAACACACACTGAAAACAACAATAATTTATCCTTGGACATGACCTTTCTAGTTCACAACCAAAAGACCACCCCCCTACCGCCCACACAGAAGAACCCACTGACCACGAAAACTAAAGTCAATGTGAAGGCCGAGGGCATAAAGGGGTCAGTCAATCATTTAGCGATAGGCTGGCTGTGGGGTTGGATTGGCTTGGCTTGGGTTGAGGATGGTGTCAGTGGCAGGGGGTTGGCTTGGCTTCGGATTGCGGATGGGGTCAGTGGGATAGGCTGAGGATGGGTTGGTGTTGCGGATGGGGTCAGTGGCAGGGGGTTGGCTTGGGGTTGGTTATGGTGTCTGTGGTATGTTGTTTACGATTGAGACCAGCCACCGCTCGCTCGCTTGCTTTGCTGTCAAGTAAATTAAAAGTCGAATAAAAACACATTTGATGCATTAAAACGACTGTCAGACTGAGGCTTTTGGCCATGAAAAATCGAAAAACGAAGGAAGAAGATTTTTAGCACGTGTGCAACGAATATACGCTATAACAGGAATGCACTTTTATCGATTAAAAGCGATGAGCTGCATCGCAGCTGAAGTTCAAGTTCCAGAGATCAGAGTTTGCATTGCTAAACGCAGTTAATCGATCACAGTACATAAAGTTAAAGCTGCAATGGCATAGTTGTATCACTTGCTGCTTCGTTACTTCGATAGCTTACTCTTCCATTATCGATTGTTTTCGATATTTTCTATACCTTGCTATCAGTTGATTTTTTGTTTATATTCCTTGCCACTTTTGCTCCTTCATCAGTTTTATTCCATCGCAGCTGAAGTTCAAGTTGTCGCATTTATCAATCAGAATGTGCATTGCAAATCGCAGTTAATCGATAACAGTTTATATAGCATGTTTAATGCTGCAATGTTATGGATTTATCGCTTGCTGCTTAGTTACATCGATGGCTTTCTCTTCCATTATCGATTGTCATCGATACTTCCTATACTTTGCTATCATTTAACTTTTAGTGTAGATCCCTTGCCATCCCTTTTGCTCCTTCATCAGTTTTATTCCACTCGTTATCTATGCCATCTCTTGGATGTTTCTCATTCCCCAAAAATGCTATTTTGCTACAACCTATTTGCATTTGCTATTCCTCTTTTATATGCCATGACTATCCTCTATAATCCTGCTATATGCCATGACTATCTCTCCAACGAATTTGCATACATTTACCTCTCTCATTTCCTTGTTCCTGTCATCACAAAACATCGAAACTTAATTACCCAACTCGTATATCGGACAACAGAGTGTAGGGGAACGGCGCACACAGGACGCACAGGGGGAGGCACACAGTCAAAACAACATTTATCCCGGAGACATCATGACCTTTCGAGCACACACAGATATCACCTGACGACCCCTCCAAAAGCCCAAAAAGCCAACAGACCCACTGCCAGCCAACCCAATGGCAATGACAGTGACAATGCGAATGCCAGTGCCAGTGCCAGTGAAAGTCTCAGTGTCAATGCCAATGCCAAGGCAAAGTTACCTCTACCTAACGGGTCAGTGAGTGTAAAACTGATTGGTAGCACTGTCTGTCGTCTGTGTGTGTGTCAGAGAGTGTGAGTGAGAGGAGCAGCCATTGCTGTCAAGTGAATTAAAAGTCGAAAATGTTTACCGGCCGCAAAAACACTTTAAACGGATTACAACAACTGTCAGAATTCAGAACATGCCTCCGCTGCTCTGTAGACAGGGGCAAGTTTGCAACATGGATGATAGCCAGAATGCAGAGAGTGGCACAGAGAGACCCCAGACAAAAGGCAAAGGTCAGAGGGCGGTCGGTGTGTATGCGAACAAAGTTTTCGTAACTGTTTTCGGTTTCTGTTTCATTCCTTTGCTGGGATTTAATGAGCCACAAAACACAACAGATTGATGGACATGCCAGTGGGAATGCTAAATAGGAAGAGGGCCACAAGGTGGGGCAGGCAACGCAGCAACAGAGCAAAATGTGGCAAGAGAAAATACAAAGCAACAGGGCAAAATGGGGCAATAGGATAGCAGCTACGGGCAACAGGATAGCTGCAACGTAGATCTGCTGCTGCTGCCTTATAAGACATTAAGAGTACCAGCAGACATCAGGCAGTCTAAAATTAATTTTGACAGCCATCGGTTCTACCATTCTGTCTAATAGTTTAATTTCTTGCTTTTAACTCAAATAAATTCGGACAGTTTTTGTTTGATTTTGTTCTCACTTTGAACTCTAAAAAGTTGTGACAGATTTCTGTGTGATTTTTGCTCGCTTTTATTTATAATAAATTGTGATAGATTTCTGTGATTTTTGCTCGCTTTTATTTATAATAAATTGTGACAGTTTATGTGTGATTTTTAGCGTTTATATTGACTGGACATACAGCAGTCCATCTATGAGTTTATTGTATTGTTCCGTCAAGGTCAAAGCTATTTGATTAGAGAGTAGTGCCCACGTAAATGCTTCACATTAATTGTGAAATTTTTGGTTTAAATAAGAGTTTACATGGGACATTTACTGCTTGAGAACTGCCCGGTACCCCGGCGTCTAGCAGTTTGAGATCGAATGTCTATTCGACTTGGAGTTGGTAGTCTTATACACGGTCTGCTCCTTGTTTAATAAGCTGTGAATTGCTCTCCATCAAGTTAGCAGAAGTGCTGCCAGAAACGAACAGTCAACGATGATCTGCGATGCTTTTCTTTAAGCTAATTCTCAGCTGTCTATAAGGACAATTCTGCGCACACTTCCTTCACATAAATAAATTAGAAATAAATCAAAAATGTATCAAAGAAAAGAACTTTCTTAGAGCTATATGAGTAATGCAATGTCCTAGCCCTCGACTATCGCTTTTGATATTTGTCCCTTAAATGATCTTTTCTTTTGCTTTTCATAGCTAACAAAAAAACACTGAAGAGCAGTGCTTTGCTTTTCATGGCCACAAAACAAATATCTAAAAAATACCACGAACGACGACGCAAAGGCCACTCAACGAATGCCAATCAATTAGTGGAAATGTTTAAATATTCAATTGAAAGAAAGCCTTGCCCCCATAGCAGGAGGAGCGAGGGGCCGGGTCGACTTTTATTCAGCGTAGAAAAACCTATTCATTATTGATACATTAATTGAGTTGCAAACAAAAGCGAAACTAAAACCCATACCGAGGCAAAACTTTTCATAAGCGAAATGTTGCACTTTAAGTGCTCTTTAAACGTTCCAACTAAGTCCCCCCCGCCCCACAACTAAACCAAGCAGCAGCAGTCTCTCAATCATCCAAGACTTGACTTATTTACGGGTGGAAATTGGTTGATGGATTTGACTGATTGATTGAATAATTTCTCTTCCCTTTCTAGAGAGAGAGAAACTCACTTGGAAATGCAGGCAGGAGGTGGTAGGATTGGGTGTGTGTGGGTTTGGTGGGTTGTGTGTGGTGTATGCGGAGTGTGTGTGTGTGTAAGGGGGCTTTGAGTGTGCCTGCCTGTTTACATGTCTTCATTAAACATGAAGTTATATCCTGGCAATGTGCAAACGTCGCAGAATATACATATATACTCCGCACATACGTGCCACACAGGATTCAACAGCAAAGCCCAGGCATGCCAGCATGTATAAGGGATACAGTGAATACTCGTAGATGAAGCATTAGAAAGACTTTGAGGCTCGTTGGCTTTCCATACACTGCAGCATTCACTGTGTGGATGGATGAGCTGTGGGGGGAGGGATGGGGTGTTGGGTGTGTTTGCTTAACTATGTTTGAACATCGTTTCCGCAATGGAATGTACCCACATAAGAGAAGAGTAGAGCAGAGAAGAACAGAGTAGAGCAGAGTAGAGTAGAGCAGAGACGAGCAGAACAGAGTAGAGCAGAGACGAGCGGAGTAGAGTAGAGTAGGGCAGAGCATAGCAGAGTAGAGCAGAGTAGAGCATAGCAGAGTAGAGCAGAGAAGACTATAGTAGAGTAGAGCAGAGCAGAGAAAACATAAGAGAGAAACAGCAGAGAAGAAGCTGCTGCCGCTACCGCTGCTGCTTCTGCTGCTAAGAATTTCGTGGGATTGGGTGGGTTGGGGGGTTTAACGACGACACTCGTCATGTGTCACAATGTTGTCCACATGCCAGACAGTCACCAGGTGGCACCAGCAAAAGCAGCAGCCACCAGCCACCCAGCAGCAGCAGCAGCAAGACAGCGAAGCGAAAATTTATGCTCTGCCACGAAAATTGAAACCCTCCAGAGAGAGACCAAGTTCCCCCCGAGTCACAGTTCCCAGTCCCCCCTGTCACCACAGTTTCAGTCACTCAGCTCAGTCGACAGTCCACAGTACCCTTTATGTTTACAAATATCTTGCAAAACTTTGTATACCCTTTAGTTTTGGTTGTTGTTAATATAAAACTTGGCTATGTGCCAGTAAAAGTTCTAGCAGAATAATATTTTCAGTAATTTTTTAAGTGATAACAAATATATAAACCATTTTTTTTGGTCAATATTTTATAGACTTTAAGCTGTGAAAAAGCTGTATTAAGGGTATTCAAATCTATTAAAATTAAAATGAAGTACTTTTGTTTTGTTTAAAAATATACAAAAAATCCATTTTGGTCTGAACTTGCTCGGTGGTGTTTATTCTTTTAATTGGAATTAAAAAAAAAAAAAAAAAAAAATGTTAATTTAATATTTGGAATTTGTTTAAGGGTCTAAGAAGGATAAGGAAATAGTTTTTTATAGCCCTATGGTCTGTTATAGCATTATCTCTGACAAAACAGAATTATCTCTTTATATATGATATATTTTGTAGGGTATTGCTGCCGTGGGGCACACTTCTACAAATATATGTACAATAGTGATGGGAGGCATGCCGCAAAATGTTGGCACTCGCTGGAATTGTTTTTCGTCAGCCAGCGGCACGTGACTTTCGTCATTCAATTCATTTCATTTCAGTTCGTGTCGTGTTTTCTTTTTTTCCCTTTAAAAGAGGAAAACGCAGAGTAGAAGCTGCAGCGGTGGAAGAGAGGTGCAAGGAGAGAGAGAGGAGAGATGCTGCTGCTGCTTCTGCTGGTGCTCCTACTGCTGCTTTCTCCTCCCTCTTTCACCGACTTTCTTTAATGGCAGTACCCTGAGGGCCAGGCGATTTACGAGCGCAATCTTTACAGCCAAAAAATGAAAAGTTGAAATTGCTTCCACAAAGAGCAAGAAAGGGCGAGAGAAATTAAGAAAGAAAGAGCGAGAGAGAGAGAGAGAGGTAGCTAGAAAAGCGAGAACAAGAGAGAGATGGAGCTAGAAAAGCGAGAGGGAGAGGGAGCCAGGTAAATGGAAGGACGTGGCATACAGTAGGACCTGCATCTTTGGCTTTCCATAATTGAATAATCCAGAAATATTTATGCATATCTCCCAAGCCCAATGCAACTTTTTTGCTTGAAACTTTTCTTTATTCTTCTCTCTTTATCCCACCAAATCAAAAGGCAGTGGGGGAACAACAATGCCAACTAAATACCAACAAAAAAAAACATAAAGGAGTAAGTTCAGAAATAAAAAATAAAAAGCAGAACGGAAACTTGCTTCAACAACAGAAGAACGTGAAAAGCAGCGCAAAAAGTTTAACCAAAAAAAAAAAAAACCTTAAAAAAATAAAAAAAATATTAAATCGCACGCCAAAGAAAAATAATTTGCTTAAGGCCATAAAATAATGCAAAAGACGAGCTTCCCCGCCATTGCATCCTTCCTACTGCTTCTACCGTTCACCCATCTAGTTTTCTTTTACTTTTTTCCAGCGCTTTTCCGCGCTTTCTGTGGCCGTGTGTAGTATCTGTGCAAAGAAATATCTTAACGCAAATCGAAAGGAATTCAGATGTGCATCTACCATTACCCTGGAATATCCTAACCATTAAATGATTCTAATATCCATTGGTATTTTTGTTTTATTATCAAATTTTTTGTTTATTTTTAAATTTTATTTGTTTTTATTTTTAATTTTATATTTTTTTTAAATTTATTTGTTTTTTTTTTAATTTTACATATTTTTAAAATTTACTAGTTTTTATTTTATAAAATTTAAAATTTACTTGTTTTTATTTAATATTTTAAAAAAATTTATTTGTTTTTATTTTATATTTTATTAAAATTTATTTGATTTTACTTTTTATTTTACATATTTTAAATTTATTTCTTTTTTTTTATAAATTTGTTGTACTTTTTTAATTTAAAAAAAATTTTTTAATTTTATATTTTATTTTTTAATTATTTTTTGTTTTTATTTATTTTTTAATTTTATATTTTATTTTTAATTATTTTTTATTTTTATATTTGTTTATTTAATTCTTTTACGCTACAAACGCTTTTGCCTATTGGAATTGTCATATTTGAAAGATTATTTTGAATACTCTTTGAGAATCTGTCCTTTTCGTATCACGAAATATTTCTCCAAAATTTATAGACTACAGGGTAGTGGGAGTGCGAATAGTTTGGTAGTGGCAAAAACAATGCAACTATTTGCATTAAGTTGAACTTCGGCTGCTGTGACTGTGACTGTGTGTGGGCGTGTGGGTGGGTGTGGCCTTGGCAATAACAAAAATATGAACTCAACTTTTACCAAAGACCAGATAAAGACTTTGAGTTTGAGATGAAAGCAGAGACAAAGATAGAACAGAGGGATGAGTAGAGAGAGTAAATGGAGTCAAAGATTAAGAAAAATTTGGAATGCAACGGGAGAGTGGGGGGTTAAAGAGAGGCAGAATGAAGAACAAGGGGAATCCATTGTTCTTTAGCAGGAGCATATTCTCATTTTGTAAAGGTTCTCCTTTTCTTCTGATGTTTTCTCCACGAAGTTCCCCTGCTACCCTTTTTGGGATCACATTTCTCTCCACTCGTTCTTTATTCTTTTCCCTTCAATCGTTTATCGCCTTTAATCTAATCGGTTTAACTCACTTCTCCCTCCTCCCTGTCCACTATTTTGTTTGTTCTTCTTCCATTGCCATTTCATGCCTGATTGTGTTAACCCTTTGGCGACCCTGCGCTGTTGACAATGAAACTGCTCAAAACGCTTCAAAATGCTGCACGAATGCATCAGAACCAATGACAAACAAACAGAACACATACACACACAGAACACACACGCACACAAACACACATAGACCCAATGCCCAATTGGGATACACGGACATGGATAATGGATAGACCGACACATAACTGGGTTAAAGTCAAGCGACAGACGATAGAAGTGAGAGCTCTTCTCCTCTTTGCTCTATTCTCTGTTCTGTTTGCTGTCCATTGGTGTTGAGTACGTGTGTGTGTGTATGCCACATGCACCATCGTGCTACCACGATCCAAGCACCATGTCAACGCGGCACAGTGATCTGACGCATAAAAGAAACATTCCACAAAAAGGAAATATCACCAAAGTCAGTTGGAAAATCTAGCAATATCCTTCATAGAGTGGAGTTTAATTCTTCACCTTAAATATATTAAAATTATTAATTGAAATATATTAAAATCTAAATGAATATTGAATAGTTTCACATAACAAACATTCCTCTAGCAAACTTTACTTTTTGCTACTTTTTCACTGAGTGTCGCACCACTGTGCAAGTTTTGTGTCTGCTGGTTTTCGATGTGCTCTTGTCACCGTTTCCATTCCACTAGATATTCCATTTCCATTCCATTCCATTCCATTTCCACTAGATATTGGCCATTTTTGACGGCCAGCTGAATTGGTCAATGTTACGCAGAGTCTGTGCCACACCACACACACCACACGTCCACGTCCCCTTGCCACGCTTTAACCTCTCCTCTCTTTCACTCTTACTTTCACCTTGGACAAGCGGCTCAGTTGTCCGCATTTGGCTTTTCAATGCCTTCTCGTTGCCCCACTGCCCCTCTGCGTTTTCCATTACCATTTTCACTGGCTTCAACCCCAAAACCCCTACAACAATTATTCTTCTCCTATTTTTTTTTCTCGCTGTAATTTGAATGGTCAGTCGTTGATGGGGTGGGGTGATGGTTGTGCCATTGAATTTCCATTGAACGAGCAACGAACATGGGTGTGGGTTGGAGCACAAGGAATTAGCAGAAACAGCAAAAGAATCGAACAATTGGCTGAACACAATTCGATTATTAGCTGCCGACATGTGTAGAACACGAGAACCAAAACAAGAAAGCCAAAGAAATGGAAATGGGAATGGAAAAGGCAGAGAGGAAAAGCCAACAACGAGAGCGGTAATCGCCCTTGGAATAGCCAGCGGGGGTATAATTTTCAGTGTTAATCTTTTCAAGAGCAAAAAAGCCCCTGGGGGGGAGCTGCCAGTCATGGCCAGTCATTCATCTATGGGAAATATTTAAGAGAAACTCTGGCTCGCTGTCATTTACAGCAGTTCACTGCTTACTGCTTATCAGCTGTTTGCTGCACAGAGTGAAGTTGGTTGCGCATTAGAATATCGTTAAGTGACATGACTATCGTGTAATTTCAGTAAGAAAAAACGCAAACAGCGATACAAGAAAGAACAGGAAAGAAAGTCCTCGTTCAGTCATTCATCTATGGGAAATATTTAAGAGAAACTCTGGCTCGCTGTCATTTAGTTCACTGCCTGCTGTTTATCAGCTGTTTGCTACATAGAGTGAAGTTGGTTGCGCCTCACAATATCGTTAAATGGCATGACTAACGTGTAATTTCAGTAAGAGTAACGCAAACAGAGATACAAGAAAGAACGTTTGAAGTTAGAGATTCCCAAGTATTTACTTTCCTATAAACATGTTTTCTATTTATTTTCCAAATGCACTTTGACAGTGTTCAATCATTTATGTATGTATCCACTGCTTAGGTCAGTGTGATAATATAATTTGCTTGGAACTCCCCTTTAGAGCTTGTAATAACATTTATATTATGCCAAACCGTTTACCAATGGGGACTGCACCCCCTTTTGGAGCGTATAGTTCTGTCCTAAGTGTTTGGACATCAATCGAAGTCGGAACTCACCTGAAACGAAAGACAATGAATAAAACATTAGCAACACAAAAGCATTCGAAGGAGTAACATAAAGGGTAGTAAGATTGAGTGAGAAACAAGAGAAACTTAAATGGTTAACATATTTATATGCCAACCTATGCGATCCCAACCCAGCCCAACCGAGACAGTTCAACATTTTTCTGTTCAAATTGAATGAGAGGGAAAAACTGCAATGCTTGGGCGCAGCTTTTGCCTTGGGTTGGGAACATACAACACATATAAATATCCACATGAATAAATGTATTCTCCGCCATTCACCTGCAACATTTGCATTCAATTTGTTGTACTGTACCCCCCTCCTATTCGTTTGCCCTCATTCTCATTCTCTTTATCTGGAATTGAGATTGAATAGAGATGTATGTACATACATATATCATTTCTCTGTCCCATTCAGAGAGATATATATTTGTATTTCAAGCAGTTTGAATGCATATTTCTTTCAACAAATTTCATTTAAACTAAACTAAAAGGTCACAGGCATACAAGAGGTCATTAGTTCATCCAAAATATGCTTAAGAATTGTTTTAATATAAATAAAATAATAATAATAATATTTTGTAGGGTATTTAAAGGAATGGGAGTTAGGGTATCGAAAGTAATAGGAGTTAGGATATCTAAAGGAATGGTAGTTAGGGTATCTAAAGCACTGGGAGATAGGGTATCTAAAGGAATGGGAGTTAGGGTACCTAAAGGAATAGGAATTAGGGTACCTAAAGGAATAGGAGTTGGGTTATCTAAAGGAATGGGAGTTAGGGTATCTAAAGGAATAGGAGTTAGGGTATCTAAACGAATGGAAGTTGGAGTACCTAATGGAATGGGAGTTAGGGTATCGAAAGTAATAACAGTAGCGTACTTTACAGCTCCTAGTTATTCCTTTAGCACTTTCTCTTTAAGTCTTTCTCCCACTTAAGTCTTAATCTTTCGATGCCACACACAAACTGCTGCCCCATAGCCATCGATGGATGGCCCCATCGGTTACCATCTATTTGTGGGCTAAATCGATTCCATGGCATTAAAATGTTAATCAAATGGCAAAAATTGTTCTTCCTTCCTTAAGTTGGCTTTAACGGCAGTTTTTTTATGGATGGGGTGTTTTTTTTTTTCTTTCTTGTACAGTTGTGTTCTGCCATTTGCCACTTGCCCTCTTGCCACATGCAGTTGCAGTTTCAGTTTTGCAATTGCAATTTGTTTAGGCGCATCGCCTGGCCCAAGGTCTACTCTGCTCTCTTTCTCTGTCTCTCTCTCCATGTCTTTCCCTTGTCACGACAACACGAGACTTTTGAGCCGTGAAAGCGTAAAGCAATTGGCCAGAGTTCCCTCTCGGCAAAACCCTCTTGCTCTTGAAGAGAGCACCACAGTGGAGGCACAGGAGAGGCACAGAAGAGGCACAGTGGGGGCACAGTGGCGGCACAGTGGAGGCACAGTGGCGGCACAGGAGAGGCCAACCACGTAATGGCAATTGTACAAGAGAAGGAGCCAAGTGAGCGTAATAAACGCCAAGATTTAGATCACATTCACTGGATAAAGTTTGTCCGTGTGTGTAAGTCTGTGTGTGTGTGTGTGTAGGTTAGCAGCAGTACGGTGTACAAAAAGTAGATGTACCTCCCTCCACTTGACACCTCCTTGTAGTCGTTGTCGTTGTAGTTGTTGTCACGTGCATGTTTATCGCTAGCTCGCTCGCTGAATGTCTCTCAGGTAGAGGGAACTACCAGCTACCAGTTACCAGCTACCATTTACCCCACACCCCCTGTAGTGGTCTCGTGTCCGTTTGTCTGTAACTGGGGAACATTATACTTGGCTTTAGCACACGCCTTGCCTAGCCGCTGTGTCCTTTGTGTGTGTGTGTGAGTGGTGTATGTATGTGTGTCTCTGTGTGTGTGTAGTGTCTGTGTGTGTGTTGTGGGAAATCCTTCAAGTGTTAGAATATTCCACTCAAAAGAAAGTCACAGCAATAATCAAATGAAATGAAAATGTCCTAACCCACAAAAAGGGGGAGCAAAACTTTTTGCAAACCCTAGAAATGCTTTAAGCATCGAATGATTAAAGCTTAAAGATGCCAAAAAAAGCCAAGTTAAAGCCAGATGACTTTATTCTTTTAATAAACACAAAAAAGAACAAAGAGGAGAAGCTGCTGTTTGAAATTGATACTTGAGAGAAAAGTGTTTCCTTTCAGTGTCTAAAAAGAACTCCTGAACTCACCTGAACGACTTTTGTGCGCTTCTCGTAATCAATCGAACCATTGCTGGACGCGTTGGACATGTCCTTAGCCCAGCCCAAGGGCAGGACAGGTCCTGAAGCAGCCAGAGCAGGGGGAACTGAAGGAGCAGCAACAGAAGAGGGAACTGCAGCAGCAACAGCAGGGGGAACAGTAGCAACAGCAGCAGGAACATCAGCTGAAGAACTACCCACAGCAGTTAAATTCTGATTCAAATTTCTCGCTTGAAAACCCTTTGGATCGCTACCAATCACCGCTGCTACTTTGGGTGGCTCCATCACCCTCCTCCTATCACCATCCTCCTGTGCTGCCTCATCCCGCTGCCGTCCACCATTATCATCATCATCATTATCATTCCTACTATCATCACCGTGATCATTAGCATTAGCATGTGTATCATTGAGCTTTAGATAGATATTCTTTGGATGATTGTTCACATAGTTGAGCTCCTTGATTTGATTATCGCTCGCACTGACACTATCGCTGGCCACCTTCTCGTTCAGCCGTATGATATTCGATAGATTAATGTTATTGATCAGCGTTATGCCGGTGATGCCCACCAGAACGATGACAAACCCAATGCCACCGATTAGCAGCAGGGGCGTTGTTTTATTTGTCTTTGGGCACATGTTTATTGGAGTTTCATTCACTCTTTTTTATTTGAATATTTCACTTAATTGTTTTTGTATTTTTTTGTGGGTTATTTAAACATATTTTTTATTTGGCAATAATCTAAATTTGAAGTATAACTTTAAAATACTCTGCTCTTTTAGCTTTACCCCTCCGCTCCACCCATAAATGAGTTTCAACTTTGGTTTTGGCATACCCCCTTGATGGAATTTATTTGCTTATATATATCATGTTTTGCTTCACATCTTTACATCTCTCATCGTCTACCCAAAGAGCAATATAAAAGTTGGCCAAGTTTCTGGCTTTCAAAGAAGGAGCCAAAAGACAGACAGACAGCCAGCCAGTCAGCCAGCCACATGCCACTCGAAAGGGGACAACAAATTCCAGATTCCAGCAGTAGAAAACAAAAGGAAAGAAATAAGAAACAAACTTCTTGAAACAAAAATTTTATATCTGAAGAGGGGAGACTACAAAAAAAAATAAAAAAAATATCTACATGATTTTTTCTATTATGAAAACCTTTGAGAAACAAAACTGTGCATCGTCCTGGAGTCTCTTGTCCTTTATTCTATCTATCTATGCATATTATAAATGTTCCAATTGCTGCCAAACAGCCGCACGATTGCACTTCAAATTCCGAATAATCAATAGAAGAGCGGCACAGACACAGAGACAAATAGAGAGAGAGAGAGAGAAAGAGGGGAAAGGACATCTGAGATTTTATAGAGTACCCTTACCCCAGGGCAAAGGGAAGACTCTGTGAGTGAGTCACCCAAAAGAAGTCTGCACACCAGTGCACGGCGTATAATGAATGTCTTTTGCCTTGACTACCATTGCGTATACGCAGTGTTGGAACAAAAAGCATATACAAGAAATTCCAAGAAATTTTACTGCACAAATAATGATGCTTTTTGTCTGTCTGTCTGACTCTCTCTCGCTCTCTCTCTTTAGAGATTTATCATAATATTTGTGTTCGAGGTAACCGACAAAATTCCAACGAATTTATTGATAAATTTTACTACTGTTTTTCCCTTGAATTAAAGTAACTGCCATTGAAGGGGGGGATTAAAAACGAAGAGCAGCAAACACATCTGAGCAAAGACATTGACTGGATGGAAAATCTTACATATCATGGCTTGGATCATGTCCAAAAATCAAAGCCATAAAACCATTTAGGCAAAATAATCGTTAACCATTCAATGGCAAATTTATTTGCCAGCGTGAATGGCCCCGCCACTCAATCGAGCAGTGAGTGAGTGAGAAAGAGAGAGAGATCCAGTAGATATATATTTATGAAAAATATATAAAATATCTATAGTGTCTCAAGGAATTCAGATGGCAGGCTGGCTGGCTGTCGGCTGACTTAATTCAATTCGCATCAATTCCATTCATTCACAGAGCGGCGTGCACGCCATTCAGCACCAAAATGATTCAAAGATACGAAAAAAACGAATGCGAATGGGGGGTAATGTGTGTACGAGTGTGTGTACTATATGTACCAGCAGCTACAGTGAGTGCTCAATGTTTGTACATATTTTATTTGATACTTTTGCTTGTTTAAACATTTGTTAATGGCGTTCAGACAGTGTCTCATTAGAGCGAAAAGTTTGACTCAATTAAGCTCATTGTATTGTTTATTAATTATTGTTTATTAATTCTCAAAAATTAACAATTATTCTACCTGCTCAAAAAGGTAGAACTCTTGGCTTTATAGAGAAAAGTTTTCCGAAATTCTTTGCGCCCAATGTTGCATTTTTCTTTACTAGATTTTGTTCAACAATTTCATAGTTTTCTTCACAATATTTTCCAGTTTGAACTAAGCGACGTTCTACTGTATTCATTTGTATGCTACATACATACATATACACGAGTAGATAGATCTATTGGTGGTGTATAGATATCAATATCAATGATTGCCACAGTTGTAAAATACAAAAAAAAAGAGCGAACGAAGAGTCGTTTCATTAAATGAGTTTTTTTTTTTTTTTGGTATCTTTGGAATTTCAATGAAATTTCTTTACCCCATTTCAATAATTTGTCCCTTATTTTCTCTGTCGCTCTCTCTTCTCTCTCTCTCTCCCTCTCTCTCTCTCTATTTTTGGGCTGTTTTGTTAGCCGCTAGTTAGCCGTAAAGCTCATTGAAAGATAGATGCGTTTTAAATATAAACTCAGGGGCAGGGGAAATGGAGGTGGGGCTGGGGCCCTGCGTTAAAGTGGGCGGCAAAGGTGCTTGGCTGGGTGGGTGGTGGGGGCTGCGATGGCTGGTAGAAAGTAGGCTCAAGGACAAGCTTGGCTCGGTAGTTGGCAATTAAAAGAAACACGAAATGAAAATGAAAAATAAAACATAACCTGAACAAAAACAAACACACACACAAACACCTACATAGCCACACACACACGCATACATACACTCATACACTCACACAGATGAACCCATGGAATGCTGCGTAGGTGTGTGTGTGCGTTTTTTTTTTGTATTTAGGCGGCTTTTGGGGGGTGTTGGGTTGGGGTTGGGTTAAGGTTTGTGCTTGGGTTTTTGGGTGACCGAAGGCTCTGGCACTGGCTCTGGCTCTGGGTTTTCTCGAATGAGAAAAACGTGTCAAGCGCGTCGCGGCACTTGGTTGGAGGAGCAGCAGCAGCAGCAGTCGTCGAAGCCTCGGGGCGCCCGCACAGTTCTACCATGCTGCAACCCCCCTGCCACCCTGCAACCCAACGCACTGCAACTGCCACATAGAGCGAGCAAGAGCGACAGAGTGAGAGAGAGAGCGAGCGCAAGAGGCTGCAGGAGGCGGTATGCAAGTTTTCTACTGCTGAAAATTGCTGCGAGCCTGGTATCATTCGCAATATTTCGCTCTTTATCTATGATTCTCAATGAGACCGTTCTCTATGAATCTCTTACTCGCTCTCGCTCTCTCTTTATGGCTCTCTTTTGTAAGACATAATTTTATCATCTGACGGCGTTTTGCAACTCCCTTTTATCTTTCACTACTCTGCTGTGCTTTACTCTCTCTCGCACTCGAACTCGCTCTTTCTTTTTCTAAAGTCTCTCAAGCTTCCTGTTTGATTTCTACTCGCTTTAGTCTTGTTTCTAACTTCTTCCTGTTTGATTTCTACTTTCTTTAGTCTTGTTTCTAACTTTCGAGATAGAATTTAAACAGATTCTGAGTTGTCGTATCTAATTGGATAATTGCTCATTGTTTACCCTCCTTTCCGAATCTATCCTTTTCACTTGTTAAGATTCCTTCTGGTCTCAAGACTTCAGTCTTTTTCGGGTCTCAAGACTTTATACTTTCGGGTCTCTAGACTTTCTGTATATGCTGCAGTTGGGGGTCTTAGTTCTGATTCTAAACCTTTCCTAACTTTTAGTTATTGGTTGCTTGAAGTGCTCTGGCCTTCTAGCATCTCATACGTCACACTTTTGTTCTAACCTCGTTTCAGCACTTTTTCCCTCCCTCTCCCATCTGCTATGCTCGCATCTGTGATTCTTCTTCACAAAGCTCTAAATAAATGATAACCAAATTCTCACAGCTCGTGCATCCCCTCCATCTATGTCTCTCACAGCACATCTTACATCCTTCCTTCCCGTACCCACCCATCCAACACCACCCACAAAAACCGCTTGGAACTGTTGCACATACACGAAGCAGAGAGTAGAGTGTAGCGTAGAGGGTAGAGTGAAGAGTAAAGGGAATTTCCATTAATTTCCTTGCACGAGAGTGTATGTTACATATAACAAAAATGTAATTAGAACCTTAATTGGTTCTCGTTCGTTTCAAAATGTCCGGCTACTAGTATTTTTTCCATTGTGACACAATTTTATTTATACAAATTTATTCTGTTTGTTTTGCTTCTGTCCTTTCGTACTATCTCATCTATCGTATCGTATTTTTTACGATTACTATATGGAGTATTTTGTGAATATTTCTCCTGTTTAGTTTTTTTTTTTTTTTATCGTTTGGGGACCGACCACCGACACAAGGCGCGTGCACGCACTGAGAGACGCGTTAGGAGACAGAACTGAATCAGAAAAGCGAACCGTATGCGGCAACTGAGGCAACACCAATGTGGGTGCCAGAAAACGGGGGCAACAAAACGGTAAAGAAACGACACCCACCCGAACAACCAAAAACCGAATACACGAGAGTCGTCTACGTACACTAGTGGCCCGCCCGTCCGTGCGCGCTGCTGCCGGAACAGAGATGAGAACGGGCCGGTACGGTACCGGGCATGGGACGACAGAGACGCGCGATGAACGACAAGCGACAAACCAACGACGCCAACGACGCCACGACGCCACGCCGCATCGACGAAGCGCATCAAGTGACGAAAGCACGATACACGAACGAGTGACGAACGAACGGAACGAACGAACGGAACGATTGAACGAACGAAGAGCGCGCGCCTAAGCACTAAGCGTTCGAGCGATGCTGAGTGAAAGAGAGAGAGGGAGAGAGAGAGGGAGAGAGAGTGTAAGAGTGTTCGAAACGGAACGGCAACAGGCGGAACGGAACACCCACAAACACAACGACACACACACGCACACACGCACGCAATGCAATGCGCAACAATTTGGCAATGGAGAACCCAAACAAAAAAGCTCTAACCCACATGGTATATTTCAAGCAATGTAAAAGGCATTGGGGAAGAGCGTTATACGGCGAACAGGACAGGCCTTGTCTTATGATGAATATACCTTGGCCAGGGGGCCAGGACGAACACACAGGACGAACGGGAGTGGAAGTGAAAGCGTGAACGACATGCCGATCGTTATTGAAAGCCTGCTGCTAGACACAAACAACTTTTACCGATTGGTTTTATTTTTTAATAATTTTTAAATAATTATAATATAATTATTTAGTCATTTTTGTTTATAATTTTAAGAATTATTTAATAATATATTATTTATAATTTATATTATTTAATTTATTTAAATTTAATAAGCGCTTGAAATGTGCTTTAAATCTGCCACTAGCATCCAGCGTAAAAATAAACCAAAAGAGCTTTAATTTCCCAACTATTTTGAACAACTTTTCTGTATGTGCAAAATAAAAACTGATTAAAATTAACTAAAGACTGCAATTAAATAACAAAAATTTAACTACATATAAAAGCAAAAGAAAGAGAGAAAAACATAGAGGGAAATTGTATAAAAAACAGAGAAAAATTGTACAAAAAACAGAAAAACAAATGAAAAACGAATGAAACAAATTGACGACAATTAATGCGCATCATTTATGCACTCCAAAGACCTACAAAATAAAAAAGTACTATAATTTCGAATGCTAATTGCTAAAATGATGTACAAGTAAAAAAAAAATAATCAAGAGTAAGTGTGTGTGTGTGTGTATGTGCGTTCTATATACATTTTAATTATGTTTAATTTATGACTGTAAATGGAAACGCCAAGGAATAATTCAAAAGTCAAGCCTCTAGACCAGTCAAATACCCTCTAAATAGCAAGTCCAAATACGGTTAAACCCTGAATGCAGAATTACCAACAATATTCGTAGCTTTTAGATGCAATAAAATCATTGTAGGTTAGATCATTATTATAGCCAGAATGAGGGCTTAACAACACCCCTTCCCAGCTGGTTCCATTGTGTAGACAATTGGGCAACTTAATCAGTTGCATTAGATAAATTCCTTTAAAAAATGGATATTATTTCAAACATTTTTATAAGATTTATATGTTAAATATTACAAAAACAAAAATACAGCGCTAAAAAAGCTTCTGTTTTGTGCCCTAGAACTCCGCCTCCTGGCATATTTTTATCATCTCGAATATCAAATGATTTATGTAGAGTTTATCCTTTTTGTCTTCACATGCAGCCATACAGCCACAACGGCTTAATGGGTATTCGTATAATGAAGCGAAACGCAGCGCAGCAGGAAAAGGCGTATCATAAAAACGTGTTAAGTATACGACCCGTTGCCACCCAACCGAACCCAAGCCAAGCCACGTCCGGCTATAGAACGCAGCTGCTGGAGCTGCCGTTGCTGTTGCTGCTGCTGCTGCTGTTGTTGTTGGGCCCTAAATGGCATAAATTTGTAAAGAAATTGGCTAAGGCAACGCGACTAATTAGAAAAAGTAACTGGGTTAAAAATCTTTGTGCCACCGCCAGCCAAAAGGATTCAAACTCATTTCATACTGAGGCTGAAGCTGAGACTAAGGCTGAGACTGCGACTGAGACTGCGACTGAGGCGGAACCTTCGGCTTCTGCTTTATAGAATTATCAGTGGAGGGGAATGTGCCAACATAAAGGTGAGTGCTGAATGAGTTTCCTTGAGAGATGTTTTGAAATTATTATGCAAACATGAATTTCTTTCATAAATGTAGCGAGGGCAAATATGGAGTACTCTTTAGATGCCTATGAAAAACTCAAAGATGTAGCCGCGTCTGGTTCTGTCTGTGGCTTCAAGACGACCGAGTTGCGCTGCTGCATGACGCGAAAGTTGCTGCATGATCTGCGTTAAGAGAAAAACCCTTCTAAGCTGCTCTTTTGACCTTCTCTTTATTGGTTTAACAAACTCTACTTCAAATAATTACTCGCAATAAATCAGTGAAAATGTTCAACTAGCTTTTACAGATTTAAAGGAATTTTACTGCAGGCTTTTCACTCTCTCTGTCTCTCTCTCACGCCGCTCGCCCATTTTGCTGTCATTTTTTTTTGGGGGCAGGAGAAAGACAGTGAGAGAGAGCGAGAGAGGAGCATTGAGAAATGTGTTCCACTAATTCCCTGTCAACTTTGTTAATGTCTTTCAACCTCCTACTGGCTTTCGTTCTCCCTCTATCTCTCTCTCTCTCTCTCTCTCTTCAGTGTGTCTCTGCTTCCGCTTTCTTTTTGTTTGGCTGCTGTTTCCTGCCATAAATTAATTCCCACGCCGCATTCCATCACCCGCTCGCCCCACCCCCCTCCGTGTGCTGCTCTTTGTTTCTACATTTTCATAACAATAACTTATTTGGCCATAAGCCTCACCCGCTCCCCCTTAACTAAGTAAGTAAGTAACTAACTTGGTAAGTAAGTAGGCGAGCAAGAGTAACATTTTTGCACTTGTCAGTGGCTGATGTTGCTCCTCCCCCCTCCCAGACAAAAGACGGCTTGTACACACACAAAAACACCGAAAGTAAAACAATAAAGTACAGTGACAACAATAACTGTAACAATGCCCAAAAGCACAAAACAAACACACACACACACACACAGTAAGAGCACAGAAAGGATATGACAACAGGCGGCAGAGCAGTCAGCAGACAGCCAGTCAGGGGCAGGAGATGAAAATTTCTGTTGCTTTGGCTGGATGGGCTTTTCTTTTCTTTTCTTTTGGATGTGACACCGATAATATACAACAACATTTTGCACTCTTTTTTGGCAATGGGTATTCGAATTGTGTTTAGACATTTTGGCCAAATCAAAGTCCATTATTTTCTGCATTTTATATAGCTAGCTGTGGGATTTCCTTACCACAATCTTAACTGATTAGTGCACTGATGCGACACAGCTTCTCACAGCTCTAATCAACTGCAAACATTCGCCTAAAGTGCAAGCTAAATCTGCACTTAACTGATGAAAATCCTCACTTAATTGGGTGAAAAATCCGCACTTAATTGCTGAAAAATCCGCACTTAATTGGTGAAAAATTCCGCACGCTAATTCGAATTAACTCGAAGCTAAAAGTAGCGTAAGTAAACACGTATTTTTGTTTGAATTTTTCGCGCTAATTTGAATGATTTTAAGAGTGCCGCAGGGTAAAGTAAATTAAGCATGAAATTTCTTATTAAATATGCTTCAGTTTTACTCCATAATTATTATTTGGCAGTGAAAATTTTGAATGGAGTTGGAACGCATGTCCTAAGATGGTAAAGCACATATCAGATATACATAAATAGGTATGTACATACACGTAGATATGGTACATATGTATGTCTATTATGGCATATAAAATTTAAACGTTGGGTTGGTGGGTGGGTTAAGCGATCAATCGGTAAGGGTATTAGCTTTCCTTTCTGCTTGTTCGTGTTTGGATGTATTATATCCTCTGTGCCTCGTTGCTATAGCTGTATTTTTGTTGCTGTTTTGTCTCCTGATATCGTTACCTTTCTTGTGCTTGGCTCTGGTTTTTTTTTGCCATCTTTCCATGTCCCTTTTTGGTATTAGAAAGCCAACAACAAGTTGTATTGTGTATGGCCTCAAGAGGCAGCGAGCAGAAAAGGTGGAAAGGGGGCAAATAGGAAAAGTGTTGAAGAATATTTTGAAGGCGTAAAGCGCTCAAGACAACAATGCAAATCCCCTGCAACCCCCGCCACCCGCACAGCATCACGCCCGCACCACCCCATTGACGCCTTTGTGCGTGATTTCTTCGGGGCAGACAGACAAAAGGAAGACAACACTCACACACACAGCAGAAATAAACAACAAAAATAAGAGAGGCAAAAACGAGTAAAAGCAGACAAAAAAAAAACACACACAAAAAATAAAGAAGAGTTAATTAGAAAAATGCTTTTGGTCGCGGTGATTATGAAAAGGAAAAAGGCAATTACAAATGACTGAGAAAAAGAGAACAAAAAGTAAAGGAAACTGAGCGCCCCACTAAGTATGCTATGGTTTTTTATAGCATAAAAAAAGAAAACGAGTCAGTCGAAACCTTGGCAACGCAGCACTACTATACATGGCATTTTCTTAATATATATTTATTTATATTTTTTTTTAATATATATTACCAGCTAATTACTATTTAAGATAGCAGCTGTTGCCATGGAGGTGCTGCCTGGAGCAAAGTGTAGGAAGTGGAGAAAGTTTCAACAATCTGAAAAGCTAATAGATCTAAGACAAGCTTAATCAAGTCTTAAGTTGTCAATATACGAGGTAAAGGGTATTCTAATACACTCTAAAAGCAGTGTACGACTCATTATCCTCATTAGTCGCCTAAAGATTTCTATTCATTATTTCTATGCAATTTCCCAATCAAATTGTTTGCTCTTTCCACTTAATAGTACATGTCCCTTACTTGCCACAATATTTGAGAAAGCAGCCCCCCCATTCACTTTAAAGGAGTCGCATGGCAAGTGCCTTCCTTTTGTGTCCTTTTGTCCAGTGTGACGCCATTAATAAAACTTGAATTCCCACTGCAGTGGCATGTAATACTCTCAGAGCAAAAGGGGACACGGAGCACTGGGGACTCGCTTGAGTTGAGTTGTCTTCGAGGTGGAGCGGAGAGGGGTGCGGAGCGCATTAATCCATTTAATAACGCAAGTGGACAATGGACAATGACCCTCAGCGGGTGAGGGTTGCCTCACCCAAGCCAGGATGCAATGCTGTTAAATTAAGGACACTCCACAGGAGACTTGCAAGAAAAATACAATTATATTTTTCTGGGTTTTTTTTTTCAGCTTTTTCTGCACACATTTTAAATGTTTTTGTTAAAGGCATTAATGAATATTTAATGATAAATGTTACTTATATTTTACAAGTATTTTTGTTCGATATTTTAAATTGATTTCCATTTATTTTTAATCATTTCTAAAGTGCGTTCAAGTTTCAAGCGTTACGCCAAAGTGTTGCACGTTTTTTTTTTTTTTTTTTTTTTTTTGGAGC
This sequence comes from Drosophila bifasciata, assembly GCA_009664405.1. Taxonomy (NCBI): domain Eukaryota; kingdom Metazoa; phylum Arthropoda; class Insecta; order Diptera; family Drosophilidae; genus Drosophila; species Drosophila bifasciata. The sequence continues at coordinate 36,858,432 of CM019041.1, forward strand.
GGTAGGCGAAAAGGCGAAAAGGAACCTCCCCAGTCGTAAAATACTCCAACATTTTGGCCAACTGAACGACGCTATTAGATTCGGGCTTCTACTGCAGTGCACTTTACTCTCTTTATTTTTTTTTTTTTTTGCTCACTTTCAATTCGCTGTCGTTCTTTCTCCTTTTGGCTGCCATTCTACATACAGTACACATGTATATGTGTGTGTGTGCATATAATGGTTTTCAGCAGAAACACACACACACACACACATTAAATTTATGGGCTTCAAAAAAAAAAAAAAAGAGAGAGCAAGAGTAAGAGTAAAACGGGTAAAATGTTAAGAAAATGAAAATGAAAATAAAAAAAAAACTCTTAACAACAAAAAGCACTAAACAATCTGCCCCCTCTGACCACGCCTACCCAAACACAACACACACACACACACACACACACACACACACAGCGTACCACAGAATGTGCGACAGCCGCAAGGGATAGGCAGGCCAGGAGTACTGATTCTGCGATTGCTATAAACATGAAAAATATGACTCCGCATCCTGCGCTAAAAGCCAAAAAGTAGCACAATAAAAAACCAAACAAAATAAAAATTAAAAGACATTAACCAAAAATTGTAAAGAAATTGAATTATTTGCAATACATTTAATACAACAACAAAAAAATCTTTATCTTTGTATAACAAAGAACCCAAACAAGATCTTGCTTATAGAAGAACAAACAGAATTTCCTTAAAAGAATTATTCAAAGACTAGAAAAAATATCACAAATTTCTGCTGCATTTTAACTGTATGTATAATTAAAATAATAAATAAATAATGCAAAATTTATTAAAAAAAAAAAGAATATATTACGACTCTGCTTCACCGAACCACCCTAGAGTTTAGATTTATTTTTGTCAAATAAAAGATAGAAAAATTCGTTAGGAAAGCGCTTCCATGTGGGTCACACGGTAGCAGGAGGGTTTCAGCTTTCAGGCAGGATGATCATCCAATAAAAATCAATTATTATGCAATGGAATCATTAGGGAATAGCCAAGGGTTTGGGCTGGAGGGGGGATTCCACTTTATTGGCCTCATTAAACGCACTTGGAAAAGCGCAAAAACTCCGCACACCCTTCACACAAATTGTATGTGTAAGTGTGTGTGTGTGTGTGTGTGTAGTGCAAATGAAATGAAATTGTGCTCATGATTGCGATTATGGTTATGACTGCTGCTGCTGCGAGTGGCATGGCTGGGGGGGCGCCGCACAAAACTGTTGTGCCACACAAGGTTTGTTAAGCGCACGCAGTGCAACGTGCCCCGTTCTTGGCTCTGTGCGCCACAGAGATCTAATTACCAGCTGCAGCTAAATGTTGTAGCAGTCTGCCTGGCTGAAGCAATTAAGAGCGAACCCCAAAACGAAATCAAGGTCTCAGTTTCTCAGTCTCAGTCTCATTGCTCATTGCTCATTGCTCAGCTGATGAACAACAACAACAGTCCGTAACTGGGCTGCGACTTCCACTTTGATGTGTGTGCTAATTGTTCTCCATACACATTCTACATACAAAATTTTGTTCGCTATTTGAAAATGCATCTGCTAATTGAAATCAGCCAGCGAGATGCGAGTGGCAAGTGGCAAGAGGGTATATACTATACTATACATATACGTATACGTGTATCTATAAGTAGCACAGATACCAGACAGATCGTTGTACTTTGTGCCGTATTGTATGCCACTTTATACGATAATCCAGAATCCAAAGTTGAACAATACAATTATGCAAAGTGAGAGATTTCTAGATGCAATAGAGATTCGTCTGATTACAGATTGGGGTTAAATGGTTATGGAAATCTTTCGTTTGTCTGCTTGATTGGGCAAATCTTTACTTTGATTGGGTCATCCATTGTATGGACATTGGTGGACAAAATAGTTTTGGTTTGAGTTGCCATTTGTTCCATTTAATCCATCATATTTTTTCTTTTCAATTTGTTGCATCTTTTTTTTCTTTTCAATTTGTTGCATCTTTATAGCTTCTCTAGCTTTTCTTTATAGCTTCTAGAAGCTTCCTATCGTGATCTTTCAGACACCAGAGAATGTGATATTGTTCCGAAAGAGCCCTACAATAGGGAATACTTGGCATAAAGTGTCCAAGTTTTGCATTAAAGAGTGGAACTATTCGCATTAAATAAAGTGGTTCTTGGAGTTTCAATGAACCCTTAATTTTATTTGTGAATGTTTAACATTTTTTAAATTTTTTTAATTTGTTTATTTGTTTTTTTCATTTTTATTCTAAATTGTATTTTTTTTTTCATTTTCTTTTTAAAATATTAAACTGTATTTTCTTATTTTTTTTTTTTTCATTTTATTTTTAAATTGTATTTTTTTTTTCATTTTAATTTTAGTTTTAAATTTATTTTATTATTATTTTTATAATTTTTTTAATTATTATTTTTAAAATTTTTTTTATTATTATTTTTAAAATTTTTTTTTTATTATTATTTTTAAAATTTTTTTTATTATTATTCTTAATTATTTTAAAATTGTATTATGTGTAAATTTAGTTGATTATACATCAATTCGTAAATTTTTAATTCATTAAGAAATTTTCTCGATTAGGAGCATTTTTTTTTTTAGTTTTCTCTCTCCCAGTGTGGCTAAGCAGTAAAGAGTGCATTTGGCATGGCCATCCATTAGTCCTGAGTATTGTAATTCCCTTGCTTTATGTTCATGTACTTTACATAGAATTTCCTTTTAGATGCCACATGCCATATACACTTAATGGGGCATGTAGTTGTACTACTACTGCTATGTGGCAATCAATTCCATTCCATATGTATTTGCGAAATTCCCAGGCCATGAATGGCAGTTAACCAACAAATTTCGAAGCATTAAATCTGTGCCATTCAATTGCCAAAATCTGTGGTCTGAACGCTGCGCGGGTGGTTGGGGGTGGTGGACAGAAAAGGGAGCATCGATTGAATTGCCATTTGCATGTGGCTATGTGTGTGTGTGTGCGTGTCTCTGCGTGTGACATTATCGCAAAATGGCCGACCAATAATCATAATTCATGGGACATTGTTTGGGAGCATTTCCCCCCCAAGCCAAATGCCAACACCAACACCAACATAAACACATCTGCTGCTCTGCTGCTGCTGGGATGTCGCTGCCCCCACCATCTGACCCTCATCTATCCGCCATTCGCCACCGCCTCATCCGCTGCCACTGCCTCATCCCTACTGTCTCTACCCATCCACAGTGCTTCATGATTATCATCATCCCTATTATTATTATTATTATTATTATCCTCATCGGCATCGCCATCGCCACATCATCCTCATTGGATCTCTGAGAATGGCGTGTAAAACCAATTTTTCATTTGTGTGCCCGTCGAGCCATAAAACTTTTTACGTTGTATTATTATTATTATTATGATTTTGTGTTTGTTGTTGTTGCTGGTTGCTTCTATTTTTGTTGGTTTACGTTTTATGCGCCGTCATAAATAAAAAATATGTTTTATTCTATATTCATGTTGCTAGTCCTTGGGGCGGCCATTAAAGCCTGCTAATATGAGGATTTTCGTATAAATTGGAAAACACACAAAAAACAAATATTAAAAAAAAAAATAAAGGGGCAAGCAAAAGTATATCGGTAGTTAGAACAAAATGTTGCACTTTTAGTATAAGTTTAAATGTTGCTAATGCTTCGAAATTATGCTTAAAAATAATAAAAAATAAATATAATCATTTAGAAATCTTTGCACTTTTCTTTTTAGTATTATTTTGTATCTGTTTAAAGCCAATATACTATATATGGTCGTAATATCTGTTAATATATAATACGAAACCTGCCCAAGTCAAAGAATAATTCGCGACACACAAATCCACATCAAGTATGTAAAGTTCATGACATTTTTTACACTTTTCTTGCACTCAGTGTTTTGTGTTGTTTTGTTTTTTTTTACAGGGAATAATTCACGCGAGTCGCTGCCGTTGGCGCGGCCTTTGACCTTCCTTAAAAATAGATTTTCAACTGCTACTGTTGCCTGGCTGCTGCTGCTGCCTGACTCTCATGTTGCCTGGTTGCCTGGGTAGCTCCCTGGCTCTAATGCTGCCTGCCTGACTCTCATGTTGCCTGGGTGCTGGGTGCTCCACCGGTTGGTTGGTTGGTTGATGGGTCGTATGCGTAATGTCTTTTATGCTGTCAAAGTCAAAGTTAATTTATGAGAGACGCCCGCGCGCGCTGCCATTGCCTTCCAAGTAAATTGAAGGAGCTCTAAATTCAATAACCAGAATGAAGTTAACGCACATTAAATGCGCCACCAGACACGCCACGCAAGGCGCCAGGCCTTGGCACAAAACATGGCCAAAGAAATTTAATCTCTCCCAGGCCTTTGTGAGTATATATGTATGTACATATATGACTCATATGTACGATGCATCATAAGCCAAGAGACCTGTTGCCCCTTTTTAAGGTTTCGCATATTTCATTTAATTTCGATATCAATTATTTACTGTCAGAGAGAGGTCTGCTGCATCTGTACGAGTAATAATATACTGCAATCAAATTGATTGTTTCACTTTTGTATTGGGATTGGGTTTCACAGGTTTCCATACTCTAACTCACATTTCGGGGGCCATTATCAACATGAACTTGGTATATATACTCCTTGATATATGCTCGATTGATTTACTCGATTTAAAATATTAAATACATATCAAAAAAATATAATAAAAATCTACAAAAAATGTAAACAAAATTAGCCATTCGTTTATGGGTAATTTTTCAATGTTTTTCATACTTCGGTTGCATTCAAGGCTCAGAATGGTAGAAAAATGTTGAATGTAGCCATTCGCTTATGGCAAACTGCTGCCACTTAAATACATACATGTAATGCAATATGTAATGCAATATGTAATGCAATATGTAATGCAATATGTAATGCAATATGTAATGTAATATGTAATGCAATATGTAATACAATATGTACTGTATTGTATAGTGTATAACACGCTTCGGTTTTGGCTATTCCACCCTAAAAATAAAAACCCTGAAAAATACCTTTTTGGTTTATGTTGCGGTTTTACATCGATAGAATGGAATGGGCTGGGATGGGATTGGGATTGGAGATTCTATTGTTCTGTGTGTTCTGCTGCAGCACATGCAGGTAGTACACGTATGTACCGTACATATGTACCATCCATGTAATCCAACATTGGCAATTCAATCTTTTAGCTTTTGTTTGTTTACTGGCTGGCTGGCTGCCTGCCTTTTTTCGGTTTCATCGTCGTGTCCGTGGAATTTATTCATTTCGTTTGGGCTTTGGCTTTGGCTTTGCCTTTTTGCGTTTATTTGCATTTGATATGTGAACAATTTTTATCAAAGTTCTCGCTTCGCTGCGCTTTTACCTTTATCCCCATTACCCATCCCCCTTTCGTCTAGTTTGCACCTTTTCATTTTCATTTTAATTGTTAATTTGCCCCTTTTGTTTTCTTATTTGTTCGCAGTATTGATTGTGCGGCTTGCAGGGGGGCGGGGGATAATGAGGGGGGTATGAGTAATGATTGCATTTCCAGCAAATTGAAAAATAATAATAAAAAAAAGGGGGAGCAGGAAAATATCAATACATAAATGACAATTCAATTTAAATAATGACTCCGAGCTCGGTCATCAATTTTGGTTTTTGGTTTTTGCAAGCTGAATATATTTTAATTGAATTATTTAAGTCCGTTTGATTCGAAGCCTACAATAATTACGGGGTGGGGTATCCGCTCTTTAATATTCAGCATATAAATTGAATAATTGTTGGGACGCTTTTTTTTAAACGTAATTATACTTTGAAATTCACTGCATTTTATTGCTGGGCTCAATCAATTTCTAGTTAGTGGATTAAACTTAGTGGAGGGTATCGGTATCGGTTGGTAATCGATTATTTTAATTAAGAATCGTTTGATAATCAAAGCAGCTGAGTATGAAATTGCTGCAGCAGTTAGAACTTCTGCTACCGAGTTTCTCTGTGTGTCCAGAGTTTATCCTGATTTACGCAACTGTACCTGGGATTTATAGCTAAAACTTTAGCTATACTTAAAGTCTCATCTATCACAATTGATTTCGATTTTTTATTGCACAAATCCCCCTTCAATTATTCAATCATTCGGCACCTAAATCATTTATGTGGCTTCGCATTTCAAATTGTATTTTATTTGATTATTACAAAGAATTTATTGTGTGGAATATTCCACAGCAAATGATGGTGAGTAAATGAAAGGGAAATAAATGTGGTACAGTCAGCCCTGTCATTTATTAGTTTTCAATTACAGAAATATATCCAGCATATATAGTACTTTGTGGCATATCCTATCGTTGGGTCTTTCGCGTTCCCCTTGTCGGAAAATTATGGAAAATGTCAACGTATTGGCATTTCATGCTTGAAATACTATAAGGTTTTCCATTAACTTTTTTTCGCTTCGTTTGGGAGACACAGAGAAAAAGTGAAGGTCGCTGCAGTAGTTAATGCAAATCTCTGGCTCTAGCCATGAGAATAATGATTTATGGGGCCAGCAGGCAGGCAGGCAGGCAGCAGCTTCCTTCCTTCCTTCCTTCCGTTGCTGTTTCACTTGCATTTGGCATTTGCATAACAAATAATTCTAATTGCGAGTCCCAAAAGTCATAATGAATAAATCTGCAATGTAATTGCACTTACGACCTGCTGCTGCAGCTCATGTCCCAGCCCCTGTCCCTACCTACTCCCCACTGTACTTTGCCCACTGCCCTTTGCTCTGCCAGTGACATCCACACACACATTCCATAATCAAGCGCAATCCAGAGCCACAACAGTAGCAGGAGTGGGCCCCAGCCCGACTCTCATTGAATATCTAATTGAATTATGTGTTGAATCTTTGACCTCATGACTCCCAAACCAAAACATTTGTCGTTTAGGTGGATGCCTGATGATATCCTTTGACGGTGGACGCGCAGCGGTAAGCAGAGGGTCTATAGTAGCAGAAGAATGGTAGGTCAGAATGCCATAACCAGAAATCCACAGACTTGTCAAATGGCTAAGCCAACTTGTGGCAGCCACACAAATGCCAATGCTCCGACGAAAGGTTGCTCCCGATTACGAAAGAGTGCAATATACAGAGAGAGAGAGAGAGGTGGAGAGGGAGCAAAAGAGATGACTAGATATACGATAATGCCACAAGATTGACGTAATTCTGTCAGTTCATATTTTGGGGGGGTACAGAGTCGACCAATGGCTGACGATGGCCTGCCCTGGCATACATATTTGATGAGTTTCAACAAACATCGCCCCCGACCGAGAGCGTATCAATTTCTCTACCACAAGTCTGAATATTTTTGATTGAGTTTTCGCTTCTTGGCACTAACAAAACAAAAAAAATATAGACGAAATTTGCACAAGAACAAATATTGTGATAGGACACAAGCCATATCGATATGACCCCCTAAAACGAGATACTCAAATGAAACAGAGATTTGGGTATGCGATATATACCATTTGGTATATAGTTTATATGCACATATGCATATATGAATGTACAGTAGTATATATGTATGTACGTTTCCCTCAAAGCCAAAAAAACTAAATTTCTATCTAAATTATTTTGTACATTTATTGAAACTTTACTAATTTAAACAATTTAACTTTGATTTGAAAATCTATTAAAATATTGTAGAGCAAATATCGTATATTTTCTTGTTGTTATTCACTTGAATTTTGAACACTCTATTTTTTTATTTAACTAACCAAACTTAATAAGCACTTCTGGTTTTATTTTACTTATTTATTTTAACTCGTTCAATTTGTTTGTATTTATTTTTTAGTTTTTGAAGGGTATTGCACTCTTGGCGCACCCTTGAAAGCGTTTTGTTTGTTGTCCTGTCAATCACTTGATTGAGCTGCCCCACCACCCATCCAGCTCCCACCCTCAGACGAACGAAGAACCCAGCCCCCAGGGGATTGAATATTATCATTGTCAGGGTCATGTCATTTGGGCACATCATCATCATCATTCCATCAGTATGGAGGAGCATACCACAACCATTTATCGGTTAGCCAGTTGTTTGGGTAAGCGGTTTTTCACCCCCTCCACCCCTCCACTGCACCACAGGAGTCAGCATAAAAATTCGAACCTTTTCTTAACCATTATTCTATTGCCCTACCGCTCCATGCTGGCTCCTGGCTTGCGGCTTTGCTTTCTTTGGGTTTTTGTATATTGGGTGCCTAAAATTATGCAACACAAACTAAAAATTAAACAGTTTCCTCCGCCCCCTCGGTGGGTCAACCGCAAAACCAGACGTAAACACTTTTGCTTCCCATTTCCTTCTTCATTTCCCGCACCAGCTGAAAACTCAATAGGATAGAGGGGGCCCCATGCCCGAAAGTGGTTTGCGAATGTGTTGCGGGATACCCTGTAAAAGTATTTTTCGCTAGAATATGTGGATTTAATCTCTTGATTCTCTTAATTCTCTCTACTTCTAAACTAAACTATGAAAGACATTTTTTTATACATTATTTTTTTAATTTTTTATTTTTGTATTTTTGTATTTTTGTTTTAAATATTTATGTTTAAATTATTTTTGTTAAATTAATTTTTTTTAGATTATTTTGTTTTAATAGTTTTTTTCTTAATTATTATTTTTAAATTATTTTTTTTTTAATTATTTTTTTTTTAATTATTTTTTTTAATTATTATTTTTTAATTATTATTTTTTAATTATTTGTTTTTTAATTTTTTTTTAAATTATCTTTTTTTTTATTATTTGTTTTTTAGTTTTTTTTTTTTTATTATTATTTTTTAAATATTTTTTTTAAAATTATTTTTTAAATTATTTTATGTTTTCTTATTTTTTTTATTTTTATTTTAATTATTTTTTTTTATTTTTTTTTAAATTATGTTTTAATAATTTTTTTTTTAATTACAGGAAGCCCATTAAATGATAATAAGATGATACGAAATTCTTTTTTTTTTTCTATGTTTAGAACTTGAAAAAAATATGTATCCCATGACTACAGGGTACGTACAATTTTGAAAGCATTTGGCTCCACTCAAATTTTGGGTTGAAGAAATGGCAATGTCATCTGCTGCCCTCCTCTCTCTCTTTCGCTCTCTCTCTCGCTCTCTGCTTTGACCTTTTGTTGTTGATGGTTATCTGGCAGAAGTAGCATCTCCATTCCAGTGGCATCCGCAATGGCAGTAACAGCAGCAGCAACAGCCAGAGCAGCAGCAGCAGCTGTTGGCCCAAAATGGAGATGGACATAAATGAATCCTAAATACAGTGGAAATAGTTTTGTGGCCAAAAAAAGTTATGAAGAAGTTGACTTCACTTAACAGCCAGAAACCACTTGGATAAGCCACACACACAAACACACACACACAACCCGCAGACATTTTACAAGTCTATCTTTCGGGTTATATCCTCTACCCATCACACCCCACCACTCTCTATACGAATATGTGCATGTCTAGATCCTTTCTTTCACTCATCACATATTTATGATTCATTTCATTTCATTTCTGTCTTTCTGTCTTTTTTTATGACAATGAGAGAAGAGAGTTTTTCTCTTTTTTCTGGTCGCAGCTGCTGCTGGCCGTTGCTGCTGCCTCCTTCTCTCTGTCTATTTCCTATTGCTGCAAAACCATTTCCTTTTGCCATTCAATGGGAAAACTCAGCTGCGTCCGCCAGACAGATTTTAAGAACTTCACTCAACTTCGAGTCGTAGCCAAAAAATAAAAAATAAATGTGGGAACTGTGAGTGGGCATGGCTCGTTTAAGAGAGGGGTGGGGGCACAAATGATGCTACAGATTGGTGTGTAAGTTCGCCTGGTTTAGTCTTGTTTGGTGTGTATCTTAAGTGCTCGAAATTCCCTGGATTTAAAGTCCATTTAAGATATAAAAAAAGTAAAAATATGATTTTTAATAAATCAATAAATAAATTTAATAAATTTATCAGGGTAATTATCATATTTCGAATACCACTATTTCTCTTCAATTTCCTTGGGCACAATATTCTACTTTCCAATATGCCATTTGATAGTTGAATTCCATTCCATTGCCATAGTTCCCTAGTTCCATAGTAGTTTGTTCTTATTACTCATTCATTTTTGCTGCTCCGTTCCAACTGTTTCTCCGCTGAGCGGTTTTTGTTGACTATTTTCCATGCTATATTCCCATTCCAATTGCCATTAATGTTTCTACTTTCCTGTTCCCTTTCCACCATTTCCCCATGGACTTTTCTTTCCTATCGATGGCAATTTCCTATATCTGCTCTGTTCTGTTCCTTTCTTTATGTCGCTATCGAACTCGTGTATAAAGTGGTAGCCCCGAAGGAGAAATTGCACCAAAAAAAAGGGGAGAGTCCTATGGAGTCTGAGAGGGGCAATAAATAAAGGACGGCTTCCTTCCGTTTACTGCCAGCAGGGGCAGCAGCTGGATGAAGGAGTATTGTGTGGCCAAGTTAAGGACTCTTTCTGGTCAGCAGACAGAAGAGAGAGAGAGAGAGCGAGAGAGACCCGCAGCAAGCAATTAAAAAAAGTCGTAAAACAAACGATTGCCAAAATGGTTTCTCCTGCCATGACTGCCGCACTTTATTGAGTCCAGCAAATAGTTCCCCCCCTTCCATCTGATGATCTATGGCCAAATGTTGGGCTAGAGGAATTGCGCGATTCTCAATTGTCGCTGGCATATAGAATATTGAATCGCTTAACTCTTGAAATTCGTTGGCGTAGAAATCTCTAGCTAACCACAGCCAAAGGATAAATAGCAAGAGGTGTGCTAAATAATTGAATAAGGACAATTGATTGATAGCCAAAAGCTTTTTATGCCATCGCATAGTTAACGAAGCGTAACAGGTACGAGAATCCCAATACCAACCCATCCCACTCCAAGCACAAGTGCAGACAACAACAGAATTAACTCACTCTCTGCCACTCGCTCTCTCTCCCCCCCTAGCATATACAGCATCCATCCTTAAGCATCCTTGAGCAACCAGGAGCAGGTCCTTGGGCCATGCAGTGCAAGACACAATCAGCTTAGCAGGTGAAAGAAAATATAGAGACAGGCAACGGCGGAGACAGAGACAGGAGAGACATAGCACAGTGCCACCAAGTAAACCAAACATCAACAAAAAACAACAAAAAAACAGTCAACGTACCAAGGACTCGAAGGAAAGCAGTGGGTTCAAGGATAAATTCTCAAGCTACTCCGGTAAAAGGAAGTTCTAGGAAAACAAGCTCATGGCAAAACAGAGACTGGGAGAGAGAGAGAGAAGCTCATGGGCTCTGAGAAACAATCAGTACAGGACACGGCATTGACGCAGCTCCAGGAAAAGCAGCTCACAGTAAGCCAACATTGTGGGAAATTCTCGACGAACTGCAGCAAACGGGAAAATTCTAGGAAAAGCAGCTCAACGAAAACAAAATCTTTGCATGAAACCCCCCTCCTCTCACAGGCGAGCACTTGCAATGCAATCCAAACCAAAACAAATCCATTCCCTCAGATGTATGGAATTTCTGGGAAAAGATTAGAAAAACATTTCAATGCATTTTCAGAGCATTCCACACAGCAAGCAAAACAAATTTCGATTAAAACTAAAGTGAATCGTTATTGAACACAAGTTTAAAGTGCTGCTAAAGTGCAGGAGAGCCACTAACTGTTCCAGTGTGGCTTAGCAATGGAATCAACGAGTGTCTCTTGCACTCGTTCTTCTTTCACAGTGAGACTCGTTATGGAAGATAAGTTTAAAGAAGGAGTTGCGTTAGTTGGAGGGCCACTAATTGTTCCAGTGTGGCTTAGCAGTTGATCCTTACTCTCACAGTGAGACTCGTTATGGAAGACAAGTTTAAAGAAGAAGCTGCGTAAGCTGGAGGGCATCTAACTGTTACAGTGTGGCTTAGCAATGGAATCAACGAGTGTCTCTTGCACTCGTTCTTCTTTCACAGTGAGACTCGTTATTGAACAGAAGTTTAAAGAAGGAGCTGCGTTAGTTGGAGGGACACTAACTGTTCCTGTTTGGCTTAGCAGTTGATTCTTGCTCTCACAGTGCGAATCGTTATGGAAGAAAAGTTTAAAGAAGGAGCTGTGTTGGTGTCTCTTGCACTCGTTCTTCTTTCACAGTGAGTCTGTTTATGGAAGACAAGTTTAAAGAAGGAGCTGGTTGAAAGGGCACTAACTGTTCCAGTGTGGCTTAGCTATTGATTCAAATAGTATCCTTTACTCTCACTTTTCTCTCACAGTGAGACTCATTTGGGTATTCTTCAATTTAAATCTTTGTGAAATCTTCGAATATCCCTCAAGCAATATCCCTATAACAAGTCAGTATATCATATTCTCAGCATATCAGACTATACCTCAATTAGAATCTCAACCAGAATCTCAAACTATATCGCAGTTTCAATTTCACTTTCATAGCAGATCCTTCTACTCTGCAGGTGCCTTTTGGGCTGCAGAATGGGAGCACCAAGGATGGCACTAGGAGACAGTAGGAAATCCAAGCCGCAGGGGGTTGGTAGGGGAGTGCAGCATTCAAGCACTACATCAGTTTCAGTCGTCAGTTTCACTCGTGTTTTCTTTTTTTTCGCTCGCTTTTTATTCTGTCTCTGGTATCCTCTGTTCAGTTCAGTTCAGCTCTGTGATGTCTGTGCTTAGTTCTCTTTCTGTCTCTATCCTCCATCTGTGTACTGTCTAACATTCTGGTTTATTTCTCTCTGTTGTCATCGCATCAGTTGTGGTGGTTGTCTGTCCATGTGCTGCCTGTACTATACCATCGTGTTGATTCTATTTTGCTCTTTCAAGCTCTTGTCAATACCCTCCTCCCACTGCCACTATACCACACCATTCTTCATTCCTCTCTGGTTTGGTCTGCTCTGGTTTGGTCTGGTCTGTTTTGTACACGCTTCATGTCATGCGGAAATTGAATAGTTTCCGGTATTGAACAATGATTACTTATACTTGGCTCCACACAGCCCCGAAAAACCCCAAACGAAACTTTCCACTCCTTCTCTAAGGGCACAGACAGCAGCTGAAATTCAATTCCATTCCACATACTATATACTACATATACACACAAGTGAAGCAAAACACGAGGAAAAACTGTGTGTGGCATACCCTAATCAGTGGCTTAATCCACAGCATACTAAATATTTCATGATACATTCGCGAATAAATCTCGTTGATTTTTCACTCACTCTTTGCTTTACTTTTACCTGTAATATTTGTGATATTTTTCACCATAGAAAAAACAAAAGAATGTCCTTTCGCTTATGTGTAATTTATACAGACTTTATGCGCAGCATTATGTGCCTTGGTAAATACTTATAATTTCTGTTTTGTGCTACTTAGGAGTACTTTTTAATGGAGATTATTTAAACAGTAAAGCGAAGGGGGAGTAATAAAATGTTCTCCAATATATTTTTTAATTATTCTGGGAAACAAATCATCTGGGAGGATACACAATAAGTTGCACAATATCAAAGGAAAGTTCAGATTTTATTATAATATTATGATCTAAAAAATATGGACTGATAATAATAATATTGGAAACCCAAGAAAAAAACCACAATGCAATGAAAAAAGGTAAAAAGGAAGTGCTCTATATATATTATTTGTTTCAAAATATTCTTAATTTTTTCCCGGATTTTTCTCTATTTGAATTACGAAAGTATATCCCGAATTTCGCTTTGCGACTATTTTTTTTACGAGGAAGTTTTTTTTTTTTCCGCCCGATTTACTTGGGAAATATGCGTAAAAAGTTATGCCAAGGACATTTGCCTATGGGGCAAACGCAGGAAATGGACGTGGACGTCGACGTGGACTTGGACATGAAGATGCGGGCAGGACATGATAATTGAAAGCATTGGGGCGTGTTACCATTTTCATCCATTCGGTCCAAGGCGGACACAGGAGACACGGGCAACCAAACTTTGGCCAAGAAATGGCAGATCCGCCCTCCCACACAGCCCCCCTCTGTTAGCACCTTCTGTGTTTTTTTTTTTTTTGCCCCAACTGTCAGCAGCACTTCATCGTCCGGCAGACCAGACCATTCATCCACTCGTACCTCTTGGCCATAGAAAGAGAAAGTTTGTCTATGCTGTCCAATGATATTGCACTAAACACGAGTCCCCACAGCCACGCATTCGCTTACCAAAGAGCAGGAGCAGGACCAGGAGCAGGAGCACAAGCACGAGCTACATTACTTGTAGTATCTTTGGATGTTGGATGGATAGCATTTCCCTTCAAGTTGCAACTCACCTGAAAGTAAACGAAAGAAGCAGACAAATAGCATGAGTACTGGAGGCAGGCATGAGCGTGTTTTTTATATAAAGAGGCTGCTTTGCATTGCAATTTTGTTGGTTGCTTATAAATTATACTACTACTCGCTACTCACTCGTACTACCAGACGACGACGTCTGGCATGACGGATGCCAAACGGAAATGGGAACACAACACAGAACATACAAAAGATGCTCGCAACGGCCAGAGAGAGAGAAAGAGAGAGAGAGAGAAAGAGAGAGGCACACAAGACGAAGGAGAAATCGTTTACCGCTGCTAAGAAAGCGCGCCCGCCATTATTCAAAAGGGAAACGGAAATGAACAAATGAACGGTAATTGACAGGCTGCAAAAATGTGACAAATGAATCAATCAAACATGAACTAGTTCCGTTTTTTCAGTAGCGCTCTCCAGAATTTATCGATTACAATTTCGCATCAATAGATTATGATCGATAAGCAGCACAACAATTTGCCTTTAAATAAATGCATCAAAAGTATTTCAAAAGATGATTAAAACGATAACAAAATCAAAGTTCAAACTTATGGATCGATAAATGAACTATTAGTTCCAAATTGTCTGGTACAGTCAGCATGGAAATCAAGTACGAGACATGCAAAATACCCAACATCCACTGCCATCCCTAATCATTCATTTCCACTTCTTCAGTGTCCACTTTTTTCAGTCTTTGCGACTCTTTTCCACTGGTCTGTATACCACTCTTTTTCACTCTTTGCTACCCTTTTCCAATCCTTTCGACTCTTCCACTCTTTGCCAATCTTTTCCACTCTTTTCCACTGGACTGTATGCCACTCGTTTCCACTATTTTCCACTCTTTGCCAATCTTTTCCACTCTTCTCTACTCCTTTCCACTCATTTCCACTGGTCTGAATACCACTCTTTTCCACTCCTTTCCATTCTTCTCCACTCTGTTCCACTCCTTTCCACTCTTCTCCACACCTTCCCACTCCTTTCCACTCTTTTCCACACTTTTCCAACCCCTTTTGCTTAAGAACTATTCCCTTTCTCAAGCACGTGAGACGCCTGAGGCAATTTGAAAGCCACGAAAGTGTTCCACTTTTGTTTAACCAAAAAGTTAGGCCATTTTTTATCAAGACAAACTTTTACACCCAACAAAAAGGAAGCGACAAGAATGTGGCCAGAAGTTGATGCTTGAAAATTGGGGTCTCTGATGAATTTGACTGCAAAATGAACTTGAAACTTAACTTAACTTTATTCATACACTTCTCCAATTTCTGCGAGGCCCGCAGCATGCGGAATCCCTTGCTGATCGATTGTAACATTAGGCAGTGACATGATATAGTCATACGATCTGGGACATACCGAGTGGCAGATAGCGTTTAAAAAATTCAACGACTGGCAATTAAATAACTGATAAACATATAAAATTACTTTGGAACTTTTCTTTTCATATAAGACATGGTGTCCCTCTTCGAAAAGTCTCCAGAAAGTGACAGCAAATGCATTTCAGGTGCATTTCTTCCTCTGTCACTCGCTCACTTTCTCTGTCTAGGGACAGGCCAATTTGTAGATAGAGTGACGGGAACGGCAGAGGGAGAATGTAAATCAGCAAACGGAAGTGCACAAAATTAGCGTTTTTAAATGAATGAGAGCAAAACTCATAAAAAATTCAACGACTTAATTTGTTTGTGCGCGCCCTCTCTCACTCTCAATCTCAGCCTGCTCCCTCACTCATTTTCTCCTCTCTCTCTCTCTGTCTACTAGTCCCTCGGTGTCTATCAAAAAAACGGCAGACAGGGGGAGGTACAGGGGGTCATACATTTAAAACCAAGTAATTAATTTCACACGGAATAAGTTTGCAAAGTTAATTGGCTTAGCGCTGGCTTTTGACTCGGAAAAAAAGCAACAAAAGGCACAGCACAAAAGCGACTGACGACCAAGAGGACACCCCCCACTCGAAAGCCACCGGGACAGGGCATGCGCCCCGAGGGATTTTGGTTCGATGTTACTCAGGGCGAAAAAAAAAAAACTAAACAAGTTATCAAAACATTTTAGCGCAATAATTCGTAGCAATTAAATGAGACAAACGAATTAATTAGTGATAAAAAAAATATATGCTTAATGGGGTCGGAAATCATTCCTTCTCTGCGTTACACACATTCACTTTTAGCACAAATACAATACACCCTTTTTTTCTCTTTGAGTATGGGTATAAAAAAGACGTACTATAATGGTAATAAGTACACAGAATCAGACGAGTCCTGCATAATATAGGGATGGAATTTTTTGAATACTAAGTACAGAATTTTCTGCAATAGCAATCAAGGGATAAAATATCGCATAAAATTATTTATGCTTTCAAAAATCACAGTAGAACTAAAAGAACTAGCTGCATATAAATAACCGATATACCCTACTTGCACTGGGTATCAAAAATTGTAATGCGACAGCAAAATCGCTGGGAGGCTGTGCTGGGCTGGCTGTGAGCTGGCAGTGCCGACGACGGAGGCTTGTCTATCCATTTTCATGGGAACATGTAAGGGGTACGTATGTGTACGTACGGTACGGCATTAGGCATTCAACATTCACCGCTCCACAGCTTCAGTAGCAACAGCAACAACAACTTTTTCTATTCGGTTTTATCATCCCTGAACTTTGGCATGTGGTACGTACGGGTAACGGCGGCGGCACCCTCTCCTACACCGCCAGGTAATCGCATTAGAGGGTGTTGTGTGTGTGTGTACAGGGGGATTTAGTGTGGGTACAAAGGTGGTATTTACTCCTCGTATCCACTCCCTATCATAGGGGTGTCCATCGAGTGAGTTTTATTATTGTTGTTTTAGCTTCCCGCAAAATAAGATTTAATTCTCTCGCGCGCGCAATTTGCATTTGAATTTGCATTTGCATTGGCTGCTTTATTTGTTTATGAATTCACTCGCCCGAAAGCTATTAAAACTATGTTTTTAATTGTAATCCGTAATCTGTAATCTGTTTGTCGCATTGCCTGAAGGGGCTCCGCAAATTGTTCAGATTATATTGTCTCTGTAATTGACTGGCGTGCGGTGTTTGGGGGCGCCATGGCTGCCGTGGTTGGGCGAGGTTGGGCGAGGTTGATGGGCATCGTGTGTGATGGGTGTGTTGGGTAAATAATTTTAATTAAATGTTTTGAGGCGAAAAATGTGCTACAAAATGGTAGATAAATAGCATGGATTTCTCTCTGTGGCTTTTACCACAGCACAGCACAATTTAAATTAACAAAAAACTGATTTTTAAAGAATACTTTTTGCAGTTAAACATATGCAACTTGTTGGGGCATTGCAGCTGCAGCATGCTGCATCTCCTCGTTGGCAGTGCTCTATTGATGGGCATGCTTCTGGGTATTAGAGATTAGGTTAGTTCAGCATCAGCAGGCGCCAAGGCTTTTATCGTTTCCAAGAACGAGCAAAAGCACCAGAGATTTATTGTTCTAAAATCCTTTCGCTGGAAGTGTGTGCGAGCAGATAAATACCCTCCTCTCTCTCCCCTGGCTTCACATTTGGCTGGTAGAAATTTCCCAGAAGCGTAAGCTCACTGTTAATGGAACTTGTGTTGTAACTTATGCACCAAAAACCAAAGAGAATTTACTCTAAAAAAATTTCAAATCTAAACCCAAGAGTATTTTTTTTCTAACAATTTTTTTTTTTCGTTTTTCTCTAACAATCTTTCTACTACTTTTCTCGTTTTTTTTGCCACGATTTCCCGGATTTTCCATCTAATTTTGTGCGACCCGGGTTCATTGAATTTTGCTTCCCGCCTCCCCATTAACATGGAATAAATCTCGAAGGTTGCATTGCCATTTAACTTCTAGAGCGAGCGTTAGAGAGAAAGAGAGATAGACAGATAGAGAGATCGAGAGAAAGGGACAAAGAGAGATAGAGAGAGAGTTAGACAGAATGAGAGATAAAAAACCGGCTCAAGAGATATTACAAAATCGGTTTTTGCTAGTTTAAACCCGTTTTTAGCTGCCACATCAGTTGTCAGCTTGATGCAAAAATACGTTCTGGGCTGACGGCGGGGGGACGTGGCAGTGGGGGGGTTCGTTTGGGGTGCGCAACAAAACGTGACAAATTTAATTGGACCCCTGCCCGGTGGCGGTGCACCGGTAGTAGTTGCCACACGATGAGGCAACTACCGAAATGTCCGTGCAACTGTGTGTTTCCTACCCAGAAGGCGGAGCACCTCTCTCTCTCTCTCGCTCACTCCTATCAATGCAAATGCGATGTGGCCCGTGCCGGGCGCATAAAATCGAATTGCAAATGCCGAAAATTTTGGCTTAAAAATTTATTTTTGTGAATAAACCGCAGTCTAAAATACACTCTCCTGGCATTGGTCCTAGTTTTGGGTATTTATTTGGGAGATATCTTTGGAGATTGTGATTTATTTCAATGGCAGAAGTGAATCAATCTATCATGAATCTGTGCTGTGGTAGCAATCTTTGAAATATCATGAATCGATGGTAGAAATCTTGGAAAGAGCCCGGGGCTCTAGCGAAGAAATTTGATAGAAATTTAAGAGCAATTTTTAGATATTTAGAGAATTTTTTGGAAACAGAATTTGTGATAATATCTCTGCTTAGATTATAGTATGATAGAAATATTAGGAACCTACATAGATAGATCTATATCTATATAAAGAAATATAGATGGATAGAAAGATGGAAAGATAGATAGATGGATAGATAGATGGATGGATAGGTAGATGGATAGATAGATGGATGGATAGGTAGATGGATAGATAGATGGATGGATAGGTAGATGGATAGATAGATATATAGATAGATATATAGATAGATATATAGATAGATGGATAGATGGATAGATAGATAGATAGATAGATAGATGGATAAATAGGTAGATAGGTAGATAGTTAGATAGATAGATAGATAGATAGATAGATATGTATATAGACAAGTAGCCATATAAATAGCTAAATAGATAGATATATAAATAGCTGAATGGATAGATATACAGCTACAAAGATAGATAGATGTAAAGCTAAACATAGATATACTACCAGATATATGTATCTATCTGGTATATTTATATGATATATTTTATACCAAATAAACTACCAAAATGCAGATTTTTTTTTCTCTACCACAATCAAAATGTATTATCCAAAAGCTCCAGAAAGGGTATGATGCAACACATTGGAACGGTAACGCTCGCCCCGGTATGGCTCTAAGTATGCATTTAAGAGATAGAAAGGCAGTGACAGAGTGAGGAAGTGGGGTGGGGCAGTGGGTAGAACGACGACAACAGTTCGTGTTTGTCGCTCATCGTGACAATGCAGCGAATGATTAGCGGCAGACAACAACAATAAAACGATAGCAAAAACAACAACAACAAAAACACGACCTAAAGCAGGCAAAAAAATTAAAATAAATAAACAAAAACAAAAACAAAACAAAACTAAATTGTAAATTGAATTTTTAGAAATGGATCGAGCGACCGACCGACCGGCTTTTCTTTTAGTTATTTATTTTTTTTTTTGTATTTTTTGTCATAAGTAATTGAAAAAAATTAGTTACATGACAAATGAGAGAAAATGGGCGGGGGTGGGGGGTGGTATATAAAATAAAATGCATTTATATATAGTAAATCTAGCAAAATTTTATTTGATTTATTTTATTGCTTCAAATTAAGAAAACAATTAATAAAATATATATAGCAAATAAAAAATAATTTTTAGAATAATTATAATTATTTTATTTGAAAAATTCTTTTGAACACTTTTTGGGCTAAGAGGAGGCTTGGGGGGGGTAGGGAAAATACATATGTATGTGATGATTACTCTTCGATTTTTGATTGAATTTGAATATATTGATTCTGTTTTCTTTCAGTGTATACCTGCTTAACATGGGCGCGTCGCTCGAACTGTATGCCACCTGGATTGTGATCCCGGATATCCAACATGACGTCGCTGCTACCGCCGCCCCTGGGCAGTTTGCTTTCCAAGCTGTTGTCAGTTGCATTTCCATTGATGCCACCAATGCTCCTCCTGCCATTGCTGTGTTCTGTGCGCTTTCCAGTGATGCTTTCAGGACTATTTCCAGAGCTTCTTTTATGTGTTGATTTTGCCTTGCCATTGTTTCGCTTTTCATTGTTTGGAGCTGCTGCTGCCACCAGTGGCACTGCTGCTGGCAATGATATGGAATCGACATTGCCCTCCATCAAGGCCTCGGCTGCTTCCAGCATATGTGGCATGCCACCCAGTGGCATTTTTCCACTACCAGTGCCACTGCCACTGCCACTCGCACTCCCACTAGCAGCTTTGCTGCCACTCCCCTTGCTGGCATTTGCACTCTCATTGGCGGCGCTCCTTAGTCCGATTTCAATCACGATTTTATTGGGTTGCTGCTGCTGCTGCTGCTGCTGCAGCTGCTGTTGTTGCAACAATGGTCGCTGCAGATTCTTTGGATGCGTGGATGCCGATATATAGTTGAGATCGCTTTGCGAGAGTTGATGCTGCTGCAGCGTGGAGTACTGCTGTTCGACCAGCGCTGCGCGTGTCTGGGCCGCCTGGTGGCCACCATTGGCCGCCGCCGAATCGCTGGCCACCTTCTCGCGCAGCTTCACGATATTCGAAATGTTGATGCTGTTCGTTAGCGTGATGCCCGTAATGCAGACCAATATGATGGTTAGCACAACACCACAGATGGCCAGGGTGGGCATGCGAAAGAATTTTCCACTGCACATGATGAGCAGGGGGCGCGGTGCGGTGCGTGGCGGGGCGGGGGCGAGGTCGGGTGGGATGGAGGTGGGTTTTTGTGTTGGCCAAATCAACCAAACATTTGGAAAAAAATCCCTAGATATCTGTTTTAGTCGAACTCTTTTTTTGTTCTTCTGTTTCTTTTTTTTGTTTGGATCACTCTTTTGTGTTGTGTTTTTTTCTTTTATGGTTTGTTTTGTTTTGCTTTGTGTTGAGTGGGTTCAAATTCAAATACGGGTGAGTTCAACAAACGGTATTCGTTTTTGTTGTTGTTGCTGTTTTTTCTTGTTGTTGTTGCACTTCGATCCACGCTCGCGATCGTCTCTCGCGACTCGTTCGTTGGCGTCTCTGCTCTCGCCTGCAGCTGGAACACGAATGCAGCTGGAAGGCAGCACAGCACACAGCACACTGCACACTGCACACTGCAGTTCTTCGTTCGTTCGTTCTCTCTCTCTCTTTGCGTTTACCGTTTTTTTGCTTTCGCTCTCGTTGTTGATCTAACGATCTCTCGTTCTGCTGCTGCTGCTGCTGGTTCTCGTTCTCTCAGCTGCTGGCTGGTTCACCTTGACGCGACGAGACGATGGCTTCAGCTGACGCTGGCGTCACAGCTGCGCAGCTGCTGTCTCAAACAACGGATTTGCATGTTGATTTTACCGTTTCAAACTGTGTCTTTGATTGTGAACTGTGGCTTTGCTTTGTTGCTGTTGTATTTGCTTTTGCTTTGTTGATGCTGTATTTGCTTTTGCTTTTGCTTTGGTTTCACTGTATGCCTTTGTTTAGTTGATTTGTTTTTGTTTTCACTTCATGTTTTAACGTGAAAAAAAAAATGTTACAAGTTCTAAAAATACACACGAACGATGCCAGATCGTTAAAAATTTAATTTATATACAGTTTTTGCAGTTGTTTTTGTTGTTGTGTGTTGCTTTTGTTGCAATTTTTGGGGTTGGGCAAAAAACTCACAGAGAGAGAAATAATCCTTAAATATTTTTATTTAAAAAAAAAAAAATTGTATATAAAAATTTTCAGATAATCGCCTAAAAATGTTTTAACTTAGCCCAGTTAAACCCTATTAACATATATTTTCATTAACTTGAAGGTTTTAACCTTCTAAAATCATTTCAAATAAATATTTTCCATGATTTATTATTTAACTTATTTATTTCTTTATTTTTATCTCAAATAAGAGAGATGATTCCAGATCAATTGTTGGCCCACAAAAACCACTTATTTGTTAGCACCTTAATTGCCTTAATTTGTTTGCAATTATTTAGCACTAATTAGTGGGCTTTTAAAGATTTAAAGATTAAGCTTATTGTCATAAATGCTTAATATATTTTTCGATTTAGAAATTCAGTTTTATTTTTTGCAGAATTCAGATGAAATTTTGATATGCGCTATACAATATACATATAGTGATATCTGTAGTCCAACATAACATACTCCCCTCAAGCTCCAACTATACATATATTAATGGAGCAATCTGTATGTTATTATACCCATTTTGAAGTTAATTGACATCTTCATTAAGCATCCCCCCTCCCAGCCTAGGCACAGCATCGATTGGCGTGTTCTAATGCCTGGCCCCCCTCTCAAAATGTTAATGAAATCAATTTCAGTTACAATCTCACTCTCCCTTTTCATTTGCCTTTCACTCGCACCTGCTGCTGTTGCACGGTTGAACCGCACTTCGCGTATCTATGGGGTAGGCGGCTTTAAGCAGCTTCTAATGCCTTTGCTCTAATACCCCTCTTATCCACCGTCCCATTGGCATAAACAATAGGCTTTTTGGGGACAACGGGATACAACATGACAGTGAGACGCCTAGCCTGGGCATCTTTTCCATTTCTCATTTGTGTATACACTATCCATACATTTATTGCTGCGAAAAAATAGTTCAGATATACTTTAGAGATAGTCTTTTACTATAGATCGATTGGAAGTACTATTGATAGCACTGTCTGCTATATTAGGACAGCATTCGTGGCATCATCATTATCGATTCGTTGTATAAATTTCTCAAAAACAAACGGATACATTTTAGCTGCTAGATGAAAGCAACAAAAGATTGAGAGAGAAGTCAGAAAGAACTCCTTCCTTCTCTTAACTTCTCTTCTAAAGAGTATTTCAGCTTCGTCTCTAATTCTTCTACTTTTCGTTTCTGTGTATTTTTTTTGCTTTTGGGTAGGATTTAGGCATTCATTTCATGGGATCTGCACACGCGCCTCTCAGCGGCAAGGGGTGGATGGAGATTGGGTAGAGTAGAGCAGAGCATGGGGACACTTGGCGGATTTAATTGAGCCGACACGCAGGCACACGAGCGTCACTTGCGTGTGCTTGATGAACTAGGCAAGACAGAAAGAAAAAGAAACGAACAACGAGCAACGAGCAACGAGAAAGAGAAAGGAGAGCGCGCACACACGAGTGAAAGGGAATGAAGCAAAAGACAGCGAGAAGAGATTCCATTTAATTGCATATCAACCAACGCCTGTTGCCTTGAAGAAATTACTTGTATGTAAGAGTATATTATTTGCTTCTATTACACATTGTTGGGTCGGTCTACCTTTAAGACGATGTCTCTCTCTCTCTCATACACCGATGCATTTTATTCGTTGTTGATTAGTTTTGACTTTCACTGTGGGTTTTGGGAGCGTATGAAATCAGTCTGTTTGATCTATGCACAATATCACACGTTTTTACTGTATATCCAAATCAGACCTCTTAGATGCTGCGTAGAGTCACACGGAACGCGACACTACCAAGCCCAAAAAGCCCATTGTTCTAGCATTATTTGTGCTCAGAAAGCCAGGTGTTCAAAGAGCCAAACGAATAATAGTTTTCAAATATTTTCGTGCTTTTTATATGAAAGTTGAAGTGCCACTGAAATTTCAGCTTTAACAATGATAAAGCCACATTTGGGCCTCCATTCACACCCCATATATGGTACCATTTCTCACTCTTTCTCTCTCTCTCTCTTTCGCTCACTCCATCCATCACTTTTATTCAATTTCTTTTTTGTTTTCTGTGTTTTTTTGTGTGTGTGTGAGTATTTTCGTTGCTATTTATTTCAATTAATGAAGCTGCTTCTTTTGTCGCTTAATTAATTCCAAACAAAAGGGCTCTCAACCAATTTTCGACTAAGTAGTAGAGCAGAGCATGGGGCGTGTCGGGTGGTAGATAAGAGTATTGTGGTACTTTTTTTCTGGGGGCGGAGGCATTAACGGATTACATTTCCAATTTAGCATGTTTGAAGGCATTTCAATTAGTCGTCATTCTGTGAGACAAATTGCTTTGCGTGCATGGAGTGCTACACAGCAGAAGGGTTGGAAAATTGTAGAAAATTTATAAGAGAAATCTATCACAAGAATCTAACTATTAACAAATATCAAAAACCCTAACAATAAAGCTTTAATAAATGTAATCAAAATAGATATTGAGTTGGGTGCATATGTGGCAGCTTAAAGATAAGACAAAAGCTGCCACAGGTCCCTGTCTCGCATCTCTCTCTGCCTGTCTGATATCGTAGCTGCCATATTGCATTCCCTTAAATTCAATAGTTTGCAAGCCAAACCACCAAGCAGCCAGCCATATATGCATTCCAGGGATAAGTAGTAAATTGCATAATAATAACATCCATCAAGGAACGTTGCAAGCAAGAGCAGAGCTCTCTGGCACTAAAGAAGAAGATGTTGTGGCGCAGTGGCAGTGTGGCGCTGTGGCTCTCTGTTAGTAAAGAAATGAATGTGTAGCAATCTTTGCCGTTTCATCTTAATTATTTTCAACAGCTTTTCATGAAATTGCGGCTCAAGGCGGACGGACGGACGGGCAAACAGCAAAACAGATTGCATTACAACAAGTTGCATGCGGCAAAAGGGATGCAGCAATGTTGCACATTTCATAATCGAGACAGATAGAGTGAGAGTGTGTAAGAGAGAGAGCGAGAAAAGGACACCGGAGAGATGGGGAAACTTTATTAAATTTACGCAAGTAAATTGCAATTTATTCGCTTCCCTCTATCATTCCATCCATTTTCCCTTATGCCATTCCCGCACTATAACTCTCTCATCTACCGCCATTCCCCATTCCTGTACTATAACTCTCTCTCTCTCTCTCTCTCTCTGTCTCTGTCTGCTCTACCCATTTATAAGGCCCTCCGCTACTCTGGCAGGACCAAAGGCCGGGCGGGCCACGCTATTAAATTGGATTACAGTCACTGGCCACACAGTGCGTATGCGTAATTTCGTATTGCGTTGGCGACCCATTAAGTGCAGGAAAATCCTCGCCTAAGTACCCCAAGGGAGCGCAGCGTAGATTCGCCTGCTAAAGATTAAAGCTTCGCATACGCATCAAATACAACAACAAATAATAAGTATAAATATAAAGTGCACATTTGTTCATTTGTAGCCATCCATCAGTCAGTCAGTCAGTCAGTCAGTCAGTCAGCCTCCATGAATTATATTCCCAGTTAATGTACGTGGGCATACATATGTGCATTTCCCTGACCTGCTTTTGAAGTTTATTCCCGTCTTTCCTCGAAATGTTGTTAACCCAATTACAGTGCACTTACCACCTGATCGGCCTTGCTTGAGCTTAAGCCCTGTCGCTTTTTTTTTTTCTTCTTTTTTTTACCCATTATGGCGAACATATTTTAGGGTAATTTTAGACCAAGTTTCAGCCACTAAATCGGATGGAATACTCGTAGGCTTTAGAGCCCGATTGGGGATGGGGATGGGGTAGTTCTGGTCCTGCTCCCTTCCACTGCAATAGCCAGTGCCAGTGCTCGTGCTCGTGCCCGTGCCTGCAGCTACGTGTTTTCCTGTTTTCCTGCCATTTCCCACCGAAACATTTCCCCCGTCGTCTCCTACTCCCTGTCGTCCTTTTTTGACTGCTGTTCTGCTGCTGCTGCTGCTGCTGCTGCCTGAACGCATTATTTTGTCATTTGCATTTGCCTCTGCATTTCGAAAGCTACGCTCCTGGCGCCGCCCTGCCCGTTCTATTGCAGCCAGAGTTTTTTTTTCTCTTTTTTTTCTTTTTTTTTTTTGCCCCGAAAAAGGTTCGTTTCTAGGCACGTCGAGGCTTTGGATTTGTACACCCTGTATTTTTGGAGGTTTTCAGGGGGGGATGTATTGGGCTCATGGCAGGTAATAGAAAAGGCCAAAGACTCGACTCGTATCGCACAAGTGAATGCGGCTAAGGAGAATGCCCTGTCTTTCCGCTGCCTCATGGAATTTACTACACAGGGTATCTTGTGTACGTTTCTTTTAGCTGATTTTGCTTTGTTTCTTATGCCCTAAAGATTGGGCAGATGTTTCCTTTGGCTGCTGCTGCTGCTATTTCCCTTTTGTGGGGGCGGCAGGGAAAGGAAGGAAGGAATATTCAAATCCAAAATCCAATTCCCAAGGCTCTTTCAATGCAATGTCCTTGGCCAATGAGAGAAGTTTTGCTGCTGGGGCGGCGCTGTCGCTCTTTCCGCAAATCGAGTTAATTTCATCCTCAAAAAAAAAAAAGAAAATGCAACCCAAAATACAAACAATTTTTGGCCTGGCTGTTTGTGTGTGTGTGTGTGTGTGTGTGTGTGTGTGTCTGTATGCGGCATGTGGCATGCAATGCAATGCAATGCATTTAACCCGCGCCTTGACCCATGCCCCTAGAGCCGCCTTTTGAGTTGCGAAAAATCAACAAAAAAACAAACTGCGACATCAGACGCGCGTGTCCTTGCGGATGCCGCAGCAGCTCCTGCAACCTTTCTCTAATTAGTACAACTGTTTGCCCAACCCTCAGACCCCGGACCAACAACAACATTCAACATCCATACCGCTGGCACAACTGCAGCGATAATTATAAATCTGAGATTGAAGGGTTTCTTTCTCCTAGAGAGAGAGAGAGAGGGAGAGAGAGAGCAGCAGCAGCTCAGAGCAGTTTCCTTTCGCCTCCTAATGATTTATTTACGCTTTTCTCTCGCACTGTTTTCTCCATTCGTTTTCTTGGCTTTCATTTGTTGTTTTTAAGAATTTCTGTCTGTCTTTTTTTGTGACAGATTTTCAACATATATTATTAACACTATCACAAAGCCCTTTAAAGCTCTCCCTCTCTCTGAACATTTTTTTAAGATAATAGTTCAAATAAATAAATAAATATTAAGGGAACTGTCAGTGGAAAATTCATTGGGAATTGATGACGCTTTGGCCCAGTTTCGCTTTATGACAGAATTAATAAATATTGATTCAACGCTGAGAGCTGAGAGCCAGGGACAGATGAAAGAATAATCCTGACTTCTTGATAAAAAAAAAGAAACAACAGAAAAGATATAAAGCATTTATCAGTTAATTATGAAATAATTTCGATAAATAGTAAATGAATGTTACGAAAATTCATATATATTATCGCAAGTGGAAAGTGTGCAGAAGGCTGACAGCAAACAAATGGTTCACTGACTTTTGTCCTGAAGTTATAGATGCCCGCCCCCCAGTTGCCGCATCCCAACCCATTCTGATGAATGACAGACAGATGATGAATGATGAATAGCTGGCTGCAGAATGGTTTTAATTGATGAGGGGGTTGGTTGGGGGTGCCCTAAGGTATGCTATCTGTATCGTTACAGCATTTGTTTAACCTTCATCGTTTGGTATTTATCCAGAGTTGTATTTAACTCTCAACAAGCTAGAGTTAGCTATTTTATAGCGCTAACTGTACTTTCAAATCAACATGGTTTGCGGTGACTGTACTCCCCAATCTGCATGTAGCTGCTGCCTTTAGTTTCTAGCCTTCACAACGATCGCCTGCGGCTAAGGAGGGGCGGGTTAGCTGGTGCTTCATTTGTGTGGACATTGGAACGTTCGAACGTTGGGCAGCAGCAGAACGGCACAACAACATGACGGGGCCAGGAGGAGAGCATTAGCCAGCAAGTGAGGCAATGAGGCAGTGAGGCAGGAGAGCCATGTGGCATGTGGCGTTGACAGGAAGGCCCGGCGAAGGAAGCAGCGGGACGAATGAGCGAACGCTGTCCAGTCCACATCGAGATTACCTACTGGGTATACGGTTCGGTACGTAATAGTAGTGTGCACCCGCCCCCCTGCTGCTGCTGCTGCTGCTGCTGCTGCTCTTCGTATTTATTGTGTGTGTGCGTGCCTCTGAATGTGGTGCGGTTTAAAGCTAAACAAAAGGACAACGCCAACAAGGACATACAGAAGGCAGAACCTACAAACGCAAAGCCCAAAGCAGCAGCAACAGCAGCACCAACCAGTAGTCTATTGCAGGCACTTTGAATTATTAAAACTGCACCACAAGGATAACAATAACAAGAGTGGAGAGGAGAGGATGGGCGGCTATGGGGGGGTAGGAGTAAAAGAGAGTGCCTCCTAATCCGCCACCCAACAGCAGCAGCAGTCTCTACCCTACATATTCCACTCTACATACATATATCTCTCTATATAAAGCCGTTTCGTTCTTTGTTTCGTGTTTGCGCATCTCAAACATACCCAAAAATAGTAGAAGAATGAAAAAGCCATATAGGAAAATTTTAATTTTAAGGCACTTTTTGACTAGCTTTTTGGGGTGTGGTGGGGGGTAAATGGGTGTGGGAATTGCGTAATTGGTAACCGAAACCGATACCCAATACCCGAAACCGGAATCGAAGAAATATTTAATTAGTGAATGCCAATTGTTGACAGGCAGGCAGGCAGGCAGCAGCAGCAGGGGAATACGGATAAGGAGTAGGACCTGTACTGTCTCTTCTCCGGCGACACGAGCTGGCACACAGCCAGCACATGTTTAGGCTTCTTCCCTCTCGCTTTGTACTAAGAGATAGATAGAGAGAGAGAGAGGTAGCACCCACAATGCCCCCTCAATGCCCTTTTATCATTCAGGTGCTGTTCGGTTCGGTTCTGTTCTATCGGATGCGCCTGCTGCGCCTGCTGCTGCTGCGTGATGAGGTTTTTGGGGGATATGCAATGGTTCTGCTGCAAAGAGAAATAATTTAGCATACTTTTATGCGTGTTGCAGGGCTTGTCTACTGTCTCTACTATATATGTACATATGTATATTTCTCATTCGAATAGAGCACATGCTCCATAGATACATATGTACAAGTAGCACATGTGCCTCTGCACAACTTCAAGAAGATTTATTTTCAGGCACAATCTATACCATTACATGCGAATGCAATAAATATAATAAAATAAATACTATAAATAATAATATGTAATAATATTAAATTAAAAATAAAAAAAAAAAATTATAAAATATAAATAATAAAATAAAATAAATCATAAAATAAAATATATCAAAAAATAAAATAAAATAAAATAATATAAAATAAAATAATATAAAATAAAATAATATAAAATAAAAATAATATAAAATAAAATAATATAAATAAAAGAAATTATAAAATAAAATAATTCATTAAATATAATTAATTGAAAATTTAATTAAATATATAAAACTATTTTAGGCACTTTTCTTAAAATCATAAATCATAAATCATAAAAAATGAATCAAAAAATAAAATAAAATAAAATAAATAATAAAATAATATAAATTATAAAATAAAATAATTCATTAAATATTATTAAATATATAAAAATATTTTAGACACTTTTCTTTAATTTACAAATATCATGCATCCGCGTGAAACCCAGTTATCTAGCTAAAAACAACCGATGAGCGCTGCCGCATGCTGCGCCAAATCTAAAATCTATTATGCTAGATCTATTTCGAAAAGGCAGTTATAATTGGTTACTCTCAAAAAAATTACGTTTATTTTTCGTATAATGGATTTTGCTGGATCTTCTACCATTTATTTTCTCTCTTTAGATGGCATTTTGGTTCACAGTTTTCTCGATCTTTTGTTTGCCTGTGTAGTGGAGTGTCTCAGACTCAGAACTCGTTTACATATTTAGTGAAATGGCCAGATGATTCCCCTGGCTATATTTTAGTGTTTATTTTGGATTCTGTTTCCCGATATCTGATCCCATGACGCGTCGTTTGTGTGTTGCATTTCTTATGGTTATTTTTTTTGTGTGTTCTGTTGCAAGTTTTGCAACGAACCTTCCCGCTTAATTGCTTTTTGGTTGTCTGTCTGTCTGCCTGTATGTCCCTTGACTACCCATCTCTTTTTCGCCCTTTGGCCAGTCTCTACCCCCTCTCTGTGTGGCTGCATCTTTCCCTCCTGTCAACCAGAGATACCCCCTTTTGGTATCCCAAAAAAAAAACCACATTTGGCTTCAATTGTTGGCCTGACAAAATGGATTGTCTCTGTGCTGCTTGGGTCCCCATCCCCCATGACTTTTGCAGCCATTCACCCAGAGCAAGCGGAAGGGAGACAGAGAGATGGCTACTGTGGCACAGGGACAGAGAAAGGGGGTCAGAGAGGAACATCAATTCTGTTGAATGGCGACAAAAGACAGTTTCAAAAAATAAAAATAAAAAATACAGGATAAAACCGAAACAGAAATAAAACTAGATTTTTGCAATTAAAATGCAACATGAGGCATGGAGCCATGCAATACAGAGAGATGGTTAGAAAGAGACAGCCGAGCAGAAGACACCGAAATTGCGTGACAGAGAAGGTGCGAGAGGAGATAACCCAGAGAGCAACATTATGAAAGAAAGGGACAGCCAGAAACAGGCAAAAAAAAAAGAGCGACAGAGACAGCGGGCAGAGCAAAATGTGAAGTGAAACTTTTGGGACAAAAAGTCAGCAAATGATTTTTACAATTTCTGCTGTCCAATGCAGTTACGTGTACGAGAGAGAGAGTCAGCAAACAAGCAAACAAACAAACGTAAATAAAATGCATGAAAAAAGCTGACAAAAAAAATATATATGTACATATATACACAGCCACACACAGACACAGGCACACGCATTAAAAAGTTTTGTCAGAAGCGGAAAGTGGCGTAAAAGCTCAGGTAAAAAAAAAAAAAAAAAAAAAAAAAAAATAGAGCGGCGTATTACGACCCTAGGGATACCCCCTAAACAACATAAATTAATGTATGAATAAATTACTCAGAAAAGAAAAGAGCATTAAGAATATATAAAAATAAATAGAAGAATTAAAACTATATGGAAAAAGTCGTAAATAATTACTTAAAGAGTTAAAAAATATTACCTAAATAATACCATAAAAGATAGACAAAAAAAAACACAAAAATGTGTGACCGAAACAGATATCCAAAAGCAGTCTAAAAGTCAACTTTTTGGCTTTTTACAATCTTTGCTATTATTATTGATCACTTTACATTCAAATGTTTTATAGCCAATGGGTTTAGTATAGTATAGTGCTGCTACTCATTGTCGAGAGATACTGCTGCACCTACTACTATATACACCTTGGGTCTCCTGGTGTCTCCTGGCCCCACCCACCTATAAATTGTTTGTGTGTGCTGTTCGCCTTTTTTCTTTTCCTTTTTTTTTGTATACAAACGGACGACGGGCGCCACAAGAATTATGGTTGGACAACGTGGCCACAAGAAAGGCGTGGAAAGCCCAATGAATTATTAATCAACAGGAGGAAAAGGAAGCAAGGAGCAACAGAACAAAAACAAAAACGACAAAAAAAAACAGCTGGAAATAGCAGCAGAAGGAGAAAAAAAAAATAATAAGGCAACAGCAAAAACAGCAACAACAACAACAAAAAAAAGGGGAAGTAAATACGTGCATACGTCAAAAAAGAGGCAAAAAATATAATAAAATAAATAAATATAAAGAAATAAATATATTAATTTAATTAATCAGAAATCAATACAAAATAATAAGTAAAAATAAACATATAGAAAACATAATAAATAAATACAATATAATAACAAATAAAAAATAATAAAAATATAATAATAAATAAAAAATAATAAATAATAAAAAATAAATAAAAAATAATAATAAATAAAAAATAATAATAAATAAAAATAATAATAAATAAAAAATAATAAATAAAAAATAATAAATAAAAAATAATAAATAAAAAATAATAAATAAAAAATAATAAATAAAAAATAATAATAAATAAAAATGAACATTTACATAATAAAAAATAAAAAATACAATATAATAACAAATCAAAAAATTATTAAATAAATACAGAATAATAAAAAATAAATTTTAAAAAATAAATAATTTAATAAGAAGTGCAAAAGGCGGAATGCCAAAAAAACATATTTCAGAAAATGTAATACCCCTTGCATATGGAAATTTTGTGCAGCATCTGGCAGCATTGGATGCCAATTCCTGAGTGGAAAATGGGCTATCAGAAGTAGTACTCTCTTGGTGGTTAATCAGTTCGAGCATATAATAATAAAGCTTAGAACTCAGGTCTATAGAAATGCACAGCAAAAGGCATTGAGTTGTTCTTTGACTTGTGGAGTAAGGCTAGTTTGTCCTGACAACCGAACAACTTGCAAGACATCTTCTGTACCCAACGCTGAATGCAAATGTTGTCTTGACATCAAATCAGACGTGTCAAAGTGGAGTAAGTGGAACGAATGTAAGGGGTAAGCGGGAGGGGACGTGCCTTTGAGATGCCAGAAGATGGAGATGGAGTAGTAGATTGGGGCAGGTCAACAGGCAGACACGAACGAGTCGAAAGAAAAAAAAAAAGAGTGTAGTTTGTTTTGGTAGAAGGGAATTCTTGGAAAAAATTCCTCTCTTCATCCTATACTGCAGCTTGTTTGTCGGTTGCACAGACACCCACCATCTACACCTGCCACACCTCAGACGCGTCTCTTCTCCTCCTGCCTACTCGCCGCATCAAGTGCAGCAGCATCAGATTGTCCTGGCCTGGCCTGGGTCTGGGTCTGGTACTTGGTCGGTCCTCTAGCTTAGAGCCAGCTCCTTCTTCGTCTGTATCACCGCTTAAGTGCACTCGAGTTGCCTGTAAACAAACACATGACTCGCTGGATGGAGGATATATACTCGTACTCGCTCGGATAGATACGGATACGCCAGTGATGGGTGGCTGGGGTGAGTGGGTGGCACAGAATATGATACGCTTTTGTCTAGCGCCTCTCAAATACTTTGCAAGATGCACATTGCGGGAGGATAGGGAGAGAGAGAGGGGTTTTGCTGTTTGAGAGCTATGGAGCAGTCACTTTTCTTCTTCCCCTAGCCGTTTCTTCTTTTAAACAGTGGAACAGTTCCTACGGGGCGGACAGTTGTTGAGTTGTTCCTTGGGGGCAGACAAATGTTTCAAGTTTCAATTAAATTTCGATTCTTTAGTTTTTCCAAGACAACAAATTTAAGTGTTTCCTTCCACTTGTGACACGACAAAGACGTTTGAATTGTCTTTTCATTCGAATTATTGGTTGAGAATATTTACTTTATATTCAATAGTTGAAATTTCATGGATCTGTAGATATTAATTGATTTCTACCATAAAAGAAATCCCAGAAATGGTATGAATAATTTTAAAATGTTTTGCATTGATATATCTTAGATAAAATTGTATAATAAAATTGTAAGTAATTTATTTTTTAATATAAATATTTAAGTTTAAATATAAATAAGTAATTTTTATATAAATAATAATAATATAATATAATAATATAATAATATAATAATTATTTTTTAATATAAATAATTAATTTTAAATAATTATAAATAATATAAATAAATAATAAATAATTATTTTTAATATTAATTATTAATTTTTAATTAAATAATTAATTTTTATATAAATAATTAATTTTTTAAATGAAAATGATAGCTCTGACAATCTCTGCTTTATATTGGCATATATTATATTGATTATATTGATCTCTGTGGATCTTTTCATGGATATTCCATTGAATATATAATTAAATGTTTAGATCGGGTATATCTGCTATATATATATGCACATATGTATTCTTCCCTTAATTCTCTTTCTTATACCCAAGAACTAAAGTGCCTCTTGGCAGTGGGAGAACCCACTGTACTTAGTTCACAATTTCTCTCCTTAGAGACAGATCTCTCACTCGCTCTTTTAAGCTGCTGCTGCCTAGTAATTTCCCTCTCCGTTGCATCATATTCTATCTGCCTGCCTGTTTGTCTCCTCTTATTATGCGCCTCCCTTCGAAGCCTCCTCCCACCATTGCCTGATGGTTATTATGCTGTATGCTGGCTGGCTGCTGCTGCTCAAGTGAAAAATGACGCATTATGCGTTACTTTCAAATGTGTGAATGCCGCTTTCTACCACACACTGTGTCTCTCCATGTACATATGTGTGTTTCCATATGTGTGTGTGTGTGTGTGTGTAGTCAAATGTAACCCCTTGTGGCCACACATCCTTCCATAACGAGACCGAGAGTCTATGACTGAGATTTGTATGCGAATTTTTCAACGTGCTAGCTAATACCCTGTATTTCTAGTTGCAACTAAGGGTATATATTTAATTATTTAAGTAACTATAGAATTTTCAATTTTACCAAAAGCGCAAAGCTTTGGAATTTCTTGTGTTTTAGTCTTAAGTTTTAATTTTTTAAGTTTTGGGTTGATATTTTAATCTTTCAATTTTAAAACCATTTTTTTTATTGTTTAAAATTTCTAAGAAATACAAATTATATTTTTTAGAGTTTTCTAGAGTTCTAGAATTTGTTCCAACATTCATTATGATCTGATTTGTATATATTATATTAAATTGCAACTAGAATATAGAAAATGCTGTGCTATCCTCTAACTTATTCGGTTGATAATCGAAAAATCTAACATATAAGATCAAATTTTTAGAGTCGTAAAACCCCAAAAATTCTCTTAAGAACAATTCTTCTGAACATCGTAAATCCTAAAAGTCGAAAATACCCTTTTCTGTATAGTAGTTTAACTGGTTTTTATTTTTATTTTTGATATTTCGTATACTGCGGGGTGTGGGGCCCCCCCTCCACACTCTTTTCAGCCTTTCAGTCACCCATTCACTGTGTTATATGCCCCTCCCTCTGCTGCCCATTTCCACTCCCTTAGCCACGTTTTATCCCATATACTCGTATATATAGTATATTTTTTTTTTATACGTTTGTTTTATTTACTGCTGCTGCAACATTTCGCGTGTGAAGAATTTCTTTCTCTTGCCTGCTGTGCGAAATATTATATTTTTTTTTTTTAGATTTAGTTTTTGGCTTTCATTTATGCACATACAAATACGGCGAGTGCGTACATATACTCGTACTCATCGTCGTCGTCGTATATTTTGTTGTGCCCCCATGCTGAGAGAGAGACTAGAGTGTCGTCCGTCCCGCTCCCGCTGTCCTGTCCTGTCCCCAGCTCCCTTGATCCCAAACTGTGCGTTGTTTTTTGGTGTATTTTCCCCCTCCCTCCACACCACCGTCATCCTGTGTTTTGTATTCCTTATTATTACTCACGGGGATTCCATGCTCGCATTCAAAAGTTGCTTTGAGTGTCAACGAATTTAAAAGTGAAAATTTTGCTTGATTAAAATTTGTTTGCAAAAAATATGAATTAAAAAAGTTCTCCCAGAGATGTTTGTTCATAATTCCTATGGATTTATAGCCAGTGGGGGAAAATGATTTTTGTTTCAAAAAGGAAAATGTTTATTACTTTATAAAGGCAGGAAAATGCTCCTTGGCTTAGGTTTCATTTTCAGCTAAAAAAAAAAATTATTTCTAATATATTTTGTAAGAGAAAATTCGCACAAGGTATTTGTTACGACAAATATTTACTAGAAATTGTTTGTTGTTTGACAAACAAAATAACAGCATAAAATTCCTATATTTTTCATTTTCCTGCCTCACAAGAGACAGAGACAGAGAGAGAGAGATTCCTTTGGGGAATTTTCGTGCAAAATATTTGAGAAATTTATTTGCAGCTTCTTCTGTCGCCTGCATTGCCATACAAGTTTTCTCCATTAATTATCAGACATGTAAGAAATATTCACCAAAATACCAAACAAATTTCGAAGCAATTATTTTTTTTTAAATAATTTAAATTTTTTTTTGATATTTTACTGGCAGCATCATGCACAAGTGGCATGGTATTTCCACCATTATTTTTCCTACGAAATTATCATGCATTTCCATGGCATCAACTGAGAGCCAATTATATTTTTCTTGGAATTTTTGTAAGCTTAAAAAATATATTTCTTTCATACAATATATTTTTCGTTAGAATTTCCGCTGAAAGAGATATACATTTCCCAGAGGTATTAATTTTCATCTGTTAATTTTGTAAAACTACTCAATTGTCCTCCATTCATGGAATTCCATGAAAAAACCGCAACTCTTTTATTTTTCTGGTGGCTGAGGAATTTCCGATATATTCACAATTTTGATCTCATTAATTCGAACAACGTCTCACTCATTTTGTGCTCTGGTTCTGGGAAATTTGTGCAACTATTTGTGCATTCATTTAATGAAATTTTACTTTAAATATTACACCATTTTGTTCCATTTCCCCCTTCCCCGTTTTTCTCTCGTTATTTTGTGGTCAACAAACACTCCAAAAAAAAGAAAAGAAAAACACACCATGTTTTCCGTGTAAAATATTTTATAAAATCCATTACATTGTGGCCATAGTATTTTTCCTTTTTTTCAATTTTTCACAATTTGCATTCCGTTAAATGGAATTTTTTTTAGGTACATTGTTTTGTTTTTTGCATTTTAATTGAATTTTTAATGCATTTTTTTGCTACCGACCAAATGGTGCACTGTACCGCATCTGTACCGATTTTGCTGTCATCATTTTCCGCAATTCATTTCATTCAAATGTAAACAAGAAGAAAAACAAAAAAAAAACACGTCAAAAAAATTAAAAGGAAAAGCAAGATGGTGTCATCGGCACATTGCACTTCCGTTTCCGCTTGGCAGCGTCGACAGCGCCACTGCCACCATCAGCACCGCCACGAGGCGGTTTGGCGGTTTTGACCCTCTGCCTCTGCACACCCCCCCCCATGCACCACGCACCCAAAATTAATGGCCCAACACAAACAATAAGTTGCCTGCCTCATTCTACCACTAGCAACTGCAACAATTGCAACATCAACAACAACAACAACATGCAACTTTTGTTCTTTATTAAGTAAAAGAGTAGCCAAATGGATGATGCTGGACTTCAGGCCACAGCCACCGCCGCAGTCACTGTGCCACCGTGCCACCGTGCTGCTACCGTGGCACAGTGCCTGCTGCAGGTATAGCCTTGAACACGCACATACCACACACTGGAAACTACCGTTACTTGCTGCCGATTTACCGATGCCGACACACTCGACTCGTAATCGTATACGCGCCGTACCGTCCGTACGTAGTACGTAGTACCTCTTGTTATGCTACGGAAACGAGACGCGCGCGCGTGCAAATGGAGTTGACGCTTCCAGTGCAGGAGACACAGTGAACGCGCCAGAGCCAAGCATCAGCAGAAGAACCCAGAGCCAGCACCAGCACCAGCACACCAGCGACAGTGGCAAGCAGCAAGCAGCAGCAGCAGTGCGAGTGCCAGTGCCATTGGCAGCCAGACAGTTAGCCCTTCTCCTGGTTTTACACCCCCCCACTCTCACACCGCCCCTCCCCACCATCCACCGACGAAGGATAACCAGGAGGCTATTCCCAGCACACGAACGAAACATAGCGACCGATGTTGGGTTCGTGTTCGGCAGGCGTTCGGCTCTCTAGTCGAGAAGCGGCGAATCGAAGCGAATCGAGTCCCCATCCCCCGACTACCAGTCGGCGCGGAGGAACCATCGACGAAGGCGAACATACGCCAAAACAAGGAAGGAAAGAGATAGAGAAGGGTTTAAAGATTCCGATCGAACTTTTGATACTCTTTAGGGTTTATGGAAGAGGTTCTAGGAGTGAGAGAATATTTTCGCTGCGATTGATTTTGGTATTTCCAAATTTAAAAATAATTAAAAAATAAAAAAACAAATAACTACCAAAAAATAAACCTAATAAAAACCAAATATGTTACTTTTTTTTTTTGCAATTTTTAAAATAAATTTTTTT
Organism: Drosophila bifasciata; assembly: GCA_009664405.1. NCBI lineage: Eukaryota > Metazoa > Arthropoda > Insecta > Diptera > Drosophilidae > Drosophila > Drosophila bifasciata. The sequence goes on from CM019041.1 coordinate 36,896,340, forward strand.
TAATATATAATTTATTTTTTTTGATAAAATTATAATAGATTGATTATTGCATTATGATTTTTATTTTTTTTTTATTATGTGTTTTATTATTTATTTTTTTTTTTTTTATTATTTATTTATTTTTTTTAATATAATAATTTTTGTCTTTTGTATTTTTATTTAACAATTTTATTTTTACAAAGTGAATTACTTTTCGAATATACCCCAACCACATTCCCTAACTAATCGGCTGGCAGCTAACAAAAAAAAAAAAAAAAACACCGCCGCAAAACATTCAACAATCTTTTTTTTGGCGCCAAAAAATCGCATAAGCGTAGGAAAGCTCCCTCTAAGCAGAGCTTTTCTTCAAAAGCTAAAGCTTGCGGCGGAACGAAATGGCAAGCGAAACACTACTATACTCTCTCTCTCTCTCTCTTTGTATTTACCAATATTACTACCTCTGGCACTGTTTGTTGGATGGGGAGGAGCACCACCACCAGCACCACCGGCAAGAGGGCTTGGGGGCCCGCTGCAATATGCATGGGGATCAAAGCTTTTGTGGCCCAAAGGTCAGCGTTAAATGAAGCGTTGTTTTGGGTATGAGAAAAACACGCATTGAATGTAGTATTAGAGAAACCGCCGCACCATTCCATTTAAAGTTTACATGTCGAAGAAGTCCCTAACTCAAGTTGAAATTTTGGAAAGAATAGTTACATATAGTATTTATGCAGATGTTTAGAACTTGTTAATAGATATATTCTTACAGGTACAAATTCGTAGAGAATTATATAAAATTATAGTCAATTCTTTTTCTCTTTGTTTAAACATATAAAATCCTGAAGAACACATTTTGTTCTTTGTACTTTGTTTATTCACTTTTTTATAGCAATTAGGCAGCTATTATTTGTAATTTATATACAAGCCATCAAAATGTCTTTAGTCAGAGTCTAAAGGGAACAAAAAATTAGCTAAAATAATACTATATAGAATTACGCAAAAAATTGTTGCAACTGGTTTTGGCTTCTTTTTTTTTTTGCATTGTAATTTTTACATTTTGTTGCATTGTCACATGTGTGTAAAACTGTTTGCGTCTCATACTATAATTCCACTTGCTAAGTGACTAAACCATATATAGTAGAGCAATAGGAACTCCTCTCGGAGCCATAATCAGGTTTTTGTTTTCACAGTTGAGCTACCATTTAAGTGCTTTGCAATTATTACAACACAACGTACTATTACCGACTGGCTAAACGGAGAAAAGTTAATGAGTGGCTTTTTGTTTAGATAATACACTATTTTTGCATTTCAGGGAAAGTTATTGTCAATTGTATTTACTGGACATGAGAAATTGGGAACATAAAAGTGTGCATAAGAGACTCCCCTTAGATCGTACGATAATTTGTATACCAATAAAAGTACCTACTCTCTGTTCCTGTAGCAGAAATTGCTGCAAATCCTAGAGAAGGACGAACAGAAGAGCCCAAGTGTTGGGCTCAGCGTGGCTGATCTTTTGCGGTATCTGGTATAACCTGGCTCTTTCGAAGCTGTTAGCCAGATCTGCCCGGTGTCTTTGGGAGACTTTCCCTACCCCAACGAATCGCTGGACCAGCACGAAGATATTCTTTTGAGTTCTAGCCAAACTCTTCAGTTATATCCAACGGAATCTTGGCTCTACTCCAGAGCTACTCCAGAGGCGACCCGAGACAGTGACAAGATGGAATTTAGATCTCTTTTGTGTTTTGTTTTTTTATTTGTATCAAAAAGAAAACATCCGTTTGCATTTAAATTTAATTGCTTTATTGGTTTTAATTGCATGGTTTCTGCTCGTGGGGGTAATTTTGATGTTTAACCAAAGAGAAAACACAACTATTTGTTGCGCCCAAATAATTGCGATAATAATAATGGGGCCGGGGGGGATAGGCCGATGCCACGGCAAATGGGCAACATGCAAACCCATGGAACGAACACCTTGCAAACACACAACTCCATGATTATCTATCTCTCTGTGTGTGTGTGTGTAAGTCACTATCATTGGGAGAACAAAGACACAAACTGTGTGTGTGTGTGTGTGTGGCAAGCCTCAAAAACAAACAAAAAAATTGCCCTGTCTATTGTCGCCTGTCGCACCTTTTGGATTGTTTGAATGGGTTATTGACACATTTCCTTCTATTTGGGGGGGGATCCATTCATTCTCCCATCTCACTCTCTCTCTCTTTTTGTCTCTATTTCTATGCGAATATATGTATGTATGCCTCTCTCTGTTTGTCTATACCTTTTTATGCTCTCTTTCACTCTAAAGTCCCTTTCTTTCTGCCTCTCTCTCTGTCTCTCTGTCGGTTTGTTTTGTTTGTATGCATAGCACACGATATTTGGTGAAAGCCAAGCCCCAACATGCCATATAGTGGGTGGGTGTGGATGGAGTGGCCAATAGAAAGTCCAGTGGCACAGTGGAACACAGTGCAACAAACAAAACTACAATTCTACGATCCTTTATATCATCAGCATGAGGTTCCACTGTCTATGTAAATATTTGTGGGCAATGACTAAATTAACAACGCCCCCCAAAAAACAGTCGAGAAGGGGGGGAACACAACATTGTTCTAAAGCCCCACCCGACAACAAATGTGTGCCCCAAAGCAGCAGCAGCAGCAGCAGCAACTGGTGGCATGAATAGAAATGTTGGAATATTTTTAAATTTCATTTCGTTTTTTGTTGTTGGTACTATATGGCATGACAGGCACACTCCTCCTACACGCCGTATAAATGGGTATCGCTCGCTGTGGTAACAATAATTACTCCGTTATTTGCAGAGTCATATGCACATTTAATGCTCAACTAGCTCTGAAAATGATATTAAATAAGAAATGAGTACAGGTATGTCTGACTGACTTATCTAGAAATCTGTTTCGATGATGGTTTTTTAATGTGTGTGTTTAAATGGTTCGTTGAGTGGCCACCACCACGCCCCACGCCCTTCGTCGCACATTCTTTCAAGCGTGAGCATAGAGGGGAGAAGGCGGGAGGGATTATAATAAGGTATAATAATTTATATAGTTTGCTAGTCTGGTACTGGACGATTATTGCATGTCAATTTTTTGCAGGTAATATGTAATCATGCAATCATCATGTAAAAGTTTTAGCACGGAACTGCAGTCTCCTCTCTGGCTCTCAAAAGCCAAACATTTGTCAAAAGTTTTATATTTATTTTATTTCGATTTTCCAAGAAGAAAATATGGCATCTGGGAAGAGGTTTATGAGGCTTGTCTAGCTTATTTATAAGCTCATTTATTTATTTATATGGTTCCCCAACTAGTTTGCAGAAATTAGATTTCCATTGAAATATAGTACGTTGCAATTCTTCCACTCACAAACCTTCGTAAATTTCCCCATTGAATCTCAATATTCAATGGGAGTGTGGATACGGGGTAAAATCGAAGCAAATTAATTAAATCCCCAGTGGCAAGGCCAGTATCAAACGAAGTGATTCACTGCTAATTCCCACTCTCTCTCTCTCTCCACACAAGAGAGAATCTTCCGCCATTGACCAAACACTGGTATTCCACATGCGGCGGCGGCCGCACACTTGAAAGCGAAACTTGAGAACATTTTCAAATGTGTCCGAGATACGATCGATGGAGTGGGACTGGGAATGGGAATGTGGGGCTGCCTTTCAAGCAGTTCGTGTTGTGCATTTTTTTTTTTTTTTCAATTTATTGTGTGATACACATTGCAGATTGCGAATAGCTCTTCAGATATATCAATTGATTTTTGATTAATTTTTGTTTTTTTATTTTCATTCTGAGAACAATTCTTTGTTACTGTCACGCACGCCCCCATCTCTAGGTGGAACAGGCGGCAGTGAACGTTGCTGAGAATTACGGCAACGGCAGCGGCGACAGCGACGTCGACAACGATCATCTCGTTTCATTCTTCTCTGTTTCCATGTTCGTCGTCGCACACATCTCCCCACCCCCTTCCCGCTACCCGGACAGTCTGCTACCCGTTCGTTGGCTGATTTTTAATGATAATTCCAAGACTTTGTTTTCTATTCGTTTCGTTTGCCTACGGGGGCCCCGCGACAGCCCCACAGCAGCGTCGGTTTGATTCAACGGATTCTGGGTCACTGGAATTTAAGCAAAAGGCAAATAGAAAAAAAGACAGCAACGCAGAACAGAAAACGAAACGAAGCAAATTGTAAATAAAAACAACAACAACAAAACAAAAAACGTTTTTATTAAGACTTGCAAATTTGTAATGGAATTAATTATTTTGCTAATTGGTGACAAACTTGGGAGGGTGGAGATGAACGAGAAAAAAAAAGGTAGGGAATTTAAAGTTGGAAAGTCGGAAGAGAAAGTGACAGCTGAAGAATGAACTAACTGCTTTGTGGATCGCGAAATTGCAAGAAACGCGCATAAACTACCGCATAAACTATGTACTTCCCAGCAGTCTACACACATGCTGATTTACTGGTCACCTTTATGAGCAATCAGGAAGCGGAAAGCAAAGAACGAGCAGAGAGCGCGGGCTTCAACGGGGTACGGTACTGTTTCCAGGGCAAGAGAGAAGAGAGAGCATACCAAAGGAAGGTACGAGCGAGAGCGAGAGCGGGATGTCATGCAGTCGCGTCACGGAAGTAAGCACCAGAGATGCGAAAGAGTAAATGGGAGAGGAAACACAAATAGCGGAATGCTGATAATTGTTCACATACCAAAAAAAAACAAAAAATAAAGATCCAACAACAATTAACAAGAAATTCCAAATTAGAGCAAGAGAGATGGAAAGAGGGGGCAAGACAGGCAGAGATTTAAGGAATGAACACAGAGCCGTAGTCCAAGGGGTGCCTTGTCTGGTGGGGGGGTTTTTTTTTGTCAATATGTATGCTGGCGGCACTTACCTCTTTAATCTTTTGACGTCGTTCCTCCAGAGTGGCGTCCACAGTGTCCGCCGCCTGTTCATTTCCTCCCCCTCCCATGGGCAATTGTATGATTTGCTGGGCGGGATTATTGTGTGTGGAAACTGTGCCAGAGTCGCCCTGTGCGGGAGCTGCCAGCACTGGGACGGCCACATGGCGAGCATCCTCTGCCTCCGCGCGCTCCTGTTCCAGTTGCTCCTCCACCGCCGCAGCGGGGGCTGGGGCCTGAACATTGGCTGCATCTGGGCCGAATCCGCCCACATCAACCGCTGCTGCTGCCGCTGCCTGTGCTGCCTGCGCTGCCGGTGGCTCATCCAGGATGTCGCCCAATTCTGCTCGAATTTTCTGCTCCAGCCGCTGGCGATCGTCCATAAAGTGGGGATCTTCGTTGCGTGGCGCATGAACGGCGAGAGGTGGGGCGGGTATGAATATCTCTGGACCGGCCTTCTGGAAGTGCTTGTAGACGCGGAGGACACGATCGCCACCAAAGTTATCCGGCAGCAGGAAAATTCCGCCAAAGCAGAGGAAGCACAGGGTGACCAAGACGAGGCCAATCAGACATTTCTCTCGCGAATGGAAGTTTGATTTCCGTCCAATTGGACCGATGCGATACATTTTAACAAATTAGTTTTTTTATTGATTTTGTGTTCTGTTTTTGTTTTTGTTTTTGTTTTTAAAACTATTTTATTGCTTATGCGGGGTTGTTGCTTTTTGATTTTGGAGATTTTGTTTAGGAGGCACACAGCTGTTCGGTATTTGAGGTTTTGCCGGTTGAGGTTTACAGTTGTTCACACACAGTGACACACGCGCGGCGCACACTCGCTCTCGCTTCCTGCCTCTCTTGTGACGTCAGTTATGCGGCTGCATTGTTATTGTTTATTGCTATTTTTGGGTTGGTTTACAACACGGCACGGCACACAAGTGCAATTTAATGGACTGAACTGGATATACAAAATGAAACGGTAAATACAATTTTAATGGCAAAAACAACAACGCTGTAACTGCGGCGTGGCGTGCCATACACGAAAAGGAAACAGGAGAAGAAGAGTAGCAGCAGACAGAGCACACACACACACACACAGACAGATTGAAAGGAACGTTTATGCGGAACCATTTATGCGTTGTTGGTTCGAAAGAGTTTCTTTTTGTTTTCTACCAAGTATATATCAATTATTGGTGATTTCCATTATCGCTTGATTACGATTTTGCGTGCCACTATACGTTATAGTAAATTTTCTTTTCACTGCATTTTCTGGACGATTGACCACGATTAGGTAGCACTACATAAAAAATTCTAGCATGAATTCTATTGAGCGACTTTGGCAGTGAGATTTGTTTGCTTTGCATCACATTTCATATGGGAGTTTTTCGTTCAACGCATGATCACGACTATGCTCCACTGCATAAACTGCAAGTAACACACACAGACGACGCACTCACACACACACACACAGTCACTCGAATACAGTGGGACAGGCAGGAGTGAGAGAGCAAAGGAGAGCAAGCACAGTAATAGGCGCACACGCAATACGTTTACTAAAAACAATTTGGACGTATTACGGAATATACCGTTAGCATGCCAAAAGTACCGTTTGTCCATGAACAATAAAAAAAATGTGAACAAAAAATATTCTGTCACTGCTGCTGGTCGCTGTACGGTGCGGTGTGTGTGGGGGGTCTCTTTACCCTCTCTCACAAAATTTTACAGTTACAGCTGACAGAATGTGACAGACCCAAGAGGGGGTGGTTGGTGGGCTGCTGCCGCCGCACAGGAGGAAACTGAGGCGTCGCTTTGATTTTTTTTTTTGCTCTTTGATTTTTTCTGTTTTTTTTTTTTAGCTTACTGCCTGCTCTCTCACTCTCTCTGTCTGTCTCTGTCATTGCCTCTGCCTCTGCCACTGACTCTGCTTGCTTCTTCAAAGCGACGCTGTTGTTGGTGCTTTTGTTGTTATTTGAGGACTCTCTCGCCTAATACCTGAACGTTGACTTTCTCTTTATTAACACAATTGGTAGACGTAGCCGTTTCGATGGCCGTTGCCGCTGCTGGCACACATAATATTATTTACAGCACGGATTTCACGCAAGCCACGGTTTAATTTAGTATAAGATCACAGCACAGTTCGGTTCGGCAGAGCGAGCAGAGCAGCAGCATATTTTGCGTTTTGTTGTCGGCGGCGTTGCCGGATCAGCACTTTTGCTGCTCTCTTTGCTGCGGCCTCTTGTGCACGGCTTAGAGCACTGTCACACCCCGGCGCTAACCCAACACTGCCCGAACAGCTGTTCGATTTTGCTTGCGTTTTCAAAAATTCACATTTCACATTTCGTAAATTTCGGCAATTTACAAAACGCTGCAACATGGAAAAGTGGGTACGGGACACGCTATCCAAGTGCCTGGACTGCGTGGTCACCGACAAGATGATGGAGTGAGTGAGAGAGCCGCCAAAGGCTGCTGCCCCAGCAACACTTAAGGGTTTCCCCCTTTTTTCACCGCAGGGCCATTTTGGAGATCAAGGATGACTACGATTTTGATAACTATTTTGGCAATCTGCTGTGCGAGGAGAACGAGGAGCATCGCCTCTTTCTGCTCAATTGCCGCCGCATGCTGCTGAGCGGCAAACAGGCGCGCCACACCGCCAAGGGCGGCACACCGACCAAACAGATACCCAATAAATCACCAATAATGAATAAAAAGTCATCCGCTGGCGCTGGTGCTGCTGCCAGTGGTGGTGGTGGAGCCAAGGGTAAGCAGTCGAAATATGTGAATCTTTACTCAACCGATGGCCGGCTGCAGGGAGACACCATTATGCTGAAGGGACGCCGCCACTGCGATTGCCAGGCGGCGCAGCATAAGCTAATCAACAATTGCCTCGCCTGCGGCCGCATTGTGTGCGAGCAGGAGGGCAGCGGGCCGTGCCTCTTTTGCGGCACACCCGTCCACACGCCCGACGAGGAGCTGCAGCTGGCCAAGGATGCCTCCAGAACGAACCATCTGGCCAAGACGGCCAATCTCAGTGGGCAGAAGGCGAGCAAGCAGAAGAAGAACAAAGCCACGAGCAGCAGCAGCAGTCAGAAGTCGGCAGCCGGCGATGGTGGTCTGGAGAAGGCCATTGCGCAGCGGGATCGCCTGCTGGAGTACGATAGGAACAGCGAGAAGCGTACGACCGTCATCGATGACGAGCTGGACTACTTTCAGGAGAACTCCGTCTGGCTGAGCGACGTCGAGCGGGAGAAGTACGAGCGGCTCAAGAGCGAGATGCACGAACTGAAGCACGGCAGCCGGCTGACGCGCAAGATTAAGGTGGATTTCGCGGGCCGGGAGGTGCCCGAGGAGCTGCCCGTCAGCAAGGAGTACGAGCAGCAGGTGATTCAAGATTTGGCGGCCATCAGCAAGACGGATGGTCTGCTGGCTGGCAAATCCACATCCCTGACGGGCCACTCGGCCATGGCGCTGGCACCCAATCTGGGCATGGCCAAGCCGCCCGTGTACCGGCCGAGCAAGGAGCTCAAGAGCTGGCCAGTTGCGCCAGCAGCCAGCGATAATCTGGAGCGCATCTACAATCGGGTGCAGGACAAGGAGCTGCTCGAGATGCAGGATATGCGGCAGTGCATGTCGATGCATCAGCCCTGGGCCTCGCTGCTGGTTGCGGGCATTAAAAAGTGAGTGGATCGGTAGCTGCCCCAGGGAAACATAATGTTCCTGTCTCTCTCTCTGCAGGCACGAGGGACGCGTATGGTACAGCGAGCATCGCGGTCGCTTGTGGATCGCTTCGACAGCCAAGGAGCCACATCCCGAGGAGATAGCACACATGGAGGAGTTCTATCGCCTTCACTATAAGGGTGAGTCCACTGCTCAGTGCCCCACTGGCTGCTCATCTTCTCTGATCTCTCGCTTAGATCCCAAAATGAAGTTCCCCGAGCATTATCCCACCAGCAGCCTGCTGGGCTGCGTTCATGTGGACAACTGTGTGCCGCAGGAGGAATATCGCGACTTGTATCCGCGCGGCGAGTCCAATAGTCCCTATGTGTTCGTCTGCAGCAAGCCGGAGCAGCTGCAGATACTGCTGCCCGTCCAGGGCGATCACAAGATATGTAAGTAAACCAGCATCAAGTAATTTGTGTTGCGCGAGCGCTGATCTCTCTCTGCTGCTGCTCCACAGATGAACTGCCACTAAAGACGCACAATGCCGCCTGCAAGACGCTGCTGCGTGCCAGGGCCAACAAGGGTTAGGACCAGCCAGGGACCAGCCACAAAGGGACTTAACACACATTCGTATTTATGCCTAAAAGGGATTTCAAAATGCTAATTAAAATGCTAAAAGAAAAAGAAACCTTGAAGGATTACTAACTCTGAGATACGACCGAAGAGAGTAGAGTTTAGAGGCTATGGACACACTCCACAAACCAAAGACTGGCCTGGCCTGCCGCACGTAGCCAGTCGATGTGGATTGATATGGCATACGTTTAAGTACATGTACATATAAATTAATGTAATGGTTATCCAGATATAACGACGTAACGCCGTCGGTACTCGGCGGCTCTTCTGTCTCCTTCTTCGGTAGGACGTCAGGTCCTTTGTTGATTATTGGCCGGTTGGCCGGAGGGGTCCCAATGATGATTTAGGATGATTATGCTGGAGGGCTGACTGCCCCTCTCTTACCTGCTGATCTTTAGATTCAGACAGTATTGTAAATGATACGCAATTAACGACGGCTTGTCGGAGTTTAGCTTTATGAGCGATTGCTCTTTATTCCTTGATGGACAAATCAAAACTGAAGCTTAAAGCTAACATAAAAGAGACTCATAGCGGCCACTCCAATGGGTAGTGCTTGCGAGCTTGGTCGGAGCGAGCCTTCGGACGATGATCGGTCATTGCCGTCGCCCGGTTAACTTAGTTAACTTATACCCCCATTAACGTTGTTTGCTGTAGTTCCTATAGAACACCTCAAATATTTTACTCTTAACACAATTTTCCGACTCCAAGTTGGCTGGTCGAGTATTAGGTCGAGCACATACTCCCCTATGCTCCCTCCCCCTTTTTGGAAATCAGTTCTAAACTAAAACTCGAGCAGTAAACAACAAAAATAAATATTTTTTTTCCAATACTTGGCAATTGTTTCATCAACATTTCCCAATGAATCCCAACGGTGATCAAACAGTAACCCCAATTTTGAGGTGAGAACTCGAATTCTTTTGTTTTATCCAATCATTGGTAATCCATTGATCCCTGTAATCCAATCATTGATCCCTGGACACCCACACACAATCCCCAAACAGCTCTTACCAATTTTGGACAATGCTGTATCAATCGATTGGAGCGGTTGGGGCACCCGTGCCCTATGGCATTGTGCTGGAATTGGCGGCCAAATTGATGAATCGTTATCTGACAGCAGAGGATCAGCTAAACGTTAATGCCACACTGGAGCAGGGCATTAAGTCGGGGGTGCTGCAACACAATGGCGGCTACTTCTGGCTGTGTACACCCGCAGCGAAGAGCGAATGGAAATCGCAGCAGAAGCGTGAGGCAAAAAGAAGAAAAGAAAGACGGGAGGCACGCAGAAATCGAGCCGGCATTCCATTTAAGGCTCCTCCAGCCATGCGCAAGGCCCTGGTGTCGTTGGACAGCAGCGACTCGGAGGAGGAGGAGGATTAACCCACCCAAATTCAAAGTTCTTGCAGTCATTTAACATTATTTCGATCAACTTTCAAATAATTGTTTCAAAATTGAATAGTAATGTGTAACGTCCAAAGTAATAGTCAAGTGTAGCTGTAAATGCAATCCGCATTAAATAATTTTTCGGACAGTAAAAACAGTAAAAACAGTTCGATTTAAAGCAGCATTCGGGCGGTCTGGCAGCACCTTAGAGAGATGTCCAGCAATAAGCTATATTGGCAGCTGCTGCTTGTTATCCATTCAAACAGCTGGCTCTAAAATAGCTAAAATCGAGAATAAATAAGCTAAGAACTAGCCAAAGTCCATATACAACCAAAAACGATGACAACTGCGGCAAATAAGCATTTTAAGTTTAAATTTCCATTGAAAAATGTTAGTTAATTTTTAGCCTTAAATTAGCTAAAATGGTAGCACTAATAAAAACAGTTGAAAATCTCAACAGTCTGGCAACACATTGCGCGCACTCGATCCAATTGTTGATTGAAATTTTTGTGGATTTTATGCAATGGTCAAAGTGGATGTAGAGTACTGGTAGGTACTATAGCCATCCCCCCCCTGAGCTTGCCGCTGACACTCTGGACACTCCCGTTGCAGCGGTGTCTGCAACTTCAAGCTGCAGTGCCATCTGCTGCGCCAATTCCTAATGGAGGCAGCCGCCGCTTCGCCCGGCCAAGATCTGGAGGTGCACTGCCATCAGGGGCGGCGCGGCGCCTTTGAGGTGACCATTGACCAGCAGCTGGTGCACTCCAAGCTGGCCACCCTGGCCTTTCCCGACCACCAGAGTGTGCTGCAGCAGGTGCAGCGGGCGGCAAGCGGCGAGCCCCTACAAACGGTCCAAGCGGCGCCCATCAAAGATTGCGCTCTAATGTGATTCAAATACAGATGATTTATTCTTAAAATAAACACAAAAAAGAAGAAAAAAATGATATACAATGATATAGAGTGTGTGGTTTAGCGACGGTAGCGATAGCGCTTGAAGTGGAACCACAGCTGAAAGATGTTATTGTGGAACTGGCAGCGGAATCCCCGCTTGTAGCTAAACTCCCACTCGCGATTGACAATCTTGAAGGCAATGTCCTCGTAGGGGGGACCCGTGTGGAAGCGCAGCACCGCAAAGTCGCCATTGTCCGTGCAGGGTGTGAGAAAGTATTGGGGCGTCTGTGACTTGTCCATCAGATCCGGATAGAAGATGTTGAATTTGTAGCCCTGGACGATCTTCGGCGGCGGATTGTCCATGTCGTAGTGCGTCTGATTGTACTTGTTCCACTCGAAGCCCGTGTGCACGCGATTGAAGTAGCGCGGCTTGCGCGGCCGATACTTGTCCGTGGCCAGCTGGGGCACGGCATCCAGGGTCGTCTCCACACTGAATTCGGCCTCATCGCCCTGCATGCCCTGGCGCGCCTCGTTCCGCATGCGCTGCTCCTGCGCGGTCAGCGGCTGCTGCTGCTTGCCCGAGGCTGCAGCAGCACCATCCGCACGCTCGGGACAGACGACCAGCATGCGCTGTCGATGGATGCGGCTCTCATCGTCGCTCTCCTCGTACATGGCGCCATCGTCATGGTCATCGCGGTCGCCGGCCTGTATCCGACGGCCGGTAAAGTCATCCTCCCTGATGTACTCCGGACTGTAGCTGCCGGCCTGGTAGAGCCGGGCGGCATTGAGTAGCTCCCTCATGGGGCTATCGTCCTCGTCATCGTCTGCGGCCGCATCCGCATCTTCTTCGTGGAAGGGTGAACGCTGCTCCTCGGCAGCCGCCTTCTGCTCCTCCTCCTGCGCGGCAGCAGCTTCCTCCATCGGCTCCTCCTTCACTACCCCGGAGGATTTATCCTCGCCAGCAGCAGCAGCGGCGGCGGCAGCTATCGCCTCGTCCTCGTTCTCCCGCTTGAGCAGCAGCAGCTTCTCGCGCAGCAGGGCCTGATGCCGATCCCGAAGGCGGGCCCGAGCCATGTGCGCCTTCAGCTGCGAGAGCAGGCTCTCCCAATAGCTGATATCGACGCCGTCGGCGCGGCTGCTGATCTTGGCCTCGATGCGGTCCCGCATCTCCTGCAGCTGCTTGGCATTCTTGCCGCGAAATATGTCCGCCACATCCTTGACGACACTCTGATGGATGCCGTCGCGCCGCTGATTGAGCGTGCTGGCGTCCGCGTTCAGCTTCTGCTGCTTCTGCAGCTCGTCCTGGACAATGGTGACCATGTCGTTCCAGAAGTCGATGTGCCTGCCCTGCTCCAGCTCCTCGTACACCTTGATGTCCACCAGCAGATCCTCCAGCTCCTCCATGGGCAGGCCGTGCAGCAGCATGTAGGGCTCGTGCATTTGCATCTCCAGCGACTCCTCCAGCGGCGCATTGCCCGCCGCCACATACTGGGCCAGCAGATCGATGGGCTTGGCCCGGCCATCGCGTATGCGAATCTCGCTGCGTAGTCGCGCCTGCTCCAGATGGAATGTGTCCTCCTGGCGCTGCCATTCGCGGAATTGGACCGCCTCCTTGGCCCGCTGCTGCTGCATGGCATCGTCCTCGCGCACCTGCCGCTCCAGCTCGCGCTCCTGCCGCCGCTTCTTGACCTTCTCCAGCTCGCGGCGGTTCTCCATTTGCTTCTGCAGCGACAGCACCTCCACCGTTTTGGTGGACAGATTCGAGAGGCCCTCCACCTGCAGCTTCTTGCCCCAGTGGAAGGTCGAGGTCAGGTTGGAGTCGCCGAAGGGATTGTCGTCGTTGGAGTATGTCTGATACTCGTTGTCCCAGCCCATGCGCTCGCGTCGTCGATGCTCCTTGGCCTGCTTCTCCAGCAGGCGGCGTGCGCGCTTCTCCTCGGGCGTCTCCTGCGCCTTCAGCTCCTCCTTGCGGGCCTGGCGCTCGCCCTGCTCGCGCAGCCGGCGCGCCTCGAGCGTCTGCAGCAGCTTCACGGAGCTCATGGCCAGTGGCGATTTCGATTTGGTTGGCGGTGTCGAGGAGCGACGCTTTTGCCGAGATCTCTCTGCCCTGTGGCTGCTGCTATCCTTCTCCCGACGCGACTCACGCTCACGCTCCCTCTCCTTGTCTCTTTCTCTGCCGCGCGTTGTGTCTCGTTCGCGTTCCCGCTCTCTATCCTTCTCACGATGCCTGTCCCGGCTGCTTTTGTGTTCGGTACTCCTGCTCCTTCTATCCCGACTGCGTCGCCGAGATTTGGTCTCTTCTCTGGGCATATTTTCTAATATTTGCGAAATAAAAACAAAAATTTAATCACATCCACATCTGGCGCTAGAGATGGCCGTCGATGGTTATCGATGTATGCGTGGGACACTAAAATGTTAACTAATATATATATAAACAATGCAAATTTAAATTTTAATAATTAATTGCACAAATTAGTTTATGGAAATGATGGACTAGTTAGATAAATATAAAAAAAAAACAAAGTAATGAAGATAATTAAATGCAATGCATTAACCAACACTGCTTGTAAAACCATCGATCTATCGCATAATTCAAATATTATCGATAGTGCCAACTATGGTGCTGCCAACGTCTGTTTATTAATACTCTTTAAGTTTTAGCCATCATAATACGATATGTGTTTAATTGCAAGAAAAACTGAAATGCAATAATAAACAAAGATAATAATTATATTTAAAGCAGAGCAAAACTAGGCCAAACGCATTGCATATAAAGCATAACCAAGTCACACAATAATGTGATGCCATAGATAATGTACTCGCTCCGCAGGGCAACTTCGAATCAAATGTGCGGCAATTTGGTGCAACAAAACAAATTATTGTAGTTTAGTTCACAACATGTCGTCATATCAAGCGGAATACAGCGCCGATGAGCAGGCAGCCATCGATCAAGAATTTACTAGACTTGCAAGTGAGTGGAACGAGTGGTGGCGGGGCGTCACCATGGGCCATGGTGAAATTAACTCTCGTATCAAAAAGATAACAATCTAATAATTGTTTGTTTGTTTGTTTGTTTGTTGTTGGTTCAATTGTTTAGACAACAAAAGCATTTACCTGGATCATGCTGGCACCACCTTGTACGCCGAGAGTCAAGTGGCAGCCGCCGCCGAGCAGCTGCAACGCGATGTCATCTGCAATCCGCACACGTGCCGCCTAGCCGGCGATTATGTGGATCAGGTGCGCTACAAGTGAGTGGGGGGTGTGGAACCATCTGGATTCATTATAATTTCCATTATACTTTAACACAGAGTGCTGGAGTTTTTCAATACAAATGAGCAGGAATATCATGTGATATTTACGGCCAATGCAACGGCTGCCCTGTCGCTGGTGGCGGAGAATTTCGACTTTGGCCGCAATGGTAACTTCCACTACTGCCAGGAGAATCACACCTCGGTGCTGGGCATGCGCGAGCGCGTCCAGGCCAGCGGCATATACATGCTCACGGAGGAGCAGATCAGTGGCAGGGACATGACCGGGACAGTTAATGGCAGCTCCAAGCCCCAAGCGACTCGGGACAACTCTCTGGTGACCTTCTCGGCTCAGTGCAACTTTAGTGGCTACAAAATGCCACTGGAGGTTATTGCTGGCATACAGCAGCAAGGACTGCGCCATGGTCCAGGCCGTAGGGTGTCGGGAGCGGCAACAGCGGTGGAGTCCAACAACAACTACTATGTGTGCCTGGATGCAGCCTCCTTTGTGGCAACCAATCGCTTGGATTTGGAACGTTTTCGGCCCGACTATGTGTGCATCAGCTTCTACAAGATCTTTGGCTATCCCACCGGTGTGGGTGCACTGCTGGTGAGCCGTCGCGGCGCTGAGGCGTTTGGCAAGCGTCGCTTCTTCGGTGGCGGCACCATCAACTATGCCTATCCGCATGCCATGGACCATCAGCTGCGTGAGGCGTTCCATCAGCGGTACGAGGACGGCACACTGCCCTTTCTCTCGATTGTGGGACTGCTGGAGGGCTTTCGCACGCTGGAACGCCTGGTGCCGGGTGGGGCCAGCATGGAGCGTATATCGCGACATGTCCACGGCCTGGCCCAGTACCTGGAGCAGCAGCTGCGCCAGCTGAAGCATCCCAATGGCCAGACGCTGATCGAGCTGTACAACCGAGTGGGCTATGGGGAGCGCGCACGCCAGGGCGGCATTGTGGCCTTCAATGTGCGCACAGATGCTGGCGGATTCGTTGGCTTTGGGGAGATTGCCTGTGTGGCGGCCCTGCAGGGCATACTCCTGCGCACCGGCTGCTTCTGCAACATTGGCGCCTGCCAGCGCTACCTGCGCCTGGACGACACCCTGATGGATGCCATTTACAAGCGTGTCGGTCGCATTTGTGGCGACTACTTTGATCTGATCGACGGCCAGCCCACGGGCGCGGTGCGCGTCTCCTTTGGCTACATGACGCGCCGCCAGGATGTGGACGAGCTGCTCAAAATGCTGCGCCTCAGCTATCTGGCCACGAGGCCACAGCAGCGGCTGCAACTGATCGAACGGCAGGCGGGCGAGCTGCCCAAGGCACTGAAGGAGCGCGCCCAGCGGCTGCGGCCGCATCTCCTGCAGCTGGCCATATATCCGGTCAAGTCGTGTGCCGCCTTCAAGATCGAGGGTGGCGGCGCCAGCTGGCCACTGACCGCACAGGGACTGCAGTACGACAGGGAGTGGATGATTGTGGACATGAATGGCATGGCCGTCACCCAGAAGCGCTGCACCGAACTCTGCCTGATCAGACCCCGCATACGGGCCGACCAATTGGAGTTGCACTTTGGCGACTCGCCCGATGTTGTCTCGCTGCCGCTCTCGCTGGCAGATCAGGCGGAGAACTCGTCGCGTTGCCGCAGCAAAGTGTGCCGCCAGCCGGTCGAGGGTCTGGACTGCGGCGATGAGGTGGCTCAGTGGCTGAGCGAGCATCTCGGACTGGAGGGGCTCCGTTTGCTGCGCCAATCCTCGCTGCGCAACTCGTCCAACGGTGCTCAGCAGCAGCAGCAGCAGCTCAGTCTGGTCAATCAGGCACAATTCCTGCTCGTCAATCGTTCCTCCGTTCGTTCGCTGCAGTTCGAGGAGTCGCTGGACGAGACGGTGGATCGTTTTCGGGCCAATATTATCATCGACACGGGCTCTGCCTTTGAGGAGCTGTCCTACCAAGAGCTCACCATCGGCCAGGTGCAGTTCCAGGTGGAGGGGCCCTGCCAGCGCTGCGACATGATTTGCATTAACCAGCGCACGGGCGAAAGATCACCGGAGACTCTGACGACCATCTCCCGCCTGCAGAGCGGTAAGATGCGTTTCGGCATCTACATTTCAAGGATCTCCACAGCGAACAGCAAGGAGCATCTAACCTGCGGCGATGTTGTTGTTGTCACCTGAACACAGCCCTAGATGGTGGTGGTAGGCAGTTCCAATACGTTTCATGGGTGCTACACAAGCTATCCTTATACTTAATAGCTGAACCGTCCTTATGCAATTAAGTACTTTTGTTATCTTTAAGTAGTCGCGGGATATTCATATCAAGACTCTTCCAGATCTGACTTGTTGAGCATTTACACTATTATGCATAAACATACATACTTTTATATGTACTTATATATGGAAATAAAAAGTTTTATATACTTTTATAACGATATTCCGGCTACAAAAGTACAACCTCGTCCATTGCCGACGCTAATAACGTTCCCGCTCGTTTTTTAAATAAAATTACCAGTGCTGCATAACAAACTTATATCGAATTTGAATAATAACGATTATCGAGCTCAGTTGTCGCTGACTTCTAAAAGTTAGACGCCAAAAATGTGCGTTTACAAAACTTTGGGCACTTTTGCACTATTAATAGTAGGCGATAGTATCGCTTATAACGATATATCGAAATATATAATATCAACAATCCGAAATTTTTTTGGGGCAGAAGTAGCAGCAGCAGCAGCGAGCACGCACACACACAGAGCTGAGCTCCTTCTTCATCATTGCACATTGGGGCGGAGAGATCGAACGAGTGAGCCAGCAGCGAGTGCTCAAGAAAGTATGCAACAAAAGGAAGAAGCATAAAAATTCATGCCACACACATCCTCCCACTGTCGAAAGAGAAACATAAAATGTGAATTAAAAATACAATCTGCCAGCGAATATTCATATGTATGTGTGCGTATAGAGTAACCACTGTACATATGTGTGGAATTTCTGCAACAAAAACCGCAGCAGACGCTGAACAAGCAGTGGAGCAGCAGCAGCATCAACATCAACAACACCAGACAAGATCCACACACACACATGCAGCAGCAGCAGCTGAAGTTGTTGTTTTTTTTTTATATAAGTGAACGTGAGTGTGTGCAGCTGAGCTTGTCCTCTGTGTGTGTGTGTGTGTGTGGAAGTGGAGTGGAATGCAACAATTACAAAAACAACAGCCAACGCCAAATACAACGAAAATATAGGAAACATATTTTGATACCAACTTTTTGCAAAGTATAAATCAAAAGAAATCATAAGCAGCTGGCTGCAATAACAAAAAAAAAAAACAAATACAGAGACCAAACGACAGAGAGAGAGAGCGACAGCCATACAAACTGCGAAGAGTGGAGCAGAGCAGAGCAAGAGAGAAGAGAGTCGCAAGCATAAACAACAAAACAGAAACCGAAAATATTTGCCCAAATAACTAAGCCACATAAGAAGGACGCGACAAAAGAGAGACAGAGAGAGAGTCGCAACGCAACAGCAACAAAAGCACAGTGAGAAGAGTAACAAAAACAACAGCAAAAGTAAGCGAGAGAGCAGAAGTAACGGGGAACAGCAGCAGCAGCAGCTGGGAGCAAAACGAAGAAAAGCAAAAGCAAGGCGCTTCATCATCATCATCCACCAACACCAACAAACCACCCGCGTGTGTGCGTGCGTGCCCCCAAACAAAGTATCCCACAACACGCAGGCAACAGCAGCAACAAAAATGAACATGCTACAGAGTTTTAGCGGCAGCGCTGCCAACGCCACAGGCGATGCCACCAGCGGTGAGTGTGAGAGAGAGAGAAACATTTACCTTCTCTGCCAGCCCCCCTACAACCTAAGCTAAGTCCTTCCCCCCCCTTGCACCTACTCATTTCACTCGCAGCATATTACAGCAGCAGCAAAAGCAAAAGCAGAAAAAAAAATCCAATTACATATACATATGTATGTACATAAACACACACAGAGTAACCATTGTATGAATGTGTGTGCGTGTGTGTGTTGTGTTTTTGTTGTTGTTGTTTCTGCTGCTTTCCGTCCCTTCGACTTGGTCTGTCGCTGCTGCGTAGTAAGCGTCGCGACGACGCTGCTGTTAAAGAAGAAGGTGCGAAAGTGAAATGATTTGGCGTCGTTCCGCTAGAATGAAGGAATGTAGAGAAAAACGCCGAATCGAAAATATAGCGCCACAGTGGACACTGACTAAAAGGGGGAATTGGAAATTACATATATGCTACAAGGAATAATATAATTTGATTATTTGTTGTTGTTTGGGCATTATAATTCATTTATTATTATTGAAGAATTAATGAGGTTTTAATCAAAAACCTCAGCTTTGACCTTTACTTAAGTGTATGCTATTACGAGTATTTAATTATTATTTAATTAATTATTATTATTTAGTATGCTAGATGTACACATATACATAAATCAGATATAATTTTTACATCCATCCATCCAACCAAATGTAGAGTTGGTTTACTCTTCTCAAGTCTTCTCTTGCTCAATTCAGTTCAATTGATTTAATATGAATATGAAATATGAAATATGAATAACAGAATATATAGTACTATAGACTATCATTGCATCAATATTTTTTATGATTATTTAGCTTGATCGTACCTTATACAATCTATTCTTAACTATAGATCGAACGTCAAGTAATAATTATTCTACATGGCTAAGTAATTAATTTATAGACTTTCTGCTATGAAATTTCAGATATAAAATATGTAAAGTTTAGTTAATGAAACTGCTTAAAATTTAAGCTCATATTTGTCATTTAGTTCAGAAAGGAACATTACATTCAGATTTCAGAAAGGAAGATCAATCGAAGGGAACTTCAAAGCTCGAGCTGGCATCGAGAGATTGTATCTCCCGTCGTATGTTTTGTGCCTTTTCCATATTAAATTTTTAGTTGGTGGCCCCAACCGAGGCTAAGTAATTAATTTGTAGACTTTCTGCTATGAAATTCGATATATAAAATATCGAAAGTTTAGTTAGGGAAACTGCTGATATTAAAGCTAATATTTCTCATTTAGTTACATACATATCTGTTGGGATTTCAGAAAGAAAGATCAATCAAAGGGGAACTTCAAGCTTCGAGCTGGTATCGCGAGATTGTATCTCCCGTCGTATGTTTTGTTCCTTTTCCATCTTAAATTTGTAGTTGGTGGCCCCCAACTGAAGCTCCACTTTATATTGAAAGTTTTTGGGGCAGCGAAACTGTGTTGGGTTTTTCTTTTTGTTGTAATTGCTTGACTGAACTGTTGAGGAGGGTCGGGTTGGGTTGGGTTTTGGGTTGGGTAGTTGGTGGATTTTTCCCAGGAAGTGTGAGGACTACATAAAAGACCGAACGAACAACATCCATAGCATACATCTCTGGGTATATAGAGGGATACATTCCAATAGAATATGTACACAAATATAGTATATATTGTATATTGTGGGTGTATGTGTCAGAGAATAACGAACGAAGGAGCAGCAGACACAATACAGTCAGTCACATATGTATATGTTTTGTACATACATATGTACAAGAGAGAGCATTGTGTATAGCACAATGTCTGTGTCTGTGTGTGTGTGTGTGTGTGTGGGCGGAGGATTGCAGAAATTAATCAAAATAAAATACGAGAATGTCGACTGTCGTTGGGTCTTGGGTCGGTTGACAGGTGGTCCCCGCAGCAGGTTGCAATCTCTCTCTCTCTGCCTGCCTCCATCTCTGTCTCTCTCTCTCTCTCTGTGCTTTTGCACCTGCGGCGTTGATGTGAAATTGAAATCTGCTCTAATTGCTATCGATTCTGGTTTTGCAATTTCCTCACTCGCCCTCCCACCATTTCCCCTTAATTAAATGATGAAATAACGACCGTAAAAAATGCTAAAGTTCAGGGCCAAACCAAAGTCCCATTTTCCCATTAATCTTCACTGTGTTATGACATTGGCATTGGCATTGGCTTTGATATTAGTTTCGCGCTAGCCTAGCGCTTGTATTTTTAATGAGAAAATCTTGTGGGGTGGGGGACGGGACGATGGAGCCAATTATCGGTTTTTAATGTCAAACGGCGACCGGTAATTGCATTATACATAGACGCAACTCTTACGTATTACTTTTGATGGCATTACGCTCGGTTACCATACCACCACGCACCCCATGCAACATGCAGCACGCATCCCCTCCCCACTGCCTAGCTTCCTGGCTGCTTCCTGGTGTCCTCCTCTGCTAGCTACCGAGTTTTGACAGGGCGGTCCTCTCATTTGAAATTCATCAAATTGGCCTGCCAATTAAGTAGTCATCAGACGCAGGAAGCCCCAGCGCTATTGGCTCCCACCAAATTGTCTCCGATGTCCATCCATGTCCGGCCACAAGTATCTGTGTATCTATGTATCTCTCTGTGCATCATGGTCACGGCCAGACGGCTCCGTGGCCAAGGCCAGGGCTTAATCTATTCAATGTAATTAGTCGGAAGTAACAGTAGGCAAGTATGATGAGATTTTCACAGCGTGGTATAAATAATAAATGAAGGAAGCAAGTACCTGGCTGCATTCTAAAGACATTAAGATAATTACTTTAAATTGCTTGCCAGCAAGAAAGTAAGTAACATTTTATGGTAGTTATTTGTTAGATTTTCAACTATGTTACAGTCTTGTGAAATATTAGAAGGAAACTGGAAGGCATAGGCTCTAGAAGATTCATATTTTCCATATACAAAAAATATATTAATTGACATTAAAGCCTAAGTAATATATACTATATAGAATACAAAAGTTTCTTAAATGGATACATTCAAAATGATAGCAAACTTTGGCTTTTGGTATGGTATGTACATTCGATATGAAATGTCATCAATTATACTTTTCATATCTACCAGATTGCCGAATCTGGTACAAATCGGATCATTCTTGTAAAGTGTACAGTGTAAAGTGTAAAAAATGATCAAATATTTACAAATTCCACATAAATTACATACATGTGTACTGACTGCGTATGGGTATAAAAGTAGAGTCGCGTTAACAGCGACTCTATACGTTCTTTCTCGTTTTTTTAAATATAATTATGTGGGCATAATGAAAATTCTAAGTGTGCGCATTTGGTACATATTATTAGTAATATTTATTATGATTATCATATTATTATTTAATTTAGTTAGAGTTTGTATTTATCTAACAAATATTTATACTTTATTATATCGCGGTAAATTATATTATTAAATTTTTGTGCAACAAATTTATGGCATTATATTTATTTTCTTATGTTCTTCAAGTGTCCTTTATTAAATAAACTTTAAATACTTTGGTAGAAATGAACTGAAAAATCCAAAAATAATTTTTAATCAGCAACATGAAAGGGAAACTTAAGTTAAAGCCTGATTTTAAAGAGAAAATCGGTTTACCGTGTGCGGTTACGTTTATCCCACTCCAGCATACGTTGCCTGCCTCCTCTGCTTCCTGTTGCATTCACTCCAATTAGTTGATTTTTCTACTTAATCTGATTATCGTGTACATACATATAGTATATATAGTATATAACAGTAGAGACTTACTTGTGTGGTTCACCCATATGTATGGCTGTGCCTGAATGCCGATGCCTTGCTGCCTGCTGCTGCTGTTGGCTGGTTCTTCCTTGCAACTTGAGCTGCGGATGAGGCAGAGAGGCAGTGGCGGCGGTGGCGACGGTGGCTTGTGTGTACATAACACACGAGCCACACGAGGAGCCAACACGTGTGTGTGTGTATGTGTGTGTGTGAGTCCGTCCTTTGTTGGGTAACAAACATATGTTTGGTCCCCGCTTCCACTTACAATATGGTTGGGTGGTTCCTTCCTACAACAACAGTGGAGTGGCACGAGTGCCTGGACTGGAGTATATATGTATGTGTTGGTGTGTGTATTTAATGATGTATGTATGCCAGTGTGCATGTGTGTGTTTGTGTGTGTTAACTCCCTGTAACTGGCAGCAAATTAAAGGAACAGAAAAGCAGCAAAATGCATGCGCCATCCCTTTCTGATTACAGGGCCCAGGGTCCTAGAGCTAGTGTGCCACTGTGCCACATGGGTGGAGGTGGGGCACTCAGTCCAGAGCATCCTCTTTCACAGCCGTGCTGTTTGCCGTTTTTTGCCGCCCGTCGTCTGTCTCATTTGCGCGCCTGCTCCTTTATTCTTTGCCGGGTTGTATCGTTTCGTTTCGTTTCGTTTGCGTTTTAGCCCTGTCATCAGCTGTTTTATGTTGTTCAGGGTCAAGTGTGTGGCCTTTGCCTTTGCCTTGCCTTCTCACTCACTCACTCACCCACTCGACTCACTCTCACTCTCTCTAGCAGGTGCTAGTACTGGTCCCTTCTTACCATTTTCTCACTTTCTCTCTGTTTGTGTGTGTCTCTGTGTGCTTTCTCTGCCCCCCCCTACTCCCTTTGCTGCTCGTAACGGGAGTGTCCACGACTGGTTGTGTGTGTGTGTGTGCCACA
Source organism: Drosophila bifasciata (assembly GCA_009664405.1). Lineage (NCBI taxonomy): Eukaryota > Metazoa > Arthropoda > Insecta > Diptera > Drosophilidae > Drosophila > Drosophila bifasciata. The sequence continues at coordinate 36,919,495 of CM019041.1, forward strand.
AAGTGTAAGGTTATAATTCAAGGAAGTTTTTTAGCATCGCCATCGCCATTGTCGCCGCTGTCGGCTAGTCAAGGTTACTCTATATCCTATTGGTAGGGTAGGGTAGTGTAGGATAGGGTAGGGTATGCGGGGTGTCTCTGTGTATTTGTGTTGGTGTGGGTCTCGACTCTCGATTGTTGTTTATTGAAATGCTTTCCCCCCCCCCCCACTTAAGGACCGGTTAGGGTAGGGTACGATGGCAGCTGGGCGGCAATTGCAAATTGCAAAAAGAAAACGAGAATAAACAACTTAGGACCAAATGTCGATATACTTTTTACTCTCACTGTCGTCTGTGTCTGTTCTGTCTGTCTGTGTGTCCTGTCTGTCTCTCTGTCGTGCACTTAACATAATATTCTCTTTGTATAATTTTTTTTTTGATTTTTATTTGATTTTTTTGTTGGCTTTTTTAAAGCTGACAACGCTGCTACGTTGCCGCTTTTCACAGAGACACTGAAATTCGGCAGAGATTCTCTGTTGTCAGCGCTGTTGCAACTTTGTCAGCTCCATCTCCTGCTCCTCCTCCTCCTCCCTCTCTGATGTGAAAGTTTTGCTCCCTTATCGATTTTCGGGAGTTGTTTTCTGTCTGTGTTTGTGTGTGTTTGTGTGTGTGTGTGTGTGTGTGTTTGTGTGTGTGTAGAGGGGGGTTGGGGGTTGTCCTGCCTTGGGCATTGCCGGGCCATGTCACGTAGCTGCGTAAATCCTTTATTTCCATTCTAATTAGAAGCGCGCGCCTCTCGTTGGAGTTGGCTCTCTCTCTCTCTCTCTCTCTGGCCTCCTGCCTGACTGCCTGCCTGCTGGCGTTGGTTATATCCTATTAGCATATTTTGTATATGGACCAATACACAGTTAAATACAGTGCGTTGGATAACTGAAAGACCTGAAATACTTTCAAATTATTGACCAATAAAGTTGGTGCTCTTTTGGTTTTTTTATTATTTACTTAATATTTAAAAAGATATTGTTCAATTTAAGTAGAGAGATTCTTGTGAAAGCTTATAGAAATATAAATTAATATGTGTCGCGCAGCATGCGGCAGTGCACCTCGGTTTGCTCAATCCGCATAGCGCACATTACTCACATCCATGTGTAGACTTTCTGGACGACACACTAGCATTGGATTGCTGACATTTATTGTAGTATAGTATAGTACTTTTCCGCGCACCATGCGACAGTGCACCTCGGTTTGCTCAACCGACTAACGTGCGCTAGTTACTTACATCTATGTGTAGACATTATGGTGACTATCATTGGATTGCTGACATCTATTGTAGTATAGTATAGTACTTTTCCTTTGATACTGCCCCTCCCTTGCATTGTTTTATTAAACTAAACTTTTGCACATGGAAAACTTTTTGCCAATAATTGAAATTCAATTATTGAATGTTTTTGACGAGTTTTAAGGGTATGTGCCATTCTTTTAGTTTGCTTTATTTGCCGAAAGCTTAAAAGAATTCAATTCAACTTTAAGTAATTAACTTACAATGAACCTGCCAAACTTCTTATCCATATGCCCATCGATTGATTATATAGTACATGGCTTTTGGTATCCTGTATCTATGTCAAGGGCGAGACAACTTTTATCTACAAATTTGTACTAATTTGTTTTGCTGTTGGTGTTTGTGCTATAAATCTGCCAATTGTTGTTAGTATTTTTTGTTCTTGCATTATATTTCTAGTTGTGCATTATACTCACTGCAGTATTTATTATTTATTTGAGTTTTTAATTAATTAATTTACTTATGTTTTTAATGTAATTTAATTTAAGCAATATGTTACTTGTAAATTGATTTATTCATTTTTTGTATATTTAGTTTGTCTTCTTTTTTATTTTTTAAATTAATTTATTAATTTTGTATATATATTTAAATTGTCTTTTATTTTTTAAATTAATTTATTAATTTTGTATATATTAAATTTATCTTCATTTATTCTTTAAATTAATTTATTATTAATTTTATATATTTAATTTGTCTTCTTTTATTTAATTAAATTCATTTATTAATTTTTTATAAATTGAATTTGTTTTATTTTATTTTTTAAATTAATTTATTAAGTTTGTGTATATTTAATTGGTCTTCTTTCATTTTTAAAATTAATTTATTAATTTTTTTAATATGGTTAAATTGTCTTTTTTTATTTTTTATTTACTTATTAGTTTTTTTTACGTATTAAATTTGTCTTCTTTTTATTTTTAAAATTAAGTTATTATTAATTTTATAAATTTTTAATTTTTAAACTTTTTCAAATAAGTTTATAATACATGTTTTTTAAATATTTTTTTTAATGCTTATAATATATTATTTTTCAATTATTTTTTGTTTACCTTTTAAATTCTTTCCCTAGTTATTTTAAACCATTTTTGAATGTTTTTTTCGGAATTCGGCATTGATTACCTGAGTTGCCCAGTCAATCAGATTTATGTCTCAAGGGGTGCCTCTCCTCATACTCCATGATTGCATAAATCACCTGAAATTACACGTGATATGTGAGGGGGATGGCGTGTGTAGTGTGTGGGGGAGTTACCCCGCGTAAGTGCATTCCACAGTCATCAAAACGTGACATTTGCATGCGGATGATTCTCTGGCTGTTATGCATGCGTTCTTATGACAACGAATCGCACTGTACAACACAGTCCATCACATACACACAAACACATACACACACACATAAGTGCGTATCGTTTTCGTATCGTACATAAACATTTATATAAGTATGAGGCATGTGGCATAAGGAGAGAAGGCTGGCTATGTGGCAGAGAGGGACAACGACGACGACGACGACGAGGACGACGGATTTGTGCACAGAAGCAAACAGAACCAAAATTGACAGCGATGACAAAATGATTGACGTCGGTCTGGGGATCTCCGAAACGTAATGCTGAAGGGGGGGTGGCGAGGCGAGTCCACGTGGGTCTGTGCCAGTCCTTAAGACGACTCCGGGGGCATGTGCAATCAATCAAAGCATATTTATGGCAAGGGAATACTAGGGCTTGGGGTGTGGAACCACGAATTATCGAGCAACAAATTACGCTTGAGTCGCATTAATTTCCCATTTTCCATTTCCCATTCCACAGCCGAGACGGAGCTCAAGGAGCGTCTGATAGCCAGCGTCAAGAAGGAGGTGAAACAGCTGATGGAGGAGGCGGTGACCAAGAAGTATGTGCACGAGGAGAGCAGCTCGGTGACGTCGCTGTGCGGCGCCGTGGAGGCATGCCTCAGCCATGGGCTGCGTCGTCGTGCCCTGGGCCTGTTCAAGACCTCCTCGACGACGGCCCTCATCCAGAAGATAGCCAAAATCTGCCCCGAGGCGGACTATGTAAGCCGACGCCTGCTCGAGCTGGAGCTGGCCCACGAGAGTCCCACGGTGAGCGGCAAACGTTCGTCCTCCAGCAGCGATAGCATCATCAAGCCCAAGCTGATCAGCAAGCAGTCGGGCAGCAGCTGCAGCAGCAGCTCCGTGACCACCATCAATACGGTCAGCAATGGTGCCGGCGGCGCTGGCGGCGGCGGTGGCGGTGTCCTTGGGGGCGCTGGCACACCGTTGGGCAAGTACCTGTGGATACGGCTGGCACTGTACGAGAAGCGGCTGGCCAAGATCATTGAGCATCTGGTGAGCAATGCCAGCAACTACTATGATCGCGAGGCGCTGGTCGCCGACGCCGATTATGGTTCGATACTCAGCTCCCTGCTGGTGGGGCCCTGTGCCCTCGAGTTTACGCGCGCCAAGACAGCCGATCATTATTGGACAGATCCGCATGCGGATGAGCTGGTAAGCAGCATCTACCCTGCCCTTTGGGGTGTCTGCCCTGCCCTACATTCTCCCTTCTGCTTTCTTGCAGGTGCAGCGTCATCGCATCAGTTCGGGTAATCGCACACCGCCCACCTGCCATCGGCCGATCATTAACTTTAAGAGGAGTCTGCACACCAGCTCGGAGGACACGAGCAGCGGCAGCTTCAAGGCCTGCTCGCCGGCGAGCGTGGCCAAGGACTATGTGGAGTCGCTGCATCAGAATTCGCGCACCACCCTCCTCTATGGCAAGAACAATGTGCTCGTCCTGCCCAAGGACGTGTCGGAGCCGATGCCCGGCTATTTGAGCCTGCACCAGAGCGTTCAATCGCTGACCATCAAGTGGACGCCCAATCAGCTGATGAACGGCTACAATGACGGGGACAACAGTGACAAGAGCTTCTACTGGAGCTATGCCCTCAACATCAATGTGGACGAGATTGTCTATGTGCACTGTCATCAGAATCGTGGCGGCGATACCGGCGGCACTATCATTTTGGTGGGCCAGGATGGCGTACAGCGTCCGCCCATACACTTTCCCGAGGGCGGACACTTGCAGGCGTTTCTCAGCTGCCTGGAGACGGGTCTGCTGCCGCACGGACAGCTGGATCCGCCGCTCTGGTCACAGCGCGGCATTGGCAAGCTATTCCCCTGGCCCAAGAGCGTGCGACGGCACATACTGCCGTCCGTTATGGAGGCCTCGTCCTCCTCCAGCGATGAGACGCCCATCGACTATGTCTTTCGCGTGGTCAGCAAGAGCCAACACGAGGAGTTCTGTGAGTATCGAATGGGATATTCCAAGTGGCATTAACTGATTCCTCATTCTGTTCTCTCTCTCTTTCTGCCGCAGTGGCCACGCATCCCATTTTGGAGCTGGGACGCTCGAGTCCGCGTCGCAAGCATTTGGGCAGCTGCTCCACCACCGGCAGCAGCGACTGCTCCAGCAAGAGTCTGTCCATCGATCAGAGCAGCAGCGATCCGCCCCTGATTCAGGCTAGCCAAACGGCCAGCATTGAGCTCGTGTGCTCCACCATGCGGCGCCAGATCATATCGCGCGCCTTCTACGGCTGGCTGGCCTACTGCCGTCATCTATCCACAGTGCGAACGCATCTGTCGGGCCTGGTCTATGGTCGGATTTTGCCTGATTGTAAGTTCTTTCTTTACTCTTTCTGTTCCGTTCTATAATCTATAATCTACTCCTTAAAGTGGCTGCCGATGAGGAGGGCCTCACCAGACAAAAGTGGCTGGAGATGCATGTGGATGGCGTTGTCTCTGGCGAATTGGAGCTCTATCGCTTGGTGTACTTTGGCGGCGTGCAGCCGGAACTGCGGCAGGAGGTGTGGCCCTATCTGCTGGGCCACTACGCCTTTGGGTCGAGCCGCGAGGAGCGCAAGAAACAGGACGAGACGTGCAAGCATTACTACGAGACAACGATGAGCGAGTGGCTGGCCGTGGAGGCAATTGTACGGCAGCGAGAGAAGGAGAAGACAGCGCTGGCCGTGGCCAAACTGAGTGCGGAACAGGCTCGTCTGGCGGCCAATGCCAATGGGGCAGCTGCCGCAAATGGTGCAAAGCCAATGACCAATGGCAGTCGGCAGCTGGAGCTGGAGTGCGGCCTTGAGCATGGCGATGAGGCAGAGCTGGGCGTCGATGAGGGTGAGAACGATGTGTTTGATGATAACGATTTCTCCGATATATCCGATCCTGGAGATCTGTCCGATGATCCCGAACTGGCAGCCGAGGCTGAGGAGCAGCAGTCTGAAGAGCATGGAAACGAGAAAACGGATGAGGAGCAGCAGCAGGAGCAGGAGGAAGGACAACTGATGCCACAGCTGAGCGAGCAGTTGATGCTGGAATTTCAGAATCTCGATTGCTTGGAGCCGCTGCATCTGCAGGAGAACTGCTTCGCCGACTCTGAGGCGGAGGGGGATATGGGACTTGGTCTGGATGCCGGCGGCAATATTCTGCTGCTGAGCATCAAGAGCTCTCCCTCCACCAGCAGCTACGAGACGGTGGGCAATGAGTTCGTAGACATGGTGGAAGCCATGAAGGAGGAGCCCGAGGAACCCGAGACGGAGCCCGAGACAGAGCCCTGCGGTCTGTTGAGCAAATTCCACAGCGCCGATGATGTGCGTCGTGATATGGGCGCCGAAGAGGGCGACCATGAGGAGGAGCATCCATCCACGTCGGTGATCATCACAGAGGCCGCCTCCCTGGACGCCTTGGATGTGCAGTGCAACGATGACGAGACCACCGAAGATTTCACCTCACGCAAGACCAGCCTCATGTCACCCATGAACGAGGACATCACGGTGGTAGCCAGCCTAGATGCCCTGCAGGAGCCCAAGTCTGCCTGCGTCTCGCCGGCCAGCTCCAATGGGGGAGTCTACAGCGTCGAGCTGCTCGAACAGTTTGGCCTCAATCTGCATCGCATTGAGAAGGATGTGCAGCGATGTGATCGCAACTATTGGTACTTTGCCAATGAGAATCTGGACAAGCTGCGCAACGTGATATCCACGTATGTGTGGGAGCATCTGGACGTGGGCTACATGCAGGGCATGTGCGATCTCGTAGCCCCCCTTCTGGTCATCTTCGACGACGAGTCGCTCAGCTACAGCTGCTTCTGCAAGCTCATGGAGCGCATGATCGAGAACTTTCCCAGCGGCGGTGCCATGGACATGCACTTTGCCAACATGCGGTACGTTCATCTATCTATCTATCTGAATGATCTCTCTAATATTTTATTATGACAGTTCGCTTATACAAATTCTCGACTCGGAGATGTATGATCTGATGGACTCGAATGGGGACTATACGCACTTCTACTTCTGCTATCGCTGGTTCCTCTTGGACTTTAAGCGGGAGCTCGTCTACGACGATGTCTTTGCCACCTGGGAGGTGATCTGGGCGGCCAAGCATGTGGCCTCTGGCAACTTTGTTCTGTTTCTGGCTTTGGCTCTGCTGGAGACCTATCGCGACATTATACTGTCCAACAGCATGGACTTTACCGATGTCATTAAGTTCTTTAATGGTATGCCTTTAGATTCGTTACTTTATACGATTAATATTATATATTCTCTGTTGCAGAAATGGCCGAACGTCATAATGCCCAATCGATTCTGCAGTTGTCACGCAGTCTGGTGCTGCAGCTGCAGACAATTATCGAGAACAAGTGAACAGGAGGAGGCCGTAACTTAACCTAAAGCTTAACCATAAACATATACATAATAACCATAATAACCAGTAGATGTGTATACCCGATGTACTTGCCGATCAGTATTGAGCATGCGCGATTGATGTACTATGTAGTAGAGAGAGCACATACATACATATGTAGATCATAGATTGTTGGATAGAAACTATGCTTTAGACATTAACTCTGCACACATGGCATACATGCAGCACACATACATACATACAAACATATGTAGTAGTTGGCAATTAGATGGGCAGCTCTTAATGAGGTTTTTGGAGCAAATTGTTTTTTTTTTTTTTTTTTTTTTTTTGTAGAAAGAACTGGGCCGTTCGATGCAGAAGTTTACAATTTGACATATTTAGCGCTAAGATTAACGAAAATTAAGGAAATTGTAGTGACCTGAGAGATGTGAAGCGTAAAGTAGATGATCAAAAAAGAAAAAAATTATGATATGAAAATGAACAACGTAAATGAGGAAATACTATTTACTATATACAATATATATACTATATACAGCTACTATATATATACATACATATATATATATATATACACAGCCATTCCACATACATATACATATAGAGAAAAGCAGTTACACAGATATTTATACTTTTTGTATGGCGATGATTGTCTGGATGCGATCATCAGTATACTGTATTAGATATTATCTATATAGAGATATACACTATATACATATATACTATTATTATATACATACATACATATATACATAGATTGATATACATATATATATATTTGCAATGCTGTGCGTGGTTTTATCGGCTTGGGTTTGTGTTTTGTGGGCCCAAGCTGTTTTGGCCAATTGTTGTTAATGTTATTTTGTATCGATTTGGCAAAAATAATCAGATATATATATACACACACACAAACACTCATACACTGACACACACATACATATGAATGCATGTATTTACATACATATGTATATGTATGATGTATTAGAGGTCTGCATAGTGCCATAGATTCATTCCCTCACATTCATCGCATTCATTTCGCGATCGGTTCAGTTCACGCGTCATGCGGCAGCGCCCCTCGGTCGATCGAGCAGGAGAAGGGCTGCTCGTAACAGGCTTCGGTTCACTTGATGGTGCAGTCCATTGCACATGAACGTCCCAAAGGATTGCTGCCATTTCCGTTTACTAAATGTCCAAGTGCATTATTTCTTTTATAGTATTATTGAATGCATTCCATGCAGACCGCTATATGTACATACATTTAATGATATTTTTTTTTAAATTGCAATTGTTCGTTTCTTAGCTATAATTTTGTTATTTTGGTTTAAGAGAAAAAACAATTGGAACATCTTTTTTAGTTTCATTCTTTGTTAAGAGTCTCTTAGCTACAGGTCGATCCTTTGGCTATAACTCATACATATATCGAACAATTGTATACACACACCAACACACACACACAAAAATGTTATGAAAATGTTGTTGAACGAGAAAAAAAAAAAAAAACGTTGAGTTTGAGTTAATTGCGTTATTGTATTAGATGAATTAATATACAACCCAAAAATATATATTATACATAAAATACGAATATATATATATACTATATACATTAAACGAGTATTTATACGCAAATATATTATATACATACATACATACATAACCTATATTTACATAGAGCATAATGTGTTACATGTGTATGTTACTTACAATATATATATTTTTTTTTTTTTGTTTCTGTTTCTGTTTTCCAAAAACGAAAGTTCTCTCTCTCAAAAAAAAAAAAAAAAATGTTTAGGCTTTCTTTTCACAGACAAATTTTCTTGTTTTTTGGTAAGTGCAGGCGCACCAAAACTCCCTCCACTAAAAAGGGCTAACGGTTTATCGGTTTATATACATACATATGCACATACATATATATGTATGTATACACCATATACTATATACGATATATACATATATACATGCATTGTATGGGGACATAAGTTAAAATGCGAGTAGCACGCTTTTTGTGTATAGAAAAACTAAAGATGGAAATGAAACAAAAACAAAACAAAAACAAACTAAAACTTAAAAAAAAAACAAAACAAAAATAACTTAATGTGATTTCTTGTTGCTTCTTTGAATATTGATATTTTTGTAAGCGCTAAACAGAAACAGAGAAGAAAAAAAAATTATAGATACATATATATAGCGAGAGAAAGAGCGAGCGAGCGAGCGGGAGCTCGAGCGAGAGGGAGCGTGTGTGTGTGTGTGAGGGAAACAAACGAGAGATATATTTTACACATGAAAGCGAGAGAACGAACTCAGACCTCTGGGCCACTGAGTCCAAAACATCATTTTGGCCACACTTTTGATAAAAATATTCGATAAAATGGATCAGACGGACGGCGGACGATCCAACACGACAACAAAACAGCAAGTACTCTCTCGCTATAAAAATAATATTGTATCGTAATCGTAAATCGTAAATCGTAAATCGTAATCAAAGCTAAGCTACTACATATATATATATTTATATACCACGTCTGTGTAGAGACGATGACACACATATAGAGACGCCCCTATAGAGCATATGGTACATACACACACACATAAACATTACAGTTACCCACACACACACACACAAATATAGCATTCAACATGATGAATATTACAAATATCCTATGTTCCCCGCAAAAACAACAATAGCATCACACAAAACTCAGAATATACCAATCAAAAAATTCAACAAAAAAAAGACACACATCAAAAAAAAAAACCAAAAATTAAACATACATAAATGTATAATTTAATAGAAAACCAAACCAAAAACAAAACAAAAAAATGATGAAAAATAAAAGCGAATTATGTAAAATGTTTACACAAAAAAAAAATCAGTTAAAATTATTTATTTGTTTATTTGTTTGGAGACTAATACACAAAGTATTAGCAATCGATGGATATGCGTGAGACCATTACAAATGATGAGGCGACTGTGGCTATTACTTACTACTACTTATAGTATTTCTGTATATAGTATCTTTATATAAATTTCACTTCTTAACTCTATAGCCGAATTAATATTCCTCTATTGGTGTTTGCTAAAAAATTCCTTACAACCATTTTTTGCTTTATTTAAAAGAAATAACAAACATAAATTCTCTCTTCCAGTGTTGCTTATTTTGACTCATTCTACATTAATTCTTTACTTATGGGTTTCATAATTCCAAATATTATACTACCCCTTGAATGATTTCTCCACAATCTCTGCGAATATTAAAGGATATCCCTTGGAATTCTTATTTGTAGGTAAAATTAGTAAAAAATTCCTCTCCACCTTGTTGCCACCAAAATATCCCATTAAGTATGCTATACCTGAAAGTACTATACTTGCAAATAAAGTAGACAAAGGCACTCTGCTTAAATCCTCGTAAAATCTTCATATGCTCATGCTATTGACCAACACTCTAAATGGACCACAAGCAGGAGATTACCTAACCAACACTGCTATTTATGTGCTGGCTTGCACCTGAGCAGCCAACAAAACTGGGGCACGGCACGTCAAGGCATACGCGCGCAGGCCAAACCTTAAAACACATTTCGCACACATTTCGGTACACACGAAACCAAAGTGTGGTGCAGGTTATGTTAAGCACTCTAATGGATCGGTACGGGTACGGGCTAGAGTATAGTGCGTGGGGTGGGTTGGGAGTGGAGGGGGTGACGCATGGCGCACACTCAATGCGAAGCAACAGCGGGCCCATTACAACGAAAATGTTTTCACCCAAAAATTTGGGGCATACTTATACACAGGCACACACACACACACAAACTCATGCGGTTTCTTATGAGTGTGTGTGTGTGTGTGTGAGTGAGGCTGGGGCATGTGGCGTGTTGTCGTCCTGTTGCTTGTGGCAGGCAGATTTTCACCACGCGACGTGCGACGTCAGCAAACTGTTAACGGTTTACTCACACACAAAGTTCAGCATGATATACAAACACACTCACACACGTGTACAGATGCAGTCACATACATATACACACATATATTTCATACATACAAACAGACAGACAGACATATGTACTAGGCAAGTGCGAGCGAGATAACAATGGCCTAAAGGGCGCAACGCGAAAAGCTTCCGAAACGTAACGTAATATTACAGTGGGACAAAAAAACCAAAAAGCAGCCGCAGTAGCACAAGCAGCAGCAGCAGTCGAAGAAGCAGGAAGGAAAGAGCTTCGCGCGTTCTGTTGCTGTTGTTGTTGTCGCTCAGCGTCAGCGTCACCGTCAGCGTCAGCGTCAGAGTCAGCCCTGGCTGTGTCTGGCTTGGCGTTCGTTCTGTTCGTTCGGTTTGCTTTCAGTTTCAGTTTTCAGTTTTACTTGGGAGTTTGTCGCGTGCAGTAGTTAAGTCAGAGAGTGAGCTCCACTCAATTGGTCCGGTCCGTACGCTACAACTAAAGATAATAATTAGGGACTTAGTCAGTCAGTCGTTCGTAAAGTGTCGAGCAGTGGAGTTGTCGTTTGTCGCACAGTGATTAAGTCCGTTTGTTATTCATTCAGTCATTTCGGTTTCACTTTCAATAATTTGTTGTGTTTGCCTTTCGGTTAATTCGGTCAAAAGATATTTGAGATATTTTTTTTTGTTGTTTGTTAATGATGGGAGCGCGCGCTAGTCGTTGCTCCTCTCCGGCGGCAGGCTGAATGCCAAATTATTTATAAAGCACCCAAAACTGGGCAGCAGCCAGCAACTAGTTAATAGTAGGCAGCCGAAAAAGACAAAAAAAAAAACACACACACACACGCAGCCAAAAAGAGCGCAATAAGAAGGAAGAGCCCAAAAGGGACGAGCATCCAAGCAAAGAAACCAAGGAAGCGCAAAGCAAAGCAAAGAAAAAAGAAGTGTGGAACAGTACCCTAAAGTGGAGTCGAGTGAAAAGACGCTCAGCCACAGGCGACACTTTTACCGTTTTACGCACAGAGCGCACCATTCCATCATTCTCTGTTGCTGCTGCTGCTGCTTCTTCTTCTTCTTGCTCTTATATTTCGGTCCTCTGTGTACCGTTACACGCGCAAAAACAAACAGCCACTTTTTCGAAATACATTTGAAGCGCGCGCGTGTGTGAGACACAGGACAAGCAGAAGAGACAGAAAGATAGACCAAGAGAGAGAGAGAGAGAGAGAGAGAGCGAGCAAGCGAGTGAGAGTAAGAATAAGGAATTACGGTGCAAAAAGCTTTTGGGCAATCTGCCCGCCGCCAAAACACACGCCCACGCACACACACACACGCACACGCATATATAGAGAGATAAACACGCTCGCCGAAATTCCATAGCAAGAAGCACTCGAAAATGGTGCAAACCAATGCAGGTAATATACATATATATACTACATGCTACATACGTATGAACCGTAAAACCCACAAAACACACACACAAAACCACTGACTAAGATGAATGGGGAGCGGGCGATGGAGAGGGCGGGCGGGTGTGTGTATAGATAATGGATGCATTCAGGCATCGCTTTTCATATTTTTGTGTTTGATTTTACACTACCACCGATTGAAGCGACGCAAGCGACGACTATAAAAGCTTCATGCAAATATTTTATGGCTACTCGTATTATATACATACATATGTACATACATACATAGCTACATATGTATGTACATATGTATGAGGCAATGTGTGTGGTCTGGATGTTGCCAATGCATCCCCATTGTGTGAATATGTGGGTGGATATGGGATATAGGGTATTTGTTGATGTTTCCGGTAATCCCGGGCAATCAGCGGAACGGTGCTTCACTTAATGCAACAATAGCACACACACACTTACATATATACTATATATTTTTTTTCCTTTTTCTTGCACTTGTTACTGCCATGTTGTTGCACATTCGAGGACGTGCCTTTGGTTACAAATTAGCGACTAACTAATAGATTTAAATTCTCATATATTTTTTTTGCATGCAATTATTATTCAAATAAAATGCTCAAAGGTTTATTTCAGCACTTATGTATGTATATATGCCATATAGTATATACAATATACACAGATCTTTCGCTATTTTGCTGTTTCTCTTGTAAGTTCTGGCACACTTTGAGCTTATAGTAGCAATCCTGCCCGGAGGCTAGTCGGGTTTTCCTGGCAACATGGCTATCTGGCCATCTGGGCTATCTATCAGTCATTGCATTTGCACAAACCAACTTACAGGATCTGCCACCATCCATCCATCCATCAGCAAGGCCATTGCGGATGAGCTTTTATCATAATGAAATTAAAATGAATGTGTCCAGGTGCTTGCGGCCATGACTGTGTGACTTGTGTTCCCCATTTGGCTCCAGCTGCCGCCTGCCTGCCTGCCTGCCTCGTGTATTCATTCTGTCACTTTGTATCTCTGTGGCTGTGTGTGTCTTTGAGCTTAGCCACAATCAAGGACGCACAAAAAGTGCATGGCACACGGCAACAGGTTGGCCGCAGGCTGCCGGGTGGTTGGTAGCAATGTTGTCTCTCCCTTTAATCCCATGTAACGACTTTTGCTGTGGCAGCAACACTCTCCTGATTGATTGTCTGCAAAAGATTAAGCTTCGTCCGTTTTGTCCATCTATTCATGCCTGGCCCTGGCTGCTGCTTAAGTCTTTTGCACACACATAAGTCTTCTCAGATCCCAAAGTATGGATAGGTTTCCAAACTTTACAACCTAAAAAGATAACTAAATGCTGCAACTAATCAAAAACGAATCTCTTGTTGAGTAATACTATCTGGCAATAATATTTATTGTATTTCTTTTTTCTAGCCTTCTTTCTTTTTTCCATTTGGCAGCATTTAAAATAATTAATTTCGTTTGATTTTATTGATCCTTCGACTTCTCCGACTTCTTCGATTTCTTCGACTTTCGATTTTATTGATCCTTCGACTTCTCCGACTTCTTCGGCTTCTCCGACTTCTCCGACTTCTTCGGCTTCTCCGACTTCTTCGACTTTCGATTTTATTGATCCTTTGACTTCTCCGACTTCTCCGACTCCTCCGACTTCTCCGACTCCTCCGACTTCTCCGACTCCTCCGGCTTCTCCGACTTCTCCGACTCCTCCGACTCCTCCGACTCCTCCGACTTCTCCTACTTCTTCGCCTTCTTCGACCTCTTCGACCTCTTGGACCTCTTCGACCTCTTCGACTTCTTCGACCTCTTCGACTTTTTTGACTTCTTTGCCTTCTTCCACTTCTTCGAAGTAAACGGCTTCTTCTTTTCCTTCGGCTTCTCTATTATAGAGAAGAGCAGAAAGATTTTATATGCATAGTTAGCATAAAGTGCAAGTACAAACTTACCCTCTGTCTTAACTTGTTGTGATATCTGTGATATCTGGTTGTCGTTGTCGTTCTCGTTGTCGTTGTCGTTCTCGTTGTCGTTGTCGTTCTCGTTCTCGTTGTCGTTCTCGTTGTCGTTGTCGTTCACCGTAACCTCCTTAAAATCATTCATCATAAACTCAAATAAAGAGGAAGTTGGTATTGGCGACTTCTCTTTCGTATTATCGGACTTCTTGGCCGCTGTCATAGAGAAGGTACAATTATACATACATAGATCATGTGTAGGGGTTACGAGTAGACTCACCCTTTTCTTTCTCTTGATTTTCCATTGCAATGTCACGTTCCCGAGCGAGACGCATTTCCTGATAAAAATAAAGTCCACTCTTTGGCTTTCTTTTTGCCATAATTTCATCGAATGTCATCGGTGGCCTTGGAGGATTCGGTGGCATTAGAAATGGGTTTTTGGCCGCTATCATAGAGAAGAGAGTAGAGCGTGGGTTTTGGTGGCCTAAACTAACTTGTATAGTAACTAACCCGATGCCGATATCTTCTCCTCCGGCTCCTTAATCATCTTGTGCCGACCATCGCCCATTAGCGCAGCCATATAAGCTGGACGCTTCCGTGGCGGAATGTCCAGCAAATCGAAACGTTTGTCGCTCGACGACGACTCACCGAACAGCGAGACAGTTGGCCTGGTGCGCTTATGAAAATTTAACAAATTATTTGTCATAACCAATTGGTTTTCAGCCCTCTTTTCGCGTGTCTCCGCGGTAGTTCTAGTGAGGTTTGGCGTCATCTTGGTATGCTTCCAGGTGTGGCTGGGTGGAAAGGGTGGCAGAAAATCGGGCACATGTGGCGGGCGATATGGTGGATCGCTTTCGGAACGGAAAAATTCCCTTGGACCATGGTGATAAATAATCGGAGCGGGTTCTTCCGGTAGTTCACTTATGTCATCGAGGTTTTCCATTGCGTTTTTTCTTAGCTTAGCGTCTTCTATGAATTGCTCAAGATCCTTTTTCGTTTGCGAAAAGTTTCTTTCAAATTAAAGTAGGCCACGTCAGATGTCTGAAATATCTACATAAAGCACACACACAAAAAAGAAAGAAGAAAGAAAGAAAACCTAAAAGAATTCAACGCAAAACACACACATGATACAAATACTCACAAGTGCCGGATACAGAAAGCTAATGCCGGACGTATATCGCGGCCTGCCTCAATGTACTTTTCCTCGATTTGCGAATTTGCTGCACAATCTTCTTGAGGTTTTTGTTCTTGTATTGGCCAATTTGCCGCACACTTTCGAACAATTAAAATGCAAAATGAAAATGAATTTTCCAGCACAATTCAAATGAATTTTTCAGCACAATCGAAATGAATTTCTAGGCACCACTTGAAACGAATGAAAACTGTGAGGAAAAAAAACGCCGGCAGCTGAGATGAAAATTGGTTTGTCATTGGCAAGTGTTGCACAACAACTATAGGACACGTCAATGTTATTGCAACAACAAGTACTGTCATTAAAGTGTGACGATTAATTGTTTTACAACACTTAAGCCTAGAGTTGTAAGCTTACTTTTGCTGCAAGCAAAGAGTTAACCATCTCGGTATATGTCTGCCTGCATAACAGTCGCAGAACTGAGCCTCTCTTGGGAGTCTTCTCTGGATATTTCTGCCTGCAGATCAGTCGCAGAACTGAGCCTCTCTTTGTGACAAAATCGAAAGCCTGGCAAGCCTATACAAGCCAAGCTTCAAGCTTAAGTATATTTCTCTCGCTCTCTCACTCCGCTGGCTAGCTACGCTGTAGGGTTGCCCACAGCACTGTACTGAAAAGAGTTGCCCTAAGCACTCAACTGAAAAGAGTTGCCATCAATGTGAGTTAACTCATTAATTGATTAATTACTAATAGCTAGAACTAGAACATCCACTTTGATCTGCTGGAATACACTTCCCACGTGATAATCCTTGCACTTATCTCAGTGCCTTGAGTGCAGTGTGGCCAGGGTTACGGCGCAGGTTGCACGATTACACTGACACTGACGGATGGGCATGGGGGGGATGCATGCAACGGATAGATTGAACACGAAGAATACAAGCCAGTTGGGGGTTTGCTTTATGGCTTCCATTGGATGAACGTACAACTTTTATGAATGAAAGGCAATTGGCCACATCAATGTGGAAGTGAAAAGAATGCGCTAACACCCAGACATCAAGACGTAGAGAGTCGAGCCATGCCGTGCCACAAAGAGAGTGGAATGAACGTGGCCGCTTGGCGTGTGGGCGTCTGTTTACGTTTTATTTGCAGGACGGCCTTGCCTTGGCCACACACACAGACATACCACAGCCGCCCACTCGGATGTGGGCGAACGAGGAAGGCCTCTGCTACTCTGCTACGCTGCTGTTGATGCATATCCGCCTTCAACTGTGACTCCAATGTGTGGCAGGCTCAGCAGAATGATGATGTGTAGGAAGAGGCGGTGGGGGGTTCAATGTTTATGATGGGTGATGATAATGCTGATGGTTGATGGGTGATGATGGTCTGGCCTTCATCAATCGCTCAATTATGGCATTAGCTGTGTGGGCTAAGTACGAGATTGACTGCGAAAAAGTTACACACTTGCGTCGCGGCTCCAGCTTCACCCCCCCACACCTCGTTGACAAGAGTCACAGAGGTCACAGAGGTCCCTGCAGGAGGGGCACGTGTGCGTTAAGTGCGTCGTCGTAAAGCCTTCATATACTGCGAAGTTTTTCTGCGCCTCCAAGGGATTGGTGCTAGGCACCAATAATCTTACGCAGCCAGGCCCCATCATAATGGAAAACAAAAGCATTCTCCATGGGGAGATCAAAAAGCTTTCAACAGAGATTCCTTGCACATGGCAACGTGAGGTGGTTCAAGGAGAGGCGAAGAGAGGGAAAAGCTACAATTAAGGAGGAGTCAAGTCGAATGGGACCCTAAATCTTCTAGAGTTCAGCTGTTACTCTTTAATGTCTGTTGGGGTTCTTCTACTGAAGGAAAAGGCTTACTTTCTGCATTCTCTGCCTTTGGCTTTAACGGATATTCCATTCCAAAATCTGTTGTTGCAGCTCGCATTCCACTGGCCCACTGGCGGCCCCCTGTTGGACCTGTCCTTGGATTTACTTTGTGCTGTTGCCTTGTGGCACGTTTTTCGACTAAGAGCCATCAGCAGAGGGGTGGGGGGCTGGGGGAGCTTTGGCTTACTGTCAGGGCAACAGAGAGTCGTTATCCTGGCGTGCGTGTACGTGTACGTGTACGCCCTGCGTCCTATCAGTGTCATTAATATTAAGCCCCTTCCCCCCACCAAAAAGTCAGTGTCACGAGGCAGTGGCAGTGGCAGTGGCAGTGGCAGTTCCTCGCTCTGCTTAGGCTCTGGCTTGGAGTTCTGGCTCGCAGTTCTGGCTCGGAGTTCTGGATCTGGGCTCTGTCTCTGAGTTCTGGCTCTGCCTCTGGCTCTGTCTCTGAGCTCTGGGACCTGGACTCTGGGCTCTATCCCTGTCTCTGGGCTCTCACTCTGGACTCTGGTCTCTATCCCTGTCTCTGGGCTTTGTCTCTGGCTCTGTCTCTGAACTCTGGGCTCTGTCTCTGGGCTCTGACTCTGAGCACTGTCTCTGGGCTCTGTCTTTGGGCTCTGACCCTGAGCACTGTCTCTGGGCACTGTCTCTGCCCTCTGGCTCTGTATCTGGCTCTGTCTCTGTGCTCTGGGACCTGGACTCTGGGCTCTGACTCTAGACTCTGGTCTCCATATCTGTCTCTGGCCTTTGTTTCTGACTCTGTCTCTGGCTCTGTCTCTGGACTCTGGGCTCCATATCTGTCTCTGGGCTCAGGGCTCTGACTCTGAACACTGTCTCTGGGCTCTGTCTCTGGGTTCTGTCTCTGCCCTCTGGCTCTGTCTCTTGGTTCTGTCTTTGAGTCCACTTTAAAATAAAACAAATCCACTGTCTGGTCATCATTAATTTTACGTCCAGCCAGAACCCCCCAAATGACAGCCAGTCAAAGTCGCAGTCGCAGTCTCAGTCCCAAACTTTAATGCCCTGTCCCTGACCCACTCGATTTTCCACTCATCGTTGTCTGCTTTCTTTTCTTCACTTTTCTTTTCTTGCTGTTTTTTTTTTTGTAATTTTTTTTGGTGCTGTCATTGTCGTAGTTTTTTTTTTGTGGAATTCCTGCAAAATTTTGCCCAAAATTTCTCAAGTTCTCAGCGAGTTCTTTCGATATTTGAAAGCAAACAAAAATTGCTTCCATGTCAATCAAAAGTAACAAAAAAATATGCGCTGCATTGCTCTCAAATATTTGGCAATTGTTAAATGCTTTTAATGAGCAAAGTTCTAATGGGCTATAATGTGGGATTTTTACTATATTTAAGTAGTAAGTAGAGGCAGTAGGAGAAGCCATAGAAAATATGATTGAAATGAAAGCTTGACTCAAGCCAGTTGAATCTCTATTCAAGCTCACAATTTTGCGTCGGAAATAGCTCACAGAAATATTGTGTAGAATTTACTCATCTTCCCAATTAATTTTATGTGTCGACGAGTGACAAATATTTGCATCTAGAATTTGTATTTTAATGAAAATTCTTTTCATTCGAATGCCATAGAAAAACTACACCAATTAGTCGAAGCAATTAGCAGGCTTGAGGGGCAGCTTTAATTAGTTATTCATTTGACTGAAACTGAAAGTTTTGCTTGTAGCAGTTCCCTGCGCTTCGATCTTTGAGTTCATATAATGCAGAGGCAAAAGTTTTCCTCCTTTTTTTCCCAGCTTTTTTCTACACTCTTTCAGCTTTTTTGTACACTGTTTTGCACACACTTTTTCTTATACTCTTTCAGCTTTTCCCCTACACTGTTTTGCACACTTTTTCAGCATTTTCTTACACTGTTATACACACTTTTACTTACACTCTTTAAGCTTTTTCCTACACTGTTTTGCACAATTTTTCTTATACTCATTCAGTTTTTTCCTACACTGTTTTGCTCACTTTTTCTTCCAATCTTTCAGCTTTTTCTAACACTGTTTTGCACACTTTTTTATTTACACTTTTTTAGCTTTTTTCTACACTGTTTTACACAATTTTTCTTACTTTCTTCTTAGCTTTTTCTTACACTGTTTTACGCACACTTTATGTTAGACTCTTTCAGCTTTTTTTTTCACTGTTTGTGCACACTTTTTCTTACACTCATTCAGCTTTTTCCTACACTGTTTTGCACAAACTTTTTCTTACACCTTCCAATGCTGTGGCTACACTCTCTTTGCTTGTTGCTGTGGCTGTTGCTGTAGCTGCCGCAATTTGCAATTTGTTGGCATTTTGCAATTAAGTCTAAATACTCTTCGTTTCAATTATTTCGCATTCACCCAACCCAACCCGACCCGAACCCGACTCTCGGAGAGGACCGCCCGCCCCCCCTACTGTGACCTTTTTGCTAGACATTCCGCCAGTTACGCAGTGGCATGGCAGGGAATGAAATGGAAGTTACGGCGTGGCATCTCCCTGTTGTTGGGTTGGGCGGAAGAATTTCTCAAGAATTTGTGTGCGTCCTGGAAAATCTGAGAGCTTGAGCTTGAGCCAAGCAGACAGAAATTACCATTTCACAATTGCAATTTCGCAATTTTGCCATTTCCTCATTTGCTATTTGCCATTTGCATTTTGCTGACGCTCAATCCAGCACAGTACACACCCACCATGCCACACGCCTCGTGCCCCCCCCAACCATGTCCACGTTTCATGCTGCAGTGAAATCCTAATTATGCCGAGCAAACATTTCCATCTGAGTGCCCCAGCAACGTTGTCAAATGTCAGAGGGTGCATGCCACATGCAATGGCTGTACAGCTGCATGGACTGTGTGGACTGCGTGGGTGTAGGCAACAAAAAGGATTACTGCAATGGACCGGAATCACATACCATGCATGACCTTTGGCAGCAAGCACTGATCTGCAGCTTAAACATTCGATTCATTAAACATTGGAGCATGGACTGGACTGGGATTGCAAACGCGTTGAGCAAAGAGAATCCATACGGAAATGTTGCCCCAAAATGTAGGCAACACTTTTTTGTTCCGTGAGTTTCGAGTGTCCTTTTGGGTTGGGTACAGTTTGTGGCGGAATTGCTGTTTGTTTGCTGTTCTTTTGGGCAGAATTTACAGGCTATGTTCTATGGGGGGTTATTATCGCTCTATATATCGCTTTAACATCGGTTTTATTCATTCCATCGACACAAATCAAATGTCCAGTAAAAGGCCACAATGTTCGCTGTTCAACACAATCAAATTGTGTGCACATCTGCCATGCAGTTGCTCAGCATATCTCTCCTCTTAATAAGTATGTTACTAAGGATGAACTAAACTTATATTTAAGTTAAGTTAAGTTAAGTTTCATTAGGGCAACGTAATTCCACCGCCCGATAAACTTGACACCGTAGAGTAGTAATGAGGAGCAGTGAAATAAGTTTTGTTTTTTTTTCGGATGTGATTTCAGTGCCAGCCATATGTTTATCCCATGCCCCGCCATTTCCCTATGGGTGCTGCTGGCCAGCAGATTATATGCCCCCCCCGCGTAGACTAAATTAAGTTGAACTTTTTGGTCTGGCAGGGCGGGTGAGGGAAGCGGCCGGGGCTGCCTCTGAGTGTGGTTGGATGGATACAACTGGTAATGCAGTTTGCGTGTTCAAATAAGCAACAGACAAGCCCTCGCATACACAGAGCACACAGACAGGGAACATAGCCACACACAGGGAACATAGACACATACAGGCACAGAACACACAGGGAACACACAGACACACAGGCACAGAACACACAGGGCACACAAACACAGAACACACAGGGAACACAGGCACAGAGCACACACACACAATCTAAGTAACACACACAGCACACACACACACATTATGAGCACACACAGTACACACACATTATGAGCACACACAGTACACACACATTATGAGCACACACACACACAGTACACACACACACACAATACGAATATGAGTACATTAGACCGTAATTAATGTCGCAGTTTCGCACTCCACACTCCACACTCCACACTCCGCACTCACTCCATATACTATTATATATGTAGTCCCATTTACGCATATATTTTGTGTATTTTTTGTTATCTGTTTATGCGGGTCTAAGAGATATCCATACAAATAGTTCCCCCGTCCGAAAACAGGAAAAAAGGTACAACAAAAAAGCTCATTTGGCCATAAAATAAATTGAAAGCGAAGGCAATAAGAACAAACACACACAAAAAAAGAAAAACAAAAACAAAGTCACAAGTAATAGGGGAGATAGGATAAACACACAATTGAGGGGGTTTTCTGGTGCTGGTGCTCCTACTACTCCTACTACTCCTACTTCTACTCCTACTTCTACTCCTACTCCTGCTCAAAAGAGAAGGAAACTTCTACTTCTCCATCTAATACTCTGCTGCTTCTGCTCCCAAGACAGCACCTATTTCTCTTCCTACTTTTCTGCCTAATTCTTCTCCCAATTCTCACCAACTTCTCCTCCTATTCCTGCTCCTAACTGGAACTGCTCTTAGGAGAAGAAAACTTCTACTTCTCCATCTAATTCTCTGCTACTTCTGCTCCCAAGACAGCACCTATTTCTCTTCCTAATTCTTCTCCAAATTCTCACCTATTTCTCCGCTTACTCCTGCTTCTAACTTCTCCTACTTCTCCTCTCAATTTTCCTTCTACTTCTGCCCTTACTTCTACTCATACTTTTCTTCTACTTTTCCTCCTTACTCTGTCCTACTTTTCCTCTTACTCCTGCTCCTACTTCTCCTCTTACTTCTGCTCCTACTTGTGCTCCTACTTCTACTCCAAATTCTTCTCATACTTCTCCTCCTAGTTCTCCTCCTCCTGCTCCTACTTCTCCTCCTTTTTCTGCTCCTAATTCTCCTCCTACTTGTGCTCCTACTTCTACTCCAAATTCTTCTCATACTTCTGCCCTTACTTCTACTCCTACTTCTCCTTATACTTCTTCTACTTTTCTCCCTTATTCTGTCCTACTTCTCCTCTTACTCCTGCTCCTACTTCTCCTCCTACTACTTCCGATTCTTCTCATACTTCTTCTACTTTTCCTCCCAATTCTCCTTCTACTTCTGCTCCTACTTCTACTTCCGATTCTTCTCATACTTCTTCTACTTTTCCTTCCAATTCTCCTTCTAATTCTTTCTTACTTCTCCTCCTCATTCTCCTCCTACTTCTCCTCACACTTCTTCTCACACTTCTTCTACTTTTTCCCTTAATTCTGTCCTACTTCTGGCCCCACTTCTCCTCCTACTCCTGCCAGCATATTCCATTGTCTAATTAAGTATTTATCTTAATTCAACATACGAACGAATACACTCGCACACTCGCATTCTGTGGCACAAAAAGTTATCAGATTGATAAACTTTCAGGCATTATATACACACACACATGAACATGCACACATATACTATACATATGCACACACACATACACACATGCTCGCTCGTATTTAGATATTCAAATATGTATGGGAATACTACGAGGAGTATGTGTGCCGAATGGTTTGTGTTTGCTCTGAATTGGGATTCGTATCTAAACTCTGGCCGTTGAACAAACTTATTTGCTCTGAATGGGTGGTAGGGGGGTTCCAAGCTGTTATTTTCCCAGCTAATTCAAGCGAAAGAGCTCAAAATGCGCTATGGGGGGGTCTACAGATAGATAGATGGAGAGAGAGCTTTATTTCTGTCTGAAAATATTTTCAAATTAAATTCAAGCAATTTCTATTCGATATTTCGTAGCTCAATTAAGAGGGGTTTTTTTTGTTGATTATCTTTGGGTTCTCTTAATCTCTTAAATAGTTCTAAATATAAAAGACACAACCCAAAGCTCGCATACACACATTTAGATATATCTTTATAAATATCCTTTTTTGTGCCCAACCAAGCGTCCAATAAGGACCAACGAACAGTAGAAAAAATACAACAAAAATAAATGCCACTGGCTGAAAATAGAAAACGATTCGCTTTGGTGTTCTTTTTTTATGTTTAATTTAAAATTGTGGCACCCAAAAACCCAACCAAAAAACCGCTGCCTTAATTAAGTTTTAGGGGCTGCCTCTCTTCCACTGTTTAGGGCCCACGTTTAAGCCCATCAATTGGCATTTTGTGGGGCCCAAATGAATTTACGATTACGAGAGAGAAGGATCCCTGCAGAGGCAGCCCATTCCAAAATCTAATCGAAATAATTAAAAACATTTTCGATTCAATTAGGTTTTACATTCGTCTTGATTTGGCTCCAAAGATTGTGGAGTATTGATGGGGTTCCTTGATAGGTTCCTTGATAAGTTCATTGATAGGTTCCTTGATGGGGTTCCTTGATAGGTTCAATGATAGGGTTCCTTGATAGGTACCTTGATAGGTTCCTTGATAGGTTTCTTGATAGGTGCCTTTCTTGATAGGTTCCTTGATAGGTTCCTTGATAGATTCCCAGATAAGTTCCTTGAAAGGTTCCTTGATAGGTTCCTTGGATGTGTCCCACGGATCGCAGTTTCGGCTTCCTTTTCAATCCTGAGAGAATTTCTGTGTGAAAGGAAGTCTTATGACAAAGTCCAGTGTCCTTAAGGATATGGCATTTAAACTTTAAGCTCTTTCCGATATAAATGCAATATCCCTCCAGCTTCTGTTGCTGCTGTGTGCCTGGGAGCCTAGAGCTGCCCATCCGGGTGCTAAAAGGGTGGTAGTGTGTTAAGGGGTGCTGGGGGTGCTGGGAGTGCTAGGAGTGTTAGGGCTGCTAGGGTTGCTGGGGGGCTAGGAGTGTCAGGAGTGCTAGGAGTGTTAGGGCTGCTGGGGGGCTAGGAGTTCTAAAAGTGCTGGGGGTTTAAGGGCTGCTAGGGGTGGGGGCGCTGTTAACAAATGCAAGACGACATCGAGGTCACCTAGAACGTGAAAAGTTACTCATCATTGGCTGCTCGTTTGGTCCTTCGTTCTGATTCCCACTGGCACCATGTATCCAGTTTCTGTGCTGCTCCTGTTGCTCCTGCTGCTGCCTCTCCTTGTCCTGCCTCAGATGCTGCTGCTGCTCCTTGTCCTGCCTCACATGCTGCTGCTGCTGCTGCTCCTTGTCCTGCCCCTGATGCTGCTGCTGCTTCTGGTCGTGCCACCCACAGCTCGTAGTCGATTTCCTGTGACTCCTCCTTGTCTCAGTCGCAGTCTGGGAACCTCTTTGAGGCTCTGCTCTTGGTGCAGCTTGTATGTTGCAGTGTCGTAGTAGTTGATGCTGCTGGCTTCTGCTGCTGGCATCCTAGACATTGTGTACCCTTGTTCCTGCTGCTGCTGCTGCTGCTGCTCCTCCTGCTACTGATAGTTTGGTCCCTTTCATTATGTCTGTGGCTCCTTCCTGCTGCAGCTCCTTCCTGTTGCTACTACTAGTCCTGTAGCTCCTTACTGCTGGTTCTTCCTTCTGCTACTGCGGTTTCTTCTGCTCCTTCCTGTTGCTCCTTCCTGTAGCTCCTTCCTGCTGCTCCTTCCTGTTGCTCCTTCCTTCTGCTTCATCCTGTTGCTCCTTCCTGCAGCTCCTTCCTCTAGCTCCTTCCTGCTGCTGCTCCTTCTTGTAGCTCCTTCCTGTAGCTCCTTCCTCTAGCTCCTTCCTGCTGCTCCTTTCAGCCTTCTGCTACTCCAATTTCAGCTCCTGCAACTCTTGTCAATGCTGTCCGTCCATTCCCCAATGGGTGTCAAAGTTCACTTTGTCACCAGATCCCAGTTGTCAGTGCGGTGGAGGACGAACCACCAGGATGCGGTGGGGCTAGTGGCAGTAACAATTATCCCTTGTATTTCCTTTCATTTGTGCAGCGTCAACAATGGGGGCGCAAATGGCATGTGGCAAGGGGCCAGGGACCAGGGACCAGAGACCAGAGACCAGGGGGCAAACAGAGAAGCAAATAATTATACAAATCAACAAAAGACAAACAGAGAGAAGAGAAACAAACTTTTGCTCTCAGCTGCCAACTCGCCTGCGTCTCGCTCTGGGTATTTGCATTTGCCAGCTGCCAGACACTGGCTGACACACACACACACTCCATGCCCCATGATGCCACATGCGCCCTATGCTCTATGCCACATGCCCCAAGGCAGTGCAAAATTAAGTTATTAAAACTTTGATGCCTCCTCCCCGCTGACCATTTAAATGCTAATTGCATGTGTGTCGCATAAAAACTAAACGATGTTGCAGCCACATGCTGAAAATGGTGCAACAAAAGAGCTGTAATTAAAGCGGGGAAGCCCCAAGCCCCAAGCACCATCCATCCATCCATCCATCTATCCATAGGAGCCACACAGCCACGCAGCTCGAGCTCCAGCTAGTGGCAAGGACATGGCCTGGCGACAACTCGGTCGGCGTCCCAGACAACAGCACTGCTGTGTCGCCGACACCACCCCTGGCCCCTATGCCTCATGGAAGGACAGCTGCCACATCATCATCATCCCCATCACTATCATCATCATCATCATTAAAACGTGTTAAGGACAAACATAATGAGCTCGACACGCAGCTGGTGACATGACTTTACTTTACTTTACTGCTGGAAGCAAGTGCATTTTGGTGGGGGAGAAACCCTAAAACCGAATAACGATATACCCCCCAACGTCTAACCTGTGGCATGCTCTGTACACAATTTCACATAAGCAAATAGACACACAAGCTGTATTTGGTGATGCTGTAGCAAAACGAAGCGATTCCAACGGGCTTCGTTCGGGTTTTTACTTCACTTTAACTGTGTGTTTGATCCGCAAATTTCGTTTATTTTTTCACGCTCACTCTGCATTTGATTTTGTGGCGGGAAAGAACGGGAAAGCAATACACAAAGTGGTTATAGAAAATCAATTTGGAATCTTATCTATATCTATAAGCTGCTACACAGTGGAGTATCCATATATCATAGTACATATATTCATTCCTCTTGCATTTGTTTCCATTTACAGATATACAAATATGTAGTTACATATACGATTATGTATCTGCAAATATTGTAATATCGAGTACCTGGTATATGACATGCAATGCATAAATATTCATGTAAATCCATATAAATCCATACAAAATTCATATAAATATTCATTGTGTTTCGCCTTAGGATGCATTTTTCACTCTTGACTTTTGACATGACAATTTATTGGCAGATTTGCAACGTGTGACCTTTTTTTTTTGCTCCCACCCTACCCTCTATTTATCTGCACTCGTAATTCATGCAGAGTGTCATCCATGCGCTCCTGCTGCTGCTGCACCTGAGTCCTTGAGGCTACACTAGCTACCACCCACCCAGCATCACCCACCATTACGCTCCACCACCCACCACTACGCTCCACCAATTAGTTATCATTCATCATTTTTTTGTAGCTCTCTTTATATGGTATCTGGGTAACTATAAATCTATGTATCTGCTATATATCTCTGTATCTACGTATCTGGGTATCAGGGTATCTGTGTATCCATATATCTATGTCGCTTCGTATCTCTGTATCTGTATCATTGTATCTGCCATCCATCCATCCCTCTGTGTGTAGCCCCCTGGCTAAATGGAAAACAATTAATGAAAATGAAATTAAAAATGGAGAGCAGAGAGAGCCGAGCCGAGAGCCGAGCTGAGCCGTAGGACATCATGAATTTTGAGTGCAAATGCCATTAGCCATTTGTGCTTGATGGGCTTGGTGGGCGTGGCCAAAGTGGTCAACAGGCAGTTGGGCGGCAGGCAGCAAGGATGAAGGACCTGCCTCTGTGTGTGTGTGTGTGTTCTCATGATTGAGAGGCGGAGTGGGTGGCGTGGGGAGGGCGGGCTTGTCAGCACATGTTGAACATATTGAATTTCAGAGTACAGGAAGGATGTGGCAGCAGCAGGAGGCAACAAACAAACAGGGAACAGGAGGAGGCAGGAGGCAAACAAACAAACAGAGGACAGAAGACAGGAGGGGGCAGGGTATTTAACATTTGGGGCGTTGTCGCTGTGATTTCATTTTAAGGCCCCTCGCCACCCAGCGGGGTTTACTTACCATGCGAATGAGATTCACTTTGCAACAGATGGTTGATAATGACTCGTGTCTCTGCTATTCCAGATGGCTGCGACTACAAGGAGCGCCTGATAGCCAGCGTCAAGAAGGAGGTGAAACAGCTGATGGAGGAGGCGGTGACCAAGAAGTATGTGCACGAGGAGAGCAGCTCGGTGACGTCGCTCTGTGGCGCCGTGGAGGCATGCCTCAGCCAGGGGCTGCGTCGCCGTGCGCTGGGCCTGTTCAAGACCTCCTCGACGACGGCGCTGCTGCACAAGATCGCCAAGAGCTGCCCCGAGGCGGAGCACATTAGCAAGCTGGTGCAGGAGATCGAGGCCATGGATCCCACGAAGCGCTCATCCTCCAGCAGCGACAGCTTCCAGCGGCCACCGATGCTCAAGAAGAGCAGCAGCAATTCGATGCAGTCGGCCAGCAGCAGCAGCAATGCCATCGGCATGGCATCCACATCCAGCGTCGCCACCGGCGGGGCGTCCGTCTCGACACTGGCCAGTGCCAGCGGCTCGAGCATTGCGCTGGCCAGCATGAAGTATCTGTGGATCCGCCTGGCGCTCTACGAGAAGCGGCTGACCAAGATCATTGAGTATCTGGTGAGCAATGCGAGCAGCTTCTACGATCGCGACTCCCTGGTGGCCGATTCCGACTATGGCTCGATACTCAGTTCGCTGCTGGTGGGGCCCTGTGCCCTGGACTTTACGCGCGCCAAGACAGCCGATCATTATTGGACAGATCCGCATGCAGATGAGCTGGTAAGCACCATCTACCCTGCCCTTAGGGTGTCTGCCCTGCCCTACATTCTACCTTCTTCTTTCTGGCAGGTGCAACGTCATCGCATTAGCTCGGGTCGCCGCTCCTCATCGACCTGCTCGCGGCCGGCGATTATCAACTTTAAGCGCAGCCTCAACACCAGTTCGGATGAGGCCAGCACTGGGTCCTTCAAGTCCATGGCCTCGGCCAGCGTGGCCAAGGACTATGTGGAGTCGCTGCATCAGAATGCCAAGGCAACGCTGCTCTATGGCAAGAACAATGTGCATGTTCTGCCCAAGGATGTGGCCGAACCGATGGCCGGCTATCTGAGTCTGCATCAGCATATCCAAACGCTGACCATCAAGTGGACGCCCAATCAGCTGATGAACGGCTACAACGAGGCGGACGAGGGCGAGGACATTGACAAGGAGGCCTTCTGGGCATATGCCCTCAACATCAATGTGGACGAGATTGTCTATGTGCACTGTCATCAGAGCCGGGGCGAGGATAGCGGCGGCACGGTCATATTGGTGGGCCAGGATGGCGTTCAGCGTCCGCCCATACACTTTCCCGAGGGCGGACATATGCAGCAGTTTCTCAGCTGCCTGGAGACGGGTCTGCTGCCGCACGGACAGCTGGATCCGCCGCTCTGGTCACAGCGCGGCATTGGCAAGATGTTCCTCTGGCCGAAGAGCATGCGCAGGCGCATTCTGCCGTCCGTTATGGAGTCCGTGGATGAGACGCCCATCGACTATGTCTTTCGCATTGTCAGCAAGAGTCGGCACGAGGAATTCGGTGAGCAAGAGAAATGAGAGAACCCTCAATCGAAGGGGGAAACTAAATTGAAATTCGGACTCTATCTTTTTGCAGCTGCCGCCCACTCGATACTGGATTTTGTACGTAGCACACCGCGTCGCGCACAGCTGAGCAGCTGCTCCACCACCGGCAGCAGCGACTGCTCGAACAAGAGCCTCTCCATCGATCAGTATCCGCTGGAGTCGCCGCTGCTGCTGCAGCAGCAGCACGCCCAGAACACCAGCATCGAGATGGTCTGCTCCACGATGCGGCGTCAGATCATTTCGCGTGCCTTCTATGGCTGGCTGGCCTACTGTCGCCATCTATCCACGGTGCGAACGCATCTATCGGGCCTGGTGCATGGCCGCATAACGCCAGAAAGTGAGTTCCAAGTGGAGCTTGCACCCGAGTGGTTACTTATAATCTCTTTTTTGTGTTTTCCTCTTAAGTGAAATGCGATGAGGAGGGTCTGACCCGAGAGCGCTGGCAGCTGCTCAATGTGGATGGTGTACTGGAGAATGCCACAGAGTTCTATCGCTTGGTGTACTTTGGCGGCGTGCAGCCGGAACTGCGGCAGGAGGTGTGGCCCTATCTGCTGGGCCACTACGCCTTTGGGTCGAGCCGCGAGGAGCGCAAGAAACAGGACGAGACGTGCAAGCATTACTACGAGACAACGATGAGCGAGTGGCTGGCCGTCGATGCCATTGTGCAGCAGCGGGAGAAGGAGAAGACCGCCCGGGCGGTGGCCAAGCTCAGCTCCAGCGGCAGCAACAGCGGCAACGAGCGGACGGTGCGTGCCGCCGATCTTGATGCGGCCGGTGAGCTAGAGAACGAGGTGTTTGAGGATATTTCGGACATATCCGATCCGGGCGATTTGGAGTTCGATGACGAGCAGCGACAGCAACAGCAGCAACAGACCCAGACCCAGACCCAGCAGCAGCAGCAGCAAAAGCAGCAGCAGGAGGAGGTATCCGTTAGTGGCATGCATCTGTGCGTGAAGCCCATTCCGAGGGCCATGAAGACCAGCACAGACTCTGGTCATGTGGACGAGGGCGAGAACTTCAATGAGCTCGATGAGGAGGCCGAGCAGGAGCAGCAGGAGAAGCTCAATGCCGAGGCACCCATAGCCAGCTGCTCCACCTCTACTGCGTCCTCATACGAGACAGTTGGACCCGGCGGCGCCGCCCATCAGCCCAGCGACAGTCGCAGCCGCAGCGTACTCAGTCCGGAATACCTTAGCGCTGACGAGCTGCAGCTGCCTGAGGACGAGGAGGAGGTGAAGCCACCGCAGCAGCAACAGCAGCAGCAGGCAGCTGTCATCATTACCAACGCCTCGGTGGATATTGCCAACTGGGAGCGCAGTCCCAAGGCGGGCAACAGTCAGCAAATGTCACCGCTGCAGGAGCAGACAGCACTGGATGCGCTGCAGCAGCCAAAATCCGCCTGCGCCTCGCCAGCCAGCTCCAATGGGGGAGTCTACAGTGTAAGTGACAGCCAAGAACGTGTCCCCGAAAGATGATCCTTGATGATTGATTGATTGTTTCTTTGTGTGTCCACAGAGTGAGCTGCTCGAACAGTTTGGCTTGAATCTGCATCGCATTGAGAAGGATGTGCAGCGATGTGATCGCAACTATTGGTACTTTGCCAATGAGAATCTGGACAAGCTGCGCAACGTTATATCCACGTATGTGTGGGAGCATCTGGATGTGGGCTACATGCAGGGCATGTGCGATCTTGTGGCCCCCCTTCTGGTCATCTTCGACGACGAGTCGCTCAGCTACAGCTGCTTCTGCAAGCTCATGGAGCGCATGATCGAGAACTTTCCCAGCGGCGGTGCCATGGACATGCACTTTGCCAACATGCGGTACGTCCATCTATCTATCTATCATTTCAATGAAAGATCTGTCTAATATTTTATTAATGACAGTTCGCTTATACAAATTCTCGACTCGGAGATGTATGATCTGATGGACTCGAATGGGGACTATACGCACTTCTACTTCTGCTATCGCTGGTTCCTCTTGGACTTTAAGCGGGAGCTTGTCTACGACGATGTCTTTGCCACCTGGGAGGTGATCTGGGCAGCCAAGCATATAGCTTCGGGGCATTTTGTGCTCTTTCTGGCCTTGGCTCTGCTGGAGACCTATCGTGACATTATACTGTCCAACAGCATGGACTTTACCGATGTCATTAAGTTCTTTAATGGTATGGCTATGGCATGCTTTTGGGCTGCTCTTTTATACATATGCGATTAATACTACATATATTCTATTCTGTTGCAGAAATGGCCGAACGTCACAATGCTCAGGCAGTGCTCCAGCTGGCTCGGAGTCTTGTGCTGCAGCTGCAGATGATCATCGAGAACAAGTAGAGCGTACATTACTATAAAAATGTTAAAATAGTAGAGCTGTAGAACCATAGCTAGCATATGGCTTAAATAGAGAATTCTTCTAGAAGCGTAGTTCGTTCAGATCGTCAGTCAAATTTTGTTTGCCAAAGTCAAGAAAATAGAAAAGAAAAAATGTATTAGAGCAGCTGCAACCAGCAACAATAAATAGTTTGCATAGGAAATTAATATTGTTTTTCTCACTTTGATGTTTTCTTTATAAAGTATATACGTGCAGCGTGCAACGTGCAACATGCAACTCTAAATGTTAACTGTAACTGTATTTATATGAATGTAAGTTGTTCTTCCTAAAACAAAAACAAAACCCAAACATTTCTCACGCATATCCCCAACAAGAAACAGAAACAGGGGCTGACAATGCAAAAGACTCTACAAATCAAATCGTATATATATATACACATATATATATATATATACATATATATATATCTACTACTATATAATGTATAGCAAAACTGATGTGGCACATAAATGTTTTTTTTTTTTTTTTTTTTGAATGTACACGAAGTAGAAATGTATACAAAAGAAATAGATGTGAATATACACATATATTCGATATATACTAAATATACGATATATACTACAATATTGAGTATCAAATTAGTGCAATGTAATTAACACGCTAATATCAAAAAAAGGCAAAATCAAATTATAAATACATACATATATACATACAGTGCATTTCAGAAGAACAGTGTTGGACAGAACAGTGTTGGAAATGGAAAGCCACACAAATATAAATTGAAATGTAATTAAGAAACAGCAAAGAACAGCTAGAAAAGGAAATGTACTATACAAAACATAGAGCATATACAATACATACATATAAATATGTAAAATAATAATCAAAATGAGAGATCTGAATGTTTAAACTCAAGCCTCAACTCTGTACCAGCGAAAGAATGTACCCCGCCCCCCCACAAAATGAATGTAACAATCAAAAACAATAATAAGACGAAGATAACTCTTAACAATTACTGACAGATAAATGGGTCTATGTAGTGTCTATAATATGTGCTCTATAAGCTGCTGCTCACCGAACCCCAAAACGAACCCAACCTAAAGAGCACAACCTAAGCGAAAACTTTCGCTACAAAATTTCGTTTTATTTTTATTTAAGTTGTAATTTATTTTTTATATAAATATATATATATACGCACATATTATATAGATATATGGATTATATACTATATGTACATATGTATTCTTACCTTCCTCCCCCTGTGTGATCTCTCTGTCTCTACACCGAGTATAAATGTTGTGGATTATCCTATATACTATACATATGTATATGTACTTATATTGTGTATATTGTATGTATCTTTATACCCCGTAAATAATGCGATAAAAGAACTCAGATAAAAGAACTCTCTTTGTAAATGTATCTCCGGGAATAAATCATTTGTTTTATAACTGATTTTTATCTCAATTACAAGTACATACCATACCCTACCTACCTATAATATGTATGTAACGAGTACAAAAGCAAATGAATAAAATGAACACAAAGAACATGTTTGAAATGTAATCAATAAATACCAAATATATATGATAAAAAGCAATCAAAATAGAACAACTTTTTGGCTAGCGGAAATACATATGGATTAATTTTTTATTTTTGTATATTTTTGTGTAAGATAAAGCCAGTAGCATCAGCTGATCATTCTCAATATCCTAATGGCAAGCAGAGGTAAACAAAAATGCACACTACTCGTATCAAATGATAAGGCAGGCAGGCACTTGCTATTCCTGTACACTCCCCACGGTTGCCAATGAGAGACCCGAAACTTGATCGATAATCTTGGTTAACAACAACTGACGAGTGGGCCTTGCATATGCTACTCGGTTAGGCAGAAATGAATGATTAGCCAGCAGCAGGGGGGACCAGCACCGTCTTATCGCACATTTACTTGCGCGCTACTTTGCCTTGCGCTTTTTATTTCATTTTTTGTTTACATACTTGTCTACCCATTCGCATTCGCTTTTGCATTCGCATTCTGTGTGTCTTCGACAAGCATCCAATTTTCTAGCATACTCGTATGTAGGTAGGTAGGTGTACATACATATATAAGTGGGGCCACCCCTGCAACTGCAACCCATTCAATCTATTCCGTAGTAGAGGCGAGTCGTGAGATCACACAGAATGTCGTCGTCGTCGTCGCGTTTGGCAACTTTGCTGGGCCTCAGCCAGGGATCGGAGGATCAGCAGCGGCATCTGCAAATGGCCTTTGAGGAAAGCAAAAGATCAAAAAGTGAGTTTCATATTTTGGGATATTATCTACGATCCATACATATATCCGCTATACCGTATAGATAAATATGGTGTGATCCCATATTCGATGCCGGCAAAGGCTATGTACATACTATATTATAATCATTTCATGGTTTATTGTGATTTATGAGCTTGAGTGAATGTCGCACTTAAGATTGTGCTAATATGCACTCAAAAAAAAATATATGTTTGACTGAGTTTTAATTAATCTTCGCCAAACCTTCTAGAACCACAGAACTAGTGCCAAGTAGCATGCAATTTAGCATATAAATTCCAACAGTTTAAACTTTTCAATTAACAACAGATTACTAGCGTAGATCTTTTAACATAAAATGACAAAGAATAAACCTTTTTGGCCCACTGTGCATGGCATTCTTTTCAACCCCAGTCCGTTACGTTCCTCTTGGACAGCGCAAAAGATCACGCCAGCCAGCCGCTGAAAGCTTTTAGTTCAAGTGGCGTTTTAACTATCGCAAAGCTTTATGTACTTACGCATTGCACGCACGCACTCAAAGCTCACGCTCTCTGGCTCTCAAGCTCTCTCTCTCACACGCTGTCATGCTATTCCGCTTTCACGCTCTCAACTTTGTGGATCATGACCTAAGCTTTGCTGGCTGAGCTTTGCCTTTGCTTTGCCACCAGTCGAACAACAACTGTGCTGCTGGTGAGTGCTGGGCTGGCTGGGCCCACCCAATTGAAGACGCTTTTACCGGTTGGGCGGGCTGCCGTCCTATGGGAAGGGGAGAAAATAATTGTGTGATCTTTGGACTGTTGTTGCAAATTTTCTTTTTTGTTTCGTTTTCTTGTGCAGCTCCCACCAGGCAGACAACGAACCTGAAGATGTCGCCGATCAAGTACTACTACGATCTCATGTCGCAGCCCTCGCGGGCCTTGTTCATCATCTTTCGGCTGAGCGGCATGCCCTTTGAGGACTGTGTGGTCGCCCTGAGGAATGGTGGGTGCTGCGCTGAACCTCTAATCATATGTAGCTCCCCAATCTAATCTTTGCACTTTGTCCCACCACCACCACAGGCGAGCACTTGACCGATGACTTTAAGCGCGATATAAATCGCTTCCAGCGCGTGCCCTGCATCAACGACAATGGCAACAAGCTGGCCGAGAGCGTGGCCATACTGCGGTATCTGAGTGCCAAGGGCAAGATACCCGAGCATCTGTATCCCAAGTACTTTGTTGATCAGAGTCGCGTGGATGAGTTCCTCGAGTGGCACCACATCTCGCTGCGGCTCACCTGCGCCATGTACTTCCGCACCGTGTGGCTGGAGCCGCTGCTCACCGGTCGCACGCCCACCGAGGCCAAGATCGAGATGATGCGCATGCATATGGAGCGCAATCTGGATGTTGTCGAGGAGGTGTGGCTGGAGAGCGGTGAATTCCTGACCGGACCAAAGCTCAGCGTGGCAGATATATTTGCAGCCTGTGAGATTGAGCAGACACGTAAGTGCATTGGATTCATCTGCAATGTACCTTCTGATCTCTTTGTGTGACCCTAGGCATGGCTGATTACGATGTGAGGATCAAGTATCCGAAGATTCGTGCCTGGCTGAAGCGCGTGCGCCAGAGCTGCAATCCCCACTACGATGTGGCCCACGAGTTTGTCTACAAGATTTCGGGCACGGGTCCACAGGCCAAGCTCTAAAGCAACCAACCAAACATCCATCACAAACTGTGCCCCTACACCAGACTGATTGCCATTTTGTAAATACATATAGTACATACATAGAGGACTATCATTATCATTGTTTTAGTTTGTTTGAGTTTCCCGTTGAGAGTTCAAAAATTATACACAAAAATTTGTCTTATTTCTGGTTTATGCTTGTACATTTATTTCTTAATATTTGTTGTTTCTCTTTATTGTGTCGTCATTTATAGCATTATATAGAAATCCACATTTATTTTTTTTTTGTTTGAAAAAAAATTCATAATAAAAATACAATATACAATATACACACATATACATACAGTATACAGTAGATGTACATACATATATGTACATATAGTATATATATATAATATAATAGAAAATACAATTTTTAAAAAATAACTACCTAAACTCTAACAAAAATTGGTTGTTTTTTTTTGTTTAAATTTAATAATAATATTTATATAGCAACGTTACGCGCTTGGGGGTTTGTTTTCATTTCTATCATTCGTTTCCTACACTCCTCTGCATTCTTTATATATCCCTTTTCGCTTTCTTCTCTACATGTTCTTTCCGTATCGGGTAACAAAACAAAATGCGTAAAAAATATATATATATTTATATATGTTTTTTTATATGTAATGGGGGATCAATGAAATTATAAAATAAAAATGAAATCAAATTGTATATACAGCAAACAAAAAATTAAATAAAATCAAATCAAAATAATCGGGTATATATACTATACAATGTGTGTGTGCGTGTGTGTGTGTTTGTTTGTCTGTGTGTGTGTATCTATATCTGTATGTAATACTACACACAACTCTATAAGCTAATTTCTTAATTATTCATCATACTTTTCAATTTCTTTCGTTTCCTCTCATTAGTCCAAAAAAAACAAAAAAATTAAAACAAAAAAAAAAAAAAATAATCATATACAAGCCACACAAAAAGTATTTCATAAAATATATATATATGTATATAGTAGTATAAATTAATGCCATGAGTGTGTATATTTGTTTTATGTATCAAATATATTTATCTCACGTGGTGCATTCATTCAATTTTGGAACCAAATATTGTCGCCTGTCTGGGCGTGGGCTGGGCTGGGGGGTTAAGAATCCTCTGATCCACTACTGCCTGAGGTTTACTTTGTATCTAAAATAAATCGGACAGCACCATACGTGGACTCAAAAAACAAATTCAATTTTCGCTAATCCAAAAAACAAATTTCTATACAATAAACGACGATTTTTTGACATAAAAAATGTTTAAAGCAAATAATTTAAGGCACCAAAAATGGTTTTTTTTTATGCACTGAATCCCCCTCTCCTCTTTGTTTCGATCCATATTTTTTCTTATGGCAGGTACACACACACACACATGCACTACATGCAGACGTAAAAAAAGTCTAAAAAAAAGAACATACAACAAATAGGAGACTTTTGTATAACGAGAGTTGGGTGGGTGGGGGGCACACTCTTCCTAAAAACAAACAAGAACAAAAAAAAACAACACAGACAGAGAGACAGACAGACAGACAGGCGACAATAGAGTTATAATATTCGGCTTTTTACCTATATAATGTATATAATAGTGGGTGTTTGTTTTTGTGTGTGTGTGTGTGTTTGTGGGTGTATATGGTTAACAATTTGTTGCATTCATTATGTATGATATAATATTACAAATATATAATATATATATATATATGTATAGTATATATGTAGTGTATATACTATAAAGGTTATTTATGCGTATGCGTTTTTCTTGTTTTTACTGTACTGTGTGTGTATACGGTTTACAAAATAGTTATCTCTCACGCCTCCAATCACTCACTCACCCACTCTCTCTCTCTCTATCTCTCTCTCTTTCGTTCGTTCGTTCTCACTATCTCTTTCTATTTCGCTGTCTCTCTCATTCATTTGTAATGCTATCTCTATCTCTATTCGCTATCTCTGTCTCTGTATATCCACTCGTTCGTCGTTACTTCCGTCCGTTCGCTTGCCTTGTTGGTTCCCATATACATACATATATGCATATATTTATATATATATTTTGTGTGTGTTTGAGTGTGCGAATAAATATATATATATATAGTATAATCGATTCTCCTGAAACATTATTGTTATCTAGGATTTCATTTGTGGTTTTTTTTTTTTTTTTTTTTTTTGCATTCGTTTAGGAAGTTGTGTCTCTCGCTCTAGCTCGCTCTCTCTCTCTCTCTCTCTCTCTCTTTAGCTCTGTCTCTTATATAGATCTTAGATCTGAATAGAAAGGACTTCTCTACTTCTGGTGTTGGTCTCTAGGCTCAGATTATCTTAGGTTATCTGTGTGCGTGTGCCCTACAATTTGTTGCATTTGAAAAGTTTCTCTGGGACACAACTCCCCATCGATCCCTGCATAGACATAGACACATATATAAATACAACATACATACATATGCATATATACACATATATATATCTTTCTATATATATATATATACACATATAAACCATTATGTAATACTAATTCAAAGTGTGTGTGTGTTTGCTGCTGCTAATGCCGCAGCTATAAGCTCCAAATTCCCTCTAGTAGCGACCGCGATTGATATTCTTGATGCGAATGCCCACCTCTAGGACTTGTTCTCCTCCTCCTCCTCCAGCTGCAGCAGCGGAGGCAGCCACCGTATTGGTGGGTGTGCTGCTGTTGCTGCTGCTTCCGGATGATGGTGGGACACCACCGCCTGCTGCTGCTCCTCCTGCTGCTGCTGCATTGCCATTGCCTCCATCGCTTTGTGGCGAATTGTTGTTGTTGGTACTGGTGTTCGAGGAGCCGCCGCTGGCGCTGTTGCTGGATCCGGAGCTGGTTACAGAGCCGCCGGGCAATGCCACATTGGTATCACTGCCCGTAGCCGTACCCGAAACCGATCCCAATGCCGTGCCCGAGCCCAGGCGACGCAGCACCGTGGTGGTGGTGGTCGTTGTGGTTGTGGTCTCCGCAGCGGCAGCTCCATTGCCACCAACGCCGACAACCACAACCGAACCCTTGAGCAGCTGCTGCTGATGATGGCGATTGTGGTGGTTGTAGTTGATGGCGGCCAGATCGTGGCCACCATGGCCATGTCCGTGTGTGCTGCAGCCCCCATTGGCCGAGTAGTCGTGTGGCCCGCCCACCGTGTGGCGGCGCTTGATGGAACGATTCTGCTTATTCTGGATCTGGCGCTTCTTGGTCAGATTCATGTCGGTCTTCTCGTCCTTGGTCAGCCCCGTGGCCAGGGCCGATGAGGGTGACTGACAGCAGGCGGCCACTGTGGCCACAGTCGCTGCCGTTCCGGCCGCCGTCGAGCTGCTGCTGCTCATGTGTCGGGTCGAATAGTTGCGACAATTGAAGCTGGCGCTCCGAAAGAGACGATGGTCCCGACGCTTCTTGTTGTAGCGCTCGAGAAAAAACGAGGGCGATGGTCGTTCGCCAGCCAGCAGTAGCTTCTCCTTGGGATCGCTGGTTGTCGAGCCCTCCGAATCGTCGTCCTCGGAGGCGGCACCACCCCCGCCACCAGCTCCAGCGCCATGATGTCGCTCGTAGGCCTGCGATGTGCTGAATCTCAGGTGCATATTTTTGCCGCTGCCTGGGTTTCCGGCTCCGCCTCCAGAGCTGCGCTGTGCTCCCACTGTCGCTGCACTGTTGGTGGGTGTGCCCGCCACTGGGGTGGATCCGCCACCTGTGCTGGCGCTGGTGGGCGTAGCAGCTCCGCTGGCCGGCGCCGTGACGCTGCCCTGATGTATCTGTATCTGGTGTATGGGCACCGTGGCCGAGTGCTGCAGCTTGTGGGCCGCCTTCAGCAGGCTGGGCGGCAGCGGTGCCACGCCAGCCATAGCCATGGCCTGCTTCATGGTCGTGGGCTTCTCCTCGCCGCCCAGCGTGTTGGTGGCCGTGCAGGAGCGGCTCAGGTGCAGCGAGTGGGGCGCATCCAGGGGGCAGAACTGATGGAAGAGCCGCTCGGGCGACTCATCCGCATAGGGAATGTTCTCGGAGTGCAGATGCAACGGCTGGCCGAGCGTGTGCCGGCGATTCTTTGGGAATTCCGGTGACCCATTCTCATCATTCGACTCTGAGCCGCTCCGCAGATTCCGCAGCTTGCTGTCCAGCGTATCCGTGATGGTGGTCAGGGACATCGAACCTACATAATTGGGATGCAAATGGATCGAAGGCAGCGGGTAAGAGAGAGAGAGCTTCATAGCGTGCCTGGAGCAGAAGAGACCTACCTGTGTCGCTCAGCCGGCTGCTCGAGTCATCGTCGGTGAGGAGTATGGATATGTCCACGCTGCTCCGCTGCTGCTGCTGCTGATGCTGCTGCTCTTTGCCATGTCCCAGTCCCAGGCCCAGACCCAGGCCGATGCTCAGAGCCAGACTGCTGGCAGAGTCCACGCTCGTTCCGGAGTCCTTCTCGTCCAGGCTCGCTTTGCGCGTCTGCGAGCGAGAAACGCCGCCGAGGAACCCCACACCACCGCCCATGGTGCTGCGCTTCTTGGTGCTAATCAAGGAGGCCGCGGACGATGCCTTGGACGCTGCTGCCGCCTTTATGGTGGAGGCTGTTGTCGAGGAGCTCGAGGCGCTGCCAGAGCTAAACTTTGTGCTGTGGCTCTGGCTCTGGCTCTGACTGGTGCTGGAGGAGGAGGATGCGGTATTGGTGGTCGTCTTGCTGCTGCTATGCAGCGTGGAGCTGCTGCTGGTGCTGCTGGCCGAGACCTTGGTGTAGTCCAGCGACTGAAAGTGTACGGAAGGAGGGGGAGGAGCGGGCAGGATTAAAGCAAAGTCACAAATACTCTGCACAGCCTTGCGCTGCTGTCGTCTTTGTTGTATGGTTTTGTGATTGGTTGTGGTGGTGGTGGTGATGGTGGTGGTGTTGGTGCAAGTGGAGTTGGTGGAGTGGCTTGTGGTGGTGGTGGTGTTGGTGCTGCTTGGTCTACCGCTGCTTACCAGTACACTCTCCCCCGAATATGTGTCCGAGTTGACGGCACTCCGCTTGCCATGGGTGCGTCGACGCAGCTGTGGAATGAACCGGGAGGTGCGCGTCTCACGCTCAGTGATCCTCTCGATTTTCGATAGATTATGCAGCAGCATGCTCGTCTGATCCTCCTGCGTCTGATGCTGCGGCTGAGCGGCACTGGCCATGGCCGTGCCACCACTAACATCGGCCAAATCCGGCAGATTGCCGCCCTCAAAGTAGTATTCATACTGTAAGCAAAATAGATAATGGGAATTAAGAGCTGCTTGATACAATTGTCATCGTGTAAATGCTTTACCTGTGTAACGAGCAGCTCAACGATGCGGCACTGATGCTTCATATCCTTGACGGCCGTCTCGAGTGTATCATTGGGTGTCCGTATGATGGAGGGGCCGAATATAATGGCCAGATTCTTGGGCTCCATGCGGTTCACCTCACAATTGTCGCTGACGCGGCACAGATGGCGTATCAAATGCTTCATCGTCTCGTACGGATGCCGTGGCAGCGACTCGACAATCTCACGCAGCAGCACGATCCGCTCCAGGCCGACCTTCTTGTCGGCCTCAATGAAGTTGATGTAGTAGCTGGCCGGCATGAGGGCGTCGGGCAGGCTGCGTATGAAGAGCTTCAGCAGACTGCTCACCACATTCACGTCCTCCCATCGCACATCGATGGCACAGCTCTCGAACTGAAAGTCCTTGGTGTTCACCAGCTCCGAGAGCTCGGAAATGGCCGCCTTGTTGCCGGGTATCCGATAGATACCCACCACACTCAGCCCCTTCGTCTCCACAATGTTGGTGCACACCTCCACGAGATGTGGCACATACGGATTCAGCTTGGACATCGGACAGCTGCGCAGTGGCACCCCAATGGAGCCACACGTTTTGATGGCGCACGACGAGGGCGAGGCCAGATCTGTGTGATGGTGGACGCCACTGCCACTGCCACCGCCGCGACGGAAGAGCAAATCCTTCCAGTTCTTCGACTTGGGCGATCCCAAATCCTTGTCGGGCAAATGCTTGTGGGAGGACGATTTGCGGGCCTTCATTACCGGCGATATAGAGTCACTGGTGGCGGCCACAATTGCCGCGGCAGCAGGCAACGCTGCCACATGGTGATGCCCCTCCGCCATGCCGCCGCCGCCACCCGAATGTGAGCTCAGCGGCGAGCTATCAACGCCAGCTCCACCAGTCACATCGTCCAGATAGTGGCTGGCTGTGGCCACCGTCTTCTGTGGCTCTGCCAATTGTCTGCCCTGCTGCGGCTGCTCCTGGAGCAAAGGAAAGAGGGTACAGAAATTAGTTAAGAGCACAACCAGGGGGGCAGCTGTCGTCTCACATTATCATCATAGTTGAGGCTATCCTTCCACTGCAGCAGCCCAAAGAGTCGCTTCATCTCGTTGCTGTTCTTTGTCTTGAAAAGTATCTCCGTATAAGGGCCGCCACTAGTGCCAGTGCCAGTGCCGCTGCCACTGCTGCAGGATGCTGCCATTGGTTCATTGGCGCTGCTGCTGCCCGATGAGGTCAACTTGTCGTGCACATCGTCCAGATTGAGCTCATTCCCGAGACTCGCCAAATGGGCACCGCTCGGCGATGGCTTCGACTGCATGCGTATCAAGTACTTTTTCTTGTCCAGCGACTCGTCGAAGAACTTAAAGTTTCTAATATCAAGTTCTATCACCTGCAGCGACACACACACGAAAGAAGATTAACATAGATTCTCTTTTTGCTGCTATTCACTTGTGTATAGTAAAGCCTTACATTGTGCTCTGACTTGGCATGACGACCTGAGAAGATGCGCAGCAAATCGCCCTTGATCTCCAGCTTCACCTGACGCCACGAACGGTATTCGGACATGCGCTGAAAGAATGGAAATTCAAGTAAATAAATGTATATAAAGAATCAGTTCTCTGGAGTTTTTGACTTTGCTGTAACAACAGAATTATGTTGATTCTTTTTGTGGACTTTCTGTTGTCTGTTTCTCGTTAAATGCAGAGTGAGCGAGTAAAAATAACCGAAATTTTCGGATTCAACACACTAAAAATGCTTCGTTGAGTACGTTTTGGGCGTGCGTTTTGTTGGAATTATAAAGCGAATACCAAATCTCATCGAATCAATACGAATGCCTGTTTATGCAGGGCTCTACTATGGAACATATTCTGAGGGATTGTCAGGGGCATGCCACACGATGAGCATGAAAGAAATGAGAGAGCTCTAAGCTCGCTCGAATAATGAACTATAGCTCTCACTTCATTTGAACCAAAATCATTGATCTATCACCATTATAGTATGCATATAAAATGGCATTACAGCATTAGCCCTTACCTTGCCATTGATGCAGGAGGATTTAATTTCGATTTCCGTCTCAAAGGCCTCCAGCTCATTGGGCACATACTTGCCATTCAGCTCGGCATCAATGTGGATGCTTAAATGGACAACGATAGAAGAATATAAGCGATAAGTGAAAAGAAAATGTAGATAGGGAGGGAGGGACTTACCTGCTACGCATATCGCTGCTCATGGATGCCCTGCGACTGCTGCCATGGGCCGATAGACGCACATCCTCGAGGCCGTTCGGTGTCTCGATGAACTCATGGCCACCGCCCGTATTGCCACCGATGACATCGTAGGTGGGATCGGGATGTTCCTCGACCATCGATTTGGTCTTTTGTGGCTCGACAACGGCAGCCGTCACAATGGGTATTGCAACTGGAATTGGTACCGAAACTGATGGGGCGGCAACTGATGCGGCTGCTGTTACTCCTGCTGCGGATGCGGCTGTGGCTGCTGCTTCTCCGGTGGCTGCTGCATCAGGATTGAATTCGGTCTCGTTATTGGTGGCCCTCAAATAGGAGATCCGACGCATTGGCTTGCCCTCGTCAAATGAGCTCGAGGACAAGGGCTTATAGCGTCTTATCACACCGGCAGTCGAGCTGCCACCAGCAGAAGGAAGTGCTGCTGATGCTGCTGCTGCTGCAGTGATGAGATGCAGGATTAGCTGGTGACATTTTAATATGAAAAATGTTGTCAAAGACTTACCGCTGCTGCTGCTGCTGCTCTCGGAAATGTCCGCTAAGATGGCTCCTGCTTGCTGCTGTTGCTCTGTCATTCCGCTAAACTCTGCCACAGGGTAAGTAGGGGGAGGGGGGAGAAAACCATTTTTAATTAGCAATTCCAATGAATTGAGGTGACAGGACTCACTGCTAACCACCAGCGGTGTGGTGGCATCAATGGTGGCATTGGCCAGCGTGGCCTTGTGCAGTTCCATCCGGCTGCTTGTCTGTCCATCAACCGTATTGGTGCTCTGCTGCTGCTGCTGCTGATGCTGGTACTTGGCCAGCGGATGTTGCTGCAATGACTCGTATAGTACACTCTGCTTTTTCACGGTCGAAGCGGCTGCTGCTGCTGCTGCTGCAGCTGCACTTGTGGATGCCGATGCCGCCTCCAAGGCGCTGGTATTGATGGACAGCGGTTTAAAAGGATCAAAACCCATAGACATATGGGACACCAGTTTGCGCTCAAAGCTGTTGCAAAGTCAAAGACAAGTCCAGAATTAGTATTTATCATGCAAAAAGTACAGCTAATATATATATATATATAGAGCCCTTTTAAGCAGCTTTTATCTTTATAGGAACTGAAGAAAAAAATCTTCTCCACACCTAAACAGAAGCTTGTTCCAGAAACAACCGATGGGCGCTGCTGCAAGTATGTTTCCTTGGTTTTATTTGATTACTTACACTTTATTGGTCACTCCGGTCTCTTGGAGTGTCTCAAAGTAGTCCAAATCCTTTGAATACTTGGCATTATTATTGATCATCTGCACCTGTCGCTGCTGCTGCTGTTGCTGTTGTTGCTGCTGTGGGTGGTGCTGCAGCTGCTGCTGTTGCTGTTGCTGCTGATACTGGGGATGATGCTGCAGCTGGGTAATGTGATGATAATGTGTAGATGAGCTGGACGATGCCTGTATAGGCACCGTCGAGGAACGTTGCACTAGTTTTCCGCCTGCATAGTACATATCGAAGCTGCCGGCAACCTGCCCCTGCCCCTGCTGTTGCTGCTTCATGAGCACCTGATGGCGACCGCGTGGCGGTGGAGCAATTGGAGCACCTGCTGCAACTCCCGGTGGAGTATGCGAGGGAAAGAAATGCTGATGCTGCTGTTGTTGTTGCTGCTGTTGAGCCGGCGACGATTGTGCCTGATTCCCATTGGTGCCCGAGGTGGTGGTGATGGTGGAGGAGGATCCAGAACTAATGGTGGTGGGCACCGGCGACTTGAGAAACTCCTC
This sequence comes from Drosophila bifasciata, assembly GCA_009664405.1. Taxonomy (NCBI): domain Eukaryota; kingdom Metazoa; phylum Arthropoda; class Insecta; order Diptera; family Drosophilidae; genus Drosophila; species Drosophila bifasciata. Next base: position 36,963,965 of record CM019041.1, read on the forward strand.
CTTCTGCTTGATGGACTCCCTTAGCCGGATCATCAGGTCACTGTTCTCGCTGCTGCTGCTGGCAGCTCCACCATTGCCACCGTTGCCGCCATTGCCACTACCACCAGCAGAGCCTGAGGCGGCATGGCTCACATACAGGGCCTGACTTAGGGCGCTGCCGGACTTTGATTGGCGTGCAAGGGGCGTGGGACTGGAGGTGGAGGAGGCGGCCGTGATCGAGCCTGTTCCTGATAATACTGTTAGATTCGGCGGCTGATTGGCACTGAAATAAATCAGAAAACAAAAAAAGAATAAGTAAAGCTGTGGATTTAAGAGAGTTTAAGAGTAGTGGTGGTGGTTTTGTGTCTGTATCTGTGTCTATGTGTCTTTATCTGTGTGTGTGTGTGATTCTCAATCACCTCCGCATGGTATCGGGCAATCTATAGCTGCCACTTTGGCCAAAACAATGCAGCACAGCATTCAGCACATATCCAGCCACTAATAAAAACAAATAGGGTATCAAACCAACTAAATATCTATGCATTTATCTATGTATCTATCTATGTATCTATCTATGTATCTATCTATGTATCTATCTACCTATCTAAGTGGTGGCCTTGCCTGCATCGAAATTTGTTCTTTAATTTGAATCAGTTTCCAAAATTACTTTGAGTTTAGATATTTCAGATGAAAAATCTGCAAAATATGATTGGAATTCTCACAGATTGTACTTGAATTAAATTTGAGAAGATTGAAGGGAAATTAATAGATATTTGAGATGGAAGAAGTCTTCTCTAAGGTGATTCAAAGGGTAGTCAAAGGCAAGTCAAAGGCGAGGCAAAGGCAATCCAAAGGCGACTCAAAGTAATTTAATAGATATTCGACTTGAAAGAAGTCTTCTTCGGAGACTCATAGGAGACTCAAAGGCAACTCAAAGGGAAGTCAAAGGCAATTCAAAGGGAAGTCAAAGGCAAGTGTAAGGCAACTCAAAGGAAACTCTAAGGCAATTCAAAGGCAACTCAAAGGCAACTCAAAGGCAACTCAAAGGCGACTCATAGAAGACTCGAATGATACCCAAAAGTATTTGAGATGGAAGAAATCTTCTTCGAAGACTCAAAGGCAACTCTAAGGGAAGTCAAAGGCAACTCAAAGGCAACTCAAAGGAGACTCATAGAAGACTCAAATGATACCCAAAAGTATTTGAGATGGAAGAAGTCTTCTTCGGAGACTCAAAGGCAACTCTAAGGCAACTCTAAGGCAACTCAAAGCGAAGTCAAAGGCAACTCTAAGGCAACTCAAAGGCAAGTGAAAGGCGACTCTAAGGCAACTCAAAGGCAATTCAAAGGCGACTCGTGGGCAACTCAAAGGCGACTCATAGAAGACTCAAATAATTCCCAAAACTATTACGTATTTTCATCTATAATCTCTTTATAGTTCGTCAACTTTTAACAACAAAACACCAGACAGACACCTGGCACCTATAGTATCTATACAATCTTTCTAGAGAAGCCAAAGCCTTAGCCTTCATGGCAAATATTTGTGAACTGAATCAGCGATCAATGAGAGATCCAATTTGGCTGTTAACCAAATAGAGTTATCCCCGCCCCTGCGCGACACTGTCACTGGGAATGGAGCTACTGCTGTGGCACGTGCCATATTCACCAGGGAGGGGGTGGTGTTTCGGTATGCAGATGGCGGAGGGTAATGATAATGATGATGGCGTGCTGTCGTCATACGATGGACGCATGCGCAATACCCTACGATCGATCGATCGATCCAACGAACGATCGTGTACGCTGGTCACGCTCTCTTCTTTAAGCTGAGATTGCCAAATTTTTGAATTCCGTTTTCATTTACACACACTTTGAGGCCAGGCCAGGCCAACACCAGCCGCCGCCACCACTATGACACGCCCCCATAATTAATTCAGTAATTTTATTTATTTTTTTTTTGTTTTTGCACACTTTTTCGCTACGGACTTCTCCACTAATATATCTGAATGCAATTGTGGTATGCTGCACTTAAACTCAAATCGTAATATGCTGCATATTTTTTTTATTTTTTTAATATTTTAAAATATTATATTTTTTTATTTTTTTAATATTTTAAATTTTTTTTTATTTTTTTAATATTTTAAATATTTTTTTTATATATATTTTTTTAATTTTTTATATTTTATATTTTTATTTTTTTTTTTTAATTTTTAAATTTTATTTTTTATGTTTTGTTTGTTTTTTGTTTTTCGTTCAGCCACCTCGACGGCCACTGAGGCAACTGATTGAACGATGTGGCAAGTAGAACGTTTCAAGTGTTCATCCCCCCCAACCCCGCCCCGTTGCAGAAAGCAACAGATTTTTGTGTGTTTTGATGGGCAGTTGTGTTGTGAATGAAAACAGGCACCCGCCCCCGCCCCCCCGCTGCAATCGCGAAAACTTTTTAATTTCCCGACAAGCACCACAAAGTTCTGCGTCTGCTTTGAGCACTTTCAACACTTTTACTTGCTTTACTTCTGCTTTCGTGCGATAAATAAACTTTCACGCCCCCCCCCTCACGCGATTAAAAAGGCAAATTATAGAACAAGTTTTAGTTCGGGATAGAGCAACATATAGAGACAGAGAGCAACAGAGAGAGAGAGAGAGACAGACAATGGGGAGTGGAGTGTCACAGCCATGGTTCATGGTTCATGGTTCTCTTTATTAGTGTTTTATGATTAGATGGACAATGCAAATGTGCAACAATTTTCAGCCACTTGTCGCTTTTTTCAATGAGCATCAATTAAAACGGAGTATTTATTTTTAATAATAAATTTTAAAAAATTCCAATTCTTAATTCTCTAAGAGGAAGTTTATCGTTATACAAAAAAAAGCCTAATAGCCCAAAAGCCTAAAGAGCCTAATATGCCTCATATTTTATTAATTTTTTAATATTTTTTTTAATATTTTTTTTTAATGTATTTTTAAAATTCTCATTCCATAAATTTTTATTTTCATTAATTTTTAAAAAATTTTCTCATTCCAAAAATGTTTTTTTTTATAAAATAAATAAATTAATTAACAAATATTAATCGATTTTTAAATGCAACCACTCTTAGTGCATTATTGATGTGGAAAACCATACAGCCAGCAGCAATTAAACACGACAGAAACTTACTTCGATTCGACATACATAAATTTCGATTTTGCGATCAAGCGACAGAGCGACAACACTCGCAAAAGGTTAACGAGGATGCTTTTGTAAATTGTAAAGGTCCTTTCAATTTGGACGAGTGTTAGTGCAGCTTTTTCGTCGTTTTTGGTTAACGAATGTCATGGGGCCAAGTGCAAAGTTCTCCGGGGGTTTTTCAGAGAACATGTTTCTGTTTCGTTATCGGTCAGCCATGGCCATGACCATGACAGATGCGAGCGGCGGTGGAGGCGGTGGATGAAGCGTGGGCCGGGCCCAAGGCACAAGCAAAATCCGAAACCCTAACCCCCCCCAAGAGGAATATGGGGGATGGTGGATGCACATTCTGTATGCTCCGCATTCCACAGCCCACAGGAGGGTAGCGAGCGGGTGGCGGTTAACTGTAGGAGGGGGGAGGTACATGGGAGGACTTGCAGGTATTACACGCTTTTCATATTCCGGCTCGTGTCAAAGCTAATGACCATGACCATGACCAGGACTCACGGACTTGCATTGCACACTCCACCCACCCACTACCACTCCCATTCCCACTCCCACTCTCTCTATGACTTGTTCTCTCTCTCTCTCTTGTTCGCTGTCCACCCACACACACACACACAATGTATGTATGTATGTATGTACAGTGGTGTCTGGCTCTCAATGAACTGTGCAAAGAGCTAAACAAATTAGATTTTGCCATGGGGCAATAGAAGCAGCAGCAGCAAGCAAAATAATTCAATTTCATGTGACACAAGGATGCCGCAACAGAATGCCAGGAGGACACCACTGAAGGTATCACAGGGGAAAAATAAACAAAGAGATGGCGTGGGAGAGGGGTAGCGGGCTGCGGAACAAACGCAAATTGAGAGAGCATAGCAACATTTGCCTGCGGTTATGTACTGGAAAATGGCAAATTAGTTTAACTATTCCTTCCACTCCACTCCATCCGCTGCCCCCCACCACCGTCCCCCCTCCATGCCTTTCACCAGCTGCCCTCTAAACTTTCTAACTGTATGTTGCTCTAGCTTGCTCTCACCTGACGGTGGCAGCACATTGGAGATTGTGGAAATGAAAGTTCAAAGTTCTATTAATAGTCAACTTGCCGTCATATGCATGTGTATCGTGTGTGTGTGTGTGTGTGTGCGTGTGTGTGTGTGTATTTTCTAGAAAGGATAGTTAATTCAATTTCGCTGTTAAAAGCCTTCGAACCACTCAAAACTAAACTCAAAAGCCGATGAAGGAGCGAACGACAGACAGTCTACCCACCGATGACGGTCAAGGTCAAAAGGTAATGAATAGAATTATTGCTGCCTCTATCTATCTCTCTCTCTCTGTTGCTGCCCCCCCAATTTCTCCCATATTTGGATCATATTTCAAGTCGCAAAATAATAGAATATCGCCATCTCTGTCCGCACTGCATATATTTCCATAGCCTAGCTTTCAGCGCAGCGACAACGGCAGAGAGACGACAGTGACAGCAGCAGTGCAGCAGCAGAGCCAGTAACAGAATACCAGTAGGAAGCGACAGAGCCACGAACAGCAGCAGCAGCAGCAGCAGCAGCAGCGGTAGCGGCAGCGGAATGCAAGCAGCGTGGATCAGGGCAGAGCAACAGCAGCAGCAGCAGGCAGAATGCCAGAAGGAGAGAGGGGACCAGCCGGCAAAAGAGAGAGAGTGGGAGCAGCAACTGCCGACAGAAACTGCCAGAAAGTGACAAACAGAGAGAGAGAGAGAGAGAGTCAGGTGCAAAAGTGCAGAGGCAGCCAGCCGCCAACATTTAGTTCGCAGGAGCAGATGCCGGGCAGAATAACAGTAGACAGAAGCCGGCAGAGAGAATCAGTGTGTGCTACGGAAATATGAGAGTGGCAGAGAGTGACGCCAGCAGAGCTAGAGCAGCGCAGCAGCAGGCAGCGAGCGAAGCACTGCAGGAATAGGAGTCAGCAGCAGCAGCAGCTGCCAGTGCCGGTGACGGGGGGGGGATGATGTACAACAGCAGCAAATGCAAGCAGCGACAGCGACAGCAGGTACTCGGCTACTAACGGTAAATTCATTGGATCGGAGGAGCCCGAACATTTTGCCCGCCCCCCCCCTCCTGCAGCAAGTCAATGGCTGTGTGTGTGTATGGGCGTGCGTGCGTATCCCCCTATCCCGTATCCATATCCGTGTGTGTTAGAGCATGTGTGCACGCTTAAATTATAATCTATGCATAAGCTCCACTACACCCGCACAGGCGGGCCACTCAATTGACACGCGCACACCAAAGGGCACACAACTAGGACACACAGCGAGGCGGTAGATTACCAATTAAGTACGATAAAATTCGGTTCAGGGGGAAGGGGAAGGTTTCCTCAAAAGTAATAAGAGATTATTTATTTTTGGCATCTTGTGTAGGCGGAACTCTTGCAGCTTTCAGGCTAATCTTTGGCCTTGATATGACTGCAGAATGCAGCATCATGTCATGTTCGATGCTTTCTCGATTCAGTAGGAAAGTTGTGGTTTCAATTACTGACAAAAACACTCGAGCAATACTAGAGAGAGAAAGAGACTAGATTTCTTCATTCTGGGGAAACCATAAACTTCAAAAAATTTAGTGCATTAAAATCCCTATCGTTATACATGTTTAGAAATCTCCGAAAAATCAATTTCAAATCAAAAACTGATATCGAAAAATGCTGAAGGAATTTGCTAACAAACGGAGATCAAAAAGAAGAGAAAATATTTGCATAATATGCAGACAGTCGGGGAGTCAGGGAGTCAGTCAGTAGTCGGCTATAATAATAAACAAAACTCTTTCTCAAAATTTTATCACTCTCAAACGATTCCAAAAAAAATGTGCCCCACACACTGCCATCTAGAGACATTCCGTTTGAAGCTGAAATTTGAGACTATCGTACAAACAAATTGTTGGAATCAACACAATTTAATTTGTGGCCTGGTTGGCAAATTTCAATCTATGGAACCGAAACTTCATCTATGAAACTGAATTTAATCTTATTTATGGCTGATATGTGTTTTTTGGGGGGGGGTTTTCATGTAGCTATTTGACTGTCTACAACTGTGCATATCCGTGTATGATCCAAGCAAATGTATTGACACAAGTGTGACTCTCTTACATGTACAATTCAATTCAGTTCGATTTGATTCCGCCTAACGTCCGACCCCCCGCCACACATTCTCTGCCGTCATAAGCTCTCGGTCTCTCCCTTCTTCCGCTCTATTCCGCACTGTCTCCACACACACACACACACCTCTCCTATATCTTCTCTTGCCACAAACCTATTGTTGTTGTCTTATCGATGAAAGCGGAGGCAAGCGGCGCGAATGAGCTGTATCTGTATCTATAGAGGCCATACCACTCACACACACACACGGATTGGCAAGCCCCACACAAACACACACAGTCCCCCCCTCTCTTCTGTTGCGTTTTCTCTAGCACTCTCTCTTTCTATCTATTGCTCCCCATTCTTTCTGACTGTCTGTCTCTGAGTGTGTGTGTGCGGAATTTCGCGCTTTATTGTCCGATTGTTGTATCTCTCTCTCTCTCTGTCTCTCTCTGTATGTTGCACACTGAACATATCCATTGTTGGGCCTCTTGCGCTCATTGTTGTTGCTGTTGTTGCTATTGCTTTTGTCATCGGTTATTGTCTGATTTGCGTTTTGCCAACGATTGCGGGACTCTCTTGCGACTCACTCTTTGCAATTAACAAGTCATAAATAAAAAATTGTTGACACATTTGATAAGCAACAAAAGGGCCCCCAAAAGGTAGGGGTGGGGTGGGGTGGGGGAGGAACCTGTCAACAGCATACACACACACATACACACATATGCATATGACATGCATACACCCACATACTGTACGTACCCCTTCCGCCACTGCCAACAATCGACTAGTTGGTGTGAATGATTTTGATATCGATTTCGCTGCCGCTGCTATTGAAACTGCGACGCCTGCGTCAGCAGCAGCAGCACCAGCACCAGCCAATTCCTCAATTGCCCCATTGTCCACCACTCTGTTCCGCTCCCCTTTGAATGCAGCTAACGGTTTGGTATTGGGGTGGGTTATCGCAAGGCTTTTCAAGGCTTTCATTTCAAGGCTATCACAAAATTTTTACATTTTTCTAAAACAATTTCAAAAAAATCTCCAAAGAGATATAAAACAAATGTACTTTACAGAGAGAGAGAGAGAGAGAGAGAAAGATGAAGGATCAGCTGATCATTGAAAGCTTAGCATTTGCTCACATAACGGTATATCATTCGACCATGATCACTGGATGTAAAGAGGGTATCTACATATGTGTGTGTGCATGATCACTTGATCACTCTTGCTGCCGCCATAAACAAACGATCAGCTGTGTGGAAAAGAGAGACTGAGGAGGCAGTGGATCCCGCCCTAAAGTATCGATCGGCAAACAGCTGAGTGCGAACGAGAGAGTAGAATAACAATTAATCAGCTGAACAGCTGCTTAGTACGATGATCACTTAATTTGTGCCTTGATCTGCTTCTGATCACTCTCCTTGACGCAATCAAAAACTGAGAGAGAGAGAGAGAGAATAACGTGTATGAACCCACTGTTGAATGAGATGATCGTTTTGGAACTGATTTTAACCATTTCATTCTAACCTTTTCTTCAAGGACGAGCTCTTATTTTCATCCGACATTGCAGAATACTTTTGTATATATTATGTATTTCCGTAGGACACTTCGGCTGTGGAATTCTACTGACTGTCTGAATGAACGGACGGATGGATTTGGACGTTTCTTTTAGAGTGTTTTGTTCTTTTTTGAACACAAAACTTCAAATTAGGATTTAATGATGTTTGAGTATAGTTGTTTGGATATTTAATTAGTTTGAAATGATCTGGAATACAGAAACAGAAAGAGTAGTAATGACTGAAGATCATATACTTTATCGATCTGTTAAAGATCGCTTTGCCTTAAAGAACAAACAAAAAATGTGTACACAAAATTTCGAAACACTCTATTAATTATATGTTTGTTTGATTCACTAGACAAGCGATAAACAGTGGATAAAGTTTTTGTATTTCAATGGTCTGCTGTTAGAAATTCCAAGCGAGGTGTCATATGGAAGAACACTTGAACTTTTGATCTAATATCTTTTTGTAATGTCTACTACTGTACTGTAGCTTCCCTTTGTTGGGAGCGGAAACACTCTGATCACACTTTGGTTTTTATTATTATTATTTTTATCACTTGAACAAACAAAAAGAAACCACTACGATATTTGATGGGGCTTGGGGCATAAATAAATCAAAACCTAAGAAAAATCAAATGCATAAAAAAATGGAAAATGAATGCAAAAATAAACTCACAAAAGATCCCCCCCTCCAATAAAAATTAGTAGATAAATTAATTGTCAAACATAAAAGCCAAAATAATAAGAATTTATGGAAATGTAAGAAATATATTTTGCTTGCCGCGGGAATCACAAAATATGAAATCTGCGCGCTCTGCTTGCTGTCGACGACTAAACTAAAGTACAGCGCAGAGTCCATGCAGCTTAACTAAAATCAAAATACAAAAAAAAATACAAAAATAAGAAGAAATACAACAACAGCAAAAAAATGAAAAAACAGAAATTGGCTTTGTGTGTGCATGTATGAAATTCATATTAAGCGACAGAAGCAGAGGCAGAGGCAGAGCAGGCCAACGCCGCGACTGAGAACCGAGGCAGAAGCAGCAGCAGCAGCAGCAGTAGCAGCAGCGGATAAACGAACCCGAGCAGAGGAGACACTGTCACTGCCAATGGGAGAAAACAGGCAGAGGCAGAGGCGGTGGCGGAGGTGTAAGCAGAGACAGCAGCGACATAGCCGAACAGACCAGAGCAGAGTGGCGTGGCGTGGCGTGGCAGAGGCTCAGAGCTCAGGGCAATTGAAAGAGACCCATTGAGTGGGCAGCGCACACAACGAGCGAGCGTACGTATGCGACCGACCCACCGGCTAGAGATGGGCTCTCGGTTCGGGTTTTATCATCATCGTCGGCGAAACCCGAACCGATGACACGACCAACCCGAAGGCATAACGCACGACGCCCACCCCAGTCCAGCCCAGCCCATCCCCATCCCCAACCCCAACCCATCACCGACTTCTATATACTCGTCGTAGCTCCTGCATTTCCCATTCCACTCTCATCCACTCACAGGTAAATTTGATCTACTTAATGCCACTCGAATGCTATTCAACAGATGAGAAGGATGAAACACAACACAACACACCGCAAACATTTTCGCAATTAATCAATCATAATTATAAGTACGTGTATGCATACCAAACATTTGTACTATATATGGTTGAGTTACTGCAGTTTTGAGTGTTTTCCTTTATGTGCAGAACCAAAACAAGTATTAAACTGATCGTCCTTATAAGATCCATACAAAGAAAGATACTCGTTGGTTGAGTCTCGTTGTACGTACTCGTTGAGAGATTGATCTATATGCTCATTGATAGTTACTCGTTCTTGGATAGATAAATATGCTCGTTGAAGGATTTACTCGTTTATAGAGATACTACTCGTTGATATTTATAGTACTCGTTAATATATGAACTCGTCGATACAGATATAGTAAGATAGATTGATTGATAGATTGTACCATATTCCAGATCCTCAAGCAATACGAGAGATTCACTCATCTTGAAATCGCCTTAAGATGGCTGTTTATAGAGATACTCGCTGATATTTGTAGTACTCGTTAATATATGAACTCGTCGATACAGATATAGTTAGATAGATTGATTGATAGATTATCCCAGATTCCAGATCCTCAACCAATACGAGAGATTCACTCATCTTGAAATCGCCTTAAGATGGCTGTTTATAGAGATACTCGTTGATATTTGTAGCACTCGTTAATATAAGAACTCGTCGATACAGATATAGTTTGATAGATTGATTGATAGATTATCCCAGATTCCAGATCCTCAACCAATACGAGAGATTCACTCATCTTGAAATCGCCTTAAGATGGCTGGCTTTAAGTCTTCAAGATCTGACAGTTGACAGTTTAAGATCGAACGAGTAGACTTCCCCCCCCCAAAGCTCGTGTTCTACCATTACTGCCCCCCATCTCTAGGCCACCGACTGATGCTCACACTTCCTTTTCCACTCTTCTTTCTCCTTTGGATTTCTTTCTTTCTGCTTTATTTTTTTTTTTTTTTTTTTTTTTCTTGTATATTTTATAACCAATAAAAAGATAAATAAATATTAAGAGTGGATGAAAGAGGAGTGAGAGAGTGTGACAACTGCCCACTGAGTGGATTTTTGCACAACAGAATGGGATGGGGGGACGAGCAGAGGCGGCGATATGCATACAGCTCGCACTCGGGAATCACTATCAGTGTCCAGCGACACTGAATGGCCAAATACTCGGGCATCGCATCGAATCGCATCGCAAATACTCCTCTCTCTCCCCTATTAACCTTGTTTATTTACTTGCCCCGAGCCCTCGTTGTTGGGATAGACACAGAGACAGAGACAGAGCGAGAGTGAGAGCGACAGAGAGAGTGAGAGTGAGTGGAATGTAGTGGAGTGGCAAGGTGTGGCTAGGGGTTGGATTGAGCCAACAATTGAGCCACCCAAAACACGGTCCGTGTGGTCGTTGGGGGGCGTATACGTAATGGTCAATGCAAAAACAAGTATTTAAATTTGTCATAATGCACAGTGGGGATGGATGCAAAAAGGGTTCTTCCCATTTCCATGTAACCAGAGAGAAACTCTGGTCCGAAATGCAGTCTTAATTGCATTTCCTAGAAATCACTAATAATCCTTAATTACACACTCGACGCACACACACACACACACACGCACACACGCACACTGACCAAGGATTATTCGAGAGTTTTTCCCGAGAATTTTGTCACCACAACTAATGGAATTTCTATAGAACTCGGCAAAAAGCCATGGCCATAGGGTGTCTGCTCTGGTCTGTTCTGTTCTGCATTTCCGTTGAAAATCTCGCAACGTTATTTATACAAAATTTACAAAGCCTCACGCCTCTCACGCCCCACAGCCGCTGATGAGATATTCTATGGAAATTGCATTGAATACAAATAATAATAAAAACTAATTACCATGAAAATAAAATTTTGTGAAATTTAATTGGATTATTGCAAAATGGAATTATCTGAAAATCGAAATATCACTTAAAGAGCCAGAGTGCAGCAGCAACGCCAGAATTTAAGAAGCTTTACAGGCAGACACCTGGCAGAACTCAATAAGGTAGGATTAAGCAGATACAGCATCATAGATACAGTTACATATCAGATTATCTACGAGTATTATTGGGCAGAAAGTAGAATGCATAAATACTCTTTAAATACACTTGACGTACGAGTTTGTTGCACATGTGCTTGTGCAATCACCACATCCTCGAGTACCGAGTACCGAGTGGAGTATCATCATCCACTGTGCCCGCAGCACATGCATATGCCACATGCCACACACGCACGCAATAGAACAATTTTTTGCCTCTATCTTCTATTGCCTTTATTTGAGGTCGAGGGGGTGTCGACATTTTCGCCACCCATCAATCAATCAACCAATCAATCGAGTAGTTTACAAAACGAAACCGAATGCACGCGGCCAGGATAATGCGTTATAATATGCGGTACAGTTGTGTAAGTAAACTCATAGCACACGAATGAATGTACTACATATACCATATAGTATTCCATATATATTGAAGGTCAACTTCTGTTTGGGACAGGGACAGGGACAAGGACAAGGCAGTTCAACAGTACCAGCGACAGTACACCAGCGATAGCTATAGCGTCAGTGACAACAACGCCAACGCAAGACCCCAAAAACAGCAACAAGCAACAACAACAACAACAGCAACAGAGGCAACAACAACAGCAGCAAAACGTTGACGGTATGGCGGCATATGAAATGTGTGGATCCACGCATAAGAAAAACGTGTTGCCATTATACAATTATCTAGATATTACTTACTTACATATGCGCATATGATATACAAGTGCGAGTACAGTAGTAGTATACATATGTATGTAGATTATACAGTACATACATCTGGATTTATACCCATGTTAATAAATACTTACTTACTTATACACGTGTGTGTAAGTATGTATATACTTGGGGGTGCCTGAAGTACTCGTTAGTAGTCAATAATTTACATACATAAGCCACACTCCACCCCACCCCGCAGCACCCAATCAAGCCAAGAGGCACGAGGTCTACTCAAAAACTCAATCTGAACTCGTACTCGTGTGTCTCAATTTCCATTTTAATCTTTAGGAAAAACATTTGAAAACAACACAACACACACAGGTTTGGTACTATGGAAATACCTTCTTCCATAATGAGTAGATATTAGTTCACTTATTAAGATATTTCAACTAAATATATCTTTAGATGGGTTTATCTTTCATCTAGGGTATTTAGTTTAGGGTCTTGTTTTACTCATCTAGATCTTTGAAATAGAAGAAACTCCAACTGTTTTGGCTACAAATTGGAATCTGCGTTCCTTAACAGCAAGCCTTGTCATGCACAAGACATATTTTTGGGTTTTCTTGGGCGCTCTTCTTGTTTGTTTCTGCCTGCGTGCCCGCACTGCTTTACATTCTAGACGTGCGGCAGTGCACCTCGGCATATTGCAAGTAAAAACGCAATGATCTTTGGCAGCGTTAAGCATCTCACTTGTATATACCAATATACCCTTGGGTTGGCAATTGGAACATAGGGTATTGGCATCTCTCTCTCTTGCGCTCTCCCTCTCAAACCCCTCTTTAAATACGAATGGCGGAGTGTGTTGTGGTGTCTTGCTGTCTGGTTGCGTCGCAGCACACATCTCGATGAATGCATTCCTGAGCGTGGGCGTGGTTCTCCGTGATATATTTTCCATCTCCTTTTCACTCACCTCAGTACAACCCCCACCCCCAACCATCAAAATAAAGCACAGAACGCCCCCTCCAGTCACTCCCTCCCCTTACACTTGATAGCCAAATGAATTGACATATGTATGCGTTCCTTTGCTCTGCCACTGCCACTGCCACTGTTGCTGCCACTGTTGCTGCTGCTTCGGCTTCTGCTTCTGCTACTGCCTGCAGTCACTGCCTCTGTCAGCGCTTCCGCTTCTCAATTTTTTTTCTGCCCGTCCGTCTCTGCCCGTCTGCCGTCTCTTCTTCGGTGTTCTGCTCTGTTCTGTTCTGTTCTGTTCGGTGGCAGTGTTTATTCTGCCTTCCTGAACTGATTATTATTATTCTGCTTGCACGGAGATTCGATTCTTATCATTAGCATAAAAACCAGCTGGCTCTTCTACTTGTATGTAGCATAAAAACGGGCAGCCAGAGTCTCATCTTGCATTGCAGCTCAGTCTTCTCCAAAGAGCATGTGTTTACTTAACGACATTTTGTGGTTTTGTGCACATATGCCACTGCCAAAAAAAAAAACAGCATCATCAACAGGTGAGTCTTTATATTGTTGTCACCCCCGTTGCCTGCACCTCTAGATAGCAACTAGTCCCTAAGCATGTATGATTCCATCCTCCCTCTTACTGCGCTTTTCTTTCTCTGCCAGATCCCACAGGTTCTTTCCTTCTGCTGCCCTGATTTTCCCCCCACCCCCAATCTACTGTTCTGTTTTTTCTTTCTGCTTCTCTGCCCTGATGATGATCGCTCGCTCCACACATAATTCAATTGAATTTGTTGTAATTATTTAACAATGGAGGGGGGCACCAAAGCGCGCGCAGTGTGTCGCGCGCTACAGCAAGTCAAAAAAAAGAGAGAAAAAAAAAGAAAAGCAAAAAAAAAATGCTATTCCCATTGTGTATTGTTGTTCGGGCAAAGTGTAGTTGTAGTTGTTGCCCGTGTGGTTTTGGCAGGGTGGTTGGGGTGTCGATGTCACTCTCGGGCTATCCATTTACACTCTCCGATATCTGTATAAGGTATTGCAGGGATTTTCCCTCTCTCTCTGTCTCTCTGTCTGTCCCTCTACCTCTTTCTTGATTAGTCAATGAGTTGTGCTATTGCTTTTGTTGCTGCAATTTACTGTTTAATAATTGATTTATTTTTTATTCATTGCAACAACGCCACGCCACGCCACGTATACGCAATGTGCGACGATGTCGACAGACAGGGCCCTGAGCCATGAGATTGTTACCAGGCGTGTGTGCACACAGGGCCGTAAGGGGGGCGGTGATGGTTCGATATTGCGTTTTGCATATTAAAATAATTCTCAATAATTCATATGCGAAAATGGCCAAGGCCCAAGGCGGCCCACAGCAACGTCGTCCAGTCAGTCTCAGTCTTTAATGGAACTAAAAAATAATCAAGCCTGGGGGGTAGGGGGAAAACGTTTTTGCGTACAGTGAAAACTCCCAAGGGAGTGAATGGGGGAAGACCATTTTCCCATGCACATCAGAACGTTCTCTGATGCTTAGATTATCTTACTCGTAATGTGACAATTCTCTATCAGAGATCTTTGAAAGATTTACGAATATTATTTAAGTATTTTTCGTGAATTATTTTCGTGGGGTATCCATTCTACACGTTTCGATGTTCTGGGAGAAAGTAGGATCTAATTGCTAATCTATTACAGTTCTATGTTTTCTCTACTCTAAAACCTTGCCTCACGTAATGATAATTTGAAAATTGCACATTGAAAATGTGTGAAGAGAAAAAACGTGACAAATTGCACAGCAAAAAGACAAACAAAGATAAGGCATAAGCAAACAAACAAAGAAAGAAAGAGAGAAAGAGAGGAGAGGAAAGGAGAAGGTACATATAAAGGTTAGAGAGCCCAAAGTTTGAAGTGATAACAAGCACCATTAAGTGGCGCTACAAAGCGAGTTCCTCAAGTTCTCTGCCCAAAAAACGAAAAATCAACCGAGAGGCGCTGCTGCCTGACGCGGTTTTCAGTAGAACCTCCCTTGAATTGACTTGCCACTGGGGTAACGAGAAATATATCAGAAATTTCGCACTTTCTTTGTATCTTTATGCACAATCTTATGCTTTATGGCAAACGTAAAGGTTAGAGCCCAAAGGTTGAAGTGATACCGCTGCAGTTCCTCGTAAAATCAACCGAGTGGCGCTGCTGCCTGACGCGGTTTCCAGTAGCCCCTCCTTGCTTTGACTTGCCCCTGGTATAACGAGAAATGTATCAGAAATTTTGCACTTTCTTTGTACCTTTATGCTCCATCAATCGTCTGTTTATTCTTCAAGTAATTTCAATCAATTATTTTCTGTATGGCATTTCCTTTCCAAGAATTCTTTTCAGTGTTTCGTTCGTTTTTCTTGTTTTTCTTTAAAGACAGTAAATACTTGATTTTCAGACGTCACACTACATTTTTCCGACTACATATATATCGACTAAAATGCAAGTGAAAATACGCGTGGCATATAAATGTTCATTACATACAGAAACAATGGAAAAACAATGGGGCGGGTGGATTGTGGGGTAATATGTGGACGAGATATGAATGAAATGAGTTGAGATGACTAGCTCCCGTATAAAGAGAAATTCTGATGACGGAATGAAATCATCCAAAAAAGACACAGACAATCCCATCCCACCAGCCCTTGCATATTTTGTCGCATTTTCCACATTTTATATGGCATGAGTGGTATTTGTGGGGGTAGGGTAGGGTGAGTTGGGTGTTGCCTTAACCCTAATGCCACAGACACAAAAAAAAAACTGGACATTATGGCAGGGGGGTGTAGACTGGAGGATGGTTCTAGCAGCAGGGTTTTCGGGGGTTTTTTGGGACTGGGGTCTGCTGGTCTGATGCATTTTGCAGAGTCCTCCATTTGCAAATTGTCTTTAATTATTCGCATTGTTCATTTCATTCTATTCCATTCCATTTCATTTCATTCGTTGGTTTGTTGTTCATTATGCGGTTATGACATTATTAATGTCATTGAGTTCATCAGCAGCTCTTGATTTTCATTGCTCTTGCTGCCTTTCCCTTTCCCTCTCCCTCGATATTCGTATCTACCCAGAGAGATGGGGGAAAAACATTTCTCGTGTCTCATTGAGAGTTTTCCCCCACTTAATTATTTGCTTGTGTTTCTGATACGGTTTCAGCTGATTTGTTTTGGCCTCTCTTTTCATTTTCAGGTTCCACATATTATACTATTCCGCAGTCAATGGACTTGGACAGCCATAAATCACAACAGAGGAGTGTCGTGGGGCATACAGTGGCTGCTAAGGATTACACATTCATCAAGTTTGCTCACTCAATATTATTGAAATCTTAATAATAATTTTTTTGTATTTTAGACATTTTACAAGAGGAATTTTCTTGTCATTGCCATTACGAACGGCCTGTAGAAGTATTTGTATAGAAAAGTAACCCTATGAAACTGAAGAGTCTAGGGATTGGAACCCACCATGAATACGTGCCACAATGTGTGCCATAAACTTAGTTCCATTGCAGCGTGGCTGTTGCAAGTGACTCTCTTCAAATGTTGTTGCCAAGCCCCAAGAGTGTGCATACTGCCATACCACAAACATGACCCCAAACAGATAGTACTTCCCCCTTAAGACCGAACATGGTCGAACCCATATCACTTGTGGCGAATCGTATCATTCCTTTTTACGAGTACCTTTAATCGATTATATCTTACTGCTCTGCCTGTTCCTATATAGTACGTTCCCACTTAAATATATCCATTTTTATACCCATACTCAAAGAGTAAAAGGTTATATTGTATTTGTGATAAAAGTGTATGTGTGTAACATAGAGAAGAAAGCGTTTCCGAACCCATAAAGTATATATCAATCAATAGCCGAGTCGATATAGCCACCATGTCTGTCCGTTCATCTTGTCTTATCTTACTTAATGCCACCTTTTAAACTCTTGTAACCTGATTACAATTATTGCATTTCCTTTCTTGTTTCCAATTATTTAATTAAACAGAAATATGCAAAGCTTTGTTCAATGTGCATGCATTCTGGCCAACAATTATTCAATCATTTCTTTCAATTATTCGGAAATGTTAATTACAATTTGTAACCAAATATTTGTCAAGTCAAATCAAAGGCCAAAGGTAAATACATATGTATACTGGACACACAATAAAGTGTGGCACACACACACACACACATCCTCTTTTCCTCTGTAACCCCCCTGTGTGTGGGTTGCCCTCTTCACTTCGTTTAGTTGGAAATATACAAATTAAGCTCAAATATCAATAATGACTGCATATGCCTTTTGTCCATTGAGATTTCCATTTATTTTAACCCCCCTTTAAGTAATTATTTAATTATTCTTAGAAATTTGATAATCAAATAGTCCTTGACAAATATTTCATACTGACTACTACAAAGGGGAGTTTGTCTCTGTCTAAATCTCAGTCAGTCCCCAAGCTGAATAACAATTCAGATACAAAAAAAAAGGTCTTATATATATTTTGTAAACAACAGCAGCTCGAAAGGTATTTGGTGTGTGTGTCTCAACCTTAACTAAAGAACAATTCAGAATTAATTAAACAATTTTGCAGCAACAAGCCTAGACTGCTCTCAACAGCCTCCAAAGCCTCCACAGCGGCAGTCTGTCTCTGTCTCAATCTCAACTAAGCAACAATTAATATACAAAAAGAATTACTATTACTTACAATCAATTTAATCAATTTCGCAGCTATAAACAACAGCTCTGGTAACAGGTAAGGCAAATCAATACAAAAATACTTCCACAATTCCACTGACCAATTTCTTTTTTGTCTGTAGAACCCCAACCAACCCACTTGAAATATGATTGATTTTAAGAAACGTGCCCGCGAGATACGCGTCATTTGCAATGTGCTATACAACGAACCATTCGTCTGGGACATTATCAAGAGCTATGGTATCTTTGTGGCAGCCATACCCATTGCCAAGTCGTTTAATGGCTTAATGATAATGCCATAATTACTAGTTCTCCGTAATCGTTTATGGGTTAGGAGTTTCGATTTCAATCGCATAGAAAACATTCTTCACAGAAATTAATTAGTTAAGGAAAAATTCAGTAATATTTTATCGAAATTGATTTGATAACCAATTGATGGCGGCTCAATGGGTATCATAACTTGTTTTGGATTGGAAGCCTACTTGAAATTCTCTTTAATTCTTATCTAAATATCTGCAGGTAAGAATCAATTCGTAAACCAAAAATTTTGAATAATTTTCCCTTTTCTTTTTTGCAGTTTAAATCCTTTGTGTACTGTGAATGTTTTGGATGTTTTAAAAAACCACATTAAATCAATTAAATCTATTCGTTAATCAATATTAATTGTTTAATTAACTATTAATTAATTTGTGATGTTTTTTTTTTGTATTCTAATCACAAAAATTAATCGAAAATCAGCTATGATCGATCTTTTCTGTTTTTTTGTTTCATTAAGCCACCCGAGGGGAAAAGTTTATTGACTTACCGCATGAAGGCGCCACTACTGCCGCCGCCAGTGGAGAGCAGCTGATGCTGTTGATGATGATGATGCTGATGATGATGCTGCTGCTGATAGAGATGCTGATGCTGTTGCGGATGCTGACGCAGGCCAAGGGCCATATCTCCGAAATCAATGCTACTGCTGCCGCCACTGAGAGCCGGATGACGATGATGATGATGCTGCTGCTGCTGCTGTTGATGATGATGATGATGACTCATGGAGGAGACAACTCCTCCGCTTGTGGTGCTGGTAATGCTGCCAGATCGACTACCGCCATGCAGCGACGGTGCATGTCCATGTGAAGGATGTGATTGTACAGCATGCGGATACGTATGCGTACGCTGATGTTGATGCGGCGAGGATGCCGGCGATGATGTGGCAGCCACAGCGGGATATGAGATCAACTGTTGCTGCTGCTGTTGTTGTTGTAGTTGTTGTTGCTGCTGTGGAAATGTGGATTTGTGGATTGTGGAGGCGTTGGTGGAGGAGGAGGAGGCATTGGTCGTTCCATTGGCCATCAGCGTATGCCCGTTATTTCCATGCCCATGCGATGGCGAGTGCGTTGACATTGTCAACCGATTCGATTCCGGCGTATGGGCAATGCTCGTATAGTGCTACACAGCGAGAGAGCGAAAGAGAGAGAGCGAGAGAGAGTCAATGAGATAAGGTTTTTGTAATAGATTAGATATATATAATATATGTATAGTAGTATATTACATCTTATTTTCACTTACCATTTGTAGCACATCGCATTCCTTGGGTACTACGTGCAGCGTGAGCACCGCCGGCGTTTGCTTGATCATCGAAACGATGGTGCTGTAGGCAATGCCAGCTATCGGCTGATTGTTGACCATCAGCACACGGTCGCCCGTCTGGAGGTTCGCATAGTGGGCCGGTCCGTTCGCCTGTACCTCTTTGATGAAAATGGTCTCCATCGCTTTCACCTGGTATGGCGGCAGCGATGTCGGTGATGTTGGTGGCTCCATTCCAATGCTGTTGCTGTTGTTGCTGTTGCTATTGCTGCTGCTGCTGCCGCTGCCGGTGTGGCTGTGTCTGTTGCTGTTACTGTTGCTGTTGCTGCCACCACCACCACCTCCAGTGGATGCTTCCTACACACAACAACCAAAACGAAAAACAGAAAGAAAACAACAACAGTTTAAGGCACATAAATCGTGAATAAAAAGCAACAATAACAACAACAACTACAAAAAGCATTCACCCAGGAGAGCGTATAGCGCAGAGAGAGAGAGAGAGAGAAAGAGAGAGCCAAGCCGAACCGAAGCGAGCCGAGCCGAGCCCCAACGTTTTGGATTAAACGAATGATCAAGAGAGCGAACTGGTGCTGGCGCTGCAAGCACGATAAGCTTTCCACCCAACACTCTTTCATCGATGAAAAATCCGATGGATATGGCAAAGTGAAGCTTCGATTCAATCGATAGAGAGACTCTCATAATTTCTATTATTATTTTGGTTCTTTAAATAAGCGTCGGTGGAAAAGTGTTCGTGTTAGAGCAGCTAAAAGAGAGTATCCGCGAACGAGAGAGCTTTTTAGAGAGATTTTTAATATTACAACAAAAAGCAAAAAAAACAAAAACCCAAAATGAGCAAAACGCAAATTAGTGAACAAAAAAAAATTCGAATTAAAAAATGAAATACGAATATGGATTCGTACATGGATTCAATATCAAACGAAGTATGGAATACCCTTTCCCATTATATGGCAAACAAATCAAAATTAATACCTTTCAAAAATCATTTAAAATTTTCAAATTAAAAACTAACTAAATACTTATATTAACAAAAGAAAACAACAATATTGAGTATTAATATTCATCCACACAAAAAAGTATTTTCGCACTATGGCAAACCTCTTGATAAATCACAAATGCTCAATGGCTGTAAGATACCGCCGCTCGCAAATGAAAAGCAAAAAGAAAGCAGCAAAAAAAAAACAACAAAAAATAGTCGCAATTTGAATAAGTCGCGCGTGCGCTGCTGCTGCTGCCTGCCGTTCACGTAACGCGACAGAGCGCGTCGTCGTCGTCGTTGTCGTCAGAGCCGGCAGAAGACTTTGTGTTCGTTCCCCCATTGAAAGTTTACTCCCTGTAAGCCTGTTTACTCTCCCTCTCTCTTTCGCCCTCTCTCCTTCGGTGTCTCTGTTTTGCTGTCACACGACATTTGCATGCGAGAAAGCAACAACAACAACAACAACAAAAGAAAAAGCAAAAGTGGACGACGGGCAGCGGCAATCGGATGACTAATTGCACCTCTCTGCTTGACCGGCGCGCCAGCGCAGTCAGCGCTCGCTCTCTTTCACTTACTCTCTTTATATATGTATTACACTCTCTCTCTCTCTCTCTGTCATGTTTGCTTTCGCAAGGTAAAGGGTCTCCCTGCGTTTCCCCCCGCGTTTCTCACCTGTGACCAGCTGGTGACGCCGGCTGACGCTGCCGCGGCTGCGTTGGCATCATCTTCCGGTGGATAGGCAATAAAGTGACGCAGCGTAAAGCCGAAGCCCTGATTCGGACGCCTTCGTATGACAATCAGCTTCGGCTGTATGGATGAGGCGGCAATTGCGGCATTATTAGCCGCTGCTGCGGCCGCGGCCGCTGCTGCTGCTGCTGCAGTCGATGGTTGGGCCACGGCCGACGCAGCCTGCGCTGCAGCCTGTGCCGCTGCAGCTGCGTTCGAGTTTTGTAACATATTGCTTCTGCTGCTGCGTTTGCGTTTGGGTGTTTTTTTTTTGTATTTTGATTGGATTACTCTCTCCCTCTGTTACTCTCCCGCCTGCCTGGTCGGTGTGCCGTCGCTCGCTCGCTCTCTTTCGCTGCTGGCCTCTCTGCTGCTTGCTGTCGTTTCTGCGGTTTTGGTGATTTTTCTCTGTTTTAGTTTTCTGCTTTATTTTTGTGTTGTTGCTTTTGCTCTGGCAGTTGCTTTTGATTTGTTGTGGTTGTGCGCTTTTGATTAGGTGCTGCTGCTGCTGCTGCTCCTCAACCTGTTGTTGTCCTCATTTGTGGGGTGGGGTGGGATGGTGGGGTGGTGGCGATTGGAAGAAAGATATTGGCCCGTGGCCCTGGCCCTGGCCCACCGCTGCTACTGGCTTCCTTCCTTCCTTCCTCTTTGGCTTTTAGCGTCTGAGATGCGTTGCAAATAAACGACGGTTTGGCGCCACGAGGCCCATCGTAGCGCTGAATATTATTATCATATTTACTTTTCCTGGAATAATTTGTTGTTGCATTGCTTATCCCATGAGGATCCTCCCCGCAAGGTTTAGTAGTAGGATCTGAAAACAGTAAATGTTGATATTTTGTGTTATAAAAAAATTACAATAATTATGGAAAGATCTTAGATCAAAGTTCATGAAAGAACACAAAAGAAATTTGCTAAAGCAAACCCATAATAATGCTGTTAGAAAATCCCACTCTAAAAAACCCCAAAATGTCATGTGTAAGTATTACCCAAAAAAAAACGAGTGAAAGATCAGTAAACCCTGGAAACAAACAAATATTTTTTAAGGTTTTTTGGGGGGCGGTTTCTGTGGCTGTGTCTGTGTCATGCGATTGTGTCTGGGCGAGGAGGAGACTTGTGCGACGAGGCGTGCCGCTGCCTGGCTGCTACACTTTTCCTCCCCTTTCCTACCCACCTCCCATCAGGGAGCTCTCCACCGATTTGACGGTCAATGTCCAGCAGACACACGGATCATACGCAAGTTATGAGGCTGAGGCTGTATTTTTTTTTTATGTAATTAAAGCTGTAAAAGGTTTTTGTTTTGTTTTGTTTTTTTTTCGTGCTTTTGTTTTGTTTGCCCCAGCCACATAAAAAGCGGTTAAAAAGCACTCAACTAACTGTAATCGGACATATGGGATGATCATAATGATCCATGATATAATGACGATATATGTATGTACGGTGGCGGTCAGGCCACAAGAGTTTGTTGCCGCCAAAAACGAGTAAAACTTTCAAGCCAAAAGAAATGAAAATGAAAAAGTAATAGAAATAAAAAAAAATACACCAACTTTTTATGTGTTTTTTTGTGGCTTAAAAAAGGCTTAAAGGCCAAAACAAACAGATGAGGCAAGAAAGGGTTAATACCCCCTGCCAGTTTAGCGGGGCGGGTCTAGGTGTACGCCCCAATGTCATTGACAGTAAGACAGTAAGGGGGGGTGTGGAAGATCATCAACATGAAGATGGAAAGCCAATAGGGGAAACCCCTGGAAAAGTGCAATAATGTTTAATAAACTTTATTTGACTTTAACTAAATAAATCTGAAATATTTGCATTCATATTAAAGAGCATTCTGATATGTAGGAGTACTTATACTTATTCCCCATTATTCTCATTCTATTTACAACGATCTATCATGATTTTTGTTACTAGAGTTTTTTCAACCACATAATTATGCAGCAGAATTCTTTTCTCATAGTTCAAATGCTGCCACCACCCCCCCCTGGTGTGGCTATTTTTGTGCTTGCTGCCTTGCTGCTGGTTCGGTCTGTGACCCCATGGAACCCCTGGGAGTTCCATTTAATTGGCCATGCGATAAGGTCAAAGGCCCTGCCCCAGTGAAGGGGTCAAGCGTCCTTGACTTGCTAAAGGATTTACAACACACACACAAACATACATACATCTCTCTCTCTCGCTGTCTCTCTCTCTCTATGATTTGTGCTGTTGATTTCCTGCTAATTTCAAGATTATTTTTAATATATTTCTTCATTTATTTTTTCAGTTTTTTTGTTCAGCTTTATCTCGTAATTAAACAACGAGAAACCGCACACGACCGACAGACTGACAAACAGACAATAATAATTTGAGAGCTAAAACATATGTAATTACGAGCAGTCGAGCGATTGTTCGGATACAAATACAGATAGAGAGAGAGAGAGAGATACAGAGATACACTCTATAATTGCCCCACCATTCCCCATTTTTACTGGTAATTGCAATTGTCAAAGTGGTTTTTGCGGCTCTCAAGTGTGTCACAAGTCATTCAAGGCAATAGATATACGATCGTACTTATAGACAGACAAAGAGAGAGAGAGAGAGGAAGAGGGAGAGGCAGACAGACAGAGACAGGCACAGAGATAATCTTCGCGTAAAATTGTAAAACAGAATGGCAAAATCATTAAAAAAAAAAACAGAAAAAATATATATAAGTTTTTGTGTCGGCTTCTGGCTTCTGTTTTTTTTGATGCTTGTCTAAAAACAACAACAATAAAATCATATAACGACCTATATATCAGAATTATCAGCAAATTGAAATGCGATAGACGTTTGAAGGTTGAACGAGTTATAAGAAAAAACTCTCCACTATAAACGACACTCCTCACCATACCACAGTGGTGGGGTAGGCTTCTTATCAACGTGTTCTATATGCCGCGTCATGCACACGACATGTATTTTGTTGCGGAAATTCGCTTGTGCGCATTCGCATTATGTGGGAGCTAAGGAAGTGGCTGCTTGGGTTGTCTTTAGAGACTGCGAAAATGCAGTTCAAACAAATTGGAAATGGAGTGGATTTATGTATGAGATGAATGGAAGGAATCCATACTCTAAATGATGCTAAATACAATTCTGTTGTGAAATATATCGAACTTGCAACTATAATTGCACTTAAAGTCAATCTTAAATTGTTAAATTTCTTAAGAAAAATAAAAGAAAAGGAGGTTCATGCAACAGGCAATACTACTTCTTCGAAAGGCATGGGAAATTGATTGTTCTTCCGCTTAAATATAGTATTATAATAATATGATATCACGACAAACAAAACAAACAGTGGAGTCAGTTGCCTAGGTTTTTATTTTTTATTGACGACTCTACTTAACAGCTTTTCTAGTGTTTTGTTGTTTGCTTTTGAGTTGTTGTTCCTTTTGCTTTTCTTTCGTTGATAACACAATTAAATTGATTGTTTTGCACTACTCGTCGTTTGAGGTGCAGTGGGAGAAAGGAGGAGGAAAACAGAGTCTAAACCGACTATAAGATACCTGTTAGATATCACAGTTAAAAACTTTTTCTACCTGAGAGCTTTCAAAGCACTTTCCGACCAAAAGAAGTACAGGGTACACACACAAACAATAATAAGCGAAACGAAACGAAAGAAGAAGCCCAAAAGCATAAAACGAAAACCGTATCGTCCGTAAAGGGGGGAGGGGTGGGGGAGCATGGAAGATTGAAGCACAGAGGGGCCAGTGCGAAGAGAGCGAATGAAGGTAGAGAACATGCGTGTAATGAGCAAACGAACGGTAAAAGTACAGAACGGTACAGCAGTAGAGAACGAGGAACGAGGAACAAGAAACAGGAACAGGCAGTGTGAGAGAGAAAGAGAGAGAGATCCGCAGAATTACATCAATCAAAGTTGTTTTTTCTTATTTTTTTTTGGGGGGCGTCACAAAAACAACAAACCCAAAACCGAAACGAAATTAAATGAGAATTAAAACAAAAAAAAAAACAAGAAGGGAGCAAGAAAAAAGAAACAGCGTTTTAATCGTGGTGGGGGTGGGGTGATGTTTGTGGGGCTAATGGAAATAAGTATAATCGGTGGATCAAGAGGCACGGATCAATCAGATTGGAGCTGCTGCCTCTCTCTCTCTCTCATTTAAGTGGCTCTCTCTCGTTTGCGTTGTCTTTTTTTTTTTTTATCAAAAGAGGGACACAAGCAGAAGGAGAGCCAGTGGTATTGGAAAGGCACCTGAGAGCAAAGCTCAAAATGCATCCACAAAGCATTGAAAATGTGCCGCCCAATGTTGGTACAGTGTGACCAAACCATTTCAAAAGTTACAAGGTGCAACCCTGCTTTTGATGTAATATGTGTGCATGCACTGTAAAAAAGATAAGTGAAAGTCGCAAAGATTTTAAAAAAGTTTGTTTAATTTAATTTTAAAATATTTCATTTAAAAATTAAATTTTTTTTTTTTATATTGTTTATTATTGTTGGTTGTTTAATATATTTATGTATGTACATATGTGCATATGTGTGGTATTTTTTATGAATAATATTAGTTGAATACTATTACTATTTTTTTATTGAAATTTTATCTATTTTTTTATTGAATTTTTTATGTACTTTTTATTAAATTTTTTATTGAATTTTTAATCTAATTTTTTATTTAATTTTTTCTTTTTTTAAATTTAACTTTTATATATTTTTTGTGTACTTTGGTTTGTTCTATATTGCGTTTCCATTCATGAAAGGAAAAAACTGAAAATGACAATTAACGTTCCAAGAAATTCCATTCGAATTCGATAAGATTAGAACAAAAGATCGTTTGTATCAGTTACGGGTGGGGTGGACTTTGTGTGGGGATTACTCAAGGGAAGAAGCTACTCCTGCTCTAATCAGAATCGTATATCAATCGAATGAAACGCCATCGTAAATATCGAAAAGATACGCGTAATACTACTACTTCAAGAACAGAAAATAAATAAGTTTTAAAATGATTTTCGTATGTTTTCTTCTGCCAGAGATTCCTAGGAATATCAATGAGGCTTATTGCCAGAACACTCTCACTCTGTTTCTCTTCTTTCAAACTGAAGTTGTTCATATCTATCGTATCGTATCTATCTACCGTATCTGCTGCCTCTTGTCATTTCATTTTCAATTTCATTTCAAGAGAGATAGGCCCATGCTGGTTCCATGGTTCCATGTTCAATATCTGGCTAGAAAAACAAACAAAAAAGAGAGACAGCGGAATAGAGGGGTAATAGGAGACAGACGACAACTCTTTTATATATGATACGATACGATACGATACGATCCGATATGATATGGGGGCTGGCTTTTGTTGTACTAGAATCAGTATCAGAATCGATAAAAAAAAGAGAGGCAAGCAAAAATCAAGAAAGACACACGCAATGGGGGGCCAACAATTGCAATTTGTACGTGCAATTACAGATATATATACATATATGTATATTTATGTATATAAATCAGTATATATGTACATATGCTATGCATATGCCTAGACTTGATTTTTATTCTTGATTTCTTTGTCTATCAAATTCGCAGAATTCAAGTCGATAAAAAGTAAATAAAATATACAAGTAGGAACATAAAGCTGACACAAGAAGAAACAAAAGTACAATGCAAACAGCGATATCAACGCGATAAATCATTCTCATACGGGAAGTCTATATACATATAAGGCATATGGTAGATAAAGGTATATCTGATTAATGTGGCAAGCGATCTAGAGTTGCGGATAAACAAAGGAAAGAAAGGATACCCACAGATAGAGAGAGACACACACACAGGGGTGAAAGGGTAATAAAAAAGTAAAGAAAAGGAAGGACAAACAAACAAGAAACTGCCAGGTAAAAAGAGAGAGAGAGAGAGAGAGACTGTCCCACCTTCTACGAGTATTGTACATTGCTGACCTAAGCCACACCCCATCGGATGCACCCATTCCGATGCCGAGAGGTTATCTAAAGAATTTTCCTCGCACCTTCAATATAACCCACACAAACCCCCCTGCCCCCAGCCCCCGATTCGTCGTCTGTCGATCTATCTGTCTGTCCATCAAATGTGATTGAATCCATCAAAACAATCGGAGAAATACGAGTGCACGCGAGTGCGCGCGAATGTGGAAAGAGAATACATATATAGTATTTGGAAAATATTGTGGCAAACACACACAAACATCAAAGAGCAATTGCCGATTCTCCATTCCCATATACACACATTCCCCATCCATCCATCCATCCATCCATCCCATTCATTCATTTATATATATATTGCCGATCCCATTGCTCCCCTCTCTCTCGCAGGGTTTGGGACTCTTCCCTGCTCTTCTACTTGACTTCATGTGGCATTCAACTTGTTGCCAAGTGTCGCCCGCAGTCAGCCCCTCTGCCCGCTACCCAAAACGGAACACTCTTTTCCACCCATTTCCATTCCCATTCCCATTCGAAAAGGCAATGTACGAAGAGAAAACACACACACACATACATGTAAAATTTTGAATACCCTATACGCTCAGTTGGTAAGTAAAGTCAAAAACAACCATACCAGACTGAGGTACGCTGCTGCATGACGCGTACCACAATTTTTTCTTAAGGGATGTTGAGAGTACAGCTGGGAATATCAATCTTCGGGTGGAGTTTTAGCATCCACATTACCAAGAATCTAGAATTATTTGTTATTCGTTTTTTTATATTTTAATATTTAATATTTTAATTTCTTTATTTATTTTAAATATTTTTATTTTATATTTTTCTATTATTTTTATTTTATATTATTGTATTATTTTTATTTTATATTTTTCTATTATTTTTATTTTATATTTTTCTATTATTTTTATTTAATTTAAATTGCCTAAATGTTTATTTTCGACAACTAATATATTCTCTTAATGCTGAGAGTGTAGGGTATCCCCTAGTCGCGTGCAACTGGCTCTAAAGTTTTTCTACTCGTGTTTTTTTTTTTCGTTGGTGTTACGTTTATTTTCAAATTTTGTTTATTTAATGTTTTTTTTAAAATTTTTTTTTTTGTTTTTCTTGCACCGTCTTGCCGTTGCCGTCGATCGTTTGTTTGTTTGTGTTTTCTGTGTTTAATGTATTTTTTTCGTTCGTATTTCACTATTCCTCCCCCCTACCACTCCTTAAATCGTCTATCCCCCTTTAGTTCTCTTTAACACAGCAGGAAGATATCCATACAGAGAGAGCAAGAGAGAGCGCCTTAATAATCTCTAATTTTCTGACATCTAAACGCTACAAATCAATAAATGAAGTGGAAAATAGATACAAAGGCAAGAAATAGCTTGCCCTTTTTTTTATTGTGGATGAATGCGAAGACTTTGATACCATCGTTTCGTGTTTTACTTTGTATATATTTTCGTATAATTTCTGCTCTGTTGAAAGAGTCGTGAATACCCTCTGCATAGCTACTACCCTGTTGTAACCGAGATGGCTCAAGGAGTCGCAGCAGCAGCAGCAGCAGCAGAGAGCCCCAAGGAGATACAGCGGCGGTAGGCAGAGGAGCGAGTAGAAGGTGGATGCCAAGTAGAGCGAGAAAGAGGGAAAGTCAGAGAGCAGCAGCCAGCACAGCACAGCAACTGCTACCTTGACCTCATTCAACGACCTTTTTTCGTTGGTGCTGCTGCTGCTTTCGTTTCTGGCGCTGCGGCTGCTGCGTGTTGGCAGAGGCATAGGCAGAGGCTGAGGGAGGAAGCAGTGCAAGCATAAGGAAGACTGCTTGCGTGCAAAAGCTTCTTACATAGTCTGTGTGTGTGGTGTGTGTTTGTGTGTGTGGCTGCGTGGGTGGGTGGGATTCGTAATCGGTTTCGTATTATATCATTCATCAAATGCTGTTACCGCCAAAAACGAAAGAAAAAACAAAACAAATAAAAAAAAGTATAAAAACACACACAGCCTGAACGAGAGAAAGCCGCAAAGAAGCCGCCCCAAAAGGCAGTGACACTGAAAAAAGCAAGCAGTGGAATATAGCAGTAAACTTCAGAAGCCACTGAAATGATCAGCAGCAGCATGCATATTGCAAGCAGTTCATTAAATAGTTCTGTGTGCAAAAAGAAAATTGCAGTAAAGTTCAAGAGCAGTGGCACTGAAAAAAGCAAGCAGTGGAATACAGCCAATACTAACTTCAGAAGAACTTCGAAATGATCAGCTTGCACATTTCAAGCAGTTCATTAAGCAGTTCTGTGTGCAAAAAGAAAATTGCTGTAAAGTTCAAGAGCTCCCTTATTTTTTTGTTCTGTTTTGTTCTGTTTTGTTATCCCTGCCCCAAAAACGTATTCAAAAAACAACAAACCATCAAAAACAAATAACGGAACACAAACAAAAACACACAAAATACACACACACACCCAGAAAGCGGCAAAGCAGAAATACAGTTCAAGGAAAACGAAAACACAGCAAAAAAAAAAACATGACGGAAAAAAAGGCATAGAAAAAGCATAATAAAAATTATTAAAAATAAATATAAAAAAATAATTAAAGAAGGAGGAAAATTAAGGGAAAGGCAGTGAAATGGCAAAATGATAAAAAAATGCAGGCAAAACTGCAGCAGTAGAAACTTCCATGCAAAGATCAGAGAGAATGAGTTGGAATGGTCTGAAAGAAGATGTGATATCCAGCAAAAGCTATAGATTTAAGGTAGATTCTCCATAGTAGATCAGAGCAGAGCACTTTTAGGCATCCATAAATCTTCCATATCGTATGGAAATTCATGTAATTTATACTCTATGCGTAGTATTTCCCCCTTTTTATCATGTTCGTTTTTTTATTATTATTATTATTATTTTTATTGTGTTCTTGTCACGATCGAAGTCTGCTAATTGATCAGAGAGACTTTCAATATTTCATTGGTATTTTTTATTCTACACCACAAAACACGTACTACAACACTACTACACGTTACATATGTATGTGTATATATTTATTTTTTTCCGACTTTGCCAATCATTTTATATGAATTATTCGTGCATGATTAATGGTTGTTGATGTTTTCGCATATAGATTTGTCTCTGTCTCTCTCTCTCTCTGTCTCTCTGTCTGTTTTTGGCAGTGGTGCCTGGTGCCGGGTCTGTGACAAATGTAATTTAAGTGTAAAAACATTCTATACCCCACCACCCGCCTCCACGAAATCGTCTTCAATGACGGCCAGAATATGAGAAACATTTTGTGGCGAGATTTGTGGTGCGGTGATTATGTCATTGAATCTTTAAACCTAGAAAATATAGAGACTGAATGGAAGAGATCTCAAGTTCAATCGATGGGCATTTAAATGATGAGTAAAATGGGAACTATGGAAGGGTTTTCCTTTAGAGGTTCCTGCCCACTCTCTGACTAGACGACATCCACATCTCCCTTGACCGTAGACCTTGTCCTTGTCCTTCTACTCTCTCTCTCTCTTAGGTCAAGGTGCACGCACCCCAACAAACCCTTCTAAAATTGATTCCTTTTCCTGCCTTCCTCTCTGTCTCTCTCTCTCTCTCTCTCTCTTACTCCATCAACGGAGGCCGCTGATAAAAACCAGAACAACGCAAAAGAGTTAAAGAGAGAGAGAGATACAGCAAGAACCCAAAAACAGAATAAACATAAACAAAAAAATTTCATAAGTAAACAAAAGCTACACAAAAACAAAACAACAAAAAAAATAGAAGAAAAAAAGAAGAAGAAAATGTAGAATAAAACAAGAAAAAATATGAACAGGTTGGAAGCAGCATTAAAAGAGGGAAGGAGGAGGAGGAGGGTAGGAAGAGCATGAAGAGCAGCCGGAAGATAAATAGAAGGGAGGGGGTAAGTAATTATTTGATGCACAAGCGAAAAGTGCCAAAGAGATTGCTCGAGAATCTCTCACATAAGAACACTTTCTCCTTCTTTTTGCTGCAATGCAACAGGGGAAACAGGCGGCATGCCTCATACCACACACACACACACACACAACTTGTCAAGGCCCTGCCCCAAAACGGTGGAAACAAACCACAAAACAGAGAGCAAAGGAGCGCGAGAAGGCCGTTATGCAAATACCGACCAACAACCGACCTGCCCCACACTGTGTTGCATCATCACACACTGTTGCACACTCGCTCGCTCTCGCTCGCTCTCTCGCCCCTTCTGCTGTGGCTGCTGCTCTCCATATATCCCCATCCCACCCCACCCCACCCTTTTGGCAATTATTCAGAGGCCTTTGACCAATTTATTCGAGAGCCACATCCAATTGAAAAACGAAACAAAAAAACAAGCAAAGAAAACAGAGAACAAACAGCGAACAACAACAACAGTGAGAGGCTGTGATCGAAGCCAGGCATACCCTGGCTAATAATCAAGGGAATTCTACTAGATAACATTCAACAATCGATCGCTCAGAGGGTATCCATCTGCTGTGTGTCTGTCTGCCCCACTCATCATTCTCTCTTCTCTCTCTCTCGTCAAAGTTCAATTGAAATAGTGAACTCCAAAGTAAAAATGATCTTTGCGCCAAACATACACCCCTTATAAATGCTGGGTTCAAGGGTGGTTCGGGCTGCTGCTGTATGGAGGATTCTTTATCAATTGATTTAACATTAAATCTATTACTTTTCGCACTCTTTTGGTAATATTTCGATTTCATTTCTGCACTTCAGAGGTTCTCTTTGGTAGTTTTTGTTGCATCTAAAGTGTGTCCATCCCCCCCACCCCATCCACTCTTAATTTTTCCCATTATTTTTGTGTGTGTGTGTTTTTTTTTTGTTACGTGACTCGATTTGCATGTTGCAACACAATGATGCATTGTCGCTACCTCTGCCTCCATGCCTCTCCATGCCTCTCTCTGTGTGCTTGCTGCTGCCTAATAAAGTTTTCAATTTCAAATTATGAATAAGAAACAAAACGTCCACCAAGGGGAACAAAAACAACAAAAAAACAAAAACAAAATTACTTCATAAATTTGCCAAGTCACTCTGCCGGTGTGGGGCGGTGGTGGGGTGGTGCTGCATGCAACAGAAAACTCAATTACAAGAGTCCAGGAGGTGGAGCGCTTCCATTGCACTTTGCAGACCGCAGGGGCAGGCGGCCCTGCCCTGCCCCGTGGTTTTTCTTTTGTTTTGTGGCAAGGCCCTGAAAACACGGGGAGGCACGAGGAGGAACGGGGCGAGATAATGGGGTAACATGACTTGAGCTTTTCCAAAAAAAAGGGGAAATTACTATATTAAGAGTTGAAAATCCAAGTTGAAAATGAAATAAACCCATTAGACAATCGATTTTACACATAGAGCTGAGACATCTGAATCCCATAGGTTTTATTCCTTACCTTTCCTTCAGTTTGAGCATCTGTATCTTTGTTTTAGTTGAACATCTCTTCATGCGTTCTATTCGTTTGGGTAGTAGCTGTAAAGAGAAATTCCAATTTCATAAATTGAAAGTTTCCTTTAGCGAAATATTTCATTTAATTAAAAGATAGTAAAAACCCCCCCCTTTTTTGGGCCAATCTCTAAGGATTATACCTCCCCCCGCCGCACATATCATTATCGTATCAGTTACAAAGTTCCCCGGAAAATAATCCACATTCATCTTCGGCTTCAACTTGTGACAACTTTGATGGATGGCTGGGAATGGATGATTGGATTGGATGATTGGGAAAGTCCCCGTAGGCTTAAGGGTAAACAGCATTCAGCTTGGGGGTTGATTTGGCTGGTAGTACCTCAGGGGTTGATTTGGCTAATAAACACAATTCGTTTTGGGCATTTAATACAATTAATCTTAAGAGTTTAGATCTTGTTAAGAGTGTGATATATAGAGGCGGCTACAAAATGGTGGGTGTGTAAAAGGTAGATCTATTTTGGAGAGATGCAGATATAAATAGATCTACAATAGTCTCCTAAAAGCTACTCAAATTACACATAAAATAATATTATTTATTAAGGCATTCCCATTTACTTTCAATCACAAAAATATTAGATATTAAAATGGAAATAAATTCTAGAAAAATTCTACATTAAAAGCTTGATCCATTATTGTATTCTTAGAGCAAATAAATATATTATATCTTGAAGATTTTTTCACTTTCTGATAACCTTAACCTTATGACGCTGTGTGGGGGCCCTGGAAACACTCGAGACTGTACTTCAAAGTGCAATATGCATCTATGGGTGGTCTATATAGCTACATCTCTTTTTGTATGTATATTTCAACGTTAATTTCATAATGAAAGCTCCTTCAGTGGTGGAGTGGAGTGGAGAGAGTGCATACTCATGTAAATAATAGCCCCTCCCCGCCCAACTCTAGCTCTGATCCAGCCCAGACATATGTACAAACATCCTGCACCACTGCAACCCCTCCCCTTGGGGTGCTTTGGGCGATTCGGAGATTGCATCCACTTTAAAATCCATTTATGAATGAAAAACACACACACCCATAGACACAACAAGGGGTGGTACCGGTCTCTGGGTGTTAAGGGGGGGATGTCTCGTCTACTCCCCCGAGGGCTAACCCAAGGGGGAGGTTGGGTTGGGTTCTGCTCATTTCATGCTTGGTGGGGGTGCCTTTGCCTGTGTGTTGTGCCCTCCATTAATGAGTATTCAAAATGCAATCCAGGGTACAGCAGCAGGGGATCATCACAAAGGGGGTTGCAACAGCAGTATAAGGGTGGGCCTCCCCAAAGCCCATATGCATAATGCTTTCCAGCGTATGATTTCCAGAAAGGATTTCCCCCCACTCATGTCGATTCAAGGCTTGCTCCAGGCATATTGGCTGGACAGTGGTCCTTCGTGTTTGTATTTTCGGTACAGTTTCATCTGTTAAGCCAAAAGCACACCGCCCGCAAGGCATTGATAAATTGGATGCAAACAGCAACAAAAAAAATCTCCCTCTGCCGCTTTTGCTTGAAAACAGTTCAATGCAATTTGCAATTGCACCAAAACAGAAAAATAAGAGAGAAGAGACAGAGAGAGGGAGCGAGAGAGAGAGGAGGAGGTCTCAACTGAAAGAGAAAGGAGAGGCTGAAGCAGCAGCGACAGCGACTGTGAAAGAGGGGCAGCAGGAGGTGGAGTATCCATGAACAGATGAAGCTGCTTTTTTAGCAAATTTTCTTGTATTTTTCACCTTTATGTTTGTTGTTTGTTGTTGTTAAGTGTGTTTGAAACCAGGGCTTCAAATCAAATCAACTTAAAAGTCGAAAGTAAATTCAAGTACAGTAGAGCTACCCGAAAGAAATAAGGCGACGAAGCGAAGTACTTAATTGAAACTGCAGACAACAAACTTGATTATAAAAATAAAAAATATATAATGAAAGTGGAATCCCTGGATCTCAAAAATACTAGACATACCAGAAAATACCAGCAAAATACTAGAAAAATACTAGGTAAGTAGTAGTTAAGGACTAATAAAAAGACCCCATAAGTGGAAGAAATATCAGAAAAAAACAAAAACAAAAAATACACTAACTTTAAATTAGCTGACTAAAAACTTTAAAAAATACTAGTACTAGAAAATACTAGAAATACTAGTAAATGAAAAAAATACTAGAAAAAGTGTGAGAATATAATCTTAATATATATGACAGAAAAACCTACAAAATATACCACATAATAATTATTATTTTCACAATATTTTCTTTTACTCATGAGTAAAAGTTTTGACTTTCCCGAAAATTTTGTAGAATTTCACAGTAAAATTCAAGTCCTAGTTAGTTACATGGTTATGACCAAAGCGAAAGTTGGGAGGTTTTATCATTAAATTTTGGTGTACGGTTTCATTTGTGTGCCGTCCGCTGTGTAGCATCTCGCCATGGCCCTGGTTGGCCGAACGAACGGCAGCAGTTCAAGGACCAGGCCACAAAACAGGCCGCAAACCGGCTTCAAGTCGCTGCCCCGTTGCTGCAGCGAGGACGCAGGCGCGCACACACACACACAGTAAAATATACTCGAGGTAGCAACAGCAGAGCAACAGCAGAGCGGCAGCAGCGTGGCAGTGGCAGCAACAACTTCAAGGCTCCTTGACTCTGACGTCGCATCGCTGCTTGCTGCTTACTGTCTGCTGCCTGCATCGATGTCGCCGTCATTGTTGTTGTTTTCCCATACCCTGTAAGATGTAGTAAACCAGCAACAGGCGGGGGGATACGTTTGGCGATGAATACTAAATGTTTGAAACAGTCAAAGTAAATTATACGATTCCGATTTCTGTGGGTTCTAAGTATCGCGAATTTCTATAATATTCTGAACCATTAATATCCAAGCAAAAATCTAATAAATATATTAAAAAAATACTAGAAAAAATACTGAAAAAGCTGTAGAAACTTCAATGCAACATACTATAGAAAATACCAGAAAAAATACTGTAATTAATCGAGTGAAAGAAATGATGCATTATGCTATATAGAGCGAAACCAAAGGCAATATATAAATACTGGAAAATACTAGCAGACTTTTCTCTGTAGAATGTAAAACCTTTCGAGTGTTTAAGAGGGGAATTCCTTTAGTCGGCAGCATGCTGCCCTTTTCGTTCCGTTTTTCATTCTTGTTTTATTTTCCATTTGTTATCTTCTGTCGCATCCTCCGTCGCCGAAGAGTCATTATGGAATCCCCAGATTGCGTGGAGGGAAGGAAAGGAAGGGCAAGCGAATGGGGGGGAACCAAACGGAAATTGTACACATAAAGGGGGGGGAGGTCGGAGCACCCCCCCACCACTCTCACTCTCAAGTTCAAGTCCTCTGCCGCTCTATATCATTCTGGGAGATTTCCTCCTTGAGGGCAAGCAGGCAGACAGACAGACAGACAGATACAGTGTTCGAGAAAGGCGATAGATACATAGTAGTAGATGCGAATGGGAATGCAATTGGCAAAAGCTTTTATCCATTGATTCATTTAAACGTAATTTCCTGTACAGTTGCCATTCGTTGTTGTTGGCCCCCCCCCACTGGAGGGCAGGCAGTCAGGAAGGAAGGAAGAGAGAGGTAGGGTACGTTGCAATTGCATTTGTTGAAACGAAAGAATGAAAATCAAGTTATCTACGAGATGCATTCATTCCCTCCAAGGAATGAGAGGAATCCCATCTGTTTGCAAGATTGCTTTCAGGATTATTATTTATTTCATGCTTTATCCTAGCGCTACAAGTATAAACTTATTTTTTATTGCGTTAGTCACTCGGTGAGTTTATAGAGTTCATTTTGGATCTGTTATCTACTAAAAGCTAATAATTATACATAAACATTTTGACAAAAATTATGTACTTAAAGTAAATTCTTATATATTAACATTTTTATGTTTTTTTTACTTTTATTTTTTATTTTTTTTTTTTTTTGTGTTTGTTTATTTTTAATGGTTACCTAAATGCTCTTTGATTTTATTTTGAAATTGAGTTGCGCTCCTAATTGATTTAATGTGATGGGGAAGACTGTTCCATAAGCGGATTGCATTGACAAAGAACTGCCTCTTCGAGCAAAGCGTATGAGCTCGAGGGCATAAATAGTTGTTAGTTCTTTTGTGAAGTAGCAGGGTTAAGTTTGCTGTGAAGGTAAATTGGTTCTTGAGTCGTTACAATTTTATGAAAGTATACTAGAGTTCTAAAATCTATCCAAGTGGTCAAGTTAAGGTCAAGTATTTTTTATTTGTCAAGTGCGATACATGGTCAAAACGTCTTAAATTAAAACACATATCGGACAATTGAATTAAAGGCTAATACCAGTGTGCGCTTGTCGCGGGCGTCACTATGTCCAAATATTTCAACACCATAGAAAAGAGTCGGGAGAAGAATGACTTTAGAAATCAGGAGTCTTATATCTTCTGGTAAGAATGTTTTGGACACTGACAGTTGGCGTAGCAGTCCATAGGTACGTCCTGTTGCCTTTGAAATATGTTTGCTCCATGATAGTGTGTTACTAAATGTTATACCCAGGTTAACTGCGTGGTCTTCATAGGAAATGGGTGCATTGTCAATATATAGTTTCTCCAGATAGTTTGTGCAAACACTTTTTTTAGCAATTACCAAACATTTTGACTTTTTTTGGGTTTATTACCAGGCCATTCTCTTTTGCCCATTTCTCTATTATGGAAAGCATCTTGTTACTCGTACTGACACAAACATTTATTTCGTTAACGGGATTACTAACATAAATTTGGACGTCATCAGCATATAGATGTACTTCACATTCGGACAAGACACTAGGTAGATCATTAACATATATTGAAAACAATAATGGTCCTAACACAGAACCCTGAGGAACTCCCGCGAAAGTTTCAAAAAGTCGAAATTTTTGTTCCTGAGACTACTGCTTGCAATCGATTTGTAAGATAGGACTTAACAAAGTTGACTGCAGTGTCTGAGAAGTTGAATAATTTCGTCAATTTTGCACAGAGTATGTTATGATTTACAGAGTCAAATGCCTTACTATGGTCAAGAAGTGTCAAGAACGTAACCCAGTTTTTGTCAAGTTGCTGTCGTATATCTTCCACAATATCCGTTATAGCACTTATACAACTTCGTTTCTTTCGAAAGCCCGACTGTTTTTGACTCATCAGCGAGTTTTGAGTCAAAAAGTGTTCAATCTGTGAAGACATAAGATTTTCAAGAACTTTTGAGAGAAACGGAAGTATTGAAATAGGCCTATAGTCATTGTTTTGTTTTGGGATGGGTAATATTTTTGCCTTTTTCCATTCAGTCGGAAACGTGGATGTAGTAATTGCGTTGTTAAATATATACGTGATGTGGGACAACATCTTCGGAAGTAAGATTTTTATGAATTTTGGACTAATGCCATCTAAGCCTTCGGCATTGGACTTTACCTTAAGAATACACGCAAGGACATCACATTGATTGACACACACAAAGCTAAAACTAGTATCACAGAGTGGGGTTGAGTTCAGGTACATGTTGCTTGTCGCTTCAGGTACACCAGTCATCGAGAACCTTCGGTTGAGCTCTTCGACATTGACATCGTGCTCAGTCTTCTGTAGACATTTTCCTATTCCCAAATTTTTCATTTCAATCCACCTTTGTTTGATAGTGGAGCAGTTCTGGAATTTGGACTTATAGAAGTTACCCTTAGCGGATCTTATAGCCTTGGTAACCGTTGCTCTTAATCTTTTGTAAGTTAAACGAAATTCCTCTGTTTTATAACGCTTCCATTTAAGGAAAGCATTGTCTCTCTGATGCATAAGATTTTTTTATATCTCTGCTGAACCATGGTTTATGTCTTAGCTTGGTTACTTTAGTTTTAAGAGGAACAAACTTATTAAACAAGTACAGTATATTGTTGTTTAAAACACTCAATTGACAATCAACACTGGGAGATTCGTATATATAAGACCAGTCACATGCATTAAATTCTAGTTCTAGTTCATTAAGGTCTATATTCTTATAGTCTCTATACGTAAAGGAATCAGTTTTGTAATCTAAAAGTCAAGTCATATGTCAGGAAAATAAGGTCATGTTTGGAAA
Organism: Drosophila bifasciata; assembly: GCA_009664405.1. Classification (NCBI taxonomy): domain Eukaryota; kingdom Metazoa; phylum Arthropoda; class Insecta; order Diptera; family Drosophilidae; genus Drosophila; species Drosophila bifasciata. Next base: position 37,002,367 of record CM019041.1, read on the forward strand.
AAGCTGGTACTGGTACCTGGTCATAGAGTAAGGTCTTATTAGGGTCATTGATGAAAAAATGTCAAGAAGTGTATCACAGGTGTTGCTGAAGTGTGTAGGCATGGTTACATTGACGGCATACAACCCCAGAGAAGCAAAGCTATCTAAAAGATGATTCTCTTTCAAGATATTGCTATTGAAATCGCCGGCCAGAATAATGTCCGTGTAAGTCGCCGAAATGTCCGAGATGGTATTGATTAATGGCTCATAGTCAATTGTCCTATTGGGTCTATATATACATCCAATAAGAATTTTCTTATTTTCTTTTGCTTGAAATTTCCAAAAGTAGATATTCGATGGGACATTCACTTGGTTGTTTACATTTAACATTACATTTTAGTCTAGTGTTAACATATATAGCCACACCACCTGCATGTCCAATACGATCAGAACGAAAAACAACATAGCCATCACACATAATTGACAAGTCACAGAACTCAGGCACGAACCACGTCTCGGACACACATATAATATCTACTTTTGAGTTTGTAAAGAGTAATCTAAACTCATCAATTTTCTTTTAGCAAACTTTGTGCATTAATATGGACAACTTTCAGACCATTTCGCTGTTTGCCAATAATTTTAAGCATGCAACCGGTTAGGGAACTACCTATATCACCACGCATTTTTAAATTGAAAATTATAAGGGGCGCAACCTCAATATCAGCAGAGCAAATTTGTATTAAATTTAAATGAAAGATATAGAAAATGAATGATGTAAATAACCTAACTATTAAATCTAAGAGTAATAGATTAAGAGCGAAAGCTCTTTGGGGCGCCTACTTTTGATCCAGCCAAAGCGCCAGTGGGAGAGGCAGAGTAAGATGCTTGGAGAGGCTCGGCGGGTACGCTAGCTGGTGCTATTAGCAAAAGCTCGTCCATGCGTTCAATGCATTGAACGCCCCTCTCTCATTACAGCGCACGTGCACTAGGCCTCGTCGAGTGAAGACTGCGGAGAGAATACGGTGCTTCTTCATTTTCATGGCCTCTTTGAAAATGAGGTAATGCTCTCTCTTAAAAGCTGCTCATTTACATAAATTGCAGCTTCGGAGTCGAAACCTACGAACTGCAAGCTTAGTTGTGTCTTGTTTTCGCGCCGGTAAGCCCCGATTTTCTTTAGAAGATCGATCTTCTCGCGGACGCATTCCAGTTTGACCACTATGACGGGATCCACATTGCTGTTTTGAGATTTGCGGGCCCTGAAAGCATCCCGGATTCTTGGTGGAGGGGTCAGCTGGAGATTAAAACAGAGCTTGTTGAAGATCGCTCTTAAATTTTCACCATCCACGTAGGGAACGCCGTGTATTCGCAGTTCACTCGCGCTAGCTGCCATGTGTTCGGCCGTCTGTCTCGCCTCTATGCCTCCCACTCTGTCCCCAGTGCGCGCAGTTCTGCAACTTCTCGGTCCAGCCTCTCGACCCGTTCACTCAGTCGATCTCTCTGAGAACGAAGATCGAACACCTCCTGCTCCAAGCCAACAACTCGGGCACCCATCTGCTTCACCTCACCAGCGATCGAGTCCAAGCGCTCCACAAGGCTGCTGAGGATGCGCTCCTCTGCCTCCCGGACATGGGACGCAATCAGGTCCGTCTGCTCCTGGAAGCGAGCCTTCAGTAGCTCCATCAGTTGTGCTGAAGGGGCGTCGGAGAGGCGCTCACTCGCAGTTCCAGCATTATTCCGAGTGCGTTTTGTTGGCGGTGCAGTGGCGGACGACATTGTTTTTGGTTTTGTGATGTTTTCAAAATCTTTTTTGTGCGTGTTTTTCGGCGGCTGCTCGGTGTGCGGTAATTTGACGACCGTGTTTTGTTGTTTTTTTTTTTTTTTTTTTTTTGTTTTTGTGCCTGTGCTTTGGTTTTGCCTATTATATGCAATTAAACGTAGTTTAAGTTGGTGGTTTTGTTTTTTCTCTTTATTTTATTGATTTTACTCTGCGGAACTATGTTTTAACACGCAGATAAGTGTAAATTTGCAGGTTTAAACTTGTAATTAACGTAAAAACGACGGAGCGACACGCAAACAACATCCAAAAAATTTATCGATATTAATTAAAAATTTATTATTGAATGGCAAAAAAATAAAGCAATGCCAAAGGAGCCCGAGGCAGGGGCGGGGGATATTGAATAAACGAATGAACAAATGACTCAATTGACACACACTTGAGTGAATCCTGCAGAAGGAATGTCGTTTTTCCGAGAAAATGTATGACATTGATACACGCTCGCTGTAGAAATCAACCCGTAGGCGAACGGATACAGAGAATACTATATACATTCATTCCCGTTCATTCATGCGTTTAAAATTCAGATTACAAATTAAACTTAAGGCAAGAAGAGAGACGCCTTCAAGGCTTCAATGTCCTCGATCTACTGAAGAGAGTCCCTGCTGCGGTTTTTAAGCATCAATTGTATCCGGAAAATGGTAATGCAATTACGGAGTCCATATATAGTATTTTATGCAATTTTCCTACCAATTCTCAACTCGATTTGTATACCGTTTTCATTACGATTTCGTACCGGTTTTTTGGCATTATATTTTGTATTTATTAGTATATTATTTCGTTTGTTTGTGGTATTTATGTTGGTAATTTTAGGTTTTTTTTTTAAAGCTATTTCGATTGTTTTTACTTTTCGAATCCCATCGATTTCAAAATGCTGTGTGAATGGCAAAACCGATTTACCAACAATAAAAAAAACAACTCATTCGGATCTGCATTTTCCGGCTCCGCTTTTTGCTGTTCTCCGCGCTCTGCCCATGACACGGACACACTGGCTACTGCTTTACAGCTACTGCTCTCTACAGCTACTGCTTTACTTCTACTGTTTTACCGCTTTACTGCTGCTATGCTACTGTTTCCGCTTTTCAGCAGTGTTCTGTTTCTGTTACTGTTACTGATTTTGTTTTGTTTCTGTTTGTTTTGTTTGGTGTTGTTTTTTTTTTGTCTTTTTTTTTGTAGTCAAGTGCTGTGTGTCCTCCAACGCATTTGCAATGGATGCGACCGTTCCCTTTGCCGCACTCTTCTGCCCGCTATCACACGTTCCATCACTTTGCCCGCTCTGCAACCCTGACTCGCTGCTTCTGACACTGCCACTGCTGCTGAATACTGCCACACGTTCCAGCACACACACACACTCATACACATACAAGCACACATTTGTTTATACAGTTTTTTTTTGTCTGTCTGTCTGTGCCATGGCTTTTGATACCCTTCTGGATGTGGGGGGCAACTGGGATGTTGTGCTATCCCCCAAAATCTTAGCCCTAAAGCTGGAAAAAAATATTTGGTATTATTTATTTGTTAGAAAATGTCGTACTTTTTGGTATTTTATTTGTAATTTCTTGGTATTTTATTTGTAATTTCTTGGTATTTTATTTGTAATTTCTTGGTATTTTATTTGTTATTTCGTGGTATTTTATTTGTAATTTCTTGGTATATTATTATTTTCTTTTTTAGTATTTATTTTTTAATTTAATTAGAAATTTTTATGATATTTATTTTAATTTTTTATTAGATATTTTATTTATGCCATTTCGATCCACAGAAGCTAATGAATGATACCCAAAACACCTTTATCTTTACAGGGTATAAACCACAGGGTTGTGGGCAAACGTAAAACAGCTTTTGATTTCACATTTGCTGTTTTTGTTATTTTGTTTTATGATAAGAGGAAACAGAACACAACGGCAGCTGCCACCCACTCACTCAGCATTCCCCCTACTACCCCGGCACCCCCTTCAGACACGTGTGTGTCTCAACCACCCGATACCCGAGGACTGTGGATGTATGGTGGAGAGGTGGTGGGGTAGAGACAGTCGCAGTGCCCCAATCAGCAGGATAATCACAATGCTCGACGTTGATAATGGCGACGTTGATGAGTTTGAACCTGAGCCTTCCACCACCCACACCATGGGCCGAAAGAGGCGGGAGGGGGGCGGAGGCAAGAGCACAGGTGAAACAAAAATCTAGAATCATTTGTAGTGCTGCCTGCCAACAGACAGCTGCCCATCATACCCCCCCAATGCCACATGCCTTCGAATGACAGACTGGGGACTGGGATTGGACTTCCTGCTGCATTTCCTTTTCGACTCTTTTTCCGGTCTCCGGGGCTCTGGAGTTGATCGGGTATGGGGTACCCGGGGCGGCTTAGGGGGGGCGGGCTGGCATGAAATGTAATCACATACCTGCACCGGACGCCCTTTGGCAATCAGAGTGCCACTAGTGCCACCTGAGTGACACAACAGGGTCTCGTCCCGTCCCGTCCCGTCCCGAACCCTTCACTTTGCATCGAAAAGGTGTCCGATTGCTCCACAGGATGGAATGGAGGCAGCAGCACCAGCAACAGCAGCACCAATCAGTGAGTGTTTTTGTGGTTTCTGACATTCGGTTCACTCTCTCTCTGCCCATTTCCTACGTCCTTGTGTTGGGTTTATCCTTTAGGATTAGGAATAGAGACCCGACCCGAGTCGTGTGTCCTTGGGAAGCCTGTGAACAGTGTTTTTGGGAAGACCTTCGATGACTGAATGAGCCTGAAAAGCCATCAATAACCGGAGATTATTGTTTCTCAATTGTCGAAGTCGATCGATTATTGAACTGCTTGCTGCTACCGCACTAGATACGGGGACACTCCACTGCTTTCTTTAACCGCAAGAACCGTCACTTTTAGCGTTTTCTTAGCCCTCTTGTTCGCCCTACTCACAGATTCTATTGTTGTGGTTTTTCTACTTCCACACACTCCACACGAAAAAGAATTTCAAGGTCATTTCATTGCTTATTTATTCATTCATTCAATCTTTCTTTGCTCGCTCTCTTTCTCTATTACTACATCTTTTGGCTACGTCTTTTACTCGATCTTCTCCATTCCCCCACCCGTTTGTTTTTTCTAGTTGTGTTATTATCAATAGCGCCAGTTGCTTCTGTGGTTGCTCTGCGTTTGATCTTCTTTTTTTCGTAGCGAAAAGAAAGAAAGAGTTTTTCTAATGATAAAAATTGTTCTTGACAATGAACAAGGTCGAAGGAGGACAAGGAGACCGAGGAAGAAAGAACAGAAAAACGCGAATCGACTGCATCCATAGTGCAATCCATTCAAGATTAGATTTTACTGTTATATATCTAAGATTCAACTACTACATTTGTACTGTTGGAGACTGCTTAGACGACTGCTTACACTACTGCTTTGTACTCTCACACATTAGACGATTACCAGAGAGACAAGTGTAGCAAATTTTGTTGTAGTTGTTACATATTCCCTCTCTCTGGCAGTCAAGCAGTTGACAAGTACCGGAAATGGGCCAACAACAACAAAAACCATCTAGAACAGAACCCAAAATAAAATAGTTGAAATATTTTGTACATCGTAAAGCATTTTATCGGTTACTAGTACTATATATATATGTATACATATGTATGTGTATATATATAAATATGTCTGTGAATAATAATGAGAGAGATATGGGGGGGTTATGTCATCTCTCTCCATCCACCCTGCTCACCCCAACCATCTTTCCTTATCGTCTCGGTTCTGCCATTCTGCCAGTTCTCTGTCATGCACCAGCAATAACAACAGCAACAAAACAAATGTTTAATTCTAGTATTTAACAATTGTATAACGCTGTAAATTTCACGCGATTTACAACTGCAACAACCACACACACACACACAATGGTAATATGGCAATAACAAAAAAACAAAAAGATGTTGACAAATGTCCGGAGCTTAATTAAAGCGACAGCCGTTCCCAACCGGTCACTGCCACCACCCACCCCCCACAGCAAATACAAAAAAAACGACATGGAAGGGGGGATTATGAGTAATGGAAAGGCAAAACACATAATAGAGGGGGAGGTGGAGAGGGAGCACAATTTGACGACATACTTTGATGGCTCATTCGAGCACCCAGAGAGAGAGATAGAGAGAGAGTGAGAACTGGACAGATTTTTAGAAGAAATATCCTTTGGGTGTCCATTTCTACACATTGGAAACATCAAGCAGTGGTGGGTGGCAGGTGAAAGCTCGATTGACCAAAGCAAGCAGTATTAAAGCTGTATCACAGGAGGAATTGGCAGCAAAAGTCTATCACTATTGAAGATCTATTGGATCTATAGGTATAGATACCTTGACATCTACTGTTTTTGTTGGAAAATTGTTAAATATCTATATTCAATGGATAATTATGTTTAATGAGGCAAAGAATTACCAGCAGTCCCCAGCACCCCCCCACCGCAAATTGGTGGCAACAATTGTTGCAACAATAGTCTCAAATTTATAACCGAATGGCTGGCCGGCCCAATAATAACGGGCATTTTCGGACTTCCAAGCAGCCAGCACAAAGTCGAAGTCGAAGTCGAATTGTGGCCCCAAATCACGATTACGCTCGGTTACTGCTTGCTTGCTGCTGTTATTACCTCAGTTTTTTGTTGTTGTTTTTATTTTTGGTCGATTGTTGCACGCAAGAAGCAAAAGTAATACAAACAAAAACAATGAAAACAAAATGAAAGAAGAGATCCAACTGGCAAAGCAGTACAACGACGAATGGTATACTCTCTCTCACTCTCTCTCTCTGTATGTATAGCAATGGGGATTACTGTTGGACAATAAGTAAGTATAAGTATAAGTAAGTAAGTATAAGTATAGGTATTTTGTTAGATATATAAATTCTTCTGCCATAGAAAATTGAATATAAATTTTTGCCTATATATTATGATCCTTAAATCTGTTACCTTCTTTTTTTAATCGCAAAAACCCCCTATATCCGCTGAATAAGGAAAGGGTATAAAAAATTACATAAAACCTTGGGACAAGCCAAAAAGCCTGAGACACCTGGTAGAGACAGACGGGGTGTACGGGGGGGCCTGGGAACACAACTGTCTTCACCTTTTTTTTTTCCGCAGAGAGCACGAGGCAAACGAACTTGCCCCAACAACAGTTGCTGCTGCTGCTGCTGCTGTTGATTAACCTTCTTTTTTTTGTTTATACACATATTTTTTCCCCCCTTTTGTTGTGTTTGTTTGCCGTTTCTCTCAAAAGGTTTCAAGGCGACGACGAAAGACGAAAGAGTCGCTGGCAAATATTAAATAAATGTGCAATTATTTTACTGCTGCAACAAAGAGAACAAAAGAAGAACGTGTAGGCCACGCTGGGATACCCTGTAACTAAGTTGTGAAGGCCAATTGGAGTTCCAGGGAAGAGTCGTCCTGCGTTCAAGGCATGCCCCAGCGGGTAGAGGGTATCGCTTAACAGAGAGAGAGAGCGAGCCGCGCAAGCTTAAGAGAACGCAGAACAAAGAGGAGCAATGAAAGGAAGAGCATGACAGAGAATGAGACAAAGCTTTTGCGGATCACCTTTCTCTCTCTTTAAAGCCACTCCATAGGCAGAGCGTGCGCGAAGAAAAGAGTAACAACAACAAAAGCAGGAAGACAACTTTCGCTGTTTGTGTTTGTTGTTGTTGTTGTTGTTGTGCAACGGGAAATGTGAAACGACAAAAGAAAAAGGAGAAGAGTAATATGAGGAAGGAAGAGAGAGAGCGCAGTGTAGCCGCTGCTTTATCGCTCTCTTTTACTGTCCTTCTGTTCTAAGTAGATCATCTCTTCTGCTGCTGCTGCTGCTGCTTTTTTCTACTGCTTGTTTTCGCCTTAGCTTTTGGGCGCGTTCTTCTTGTAAATGCTTTCACCTCATCTACTGCTTCTTCCAGATACTTCTTACTGCACTGCTTCCCTTTTGCATATCCTAGCAGACTGCTGCCTGCTTCCTCTTACTACAGCTGTGTACAGCGTTTCATTTTCACCTCATTCGTTTTGTTTAGATTTACACCAAAATACGATTTCAAATTATTCACAAATAAACAACAATTAAGAGAGTGAGAGGGAGGAGGTAGAACTTACCGGGCGAAAGAGCGCACCAGTGTGAGAGGAAGGTGGAGGGAGGTGGTTCCTGTTGCGCTGCTCTCTGCTGCTGCTGATCGTCGCTGTCGTGTGACTGCCGCCTACTGCTTGCTTCTTTTTTTTCACTGCTGCTGCTCCGCTCCTTAATTTTTTGTTCCGTTGCTTTTACTCTACTTTTTTGTTGTTGTCTTTTTACACTTCGTATGTGACTGACTCTGCAGGACAATGTGGGGAGGAGGTAGTGTGTGGATTAGAAGAGGCGAAGAAGTAGGAAAGTAAAGAAGCAGAAACACACACACACACACGCACACTGCTTTATTCTGCGGCTGATAAGAATAACAGTAATTGGAGGATAACAACAAAATGAGTCAGGTTTTCTTGTTGTTGTTGTTTTTGCTTTTCTTTTTGTTGTAACTAAGCGCACGCTGCCAACGTCGACGTCGACGCTGACCATTTCCTCATGTGGCGCGCCGCACGCACAAACACACACACACACACACAAGCACACGCATTTTTTTTTTTTTTTTTTTTTTGGGACTCTGCCGCTTCTTTTCCTTCCTACATTCCTTCTCCCGTCTTGTTGTTATTTTTTTTTTTGCTGTATTTTCTGTTGTTTGCTCGTTTGCATATTTGTTTAAAGAGCCGTTTTCATTTATTTAATGCTCACATTGCAAAAACACAATTGTTTTTGCAGCCGCCGCTCTTTTTACTCTTCATTTTCTTTCATTTTTTTGTATTTGTATTTGTATTTGTGTTGGTGTTGTTTTTGTGACACTGCTTGGTGGCGTCGCTGCCGCCGATGGCATTAATTGGCGGCAGCGTAGGAAAAAAAAAATTATATATATGTACTCTATGTATATACAATATTTATTACGAAGATATAAATTTTTTTTGATTTGAATGCCTCCCGCCACAACTTCCTATCATGCTTCTTCTTCATCAACCGCTTTTACTGACTCTTCTTGCCCCACAGCGCTCCCCCCCCGCTCCGTTGCTAACGACAGACGCACTTTTGAACACTTTTCGCTTTTTCCTTTCGCTCTTCAGATGAAAAAAAATGTATGAAAACACACAAAAGAAAACACAAAAAAAATATAGAACTCACACACGGTCGCGACACAGTGTTTTGTTGCTGGCTGCTCGTATTCGTATTTACCGCTATTAATTAATTAATGAATCAACCAAAAATAAAACAAACACAATTATTAATGGTCGAAACATTTATTTGGTCCGCGTATGAATGTAAGCAGTGTGAGAGGGCGAGTGTGACCGCGTTGGCATTGAACAAATATACCGCAGTAAGACTGCACTTTCCTAGTATTTAAATGAGTATTTCAAAAAATACTGTATACTGTAATAAAAGCGATAAACGATAGACGATATATCCAATATATATACATGGATATATATGTATAGATATGTATATAAAAAAAAGAAAAGAGAAGTGGAACTGCCAGCGGGATTGCAAATCAATTGAGGCACACACACAAAAAATAATTGCAAATTTTCAAATTTCATCTGCAAAAGAAACGGGAATCAAACTAAACAAAAAAAAAAACAGTTAGACTGTGCAGCAGCGCGCTCTCTCTCTCGCTCTGTCTCCCCCTTGCAGCGACGCCCCAGTGCCTTTTGGCGTACGACTCCGACGCGCTTCTGCTGCTGTCCGAGAATACCAACAACAAAAGTTTTAATTATAGCACACATTCTTATCGCCGGCAGCGGCAGCAGCAGCAGCTGGGTGTCGCACGGGCTTCCCCAACTTTGTCAGTGACGGGGAGCCGCCACATTGAGTAAGGTTCTACTGGGCTGGCTACCAGGCTACCACCAGGCAGCAGGGGGGTGGCACAAATGTCCAGAATGTCATCCGCCCAGACACAAACCAGCGCCGAGCAGGACAGCCTGCTGAGCGGACTCAACAAGCTGCGCCTCGAAGAGAAGCTCACCGATGTCACACTCATTGCGGGAGACATACGATTCCAGGTGAGCCGCCGTGTCTCCCCTCTAGAAGTTCCCTTTTTGCTCATTGCCAAATCTTTCAGGCCCATCGCGTGGTGCTGGCTGCCAGCAGTGATTACTTTTGCGCCATGTTCGCGGACAGTGCCATGATCGAGACGCGCAAGAAGGAGATCGTTCTGCATGGCATCACGGGGCGTGCCATGGGCGCCATTCTCGACTACATATACACGTCGCGGCTGGAGCTGAACATCGACAACATCGAGGAGACGCTCGCGGCCGCCAGCATTGTCCAGGTGCGGGATGTGATCGATCGCTGCACCTTCTTTCTGCAGCATCGCATCGGGCTGGACAACTGTCTGGCTGTGGCCACCATGGCCGAGATCTATGGCCAGCTGGGGCTATCGGCGCGCGCCTTTCGCTACATGTGCTGCCACTTCAAGGACTTTGCGGCGGGGCCGGACTTCAAGGAGATGAGCGTCGACCAGATGCGCTACATACTGCGCAGCAACTATCCGATCGATGTCAGCGAGCAGGAGCTGGCGCGCCTGGTGTGCGCCTACTGCCTGGACCAGCGGCTGGACGATGCGGTGGCCTTTGATCTGCTGCGACTCATCAACTGGCCGCACATCAGCTACAAGCAGCTGCACGCGGTGGAGGCCATGAATTGTGCGCTGGACGAGCAGCAGCGTCCGCTGCCAGCCAGCTACTTTGATTGCATACGCGAGCTGTATCTGGCGCGTCTGATAAAGGGCGAGATGGCGCTGGCGGATCAGACGGTGCGCGATTTGCCCACCAATTTGCGTGGCATGGAGCTGAGTCTGCTCAAGATCGGCGGCTTCGAGTGGAAGGGCCTCACGAATGAGATTATGTGCTTTTCGCCATCCAAAATGAAGTGGTATGAGCTCACAACCATACCACATATTGATCAATGTGAGTCGGCCCCTCCTCCAGGTATCCTTTAGTCTATAATCCACCCCCCCACTCTATGCTCTTCTTGCATTTTCAGGCAACTTTGGCACTGCTGTGCTCAACAACGAGCTGTTCATTGTCGGCGGTGCATATGATGTGTGCCTGAAGGAGTATATCCATCCGTTTGGCTTTCGCTACTGTCCGTTGCGCAACTCGTGGGTGACCATTGCGCCCATACAGCTGGATCGTTGCCGCTTCTCGCTGAATGCCGTCGGCAATCGGCATCTGTATGCGGTCGGTGGCATTGTGGAGAACGACGACAACACCGAGGAGGGCATGCGGCGGGCCTCGAATGTGGAACGCTACTCGCTGGCCGATAACAAGTGGTCGTATATGCCCTGCCTGCAGGAGAATCGCAGCCAGCATGCCGGCGTTGTGGTCGGCGATAAGCTATACATTTCTGGTGGGTAGCAGCAGCAGCAGCAGGAAGGGAAACCCCGTTTAATCCGTATTTGTGTCCCGTTTCAGGTGGCATTTATATGGCCGTCATATTGTCCAGCTTTTGGTGCTTTGACACAAAGGTCGAGACGTGGCTGGAGCTGGCTGAAATGCCCACCGAATGCTGTGATCATGTGCTGGTGGCCTGTGACGATCTCATCTATGCCTGCGGCGGCTGGCACGAAAATCAAGCCGAAACGCGTGTCCTGGTGCAGCACATCTATGCGTATAGCATCAAGACGAACACCTGGCAGGTGGAGACACGCATACCAGCGCCCAAATTCTACTCTGGCATTACAATGATGGGACGCACCATTTTCTTTGTGGGCGGTCTCGACTCCACGGAGACCATTGATCGCGCCAGCTCGGCGACAATGGCCTACAATGTGGATAGAAAGTGTTGGTGGCATCGCAAGGATTCGTGGGACACACCCTCCGATGTCTGGGAGTCAACATGCGCCGCTCTCTATGTACCCATCTGTGATTCCTAAATTGTACTACCCCCCGCCCCATCGTTTTGTTTCGTTTCTACACACACTACTCCTACTACAAGACTTACAGACAACACTACAGACTTTAACTAGACTACACCTAGACGCTATTACACACAGACACCCACTCAAGGAGCACATCCTCTCTCAGCTCAGCGCCGTGGGTGTGTGTATTTTTTTTCACGGCAATTCTTGACACCTAAAAACGAATTTAACGATTCTCAAACAACTATACAATTAATTGTATGTAGCGTTAATATTTACACACACACAAAATCATGTACTTAAAATTAGTTTAATTTATACAAACACAAACACAATGCAAAAACTGCGAAAACTGCAGCAAAGGCGGCCTGCGCTGGCCTGTACAGATACAAAATAAAAAATGTGCCAAGCACCGGCTCAAAAAAATAGTGCATATACATATTAAATGAAATATTATATATAGTACTTTTACTTGTATATGTGTGTACTACAATGAATACTTAAGCTTAGAAAGTAATCCATTGGCTAAGCTGGAAGCAAATTCAGACATGGCATACTCTTCTTTAAGTATTCCAAATACTCAAACACATTTAATGCTCGTTTTTTTATGGGTACAAAACCTACTTTTTGGTTACTTACTTTAGTTGGTTTTAAGTGCAAGCCGTAAACCCCCAGAAAGCAGCGGATAAATCTTGCTTTATGTATGTTCCTTATTGACAAACACTAAATATTATATATGTATATATATATATATTTTAATGGGTGCCTCTCTTTTTGTGGAAACTTCAGCTATTTGTACTTCAGTCTCATTCTCCTTGAAGTTTACTTTCTCATCATTAAATAATAAATACGCAAATGTTTCAACAACTCCTGTGGCATGTACAGATATAGAAGAATGAAGTAGGAAGTCATGATAAATGAAGAGCATTTCCGCAGCTACACCCTCTCGACAAATCTTGTTTTATGTTCCTTATTGACAAACACTAAATATTATATATGTATATATATATATTTTAATGGGTGCCTCTTAACTTCAGGAAACTGTTTGTAAATTCTTCTTGAAGTTTACTTTCTCCTACCCAAATGTTTCAACAACTTCTGTGGCATGTACATATATAGAAGAATGTAGTATGAAGAGCATTTCCTTAGCTATACCCTCTCCAGTACTTGTATAAAGTTTTCTTATCCCCAAAAGCAACCCTGCATTATCACTTACCCTAGAAGGTTTAGACTAAGAATAGTTATAAGCAATTCTCCAAGCAAATCTTTAAGCTAGAGAAAACCATTTCCTAAGTATTTCTTGCTTCCTTCCGAGATTCAAAACTATGGCAGCAAAAACAGTCAGAAATAAATAATCAAATATAAATAAATACAAAATATAATCAATCCATAATTTCTAGAATATTTTCAGAAGTTTTGCAGCTGCTAAAACTGCTGCTAGAACTCTTCTATAATATATCCCCCAAAAATGGAAACAAGTTTAATTTTCATTTTGTCTTTTGTTTTTTTTTTTTTGGTCTACTTCTTGGCATCACCGTCCTGGGGGACAGATGTCTGTCTGTCTGTCTATGTGTCTGCATCTGTTGTGTGTGGCTGTGTGTATGTATAATGCATATATATTAAATTAGTTTAAGCCTAAAAATATATATAGAAGTGTTTAGAGCATGCCTTTTTGGGGGGGAAAAGTTGTCGTTTCGTATAAAGCACACAAACATGAAGAAAAAAAACACTTAAGACTTAAACAAAGCTTAAAAAAGATACACAGAAAGAAAAACTAATAGTACACACACACGCGCACACACAGACAGAGACAGTTGGTTCTATAGCTAGAGATACAGTTTAAATTACAGCTTTAACTTAATTTGTTTAGAGAGTTTAGATGGAGAGTGAGGCAGAGAGAGAGAGACTGGGCACTACGCATTGGTATGCGGCGGTATGACCACCCAGCCATCATTCTCGACTGCATCGACACCGACTATGTTGCCAGCTGGAGCGGCCAACTCTTGGCCCCCGTTGGCGCCCCATATCTGGCCGGTGGCACCTGTCAGTGGCGGATGATGGGCATGTGCTTGTGGTGGCATATGCGGTGGCAGCTGTCGCGAGGCGGGCAGCTTCTCCCACTGCTGCTGCAGATTGTTGTACAGACTCTGGAGTCCCTCCTGCCAAAAAGATCGAGGAATTTGAATATGGAATTTGGAATGTAGAGGGTGAGGCTCTTTACCTTATCCTTGATCTTGCGCAACAGCTCCTGCTTCTGGTCACGTTCGGCCAGATCCATTTGGAGTATGAGCTTCTCTTTGAAGTCCAGCGCATAGTAGAGGTTCGTGTCGACGCTGAGGTACTCCTTGGCCATGTGACGATGCTCACGGTAGATGGACTGCGATTCGGCATTATTCGGTATGGGCGGTTCGGGCTGCAGTTCCGGATCGAGTATTTCGGCCAGTGACTGTTCGGTGCCATCATTCTCATCCGCATCCACGTCGACGTCTAGCCCACTGATAGTCTCCTCCTCCTCCTCCTGCTCCTGCTGCTGCTCCAGTTCCTGCTGTTCTTGCTGGGCATGGCTTAGCAAGCCATTCGTATGGCCATGACTGTGGGCATCGTTGTTGTTATTCGTCAAATCGGTGGTGGTCATGATCACCGGCTTGGTGTCCGTCACCGTGAGTCGTTCGCGGCCATCGCTTTTGGCTGCAACAAGCAGAAGGGATAAATATTATTAACAATTATATATATATGTGAATTTATTACATAAGTAAACTCTCCAGTGAAAGAGAAATATGGCTCAAGTCAGCATAGCAGCACTAGAAATAGACGTGCGGCAGCGCACTTCGGTTGTTTCAAATAAAACGTTTCAGAAAATCATCAAATAGTATCCCAAGGATAATACATGTGTAAATCATGTAAATTAAATTACAAATATTGGTTTAAATATATTCCTCAAATGACGAATAAAATCCTTAAAAATTACTTTAAATTTAAAAATAAAATAAAAATATTTTAAGTAAATTTTGATGCAGCAAAGTCAATTTTTAACCAAAAGAAAATAAAAAACAATTCGAATATTAAATAAAATTTAAAAAAAAAATTAAAATTAAAAATTAAATTTAACAAAATACAAAAAAATTATTGAAATTAAAATCATATTCAATGGAATTCTAGCCAAAAAAAAAAAAAAAAATAAAATGGCACTGCTTCAAATTACAATATTCATAGTTAAATATATTATTTATTTATATTTTATTTTATATTTTTACTTTAATATTTTTATCATATTTTTAAATAATTTTATTAACTTTAAAATATTTAAATAGTCATTTAACATATAAAAATAAATCAATTTAAAAGGAAATCAAAAGTTTGCCATTATTTAGTTTAAATAATTTTTTTAATTGCCCAAAATGAATCACACAAATTGCAGGAACACAGACATTACTATATGTTCTGAAAGTTCCCCAGAATTTTCCAGTAATGCTTATAAAGTTTCTCAGAATTTTCCAGGAATGATCTTTAAGATTCCCAGAATTTTCCAGGAATTATCTTTAAGATTCCCAGAATTTTCAAGTAATGCTTTTTAAGGTTCCAAGAATTTTCCAGTAATGCTTTTAAAGTTTCCCAGAATTTTCCAGGAATGCTCTTTAAGGTTCCCAGAATTTTCAAGTAAAGCTCTTTAAGTTTCTCAGAACTATCAAGTAATGTTCTTTAAGTTTCTCAGAATTTTTAAACAATTTTTATTTGTATTAAAAATGATTTAAAAACCAAGATAATCAAATTTTTTAATAAATTATCCTTGAGCAGAAACTCCCCCAAATGTCCCAGTGATTCCCTTAAAAACTAATTTATGGTGTTTAG
Source organism: Drosophila bifasciata (assembly GCA_009664405.1). Lineage (NCBI taxonomy): Eukaryota > Metazoa > Arthropoda > Insecta > Diptera > Drosophilidae > Drosophila > Drosophila bifasciata. Next base: position 37,017,969 of record CM019041.1, read on the forward strand.
GGATTGGTCTATAAACCTACTATATATGATCCAACAACTGTGCAGATCGTTGGTCTGTTTGGTATTAATCAGTGCCCGCGTGTCGCACATCTTGGATTGGTGGGGCCTCCTCCTGTGTGTTGTGGCTGGCTGGCTGGCAAATTGTATTCCGATTTCCCTTAGAATATATCTGCTATAGCCTGTTAGCTAGATCATTTTCATTTACACACAAATAATACATATATGAAGAGCAGAGACTCGAGACTAGAGGGCTGGCTATGTGTCATGCGTAGGAAATCCTTCACATTGTTTCCAACTGAAAGATCGATCGATCTTTTTGGCCTACCCGATGTCTGCTTTTCTGTTTTCCTATATTTTTTATTTTCCCGATGACGTGTTTTCCCCTACACACACACACAGATACACACACACACACTGCCAAATAGTCGATCGGTCTCTGATCGGGTCTCTCGTATGTGCTTGTTGATTTTCCACTGAATCGCTTTTTGGGGGAAAAACAAAACCCACAAACAAAATAGTAAAAACTTTTTGAAAAATTTCACTTGATTTGGGGCTTGGGGCAGGGTTTCTTGGTCAGTTTTGTATATGTTTGGGGCTCAAACTCAATTCTGGCCAATGTCCGGCAGCAATTGACAAAGTTTCGCGCGTCGTTTTGGTGCGTCGGTGGCCGACAATTCCGTAACATCTCGTGGAGAGAGAGAGAGCAGCACTCAAGACCGCACGGCGCTCGGACGCAGACTGAGGCGGCACACACACGAGATGGGCGATGCCAATACCCCGAGACCGAGAACAACGCGATGCCGAGACCGAGTCCGAGACCGAGACGGAGGCATCCCAAGCAAACAGACGACTCTCCGTCCGTTGGGGGTTCTTTTCGGGCAGACGTGGCAAGATGATGGGGCAGAGACGGAGACTGCTGGTTGCTGCTGCTGCTGCTGATGACGCGCCCAGAATGAGTATATATTGTGGCAACATTTCTCCACCCTACACCTACCCATGGGGTGGCAAATCGCCCGTTGATTGGCAACTGGGGGGGTGGCTTAAGTGGATGCCCCTAAAGATTGCCGCGCTAAATGGCATCACTCATCTAAGGGTGTGGGTGGGGGGGTTGAAATCTATTTAATATAATTTTTTATGATTTATATTATTCCATATACAGACAGTAGCCAATCGCTCTCTCACTCTCTCACACTCGATTCTCAGACAAATAAAAGGGATTCAGATATAATCAGAGCTATCAAATCTGTGGATCAGGACCACCTTTTACTGTGCAATTCAGGGGAATAAAAATTAATAAATAAATAAAAAAATTAATAATAAATAAAGGAATAAATTTTAAAAAATTAAATGCAATTTTTTTTTGTTAATAAAAATAGCCTCAAAATAAAATACTGACTTAATCAGAATAAACTTTACATTAAAAAAAAAATATATATTTTTTTTAATCAATAAAATCTTTCAGAAAAAAACTTTAATTTAAAAAAAAAAATATATTTACCGACTTCGGCTTAAATATATATATTTTGTTTAAATAAAATCTACCAAAAAATACTAAGCAAAAAAAAATGTAAAAATCAACAAAGAAAATAAAATGGTTCACGAATATTTACTTTACTATTGAAAATCAATCAAAAATAAATATATAAATATTTAGCTATTAAGCTATTTTTAGCTATTAAAAATTACTCAAAAAAAAAAAATACAAAGAAAATAATTTAAAAATGCATTTAAATTTCATTATAAATTAAAAAAAAATAAAATACTCCAACTGCTCTTAAAAATTCAATTTTCAAAAATAGAAAATTCAAATAATTTTTTTTTGTAATTAAAAAGTTAAAAAATGTTAAAAATAAAAATCACTACAAATCCAAGAAATAATTTAAATTCCAAATTTAAACAAAAATTAAAATTTAATTTAAAAAAAAAGAGTATATAAAATGTAAATGGTTAATCCCCACCCAAAAGAAGGTTTAACAATTTCCATGAGAAATCTCAGAGCAGTCATTGGGAGGGGGGGCGGTGAGATCCTCCCACAACAGAGCATTTTCTATGACGAACCAAAATCTAATGAAGATTCATTCAAATTCATTCCCGATGCCAGGCCAGGCCCCGAACATTGATCAAATTCGATGATTAATGCATTTGGCATCTGCAATTGGGAAATCTCGAACAGATCGCCGCCCCAACCAGAGAGCAAGCAAGGAGAGACAGTCAGACAGAGAGAGAAAGAGAGAGAGAGAGTGCGGCAGAGAGAGAAATGGTATGGTTTCATATAATTGGGAATCATTTTCCTATAGCACTGACGCAGCCAGAGAGCCCCAAGTGAGTGAAGTGAACTCTACGTACGATACAACCAAAAAGTATCTCAAAATTATCCTCCGACCATTCGGCGGCTGTTGATGCATTTACTATTTACACATTTGCACACACCAAGTGGAACTCAATACATATGTACATATCTATGCTATATTATATGTAAATATAGTATGTATAGTGGGTAGAAGGGAGGAGGCTGGGCTGAGTGGTAAGATTGCCTCTGGGATTGCGCGGGTTCTGTGTGGTTTTGTGTCAAAGAAGAGCCAAGCCAAAACGATTTGCCTCTGTGCTATCCCCATCCCACCCCACACACACATATAGATCTCTATATATGCATATACGTGTGTGTGTGATCTATATATATATACGTACGTGTGTGTATGTGCACCATTTAGACGAAATCAAAATAAAAGTGAGATTATTGCCGAGTGAGTCATGTCTTGTGGAGACGACTGCTGCTGCTGAGGCATCGTCATGTGTGCGTTTTTCTTCTACAATATAGCAGGGGGGCACTGCTACCCCCCCATCCCCTCCCCGCTATTCTGTTCAGCGACGGAGCATGCCTTTGGCTATAAATCTGTACCGAAATTGCCAGGCTAGCTAGCTAGCTAAAACAAAATTTACAAATTATTTAATTGTGCAGCACAAAAATTCGTTCGTGCAACTATTTGTGCCTCGCATTGTGGTGCCTGCCCTAAGCTACTCCCCAAATGGGGGGGTATAACGATTTGAATGGGATTTTTGAACCCACTTGTGGACTGTACTTCAATATTTTTTTTTTTATGTCCCATCAATGGAGATGGAAGTATTTTTTGCTGTATTCAAATAGCAAACAAAATTTTTTAATGGCTAGCAAAAATTATTTAAAAATGTAACCAAAAAGTGTAGCTTAAATTTACATTAAGAGCCCATTTTTAAGCACCCTTTTTTTATGGTTAGTAAAAGTATTTAAATGGCTAACAAAAACTGCGTTTAAAAATTCGTATTTAATGGAAAAATTCATTGAAAAAAGCGTTGCAAAACCCTGCGGGAAACTTGCGGCTCGATAAAGGGGATGCACAAGCGAATGCTAAAAGAGAATGCCCATGAATATAACCAAAAATTATGATTCAATCAATTGATATTAAAGCATTACAAAATTAACTTTTGCGTTTCAGTTAAAATGTGTCTCAGATAATGAACTAAAGGGACTTTTTTTTTAGAATTTTAAATATATATAATGAATTAAAGGAACTTTCTTTCTAATTTTAAATATATATAATAAACTAAAAGGGACTTTTTTTTTTTTTAGAATTTTAAATATATATAATGAATTCAAGGAACTTTCTTTCTAATTTTATATATATATAATGAAGTAAAGGAATTTTCTAAGAATTTTAAATATATATAATGAACTAAAGGGACTTTTTTAGAATTTTAAATAAATTTCTAAGCTGTTGAGAAATTCATAACTTGGTTTTAAAAATTATATGGCAATGAAAGCAGAAAGTAATTGAAAGATTAAACTTAGAAATATATACCTAAATTAATGTATGATTAAACTTAGAAATATATACCTAAATTAATGTAACTATCTGTAAACTTTAAAATGGGTAACAAAAATTGGATAATTTTACACTTTAAACTTATCTAAACAGATAAAAGATGATTATAGAATACTAATTAACTAAAACTCTGTAATTTATATATCCTTTAAATCTCTTTAAAGCAAGTGAAACCCTCACAGTTTATCAGCCCCAAATCTTGCTAGCAAATAAATCTAAAAATATAGCAGCTATAGGGTAGTATGCAAAAACCCACCTTCTAGAGCATTTAGAGGCCGCTAGTTGCGAATGAGTGCACTAAATATTTATAATTTATGCAGGCTGAGGCACAGCAACAAATACAGCCAGCGATGTAGCAGACATTGACAATTGAATAATGTTCAAAAAAAGACTCTTTCTATGCATTAGGAAGAGAGACACCGCAGCGGCTAATTAACCAAAATATTCATTGAGTTTGCGGCACCCAAAAAAGAGATGGCAAATCAGAAAGAGATGGGGCTAATGCATTGTTTATAAAATGCGTCACCTACAACAGGCAGGCAGGCAGATAGGCAGATAGGCAGTCAGGCAGTCAGATAGCCAGCAAGATAGTCAGCCAACCACCCAGCCAGCTAGTTAGCCAGACAGTTAGCCACCCAGCCAGCTACCCCGCCAGATAGTTAGACACCCAGCTAGTCAGCCAACCAGTAAGTCAGTTAGCCAGCCAGTAAGCCAGCCAGTCCGCCAGTAAGTCTGTAAGCCAGCCAGTTAGCCAGCGAGCGACCCAGCCAGTCAGCCAGCAGCCCAGCCAGCAGCCCAGTCAGCCAGTTAGCCAGCCACCAGAGCAAATCCTAGAGCATTTGTTACAAAATCTTTGTTTAGGAACAGAAATCCGAGCATTTTCTGTGTTTTTCTTGAGCTAATCGCAACTTAAGGCAACGCTAAACAATAATAATGGAATAAACTATGACAAAGATTGTCTCTAGAGCATGTCTAGGCTGTGTTCATAATTGACCAATTTAAGTGTGCTTTAAGTGTGCTTCAATTAAACGAACTAATACTAGTTTCTGCCTATTTACAGGTAGACCTTTAGGCCTACAAAACGAACATGGCCAGGCATTTGCACCCGTGCAGCTATTTACTAAACAAAAAGCGTACAATATGCGTCTGATGCATGGCAGACAATCAGACGACAACGACAATAAATGCCGCTGCCAGTTGGGGGGTTTGAGAGAACTCACCATGGATGCTGCTGCCGCTGCTCTCGCTGCGACTCAAATCGAAGCCATTCTAAACGGGGAAAGAGAACGAACAGTAAGTGAAAAAGATCAGACAGTTAGAGAGAGTATATAGTGTACGCACCGCTTCCACATCGAGTGTTAGCTGTTCCATGGGTGTGCAGGCCATTTGTATCATGCCATTGCGTATGGTCTCCAGCCGTTGTGTGGCCTCCACAGATGAGGTTAAATTGAAGCTATCATTCGTCTGACACTCATTGCCATCCTCCTCGGGTATGGCGTCCCAGCGATTGCTGATCATATGGAATAGTGGATTATTGTCAGGTTGTCCCGAATTCGTTGGCGTTATATCCGCCGATGATGATGATGATGTTGTTGATGTTGTTGATGATGAGGTAGTATTATCGGTCGTTGAGCTAGTCGTTGTTGCATTGGCATTCACATTGGCATTGGCCGCCGTTGTTGGTGTTAACTGTGTGGACGAGAGACTCAGATCGGTTGCCAAAGAACTGAGACTACTATCATATTGAGCGGCCACAGTGCCGTCGCTCTCTTTGGTTACAATCTGCGAGGGGGGTCAAAAGTAAAGAAATTACTAAGTATTGACTTCAATTTCATTGGCTTACCTGTTGATTAACAAATGTATATTCTAGTGCCTTGTCAGCGCCCGTATAGTCTTTGACAATCTCATGCATTTTGCCCACAATATACTGCATGGATGGACGCTCTTCGGGTGCTGTTTTCCAGCAGGCAATCATTAGATTTTCAATATCCTTGGGGCAGGTTGTCAATAGCGGCGGACGTTCACCTGCAAAACTCACAAAGTTTAGTTAAGATTTTCCCACATTAAGTGGGGTGTCCACCCGTACCCTTGTAGATCTTCCATTGTATGGTGTAGGCATTGTCAATGCCCTTGAAGGGCTGCTTGCGCGACAGCACCTCCCAGAGTACAATTGCCCAGCTGAATATATCGCATTTTTCCGTATACTTTGAGCCCTCAAATACCTTCAACAAAAAGTGGAATTAGAGTTTGAGTTTGGTTTGCTGGCATAACGAAGAAGCTACCTCGGGTGCCATCCAGGCGGCACTGCCACGATTATTTGTCATCATGGTGGACTTGTCGGCCACAGTGCCGAAATCACATATCTTCAGATTGCGTCCCTTGTTGGTCAGCAGCAGATTCAGCGGCTTGACATCGCGATGTATCAATGGCTTTGGCGTCATGGCATGCAGATAGGCAAGGCCCTGCAGGAAAAGCAAATGAAGTAAATGGCAGGGAATACCAGAATGCTTGGACTTACCTCGGCCGCTTGACGTGCCCAGCTCATGGCATGGGCCAGCGAATAGGCTGGCTTCACCTTGCCATGCAGAAAATTATGCAGTGAGCCGCCCTCGGCATATTCCATAATCAGATATGTCGCCTGCTGATACGAGGAGATGCCATGCAGCGCAATGATATTCGCATGCTTGACGCGCGACAATTGCTTCACCTCCTTCTCGATGTCCTTCTGCTCGGCGCTGGCAAAGAACTCCTTGACGGCCACCAGCTTGTCGCGCCACACAGCCTTGCAGACCACACCATACGAGCCATGTCCAACTTTCTGCGTAAAACACCAAAACAAAACAAATTAATATCATTTAATTAATGTTAGGGAATGCTCTCTCGAACCTCTCGCAGCGTTAGCTCGCTAAAGTCCACATAGAATGCCTGGAGTGCGGTGGCCATGCCGCCTGCCTGCCTGCCTGCTGATTTTGTTTCTTCCTGGCCGCCTGGCTGGCTGGCTATCGGAGTGTTCTGTGTGTGTTTGTGTGTGTTTGCTTTATTTACTTTGCAATCAGACTTCTTTGGGGCCTGCAAACATTGAGGGGGAGCAGCAACATTGACGGGAACAGCAGGCACACAGAGTTCTATATCGACCAGCAGAGTGCGCACATCCTTCCTGGGTACGGGGAACGAAACGGAACGGAACGTGTGCTGGACTGGGGCTGGCTGTATCTGCTCACCTCTGGGCAGTCACATGGAACGCATCAGCATGGATGATGCACTTGTGTGGTTTGTATTTGTATTTGTATTTTAGGCAGCGCTTTAGCAGTAATTTCTTAATCAAATTTAATTCTCATTTTTTCGATTTTGGCTTCGCAGTGTGACCGTTTATTGGGCTGCACGAAAATGCCACAAAATGATAGATGTCGCCGTAACAAAATACCAAAAATTATCGATACGAATATATAAGTATTTATAGTAGTAATAAAGCATTACTTAATTGTTTAAATAATGCATAAATTAAAAGATAAAATAATTTGTACTTTGCTGTGCAGCGCCCTCTGTTGTTCAAACTCTTATTTAAACGCTTGCAGTAAATAAATACAAAATTAACTAAAGCCCGCTAGATGGCGCATTGCGCAGGCAACTGTGCGTTTTGCCAACAGATTTTGGAATTTAAAAAAAACCCACAAGTTATCTGTGTAACGCCTGTCTAACAATCATCAAAAAAAAAAAACAAAACAACAAACAACGCCACTTGGACTTCAATCGGAAGGTCTTCTCGCGGTTCTTTGACGAGGCTGTGGCCACCACCAAGCAGCGGCAGCAGCATGCCAATGCCACACCACATTTGACGACAGCTTGACGAGTCCATTTTCGAGCCAATAATTATAGTTTTTTATTTTGATGATTCCGATTCAAGTAATTAAATTGAATGTTTTTTTAAGCCTTTGTGTTCTGTTTGCATTACTCAACACTGCCTCTGATTATCGATATGCACCGCTTGCCCATTAATCCGTGTGTTTATAACGGCTATATTTTCACATTTAAAGCTCTCATCTGAGAAGAGCTTAAGGTTGGATTTATGGAGCGGCTCCATTCGATTTTTCTGTATATTTCAACACTGTCCTGCCTATCGTATGAACCATCACAACTAGCTTCAGTATGGCAAACGCAGAGAATAAATTGTATGTAAATTCCCATAAATATTCCTTGGAAAATAATACTTTAAGGCAGTACTAGACTGCCCACTCTAGACTTATGGATGGAACTTATGGAATTTTCCATCTAAAAATAAATTGAAATAATTGAAATTTTCTACTTCTCTATTTTATTTTATCCCTTGAGGTCCATCTCAATAATTGATTATAGATTTATGAAATTGTACAAGAAGCAACAACAGAGAGCTTTGCTCATAACGCAATAACGCAATAACGCAAAACGTAACGCCAGTGAAACTGTACTAAAATCTCAACACAAAATTTCGAAATTTTGTGACATCTGTTTGGGGCCCATAGGCCCAGCCGTATGTCCCATTTTATTTCAGTATTCAACTACAACGCGACTGGTAAACATCCATAAATATATATTTCCTATCAAAAAAAAAAAGAAATTTCTCCAAAACGTTAAAGAATAAATAATATTTGATTTTCTCCTGAAAAATAATTTGATTGATTGACTTGATTTTCCTTCGGTTTTTGTCCGACTCCGATTGACTCGGCCAGAACCCATTGCTCAATAAGCATCTGCTTAATAAGACTTTCGCTGACTTCCTTGATTTTCCTTGACTGTTGCTGAAAAAAAAGAAGAAGATGGCAAAGTGAGTGAACTAATTAACTGTGGTATCGAGTCGCCTCCACTTTCCCTACTCTCCTGCAGCCCAAACAACCAAACTGGCCAAAGTGTGCCAAAACTCGTGATGGATTCGGGCCGCCCCAAACATGAGAATGAACATCACGAGGAGGATGCGTATTGTGGCCCTGTGACACGAAGTAGGGCCAAAAGCAACGTGCAGCTCTGCCGCTCCTACAGCAAAGCGCAGATGCGAAGCACCTGTATCGACGCCATCTTCTAAGCGCCCACGCCCTTCAGCACGTGAAGCTTCAGCTAGTGGAGGAGCTTCAGCCAGTGTAGCTTCAGCAGGTGTAGCTTCAGTACGTAGAGCTTCAGCACGTGGAGCTCGTGGAAGACGCCCTGGTCGTGATCGTGGTCGCAGCATGGCACGCCCCAAAATGAACCGTCAAAATGCAGAACAACCGCCCGCCGCAAGAGCCGGGGGCCAACGAAAGTACAGTCCAAACGAAAGACCAAGGCAGTAGCTTGTCGCAAGCCAAGAAGCCGCAACCAAGCGGGGATGAAGCCAAAGCCAAAGCCAAAGCCGAAGCGCAAGGGCAAGGGCAAAAAGCGCGATCCACCGAAATCTGAGGAGGCTGGCGCTAAGAAAAAGTGCAAGACCAAAAAAGATGGGCAGGATTTTTTGTGAGCTCGGATAGTGGGGAGGAGGAGTAGCAGTCGGAAGTCGCGTTTTTCTCAAAATTATTCCAAAATTAACCAAAATTATTTAAATTCTAAATTTTAAACTCATCATTGTTCATTCGTTGTACTTGAAAATACTATATATGTATATTTCGGCCCATTTGGCCCATTCAAACAAACAAAAAAAAACCCAAAAAAAAAATGTACATATTTGTTGTTTGTTTTATGATTGTCAGACAGGCGTTACACAGATAGCTTGTGGGTTTTTAAAATTCCAAAAATCCGCGCAAGGATGTGCTAAACACATACTCAGTTCATCAAAATGATTCACAGATAGACAATTATGGTACAAATTTTCCAAAGTTAGACAGATCTGAGGAAAACATACAAAGCAAAAACCTTAAAGCCAACGAAATACCCAAAAAGCATAATAGTAGTTATCCCCATACAAAAACCACATTTTCAGCTAGAAGCCTACACCAACACCGACACCAGCGACCATATATCGGTCTTAGGAAACCAGAAACCAGAAGACAGAAGAAACTAAATTTACTTTTCAGCTCATCAGTTCATAAGCATGCTGTCGCAGTTTAGCCACTAATGGTTATTATGGTAATTTATCAAAAAATCACAATAACACTAATGTAAATACTACGAAAATACCACAAAGAGAATATAGTATGGGATGTCAACAGAGGAAAACAGAACAATTGTAGAATCTCGACATGAATATGAAGGTTTTACTATACAGCATAATATTCAGTCGATCAAGGCAAACCAAAATAACCTATAATTTTATTTAAATTTATTTAAAGGAGATTACAGTATTGCCATTTTGTCTGAAGTTTTTTCTCACGATCTAAGCTTCAGGAAATTGCTCCCAGGCAAACTTCAAATTGATAGAAAAATATAGCGATGATGGCTATGGAGGAGGTGTAGTGTAGTACCAACTATAATAAACGAAATCTAATTATATGCTCCATTTATTTTGAACCTGCGACACCCACTGTAATCTTTAAGCAAGCAATTGATAGACAATCTTATTGAAAAATGAAAGACCCTTTTGAAAATGTAATTGTGGCGGGGGACTTTAATGCTAGACATAAAGGATTCGTTCGGTGACACAACAAACAGTGGAAAAGGGAAGGGGCCTATTTATTACAAGCTATGAACAATGCTGGATTTTTTATTTTGCCTCACTTTTAGGAGAAATACTATATTGACTCAACTGCAGGATCAGTTTTGGACCTAACTTTTGTAAAAGGGTATAACAGTTGTATAGTCAAATGGAACTGTGAGAACATTTTTCTGGGAGGGAGTCACCACCTATTAGTCCTATGAGTTTTGAGCTAACTGGGGGAAAAAAAAGTCGAAAAGTTTCTGGCAAAAAATAAACTAATTATCTAACTAATTTGGAGAAAATAAACATTAAAGGAAATATATGTAGGAGATCTAGCCAAACTTATGCAACATGAAATTAATGCCGCCTACGGCATGACCTACGAGGTCAAAAAAAATAGATGGCCGAAGCTTTGGTGGGACGAGAAGTTAGCCAACATCTTTGATGAGTTCTCTGAGGCAAACTGAACTCAATGTGAATGCGAACACAAAGGGAAGCCTGGAGGTTCCTAGCTAACCTAAAAACTGCAACACCTCAAGAGCCTCAAGAGCAATTTGATAATGAAAAAGCTGGGTCATATCTAGAATGGATAAAAGATCAAGTACCCACGGAAGCCAGAAGCATTAATGCCACAATGCCACAATGTGTGCAACAAAGCAAAATGAGAATCCAAATTTTGGTCTGGATGATGGTCTGGAAATGGTTCTTGGTCGAAACAAAAAAAACAGCGGGTGGGTTTGATAAGATCACCTACGAAATGCTTAATTCATTATCACAAGGGACGCCAAGGCAGAGCTACTCAAATTCTACAATCAAACAGCTGCTAACTGTGAAGTACCAGTTGAGTGGCGAACGATCAAGATCATGCCAATACCAAAACGAGAAAGAACGTACGGAGTCGCTTCGAACGCGACTCTACTTTTATACCCGTACTCAGTCAGTACACAAGTGATTTATGTGGAATTTTCAAATGTTTTTATCATTTTTTACATTTTACATCTTTTTGCTACATCTGTCATTGACATCTACATATACATCAGTTCTCACAACAACACACGTACACTGCACGAGGCAGCATGTTTGAGCGTGAGTGTGCGTGTGAGAGAAGCTGCAGCAACAATCAACCCCAATAATTGACTTACTCTGCAAAGGAGTGTGGGGATTGCTGCTGAAAATTCATTTGATCATTGTGGCTACAATAATGATCCGATCTGAACCAAATTTGGGAATCTGGTAGATATGGTCATTCTCTACAATACTGCATTTTTTTTTTTTTCTATCTTCAAAATTGTGGATTTTTCGTTTTTTGTGGGGGCGGAAGGGGGCGGGGCGAAATTTTGAAATACACTTGTTCAGGTTTGGTATCACAGGAGTCTTGACAAAAGTTTGGTTGCTCTAGCTCTTATAGTCTCTGAGATCCAGGCGTTCATTTTTACGAAAAAACCAAATCGACTCGATTTTGTGTGAGTGCGAAAGAGAGGGAGCGAAGTTTTTTGCGTATATTTGCCTCTATTGTGGCTATATTAATGATCCGATCCGATTCAGATTTGGGCCCCTGATAGATATAGGCTGTCTCTATGATTCTGCATTTTTCGTTTTCTGCTATCTTTAAAATTGTGGACGCCACAGATGTGCGCCCTTTGTGGGGGCGCAAGTGGGCGGGGCGAAATTTTGAAACACTTTTCTAGGAGTGAGATATCACATCAGTCTGGAAAAAAAAAATTTGATTGGTCTAGCTCTAATAGCCTTCGTGCAATGAGTGAAAAACAAGACGGACGGACAGAGGGACAGACGGACGGACAGACATGGCTATATTGACTCGGCAATTGATGCTGATCAAGAATATATATATACTTTATGGGGTCGGAAACGCCTCCTTCTGTGTGTTACACACATCCACTTTTACCACAAATACAATATACCCTTTTTTACTCTTCGAGTACGGGTATAACAAAACAACAAACAACGCCACTTGGACTTCAATCGGAAGGTCTTCTCGCGGTTCTTTGACGAGGCTGTGGCGACCACCAAGCGGCGGCAGCAGCATGCCAATGCCACACCACATTTGACGACAGCTTGACGAGTCCATTTTCGAGCCAATAATTATAGTTTTTTTATTTTGATGATTCCGATTCAAGTAATTAAATTGAATGTTTTTAAGCCTTTGTGTTCTGTTTGCATTACTCAACACTGCCTCTGATTATCGATATGCACCGCTTGCCCATTAATCCGTGTGTTTATAACGGCTATATTTTCACATTTAAAGCTCTCATCTGAGAAGAGCTTAAGGTTGGATTTATGGAGCGGCTCCATTCGATTTTTCTGTATATTTCAACACTGTCCTGCCTATCGTATGAACCATCACAACTAGCTTCAGTATGGCAAACGCAGAGAATAAATTGTATGTAAATTCCCATAAATATTCCTTTGGAAAATAATACTTTAAGGCAGTACTAGACTGCCCACTCTAGACTTATGGATGGAACTTATGGAATTTTCCATCTAAAAATAAATTGAAATAATTGAAATTTTCTACTTCTCTATTTTATTTTATCCCTTGAGGTCCATCTCAATAATTGATTATAGATTTATGAAATTGTACAAGAAGCAACAACAGAGAGCTTTGCTCATAACGCAATAACGCAATAACGCAAAACGTAACGCCAGTGAAACTGTACTAAAATCTCAACACAAAATTTCGAAATTTTGTGACATCTGTTTGGGGCCCATAGGCCCAGCCGTATGTCCCATTTTATTTCAGTATTCAACTACAACGCGACTGGTAAACATCCATAAATATATATTTCCTATCAAAAAAAATTTCTCCAAAACGTTAAAGAATAAATAATATTTGATTTTCTCCTGAAAAATAATTTGATTGATTGACTTGATTTTCCTTCGGTTTTTGTCCGACTCCGATTGACTCGGCCAGAACCCATTGCTCAATAAGCATCTGCTTAATAAGACTTTCGCTGACTTCCTTGATTTTCCTTGACTGTTGCTGAAAAAAAGAAGAAGATGGCAAAGTGAGTGAACTAATTAACTGTGGTATCGAGTCGCCTCCACTTTCCCTACTCTCCTGCAGCCCAAACAACCAAACTGGCCAAAGTGTGCCAAAACTCGTGATGGATTCGGGCCGCCCCAAACATGAGAATGAACATCACGAGGAGGATGCGTATTGTGGCCCTGTGACACGAAGTAGGGCCAAAGCAACGTGCAGCTCTGCCGCTCCTACAGCAAAGCGCAGATGCGAAGCACCTGTATCGACGCCATCTTCTAAGCGCCCACGCCCTTCAGCACGTGAAGCTTCAGCTAGTGGAGGAGCTTCAGCCAGTGTAGCTTCAGCAGGTGTAGCTTCAGTACGTAAAGCTTCAGCTAGTGGAGGAGCTTCAGCTAGTGGAGGAACTTCAGCACGTGTAGCTTCAGCAGGTGTAGCTTCAGTACGTAGAGCTTCAGCACGTGGAGCTCGTGGAAGACGCCCTGGTCGTGATCGTGGTCGCAGCATGGCACGCCCCCAAAATGAACCGTCAAAATGCAGAACAACCGCCCGCCGCAAGAGCCGGGGGGGGCCAACGAAAGTACAGTCAAAACGAAAGACCAAGGCAGTAGCTTGTCGCAAGCCAAGAAGCCGCAACCAAGCGGGGATGAAGCCAAAGCCAAAGCCAAAGCCAAAGCCGAAGCGCAAGGGCAAGGGCAAAAAGCGCGATCCACCGAAATCTGAGGAGGCTGGCGCTAAGAAAAAGTGCAAGACCAAAAAAGATGGGCAGGATTTTGTGAGCTCGGATAGTGGGGAGGAGGAGTAGCAGTCGGAAGTCGCGTTTTTCTCAAAATTATTCCAAAATTAACCAAAATTATTTAAATTCTAAATTTTAAACTCATCATTGTTCATTCGTTGTACTTGAAAATACTATATATGTATATTTCGGCCCATTTGGCCCATTCAAACAAACAAAATAAAAACCCAAAAAAAATGTACATATTTGTTGTTTGTTTTATGATTGTCAGACAGGCGTTACACAGATAGCTTGTGGGTTTTTTAAAATTCCAAAATCCGCGCAAGGATGTGCTAAACACATACTCAGTTCATCAAAATGATTCACAGATAGACAATTATGGTACAAATTTTCCAAAGTTAGACAGATCTGAGGAAAACATACAAAGCAAAAACCTTAAAGCCAACGAAATACCCAAAAGCATAATAGTAGTTATCCCCATACAAAAACCACATTTTCAGCTAGAAGCCTACACCAACACCGACACCAGCGACCATATATCGGTCTTAGGAAACCAGAAACCAGAAACCAGAAGACAGAAGAAACTAAATTTACTTTTCAGCTCATCAGTTCATAAGCATGCTGTCGCAGTTTAGCCAAACTAATGGTTATTATGGTAATTTATCAAAAAATCACAATAACACTAATGTAAATACTACGAAAATACCACAAAGAGAATATAGTATGGGATGTCAACAGAGGAAAACAGAACAATTGTAGAATCTCGACATGAATATGAAGGTTTTACTATACAGCATAATATTCAGTCGATCAAGGCAAACCAAAAAATAACCTATAATTTTATTTAAATTTATTTAAAGGAGATTACAGTATTGCCATTTTGTCTGAAGTTTTTTTTTTTCTCACGATCTAAGCTTCCAGGAAATTGCTCCCAGGCAAACTTCAAATTGATAGAAAAATATAGCGATGATGGCTATGGAGGAGGTGTAGTGTAGTACCAACTATAATAAACGAAATCTAATTATATGCTCCATTTATTTTGAACCTGCGACACCCACTGTAATCTTTAAGCAAGCAATTGATAGACAATCTTATTGAAAAATGAAAGACCCTTTTGAAAAAATGTAATTGTGGCGGGGACTTTAATGCTAGACATAAAGGATTCGTTCGGTGACACAACAAACAGTGGAAAAAGGGAAGGGGCCTATTTATTACAAGCTATGAACAATGCTGGATTTTATTTTGCCTCACTTTTAGGAGAAATACTATATTGACTCAACTGCAGGATCAGTTTTGGACCTAACTTTTGTAAAGGGTATAACAGTTGTATAGTCAAATGGAACTGTGAGAACATTTTTCTGGGAGGGAGTCACCACCTATTAGTCCTATGAGTTTTGAGCTAACTGGACTTCACAAAAAAAAGTCGAAAAGTTTCTGGCAAAAAAATAAACTAATTATCTAACTAATTTGGAGAAAATAAACATTAAAAGGAAATATATGTAGGAGATCTAGCCAAACTTATGCAACATGAAATTAATGCCGCCTACGGCATGACCTACGAGGTCAAAAATAGATGGCCGAAGCTTTGGTGGGACGAGAAGTTAGCCAACATCTTTTTGATGAGTTCTCTGAGGCAAACTGAACTCAATGTGAATGCGAACACAAGGGAAGCCTGGAGGTTCCTAGCTAACCTAAAAAACTGCAACACCTCAAGAGCCTCAAGAGCAATTTGATAATGAAAAAGCTGGGTCATATCTAGAATGGATAAAAGATCAAGTACCCACGGAAGCCAGAAGCATTAATGCCACAATGCCACAATGTGTGCAACAAAGCAAAATGAGAATCCAAATTTTGGTCTGGATGATGGTCTGGAAATGGTTCTTGGTCGAAACAAAAAAACAGCGGGTGGGTTTGATAAGATCACCTACGAAATGCTTAATTCATTATCACAAGGGACGCCAAGGCAGAGCTACTCAAATTCTACAATCAAACAGCTGCTAACTGTGAAGTACCAGTTGAGTGGCGAACGATCAAGATCATGCCAATACCAAAACGAGAAAGAACGTACGGAGTCGCTTCGAACGCGACTCTACTTTTATACCCGTACTCAGTCAGTACACAAGTGATTTATGTGGAATTTTCAAATGTTTTATCATTTTTACATTTTACATTTTTTTGCTACATCTGTCATTGACATCTACATATACATCAGTTCTCACAACAACACACGTACACTGCACGAGGCAGCATGTTTGAGCGTGAGTGTGCGTGTGTGAGAATCTGCAGCAACAATCAACCCCAATAATTGACTTACTCTGCAAGAGGAGTGGGAAAATTGCTGCTGAAAATTCATTTGATCATTGTGGCTACAATAATGATCCGATCTAAACCAAATTTGGGAATCTGGTAGATATGGTCATTCTCTACAATACTGCATTTTTTTATTTTTTCTATCTTCAAAATTGTGGATTTTCGTCTTTTGTGGGGGCGGAAGGGGGCGGGAAAAATTTTTGAAATACACTTGTTCAGGTTTGGTATCACAGGAGTCTAGACAGAAAGTTTGGTTGCTCTAGCTCTTATAGTCTCTGAGATCCAGGCGTTCATTTTTACGAAAAACCAAATCGACTCGATTTTGTGTGAGTGCGAAAGAGAGGGAGCGAAGTTTTTGCGTATATTTGCCTCTATTGTGGCTATATTAATGATCCGATCCGATTCAGATTTGGGCCCCTGATAGATATAGGCTGTCTCTATGATTCTGCATTTTTCGTTTCTGCTATCTTTAAAATTGTGGACGCCACAGATGTGCGCCCTTTGTGGGGGCGCAAGTGGGCGGGAGGCGAAATTTTGAAACACTTTTCTAGGAGTGAGATATCACATCAGTCTGGAAAAAAATTTGATTGGTCTAGCTCTAATAGCCTTCGTGCAATGAGTGAAAAACAAGACGGACGGACAGACATGGCTATATTGACTCGGCTATTGATGCTGATCAAGAATATATATACTTTATGGGGTCGGAAATTATTCCTTCTCTATGTTACACACATCCACTTTTACCACAAATACAATATACCGTTTTACTCTTAGAGTACGGGTATAAAAACCCACAAGCTATCTGTGTAACGCCTGTCTGACAATCATAAAACAAACAACAAATATGTACATTTTTTTTTTGGGTTTTATTTTGTTTGTTTGAATGGGCCAAATGGGCCGAAATATACATATATAGTATTTTCACGTACAACGAATGAACAATGATGAGTTTAAAATTTAGAATTTAAATAATTTTGGTTAATTTTTGGAATAATTTTGAGAAAAACGTTTTTTCCGACTGCTGTTCTCCTCCCCACTATCCGAGCTCACAAAATCCTGCCCATTTTTTTTGGTCTTGCACTTTTTCTTAGCGCCAGCCTCCTCAGATTTCGGTGGATCGCGCTTTTTTGCCCTTGCCCTTGCGCTTCGGCTTTTGGCTTTGGCTTTGGCTTTGGCTTCATCCCCGCTTGGTTTTTCTTGGCTTGCGACAAGCTACTGCCTTGGTCTTTCGTTTTGACTGTACTTTCACAACCCCGGCAGTTTGCGGCGGGCGGTTGTTCTGCATTTTGACGGTTCATTTTGGGGGCGTGCCATGCTGCGACCACGATCACGACCAGGGCGTCTTCCACGAGCTGCCCACGTGCTGAAGCTCTACGTACTGAAGCTACACCTGCTGAATCTACACGTGCTGAAGTTCCTCCACTAAGCTGAAATCCTCCACTAGCTGAATTTTACGTACTGAAGCTACACCTGCTCAAGCTACACTGGCTGAAGATTCCTCCAATTGCTGAAGCTTCACGTGCTGAAGGGCGTGGGCGCTTAGAAGATGGCGTCGATACAGGTGCTTCGCATCTGCGCTTTGCTGTAGGAACGGCAAAGCTGCACGTTTTTGGCCCTACTTCGTGTCACAGGGCCACAATACGCATCCTCCTCGTGATGTTCATTCTCATGTTTGGGGCGGCCCGAATCCATCCATAAAGTTTTGGCACACTTTGGCCAGTTTGGTTGTTTGGGCTGCAGGAGAGTAGGGAAAGTGGAGGCGACTCGATACCACAGTTAATTAGTTCACTCACTTTGCCATCTTCTTCTTTTTTTTCAGCAACAGTCAAGGAAAATCAAGGAAGTCAGCGAAAGTCTTATTAAGCAGATGCTTATTGAGCAATGGGTTCTGGCCGAGTCAATCGGAGTCGGACAAAAACCGAAGGAAAATCAAGTCAATCAATCAAATTTTTTTTTCAGGAGAAAATCAAATATTATTTATTCTTTAACGTTTTGGAGAAATTTCTTTTTGATAGGAAATATATATTTATGGATGTTTACCAGTCGCGTTGTAGTTGAATACTGAAATAAAATGGGACATACGGCTGGGCCTATGGGCCCCAAACAGATGTCACAAAATTTCGAAATTTTGTGTTGAGATTTTAGTACAGTTTCACTGGCGTTACGTTTTGCGTTATTGCGTTATTGCGTTATGAGCAAAAGCTCTCTGTTGTTGCTTCTTGTACAATTTCATAAATCTATAAGGAATTATTGAGATGGACCTCAAGGGATAAAATAAAATAGAGAAGTAGAAAATTTCAATTATTTCAATTTATTTTTAGATGGAAAATTCCAAAAAGTTCCATCCATAAGTCTAGAGTGGGCAGTCTAGTACTGCCTTAAAAGCCGGGGGCCAAGGAATATTTATGGGAATTTACATACAATTTATTCTCTGCGTTTGCCATACTGAAGCTAGTTGTGATGGTTCATACGATAGGCAGGACAGTGTTGAAATATACAGAAAAATCGAATGGAGCCGCTCCATAAATCCAACCTTAAGCTCTTCTCAGATGAGAGCTTTAAATGTGAAAATATAGCCGTTATAAACACACGGATTAATGGGCAAGCGGTGCATATCGATAATCAGAGGCAGTGTTGAGTAATGCAAACAGAACGGAAAAGGCTTAAAAAAACATTCAATTTAATTACTTGAATCGGAATCATCAAAATAAAAACTATAATTTTTGGCTCGAAAATGGTTCGTTCGTTGTCGTCAAATGTGGCATTGTATGCTGCTGCCGCCATTTGGTGGTCAAACAGCCTCGTAAAAAAAACCGCGAGAAGACCTTCCGATTGAAGTCAAGTGGCGTTGTTTGTTGTTTTGTTATACCCGTACTCGAAGAGTAAAAGGGTATATTGTATTTGTGGTAAAAGTGGATGTGTGTAACACACAGAAGGAGGCGTTTCCGACCCCATAAAGTATATATATTCTTGATCAGCATCAATAGCCGAGTCAATATAGCCATGTCTGTCCGTCCGTCTTGTTTTTCACTCATTGCACGAAGGCTATTAGAGCTAGACCAATCAAATTTTTTTTCCAGACTGATGTGATATCTCACTCCTAGAAAAGTGTTTCAAAATTTCGCCCCGCCCACTTGCGCCCCCCACAAAGGGCGCACATCTGTAACGTCCACAATTTTAAAGATAGCAGAAAACGAAAAATGCAGAATCATAGAGACAGCCTATATCTATCAGGGGCCCAAATCTGAATCGGATCGGATCATTAATATAGCCACAATAGAGGCAAATATACGCAAAAACTTCGCTCCCTCTCTTTCGCACTCACACAAAATCGAGTCGATTTGGTTTTCGTATAAATGAGCGCCTCGATCTCAGAGACTATAAGAGCTAGAACAACCAAACTTTCTGTCTAGACTCCTGTGATATCGCTTCAGTGCAAGTTTATCTCAAAATTTTGCCACGCCCACTCCCGCCGCCCCAAAAGACGATAATCCACAATTTTGAAGATAGAAAAAAGCGAAAAATGCAATATCGTAGACAATGACCATATCTACCAGATTCCCAAATTTGGTTTAGATCGGATCATTTTTTTAGGCACAATGATCAAATGAATTTTCTACAGCGATTTTCCCCTTGCCACGCCCCCTTGCGACGTAGGTCATTTATGGGGATGATTGTCGCTACAGATTCTCTCACACGCACACTCACGCTCACACAAGTTACCTCGTGCAGTGTACGTGTGTTGTTGTGAGAACTGATGTAGATGCTGAAGATGTAGATGACTGATGTAGCAAAAAAATGTAAAATGTAAAAACTGATAAAACATTTGAAAATTCCACATAGATTACATGTGTGCTGACTGAGTACGGGTATAAAAGTAGAGTCGCGTTCGAAGCGACTCCCGTACGTTCTTTTCTCGTTTTGGTATTGGCATGATCTTGATCGTTCGCCACTCAACTGGTACTTCACAGTTAGCAGCTGTTTGATTGTAGAATTTGACTAGCTCTGCCTTGGCGTCCCTTGTGATAATGAATTAAGCATTTCGTAGGTGATCTTATCAAACCCACCCGCTGTTTTTTTGTTTCGACCAAGAACCATTTCAGACCATCATCCAGACCAAAATTTGGATTCTCATTTTGCTTTGTTGCACACATTGTGGCATTGTGGCATTAATGCTTCTGGCTTCCGTGGGTACTTGATCTTTTATCCATTCTAGATATGACCCAGCTTTTTCATTATCAAATTGCTCTTGAGGCTCTTGAGGTGTTGCAGTTTTTTTTAGGTTAGCTAGGAACCTCCAGGCTTCCCTTGTGTTCGCATTCACATTGAGTTCAGTTTGCCTCAGAGAACTCATCAAAGATGTTGGCTAACTTCTCGTCCCACCAAAGCTTCGGCCATCTATTTTTGACCTCGTAGGTCATGCCGTAGGCGGCATTAATTTCATGTTGCATAAGTTTGGCTAGATCTCCTACATATATTTCCTTTAATGTTTATTTTCTCCAAATTAGTTAGATAATTAGTTTATTTTTTGCCAGAAACTTTTCGACTTTTTTTCCCCTCCAGTTAGCTCAAAACTCATAGGACTAATAGGTGGTGACTCCCTCCCAGAAAAATGTTCTCACAGTTCCATTTGACTATACAACTGTTATACCCTTTACAAAAGTTAGGTCCAAAACTGATCCTGCAGTTGAGTCAATATAGTATTTCTCCTAAAAAGTGAGGCAAAAAATAAAATCCAGCATTGTTCATAGCTTGTAATAAATAGGCCCCTTCCCTTTTTCCACTGTTTGTTGTGTCACCGAACGAATCCTTTATGTCTAGCATTAAAGTCCCCGCCACAATTACATTTTCAAAAGGGTCTTTCATTTTTCAATAAGATTGTCTATCAATTGCTTGCTTAAAGATTACAGTGGGTGTCGCAGGTTCAAAATAAATGGAGCATATAATTAGATTTCGTTTATTATAGTTGGTACTACACTACACCTCCTCCATAGCCATCATCGCTATATTTTTTCTATCAATTTGAAGTTTGCCTGGGAGCAATTTCCTGAAGCTTAGATCGTGAGAAAAAACTTCAGACAAAATGGCAATACTGTAATCTCCTTTAAATAAATTTAAATAAAATTATAGGTTATTTTGGTTTGCCTTGATCGACTGAATATTATGCTGTATAGTAAAACCTTCATATTCATGTCGAGATTCTACAATTGTTCTGTTTTCCTCTGTTGACATCCCATACTATATTCTCTTTGTGGTATTTTCGTAGTATTTACATTAGTGTTATTGTGATTTTTTGATAAATTACCATAATAACCATTAGTTTGGCTAAACTGCGACAGCATGCTTATGAACTGATGAGCTGAAAAGTAAATTTAGTTTCTTCTGTCTTCTGGTTTCTGGTTTCTGGTTTCCTAAGACCGATATATGGTCGCTGGTGTCGGTGTTGGTGTAGGCTTCTAGCTGAAAATGTGGTTTTTGTATGGGGATAACTACTATTATGCTTTTTGGGTATTTCGTTGGCTTTAAGGTTTTTGCTTTGTATGTTTTCCTCAGATCTGTCTAACTTTTTGGAAAATTTGTACCATAATTGTCTATCTGTGAATCATTTTGATGAACTGAGTATGTGTTTAGCACATCCTTGCGCGGATTTTGGAATTTTAAAAAACCCACAAGCTATCTGTGTAACGCCTGTCTGACAATCATAAAACAAACAACAAATATGTATTTTTTTTTTTTTGGGTTTTTATTTTGTTTGTTTGAATGGGCCAAATGGGCCGAAATATACATATATAGTATTTTCAAGTACAACGAATGAACAATGATGAGTTTAAAATTTAGAATTTAAATAATTTTGGTTAATTTTGGAATAATTTTGAGAAAAACGCGACTTCCGACTGCTACTCCTCCTCCCCACTATCCGAGCTCACAAAATCCTGCCCATCTTTTTTTTTTGGTCTTGCACTTTTTTCTTAGCGCCAGCCTCCTCAGATTTAGGTGGATCGCGCTTTTTTTGCCCTTGCCCTTGCGCTTCGGCTTTGGCTTTGGCTTCATCCCCGCTTGGTTGCGGCTTCTTGGCTTGCGACAAGCTACTGCCTTGGTCTTTCGTTTGGACTGTACTTTCGTTGGCCCCCCCCGGCTCTTGCGGCGGGCGGTTGTTCTGCATTTTGACGGTTCATTTTGGGGGCGTGCCATGCTGCGACCACGATCACGACCAGGGCGTCTTCCACGAGCTCCACGTGCTGAAGCTCTACGTACTGAAGCTACACCTGCTGAAGCTACACGTGCTGAAGTTCCTCCACTAGCTGAAGCTCCTCCACTAGCTGAAGCTTTACGTACTGAAGCTACACCTGCTGAAGCTACACTGGCTGAAGCTCCTCCACTAGCTGAAGCTTCACGTGCTGAAGGGCGTGGGCGCTTAGAAGATGGCGTCGATACAGGTGCTTCGCATCTGCGCTTTGCTGTAGGAGCGGCAGAGCTGCACGTTGCTTTGGCCCTACTTCGTGTCACAGGGCCACAATACGCATCCTCCTCGTGATGTTCATTCTCATGTTTGGGGCGGCCCGAATCCATCACGAGTTTTGGCACACTTTGGCCAGTTTGGTTGTTTGGGCTGCAGGAGAGTAGGGAAAGTGGAGGCGACTCGATACCACAGTTAATTAGTTCACTCACTTTGCCATCTTCTTCTTTTTTTTTCAGCAACAGTCAAGGAAAATCAAGGAAGTCAGCGAAAGTCTTATTAAGCAGATGCTTATTGAGCAATGGGTTCTGGCCGAGTCAATCGGAGTCGGACAAAAACCGAAGGAAAATCAAGTCAATCAATCAAATTATTTTTCAGGAGAAAATCAAATATTATTTATTCTTTAACGTTTTGGAGAAATTTCTTTTTTGATAGGAAATATATATTTATGGATGTTTACCAGTCGCGTTGTAGTTGAATACTGAAATAAAATGGGACATACGGCTGGGCCTATGGGCCCCAAACAGATGTCACAAAATTTCGAAATTTTGTGTTGAGATTTTAGTACAGTTTCACTGGCGTTACGTTTTGCGTTATTGCGTTATTGCGTTATGAGCAAAGCTCTCTGTTGTTGCTTCTTATACAATTTCATAAATCTATAATCAATTATTGAGATGGACCTCAAGGGATAAAATAAAATAAAGAAGTAGAAAATTTCAATTATTTCAATTTATTTTTAGATGGAAAATTCCATAAGTTCCATCCATAAGTCTAGAGTGGGCAGTCTAGTACTGCCTTAAAAGTATTATTTTCCAAGGAATATTTATGGGAATTTACATACAATTTATTCTCTGCGTTTGCCATACTGAAGCTAGTTGTGATGGTTCATACGATAGGCAGGACAGTGTTGAAATATACAGAAAAATCGAATGGAGCCGCTCCATAAATCAACCTTAAGCTCTTCTCAGATGAGAGCTTTTAAATGTGAAATATATAGCCGTTATAAACACACGGATTAATGGGCAAGCGGTGCATATCGATAATCAGTGGCAGTGTTGAGTAATGCAAAACAGAACACAAAGGCTTAAAAAACATTCAATTTAATTACTTGAATCGGAATCATCAAAATAAAAACTATAATTATTGGCTCGAAAATGGACTCGTCAAGCTGTCGTCAAATGTGGTGTGGCATTGGCATGCTGCTGCCGCCGCTTGGTGGTCGCCACAGCCTCGTCAAAAGAACCGCGAGAAGACCTTCCGATTGAAGTCCAAGTGGCGTTGTTTGTTGTTTTGTTATACCCGTACTCGAAGAGTAAAAGGGTATATTGTATTTGTGGTAAAAGTGGATGTGTGTAACACACAGAAGGAGGCGTTTCCGACCCCATAAAGTATATATATTCTTGATCAGCATCAATAGCCGAGTCAATATAGCCATGTCTGTCCGTCCGTCTTGTTTTTCACTCATTGCACGAAGGCTATTAGAGCTAGACCAATCAAATTTTTTTCCAGACTGATGTGATATCTCACTCCTAGAAAAGTGTTTCAAAATTTCGCCCCGCCCACTTGCGCCCCCACAAAGGGCGCACATCTGTGGCGTCCACAATTTTAAAGATAGCAGAAAACGAAAAATGCAGAATCATAGAGACAGCCTATATCTATCAGGGGCCCAAATCTGAATCGGATCGGATCATTAATATAGCCACAATAGAGGCAAATATACGCAAAAACTTCGCTCCCTCTCTTTCGCACTCACACAAAATCGAGTCGATTTGGTTTTTCGTAAAATGAACGCCTGGATCTCAGAGACTATAAGAGCTAGAGCAACCAAACTTTCTGTCTAGACTCCTGTGATACCAAACCTGAACAAGTGTATTTCAAAATTTCGCCCCGCCCCTTCCGCCCCCACAAAAGACGAAAATCCACAATTTTGAAGATAGAAAAAAATAAAAATGCAGTATTGTAGAGAATGACCATATCTACCAGATTCCCAAATTTGGTTCAGATCGGATCATTATTGTAGCCACAATGATCAAATGAATTTTCAGCAGCAATCCCCCACTCCTCTTGCAGAGTAAGTCAATTATTGGGGTTGATTGTTGCTGCAGCTTCTCTCTCACACACACACACTCACGCTCAAACATGCTGCCTCGTGCAGTGTACGTGTGTTGTTGTGAGAACTGATGTATATGTAGATGTCAATGACAGATGTAGCAAAAAGATGTAAAATGTAAAAAATGATAAAACATTTGAAAATTCCACATAAATCACTTGTGTACTGACTGAGTACGGGTATAAAAGTAGAGTCGCGTTCGAAGCGACTCCGTACGTTCTTTCTCGTTTTGGTATTGGCATGATCTTGATCGTTCGCCACTCAACTGGTACTTCACAGTTAGCAGCTGTTTGATTGTAGAATTTGAGTAGCTCTGCCTTGGCGTCCCTTGTGATAATGAATTAAGCATTTCGTAGGTGATCTTATCAAACCCACCCGCTGTTTTTTGTTTCGACCAAGAACCATTTCCAGACCATCATCCAGACCAAAATTTGGATTCTCATTTTGCTTTGTTGCACACATTGTGGCATTGTGGCATTAATGCTTCTGGCTTCCGTGGGTACTTGATCTTTTATCCATTCTAGATATGACCCAGCTTTTTCATTATCAAATTGCTCTTGAGGCTCTTGAGGTGTTGCAGTTTTTTAGGTTAGCTAGGAACCTCCAGGCTTCCCTTGTGTTCGCATTCACATTGAGTTCAGTTTGCCTCAGAGAACTCATCAAAGATGTTGGCTAACTTCTCGTCCCACCAAAGCTTCGGCCATCTATTTTTTGACCTCGTAGGTCATGCCGTAGGCGGCATTAATTTCATGTTGCATAAGTTTGGCTAGATCTCCTACATATATTTCCTTTAATGTTTATTTTCTCCAAATTAGTTAGATAATTAGTTTATTTTTTGCCAGAAACTTTTCGACTTTTTTTCCCCTCCAGTTAGCTCAAAACTCATAGGACTAATAGGTGGTGACTCCCTCCCAGAAAAATGTTCTCACAGTTCCATTTGACTATACAACTGTTATACCCTTTACAAAAGTTAGGTCCAAAACTGATCCTGCAGTTGAGTCAATATAGTATTTCTCCTAAAAGTGAGGCAAAATAAAATCCAGCATTGTTCATAGCTTGTAATAAATAGGCCCCTTCCCTTTTCCACTGTTTGTTGTGTCACCGAACGAATCCTTTATGTCTAGCATTAAAGTCCCCGCCACAATTACATTTTCAAAAGGGTCTTTCATTTTTTCAATAAGATTGTCTATCAATTGCTTGCTTAAAGATTACAGTGGGTGTCGCAGGTTCAAAATAAATGGAGCATATAATTAGATTTCGTTTATTATAGTTGGTACTACACTACACCTCCTCCATAGCCATCATCGCTATATTTTTCTATCAATTTGAAGTTTGCCTGGGAGCAATTTCCTGAAGCTTAGATCGTGAGAAAAACTTCAGACAAAATGGCAATACTGTAATCTCCTTTAAATAAATTTAAATAAAATTATAGGTTATTTTGGTTTGCCTTGATCGACTGAATATTATGCTGTATAGTAAAACCTTCATATTCATGTCGAGATTCTACAATTGTTCTGTTTTCCTCTGTTGACATCCCATACTATATTCTCTTTGTGGTATTTTCGTAGTATTTACATTAGTGTTATTGTGATTTTTTGATAAATTACCATAATAACCATTAGTTTGGCTAAACTGCGACAGCATGCTTATGAACTGATGAGCTGAAAAGTAAATTTAGTTTCTTCTGTCTTCTGGTTTCTGGTTTCTGGTTTCCTAAGACCGATATATGGTCGCTGGTGTCGGTGTTGGTGTAGGCTTCTAGCTGAAAATGTGGTTTTTGTATGGGGATAACTACTATTATGCTTTTTGGGTATTTCGTTGGCTTTAAGGTTTTGCTTTGTATGTTTTCCTCAGATCTGTCTAACTTTGGAAAATTTGTACCATAATTGTCTATCTGTGAATCATTTTGATGAACTGAGTATGTGTTTAGCACATCCTTGCGCGGATTTTGGAATTTTAAAAAACCCACAAGCTATCTGTGTAACGCCTGTCTGACAATCATAAAACAAACAACAAATATGTACATTTTTTTTTTTGGGTTTTATTTTGTTTGTTTGAATGGGCCAAATGGGCCGAAATATACATATATAGTATTTTCAAGTACAACGAATGAACAATGATGAGTTTAAAATTTAGAATTTAAATAATTTTGGTTAATTTTGGAATAATTTTGAGAAAAACGCGACTTCCGACTGCTACTCCTCCTCCCCACTATCCGAGCTCACACAAAAATCCTGCCCATCTTTTTTGGTCTTGCACTTTTTCTTAGCGCCAGCCTCCTCAGATTTAGGTGGATCGCGCTTTTTGCCCTTGCCCTTGCGCTTCGGCTTTGGCTTTGGCTTCATCCCCGCTTGGTTGCGGCTTCTTGGCTTGCGACAAGCTACTGCCTTGGTCTTTCGTTTGGACTGTACTTTCGTTGGCCCCCGGCTCTTGCGGCGGGCGGTTGTTCTGCATTTTGACGGTTCATTTTGGGGGCGTGCCATGCTGCGACCACGATCACGACCAGGGCGTCTTCCACGAGCTCCACGTGCTGAAGCTCTACGTACTGAAGCTACACCTGCTGAAGCTACACGTGCTGAAGTTCCTCCACTAGCTGAAGCTCCTCCACTAGCTGAAGCTTTACGTACTGAAGCTACACCTGCTGAAGCTACACTGGCTGAAGCTCCTCCACTAGCTGAAGCTTCACGTGCTGAAGGGCGTGGGCGCTTAGAAGATGGCGTCGATACAGGTGCTTCGCATCTGCGCTTTGCTGTAGGAGCGGCAGAGCTGCACGTTGCTTTGGCCCTACTTCGTGTCACAGGGCCACAATACGCATCCTCCTCGTGATGTTCATTCTCATGTTTGGGGCGGCCCGAATCCATCACGAGTTTTGGCACACTTTGGCCAGTTTGGTTGTTTGGGCTGCAGGAGAGTAGGGAAAGTGGAGGCGACTCGATACCACAGTTAATTAGTTCACTCACTTTGCCATCTTCTTCTTTTTTTTTCAGCAACAGTCAAGGAAAATCAAGGAAGTCAGCGAAAGTCTTATTAAGCAGATGCTTATTGAGCAATGGGTTCTGGCCGAGTCAATCGGAGTCGGACAAAAACCGAAGGAAAATCAAGTCAATCAATCAAATTATTTTTCAGGAGAAAATCAAATATTATTTATTCTTTAACGTTTTGGAGAAATTTCTTTTTGATAGGAAATATATATTTATGGATGTTTACCAGTCGCGTTGTAGTTGAATACTGAAATAAAATGGGACATACGGCTGGGCCTATGGGCCCCAAACAGATGTCACAAAAATTTCGAAATTTTGTGTTGAGATTTTAGTACAGTTTCACTGGCGTTACGTTTTGCGTTATTGCGTTATTGCGTTATGAGCAAAGCTCTCTGTTGTTGCTTCTTATACAATTTCATAAATCTATAATCAATTATTGAGATGGACCTCAAGGGATAAAATAAAATAAAGAAGTAGAAAATTTCAATTATTTCAATTTATTTTTAGATGGAAAATTCCATAAGTTCCATCCATAAGTCTAGAGTGGGCAGTCTAGTACTGCCTTAAAAGTATTATTTTCCAAGGAATATTTATGGGAATTTACATACAATTTATTCTCTGCGTTTGCCATACTGAAGCTAGTTGTGATGGTTCATACGATAGGCAGGACAGTGTTGAAATATACAGAAAAATCGAATGGAGCCGCTCCATAAATCCAACCTTAAGCTCTTCTCAGATGAGAGCTTTTAAATGTGAAAATATAGCCGTTATAAACACACGGATTAATGGGCAAGCGGTGCATATCGATAATCAGTGGCAGTGTTGAGTAATGCAAAACAGAACACAAAGGCTTAAAAAAACATTCAATTTAATTACTTGAATCGGAATCATCAAAATAAAAAACTATAATTATTGGCTCGAAAATGGACTCGTCAAGCTGTCGTCAAATGTGGCATTGGCATGCTGCTGCCGCCGCTTGGTGGTCGCCACAGCCTCGTCAAAGAACCGCGAGAAGACCTTCCGATTGAAGTCCAAGTGGCGCAGACGCGGCGATGGTGGCGGTGCCCGCACCTGCGGCGGCTCATCGCCCATATGTCCATGGTTCGTCGATTTCTGTGCAACTTGCGGCATCTGCTCCGGCCACAGTTGCGACTTGGGCAGGAAGGTGACACTGGGCGTGGGTGAGCTGCCCTCCTCCCATGGTGGCAGCTCCTCGCAGCACGGGCCCTGCTGACGTGGCGCCAGACGCGCCACCTTCGGCCTGCCCATCGGCGGAGACTTTGCCGCAGATTTCTGCAAAGTTTTGGATTCTTCCTTGCTGCTGTTGGCTGTTGCCTCCTCGCAGCGCCTGCGCTGCCTCATCTCGCGACTGGCCCACTTGGCGTAGGCGGCTGCCGGCGACAGGGGCTTGCGATCCATCATTGAGGTGGACGAACCCAGCGACTTGAGCAGCCTCATGGCGCTGCGGCCGTTGACCCGCGATGGTTCCCGCGACATTCTATCGAACAATTTGTAAACAAAAATTTGCACTACACGAATTAAATTCAAAAAACGGTTGTTGTTGTTCACACTAGACTACGCTTGCTAACACTACGTGATCGAGACTGACAGAAGCTGTGATTTACGACACGTCGCCATCTTCGAAATGCAAGCTTGCCGAAAACCTATCGATAACCGCCTTGTTTCCTCTTCCCTGCAACTCTGAGGTGACGCCACGTTTTCTATTCCATTTCATCTGTGATTCAGAATACATATATATCTACATATCTACAATTATGTCCGACCTACCGCCGAAATTCACATGGGCTGATGTGCTCAGAGGTGGCCCTGCCACAGGCGCAGCCGCAGCCGCAGCTGATTCTGCTGCTGAACAGCAGGCCGCACCGATGTTGCAAGATCCTACTACTGCTGCTGAGCAGGAGACCCCATCGATGGAGCCAGTTGCAGAAGCAGCCCCACCAATGCCCACAACCAATCGCCAGCAATCGCCAGTAACTGAAGCGGAGGGTATATTATTCGGCGAGCACGTTTTCATACCCGAAGAAGTCAGAGACATTGAATTCCTTGGGCCCCCACTGGAGCCGTCGCAAGTGCAGGAGAGTGCCATACCCTTTGGATGGGATGTGCAAGCTAATTGGCAGTGCGGGGAGGTGCTCGCACCCAACACCCCACCCAGCAACGCAGTTGGGGCAGAACCTGACCCGCTGCTGGCTCCCATATACGCACTGCCACAGCCAGCAGACATTTTCCCAGTACTGCTGCCACAACAGGCAACACCTGGGGCACCATCCAGCAACCTGATGCCACCAGCACCACCACCACCAGTGATGGGCTCCAATGAGAACGAGATGCTGCAGTTGAATCTGATGGCCATTTTCCAGAACATCAACTACGAGGCAAGCGCCACGATTGCGCAGGCGCAGCGCCGCTTGAGGCGCAGTTTTCGCATGCCCCTTCATTGCCAGGCCCAGGAACAGCCCCTGGTACAGCCCCAGCCCCAGCCCCAGCTGCCACCACCGGGGCAGGTGCAGCAGATGTGCCGCTCCTGCTGGCAGCCACTGGGCCCCGAGCTGCAACACCGCTCTGGCGGCTTCCTCCCGGCACCCCCCTACTGCACGGTGCTCGTCTGCCGCAATCGCCCCGTGTCGACTCCGATCTACGGAGAGTTGCCAAAGCCATTTGAGCCGCCGTGGAATGGTGCCAGCTGGAATGGTGGAGGTCCCATGGTTCCCCTCGAACCAAATGGTAAGTGGAATATCCTTGGATCGCGGCTCCCTCATCCATTCCCATTTACAGGTCGTTCGATCAATGGCTTTGGGAACGGTAGCTCAAGGGCTCCACGGGGACGTGGACGTGGCGTGCCAGTGCCACGCGCCACGAGCTCGAACAGAGCTCCACCAGAAGGGGGCCAGCGTTCGTTGGGAGGCCAACGTTCGTACCCAGCTCCACCAGGAGGGGGCCAGCCGGGAGGCTCTCTCGGAATCCGTTCGTACAGAACCCCTCCAGAGGGACAGCGCCAGCATCCAGCTGGTTTGCTCGGCAGCCTTTTGGTCGCAGCTCCCGGGGGACAGGGGGGACAGCGCCAGCAGCCGCCACCCGAAGGGAAGGACTCGCTCTCCGACCGAGCCCGCACACACTGATGGGCCGGAATATGATGCACGGTGCACGTGCAGCCCACGATTACCGCACGCCTCGGCCTATGCTCGATATTAATCCGGATATTCGCCGTTGCGATTATTTTTTGGGTGAGTCTTGGTGAGTTTTTGTCTCTGTCTGCTTGGAGGAAAGTTCTCTCTGCCCCACTGGAGGGGCGCTGTAGAGGTGCATCTACCCTAACCTGTGATTGTGATTGTGATCCCTGACTTGTACATCACTTCTCTTACATCACTTACTCATCCACCTCTTTTGTTTCCTGTTCCACAGCCGAGGAGGACACCCACACCAAGGATGATCCCAGCCAGCTGTCGGTGACCAATGGAGGCACCGGAGACGGATACTATGTCCGCTCCAACAATGAAAATATTTAATCAATTCTCAATTGATTAATATATACTGATAGATATAGTTTTTCATTTAGTTTATATCTATATCTAATTGCTGCTGGATCACAGGTCTAAATTGTAATAATTGTATTCATATTTCGTAGAATTTCAATGGAAAGGAGACTAAATTTTAAACAATTTTAACAATAACAATAACAATATATTTAAATACTTTTAAACTACACCTAAAGAAATCCTGTTGATCGCAGCTCCAAATTATATTTTAAATATTGTAATCAAAAAAGAAAAAGGCAAAACAGAATCAATTGAACAAAAAGGGAACCAAAATGGGGAAAATGTAACAACAAATTGTAATCAGATTTATTTCGAAAATTTACAACAACCAAGAGCCTGATTGCCTGATAAATGTTCAAATATACATATATCCATTAAAATGATTCTATACATAATAATTATCTATATTTTGTCTGCTTTTATGTAAGTATACAACTAAGTATTTATATTTAGAATATTCAAAAAATAATGACAGACTTAAAGGTCAGTGGAATATTTATATATTCCTTTATGGTAAGATTTTCCAATCTTATATTTAGTTAAAAAGAAATTTAAACATTTAATATTAGGCAAGCAATAATATTGCAAATTTTAGTTTCTTTTTTTTTTCTATATTTATTATTATTTATACTTTTAATAATTATATATTCAATATCTATATATTCTCTTATATTTATTGGCATAATTATTACCTGGCCTAGAACCTGTGATAGTTCTACATTCAAATCTAGCAGTATATATAGTACGATCTAGTTACATATAGTATGTACATATGTACCCCATTTTGTTATCCATTTTTATAACTTTTTTGTATTTATTTACGTATCACATTGCAGCAATAGAATTGGAATTAGCTTGGAGTGGGTATATCCAATACTTTAAAAATGCTAAAAAATGCTAAATCATATAAATTTAAAAGACTGACATAGAATCGTAATATATATACTAAGTATTCATTTAATTTGCCTTAAAGTCTGATAAAGTGATGAAGCCTTAAAGTTCGATTAAGTGATGAAGCCTTAAAGTCCGATTAAGTGATAAAACCTTAAAGTCTGAAAGAGTGATTAAGCCTTAAAGTCTGAAAGAGTGAATAATATCTTAAAGTCTGATAAAGTGAATAATATCTTAAAGTCTGATAAAAGTGAATAAAGCCTTAAGGTCTGATTAAATGATAAAGCCTTAAGTTGTGTGATAAATCTACATAAATAGATCATAGATCTTAAGAATTAAGTTGAATGCTTATAAGCATATTGCGTAGACAGAAACTTAATATATTTTTGCAAAAACATTTAACCTTTACAAAATATTACCTATGTAAGTACTTTATACTTTAAATTTGTAGAAACAAATCTGTTTGTATGCAACTATCTCCGCAACGCGTGCACCGAATTGCATGCGTTAATCGAAAAAAAAAAACTAAAATTTGTTCTACAAATGTTGTGTTTAGTTTTCATAATAATTTAATCATCCTAAACGATATAATTACATGAGTTCAAAGTAATAATTTTAAATATATGTATATTTAATCTAGGAATGCATTGAATCTATGCATTGAATATATGCTTAAAATTACTTAAGATATTTTATATATAATTTAATTAATGTAACAATTGTCTATCCCTTCAAAAAGTGTTCCTTCTTTGGAGTTGTGGATTGCGAAATATTTTTTTGGCTTGAGAGAGTTGTGCTTTAATGTTGTGAGCTTGTTTTTGGATTAATTTTAATAACATGGCAATATTTTCGTAATATTTTTATTTGTTTTTTTTCGTAATTCAACAGCACAGAGTACCTTGGAATAATCATAGGCCATTGCTGGATCCCTGGGCAATTAAACTAAAAGACTGCCAAAGAATGTACAGTACTTATGATCCTGGCTTTAAGTTTGTTTTTATTTAATTACACACACAGAGACAGAGAGACCAATAGTGTGGGCACAGGACGAACAGAAGGACATTTGAAGCGACGTTTGTACATAAATGAAAATGAAATAAATTAAAATAAGTGTCGAATCAAAGGGCAGAGGCAAAGGCTAAAAGAAAAAAAGAGTACCAAAGGACACCAAAGTCGTTGGCTTTATGTGTGTGAGTGTGTGTGTGAAAGTAAAGTAAAGCCCTCACACACACGCAAATCTCCCTCTCTCTCTCTGTCTCTCTGTCTCTAATGTGCATGCATTTGTAAAGTTCGAGCATCCCATTTGATACCCATTAAGCGTACAGCTAAGGGGTATATGGAGCTCATGTGCGTATGTGCAATAAATATGGATAATAGATAATGTTTTAAAACAAATTGTTAAATATGAATATAAATATTATAAATATATATACATAAAATATTATAAATTTGCATATAGATATTATTAATTAAAAATTAAATTAATTTTGTAGTACAGATTTGTGATGTTTCTCATGCTAAAAATGATTAAATATCAAGTGACTGCCCATCTATTAAATATCTTTTGGTATTTCATTTATTTTAATAGTTCTTAATTAATTTTTAAAAACATGAATAACATTTTTGTTTATTGTTTTCATTATTTTAAAAAATATATTTTATGCTTAAAATGCATAAAAATAAAGTTTTAACAATCTATTAAATATCTTTATTCATTTTTTAATATTTAATCATAGTTATAAATAACAATAATATATTTTCATAAATACATTTTAATGAATTAATATTTAATAATAATAATGAATAACAATAATATATTTTAGTCAATTATTATGCATTTATTAATATTTAATAATAATCAAAAATAAAACTGATTTATTCAATAAATAATTATAATAAATTAAATTATTATAATAAATAATAATAATATTAATTTATTTATATTTAATGATAGTAATAAATAACAATAATATAATATACATATATTAATATGAATTAATTTATAAATATTTAATAATAAAAAAAAACCATAATATATTTTAATCCATAATTTATTCATTTATTAATATTTAATAATAATAAAAAATACTAATTTATTTAATAAATAATTTTAATTTATTAATATTTAATGATAGTAATAAATAACAATAATATGCATAAATTAATATGAATTCATTTATAAATATTTAATAATAATAAAAAAACCAATAAATATATTTTATCAATAATATATACATTTATTAATATTTGATAATAGTAAAAAAATTAAACTAATTTTTTAATAAATAATTATTAATTTATTAAAATAAAAAAAAACATTTGTCAACTTTGTTCGACTTCTTTTAAAAGATATCTCATAGTCGCATCTAAGTAACTTAACTTATTTGTTCAACTCATTCCTGCAGATGCATGATACATATGTATATACCTATGTACATACATATGTACATACATAGATGGAGCTTTATATTTTTTTTTGTTTTTGTCTTTATTTTTTTCGAAGAAAGAGCAACAGCATAGCCAAGCCGAGCGTGGAACGCATTGTGGCATGGGGCATGGGCAGGGGCATGTGAAAGGCGTATACGGGATGGTGGGTGGGTGTGGGTGTGGGGTGGGGGCACGTGGAAATGGTCGAGCAAAGACAAATTCATGTTGCATTTGTAGCTTAAGGATATTATTTTATCCCCATGCATCCTTTGTGCTCTGCTCGAAGCATTTTTGTTTCTTCCCTTTTTGCATACTTTATTTCTCGTCTTTTTTTTGTGCTCTATTTTGCTCTTGTTGTTGTGTGTCCTGCGCTTTGTTTTAAAGTCCAAAGTGAAGACAACAACAACAACAGCAAAAACGACAAAGACGTGTACAAAAAAAAAGGGACAAAGAAAAGGGACAGAAAACTGAAAAGTGTAGAGAAATTCAACCAAAAGAAAATGTTGAGTAAAGCTTACGGATAATATACTACATATATGTATGATTTATATATAAATATGTATATGTACATATGTATGTATGTATGTAGAATACTCGTAGGATGATGATATGGCATATCTGAATACTCTCTTAAGGGTAGACAGAACATATAGAGCAAGGGGTTTTAATTCTGGTATATATTTTATACAGCTTAAAGCAGATATTAGAAGGAATAATAATAATAATAATAATTATAATAATAATATTAATAATAATAATAATTATAATAATAATAATAATAATTATAATAATAATAATAATAATAATAATAATAATTACAATAATAATAATAATTATAATACTAATAATAATAATAATAATGATAAAAATAATAATAATAAGAATAATATAATAATAATAATAATAATTATAATAAAAAATATTTAGAAAGATATACAAAAAAATTATACAAAGGTAAAAGTGTTTGAATAACTTAAAATATCAAATTTTAAATGCTAATAAAATCTTTATAAATTTTTATATGTATTTTAAAACCGAAAGAAATCGAAAATTTGAAAGTGTTATTTATACAGAACAATTCCATACAGCTAAAGCAGATATTAAAAGGAATATTATAATAATAATAATATTAATTTAAATAGTAAGAATAAATTACGCAAAAATGTGACAAAAAAAATTCTGCATTGTAATTAATATTTAAATAGCTTAAGCAATTAATTTTAATACTAATTTAAACTTCTTACAATTTTTTATACATATATTGTACATATTTTTAAAGCAAAATAAATGTAAATTTAAAAAAGATTTCAGGGTGTTATAATATTGTATGGAATATTCCATACAAATGCTTAATAGGATTATTATAATAATATTGTAATAAAATTTATAATAATAATAAAAAATAGTTCCAAATATTTAAAACAAATTATGCATTGAAAAAATATTTAAGTAGCTTAAATAATTAATTTTAATACTAATTTAATCTTCTTACAATATATTCCATACAGAAGGTTAAATCGAAAGAAGGAGTTTTTTTGTTGTATAGAAAATAACTAAATAAATACTTTAAAAAAATATTTAAATAGCTTAAATAATTAATTATAATACTAATATATTTTAAATATAATTTGATATATATTTTTTAATTAAAAGAAAGCGTTTTCCACTTAAAGTAAATAAATAAATAAAAAAATCCATCAAAATGTTTTGTCTTAAAATCAACTCAAAATCGTGTCTCAACTTTAATGTGGAAGAAAGTGTATGCAAAGGATATACCCCCCCAAAAACGCACATCAGACGCAGATATATGTATGTAGTTACATACCTACTCTACATGTGTATACTACATATATATGTAAATACATATGTATGTATGCATAATGCATGTGGGCTGATGTAAATGCAAAAATACGAATAAAACTGCGAATTGCCAACTGCGGCTGAACCCGTATCCCAGGCATATCTCCAACAACCATGCAACACTGACCCCCCCGCATCAGCCCCACCCACAGACCCACCCAACCACCCCACTCTCCCTGCTGCTGCTGTCTTTGTTGCTGTATAAGTCCCCTTGGACGTGGTCCATATCCATCAGAAATGTGCGAGTTTTAGATTTATTTGTACGAGTAGTTCTACAAAAAAAAAAAAAAAAAAGGAAACAAATACGAACCAGAGGCAAGGACTGAAAGGGATATTATACCCCCACACACCCCCCACACACTCGTAGAAGAGTGGAAAACTTTATTTTAATTTTAATGTGGGCGCTTGTAATGCAAAGTAGATCCGTTCCCTTTCCCAACCCCAAGCCAAAAGCCTTTCAATGATGGCCAATGGTTGGGTTCGGGTTTGGGATTGCTCCAAGTCTGAGTTGGATCTGGATTTGTATAGGGGGTTGGGTGTGTGTGTGTGGGAGTGTGGAGCAGGTGTTCCGGCTTCCGTTCGATTTTTAGAACTGCAGAAACGACTGGAACGACTGGACAGCATCCGTTGTCCAATGTTGCTGCCCAGGATACCCGTGACTCTTGTTAATGGGCTTGCCGCACTTTTACAAATTGGCTCAATTGCAAGTTTATGCGTTGTGTCCCTTTAGCCATACCCACACCCCCGCACTCCCTTCCATTTTGGGGAAACTTATGCCGCCATATGTGACCGTACTCGTTATCCTTTTCCGATTGCGTTTCACTCCTGTCTCTCTCCTGTCTCTCCCTCTCTATGTTCGTGTCTCGCGTGCGCGCTTCTGCCATTGTTATGGGGTATCATGGCAAAAAATTGTATTACACCTCAATAACAACACCAAGGACATGACAATGAGGGGGGGACACACTGCCCACTGTCCTCTACTCTAGTCTGGCTGTAACACGCCCCCCGGGGGTCTCCTGCTAAGTATGTGTGACAAGTGATGCGTGTTTTGTTGCGGCCTGGATAGAGTCCAGCAATGCAGAGAGAGAGATAGACCCCCCCATTCGAAACACTGAAACCTCCTTAAGTGATGTCCTTTTTTTTTATGGACTATCCATGGCACGTCCACTGCTCGCTCGTCGTCGCCCCCACACACACACATCTTTTGCTTTTTTTTTTTTTTTTGTTCATGCTTAATTGAATGGGTCAGTCATGGGCCGTTGTCCGGTTGCCCACATGGGTTGCCATAAGAGCGCACAACTTTTTCGTCGTCGTATCCAGGAAATGTTCAATTCAATTTTTTATATCCTGACTCGCAACCCCGTGACTATTATAGCATGTTCCCTGCCAACCATTCCTGGCCCCCCTGCCAACCAACCATCCTGTGTGGTTATTGAATATCGAGCACGTTTGGCTCGAGCATTTGAACTTGAACGCTTCTGGTCATTATTGAGAGGCCCAATACGAGAGTATCCATGCCCCATGCCACATGCTCCGAGTGTCACCCACTCAACCACTCACTTAGTCGCCTTATTATTATGTGGGCCCTGGGCCCTTATGGTTATTGTCATCCTTCGAGCCGGTCTCTAGGTCTTCCTGTTTGTTGGCGGCGGGCCGGCCATTAAAACAAATATGGATTTCGATTTTAACTATGCTTAGCACGCACCAAACAGCTCGGCACTTTTTTATATGGCCTACAACTTGGACACATGGATGTACATATATATATGTATGTATATATGTATAGGAGTAAGTTGGAGGTGGAAGTTTGAGGTGAAAGTTGGAGGTGGTAGTTGGAGCTGGAGATGGAGCTGGAGGTGGAAGTTGGAGGTGATGTGGGAGCTGGAGTTGGAGGTGGAAGATGGAGCTGGAGTTGGAGGTGGAGTTGGAGTTGGAGGTTGGAGGTGGACCTGAAGCTGGAGTTGGATGAGCAGGAGCTGCTATGAGCACATCATAGAGGAAAGAGCTATATTTTGGGTGTGCGCGGAATGGTTTCTAGAGGTGCAGAAGCAAAGGAGATGCTAGAGCTAGAATAGCTCACAGATCCGGTAGCTAGAATAGCTCACAGATCGGTAGCTAGAATAGCTTCCATATAATATTCAAACTACCTGCAGTACCAGCTTCAGTCCTCTGCTCTTCCCTCAACTCTACCAATCAAATTCATATCAAAATTCTGATTGGACTCCTCTGCACGCCGTCAAGAAATCAAAATAAGATTTCGAATTTGTTTTATTTTAAATTGTTTTTTTTTTGTAGACTTTAAAATTTGTTTTTGACTGCAACTTTCCCCGAATATTCCCAGGACGATACAGCCACCAGACATACATACTTATGTGTGTGTGTGTTTGTGTGTGTTGGGTAGATATGGCTGTGTGCAACCCTCCTAGACAGTCGCCAGACCCCCCCTCACACGTTAAACGTCGCCGATTACACACATGGGAGCTGTAAACCGCGTTTTATGATTTGTTTTTTTTTGTTGTTTTGCCAACCGATCCGATAGATGTCAGTGCGAGTTTTTTTGTCTGCTGTTGTTGCTGTTTTTTATGGACCTGCACGCTTTATAGACTCCCGTTACTCGGAGATCAGACCAAACGCTTAATGTGAATTTTTTTTGCGAAATTTGTGAAATTGCAATTTTTGGCATTTATATTTTTTCGGTTTATGATTGGATATGGCTATATGCTATATATATTATGTGCTGTCTATGGTGGTTGATTGGTTTGGGGGGGCAATGTACAAGGGTAGGGTAGGGGATGTTAATGTTGTTTACGGCACTTGATTATCTTCGAGGGCTGCATATATGTATGTACATATTTCGGTCATAGTTTAGTTACAGATGAAGCCATCAAAGAGAGGGATGGGAGCGGGCTATTACTGACTAACTTTGAACTCAAAATAACCTCACAGAAGCTTTTTGGCAGAAGAAAGCTGCAAAGACCTTTAAATGTATGTTTGTGTGTATTTATTAGTATTTATTTAGTGAAATTACAGTGCCCAGGAAATTATTTTGTGTGTTTTTGTTGTTGTTTTTTTCTTAGGTGACATAATGTTGTTTACATAAATAAAGTGCCAGTTGCAGAGTTGCAAGTGTGTAATCTAATTGCTTGTTTTGAATGATCGATAGAAAGATCCTGCTGAGGCTGCAGCTGTTACTGCTGCTGTTACTGTTGATGTTGCTGGTGCTGTTGCTGTTACTGCTGTTGATGGTGTTGCTGCTGTTGCTTTTGTTGCTCATTCCGTTGCTTCTGCTGCTGTAGTAGGTGCTGTTGATCCTGTTTATGAAGCTGCTGTAGCAGATGTTGCTGAAGCTGCTGTTGCTGAAGCTGCGGTAGCAGATGTTGCTGAAGCTGCGGTAGCAGATGTTGCTGAAGCTGCTGTGGCTGAAGCTGCTGTTGCTGAAGCTGCTGTGACTGAAGCTGCTGTTGCTGAAGCTGATGTTGCTGAAGCTGCAGTTGCTGTAGCAGCTGTTGCTGAAGCTGCTGTTGCTGAAGCTGCTGTGGCTGAAGCTGCTGTAGCAGATGTTGCTGAAACTGCTGTTGCTGCTGCTGTTGTTGGCGCTGCTGATCGAGCTGCTGTTGCTTTTGTTTGTGTTTCTCCCTCTGTTGCTCCTGCTGCTTTAGCCGCCGTTTCATCTGCTGTGGCTGTGACTGCTGCTGCTGCCTTTGTATTTGCTGCTCCAGTCTCTGTAGCTTTCTAGCTTGTAGCTCTGTCAGTGTCAACTGTATGGGGCGCTGCTCTCGCTTATTATGACTGAGTACAAATCTATAGGTCTGGCTTCTTTCAGTTTTTATGGCCGTCTCGCGGGCCCGTCTTATCCCAATCAGATCGCCCAGCCTTGCATTGAAGGCACTCAGAGGTTTTACTTGGCTCCTTTTATTGTTGTCCGGCTGCTTTGTGGAGCAGCTGCCCGCTTCTGCTGGGATACGCATTTTATTTAACTGCTGCTGAGCCAATTGCTCTATTCTCTTTTTGGCATATTCCTTTGCTGTTTGCTCGTTCCAGGCGTCCCCATTCTGGCGGCATTTTATCTCATCCTCGCTGGGGTAATGCTCCCTCTTGTACACCACCGCCGACTGGCGATTAAAGAACAGCGAAACGAGGCCAGCTCCTGCAGCAATATCATAAATGGCCATCCGATGTACATCATCCACGGCCTCAATCTCGATGAAGCCTCGATCAAGTTCGGCAAATTCTTTTATTTTTTCACTTATCGATTTTCGAAATTGTCGCAATTCGTTCTTCGCCTCAAGCCGCTTCTTCATGAGTATTTTCTGCTCACTCGTTGGTGGGGCCACCGTGGTATTCGGTGTTGAGTCGGGTATATCCATTTTGCCCCCAATACTTGATCGCTTCAAGCTATAGCGGGGAATATCAAGGCAACTGATCAACTGCTCTTAATATCCGAATGTTCCCGCCCCCCTTTACTTACCAATTTCTGATGAATATTCAGAGTTTGATCAAAATTTTGGAACTACACTCGTAGCCAGTCAAGTTATTTTCGTATTGACTGTTCAATGATAGCCAGTGAAGTTATTTTCATTGCTTGAAAATCATAGTAAATCTGATGATGACAATAAGCACCGCAAAAGGGCCCCCCGGCCCACTTATGTAATTACCAAAAAAAATGTCTTAGAACGAGCCACCAATTCGTTGAGTAGTGCTTTTTGTGACATTTTTTAAGCTGCTTTCAACTATGCAGAAAATAATTCGACTAGCATGCGGTTATGTATTAACTTTTTAAATATACATAATTATGATTTAAATTAATCAATTAAATTTTTTTAGCTATATTTAAGTAGCTTTCATATGAATAGTTTGGCATCTTAGCCAGTGAACATTTATTTTATCACTATTTTACACTATTTGCCCACTGTGCATGCATACAAATTGTCCACCGTCCATGCTTAGCAGCGGCAGCAGCAGTGGCTGTACTTTCGTTTCTTTATCCCTCCTTCTTCGTTGCTGGAGTTGCTGACTGCATCGAAGCTTTTTTCCTCGCGCGTGCACGGCTTAGCAGCTCTTCAGCTCTCTGAGCTGCACTTATACGCTCTCTCCCTCTATCGCTTGCACTTACGCTCTCCCTCTATTGCTCGCTACCTGCTGCACTTACGCTCTCCCTCTATTGCTCGCTACCTGCTGGCTCGCTGCTAAGCTTTGCTGGAAAGGGCAGAGGCAATGCGGCCACCGTCTGTTATTACAGTTAGTCCGTTTTCGCTTTACAATCATACATACATACATACATATGTATGTAAGTACAGTTCATATGAGAAATAAGCTAAAAACTTATGAAATGAACTCAATAAATAGCTGTTAACAAAAGCTAAGTACTTAATACTACAGTTAAAGCATATGCCGCAACTGAATATTTGCTCTCAAAAACTTCATTCTAAAGCTCTCATATATATGTATGCGCTTTGAGTCCCGTTTTGTTTTATGCTTTAAAACTGTTACTGTTCCGCTGATTCCAAAACTTGTTCCATTGTACAGCCTGTGTAACTGTAACGTCACACCGCCCCTCCCTTCGAATTGTTTCATTGTTGATGGCACGGCAATTTCCGCATAGAATTCTCAACTTTTTACACACACATACACATACACTACTCAAAACCTCCTCCTGTTTTTTTATGCTTTGCCACTGCTACCTGTCGAGTATTTATCATTGTTATTTTTTTTTTAGGGGAAGTGGCAGGCAGGATGACAGTGTGTGTGTTGTTGGTGTTTTCGGGGGCCCAGAAGTGTTGCAAGCACTTGAAACGTGCTGACAAGGGTATTTGACACAAATTCGCGTAGTTTTTCAGTTTTGACACATGTCACTCAAACTCAACACACACACACAACACACACACACACACATGCATACATAGACACATGCACTGAAAGAAAAATAAATGAAAGATAAGGTTTTTGTACTAGGAAAAACTAAGCTAAAGATATGCCAAAAAGTTTGCAGTTTTTTTGTAGCTTTATTATAGCTAAAATAATAGCTAAAAAATAGTTTAAAAAATTATACAAAAATCCACTAGTAAACATATAAATTTAGTTCTTTTTGAAGTTCTAAAATTTGTTTGTGCGAGTGTCTGGATTGTTGGGTCTTATTCCCTCGTTGACAAATGACTTGAGTGCGACGGAGCGGGCGGGCGGGGTTGGCGTTTATTATTATCCCAACGGACCTGACACACACACACATGTGCTAACCCTTTCCGTGTCTTTGGGGTTAATAAATAATAAACCAAGCTTGCCTCATTCAGGGTTCCTTCCTGTGTCACCCCCAGCTCCTAGGGCCATCCTTTTGTGCCACCGACGTTGAGGTTGACAA
The DNA here is from genome assembly GCA_009664405.1 of Drosophila bifasciata. Taxonomy (NCBI): domain Eukaryota; kingdom Metazoa; phylum Arthropoda; class Insecta; order Diptera; family Drosophilidae; genus Drosophila; species Drosophila bifasciata. The sequence continues at coordinate 37,061,088 of CM019041.1, forward strand.
ATGTGTCAGAATGCAAATCCGCAACAATTAAAAGAAAAATCAACACAAAACGACTGACGGAAGGAGGTCTGTAGAGAGGGGGGATGATGGAACGCCAAAGGCCATTAAAAAAGTGTCACCCCGCTCCGCATACCCACCTGCCACCTGCAACACTTGAATTCCACTTGTCGCCGCTTTCCATCCATTGTCGTTCCACTTTGGAATTATTTGCACAAAATCTCATTCTTTGCCTTGAAGTGCGGACCAACTTGCTTCATAATTGTCCTGCCTGCCTGCCTGCCCCCCCTTGTGTGGGCTTTTCTGGGCGTATGGGCACAGTGGTTGTTGTTGTTGGTGGGTCGTTGCTTAGCGGTCTTGCAACTTGAACGCCTTTTGTTGCCTCTAACTACGGGCACTTGAGAGCGCAAGGCGGTGGCGGCGGGGAGGGAAATAGACTGCTGCAGTAAGAGGCGTTGCATAGCGGCTACAGAGAGGGGGGGAGAACGACTCTACAAAACTCGTTAAACTCCAATACACACTTGCTGAAGGTATAATGATTTTTTAACAGATGTTTGCAAGGCACAAAAGAAAAAATGCAACCCTACATTTGATTGAATATTTAACTAGATGGATGCATAGTATATTTCTTATATTTCTTTAGGTTTAATTAGCAAACCCCGGACTAACTTTATTGTAACATCAAAAAGTTACATTCAATTCGTAGCTAAATTCTATCGAATGGCTAGGTGAGTGTATTTAATGCTTCGACTCTAATAAAAAAAACAAAAGATATCCTTAAGCCGCTTGCAGTTCTCATTATTATTTACCCTCTTGGTTGACGCCTCTGGGCATTTTTGGTTTATCGTTTTAATTGGCTTGGTTTCTGCTGTTGCTGCAGCTCCCTTGTGCTTGGGCTAGTGCCAGCCACATTTAGGGGTAATGGTGGGCATGGTCTGTGAAAGGCTGTTATCGATAAGCCCTCCCCGTGTGTGTGTGTGTGTGTGGCATGAGTGTTTGGCTAATGATAAGCACACAAACCTACATATGCCTCTACCCATATACTCCATATACTCATATGCAGAAAGGTCTTAATTGGAACGATACTTATTTTGGGAGGGTTGGGGGGGCTAAGATTAATTTACTATAGTGCTGGAGATGCTGCTTTAGGGATATACATATATTTAAATATTTTAATATAATATTTTGATTGCTATTTTTGGTTGCATTTTTAGGGTACTGTAAAGTAATGAAAACTTATGTTTAAAAAAAAATATATTTCTATACACAACTAGAAAGCCCGGCCACGCTTCACTGTGGCACATTCTTGGATGAATGATTGGATGATAAGAGCGTCGAATATATACATATGTACGTTAAATATAATTTTATTTTTGGAAATTGTTTATCAGAGTAAAAAAAAAGGAAATGAAATAAGCGTTCAACTACACTTTTTTAGACAAAATATGAGAATTACCGCATGCAATTTGGTGCACGCGTTGCGGAGATAGATGCATACTATACACACAGATTTTTTTCTACAAATTTACAGTATAGATACGTTTATGATGTTCAATTATTTTTTTACATTTCAATGTGTCTATTACTTGCATATACATATATAAATATTTTTTAAAATTATAATAAGGCTTATTTGTATATAGTCAATGCTATAAAGAAAGAGAAAGAAAAACTTCAACAGTGCATGGCACTAAAAACAAGCTTAAAGTTCATTTTAAAACATATTTTCCATTGAAAATCGATTTATAAAAAAAAATTTTCTTAGAGAATGCTTAAAAGAATTTTTATTTAAAAATGTTTGCGCAAAGATATTGTAATAATTTATGAACTTTATTTGAGCATAATTGAGATGCAGTCCCATACAAAGGTAATTCAGCCATAACAAAAAAATCTCTATAAAAATTCCACGACAAATCGCCAGCTCATTGAATCAATTAATGTGAATATTCAATGCACTTACTATATCTTTTATTCTTATAAAAAAATCAACTTAAACTTGACATTTGTGTGGCATTAAAATTTACGTAGAAGGAACCACTTTTGCTACATGTAGTATGTCACTTATGTTACAAATTGTTTATAAGTAAACTTTTGCACAAATTTAATCGGTGGGTGGGGTTGGGGGCGAACATTATTATTTATTTCGTGGAAAATTTGCTACCTTCTGCAGCTGCTTTTGCGTTTTGTTTTCCACCATTTTTTGCATGGGCTTGAGTGGGCTTTCTGCTCAAGGTTTTTGAGCTGCTCAAGATCCGCCCATTGGCTGCCAGAATTCGAGCGGAACGCGTAGTTTTGGTTGGCCAGAAGTCGTTGGCCGCGGGGCTATGTTGCGGTTACCCGCCCGGAATAGTGGTTGCAGCGCAGCAGCGCGGCACGGCAACGGCCTCGGAGAGCGGCCTGTCAGCATCAGAGGCAGCCTGATTAGAGGGGTTTTGATATAGTAATCGACCGCAGCGTATGATAATTCTTGCGGTTTCATAATGCCCAACCACAGGCGGGCATAGTCACACACACACACACACAGACACAGACAGACACAGGACACCCTTCAGCTGCTGCGCAACTGTCGACTGACAGAAACACACACACACATGCCACCACCACCACCACGAGTACGACCACGACTACCACCACAGTAGCCTGCCCTCCCCTCTTGCATATTTTTTGGATATTTCGCGTGGAAACCGCAAAATGGAGGAGGGTTGCTGAATCCTTAATATGCTGTGCAGCGCGAGAGAAACAAAAAAAAGAGAGAGCCCTAAAAACAAAACAAAACAAAAAGGCAAATGCTCGAATCCGAAAAGAAATGTCGTCAAGAACCGAAAAAGGAAACTCCGCCCTGCGAGGGGGCATGGAGCACGCTGCTGCTGCTGGCCTCTGCCCCACCCTCATGTGGTTGCAATTTTTCACTCAAGGTTAGGTTGGAGCACCAGTGTGCTGGGTGGGCAGGAGGGGGGCGGCTGCGTCTTCTTGGCCACAAATGGCAGCCGCAAGATTTCAGCTCTCTCACTCGCTCCTATGCATCACAGTTGCACAGCACAGAGACTCTCGCTCTCCTTCTATCACACTGCGGCTCCTGGCTCTCTCACTCTCTCTCTCTCTCTCTAGCTCTCTCTTTCTCGCTCTCTCTGTGTTCTGGCAGCCCGGCAATTCCTGGTTAGCTAGAGGCTTGCCGCAAAGCCGCGTTGGCTTGGCTTTGACTTCGTCTTCGTCTCATCTCGTCTCGTTTCGCTTTTGCTTTCCACTTTCTTTTCTTTTCTTTCTTTCTTTGCTTTGTTTTTTTTTTGCTTTGCGCCGAACTTTGAGTTTGTTTTTTTTTTTGCACTGCTTGAGTCAATTCCAAGACAAAATTCTTATGGGGGTTGCTCGCAGCTTGCAGCTAAGAAAAAATTCGAATGGAAATTTCATAAGAGGCAGCAAAAAAAGGCTGGAACCCCACCCCCCACCACGCACAGAGAGCGTAAGTTCACCACGGCGAAACGCCTTCCAAGCGCTGGGGGACTCAACTCAACTCAAGACAGGGACCGACTCACCCCTCCTTTGGCTCATTCTCAAGATTTTTTCCAGTGCTTTCGTGGGGGTGGGGCGGGGGCACACCAAAAGGTGCGCCAGAAAAATTGAGCGCAATTTTTCTATGCCGCGATTTGAGCGCTGCTCCGCTGCTCCTTGGGCTCCTTGGACTCCGAGTTAGAGTGGGTTCTGGGTCTCTCTCTCTCTGTGTTTTTGGGGGTGGTGTGGTGAATGACTGAGGTGGACCAACTTGAAGATGTCGTTGCGGCCTTTCTGCTTGTGGTGTAGTTGACGTTTTCTGGTTTTCGGTTTTTCGTATGCCCCCCAATAGCTTTTTTTCTGCTGCCAGCGGCAACTGCGCAGCCGACTTCGGCGACAGCGTCGCTGCCTTGAAGAAACCACTGCTACTGGTTCTCGCGGTAAATGTTAAGCCAAAAACGAAAGAAAGAATTATATACCCCCAAGAGTAAGAGGGGAAAAAAAACATAAACGAAGAAGCAGACGAAGGCGGCTGCTGCTGCCGTTTTGGGGGCGGGGTAATGTCGCAGCAGCGGTAGTGGGTGGCTGGCTGGACCTGAGACCCCAGCTCTCGTTCATGATTATGATGAGGCGTTGCTAACATTCTGCTCCCCTCCCCACCCACAGCCTCGTACTCGTTCGTCCTCGTCCTCATCCTCGTCCTCGTTTGGCTGCTGCGTCGTCGTCGTCGCCACTCACTGCCAGTGACGGCGCTGTCGCTGCTGGCGTCGCTGCAACGCCGTGGTCGACGTTGCCAACCGCTCGTAGTGGTCGCGTTCATGGTTACCGCAAAAAAATAGTTTAATATCTCCGTGTCGTTTGATTCGATCGCCAGAGTTGCCAGTCTCTCAGCCACAGATCCAGCCTCAGTCTCAGTCTCTCAAAGCCTCAGGCCTACAACATTTTCCGCTCTTGCTCTTGCTTTCTCTCTCTCTTCGCGTACGTGTGTGTGTGTGTGTGTAGTGTAGTGTCTTCTGTGTGTTAGTGTGCCAACATAATTCATTCTACATTAATTGATATTCCGAAAAGTGCCACAAAATTTCACAAATTTTTTTCAAGTGTTTCCTGTGCCGCCGCCGCCCCCCGGAACCGCAAAAACGGGGAGAAACCTCATTCAAATCTTTAAGAGAGGATAATTTATTATTGTAGTAAAATACACTAACTAAAACCGTTAGCGAGTGCTGCGTACAAGTGGAGGATCCCAAAAGATATTAAAGAAATGTAAGTTGGTGGAGCAAAACAAAGAGAGAACGAGAGAGAACGTACGGATTCGCTGTTGCCGCGACTCTACTGAGTACTACCCGTACTCAGTCAGCACACATGTGATTTATGTGGAATTTATTTATTTATTGATGCTGATCAAGAATATATATACCTTATAGGGTCGGAAATGATTCCTTCTCTATGTTAGACACATCCACTTTTACCACAAATACAATATATCCTTTTACTCTTCGAGTACGGGTATAAAAAGTGATCTTCGTGGAGAGGGGATTTGGTTGCCAAAATTATGTGAAATTATACTAAAGATCAGTGGGTATTTAAGAGCTTAAAATCGTAAACAATATGTGCAGAATCAGCGGGTAGGATCATCTGTAATTATGATGGAAGATGCTGAAGACATCAAGTGTATAGTGTGGGATATAGCACATTTAGCAATCATAAGGGATACAAATGAAGTTTTAGTTAAAACATTAATGATGTATATGTAGAGAGCTACTTGAGAGCTTCAAGTTTGACTAATTTTTGAGCTACTTAAGAGCTTCAAATTTGACTATTTTTAGAGGTTTTCATATTGCAGTTTAAGTCCAAGGATCAACCGCATAACACTGAGGGTTATATATGTACTTTAGCTTTTGTTTCTTTTAAAACGATTTGAAAAATTTTCGAATGATAATATGAAACCTTTTTAATCATCGAAAACCATAATCGAAAATTAATTAAATGAAATTAAATATGTTTATAATATAAAATATTATCAATATAATTTTTATTATTTTTTTAAATTTTATTTTTATATTATTTAATATTATTGTATTATATTATTCGTTTCGCTTTTTACTGCCCATTTAAATTCGTATATATTCGCAGACTGATCAAAATCTTAATGCTGAATATTTGATCAACTAAAAGAGAACTGTGGAGTGATTAGCAAGTAAAAGTAAGTCAGGATACTGCAGAGCTTGAAGACCATTAATTCTAAATATATTTTGGCCATAATTCTAATCGATTGCAGATCTTCGTACACTCTGAAATTAATTAACTCTGCCCAAGTTTTATAGCTTAAATTCAATTTCAAATTTAAAGCAGAATTTCTTGTAATATTTTTCATTTATTGTTTGAATTATTTGAAAGCTATTTGCGCAACATTTCGTTTTCAATTTTGAAATATTAATATTAAGAAATATGTTCAAATTTTTAAATATAAATATTAAGAAATATGTTCAAATTTTTCAATATTAATATTAAGAAATTTATGATTGTATTTTTTCCTTATAATTTCTCTGTCTTCTCTGCCTCCAAACCTGACTGACTAATTCAGTGATTCAGGCCACAAAAGTTCATTTGCATTTGTTGATCTAATTGTGTGGCTAGCCATCCCCCACTCCCCCCATTTAACCAACCAACTAACTTGTTTGTTAACCAATTATATAGACCACCTTCTGCTGGTCTGTCTCACTCCCCTTGCTGCTGGCATTGTCTCTCGTATCTGTGGCCACATATGTCGCCACATAGTCGCTTGGCCAGCTCATTTGGCCGGATAGCTGCATACAGTTGAAGTAAAAAAAAATTATATATAAATATATATATATTTCAAAGCGGAAGTTGTAAAAAAAGGGCATACATATGAACTACAGATTGCACACATGTGTGTGTGTGAGGCAACACTTGGTTCTACAACACAAAACAGGAGGCAATGGTCTGACTTCTAATGGTTGGAAGCTTTAAATACACTTTGCAAATGTATATTATGTACTTATGTATATGGATATAATACATACATATGTATAGCAAATAGTTGCTAAGTTAGTTAAGGGTTCAAGTGATCTGTGATAGGATGAACTTGGATGTGCTTCTAGGAAAGTTATTCGAATTAGTAAAGGAGCAGGACGAATAAGAGTACGAGTAGTAGCAACAGTTTTCCTCGTTTTATTATTATATTTTGAATACATCTTATAATGATTACATTACTTCGATTTTCTATATAAGAATAATGCTTTACTCGTTGGTGTTTTTCTGCTTCAATCATTGCCTGAGGAGCCATTTGAAGCCTTAGCTGGCCAAGTAATAGGTCCACTTGGAGTAATCAAAGAACGATCACAGCTTTGGCATATAAAAAGGACTTTTAATTTTGCATAAAATACACAGATTTTTCTATATTCTGCAACTAAATTTCATGCATAAATTTTATATATATAAATCATATTTTATTAGTGTTTTAAAAGCGATTGTTTCGAGCTTCAAATCGGATTTCCACCATTTAAATTTTTTTATTTCAACATTTAAGCTTAGAAAAACTTACAAAATTCAAAGATTTTGGCTCACAGTTTTGATCATTTTTTGATAATTTTGCTAGTGCCAAACGTTAGGGCAAAGTTTTTATACCTCTTAAACGAGTTGAAACCAAAAAAGTAGTTGGAAAAAAAAAATAACGTACTGCAAATGATTTTTATTTATACAAGAGTGAGACCACGCCCCTGCCCTCCCCCACATCATCCTATCATGTGTATGGGAACTCGGTGTGTGTTCGTGTGTGTGTGTGTATTGTTGATTTTTTGGTGGCCAAACACAGGCTGGTAACAGCTGGCGCTTTCGATAATTTTTCTCTCATTTTTTTTTTCCTCCTCCCCCCGCCATTTGACGAACATGAAATGAACGGTTTATATTTTTTTTTTACTCTCTGTTGCTTTTGTTTTTCACATGCTGCAGGCACGAAACAGATGCCGTTCATACATCTTAGTTTATGCTGCGAATGGGCCTATGTATGGCCTCAGCTGACTCCAGGACTCATATTCATTTGGTTATTGTTGTTGTTGTTTTTGTTCACTGTCAGCCATTCCAGCTCTTCATCATTATTGGTTATGATTTTTTAATATTTAATTGAGCTGCTCTCGCCGATGTCGGCTTAAATGCAAATTGTGCGCAAAGGTGTGCGGTTCGGTACGGTTTGGTTTCGGTTTTTTTTGTTTTTTTTTTTTTTGGTATCGTTTGCGTTTCAGTCCATGGCCATATTTCAGAGACAAAATGCAGGTGGAGTTACAGATGCACCGATACTGTACTGGCTATAAAGTGCAACAATAATTGAGTTGTTGTCCGGAATGACAGCGGGAGCTGCAGCACACAGCACACAAAAAAAATATACAGCATACTTATGCGGGCAGCGAAATGTGAAAACAAAGAAGCAAATGAACAAAAGAGGATATTACAGAGCAAAAAAAAAAAAAAAAATTAATATTCCCCACTGGCTATGTGTGGGTGTTCCAAAAAAAGATTTCTACAAAATTTTTGTGGAAAAGTGAAAGTTTTGTTAATAGTGAAAATTGCATTTTGGGATGAAGATTTAGACTTAAAATTCAAATTAAAATTCTTTACTTCAGTTGAGTTGCAAAATGTATGCTTCAGTAAAAAAATCTTGCTGGGGGAACAAAAAAAACTCTCTCTTAAAGTAGATTTCCCCTTAAATTTCGTTTCAAAGAACAGCCCCCCCTACACGAATTTCATGCGAAATCCACATTAATTTTCCAGATTGACCAAATGAGCTGACGACAATGATCGGATTGAAAGCGTCGACTCTTTGAGGCAACATTGAAATCAAACCAAAAAAACCAAAAAAAAAAAAAAAACCAGTCAGCAGCAGCGGGAGCGGGAGCGGAGCACAACAGCAGGCCGGAGTAGAGTCGAAAAGGACGTAGTCAAAGCTGAAACACTGAATACCTTGCAGCTGCAATAATGCACATTTCTGCTGAGGTCAGTTCGACCACCTCAAATCAAATACAGCAGCAGCAACAACAGCAACACCAACAGCTACACCAACAGTTGCACCAACAGCAGCAACAACAACAACACCAACAGCAAACGACTCCAACAGCAACGACCACAACGGGCAGCACCACGAAGCGGCGCAATGCAGAATCCTCCTCCAATAATAACAACAATAACAACAATAATACCACCAACAATAACAACAACAACAACAATAATAATAATAATAGCAGTAGTAACAATGGAAAAACAAAACCCGTGGATACAAGTCCATATCTGACACCAGAGAATCTCATCGAACGCACCGTCGATGTCCTGCTCGCCGAACATCCCGGCGAGCTGGTCAAGACGGGCTCACCCCATGTGGTAGGTATCCTAAATGATGATCATACAAATCACGATATATATTTATCGATATAATTGATTTAGGTCTGCACCACATTGCCCACGCATTGGCGATCCAATAAAACGCTGCCAATTGCCTTCAAGGTGCTGGCCTTGGGCGAGGTCATGGATGGCACTATAGTCACCATACGGGCGGGCAATGATGAGAATTTCTGCGGTGAGCTGCGCAACTGTACGGCAGTGATGAAGAATCAGGTGGCCAAATTCAATGATCTACGATTTGTGGGCAGAAGTGGAAGAGGTGAGTAGTAGAACTGAAGAGTAGAAGTGATCTTTACCATACAAGTTGCAAGCCCAAATATTAGCCAGTAATGTCGTACGTAGACTGTATGCTTGGGGTGTAGCAGTCAAGTAGATTTTGTTTTTGTGCGTTATTTACACTGCCCACCCCACTGTACTTAATTGTTGCCTAACTACGAGTTTGAATGCACCCGCAAAGCAGCAGCCTATGCAACGGTTTTTACTTCTCTTCATCTCGTGCTTTTATTTCTTTGCTATGCTCGCCTTAGCGCTCACTCCTTCTTTCGCGCTTTAGTTGAAGCATCGCTTAGGCCACGGGCAACTCGGACCCTCGCACTCCTTTCTAAAGCAAGGGTCTCGATCTGATTTTCTACCTGCCTAGCTGCGGCATCTCCTGCACTGCTGTCGTTACATGTGTACTTACATACACGCATATGTTTGTATACTATATTCGGTCAGTTACAGACATACGAAGCTTGCTCTGTATAACTTTACTCACGTTCGCTTTCGCTATTGCTCTCTGGATCTGTCGCGCTTTAGTCGAAGCATTGCTTAGGCCACGGGCAACTCGGACGCTCGCACCCTTTTCTAAAGCAAGGGTCTGGGGTCTGATTTTCTACCTGCTTACCTGCGTCATCTCCTGCACTGCTGTCGTTACATGTGTACTTACATACAAGCATATGTATGTATATTCGTTCAGTTACAGGCATACATACATATTTACGAAGCTCGCTTTGCATAACATTTTTGCACGTTCGCTTTCGCTATTGTTCTCTCGAGCTGTCGGGCTCTCGTTTTTGCGTCGCATCCCTTTCTAACGCAAGGGTCTCGATCTGATCTACTGCCTGCCTGTCTACCACGTCTATCTACATGCACGCATATATTCGTTAAGTTGCAGCCATGGTGAAATTATACAAGGTGATCCCAACCGTAAGCTCCGGGGTCTATTTTACGCTTGCACTACTGAGAGAGCTTTGATGCTACATATAAGAGAGGCAAGACAGAGAAAGATATACAGAAGTTTTTTTTTTTCACTATGAGTAAGCGAGTCGTACTGAACCAAATAAGCGCCGAAAAGAGTTCGTGCTCTGGGGTGGGATCACCTTGTAAAATTTCACCATGCGTTCAGTTACAGTAATGTGTATCGCGCTCCTTCGTTCGCTTTTGCTATTGCTCTCTCGATCTGTTGCGCTCTCGGGCTCTCGTGCACGGGCATTCATTTGGACCGCTTGCACCTGAATTAGGTATTCTGCATTGCCTGCAATCTTACAGCGCCTTGAAACGATATTTTCCACTGGACACGCCGTCAAGTACTTTCGAAGTAAACCGCTAAGTAGTAACTTTGCTTTGAGCTAAGATTTTAATAATGCTGTAAAGCTATACCCAATATAAACAATATGGGATTACTCAAGACACACCCTTTTTCTTGAGCTTAGCCTGCTTTGGCTTTTGGTCATTTCCATTTAGAATATCAGTAACAGAAGTTGATTGCTTACTTCCTGCCCTGTCATCGCATATTGTCACACCCACAGACACACACTCACACGCACATTTACACACACTCATACGCACTCTCATATTAAAAAAAATACAGAGAGAGAAACACATCAAAAGCCGCTGACAAACTTTTTTGTTGCCGCTCCTGGGGTTTCCCTGTGTCCTCTACTGCGCGACTCATGCGGCTCATGACTCGACGCTGGTGGCATCAACAAATAAGATAAGTAGTCTGTAGTTAATTTTTATATGTCTGCTGAAAGGGGGGGAGGGGAGTAGCGGCAGATCGGCACAGATGCCTCTGTGGATTGGCGGCGGCGGCGTCGCTGGCGCTCAGACAGCAGACAGTCTTGACAGTTGTCAATTTTGTTGGAGATTTTTTTTTCGTTTTTTTTTTTTTTGGGTATGGAGCTGGGCTCTTGGGGCGTTATTGCTGTTCATTTCGTCAATTTATCACGAACGCAATTTAAAAATCAAATCGAGGGTGACAGACAACATACTGTGATAGAATTTTCAAGCCCAATACCGATCCCATCCCCCATTCCCCAATGCCGCCCCCCCACATCTTCATTTTTCTCGCTTTTCGGTTTTTTCCTTCTTAGAGTTTTTCTTTATTTTTTTTTTTTGTCGCTGGCCAAATTAAATCAGCGTAACTGTTTATTCAAATCCCCAACAAAACATGGCTAACAACAGCAGCGCGAACTTTGTACTTTTTTTTGTTGTCCTCTTTGCCATGCAGCTTTATCCGGGTCTTCGCTTTCACCAAGTTATTTTTCTTTTCCACAGACTGTATTGGGGGGTGAGGGTGGGTTGGGTGTTGCCCGGGCATGTCTAAGTGCTCGCTTTGCCGCGGCATTTGACAATTTGCTCATTAAGTTTGTCTGACCCCCTCAAAAGGCGAGAGATTGCTTTTTTTTTTGGGGGAGCGGGGGCACGTCTTTTGGTGGCACCCTCATCAGCATCAGGCTAGGACTCCCGGCCAACCATCCATCCATCCATCCATCCCAGCATCCATCCAACCATTTTGGTTCCATGCAAACTTGTTTGACATTTTTAAACGTTTTCAAGTGGCAAATAATTCCTTGGGATTTACTTTGGCAAATCTTTTTTTAAACATTTGATTATATGGGGATCTTCTCTCTTTGGGTTTTTCGCCTTTTTCCTTACTAATTATCTGGAGCAGGGGGGTATAAGGGGCGGAAGCGGCGTGACAATTGCCAAAAGGCAGCATCAAATGTTCTACAAATGGATTTAAATTATTTAACCCAAACCCAAAACCCTTTCCTATTTTATTTTCTGGGTTTTTTTTTTCTCTCTATTTTTTTGTGCTTTCTGTGGAACCCTTCTTGTTTTAATGCGCTACAAAAGGATTACGTGGGTCAAGTCCTCCCCGCCCACTCTTTTGGGTATGCTTTACTGGCCCCCTGCCTACCCACTCTTTGGCTCCTGCCCACCCACTCTTTTGGGTATTCTCTGCCCCACTGCCTTCTGCATTATTTGCTTAATTTCAATTAGCAAACAAATGCAAATCCCTTGTACTAGGCAAAAGTAATGCAAAAGCCTGCAATTGTAATTGTTGTTGTTGGACATTGCTGTCCATTGCTGTTACCCCTTTTTTTGGCTACTACAACTAATGCCACTTGCAGTTGTCAAGGCTGCAGACACGCCGCTCGGGTATGCAACAGAAATTTATGAGGGCCAATCAGCAAAAGAAAAGCATTCGAGATGAGGGTCAACGAGTTATAAACGAGTACATGTGGCATATAGAAATGTAGAGAGAATAGAGCTATACTATATCTTAGCCTAACTACGCTACATATAGTACAGGGATTAACTGCCTTTATTGCATGGAATTCCGCTTAAAAATGGCTCAAACTTTGCGTCACTTGAAATGATTTTTGAAACATGCCAAAAATTTCTTACTACCTTCTGGTAACTCCTAAATCCACCCTCGCTGTGCCTTGGCTATGCAACATTATTCTTTAACCCCTTTTTCCTTTTTTTCTTTCTTTTTTGGTGTGCAGCACTCGTAATTTTAATGATATGGACAACGCGGCGTATGCGTATTCAAGAGGGAGGTGCCATAGCGAAGGGGATAGAGAAAGCAGGGAGAGTTGTATGGGTGGCAGTGGGAGTGGTGTGTGTGTGTGTGTGTGGGAGTTATGGCAACGCAATTAGATAAAATGGCGGCATCAGCAGCTGCAAATTGCAACACAGCAGCAGCAGCAGCCGTGCAACCGTGCCAAACTGCAACTGCAGCTGCATTGAAGCGGAAACTGCATAATCCACACACACGCACACAGAGATACAGATACACAGAGATGCACAGATATAGTCACACTCACACACACACATGGGAAATGCATTTGGTTGTTGTCTACTAATGAATTACAATCACTTGGATGCTGCCACCGCCGTGGCATGGCATGGCATGGCATGGGACGACCCCCACATCGACCTGAAAGAGATTGCTTAAGGGAGGTAGTGGTGGGTGGGAGGATGGGGGAACCGGCACATGTAATTATTGTTGCCTGCATGTATATGCTAGATATATGCATGTAAATGAGAGGCTGCCCCATTGCATTGATGTGTAAGCACTTTGAAGTGCATTACCAAAGTGCATCAGCAACAGCAGCAACATCTAAGCCTTCTTGTTGCTGCTATTGCTGTTGCTGCTGCCACTGCAATTGCAGCTGCATTTGCGATAATATGTTAATTAACTGCAAGTGATTATTGCCTGCTTATTGCTCAGTTTAGCCCACACACACCCCCAGAGACTAATGTGGGCGATGGACAGTCGTAGATATTTACTTGCATTTTTGGACTGCTACTTGTCTGCCGTTCTGTTGGATCTCTGTTGTATCTGTTGGTTTGTTGTCTGTAGTGCGGCATTTCGGTTATAGCCCAAAAATATGTAATGCATTAGCTGATTGTGCTTTGATTGTTGTTTGGCATCGTACGAACATGTTTCGATAAAAGCCTTTGAATGAGGAATTTAGTGTAGGAAATTCAATGCAAAATTATAGGAAAATTATAGCAAAATAGTAGGTACTTACAATAAATGAAATATGCTATGTTTAGGCCCATTTGTCGAAAGAGTATTTGTATAGATGATTGTAGAAAACAGAGGCAAGCTTTGCTGAGTCTGAAAAGCATCAATTTCCGTGTAGATTTAGCCCGTGTCTGTCTGTCTGTCTCTACTTTTGTATAACTACACTTATAATATACAAAAAATATATTCAAAAAGTACAACTCTGCCCGCTCCCCTCTGCCTCTTCATAGTTTTACCCTCCCTACTGACAACTGCTATACAAATGCAGACAAAACGCGGTCTGCTCAACGCCTAACTACACTGAAGTAGAGTCTTTAGTAGCACAAAACCATCGCAAGTAGATTATGACTAACCCTGATAGCTGATAGCAGCAACAGGGAGCAGTAATATCCGCTAAAGCAGCTGGCAGCCAGCAAAAACTTGAAGTAAATATTTTGTAGCATACATTTCAGGGCCGGCCACTAGCTGACATTCAAGCTGGGGTACGCCCGTTGGCAACTCCTCATTTGTTCGCTTAGTTCCTGAGTTGCCGAGTTGCTCAGTTCATGGAGTTCGGTTGCTTTTTTTTGTTTGCTTTCTTTAAAGCTTCTTCCGGCATCCATTAAACTTCATTAAAAATTAAATATGCGCCCCAGCAGCGTTGGCAACAGGCAAAGACCCAGTCAGTCAGTCAGTCAGCTCTGGCTCTGGCTTTGGGTCTGGCTCTTGCTCTTGTCTCTTGGCGGAACTGGGCGTGGCTGAGTGTTTGCTACTGTGAACCCTTTTTGCCACGGACACGCATCAATTTACTAGCTACAGGCCCAGGCCCAAAAAATTGCTCAAGACTTTTAATGAGATGAAGGTGGAAATTTCATTATGAAGTTTTTGCCGCACTAAGATGTCAGTTCCACCCCCTGCACAGCCTTGTCCTCTGCTCTCTGCCTAGTTGCGTGGGTGGGTGGGTAGGGTAGGGGTAGTGGTAGGGGTGTGGTTGCGAACGGTAACCTCGTTAAGCTTAATTAATAGCAGCAATGTGATAAACACCCAGCGAGTTGTAGAGCTCCCCCAAAAATGGTCGCCGCCATTTTGTGCCAGGCTAACAACCCAAGCCAGCAGCCAACACACACACACACACACACACACAGACAAAAACTTTTGGCCAGGTGTCAACTACAGTGCCTCCCACCACCCCCACTGTCGGTGCTGTGTGGCTGCTGGGGCTGCTGGGGGGAGTCGTCGAAGGACAAGTTCGTTTTTTAATGAGCCAACGTCAACGTTGCGCCGCTCGCACTCGCACTCGCGCCTGCTGCTGCCACTGCCACTGACATTTGACAGATTTCCTAGGAGGCAGCCGCTTAGATACTTTTGTGTGCGGCCCTGAAGAAGCAGCTGTAGGAGAGGTGGGGTCGCAGCATTTTCTACTTATTTAGGCATTAACAGAAGTTGGGGGCGGGGGGAGTCGCAGGCATAAGCTAGCTCCAAGAAGTCAGCCAGTCAGCCAGCCACCCCACCATCCACCCACCCACCTATCCACCCACCCATCCACCCACCCATTCACCCATCTATTCATCCTCTTCTTTTGGTTTTCTTTTTGGCTTCGACAGTTCGAGGCAGAAGCGCAGATTGAATGTGGCTGTTTGTTACCCACCAAAGTTAGTGTATTTTTCCATTTCGGTTTTGTCTGTTGCCAATTTTGGGGCCACGAAACCACACCAAAGAAGGCGAAGGCGAAGGAGGCGAGGCTTGTGGCAAGCACCTTAGCAATTAGTTTGGATTTTTAAGTTTTAATCAGAGATTCTTTATCTAAATAAGGTTTTAGTTGAAGATTCTATATATCTAAATATGGTTTAAGTGCAGCAGATAGAGAGTGGAGATGCTAAGCTTATTAATGTTTTTTTATTGATTATATTTTAGATATTTTATGTGGCATTTTTATTATAGTTTAAGTGCGAATAGATCACGAAATAAGCTTTTAAAAAAGTGCTTCTTTTAATATTTATTTTTTAAATATTTAATGTGGCATTTTATTACATTTTAAATGCTTTATATTATATTTTAAATATCTTAGATACATATTTTATGCAGCATTTAATATATTTTATACATCTACTGGATACTTTAGATCACGGAATAAACTATATAAAATAGTGCAGCAGACAGACTGTAGTTGCCAGGATTATTAATGCTCTTTTAATAATTATTTTTTAAATATTTTAAGTGGCATTTTATTATATTTTATATGCGGATAGATCACGGAATAAACCTTAGAAATATTGATTTTTTTGTTGATTTTTTTAAGAAATTTTATGTGGCATTTAATTATATTTTATAGGAGGATATTTTGGATCCCAAAATAAACCATAGAAATATTGCAGCAAACTCAGTGGAGATCCAAGCTTATTAATGTTTTTTTATTGAATATTTCTTAGACCAAATATTTGTTCTTTAGCTATATTTTATGTGTCATTTTATTATATTTTATATAATATATTAATATTTTATTTTATGATATTTTTTAGTTCACGAAATCAACTATAGAAATACTCGTAATAAATTTGCGACTTCTTGGATTTGAATTTCTTTTTTTATTTAAGCCCAAAATAATTACTGATAAATCATAGCTAAATATACGACTATCATATCATACTGCATTTTAATTATATAATATTTTGTACTAATTTAATATTAGTTATTAATTGTCATTTAAATTGTACTTAGCTTTCTGCACTGCTGCCACTAATCCACTATCCAAAATTTTTGTGGACCATGTCCCATAGCTAAATTTTTTCCTTTTTTTTTTCTTTGCTTTGCTTTTTTTTTGTTTCTTTTACTTGTGTGTTTTTTGCTTTTTTTGTGTATATAATTTTCTTTGTTCTTTGTTTGTCTGTTTGCTCATAATGTTTTGTTTGCCAAGCTTTGGCGAAGGTCTCTCTCTCTCTGTCTGTCTCTCTGTGTGTGTGTTGTCGGGTTGATTGTTTGATTGTTGGCCTTAAATTCCTTGTCGCTAAAATATTTTGGCTTGGCCAAAAGTCTCAGCATTAAGTGTAGTAGTAGGAGTATCAAAGATACACACACAGATACACAGAGACAGAGTCAAAGGCGGTGGCGAGCGAGCGTTTGCAAATATTTGCCGAGGGACAAGTATGCGCAATTAAAATTTGATTTAATACAAATGTACAGACAACCGATATATACCGACAGACACACCCGATATATACCAACAGACAGACAGACACAAGGCAGTGAGACAGACAGAGAGACAGTCAGGGTAGCCAGAGGAGACAGGGTAGAGACAGGGGGAGACATGTGTTTGCATTTTGTACATACATTGAGTACATGGTAGGTAGGTAGTAGTAGTACTTCTCGCATTTGTTTATCTGTTTGCTGCTGGCACACACACACACACCCCTCCTGCTCCCCCTACCGCACCCGCTCATACAGTATCCAATTTCGGAAATTACTTGCGCATCATCAGAGATCTCTCTCGAAATTCCTTGAGTATCGAATGGAATTTAATTGAAGTCACGCAATTTTATATACAAAATTCAAGCAATTTTACCCACACACAAACACATATCCTTTTTGAAATTAGGGAAACATGTCGGTTGGGGGCCAGAACTTGGCTTATACATAAATAAATCAGATAACACATTAACACTTCTTTTGTGGCAGCAGTGCTGGAAGGGGGGGAGGGGTGTCTGCCTTCCTTACATTTTTCTTGCCTTTTGATGTTGAATTTTTAATTTTCATTAAAATTTTGCCTCCGCCTTTTCTCAGCAGCCCTTATGACGACAGTCCAATGGGTTTTTTGGCTTGACTGGGCTGGAGAGGGGGTTGGGGTGCTGCTTGTTGGATCCGTGTGGGTTGCTTATTTCCGGTTGGTGGTGGCACACACACACACATACGCACACACACACTCCCATCCACATACACAATTACAATTAGTATTTGCTGTGTGCTTAATTGATATTTGTATAATGAAATGTGTCATAGGATTTTCTTGCCCGCATCATTCATGAAATGTCATGGAGTAAGGTTTCAGTATTTGGAGTGTGGTGGGAGGGGGGAGTTTACACTCTAGCCAGGGTAGAAAATGTTAGCTGTACATTTTCGGGCAAAGAAAACCGTATGGAATGGTTGACTATATCTCAAGAGTTTTTTTATACCAAATTTTCGAGCAAAGAAAACCGTATGGAATGATGGAGCATCTCTAGAGTTTTATATACCAAAATTTTAGCCAAAGAAAACCGTATGGAATGGTTGGATTTCTCAAGGGTTTCTTTATACCAAATTTTTGGCAAAGAAAACCGTATGGAATGGTTAGATTTCTCAAGAGTTTTTTATATCAAAATGTTAGTATAGCTGTAGATTTTCGAGCAAAGAAAAGCGTATGGAATGGTTGAATATCTCAAGAGTTTCTTTATTCCAAATTTTGGTGTAGCTGTAAAGTTCGAGCAAAGAAAACCGTATGGAATGGTTTAATATCTCAAGGGTAAGCGTATGGAATGGTTGAATATCTCAAGAGTATTTTATACCAAATTTTCGAGCAAAGAAAACCGTATGGAATGGTTGAATATCTCAAGAGTTTCTTATTCCAAATTTTGGCGTTGCTGTAAAGTTCGAGCAAAGAAAACCGTATGGAATGGTTGAATATCTCAAGGGTAAGCGTATGGAATGGTTGAATATCTCAAGAGTATTTTATACCAAATTTTCGAGCAAAGAAAACCGTATGGAATGGTTGAATATCTCAATCTTTTTTATACTTCTTTTTTATAACAAATTTATTTGTTGTCTATAAATTACACTGCCAATAAATTGTCGCCTCGCCGCCCCCCCGCAAATGAGATTTGTGTGTTACTCTCCCTGCTCGCTGCTTATCACATGACATGCCGCGCCTACAAATTGGATTTCTATACTGGAACACTGTCAAGATTTGTAGAAGTTGTAGCTCCAATGTGCCCCTACATCCCATCCATCCCCCTGCAACCGCAATCAATAAATCTGCTCTGTATATACATATTCTTTTTTTTTTACCATTATTTGACTTTTTTTTAAAACCATTTTGTTGTTTGTTCCTTTTTGGGGCACTTGATTGTTTTGGCTGGATGTTTAAAATGCGATAAATTAAATTAAATAGCTTAGGTCGGTCCAGCCCAAAAGGAGGGAGGGTGCTGGCGGCCTTTGGCCTTTTATTTGGCTACTTACAGATTATGTGACATTTATTGTTCACGCTTAAATCTAGAAAATTGCAATTTAGCGGCCCTTTGCCTTGACTGGGCTTCCTCTTCCCATTCCCCCTCCACTTTGGTCATTTGCTGCTGGATGGGCTCTGCCTTTGGGCTGTGTCTTTGTGAATCACTTGTGCGGCATGGCTGCTGCTGTTGTTGTTGTTGGTTGTGGGGTGTGGGGGGAGGGCGTCGGCTTATCAGCTAGCCCCAAGGACAGAATTATGTCCTTGTCGCCCCATCGTCTTTGTCGCGTTTATTTTCATTCTTTTCTTGATTTTTTCACTGTTCCTTCTTGCTTTCTTTTCTTCTTTCTTGCTGTGTCTTTTTTTCTGGTTTGAGTGTGGGTGTTTTTTTCTGCTGATGTTGCCACCGCCGCACAGTTGTCTCGAGTTTCCGTTTTAATAAACGTCGATTCCGGCTTCCTGTTTGGCAACGTTGCGTGCCTCCCATCAGGCCCAGCCCAGGCCCAATCCCAATCCCAATCCCATTTGCCCATCTAGCCACCGTGCCCACCATGCCCCGAGGCAGCCACCCCCGCAAATGAGAAGTCGTAATTGCAGGGCGCGTTACGTCTGGCTATGACTCCGTCTCCATCTCCATCTCCAGCTATGGCTATGACTCCGCCGGCTGTGTCTTCATTTATTGCCAATATAATTTTTGACTTTGCTGAAAATTTAATTTCCTTTTTTACTTGTTGTTGTTGTTGTTTGCTGTCGCTTCTTTTGCTGCCTTTTTCGCCTCTTTGCTCTGGCATGTGGGAAAGTTTTACCAGCATCATCATCATCCGCATCATCCACTGATACTGACACTTGCCCCGAGGCCAGGGCCATGGCCACGGCTATGCCACGGCCATGCCGAAACGGTTATGGCGTCTGCCAGTTACAACAACAACACTAGCGGATGTCAACACAGTGGCAACAACTACATGGCCAAGAGAACACAGCAACAAGAACAACAACAGCAAAGAACATTGAACGCAATTGCGCGCAACAAAAAAAGGGGTTACAATATTCTATATATACAGTACGGTATATGATTATTAGACTGAAACTGATGCTGAAGCTGAAGCTGGTGCTTAGTCCGCCCACTAAGATGGGGGAGGGAACAGTTTTAGACAAAGAAAAAGAAATATGAGGTAAAAGAGGAACAGCAAGAAAGCTATAGCTACTTCATAGAACATCAACTTAAATCAAAATACATGATATTCTAGAGACACTCTAAGCTCAGCTATGCCCACTGTAGAAGACCACACTGCTTAACAGAAAGCTGCAGGCACAGTGAATAAACTGCTTGCAGGCAGAGAGAACGCAGCTTCAGATTACAGAGGCAACTTGCTTGATCGCTGCTTGCTGCTGCAGGCAGAACAAACCAACCCTGCTGCTTAAACACAAGCTTCACGCTTAGTGAATAAACTGCTTGCAGGCAGAACGAACCTGCAGGTTACAGCAGCAAACTGCTTGATCGCTTGCTTGCTTGCAGGCAGAACAAAGGAAAGGCTTCCCAAGCCTTAAACGGTGCATTGCACTGCACTTCAACTGCTTGAACCAAAGCAGCAGCTTCAGTGTGATGAACTGCTTGCAGCAGCATTTTAAGCGAAAATTGTCTTCTTTTGTGTCTGCTGTGTTTCTCCGTCTCTTGTTGTTGCATTTTGCATTTAAAAATGCAACAATTAAACACAACAAAAACCCACAACAGTAAAACAGTAAAAATCTCACACTAACAACACCCAAAAAAGCACTCCAAAAGCACTCCAAAAACACTTTCCATTTTCAATGTGAAATACATAATGAAGTGCAAAAATCAAACCGAAAACCAACAAAAACTCTTTTCAGCTCAAAGAAGTGGAAAGAAAGTCGGACCCCCCCTTAGATGCTTTATCTACTTTCTCACTGGCCCTTTTGTTGTCTGTTTTCTTTTGCTATAAAATAAACATATGAATATTTATGGCGGACAACAGAGAGAGGGAGAAAGGAAGAATCTATCTTTTAGGGGTTTGGGAGTTTGATAGTTTAAGTAAGTTTATGCAAATAAACTTGAAAGATATTCTGCTTGGGGGGGTCGAAAGTTTAAAGACACGAGCTAAGAAGCTTACAGAAATAACTTTGGGGAATGGTTCCATGTTGCAAGTATCTCTGTGTGAGGATTAGAGCAGCCTATGAAACGTTTTTTTCTTGCGACTAGCATATGGTATATCCATAGAATATGCGACCCTTTAGGTTGCCACACCCCCTTCCTGCCATTTGACAAAGCCTCGCCAAGCCCTGGCCATTAAGCAAAATTCACTTTGGCATTAAGGCAGAAGTGTTAAAATTATGATCTGTTAAGTGTCTAAATACGAGCACACAGTCTCATCAGTAGATGTGGGTGGAGGGGTATATAGAGTCATAGGTCTAGGCCTAGGAGGGTTGTTTCTGCTGGCTGTTGGCTGCTGGCTGTGTATTTAAAATGTCATTTTGTTGTCAACCTCAGACTTCTTGTCTTATGTCAAATTATAATTATGGCGCCATGCTACTAACGACATTAACAGCTCCCGAATACCCGAACCAAGCAGCAGTAGCAGTAGGAGGAGGAGGAGCTGTAGCTGTAGCTGTAGCTGGAGCAGCAGCCATTAAATTGCCTAAGCATACGACGACGAACCCTTGTTGTTGTGTGTCCTTGCGCCCCGCTCTGACACCCACACTTGGGTTGGGTGCACGTTCTGGTGCCGGTCTCGGTCTCGGTCTCGGTCCGGGTCTCGGTCCCGGTTCTGGCTGTGGCTCTGACTCTGGCTCTGTTCCCTGGTCCTCATTCTGGGCTCTGTTCCCTGGTCCTCATTCTGGGCTCTGTTCCCTGGTTCTCATTCTGGCTTGCCTTCATTATCAGCATCGAAAGTTAAAATGCAGGCAAAGGGCTCCTGCTGCTCCAGCTACAGCTCCAGCTCTGCTGCTCCTCCTCCTCCTGCTGGTCCTGCTTCTGCTGCTCCAGGTCCTCCTGCTGCTGCTCCTCCTTCTCCTGCTTCTGCTCCTCCTGCTCCTGTTGAAACATTTTCGTTGTGTAAGGCTAAACGTTTCAAAAACTTTTGTTTTTAAAATCACTTAGCGCCTGGAAATACACTTAAACACACACACACACAGTAACAGTAGTATATGTATGTATATGTGTGTATATATGTATATGAAGTGTATGAATGTATAGTGAAGCTTTTTGAGGCATCCAGAATGTAGTTGAAGTTTTTGTATAATTTATTTTGAAGCTTGTCCAGGAGCAGCAAACATTTCCGAAAGATTTCCATCAGAGCTCAATGAAGTAAAGTAGCCAAAAAGCATAAGCAAACCAAGAGATGAGACACTTACGTGGGTTTCACTGTAGCTTCTCACTGTAGCCTTTTCACTGTATTACCTCATATAAGTCTAAGCCTTGAATTCCAAAGCGAAACTCCCTCAGAATCTCTCAACATCGCCCAATGGCATCTTCTACTCTTTTTTTTTCTTCCTTTTTTTTTGGCGTCTCTTTTAATTAGTTTCTACTGTACTTACACACACACACGCACATACACGCGGGCGCACATTAACCCAGTGTTGGGGGGGCTCTACGAAAAAGGGTGCAAACTGTGCGCCTTGTGTTATGCCCCATCCCCCCGCAGCTACAGCAATGTCATCGTCGTTGTCGTCGCCTTTTGCAAAGTGGTGATAATTTCTGCTTTGTTGCGAAAATGACAACATTTTAACCCGGGCACAACAGCAGCAGCAGCAGCAGCCACCCAATGCCATACCACACAAGCCAGCTCCCCCCCCTCCACCAGCATCACCCCCCCTAACATTCCTATACCACTTTTGAGGGTCTCAACTTGCAATGGACGGCGACTTGTGTCGACTTTTAATGGTTTTTCATCTTATTAGCAGGCAAAAAGTTCTTTGTCGCCGTTGTTTTCCATGCCACGCCCACACACACACACACACACACACACACACACACACAGAGGCAGAGTGCTGGGGGGTGCCAAAAATGGCCAACACATAGAGCTACCAGATTTATTTGCAAATTTTTGCTCATTTGGCAAAAGAAGTGAAAATAAATAGACGCCAAAAGGACGAAGGTCCCCCCCTTTTGTCTTTAGCCACTTTGTGAGAGGATTCTTTGGTTACACACCCCCCCCCACACCCACAGCCACCCCACCCCCCCGTAATGCGCTGCTTGTTGCCTGGGGGGGAAGGGGACGCATAATTAAAAAAGTTTCATTTTCATTTTCTTGGGTTTCTTGGTTCGTTTCGCCTGTTTATGTTCATTTGTTTTCTTGTGTGTAGGTTTCTGGGGTTTTCTACCCCCACACCACACCCCCACACCCCCACACCCCCTAAGAACACATCTTTCGCCATTTTGCAGCCCTTAAAATTTGGTTGTCCTCAGTTTGTTTTTGTTGTTTCGTTGTTGCCCGTTTTGTCTTAATGATTACCGCCTTCTTGCGTTTTGTTGCATGCTTCGTTTAATTTAATATTAATCTAAGAAGTTTTGTTTGTTTTTTTTGTATATTTATATGTGTCTATGTTCTTTTGGTTTGTGCCCACCCCCACTAAAAGCTGCAAATGACTTTGGTTTGGCTGGCAGTTAAAGTTTCAGTTATAAGTGAAATGAATATGAGAGATGATATGAGGGTGGGCAGAAAAGAGAAAAGACACTCTAAGTTCAGCAATGCCCACTGTAGATTGTTGACACACTGCTTATAACAAAGCGTTAGGCTTTCAGTGAATAAACAAACTGCTTGCAGGCAGAACGAACCTGCAGCTGCAGGTTTCAGCGGCAAACTGCTTGATCGCTGCTTGCTGCTGCAGGCAGAACGAATCAAACCTGCCGCCTTAAGCGTTGCACTGCTTTAACACAAGCTTCACGCGTAGCGAAGAAACTGCTTGCAGGCAGAACGAACGTGCAGGTTACAACGACAAACTGCTTGCTCGCCTGCTTGCAGGCAGAGCAAAGGAAAGGCTTTCAAGGCTTTAGCGGTGCATTGGCTTGGGCTTGGGCTAGGAGTGGATTGTGGATTGTTTCAACTTAGCATATAGAGCAAAAGAGAACCCTGCAGTTAAGTTTAAGTGTAGCCACTAAAGCCCTATAGTTTAGTTAAAGTTTAGCCTAGTATTTGCTTGCTTTTACTTAGCTAATTTGAAAGCCTCACTCACTTACTAGCATCTTAGCTGCCTTGGGGTTAATCGAGGTTAAGCCTCGATGCTGCCATCCCTTTTCGTTTAGCACTCAAATGCTTCTCTCACTCTCTCTCTCTCCTCGTAGCAGCAGCATCCCCTGTTGCAGTTGTACAGGGTAGTCGAAGGGGGAGGGGGCTGGACAACCCTCGCACCTTTTGTTTTGTTGATTAACTCAAGCATTTTGGCATTCAAAATGTTTGGCAAATGAATTTTATATTCGCGCGTCGCCGCCGCCGCCCTGCCCCACGTCTGGCAGTTTCACTTTATGGTTATTTCAAAAATGCAGAGATATATGTTTTTAGAGGGGATGGAGAGGGTAGGAATGGGTACTGACTGGCTGGCTGTGTGGCAGCCACAATACTATAGTTGTGCCCATGTAAAAGTCGCCGCATGGTGCTTAATATTGCATTTGGATGCGAAGGAAATGTATGCAGTTCCGATGCCCGTTTCATATGGTTCCAGTGCCCAGGGACTGTAGGAGGAACTGCTGTAGCCCACACACACCCCACACCCATTCATACATGCATTTATTCACTCATACATTCATAAATCTATTCATTCTTCCATTCATTCATTAATTTCGTTCGTTCGTTTGTTTTCGCTTGGTGTCCCAGCATGCCCAAGCTTCATTTGTGTTCTGTGTGTGTGTTCTGTGTGTGTGTCTGTGTGTGTGTGTGTGTGTTCTGTCTGGTTGCTCTGCTTTTATGAAGCTTTTCCCCCCCATCCGGAGGGGTTAATTTTCGCGCAGCAAAATATTCGAGTTTCAATGCCGCTAAATGCCAAAAATTCCGCACTTTCATTTCCATGTGCATATCCCAAGCCGCATGCCACCCCCCACCCCCCATGGCAACCCATAGGGTCATAGAAAATCTATAAATTCGGAGCATAATTTGCCGTGCGGGTGGGTGGGTGGTGTGTCACCCCCCCATTGGCCCCTTGGCGCCTTGGATGCAGCGCACTGATTGCATTCGTATGGTAGCCAACAAAATTAACCAAAAAACACACCAATGCAGCTTCGTCTCTCGTGTGTGTGTGTGTGTGTGGGTGGGTGTGTGTGTGTATGGGTGTGTGGTGTGTGTATGTGTGTGTGTGGTGTGTGTATGTGTGTGTGGGTGGCTACTTATTGGTATTTATTTTGAAGCGAATTTCTGAAATATTCCTTACGGTTCTTCTTTTTTTTTGCTATGAAAAACCCCTTTGTATGTCCCCCCGCTAAATGTTAAATAAATCTTTGAAAAATGTGAAAAAATCTCCACAAATTCTGGCCTTTATCTACATTAAACCTCATGCAATTTGATGCACGCGTTGCGGAGATAAACAGATTGTTATCAACATATTTATAGTATAGCTTCCAGTTCTGTTAATCTGCATAAACTGATAGATAATCTCTCGTTCTTTTTGAATTGTTACAGGCAAAAGCTTTACGCTGACAATTGTCATCTCAACGAATCCCATACAGATAGCCACATACACGAAGGCCATTAAGGTGACCGTGGATGGACCACGTGAGCCACGCTCCAAGGTGCGCCATCAGGGCTTCCATCCGTTTGCCTTTGGGCCGCAGCGCTTTGGACCGGATCCACTTATGGCCGGATTGCCCTTCAAGTTGCCAGGTAAGCAGCATTAAGCAAAACAAAAAAAACTCCACTTGGCCAGGGCGGATGGGATGCTGGCCCAAAAAGCGGATGCTAAGCGGCTTTGTCAAATGGCCTCAAGGGCTTGTCGCTCGTTAGACACCGAACCACACGTATCAATGTCAGGTGGGAGAGAGAGAGAGCGGGTTGAGGTGAGGCTTATTGCTTGTCTATTTTAGCCGCGGGGGCTGCACGCGAAATTAGCTGTAAATAAATATACCTTTTTCGAAGGGGTTAAACGAACCGAAAAGCCGAACCAAAATGCCAATGCCAATGCCAAATGCCCAAAGGCTATGGGGCAGGCAGAGAGAGAGAGTTGGGGCAAAAGTTTCAACTGGATTGGCTTATGGGTTAATTAGAGATTTTGTGTGTGTATATAAACCGGATTGAATGACTTACCAAGCGTATATACATATATATCCCTCATTATGTGCTATATATGACAGAGTGTGCCCTGTGCCTGGAAGGGACACTCAGCGTATCAGATCTCCCTCCACTAATGAGCTGCCGGCTTAGAGTTAATATGAAGATGGAGTTACGAACAGCGAAAGTATTAAAAGGATATCTTGGCTAATGGTAGCTTAGATAACTTTATCCCTGGGGCAGCCCCTAAAAGATTGGCTTACCTTTAGCTTAGAGCCACTAAACCCTTTCGAGTCTTAGGTAAGCCTAGCAGCAACTGCCTGCTAAATATTTCTAGCAGCTATTAGCAACTTAGACCTAAAACTACTTGCTAGTTTTTACTACAAATATAAGCAAAAGTAGCAGCTACCCTGATGTGGCACAATAATGCCTTAAAGCTTGACACTGCCAGCATATTCGCACCCACAGCTGTCAGCTGTCTCGACTGTCTCCGGCTGTATCGCGGGTGCTTTTGCTTCATTAACACACCTACAGTCATTAGCATAAAGATGATGACAAATGGATCAGGGCGGGACAAGTCGTCTGTCGTTCAGTTAGCGATGAATTCACAATCCACCACCACCAACAGGACAGGCTCTGATGATTCCTCTGACTTGGCCCTTACTGTGCTCTGGACTCTGCTTTGACTCTGCCTAGAATCTGCCTTGAATCTATCCCTGACTCTGCTCTGACTCTGCTCTGAACTCTGTTCCGACTCTGCCCTGACTCTGCCTAGACTTGTGTTGAATCTGCCTTGAATCTGCCTTGAATCTTCCCTGACTCTGCCCTGAATCTGCTCTGGACTCTGCCCTGACTCTGCTCTGGACTCTGCTCTGACTCTGCCCTGACTCTGCCTAGACTTGTGTTGAATCTGCCTTGAATCTACCTTGAATCTTCCCCTGACTCTGCCTAGAATCTGCCTTGAATCTTTCCCTGACTCTGCCCTTACTCTGCCTTGAATCTGCCTTGAATCTTTCCCTGACTCTACTCCGACTCTACCCTGACTCTGCCCTGTCTTTCTCTGCCACTGTCTCTCTGTGTCTCTCTGTGTGTGCCCTATTTATGGAAACACTGGGCGAAACACACAATAGAGGCGACAATTATACAACAAAACAACAGCTTGAAAAATCCATTAAAATGATTTTAATCCTTTAACGAGTCACACACACACAGAAAAGCGAAGGCTGCTGCTGTTGAAATGCGCATCGTATCGCGGGGGATGGTGGTAATATCCTCTTGGATATTACTTGAACCCGAATCTGTATGCTCTGTGCCCAAGCCAACCCCTCGGGGTGGCAGCAGGCGTAGCCTTAAATTATTTTAAAGAGCCCCGCGCGACTGTTGCAACAATAAACACAGCGATATAACCAGACTGCGAACAAGGATAACGATGGCAAGGACGACTGTTGTGACTCTGAGGGGGGATGGGGGTGTGCCAGTACCCAGTAACAGAAACAGTCGTCGTCCGTCGCCTGGTGAACAAATCGCGTTTGATACGCTTTGATTTTATTAAAATTTAACAAATTTCACTATGAAATTTATGAGGCCTGTGCCCTGGCTGCGGGTTGGATTCGATTCCTTTTTAGCTGGGGGGTTGGCCTCGCCCCCCCCAAAAAAAGGCTTACACAATTCACTTGTTGTGTCAGTTGTTCCGTTGTTTGCCATTTATGTGCTCTACTTTGCTCTTTTTTTTGTTACTTAATCAGTAGAAAGTTTGTAGAGTTTTTTTTGGGAATTTAATTTATGGTGAGGCAAGTTGAAAATTTGAAATTTCATAGAACTCTTTATAGTTACAAACCTTTGCCAAATATGTTGCTGCTTTAAAGAACTCTTTGCTGTGTTATATTTAAGATTTTTCTATATTTTTTGGCATTTAAATTGTTAATTTTAGAGCTGTTTAAAAACAATCTTAGAGTCTTATTAATATGCCTTTAAGCCTGCGGATCTGCTGAATGCAAATCAGTTCAAATCAGAGCATTATTGTAGTTAGAGTGAAGTAAATACATAGCATACACCGCTCACTCTCTCTCTCACACTTAACAGCGCAGTTTGGCCTGCCGTCGGATGGTACTTCGTTGATTGGAAGAGCGTAAGAGAGAGTTGGATAGATATGTATAGAAGATGCTGCGGCATGTTGAATATTGTACTTTATGTATAAAGAATCTCTTCCTCAAAACACTCTTTCAGTTTCTTGTTTGATGTTTGCAAACTTTGAACTGAGAACTAACACTAGAAAACTAGAAATCTAGTAACCTCTGACTATATATCCTACATCATTGATATTTTCTGTATACGATGTTTGACTAAGTGGCTGTGATTCCAACGAATAGTGTCTGCTCAAGAGGGAAGTCCACACGAAGTGTTAAATTTGTTGAAAATTAGAAATTATGCGAAGTAAAGAACATGAGAGCGGTCTTTGATCATTTATCAACTAATACCCAAAGGTAGCCTTATAAAAGACTAAAAATAGTTTAGAAAATGCTTGTTGTTCCTTTGTTGAAACCTTTAGACACTGCCACTACTTAGTATTGCCACTTCCACTGCCACTATTTGGTATTGCCACTGCCACTGCCACTACTTACAACTATTTCCTGCTGCTCTCCCTTCCGACAAATCATTTAAAAATACGAAAACTTTTCGCCCCAACTACCCAGCGAACTAAGAGAATATTCTAGATGTGTGTATGTGTGTGTGTTTTTGTGTGTGAGGGAGACAGGGGTAGAGAGAAGGAACCCAAAGTCGTATACTATCTATCCAGCGGCAGTGCAAAAGTGACACAGCAGCAGCAGCAGCAGCTGGAAAAAAGTCTCAAAATTACATTAAAAACTAAAAGGACTTTGTGCGCTATACAGCATGCTCCTCTGTCTCTGTGTGTGTGTGTGTGTAAGTGCTTACTTATATGTATATGTATGTACATATGTGTGTGTATAGTTTTTTGGCATACAAAAAGGTTCTGCTGCTGCGTGTCAGAGAAAGTTTGCCAAATGATTAAAAGGACTCGGCAAATATGTAGCCATGTCGCATGTAGCCATGTAGCAACTGAGACGTTGCAACGAAATAAATATAAAATGGCGTTTTGTAAGCAGCAGCACATTAGTGACACACACACACACACGGACAGCACCCCCCCGCCCCCTTAAATTATAACCATTTTCTCGGCACACACACACATCCTTTGGGAAGGTGCCCCCGGTCCCGGCTACCCCACTGCCTCTTTTACTCACTCATTTTCTGTGTGGAAAAGTGGAAAATTTGTAGCTTCCGCAGCGGATATCCTGTTTCACACACGCGTTGCCTCTCCCGCATTACACACACACACCTTCCCCAACCCCCCCTGCTTAGCCTTTGACGAGCACCCGAAGTGTAACTAGAAAAATGAGAAAAAAAAGTTTTCGCGTTGCGTTTTTAGTGAAAATTATATTAAAATTTTGCGCTTGATGTAATTTATGTCATAAAAACCCCTAAGGAAGCAGAGCTCTATGTGTGTGTGTGTGTGTGTAGGTGTGTGAGAGTGTGTGCCTCGCTAATGTTGTAAATGAATTTTCTGCTCGAATTAATTTTGCCCAAAAAAAAAAAGCGTTTCAAGACAATGGCAAACGTAGAGCTACACACACACACACACAGACATAGTGTATGTGTGTGTGTATGTATATATTTTTTTCCTCATTTAAGATTATTTATTTAAAACCCCTTTTTTTTTTGTTGTTGTTTGACTGGGGGGCTGCTGCTGCTGTCAAAGGCAAAGGCAAAGGCGCCCCGGCGCAAAGATCAAAGTCTGTTGACTTCACCCTGGGTATATACCCACACACACACACACACTCATATGCATGCACGCACTCACAGACTATACACACACATACATACATGTAAAGCGACTGCACCACATTTGGTTTATCCTTTGAGGCAGTTAGTGAGGTGGTGGTGGGGTGGGGATTGTGGATGCCTTGGCACTTTGTATTTGAGGTCTGCTTCAAAGCCAAAAGAATCTGCCAGAATCGACAGAAGCAGCAGCAGATCAAATCAATTATTTTTCAGCCTTAAGTCGATTGTTTTTGAGCAACAGCAAAATGCAGCAAAAAGAAAACTAAGTGGTAGATGGGTAGAAGGCACCCAAAAAGTCAGTGACAGATTGCTAGAAACTCCCAAAAATCAGGCATAAATTGCTAGAGGCCCCAAAAATCAGGCATAGATTGCTAGAGGCCCTCCAAAAATCTGTGGTAACTTGGCAGAGGCCCCCCAAAAATCAGTGGTAGCTTGGCAGATGCCACCAAAAATTAGTAAAAGATTGCAAGATGCCTCAAAATTCAGTGATAGATTGCTAGAGGCCCCCAAAAATTCAGTGGCAGTTTGCTAGATGCCTCCAAAAAGTCAGTCATAAATTGCTAGAAGTCCCCAAATATATCAGTGATAGATTTCTAGATGCCTCCAAAAATTAGTAATAGATTGCTAGATGCCCCCCAGAAGTCAGTGATAGATTATTAGATGAATGCAAATTAATGTGTAATTGATTTCTATATGCAAGAAAATGCATTTAAAAATGTCTTTAAAATTCATTTAAAATTTACTTAAAATTCACTTGAAATTAATTTAAAATTCATTTAAAATTCACAAAAAAATTCCTTTAAAATTAATTGAAAATTCATTAAAAAATCTTTTTAAAATTATTTTAATGTTTCTTCAAACTATAAGCAGTTATGGGATTAACCCCTGCATTTTTAGGGTGTTTATGATTGATTGATTTCTAATAAAACTTTGCTGATTTGCTATCCTAGTGATTGTCTAAATATATACTATAATTTAATAGACATTTTAATAGCTAAATAGACTTGAATATTAAGTGCATGTAGAGGCAAGAATAATACCAGAAATGAAGCGAAAAAACTTTGACAGTTTCTCCCTCTGTCAAAAGTCACTTTCATCCTAAGATTTTCCACTAAATCACAATGCCAAACCTTTAAATTCAGCGAGCCTTAAAATATCTAAATATTAAAATGATCTTTTATAGTCCCCTACAAAAAGTAAACCATTTTCTTTCATCTTTTTTGTCTTCTTTTTTCTGGTACATTTCAACACGTTTTTCTTCGCCATTTTGTGCTCTGTTTTTGGGGTCGGGGGTTGACTTTAAAAGGGTTAAACGTTGCAGTCTTTAAACAAGTTAATAAACTCATAGCCCGCCCCAGGCGCCACTGCCAAAACAAGACACCAACCAAAAAAAATGAAAGGGGAGTGCAAGAAAAGAATGAGATGATTTAGTACATATAATCAAACATGCAGACAGACAGAGAGACAGACAGACACACAAAATTTGCACAGTCACAGTTTCGGTGCGAGTGGGGGGATAAGGGTGGTAGTAGTAGTAGAGGGCAAAAAGGCCCAAAGGCAAAAGGCCTACAGCTCAATTTGGCTGACAAGAGCAAAACATACACAACATACAGGGGGAGAGATATATTTTAAAGTCATTGTACTTGTAGGTCTAAAGAGCCTCAGGGGCTGCTCTGTCTCTCTCTCTCTCTGCCCCTCTGGCTGTGTGTGTGTGTGGGGGGGGGTTGTCGTACCCCAAGGACATATTACAGCATTGATTCAATTTCATGTCAATTTACGTGTCAATGCGACACTAATACGCCAAGGGTCGTGGACTCCGCCCAAGAGTTCTGTAGTACCCGGCCTATCGCCTGGCCTCGACCCTGCCGTTGTGATGGTGGGGCGGGGGGGGTTGGAGGCAACAAGGTGTGCATTTAAAATTATTTACAACATTTGCGAAAATATGTTTGCCAAATGCCAAAGAGCACAGAGGCGGGCGGCACAGGCAGGACCGACAGGCAGCAATGAAATTTCGTTTCGTTTTTCGGGCTGCCCCAAAAAAGTATGCTACGGTTTTTTCTTCTTTTTTGCCAGCCTCCCCTGTCTCGGTAACAACTTGCGGCCTGTTACGCCTTGGCCTTGCGTGAGCCCGCGTGTGGGTTCAGATTGGTATGCCGGGGCATCACACTCACCCGGCCACACACACACACATCTTCCACACCATCCCCCCCAAATACTGGGTATAGTATCGTCTCCCGCCCACCTCCATCATTCCAATCTGGATCTCTGCCGCCTCCACCTCTCACATTCTGGTACCGAACGCATGTGTTGACAACACTTGTGTAACGGTAAATTTGTGCGTATTGTGCGTGTGAGGGTAGAGGGTAGGATGGTTGGATGGGTGGGTTGGGGGAGTCGCTGTTTCCAGGGGCAGAGATCCCTGACAGACACACAAAATAGCAACAAATTTGCCAAAACAATTTGCAAATCTACAACAAATACATGTAAATACTGATATGACAGACACTTGACAAAATACAGACACCCTCCCCCCAGTGCCAGGGTGTGGGGGTGGGTGGTATGGTGACGTGGAAAGGACATCCAACTGAGCTCTCTCACCTGTGGCGAATGCCACTGATAAGTGATTGGCAACAGCTGCCAGAGCCTGAGCCCAACAAAGTCTTTATTAACTTGCTCCCAATATTTTTTTGTTGCTGCCTGTTAGTTCCAGTGTTGCCACGCCAGCAGGGGGGAGCGCTGTTACTTTATGAAATATCTTTAAATTGCTGAATTATTTGGTGCCCAAGATGTTCGGGATGTGGGCTGTGCCCCCGCTGCTGCTGCTGGATGATTAACCTTTTGCTGGTGGCTAGCTAGGGTTGCCAAGGCTAACAGGGTGAGGGTTACTCTATGGTGGAGGTTGAAGTGAGACATTTCTTTAAGTTGCTCAAAGAGTGTTGCATAATGCTTAGAAAA
Source organism: Drosophila bifasciata (assembly GCA_009664405.1). Lineage (NCBI taxonomy): Eukaryota > Metazoa > Arthropoda > Insecta > Diptera > Drosophilidae > Drosophila > Drosophila bifasciata. The sequence goes on from CM019041.1 coordinate 37,093,984, forward strand.
TTCCAATAAATATTTGAATAAATCTCGCAGTTATTAGTTTATATTGCAGCGGGCTGCAAGTTTGTTTTATTTGTATTTTTAATAATAAAATAAACTATTAAAAATCAAGATCTACAGTCTGTACCTTACTGCGGGTTTAAAAATAAAAAAATTATTAGAAAAAAAATTGTATTTTAATTTTGAAAAATTTTAAACGTTGCATAAAATACTTGTATGCTCTTTGGTTGCCATTTTCTTTGTTTCATTTGCTGCTCTTTACATTTTTCTAAGCGTTCTTATATGGATCAATCTTTTTATGCTCCCTGCCATTGCATATTCTTCTGCCGTCTCAGTACCGCCCCCCACAATTCTCGGACTCCCACCAATGTCAACTCTTGCTTTTGCATTTCTTGTTTTCTTCTTTGTGCAATATTCGTGTTTGCTCCGCAGCATTTTCTTAGAGCACAAAACAAAAACAAACAAACAACTTTGTAAAATATGGGTTAATCAAAAAAAATGGCAAAGCCAACGGTAAAACAAACAAACGTGAAAGGGAAACAACAACAAAAAATACATTAAAATTTACCGCAAAGTGCGCACGAAAGTAACCGAAAATATCGGTAACCGAAAAAATAGCAACAGCAACCAGCAGCAGCAGCAGCAGCAGCAACAGCAGCAGCGGCAGCATCCGCCGCAAAACAGAAACAGAGAAAACGAACTCGAAACTTCCTACGCTGCGCTTTACACTCAGCCAGCCGCTGCTGGCTGCTGGCGTCGCTGCTGCCGTGCAAGTGTATGCGTGTCGTGTGCTGTGAGCGCAGGCGCTCTCTCGCTCTCGCTGTTTTGAGTGAGTCTCCGCAAGCTTTGAGTGACTTTCGGGCCATGTACTGGCTGTCGGAGATTTCCCCTGATTCGTCGGACTGGCTCAAATCCGTTGGGGCAACGGAATGTGATGCCGCTGGTGGTGGTGGTGGTGGGGTGTCGTCGGCAAGCAGCAGCAGCAGAGTACAGTAGCACCCCCGCGCTGCTCCATGACCATGTGGTGAGTTAGAAAATCGGTTTGAGACCCACTCGGGCTCGTTGTTTTTTTTTTTTTTGTGTTTCTTGCTCTGCTCTCCTTCGTTGTGTTTTTTCCAAGGCAACCGTCTTGTGGTGAGAAATTGTTGCGCGCCGTTGAGTTTTTTTTTTGTTTTTGTTTGGTTCCTTCTTTTTCTTTTTGTTTTGTTTTTGCCTTTGCTTTGGGTTTCTTTTTGGGCGCGCCTTTCGTTTTCATTGCGGGTGTGGGTGGGTCTTTGCTGCTTAGCTCTCTGCCTCGCTCTCACTCTCTCTCTCTCTCGCTCGCTAGCCGGTCGCCGTTTTCTTGTCGTAATGCCGTCGGCGGCAGGGAAAAACGCTGCATTTGCCGTCGGCAAACCGCTAAAGATGCGCTGTCAGTAGTACCAGAGAGAGAGAGAGAGATTTGCAAAGATGTTTGGATTTTGGTATGTGTGGCTCCTATTGGCCATATGATTAAATTAATTTTTATTTTTATTTAATTTAATTCGATTTGTGTGGGTTTTTATCAGTGACTAGGGATTTCTTTTACCTTAACACTATGTTCTATTTTTGTAAATAAATGTTTGAGTTTCTTAAAGGATTTTTCTCTATTTTCTAAATCTAAAACTGAAGAAGGGTTTCTTATCATTTTCGCTATTTATAGTAATTATTTGCATATATGAATTATGTAAATTATTACTCCCAGTGCCTCTTGAGTCTACGAAAATGCAGTGTATTCAAAACACTTTAATTATAGGTAGAATTCCAAGTGCTTTCGCCTGAAGATTTACTACAAAAATGCCCATTAATTTCAGGATATATTTTTTATTAAAATTCGAATTTTCAAGCAAAAGAAAAGTGTAAGGAATGGATGTTGAATCGCTTCGGGAGGGCTTGTTGTAGCTTATTTCTGGTAGCAAAAAATCGACGGCATATCCACGAATACCACCTCTCTTACATATCATCAGAATAAAAGTCCTTTTTTATATGAAATATTATTTAAAAAATATTTTTGTAAGTTTCCATAAGATTTCCCCACCAATTACGAGTGCATTTTTGCCAACTTAAGCTGGCATTGAAATCTTTACTTTAGATGGAAAATGGCTCAAATTTCCGTTTTCAACAACAATGGACCGACACCCCTCCCCTCCGTAGCTGCCACCTACTCTGACCATACCCACCAACCAGAATATCTCCCCACATTGTGGTACCCAAAAAAAAAAAAAAAAAAAAAACGCAAGAGTAGAAATACGATAAGAAGAAGAAGCAAAAGCAAAGAACCAAAAAACACAAAAAAAAAGAGGAGAAGAGAAGAGAAACATAAGCATAGGACGTTGGGGCTCATGAAAGCTTTTTGTGGCGCACCAATGGCACCGCGTTATGCTCCGACACACACACACAAGCACACACACATAGCCATCCAAAATGCTATGCGGGAGAGGGTTACTAGTAGGAGAGGGGGTGGCACCTGCCCCAAATGGGAATATACTCCATGCCGAGGCAGCCAGCCAGCATCGACGAATACCGTTACGTGGTGTGCCGAAGAAAGTCCGACCCCAAAAAAAAAAGAGAGAGAGAGAGAAAAAAGGGAAGCAAAAAACTGTGTAGAAATGGCAAACCCAAAACTGACACCAAGCGCGGCTAACCCTTTATCGCACATAGGGTTTCCCCCTTTACAGGACCGCATATTTAGGTTTTTGTTATGGTGTTCGCCCCACTGTCGGGCTTCTGCTCTGTGGGGGTGTGTGTGTGTGTGTATGTGGGGGCTTGGCCATTGCCCACACAGACATCTACATGTATGTATGTACCAGTGTATATGTACATAGTTTTGGGTTACCCAAAATCGACATGATGCTATATTATATGGCAACACAATTTGCTCAATGGTCTGCCCGCTGCGCAGCCAGCAGGCAAGCAGCGCTGCTGCTGCGACGTCGTCGCTCCAGAGGAGCAGCTGAAGCTAAAAGCTGAAAGCTGGAACTCTGTAACTGTAACTGTAGCTGGTGGAGCAGCCGCTGCCAACTTTAAGTAGCACTCGACATCGTGGGCGGGCACTACTCAGATCTCTGTCTGTGTGTATGTGTGTGTGTGTCTGTGTGGGCGTGACAGCAGAGTAAAGGAATGCCCAGCGCGGCTACCCCCCCTCTGCCGACGACACCACCGATCGTCGTCGTCGTACTTCTGTGGGCTGTAACTGCTGCCATTTTGTGTGACACAAAACTAAAACCCCAACTATAAAATTGTGTCCCATCTGGTATGTACATGGACACACACACATACAGAAACTGCTAGCTATACATAAATAAATACATAAGCGGATAGGTATGTACTGCTTATGTGACATATGTATCGCAGAAGCGACAGTGGCCAGACGTTGGCCACTTGGATGGTCAGCAAATCTAATAATGTGGGGGAGGATTCGTTGAGAATTTTAATCTTTAATCTTAATCGAATGCCTTCGAAGACTGCTTAAATGTTTGTTAAGCACACAGGAATGCATATACATACCTCAAAATATATACATATGTACATCTGCACCTTCCCTTCATTCGTATAAGAAACTTAACATCATAAGGTAGGGTAGAACGCTTGAGACAGCAGCTTGCTTGATTTACCTTTTATAACACTATACCTTGCACAGTTGGCTTGCCCATGCGGCGGCCCCTGCAATTCCCAACTGGTTCAAGCTACGACGCAGTCGGTCCTCGTCAGATATCAATTCAATACTCTTAACCATGGACTAGTGATGTAAATTTTTGTAAAAACATCGATGTCGATGTAACCGGTGTTTTGAAAATTAAACATCGATGCTGAGTTGATGCATCGGGTCGAAACTTCGATGCATCGATGATCATCCGATGTTTTAACCCCTTCACATTTTCTTAATTTTTTTTTTTTTTAACGAATTTTAAAAAATTAAACAAAATTATTAATGTTTTTCGTAGGCTTTCATAGCAGTTTAAATTGTTTGAAAAAAGGTTTAACTTAAATAAGGAAAATAAAAATATAATGCTTTCATATCAGTCTTAAATTTTTTTTAAACCTGGTTACATTTAAAAATAAATCATAAATTAAAGCTTTCATAGCAGTCTTAAATGATTGAAACATGGTTAAACTTAAAAATAATGCTTTCATAGCAGCCTTATTGAAACAACCTTTAACCTAACAACATAATAAGAAATAAAAAACCAAAAATCTTTTAGACAGAAACTAAATACTTTAAAAAAGTGTTCTTTTTCTATGCTTTGTAGAAAGAGCATGCGGCTTAGCCGTTAAGGGTTTAATCTGTTCCTTTTTCGAATAAACTGAATAAACCCGCTCAGAAGGCACTGAGGACCCTACAACCGGCAAAAATTTCAGCGCTTGTTGGTACAATCCAGGGTATGTGTTCTTCATTCCCTCCCAAACACTTAAGGGGTTACTCCCAAAGGCTGCTAGCGGCATTCGCAGATATGCGCTTATTTCCACGTCACATTCCTCATTTGGTTTATGGGACTGCGCCATTAAATATACAATAAACTGGGTAATTTATAAATAAAAACGATGCATCGCTTCAGTATTCGATGCATCGCTTCAATTCTTCGATGCATCGGTATTAACAAAAACATCGGAAAAAATCGGAAAAAAATCGCAAACAAAGCATCGATGTTCGATGCATCGATGTTTTTTACATCACTACCATGGACACAAGAGATAAATCCTTTTATTATATTTGGATATGTCTGGCTGGGCGACTTGGTTCAACAAACGTCAATGCCGGAACATAAGAAAGGCATATAGAAATAATTAGGAATAAGCTGGAAAAGGGCTTTCCACTAGGGTTTTCCAAAGGGAATCCACTAAAAAGTGGATAGAAATCTGTCATAGTTCGAGCCATAGGTTAGTCTGAGTCCGGCGAATGGATAGCTATAGCTGTTCATTGGCTGTTCGAAACGAATAAGAAACCTTTTATTGCCACCCCAAGACAGATACTATTTCTATAGTTTATTGCCCGATTTAAATGGTTCGATCACACATCTATTACATCAAATATTGCTTAAGAACAAATTTGTTTACTAAAAATTATTTTACTTTTACATTTTCTATACATACAATGTCGTTAAATTAAAACTTCATATCGGCAAAGTCTATTAATTTAAGGTGAAGACAATGCAATGGATACGCCAGCTGCCGTGCATAGCTTAACTGACTCCACCTTATATCAGTTATACCTTGCAAAGCTGGCTTGCATTTGCGGCGCCTAGCAATTCCCAACTGGTTTAAGCTTAGATTTAATGAATACCCTGTCCGCTGGCTGGTTGCAAATCATCGGCCTTCGACTCAGTCGCGGCCTCACATGCACTTTCGCCTCTGGACTTCTGTCGATCTTCGCCAAGAAGTCGTTTCTGAAATTTTTGTACCGTGCCCTGTGCGACCATTTGGTTGCCGGGCCATCAAGAATACATTTGAAAGGTTGTTCGAAATAGTTTCGCTCCTCCTTTTGGACACGCACAAACATGCTGTCTTCCTCGAAGTTTTCCGAACAGCTGGTATCAGTATCAGCATCATCTTATTGCCACCGGGGATGCGCCCCATACCACCCAACTACATATAGTACTGTTCCATCAAAGCCTTTTCCACAGTATTGTTTTGACTGAATAAAAGTTTTCATCAAAGAGCAGAACACCCACCCAGACAGGAGAGAGAGGAGGCTCTCTGATATGACAAAAGTGACTACCGGTTGCCTGACCTAGTTTTGCATTGATATTGTACAGATATCAATGACTATATATGTATATGCGTGAGTGTGTGTGTGAATGTATAGCTGTAAGAAAAGGAAATCGTAATGCAGCCATGCCAATCAAGTAATGCAGATGAAGAAACTCTTCCTTCTGCGCTCTGCTCTTGGCTTCAAGACGACATTTTGGTGGGTGGTCGGCTGGCCTAAACGTTGATGATGATGATGAAGTCTCCTGCAGCAGACACTCCTCTACCCCTCCCGCATACATTTTGGCCCCCACCGCCACTGTCGCTGACTGTTTGGTTCGTTTGGTTGGTTCGTTGGTGTCACATTTTCGGTGAAATTTTGGTTTGCAAACTTTGGCGAAAACTTGGCCAAGTATTTGGCCTCAAGTGTGTTAAAGCGAGACAACGCTAGCCTACACACACACATTAGCAGGAGCAATAGAGATGGAGAATGAGAACGAAGTACAAGCGAAAGAGTGAAGATAGAGATAGAGAGAGAAACAGAGAGAGAGAGAGAGAGAGCAAGAAGAGCATGTGAGTGTATTGTGGTCGGTCTGCGTCTCAGAGAGTGGAAATTTCTCAGAGCTTCTTCCTTGAAGGTTTTCTTAAGCTTCGGCATCTTGTCCTTACCCCCCCTCCCCGTCTTTGCTGCTGCTGCTGCTGCTGCCACTGTCGCAGTCGCAGTCGCTGTCTCAGTTAGCGTCACAGTCGCGCTTTGCCACTGCCACTGCCACGTGGCAGTGTGTCTGTGTCTGCGCCTGCCTCTTGAAAGGAAGCTGCTACTGCTGTTGCAAGTGCACTGGCTTCCACTTCCACTTGCCCACAAATGTGGGCTGCCACTTGATGGCGGCCGCATGGACACAACCAGCCAGCCAGCCAGCCAGCCAGCCAGCCAGCTAGCCAGTCGTTGGTGTGACAGAGATAGCGAAAGCACATGCCCAGAGTGTGAGTGAGTGAGAGAGAGAGGGAGAGCTAGTCTCCCTGCCTTGGGGATAATTTTAATGAATTTATTTAGGAGTTTGTCTTCGGTCTCTCGGCTCCCATGACGAAAAGGCGGCCAGCGGCAGGTGGCGCACCCCATTGGACACACAACACACACACACACACACACAGCAAGTAGCAAGTAGCAAGTAGCAATGGCTGCCCCTGTGAACGTTGCATCCATACCGCCCTTGGAGGAGGAGAGGAGGCCTTTGCCAATGTTGTTTTGCAGCAACCAAAATGTGCGGCAACATTTTTGGTCTTGCACAGTGGGCTATATGTGGTCGAGAGGGCTTTGCAGGCTCCCTCTGCTGAATGCTACTGTTGCTGATGCTGCCTCAGATGCTGCCCCTGATGCTGTTGCTGCCTCTGATGCTGCCCTTGCTACTGCCTCTGCCTCTGCCTCTGCTGCTCTTTGTACTCCAGAGTCTGGGTTTGGAACTGGGTTTGGTCCTTGCCTTGTGGTTGTTGCTTCTTTTTTTTGGTTATTGGTCTGAGTCTGGGTCTTGGTCTGGGTCTGGGTCTTGGTCTGGTTCTTGGTCTTGGTCTGGGTCTTGGTCTGGTTCTTGGTCTGGGTCTTGGTCTGGGTCTTGGTCTGGTTCTTGGTCTGGGTCTTGGTCTGGGTCTTGGTCTGGTTCTTGGTCTGGGTCTGGGTCTTGGTCTGGTTCTTGGTCTGGGTCTTGGTCTGGGTCTTGGTCTGGTTCTTGGTCTGGGTCTTGGTCTGGGTCTTGGTCTGGTTCTTGGTCTGGGTCTTGGTCTGGGTCTTGGTCTGGTTCTTGGTCTGGGTCTTGGTCTGGGTCTTGGTCTGGTTCTTGGTCTGGTTCTTGGTCTGGTTCTTGGTCTGGGTCTTGGTCTGGGTCTTGGTCTGATTCTGGGTCTTGTTGTTGTTCTGGCTCTTGGTCTCGTTCTTGGCATTGCACTTGGCTGTCTCTCGAATGATTTATGTACTATAGTTGACCCTAACTACAATACATAACCTACATGCTCCTATATCTACCCTTGAAGTGCGCTTAAACAGCAGATGGCACACATAAAATCGATCGCACACATACTAAAATATATGTAACTATATCTAATATGAATCTTGTTCTTGCTCTCTTCTTAATTGGCAGGTTTCGCACATCATTTGGTGGGCATGCACAGTCATTTGCATGCGCCCGATTGGCGCGCCCATATGGCGCTGGGTGGACGTACAGCGGGTTTTCCGGCTGGCCCGTTCTTTGGCCATCATGCAGCATTTCCGGCAGCCAGCGGTTTGAGAGGTTTAAGCGGTGAGTGAACTAAACATCATTGAGTAGACATCAATCTTAACATCAATCCATTCCAGCAGATGGCCAACAGCAGCAGCAACAGCAGCAGCACCAACAACAGCAATTGGCAACAGTGGGTGCTGCACATAGCACCACCAGTCCGGAGGGATCACCCACGACAACGACCAGTGGCACGTTGAGTGCTTTTGTTCAGCCACCGATCCACTGTCCCCTCGGCTCGCCGCGCTCCCCACCCACCATACTGACGTCGTCGCTGCAGCACGACAATAACAACAACAACAGCAGCAACATCGATGCGGGATTCGAGAGCGATAGCATTTCGGTGACGGGTTCGCCACGCAAGAGCATCAGTTCGCCGCTCACACACGACGACGAGGAAGCCGAAGCTGAAGCCGAAGCCGAGGCAGAGGCCGAAGCTGAGGCGGAACCCGATGGCGAGGCAGAAGCCGAGCGTAGCACACAGCTGAGTGGCGATGGCAGAAGTTTGGGCACGATCAGTGGACGTGGAGTCGCTGGCACGCTCACAGAGCCGGCACCCGGTTCGGGTGGCGCCTTCACAGCTCTCATACAGCGCAGCAAGAACCCGTCGGAGCTGTTCGGTGGCTTCGCGGCAGCGGCCGGTGGTAATCACTTTGCGCCCTCGCATAGCTTCAATCCGGCACTGGCTGCCCAGCTCTTTCTGCAGAGCCCGCTGCTGCCGCAGTCCAGCCAGTGGCTATACACCCAGCTCTATGGCAGCTACAGCGATCTACCGTGGCTCAGGAGCGCTGCAGCAGCGGCAGCGGCAAGTGCAGCACCCGCCCAGGCCCAGGCACAGGCGCAGCACCAGCAGGACTCGGCAACTTCGCTGATTAGTGGCGTCTCCGATCATGACGGTGTCAATCTGATCAAGCGCTGTGTCACACTGATCACGCACAATCCACCGGATGCGGAAAATGCCAATCCGAATTCCTCGCCGCCGGTCAGCTCCACACGCCGTTCGCCCTCGCCCTCGCCCGTGGAGACCATCGATCTGGACGATGTCAGCACCACATCCCGCTCGGCCAGCGGTTCGGCCTCGGGCTCTGGGTCCAGTGGTGGCGGACCCATAAGGACGCGCACACCCAAGCCATCGGCGGATGTGTGGCGCCCCTACTAGCGGCTGGCGGCCGCCTTGCTGGGCACTTGCCTGGCGGCGCATGGACAGGGCGATGGGGATACCAGATCCAAGGCAAACGAAGACAAAGATTGATCGAGAGAGAGAAAGAGAGAGAGAGAATTGCGGTTGTGGTGTTGTGTGAATAGTCGCCATATCGCAGCTGGGCGAGGGTTGCTCCATGAACTCAGGCTAGGCTTGATCTGTGGCGTCTATATACAAAATTTGTTATTAAAGATTAGCTGTTAAATGAATAAACAAAATGTCATAAGGTTAGGCGAGAAAGTCTATAGGTTCAGCTCAAACACATTTCTGCATTACTCTACTAAGCGATTGCTACACAGTTCCATCAAGAAACAAGACAGACAGACAGACAGACAGAGAGACAGAGAGACAGACTGACAGACAGACAGACAGATAGACAGACAGACAGATAGACAGACAGACAGACGGACAGACAGACAGACAGACAGATAGACGGACAGACATACATGGCTATATCGACTCGTCTATTGATGCTGATCAAGAATATGTATACTTTATGGGGTCGGAAACGCTTCCTTCTCTATGTTACACACACATCCACTTTTACCACAAATAAAATATACCCTTTTACTCCTCGAGAATGGGTATCATAGAAGAAGCAATCAGCAATTAACAGTGAGGCCCAGAGAGAGAGAGAGAGTGAGCCAAAAGCTGTGCAGGCAGTGAAAATATTGTAAGATTTTCCACACAAATTCATTGAGCAACCCTCGCACTATGTAATGTTTTTTTTTTTTTTTTTTTTTTGGTCAACCCTTTAGTCTAAGCGGCTCACATATCGAATTTAAATCAATTAGCATGACCCTAAAAATATAAAATAAAAAATATATTTAAAAATAGTTCAAGGCGGGCGAGCAATTACATATAATAAAAATAAATATATCTAATATATACATATGTACATATATGTAGATAACAGTTTTGTGTACATTGTTTATAGATTGCTCCACAGTTTCTGCCACTCCCCCACTCACAATTCAATGAAATATTTGCAACAATTATATAATATTTATAGATTTAAGATTTAAAAAAATAACAATTTTTTTTTGTGCGAAAAAGAAAAAGCGCATAGATTAATACATACATAACATACGAGATATATATAGTATATATATATATATAGAAAACAAATATTTTAAAATTTATTAAAAATAAATTTAAGCCAAAACACACATACACACACTCACACACACAGACAGAACCAGTCAGAGATGAAAATTTGTATATAAAAAAAGGTACTTCAAGTAGTGTGTGCCCCAAAAGATTCGTTAATAAAAATTTCAATTAAAAATTTAAACCAGCAAGAAAAAAGAGTATACAAATTCGTATAATTAATAAATATAGATATAGATATATATATATTTAGGTTTGATCAGCACTTCCACTGTGCTACAGCGGCCCCCAATCCTCTTCTTGCCAGAGTTACAAATGGCAGAAGGGCAGATGGGCATGGTTGGGGGTAAGGGATTTGGATAATCAGCGCCGCCAAGAAAAGCTTTTAAGAAAATTAATTCACCTCCAGCCCAATCCCAGCGCACCCATCAAAGGGGTTAACAAGAGTCAAGGGGTTTGGGGGCGAGTCGGAAAGAGAATTGAATTTATTGCCGTAGAGACTTTGGCGCAAATAGAAAGTCTCTCTCTCTCTCTCTCTCGCTAAATAAAAAGTTTAAATAAATGGTCAAACTTGAAAGCGAACAACAAAAAAAAACGGCAAGCAGAGCCGTCTAAAAGTAAACCAGCCAACAGAAAAATCCTGGAAAAAGGGTCTCTCGGCCAAAAAAGGAACAGAAAGAGACAGAGAAAGAGTGAAAGAGAAAGAGAGAGAGATTGAAGAGGCAAAAGACTTGCTTGCAAACTTGTGATACGGAATATATGTTCCTGGGGAATCTGGTTTTCGCTTTGGCTCGGGCTCTAGCTTTCCTCAGGCTCTCCTCTGCTCTGGCTCTGACTCTTCTCTGGCTCTTTTCTGTCTCTCCTCTGCTCTGGCAGCTTATTTAAGTCTCGGCGAATAATGAATGAGTTTTTCCCAGCTCATATTAAATGAGCTTGGCGGCGATCCAAGAACGGAAAAATTCCCTCTAACCTGCTCCTTTCGCTGCCTCTAACATGCTCTTCTCCCTTCCTCTAACCCGCTCTGTTTCCTCTCACCAACCCGCTCTGTTTCCTCTCTCCAACCCACTCTTTACTCCCTTCCTCTAACCCACTCTTTACACCCTTTTCCCCCGCTGTCTAATGAAGCATAGAAACAATTAGCGAATGGCTTCTAAGACGGCAAGAAAAAAAAAGACAAAAAAGAAAAGGGATTATCTCTTAGGGAGCTTTGGGGGCTTAATGTAATCGCTTGTCTTCAGCTCAGCTCTGATTATTTATCTTATTCTTATTATTTTTACCGAGAACTTTTAAGAACCCTTTTAACTCCACTTGGCTGTAAGCTAAGTGGATGTGGGATGTGGATTGGCACATAGGATTAATTACCCTGGAAATTGATGGTGGAATTTGTTTTAGTATATATTTTTAGTATGTTTATTTTTAGTGTATATATTTAGTATTTATTTTTAGTATGTGTATTTTTGGTATATATTTATAGTATTTATTTTTAGTATGTGTATTTTTAGTATATATTTATAGTATTTATTTTTAGTATGTGTATTTTTAGTATATAGTTTTGCTATTTATTTTTACTACATATTTTTAGTATATATTTTTTGTATCTATTTTTAGTATACATATATATGTTTGCTACACATATATTTTTAGTATTTATTTTTAGTATATATTTATTTAATATTAATTTTTAGAAAATTTTTTTTGCTATATATTTTTAGTATTTAGTTTTAGCATATTTTTTAGTATATATATTTTGGTATATATATTTTAGTATATATTTGTAGTATTTATTTTAAGTGTATATTATATATTTAGTATTTATTTTTAGTATATAGTTTTGTTATATATTTTTTTGTTTGTATATATTTTTAGTATATGTTTTTTCTACACATATGTATATTTTTAGTATTTATTTTGAAATATTTCTTCTAGCTATGCACAAGGCAATACCCTCCAAGAAACCCTCCCAAATTTTGTATGTTCATGTCAATGTGAGTGGATTGGAATAGGATCAATTACCCTAGAAATTTATGGTCGATTTTTTATTACGATATATTTTTAGTATTTATATTTACTATATATTTGTAATATATTTTTTGACTATATATTTTTACTATATGTTTTTGTACCATATATTTTGACTATTTTGTTTTTATTATATTTTTTACTATAAATATTTACTATAAATTTTTACTAAATATTTTTGCAATATATTTTTACTATAAATAGTATATTTTTTTAACTATATATTTTTATTATAAACAGTTGTACTATATATTTTTTACTACATATTTTTTCATATATTTATAGTATATTTTCTTACTATATATAGTATTTTTACTATTTATACTCAATATATTTTACTACATATATTTACTCTATATATTTTAAAATAATTTTTAAATATTTCTTCTAGCTATCTTCTAGCTTGTGCCTCCGCACAAACCCTCCCATTTTCTTATGTTAATTTCTATATATATTTATTTTTTGGGGGTATATTTAATTCCAAGCAACACTCATTTGTCAACTGTTCCCACTAAGACCCAGAGAGACCCATGCACATGTGTGACACCACCCCACCAAAAACCCACCCCACCCCACTACCCCTCTATCCAATTACATGTGAATGCGATGCATACGATTACGGGGTAAGTGGGGTATGTGTATCATGTGTAAGTAAAGAAAAAGGTTTATCTACCGTGCCCGAAACTCAAAAACAAATGGCAGAAAATTAACTTTGCCTTATGACTTGGAACTGACAAATCGTCGTCAACGTAGTATCCTGGGACTGAAGACTAACACTGGCACTGGGAACCCCTCTTCCTGCGATCCTTGTCGTTAAAATACGAAAATTAACATACTCAAATGTGTGAGTTTTAACCCAAAATATATACACACACACACACACACTGGCAGGCAGACTTTTAGATACAAAAAGTAGCAAAAAGAAATTAAAAATGAATAACATAAAATGAAAGGCCAAGGCCTGGCCTGGCCCTTAGGCGGGGGGGGAGTTGGGCTGACTGGCTGGCCTTACACTTTACTCCACACTCTACACTCCACTCTACACTCTCCTCTCTCCACTCTCCTCTCCTCTCACTCTCTTGTCATCAAGTCAACCTTGTCTCGTCGTGTCACCTTTTCTGACACCGACTTCTACTGGGCCTGTCATCCCATCATCCCGGACTGCCTGGTCCTGGCCCAGCCTGACCTGGGCTGGTCAATGGCCATGACAGACCCAGCTGGGCTTTTGGCCTTTTTACTTATCTTTTACTTATATTTTTTTGTCGTTACGTTACGTTACGTTCTCTTTTGCTTTCTTACTTTATTTTTGTATATTTTTTTGTATATTTTTTTGCTTTCGCATAGAAAATCCGAAAATGTTGGCTGTCGTTGTTGCCGCTGTCGCTGTCTGGAGAGACGTTGTTGTCCTTGGCTACACGTTGCCGTTTTCTGCCTCAAATGATGACTGGCATTCGATGGCGACACGGGGCCAAGTGGCGTGGGCAATCTGGTGGGTGTGTGGGGGGTGTGAGTCTTGGCAATCTTAAGAAATGGCAAAGGACTCAACCTAATAAACTGTTGCCCAGGACAACCAGGCATTGACACTGACTCTCCCACCTTAGCAGCTTTCTCCCTTCTCGTCTCTCTCTCTCTCTCTCTCTCTCGTCTCTCTCTGTGGCAGATGGCTGGCTGTTAACAAAAGGGACAGACCAAAAACTTTCATATCGTGTTTGAGGTTGAACAGGTTCGAAATTAAAGCATCTGTCCTGGGGTCCTCTCATTTGTGTTTGTGTGTGTGTGTGTGTGTGTGTGTGGGACTGTTGCTCAAGCGTTAAATAGAAAATTTTATGGCCACTCCTGTGTGTGGGCTCTGTGTGTGTGTCCTGGCAACACACAAGTGTACAATTGTCCACTCACAAACAGACAGAGACACAAACTGAGACACACACAGCAGGGACACACACAGAGGCACACACACAGACACAACCTGAGACTGTGTCTGAGCTGAAGTGCCCCCGCAACCAACCCCAACCCAACCACCAAAGTCTTGTCTCTTGTGCAACTCTCAATCGCGTTTTCATTTCAATAAGTGGGCTTTCAATTAACATGCTGCCCCCGCACCCCGCACCACCCCTCAACAGCACCAGCAGCAGCTGCCTTGCCTTGCCCTGCACTGCCCTGCCCTGCCCTGCTCTGCCCTGCTTTTACCTACTCCAAAGTAATTTGACTTGATGTCATTATCAAATGCCAGAAAATGCTTTGCCAAGGAAGAGGCGAGTGGAGAGACACTTGGTGTACTTGGTGGGTGGGCCAGGCCAGGCCAGGCAGGGAAACCAATCTAACGTTTGCTGCTAATTATGCCATCATTAGAGACAGCACCACCCTACACTCATACACACCCCCTACACTCACACACACACACACTCCACACTCACACACACTCTCTGACATTCCATATGCAATAAATTTAACTGTCTTCCCTCCCATCCCACCTGCCCCATCTGCCTCATCAACTGACTTCAGTTTACTGCAAATTGCTTGAATCGCTCTCCGGGCTGGCTTGCCAAAGGTGTCTTTATTATGACGCCTATGTCACACACACACAAACACATATGTAGCTATATTTTGGGGCTAAAGGGAGGGCAACTCCTTCATTGGACTCTCGCCTAATCACTTGCAGTGCTAATTGCACTGCTTATTATTAATAAATTGCTGCCTGCCTGGTCTGTAATTAACGCATTCCACACACTTTGTGGGGGCGTGGCTGCTGCTGCTGGGGAGGGAATGTAATGTAATCGCAAAATTTTCTAATGGCGTATAGAAATGCAAATCGAAATGGAAATGGAAATGTTGATTGGTATTGGTATTGGTTTTGAGCTACTTATTCAAAGTTTTCATGCACGGAATTTGTGCATTCTAGATAGGTAAGAGTGTGTGTGTGTGTGTGTGCTACTTGTATTAAGTATTTGAGGGTGGGGAGGGGGGCTCTAAACAGCTGTCTTTAGGTGTAACAAATTAATTAACAATGCTCAGAGGTGTAAGAGGGGACAGTTAAGGAATGGTGCTATTAGGGGGGACAGTTAAGGGAGGGGCTATAAGGGGTGACAGTTAAGGGAGGGGCTTTAAGGGGTGACAGTTAAGAAATGGTGCTATAAGGGGGGACAGTTAAGGAAGCTGCTATAAGGAGGGGGTAGTTAAGGGAGCTGCTATAAGGCGGGACCGATAAGGAAGCTGCTATATAACATTTCGATGCAGTTTAATGAGAGTAACTCTAGAGTCTGACCACACTGCACCGCATTAGCAACAGATTATAGAGGTACATACATAACTTCCCATATTCTATAAAATTGTTTCAATCAAGAGTTCAAGATACTAAAGCTAAACGACAGGTAAGTAAGGCAATCAGATTTTAGAAGAGTTTCTACTTTTTTCTTGGCATTCTAGAAGGGTAGTTTAAGCTGTTCCACAAAACTTTGCTGCATATAACTATTCAAATGTATGTCCGTTACTTGCACTTCCTGCTCTTTGGTTCATTGTCTTTTGCTAAACCCTAAAGTAACACTTAGAATTCCCACAAATTACTTGACTTTCAGACAAAGACATGCCAGACCGGACCAGAACTGACCATTTGCGGTCCCAGGTATAGTATATACACTTAAAGGGCACTTTTAAATGGCACCTGGAAAAAAGTAGGAAGTAGAAAGTACTTCCACTCCTACTTCTATTGTTACTACTCCTACTGCTACTCCTACTCCTGCTCCTATTCCCACTTCCACTCCCACTCTTGCTCCTCCTTTTACCACTACTCCTATTCTTACTACTCCTGCTCCTACTCTTACCTCTACTCCTATTCTTACTACTCCTAATCCTACTCCCACTCCCACTCCTACTGCTCCTTGTATCTCTACTCCTATTCTAACTACTCCTACTCCTACTCCTACTTCTACTCCTACTCCTACTCCTACTCCTACTCCTACTCCTACTCCTACTCCTACTCCTACTCCTACTCCTACTCCTACTCCTACTCCTACTCCTACTCCTACTCCTACTCCTACTCCTACTCCTACTCCTACTCCTACTCCTACCCCCACTCCTACTCTTATCTCTACTCCTATTCTTACTACTCCTACTCCTATTCCCACTCCCACTCCTACTCCTAACTCGTAATAAACTAGATATTTCTATGTAGAATGAATGGTGGTGCTGGGGTGGTGGGGTGTTGCTGTGCTGTGCTGATGTCACGAGTGTCGCAGTTTTCTAGAAGCCAGAATAAACAACAACCAGCCAGCCAGCCGGCAGCGTCAGCGTCAAAAACTTCGTAACGGCAACGGGAACCACAAAACATTTTGTTGGACAGCGAACGGCCGGCAAAGGACATCGAAACGACAGCGAAACGTTGCCCCCTCCGCGTTTGCCTGCAACATGACAGGTGGCGTGCAACCCAGTGCCCCAACCCCCCAACCCCCGAACCATTCGCGACCAGGGCACCCATGGCCATGGACACCACCCTACCCCTGCCCAGCCCAGCACAGCCCAGCCATGGCTATACCCGAGCCGTAGTCCCTGGTAGCCGTGAAGCTGAAGCTGTAGCACCACTTCAGTGGGTGGCTGGGAAGGGGGGGGTGTGGGGGAGGAGCTTTGTCACAGGAACTGTTAATAATGTGTAGCCCCAGCAGCGAGCGGCAGGAACAAAATCAGCGTCATTGGCGCACCTACAACATGCGATGTTGCGGTCAGCGACAACTTCGTGCCATATCAGAGCAGAGTGAGACGGAGCCACCCGGAGAGAGAGAGAGAGGGTGCGAGAGGGAGAGTGCTAGAGAGAGAGAGAGTGCGAAAGAGTAGGTAGAATAAAACACATGGCTTCCTCCTGCTAAATTTGGCGAAAAATAAAAGTGGAAAGACCCCCCAACCCCACCCCACCACCCTTCCAAACTGCTGGAACATTGGGTAGGGAGGGGGCAGGTCCATGAGTGACGGCGCCGCTGCGTCAGCGGCATGTAATTTTCACGGGTTTTTCGCAAATACGAAAAACGAAATACGTTAGATGAAAATTCCCCTCATGCTTGTGCCACTCGCTTTTTCACTACCCCACCACTACACTACCCCCGCACCAACACTCGCTCATGATAAAAACAAAAACTATAAAGGCTATAAGGGAAAAGCACTTCAGAGTTATAGTCGCTGTGGGATATACACTAACTAAAGGGAGGGGGGTAGGAATTTGGGGAAGAGATTTGCTTAGATATATGTATATAAAGGTTCTTTAAGCGGAGGAGCTGCTACTAAGCGGAGGAGCTGCTATTAAGTGGAACTCATACTAAGCGGAGCTGCTACCAAGTGGAACTCCTACTAAGGGGAACTCCCCCACTAAGGGGACTAAATGGAACTCCCAAGAAGCGGAACTCCTACTTATCGGAACTCCTACTAAGTGTAACAACTCCTACTAAGCTGTAGCTCTAATCTAGTCTAGCTTTAATCTAAATCGATCGAATCTGAAATTGATGCACCCTTTCAGCCTTTTGACCCATCAAACCTCCAAATGAATCGAGCAGATTCTTGCTAGTGAAGAAAGATTTATTTATTTTATATTTTAATTTTTGTATTTTTATTTATTAATCTAATTAAATATTCAAAATCATTAATATATTATCTACTATATTTAATATTTCTTATTAGATTTATATTTATATTTGGAACTATTTGAATATGGAACGGCATTGATGCATTTCTCAAGCTACTTAAAAATCCTTGAGGAATCTACCTAAAAGGTTCTTCCTTTGATACCCATATTCTATGGCAAACTAAAAGCAGATTTAATTATTTTATAGCATAGTTCATTAATTAGTATATACTATAATTACGATATTTATTTTGAACTATTATCTCAAGCTATTCCTAAGGAAATCCCTAAGGAATTTACCTAAAAAGGCTTTCCCTTTTATTCCCATATTCTATGGCAATGTAGCAGCATTTATTTATTTTTTTTGTTTAGCATAATTAATTCCCTTTTTTAGCTACTGCTTATAGCAATAAATATTCAAAATTATTATTGGCATATTTACTATATTTAATAGATTTTTATTTATATTTATTTAAACATAATTTGAGTTCCATCAAATGAGTTATTGCTGGCTGCCCCATCATTATACACTACTACGAGTATATGCCCCATTGCTGTCGAAAATAGCACGAAAAACTTATAGACAGCGGGGGGGTGGAGCGTGGTCTGGGGCTCAGGGTAAAAACAAAGCCCCACCCCCATCCCCCTCACTTTTAGCACTGCGTGTGACAACAGAAACAGAGCAAATATGTTGATGAACGAGAGCGAATGAGAGCGTCATGGCATGGCATAGGATGGGTATGGTGTGGTGTGGCATGAGTCCCCCCCACGGTTCGCCTGGCACTGGCTTTTTAGCGCCTCCAATGGAAAAACTAAAATTATGCAATGCCACGCCTCTTGTGATATGCCCAGTGCCTCTGTAGAATGCGCAGACTAGGGTGGGTGGGGTGGCTGGGGTGGCTCCTGCCCGTGGCCCTGTGTGCATTATAGCATGCAATTTCTGTTCGCCTTCTTTCCCTGTGAGTGTCATTTAATGAGCGCTACGACGGGGGTCATCGTGGGGGGTTGGGTTGGTGTCAGCACAATGCACGGGGCTGCAGGGTGTGTGCGGGGGGTATTCGTTCTTTGGATGCAGTATACGAAATGCTGCTGCTGCTGTTGCTGCCAACAATGCAACAACGCTTTACAATTTTCATAGGCGGCATTCCATGCATTTTGGTCAGTTTGATGTGGGTTTTCTCGCCGTTTCTCGGTGTCGTTTGCCGCACTCGCTTACACACAGAGCGAAAGAGAAATAGAGTAATAGAGAAGGGGCACAGGGATCGAGGGGGTTCGGGGGAGAGAGTGCAAAAAAATACCAGAGCTCATTCGCGCATAGCTCTCGCTATCAACGTCAACAAATACCCTCATCCCCCCGCCCTAGGGGGGAAATGAAAATGGGATTGGGTTCCGTGCACTGGCTGTCCGTCCGTCCGGGTTTGTCCCTACACAGCTTTCATTCAAGTATTTTTCGGTAAATGCAAACACCAACAGAGAACCCAGGAGTAGAACCCCCCCACGAGTAACCCCGAGTATCCCCAGACAACAACCGAGTTCCAGTCCAGCTACAGCAGCTGAAGCAAAAGCAACGGTAGGTAGGGGTAGGTTGTAGGTGTATGGATGGATGGATGGTATGTGTATGCCCTGAAAAACCTCTGGATACCCCATTGTCGTCGCTAACAATAATGAGTTCGTAATTTGATGTCGCTGCAGAAAAGCGTGTGCACTTTGGCTCCAAAGGGTATGGCACTACAGAGGGGGTAGGGGGTGGTGCTTGGGGTTGACTGGTTGGTCGCTCGGTTGCCGGTTTGTTTGCAACGTCGCGTTTTTGGAAAATCCCCGCACCGCGCATCGCGCACCTCCACGCACAGCGAAACAACAACAGAACCAAAAAAAAAAAACGTGGAAAGAAATAACAAAACAGCGGAACGCTATGCCACCCCACCACCCCCCACCAACCTCAAGCTCACACATCCATATGTGATTTATCAATGTCCGCTCGTCAGCATTCCCCCAACCCCACCCCGGAAGGGCTACATGTAGCTGCTCCCTGCGCCATGTTGTGTCAGCGACACATGTTTCCACACAGCTCCACAAATGATGCGGGAGTTTGGATGCTACGACGAGGGGGTGCCAAGGATGGGGCGCAAAACTATTACAAGTGTCAATTGAATCGTTCAAATAATTAAAGATCAGCACGCTGTGATAGATGACTGTGCAGCAACCAGGGTGTTGGACTGACTGCCAGGATCACTATCCTGCGGGATGAGTCAGCTGTCATAGATTATATCTGCTCATGATAGATGGAATGTAGTCGTCCTCCATGCCATAGAGAGTGGCATATAACGTTTTTTCTATTGGAAAATTATTCAAACAATACGCACAATTTTCTGTTTTTTTTTTTTTTTTTGGGTTGCTGCTTCGAATTTTGGTTAAAGCATTGGAAATGGATTTAACATTTTTTCAGAGTGCCAGCAGCAGCGCCAGCGGCGCAACAGTTCTGTTGGCATTACAGCCACACCGCCCACTGTTAGTGTTACAGCTACTATGCGGACTGTTAACTGCGCTCAGGTCTACGCTCGTTCTCTATTTCTTACGCTCAGGCCTACGCTCGTGCTTTCCCTACGATCTAGTCCTCATGCCTACATACGCTCGTTCTCTGTCTCTCAAGCTAACGCCTACGGTAGTTCTCTCTCTACGATTTTGTCCTCACGCCTAAGCTACGATCTCGTCTTCACGCCTAAGCTTGTTCTCTCCCTACGATCTCATGCTCACAACTGCGCTCATGCTCGAGCTTCCGCTCTCTCGCGCTCCCACTCTCACGACTTGGTGGACGACTGGTGCCAGCAACGTTTAGCTGGACATTAGCTTTGGACATTCGTTTCGCTACTCTCTTTGCTTCATATAAACGGCCGGCTTTTCTGCTGAAGGAATTAACTGTGTATATGTATGTATGTATGTATCAAGGAATCTTTTTCGCTCCGTTTACCGCATCATATGTTCCACGCTCCTACAAATACAAGTTATATACCAAAATTAAATTCCTATTGAAAAGAATTCCAGCGCTGCCTTAATAAATACTTTAAGATTTTATGCATGCAAATTTAATTTAATTTTTTTATCTTTCGTTATCTCTCCTTCTTGTTTGGTTATCTATGCTCTTCCTTTTTGTTGTTTTTTGAGAAATTATCCAAATGTCTCTTGCTGAAGCAAAATTAATGATTTCTGTCATTTGATTTGATTAAAAATGTAGTCCGAAAACGAGCACAGCGGCGGGCCAATAGCGAGATGTCAGTGATGTCTTTGCAGTTGACACATTCGTCTAGGCCAAGGCCCACACCCAGGTCCAGACCCAGTCCCAGACCCGGGCCCACACCCAGACCCAGGCCCAGGCCCACACCCAGACCCAGGTCCCCGAGAAGATGTCCATGGAGCAGCCACTTTTTTTTGTAATTTTTCTTAATTTACGTGGCCAGCAGCAGTAGCAGCAGCTACTCCAGCGAGTGGACATTTGATTGTATAGCTAGCGGCCTACTCCCCTACCCCTTCCCCCATCTTAACCTTTGTTATCGTTCTCGTAGGCCGGCCAATCTCTAATCGAATGAGTACTAAGGAATAGCTTCAGTTTCACAATAAATTACCTCCGATGGGACAACCCAAAAAGAAAAAAAGCCGAGGGGTGGATGGGGGTCACCCAAATCAAACTCCAGTTAACTAAACACGCCTTAAATGGGTATTATCTGCTGGCCAGCACATTTAATTTCAATAAGCTCAGCTTCCTTAGCTTCCTCCGTTCCTCTGTTTCCTGTCCAAAAGGGCCTGGCCTCTGACTCCCGGGTATTGGTCAACTTTTAGGGGGGCGGCGGGGGCCACCTGTGACCAATTTCGATTATGAGACTTGGCAACTTTTTTTTTCTTTGCTCTTCGCTTTCGGTTATTTTTTATACAGTCTTCGTTTTTTTTTTTTTTGTGCTGGTCTTGGTCTTGGTTTTTGGGTCTAAAGACAACCCCAGAGGCGTTGTAAATTTTCGTGCCTCATAAAATTCAACCACCCCCGGATCTGGTTCTAAGGGTTTTTCAAGGGTCTGGGGGACGTCTATACAAGATTGCCACGGAGTTCATTTTTTCTTGGCTATGATGGTGTTTTGGGGGTTTCTGAAAGGTGGTTTTTTTGTGGGTGGTTCTGGGCCATGCTGCTGGCTAATCAGCTTCCGCATTTTTATAGCAGGACGGACGGACGTGCAACGGAAATCGCAAGTAGCTTAGCCTAATATGCTTTGTGTTTTGCTCTTTATTTATTTATGCCACTTTCGCTTTGTTGTCAGCTCTCTCTCACGAGCTCTCTCCACTCTTCATCCGTCCGGTTCTTTAAGCGTATGTATGTGTGTGTGTGTGTGGGGGAGGGTAGAATGTGGGTGGACTTTTCCCCTCTAATGTTTTTTTTGGTAGGCGGCCAGGCCCAGCCTCTGCCGATTGTTGTTGTCTTGGGTCATTTGTTTTACTTGGCCTCAAATAAATCCAAATAAATAATTCATTTGGCGCTGAGTTTGCTCTCAAGATTTAACCGTATTGATTGGATAGTACATTTGGACGGGTGGGGGAGTACGGGGGGCTGCCCGTCGCTTGTTGACTAATCAAATGGGCGGATGATTATCTTAAATGCCTACAGTACGTAACTAGCTGCAGATACGCTTTCTTTTTTTTTGGGGTAATACAGTGAGAGCAATACGTATACGCACCTTCAATGGTGAACCCATGCAGAAATTATCCATCTAAGAGTAAAGCGTGAGTTGATTTTCGAATTATATTCGCCAAATTTGTATATTAATATATTTTAAATAAAATTAAATATTTTTGTAGCCTAAATATCAGTCTTACAATTGAAGAGCTTTCTTTGCTCAAGTACATTTAAATTGCGGACAGACAAAAGGTCTACATATTGTACAAATACATATACTACACATACTATATAGTATATAGCTAATACTGATCTAGAACTGCTGAGGAGTTATATGGCAAGCTTAAAAATAAGTTAAGTTCCTGTGTATCCGCACTTAATTCAATTATATATACTAAAAGATAGCTAATTAAATATGTATATAATTATCACACTTTAAGGCAAATTAAATGAATATATGTATGTACATATATATCACGACTTTAAATCAGTCTTTAAAGCTATACATACAAGTACTATCTATATATGCATTTCCAAACATTTTTCAGCATTTTAAATGTACTAGAGATATCCCCCATACCGAAACTATGCGAATTCTAATGGTCCCAATATGATAGTTAAATAAATACAAACAGCTAAAAAAATGGACAACAAATTGGGGTACATATGTATGTACATATGTATATGTAAATACATGTACATATGTGACTACATCGTGTAGAGTATACAGCTAGAATTGACTGTAGAACTATCACAGGTTTTTGGCCAGGTAATAATTATGCCAATAAATATACGAAAATATATAGATATTGTAAATATAATCATTAAAAGTATTAATAATAATAAATATAGATAAAAAAAAAGAAACAAAAATTTGCAATATTATTGCTTGCCTAATATTAAATGTTTCAATTTCTTGCTAACTAAATTTCAGATTTTCCATCTTACCATAAAGGAATATATAATTATTCCACTGGCCTTTAAGTCTTTCATTATTTTTGAATATTCTAAATATAAATACTTAGTTGTATACTTACATAAAAGCAGAAAAAATATAGATAATTATTATGTATAGAATCATTTTAATGGATATATATTGTATGTATATTTGAACATTTATCATCAGGCATTTTCGAAATAAATCTGATTACAATTTGTTGTTACATTTTCCCCATTTTGGTTCCCTTTTTGTTCAATTGATTCTGTTTGCCTTTTTCTTTTTTGATTACAATATTTAAAATATAATTTGGAGCTGCGATCAACAGGATTTCTTTTAGATGTCGTTTAAAATATTTAAATATTGTTATTGTTAAAATTGTTTAAAATTTAGTCTCCTTTTCAGCGAAATTCTACGAAACATGAATACAATTATTACAATTTAGACCTGTGATCCAGCAGCAATTAGATAGATATAAACTAAATAAAAAACTATATCTATCAGTATATATTAATCAATTGAGAATTGATTAAATATTTTCATTGTTGGAGCGGACATAGTATCCGTCTCCGGTGCCTCCATTGGTCACCGACAGCTGGCTGGGATCATCCTTAGTGTGGGTGTCCTCCTCAGCTGTGGAACAGGAAACAAAAGAGGTGGATGAGTAAGTGATGTAAGAGAAGATGTACAAGTCGGGGATCACAATCACAGTCACAGTTTAGGGTAGCTACTTGGCATAGATGCACCTCTCCAACGCCCCTCCAGTGGGGCAGAGAGAACTTTCCTCCAAGCAGACAGAGACAAAAACTCACCAAGACTCACCCAAAAAATAATCGCAACGGCGAATATCCGGATTAATATCGAGCATCGGCCGAGGCGTGCGGTAATCGTGGGCTGCACGTGCACCGTGCATCATATTCCGGCCCATCAGTGTGCGGGCTCGGTCGGAGAGCGAGTCCTTCCCTTCGGGTGGCGGCTGCTGGCGCTGTCCCCCCTGTCCCCCTGGAGCTGCGTCAAGCAAACCAGCTGGATGCTGGCGCTGTCCCTCTGGAGGGTTCTGTACGAACGGATTCCGAGAGAGCCTCCCGGCTGGCCCCTCCTGGTGGAGCTGGGTACGAACGTTGGCCTCCCAACGAACGCTGTCCCCCTTCTGGTGGAGCTCTGTTCGAGCTCGTGGCGCGTGGCACTGGCACGCCACGTCCACGTCCCCGTGGAGCCCTTGAGCCACCGTTTCCAAAGCCATTGATCGAACGACCTGTAAATGGGAATGGATGAGGGAGCCGCGATCCAAGGATATTCCACTTACCATTTGGTTCTAGGGGAACCATGGGACCTCCACCATTCCAGCTGGCACCATACCACGGCGGCTCAAATGGCTTTGGCAACTCTCCGTAGGTCGGAGTCGACACGGGGCGATTGCGGCAGACGAGCACCGTGCAGTAGGGGGGTGCCGGGAGGTAGCCGCCAGAGCGGTGTTGCAGCTCGGGGCCCAGTGGCTGCCAGCAGGAGCGGCACATCTGCTGCACCTGCCCCGGTGGTGGCAGCCCCTGGGATTGGGCCAGGGGCTGTGCCAGGGGCTGTTCCTGGGCCTGGCAATGAAGGGGCATGCGAAAACTGCGCCTCATGCGGCGCTCCGCCTGCGCAAGCGTGGCGCTTGCCTCGTAGTTGATGTTCTGGAAAATGGCCATCAGATTCAACTGCAGCATCTCGTTCTCATTGGAGCCCATCACTGGTGGTGGTGGTGGCATCTGGTGGCGTGATGGTGCCCCTGGTGGTGCCCCTGGTGTTGCCTGTTGTGGCAGCAGTACTGGGAAAATGTCTGCTGGCTGTGGCAGTGCGTATATGGGGGCCAGCAGCGGGTCAGGTTCTGCCCCAAGTACATTGCTGGGTGGGGTGTTGGGTGCGAGCACCTCCCCGCACTGCCAATTAGCTTGCACATCCCATCCAAAGGGTATGGCACTCTCCTGCACATGCGACGGCTCCAGTGGGGGCCCAAGGAATTCAATGTCTCTGACTTCTTCGGGTATGAAAACGTGCTCGCCGAATAATATACCCTCCGCTTCACTTACTGGCGATTGCTGGCGATTGGTTGTGGGCATTGGTGGGGCTGCTTCTGCAACTGGTTCCATCGGTGGGGCCTCCTGTACAGCAGCAGTAGTAGGATCTTGCAACATCGGTGCGGCCTGCTGTTCAGCAGCAGAATCAGCTGCGGCTGCGGCTGCGCCTGTGGCAAGGCCACCTCTGAGCACATCAGCCCATGTGAATTTCGGTGGTAGGTCGGACATAATTGCGTTCGATCGTAGATATGTAGATATATATGTATTCTGAATCACAGATGGAATGGAATAGAAAACGTGGCGTCACCTCAGAGTTTCAGGGAAAGTGTTATCGATAGGTTTTGCCGCAAATGCTAAAATGGCGACGAAGTAAAGCTGATTCTGCAAATTTAGCTGCGAATGGGCTGGCACTCAGACACAATCAGTGTTCAGCGGGGTTTAGCTTTTGTCATCAGATTGGTATATAAGATATAGTGAGATAGAAATAGTGTTAGTAACCATTCATAAGCTGCCGAGCAGCTGTACGCTGCATAAGAGTGTTGGTAAGCGACAATTTGCATCATAAGTACTCGATTATTCGTATCAAACGATAGCACATATAAGCAATAAGAAATATTTTGTATCATTTAATGGATGCTTTATAAGAAATTTAACATTGAAATATGTAATTGTTTTTTTTAATAACCGCTTGCCAGCTATCGATAAAGACTTTGAACAAAAATAAAGACAAGTCAACTATCGAATCGAAATTGAACTTAATCGCAGCAGGCAGATATAAGCAGCAGCTCAGCTCTAACTGAAAATCTATGGCATTTCTGACAGTCACATTTCAATTGCAAAAGTCTCAACAGTAGTGCCAGAAATTGTAGTTACCAAATTGTAGATAGGAGATCTAGAAGATTCTTGGCTGCTCTCCAGTGAGTAGCCATCGAGTCCCACAGCGCAGTTTGTGATTTCTCTTCACTGGATGAACGACCAAGACGGACACCGAGTGAAAGGTTGTCTGACTAAGAAGAACTGAAGAACTGCAGGGTCTTGGCCTGATCTTTATGTGGGCTTGCTGACTGCAACAAAGATGTTCGACGCAATTAGACGGGCTGTAAGTTCAGGGGTCCCAAAAAGCGATGCAGAAGAGACGGCTAGCAGCTGGATCTACATCATCTACATTTACATTCCATCAACCAAATGGTATGTACATATTTCCATTATATTGTGGCATATTTATTGCAATTATGGCGATGAATTTCTTAAACCTACAGCGGCATTTGTCTGTGCTGGAACGCATTTGGTTTCCAGACTTGTGACACAAAGAACTGCGAGCGAGAACCAATTGGTTCTGCAATTGGAAAACGGCAAGTTGTTGCATCGACGCAAAATCTTGGGGAATCAGAGCAACGAGTGTGGCCTGACCCAGTCTGTCGCCAGTGTGGCGTCAATATGTACCTTGAGTCGCCATGGATGTCTGGATCATCGTTCTTCAGGAACAGAAACTGTACAGTCGTCTAAGCTACAGCGAACATCCAGCACTCCAGCGCCTCGCTCGTACTCGGCGCTCGTCGGGCTGCTACTCGTCGGGACTGCCAGTGGCAACGTTTTCGTCTGTGGCCGTCTCGTCGTCCATCTTGCGGAGAGAAACTACAAATGAGCTGAGGGTTTCGATAGCTGTTTGACTGGAGAACATACTGGAATCTAGTCCTAACTTCTCAAACAGCAATACAAATTCCATGTGCTTTTATTGATAATTAAACAACTAAACCAAAATGAATATAATGAATTTTTGGTGTGCAGATTGTAAATGTACAATCTGGTGTGCATTTTCTTTCAGTGCAGCGAGGCATCCAACAAAGGGAACCCAACCATATGGCCAGACAATTCCACAAAAAAAAACCTTTTAAAAAATTGCAGCTGAAAATTACAAACAAAATAAAAAGACAACAACTACACACACACGCAGACAGAGTCACATAAAGAATGAAATTGTCCTTGTATACAAGACTCATGTGGCCCTAATGGAGCATATTCTGGCTTGATTTTGGGTCCCAGAGACAAGGCCAAGCAGCCAAGCGACTCTCGCAGAGAGCACTTCAAGTTCCGCGTAATCTTTGACAGTAAAACAAACGAAAAGAGAGGGAAACGTAGAGGGAAACAGAGAGTGAAACGGAGTGGGTAAAGGAGTGGGAAACGGAGAGGGAAACGTAGGGTAATAGGAGTGGGAAACGTAGATGAAAACGGAGTGGGAAACGGAGAGGGAAACGGAGAGTTAAATGTAGAAGGGAACGGTGAGGAAAACAGAGAGTGTTACGGAGAGTGATACGGAGAGTGAAACGTAGAGGGGCACACAGCAACAATGTAGCGGGGGGCAAAACGGAGACTGAAACGAGAAATTGAATGCAAGACACGTTGCAGGATTTATGGCCAAGAAGCCAGCCGCCAAACGTAGACTAATAAACAGGGCCCAAAGGAGTGTGGGGGTAGAAATTAAAAATCAGGAATTGGAGCAAGGGGGCAACGGGGCATGCTGTGGCAAGTTCTTGGGCCCCCAAAAGGTTTGGCGCGGGCCGAAAATTGTTGTGAAAATTATAGATAAAATATATACGTGAGTCAATGCGGCTGTTGGAGGGTGTGGGGAGGGTCTAAGGCCTGGGTTACATGACAAACCCTTTCCTTTTTTGGCCTTGGATTCAGTCGTGCGGCAGTCTGGGGGAGTTGGGGGGAGTGAGAATCAAATGAAACGAAAGACGAATGAAATGAAATGAAAATGAAATCCTTTACCGTAAGAATTTCATGCACGTCAACACGTCTCTGGCAAGCGACAAAGCCGTTGACAGGCATCTCAGGTCATCCCCCCCAACCACCACCCACACCCACACCCCCCACTCTGCACTCTCCTGGGCAGGTCTGAGGGCTGTGTGTAACAATTTCTAATTCATATGTTCTGAGGCTGCCCGAGAGAATACGGCCAGAGCCAGAGTCAGAGCCAGTGCTAAGGCCAGTGCCGGGGCTCGATGATTTATGATGTACGCACGCGAATCCCAAAATGAAAGGCAATAGAGGACAAGTCCTGTGTGCCAGTGCCTGTGATGGACTCGTGACACGAACTGGCAGCACCGTAGAACGATTCGTGATTCGTGTTTTGCAGTTTGATTAAGTTAAAGCGGGGAACCATAGTTTCAGTTGCTTAATTAGTTCTTAGCATACAGATTTTATTGCTAGAAATTTGTATTTGCATTAAGCATAAATTCTATAACTAATAACATTAAATTATGCATTAAAATTAAAGCAACTTTCTTCGATTAGTACTCAAAGAATACAAAGAACATCATAGATTTAAACTAATTAAATTCTAGACGCACAAGTCAATAATGTCTCAACTCTCAACTGTCTTCTGTCTCTTAGAAGTTACCGCTGACTCCACTCCACTCCTAGCCAGTTGTACCATCTCTAGACCATCTCTAGGCCCACTCCAGGCCACCCATCTCCAATCTCTTGGCCATCGGTTGTCGCTGCTGCTGCCTGCTGCCTTCGTTGCGGGGCCTTTAATCATTCAATAGGCAATTTGTTTTTGCTCTCTGGGCAATGGAATGAAATGTTTCACACATTAGTCCGGTCAACTACTATGCCGGGGCTGGACGGGGAGACGTGGGGGCAACAGACATCTCCTCCGGCTACTATATTTAATATCATTTATCTTTCTTACGCTCCAATGTGCGGTTTCTTCACTGGGTGTGTGTGTGTGTAGGTGGGGGGAGTGAGGAGTTCTCTGAGATGAATGCCTAGGCGTTGTGTTGTTGTGATTTATGATTATCAAAGTATTTGTTACCTTTATGTCCAAATTATTTGCTCGCACATAAATCATTTTAGCACCCAGTCAGCCATCACCTTACCTCCCCCTCCCCCCTTTGCTGCACCTTTGTCCATGGGGCACAGAGCGGCCCCTTTGCCACTTTGATTAATTTTCTTCAATTGCCAGGCCGCGTCTCGATTGGCGTGTCTCGATTTCGACTTGAATCCTGGGATTTTGGATGGCAGAAGAACGATTTGTTTGATATGCCAGACAGCCACTTGGCACATAATTCACACAATTGGTCAACAAGTCAGTGGCTGTCCTACAAGCAACGTCCCAACCCCATCCAACCCCCGTCCAGCACCGTCCAACCCCATTCTACCCCATCTAACCCCTGCAGCCTGGACCCCACACACACCCAACTATAGTATATATGAGCCCCACTTGTCATGGCTGCTTGGGGTGTTCGTTGTAATCTGGAGAGTAAATGCAATGAATTATGTATTTATTTCACATAAAATATGGAAAGGTGGTTTAAAAATGGTAGCTCAAGTGAGTTCTAGTTCTAAGTTCTTATAAGAAATAAAAACAAAAAAGAAATTAAAAAGAAATACTCTGGCTTAAATATATATTTTATTCCTAATTATGCATTAATATCTCTTATATTTTATTCCCAATTTTGCAAGACAGATTAAACCTACAGATAATTCTAGATGCAAGCCAATTCCTTAGTTGTTTATATAAATTTCTTTAATAAATATTTCTACACCCACAAAGATGAACAGAATCATTCAGATCCTTTGATATTCGTTGGTATCCATTGCTATAACGGTTCAATTTCTATGCAGAATGGATCAAATATGTCTATAAGTAAGCTTGCTTCTCTTTTGCTCACTCTCTCGCTCCCACTGACTCTCTCTCAGTTCGGACTCTCAGAAAGAATCGAACGATGTAAGCTAACTCTCTTTTGCGCTCACTCTCTCTTTTGCTCACTCTTTCTCGCTCACACTCTCTCGTTCACTCTCAAGCAGTTACGTAGCAGGTCTTCGTATATGCATGTCCGATATTGCCTACTTTTTGGTGCCATTTTTGCTATCCTGTAATAAATAATTCCCAACTGGTTCTAGCTCGCGTTTAGTCAGGTGGCAAGCTTTGTGCATGGTTTGGGGCATAGTTGATGGTTGAGTTGATATTTGTTGAACCGTTTTGTTGATTGTGGATTTTGTTTTTCACAGCAATTTTTGTCAAGGCCTGGCTGGATTTATTCGCCGGGCCAAAAATAAATAAATAAACAATAAATATTAGTAAATTATATTAGATACCAGAGTTAGTAGTTCCCCTGTGACTTTTGGTGCTTGCTAGTTCCGGGGAAAGTTCTTTAAACTAGAAATTTGCTATGGAAAGTAGCTCCCAAAGGGCCTTTGGTTCTTGCAGAAGTATGTCTCCCCAGTATGTTTGACCAATCTTCGTTTTTCACTTTAGTTTCCTTGCCATTTGGAAAGACTTTACCAGACTTTCCTGCCATCTTCGTTGTGAGCAGTGTTGCCATATTAGCTTATTTTAAGCTAGATTTAGCTTATTTTAAAATCAAACAGCTTACAAAATAGTTGAAATGCTTATAGCTTGAAATCTGGCTTATTTTAAATTTCATTTCGCTTATTTCCGCTTAAAAAAATTAGACCAAAACGAGTAAAATAACCTTATAAATTGGGAAAAAAAGGAACAGACTATTGAGTTTTGGTCTGAAGTTTTAAAAATACAGGGATGCTGGCTAAAACAAAGTTTTTGAGCAACTAGCGTTATTTGCTCTGCATATTTTATCATTGCCATGGTCAAACGCTGCTGTTGAGAGAGTATTCAGCCAAATGAATATTGTAAAACCAATTTGCGCAATAAAATGGGCTTAAAAAGTTTGAACGCAATATTAAGCATTTGGTTGGTTTTAAAATGTTTAATAATTTAATATTTACTATGTATATTCTTTTTGAATTTTATAGATATGGCCTACGACGTCATGGCAAATGTTGCCATGATTATAAACTTCCCAACAAATACCTAGCATTAGTAAAATCCTCCGCCAAATACACGGAATCCAATGATGAAGTTGATGAAATCATTTCTTTGCTATAATATGTAAATACAAATAAAATTCTAAAAGCATTTATTTTGATGTTTTTATGATTTGCATATTTTTAAGTTTTTTATTTTTAGCTTATTCTAGCTTTTTTTTTTTTTTCTTTCAATCTAGCTTATGGTGTCTTCCAAGTTCTGGCATCACTGGTTGTGAGTTGCCGCTGTTGCTTTAAGTTCAAGTTTTTTTCACAACTTTCTGTAGCGAAAAATTCAATTTAATATCTGTTGTTGTTGTATTTGTTGTGATGTTGTTGTATTTGTTGTAATGTTGTTGTTATTGTCGCTTTTTGTTTTAAATCGATGCCCGAGGCAATGGCCACAATCCCACTTCCACTTCCGCACGAGCAGCGGCGGCAGAAAAATAAAAAATACAACAAGCCGTATTCTCCTCGTATTCTCCCCGTACTTCCCTCCGTACTTCCTCCATACTCCGTGTACACCCAACAAAAAAAAAGGGTTAAAACAATAGAAAATGTTGCCAGCAATGGAGATGGTTGGTGGTGGGGTGTTTTGGGTGTTGGATGGAAAACAATTCTTTATATGTTGTATGGGTATAATGCTGTGAACGCTTTTAACGGCCCGTTCAGCTGCTGCTGCTGCTTACCCCCTTACCCCACTCCTACACTGCTGCACGCCAAATCATTATTACAAAAACAATATGAGGGAAAGAGAGAGAGAGGGAGAGACTTGCTGCGACTTCCGTGCTTATTCCTTAGCCAAGCTCTGAAACTCCTTTTCAGCAGCCACCGAGCTGTGCTCTCTCTCTCCCTCTCTCTTGGCCCGGCCTCCGTCTGTTGTGCCGCCCCATTTGCTCGACATTTTTCAACCCAAGCACGAACCCAAACCCAAATCCAAATCCTCGGTACCCGAGGGCTGAATATGGCTGCCCCGGACATCGAATCCTTTCGTTCATAAATCAAGTCTTTGGTTTAATTAAATCTTGTGTTGGCGGTAAAAACTCGAGCAGAACAAAATACCAAAAAACAACAACAAAAACAACAGCAGCAAAGGCGGCAAAAACAAAATAAAAAACTGCTGAAACGAGCAGCCAGCAGCCAGACAAGGAGCAGCAGCAGCAGCAGCAGATGATGAAGGAGCCAACAGCAACAGTCAGGAAGGAGTCCGCCCCAGAAGCCGCTGAAGCCGAAGCTGGAGTTAGCGCCTCTGGGCTTGGGCCAAGAATAGGAGAAGGCAGCAAGCCAGCAGGGAGCAGGCAGCAGGGAGCAGCCAAATATTTGCATAGCAGGCAGTAGTCTAAGCCGGAATATGGTATCCACAATAGGATTGCAGATGAGCATGAGTATTTGGATGGGT
Source organism: Drosophila bifasciata (assembly GCA_009664405.1). Classification (NCBI taxonomy): domain Eukaryota; kingdom Metazoa; phylum Arthropoda; class Insecta; order Diptera; family Drosophilidae; genus Drosophila; species Drosophila bifasciata. The sequence goes on from CM019041.1 coordinate 37,126,768, forward strand.
GGGGGGGCATGGGGCATGGGGCATTGTCGACTCGTCACGTTTTAAATGTCGCCATTGTTGTTGCCGTCGACGCGGTTGTCCTTTTTCATATTTTCTTTTTGCAAACTCATTTCCTTTTGTCGGTTTTCGTGGCGACCAAAAAAAAGCCCTTTGACTTGTTGTTTTGCGCTCCATCTACAAGGGGGTGGAGGGTGTTGGGGGGGACTGTTTACAGCTCTTCTTTGCGCTGATGTAGGTTCTTGGCCGGAACAGACAGAGAGACAGACAGCCAGACAGACACAGCGACATTTGGCATCGAAATCAATACGAGTCTAAGGAACTCGTATTCGATGATATTAAAGAAATAAATTGTATAAAATAAATGAAAATTATAACAAAATTACAGAGGTTACAATTACAGAATTTCTGAGGTTACTTGAGAGTGGAAATATTAAAATGTAAGTGTTTGAATATACATTTGGAGATAAATATAGTATCTAAATATACTTTTTCATTTAATTTTACTATGTATTTATATATAAACCAAATAACTTATTACAATATGGCTGTTATTGTTCTATGACATTTTTCTTTCATTATCTATAATCATATAAAATGATGTTATCTAACAGGGACAGTTGAAATATTAAGAAGCTTAGAAAACTGTATTAAATATGTTCCTTAAATTAACAAAGCAGTCGCATAGTAGAACTGTAGATATTTAATTATTGTATTTACAGTTGATTGATTAACAATGGCCTGCAGCAGCCGCACCTGAGCTTAGGTGCTTCAGACACAGCTCAGCTCAGCCTTGGCATCAGCAGCAGAGCATCAACAGCAGGGCAGCAGTAGCGGAGCAGTGGCAGCTACAGCAGCAGAGCAGTATCAATAGCAACATCAATATCAGCAGAGCAGAGCAGCAGCAGCAGCAGCAACAGCAGTGGCGTGGAGAGCAGCAGAGCATTAACAGCAGAGCAGCAGCATCAACAGCAGAGGAGAGCAGCAGAGCATCAACAGCAGAGCAGCGGCAGATCATCAACAGCAGAGCAGCGGCAGATCATCAACAGCAGAGCAACAACAGCAATAGCAATAGCAACAGCAGCAAAGCATTAACAGCAGCGCAACAACAGCAGCCGCAGCAGAGCAGAATCAATAGCAGCATCAATAACAGCAGAGCAGCAGCAGCAGAGCAGAGCAGCAGCAGCAGAAACAGAGCAGCAGCAGCAGCAGAGCAGAGAATCAGCAGCAGAGCAGAGCAAAAGCAACGACCCAACCATATAAAGCTTCTGTCATGCGAAATATTTTAATAAATCTATGCGAATCAATTTGAACAAAGGGATACCTTTGGCCAAGCAATCCAATCGAATCGAATACAGTTCAATCCACACTGACATCGCAGCTTGTGGATTCCGATTGTTAATATCTAAGCCTTGGCCACAAGCAGCACAGCAGCTGGACGAACTGATTTCCATGGTTGCCATGGCAATCGAGTAGTAGTCGAGTTTATTAATTTGATTTTGTTCAAGAATTGTACATTTTTGTACATATTTTGTTGTCTGTATGGCCAGAGCCACAAATTGGACTACGCACTAATTGGGTTTGTCCAAGGAACGGACGGGGGGGCCAGCAGCTGAAGCAGAAAGTTCATTCCTGGACTGGCGATGATGATGATCCTGACCAGCATGGCTGCTTGCAGGAAGGTTTGGCAGGGGGCAGGGTCCAGTTGGCTGTTTGGCATATTTTCTTCGATGGCAACATTTCTTAAAAGTTTTCGTTTCTGGTAACCGCCATGCGCTCGGCAAAAGTAGTAAAAAGTTTATAAGCATTTCCCAAGTCCCTTTCTCTATCCCTATCCCCATTCCCATTCCCATGCATACCCCTGACTGACGTCTCAACTGGGGCCGCCCTCAGGCCGTTTATTGTTTACCACAACCTCAGTTTTTGCTAATTTTGAGTATTGCCATCGTAAATCTTTTCATTAAGAAAACTTTGCATAAGTTTTACCCCGCACTTTTCTTCTTGTTTGCCCTTTTTTTCTCGCTCTCTCTCTCGCTCTCTCTCTCTGTTATTCAGTTCTTTTCTTGTTCCCCCACTTTGCGTACATTTCTATTGCCTAGACGCCTTTTCTTGGGCTCGGCGTGTTTTCGTTATTAGTCTGATTAATTTGGCTCTTTTCATAAATTGCCAACAGCTTCCAGCCGCAGCTTGCCAGCTCTGCCTCTTAGGGCAAACACCGCCCAGACCCCAACTCTGCCAAGGACTTGCACAAAAAACCCAACCCCATCTAGGCAGAGGACCAGGCCAGTAGCAGCAGCCCAACAGTGGCCCAGCAGTTTCCCCGCTAAAACCAGAAGAAACTTCTGCGGCATATTCGCGAGCTCAACGAATTTTTGATACCTTAACTAAAAAGGTGCAAATAAAATCCAATAAAATTCTTAATAGGTTTATAAATGATAGAAAATTCTTAAAATATTTCCAGCACATGGCTGAGGCTTTTCCAATCAGTTAGATTTCCCTCTTTTACTCTCTTTTCTTGCAAAAGAAAATACAAATAAAAAATTCTGAAATTCTGTAAAAAATATGTTACAAAATCCATTAAAAAGTAGATGTACCCTGTAACTCTGGTGCGATTTGCTAAGAGTAAAAACTCTGGCAAAAACTCTCGCCATGAACCTTTTTCCCGACTTTTGGACTCTGTCTATGCCCCCTCCCCTCTGGTATGTCTTCTTTGCCTATCGCACCCCTCCTCATGCCAGATGACAAGATGAGAAGAGTACTAGCAAGTGGCAAAGGGGAAAAGGGGGGAGGGTAAACTCTTCAGGAACCACATCATACATTATCCTAATAAAGGATAATTCATTAGTATTTGAACTTTTTGGCATTTTTTGAAGTCTTTTGGCTGACGGACCAAGCGCCATTTTAATTGCTGACGGTTTTCTCGGGATTTTCTACCCCCACCCTGGACACACACAGCGGCAACCGTCAGGCAGTATCCACGACTGCTCCTTGGGCATTTAATTACGTTGATTTGTGTGTGGAGTCTGTGTGCTTTTTTTTTTTTTGTCTACTAGGATTTTTTGTAGTATTTTTTATTCGCGATGAGCGAAGGCTCTTGGCTGCTGGCTGCTGACTGCTGGCTACTGGCGTTTCGTATTAAAAAATTCCGCAGTGCATTCAATCTGCCTGGGTTGGTGCCTTTGGAATCTGCCGCGAATGTTTATTAATAAAAATTTCATAAAATCAATAACACAACACAAAAGGAAGAGCAAAAAAACAAAAAACAATCTGCAGTGTTGAAGGCTGCTCTCAGCGTTGGTTTGTCCTTGGAGGAGCTGCTTTAAGTGGATTGTAAAAATTTATGCAGAATTATTGTGCATAATTCAGGGCATAAGAGGGTTAAAGAAGTTAAAGAAAAAACACATAAATTAGCAGCAATATTGCAGGAAATTTAAGAACATAAGAGCTAGATTTTCTGACAAAAAGGATTATATTTTTCCATTGATATGTGGAATCATGGCAGAAATTTCTTTTGAATTTTGTTTACTACTATAAGAAGTAACTAAGCTTGGCATATTTTCTCTTTCGAATTTATATAGCTAAAAGCCTTAGCTAGTTATTGCTTGCACATTTATTTAGCTCATATTGTATAGTCTTTAAATAATAATTAAATATATAAATAAATATTTGAAATTTTGTTTAGCTTTACTTTATATAATATAATTCAAATCAATCTAAAGCTATAATGGAGCATGGCTGGCTCTTGTATCCTTCCTTATACCAGTGCTCTTACTTTACTTTATTTTATTTGTGTTGTTGCTCTGTTCTGTTTAGTTGCTTTTTTTGTGTGGAAGGGTTGGCTGCTGCTGTGGGTAGGGGTTGGGGTTGGGGTTGGGGTTGGGGGTAGTTTTCATTAGTGCAGCGTGGCCACAGCCGGGACAGAGAGTGCCATGCGGATGGCTTTGAAAAATCGACGTCGTTCCGTTGCTAAGCCAAAAGGTAAAGTGTAAAAAGCGGAAAAGTGGGAAAAGCGAAAATGCTTAGGTAGGTGGAGGGGGAGGAGGAGGGTGGTGCGGTAGTAAGTAGTGAATGTGGGTGGTTGGGGGTTAAGTTGTGGGTGGAGGAGGTGTATAGGGTAAGTTTTGAATGTGGATGGGCGGCTGGTCGTGTAAGTTGTGACTGGAGTGAGTGCTGGGTGTAAGTTGTGATTGTGTGGGGCAAGTGCAAAGACACACAACGTATGTGTGTGTGTGTGTGTGAGTATGTGGTATCTTCTTTTAAGCTGTCAGCTTGGCACCACCATCAGGCCCCTGCCCGTACCCTTACACTCCTCCCCTCCCCTCCCCATCAACCACCTCGTCACTCATTATGCGCTGTGGCACACGCTGCTGCTGCCTTAGCCCCTGACATATATTAGTATGGATTTTTAATGGATTTTGGCGTTAAACTAATGTCACAGCTCCGTTGTTGTCTGTTGTCTCCACTCCTCACTAGAAGGAAAGCACTGTGATGTGGTTGGATGGTTGAGCACAGAAGAGCAGACAAAGAGACAGCAAAAGAGAGAGAGAGAGTGAGAGAGTGATGGTAAAGTCCTACACTTAAAGTTTACACACCCCCCTCGCACCGCCCGTTGTCTGTGCCGTTGGTCCAACATATTGTCGGCGGTTAGCGACTTGAAAGGCGATTCGTTTCAGCTTGGAAAACTATTAATTCTGAAGCAGGCTTCAGCTACAGCTCCTTCTCCGGCTCCGGATACAGCTTCTGCTCCTTCTTCGGAATCTGATACAGTTCCTGGTCCTTCTTCTGCTCCTTCTCCTGCTCCTTCTGCTGCTCCAGCTCATCTGCTCCTTTCCCTGCTCCTGCTATAGCTCCTGCTCCAGCTCTTCTGCTCCTCTGCTGGAATGTGACTGGAGCATAGAAAGGAACGAAAGAACGGAAAAAACTCTAATGTGTAAATGCTGTAAGATGTGGCATAATGAAAAGCAGAAAGCAGACTATAACTAGATAAATTGCTGATATTAGGGGGACAAAACGTTAATTAAAACTAAGGCTAGATATAAGGGGAACAAAACATAAATTAAAACCAAGGCTAGATATGGGATAGAAAATATGAAAATCTCTTTTTAAATCTGTTAAGATCTGCCAATGCTAAAACATGTAGAAGAAATCTAACTAAAAGAGTTCCACAGTTCATATTTGATTTGTTTTAAATATCCATCTGAAAGAGCTCCACAATTGACATTTGCTTTGTGTTAAATAACTCAACAAACTACAAATATTTACTACTTAATTTTTGACCAACAAAAATGCCCAAAAAGTAGCCCGAAAAATGCCCATAAAGCAGTCAAAAAATTGGTATAAAATCATTCGAAATTCTTGACATTTTCCACCACTTATGGCCCGTAGTATGTTTCGTTATGCCGTATGCCATTCCTTAGACCCATATCTCCCACACACACACACACACACACAACCCTCAAAAGAAATGCGTCACCACCTCACCTACCTACCTCCTCCTCTCCCATACCCATACATTGCCTATCCAATGACTTGGCTTGGCATCGCTTTGCGTTCGCCCACCCACCCTCTGACTGTCTCGCTCTGCTTGCCATACACACATCCTGCTCGCACTCGCACATACCGGCGCGTTGAGCATTTTCTTGAATAAATGTTGCGGTTAACCACAACTTATAATTGGTCGAAATGCCTTACGCCTGCCTGCTCTACGCCTGTATGTGTGTTTGGGTCGACTTACCCTTAGCCAGAAGTGCGACTGCGTAAGTGTATGTGTGTTAGTGTGTGTGTGTGTGTGTGTGTGTGTGAGTGTATTGATGGCAGCTATCAATAAAGAATTATTATATAATTTACTGCAGCAGCCAAAAATATGTTATTAATAAATAAAAATAAAAAGCAAACTCCTTAGGGAGAGGCGTAAGGCGATTGGCAAAAGCTTTTGCCCTGGCGCCATCTGGCGTCTTGAGTCTGAAGTAGCGAAAAGAAAAAATATGCCAAAGGAAAAAAATATACAGCAGCAGCAACAGCAACAACAACAACAACGTGAACAAGAAGCGCCAAAACGCCAAAAAGTTTCGCCTCTGCCTTGTGAGGGAGCCTTGGTGTCTTGGATCTGCTTGGACTTGGGACTTGAGACTTGAAAGACGGGGCGCCCCCCATGGCAGCGTATACAGGCCGAAAAGGGGGTGAATGTCTAAGTTCAAGGAGGATACTGCGCAGACTCTTACACACACACACACACACACCAGCACACCAGGCACACACCAAGGCACACCAAGGCACACGCCAAGGTACACACTAAGGCACAGAAGGGCACACCAAGGCACACCAACACACACCAAGGCACACACTCAAGGCCTGCTCCTTGAGCAGAAGCCAAACCTGAAGTTTTCCTTGAGACGCTTCCGTTTTTCTTTTTTTTTCGCCTAGCATTTTTTCTTAAGAAAACTTTCGCAAGCTTTGCCCGTGCTTCCTTATTAACATATTTTTTCTTCTTGCCATTCTTATTTTTTCATCGCGATTCGCAGTTGCTTTGCCTGCTAGATGGAGCCACAGGGTGTAGAATGAAATGAAAAGCAGAGAAGAGAAGAGATCTTAAGTTCCAGAGTTCAGGGAGTAGCTGTATGGCAAAAGAATATTTTTTAGAGATTTTAAAGGATATATAAGAAAGGGCATGGAGACTTATCAGATTTATGGGCAGTTTTAGCACAATATTTCTTTGGTATTTACTAGATTTTATAATACTTTAATAAGAGCTCCTTCTTGGAAGTATTCAAGCTACTCCTTCAGCTTAGTGTCTAGGCATAGGTTCTTTTCCATGGCATGTTGTCACTCTTCCCTTACTTGTGCTACGGGCAGTTTTTAAACAGTATTTGTATAGAATTTACTTGATTTTATAGTATAATACTCTAATAATAGTTCCAACTGTAGCGTATTCAGGCCTGGCCTCTAGGCCTAGGTCCCTGTCCGTGAATCTTTTGCTGTTCCCTGTTCCCTGTTCCCTTCCAAGTGAAGCGCAGGCTTAGCACAATATTTCTTCTTGGGTTTTTATAGATTTTTATAGATTTTATACATAATACTTTAATAAGAGTTCCTTCTGTAGGCGATTCAAGCTTTATTCTTCAGCCTAGCCTCTAGGCCCAAGTCCCTTTTCGTGAGTCCTTCCATGCAAGTGAGGTTCAGTTTTAACACAATATTTCTTTAGCTTTTTACTAGATTTTATAATACTTTAATAGTAGTTCCTTCTGTAGAGGTATTCAAGTTTCTTTCTCAGCCTAGCCCCCCTGTGCCTAGGGCCCCTTTTCGTGCATCTTTCCCTCTAGTCACTCTCTCCACTGGTTAGTCAGTTTTTACACAGCATTTGTCTGGCATTTACTTGGTTTATAATACTTTAATAATAGGCAACTCCTTCAGCCTAACCCCCTCCCTGTGACTAGTTCCCCTTTTCGTGCATCTTTCCCTGTGCCCTGCTGTCACTCTCTCACCACCCCGCTCCACACTTGTGCTTTGTTGTTGCTGCTGCTAATAAATAAACATGCGTAATGAAAACTAATGAATAATGTAATCATTTTCCATTTTCTAATTTTGATATTTTAATTAAAATGATTTGCAACTCGTAAAAACCGCAAAACGATTTCAAATCATTTCATGGTGAAGCCGAAACGGCTGTGCCCGTCCGTGCCATGCCATGGCCCCCCGCCCCACCCCACCTTGTTTTTGGGGTCTCCCGTTGGCGGCCAACAGAAAATGTTATTCAAATCATATCATACATTAAAATTTTGTTGTTTTTTTTTTGCTTTTCAGGCACACACACACACACACACACACAGACAGACAGAGAGACAGAGGCGCGTGTTTGGTTTCTGTTGTTTTCTGTGGACGCCATTTTGTTTTAAAATGATCGCATTTATATTGCAATTGCCGAAAAATCAAAATCAAAATCATTTCTAGCCACTGCAAAATGCCACCCGTTGGCGCTGTCCCCCCCCCCTGCCATTGTCCCTGGCGCTGTGGACATTGTCGACATTGTGTGTGCCCCAAAAAACATGGCCAGAACAATATTTGTTCATGGTCTGAATATATGTATATATGCACAACTATATCTAAATACATGTGTGTGTGTGTGTGTGTGTTGGCCTTTTGTGTGGTAAGCGCGTTTCGCGCTCTTTGTGAGCCCCCTCCAAAATGTGCAGAGTGGTCAAATCGGGTTTTCAATGGCTAGAGGGGGTATGGGGTGGGGGGGTTGCATGAGTTCCGGCATCGGCCTCGAACTCTCTTTGTATAGTCAAATGTTTGAATTTTTGTCATTGTTGTTTGCTGGTGTGTTTGTTGTTGCTGCCATTGTGTGTGCCGCCCGCCACTTTTTGGCTAGCAAAATATAATACAAAAATATGCTGCAAATACTATACTATATATAATGAATATAATAATAATGCATGCGAATGCATTTTATTAAATATATATGAAATATGATTTGATTTCATTTTACCCCCAATTGAGAGGCAGCGCCCAATATCAAAATGATATATGAGCTGTCGAAAATATGGGGCGACTAGGGTAGAGCGACTTGGGTAATGCTCTAAAGAATGGCAAGTCTTTCTTTGAAAAGTGTTCTATAATATCTTGGGTGATAGTGTGTATGGACGGATTAGAGACTTGAGCTTTAATGTGGCTACAAATAAGTAAGCAAATATATACTATGTACTATATATTTTTCCGATATTCAGCTGTAGTTTACATAAATATAAATTAAATATACCATGCAGCGGCCAGTAGCGGCTTTTAGCGTGCATTAAAAATATATTTTTGATTTCACTTTAAATTTAATAATATTTTTGAAAAATTCTTTTGGCAAATATTTATGGTAATTTATCATATTTAATAATTTATAACTTGTTTTTTTAATTTATTTGGGATATTTTGAGCATATTTGGTTTTGTTCATAAATATATCAAATTTTTAAAAAATTCTTTTTGGCAATTATTTTTGTTATTTTATAATATTTTATTATGTATCAATTGTTTTGGATTTTGTTAAGGATTTGTTTATAAATTGTTTTATATTTTTAAAGCATTCTTTTGGAACATTGTTTTGCTTTTTTTTTTATCATATTTAATAATTTATAAAATATTTTTTAATTTATTTGTCATATTTTGTGCATATTTAGTTAATTCTTAAATATATATAATATATTTTTTATATCGCTTTAAATTGAATAATATTTTTAAGGGAATCTTCTGGAAATTATTCATGCATTTTTTAATTATGTTTAATAATTTATAAATGGTTTTAAAATATACTTTTCATATTTTGAGCATAGTTAGCTTATCCATAAATTATCAATATTTTTCCATATTTTTAATATCGTTATAATTTAATAATATTTTTAAGAATTCTGTTGGAAATTATTCGGGCTACAATATTTTTTTTTAAAATTTATTTTTCATATTCTGAGCATTTTGATGTATTTTATCCATATTTTATAATTATTGTATATTTTTGCTTTCAATATAAATTGAATAATATTTTTAAAGAATTCTTTTTGGCAATTGTTTACAGTAGTATTTGATCATATTTAATAATATATATTTAATTATATTTATAATTTTAAAAATCTATTTGTCATAGTTTGAGCAGCAATAGTTTATCCCTAAATTAATTCCAAAACTCAATAATCATTCCAAAAAAACAATTAAAAATGCACTTCAGACTTAAGCACTGACCCTGAGTGTTTTGAGGTACTATAGTTTAGAGTTTCCAGTGCCAGTGCCAGTGCCCATTTTTTCGAACTTCAGCAACCACATAATGAACATTTTTGTGTGTGTGTGTGTGTGGAGGAGGAGGAGAGAGTGGGTAGCGGGGTCTGCATAAACCGCACTAAAACAAAATGTTTTCTAAACTCAATGGATGGCTGAAATGCTACGAACATTTTTATGGTGTATATTATTTATTTATAATTTTTAAAAGGAAATTCAATCATGCACAAAACAGGCAGGCAGACAGACACATGCTCCAGTTCCAGCTCCATCTCCCACTCTCTCTCACTGTCTCTGTCTCTGTTGCACATGGCAGAAGAGAAAGCTGCAATGTGTAGACAGAGCTTGTGTGTGCCTGTGTGTGTGTGTTTGTGTGTGTGTGAGTGAGAAGCAGCTGTGCAAATGCAATCAATTTAGTAGCAAATTGCATAATTCGACTTCAATTCGTATAAATTTTCGTGCATTTTGCGCCTAAAATGTTGCCCAAAAGTGTCGCTCCATTCTCTCTCCCACTCTCTCTCTGTCTCTGTCTGTCTGTCTGTCTCTCTATTTTTAGTTTTATCCTTCTCTTTCACTTTGTCAACGTATATAGCTGGCTGGCTGTATGTGTGTGTGTTGTCGTGCATTAAAATTAATTAGATTCGAGGGAGTAATTCCAGCGACAACCGCACGAATTAATTGATTCAAATCAATATTCGGCATTTCGTACCATCGCCGCCTCCGGGTCTCCTCTCTGCCACCTCTCTGCCTGCACTCTGCCTGCACTCTGCCTCCACTCTGCCTGCTCTCTGCCTCCACTCTGCCTCCTCTCTACTCGACACACAAAAACCAACCAAAAACCATAGCTCGAAGCGTTGTCCATCCTGCCATACATATGTATACCTACTATGGGGGGTGGGGGCGATAGCTTTACCGTTACCCATGACATCGTCAGCGCTTGGCCGCACTAACAAACCATATTGAATACGTGCTCGAATCGTTAAGAGTTCGAGTTTGATTTGCCTGACAGTTTTAAACCGATGTCCAACATTGTTCGGCTTCCCATGGTACCATTCACATTCCTATCTTCAAAACAAGCAACCCACCAATCCCCCAACACCCTACCCCAAAAAGGGCACAATCCATAGCTAGTCCCAGTCCCTGTCCCATTCCCAGTCCCAGTTCCAGTCCATACCCTGTTCTAGTCCCAGTCCCTGTTCTAGTCCCTGTCCCTGTCCCTGTTCTAGTCCCTGTCCCTGTTCCAGTCCCATAGCAATCCACCACAGCAGAAGTGCAACGCCAACATGGGACGCAAAATGTGGCAGTTGATTGCCTGCTACTGCTGCTGCCCGTTGCTGCCAAATATTCCAGCCACATAAATACGTAGGTACTTCCCTTAAACACATACTTATAAAGCCATAAATATGCACATACCAACTATATACAAGAGATATTAAAGTTAAGGAATTTCAGCCTAGACGATTACCCATCATCCATGTGTAGCAATTGGTTATTAAATGCACAAAAGAGTGGCTCTTAAATGGCTGAACTTTTGACCCCCACAGCAGACACCTGTCCACACAGAACTGCGCTGCATTCCTGCCGCTCAACCAGAAACCCAATGCAGCAGCAGCAGGAAAGCTAAGAGGAGACAGCGGAGAAAGTAGCAGGAAAGCTAAGGGGAGACAGCAGGTAAAGCAGAAGGGAAAGCAGCGGAGAAAGCAGCTGGGAAGCAGCCAGAGAAAGCAGCTGGAGAAGAGCAGAAGGAAGCACACACCAAAAAAAAACGAAAAAAAAAATGCGGAAAACCGTAAGGAATTGGTTTCAGTCAGTCAGTCAGACGATGGCAAAAACAAATACGAGTGCTGCTGCTATAATGCAGAAAAGCCATGCCCAAGGGGAAGGGTGGCCATGAGAGGAGGCAGGCTATCGGTTTTGGTGGGGTGGCTGGGTGGTTGGATCCATGGGTGGGGTGCTCGCCTTGTCAAAGCGCGAATGCCAAAAATGTGCAACGCCAACGGGGCCAACGGGCCAAACGGCAATGCTATCTGGCCAAAAAGTGGAAAATGTTTTAAACAAAAAAAAAAAAGGCACAATGGGAGAGAAAACCGCAACGAAGAATGTTTTCATACCTTTTTCTTTGTCTGTCTATATGTGAGTGCATACGTATGTATATGTGTGGCTAAATGGGTGTGTGTGTGTGTGTGTGAGAGAGCGGGATGTGTGTGCATGAGGTGAGAGGTGCAAGAATGTGCAAGCCGTTAAATATTTTCATGAACAGATTTCCAAAGAGGCGTGGCATGGCGTGGCATGGCATGGCATGAATTGAGCCAAAGAGAGATCCGCATAATTCTCTGCTAACCTCAGAAATCACTGCATTATTTTAATGGTCACTGGTCACAGTGGTGCTGGGCCAAAGGGTACCTTAAAGTACAGACAGCTGCCTGCTTCTACTTTCTAATTAGAAAGTTGTTATTTTATATGCCAGCGAAAGTACATGGCTTCTCGAAAGCCGCCGCTAATTAAGGAAACTTCCTTCCGGTTGAAGAACAAGAACAAAAAAAGGAGCTACCCCCACACAGCACAGCTACCTTTCCACCTTTTAATTGGCATCATAATCAAATATACACCCAGCCATATACACACCCACACACACACCCCCACACACTCACACACTCCATTCGCACATTCATGCATAATTGAGAGACGAGAGAGAAAGTTTTGAATGCCTCAAAGGGGGGGCATGCATGCTGGAAAGGAGGTGCTAGGGGTTGGGGTTGGGTTATGCGGCAAATGTAAAGCAAATGAAGCAAGAGCTAAAAAGATTATTTCCATTATGAGTGGGCCAATAAAAGCAAACAGAGAACAAACAGCAGGTGTACGCCTGTACGTACAGCGAGGGTTGATTGAGCAGCATGGAAGTAAGGGAAAATGTTTCAAGCTAGCTATAGTCAAGGATAAGGCAGAGTAGATCTGCATAGATATATGAAGGAGTAGTAGCTCTATAGATATATCTTTCAGCTATAGACATATCTCTAAGCTACAAAAGATGCCATTAAACAACAGTCAAGCCTGAAAGATCTCCACTGGGCAAACAGGCAATGAAAAGGCAGTCAAAAGCTAACTGCTACAGAACATGGGTATTGCCTAAGTAGCTTCAAGAAGTTATTTATGCCATTGAAAGTACTACAAGTAGCCTGCAGAAACTATGCCTCATACTAGACACATAATAGAGCTACTTCCATAGAGTTTCTTAGCCACTTCACAAGATTGTGATGCAAAAGATCTTCTGGCAAAAGTTTTCCCCTTTCGATATGAGCCACAAAACTGCACGAGCGACCCCCCGACCCCACGCTGACACTTGAAAACTTTTATGATGTCTCCATCTTCTGCTTGAGACAGACACAGAGAGAAGTCTAATTCGGTTTGCTTCGGTTTATCACCTTAATTAAGGCCTGGCACAAAATGGCAACGCGGCAACGACAAATGGCTAATAAGAAAAATGAATTTTATTGTGAGGCCAAATGTAACATGCAACAAATGTGAGGCACTTCACAAAACGGCAGAAAACTTCACTCCACTCAATGTTAGCGGCACTCTATGGAACACTCCATGCCACACACTCCATGCTCCATGCTACATGCTTCCATGCTTTATGCTCCATGCTGCACTCCATGCTCCATACCCCAGACTCCACTCCACTCTACACTCCAGGCTCCATACTCTACTCCACTCCATATCCCAGACTCCACTCCATACTACACTCTACACTCCACACTCCTTACTCCACTCCACTCTTCACTCCACACTCCACACTCCACATGCCATTCCACTCAACTCGAAGTCGGCTCCTCCCTCTTCCGGTTAACTCTTTCAGCCCAGGCGATGGTCGCCACGGGATTTGGATTCTTACCCATGTGAAACGTGTTAATATGCGAGGCAGCACACGTTCCATGGGGTTTGGGGATACTCCACTCTGTGCTCTATGCTCTGCTATGCTCTGTGGGTGTGGGTTAAAGAATGCCTGGGCGAAGGACTAAATCAGCGTCTCAAGTGGTTTCCTCTGGCCCCCTTACTGGCGCTTAGCTACTTGTGCCATGCCCCCGCCTGTCTCATATGAGACTTCTCACTCTCCCACTCTCTCTCTGTCTCTGTCTCTGTCTTGGTGTTTGTTTGAAATTTTATCAAGCATCGCAAGTAATGGGTAGAATTTTTAATTATTCATCCACCCAACCCCGCCCACTGCCCCACACACACACACACATACGAGATGCTGCATACTTTAGGGCGCGCTGTGTGCCCAGGATCCAAGCTAATTTGTTATGCGAAACATCTTCAGCAGGGAAATAATTAAAAAGTTTTTTTTTTTTGTATCCAATGGTTGGGGAAGTCCCTTTAGTATGGCATTCCCCGCTCTGCCTTTAGAGGGTGTTCAGTCTGTTATCGATCTCTTATTTATCTGCTGCTTAATCTGGTTTGTGCCTGTACACGGCTATGGCTACCTTTTTGCGGTTACCGGCTTCCTCTCCATTTGCTCTCCCACTCATTTGTTACGCTTCGCGTACTCGACACCCCCCGAACCCCACCATCCAACCACCCACACACACACACACTGCCCTCTGGTAGAGCTACACCCACACTCAGCTCCAGCTGCCGCTCTCATCTTTTACTTGACTGTATTTTTATGGCCATCGTTGGATAGGTGAGTGGCCCACCTATGTATCTGCCTGGCCGACTGCGACTGCGACTACTACGTTCTGGTTGGATTGCCAGCCAGCCAGTCAGCCTGCCTCGGTTTGCAGCTTAATTGGATGCCACAATGTGAAATAAATTGAGCAGAAAATTACGTTGCCCGCCAAATCTAAACCACACTCTAGATATACTAGCAAACGGGGAGGGCATTGGCCATTGTCCCCTACGGTGTCGTTAAAGTGTTGAACAACGACGGTAAAGCCTTGATAGCAAAAAACTTCCCCAAGGATGGGCAAACACGTATGTACATAGATGATAAGCTAGATATATATTTTGCTGAATCTTTGCTACAGTACAGCTTGCAGTAAACAAACCAAAGAAAAAATTTTTAATTTTCATTTAAACAAATTAAATATTGTTTATCTTTGGTTATTTTATTTATTGATATTGTAAGACATTTTACTATGAATTTGTGAACATCATGGGATGGCTCTCTTCATGGCCATTTGTTAATTTTGATTAATGTTAAGTTTAATGTTAATGTTACAGTTACTGTTAATGTTAATGGTTACTGGTAATGTTAATGGTTACTGTTCATTTGAGGTTCTCTTAGGGTGCTCTCCCACTGTTACTTAGCAGACCCAGTGCCGCAGCTAGGCACTGGTTACTGTTCATTTAAGGTTCTCTTAGGGGAGCTCTCTCACTGTTACTTAGCAGACCCAGTGCCGCAGCTAGGCGCTGTGATGGCTCGTCCAACAACCCATCTCAATGCCGAGTTGAATGATTTAAAGAGAGAGCGCGACTTCGTATTAAGGCAATTCGCTTTCTTACTCGCCGCAATTGCAGTTTTGGGGCATAGCTTCGTCGACGAGGCACAGTCAAATTCCGAATCCGAAGTGGCGCAATCAGCAAACGCATTCGGCAGCGATGTGTCCGAGGAGAGGCAGCACGAGTTCCACAGCGAACTGCTCGTTGCCGAGGGCGACCAGAGCGAGGCTGTGCTGCCAAATGATGTTTGAGAGGACTCGTGCACACGATCGTGCCCACGATAGCGATCGGCTAGCACAGTGGTTGACACCGAATTGCCATGCATGTAGCTGGGCACATGCCCGTTGGGCGATGTGGCCTTCGTGTTGGCGCCTGGGCTCGAGTGATGGTAGCACTGTGCAGACACACTGTTTGTGCCCCGCAAGTACTGAACAGACATGATACTGGAACTGCAGGAAAATTTGAAAACCAAAGACAACAATTTTGTACACACGTAATTTTTAGAATGACAGCAAATTCCAAATACTAGTTTGTATATATTTTCGAGTGGGAAATCCTATTTGAAACCAGAAAACATGCCGAATTTCTGTTCGATCTGCTGCGCAATTTACTCGGCAGCGCAAGGCGGCAGCGCAAGTCGGCAGCGCAAGGTGGCAGCGCAATTCGGCAGCGCAAGTCGGCAGCGCAAGTCGGCAGCGCAAGGTGGCAGCGCAAGTCGGCAGCGCAAGGCGGCAGCGCATGGCGGCAGCTCAAGGCGGCAGCGCAAGGCGGCAGCGCAGCATTGGCTTCTCCTCTGTTTGCCATCCCATACATTGCTGGCTGCTATAAAACTATTCAAGCTGTCTGCCTAGAAACTATTGAAGCTCTCTCGCCTAGCAGCTACTAAAGCTGGCAACTACCAAAAGCTGACTGCCATGAACGTATTCAAGCTGTCTGTTTATCCTTCTTGCTGCCCAACCAAAAATAAAAAACGATCGAGTTTAATTTTTTGTTATTAATTTTTCATAATTTTATTTAATATAATTGTTGAATTTAATTTTGCATTGACGCATCTTGACGGATCTTTGCTCGCTGATTCAATTTCGTTCTTTGCTCAAATAAAATTTTGTAAATTACATTTATTTAGTGTTTTGTTTTTTTTTTTATTACAAAGAAATAATTTCTTTTTGGTTTAATTTTGTTTTTTGGGGTGTTTTTTTTTTTGTTTTGTCTGCACAAAAATCTGTATTTTTATTTTGATGTATTGTAATGTAAAGTATATGCGAGATCTTTGCATCGTTTGCTACATTATACACATACATATATATAGTTATTTCCATTTTTTATTATTTTTGCAGTATTTTTTTTCTCTTCTGGTTTTGTGGATTTTTTGTGGTATACATCAATTATGTAAATATTTACTTCGATTCGATTCTGTTAGTTAATACATGTATGTATGTATGTGTGTGTGGGTGTACATATACTCGTATATATATATATTTAAAGAATGTGCTATTTTTGGACCGATCTCTAATCGATCTTCGCTTAAACACTAATTGCCATTGCATAGTCGTATAATATCGTATAATAATATTCATATCTTCGGAACGAAGGGGATGTTTCCCACTTAAGAGCTAGTCACAAAAAAAAAACCGAATTACAATTAAAGTTTCTCAAGTGTCGTAGATTTTAGTTGGTGTGTGTGTGTATTTGTGTGGCTTGCTAATTAGTATACAGATATTGTGACACATATAGCACATACTTGTGTATTTGTATATAGTATATGTATGTATTTGTATTTAGGATTATATTTATAGTTAAGCTTAGATTGCACATGGTTTATACACATTTAAAGTACACGCATATCGAAGCACATGAAATGAACAGTAAACAAATTCACGAACATTGGATTACGGCTTAGGAACTCAGACATACATCGGCTCTACAAACCCGCCCCCACCTGCTGACCACATAGATACCACCCCCTCCCACCCCAACCACATTCTACACATTCAAAAAAAAAAAAAATCTCAATATCCTATTGCTCTACCCATCATTATTCATATTTTTTACAGAAACGAGAATTAAAAAAATAATTAACACAACGAAAAAGGAAGGGACTAAATTTACAATTTATTTTTTTTTCACTTTTATTTTTCTTTTTTTTTTTACCACTAATTGTTTAAAGTTGCTAAGTATTTTTCTGGTATTATTTGTATACTTTTTTTTTTTTTTTTGGTTGTATTTTTTGGTATTCTTTCGTACTGTTATTTTTTGGTATATTTTCCTTATCGCTGCTATGACTAATTTTATGGCTCGGGCATACCACCGGGCCTGACTAAAAAAAAATACACAAAAACAAAAAAAAAATACGCACACAGATGATAGATACCCCCACCCCCCCACCACCCAAAAAGTGTGCTGCTTTGAAAGTGATCTTTACTTAGTATTTTTCTTAGTATTTTTTTTAGTTTAGTTAAAAATTGTTTAGGAAAATGTTTCAATTGGCGTTTTTGAAACATGTTCCATAGCTCTTGCACTCTTCCCCCCCCTGCCCGTACGTCTTTCCCTACCTCAATTTGCTAAGTGGTTCTTGCTTAGGTTTTTCCTTTTGTTTTTAGTTTTTATTTTAGCTATAATACGAGTATACTAGAGATCTATGAAGAACTCCAACAAATTCTACTAAAAAGTTTATCATTATAAATATTTATATAGTTTTATTCGTGTGTGTGTGTGCGTGTATAGGTGTGTGTGTTTGAGAGTGTTTTTTGTATGTGTTAGTTAAAAAAAAAAACATTATGTACAGCAAGATTCCATCGTGTTCCACACAATATGTACTCGTGTATGTACAATCAGAAGCCACCAAGGCAGCCATTACCCAGACCCATACCCATACCCACACCTCTGCCCACACCCACACCCATACCCATACCCAGACCATGACCAAGACCCTCCCCATAACCATACCCATACCCATATCCGTACCCATATCCCTGCTCCTCGTGCTGCGTCTCCGCTGCGCGCCCCTCGCACTATAGAACCGCAGAGCCGCACCACAGAACCTGACCTCAATATGGCCTCCACACGCTGCCCCCATTGTCAGTGGGATTGTGGTGGCCGCGATGGGCAGCTAAGGCGGCCACCTGACGATTGCTATTACCATCCTCGATATTCCGCACCGACGCCCCACAATTGCCGATCAGCGTGAGGTCACCGGGATGGGTCACCCCCCCGCCGGCCATGATGTTATGCTGCTGCCGCACACCCACATTGCTGATGTGATCCATGACGCTCTGCAGCTCCCCGTGCACCGAGGAGTTGGGCGAGGCGTGCGCCGGCAGCGTGTGCGAGTGGAAGCCATGCGCCGACTGATTGGCCGCCGTGTACAGCTGCGAGTAGAGCAGGCTGGCGGGCAGCACGGGGTACAGCGATCCGTTGCAGCCGGCCGCTGCTGCTGCAGCGCTGCCATGGCCACCGCCGACGCCAGCACCACCGCCGTAGGCGGAGGCCGAGGCATGTTGCGCCTGGTTCACGATGCCCGGGAAATTCTGATTGGCGCCGAGCATGGCGCCCGGATTGCCCACACCCACGCCCACGGCTGCGGCAGCGCCCGCTGAGGCGGCACTGCCGGCGCCCGCGCCAGCCGCTGCACCGCCATTGGCCGCACCACCGTTAGCCGCCCCGCCGCCGCCGCCGCCAGTGCCGCTGCCACCCAAATTGGGCGTGTTCGTCGAGAGCAGATCCTCCTGCACCGGCGACTCGGCCTGCGAGCTGTCGCTCAGGCTGCGCGGCCCATTCTGGCTGGAGTGGACATTGTAGTCGTTGCTGGCATTGGTGTGGTAGCGCGGCACCAGTATGGAGTTGCCGCCGCTGGCGGCGCCACCGGCGCCAGTGCCGCCGGTGCCAGCGCTGCCGGCGCTCGCTCCATTGACGGTCGAGGAGATGGACGTTTGGCCGGTGGCGCCCAGCAGGCTGTGGTGCGTCATCTGGCCACTGGTGGAGCCCACCAGGCTGCTCAGATGCTGGTCCAGATCACTGGCCGTCGAATCGGGCAGCACTAAAAAAGGTTAAATCAAAATCAAATCAAGCGCATAAAAAATATATCAAAAGTCAAGGCAGAAAGGGGGGTTCATCGGATAAGATAAGAGAGCTAAGAGAGAGATGCCACAAAATGCCACTTACTTGGCACACAATCGCGATTGGTGGCGCCACCAAAGTCCTGATTGTTGCTCTGATCGTTCGAGGAGCAGGTGAAGCCCAATGCCGGATTATTGAACTGTGCCGATGTGGGCGTGGTGCAGGAGGATAGTCCGCTGCTGGCCAAATACGGGGAATAGGCCGATGCCGCCGAGCCATAGCCCCAGTGTGTGTTGCTGGCACCTAAACCAAATTGAGATACATCTTTGTTGTTGGTCATTTACATACATATATATTGCATTTAATATTGAATGTTTTGTGGGGGAAAAAGAAAGCAAATCAAACGTAAAAAGATACCAAAGCAAAAAAAAGCTATGAAAAAAGTAGCTTAATAAATGCTGCTATTAGAAACCAAATTGATGTGGCCAAAAAAAATTAACATTTGTAGGCACAAATCCATGAATCGTCGCACACCCCCCCACGGCCGTTCAGCTGTAACGCTCATGTGGGTCGCTAATTGGAGGGTTCAACCGCCCCCGCCCCGCGCTACCTATCGTTGCTCATTATGCGGGATGCTTTTACCACCGATTTGGCCATTTTGTAGAGTTACGAGAGGAAAAAATTTACAAGCAAATCAATTGAATGATGGCAGATCCCAGTGGCAGTCCCTGTGCCCGTACCTCTGCCTGTGCTTGTGCCTCTCCTGCTGGCACTCTGACCCTCTCTGTCCCCTCTACGGCTATCACTCTGACCTTCTCTGTCGCCTCTCCGACTGACACTCTGTCCTCTTTTTATCCCCTCTCCAACTGGCACTCTGACCCTCTCTGTCCCCTCTCCGACTGGCACTCTGACCCTCTCTTTCCCCTCTCCGGCTGGCACTCTGACCCTCTTCGGTTGGCAATCTGACCCTCAGCAAACGTTCAGCAATTTGATAGGATTTTCTATATATCTACATATATATATATATATATATATATATATATACATATATATGTATGTTTGTATGCATAGAGGACACACCGCTACATACATAACAGAACAGAATACTGTGGGCCCAATGTTGGGGGGGGCTTAAACAGAAGCCAAAAGAGACAGAGCCAACCAGAGAGAGAGAGAGAGAGAAAGAGAGGGCTGCTGACTATGGGTCTACGGGGGGGGTTGGGGTGTGTGAGGTGGCAACATTTTGCGGGTCTCCGGGACCCATGCACAGATAATTAGGCTTAATTAATAGCCCATTCGGAAATTATTAATTAGTTTTTATAGGCGACGCGGCGCATTTTCGTAGCCCGGATATTGATTTTGTGGTGGCTTTATTAATGCTATTGGCTTAAATGTTTCTACCTCCATTAATTACGTGGCTTTTTGTGCGCACAATTTTTGCTCTGGATGTTGTTGGCTCTGGATGTGGGCTCTGGTTGTGGGCTTGGCTGTGCTTGCTTTTACTGTTGTTGTGGGATGTGGAACAGTGGGGGCTGTGGGCAGCGAGTGAGCGCTACACGGTAAATGGTATCGCCTCTCTCTCTCTCTCTCTCTGTGTGTGTGTGTCCGTGAGTGCCCGTGTGTCCGTGAATGTCCGTGTGTCCGTGAGTGCCTGTGTGTGTGTCGTGTGTGTTCCTGTGTGTGTCTGTGTGTGCCTGTATGCCCGTTTTCCTATGTGTGTCTGTATGTATGCCCTTGTGTCCGTGTGTGTCTGTGAGCTGTCCGTCCGTCCGTCCGGCTTGTTTGTTGTCACACTGATTGACTTTATTTGAGCATATTTTTTTTTCTGGGCGCTCTGAATTATTAACCAACAAAATGGCAAAATAGGGCTATCGCGGTGGAATTTTTGATATACAAAACGCAAATCATTTTGTCCATTAGAGCGGTCAAGAAACAAAAGGTACCAATGATAAAAGCTACAACAAGATGATTGTAATTTAATAAATCAAATGTTAGACCAACTCGGAGTAATTTTCAATGCAAAACTTTATAGTTTAGGGATAAATATTAAATAATAAAAATTGAAACAAAATGATTGCAATTAAATAAAAAAAATTGTTGGGCCAGCTAATAGTAGTTTTCAGATACTTAATTCTATATTGAGGAATAAATATTTAACTGATATTAGAGGTCCATGATCTAGGAACTTGCTTCCCATCATTACAAAATATTTAATGGCAAAGCTTACAATAATAATAGCCAGCTACAACAAGCTGATTGCAATTTAATAAATAAAAAATGTCAAGCCAAATAAAAGTATTTTTTCGATACAAAATTGTATACAAAAGCATAAATATTTATCAAATATTAAAGGGCTTATTCAACTGTCTAGAAACTTGTTTTGCCATAACTATTTTTCAATTCCCAAAAATTCCCATAAATATGCCCCAGCTACCCTAAGTTTACTCGATATGTGCCTTAAATTTTGCACAACCCTTTAATAATTTTTGTACAAATTTTGTAGTCATTTCAAAATCCATACAATTTCCTGAGCGTTTTTTTTTTTGTGAAATTAATAATAATAATAATTATAATTAATAATTAATAAAATATATATGCCAGTAATTAAGTCAAGCAGCGACTGTCAATAAAGGTTTGTTAATAAATAATTCAGAATATTTTGCTTTTTGCATATTTACAATTAATTTATGGGGTAATCAGTATCAACAGACGCTTTCAGTAATCATTATTTACTTTTGTTGTTATCCACACACATAATTTGTATATACATACAGTGTTGCATATATGTATACGCATATTACATTATATAATGGCTTCTGTGTGTGTGTGTGTGTGTGTGGATTGCCTTTTACCTCGGCCAAATGTCAGAATCCTGTAAATCGCGCAATTTGCATTTTGATTTGTGCTGCACTGGGGCTAGACGGTAAAATATTGACAGACCCAGCAGAACCCCGGGACTTTAGGGCGGGGTGGGGGTGAGTTGTGGGTGGGCTAGCTCTCAGATTGGCAGGCAATTTGCGCATTGATTGAGTTGCATTTTATATTTATGTGTAATTTTTTTTTTATTTATTTTACTTGGATTTTTTCTCTTTTTTTTGCATTTACCGGAATGGTTTTGGTCAGTGGCGGTAATGAAAGATAAGTGGTCACAAGTACCAGTGTTGGTAAATTTGACAGAAAACCAATTAAAGTGTGATGAAAGTGTAATGAGTGGGATACGGTTTGCAGGGGAGAGCAGAGCCACCGGAAAGAGCTTTAAACAAGTATTTCGAAATGCAAAAAAAATTAATTTTATATAAATTTTTGGAAGGTGCCCACAAAATGTATACAAGCATAATTCAGATAAAGTTTTTAAGCCTTCCATATGTCTCACATTTTCACTGGCATATTCCCATTTTTATGTGAAATTTCTTTCTTGCTTTTGCGTCTCTTGAATTTCTATATGCACAATATTACTCAATTAATTTTACCTCTCACTCCTATACTACATATATTTGTGTCTGCTTGATTTTAGTGCATTTTTTTAAACACATTGTCTATGGCTTTTTTGTATGCTTTAATCACATTAATGTGTTAATTTTATTATATTCTCCACATTTTTTTTAATAGCATCAAACTCTAAAGAGGAAATCATTTTTGTCGTTTCTGATGCGTTTTTTTTTCGCTGTTGTTGGTGTTGCTGTTGGTGTTGCTATTGTTGTTGTTGTTGCTGTTGTTGTTGTTGTGCCCGAAGCCAAATAGTTTGCCCCGCAGTTGGATGGGTGGGGAGTGCGGGCGGGCAGATAGACAATGTCTAGTACGGTTTTTGTTGCTGTTGTTGTTGTAATGCAATTAATTGTCAATTTAAATTGAAACATCAAATTTAATATAAATGCATTTTAAAATGTACAATTAAATTTATTTCACCTACGCAACCCATAAACAACAACAACAACAAAAAAAACGACCGAAACGTGTCGCCCACAATATATATAAATTATTGATTTTATTTAAAAAAAAAAAATACTCTATCCAAAGGGTAGAAGGAGCGACGTAAGGCTAAGTGAAGTAAAGATTTAAAGTAGTGAAAATAAATTTATTAATTCGTTTATTTGAGTTTCCTTAAGTTATAAATTTATATACAATAAAATCGACTACTACATTTCCTAGGGTAACTAAAGCTTCGTCTGTTTGCAGCTATATTTTCTCGTTTTTTTTGTTGCATTCAAAGCTTAGAGGGATTCTGCTGTCAGAATTGTTTATTTTTTGCGTGGATAAATGCATTTAAATACTCGTATATATTATTTGACTGCTGCATAAAAAATGTTTTGTAGTTTGTTTTTATTTTTTTTTTTTTTTGCGCCATTGCAATCATAATTTGTATGCCAAGAGCTCTGATTTACGCACACACACAGCCAGACAGACAGACAGACACAGACAGTTGTTTTTTAGGCATTTGACGTTTTTTTTTCCCTCTCAGCCTCGCTGTCAGTGTGTGTCTGTCTGGTCTGTCGCTGGCTGTGTGTGTGTGTGTGTGTGATTGTGTGTTGACCAACGTTTATTTGTTTGTATAGTAAACTTTTGGTTAAATAAAGTGGCCAACAGTTTAACAACAACACTCATACACACACACCGACACACACACTTATCCGGTATGGCAAAAAAAAAACTCCTTTATGGCAAAAAGGTGACCCACAATTTTACCACATTCAAATGGTTGCCCAGCGGCAATAACAACAACAACAACAACACTACTAACAACAACAATAACAACAACAACAACAAAATCAACAATATGAAAAGTTTTTCTGCGCTTTTTTTTTGCTCTTTTTTTTGCTCTTTTTTTTTTTGTACTTTTTAATTTGTTATGTTATTTTTACTCATTAACACGTGAGTCACACTTGTGTGTGTGTGTGTGATATATGATATATTTTTAAGCAAACATTTATTGCCTACTTTTTTTTTTGTGGCCAATTTACTGAACTTTACCCATTGGACAGAGTTGATATGTGAATGGAAGTAAAAGCAAAAAAGAACGAATTCAATTTTCTTGCAGTGCTAATAGAGGTGTTTTTTTATACAAGATATAACAGCTTGAAATAATTTTGTTAATTTATAAATATTATATGCAAAATTCTCTTATGAACTTATTTATCTGTGAATATTTCTTTTTAAAATTTATTTGCTAAATCTAGCTATTAAATTTCCGCTTCTTTTTGTATGTACTAACTTATAGAAATTCTTAAAGAATTCCAACAGCAGTTATGCTAAGAACACACACTTAAACCTACACTATATATTTTTCCATTTCAAACAAATTTCATATACTAAATTGTTTAAAATATATTTATGCATGAAGTCTCTTTTTTTATTTGGTTTTATTTTATTTTATTTTTGTCCTGCCAATGGCTTGGCTGCCTAATCGGTTTTTTGTGTGATTTTGTGCGGTTGCATTTGTGGGTTCATGGTTGCACCACACATGTCCAAAACCGAATCAGCCCCAAAAACCACTTCGGCAGCAGTAGCCACCATACTTCCAGCAGCAGTAGCCTCATATAGTACACCCTCCCTACTCCCAGCAGACTCATACACCCCTCCCATACTACCTTATACAATATGTAACTTTTACTTTTGATTGTTATGCGGTTAAACGATTGAAGTAGCAACACAAAACATAAAAAACATTAAACAAAATCAATATGGCATATAGCAAAATTTTAAGAAAAATCATAGAGATTCAGCGATATGTGTAGAGAGTTATGTGTAGAGTAGAGTTATGTGTAGAGAGTTATGTGTAGAGAGTCATGTGTAGATAGTTATGTGTACTAATAGAGAGTTATGTGTATAGGAGATACATACTATATGTGTATAGAGTTATATATGTAGTGATTTTTTATGACTTTTACTTACTCTGACAATTGCCAATGGGTGGCATACGGAAGCCGGATAGTGGATCTGTTGAGAAGTGGAATGGTCGCTGGCCGAAGGCAAAATGGAACTGTTGTTGTTGTCCTAAAAGGGATAGCACTAAGTTTTTTTCAGTTTTAATTATCTGTCCTTAACTAAAGTGATTTTATTGCATTTGTCAGTGTCTCTTTGTTCTGTGTGTGTGTGTATCTATGTGCAAGTGTAGTTCTGTGTGTGTGACACTTAAGTATCAAGCAGGGGGGGTGTTGGTGGGGGGGACCTGCTTGATGAATGGAAAACGTTGTAACGTTTGATTCACTTAAGATGTAGTATGTATGTATGTATGTAGACAAAGGTTTTTGGCAGGGCTCCTCCTCGACGAAATTCAAGACTATCCCCTTAACCCCTGTTCAACAACACGCTTAACCCTCGTTTTTTGGGCTAAACTATTGACAAAGGTATCTGTATCTCTATCTCTTTTTCTCTCTCTCTCTCTCTCTCTCTGTGTGTGTGTGAGATGACAATGGTTTCCCCCCTAAAAACTTTTGCTAGCCCGGAGACATTTTCCACTAAAAACTCTTCGGTCCTTTGGTCTATTTAGGGGTATCCTTTCAGCTACCATTTTAGTTCCCTTTCAGCTACCATTTCTGCTCCCCTTTTAGCTCCCCTTTTAGCACCCCTTTGCAGCTACCATTTCCTAACCCCCCACTCCCTGCAACAGTTGCAGTTATCTGGCAGATTGTATTCATTATAAAATAATAACCTTTTGTCTGTTGCTGTCTGCCGAAGAGGCAGCTTAAAAACCTTCCCCAACACCCCCCTCCCCATATGTATGTGTGTGTGTCCATGTCTAGGTATCTGTGTGAATACCGCAGAAAACGGTTTCCCCCCCAGAGCCCCCCTAGACCCACTCTCTCTTGCAGCTGTAAACCGTCTGGCTCTGGCTGGGGTCCCCTCATATAAATCATTTCATGGATCCAAAATTTGTTGCTCTATTCGTAGTCGTAAACGTACGAGTATTCGGACCGAAACCAGATTACACAGACCAGCCAAAAACTTTTGTCCTCTGTCTGAGCCGAGCAGCAGTAGCTACCCCCACACCCCCACACCACCCCCTCAAAAACATATGCAAAGTAAAATATTTGCATCCTTATAAATATGTATGGCTAGGAGATGGAGATGCTCTCTAATATGTATGTATAAGAGAGAGAGAGAGAGATATATGGAGAGAGAGAGAGAGTGACAGAGAGGGAGCTGAAGGATGAGTGTGATAGAGCTGTCTAATGAATATTCCTTCAAGAAAATGGCAATTTGCTGAGAGACATCAAGTAGAGTAAGTGTAAAGCAAAGGTATTAGAAACAAAACTTAAGCCTGCAGTAGGGAAAGAGAAAGGCCAAACCAGGAGAAAGGCCATCAAGGAGAAAAGCCCTAGCCAGAAGAAAGCCTGCAGTTGCAGTAGTCAGAGTCAGAGTTAGAGTAAGACTAACTAATAGTAGCTAAGAAATGCGATTATTTTCAGTCAGTGATGAGCAGGCTAGCTGTTTCGCTGCAGATAAAGAAAGCTGTTTAGGAGGTCTATAGTAGAATTCAATATAATCAAAGCTGCTTAAGAGACCTTAAGTATAATTGAATATAATCAATCCTAAGCAGGAGTGGCCTAGAATTGTATATAATCAAAGCTGCTTAAGTGATCTATAATTGAATATTATCAAAGCTGCTTAAGTGATCTATAATTGAATATTATCAAAGCTGCTTAAGTGGCCTAAAATTGATTGGAGCTCAGAGCAATCTCACTGCATGACAAGCTGCAGAATTTTGTATAGAAAATTATTAGGAGGATTCCGTATGTATTAATATTGCTATCTAGTAAATTGCCATTGCACACATTTTGGATGTGCCATCACTGGGTTCGGGCTAAACTTTAATGAAATCTCTATCCATATGGAGCAGCTAAGAGCCCCAAACTTGAGTCCCCCAATTACTCTCCAGTCAGAGCTCTAAGCCATGTGTCTCAGTGGCTCTGTAGCTCTGTCTCTGTATCTGTGGCTCAGTGTCTCTGTATCTAAGTGTCTCTGTATTTGTATCTATGTCTCTGTGTCTCTGTATCTGTGCCTCAGTGACTGCATCTGCACTAGTGTGTCTGTCTGTTACTCTCTCTCTTTCTCTCTATCTCTTGCCTGCCTGCAAGTACAATTTATCTATTTGGCAACTAATAAATTGTTATGCATTGTCCTGCAAATGAAATACTGTTATCTGGCTACACAGTCCGACATGAAGATGGGTTGGGAGTTGCAGCTGTCTGAGGAGTAGCCCTGCCAGAACACTTTCCCAATGCCTTTTTTTGCATACTTACTTGTCTTGGAACGGGGCTCGCGTGGCCCGTCGACAGTCACTTTGATGGCCTTGTTGTAGGTGGCTATATGCGGTGGATTCGTTGACACGGTGATGGTTAGCGTGAAGCTCTTCCCTGCAAACGGAAAAACAAAACAAAAAAACAATAGCCAAAAATGTATTAAGAATAAAGAGAAGCAAACAAATTTATGAGTTCTTTTCATGGCAAGTTCTAAATGTGCCACTGACATGCAAATCAATAAAGTTTTTCGGGAAGGGGTGGCATTGTCACATCGTAAAAATGTTGGCCATAAAACTACATACTACTATAATGTGTTCCATGATTTGTACATGGCAGTGGGTGAACCTAGGGAGTGGGTAGGTAGCGTGAGCCCATTCATATGTATTACTTTTGGCCCGGCGGACTCTTGGTCACATGCCGGGCACTTTATCCAAAAATTCAAATAGTTAGTTACACAATTCGTACCTCCATCGATGCATTTGAAGTCAACCAGAGGCGCGACTGTGTCGAT
Organism: Drosophila bifasciata; assembly: GCA_009664405.1. Taxonomy (NCBI): domain Eukaryota; kingdom Metazoa; phylum Arthropoda; class Insecta; order Diptera; family Drosophilidae; genus Drosophila; species Drosophila bifasciata. Next base: position 37,154,760 of record CM019041.1, read on the forward strand.
GCCAGTGATTTCCCTTACCAACGGCAGATGTGTCTACACAAGTTTTGAGCTTAAACCAGTTGGGAATTGCAAGGGACGATAGCTGTTTGTCAGCTGTAGTGCAGCGGTGCAGCTGTGCAGGGTATAAGTGATACAAGGTAGGGTAAGCTGACGTGTCTCTAGAGCTGACTAACCTTAAACTGAGATAGACTTTGCTGTGGAAAAAGTTGAAGAATTTCAAAGAAGAGATTTTCTTAGACCATAGATTTCTTTCCTCTTTAATGCTGCAGCTTCATGCATATTCTAGGCATTTTGTTTTTAAATTGTATTATTACGTATTGCCCCATGCATTTGGGACTGTTTCAGACAGCTTTCTTTCCCCCTTTCCCTGTTACCTGTGACACCTGCGACCTCACACTGTCACGGTCACACATTGTGCACCCCCCCAAAAAGAACTCTTTGCCATCACTTGAAGGCCCACTCACACTCTAGTTTTTTACTACCTAAAATAAAGAATTAATTACAATTTAAACTGATTTTAGTCTGTCAGCAAAAGAAACCTGTCTCCCCTGCCGTTCCTTCCTTTACTTCCTCCCCTCTCTCTCTCTTGCTACACACATACGTGTGCGACTTCGAGTATGTTTTTGGCTAAGAAGTTTCCTTCTTTTTGGCAAGATTTATTTCATTTGTGCCGCAGTTTTCTTTTAATTAACTTGCTTGCCGCCCCATCCCCCCGCCCACTTTTTTTTGGGCTGTGAGAGGGGTAGGGTAGGGCTGGGTGAGTCTTTTGTGTCATTGTCAAGTGTTGCCAGGCCCACGCGTAAAAGTCTTTTGCCACTTTCTTTGGTCCCAGGCCCCTAGCCAGATGCCGGGATTCAATTAAAAGCATTTTGGGCTCCTTGAGTTGCTGCTGCCAGTGTCACAGCTACTCTTGCCACAGCTACTCCTGCCACTGCCACAGCCACTCCTTGTCTACGACAACGCCATCGCTGGGTGGGCGTGGTGTGGGGTTTGCTTTTTAAGTCGACAAACAAAGCGTAAATCATTTCGACACATATACAAATAAACCGCCGACGCCCACACACACACACACAACACTCACATATGTATTGAGACAGACACAGACACAGAGGCTGTGCCATGGCTTACACATGTTCCCTGGCACACTCCACTGAGCTGGAGCTCCAGCCCCGCGACATTGTCTTCCACGATTAATGTATATCTTGCCCCACCTTCCACCACTTCCTCTAGTACTGTATGTCTTGCCCCACCTACCACTTGCTGTAGTACTGTATGTCATGCCCCCACCTATCTTCCAGCCTACACTGCATAAAAAATGAACTTGTTGTCTGCCTTTTTCTCGGGGCGTCTCAAGGGGGGGGGCAAACACTTTGGTGTTTATTGCCATCAAGTGCAGTTCATTGTTGCGCAATTCTTTGCCACTTTCGATGGGGTTTTTTTCGGGGCTGGGGCCAGAGACAATGTGGCAGCATGGGCATAGATATAATCGAACATTTTAGGAGAGTTTCTTGTGTGGGGCAGAGAAGGAGAAAAGGAGTTTTTTTAGACGTAATTTCGTGACTTTAATTCATCTAGAAAATAACTTAAGTTAAGGCATTCTGAGTCATAAATTTGACAAGAAATATCAAGAAAATTGAGTCTTAAATTTAAATTAATAAATAGATTAATTTTGCTTCTATTAAATTCAATTTTGCAGCATAAATTCGCATAATTATTATTTCACTTAGCCAATAATGCCTGCTGTATGCCTGACCCAAATACTGCGACTTGTAGCAACGCCAAAAACACATTCATCTTAATCCCCGAGATACAACCCCCAACCCCTAACCACTGACTCCCTCCCAATGCGACTCCGACAAATAGAAACATCAACACTTGAAGGGGGGGCCCAAGAAGACACTTCCGTGTGGCTGTTTGGCTGTGTGTGTTTGTTGCAACATTTAAAATCAAATCCCGTTGACAAATAACTTGAAATCCCAGTGCTTGGCAAAATCCTTGGCAATTTGCCCAGGCACAGGCGTCATAAATCAATTTGGGGGGGTAATGAAAGCACACACACACACGCAGTACACACACGTGTCACTGGTTGCTGGTTGGTGGGGTATGCTGACAGGGGTAGGCTCTGCCATAAGACAAGCACACACACACATCTGTCAATACTTGTGGCCGTGTCACAAATCACCAAGGAACAACAACAACAACAAAGACATGTAGAACCCCCCCAAAAGACATACTTCCACCCCCCACAAAAGACAAACCTCCACCCAGCCAACCCTCCAAGCTGCTACGGTTACGGGCCTACCTACACATATGTTATTCAATTTACGGATTATTTGAAATTAAAATTTTTGCTTCATATTTTGCCACACCTAACCCTCCCACCACCCCCCTAAAAACCAACAATTTTGCACAAATATTTGTGCAGCTTGGCAAATAAATAAATGTGTGGAAATGGAAAAGTGTGGGCTGAGAAATTCCCTGGCAATATGCAGCCTAGAAAGGCCTCAGCTTTTTTTAGGGTATCTTTCAGTCGAGTTCGAGCTCTGTGGGGGATGGAAGTCCCTTATCGTTTAAGCCCCTAAAGGGAGTCCCTTATCGTTAAACACGAGGAGGCCCTTAAAAGCTTTCTCCAGTTAGCCAACAAGTCGGTCCAATACCAAAGAAAGAAAATCATTTTGCGGCTGCTTTGGTTTTAGCATTTTTTTTCTGTTGTTTTTCTTTTGGTTTTTCATCTTTATTTGTTTGGTTTTTCTTTTGGTTTTACCTTATTTTTCTTTTGGTTTTTGAAGCTTTTTTTGTTTTTCTTTTGGCTTTCCATCTTTTCCATCTTTTTTTTCTGTTGTTTTTCTTTTGGTATTTTTATTTTTTTGTATTTATTTATTTGTTTTGCCTGTTGATTTCTTGTGTTTGTGTTTACCTGCAGCAAAGGTGTGTGCGTATGATTGATTGATTGATCGAAGGATGTGGCAAGTTGTGTGCTAAGCAAAAGAGAGGCCAGAAAAAGGGGGTGGCAGGGTAGCTGCCACATAGTAGAAGCGGTTATTTATGTGATTGAATCAGGTAATTGTTGGGTTCAAGTTGGGTAAAGATTGTTCAGGATCTCTGCACTGTCTTTGGCACTATACTAAATATTTCTCCATGAATACTAAATAATCCTCTATGTATCATAAATAATTCTCTATTAATCCTAATTAGTTCTCTATGTATCCCAAAATAATTCTCAATTCTTTCTTATTTATTGGCCAGCCCAAAAGCGAGTCTCCTTGCCATTATCTTCGAGCCCATTCTCAGTGCCATGCAATCCTTTTGTGTGCCTCCCCTCCCCTGGACTACAGCTCCATCATAACTCTAAATTGCACCATTGTCTGGCCTGCCTGCCTGTTGCTTTTCCTGCCAGCACCCTCTCCCTCCCTCCCCCTCCTGCCTCACACAATTACCAACTTTTAGCACGAGAAACAAAATGCTGAGCAAAATAAAAATACAAAAAAAAGGAAAATCAAGGCAAGCAAAAGGAAAGCCAACGGCAAATTGTGCACAATTTGCCATGACTTCCCCCCCTCAACACACTCACCAGCTCTCCACACTCCTCACTCCTCCCCTACTGTGCTAAGACAGGCGTGTCCTTTTCACAGGATAAGGTGTCAGTGGCTGGCAAAAGTTTCCTTTTTTTTCCCCGCTTGTTTTCCCCCCTGCCGCAGCTGCTTTGTCGTGCTGTTGGCCCTCTTTTCTTTTTTGCCTTTTTAACGCCTCGACTTTTGCTAGGCATTTATCTTTTGGGCCAAGAACCCGGCCCAATTGGAATTGGAACTGGGGGTCCGGGGTCTTGTCTTTTGTCCCCAAAATGTTCGGGTAGCAAATCTGTTTGTCTTAGGGGGTTCGTTTGGGTGTGTGGGGCGGGGCGGGGAGGAGTGCTTCTCTGGAGTTTCTTGGCTCAGTTCATTTTGCGGCTGTTTTGGGGCCGTCTTAAATGGCTTAAGAATTGTGTAAATAAAAACCTCAAACGAAGTCACAGTATCGCGGTGGGGATGGTGGGACTTTGGGGGGGGTTAACTTCTACCCTCGATTAGGCGGAAATGTTTTTTCATTGGATTTTCTCTATGCTGAGCAATTTATTGACGCACAAGGCAGGAGGCAGGAGCCACGAGGTGTGAGGTCGTAACAGGCGGCAACTGGCACCGAAAGGCACAGCCAACACGTACATAGCTCCAACCCACCCCCTCTATTCAATGCCCTAACCAACCCCTACTCCGCCCCCCAATCAAATTCAACAACATCATCGTCGCTGTGATGGTGGTGGTGGTCGTGGTGGTGCGTGGGTGTGGCTGTGGGTGTGCGTGCATGTGAATGGCACTTTGCTAATTAAAAGTGTAGCCTAACGCAGGCCCAAATAAATCGATGGCGGGGTAATTAAATTGCATGACAGAGCACCCAGCAACCCAAACCAACGGCAGTCTAGCTAATGTACTGTTGCACTATGCATTTGTTATTGTAATTAGACAGAAGCAAGCAAGAGCAGCAGCAGGAACAGGAACAGCAGCAGGCGGAACAACGAAAACAGGAACAACAGGAGCGGTAACAGCAACAGTAGCAGCAGAAGCCACAGCAGCGGCAGCAGTAACAGCAGAAGCAAGAACAGCAGCAGGAGCAAGAGGAACAACAGCAGCAGGAATAGCAACAGCAAGAGGAACAACAGCAATAGGAACAACAGCAGAAGCAAGAGGAACAGCAGCAGCAGAAGCAGTAACAGCAGAAGCAGCAGTAACTGCAGCAAGAACAGCAGCAGAAGCAGTAATAGTAACTGCAGAAGCAACAGCAGCGCCAGCAGTAACAGCAAAGGCAAGAGGAACAGCGACAGCAGCAGAAGCAAGAGGAACAACAGCAGTAGGAACAACAGCAGAAACAGCTACAGCTACGGGAAGAGTAACAGAAGAAACAGAAGCAGCAGCAACCGCAGCACCACCAACAGGAACAACAGCAGCAGAGTCAGAACCAACAAAATGGCGTCCCTAGTCGCGTAAAATCGCGTAAATCACTCAAATCAGCCTAATGGCTACAGAGTAGACAGCTGGAAGATTCGATTGAAATGATGCCCAGCAGCACGAAAGATTGATGCAAGATGATGAATAAATGGTCGAACTCAAGCCGCTTCCTAGGACATCAAAAGTTCTGTGCTCTGTGTCCGTGCCTAAATGAATGGGAAATTTACAATTAAAACGCCTCAAAAGTGGCAAATGGACAGTGGGAAGCGGAAGGACACAAACGGACAGTGCGAATATGAAATGAAAACTGATAAGGAGAGGAGGGAAAGGGGTGGTAGGGCATAAAGTATGAGAGAGGGTGGCGTCGTAGGTCATAAAGTATGAGAGTGAGAGGCGTATGCCACAAAGGATGTGCAAGGAGGGGGTATCAGAGACTGATAGACAAAAGCTCACAGCGAGCGACGGGAGTGAGTGAGTGACTGACAGACGTGGGACACATATCCATTTGGCATTGGCCCCCTCGCCCCCGCCCGGAATGATGACAATGAATGAATCGCAGACAAAACCGCTTGTTCCATACCCGTTACCGCACCCGCACCCACTCAGCTCAGCCACCCCACGGTGCTGTCTCCACGCTGACATCCACTCTGGTTGAGGCTTTGGTTTTTGCGGTTCTACCGCAGCGGATGCGTAAGCCAAGCCATCATCGCCCAACGCCCACCAATTCTTGGCCAACGAAATTTGGGTGCCTAGCCAGCAGGAACTGGGCTCACACCCATGGACGTGGAGGCGGCTATGCATTTGTTTTTGCTTGCTGATTGTTTAGGTGATTAATGGCAAACCACACAAAGCGGGGCACAAAAATATATAGGAAAAAGGAGAATTGAACTCAGAGAATACTGAACCAATATTGCAGCTAAAGTTGTGCCCAAAATGAATGTTATTCAATAAGTGAATAGATTAGTTACTACTTCAATGCAATCCACTATTCAGTTTAGGCTGCTTAGCCGACTGTCTCCTCACTCTCCTCTGTCTCCTTTCTCAATTTCTCTTTTAGCTTTCAGTTCATTCATTCATTCTGACAGTTTATTAAACACTTTAAGACAAAGCACCCAAAAAAAAGAAACAAAAAACAAATGGGTGTGCGGTGGGGTGGGGGGGCAACAGCAATAAAATGAAGCAAAGGAATTCCAACTTGTAGTATTCTCTATGAATGGGAAAGCGATGGCGACCACCACTGATGAACTGCTGACAATTTGTGCAGCGCTTAACAAGCGGTTAAAAGGATACAAAAGCCTCTCGAGCATACACAAAAAAAACACCAACAACAACAACAACAACAACTGACAACAGAAAGCACGAAGCAACAAGGAAAAATACACAAAAAAAAAGACAACAAGAACAAAAAAAGCAAACGCCAACCAACGATGAAGAAAATGAACCGAAAAAAAGATGACAGCAATGCAAAAAGTGCCCGAGAATAATACAAAAGAGACGAGCATACAGCAGGGGAGGGTTGGGGGTGGGGTGGGTATGGATCCAACAGGAAACTGTAGCAGCAGCAGCAGAAAGCCTGGCAAAACTTTTGCCACTTGGCGAAACTTGACGCGACTCTGGGCGATAATTGAACAAATTGTTTCGAGTGCAGTCAAGGGGTTTGGGCATGAAACCATGGACAGGGGATAGGCAAAGGGAGAGGGTACAGGCATTGGGAGAGGGACAGGCATTGGGAAAGGGACAGGAACTGGGACAGACGACAGGCACTGGGACAGCGGCATGGACAGGGGACAGGGAACAGCGGACTGGAACTGAAACTGGGTAGCGTGATGTCCTCAAGTGCTGACAAGGGCCAATAAGAGGCGCCACTTGGCGAAAAACAAAAAAAAAACTTTTGCGTCCTTGCGTAAAGTGCAGAGATTAACTGTAGATGGCCCGCAGTCATGGCCGGGGACATACCTCAGAGATTAATGTAGCTAGAGTGGGGGGTAAGAGTCTCCTCTTATAGAGTCTCCTAAAGTAGCTAAAACGATCCAAGCCATAAATGATGACAGGGCGTACTTGTTGTTGTTGTTGTTGTTGAAATGATTTTTGTTGTTGTTGAAGTGATTGTTGGTGTAGTGTTGGTGTAGATATGCTCAGTGATAGAGGGGATTGAATTGGAGAGATTAAGGCATGGATTTTCGTATTAAAAAAGAATCAAAGTTGCATTTTTACTATTAGTACAATTCAATTAGTACTATTCAATTACAACCTTTGTTAGTTCATTTTCAAACCAAATTGGAATAAGTATGACTACCCTTTTCAGATATAGCATTCCTTAGTGCTTCAGTGACATTTGGGCATATGATCCTCATCTATTATTTTTGGACTGCTTTGAAATTGTTGTAATATTAGTTAGCTTTCAAATTTTTGTGTGTGCTTCGAAAATTGATGTTATAATGTTAAGGAATCTGCTGAAACTGTCTGCTGCTGCACCGCGGTGTCTGTTGCTCTGTCGAGGGGTCGTCAATTCTACAAAACGTAAGTGGAACTACGAAAGATGAGCCCAAAACTCTATGAAGCATTCTACAATCCATCTTTGCCATCAAATTTTATTGTCTTTGCAGCAACGGAGCTACTGCAGCGTAGCTATGCCAACAAATGCCCATTGGAGGCGGTATATCCGGAGGATCCGGACAACAAGCTCATCGTCTATCGCTACCCAATGCCTCGTCGCAAATCAGCAATACGACTGATGCAGGAGGCCAATGAATTGCTGAAACGCCGACAGTCAGTCAAATGTGAAGAAGAGTCAACAATTCAAAAGGAAAACGACTGCAAAGCAACGGCCAATGATTGTGTAAAAGAGGAAGTTAAAAGCGATTTGAAACGCAGATCCTGGCAACTGTTACGAAACCTAAGCGAAGCTAAAGAGCCACAAAGACTTGAAGATGACTCTGATCAATATATCGTGACAGAATTTCAAAAGTTTAAGTTTAATCCCAACGTGCCATATCGTAGGCGAACCGAGACCGAGGGCCGCATCAAATACGAGAAGGTGTCGGCCACAGTGCGTATGTTCCGTCGTGGCAATAAATCCTCGTAACACCCAATGTGCAACTGAGAGCAGCAGATAAAAAAAAGAATCAACAACATCAAATTTATACAGTGTAAACAAATTCTTGATACCCAAAACGTTTTTTGTTAATTATTGGTTGGTTGTGATGATTCCAACACACCCAACACACTTCAATATATGGGATACAGCTCCCTCTTAGTATACTAACCTCTGCCACTTCTGCCCACAAATCGTAGATCATTGAACTTGGCCACTTGGTTCTTCATCACTGCCGTACAGTTGCGCAGCTCGGCGCAGTAATTCTCATCGTTGCCGGCCCGCACCGTGACCATGGTGCCGTCCATGATGTCGCCCAGCGATACCACCTTGAAGGCCACCGGCAGTGTCTTGTTGGAGCGCCAGTGTGGTGGCAGGACGGTGCAGACGAAGAGCGGACTGCTTGTGCGGATCAACTCGCCGGGATGTTCGGTGAGGAAGTCACCGAGTGTGCGCTCGGCCAGGATGTCCGAGGTCATTTTGGTGTAGGCCTCGTTCAATAGTTGGGCGGGTGTGGGTGGTGTGTTTTGCTCCGTGTTGTTGTTGTTGGTGTTGTTGGAGCCATTTGTATTACTCGTGTTGTTGTTGTTCGCCGATGAGCTGTTATTACTGTTGTTTGTTGTTGTGTTGTTGTTGTTTGTTGTTGAATTGTTGTTGTTGTTGTTGTTGGCATTGGATGCCGTTGAATTGCTGGTGGTTGTTGTTAGATGCATTTTGTAGTTGTTGTTATTGGTGTTGCTGTTGTTGAAATGATGGTTGTTGTTGTTGTTGTTGAAGTGATTGTTGGTGTAGTGTTGGTGTAACTGCTGCTGCTGTTGCAAGTGATGATGTTGCTGCTGCGGCGGCTGTTCTGAATGTGAATGTGATTGTTGTTGTTGCTGCTGCTGCAACTGCTCAAACTGCTCCAGTTGCCCCTGAGCGTGAGCCTGCACTTTTTTTAATCGCACAATTTTGTCTTCTGTTAATCGCACCGTTGGTTGGAATCAAATCTTAATGGCCACTTCAAGTGCGTGAATAGAGCTGTAAGCAAATAAATAAAAAAGGAAACAAATATTAGTGTTGGGTGAGACCAGAACCTGAAATGATAATTCAACAAAATTGAATGCTGCTTGCAGTTAAAAGTGTAGAGTCAAGTTCAAGTTAGCTTCCATTCCATTCAATGCCAAAAGCCATTTAAAGTTCCACAGATTCATAGTGTGAGAAACTGCGTAACTGAGGCACCCATAGGTTTTGTTGTTTCTGTGGGGGCTTGGCCTCCAAGTTGATTAGGTCATCCATCTACCGATGTGAAATCCATTCCGGAGTAACTTCAATTTCAACTTGTCGCATGCCATAAAATTTGCGAGCCAAGCCCCCGCCCACACCCACTCCCCCACACATTAATGTCTTTAAATCACAGTCCCAAAATGGCATATTACATGGTCTAGCCAAACCCAGAGGCAGTGCCCAGTGGCGGCCAGTGGCGGCCAGTGGCTATAGGCCAGAGTCCATGCACTGGGCATGCCCTGGGCACGGCAACCATAAACACAAATCAATTGTCAACCACTCGACGGGGACGGCTTCAGACGGCTCTCCTCTCGGTTTGGAGCAGAACGAGCAAGTGGACAGGGGGTAGAGTCGGATGCAGAGGCAGTGGCACTTGCAATGGGATCAGAGATGGGTGTGTGTGTGTGTGGACACAGGGCGGTCGCAGCGGAACGCAATTTGCGTTGCACTTTTCAATTTCCTGCAAAGGACTTCATTGCTCTCCTCAGTTTATATACATACATACATACAGATGGATGTAGGTGTACGTGTGTGTGTGTGTTGGGGAAATGTCCTGGCATGCAACACTATCCAAACGAAACGCAAATCTAGTCGACATCCGCGCTGCATGCAATGCCATGCGGGATGCGTGTGCCTCTCAATGTGTGTGTATGTGTGTGTGTGTGTGTGGCATGTGGCATGTAGGTAGTGGCATGCCGTAGCGTACAGCGTACAGCGTACGTATCCCCCCTGGGTCATGGAACACGCGTCACCGTAACCAGTGTCAAAATGATTGTGGACTCACGGGTGAGAATTTGTGGTTTGATACTTGCATATTTTGTCACTTGTCGACATTCGTCCAGCTCAGCTCGTATGCCAGACGAAAAGGAGAAAGGCAGCTGTCATGGGCATGGCAGGAAGAAAGGCAGAGAGAGAGAGAGAGAGAGAGATAGCCAGTGGAAGGTGCAGATGCAACTGCAAATGGAGAGCTGGAGATGCAAATGGAACTCTAAGGACTGAAAATGAAAGCTGAAGGACTGGAGACGCAACTCTCCGGATAGAAAATGAAAGCTGAAGAACTGGAGAACTACAGCTAGATCTCAAAAAACTGAAATCTGAAGGACTGGAGAACTGCAGCTAGAACTCAGAGAACTGAAGCTGAAAGCTATAGAACTGCAATAGCTCTTAGATCTGTAGATGCTTTATAGAATTCCCCCACACCCGTTTAAGACTCTCCTAACTGTGTCCTTCCCCACCAATGAGGCACAAACCCGGCTCAATCTCAATCTCCATCTACCATTTCTACGTGCTGCCCTCCACTCATTGTCCATTCTCGCGTACCCGCAGCTTTTTTTCCAGCCCCAACCCCCATCTCCGACCCCGCCACATTGCTGACCGATAAAAATTACTTAAAAATGCCACAGCTCATGGGTTGACTTTTGGCCAACGAAAAAGAGGGGAAAAAAGCGCTGTGGAAAAAAAGAAACAAGCAACAGAACACCAAATAACCGTGCCTGTCACACACAAAAGAGTGGCAAGTAGGAGAGGGAGAAGGAGTAGGAGCAGGAGCAGAAGCAGCAGATGGACATGGAGATGGAGCTGGAGAAAACGAGTTGGAACAAGCAGAAAACAACAAGAAGGAACAATGGCCAAAAGAGGAAATCGCGGCAAAAATCCAACGGAAGCCAAACATGTCGCCGCGAATCCAGACAACCCCAAGAGAGAGGCAGGGGGGAGACGACAGAGAAAGAAAGCAAAAAAAATATATATACATATAGCCAGAAAGAGCAGAGCAGGGCTTTGGGTTGCTGAAGAGAAGGAGAGATAGAGAGATATGCTAATGGGTATGGGAGGTGGGGGAGCCAATGTCATTTGCCTTTCATTTCGTTTGGCCCTGCCTTTTATTGTAAATTTACTTTATAAAGGTTATTACCGAGCGGCCAAATAAGCGCCAGAGTACCAGGGCAGACTGGACTCTAGCAGCCAGGACTCTTAATTTAAGCCCAGGACAGCACAGGCAGTAGAGACTGCGGGATCACCTTCATTTGGGTAGCTCTTTGAGCGTTGATCGAAGGGAAAGTAAATGGAAAGTAGAATAGGGCAGAAATGCTGCCTAAGAGCAAAGACTAGAAAGCACAGGGAGAGCTCAAAGAAAGCCCAAAGAAAGCCCAGAGAGTGCCTAGTAAGGGCCCACCGAATGCCCAAAGAAAGCCCAGAGAGTGCCCAGATAAAGCCAATAGAATGCCCAAAGAAAGCCCAGAGAGTGCCCAGAGAAAGTCCAGCGAATGTCTAGAGAATGGTCAAAGAAAGCCCAAGGAAACCCCTAAGAAAGCCCAAAGAATTCCCATAGAATTCCTAGGGAAATCCAGAGAAAGCCCAGCGAATGCCTAGTTAATGCCCAGGGAAAGCCCAGCGAATGCCTAAAAAATGCCCAGAGACTACCCAAAAAAACCCAAAGAAAGCCCAGAGAATTCTCATAGAATGCCCAAAGAATGCCCAAAGAAAACCCAAAGAATGCCCAAAGAAACCCCATCGAATGGCCAACAAATAGGCTCTGATTTCCAGCAGTTAGTACTATAGTTGTCCATTTTGCAGGTCATTCAAGCAGCTACGCTGGCCTGTACATGCTGCTGACCATCTGACACATCTGACCCATCTACGATATATAGCGACAAATAAAAGAGAATCCGCGAAAAGCAACCAACAAAAAAATCAGCGGCAAGTGCTCGACAAACGCGCCATAATCCGCGCTTGCCATCACCAGGCAAGAGTTTTTCCACTTGCCATTTGCCACTTGCCACTTGCCACGAACCTGAGCAACGAGTCACGCGCGGTTTGTCACCTCATTGTTGTTGTTGCTGGCTGCCTGCCACATGCCACCATGCCCCCCATGCAACTGCCCCTGCCAGTACAGACTCATATTTTTTCTGTGTCCTGTTTGTTAGGTGTCCTGGTAGAATGGGTGGCTAAATCAAAATTCATGGTTTCTGTTAAAACGAGCAACCCATGAGTGCGGGGACGGGGGATGCTATCGATAGACAAGGACTTGTCCGTGGATTCGATGGCAATGGGGTTACACGCAAGTTTAACCCTTTGATGACCGCCTGTGCACCCAGTCCCTTGGCCATGGCCCTGACCCGATCTGATCCAGCCAGCCAGCACACATGTACAACATGTAAATTGTTTCAATTTGCGGCATTTGCCGTAAAGCTGCGCAATTTTCGACATGCCATAGATACACACACACACACACACAGCCACCCTCTTGTGTGCAGTATCTGTGTAAAGGTTTTTTTTTTTTGTTTCTCACAGCCATAGTTTGGTATGTGTCCAGCTGTTGGGGCTCCCATTGAATCCCTTTTTTTTGTGTTGGGGTAAGAGAGAGGATAAACCCAAATACTAAACTTGTTAAATGTTATGGCTATATGTACATACATATATATATATGTATATGTATATTTATATGTGTATATGTGTGTGTGTGGGTGTATCATCTAAAACGACAGCTACTGGACGTTTGCCACTGTTGGCCTGCCTGCCTGCCTGCTACTTTGATGTAGTTAAATTTTAATTGGACTTTGGGTTTTTGTGTGTGCCTCCACCCCTCTGTCTGTGGTATTTCAATAGCAGCCCAACAACAATAGCAACAACTATGTCAAGTATGCGCACGGCTTTATACTTATATGCGGCACTGTCTCTCTAAGTTAACCAATTTTCAGCCAAAAAAAAGGGAGTCTAGTTAACCCCAGAAGGGGCCACAGGAAGCTGTGAAACTCATCAAGATATTCCTATGAAAATCAACTACAATTTTGATCAAATTTAAGAAACTTTTGCAGCACAGCTGTTCGCTGCGCAACAGTGTTGCAAAGCGACGATTTATATTGTTATGGTATGAGCACGTTTTGTGTGTGATGCGATAATAAATGCTCGATGAGCAATAAGAAATACATTACCAGTGGATGAAAGCTAAATAACAAATTTAACATGGAACTGTGTTCGTTTTTGGCTATTTATCAGCACTTAATAACCGCATGCCAGCCTATCGATAAAGGCTTCGAATAAAGACAAGTAAACTATCGAACCACAGCAGCTCAGCTCTAACTGAAAATCTATGGCATTTCTGACAGTCACATTTCAATTGCAAAAGTCTCAATCAACAGTGCCAGAAATTGTAGTTCCCAAATTGTAGAGAAGATTCCTGGGAGATTCCTGGCTGCTCTCCAGGGAGTAGCCATCGAGTCCCACAGCGCGTTTTGTGATTTCTCACCACTGGATGAACGACACAGACGGCCACCGAGTGAAACGTTGTCTGACTAAGAAGAACTGAAGAACTGGGCGTAAGTCTTTCAAATACTCGACGCCCTTGTCGAACACTTTGAGGCGGTCAAGCGGTGGGTCTTGCAACAAAGACGTTCTACGCAATTACTCAGCTTGCAGCTGGATTCCATCAACTAAATGGTGATATGCAAATGGTAACACATTCACTGACTTGCGGTGAGTATTTCCATGATATTCGGGGCACACTTATGGCACACTTAAACCTACAGCGACACTTGTCTGTGGGGAGTCTGGACTACGCTGGACTCGATTTGACTTAAGTGTTCAAACAGATGTTGTACAGTCTCGTACAAGCTAGAGCGTGTGTGCTCTCGCTAAGCTCCTCAGCATACTCGCTCCCTTCGGGCTGCTACTTGTCGCCAGCGCCCGTGGAATCGTTGAATCGTTGGCACGCCTTGTCATTAAGCAGCTTGATCAGCGCCGAGATTGCTTTGCACTTTGACAACCCCAAAGATTTCGCCAAGCTCGTCGAGAATTTGGCAGACTGCGCCCAGTTCCTTGTTGTTCTTGGTCGGACAGCGCCTTCGTTCGTCGCCGTCTCGTCGTCCATCTTGCGGAGAGAAATTAGAAAGGCGCTGAGGGTTTCGATAGCTGCTTGACTGGAGAACATACTGGAATCTTAACTCCTCGAATATCGTTTCAATTAAATGTGTTTTCCATTGACTAAAGTAAACCATAGAGAAATATGTATTTATGAAGCATAGTTTGAGCCTGTCAAAGTTGCAGAAAAAGTGCACCAAAGATGCCTCAACTTAGTCACTCGATGGTAATCGGCAGTTGTTCTTTTAACCCAGATCTAGCACTGTATATATATGACTTTTCTGTATATTTATGACTGTCCTTTTGCCAGTCTGACATTCCATTTCCCTGCATTAGCCATTTACCCAAAACAGCCAATCAACATACGAGTGTTTCTGTCGCATCTGACAACGACATTGCCCCAGCAGCAGCAACAGCAACAGCAGCAAAGCCCAAAATTAACAACATTTGCTAACTAACAACAAATTAAGTCATACATTGTTTATAAGTGCTCAAGTGGGGACCACAGAAACCATCCGGAAAGAACCAACAGAGGACTTGCCACACAGAGTGTACCAGAGTTCCGTCCCCTTGCGTGCAAGGAGACTGTGATCCCAGTGGCCTGGGGAGTCAAGTACAAGGAGTCCGGTACAACGTTCGCTTTAATGCCTAAATCAACTAAATTTGCGGGCAGCAAACTTATTTCCGGCATGCCGAGAACATTTACCAAAACACCAGAGGCCTCCCTTCACACAACAGGAATCAACAGTCCAAGAATCACACAGAGAGGGAGGGGAGAAAGAGAGTTGAGGCCAGAGAAGGACACCAAAATTCAACCATAAATTGATGCAGTAACACGCCCTCCCTTCCTCCCCCCTCCCTTTCTCCAGAAGAGTTGCAGTTCTGCCAAAAAATGAAAGAGAAGTTTCGGTGCTGCAACTGCAACAAGGATAGGCACTGAGGAGACTGGGGGCAGATGGATGCAGGTCTTGCTGCAATCCAATCCAATCCAATCCAATGCAATGCAATGCAATCCTTCTGTCTGTCTGATGGTGTCCTGCGGCTTGGTTGGAACCAAAAAGGGGGGGCGGGGGAAAAACCCGGAAAAGCGAGCAACCAACAATGCCAAGTTTTCGGTCAACTTTCGGCCAAAACAATGCCCCAATACGCCAGGGACCTACGTCCAGGATCTACGCTCCGTGCGTAAGCACCGCACCCCTTCGCCCCCCTCAAAAAAACCCACATGAGGCACGCATCTTGTGCTCTTCCTTCGTTCCTCTTACCCTCACTCCTTCTCACTCTCTGTGTCTCTGTCTTTCTGTGTGTGTTTGTGCCGGCATTAATAACGTGTGCAGCATGCAACGTGTCCTGCCTCTGGCGCCTCTCATCCTCTATCTTGATGCTCTGCATCCTTGCAACTGCAACTGGAGCCAGAGTTGGACTTTCTCTGGTCAATTCGCGGTTTTGCTTGTCACTTAGCCGACGGCCAGCCGACTGTGTTGGCCCGTTGCGAGCCGTTGGCCATTTGATAAACGACGAGGAGACGACAAACGACGACGATGACGTCGACGACGAGGAAGTGCCGCCTCCGCCTCCGCTCCCACACCCCATTCTCCTCACCCTTGCCCCTTTTTTTGAGGCGACAATGTGACGACATTTAAGAGCCAAGAGCTACAGGAATGAGCAGTCCTTTGGGTAGTAAATAGGTGCGTGCGTGTACGGGTATGACTATTGGGGATGGTCCATGGGCACATCCGCACTGAATTATCTCACCGAGGTGTCACACAGGCGGGTTGTTGGGGTGGGGTTTGGTTCTTATTTGCCGCCGGCCAGCAGGAGTCGTGTATGGAGTTTGTTCAGTCTTATGTGTGGGGGGGACTAAGTGTTAAGTGCTCTATGTCTATGAGACGGTCTATGGGTGCGTTTAGATAAGAGATTTCTAGGCTTTTATTGGGAACTTATTGGTACGATCTTACGGTACTTCTGTGAGCAATATAAATGGATCAAAAAAGTGTACAAATGTGGTAATTATATCGCTGCTTAAGGTTTATTTATTATTATAGAACTTTATTGTATTTTTATGAAATTTTTAGGAATTTCTTTGGCAGGCCTGACTTGTATAGGAACATTTTTCGAAGGAAACTCAATCCCAGAGCAGGCATTGGGCATAGAATGTTGCTAAATGTTGCCTAGCAACATTGTTGCTATGGCATACAAATGTTGCTTCTTGGCACTTTCTTAGCAACATTCTATTACCGTAGGCTGATCAATGTTCCAATTCCATTTGTTGTGTGTGTGGCCTATTACCAGAGTATTCCCAGTTCGTTGTTGGATTTGCTCTCCCACTGTTGGGGCTCCTGCTGCTGCTCTCCATTGTGTGTTATGTTTAAGCTTTAAGTGGCGTAATAAGTCCAGATTGCAGCCTGTTTCTGGATGCTGGATGCTGGAGCTCTCGCAATCCATCCACGACGACGCACCCAATGCAACCACCGTTCCGCTCCCCCTCCCTATGCCACACACCATACCACACATTGCCGTAGCCATTTCGGGTTTTCGGTTTGTTTGCTTCTGCCCGCAGAGCTTGCTTTGGCTTTGGCTTTTGCTTTTAAGCCAGAGGACTAGGAGCTGCACTAGGACAAGGACAAGGACTACGACTCGGACTAGCAGTTGGACAAGAAGAGAGAGCGAGAAAGAGAGAGAGAGCTAGCAGAGTGCTGACTGCAGAGATTGCACAGTGTGGAGTGTGGGGTGGGGTGGGTTCTCTGTTGGAGGCGTTTAACATTTTTGAGGCTTGATTGGATTTTACACAGGCCTGGGCGTAAAGTGAAAAATTGCATTTTGAGCAGCTGCTGTTGCTGTTGCTGTTGCACTCAGGCCACTGCCTATTGCCTACTGCAACCTAAATTTTGTTTTTGTTTTTGTTGCTGCTGTTGTTGTTGTTGATGAAGTCGGCTTTGGTTTTGGTTTCATTTGGTTTTGCTGGTCAGCCAGGGTTGCGGCTGTCTGTTATTTTGAAATACTCGTTGAGTGGCTCGTTTGCGGTGAAATGCATGTGGCCTGGCCATGCCTCATGCCTCCATGCTCCCATGCAACACACAAAGAGATAATACAATTGTTTCACTCACTTTACACCCTCCGCCCCCACATCCATCCTTCCTTTTTCTGTATCACACGCCTTTCTCTCTTTGTGCCATCTCCCATCTTGGCCCGAATGCACTTTAAGCTGCTTTAAGCCACGCCATGCCACGCCACGCCCATTAACGGTTTATTAGCACCTTAAGCTGTGCGCCCAAGCATGCGTTTCAGACTGCCCCCCACACTTGGCATCCTCCCACCCACGGCCACGCCCACTCCACTCTAGATTGCTGCTGGGGGGGGATGGTGTAAGTGCAATATTGCATTTCTACGGCAATTAAAATGCATTTTCCGGTTACTTGACACAAAACATAATTTGCATTTCCTGCCCGCCTCAGTCACCCTCAGTGACACTGGGTGTCACTGCCCCCCTCTGCCCCTGCCCTATTGTGGGGCAGGCATTGGATTGTTTAAATGCATAAATGATGCTTTGAACCGAGACTGCCTCACTCGATGCCGTTGCCGTTGCCACTGCCACTGCATCGTCACCAACCGCAGACGCAGACGCAGGCAGGCACAACCCTTGCCGAAGGACCCAAGGCTCAATGATGATGATGCCCCATGCCACGCCTGTCTAACTGCATCTCGGTCCGACTGTCTCCGTCTCTGTCTCCTCTGTGTGCGTGTGTTGTGTCACCTTCAGACACTTGAACACTGTCCAACTAGAAATTGTGTCCTTCTGTTTACATTGAGGATTAGTGCTTGAGTAATTTCAGGAGAATCGAGACCAACCAATCGATCTCTCCTAGCTATCTCAGAGATTCGTGACAGCGAACAGTAACAGCAAGCGGTTACTCGTACAAAGAGAGCTTACAGCAAGCGATAACAGAAAGCGGTTACAGCTAGCAGTAACAGCGATCTGTAACAGAAAGAAGTTACAGCTAGCAGTAACAGCGATCTGTAACAGTGCGCTGTAACCGTAAGCGGCTGCAGGCAGTTATTGGAGAGAGGTACCATTACAGGCAGTTAATCTAGGCTATTAACAGCGCTGCTGTTCTGTTACAGCTGTGGATCCTGCACTCCCAGCAATTCAACACCATAGTTCATGATATTTTCAGTTAACCATTCTTGCAACTTGCTGACCAGTGTAATATGTTATCACCCATGTCTGGCATATGTCTCATTCTGCAAACATCAGATACTCACACCTCCCCACTCTACCCCTGGGCCATGGTATGAAAAGTACAGCAATTGACATGCCCAGAGCCAATGGCCTCTAGGCCTCTAGGCCTGTGTGTGTGTGTGTGTGTGTGAGGAGTTTGTCCAAATCACCGAGTTTAACAAATTAAATGACTTCTAGTGCGTACATTGTTTTGACACGGATGTTGTCCCACTCTCCCACACCCAGGAGCCGCCTCTTGGGAGTTTGGGCAGCGTCTGGACTATGCCAAATTGCTGTTGATTGCTCGACACTCAGGAAAGCCGTGTGGATGGCAGGGCTCTCCACCTGCAATGTGAGGCATTTGACAGGGCTACCTCACCCCTCACTACCACTTCCACACAACCACTGCAGAGTGGAGCAGTTGTAGGAGGAGGAGGAGGTCTGTGTTGCACTTTGCATGACGCGTTGTCAACGGCAGTCAACATTTTGGTTTTGCCTACGGCTTTGCTTTGCTTTGGTTTGGTTTTTCGCCTCCACCAACACCAAAAACAGGAATATTAATATTCAAAAAAAAAAATAAAACAACAACAAACTATTTATGCCGCAGCATCAGCCATAGCCCTCATTCGTGGCACCCATCTGGTGGACCACCCAAAATTATTCCATCATATTTTTGCGCCGCCTTTGATACATTTCATACAATTTTTATGACCTGCTGCTTGCGTTTTTGTCTTGCGTCGATCTCTGCTCTGCTCTGTGTCGCTCTTTAATGTCTTTATAAATACACAAAATATGAGAAATGATCCCTCAGAGCATCCCCCATTTGTCTCCCCTACTGTCCTCTCCTGTTTTTATTTTGTTTATGTTTATGGCAATTAAATTTCATTCAACAACGGGCATACACAAAAACTGCACTTGATCGGTGCGTGGGTAGCATAGTGTGGTAGGTAGCAAAATTGTTTATGCTTTGTTTGGACCATAAAAAAAGTGTGTGGCACACAGCGCTGTGGGAAGTTGCAGGCGGCCAGCAAGGGGCTGGGTTGCTTGCAGAGGGATTATGGTTATTAGCAGCAAACATGAGGGCCAGAAGATGCCGCAATTATTTCAATCGAATGCGAAGATTTGAAAGCATTTTTTGTTGGTGGCTTGTAGACAGACGCTCACGGTCACAGCGCACTTTAACCGTTTGCAGTTACAGCGCAGTGCTACCGATAGCTGTTACAGCGCACTGTTATCGATCGTCGTTACAGCGCACTTTAACCATCGCTGTCACAGCGCACTTTGTTCTATAGCTGTTACAGCGCACTGTTACGGATAGCTGTTGCAGCGCACTGTTACCGATCGCAGTTGCAGCGCACTTTAACCAATCGCTGTTACAGCGCACTGTTACCGATTGCTGTTACAGCTCACTTTATCCGATCGCTCTTGCAGCGCACTGTTACCGATCGCTGTTACAGCGCACTGTTAACGATCGCTCCTACTGCTAGCTCTAACCGCTGTCTGTTATCGCTTCCCGTTAGCTCTCATTTTAAACGCTTTGTGCTATCGTTCGCTGTTACGATTCTCTTTAAGCAATTTTTCTTTATTAATTTAATAATAATAATCCTTTACTACTGCTAGAACTTTAATTGAATTTTAGACATCACTTTCACACTTTCCTTTGCTTGCCACTTGGGACATTTTTCTGCCTAGTATTTGGTTAGTTAAAGACACATGCCCTGGAAACTGTGTCTCAAAGGCTCCAAGAACTCTCGCTCATTAAATGCGAATGTGCACAACATACATACATACATATATAGTATATACATATGTAGATCTATTTGTGTATATATATTAAAAAAAAAGCCAAAGAAAAAGTGCGGAATGACAGCCGCTAAAACTATTTTCATAGTCACACCCGCGTCTGAGCTGTCGTAGGCGCCACCCAACCGAAGGGGGTGGAGCCAAGGAGCCAGGGGAGGTTTTTTCTATATGCTGGAATTTGGACATGGGAAGGTGGGGGGACAGTGTCAACCGCAGTGTCAAACGGATTCTGTCTGCCACCGTTGAGTGGAGCAGTGGAGGAGTCGGCTTGGGGTTTGTTCCTTACTTTTTTGGTCTGAGCAATCCTGAAGCATTTCATTGTCTTGGGCTAAGCAAATTTCATTGGATACCGTTGGCCCACACACACACACACATGTGAGAAAGGCTGTGTGTGTGTGTGTGTGTGTGGAGGGGAGAACTGTCTACGTATGGCACATTTGGAGTGGCATTTGAGTCGTCTTTGCCGCCTTTGATGCTACATATGTACATATGTATGTATGTAGGAGATAAAAAAATTGTATTTCATTTGCTATTTTTTTTTCCTTCGTTCTTCGTTTTTTATGGCTCAACTTGGTGGGGCAACGTGTGTGTGTGTGTGTGTGGGGAGGGGTATGCTGGTGCTGTTTCCTTTGCCGCATTTACACTCAACTCGGCATTGAGTTGAGTGCTGTGCAGCTGTGCCATTTGAGTTGCCCCACTCGTTGTGGCACTTTGTCTTCAGTGTAATGCGCCGTTGCAGGCTCTCAATTAGCAAATTAAGGACTCACTCACGCACACACACACACTCACTTGAACACTCACACTCACTCGTATAAACACTCACAGAAACACTCACTCGCACACTCACAGAAATAGTCACAGAAACACTCACTTGCACACTCACAGAAACAGTCACAGGAACACTCACTCGCACACTCATTCGCACGCTCATTCACACACTCACTTGCACACTCATTCACACACTCACTTGCACTCGTATTCATGCTGTTCGTGCCCCCAAAGCAAGGGTTGAACCACATTGGAGCTCTGTCTCTGGCTCTGACTCTGACGCTGGGCTCTCGTTCGCTCTCGCAATTGTTTTGCCACTCAAAAAATTAGTTGAGTCGCCCCCAAAGTGACGAACCCCGCCCCCACCAAAATGCAGGCCATTGCAATTACCACTGTCTGTGTGTGGCGGTGTTAGTGTTAGTGTGTGTTTGTGTGAGTCTCGTGCAGCTGTATGCGTGCGTGGATGACGGTCAGTTTTTTGTTGGGTTTTTTTTTTGTTGGGGGATGTTCTACTTGGGTTGGTTTTGGTTCCTGTTGAGTTTTGCTTATTCAATACAAATCGGAAAGTATAAATGATCTAAGTGGAATGTACATATATCTATATCTATATATATCGGTTGAAGTTAAAGCGGTAGCTAGCTATTCATCGCCCAAGGAGACCAAAGAGCATTATTTGACTTGAATTTTTGATGAGATTTGAGAAGATTTTGAGAAGATTTGATAAGAAAGAAACTCTGCCATAACTTCAAACCTTCAAACCAAGACGAATGGAGAAAGTCTTGCAAAATAATGTCGGATATATCGGGTATTAGCTGGCATATACTCAAATTTATTATGAAACAAGCCTTTAGATTTTATCATAACCCATGGAGATTCCCTCCCCAAATTCTCACTGCTTTGTATGCTTAAAGTGCAGCAGAAGTAAGGATTAAATAATAGTAATAAGATGCACATATATCCATTGCTTAGATGTCTCAATTATGCACCAAAAAACTCTCTGTAATTTAATCTAATCTAATTTAATCTAAACCCTTTTATATCCCTTTCAATTCACCGCAACAATTTGAACTTTAGTACCCACCAAAATCCAGCATTATATTTCTTTCTTTTCTATTTGCCATATGTTTATTGTTTATACCATTTCCTCTATTTGTAATACATTTATGATTTTTGTATCCTTTTTTTTCCGCAGCTCCAATCCTTTCTAGCTCACATATGTGGGTTTGTTGCATGCTTCAAGCGGAACTTGCTACCGATTTGTTGCTGGTCTCTTCTGGCTTTAATAATTCACTTTGTTCGCTGCCATCACATGTATACTACACACACACATATGTATGTATGTGCCTATCTACATACATGTATATTTTTGCGTCACTGATTTCATTATGGCTGTGTAAATTTTCAGTGCTGCAGTTGGCCTAATCACACGCACCTTCAACCACCTTTTTGCCCCCCAAAAACCAAAAAAAACGTATGGTTTGGTGTCTGCCTCCCACGACACACACACACACACACACCCACCTAACCAACAACATTTTGCGGTGTCTGTGTCTGTGTTGTGTTTGCTGGAGTTCCGATGTTCCTGTGCAGCAGGGGGCTCTAGGGTTGGGGCGGGGGATACTCCCAGATATTTGTGTGCAATTTTTAGTTAAATTATTTTTACACCCAAAATTCCAAACCAAAATATTCAAAAACAACAACAAAAGCAGCAGTAAAAGCAACAGAAAAAAAAACGAGAGGAAAATTGCATGAGGAAAAAGCCAGAACACAAAATTCTCGATGGCATTTGAAAATGTTTGGTTGGGCCCATGAGATGCGTTGCATATGCAACAAAAATTGGGATTCACTCTCCACACCCCCCCCATACCACATATGGCTGGCTGGCACACACAAACACACATAGACAAAGTGGCAAGTGCAGATTTGAAGTTATTACGAAAAACTAACCAACATTTTGTGGGTTTGAAGTTGTGTGGAATAATATTGGTAGACCCAAAAAGCCCAATGCTATGATTGTTGTTGTAAATATTTTTATTACACACTGGCCAGCATACACACACACAAACACACGCACATACATGCAACTCTGCAGCATGGGCATGTGCATATATTTACATCTCTATTCAGGTGCAATTTGTGCCACACACAAGAGAGTGTAGCAAAATGCACGTTGCACGTTGCACAGTTGCACTGTGGCAGTTGCAGTTGCAGTTTTTCTGATGCTGCAGCAAATGCCTTGGCAATTGATGAATTAAGTTTTGAGTGCCGAAACAGCAAAGGAAAACGAGAAAGAACGTACGGAGTCGCTTCGAACGCGACTCTACTTTTATACCCGTACTCAGTCAGTACACATGTGATTTATGTGGAATTTTAAAATGTTTTATAATTTTTTACATTTTACATTTTTTTGCTACATCTGTCATCGACATCTACATCTACATCATCTACATCAGTTCTCACAACAACACACGTACACTGCACGAGGCAGCATGTTTAAGCGTGAGTGTGTGTGTGAGAGAATCAGTAACAACCGCTGCAGCGCTGCTGCCATCAACCCTAATAAAAATGTATATTTTGTTGCGTAGGGCAAGGGGAGGCGACTCGCTGCTGAAAATTCATTTGATCATTGTGGCTACAATAATGATCCGATCTGAACCAAATTCGGGAATCTGGTAGATACGATCATTTCCTATGATACTGCATTTTTGGTTTTTCTATCTTCAAAATTGTGGATTTTCGTCTTTTTTGTGGGGGCGGAAGGGGCGGGGCGAAATTTTGAAATACACTTGTTCAGGTTTGGTATCACAGGAGTCTTGGCCAAAAGTTTGGTTGCTCTAGCTCGTATAGTCTCTGAGATCCAGGCTACACAAAATACAAAAAACCAAAATTAGTCGATTTTGTGTGAGTGCGAAAGGGATGGAGCGAAGTTTTTTTCGTATATTTGCCTCTATTGTGGCTATATTAATGATCCGATCCGATTCAGATTTGGGCCCCTGATAGATATGGGCTGTCTCTATGATTCTGCATTTTTAGTTTTTTGTTATTTTCAAAATTGTGGACGCCACAGATGTGCGCCCTTTGTGGGGGCGGAAGTGGGCGGGGCGGAATTTTTAAACTTTTTCTAGGAGTGAGAGAACACATCAGTCTGGAAAAAATTTGGTTGCTCTATCTCTTTTAGCCTTCGAGCAATGGGCGACGAACAAGACGGACAGACGGACAGACGGACAGACGGACAGACGGACGGACAGACAGGGCTATATCGACTCGGCTATTGATGCTGATCAAGAATATATATACTTTATATGGTCGGAAATTACTCCTTCTCTATGTTACACACATCCACTTTTAGCACAAATACAATATACCCTTTTACTCTTCGAGTACGGGTATAATAATCGAGAGGGTTTAGTCTATATTTCTTTTTTGTATGGCAATGACAGATGAGCAGCAGATTTGTACAGTGCGTAATGTGAGTGTAAGTGCATTTAAGTGGGGTTTTTTTTTGCTTGACATTTGATTGATGATCTAAACTATTTTTTATATATATTTTTAATTGCCTAAATTATTTTAAAGGCATTTTTAAGTCAGCAAAAAAAATGTTTTTGGTTGGAATTTTTATTTATAATAATTTGGAGGAATTTGAATAGTTTTTTAATGCATACAAAATTGTTTTAAAAATTTTTTCGGATTTCTAATAGTTTTTTTAATGCATATAAAGTAGTTTAAAAATGTCTTTAGTTGTGTTTTTTCATTTATAAAAATTTTAAAGGGTTTTTTTGAAGGTGCTTGAAGGCATACAAAATATTTTTATACAATTTTTCGGTTGCATTTTGTATTTCTAATAGCCATTGGTAGCTATTGTTAATGCATTGAGCATTTGATTTAAAGGTTTTAAAAATAGTTTAAAAGGTTCTTTAGGTTTTATTTTTTATTTTTAATGATTTGGAAAGGTTTAACAATGGCTAGAGCAGCAGCTTCTAGCCGCTTTTCATACTCTCTTTATTCAACACCAAATTTCGCACACTTCAAAATATTCTTTTCTAAATTTGAACCCTTCACTTCAGTCTCCTCAATAACTGTCATCATCTATGAATCTCTCGCTCCACTCTACTCCACCCTAAGCCTCCAACCAATCAACCAATTTTCTCAATCAACAACCAATTAAAAAATTGCCCAAAAAAAACAGAGCAAAGGCAAGGCCAAAGCAGAGCAAGGGAAGCTTAAACAACACGTTATAATTTGTAGAACACCCCCCCCACACAACCCCTCCCCACAAACAGTAACCGACAAAAATCAGCAAAAAGAAGGTGCAAGAAACCAAAAAAAAAAAGGAGAAAATATGCTGTGTGTGTGTGTGTAAAAACCGCCAAACACACACGCAAACAAAAACAAGGCCCACAAAAACAAAAACAAAAAACAAATGCAACAACACACAACAGATATGAGCGGAACAACAATTGGCTGTTGGCCCTGTTTGGCTCTTCCCCCCCCCCGTTTGTGTTGCATTGTGGGTAGGAAAAATTACGAAACCAAAAATCAGCAACCAAATATGTGGTTGCCACCAACAAAAGGCCCAAAACAGAGAGAATACACATATACCCCAGAGGATATGCCGAGTGGTTTACGGAGGGGGGTATAGGGTAGGTCACTGGCCAGGGGGCAGCTGGCAGGTGAGTTGTTTGGTGGTCAATTTTTTTTTCTGCAACTCTCTCGGTCACTCGCCCTCTACGGCTGTCTCTACGGCTGGCTGTCTCTCGGGCTTTCTGTCTCTCGGGCTGCCTGTCTCTCTGTCTGTTCAGTGTCAAAGAAGCAACACAAAAAAATTCAACCATGCAAAGTGCGACAGAGAGAGAGAGAGAGAGTGAAACGATTGCAATGCAACTTTTTTTTGGGGGGGCTGTGGGGTGTGGCAAGAACAATGCAACAATCCGCAGCAATGCCCACGTGTGGACATCAGTCTGTTGAGCGTAAGGGTGCAGCATGCCACGCTTTCCACAACTCCCACACCCAAAAATTTGTTTGCTGCAATAATAAACATGGAAGAACACGCGTGTCCAGTAGTCGTTCTGGCATCCTGGCATTCTGGCGCCCTGACTCCATGGCTCTCTGGTTATTTTTTTGGTTTTTTTTGTACAGTCGCTTCTCTTTTTTTTTAATGCTGATACCCTGTAGAAGTGCAGCAGAGTTGCAAGCATGCAGCAGAAGCACACCAAATGGATGAATAAATCTATGAATTTTATTTAATTTATTTAAATTTTAGTGCACATTTATTTGACACTAAAAATTCATAATAAAATGCCTGATATGCTCCATATTTATTTCACATTTCTACATCCACAGCAGCCGCTTCAATCCGAGGGTATCACTCATGTTCGCTTATTCCCGTTTCGCTTATTTTTTACACATTTTTTCTCTGCTTCGAGACCAATAACAACAATTACGCAGCGCTCCACCCCCCCTCCCACTCCCTGTCGTATGTCTGTGCTGTCCGAGAGCCCCACCATGACGTTGCATTGCGGGCAGTAAGGTGCGTGAGGGGAGAGGGGTTGTCTGACAGCTGTACAAACGCAGACCGACAAACAGGGCTGCGGATCGCCGAATCGAAGGGTGAGGAAGGGCAGGCACTGGCAGGACGCGTTTGGTCAGTTGGCTGGTTTCCGCTGCACACACACGCGGCGTATGCGTAATAAGCGCCATGCAAAAAGGCGAAAGGGGCTTGGGAGAACAACAAAAAAATCAATAAAAAGTGCAACAAAAAGGGGCAAAAGACAAGCAAACAAAAGTGCAAGCACATGATGGGGGTAAGGTCCAGAAAAAAAAAAGAAGATAAAGAGGGAAACAGAGACAGAGAGAGAGGCAGAGGCAGAGAGGCAGAAAGCGAGGTAGAGTGAGTCCTTGCTGCATCAGAGATGGGTGGTTGGGGGTACTTGGGGGGTATACTGCCATTGCAGTCAAACTTGTTGACAATCACGCGAGGCATCGAGCGTCGCCTGGCTTGCCCCTTGCCACACACACATCGTAGCAGCAGGTTGGGTTCTTTTGCCATTTTGCTCCTTTTTGGGGTTTTGCATTTTGAGGCCAACATTGAGGCCACGAACTGGGTAGTGTGTGTGGGGTAACCATTGCGTGCCTCTTCCTCCTGCCTCCTGCTACTGCCTCCTTCTGTTGCCTCCTGCTCCTTCTGTTGCCTCCTTCTTCTGCCTCCTTTTGTTGCTTCTGCCTCCTCCTGTTGCTGTTGTGTGGATATATATATTTTTTTTGTTTTTTTCGGCCTTGTTTGCTCGGCTGGCGTGTAAATTTATGACGCTGGTTAAGTAGTTGCAGCCAGTTGACTGCCTTCGATACCCTCGATCGGGATTTGCAATGGGTCCAATAGAAGGTACCACAGCTTCAAGGCATTGTTTGGCTTTAGAATGAACTTTGATTGATGATCCCTGCTCTGTGCATCAGACATCAGCAAAGTATCATAAATGTGTACTGCATTTTAGATACATACATCAAATGTAGTGCTGAGCAAGTTATTAACATGTCAATGCTTTAAGCAAAAGATATCCTTTAAGTAGATCGGTTGGGCATAGGTATAAGCTCATTTTTTGATAGACTTCAAGACTTTCTATTCCTTTCTATTGCTTTCTATTCCTTTCTGTTCCTTTCTAGTCCTTTCTAATCCCTTCTACTCCTTTCTGTTCCTTTCTAGTCCTACCGAATCCCTTCTACTCCTTTCTGTTCCTTTCTAGCCCTTCCATATACTTTATACTCCTCACTGTTTCTTTATAATCCTTTCTATTCCTCTCTGTTCTCTTTCTAGCCCTCTCTGTTCCTTTCTACTCCTTTCTGTTCCTTTCTACTCCTTTCTGTTGCTTTCTATTCCTATCTGTTCCCTTTCTTGTCCTCTCTGTTCCTTTCTACTCCTTTCTGTTCCTCTCTGTTCCTTTCTATTCCCTTATATTCCCTTCTATTCCATCCATATTTCAACCCTCCAACCTCTCTTATACTCCTTCCCCTACTGCATATCTTAAATATTGTTTTTACAGGTCATCTGCAAGTCGTGCACATGTCTCTCCTTTTCGCTGCTCTCGCACCGCATTGTAGGCTCTGCTGTCCGCTGGCCCCTGTCCGTTATGCAGAGTGTGGGAGTTTTCTCTGGTTACGCACTGCCTGTTTGCCAATTTTTCAACAGCTTGTTAACATTTTGTCGCCCATCAATGGGGGCGAATGCAACGAACTGGACACGAACAACCCATGCCACTGGCCACACACACTGGGGCGCTGCACTGGGGCACTCTTCAGGGGGAAGGGGCACCAAAAGGAGCGGCGTAACCTATTTTGACAGGCTCCAGAAGCGTGGCAGGATTACAGGAATTCGAAGTTGAGTTGTTGGCCCAATCTACAAGCATGCCTCAAGGGGTAAGTAGCAGGGGGGACTGCAGCACGGATTGAAGCTGTACAGAGTAGAGTTGGTGTTGAGAGGGCAAAGAAAACGCGTTAATGAAGTGTTGCTTGAGAGCTCATTATGCATTTTGCTCACGTTTTTAATTTTTAATTGCATTTTCTTTGTATATGTGTGTGTGTATGTCTCTCTCTGTGTCTGTATATGTACCGGGTTACGGTCCTTTCATTAAACGGCACCGCACGACGGCAAACGATTAAAATGACCGCCGAGCAGCAAATCGAATTAATTTTTGTAACGTGCAAATGTCCGGACAGCAAAAAGTTTCCTTTTTTTGTTCGCCCGCTTGGCAGCACTGTCCGTACGGAGGGGGGTTGGGCCATGAGGGGTGGGATAGTGAATCATCCGGTGCATTAAATCCTTTCTGCCGCACGACACATTTAAGTTGCTGATTAAGCTCGGCCTCCGACAACACCGCCTCCACCACCTGCTCACTCACTCATTATGTACTCCATGGCATTTTCGTACATTATGTACTTAAGCACATAAAGATGTAATGAGCTGCTGCTGTATGCCATACATACGAGAGAGACAGACAGATAGATGGCACGGGCAAAAAGGAGAGACAGCAACAGGAAGAGACAGAGGAAGAGGCAGTGCGAGAGGGAGCAGCAGAGACAGAGGCAGAGGAAGTGACAGTGGCAGAGGTAGCGGCAGAGGTAGCGGCAGAGGTAGGTGTGTCACCTGGCCGATGGCCACAGCAGACCAGCAGCAATAAACTACAAGGCAGCAGCAGCAGCACTGAAAGGCTGCTTTTAACTAGCTTTAATTGAAAAAAATTAAAGAAAGAAAGAGGCCAAGAGGCCTCCCAGAAGAGAATCAATTTCAATGGGGATAAAAAGAAGTAACAGGAGTAGCAGGAAGTTAACTGCATTCCGCTGAAGGAAGTAGCAGAAGAACGGCATTCAGTTGAGGGAAGTAGCAGGAAAAGAACTGCATTCCATTGCGGGGAGTAGCAAGAGGGGAGTAGCATTCAGTTAAGGAGAGTAGCAAGAGGGGAGTAGCATTCAGTTGAGAAGTTTCATATAGAAACAGAGCCAAGAAAAGCGCAACAGCTATTGGTAACAATTCTAGAAGAAAACGAGGAGAAGGAGGCAAGCACAAGATCCATCGTTGTACTGCTGAAGTTGCCACAACCAAAGTTAGGATAGCAAAAGCCCAAAGGATCCGCCAGATCATCAGTAAAATGAACAGAAACAGCAGCAGCAGCAGGAACAACACCAGCAGCATCAGCATGAGCAACAGCAGAAGCAGCAATAACAACTACAACAGCAGCAGCATCAGCAGAAGTAGGAGCAGCAGCAACAGCAGCAATAACAACTACAACAACTGCAGCAACATCCACAAAAACATCCATAACAACATCCACTACAACAGAAGGAACAGCAACAACAAGAGCAACAGCAGCGCCAACAGCAGCACCTACAGCAGCAACAACATCTACAAGAGCAACAGCAGCAGCAGCAACAACATCGAGACCAGCAACAATAGCAACACTAACAGCAACAACAGCAGCAACACCAACATCAGCAACAGCATCAATGAGATCCCGCTCATATTTTTTAATGAATATTGAGGATTAAAGGAATTCTGTAGGATTTTCATTGAATTATGCATTTGTTGTTGCTGGCGCAGGCAGTGGGACTGTTGTTGCTGTTGGTCATTCGTTGCTCCCACACTTGCAACCAATCACAACCTCAGCCGCAGTGCACCCGGGGGCACCCCGGGTACCGGGTACCGGGGGCCACGACTCTTCCTGGCTGCGGTTACTGCTGGGTAGCAGCCAGCCAGCCAGCCAGCCAGCCAGCCAGCCAGCCGACCGACCAGGAACATATATCCCATATATTTCTTTGTCGCACGCGATGATTTATTAAGTCATTAGCACTTGTGCGGCTGTTGCTGCTGCTGCTGCTGCTGGTAGTCCCCCTTATGCTGGTTTCCTCTCGCTGGCCAGGATGCAACCAGGATGCGGACACACACGCACACTCACACACACACAACTGTGAGGCAGACACATGTATGGGGAGTCAGCGCCCCCGTCATCATGCAACTTGTAATTCTTATTAATTGTGTGCGCTGTCCCCCGCTCCCACAGCCCACATACACATACGCACACACACGCACACACATGCACAAATACACATACAAATAATACTATATTTCAGGGATTTTGCTTGCTGCTTGCTGCTGCTGCTGTTGGTTGCAATGGCGGCCAGAACATTAATGCATTGGATTCAGGATTCAGGATTCATAGCATTAACTCTGTTCAGTTTGCGCATTTTAAAATGGAACACACCAGGCGATTGCAGGCAGGTTGCCTGAATATTTAATGGTTGCTGCTGCTGCTGGCTGTGGATGCAACAGCAAAAGATATTCGACAGGCGAATGGATAGCCACTGCTACTGGTACGGGTACTGATTCTGATGCTGATGCTGATTCTGATTCCGATTCTGTTTCTGGCAAATGAGTTATGCAGAAAGGTGGCTGGCAACGAATGGTTCTTTGGCTGCGGCAGGCAGCATAATTATTGGGTAGAAAAATATATGTGATTGTGATTTAAAAAAATAACTTTAAAACTTTAAGGGCAAATTTCAAGCAGGCACTGGGGCTGACAGGGGCTGAAAATGCCGTGAAATAAATTCTAGAAAATTCTAAGGCAACATTTAATAAGAATACAATTTTTCAGCCATTTTGAAAGCAGAAAAATCTTTGCAGAATTTATTTTGTTGCAATTTAATATAAATAAAAAATAGATTAAATATTAGATATTACATATTAAGAAAATATATTAAATATTATATATTAAATATTAGATATTAAATACAAAAGAAAATATATTAAAAGTAAATAAAATATATTAAATATTAGACATTACATATAAAGAAAAGATATTAAATATGAGATATTAAATATAAGGAAAATATATTAAATAAAAAGAAAAATATATTAGATATTTAATCTAAAGAAGATATATTAAATATTATATATTAAATATGAGATATTAAATATAACGAAAATATATTAAAAATAAAGAAAATATATTAAATATTATATATTAAATATTAAATATTATACATTAAATATTAAATATAAAAATAAATATATTAAACACTCTAAATCACATATTAAATAGAAACAATCAACAATTACACAAATATATATCAACTAATGCCATACAAATATATTTTTTTTTTTTGCTATTTGTTTGATATTTAATGAAAGATTTCAATGCACGAACTTTCTTTTAGTTTTTTTTGCTAGATTTTAAATTAAAAATGTTGAAATTTTTCAAACAATTTAAAGTAAATTTGAAGCAGCATTAAATATGTATACTTAAAGCATATATGATTCTTGCCTCCAACAAAAAACCTTTTCACTTCAATGCAGCACCGCAACTGGCACTGTGACAACGCGTCGTATACTCAATATTCTCAATGCCCAAGCCATGGAATGTTCAGTGTAAAGTGTGGAGAGGGGAGTGGGGTGTGGGGAGTACGAATTGCAAGTATATCAAATGAAAGAAACGAAACTCCTGCTGGAAAAAATTGAAGTTGTCGCCACGGTAGGACGGAGGGACAGACGGACGGGCGGACGAACGGGCGTGCTGGCGGCCTTTCACTCAATTCATCCAACTCGACCGCAGATCGAACAACTTTAAGCCAATTTGTGTGTGTGTGTGTGTGTGTGTGTGTGAGACGTTAAAGAATTGTATGGCCTTCCCTTCTGTTTGGCCGTCAGCTCCTTTCATCTACTTTTACTTGCCGCCGCCGCTGCATCAGCGGGTAGTGTGGGTAATGAGAAGAAGAAAGAGAAGAAGTAGGGTGAGAGAGTGGGTGGGTGGGAGAATGTCAGAAATGCGTGTGAAAAATAAACGAGATTTTCGCAACGCGCTTTTGATATTTTTGCATGACAGAAGCCAAATGAGAAAATGCGATTTTCCGCATTGCTCCGGACAATGACATGAACATGGACATGGCGGTGGCAATGGCAGCAGGCAGCAGCCAGCAGCCAGTGGCATGAGGAACGCGGCGGCACAGAGGACGCTGCACGTTGCACGTTGCATTGGGGATGCAACGGGATGGCAGTGGCAGTGGCAATGGCAGCAATGTCAGTGGAAGCATTGAAAGCCACCAGGAGGATGCTGTCCAAAGGCCTACCAACTTAATGTGCTGGCATTTCCTGGCACACAAACACACACACACACACACAAAGAGAGTAGACACATACAGTAGAGAGAGAGAGAGAGAGAGGGAGAGGGAGAGTGCGGTAGTGTGAGAGAAATGCAACGAGACAGACACACAATAATTTTTACAATTTGCAGCAATGCGTTTTTAATTTAAATCGATAAAACGTTGCATTCGCAACAAAAAAAAAACAAAAACAAAAACAATAGCAAAAAAAACGAGAACCCCCAGACGAAGACAACAACACAGAAGTAAACACACAACAGTACACAGTACACAGTAGAACAGTGCAGAGTGTATACTGTAGAGTGCAGAGTGTATACTGTACAGTGCACAATATAATTAAAAGCAACCCTCCTTATCTACATATGTAGGGGGAGTCACAACCCTACCATACAACACGATCCAAATGCCCAATGAATCTCCATTCATCACTCTACATACTCCAATCTCTATTCTCTACTCTCCATTCTTCACTCTCCATTCTCCACTTTCCATTCTCCATTCTTCACTTTTAATTCTTCACTCTGCAGTCTTCACTCTACATTCTTCACTCTTTATTCTCCACTCTTAACTCTACATTCTTCACTTTTTATTCTCCACTTTCCATTCTTCACTTTCGATTCTTCACTTTCCATTCCCATTCCCCACTTTCCATTCTTGTCTTTGCTCATTTGTAATTATGACAACCAAAAATTTGCACAAAAAATATCTGCCATATAAAATCGAAGACTCTACAATGGATTTTAGAGACCAATAGATGCTCAAAGATATTGAAATCTAGAGCTAATAGAGACTAATGAAAGTAAAACCCATTGAATTCTAGAGCTAATGGTTGCTAATGAAAGATAAAGGCATTGACAACTAGAGCTATTGAATGCTAATGAATGTTAGAGACATTAAAATCTATAGCTAATAGCTGCTAATGAAAGATACAGGACGATGGATTCTAGAACTAATAGCTGCTTATGAAAGTAAAAAGACATTTAAATATCAATAGGTTCCCCAAATTTCTGTAGATTTTTCAGCATGGAAATGCTTTGTAGAAAGAGAACACATTGAAATCTCACTTCTTTCCACATTTCTATAGATTTTTTATCACGAGAATGTTACTCAGAAAAGAGAGACACAATTTATGCTTAATTGTTTAATATTTCAATTTTAAAAAAGGTGCTTGAGTTTAATTTTACATTTTGTCACTTCACAACTGATTTATTTGAATATTGTTTTGCATACAAATTATAATCATAAATACTCAATTTCAAGCACTTTACTTTTAAAGAACACTTCAAAAAAACTTGAGTTAACTGCAAGGAATTAAGTAAGGAATTTTGAGGCATTTTTTAACATTTAGTTATATTTATTATTACACTTTAATTAATTCCTTCTAGCTAACACAAATTACTGCTGAAATGTTTAATCCATTAAGCAAGTTAGCTTTCAGTTTCTTTGGTGCACAATAAACATTTTTTTTTGTCATATTTAAATTGTGTAAAAGAATTCACAAATTTATTGTAAATGTTGCTCAAGAAATGCACTGAAATATTAGATGAATTTCATTCAAATTTTTGAAGAATTTCATTCATGAAATATCATTTCATATTCACTTAAAGCCATTTCGAAATATTTCAAAACATTTCCCCCGACAAACATTGAACACTTTGTGATAATTATACGAAAAAGAAATTATAATTCAACGCATATAATAAAATGCAAATGAAATTCATTCCGAACCAATAAATGTTGCACTGTACGCAAAATGTTGTTAACTTTTTGCCACCCAAAATAAAACAAAAAAAACGCGCATATAATTTGAACATATTAAAAATAAATCATTCATTGTAGAGTGACAAAAAGGCAGAGACAGCAGCAGTTGCAAGCACACCGAAAAATGTGGCAGTCAAAATGCACAAATTGGCCAATCAGCAGTGGCAGCAGCAGTGCAGCAACAACAAAAAACTAAACATTTCGCAATAAATTATATAAATTAAATTGAATATTATAAAATGAAACGTTCAACTGTCGCATTGCATTAGGCGGCGGCAAAAACTAACTATCTATATATATACAAATACATATATATGTATATCTTTTATGCAAAAAAACAAGAGACAACAATTGATGGAAAACAGGAAAAACAACAACAACAACATTGCTGCAGCTAAAAAAAAAATATGAAAAGAAAAAAACGAGCAAAACGAATAATTTCATTGCCTACTTTTTAGCGTTGGCTGCAAAAATATATATATTTTTGCATACATAAATATAGTATTTATTGTTGTTGCTATTGCAATTTGTTTTGTTTGTGATTTGACTGCCAGGCCACACACACACAAACAGCTGCAAATACTCTGATTCAGATACGTATATATGTATGCACATATATCCCATCCATCTGTCCCATCTGTCTGCGTGTGTTTATTTCATTTTATTATTTTTTCTCTTTTGCGGTCAACGAGTTGGTTGACCACTTTCAAATACAGCCCCCTCACAATCACCACTGACCTATCCTCATGCTCATACACATCCCTCCTCCCACCAGCAACATATTTATCCTCCGCACAATCACTGGCTGCTCCAATCCACTGGCACTGGCACTTGAGCTGTTGGCTCTCATCTGACTGACTGACTGACTTCACGCCTACCCCACACTCCGTACTGCAGCCATATCTGGAGCCATATCTCTGTTGATTATGCACAATATTTGTTATCTACTAGTACTCATCTCTTTGGCCTTTTTTATTTTGCCACAGGAACAGACACTGGCGCTGATCATTGACTGAAGCTAGGCTAGGGGAAAAGCAAGTGGAAGTTGGCTTGGAATATACAGAGACACTAAAGCTTGTAATTAGTTTATAACTAGTAATACTAGGCATAGTTCTTTTGCATATATGAATGATATCTTCGATGAGTCTTCTATAAATATTTCTCAACAAAAGACTGATCTGAGCTGATGGCAAACAGCTTCAGCTTCTCTGAACCAAAGTAGCGTAACATCCATCAGTCAGTGTTCTCTGCTGCAGCCTATCCCCCCCTTCTGCTGCTTTCTGCAGCCTATCCCCATTCTTTTCCTTGCTATCCCCCCTTCTGTTCCTTTCTCGAGCCCATCCCTTCTGCTCCTTTCTATACTGAACTCCACGCCATTGATATATCTGAATTTTCTGTTTGCTTTTTCTTTTATTTTTTTCGAACTGGTTTTTTTCGTTTGATTTAAAAACGTTTAACACTCGCGCTGGAGGCGCTGCCTTGTTGTTTCTTTTTTTCGTATTTTTTCTCGCTCTCTGTGTGTGTGTGTGTTTTTATTTTTCTTTTTTTTTTTTGTTAGTTGTTGGCCCGTTTGGTTAACCGTTGAATTATCAATTTCGCGGTAGAACTTGCGGTACATAAGTGCGGTTCACCAATGAGTTTTCCAAGGTATCATATTGTATATACACAAACACACATACTTATACTCACGTGTGTGTGTCTGACTGAGTGTGTGTGTCTGTCTGAGTGTGTGGCTCTCTGTGTATGTGGCTCTCTGAGTCTGTGTCTGTTGTGTGTGTTCGTGTGTGTAATTGTAGGTGTGCACCTGTACACACATGTAGTTGTTCGTTAATTGTTGTCTTTGTTTGCATACACACACACCCACACAAACACACACACAGACACACCCACATACAGCTGCAAAAACAAACAATCACACTGACACTTTTTGTAGCACGAAATTAATACGTTAAAATTTTAATTAATTACATTAAGTAAAAATTGGTACACTGCACGTACGTTTATGTAGTACGTTGCATTTTTGACATGTCAAGTGCTTCATTAAATGCTTTTCGAAACGCTTTGTATTCGCTACCCCCCCTACTAGGAGGGGCATGCCCCCTCACTTTTGGTCACTACTCTGGCATTGCGTTTGCTACTGTTTGTGGTGCGGCATTTTCAATTATTTTTTGGCATTTATTTTGAGGATTTTTAAACTATATTTAAGTCAGTGAAATGTGGTAGTAAAAGGTATTCCAACTACTTTATTTGGATTGGTAATAAATGGTTCCATTAAAGGTGTCTAAAAACTATATTTCAATCAGTTATCTGTTCTTCCATTGAAGATGTACAACATACTATATTTCAATCGGTAATAAATGCTTCCATTAAAGGTGTCCAATTAGCTATCTGGTACTTCCATTTGTACTTCCATTGAAGGTGTTCTACTACTCTATTTGGATCAGTAATCTCTTCCTCAATTGAAGCTATACAACTACTCTATTTAAGTCAGTGAAATGTTCTTCATTAGAAGCTGTCCAACTACCATATTTAAATCGGTTATAAATTCTGCCATTAAAGGTGGTTCTATAACTATTTTTAAATGAGTAGTCTCTGCTGCAATTTCAGATATCTAACTACTATATTTAAATCATTTATCTTTTCTTCTGTAAAAGGTGCCCAAATCGTATATATTTTAATCAGTTATCTGTTATTCCATTAAAATGATCCATCTAATATATTTAAATGAGTAATTTCTACCTCAATTGAAGCTTTCCAATTACTATATTTAAATGAGTAATTTCCAGTAAACTTTTCTTCCATTAAATCTGTCCAACAACCATTGAAATGTCTTCACAATTTAACTAATAATTTTACATTTATTACAGCTAAACCATATTCCTATTTAGTAGCAATTTTATGCAGAATACTTCAAGCAAATCCTTTCAAATAATTCATAGAAATTTACTCAGTACCCAACCCACCGAATATTCATTCGAATTATGCTCTAATTATAAGCCAAATCCCTTGCCACATACAACTAATTAATGGAAATTGTAGCCGTCATATTGATACACATTTTGCTTAAACCAAAATTTTGAGTAATATTCCGATTTGCGATTGCTTTGAAAAAGTTTTTTGCGGTTTTCATTTCCCCTAATTGTTGCAATATGCCCAACAGATGTTGTGCCACAAAATTTGTTTCCCAAAATATCATATGATATAGAGGCAGCGAATTTATAGATATGAATGGATTTATTTTCTGTACTTTATTGCTGTAGAAATGTAAAGGAATTACAAGGGAAAAACAAGCCACAAAGCTGCAGAGTTTGCTCCATCATTATAGGTTTAGATTTCTCTGAGTAAGGAATGGCATTTATAAGTCAAAAATCTGAGAATATTCCAGATTGGAAGCTACATTTGATAGATCTTCATTTAAACGTTTATTTTAGTCAGACTTTATTTGAAGTTCAGCATTCTTTTGAGTGTATTTCAAGTGGATTTAAGCAGCGATTTCAGAAGGGTTTTCAGCACTTAATTTCTCACCATTTCTGTGCCACAAAATCTTCCAAGCTCCTCCGCAAAATGAAACTCTGGTGGCACATTAAACCCCCCAAAACCCCCATAAAAAAAGTAAAAAAAACTCACCCTTTGGTTTGTTTGCCACGTTCTGTGGTTGCCACACGCAGTGCACGGTGTGTGTGTGGGATCGGTGTTCGTTCTGCTCGTCAGCTGCTTGGTTTGTGATTGATTGAAACAATTGTAACAATAGGATCGATTGATTCAACACAGAACTTTATCTCTTTTTTCTTTATCCAAGATCGCTCTTTCTCTCTGTATCTCTCTCTCTTTCTTTCTTCACTGTACTCAACTTTCGATCTTTCTTTTGGGGGGCGGGGGCCACGCGCCGCTCAGAGAGCACGCTCAGAGCTGAAGCACACTCAAAACAAAAAAAAGAAAACCATCCACAAGCGATTGGCCGCCAAACATAATGCCGATCGATGATGATGAACACCAAATCCAAAAACTCGATAACCGATTACAGCAACACCGATCTGTGTAGTACGATAACTCTACGATGGATGCACTTCGATATGTAAGTTGAACGCGTCGCGTAAACGGCGTCGAAAGTTTGTTCACACTCTCAAGCTACGTAAAAAATGAACGCAACGTAACGGGAACGCAACGGAAGCACGGCCGGCGAGTTAGTGGTCAGAATGCAGAGTGACACATTGGGGGTACCTGCACAGCATCCAGAGCCCCCAAAAACAGAAGCTGCTTTTGCTTCGGTTCGGTTCGCTGCTGCTGCCGCCGCTGCTGCTGCTGCTGCTGCTGGCTGCTGCGTATGGCTGTTGTTGTGTTGCCCAAAAGCGGAATGCAGTTCGTGTATCACACACGAGCGCCCGGCCGAATGCCACACGGCGGGCGGCACACAACAACAGCGCTTTGAGCGCACCCGATTTGCAGATTGCAATTGGCAAAAAGGCAATGCCCGAACGAACGCACCCGAACGAAGCGCTGGAGCGGCACGAAGCTCGTCGTCGTCGAGCCGTACACGAGTGTTCGTTTGTACGACGAGGATTCTAGGATGCGTTTGTTGTTGTTATGGATAGCCTGAGCCTGAACCAGAGACCTGAGCCCAGAGCCAGAGTCAAAGCCAGTGACTGAGCCAGAGACTGTGCCTGAAACCTGTGCCTATGCCGAACCGTTATATCGTGGATATCGTGTGTCCGTTTGGGGTATCCTCTCTTCGTGCGTGCGTGTGACGCTTTGAACCGGTTAACGGCACAATTGCAAATGATAACACCGAGGACACGGCAAAATGCTCGGGTTGAAAATTTTCGAAA
The DNA here is from genome assembly GCA_009664405.1 of Drosophila bifasciata. Classification (NCBI taxonomy): domain Eukaryota; kingdom Metazoa; phylum Arthropoda; class Insecta; order Diptera; family Drosophilidae; genus Drosophila; species Drosophila bifasciata. The sequence continues at coordinate 37,193,970 of CM019041.1, forward strand.
TTTTCACACAAAAAAAAACACTTTTCAAATTTCAAAGCAAGCAGCAGCAGCAACAAACGCGTCGTCGGCGTTTCCTATATCTCTCTGTGTGTGTGTGTGTGTGTGTGTGTGTGTGGGTGGCATGATACTACATATGTGTGTTGTGGCTCACACACATATGGGGCAAACAAACACACAGGGGCCTTAAATAACTCAAACGGAAATTGAGTTTCAGCTCAAAAACGACGACGACGACGGCAACGGCAACGACGACGCAGCGGCCGAGGTCTCAGATCTCTCAGTGGTGTTGGCGGGGGGGGCCTGTGTTTACCGTAACATTTTATGCAACAATTAAAAGAGCACAGTAGTACACAGTATGGTGGGGGGGGAGCGAACCGACCCCAGAGCCAGCTCTTGGACCGCCTCCCTTTCCTTTTTGGTCAGTTCTTTAGACTTTTTGGAGAAGCGCGCCAAAAATTTGTGGAAATGAATAAATTTTGGATAATAAATGAGCAACCCCAGGGTCAGTCAAGCAGCAGCAGCAGCAATCTGTGGCACCCCCCCCTACCCCCTACCCCCTAACCAAGTGGACGCGACTGACCAACCCCCTGGCTTGCTGGCCAGCAGCTCACTCTCTTCTCACTCTTTCGCTCTGATTCTGATTCTGACTCTACTCACACCATCCTGCCTGCCCCCCTTCTGTGTTTTTGGGAAACTCGAAAATTTTCACTCATTTGAAAATCAGGTTTTATTTCTACACAAAATACATAAATTTTGCATCATTATCTGAACGGGTTGGAATATGCCTGCCTCGCTGTATGTGTAGAAAGCAACCCTATAGCGTAAGTGTGTGTGTGTGTAGGGGGTTGGGGGGGTGGTGTACTATAGTATGGTAGGGGGTGGGAGGAAGTTTGTGGTATGCGCTTTGTGTGGGGTTCAGTGTGGGTTGGTGGGGAGGGGACGTGGGATAGGCAAATGAAGCGAGATGGCTATATTTTGTGTGCGGGCTTTTGCTCTCCATAGGATGGCTCTATATACACACAGATACAAAAACACATGTGTGTGTGCCACATGAGCGAAATGCTCATTATCATAAACTCCAACAACAATCAGTTGAAAGAGGGGGAGAAGCAGCACTGGCACTGGCAGTGGCAGAAGCAAACATTCAGGCAACATCCACCCAAACGCAAAATGTTTTTTGAGCAGTAAAATGCAACATTTTACATAATATACACGCCCCCTCCCCCCACCATATAGTTTAAGCAGATTTACACACGAGAATATACACACGGATATATATGCACATATAATATATGTTAGTTAGAGCGCTCACAATTATATACATGCTCGTGTAGTAGTACTCAAATGAGAGTAATACCGCTGCCACACACACACACACACACACACATAACACATGGGAGAGCAACAGAGACAGAGCATAGAGGAGAGTTGGAAGACAGACCCACAGGAGACCAACGATACCGGGAGTCAGTCCTGAGTGCCGCAGAGCGAGCCGGAAAGTGTTGAGTAGTTTCTCTCACATACACACACACACATGTTTATATGTATATATGTTTATATATATCAAATGAATTTTAAACTATTTTCCGCCAAAAAAGGGGTCGGCAGAGCAGAGAGAACGCAACTATCGTCATTTGGCATTAGTTTGTTGCTGACTTCGAATCGGATTCATCGTACAATGGATGGGATGCTCCGCTCCTTCAGCTGCCACTCTCTGTTTTCTCTGCTTTGTATATTTTTCTTTTTTTTTTGTTTCGACTTTGCACAAAAGTCTTTCAGAGGGGTCCGCTGCAGGTGTGTGTATGTGTGTGTGTGTGTGTGTGACTGCGAGCGGTACTGTACTTAGATAAGTTTCTACTTTAAATTGATTGTAATTTTTTTTTTTTTTTACTATTTTCTATGCTGTATATTTATTTTAAATAAGATAGTGCACAGTGGTTGGCAGGTGCAATGGAAATGAACAACAGAAAAAACAACAAATATTTTTTTATAAAAATTAAAAAATATAAAAATTAAATATGTATGATTTTGGGTTGTAGACAGTTTTTAGGGGTACAAATAAGCTTGATATATTTTTTTAAATTTCTGCAGGCTAAATTAAAATTGAAAAGAATTTATTTAACAGTTTTCTATTGTATTAAAACTAAAATAATTTTAAAAAATTTGTTTTACATTTTTTTTTTGTATTTAAATAACTTAGCTACAATATTTATGCTGTACTTCATTTGATATATTTATGGGATGTATAGTATTTTATAGCATACAAATCATCAACTAAAAACTACATTTATAATAATATATAAATCACTTCTTCATTGATTTAAATATAGTATGTTTTGAGTGCCTTAAAAAAAATTAAATTAAAATTAGTTTTAGATAGTTTTGGTATGCCTTTTAGGTAACCTTTAGCTACACTTCTGGGACATGCATATCAAATCATCTTTTAAGTCTGTTCTTTTCTAGGTCTTTTCAAGGTTTAAAGTTGTGCGTTTTATTTTCTAGACTGTTTTGTTTTAAATGTTTTTAAATTATTTACTTAATAATAAAACTTTAAGCAGTACCCCCCCGAACAGCAAATATTACCCATAAGTGTAGATTTATCCCCTGAAATCCTCTCAACTAAAGAGTTTCCAGAACTCCAATAGACACTCAGGCTGCTGCTCCTTGGCTAACCCTCAAATCTAAACTGCTTAAATATTTTAATTAAATTGATCGTGGCTAACACCATCCATACCTCAGCACCAAACACCTTGCCACACTGTGCCGCACGCAGGTGGCAGTGTCTTTCCACATGTGCAGCTTGGCCTCAGCCAAGTGCGTGGTGCGTGTGGGGGGGTACATCATCAGCATTATCCTTACAACCGGGGGCCCGTTGTCGATGCGACCTTTTCAACTTGTCTGCACTCTGGTGGGTGGTTGGGGTGTGGGTTAGTGGGGAGCTGCGATAGGCGTGTCGTTGCGTGGCGTGGCGTGGCACGGAGCAGTGGCAGTGGCAGCAAAGGCAGCTTGGCATATGTGTGACGGACATTTCTAATTTGCAAATGTTTTCTTCATGTGTATGTGCGTATCGGTGTCCATGTGTCCGTGTGTGTATGTGTAATTCCTTTGCAAAACAAAACAAACTCCAATGGCGATGGCAACTCTGTTAATGATTAGAAAAACCTTTGCAACACACCATCCCACAACCCCTCCCACACCCCACACAGACTGCCACCCACCACTCGGACCACTCGTTGTTGCTGCTGCTGCTGCTGTTGCCTGTATCTACTTCCTGGCAATTAATGTGTGCAACATACGCGTTTTAATTTAACGCAACGCGAGTCCTCGTAGCCCTTTCGTAGTGCTCAACCCTCAGCCCCACCATCCCGTGCATTCCACTTTTAGCTGGGAAAACTTTTGTTGCTTTTTTGCAGTAATTTTAAATGGTTTTCCACACACACACACACATGAGAGTAGTGGTGGTGTTGGGTGGGGGGTAGTCCCTCCATAGCCTGAGTCAGAGTCAGAGTCAGCGTGCCAAAGCCGGAGTAAAGGACGCGCCGCCGCCGCCGTTTTTGAAAACTAAACCAAAACCAGTTTGGCAAGTTCCAAAAGGATTCAGCTGAGAGATGGAATGGGCTAGGATGTGCTGCCGGGCAGCTAGGAGGGGTATAAGTAGTGGAGTGGGGGGTTGTAGCCATTGTGCGTGCGAGAATATGCGTGGCAGGACACGGACACGGGCACTGGAACTGGAACTGGAACTGGGATGGCTACAGATAGAAGGATGGCTGGCATTGGCGTGGCACGCACTCTGCTGCTTTGCTGCAGCTAAAAGTTGAGTCCGTGCCCCAACGTTGCACCTTACCTTACCCTGACCCTATGCTCCGTGCTCCCTGCTCCCTGCTCAACCTGTGACCCCATATGCTCTGTGCTTCATGCCCCATGCCACCCTGCCCGGTTAATGATGGAGCTACGAAACTGAACCAAACCCAAGCATAAGCCCAAACCCAGACCCAAACCCATACCCAAACCCAAACTTAGACCCAAACCTAAACCAAAACTAGACCCACACAGCCATGGCAGCGACTCGTCCTGGGGCCGCTTATGCAAATGCAAATGCAGCGCGGATTTGCATGAACATTTTGCTAAACAAAAGTAAACCAATGCACATGCCACATGCAATACGAGGCAAACGACCAGCGGACCAGCGACCTGCAACCAGGTGGAGCAAAAGCAAACGGCAACGGCTCAGCTCCAGCCATTTTGCATGATATCAAAAAGATAGAGAGACACTGAGAGAGAGAGAGAGACAGGGAGAGAGAGAGAGTCAGACAGAGAGAGAGAGGTCGAGTCAAACAGGTGTACTAGCTGTAGATGGGGAGGAGTGTGGGGCCATTGCCAGGTGCGTAATACGAGGCAAGGCAATCCAATCCAATCATGATTAAGCAAATGCAACAATTTTTTTCTTTGCTTTTGCTAGGGGGGAAAAAGGTACATAGTATGTACCCTCCATTTGTGCCTCCATTTAGCCGTTCATTACTTGGAGAGGCTTTTCTACAGATACAAATTTGATTGGCCGCAGAAATAAGAGTTTATAGAGGAAGGAGTAAGTTTTAATTTATATTAAAATAAATAACAAATAATCAAAGGGAATTGAATTAAACAAATGGCAGTAAGTTTTCGTAGGAATCAAGAGATATATTTAGATAAACTGAACTAAGACTTTTAGTGTAATTTCGAAGCTGTTCAGAAACTACCTCTATAGGCACTAAAAAACATTGAGCCAGATCCAATTTTAGCACACAAAAGTTCTCAAAAAATCTTTTTCCCTTTACAAATAAATACATAAAAAAATCATTTAAAGCAGCTGCGATTTTCTGCAAATACTTTAAGCCTTTAATTTAATTTTTATTTATTTTATTTTATTTTTAGATAATTTTTATATATTTTTTTCAATGAACCAAAGAAAATGAAACACATTAGCCTAGACCTCTATTTGAAACTACAAATAGTGATACAAATAATCATAAAAAATACTCATAAATATCAGTCCAATCCAACACAAACAAATTTGGGGGAAATCCTTAAAATATATTTAATTTAGCCTCACATAAACTGAGTTTATTCTTTATACCAATTTATCATCAAGAATCCAACAATTTAGCAGCCAAAAAATAAATGAGAAAAATATTTCTGCAACAGTAAACCAAATGAAAGAAATTACTCGCAGTGGCTTACTCATGATCAAAACTAATTTGGAACATGAATAAAAATTAGTTTTTTTTGTACTGAGCATAACTACAAAATTCCATAGCTTGTTTCCAACAATTTCCAAATTGAATTTACTTTCCGAGTACCTTTTCAATTAGGAACTTTAATTCAGTTTTGTTGTACATATTTATGCACTCGCTAGTTTTAGTGGGGGGGATTTATATACCCAAAAGCACTCACTATATATTCTGCATATGTACAATATTATTTATATATTTTTCTTGCATTAATTTAATGCATTTGGTGAGAGAGCGGGGGAGTGTGGATTCTCCTCTCTCGCTGCTTACCACAGAGCCCTAATCCCAGACACATTTGAAGCAAGTCCCTGCCCCACCGCTCCTTAGTCAATTTCTGGTACTTATATGGCAACCCCTTTACCCTTCATCTGTTTCATCTGTGCATTCCTCGTCTCTCCTCTCCACTCCTCTCCATTCGATTCTATGTGGACCTCCCAGGCGCTTCACTCTTGCGGCTTGTTTACATTCTGTGTGCCACGTGCCACGACAGAAGGCAATAAAAACAAAAGAAAGAATCACAGCCGAGCAGCCGTAGACTCCCTCTCCCCATCCTTAGTCCCTGATGGCCTTGCAATTTCAGCTGGGGAGGGGTGGGGGAGGGGAGTAATGTGAGTATTTTTTTGCACTCAATTTTGCATGCTGCATGCTAGGGTTGCCAGCATCTGTAAATATTTTATTTAATAAAGAAGAGGGGCATTGAGGTTTTTTTTATAAATTTTTTGTTACCAAAGATTTTAATTTTAAATTTAATTTAAGTCTAATATTTTGGATATTTTGAATATAATTTATTTTTTATTTTAAATTTGTTAAAAAATATAGAAAAAATATTAAACTTTAATGATTTCAGCAAAAATATTAGTCTAATAATTTTTATATTTAAAAACTAATTTTTTTTAGTTGAAAAATGTTAAAAAAGAAATTAAACTTAAATTATTTAGCTAAAATTAATTTTTTTTATATTGAAATCTGTTAAAAAGTATGAAAATAATTTAATAATAATTTAATAAATAATAGTATACAATTTTTTTTTTAAAACTAATTAATTTTTTAGTTGAAATATGTAAAAAATATATAAGAAATATTTAAGATAAATTGCATAAGTTTAAATTTTAATTCTAATCATTTGTATAATTTGAAACTAATTTATTTATTAGTTTAAAATTTGTTAAAAAATATACAAAATTAATTTAAAAATGCGTTTTTAAATTTTTAAATATTTTAATATATTGTAACTACAACTTGAGCCACTTGGCAACCCTATTCTAGCTGCTATTTGAGCTACAATGGGCGCGACTCGGGCTTGGGCTCCCCTCCAATTTAGTTGCACTCACTGAGGCGCCCCATTCACTCGTTTCCTCGTTACTCACTCGAACGAGTGAGGGGAACTCTCGCCCTCTCTCTCTCTCTCTCTCTCACTCTCGCTTCCTCTCTTATTGCTTACCCCCTCCCTTAGTGCGTCTCTGTGTGTGTGTGTGTGTGTGTGTGTTGCGCTCCATGCAAGTGCAACAGTAGCAGCCAGCAGCCAGCAGCAGGCGGAGCCGTTCTCTTTTCTAGTTTATTTCTGTGCCCGGATTTTCATCTTTTTTCCATTCGGGTTTTCCTTTTTCCTCCTTTTTTTTGTGTGTTTGTTTTTGTTGTTGCAATGAGGGAAAAATGCGCAGCCATCCGATCCGCTGATTGGAAGAGGACCGTCGACACGACTCGACTCGATGCTTTAATAGTTTCCAGGGTGACTCTGAGCCCCCCCCATGGACCCCCCTCTTTTTTTGGTGGCCTGCCGACTCCACTCGACATCCTCATCATGCTGCACTTTGCGGCCGTGTGCCACTGGCTGGCTGGCTGGCTGGGTGCTGGCTGCTGGTGGCGCCTCAATCCCTAGTTGCCTGCGTATCCTTGTGCTTGTGGGTGACAATTTTGTTTTACTTTCTTGCTCTTCTATCGAAGCTCATTTGATGCAGAAAAATGTATCCAGCTATATCAGCTAGCAGAGGAATTTTGTGCAGTCAAATTTTGTGAGTTCGGTGGGGTATAGGTATGGTAGAGTATTCACTGTACCTAAGTACAGTACAATTGTACAATTGATCAGATCACAAATTCTACAGTGAATCTACTATATATGAGCAAATGTTGCTTGTGAGCCTTCAAAAGTTATGCCACGAGTGGCAGTCATTTCTTTGCATCAACTTTAGTGTTTAATAATTTAATTTAATATTTAATAATTTAATTTAATTAAAAAAATAATATTTAAAATTAGTTTCTTAACCCCTAGAATTTTTTTTATTCACCCACTTTTTCGTGGCTTGCAATTTTCTGTATATTTTTTGTTATATATTTTGCAGAAATTTGTATAAATAGTTAGGTCGAGTAATTTCTAAAAATTAATATTTAATAATTTAATTTAATAAATACTAATATAAAAAATCATTCAACAATCTCCAGAATTTTTATTAACTCACTTTTTTCATGGCTTGCAATTTTCTGTATATTTTTTTTTCATATTTTTCAGACATTTCTACGCATGGTTGGGTCGAGGCATTCCCAAACTTTAATATTTAATAATTTATTTTAATATTTAATAATTAAATTTAATAAATAATAATGTTAAAAAATGATTCCACGAACCAACAGAATTTTGATTTACTTACTTTTACATTCCTTGCAACTTTCCTTATATTTCTGTTACTCACACTTCCCCTGCCACTTGCCTACCTTCTACTTCCCTCATTCAAATAAGTGTATCCCCTAGTCGTAGCCCTTTTTGTGCACTGCTGCCTCCGCCATTTTGGTGTACGTTGAATGCTGCTCTACTAACCTCCAGAGGCGCCTCCCACGCTCGCTGCCCCCTCCCCGGGGGAGTGCAAAGTGCATTTGGCACCCCCGAAAAAGGATTTTGTCATTTCCATCCCAATACATTTTTGCTTTTCGCATTTCGCCTTTTTGTCTCTAGTTTTTGTGTTCATTTTTGCGTATTGCCATTTTTGGTAGGGAACATGCGCAGAATTTTTTCATGCCCCCGCCAGCATGCACACCCGCACACCCATCCCTCTCCCTCGCCTCTCCCTCCCTCTCTTGCCGCTCAAATAAAATTGGAAAAGTGCAAAAAGCAGCAGATTCTATGGCACCGCGCTGGCTCCTCCTGTTGCTGCTGCTGCTGCCCCACCCACTCCATCACGATATTGGGGCAAAAAATGGCAAAAACGAATGCCAGACAAGGGGCGGGTGCGCGGGGGGAGGGTGGTACAAATGGTGGGGGTTGGGGGGTTAGGTTAAGAGTAGAAGAAAACATACAAAAATAAATGCAATGCAAGGAAAATTTTCCCTCATTCTCTCTTGCTGTCTCTTTGTGTGTGTGTGCTTGTGTATTGGTGTATGTGTATATGTATGCTTGTGTGTGTAAGTGTGTGTGCGAGTTTTTGTTTGTGAAAAATAGAAAAACGAAAGTTTTCGTGATTCTCATTTGCTGGTTGGCCTCCGCCTCTAAGTGTTTGCCCCCTAGCGTATGGTTCGGGTTCTCGGGTTGGCGGTGCCGTCAGTGGTTCGGCCTCAGCGTGGCTGTGGTTGGCTGTCTCGACTTCTCATCTACCACCTCCACCCACACCATTCACCCCCTCCCCCTTCCAGGCATTCTCTGGGGCATCCCTACTCTGAGCAGCAGCATCTCGGAGACACATACAAAAAAAAAGAACAAAAATCAGCAAAAAGAATATCATATACTGATATATATAGTAGGTAGGTGTGTATATATATGGTTATATGTATATCTCCTATATGGATGGTAGAAAATTAGGGAACTGCGACTTGCGGGAGGGGGACGGGTTAGGTGTTCGTTGTGGCAGCAGCAGGCGTGGCAGCGAGCTAGGGGTAGGCATGGGAGTAGCAGTAGGGCTAGTGGCATTGGGATAGTGACTAGGGGGGGATTGGTGGGGTATGCCATCACTATTAGTATAGCATTAATTAGTTATGGCAGACGATTTTGAGGTTGCGTTTTCTGCTGAAAGCTTTTTACTGTTTTTTTAGGGGTGCAGGGGAGGGGGTGGAGCGAGCCAAGAATTAAGGCAAGGGTTGAGCAAACAGTGGGGAGGGGGGTTAGGTAGTGCTAGTGCTGCTACTGTTGCTGCTGGTGGCTCTGTGTGTGTGTGTGTGTGTAAACAAAGCAAATGGCAAAAACCATAAAGAAAATCCAGCGAAAGTTTTTTGCATATTTTTTTATTTTCTTTCGAAAAAAAAGAAAGAGCAAAGAAAATGTAAATATAAAAAATCCACAGCCATACGTATGAATGCTGTCTGTGTGTGTGCTTAAGCTAATTCGAATAATTATCTTTGCTTGGGCAAATATGCCACATGAAACCGCCAGTGAAGTTGCATTCCCAAGGTGCTCAAAAAAGGCAAAGGGAATGGGGCAAAATATGGTAAAATAATAGTTAGTATATTTTGGTTATCTTAAGAACAATGTTGGGCGTAGATTTTAGTGGGTATAGGCTATACATAAATATTTATACATATATTATTTACTAGGGGGAAGCTTCTAATTACTTCCAATACTTCTAATACAGCACAAAAAAATACTCTAGATGCAGCGCGATTTATCCAGAAAAATAATCATTAAAAAAAATAATGATAATTTACATGAATAATGATGATAATGTTGAATAATATAAATAATAATCATATAAATACTAATAAAAAGTTAAATAAAAATTATATAAATAATAAAAATCCTGTAAATAATTTTAATAAGAATAATAATAATACAAATAATAACAACAATATTAATAATAATAATATAAGAAAATAAAAAATCGAGCGACAACCCAAAACTATTTTATTCTCTAACAGAGTATTAATATTTTAACTTTGCCTTCGATAATTTTATTCAAAAATCTTTCACACTTAGTTTTGCATACCAAATTTTCGAAAGACAATTTAAGACAATTTAATTAATTTTTAAATTATTAATTAATTAATTTTTTTTTAATATTAAATTTGTTTAATTTTATTATTTAATTTTCAATTATTTTTAATAATTTCTATTTTTATAATTTTTTTGTAATAATTAAAATTATTTCATTTTTTTTTTTTCATGCCCAACCTTTCCAACCTTAGCAATAATTTCTGTAATAATTCTACTAAAAAAAAAACCAGCGAACATCACATTTGATAATTGGTAATGTCTGTGTGGTCTCTCCTTTGTGTATTTCTTGATCTCTTCCCCCTGCTCCGCTGATCCCCTTGCTCACCACCCCTTCAATCCTTTTCTATTGCATTTTTCTACGTTATTTTGTTAGATATTTTAATTAAATATTTATTCGAATGTTTTCCAACTAAACAAACACGAAATTTTCTACTATCTCTACGGCAATCTTACAATCTCTCTCTCTCAGTTTCTCTCTCTCTCTCTATCTCTATCGCTATCTTTCTCTCTTGCTCCCTGTCTCTCTCACTCTGTCGCTATCTTTCTCACACTTGAGTGACTTTCAATTAGTTGTGCCGCAACTAAGGAGGCAGCTGCCCCACCCTCTACCCTTACCCCACACCCCCAAAAACCTATGCTTACCCCCTTCGGGGTAAACCCTCTGCTGCTTAGAGCCCCCCGTCTAATTTCTGCACTTTATTTGCTCGTTTATTTATTTAAAAAGCAATAAATTCATGGCAAGTTTTATGCGCAAATATCTGAAAATTAAATGAGAATATTTCAGAGGGTTGGTCAAACGAGGTACCCATCCCCCTCCCAGGAGTGGCTCATCACAGGCAGAAGTGGGAATGGGTGTAGGAGTTGGACTCGAAAGTCAATGGTGGGTCAGTCCAGAGACGACGTTGAAAAGTACATCTCAAAAATGGAAAGTTCTGAGATGTGAGTGAACGTTAGCTGATGGGTCACAAAGAAGAGCCTTTTGACCAACCCTTTCAAAAACCACCGCAGAGTGGGGAAAGGGGTGGTGTGGGAGCGGAGTGGTTGCTGTGCTATGTCCATCTGACTTATTCCACTGACCATTCGTTCATTATCAACACCAAAAACTAAACAAAATTATTCGCCTTTGCCGGAAGTTGGCAATAAATTAGTTGGGTTCAACCAACCCAACACAAAAAGCACCCAACTCCACACAGACACACACACACACACACAGGCACACCCATACACACACATGCTCCACTGCCACACACGCGTTCGCTCGCTCTCTCGCTCTCTCTCAAAGTCTCCGCAGACTGTGTGCCACCCAGACCTTGTCCAGACAAGCCGCCATAAAGCATTCATAAATCCCAAAGTAAACTAGAGTGAACCACCCAAAAGTACACACACACACACACACGTGGATACACTTAGAAGCACACACACACACACACATACACAGACAGACTGAGCAGACTCTTGTGTAACATGCGGTGGCCTTTATCCATTCATCCGTTCATTCATTTAACCTCCTCCGGGTTGACCATGCCACTGCCTCAGTCTCAGCCTCAGCCTCAGTCCCTGCCTCACTCTCACTCTCTCTTTCACACTGCTCTGTCTGGGGGGTGTGCTCTGTTTTGTGTCTTTATGGGTGTTACCCGTACCCCTAGCCCTTTCTTTTGGACAGCATCGCCCCACACAGCACACCCCAGCACAGTGCTACCCCCACCATCTGGGCCACATAGTTTCACTTTTGTTTTCGTTTCAACTCTTTGGGGTTCTGCTCTGCCCTCGTCTGCTCTGGTCTGTCCTGGTCTGCCCTGCTCTTCTCTGGGGTGTCTGTGTATGTGTCTGGGAGTCTGGGCTACAGGATCCCCTGACCAGGTTCTGGTCAACCCCATCCCCCCATCATGAGTCCCATGAAGCCGGGGTCCTTTTGTCCACTTCGTTAGTTGTATTAGAGAATTTGCGTATTTGCGGGTCATTTTGGAGATCCTTCAGTGCAAATGGAGCGGGGCTGTAGACAGTTATCAGAGTATGGGCAGGAAGACTTTCATTTAATGAGTTTACCTGTACGAGGTTGTCGAGGTTTTACCTCTATGCAATGGGAAAGTACACTCTCTTCTTAGTGAAGTTGCATTGGGAGTTCAGAGAGATTTGAGGCAAATAATCAGCTGCAATAAGGCATTACTGCAGCTGAAAACTAGTGACTTTCAGCTACATATGTGTAGCTACAGAAAACTTCACTAAAATCACAGCCCACAAATGCTACCTTACTTCAGGTAATTTAGTTCTAAAGTGCAACGCCTCTACCATTCGTTGACGTTTTCTAAAATCCAGCAGCTCCTATATACAGTGTCCGATTCGCAGTGTAAAACTTATCATTGGAATTGTTTCATTAACTGCGTTATTATAATTATCACGTTTATTCCGATTATTCCTTCTATAAAGGAGTGTGGCTGCCTCCCAATAACTATCGATACATGCTTCGATGCTTGCCTGTCGCGATCGTTTGCACTTGCGCCATCTATGACTCAAAATGGTTGTCTCTCAGCCGAAGGAAACCTAGAAGTATGCCACAGAGATTGATGCCACAAAGCAGCGCCCTACCATAGGCAACTCAAACACAGAGTAGGGCCCAGGAGGGATACTGAAACTAATAGAGGGAAAGTCTTAGTGTCTCATTAACCCACAAAGCAGCAGCCAAGGCACACCCAAGACATAGAGAAATATGCTGCCAAAAAGGGATAATATTTTCAAGGGATTAAATCCAAGACAAACACACACATGGTAGGGGCACGCGATGTACTTATACAAGGGGGCACGTACTCGGCCCCAGCAACGTGTGTGGGTGCCACAGGATATGCGCCAGTTGTTGTGGATTCGTATGGGCCGTATGACCCCTCATAAAAACCCGTGCTAGATGGGGGGGGGAGGGGTTCACAAAAGAGTAAGCCGATGCCAAAGATGCGTTAATTGGAATTGAAATGTTAGAAGGTGCCTCGGTCCTGTGATCCTGCGATCCTTAAAACGCGTGCCATTTCCTGTATGCTCCGAGCATACGTTATGGCTCAAAGAATTCTAAGGGGGGGTTCATGATCCTATTGCACGCTCGTCCAGCCGGAACTGTAAACAATAAATATAGCTGCGCTCCGGCACTAATCCGGCAGTAACATTTCTCTCTTCAGTTCAGAGGCCTTCAGGGGCCATCAGGCAGAGTTGTATTGATCGTTTGTTAATTGATTTATTATACGCCTGCGCCATCAACACGATCATCATGATGGATGAATGGAGGAGGGGAGAGAAGTATATTGAAGATGAGGATCATCTTCTCTCTGCTGCTGGTCTTGGCTTGTCTTGGCCCGTGTGTGTGTGTGTGTGGACTCCTTGAATGGCTTTATTAGTGTTATTAAATTTTCTTTGCCTCTATGCCCCGCCAGAGGGTTGTTTAGGCCCCTTAAACCGTATCGGACAGTTGTTACAAAATTGTTTTTTATACTATGTATTTCCTCACATTCTATTCGAGGAATTGAAGACACACATAGCACAATGGGCACGGTACACATAAACAAAAAAAAGGAGAGGGAGTGCGAAGAGCGTAGAGTCTTACTTGTGTGTGCCTTGAGCAGGATATGCTGTTAAACATTTTTTAATTAATTTCACGTCTGCCTCAAAACTATTGCATTAATCAGTTGGATAAACTTGTAGCGAAAGTTTTCGAGGCGAATAAGGAAGGAAGCTTGGGCGGAGAAACCAGAAACAACCAGCAACAACCAACCGACAACCAACCGACAACCAACAACACACATCAAAGTCGCTGGCAATGACGTTTATAATTTGTCAAAAGTGACAGCGCGAGGCGTACTCATCTGAGGTGGTCCTGTCACTCAGCTTCAGGACACACGAGGTGTCGAGGTTGTACCCTGTTTACGGTCACTCCCGTCTCTCCGGTCTTCCATCTCCTTGTCTCTATCACACTCGCACTCTCTCCATTAGCCGCTACTCTACAACCCGCTCCATCAGCCGTTACTCTGCCGCTCCATCAGAAGTTCCTCTCCCGCTCCATCAGCCTTTGCTCTCCCGCTCTAACAGCCGTTCTTCTCCCGCTCCATCAGTTGTTACTCTCCCGCTCCATCAGCCTTTGCTCTCCCGCTCCATCCGCCGTTACTCTGCCGCTCTGCTCGCTCTCTCTCTCTCGCCACACATCTGCTTATCTTTGCTTTGCTATAAGCTAAACTATGCTTGTTATACCCTCGACTAAAACGCTGAGTGGCAGGTCATATTGTCTTGATGGAAATTTAAATATGTTAATGAAAGAATGAAGTATCAATAATATACATACATACTATATGAAACAGCATCAAAGGATGAGTAGATTTAGTAGTAGATTATTCTACCTACCTATAACATCTGCAGCACTGTAGCTATTCCTGTGTTCATTCTATGCTCATAGTTCCTAGAGAATCTGCCAGTAGCAGAATAATTACTCTGTATTAATCAGACATTTTATTTAAATTTCTTAAAACACTTCCCTAGTATAAGAACGTATATATACCTTCCATTTCATGCTGCTAGTTTCAGAGATTCAAGATTAAGTAGAGAAATAATTACTTTGTCTCTTCCATATATTTTCTTTGAATTCTTTAAACACTTTCCTAGTATTAGTAGGTACATATATACCTTCCATATCCACATACTTCCACCAGAAGGTACCTTCCCAATTTTTCTGCTAGCTTTCTAGCTACAGTAGAGCAATAATTAGGGATCCAGAATTTTCCATATATTTTCTTTGAATTCTTTAAACACTTTCCCAGTATCCATCGCTTTCTGCTAGCTTCCTAGCTCCAGTAGGAAAATAATTACTTACACGGTATCTCCTAGTCGCATACCTCTTCACTCTCTCTCTCTCTCTCTCTCTCTCTTCACATTTAATCCAAGCAATTTAAAATAAGTTTTCCAGCGGAATTTGACCGACATGTGTGGGCTGGCAAAATGCAAAGAAAAAGCAATACATACACTCACAAGGAGGGGGTGGGAGTGGTGTCTAAGTGTGTGTGTGTGTGAATGTGTGTGTGTGTTTTGGCTCATTAATTATGTTTGCTTTGATGGTTGGGCAAAGAGTCAGCTTAGATGCCTTCGGCTTTTAGCTTCCGCAGACAAAAAAAAAACTCCGAGAATGGAGATTAATGCGAGAGTCCAATTAATGGGAAACTACTTCTACATATATGCCAAAGGATAAATGTGCATAATCAAGGCAAAGAATAAAGGATATACGTTAATTTTAATAGCACAAAATAAACTTAAGAAAATTAACTTTTGGCAAGTACAAAAATTATATTTAAAATTCAACAAGAAACATTATGCCAGCAATTTAAAGTATGGCTGCATTTTAAATACAAAATTAAGGATCAATTACTTCTCTTCACTACTTTCACTCCCTAATTGTGCCTCCTACTTTCTCTGGAGTTCCACAAAGATCGTTTTGCTGCCATCAATCAGAGAGGGAATCTATCATTAGAGTTCTCGTCTTACCTACGACTCCGCCCCTCGGATCACAACATTTAACGATCCCGACCAAAAACAACAAATCATTAATTATCCTTAGAAGGGACTGACTACATGTATCCTCCTCACTAGGGGGTACTATCCCTACATGGACTGTCCCTACATGGATGTATCCATGGATATCCATCGTCACTTTTGATATTCGATAGCCAAAGTTCCGATGTCTGCCAGATTGTCTGGGGTAGCCAGCCAGCCGCCTGTGGGCCAAGTGGGTCAGGTCAAGTGGTTTGTATGGGTGGGTGTGGAAATTTGTTGGTTGACCGCCGCCGCTGCTGTGCCGCCGCCGCCGCTGCTGTGCCGCCGCCGCCGCCGCCTCAAGTGCCGGAAGCAGGCTACAAGACATTTGTCAGCTGACAAGGACATGGACATGGACCAGGGATATGGACCCGGGAGTCTATATAGACTATGGCAGACAGCTTGGCGGCCTCAAGTGGATTCGCCAGTTGAAGTGCCAGAGCAAACAAACAATAAGGACCACACATGCTCAAAGGATATACAGATACAGATACTACATCCAGTCTAGAGTATGGATTGTTCTTGAATTTCGGAAGCACGGATCAGCCTTTCATGTTTCATAAATGCCTGCAAAAGAATTATTTCGAATTTACGTGTGTTTCCTGTGTGGCGGAATCTTTGGGAAATGGGAAAAAAATTAATGTTAGATTTATTTTGGAAAAGTTCGGACATTATGGGAGTATTATTTAGCAGCAAAATATTCAGATTTTTTAATGGAAGTGCAGGGCTTTAAGACTGTGTTTTGGGATACCTAAAAGGAAGGAGCAGAATCCTGACTTCTGTTTAAAAATTCTTAAAAATAATTGGAAAATTCTTGAAAATAATTGTCAACAATTTCTTTGCTGTAACTTTTTAACCAAAATAAACACTAAATAAATTCACCCAACTCTCTAGCGTAAAGTTTCTTTAAATAACGTATTTTTCTTTATAATTTCTCCTATTTTTCCTATTTTTTACTTTTTTTTAAATTTCTTTTTTTGGCAATTAAAATGTCGAAACAATATCGACATAATGAGCGGACAAAGCATCGCCACTTTGTTGCTATTTGTTGCTGCTCCCGAACATGTGTAACAATTCATTAAATTGTCTCACACACACATACACCCACACACACACACACACAAACACAGAGAGATGCAGAGCATATGCTAAATACAAAGAAAAGGGTAACAAAAGAAAATTAATGCGTGCGCTTCGATGGCGCAAACAAAAAAAAAAAAAAAAAAAAAAAAAAAAAGGAAAGGAAAAACAAAACCAAAGAGCGAAAAGGTATCACAAAATGGAATTTCGACTAAAGAGATACCAAGTAAATAAGAATATGCTACAAGGAAATACTATAAATAATATGTATTATATTTTGTTTTAATTTTTAAGATAAATATTTACTTGTTTATTTTGAATGTTTAGTTTTACTGCCATGTCAAATATATGTATACAAATTACTTTGATGTAGTTATAGCTACGTGGAACTAAGCTTAAAGTTTTTCTGAATTTTGTTTAAAAAATATAAAATCGCAAGTCCACATAAGGATATTTCTACAGACCGATCAAAAGATTAATTTGGCTATAGGAAAAAAAGGAAATGAAAAATGAAAAAATGAAAAAAGAAAAGAAAAAAATATAGCAGAAATATTTAAATAAATACAAATAAATATATATAAATAAACATAAATAATTTGAATCTAAAATCTAAAATTAATATCTAAAAATCTCTTTAATCTCTTTAATTAAATATACTATACTATATACCCTTTAACCCTTGAACGAATAATCGGTATGCAAAAAAAAAAAAAAAAAAAGGTGAAAGAGATGAAGAGCTGCAGACGCAGCAGACGTAGTCTGTGGATCATATGGGTGTGTGGTGTGTGTGTGTGTGTGGTGTGCGTGTGTGTGTGGCTGGGTGGCTTTGCTGGTGGTGCGGTGGCATCGCCTTGCAGGCAACAGCAGCAGCAAAAAAAGCATTGGCATTAAAAAGCCAATCCCTGGGCTCTGGCTGATTCAATCTTTTATGTTGCTGCTGCTGCTGCTGCTGTATTATCCCACTGCAAGGGTCTTTCTCTTCGTTTATTTAATGAGCATGCCAACCCAAGGATACATAGGCAAAACCCACACACACACACACACACATACACTAACGTACATAGCTGTAGTTGCAGCTGTAATTAAATATATAGAAAAAATGGCAAGAAAATTATTTAGAATTATTTTGTATTTATTTTTAAATGGAGTGCCAGTGTTTAAGTTTATTTTAGCAGTAGTCTATGTTTATGGCGCGCACTGTACGTTCATTCTTGTTCGCTTTCATCGTTGCTAAAGGTTGCTAAAGTATTTTTTTTCTCTCTCTGCATTTGTTTCACGTTCCGGTTGAAGGCTACTGCAAATACTGCAAATCGATTGTAAGCCCCTCAAAAGGAAAAACTGTCCATGCAGCAGGCTTCACTGTACCCAAGCTTAAATATAAGCTACAGCTGCACTTTTATAATATTTTGATAAGCTATATATTTTTTAAAATATTTTTCATGTAGTTTTTGGCTACATAAATTGGGTTAAAAAATGTTCAAAATATCTTTAAAATAAAACAAGAAATTTCTTTCAAAATTTTGTGCTAGAAAATCTTGAATCTTTGCCCACAAAAAGATGGCCAACACAAACATTATTGGCCCAAGCTCGAAGCCATGAAGGAGCAGCCCCCAAACAACTCCGGACCATCCCCACAGCTCTTGGCCATGGCTGAACTTTTTTACGCCTCCCCCGACCCGCCCCGCCCCACCACAGGCGCAACCCTTTTTCGCTCGCTCGCTTTTTAAGCCAAAGCGATGGAAGAGCGCCAGAGCTATGGCGCCAAAGCTTTCGCCATTTTAAATAAAAATTTCTCAGCTTGCTTGCTTGCTGCCACCGCCACCAGATGGCGTACAAGCGTTTAGCAAAATATAAACGGTACTGCCTGATATAAGCGGCATTTAAGCTAAAAATTATTAAGTGCATATAATGGCCCCACAATTTATAAGCATTCCTTGGGGTCAAAGGTGAGAGAAACACAAAGAACAAAAGGCATAAATGGATTGAAAAGCGAAAGAAAAAATATTTTTTTATATTGAAATTAAGTTCTGTATGGGTTCGTTATTGCGTGGCCAGATGGCGCCACGGCAAGCGGTAGATATGGAAAATCGAAGATTAAGTCTTGGCACACAAGACAGCTAAGTAAACTGGTATTAGTCGGGGTTTATACAAATGATTTGTATATACAAATATGAGCTATGATCGCTGATGCAGTCACTGGAACTCTTAGCACTACTCCACAGCCTATGATTTTTATTGGCTACATTTAAATTAATATTTGGCATATAAAGTATAAATAAATATATTTAAAATAGTTCTTTATATTTCTTATATATAATATTAAATTATTATATTATATTTATTATATTATTATATTTATACATTAATGATGCAAATTAAAATAAAAGATTTTGGTTTGTTAATTATGATTAAAATCTCGCTTGAAATTTTTTTTTTTTTTTTTCCTTTTTTTTGGGCACAAATTAAACTAGTTTTTTTGGAATTTATTTGGTTTATTTTTAATATATTTTTTTTTTTTTTTTTTTACTGCAAATAAATTAATTTAAATATATTGCAGGCTAATAATAATACAAACGCATTTGATATAATAGATGTATGCCTATAAATATAAAGAAAATGTCTGTCTGGGCTACGATGCCTAAATAATGTGCCAGTAAAGTCACACCTAATGGCTACCAGTTTGCCATTCATTTTGGCTATAATGTCAGTGCTTCGATTTCCCATAATGAACTGATAACCCCCGCCAAATGAACTTCGATTCGGTGACACGGTTAAGCAGCTCTCAATCAGCCAAATGAGACTTTAACATCATTGCCACATAAACCCTTTGGCACCTTATCAGCATAGCAGAGCGGCAGCGGCAGCGGCAGCAGCAGCACTAAACCACAAAGTATATGGCGGAAATGTCTGTGTGTGTGTCTGTGTGTGTGTGTGTTTTGGCATTGTCAAAGTCAGGCACATCCACAAAACGACCAGCAAAATGCCAACCAATCGTGCAAGGCAGGAAAAGGCATCATACCTCGAAGCTTCATGCCCCCAAAAATGTCCCAATGCTACAATGCCCAATGCCTCTTGGTTCACACTAAACCATGCCCAATGCCTCCAGGTCCTCACTAGTCCATGCCTAATGCTTACCATGCTCCATGCTCCATGCCTCCCATGCTCCATGCCTCCCATGCTCCATGCTCCATGCCTCCATGCTCCATGCCTCATGCCCACCCCACAATACCTTCGCGACCAAGTGGCAAACACGAGTATTCCTCGCACTCGTAGCTGGGCGCAAGTGCAATGATTTTGTGCGTGCAATTTTTGATTGCCCACGATTCGGCGTGGTGGGGGGTTAAACTACTCAGATGTGGCACCCCCCTGCCCATCCAACAGGCAACATTACACTCGTCTGGCGGCTCTGAGGGGCAGATGGACTGGCTTTGGACGGTTGGACCGTTGGAACGTTCGGGGCCAGCTAGCGCTAGCTCACTGAACCGGAAATTGGAGGTGTGCGGCAAAACACGACGTGACGTGACATTTCCTCTTCGTCAAAATGTCAAAATGCAGCCCCCAATCGGCAGCACCGAAAAGCGACATGAAAGCAAACAAAGGGCCACGCAGCAGAAACAGCAGCAACAACAACAGGCACACACTAAGCTTATATTTGTGCATTTGTATGTATGTATGTTACCATATTAATGAGCAATTTATTGGTCAAATCGAAGGCTTCAATGGAGACAGGACAGCAGAGGGGTTGCCCCAAAACCCCCAAAAAGAAACTACAAGAACTTGCTGAATACTCGTAATTTTTTGTTAATTTTTCTTTTTGTATTTTTGTAGCTTTTGGGACTTTTTTTTTGTAGCTAAAGAACACGCTGAATAATTTTTATTAATTTTTCTTTCCTTTTTTCTTCATTTTTGTAGCTTTTATTTTGTATTAATTGGTATTTATTATTCCACAAATAATTGTAAACAATTAAAGCATAAAGCAATTAAAAAATATAATTATTATTTTATTGGATTTTTTTGTGGTTTTTATTGTTGCTTTAAGTAGCTGAAAATTAACTTAATTTGTGTTCAAATTTAGACCCGACTGTTAGCTATATTTTTCGGCTATCTGTGGCTCTTACTTTAGATTGTAAAATTATATGAAAATTATATGAAAATATCTTCAGATATTCTCCGGATTTATAGAAGTATGTGTCAAACATTTTCCAAGTTGCGGTTGCAAGTTCCAGGTGGTCCTCCCCGAAACATCAGCCATTGCTCTGCGCTGGCCCTATTGCTAATTGCACTTATGATTTGAGTGTGTATTTGTGTGTGTGTTTGTGTGTGTAGCAATTATACGATCATATAGTTACAGATTTTCGAGCCACTCATTTCGGTTGAACGCGCCCCCCGCCTATAACAGCCACGGCGGCACCCAGTGGGCCATGGGGAGGCGCCACGCTTGGCTAAGCGGCGTCTTAAGATGCCGGGACAGAGGGGGGTTGGACTAACCCAAAGATGCCGGAGATGCCGGGAATTGGTTCCGTGTGAATGACCAGCAAGTTTGGTCAACCGCAACGGGGCAAGCAGCGCGCGAGAGGCAACAACAACAAAATTGATTAGCCCCGCAGTCATAGCTGTTGTTGTTGTTGTTGCACATTTAGCTGGTTGACGCCTGGCACGACCGAAAGGCAAACGGCGAAACCCTTTGACAACATAATTACATAATTAGCTACCAATGTGCGCGCAGGGGGTTAGGGGGAGGGGGTGCAAAGTTTTGACCATGGTCAACAGCGGCACAGGGAAAAAGAGAGTGAGTGAGTGAGTGAGTGAGAGTGGGAACCCCTGCCACTGCACTCGTCAGCTGTTTGAGCCGGGGTTAGACCGGGAAAAAGATGATTGAATGACTCCAGGAGGCAGCGAAGGTGCAGTGCACAAAAAGGTAAAGGTGAATGGCAGGCAGGCAGGCAGGAAGATCCTAGAAGGCTACCGTAGAGGAGGATCATCTGTCAAGCGCATTTAGCTAAAATGCATTTAAAACCAGAAAAAAAGAGAGCTCAGGACAATGCTCCGAACCAAAACGATCCGTACCGTAGCGCACCGTAGGCAGAGACGCAGCGTAGGAAGAGCTGAAGCGAAGGCATAGAAGCAGCACAAGCAGAGATGCAACGAAGGCAGAGACGCAGCGAAGGCAGAGCTGAGGCGAAGATAGAGCTGTGCCGAAGGTAGAGCCGCAGCGAAGCCAGAGCCGCTCCGAAGGCAGATCCGCAGCGAAGCCAGAGTCGTACCGAAGACAGAGGCGAACCGAAGACAGAGCCGCGCCGAAGGCAGAGCTGAAGCGAAGATAGAGCTGTACCGAAGGTAGAGCCGCAGCGAAGCCAGAGCCACAGCGAAGGCAAAACGCAGCGTAAGCAGAGCAACACCGAAGGCAGATCCGCACCGAAGACAGAGGCGAACCGAAGCCAGAGTCGTACCGAAGGCAGAGCCGTACCGAAGGCAAAGACGCGGCGAAGACAGAGCCGCAGCGAAGCCAGAGCCGCTCCGAAGGCAGATCCGCAGCGAAGCCAGAGTCGTACCGAAGACAGAGGCGAACCGAAGGCAGATCCGCACCGATGACAGAGACGCGGCGAAGACAGAGACGCGGCGAAGACAGATCCGTAGCGAAGGCAGAGCCGTACCGAAGGCAGAGCGAAAGCAGCGCGGCACCGAAGGCAGAGAGCCGCACCGAAAGCAGAGAGCCTCAACGAAGGCAGAGCCGAAAGATCAATAAGGAGGACACTTTGGCTAAGCGGCTTACACAACGACAACGACAACGACATCGACTCGGAAGTGGCTAATGCATCATCTTGCATTGGCAGACATCTAAAGATATAGCCAAGAGTTTTGTGTATATATGTATATCAAGGAATCAAGCAAACAGCAATGGGACAGGACAATGGCCTCTGGCTATGGGTATTTGGGAGCGAAACAATGCAGCTAACCGTGCGCAAGCGGCTCAGCGTAGATAACGGCGGCAAAAAGGACATGGGAAAAAAAAGGTAATCCCCACACAAGGACACAACACAACATAACACAACCTGTGGCAATGTCCCTGACATCAAGTAGCTGCTGTAGGAGGATTGATTACCCAGCCGATTAAGAGCCGATTACCACTGACATTGGTTCCCATGAATGAATCTCTGGAGTAAAGCCAGGACATGAATGAAGGAATGCCTGAAGGAAACTCTCAGCAGTAGCTGCGGCAAAAGATCATAGAATGGGTGAGGGTGGAAGAGAGACACTGAAGCTGGTGGTTCAAGTGTCATCAGATTCACCAGCCGCTGCAATGTCTAATCCCGCCACAAGCGGCATAACTAAAGCGTAATGTAAACTCCTCTTTGGGACTAGGAATCATTTATGTCATAAGATCCCCAAGATTCCAGCTTCACAGCTGTTGGGTAATACCTTTTATCTGGACTTTCTTTTGGGGCCTCTTTTTGTCTTTGGTCTTATTAGAATAATTTACGAGCTGCCCTTTCTTTTTTGTTGGGATGGGTTAACCCTTTTTTGTTGGGTCGTGGCAAGGCGTAAATTGTGATGAAAATCGCTGAAACGCCATTTAACCGCGACGGCCATTACCCAG
Source organism: Drosophila bifasciata (assembly GCA_009664405.1). Taxonomy (NCBI): domain Eukaryota; kingdom Metazoa; phylum Arthropoda; class Insecta; order Diptera; family Drosophilidae; genus Drosophila; species Drosophila bifasciata. Next base: position 37,217,383 of record CM019041.1, read on the forward strand.
CCAGCAGCCAGAAGCTAACAGCCAACAGCCTCTGGCTACCCAGCCTCTTCCTGCCCCCCCACCACTGGGGCACTTTATCAACATTTCCGCGTTTTATGGCCTCCAAGGAAATGTTGCAACAACTTGACAAAAGGCCCAAAAGGCACAGGGCACCAACGCGCGCCAAGAAGCCAAATTGAAAGAAAAGTTTTAATTATTTTTAATTTTCATGATTAGTACTTTGCGTTTACACCACCCAAGACATGGGCTCCTTGGACCGAAGCAACCACCCAGCCAGCCAGCCCCTTGTTAATTAAGCTTAACAATAGTGGGCGGCGGCCACTCCCCCAAGCAGCCCACAACGCCCGCTACCCCGCAGGGTGATAATGATAATTTTCTCACTTTCTTTGAGGAAAGAAAGCCTTTGCGGAAAGGGGGGGCGGTGGGGTGGAGTGCGGGTGCTCCCAGGGCTGTGGCATCTTCTGCTCTTGACACAAGTTAATGAGTTTCGCGCTTTTGCGCCTGCCAAATGCCACCATCGGGTGTACTTAACGCTATTTCCCGTCTCTAACTGTACTTCTATTTGTTCTCTCTCTCACTCACACCGCCTAGACAGTGGGTTGGGGGGTGTGCTGCTGTGTCTTGTTGTGCGGCTACCCCCAAAAAAGGCGTTTTGGCTTTTTTGGCAATTTTCTAATTGTTTCTTTATGCAAAGCGACAACTCCGTAGACAATACGAGTAGTAGAGAGCCAGTCCACTGCCACATACCCCCGTACCCCTCCCCCTCCACCAACCCGCATTTCGTGTAACTGTAAATGCTTAAAGCCCTTTTTCGGATAACCCCAAGCAGGCCCAAACATTTCTCAATGACAAAAGGTGAGTGAGTGGAGGAAGAGTGGGTGGAGGAGTGAATGGAGGAGTGAATGGAGAAGTGAGTGGAAGAGTGAGTGGCGGAGCTAAAAGAGGATTTACTATGGGCTTAAGAGGCGCAAGCAATAGATAAAAATAGCACCCAGAGGGGGGTGGGGAAAGAGGCATAGCGAGGGAGAGGGAAGAGCGTGTTGGTTGGGTGGAAGCTGACAAATTGTTGAAGGCAAAAATCAAAATAATTATGCTACCAAATGATACAGCAAAGAAAGGGAAACTTACTTATGAAAATATAAATAAATATAGTATAAATAAATAGAAAGAAATATAAAATAAATAAATATAATTACAAATAAATATAATAATAATTTACTTTACTTTAAAGCTCATGAGAATAAATTTAAAATATACATGCCAAATGGAATGCCATAATGAAACCTAAGGCAAAGAGCTAGCACCCACTTTGAATGGAATTATAATAAAAACAGGAACCGGAAAATAAAAGACTCTACATATTGCAATATTTATAATATAATTTTGTTGAAATATGAGAGGAATACATACTTATATGTATAGTATAGTATAAATCTATAAGAAATAAATAACAATATAAACAAAAGAACGTTTAATATTTATATTCCTTATGGGAGGTACATACATATGTATTTATATTTATATATAGAATTCTATAGAATATTCCAAACGTTTTCCAACATAATTTAATTAAGAGATAATGAAACATGCAGATATGTAGAATACATATGTTTCGCTTAATATATTATATTTAATAACTATATTTATATTTATTTAAGAACTAATAATAATACGAATAATAAGAACTCATAATTTGTATATAATCTGTATTTGTATTCACTTTTATTTTCCTAAATTTGATATTTAAATGGGTTGAACTATAGTTCATAAAATCAAATATAATCAGCATAAACTGATTAGACAACTCTTTTAAATGTACCTTAAATATTTGAAATATTAGAGAGACTTTTATTCACTTTCATTCACTTATAGTCACTTTTATTCACTCTCATTTTCCGCCTTTATTTGTACAATATTCTCTTTAAATTCCTACAAAAATCTATAGTTTACTCCAGCACACCTGCAACTCCTGTACGAAACGCACTGTACCCCTGCAAGCCACTAACAAAACGCACTGTACCCCTCTGTCTGTCTGTCTGTATGTGCCCAAACACACTTGCTGCCATTTAAAGCAATATTTTCCCCTTAAAAAACCATTAGGTTTTCTTCATTCATTTGACCCCCTTTCAAAATGTTTTTCCCTCCTTCTGGCCAAAGACAATTCCATTCATATTAGCCTAGTTAGCAGACCTCTACCTCTGCTCACTCTCTCTCTGCATCGCCTGTCATCGGTGAATTCCGAATAATTCTCGTAAATCTATCAAAGATTCTCTCTCTACTCCTGCAACACACTCAATTGTGCCGACGACAATTTGTTGGGCCAACCGAGAGAGAGGCCAGTGGCCATAAGTTCTGAGGGCGTTGCCGACACACAACACAAACACAACAAAAGGCCGAAATAAAAATAAATTAGTTAGCTGCTGACTCTCGATATCTGACCAGCAACAAAAAAAAAATAGGTGTGATTCCATAGAATCAGTGGAGAGGGTAGAGCCGGCGGTGAAAGAAATTGTAACAAGTCAATCTTTTACGTTAAGAGAGAGATGAAAAGGCCAAAATGGAGACGGAGACCGAAACCAGGCCAGACAATGCGTCGTCTGGTTTTGTCCTTCTGGTCAGCAGGCGACATATTTTTGGAAAAATGTTTACAAAACATTACACTGCCCAAACACCCCTCCTTCCCTAACTCAACTCCATTTAAACTAAATCAAAAGAATAGAATAGAAGAATAAATATTTTGTCCATTGACGGGTGAGGGAGGGCGTGGGAAATTGGCAACACAAAACTCTAAGAATTAGAGTTCATTCCATTTAAATATATTAGTAGTACTCAGTTTTATTCTGTCATTTTTTAGCACTAGAATATTTCTACAAACAATTACTATAAATAATAATTTATTTGAAATTTTTGTGGCTGGCCACAAGCGAAGAGATAAATCAGTCATAAATACATTTCTGCTGTAGATAAATATATTTTTATTTTTTTATTTTAATATATGTATGTGTAGCATACATAAATCTTGAGTAAATAATTTTCACAGCCAAAAATGATAAAGTTTATTTGGCGGTTTTCTCTGTGCGGTGAACGGAGGGATTTTCCATATATTTTTTTCTGTTTTTGCGGATTCACGCAGATGGGCGGTTTTTTGTGTGGTTCATGCTAGGCAATTTATGTATATAAATCTATATATAAATATAAATATAAATATAGTATGTGTGTGTGTGCATAAATCTATATATTATTGAGTGTATATATTTATACTTATATATCATTTAAATTTAGTGCGCAGAGAGCACAACAAATTTGGCTTGGCACAAATGGATGGAAGATATTGCGGGAAAGATGGGCAAAACAATGGAGCATTTACCTTATGGGTATAGCTAAATAGATCAATTATATATATTGAATAAATATTAATAGTACAGTATGCTGATTAATATTTTAATCTTAGCATTTAAACTATAAAACAATTTGTAGATTTTATGCAAGTTAAATACTAAAGAGAAAAATATGAATATTACTTTTCAAAATGCTTATAAAATATTTTAAATTAATTCCAAAATTATTTGTGAATTCTTTGGTTAGAATATTGATAAATACGCTCATTAATATAAATAATATTTACTTAAATATAAGTATTTATATCATAGAAGTAGGTTTTTTCTGTATGCAACAAAGTTAAGTTTGATTTGCTAGAAAATTGACATTATTTATTCATAGTGAAATTTGAAATTACATAAATCAGCAAGTAATTTCTGAGTAAGAATTTTCCCAGGGTAAATAAAATTGTAAAATATTGTTAAGAAGTTGCTAAGGTTTATTATTCTTAGGAAATTCAATAAATCAGTAGGAATTTCTATGGTTAATGAAATAAATAAGTAAGAATTTTCGCAGGGTAAATCAAATGTAATATTTCAGAATAAATATGTTTAAATTGCACATTAAAAATTTCTTTTTTGATTGTAAGTCATATATTCTAATGATTTAAAGCGTTAGCAAAATAAATATTAAATGCCGACGGAATTTGCTTGTTAAAAAATAGAAAATAATATGATAGAATTAACAAAAACTAAACAATTGTTTATGCTACAAAAACTTAATAGAAAAAGTGAGCATTTATAAGAAAAAAATAATGATATATAATATAATTAAATTAAAAACAAATGATAGATCTGAGCGGAATGAAAGGAAAAAACTAAAATTGCAAGGCATTTAAATAATATTAAAAAATATTAATAAATAAATAGAGTGAATGATTCAAAATAATATTAGAAATATAAAGATATATAAAGATATATAAATATAAATATAAAGCAATTGTAATTTTTTACAACTTTCAAATGAAAAAAACTTTAAACCAAAAATATTCTAGAATTAGATCTGTGGAATTCTAAAACGTTTATACGGAATACTCAAAATATATTCGAATTAGAACAACGTTAAACACGTTAATAAACGTGTTAACCATTTGAATAAAATATAATTCTAATTTTCAGTGCCATAACCATCTATAAACTATAAACTAAAAGCGAATTCGTTTCGCTCTCGAATCAATCTCGCTCGAATCATCAACAGAAAAAGTTTCTCACACTCGCATCGAATTGCGCGAATTTCTCTAGCTCTGCCCCCGCCCCTTTTTCGTATTTTTGTGCCGTCCCTCCTTCAGTTGATGACTCCCTGCCTTCCTCTTGTTGATACCTCCCTCCCCTTCCTCTAGCTAAAGCCTCCTCCCCTTCTCTAGCTGAAGCCTCCTCCCCTTCCTCTAGCTGATACTTCTTCTAGCTGATGCCTTCTCCCCTTTCTCTAGCTGATATGCCTCCTCCCCTCCTCCCTCCCCCTTTGTTATTTGTGTGTGTGCTGCCTGGGTCCAAAACAAAAAAAAGAACTGAAATGAATACGAAACGAGGAAAAACCATTTTGGCCAAAGACGAGCGGTATGCGTTTTGTTGCAACCCGCAGATTGTTACGCTGCCACTCCACTACCACTTCATTTCACAAACCCTACCCTCCCCACCCCACCACACTCCCCTCTCCGCTCTGAACCGATCCTATCCCAATCAGCCCAGCCCCTCCCCCTTTTTGTAGCTGCATGGCTGTCTGTAGTTCCCCCCCACCACCACCCTGCTACATCTGGCCACCATTTTAAGTGCCACACTGCTACTGCATTCGTATGTGTGTGTGTGTGTGTGTGTGTGTTGCACACCCCAAAAAAAAATATGAGTAAAAACGAAGAAAAATGCATGGATACGCTTCGATTGCATTTTAGTTTTTGGTGTGTGTGTGTGTGTGCCTCTCTCTCAAGAGGTAACCCACCCCACCCCCCTCCCAACCCACTACACTACTCTACTATTATCAGCCCCTGCCTATGCCCACCTCCCCACCCCCTTTTTCTTCTTCTTCTTGTGTTGAGCCATAACAAGCATAAACCACCGCGCGTCGGCTCTCACGCTGTTTTTGGTTGTATCTAATATCTGCGGCTCATTCTAGCGTATCTGTGTTCTATATATGTGTGTGCTATATGTATATGTGTGTTGTATGTATGTGTGTTCTGTATGTATGTGTATCTGTGCTGCTCTCTAGACCCCCACCCCATCCGATATATGTGAGTGTGTGGAAGGCCGCGCGTTTTTGGTTGGTGACCGCCTGCCGCAGTTGATCATCATCATCATCATCATCATGAACATCATTATCATCATCAGACAACAACAACAACAACAACAACCTTCTATAATAATATCACAAGCCGCTTCTGTCGTCTGTTTGGTGGTGCGTGGTGCATGCCGCTGTTGGTTGCCCCTCCCTGCCTGCCTGCCTGGTTTGGTTGGTGGTGAGTGCCGCGTGTCATCTTGCCCCCATGCAGCATATACTATATTGTATGTATGTAACTGTGTGTGTTTGCCTGATGATATAGTAGTGTATGGATAATAATAGGCAGAGCACAGAAAGAAGAAGCCAAGCACAAAAGGCACAAAATGGGAAACATTCATAAATATAATATTGAGAAGCGCTAAAAGTTCAGTAAGGAGATCCAGGAATGTATCGCTGATAGGGCCTAAGAACAAAGAATTTAGCAGATAGGCCCTGAAATAATAAGGCTGTAAAATTAATAGAGAGAAAAGGAGTAATACAAGGGTTTAAAATTAATAGCAAGAAAAATATTAAAGCGAGAGAAATAATTAAAATAAATAGAAGAGAAATAGAAAATATAGAGAAACAGTAAATAGAGATATAGAAATATAAATATATGTAGGGAAATAAATTAATTTAAATTAAATAAAATATTTAACAAGTATTAAACTTATGACTTAAAAAAGGTATATAATATTTGTAGATGGAAATACTTTTAGATTTAATAAAGAGAACAGAAGGTACACTATTTTATGCTACTTTACTATACATATAGTAGATATGTGTAGTATTGCCTTCCATTTCCATATAGAGTGGATGCGTCATTCATGAAAAAAAATGTTGGTATGAAAAATTGTTATTTAAAAATTATTTAAATATTCATTAATTTATTTTATGTGCTACTTATCCTTTAAAGTGCTACAAAATTTAATTGTATTTAATAAAAAAAAAAAAAAAAAATTATACAAAATTATTTGGGTATTGAATATTTTTTTTATTTTATATTTTTTAACTGGTAATTTTTTAAAAATTAATTTCAACCATTCTTTAATATTTTTAAATAACAACAAATGATTTATTTTATTTAAATTTTTTATTTAATTTTTGTTTAATTTCAATTTATTTTTAATATAATTGTAATTTTAGCTTCAATTTTTTAATACTAAAGACACTCTTAATCGTAGCTGATTTCTTCTATTAATTTGAATACTTTTTTGTTTTATTTGTATATTATTTATTTGCATTTTTTAGTGTACTGTAAGTGGAGCACCATATCTGCATTTTGATTTTAAATTTTTTCTTTTTCTTTCCATTTTCCATAAACAAACAAAACTAAACCAAAATTTAAATCTAATTTTGTAGCTAATACATATTCGATGCATTCCATTTACATCTTTCTCTAGACTCTGCTCCACTTTCTCTAGTCTTCGCTCCTCTATCTATAGCTTCTTTCTCCACCCTTCCTTTAACTTTTCCTTTCTGCCAAAACATCTCTACTCTGAGTTTTCCTTCAAGCCAAACTTTAGCAGCAACCCATATAAATACTCCACTCAAATGGCTGGGCGTGTGGTGCCGCACTTCAGCTGTCCCAGCCTGCCCCCACACCCCCTTTAGCGCTGCACTGGAAAACCCAAAAAAAAAAGTATAGAAAAAAAAAGAAAAGGGCGCGTTTACAAATATTTGTCGTTGCATCCGCTGCGGGGAATCCGAGGGAGCAGCAGCAGCAGCAGCAGCAGCAAAAAGGACATTAATTTTATTTAATAGAAAATTTTGTTGAACATAATTCTTAGTAGCATTTTGGTGGCGACAATGGATAACATTGCGTTTGTTTTTGTCAGGCCAGAAACTGTCACAGCCAAACGCAGCAGCCTCAGCAGCAGCCTCTGGCTGCCCGAAGGGATCAGATCGAGGCATTTTCATTCATTGCCGCTCAGCGTTATTTTTTTCATTGATCCTGCAGAGACAAAGGATTCAGTCGAATAGAAGGGAAAACGAGAAAGCAGACAGGAGAGACAGACAGACAGACAGAGAGAGACAGAGAGACATAGAGACACAGACAGAGAGTCGCATTTGATAGCAGCTAGGGGCCAGAAGTCAGCTGAGAGCTAAGGATACACAACACACTCGCAGTGTCCTTTTCTTTTTTTTTTGCCTATTTTTCATTCAACTCTGTTGTTGTTGTTGTTGTGTTTGCAAGAGAGTTTTCCAACACGATCAGCCCCCTTTTGTCTACAGCGCCCAGCCAGTTGCAGACAGTTCGCAGACAAAGCGGAGACTTTGACATGTCTCCGAGGTCTTCATATCTTTTCGCCTTTCCCCCTGCAACGGCCCAAAAAAACGGTAGATGTCCTTTTGTCGCCTCATAGCAGGCATCCCCCCACCCCAACCCATCCCGGAGTCAATAGATTTTCCACTTTTTCTTTGCTATTTTTCCAATACTGTGTAGAGCAGTGTTTGATGTTTTATTTATTTATTTCTTTACGACGTCATTGCCTCGAGTCTGATGTTCTAATTTACGAGATTTCCACACGGTTTTCCCTCTCGAGCTGCAGGCTGTTCAGTGGCAAGGGGAGGGAGGGTGTGAGTGCCCAACGAAGCGGAAAGGCAACTCCGGAGAACAGAGCAGAACAGAACAGAACAGATCACTCAGCTAGCTCGTAAAAAACTTGTCAATATTTTTTCTCAGTTGACAATTGATGGAATGTTCTCCAAAAGGGGGCAAATGACAATAACTCGATTGGTGTAACTTCTGGTAGGGGGAAGGGGTATGTGTAGGTGTAGGTGTAGTTGTTGTGCTGGTATCTAAGTTGCGCTGCTAATCGTCCTTGCCTTATGCAACACTGGCAGCAGCTAATCATCATCCTTGCCTTATGCAACACTGGCAGCAGCTAATCATCATCCTTGGCATATGCAACTCTGGCCTTCATCAACTCAATCAAGCGCTCGGTGATCATCTTGCTCTTCAGCTGCTTCTCCAGTCGCTGCTTCTTGAGCACAGGATCCTCCTCTTCTTCGGAAGCAGCAGCAGCTTCTGCCATTCCCTTTGCCTGCCCCTCCGACTGTTTGCCTTTGTTGCCACGCTGGCGGCGACCTTGAGGCTGAGTTCTTGCCTCCATTTGCTGCTCGTACGGCTCCTGCTGCTCAGTCTCTACAGCAGATTGTTTTGGCCACTTGGTGCTCTTGCAACGTGCACCAGCCAGCAGCAGCTGGGGCTGAGTCAGAGAGCGGCCCATCCAGGCCGGATAGCAGGCAGCCAAATCGGCACGAGTAGCAAATGATTGCACCGGCACAGCAGCTGCAAAGCCATTATCAACCATATAAATTAGAATACTCTAGAATCTAACCACACTCACGAGTAGCTGGCAAGACGTTATGCGATTTGGCATTGGCACCATTTTTGGCATTTCGGCCAATTTGGACAAAGTTTAGCACGTTTTTGAACATTTTCAGACACCACAAAAACAAATAAATTTTAAGTCAAAATTCAAGACAAACAAAACGGAAAAAACTCTTACTATAATAATAATAATATTTTCAGTAAAATTTAGTTAGCTCAAAACTTTTTTGGAAAAATTGTGTGTTCACACTTCGAATGTAACTTTAAGACTGAAAATTGTACAAAGCCAAAGGGGGGGAGTACAAATGGAAGGAACAACAGTAAAAGCAAACGCCTACCTTGAATAGAAAATTTTTGAAATTTTAGTAGGGACATTTTTCCACACTGGAAATATATAAGACGCTTGGGGAAATCTTTCAAAACTGGACATATATAATAGAGGAATTTTTAAGCGTTTCTTTAAGTTTCTTTTTTCGTAACTTTTTTACTGGGGAAATTTGTACACTGCAAATATATAATTAAGGAATTATTTAAAGGTTTTTTTAAGTATATTTTTGTACACTGGAAATATGTAAGAAATGAAATTGTTGAAGGTATTTTTTAGCTTTTTTTGGTAGTCAAAAACTACAGCCAATTGGCAATTGGCCTTTTGTTGGGCTTTAGCATAAAGTTATCGTAGTTCGAGTCAGTCTTATGCTTGGATTATAATCCCCCTACCATATAATATACACAACTAATTCCCTTCCTCTTCTTTAGCACTAAATGTTAATAAATCTTTCCCCGTAATTGGTATTTTCTTCTGTCACTTTGCATGCTTAGATTTTGTAGTTGTGTTTTAGCACTAATTTTTCTTCGAATATTAGTCTAACAACTATGTATCTTATCTGCATTCTAGCGATCGGTTCGATACACCCGTCGCTTCGGTACACGTCTCAGTTCGGTAAACGAACGTTACACGCATCGCGCGTCATGCAGCAGCGCTTCTCGGTCGACTGGACAGCAGCAAGGCTGCGCATCTGCCTTGGGATACGCGCGTTACAGACACTGTATTATGTATTGTATTGTATTATGAAGGCCCAAAAGTATATACCAATTTGGGTTAAAATATTACAGAAAATTATACTACAAGTCCCCAAATATCTACTCTCTCTGCCACTACTCCCTCTCTCTCCCTTTCTCTCTCTCACTGCTCCTTCTGCTCTTGCCCAAGAGACGCGCTTTAAATGTTTTCCAACTGCCAAAGAACAAAGCCCAAAAAGGGTATGGGTTTGGTTTGGGTATCCAGGGGGTGTATGGGGGTTAGGTGGTGAAAGTATCTGTAGCCTGTACTTCTGGCGGCTGGAAAGTTTGCGAATTGAATCCGCCACACGACTTGCCACACGCGGCTCACCAAATTTCGCACAATTTTGCGTGCGACGCGGCCGTGTAATGATGCCATGTGCCCACCATTTGAGGGTTGTCTTGGGCCACGGCTATGAGTGGGGGGCGTGGTCGTTACGTTTTTGGGGTGGCGGAGAGTGGTTCTCTGTGTGTGTGGGGTGGGCTGTGGGGTGGCGGCGGCTATGTCAAAGCATGTCATAGAGCTGTGTGTTGTGTTGGGGCGTTGGTTGGGTGGGTGGGGTGTAGGAAATGGGTGTTGCAGCTCATCGTCATACTCATTCTTTTTTTGTTGGTCGTGCCACAGTACTCGTCGTCGCCTCCTGCAATGAGGCCAATAAAGTCAACATAGGCGGGGTGGGGCAGGAGTCTGTGTGTGGAGTATGAGAACAAGGACATGCTGGAAACACAACCACCCAAAGGACCACCTCCCCCCAACCCACCCAAACAGCCGTCGCAAAGGGCAATTCAATTCAACTATTACAGGATCCATTGTGTGCGTGATTTTTGATTATCGTGAAGAGCTGAAAAAGAAAACGGCAAAAGTCACGTCATGGCCCTCAGGCTGTGGCTTAATCGAAGGGAGGAGGAGCAGGAGGAGGAGGAGTAGCAGGAGGAAGAGGAGCAGGAGCAGCATGAGCAGGAGTAGCAGGAGCAGGAGTAGCAGCAGAAGTAGCAGCAGGAGCAGGAGCTGGATTGTGGGGGATACATGTGTGTGTGTGTGTGTGTGTGTGTGTGTGGCATCATCAAACTCAATTGCTTGGAAAAATGGCAAAAGAAGACATTGAAGCCAGGCCAGAAAATCGCAGAGAATCCCCCCCCTTCTGAAGCCAAAAACGGGCATAAAACATATTACGCAGATTGTATTGATTTCTGATTATTCGTCGCTGCTCGCTGCTTGCCGTTTGACGCACAGATTTATAGCTTCATCTACAGTTACAGCACCCAGCTATAGCTACAGTTCCTTCTCCTTCTCCAGCTCTCCATCTCCAGCTCTCCATCTCCATCTTCAGCTCCATTTCCATCTCTTAGCTACGACAGTGGCAAGTCAGAGGGCGTCTCAAAACAATTGAGATTGGTTAGAGCCATGCACATGTATTTTGGCTATAATATGATGGTAGATGGGAGTGGGAGTGGTGGAGATGGTGTGGGTGGTGCTGGTGGGGATGCTGTGGGTTGGTGTGGGTGGCGCTGGTGGGGATGTTGTGTACTGGGGGGGAGGGATTGTGGATGTGGTTGCGGCTTCTTGTTTATTTGGATACTTGTAAGTAGCTTCTAAGCTGACGCATCTATTACGTACTCGTACAAACTGATTTTCTGTTGCTTTTTTTTCTATTCTTTTCGTTTTTTTCTTTCTTTTTTTGTACATTTTTTTCTTTCATTTTTTTTACTTATTTTGCTCTATGATTCAGAGAGTTTTAAATTGGTATTAGGTTGGTTTAAGCTGGAATTTTCTTTGAGAAAAAACAGACCAAAAGTGCAACAGAGTTTTGGCTGAGATTTGAACAAAAAACAGACCAAAAGTGCAACAGAGTTTTGGCTTAGATTTTGCCATTGCATTTGCTTACATTTTGCCACATGTAATGTCAAATGTATACGCTTACATTTGGCCCCATGTAATGTCAAATATATTTGCTTACATTTTGCCGCAGTAATGTCAAATGTATTGATATAAAAAAATGTCATGTTCCACACAAACATGAATTGATCTCTTATGCTACCCACAAACAAAATAAAATGTACCCCAAACTGATACCTACCATTCGCTCTCAAGAGCACAAGTCACAATCAAAAGCCTCACAAGGCATTTCGGTACAAAAAATTCATTGCCATAATTGAAATTTAATCAACGCAAAAAGCACGGGCTACAAAAGCTTCGCCATGCTAGAACCAGTTGGGAATTACAGCGTACCCAAAGTGCTGCTTAAGACAAGCTTCAATGGGAATCGAAGCTGCAATTGCAAATCTATTTACGAAGCTGTTAAAGTTTGCTTTGGGATTTTGCTTTAAGTAGGAGGAAAGTTATGCGAAGAAGCGCTTCCTTTTAGTGGGGTTATATAGGGGCTATAGTTATACGATTCTGGCAGATTTGAATTGCATTTAAAAGTAAGAAAAAGTAGAAATAGTATTCTATTTTGCTAAAGGAAGAACTTATAAGGATTAAACCTACTCTGGCTAGTCAATGTGTGTAGTCCATTAGCAACTTCTGTTCCTACGCTGAGCAGCAGAGGAACCCAAAATGCTCATAAGGAACACACCCTATCAGGCATAAATATACTAGTCTTAAGTTCAAGTATTATCATACAGTTAGCATTAAGCTTAGAACTGCATAAAAAGCTGCATTTTCTCTACCTTTAAACACTTCAAATAGAACCCAAGATCAACCAAAATATATCTTCATAGAATCTTCCCAAAAAGACGCCTTGGAATATATTCAGCAGCAGAGGGACTGGGGCTCTCTCAAGTTGCTTTTTAATAAACTCCATGTGAACTCTGAGCTTGAGTAACCCCCATCCACCCCCACTCCCCCTACTCACTATACGTAGTGTAGATCCATGAAATTATAGCCTAACAAGGCCACTCCTTCCATACTCCAAAATTGATTGATTGATCGCTGCCCAATTTTCCGGATTTTTTTCCTTCAAACATATTTTCCTTCGGTGCTTAAACAGCTCTCACCCTCAACTCTCTGTCTCTCTCGCACTCTCTCTGTCTCTCTCCCACTCTCTCTCTGTCTATCCCTCACTCTTGCTCTGTCTCTCTCTCCCTCACTCTTGCTCTATCTCACACTCTTACTCTGTCTCTGTCTCTTTCTTTTTTTTTTGTTTTATATTTTTTGTTTATTGGTTTTGTGCGCAATTTGTTGTTTAATTATTTTGGATGTTTTTCGATTTGCTATTTTGTTACGCGATGGTTTTTCCTATTCGTTTTTCCTACGTTTTTCCCCCTCTCTTCCCACTCTTCTCTTTTTTACTGGAGGGATCATAAAAACGCCGAGCCATAAAAATGTTTCCAATAAAAAATTTGGGCTTCTGTTTTGGCTGGTTTGGCAGCAATGGATTTTGGAATCGTCTATAGTGGGGGTGTGGGGTGTATAGTACGGGGTACTAAATATATTGGATAGATACTCTCGTACTTGTAGCTGTATCTGATAGTTGGCGCCTTTGCCTCCTTTGGGCATGACCAGAAAAAACCAAATAAATTTGTTTTTTTTTTGTCTTTTTTTTTGTTTATGGCTAACGCGGTCTTTATGGCCTGCCAGGGCGTGGCATGGCGAATTTCTCACGCTGCCATTGCATAAACAAAAAATGTTGCATCTCTGAGATATGGCTCAGCTTCATAGCTACAAATGTATCTGCAGTTTTTTTTTGCTGCTTTTTTTTGTGTGGAGTTTCGGAATATCCGATTATCCCCCACCGTTTATTATGAGAAAGTGGCGCCAATGGTTTAATGATTTTTAATGATTGTTTACACAAAGCTTAAGCCCGATCATCGTCAGTTAGCCCCTGCCCCTGCCCCTCCCCTCGCTGGCTTTAGAGGGGGGGCATGCAGCTGCCCGTTTAGATTTATGGGCATTTAAACAAATTTGATGAGATTTTCCCTGGGCTGCTGGAACACACAACTCTTTCCATATAGAGAGAGAGAGAGAGGAAAGATTGACGTGACGTGACGAGACGTTGGGTTGCCATGTAAAAGATGCCATAAATCTTAGCCAGCTGTAGATGTAGATGTAGATGTATCTATAGCTGTGTCTTTAGTTGTGCCTTTAGCTGTAGCTGTAGATGTATCTCTAGCTGTAGCTGTATCTATAGCTGTAGCTGTGTCTTTAGCTGTAGCTGTATCTTTAGCTGTATCTTTAGATGTATCTCTAGCTGTAGCTGTATCTTTAGCTGTGCCTTTAGCTGTATCTTTAGATGTATCTCTAGCTGTATCTGTATCTTTAGCTATGTCTTTAGCTGTATCTATAGCTGTAGCTGAGCCTTTTAGCTGTACCTCTCTCGATCTGTTGCTGAATGTGTAACTGTAGCTGTATCTATAGCTGTATCTATTGCTCTGTCTTTAGTTATGCCCTTAGCTGTACCTCTATCTGTTGCTGCATGTGTATCTGTAGCTGTATCTTTGGCTGTACCTCTATCTGTAGCTGTAGCTTTATCTATATCTGTTCCTTTAGTTGTGCCTTTAGCTGTACCTCTATCTGTTGCTGTAGCTCTAGCTGTATCTTTAGCTCTAGCTCTAGCTCTAGCTATAGTATCTGTATCTGTATCTGTAAATCTGCATCTTTATACGCTCCAAAAGAGTCTGCCTGCTCCTCCTACATCAAACTTCTTTTCGGTAGTTTTCAGTCAAAAGGCTGCTTAAGTGGATTTTACTTGGGCCAATTTTTCACCAAAGAGAGAGAACATTTTTCCCCCAAAATGCCTTTAAATCGAGTGGAGCGTGTGCTGTCCCCACTCCACCCCCCCGCTCCACACTTCATTGGCATCTCACGTATGCCCTTTGTGTTTATTTTTATGCGTCCCTCCCCACAGTCCCCCTACATCCATACTGCCGAAAATCATTCTTCGTTCCCCCTGAAAATCATTCTCCACTCCCCCACACTGCTGCATATCATTCTCCACCCCCACCCTCCACTACTTCCACACTGCTACTTCCACACTGAATATCCCAATCCCCATTTTGGTTGTCATTGAAGGCCGCCTGGGACTGATTGAAATTCGCGGATAACCTGAAATGGATTTCTCCTCTCCACAATTGCTTTTTGGTGGCAATTTCAGCGATTCACTTTGAGACACAACCGAAAAGAGGCAGGAGGGACAGGAGAAGGATGCAAATAAATGGATGGGAAATATTTGGTGTTACCAAATATGAAACTCTTTTAAGGCAAGCCCAAAAGGATATGCCACTGCTTTTTGGCAGAACGAGAGAGATAAATATGTACAAGGTACATCCCTTTTTTTTGGGTAGGGAATTTTTTACAATGATTTTTCATTGTGTGTTTTTAAAATACAGTTAAATATGATCAATTTGTTGCCAGTTTTGTTGTATTATTTATTATTTATTTTATATTTATTTTGTATTTATTTTGTATATATTTGGCATTTATTTTGGATTTATTTTGTATTTATTTTGCATTTATTTCGCTGTTTTTTAGATGCGCTACAATTTGTTGGCCCTTTTTTTTATTTTTTATTATTTATTTTGTATTTAGTTGGCTTTAAATTTAATATATTTTTCTGTTTTCTGTATACGCTGCAATTTGTTGCCGCTTTTGTTTTTATTTTGTAGTATTTATTTTATATTTATTTTGCATTAACATATATTAATTTATTTTGCTGTTTTTGTTGTCACTTTCTTTGCATTTTTTAATATTTTTTTTCTATTTTATTTCGCTGTTTTTAAAATACAATAAATAGCTCTTTATATTTATTTATTTTGTATTTATTTTTTTTTTTTTTTATATTCTTTATGTGTAAATTCTTATGTTTAATAATTCTACATCATACATTAAATTTATGCTGCTAATAATTATAATTTTTACTTCATAAATCGAATACATTATAGATCCCTTCTCTGACAGCTAAAAACTTACACAAAATCTTCAATTTTTTGTTTATTTTTAACACGAAATTCTTACAAATTTTAATGCCATAAAATGCCAATAATTTGCACGTTTCTCTGCCTCTTTACCATTGCATTTTCCTGCCTTCTCTCAGCACTATTACTACATATATTATAACATTTTTTAGAGACCCCTTTTCTTTTCTTGGGGTTAACCAGATGACGCCATTTGAATGCAAATGCACAGCCCAAAATGCCATAAAAGTGCCAGGCCAAAGGAGCAGCAACTACCAAAGATACAAAGATACACAGATACACCGATAAAAAGATACATCTGCAGTGCAGTTTCAGACTCAGGGCTCATTCCCATGCTCAGCCTTTTTGAATGGGAAATGTCTTACTCAATCCGTGACTGTGGCAATTACTGGCGCTGACGCTGTGTGGCAGTGGCAAAGGGGCAGGGGCGGGGGGGCATGAGATACCATCGATACCGTTAGACAGACTGTGCTAACCAATTCTCCATGGTTGGGCAATAACTGCAAATTTAATTTCGCAATTTCGCGCCTCGAATTCAATTGCCCCCGCCCCCCACCCCTCCACACACACACATCCTTAGCCAGGAGTTTCAGTTTCAGCTTACAGATTTCCGAGTCCTTTGCTGCGGCTCATCCCTTGTTTTCCCTTTTTGGCTACATCTACTTTTGATTCTTCCTTCCTCGGGGCACATAAAAATCACACACACACACAGGGAGAGGGAGGGAGAGAAAGAGAGGATAAGAGGGAATAGACCTATGCAAACTAATCTCAGCTACTGGTACTATAAATTTACAACTAAATTGGCGCAGAGCAGAGAGAGCCCCAAGGCGGAGTGGATTTTTTTAAAGCAGAAATCAACGAACTAATTTAATGTGAATGAGGTAATATTTAATAGATTTAATGTAAAATTATGAAAATATTTTTACAGAATTATTTTGCAAGCAAAGAAATTAAAAACAGAATTGTTTATAATTACGAAAATTATTTTGCAAGAAAATATATTAAAAAAAACTAAGTAAATAATACAAAATAATTTGTTTTAACTATACAATAAAAATAAATTTAAAAAAAAAAAAATAAAAAATTATACAAATATATTTAGAGAATTATTTTGCAAACCAAAAAATTTAATATAGAATTTCAATAATTTAGGAAAATTATTTTTCAAGGAAATATAAAACAAACAAAAAAGATAATAAAAATAAATTCTAAAAAAAAAATACAAAATACAAATAAATTTAGAAAAATAATGCAAAATTATTAGAATATTTTTAGAGAATTATTTAGCTAGCCAAAAAATTAGAGACACAATTTTTATAAATTAAGAAAATTATTTTTCAAGGAAATAATAATAAATAATACATATATAAAAATAAATAAATAATAAATATAGTTTTAAAAAATAATAATAATAAGTAATAATAAAAAATCAAATTTTTCGAATATTTCTACTTTGAATTATGAAAAATAAAAATATATATTTTTTTTCTATGATAAAAAATTTAAAAAATATTTGAATATTTCTTCATCGAATTTCCCCTGCAAATTTCAATTAATTTGAACGCAAAACAAGGGACATACATACACACACATTCACAAAGCGTATCCGATGGCTGCCACATTCTTTGTACCCCCTTTGCACCCACTGCATGCCGCACTCACATATTTTGTTGATGCCACCTCGCGCAGTGAGCAGATATTTCATTATTGTACACAGCTCCTGTGCATTCAAAAAATCAGTCTCTAAGCTGGGGCAATCCATGCGGTTCTCTGCCACACACACACGCACACCCGCTTCTCTGTCTGCCACATAACTGTTACCCCCCAGCCCACCCCTAGCCCCATCCCCCAGTCCAATCGAGGCCACAGCCCCACAACTGCAGGCCGAAATAATTATGCGTGTGCATTCCGTGGCCACACCGAAATGAGCTGCGATTTATGAATGCCGGAGGTCGAGAGGATACACCAAAAACTCGGACCCCCCACCCTCTCCCCACTGCAGCTGAACGATGGAGCCGAGAACTCGCACAACCAAAAAAGGATCCAAATACAGTGAAGGACGCAGACATTATAATTATTAATAAATGCAGCAGCAACGCGGGCAGGCAGGCAGTGGCATGTGGCATGGGTTGGGCTGGTGTGTGTGTGTGTTTTGGGTGCGGACAGCCAGCCATGCAACATCCTGGCAACTATTTACGGCATGTCCGTGGAAAACGCACGGAGGAGTGCGAAACTGGAATTAATATGTGGCACCCAAATGATGAAGCCAGAAGCTGCCACAATCCACTGCGCACCCCTACCCCTACAGCACTGCCTGTCTGTGGAGGCTGCCTCATGTGGCATATTAAAATTTATGATATGAAATTGATTTTATTAAATAAAGTCCCGGGGACACCCGTCCCGGGATTCGAGTGCATTAATATTTCACCTTAATTAAGAAGATTTTCCCAGGGCTTAAAGGGGCTGACTACTGACTGTTCATTACATGCTGTGCCCCAAGGTCGTGCACAATCCGTGCCTGCCCCAAAGCTGGCTGCCACTTGTCAGGTTCTTTGTGGATTTTTGTCTGCCCTTTTCAGGGGGCTGGAGCTGGAGTATTGGAGCTGCAGATGGAGCGGCTACGCCCCCACTTTTGTTGCACTTTTCGACTGGACAAACACAGAGACAAAACCAAACTGCATTTTGTGGGCTTGCACTTGTGGCCAAATGTTGGCCAGAATGGCTTCCATCGGCTTAGACATGGCCACGACATGTTGATTGAGGCGTTCACAAGGGGCAGTGTAATCAGGCGACTAGTTGTGGAAGGGGGGTGCAGCTTGGTTGCATGCTGCACCCCAACGTGTGAACTCTTTTGTGTGTGCTGCAGACTGGACCAAGACTGAGAGTTGTTTAAAGCGAACCAAGTCGAAATTGTTTGCCTGTTCTTAAAGCGTTTTTTGCCACAATTTTTGAATGTGGAATACAAAATTCTTTACTGAGAATTTCTTATATTAAAATATATTTCTTATTAGTTATTTTAAAGTTAAATGCATTTTTTAATGAAGATTCTTGTGGGTGCCACAAAGGATCGCCCCAGCGATTCACCTTTTTGTGAGTTTTTTTTAAGCTTTAAAGTAGAATTTCTGCATACAAATTTATGTAAATTTATTTCCATTAAATTTATTTATAGTAAAATAAATATAAAATGCTTAAAATATTTATACATTCAATGCAAAATATATTAAATAAAATAATTAACACCTTCCCTACTATGCAATCAAACCTGAAAGAAATCCACTTTAAAAAATTTTCTTGACTTTTCCTGCCTGCCCCTGAGACTTGCTTAATTTTCCTCAATTATTTCCAGCCATAGAAATAAATTTAATTAGAGCATAACAACTTCGATGGGCTTGGGGTTTCTTTTTTACTCTCCTTTCTCCTTTATCCATGGTCATTCAGCGATTTTCCACTACGATTTTGCTTTGTGGCCCTTTTTCGTTGTGTGATTTGAGTGGCGAGAGGCGATGGGCATTTTCACATGGAGCAGAGGCCACACGAGAGAACAGTGTGGCCCAATTTTGGTGTCTCAACACGACCACACTAATAGCAGAAGGGAGACAGCATGAGAGTGAGTGAGAGATAGAGGAAGAGGATGAGAGATACACCACAGCAATTTGTACAAATTTGTTAGGGCCCATAAAAAATGTTGAGGCGCGGACACTGCCCCCACCATCCCATCCATCCGTTCGTTCCTCACTGCCTGGTCAGTGGAGTGTCTCTCTGCTTGTGTCAGCCTCTCTCTCTAGCTCTGCCCCTTGTGGCAAACACATGGCGCATTGGACAGCCTGAGAAAAAAGAAATTAATTGAAAAAATGCAGAAGAGTTTGGGGATGCGAGGGATCATCAAAGAAAATGGACAGCAGCAGCAGCAGGTTAAGATATTAAGAAAGACAAGAGACAAAAAACAGCAGGTTAAGATATTAAAAGCGAAGGGAAAATATTAATATTTATAATCATTTTTCTCTCTCTCTCTCTTTGGCATTGTTTAGGCCCGGCACGGATGTGACTTATGCGACAGTTTTATTGGTCGGTCGGTCGGTCGGCATCTTGGAAAGTCAACCAAGTGCCGCGGGGTTTAAGTCAAGGGCCCACAAAGGGGTTAATGGTAATTGCGCCTTTATGTTAAGCGGCCCTCGGAAAATGCTGCTACAAGATGAAAATGTTACAAAAAAGAACACACGCTCCCTACCAAAGTCAAGACACAACAAAAATTTTGGTACCCATTGTCCGACACGGTCAGCGATTTTTACAATTTCCCGAAAAAAAAAATAAAACAAAAATCTACTAAAGTAATTTGTAAAAGAAAAAACTAAAGTAATCCTAAAAAAGAAGTAAGCCAAAAAAATATATATTGAAAGTCCCACATAAAAATATTTAAAGTAAAAAATCTGCAGCACATAAAACGATGTCAAGTAAAAAATCTAAAGCAAAATAGTCCCAAAAAAAATAAAGAGGTAAAAAATAAAAACGCAAAAAGGGGTATAAAAAATTAACCAGAAAAATCGATTGCTATTTTTTCTGGACATTGCTTAACCCATTCGCGCTGACCAAGAGTCATAAAACAAAAACAAAAAAAAGTGCACGCATTTTTGTTGTTGTTAACCCTTCGTCCTGGCATGTGTTCCCCCGTTCCAGTTTCACATTTACTGCTTTTTGCTCATTCTCTAATTTATGTTCTCGGTCGGTCGTTCGTCTTTTTTATGTTTTTATTACTTTACGATCCGCTAAAAACAAAAAAGAGCAGAGCAACGGAGTAGAAAAGCAGAGCAAAATCCAGCAAGAGAGTGAGATGGCATGACTAACAGCGCTGAAGCTGGCAGCAAGAGGATGAATAACAGTGCAGAAGGTTTGGATTTAACAGAGCAAAAGTAGCAGAAGGAATGGAATAGGAATTCAAATGATTTTGATTGGACTTGTACAAGAAAATAGCCATCAAAACTTTACCAAAAAGAAATCGGAAAATTTTTTGAAATTTAATTTAATTTAAAATTAAATAAATGAAGATTCTGAATCGGCTGTGTGGGAGGCAACAACTGCTGCTACGTTTATCCCAATACCTAAGCTTCAAGATATCCACGTAACAGCAATACAGGAAGCATAACAGCAACCGATATAACAGCAGCCGATTTAACAGCATTCCATATAACAGCAGCATAACAGTAACGCAAGCAGCACTGGTAATAGCGAATCCTTTCCGCCCTCTGTCGCTGTTTTTTAACCCCTTTTCGCTCTACAAATACAATTTGCAATTGTTCCGCCCGGACCAGAAAGGGTTTGAGCCGCTGCTGGTACCGTTACCTACGCTACCAGGAATCGCGTTTTACGATCCGTTTCTTTATATATTCTGCTTTTCCTTTTTTGTTGTCCACTTTTTTGTATCCTCTCGTATTTTTGTCATTTTTTTGGCGAACCAGTTTTTTCCGTGATATTTTTTGTGTGTTTTATTTTTTTGTATTTTTTATTTGGGATAGGTCAACTCTTTACCGGGAACTTGACCCGATCTATGTATTTAGGTTTGTAGGTTTCTAGTGCAGGGCCGCCGCCGCCGCCGCCATTTGGGTGCCATTTTTTCGGGCTACTTCCTGGAAAGGATTCCTTGCCACTTTTCTAAGTTATTTTTAATGTTTTGGGTTTTATTTTTTTTAAATTTATTTTTATTGTTGTTGCTGCTTCTTGAGGTCTGCTTTTGGTCTGCGTTTTGACTTTGCATTTGTTGGGTGTTGACTTTATATGGGCAGGGCCTTGCCTTGTGGGACAGTCAAGGTCGCACCCCACTGGCACCGAAAAGGTGTCCTTCCAAAGGATTATCTCTCTGAGAATTGGGAAGCAGGAAAAATATAAGAAAATAAATTTAGATATGATATATGATAGAGAACAGAATAAATCTAACTACACTTAAAGAATATTTATAAAACATTTCATGCTGTGCGTTGCAAAACATCTGGTGTAAATAGTAGGGAAGGGGGCACACAGTAAAAAACAGTATCTTTCAATGGGACAAAGAGAGTGCGCGCAAAAGTCCTTCTTCTTTTTGTGTGTGTGTGTGTGTGTGTGTGCGTGTGTTGGGTTTTTGGGGAAATTTGCTCAACTTAGGCGCGCACCATTTAACATTGAGCAACGAACGAGCAGAGTGGATTACACACATGAGAGAGCGCAGCCGATGAGAGAGCAAGGGAGCAGAAGGGAGCAACGGTAATCGAAACCCGTCAAAATGGCAAACACAACAATGAGCGAAAAGAAAGCAAAGACGGGCAAAGGATGCCAGCGCAAGAGAGAGAGAGAGAGCGCAAAAGAGAACTGGAGTGAGTTCAAAGAAGGGCTAAGCACATTACACGATCGGCATCAAAAGGGAGTGTTCCTCTGTGTGTGTGTTTGTGCGCATTCGATAAAGATCAGCTGCCGAAGGATCTCAAATCAGATGCGTGTATCCTAAGGAGATCTCACATCATTTTCACCCATCTAATGCCGGCTGACAGATTATTATTAGCGTAACATTAACGTCAAATTACGCATCTATTTTGCGCACTTTATCCCATGCCACACACTCCACTCCCCTGCACGAACGAATGATGGCGCGGTGCAACATCAAGGGGCGGCACACACACATGTGCAAGGATTTGCTCCCGAAATAGAGAGATTACTGGACCATGCATCGTATGTACATATGTACATGGGCGGGCGAGCGGGTAGGCGCTGGTCAGTGCGGCATTCTAATGGGATGCGTGCGGGCAGGTGGAAGGGTCTAGGAGATCAACCTAAGAAGATCGCACCGATATGTGGGAACACATACATAACCCAATGAAGCGTTCAAACAGATATGGGAAAGAAACTTCCTTACGGTAAAAGGTAGGGGAAACTATTGTGAGTGCGCTGGTCTGGTATGAGGGGAGTACGAAAAAGCGTGGAGTATGAGAGAGCGCTGCAGTAGGAGCGAGAGCGCTCAGACCTGCTAGAGTGAGTGACGAAGTTATGAGCAGAGCTTCTCCCACTCCAGTACTAATCACCATATAATCCTCACGACATGCTGAAGCATCATCATCATCACCACCACCACCTGACGCTGCTCCCACACCAAGTAGGAGTAGAAAAGCAGAGCAAAATCCAGCAAGAGAGTGAGATGGCATGCGTAACAGCGCTGAAGCTGGCAGCAAGAGCATGAATAACAGTGCAGAAGGTTTGGATTTAACAGAGCAAAAGTAGCAGAAGAAATGGAATAGAAATGAAGGATGTGCAAGGATTTGCTCCCGAAATAGAGAGATTACTGGACCATGCATCGTATGTACATATGTACATGGGCGGGCGAGCGGGTAGGCGCTGGTCAGTGCGGCATTCTAATGGGATGCGTGCGGGCAGGTGGAAGGGTCTAGGAGATCAACCTAAGAAGATCGCACCGATATGTGGGAACACATACATAACCCAATGAAGCGTTCAAACAGATATGGGAAAGAAACTTCCTTACGGTAAAAGGTAGGGGAAACTATTGTGAGTGCGCTGGTCTGGTATGAGGGGAGTACGAAAAAGCGTGGAGTATGAGAGAGCGCTGCAGTAGGAGCGAGAGCGCTCAGACCTGCTAGAGTGAGTGACGAAGTTATGAGCAGAGCTTCTCCCACTCCAGTACTAATCACCATATAATCCTCACGACATGCTGAAGCATCATCATCATCACCACCACCACCTGACGCTGCTCCCACACCAAGTAGGAGGGGGGGGCGGTGTGCGGCTGGGGGAAACTATGCGGATGGTTGGGATGGGGGAAGGGTGTATGCGAGGCGTGACAATAATTAAAAGATTTCCAATGTCAACAGCGTAAATGGAAGGAAAACAAAGTTGTAGCCAAAACTAAATAGGAAAAGCAAATGCCACCCGTTCCCGCCTCCGCCCCCGCCAAAAACACCCACTCCTTGGGCGGGAAAAGCGCACACAAATGTTTGTCTTCCACCCCTCCCTCGCTCCCTCTCACCCACTCACCCGCTCACTATTTGTTTGTTTGTTTGTTTGTCTCTTTGTTTGTTGATTGAGACGGCTTTGATTTTCGCTCAGCGGATTTTGATGGGGTGTACGATGTGGGTGGAGGTGGTTGTACCATGCAACCAGGGGGTGTGGACAGTGGATGTGTGTGTGTGTGTGTGTGTGTGTGTGATGCGACAAGTGCGCCCCTGTATTTGCAGAGCCGTTATGTGCATAAGCAACAACGATTATTGACATATCGCCAGCGACGCAGCAGCAGCGACAAAGCAGCGACAAGGCGACAGCGCAAATAACAGAAATAAAGCTTACATCGGGTGCCGAACTATGGGATACCCTTGAATTCAATATATGTCTGTGATTGGGAGTTTGGAAACATTGCAGTTGGCTGAGATATTTTATATGACAGATAAATAAATTTTATCTGAACCAATCTTAATCATTTCTAAATATATACTTCGCACAGCCACAGCTAAAGGGTATATAAAGTCATAGTTGCATAGTACATAGCTAAGATAACTGAGGGGCATGACAAACATACAGTCAAAATCAGCATACCTTCCACTGCTAGGGTATTGTTACCTCCACTTCATTCTATCTCATTCCATTTCTCCCCCAACTCAACCATCCACAAGGCACATGCAAATCGAAATGCAGCGGTAAATGTCAATGCGAACGCGTGTCTGTGTGTGCTTGTGTGTGTGTGTGTGCTCTCTCACTCTTGCTTTGCCCAAAAAGTCTCCAAATCCAAATTGAACCGCTGGCTGCTTTCCCCCCGCCCGCAGCAAAGCCCTGGCCAAGCGGCGGTCGTGCGTGAAATTTAATCAAAGCTAGACTCCACTCCTTTACACACGCTCCCGGCCTGTTTATCATACCACTTCTTACTCACACTCACCCTCACCCTCACCCACTCCCACTCTTTCAATCAACCCACATGCAGCCATCAATGTGGCCAAAACAGTTTTTGGCTATCCTCCAAGCGGCGCCACACCGGAAATGTTGCACATTTGTAACTGTAACTGTGGCACAGTATTTACCCATGTAGACGGAGGTGAAAGAGAAGAGCAGTAGAAGTGAAGGAGAGCAAGGGAAAATCTTGAGAAATGTGAAAGTTTTCCACAAAAGTGCAAATTTCTGTCAATTGTTGTAAATGGAGTTTCCTTTTTCCTGTCCTTGAAGTGAGAAAGAGTGGAGTAAGAGGAAGTGCTGATGTCCGTTCTTGCATAGAGGGGAAGAGATGTACAACAGTTGTTCGTTCTGTTGCGTTGATAGTGATGAAGTGAAGAGGGCAAAAAGTGAGTAAAAACTATAACAAAAATCAAACTTGGCGCCCACTAACGCTCCTCTCAGTGTTGCTTTACTGGATAGTGCAGCCCTGGTCGGGGCTCTGGCAGCCCTGCCAAGCAGAAGCGCCGCATAAAAGAAAAACAAAATCAGCTGAACCGCAGACGAAGCATAAGAATAAGCACAGAGAGAAGCGGAGAACAGCAACAAAAAAGTTGAAGAGAATTCGCACGTTTATTTTTAAATCCCCCCTCAAGCGAACGGGCCAGTCTTTTTTTTCCGTCGCTCTCTTCTCTGCCGCTGGCGACGTCGTCACGTGGAGCACCAGCGGCCGCAGTCGCTGTCTCTGCGCTGCTATTGTTATCGCTGTTTTGCTTTTAATCGTCAGTTTTATTTGCGGTCTACTTTGTGCTCTTTACGGCTCGTGTACAGTGGGAAAAAGTGTTGGGGGAGTGCGTTCATACAAACATACACACGTACAAATGTATATTAAAAACTATTATTCTGCTGTATCCCATTGCGAATAAATTACAAACAATCCAAGCTGCTTTTGCTTATGCACACATTTTCTTTGTTTTGTTCCATTTCGATTCAGTTGTGGATGAATTGTGCCGCCATGTGCCAGTGCCAGCAAGGAAAACAGCGCAGCGACCGCGAATGCATTTCTGCAGCTCGCATTTTATTTCGCTCTCTGCTGCATACCTAACGTACAGTAGAGCAAAAGTGTTAAGTGTCCACAAAGTGTTTCTCTCCATAATTGATTTAATTAAACAATTAATTACAATTTGTTTGGCTGTTGACCTCTGGCTCTTTTATTTATTTTTCATTAACAATGCAGAATATATGTTGGAAAAAAGTTCTAGCCAAGTAAGAAAGTTTGGTTTGAAAATGACAACAGTCTATGTATTTTAACTTCGATCCCACTGTGGCCCTGCCATCTGTCTTAAGCTGAGCGCTGCGTCGCCGCGCGCCGCGACTTCAATTCTACAGCTTCGCTCTCTCTTTCTCGTACTTTCTGTCTCTCTGCGATCACAGTCTGCTATGCCGCTCTCTGCCCCCCGCAAACACGCTTGCGGTTAATCAGCATGAGATGATGGGGGCGTCAGCGTCGGCGTCGGCTACCAGTGGACTGTGAACCGTTCTGCTGCTGCTGCTGCTACTGCTACTGCTACTCTCTGCATTTTGAGGTTGCTCTCTGCTGCTGCTGCGGTTGCTGCGGTTTTGCTTTGTGCTTTTTTGTTGCTTCTTTGTTGTTTTGCTGATATGCTGCTGCCGTCGCTGCCGCTGCCTGTTGATAGCAGTACCGTACCGCTGGGCAGCGGCGTCGGCATCTCGGCCAGTTCTGTTGCTTTTTGGGGCCTGTCGTGCCGGCGTCGTTGTGGTGCTTACTAGCGTGCTTTTTTTTTTATTAATACTATTATTACTATTCTTTTATTTGGTCAACGCTCTCTCTTGTTCCGGTTCCGCGTTTTTGTACTCTCTTTGCCTGTGTGTATGTTTGTGTGTGTGTCCGTTCGCGTCTCTTTTTGCGTCGTCTGTCTTCTTCGCGATTCTGCCGCGAACGCCGCTGCTGCTGCTGCTTCTTCTTCGGCCACTTCGACTGCTGCTGCTGCATAGTTAGCATGTAGTGGTTTTTTTTTTATACAAATGTGATATAATTTTGTTAAGTATTTATTTATTTAATTGCCAAAAAAAAACCGCGCTATAAACGCGCAAACACAAGGAATTCCACGTAGTAGCAGCATTCGCAGTCGCAGCAGACGCAGCCAACGCCAGCAGCAGTAACCGAGTCGACAGCAGAGAGCAGATCACATCTCTCTCCGCCTCCGCCGCCGCTATGGTCTACTCCACCAATATTCTGCTGGCCATCGTCACCATCCTGACAGCCGTGTTCGTGTGGTCGCGTCGCACCTATGTGTACTGGCAGCGGCGTCGCGTCAAGTTCGTCCAGCCAACGCATCTGCTGGGAAACCTCAGCAAGGTGCTGCGTCTGGAGGAGTCGTTCGCGCTGCAGCTGCGACGCTTCTACTTCGACGAGCGGTTCCGCAACGAGCCCATCGTTGGCATCTATCTGTTCCACCAGCCGGCGCTCCTCATCCGGGACCTGTCGCTGGTGCGAACCGTGCTCGTCGAGGATTTTGTGAGCTTCTCGAATCGGTTCGCCAAATGCGATCTGCGGCACGACAAGATGGGCTCGCTCAATCTATTCTTTGCCAAGCAGCCAGAGTGGCGGGAGATACGGACGAGGCTGTCGCCCGCCTTTACGGGAGCGAAGATTAAGCAAATGTTCTCGCTGATGGAGGAGGTGAGTCACAGGCAAAGGGGGTGCCAAAAGAGGGAGAGAACTAGAGAGAGAGAGAGAGAGTGAGTCCCCCTCGAACTTTAAAAACCTACACTGTCCAACAAAATTAGGTGTCAAGAGTAGCAGAAGCTAAAAGAGAGTATGGGGCGAAAAGTAGGTGCAGAATATTTGCACTAAACAACAAAATTATTTGCCATAGGAGTGTGGAGTGGATCCAT
The DNA here is from genome assembly GCA_009664405.1 of Drosophila bifasciata. Taxonomy (NCBI): domain Eukaryota; kingdom Metazoa; phylum Arthropoda; class Insecta; order Diptera; family Drosophilidae; genus Drosophila; species Drosophila bifasciata. Next base: position 37,245,128 of record CM019041.1, read on the forward strand.
ATCATGCTGATAAAAATAAAAGTGACTCTTCAGCCTGTCAAAGTTTTCGCCTTATCATCACACAGGTTTTTTGTTGTTGTTGTTGTTGCATATTTTGTTTATATTTTTTTTTCTTTTGTTGATTTGAAATATTCTTATCAAAGGTCACAAAGTATCGAATGTTGCCCGCAGAGATGGGTATACTTATATATAGCTCTAGGTTTGAATATTTACTATATAACAGGCGAATAAAAATAATTATTAATATCATATAATCTATGAAATTCATTTGCCACAAAACCTTGTGGTTTGTTTTTGATCAGTGTAACATGAACACAGGTGTGTGAGTCTCTTTTTTTTTTTGGCCAAATTAAACAATAAAACACCTCAGACTAATAGTTTTTTTTCGATAGTGCCAAAAGCAATTTCTCAGGAAAGCAAACGCCATAAAACCCGCAAAAATATAAACCCAAAATCGATGGGTAGACTTTAACCCTGTTGCTTAGTGTAATGACAAACTTGTTTTATATTTTTTCTACAATTATCAATAGTATACTATATACAGGCAAAGGCAAACCCATTCAGTAAAAAACAATCAAAACTTTTGTTGAAAAATATTTAGAGCAACGAAAGAAAGTGGAAGGAAGTTTAGAAACGAAGTTTTAGATACCCTTCCCAGATGATGCATTATTCCCTATTAGATATAGATTGAGGATTAAGTGTGTCCATCTTTTGTATCTTTCTTTAATTTGTAGCTTCAAGTGAACTAGAATTTCCTATACCCTTATGATTCCGTAGACCTTCAGTTATGAGCTACTCTTTCGAAGAGTATTACGTTATGTGCTTCCAGCGAAATTGCCATTCCATTCATAACAATATCTCAGAGCGTCGTATACTATATTTAAATATATATAATCTGAAATGTCAAAATTTCGAATGCTTTTGTCGTGTTCTTTTCAGATTGGCTGCGACTTGGAATGGTATCTGAAGAGACTGACGCGCGATATGCGAAGAAGCGACGCCTCCGCACGCGGTGTGATCGTGAGCATTAAGGACGTGTGCGATCTATATAACACGGATATGATCGCCAGCATTGCCTTTGGCCTGAGATCGTATAGTTTGAGGAGCACACAGTCGGAGATTGGTGCACACTGTCAGGACATATTCCGGCCGAATGTACGTCGGATAATTGACTTTTTCGTGATATTTTACCTGCCCAAGCTGGTGCCGCTGTTACGGCCCCGGCTGTTCACGGAGCCGCATGCGGAATTTCTGCGCCGGGTCATCCAGCTGGTGATCGAGGAGCGGGAGCGTGGCGGCGATCTGCGCAACGATCTCATCGAAATGCTGCTCACCCTCAAGAAGGAGGCGGATCTGCAGAAGGACAAGTCCCACTTTACGCACCATCGCGACTTCCTGGCCGCCCAGGCGGCCAGCTTCGAGGTGGCCGGCATCGAGACATGCTCGGCCAGCATGTCCTTTGCCCTCTACGAGCTGGCCAAACAGCCGCTCATGCAGGCCCGACTGCGGCGCGAGATACGCGAGACCTTCCAGGAGTCGCCGGCTGGGACGCTGAGCTACGAGCTGATTGCCCGCATGAAATACCTGGAGATGATCGTCGAGGAGACGCTCCGCAAGTACCCGATTGTGCCGCTGCTGGAGCGCGAGTGCACACCCATTAACAAGAAACGCTTCTACTCGCTCCGTCCGCACGCCGAGTGCTATGCCCGTCGCGGCATGCCCATCTACATATCCAATCTGGCCATACACCATGACCCAAAGGTGAGCGCTGGGAGGAGGCCGACAAAACGAAAGAACGAATCTCTTGCCACACACTTGTGTCCATTATATTTCATACTGCTCCCAATTGGGTTTCCCCAATCTTATCGAGTGTCAAGAACATTTCATTGAGTACCAGAAATTAATAGAAATTTACTATCTAATGTTTTAGATGGTCTAGAACCAACTATACTATCTATGGTATGGGTGCCAGTTGGCAAGTCAAACTGCATTATAAATTAAACTGAAACCTGTTCGATGAATGTACAAAGTTTAGAAAGTAGATTTAGCCAGCCTCTAAGCAACTAATTTGAATCTCTCTCTTTCGCTCTCTCTTGTTGCAGTACTGGCCGGATCCGGAACGCTTCGATCCAGAACGGTTTAGTGCTGAAAATAAATCGCTTCAGGCTCCGATGTCGTATCTGCCATTCGGCGCTGGGCCCAAACATTGCATTGGCATGCAGATTGGCCAATTGCAGATTAAACTGGGACTCATCTACTTTCTGCGTCGGCATCGGGTCGAGTTCTGTGAGAAGACTGTCGAGCGCATTAGCTTTGATGCCAAGTTTGCGCTTTTGGCCAGCGAACATCGCATTTACCTCAAGGTCGCCGAATGTTTATAGCGGCCTTATCCAACAACATCTTCCCATTGTTGGCAGCAGCTGACCCGACCCAACCAGTTAGCCACCCCACACCCCGCCTATCTTTGTCATCATCGTCATCATTTGCCACATTGTATATACCCAGGGCATGCCTCAAAAATAAACTTTGCTACGTTCTTTTTTTTTTGTATTTTGCAACGATAATGTTATACATTTTATCTTTTTTTATTGCCACCGAGAAGTCGGTACCCCGTCTGTCGGTGGTGGTGGGGGGGTCGGCACTGACTGATAGCTTATCAGCGCGCGACTGCGTGTGCTTTGAGCTTTGGCTTTGCCTTTGCGCCCGATGGCCTGATCGGCGGGCGGGTTCGATTTGATGCGGCGGGGACTACGTCATCGCGTGGGGCGGACTGGGACCGGGAGCGGACCAGTCACTCAAGTCTCACAAATAGATGTCTCTGGCAGGGCTGGCAAAGTGCTCTGTGGTGCATTCGAGTGGACCAAAACAAATTAAATTAAAGGAAATGGCAAGTCAATCTGATATTAATGGAGAAAAGTCTTAAATAATTTTGGAGCATATTGATTTGTGGAGCTTAAAGAAATGTAATCCTTTCTATGGCAATAAAAAATCTTTATGTGTATGTAGTAGACTTAAGGAACATAAATCCTACATTTTTCTACATCTACAATGACGGCACAAATATCAGTTAGGTCCACCCCAAAGCTCAATGTACAAAACTCAGGTGATCGTATCGAGTGTGTTAACCGGTTTTTGCGGGCCACAAGAATCAGTTAGGAACCACAAAACTACTCCCCCCCACTCACGTTTCATTCATTCACCGCACGGCCAGTAGTTACCCCCCTTTACCAACTGACTGTCCGTCTGTGCAATCGAAAGCTCTCAGCAGCAACAGCTGTTAGCGGTCTCCTTCACTCGAAAGCTTCATTCAACGCTGACGCTGGCAGAGCGTTGGCGGCTACAGCGTTGGCTTCTGCGTCAGCGTCAGCGTTAGCGGCGTTATGCAAATGCTCACACCCAAAGCGATTGAGCGGGGCAGCGGTGGCGGTGGCGGCGGCGGCTACGGCGGAAAACCGAAGGGTTTTTGTGATTTCCGTGGAAAAGTGAGCGGCGGCGGCGGCGAGTGCAATGTGCCGCGCGCGGCCTCAACTCTTTGAGCGGAAAACCCCGTACAAACTCTTTTCTTTTTGTTGTTTTGTTCTCTGTTTTGGTTTTGTTGGTTTTTGTTGTTATTTGTTGGGCTGTTTTTATTAGACCGCGAAAAATCAACAGTGGCCGAAACGATGGACGGGGCATGGGTGGTCCCTTTTCTATTCCAACTTACTTTAGTTGCTTCTTCCTCACGTGTTATTCTGCTGTTTTTACAGTCTTCTGTTTTGGTCCTGCCGCGCACGCCGCGCTAAAAGGGTTTACGGGGCAATGTCATAAAGTAATTCCTGCCAAAGAGAGCGAGAGGACGCTCTCTCTCTCTCGCAGTCGCAGTCGCCGTTGCAGTCGCGTCGCAGTTGCAGTCGCAGTCGCCGTTGCATTGGGAGTGCAAGTTCAGCCAGCACTGAAATAAGGAAGTAAATTATAACTGTAAACGGCATAACTGCATTTAGAATGCTTTTAAGTTACAGTTAAGGATTATATTCCGCTGATTTCTCGAACTTCTTGAGTTATATTTGTCAAAGCACAAATGGAAATATTCTATGGAATTTGCTTCTCAGATCTTTTGCGTCACCCTGTATAAATATATACATACATATGTTACATTTGTTACGTGTGTGTGTGTGTGTGCATTTCCTATGCAAATGAAAATGCGAGTAACCTGCGCGGCTGCACTTTGGTCAAACTGAATGAAGGGAAAAAAAAGAGTTGTCCCTCGCCTCCCTCGCTTCTGCTACAGTTGCTGCCTTCTAGGAATCATTTGCGCCTCTAACATGAACATGGCAGAGGAACCTTGGCCCTCGGGTGCATCATTTACATAAACCTACGCAAACATCAACAGAAAAGATGCCAAAAAAGAATAAGAAACGCATGTGGAAAAGGGTCACAAAAAGGAGTGTGGAGGTGGAATGGGAAAATGGTATGGAGTGAGAGAGGCAGAGGCAGTGGCAGAGGCAGCTGTTTAAAGGGCACTAATTAGAGCCTTTGCTCCCACGCACGTGTTCCGCTTCGATCAGCCTTGTGTAGGCACTTGTATAGGGTTCAAAGTTGTCGGCTATTCCCAACTATCCCTAGGACTGGCAGTGGTACGGTACCCCCCGAAGCATTGGTCCTCTCTGACAGTTGCTGTTGTTACGGTTCACCATGACCAACGCCAACAATTACCGAAAGCCGCCGACGCCGCCGCCGCAATTCTATTGTCTTTCGATTTCCTCTCTCTCGCTCTCCCTCTCTTTCGCTGCTCCTCTTCATCTACTCGTTTTTTTTACTGCTCATTTCCCACATGTCGCGCGCTCCCTTTCGAATGACACTTGCAACGTCGCGTCGCGTAGCATCGTGTCCGCGCTCCCTTCTTGTCTTCTTTTCGCTCTCTTCGTTGGCTATGCCCTCTAGCCCCAGTCTTTCGAAGTCATTTTAATGAGCCCAAATTACTGGAAATACTCGCGCACAGTGCAGCTCAATCATCCGATGCACATGTCAAATGGCTCTCGCCAGCGGAAGTTGGCTCAGAAAGCAGTTAGCCCAGCAGTTGGCCAAGTGCCAGTGGGCACACCCCCATCCACCATCCCCCATTCCCATAACCACCTTCGACAATCCGGCAATACGGCAATCAGCCAAGCAGCAAAACCAATTAAGACGCTCGAACAGTTTTTAAACGTCCGCCATTAAGGGAATTATGATTAATAATTATTAATGAATGGATGTAGGGGTAGGGGGTAGGGGTAAGGGGTAGGGGTTGCTTGGTTCCCACTGCCCACGCAGCAGTGCAGTGGCCACTCCAATGGGTTAAACGAATAAATGCAATCGAAGTTAATCGAATTTCTTGTGAATTTTTCGCAGAATTTAATTTTTTATTTATTTTAATAATAACTATTTCCAATATAATTTTTAAATTATAATACATAATTTTTTATTTTATTTTTTTTATTATAATATTTTTATATATTTTATAATATTTTAATTTGTTACTTTGAATTAAAACCCATTAAATTTTTTTTTTCTGCTTCAAAAATATGTCTTAAATAATATTGATTATTTTTTATGATTTTTTTCTACCATTTTTTATATTTAACAGAGTTTTATTTTTGATGGAGAATTTTACTCAAGCTTTTTTTTGATAATTTTGAAATTTACTTAATTTTTTTTAAAGATATTTTTGGTTTAGAAATTTACTTAATTTTTTTTAAAGATTTTTCATAGTTTTCAATGTATTTCTAAATAATATATTGTTTATATTTAATGCTTTAATTATACAATTTTATATTGGTTAGATTGTAAATTAATAAACTGATCATTAAGCAGTAATATTTAAATAATTATATTGCAATTTTGTAGATTTTTTTGTATCTAAATTTCCATTGCTTAATTGTCCCAGATCTCAGATGTGGTGCATCCTTCCGGTTCGGTATAATGCAACAAAGTGCAAAGTTTCATTTTTTTTTTTTATTAATGGCTCGTCTTTGATGTGCTCTGGCTCTGGATTTTACGATGCCCGATGATGATGATCGTTTCGCACATTTGTATCTGCTGGCATCCACATCCACATCATCTATATAGTATGTGCCGGGTGCCGAGGTAAATAAACCCATTCAACATTGTCATAATATGACAAGTATATAGGGTAAATGCTGGACAAAAGAGCGCGACAGATTGTCGTCTTGTTTGATTTTTTTTATGAATGGGATATATAGATGAGAGCGAAAGCATATGAATGAGTGCTGCAAGTGATTCAGATGGAGTACTATAGATGTTGCTCGTCTCGATTCGCATCTTAATGCGCTTAGGACGGGTTGTGCTGTGCTGTCATCGGACATGTTTCAGGCGGCCATGTAAATGTAATTCAAGTAGCCGCTCCTATTTTCTCTTTTTTCTCAGTTTTGTGTTGCGTTTATCTGTGCGGCACAATCAGTGCCATTAATATGCGCATCTCTTTGGATATCTCTTTCCCGAAAAAACAAGGACCCGCTGCACTTCCGCTTATGCCATTTCCATCTCCATTGTATACCGCCTTACCTGGCGCTACTTAAGAGCCTCCTTCGGGGAGTTACATCATTCTCATTCACATCATCATCATCTTCATTGCCTTTGCCCTCTCCATGTCTCGTGTTTTTTTTTTTTTTGGTTGCTCCCAAAGGAAGTTCCAATTTGCTACGTCAATGAACCATGGACCCAGTCCGGGACCCTGATTTGCTCATCAAGTGCCGCCGTCTGTTCTTTGGTTCTGCTACTGGTAACCCCAGATCCCATTCCATTCCATTTCCCTGCTCCCACCCCCCGCTCGTAACTTCTTGTACGATTTTTCTTTCATTTTTTTTCGGTTTACTTTCCCCTGTTGTTGCTCTGGTGATTTCTGACACGGCGCTGACTGTTGGCTGTCAACTAAAATCATTTTTTGAATAGCAGGCCCAAAAAAAAAAAAACTTCAACGAGGGTTGGCTGGCAAGTTTCAGCTGTAATTCTTTTAAATTTGAATTTATTTTGAGTACTATAGTTTAGAGGCATAAACAATCAGTTGGGCATAGTTTAAATAATTTTTCAAAAGTCACACAATAAAAATCCAAATCTTGTGCCAAATAAATTTAAGGCCGTTTACTCTGGTCACTCTGTAAAATTTTCTTTGTGTGTTTGTGGCTCTTTAGTATGTCAAAAGTTGTTTAAAATTTATTGCAAATGTTGGAGGTTTTTGCTGGCCAACAAATGCTTTAGATTTGAAGCTACATTTTAAGACATTTTATTGCAACTTTTTCAATGTGCCCCTCGCACACATAACACGTAACCTTATGTTACAGTTACGTCATTTTCCTTTGGCTGTGCGACCAACCAACCACCTCTACGGTTGTAAAACTCTCTCCCGGAAAATCTCCTCTTTGCGCAAAATTGTCTGTTTACATTAAATGCATAAATTATGCAGCAAAATTTTACTTATTTATATGTGCCTCCGCGTGGCGTGGCAAGACTCTGCTCTGCTTTGATTCCCGCCACTTCAACACAAATGCCCAAATGCATAAAATATGTCAGGAGAGTCAGGGAGAGGTCTGTACTGAAACTCTTACAAAACATATCTGCATACATAATGCTGTTAAATTTCACTTTGTATGCATTTCATTTTGAATCGGTCCCCCCGATTTGTATTTTTTTTTTTTTTTCACGGCTGCCATTGGGCCCATTTTGATGTCCTAATGATGATGTCTCTGTTTTGGGTCATTTGCCATGGAGGAGAGAGCGCACACAAAATTCTACCCTGAAACTGAAACAGAAACTATGTGCATTTGAATTTAACCACCGGGAAAGAGAAGCAGAAGCCAAGCAACCCTCCTGAAACTACCATATAGTTGACAGTTATGTGTTGATGACAATGCCAACGCCTTGGGATATCTCTCTCTCTACACTCTACACTCTACACTCCACAATCCCCACTCCACACACCCCACTCCTCACTCTATATCCAATCTCTGGCTATGGCCTCTTCCCCGCTGACTTTTCCCTCTTGGCTTTTGTTGTTTTTGGCTGCTACTTAGTAATGTAATGCAATGGGCTACCAACATTATACCATTCCCCGCCCCCAGGTCCTTTTGGAAAAGTTCCCTAATAAATTCTGAGCGAGAGAGAGAGAGAGAGCGAGAGACTATCAAGATTTGTGGCCTGTATCCGGTAGATTTTTAATGGGCTTTTCTCTGGCATCTAGAAAACCATAAACGCAGCATGGCAGTGCAGCTAAAATTTATAAAAATTAATAGTTAAGATTACTACTAGTATATGGTAGTGTTTTTTTTTTTTTTAAGTGTAAGAAATTTAGTTGTTAAATTTTAGTTAATTCTTTGTGAAAGATTTTTGTTGCTTGCACGAGCTGTGGGTGTAAATAAAAGAGGGTAAGCAGAAATAAAAAAAATAAAAAAAAATATTTAAAATATAAAAAAAAAAAATATTAAGGTATCCAAAACCCAATTTAAGGTGCGGAAAATATTTGAGCATTATCAGATATATGTAAATATATTTTAAATATTTTTAAAAAATTATTAAAGTATCCTAAAAACCAATTTAAGTTGCGTCATTACCAGAAGATAATTACGGAATCGAAATCAGTATTGTTTTGTCACTTGCTTATAATTTTTAAGCACTTTATGGCACTAAAATATTTATTTAAAAAAATATACAAAAATTTGCAATATTTTTAATTAGTTTCCGAGTTCAAATATCGTTAGTTCAAAGTGTTGGAACTTGTACAAAAATTAATGTATTTAGTGTACATAAATCATACAAATAAAATATATTTCCAAATTCTAGCGGGAATCTTTTGTAACATTTCGCACTAAAAAAATAAACAATAAAACAATGTAAATTTATTGTCCGTAGTTTAACTGAAGCTTCTGTTCGTCCGTGTGTCTGTCTGTAATTTCAAAGAGTTTTTGCCGCAGCCAAAATATTTTCATTAGCCGTTAATTATGCTAGAGACAAAATATTTTGCAAGCAAAAAGGAACCCCAAAATTCCATGTAAATGTGCCCAAGAAGGGACATGGCCAACCTCATTTGTACTTGCACCTCAGCATGATGTTGCCAAATTTTTACCTCCTGTTTCTGTTGTTGCAACTCAGCATTCAGCTAATGATTGCGTTTTGCTTGCTGCAAATTTTTTTTCTTATTTTTTTGCTCATCATCCGCCTCACAATTAGCCATGTAAAGGGGGTAGATCTAAGGCGGAAGTTGCCAGCCAATGTACATACTACATCAAATAATTTATAACGAATCTCTCTTTGGATGTATAGCTATGGGTGTGGGTAGGGGTAGGGCTATGGCTGGAGACATAGAGAGAGAGAGAGAGAGCTGAGTATGCTGACAATGCAACTGCAAAGTTTCATTTATTTATGCGTCGTCTTCTGAAAGAACTCACACAACACACACCACACACACATACAAACACACACACACACATACGGAAATCTAAAGGGAACAAAATACTATAGAGAACAGAGAAAACCGTTGTGAAGCGAACAGAAGTTGGCACTGAAATTAAAGCGAAAAATTGCAATCCACCCTGTCATTAGATGCCTGTCGATTCAATTGTTTGAATGCTTGATGGAGGGGGATAGCATCCAGGGACTGAGTTTGGAAATTTTCTATTTTTCTGCCCATTGTCAGTAACTGCAGACGGAAGGGGGAACGCTCTCGAACAGGGCTCGTTGACAGGGGGGATATAAATGTTGTGATTTCTTAATTTTTGTTTGCATTTTTCTCAAATTTAGTAGGCTGTTGAGGTAATTACACTAATTATATGGCACACACAGCCTTTAAGGGTTGTTTTTCTGTGCATCTGGAGGTCAGAGTTTGCTGCTGGCTGCAACTCGATTATCTGACATGTCAAACGGCACTAGACCCCCGGTGCAACAGCCGAGTCAGGCAGTTCAGCCGAAGGGGAATCACACACGAGAGGCGGGTGTTAGCTGCCCCTTAGACATTGATGCCCCTAGAGTAGGGAGGGAGGATTAGCTTTAATGCTTCAGGGAAAGTGTTTTAATTGAATGTTTTAATGCCAGCGAGCAGAAATTTGGAGGAGTATCACAAAACAAGTTAGGGCTAAGAATGAGTAACAGAAGACTCTTATAATTGTTATGGGTTCGCTGCTTTTGGTTAGCTATTAAATGACACATAAAAAAATATATTTATTATGTTTAAAAAATATTAAAAATATATATTGCATGCCCATTAATTCTAGAACAGAATGTCACTAAAAGACATACAAAAGAAAATATTTTGATATATAAAAAAATATATTTTAAATATTATTACCACGTGCCCATCGTTTCTAGAACAGAATGACACATTTAAAAATATTTTAAATATATTTTAAATATTATTACCTCATGCACATCCATTTTAGAACCGAATGTCACTAAAAACTCACTAAAAAATATATAAATTATGCATTAAAAAGTATGGAAAATATATATTAAATAGTATTACTGCATGCCGATCGATTTTAAAACAGAATGACACATTGAAAAATATTTTAAATATATTTTAAATATTATTACCTCATGCACATCCATTTAAGAACATGTTGACATATTGCAAAATATATTAAATATATTAATTATGCATTAAAAAATATATTTTAAATATGATTACTTTTATGCCCATCGATTCTAGAACAAAATGTCATATAAGAAATATTAAAAATATATTTAAATATTATTACTTTATGTCCATCCATGTTAGAACAGAATGTCACTAAATGACACATTAAAAAATATATTAATTATGCATTAAAAAATAAAAAAAATATATAGTAATAGTATTACTGCATGGCCATCGATTCTAGAACAAAATGTCACATTAAAAATATTTTAAATATATTTTAAATATTATTTCTGCACTCCCAACGATTCTAGAACAGAGAGCCACTAACAAACCCACTAAAAACTATATTAATAAGGCATTAAAAAATATTAAAAATATATATTAAATATTCTTAGTTTAGGCAAATTCTCATGCCTGATTTGAGTCGCTCGATGCCTTCCCAGCAGCTCCCTTGTTGCACTTCATTAGCCCTGCCTGGCTTACACTTTATGGCCCCTGGGCAGCAGCTTACATAAGTGCGATCCTCCACGACACGGTTACATCATCAAATTCCATTTTCCTGGGCCATAAACCCTCTGATCCTTCTAATGTTGCTCAAGCCATAAAGAATTTGACTTTTTGCGCAGGTCTTTCGCTTTTTCGCGCTAAAAAAATGTGCCAAAAAAAATAGAATAGAAAAAACTAAAAAACTGAACTCAAGGCATACCAAAACCAAGGCAAATTTCGTTATTATGATTTTTTATTAGTTGATTTACAAGGGGACAGACCACCGCCGCCGCGGACACACACGCGATTGCATTTTGCGTAATGTTTTATTTTTATTTTTTGCTCACTTTTTTTTTCTGCTCAATTTTTTTTTGCTCAGTTTTTTGTTTGGGTGAAAGTTTCCACGAATTGTGATGCCCCCTTATGTTGCTGTCTTTTTTTTATGACACGCGTATGGGACATATCGTACATATCCTTTTTGTTTTTTTTTTTTTTTTTTTTCTATTTTTTGGTATAATTTTTTATGGTACTTGGTGGAACTTCTAGTTGCGTGCAGTTTTTTAGGCTGACACGCGAAAGTACGCCGAGGTGCCGTACTACGACTACTTGTTCGTGGAAAAGCAGAACTGGCCTGCATTTTTATGGCTTACGCAATTTCAGACTTTGGCCAAAAAAAAAAAAGTGATCCTTAGCCGTAAAGGGACAGGACAGGCCTAAGAGGCAGGCCACTCAAAATCTCTCTGTGCCAGACAGCTGCATGGATTTGCAACAGCAGCAGCAGCACTCCTGTCTGTAGCCTGGGCACCACTCCTTGTGCCGCTCTTTTGTCAGTTTCCTTCGACAAATTTCTACTGTGCTTCCGGGGTGGCCCCGGCGGCTGCTCATCTCATCCATTGACTTGTGTCAAATTGAGTTATTCAAATGCTCACACACACACACACATGGTCACATTTCTGAAGGGGAGCGGTGTGTGGTGGGTTGGGGGGTTGATAGGTTATGTCCTCAATGGATATCCTGTTGCGTTTGTTTTTACACAAATATTTACCCAACTCATAATTGAAGTGTCTCTCTCAGTGTCGCAGCAGTCAGTCTCAGAGTCTCTCAGTCTCTCCGTCTCTCATTCTCTCACACAATCTCCTTGTCTCCTGCCGGCTTTTTGGCAAATTTTTGCGCCATTTGTGTAGCTCTCTCTCTCTCTCACACTCTTTTCACGCTTCGCCGCATGTCTTCTGGTATGCTGAGTGGTAACCCTGGTTGGTCCTTTGACTGGTACCCCTAGTGGGTCTACTGGTTGGTCTCCTGGCTGGTTCTCTGGCTGTTGCTCTGGCTGTTGCCCTGGCTGGTTCTCTGGCTGTTGCTCTGGCTTGTTCCTGGCTGTTCCCTTGACTGGTACCCCGGCTAGTACCCCGACTTATACCCTGACTTATACCCTGTCTGATTCCACTGACTGCTTCCCTGCTTCCCCTGACTGACTGACTGACTGCTCCTGGCTGGCTGATCTGCTGGGGCACCCCACGTGGCCATTTCTGATTATGTTGTTGTTCGAGTGTTCAAGTCTCCTGCTGCCTGCCACCTACCACTGTGCTGCACTTGCAGCAGTTTCTCTCCAGATCTCTCTCTCTCTCTCTACTGATATTCTCGTTTTTGGACTAATTGTTGTCATTAGGATTGTGCGTGTGGCCAAATGAAGTCAATATACTGGCTGCTGTCAACTTTATCAATGGACCCTCTGGCACTCGAGGGGCCCACCTGCATGGACTTTGTTCTGGCCACACTGGCCATTGATTAACTGCTGCCACATGCAACAGTTGGGAGTCAGCACTGGCCAACACCGCACACACAACAGTTAGTTGTGCTGGCCACAAAAGAGTTTAGTTTGGCCAACAACATTTTGGGTGGGCCCAGCTGTGCCAAATGGAGATGTCTCACTCCGCTGTTGTAGGAAACCCCATGACTCGGACATTCTTGGACATTGTTCCGTTTTGGTGCCACATAATTTGGAAATATATATCTTCTTTTTAGGGATTTTTAAGGCTAAACGTGTGACTTGAGCGTACTTCAGAGTGCATTAATTAGTGCGAAATTTTGGCTGCTGCTCAATGAATAATTTTTTTTGCCGAAGAGTTTTCTTAGAGAGTTTCCTTAGAGAGTTTCCTAAGAGAGTTCTCAAAGAGTTTCCTTTTTGATTAAGAAATATATTTGAAGAGCTACAAACGCTCATATATATCTACTATATATAATATGTACATAAGCATATATACTACAGGGAGTGCACTGCCACTACAATAAGTTAGTTTAGTTTAGTTAGTTAAGTTCAGTTTACTTAGATATTTCTTCCTTAGTTATTTCTTCCTTTGATATTTCTTCCTTGGATATGAACTTCTACCTTTGATAATTCTTCCTCATATATTTCTTCCTCATAGATTTCTCCCTTAGTTATTTCTATCTTAGATATTTCTTCCTTAGATAATACTTCCTTACTTATTTCTTCCTTAGTTATTTCTACCTCAGATATTTCTCCCTTAGTTATTTCTTCCTCATATACATATGTATTTCTACCTTAGTTATTTCTATCTTAGATATTTCTCTCTTACTTATTTCTTTCTTAGATATATCTCCATTTCTTTCTCTAACAGATCCGCAAACATATCGGAAAAAATCTATATAAATTCTATGTAAATATCGGTATAAATCTATATAAATTCCCATCGATTTCTATGCATATCTAGAGCAGCTTTAGCTTCCCAGAAATATATCTTTCAATATATGTTTCCTACTATATACTATGTATATTTCTGCTACTAACTTCTATGTATATATTTATGTAGTTATCATCTAAGAATGTACTCCTACCCCATACCATCTATGTCTCGTATCTTTTAGCTATTTCCCATACTACATTTATCTACACACACACATCTACACACACACATCTACATACATGCATGTAGATCTATTTTGTGAAATTGATTCCCATACGGATGTCGATTCGCTTATCTTGTGCGATTTGTACGCGACTTAGTATGGAAAAAAGGGCTAGACTTAGGGCCAGAAACAGACTCCACATAGCTGAAAATCAAACAGATAAATTGCCCGGACACGTGTGTGTGTCGGTGTAACCCCTTTTTTCGCTTCCAACCCTTCCTAAGGTTTTACTCCACTTTTTATGCCATGAAAATAAATTGGCATTATTAGGCGAAGCGGCTCAGCGAAAATTGATTATTGACAAGCGCCAGCAAGCATTAAGCGGCGTTTTATGAGCCAACAAAAAATGCACAAAAAAAAAGGAGAGTAAAGGGAAAGTAAAGTAAAGTAAAGTAGAGAGAATGTAGCACAGGCATTAAGATTGTCCTTGAAAATCCTTTCACACCACCAACCACCACCCACAAGGGGGTGGCTCTTTAATTTCCAGCAACTCTTTTGCTGTCTCTCTCCCCTTTCTCTCTATCTCTCTCTCTCTCTCTGTGGCACATGCATTAATGATGAGCATTTGTCGCCCTCTTAATGTGACGCTGAAGGAGCACTCCTTGCTGCCTGCTCATTGCTCCTTAAGTTCCTTAAGTTCATCCTTATGCTCTCATCTTCATCTTCTCAGCTCTTCATCTTTGCATAATTGAACAGGTTGCCCGAAGTTTTTGGCCCGTAATACTTAACGCTCCCGCATGATTAATTTCAATTTCACTTTGGCTGTGTCCCTCCCCCACCCTTTTTTTTATAGGTGTGGGAGGGAGGAGTGTTATAATTTTCAAGCTACTAAATATTCCATTTGCCACACAGAAGTTCAGAGTTAATAAAAGTGTTACCCGCTGTCTGTTACAGAAGTGTCTTTAGTTTCTACAATAAATAATAATAATAATACTTTTAATTAAAGCTTTTTTAGCTAAATTTCTAAGCAATACATAAAGGATATATGTATCTACATATTTTTATATGATATTAAAGGAATAAACTATACACACCTGATCATAATAATAGGTACACCCATCTACTTCAGCTTTAAACTAACATACAACTTTTCTGTTCTATATTTAAAACTTCAAATTTGTTCCCACTTATTCATTGAGTATTTGTTTTCCATAAAATAAACTTGATTTCAGTATAGGATAATGATATAACAGAAAATATTTCAGTTTTTGCTTCAAAGTCAATATTTTGCTGATCAAAATAATAGGTACACTTTTCAGTAACTCTTCAATATTAAGCGAATAGATTGGAAATTCTTGCCTTTTTGACAATTAAATGTTAACTTCGTTTTAGTTACAGTCAAAATATGAACAAATAACTATGTTTTTTTCTTACAAAAAATGGATCAAGAGTCTCATTGTACAGAGGAGGAAACCTAATTGCCTCTTAGTCTAAAAAAAGAAGGAAAATCTATTCGGCACATTATTAAATGAATAAAAAGCTCTTAGAATTATATTCACAATACTTTAAAAAGGAAAGCTAGTCAGCAAACTCGCGTAAGGCCACAGAAATCTAGCAAAACACTTGACCACTGCATTGATCCTTTGAGCAAAAAATGACCAGTTTAAGTCGGAAAAGGCTATTGCAGCAGAAATTAAACAATAATTTGGTGATCCAACGATGCATATACGACTACAACAAAGCCAACCATCCAGGGGAGAATAGAAAAATAGGTTCTACCTATGCGCCAAAAAAATATATCGATGGGGCAAACTTTTGCTATAGGTCACAAAAGACTGCGCAGGGTGCACCAGAGAGAAAAAGTGGAAAAAAATTTTATTAAGCGACGAAACTAAAACAATTATATTTGGGAATGATTTCAAAAGGAGTAAACGACCCCTTAAAGAAACAGATTTTGATCCAGGTTTCACCAAAAAAATTTTTCAAACATCGAGGGAGCAATTTAATATATGGGACTGCTTCACCTGGTACGGCGTATGTCCACTTTTCCCAGTCAACGAACAAAATGAACGCTAAGTAACACAAATCCATATTGGAGAGTGCTACTTTACATTATACTAACGAAATAATGCCATTTAGTTGGGTATTTCAGCAATAGAACGACCCAAAGCCCACATCGACGTGGCTGACCAACTTGGTTGAGGACCAAAAAGGACGTATTAAAGTGTTCTAGTCAGTCTCCCGACTTAAATCCATTCAAAACCTTGTGGGGAGATTTATAAAACGAATTAAGCTAAGTTTTCATTTCAAAATAAGAAAAAACTATGGAAAGTCGTCCAAAAATTGTGGTACGAGACACAGATAGAAACCGGCCAGACGCCTTTTCTAAAAATATACCAAAAAAATTAAAAAGCTGAGCAAAAAAGGTTAAACACATTAGATATTAACTAGCAAACACTAATTAAGCAAAAAAAATTTAATAATCTGTTAACAGATTTTTTCATAAAAATACTGAAAGTGTACCTATTATTTTGATCAGCAAAATATTGACTTTGAAGCAAAAACTGAAATATTTTCTGTTGTATCATTATCCTATACTGAAATCAAGTTTATTTTATGGAAAACAAATACTCAATGAATAAGTGGGAACAAATTTGAAGTTTTAAATATAGAACAGAAAAAGTTGTATGTTAGTTTAAAGCTGAAGTAGATGGGTGTACCTATTATTATGATCAGGTGTGTATATCTATTATATCTATAATCTATATATATTTTATAGGCAATTTTATTAGCATTAATGCCATAGCAATAAACACTTTAATTAAAGCTTTTTATAGGTAGATTTTAAATAATCTAAAAAAGATATATATAAATATTTTTGGTATAATATTAAAGGATTATTACTTAAGAATTTTATAAGAATTTTATAAGAAATTTATAAGGATTTTATGTGCATTTTATGCGCATTTTATAAGCATTTGATTAGCCTTCTATCTGCATCTGTATCTTTGTATCTACAGCTAACCCTGGCATAAAAGTAAACTCTAAATTTCGTTGAATTTTGAAATTCGAAAATTTCCCTACTCTTGTGCCACCTTCTCTTATGCTTTTACCTGCTCTTCTGCATCCTTTCTAATTTCGTTTTAATCCTTTTTTTTTTTTTTTTTTGTTTCTCGCGCTCTGCCACTAATCCGGCCGAGTTTAACGGGTGCGGCGGTGGCGGCGGCGGCTGAACGGACAATGGCATCATCTATAAAGATGACAATTGCAAACAAACAATGACGACAATCGCGGCAAGGACAAACAGTAGTGAAGGATGGAACAGGGAACAGGCACAGGACCAGGACAAGGCCCAGGAACGGGACCAGGTCTAGGCCTAGGAGCAGGCCAAGGACCAGGCCCAGGAATGTGTTCTGCATGCCAGCTTACTCCTTTCCTTTAGTGTCTCACTCCTTTCCTTTTCTTGCCTTTCCCTTGCCTTTCCTTTGCTATATCTTTCCTTATCGCTCTCACTACTTTCCCTTGCCCTCTCACTCCTTTCCCTGGCAGTACTGGCAGCTCTGAGGCTAATTCTGCTCCTGATGCTGCCTCCTATTCATAATTAGTTGCAGGCAATTAAGGCAGCCCCCGCGGTTGCCGGCAAGGACACACACACACACACACACACGCACACACACATGGGTGAGGCCCTCGGGGGCGTTGCCACCTCTTGCCGTTGCGCTCTGTCTGATCTGCCTCGGATGATCTGCCACGGATCTCGTATCGTATCGAATCTCGTGTGCATTTGCAATTTGTTTATTTTGAAAACAAAGCCGCACCCCTTTCGCCTCGCGATCTCTCTGCTGATCTGCTGACTTTTCCATCCTGATCCCAAGGCTCTAATCCTTTGACTTTGCATCTCTCTCTGTGTTTGTGTGTGTGTGTGTTTTTGGCTTAGTCCGACTTTCCGGAAAGTGTGGCTTACTTTGGTTCCGCTATCCAAAGTTGGTAATTAACATTTGCGCCCGAAAATTTGTGCCCCTGCCACTGCCCATGCCCATGCCCCTGCCCCGACTTAGTGCTGTTGTGGGCGTGTGCTGTGCCCCGCGACTGTCCTTCGCCCGAAAACCAAAAAGCGAAATTAAAATGCAACGAAGAAGAGAGAAGAGAGAGGATCACACACACACCTCTAGGCTGTGGACAGTGGGCAATGGACAGTGGACAGTGGTTCGATGGACTGTGGACGATGGGCGACTATGTTGAGGGAGGCGTTGTCCCTGCCAAAAGGGTTTACGCTTTAATTATCTGACTTTGGACGCGCCCGTGACCGACTTTTCACGGATCACGACGCATCACAGTCCGGAAAAGTGATCACAAAACAGACCGAAAAAGGGTTCATTTTGAAGAGGGAGGGGGAGGTGCGTTTAGTGCAGTTTTGAAAACATTCCAAAACAATGCCGTAAGCTATTACAGATATTCCAAATAAATAAACAGTCCAGCGAATTATTTTTTTAGAATTTTTGTAACATTTAATTTGAATTTTTTTTTTAAATTTTAATTTATGGAGTGAAAAAATCAAACAAATTGGGAAAGATTAAAGATGAACTCAAAACGAATGTTAATATTTAGTTTTAGAGACTTTTTCCTGAGTAAAGATAATTTTTTTAATATTTTAGACTTTAATTATTTTGTTCTACTCAGAGCTGCAATTGCTGGGTATTTCTTTTTTTAATCAAGAGATTTTCTATAGCTATTTTATATCTGTCAGAAGTCTATCTAAAATGTACCATAAACATGTAATAAAATATATTTTTTACATTAACAATAAATAGCTCTTTAATTAATATAGAAAAAGTAATATTAAATATTAATATTTCATTGATTAATTATAATTATAATATTTAAAATATTCTCAGCCATTCCGAAACTAAGTTTACTCTGAAAGCTAATTGTTTCTTCCATTTGTTATAGTTCTTAATTTTATTTTAATAATTTTTTTAAACATTTTCTTCAAACAAATTCAAACTTTTGTATGCCAAAAGCGATGACAATTATCGCGCGAGTGTGCCCATTACATCATTTAATTGCCACACTTTTGCTTGCAATTGGTCACACTAAAGCTATAAAACAGCTGATCGATTAAATGAAATATGTAAATGCAATCTAAATTGAGTTAATGCCATGGGAAAAACGTTTGAAAGACTTCAGGAAACATTTTTCTAACACCCAGCTCACCCACAGGAGTGGATTACTCCGTCGTAAAAGCACTTCCCACTCTCCTCTGTCTCTTGGCATTGGCTTGCCCTCTTGCCTTTGCCACTGTTGTCATTTATATTTGTGATTAAGTTTTATTAAATGTTGCAAGCGGGGCCCAAATGCCGCGTAATACCCTCATACTACATACTCGTACTACATATGGCCATGGCAATGAGCCAGAGACCAAAACGTGCGGACCCATACCGTACCGCACCGAGTGTCAAATTAATTAAAATGTCAGCAAAATATGTTCAATTGTTGGACTACTGCCTCCTGCCTGCTGGAGATGGATGGATGGGCTGACAGCTCAGCCGCTTTTGGCATACATAGAGGGTATAGGAATCGAAATCGGAATCGGATTTTGCCACGACTACTGGACTGCTGCTGCCTGCCTGCCTGTCAAACTGCATTGACAATATTGGCAGGCCGGAAGAATGGAATGGGATAGGACAGCACAGCACAGCACAGCACAGCACAGGAAGAGGGCCTTAGACCAGCAGCCGGACAGTAGCGTACCAAAAACCGTTTGTGAAGGACCCCTTGTCCGGCATCCAATTCCATTGAGGACCCTCCTTCACCTTCTCCTCCTCCTACTCCTGTGTGTGTGTTGTCATATTTTCAATTTTGTAATTCGCACGACTTTTCCTGACCATTTTCTTTCTCTCTCTGTGTCTCTCTCTCTCTCTCTGCCTGCCTGTGTGTCTGCTGGTGTTTGGCAATCCTCAATGCTCATCATCCCCCTACCCCGTCCCTTGTCAAATAGTTATGTCCCAACGACGGGTTTTCTCATCATACTCAGCCTCAGCCTCAGCCTCATCCTCTCTTCATCCTCTTCTGTATACCCATTGCTTTTGTTGTTGTTGTTTTTGTTATTGTTTTTGTTAATGTGCATTTGACATTTTTGGCGAAATGAGAAATCTGGTCAAATGATTTGGATTTATGGCAAATTTGTTGTGCGATTTGTGTAGATTTGTGCCACGAGTGCCAAAGCCAAGTGGGCCACTTGAGCCAAGGGGACACACACAGGAGGATGCTGGAATGGATGGGGTGGGGGGTTGCTATGTTAATGATGCGACTGCTGAGGCCAAGGGCAGAGAACACGGGCACTGGAGAGACAAGACAGGGCAGAGAGACAGGCAGAAAGACAGGACAGGAGAGACAAGACAGGAGAGACAGTACAGGCAAGACAGTACAGACAGACAGTAAAGACTGGACAGACACTACAGACTGGACAGACTGGACAGACAGACAGTATAGACTGGACAGAACAGACATCCAAAAAGTTAACTTAACTGCCTGACATATGTACTACTATATATGCCTCGAATATTGGCCAATAATTTGACACAAATTTGCCAACAACTTCCATGAAAAGTACAAACAATTTCTGTTAAATAAAAGCACACAAATTATTTCTAGTATTTATTATAAGTTTAAGTAATTATTATTAGTTATTATGTTAGCCACTTTCTTAAACAAATTCACTAAATTTTCACTACATTTTAACATACTTCAAGCCGCGCCCCTTTGTCAACAACAAACTAAACAGCTGTTCAACAGCTGGGGGCAAGGCTTTTCGGGCATGCACAACTTTCCACAGCTAGTCCCCGGAACCTCCATCGGTGTCACTGTCATCCGCCTCATAGCCCCCATCATCGCTATCATCGGAACTGTGCGAAGATTCGTACTGAGATAAAAAGTGCTTTAAAAAGTGAGGGTACGGTGGTCGCAGCAGCCCCAAAGTCTCCTCGGCCAGTGGTTGCTGCTCGGCCATATCAACATCTAAGGGCTGATTCATCTTAGCAGAAACTACTACTAGAAACTTGAAACATTAATACTCTTGCAACAGTTCGGGGGCACAGATACTTACACTTTTTTGAGCAGTTTTTTGTTGGCTTGCAGCAAAAGTTTTTCGTACGCACAATGTGAGCGCAAAGTGAATGGCAAAAGCAGTGCTGTAAAGTGCGCCAGAGTGTGGCAAAGTTTCTGCAGTGCACAGCACTAGCTAAGGGTTAAGCTGTGTAAATATTTAGCTATTAATTTGCAGTTTTTTTTATTGAATGCTACGCTTAAAGATAAATCAAATAATATGTTAAACAATTTTTCTTATTGTGCGGAGCTGCCAAACAGCTGTTGTTAGGGTTGCCAACTAATTTTTATTGAAACTTTTATGCAAAATAAACTTGCACTGCATCAAAGATTTAAACATAACTATTTAGCGCTTTTATTGCTATTATTTAATGCATTTAGCATAAGTTCAAATGCAGTTCAGTTAATGTTTTTTATTTAAAAAAAAAAAATCACTTAACCCCTGGTGTAGCTTGTCAACCCTTTTTTTTGCCGCCTGTCACACTGGCAAATATCAATGGAATATTTTCTATGAATTTACTGCCACTCTGCCGTGGATTACATGATCATTGGCTGCATAATAGATTTCCACAGAAAGTCTCAGCCATTAGAGTTAATTTTTTTTAGGCAACTTTTCGCTGACTGAAGTCAAGGACACTTGATTTCCCGCTAACACTTAACCCTCCTACGCCACATTTCAGCCCTTTCAGCCCTTGTGTCTTTCAGAGGTTTTTTTGTCTGTTCTGTTGATATTTGCCCTTTCCTGTTTTCTGGCTAAGTCAGGCTTTGCTCCTTCCTGGGCTTATATAACGTTGCGTTTTGTTAAACAAACCATAAAAATTTGCACACAGCAGAAAGGTGTATATAAAATACAAAAACAAAAAACGTAAGAAAACCGTATGGAAGGGTGCAGTAGTACGAGTATGGAAGGAAGGGTGTGTGTGTGTGGGTAATGGAAGGGTGTGTGGGTTGTGCTTCATGCTTGAGCAAATCCTTTTTTTTTGCCATTGTTGTTCCTTTTTTGGGCGGAAAAATGCTCAACTGTCGCGGAGTTTTCACTGCCGTGCCGTGCCGTCCCATTCCATTCCATTCCGTTCCGTTCCGTCCGTGTGGAGTTCAACAATGGAAGGTAAGTGTCTGTGTTGGGCTACGGTATAGCTGTCCGTCTGTCCGTCTGCCTGTCCGTTCGTCTGTCTTTCTGCCTGTCTGTCTGTCCGTCGTCTGTCCGCTGTCTGTTTTGTGTGTGTTTGCATTCGAGTAGCGAAGGAGTTGCCGCTCTTGCCAATTGTTTGGTTTACTGAATGCGCCATAAAAACGTCAACGGAATTCGCAATCGCAATCACCTTTTGTGCCGTTTGAGTGTTTGTTGTGTTGCCCGCCCCCCTAGCCTTAGCTTCTGCGGGGGTGCTGGGGTGCTGTGGGGTTTCACTCCTTGTGAATGCAAAATGGAATGACAGCCGGGCAAGGACGTTGCTGACAAAAAAGCCCAAAACGCGAACGAAAATGTCAGCGAACATGGCCAAAGAAAATGGGGGGAAGTCCCCTCTGTGCATGTGTGTGTGCCAAAAGGATTACACAACAGAACAGAACGAAAAAACCATTCAACTTAGGGCACCCCAACCCCCACTTATCCTCCCCTCCCTGGCAGTCATGCATAAGCATACAAACAGGAGGTAAAGGTAATACACCTGGGTGGCTGGCTGGCTGGCTGTGTGGGTGCTGCTGATTGCTGAAGAGCCTTATGCAATCGGGAGACCATATATTATGACGCCTCCCCCCTGTGGCAAACCCCCCAAAAAACAAATGCCAAACAAATTACAGAAACATGAACATTTTCTAGCCATTTCTAGCCATTTATTTTACTCGCCCGGGGGGAGTACTTCCATGTGTGGTTGGGTGGTTCGTGGGTGGGTGGTTCGTGGCTGGTGGCTGGTGGCTGATGGTGGGGCATACGCTACGGTACGGCATTCGATTTGGTTCGATTTGATTCCAATCATGAGACATACTCGTCGAATACACTCACTCCTTTATGGATATTTGCGCTGATTTTGTTGGGGGTTTTTTTGTTTTTTTTTTCTATTTTTATTTACATATATTTATTTTAATATTAATTGAATTTTTTTGTCGCACTGATTTGCATGCAGTTTTTTGTTGGCTTAATTTCTGTTAACTGCTCTACTTTTATTAATATTTTTAAAAATTTATTTTACACTAAAATTATTCAATAAAATAATTAAAATAAACTCAAATAATTATTATTATGGTTTAATTATTATTTTGGCGCATTTGGTTAATTTTTTAATAATTTCTATATTTTTATTTATATCTTTGTTACTTACTCTCATGATCCATCAGTACGTTTGGGGGTGCTACAGGTATAGCAGGCTCCTCGGGCTCCTGGGGCTCCTCAGGAACCTCAGGAACCCCATCCCCAGCTTGTTATTTTGGATCAAGTTTGCTTTTGGAATTATAGTTCTAATTTAATGCGAATATGTGTTAATTTATGATTGAGTGTTTTTTGTTTTTACCCTTTTATTGGTTTTATTTTAATTATATTTCATGCTTAATTTTAAGTCTTTAATTCGTTGCTAATTAAAAGCTTAACTAGCCAAGGCTGTTCATTTTTTTTTTGGCAATTTTTTAACGCTGCTGAAAACACTATTAAAAATTAATGAAAACCAAGGATTTTCACTCGCTTTTCTTTGCTGCTTTGCCCCGTATATCACTCCCACTTTTATGGCCTTTTTTTTTTTTTTGTTGGCCAAATAAATTGTCAAATTATTAAGAGACACAAGAGACAAACATTTTCGCTGCTGCTAGCAGCCACTCTTTATGCCAACATCTCTACCTATGCTTCAGTTTTTTCCTTGTTTGGCTTTAACGAGCTGCTGCTCGGGGGGTTAGGAACCCCTCTAGGAACATGTGTTAAAAATGGGCTGGAGCTGGCGGGGTGTGTGTGGGTGGGTGGGTGGCAAAAAAAATCGCGACATGTTGGCAATAAACAGCAGGTGGCGCTGGCATTTTTTTTTGCAAATGAATTGCACAAAGAACAAAGACAACAACACCCAGTCCCCTGAGCCTCAGCCTCCGCCTCCGCCACCGTCTCACGCTCTGCTCACTGTACTAAGATCCTGTGTGTGTGATGGTAGTCCTTGTGTCCCTGTGCTCCAGTTTTCTGACCAAATTTGCGTGTTTTTTTTTTTGTTGCTAGTTGCTGGCTTTTGCTTTTTTCGGTTTTTTTGGAAACATTTTTATGAGTTCAGCAGCAGCAGCAGTCGTTTAGGGATCAATCCCCATCATAAAGATCATCACCACCCGCCGAACTCAATTAGTTTGAATCCTGTATCTCTCTCTGAGTGTCAGCTCGACTCTTGTACTTTTTAGTTCGAAAAAAATAAGAAGAGAACTACGTACGAGGTTTTATTATGGGACAAGCAAAAAAGTAGAACACAATCACAGCATGGCATAGGCATACCCTAGGACTCCCTCCGTACACGATTTCGATACTGACTTTGCCTTCGATTCCGACTACTACTTTTGCCTTCGATTCCCCTGCTCTTACGTAAGCGACTCTATCCCCTGGGCGCATTTTTATGATGCTCTCGTTTTTACACTTCTTAGGTAATTTTTCTAGGCCAATATTTTTGCTGCTGCTGCTTCATCCTTAGCCATGAATGAAGCCGCAGCTCCGAGGCAGTGAAAAAATATATATAAAAAAAAAAAACAAAAATACATGCAAATTATTACGCAAGTCCTTGCCGAAGACATTTTCTTCTCAGAATTTTTTCAATTTGCGTTTTGTGTGTGTTTTGTGTTTTTTTCGTGTCCCTTCTTGGTTTTGTTTCTTTATGTTTTTTGGTGCAATTTGTAGGTCAGTCTTCGGTATTCGGAGAGGAGATTTATGAGCCTCAAATGAGGCATAGAGCATGGGCCGGGCGGGGCCTGATCTAGATCTAAATAATTTTTATGATTTTTTTTTAACAAGCCCTGTGTGCTCATAAAACACTGCGGATTCCGGAACACTTGGACAATAAACAAACACAAACAAACAAATAGAGAGTGCTGACTGACAAAAAAAAAAAAAAAAAAACTGTAACAAATTTTTGGTTGAGATTTTTGCTCTGAATTTCGCTGTAATTGCCTCAGCTCAGATTCTCTTCGGGTCACAGTTTTGTTTTTTGGTTTTTTTCCCCGAAATAGTTGATCCGTATTGCCCCGCCTTTGTTGGTAGAAAAAAAAAAACGCTATGCTCACAAAAAACTGCACTAAAAATTGGTCAAAAAACTGGAGCAAAAATTGTTTTATGGAAGGCCAACACAAATGTGGTCCGGCTCTGTTCGCCTTTTGTGTTTTCCGGTTTCGCGCCTTGACTTTTTAGCCACGATTGTTGCATCATATAGCCTGATCCTTTGTGCACTCTGTTTTTACTGTTATTGTTTAGTTTTCTTTGTTTTTTTGCTTTGCTTTTTGCGGTTAAGGTGTAAAAAAGTCGTTTATGGAGAGGACTAGCAGAGGTTGCTGCATGTTAATATTTCTGATAATTAGTTCACGTTGTTAAATAGTTATTAATCGACTTTAAACCATAGCTAATGCATCAGCAAGATTATAGCTTATTTTTTCATAATTTTAGCTAATTTGTTTAATGCTTTTTTTTAATGTTTTTTTTTTTTTTGTAATAATTTTCTCGGGCATTAAATTAACGCAAAAGAGTTAATCAAGCATTTTGTTTTCAAGTCAATATTTTTATAGCGGTTGCACACACAGTCACCCAGCTACCCACACACACACACACACACACACATTCTCTTGCTGTTATGCCTGTGTGTGTGTTGACCAATAACCAACCACGGTTAACCAGACAAAAGGCCACAAAAATGCCACGAAAATCCCAAACTAAAATTGCACACAGCAGCAACAACAACGACAAACAAATGGTTGAAGCCCCCCCAGCTCCAGCCACAGCCGCACAAGAGCCCCCAAGTGAGTGACAGAGAGAGAGAGAGAGTGTGTGTGTGAGTGAGAGAGAGTGCCAAAGAGAGAGCGGCATAAAAAACTGCGCAAAGTTTCACATAAAAATGCAAGGCAATTGTGCAAACAAGTTGACAACTTCCAGAGAGAACAGAGATAGCAAGTAACAGAGAGAGAGAGAGAGACAGAGAGAGTGACAGGGAGAGAGAGAATGGGGGCACTGTGCAGTGGGGGGTGCTGAGTGTGGGGTTTCCACGGAGTTAACCCAAGTGTCAATAATGGCGCCGAAAACTCTTTAATGTCGAGTTCCCCTTTTGACGGGGTTTTTTTTTTTTGCTTTCCCAGTGTACCACCGCCCCTTACGCTCACACACCCTTTGACTATAGCTCTCTCTCTCACTCTCTCTGTCTCACTCACACTCTCTCTCAACCCTCTCTAGTGTGGCTCTGTCTTCTGTCTCTGTCTAAGAATGCCGACGATGTGCTTGAAAAAAGTTACGAGACGACTTTGGCCAGAAATACAAACCAACAAACCGCGTTTTGATTTGCAACCCTTAAGACCGGTGGGGGGGAAGCCGCTGCCGTCGCCGCCGCCACGACCGAAATAACCAGAGAAATAACCAGAAAAGTGGGTGGAAAATATGGTTTAACCCCCCCCCAGCACCACCACCAACACTCGAAGGGACTCTCTCTCTCTCTCTCTCTCGCTGTCTCGTTCTGGCAAAAGCCAAAGCCAAACTAGTTTTGTGGCCGCAGCTGCCGCAGCCCAACCAACCCCACCCCCTTCTAGCTTTTTTGGGGTGGAAAAAAGAAGAAGAAGTGGAAGCCAAGCAGCCCACAAAGACGCGCGCGCTCTCTCCGGGTTTATTTCCAGCCAGAAAGAGACAGTAACACACACAGTGGCCCGTAGTAGGAGGACAGCAGCGAAAGAGAGTGGAAATGTGTTACAAAAAAAAGGGCAAGCAGGCAAAGAAAAAAGAGTTGTCATGGAAATGGCAGTGGCGTAACAGTGGGATACTGATCGGGCGACAGCCCCCCCCGCGCACAGAGCCACTGTGCAAAAGCTGCCAGGGAAAACTGCAACAAAAATGGGTAGAAAAAAAAGTGTAGGGGGAGGGTAACCCACCCAAGTGGGTGCCGAGCGCGCTACACTGCAAATGGGGCAGGCTATGTGCGGCATTTGTGGCACGAATGTGACGCTGCTGCCCCGCCACCGACGATCAAAATGGCCGACAATTATATGTGAAATTTGATATTTAGTTTTTTTTTTTGGTCTCTCTGGAACTGGTTTCTACTCGCGGCGATATGCTGTCAGAGATTCCTGTTAGGCCGTGGGCTATACATACGACAAGGGTCGGGTCGCCATTCCCGGGGCGCATTAAGGGCGCATTGACGGGCTTAACGGATTTCCAGCTTTAATCTGTACATTGTCTGCCCATCAAAAACTCAAGTGTGTGTGTCTCTGTGTGTGTGAAGCGTGCTATATACATATATATATATACGAGAGCTATGTATAGATGAAGCTGACATAAGCCAAAAGTTGCAACTCTGAAGTTAGCGCCAGTGGAAAGTAGCGTGGAAATATCAGAGTGCAAACGGTGATCGGGTAGCGGCACAAGGAGTGGAGGGAGAGCATAGAAAATATACATATGCTGAGAAGAGGCTTATGACGAACGGGTTGAGAGAGAGAGAAATCTGGCAAATGACATATTTCTCTATGAAATGGAGAGCGAAATTTCCATACACACAAAAATATATCGTTAGAAATTGGATTTAGGAATGGTAAATCATTAAAAAGGGGCTATAAAAAATAGAGTAGAATTAGTAGTTTGTGCTTAAAAAAAAAGCACAAAAAACTAGGCATGGGATATAAGAGGGGAAATAAATTTTTCAAATATATTGAGCAATATTAATTAGCTTAATAATGTAGGTATAAAATATTTCAGTTATTCAAAAATAAATTAAAAATTGAAGCATAAGATGATTACGTGCATAAAACAACCAAAATATATTTATTTTTAATTATTAAAAATAACTTTGGTATATTAGGAACTAATATTTAACTAAATTAAAAGAAAAACAAGCCTCGAGGCTCATATAAATATCTTTCAATTCAGTATACAGAATATATTCCAGGCAACATCTTTCAATTCAATATACAGAATAGCTTCTATAGACTTTCGATGAATGGTTTTAGCCCCATCCATAGTAAATATTGTCACTAAGAACTACCTTCAAAGTAGCCGCTGAAACTCGTATGATATATGGACTTAATGCCGTACCATCTGGGGTGCCAAAAAAAAAAAAAGCGTGTGTCCCTTTTTTTGTACAACAACTCAAAAGGTAAAAACATGTACAAACATGACCAATAATCTTTTGTTTTGGCCAGGCTATAAAACACACCTACAGCTCACTCCTCCCCCCTACCAGCAGCAATATGGAATTCCTTTCTTTTTTTTTTAATGAAATTCTTGTTACAAATTGTCTATGACACATTCGGTAACAATCGAAAAAAATGATCATTAGGATTTCAACACTGGGGCAGCTGCAGTGAGCGGGGCGCCCCCTTCTCCAGCTCTAATTGTCGCGGGCCCTGGAGAAATGCTTTCCTTTTGCAAGGGAAGGAGCGGCACGAGCAACAAAGAACAACAAAAATGGATGGTTATGGATCGTTATAAAGTAAACAAACATGAAGAAACGAAGACGAGGAAGTCTGGGAAACAGAAGGCCTACAAATGTGTACTACGACCCAAAATATATAGGGCATACACAGACACACACACACGTACCAAAAGATATGGAACAGCTGCTCCACAGTACGATGGATAGATGGTTGGAGTAAGCAGCAAGACAGCAAGGAAGTGTGTGTGCAAAAGAGATGGAAGGTAGAGGTAGCAGCCTCTAGGACCCGTAGGACCCGATCCCGTACCCTCTCCCAGACTGCATTTCAGGGGCGTACGACCAACCAATGGCTGGGGGTCGCCGTCGTCTAACCGAAACACACACAATTTTGTGGGAGTGTCACCACACACCAACAAAACGCACAGCAACAACAAAAAAACTCACAACAAAAATAAAACCCAAAAGAAACGCACTCCATTCCCCTCCATCAAGCCCATGCCCATGCCCATGCCCGTGGACGATGATTCCACCACGAAAACCAACCCCAAAAGAGACAGCAAAAGAAGGCAAAAACAAAAAAAAAAAAAAAATCACTCAAACAGTCGTTTTCCAGTGTCAGTGGTTCGGTCTGCTGTGCAGTGATGCCAGAATTTGGGAGACACCATAAGCTAGATCGAAAGAAAAAAAAAGCTAGAATAAGCTAAAATAAAAAATAAAAAGCTTAAAAATATGCCAATCATAAAAACATTAATATAAATGCTTTTAGAATTTTATTTGTATTTACATATTATAGCAAAGAAATGATTTCATCAACATCATCATTGGATTCCGTGTATTTGGCGGCGTAACTTTGTTACACTTATATCAGTGGACTCATCCAACAACAAGCTAAATTTGGACGTTCCTATGTCCATCCGCAAATCGTCATTAAAGTGGACTCCCAATACATTGTTTATTATTTGCGTGCACTTTGTCCTCTTTAACTTAATGTCAACAGTGGCGTTGCACGCTTTAAACTGTTCGACACACAGTAGGGATAAATGGTCGATTGGTGCTATGGCCGAGTGTTCAGCAATGTACAAACAAAGTACAGCCTCCTGCTCCTCTGTTTTTATGGACTCTAACAAAAGGTATTTTGTTAGTTTGTGCCACGCTTGCCATGGACGCAATATGTTGTTTTGTTTCAGCATGCTGCCGTAAATCGCACAACTTGGCCCCAATCAATGCCTTACAAAAGCAGCAGAACGCTTTTGTGGAGTCAGTTGGCACTTTTACGTAGCCACGCCTTAAATTCATCATGTTTTTCTCTAATTTTTTTAAGCGGAAATAAGCGAAATGAAATTTAAAATAAGCCAGATTTCAAGCTATAAGCATTTCAACTATTTTGTAAGCTATTTGATTTTAAAATAAGCTATATCTAGCTTAAAATAAGCTAATATGGCAACACTGCTGCTGTGGTGTGGTGTGTGTGTAGGGTGGGGGTTTGGTGCGGGTGTGGTGAGAAATTTTTTTACGCTCTCACTCACTCACACACACACTTGAGTTGAGTGCTGCAGGGGGAACGGGGAAGGAGGTGAGTGAAACAATTGCAAAAAGGAGCGCGCGCGCTCTGTCGCTGCTGGCTGGCTGGCTGGCTGGCGTCGACGCAGCGCCAACCAAAACAACAAACCACAATTCACTTACACAACGCCGCAGTCACCGTCGCTGCGGCTGCTGTTGCTGTTGCGCCTGCTGCTGCTGCGCTGCATTGGCTCCTGTTCCTGAACTGCTGCTGCTGCTGCAGCGCTGCCTCTGCTCGGTTACTGTTACTTTTACTCCTGCTGACTGCGCAGTTGGCGTTTTGAGGTGTTTTTTTTTTTTTTATTAAAAAATGGCTCTCGCAAAGGGGAACTGCTGTTGGAGGCATTTCCCCTGCGTCACTGGAACTTCCACTGGCTGTTTTCCTTCGATTTTTGTTTTTTGTTTTTCGTTTTGTTGAACAAATCCATCAGTGTTGCCTCGTTAGCGGCAGCGTTCGGTGCACGGCTGTGATGCTCTCCTGTGTGGAGGCGGAGCCAAATGGATCATTCACTCTCTCTCTTTCACACGAACATTCACATCGATCACTGCGCTCACTCTCTTCACGCTCGACTGCGGCCACACGCTCTATTAATAAATCAACCCCATGTCTGTGGCTGTGGTGGAGGCGATCTCTTCATTGGTTGGACGCAGCACACGCGATCTAGCGACGCTCTCTCGCTCTCTCTCTTTTGGATTGGGGTGGGCTTAAGTGCCGTTCCACACTGTCTCTCTCTCTCGATCTGCTGTTTGGGGTGGTTTGCCTCGTGACTGTTTGATCTTGTAGTATGACCTGTGGGGGATGAGGTTTTTTTATTTGGGTCAGACGAGTCCCCTATACGGATCTGCCGTATGCGGTAAATAAACATTCTTCATGGGGTTTCATGGTGGTTGATCCCCTCTCAGCACAGCAAACGAGATCAATTAGCATATTCCTTGGGTAATGTTTTCACAGCAAAAAGAAACCTCAAAGAGTGATCTTAAAGTGTATCTTGAGAGTCCTTCCCAGTCCAATTGATTTGAGATCTATTCTGGCTTCTCTCTCTCTCTCTTCCCGAATCCCTTGGATCGCTTCAATTAAACTCCAATAAAAACGTGACTATAAACGAATGCTCTGCTAATCCGTTCGCGGTGATCCCTGAACCCTCATACCGCCGCCTAATCCTCACCCACAAATACCAATGCACACACAAAAAAACGCACGAAAATGCTAACAAAAACAGGTAGCAATATTCTGGTCTATATATAATTTTTTTGTGTCTGTGCGGGTCGCGGGGCGGCGGCTAATCGGCCAAAATATTTGCGGGGCGTGCTGGCTAATCCCGGCGATTGACTTTCGTAAGTAAAGGATTACGTGGAGGTCGCGATATTGCGATTTCGATGTGCGGTTTCGATACCTGCTACAGGTATAACCCGCCTTGAAGTTTTTCCAAATTTTTTTTGGGGAGTGCAAAAAAGAAATATCCATAAAAAAAAGGGTGCGTGTGTGGGTGGGAGGGAGGTAGGTCTCCTTGTACAGCTGCAGCGGCCTGTGCAGGTAAGTGGCACAATCGCGACACGATCCTGTGTCCTCCTCCCCGTTGCGCTGAACGCGCGCGCTCTCTCAGCCAGCAGCTTCTGTCGATCGATCGATCAGCGGGCCCACGACAAAAATTGTGAGGAAAAACACAGCGGGGGATCCAGCACCCCGCTAGACAAGGAACCAAACAAGGAACTGGGACCACTTTTCGCTGGAAAATTCGCGCTCTGACAGCGGCGGCAACGGCGGCGGCGTGTCCTTGTCGCACGCTAAATGCTGGCCAAGTATAACCTGTGGCAGTGTCCGAGCCTCACAGTTGCTGCTGCTGCTGCTGCTGCATGCCCCTCACAGCGAGCGGGCGCGCACGTACAAAAGCAGCGAAGTCGACGCCGCTGTTGCCGGGAAGTGGGCAGCAGATTTATTGGAAGTGTGCTGACAGACAGAAACAGCAAGAGAGTAGGGAGCGAGAGAGAGAGTTGGAGTGAGATGGCGAGACAGAGAGCGAGGAGACATCGCGACATTTTGGTTGGCTCCGAAGCCACAGCATCTTGACTCGTGGCTGTCCCCAACAACAACCCACCCAGCCACCCACTCACCCA
The DNA here is from genome assembly GCA_009664405.1 of Drosophila bifasciata. NCBI lineage: Eukaryota > Metazoa > Arthropoda > Insecta > Diptera > Drosophilidae > Drosophila > Drosophila bifasciata. Next base: position 37,277,429 of record CM019041.1, read on the forward strand.
CTCACCCACTTATGTAGCTCCCTCCCTGCCAGCCATCAGAGTGCGATTCCTCATTGTGGTTGTACCGCGTTGGCCTCGTTTCAACGTTCTTTTGGGGCTCCACAGATATTTTTTGTGTGGAATGTCCCAGGCATTTGATTTGTCCAAGGCACAGCACAAGCAGACAGTGGCGTAGAGGAGGGGCAGGGAGTATATATCCCTATACCAAGTATGACACTTCCGCCAGGCATCGTATGCAATCAGAGATCTCAGAGATCACAGATCCCCGATCCCAGTTGAGCTCTCGATCCGTTCCTAAGCTGAACATGATCCAATCAACGATCAACATGTACCAGGATTGCGCCATCTGAAGAGCACAAATATTTACATGTCTAATCGCCAGCTAATCGCCCCCGATCAGCATTAGGATTAGGATGGGCCAAGCTGCCAGATCGTTTAAGCCAAATTTAGATACGATTGAGCCACGACAATGGGTGTTAGTTGGATCGGATCGTATAGAAGAGGCTCTACTTGCAGATCGAATTTTCGAGGATCGAATTAGGCCAGCAGATTGCACAACAATACAACGGCTGTAGATCACTTTTATGGGCCAGTGTAATTTGATCTTGTCAGCAAACAGGAACAAGGAACTTAAGGAAAAAAACTAATTTGATCAGGCAGCAAAATGAAAGTGAACAATACTCTAAAGCTAACTTAAATATTTATTGGTATAATTTTGAAATATTTTTAAAAGTGATCGTTGGCTAAAAAAGATATCTATCAGATATAAGGAAGGAACTAAACTTGAAAACTCTTTCCGGATTAGTGTATAAATCATAATAATATATAAAAAATCTATTCCAAATATTGTAATATATATAATAGATCGATCATCCTTTATGATCTTTGTCGCAATAATTGTATGAAAGATCGTTATAAAAACAATTGACTTATAACATTATAATACAAAATCCACTTAAGTATCCAATTATACCTATACATATAGTATTCGTTTATATATGAAAACCCCCGTAGATCATTTTCTGTGCCACATGATCTATAGATAATGTTAAAGATCTTCATAATCCTTGAAGCATTTCTGATCTACATACAGACGGTGTCCTCTAATTGAGTCCTTAGGAGCATGAGGACGCCTCTGACAGCCTCCGTAGGCCCCCCTCCCAGGCACACAGATACGACACCTACCTGTGCCACTAGCGGCACCCCCCCTCCTACGACCAACAGAGCCCCTGGACACACCAGGGGGCTGTCCTGCCAACACACACGCGCGCAGTAGGAACTGTTGCATGTTGGGCAAGGCATAGAGCCGGACTGAGGACTCCTCTTGGCCGTGGCATGGTGTGGCGTGCGTAAAGGAAAAACGAAGGAAAAACTGTTTCCCAGCAGACCGCCCGTTGGCGGAAAGAGACACACAAATCAAGCAGATAGCCAGAGAGAGCCAGAGAGAGAGCGAGATGGATGGCAAAAGAGAGAGCGCACAGCGAAATTTTCTACTGATTTTTTTCTTTCATTTTTGCATTCGTGTTTATTTTTTTGAGTTTTTCTTTGGTTGATTTTTATTTCCCCGACATTTCTTTGTTGCGTTTTTTTTTGCTGCGCCTTGCCTTTGCCTTTGCCTTTCCATTCCAGTGTGCTCGCTCTCGCTCTTGCTCTCTCGGTGTGAGCGAAAGAGCGCATTTGCCTTGCTCTCTCTCTCTCTCTGTCTCGCCCTCGTGCAGATTTTTATTTTGCTTCCAATGTGGTTGTTGCCTTTGCCTCTTTTTTTCTCATTTTTTTTTTATTTGGCCGCGCGCCCCTGGCCACAAGTAACAAGCGGCAGTGGCAGTGGCAGCAGTGGCAGCAGCGTCGACAGCAGAGGCAGTGGCAGCAACAGCACGCCTCAGACATCTCCTTCCTGCTGTATGTGTGTGTGTAGCTGTGTGTGTTTGTGTGCGCGAGTTGTATACCGCAATGGAAAAATGGGAAAATTTTTACTGTGGTTGTTGTTGCGGCAATGGTGGTTGCTTGATACCTGCCCCTTTTGTCTGACAGACTGCCGCCGCCGCCGCCGTCGCGCCCTTGTGCACCCTTAGTGCTACAGCTATATCGAGTGTATGTATGTGTGTGTGTATAGGTAAGCGTAAGCGAACCAACCAAACCACACGGGCCAGGACAATGCCAGCGTGTGCGAAAGAGCAGGTCAGAGCAGAGAGACACACAGGGGCAGGCGGCGCGGCGCGCGGTGCGGACTGTGCGGCCTGGGGGTTGTGAGTGAGTGCAAGCGAGAGGGTGCGATAGGTAGAAAGAGAGAGAGCGATAGAGAGAGAGAGATGCAGAGAGTGAGTGAGTGAGCTGCGTGGCAGAGGGCAGCGCTGCCAACGGCGACAAGCGCATTCCACTTTAAATACTGGCAACGATCGCAGCAGAGAATCAGTTCACTCAGCGACTTTACCGTGTCGAGAACGTCACACACAGAGAGAGAAACAGAGAGAGATTCGAGAGAAACTGTAACCGTGTCGCGTCTTTAGTTTTGAGACAATCACAACAACAAAATTAACTTCAAGAAAATTTTCGAAACCAAAAAAATTACGAACGAAAAACCGAACAACAAATATATATAATTATTTTTTGCCAGTGAATAACGGTACTTGCGAGAGCGGGCAGCATTGCCAGCTCGCAAAAAGAAAGTGCAGTGTGCGTTAAACAACAAGGATTACAACATTGGATTACAACAAACACAGCAACAGCAGGAGCAACATCAGCAGGAGCAACATTAGCAACAGCTCAATTATTTTTTTTTGTTGGAGAACAACCCGTAAGAAACACAGAGACCCACACAAGATGCATCTACCCAATGGACCCACAATGGTAGCCACTAGCACCGCTGTTGCACACACACAAGTACTAGCAGCAGCAGCCGCAGCCGCAGCAGCAGCAGCTGTGGTTAATGCCGGCTCAAACGGCGGCGTCTCCTCCGCCATGGCACAGAGCAGCACATCGCTGGCCAACACGAGCACCCATTCGGCCAGCAGCAGCACGGGCAGCTCCACGCCGGACATCAGTGCCACAGCCAATACCACCGCCAATAGCAGCAGCAGCAGCAACAGCAACTCGGCTAAAATGCCCAGCTCAATGACGGACATGTTTGCCAGCCTGCACGAGATGCTGCAGGAATATCACGGCGAACTGGCCCAGACGGGCTCCCCCTCGATATTGTGCAGTGCGCTGCCCAATCATTGGCGCTCCAACAAGTCGCTGCCGGGCGCCTTCAAGGTGATCGCTCTGGATGATGTGCCCGACGGCACTCTGGTGTCGATCAAGTGTGGCAACGATGAGAACTACTGCGGTGAGCTGCGCAACTGCACCACCACCATGAAGAATCAGGTGGCCAAATTCAATGATCTGCGCTTCGTGGGACGCTCCGGCAGGGGCAAATCCTTCACGCTGACCATCACCATTGCCACATATCCGGTGCAGATAGCCAGCTACAGCAAGGCCATCAAAGTGACCGTCGATGGGCCACGGGAGCCAAGAAGTAAGCAAAGTGAGTTTTTTAGTTTCCATTATGTTTTCAGTTCAAAATCCAAAATCCTACACTCTCCCCCTTACCCCACCCCGCTTTATGCCTATCAAGATCCTTTACGGATTTTTGTAATATTTTTCAAAAATATTTGGAGATTCCTTTGAGGATTTCTTTCCTTCCACCACCCTACCCTCAATCCCTTTGGAACACTTTTTACCTTTACTTTTTGCTTTGAGTTTTCTTTACTAACTTTTTGCTTTTGCTTTCTGCTTTTCTCCAGGCTATGGCTATCCACATCCCGGCGCCTTCAATCCCTTCATGCTGAATCCCGCCTGGCTGGACGCCGCCTACATGACATACGGCTATGCGGACTACTTCCGCCATCAGGCCGCCGCCCAGGCCGCGGTCCACCATCCGGCCCTGTCCAAGGCCTCACCCTCGAGCAGCTCCAGCATTGTGTCGCCCAGCGGCGCCAGTGCGGCGGCCTCCAGTGGTGGTGCTGCCACTGCCAGTGGCGCTGCCGGACCCGCCGACTATCATCATGTGTCGCAGATCACGCCGCCGCCGTCGGGCGCAGCAGCAGCAGCGGGCGCTGGCCAACCGGCCGCCATGATGCCCTCGCCACCGGGCGCCGCACCGGCCGCCGCCTATGCCATGCCCCAGTTCCCGTTCAATCATGTGGCCGCCGCCGCCGCAGCAGCCGCCCAGCAGCAGCAGCATCATGCCAAGTCGACGCCCCATGCCTTCCATCCGTACAACTTTGCCGCCGCCGCGGGTCTGCGCGCGCGCAATGCGGCAGCGGCTGTCCTGCACCATGGCGGCGGAGACGCCACCGGCCACATCACCGGCCACATCAGTCCAGCCTCGTCGCGCCCCTCCAGCTCCTCGCCCACGCAGCAGCACGTACTGCTCAAGCTGAACACCTCCATCGAGACGAGCTCCATCCACGAGCAGTCCGCCTCCGATGCCGACTCCGATGACGAGCAGATCGATGTGGTCAAGTCCGAGTACGATCTGGACAAGTCCATCGACTCCAGCCGCAGCTCACCGCTCGCCCAGCACATTGCCGTGCCCCTTCGCATGCGCTGCGACCTCAAGGCGCCCTCCGCCCTCAAGCCCCTGTTCCACGAGAGTGCGACGGCAGCTACGGCAGCCACACGTCAGGCATCGCCAGAGACCACACTGCCGGCGGCCACCAAACTAAAGAATGCCGCTGTACAGCAAAAGACAGTCTGGCGACCATACTAAAAGGTGGATGCAGCAAGGAGCAAGGTGGGGGCATGCCCCAACAAAAAGTGATACGAAGTGGAGTGGAGAGTGGCAGCGCAGAGCGGCAAAAAAAAAAATAATTGTGATATAGTGATGTAAGTTAAGACCACACGGCCCACACACAGCAGCCCCACAGCAGACAGACGGCAGGCATCCGGCAGCGGGCAAAACAGAGAGGGAACACCAGAGAACACACAGAGCCAGGATCACACGACAACCGATGATGGAAAGTTTGGGTGCATCGAGCTCCGACGTAGTTTTATGCTCGATTCATAAAATCGTAGGCCGAGTTCGTAAACCAACAAAACCAGACTGGCTAACAAAAAAAAAACCAAAAGAAAACCGTAAGGAAGCAAAGCAAAAGAATTTCCACGAGATCTTACAACGGCAAGATCTTTAACGAAACAGAAAAGAAAAACCTAACGAGAAAACCCAAAAACCCAAAGCCGAAACAAAAGTTAAAAGAAAAAAAAAACAGTAAACTTAGCGATAGGAAAAACAACTTTAGTTCAATTCTTAACGGCCCCCAAAAGAAACATTTTATTATTTGTAAATTATTTTATTATTTTCACTTTATAAACACCAGTCCCCCCAGCCCCTAGCCACCACGAAAGAATACTTGTACATAGATATAGAAAACATTTTTTTTTTTGAGGATACATACATATATAGTATATAGTATATATTTTTTTTTTTTTTGTGTGGATATTTCGAATTTAGCTATTGGATAATTCTTAAGTTTATCTAGTGATGTAAGTGAAATGAATTTTTTTGTCTAGCATTAAGTTTTAGCGCGAGAAAAAAACAAAAATGAAAAACAAAAATGAAGAAAAATCTAACACAAACGAATTTCCCCCAAAACCAAAAATAAACAAACAAAAAAAAAATACAACAACAAAAAATTAAACACAAAAAACAATTTGGCTGCCTTTATTTATTAATTATTTTTTAGGAAAATTGTGCCTAAAAATATTTTAGCGCACAATTTTTAAATGGGTTTATTGATAGTTGAATTTTCAGGAGGTTGGGAAGTAATTATTATTTAGTAAATTATTTCTGCAATATTTTCTACGATAATAGAAGGATTTTTTTTTGTGTTTAAATTTTCATTTGAAAGAATATTTACCAGCCTGGCATTTCTTTTTCTATTAGCTGTCTTGAGACATAAATTATGGTGGACTAATTTATGTTTAAGTTAGAGTTTCGGCGCTTCATTTTGAAGTGTTATATGGCAGAGCCTTGTCCTATATTTTATGCAAAGATTTAACTTCAATAATGCTGACTAGTTCCTGTTTGGTATTCCAAGGGTTCCAAAGGTTCCCAAGGTTCCAAAGTTTCCAAAGTTTCCAAATTTATATATTTTTGTGTTCCTTAATGAGAAGTTGTACCCCTAACTGCTGCTGTTTTATAGCAGCTTGAAATTATTTTACAACTTTCAATATCAGACAAATTCTGATATATATTTGATATTACTTTAGGTTGGCTTAATGGCTTTTAAATTTAATATTTAACTTAAAAGAAAACTCAAACAAATTCTAGTTTCTCTTATAAAGAAATATACATCGAAGGCAGAAGGTCTTGCAGCCCCAATAAAATCTTTTTGTATATTTTTAAATTAATTTAAAATATTTTTACCCATTCATTGAGTTTATTTTGGCACCTTATTAATTCTTTATTCTTTATTGTTTATATTTCTTACAGCTACTCGTACATTCCTAATGCTATTTAATTTATTTAGCCCTTACCCCTAGTATACCCCCAAAAAAAGTTGTCTTATCAGCAAAGCAGCGATAAAATAAATTATTAAATGTGTCGCAGAATTGGCCGCAAATTGTGAATTTCCACAAATTGAATTATGAAGTACGTTTGATTTGGGTATTTCCTCTCCCCCTTCTGCGATCACTTCACCTGGCCACACTTATCTTTGGAGTGTTCCGTAGCTACTTATAGTATTGATTTGATAGCACAAACCCACAACCTCTATTGGGGGAAACTCCCAAAAAAAAAGGCACATACCATGAGAGATCGAATCTACTACGTGGTGTCCAGCAGTTAGAAACTTTTCGGCTGGTGGTGGTCCTACCTCCCTGCCTTGCTGTTGGTCCTCCCCTGCCTACCTCGCTGAAGGTCATTCAGGCTAACCGCAGGACGTAGCCAGCAAAACCAAATTGATGGCAATTAATGCGGATTATTAGTGATTATTGGTAACTGACTGAGTGACTGACTGACTGACTGACTGACTGAGTGGTACATGGCCATCGCAGCGTGTGACAATTACGAGTACTTTTTCGACACAACTCAATTTTTGGCCAACATTTTTGGTATGAACACGGACAGGGCCCAACCGCAGTGCGATTTGTCGTGGCCATTAACCGCACAGTCGAGTGTTGAGTCCCGTGTTGGCATCTTGCATGCCACATTAGGTGGATGCAACGCTCTGGTCAAGGTGTTAGCCAAAAGAATCGACGAGTTTTTGTGCGCCTCAAGGCCGCTTGGGACACTTGGCCTAAGTAGGTTGACTGACCTTCACTTCGTTTGGTCAAGGTTTTAAGGCTGCTTTTTTGGTGACAAGTCAATGGGGTTTCTCTTTTGATGCCACAGTGTCTGTGCTGTGCCCCTGCCACAGTGTCTCTGCTGTGCCCCTGTGGCTGAGGAGACTGAAAGGAAGGAAACTTACTTCTACTTAGATGAAGCAAGCAAAGGCAAAGCATATTTATGGGTAAGTATATAATGAATTCCAGTACATAATGAATGCCAGTAAATAACCAGTGGAAATCGAGTGTCTTGGTTGGTTTGGGAATTATGTTGAGGTTGTTAGAGAGTCAGAACTTTCTTTAGTTTGAAGTCTGTGTAGGAAATGTAGTCTATGAAAGACTTCAAAGATGGATTGACTTTGGAACATAAATTTGAGCTTGCTTTTGGATTAACTTAAGCAGAGATTGTACTCTGTTTAAAGGGTAACCCCAAACCTAAACCTGCTACGAGTATAACCAACATATGAGGATAGAAAACAGCTCCCAATTAAATGTAAAAAATGCCCAGGACTCTGCTTATTGTTGCTAGAGTGCTTGAAGGACAGGTCTCATTGTTGCTGTAGTGCCTGAAGGACTCTGCTTATTGTTGCTGGAGTTCCTTCCCTCCATAAGAGGCACAGTAGAATGCCTAGAACTCCATAATACATAGTACAGAAGAATGCTTAGGACTCCAAAAGGGGTACAGGTACTCCAGTACTCCATAAGGGGCACAGAAGAATGCCTAGGGGACTCCATAAGGGAGGGGCACAGAAGAATGCCAAGGACTTTGGCGCCTGCTCAATCCCATCGAAATGTGCAATCGAAATTTGAAATCGGATGAAAAAATTCTCATATTTTTTTCGTTGTGCAAAAGACAATCCAAAATGGATTGGGATAGGGCCAAAATAGTGGCTGGCATGGCTGGCAACCCCATAATGATACCCAAAAAATACAATTGAGAACGACAAACCGCTGCTGCACCCCCTCCACCCCACCCCACTCCATGCCATTTGGCACTTGCATTTTCGCATTTAATCAATGGAAAAATTTACATTTTCACAATGTGTTTTACACACTTTTCTCTGCATGTTTTTGGCCCTCACCCCCCTGGTTGTTGGAGGCTTTTTCTCTCTCTTGATTTCGTCGCTGTTTTTCTTTACATTTTTCTGTTGTTGTTGATGTAGTGGTGGAGGGGGGTGGGGATGGAGAGGTGTGTGTGGGGGTGGCGCCTCTTTTGTAAAATGCGGCGCGTGGAAAACTATTTGACTATTTGTTGTTCTTGCTGTTTGTTGCTTCATTTGCTCCCTGCCGCTGTTGCAGCTGCTGCTCCCTGTTGCTGTTGTTGTTGCCACCGACTGAGGTTGACTGTGTGATTGTTGGCGGTTTGGGGCATGCAACGCGGGCCAAAGCCAAAAAATGCCTACGCTGGCATACGCACACACACACACATGCATATACACTCAATACAGATATACAAAACCGCGCCGCACGGAACGAAATCGAATCGAAAAACGCAACGAAACAACACACAAAAAAAGCAACAAAAAACAACAAGAAAACAACAAAAAATCGGAGTTTTAAAGACTTAAACTATAGGATACTCTTTAGAGGATATTTATGGATTATAATGGAATAAAGTCTATGCAGAAATATGCGTGACAAAAGGCCGAGAAGTTTTTTCTTTTGGTTTATTTTTTGGTGACAAACAAAAAATTATGCAAAATTTTAGCAATGCAATTTTTAATGGCAAAATAATGTTACTACATAAATGTATAAATTTTCTACAAGATTGATTAATTTTTATAGGGTTTATTTTACTCCAATATTTTTTAGAATTTTTTAAACGAAAAAAGCTCTAAAATTGCGTAGGCTATGATCGGTCTTCATTGGCTTCATTATAATCCCCCTCCCGCATTAGTTAATCCCAGGGTATTACAATCAGTCGTTGGAGAAGGAGAAGCGCCAAGAGGAGATGGAGAAGGAGAAGCAGCAGCAAATGAGATGGGGGAGAAGGAGAAGCAGCAGCAGATGAGGTGAGGGAGAAGGAGAAGCAGCAGCAGATGAGGAGGTGGAGAAGCACCAACTGATGAGGAGGAGCAGCGGCTGATGTGGGGAGCAGCGGCAGAGTAGAAGGTGGGGAGCAGCCGCAGGAGAGTAGGAGGTGGGGAGCAGCAGCAGCGGAGAAGAGTGAAATGAGCCGAAAATATAAAAATGGCCAATGCAAATGGAAAATGGTTGGCCAGAAATTACAAAGAGCCATCATGTGCGTGAGTGTGTGTGTGCGTTTGTGTGTGTGTGTGTGTGAATGCAGAGTGAGAGAGAGGTGAAAGAACTGAATGGAGCCAGCCCTCGTACCGCCTCCAACAATCTGGCCGGCCCCCTCCAATTTCCTCGAACAAATTACAAACGAAATGAGCGGCGTTTCGATTCGGTTTTTTTTTTTTCTTTTATAGACATATGTATACACTGGCTGAAGAAGGGTATGCTAGAATTACTCAGGCGCTTGGCTAAGTTATAGTTAATTATTTAAGATTATTAATAGAAAACAGGAAAAACAAAGATGCATGCAAAGTAACGCCAAGTATGAAGATTAAAGATTTAAAATGAAAAAAAATAAAATAAAATAAAAATAAATGTCTTAAAAACTATGAGAAAAAATAATCATTTATTAGAGAAGTTTATGCAGATGGAACCCATCTTAGCTGTGGATTTACACTTAGCTACTTTGGACTTAAAATAAATACAAAAAATATAAAATAAAAATAACTTTAAAAAAATTAAAAAAAAAATTAAAAAAAAAAAAAAAAAAAAAAAATAAAAAAATAAAATTAAAAATAAATACAAAGAAATTAAAAATAAATACAAAAATATTAAAAAAAATACATAAAAATTAAAAATAAATACAAAAAAATTAAAAATAAAATTAAAAATAAATTCAAGAAATAAAAAAAATACAAAAAAAATAAAATTAAAAATAAATACAAAGAAATTAAAAATAAATACAAAAATATTAAAAATAAATACAAATAAAATTAAAAAAAAATAAATACAAAAAAAAATTAAATTAAATTAAAATAAAATAAATTTCATATAAACAATGGAACTTGTCAGAGTATCAAGAGTATTGCCTCGCCTGCCACAGTTTATTCCTGCCTGCCCAGCCTGCCCCTTTCTTTCTCGTTTTTATTTTTATTTTTTTTTTTTTCGGACGAGATTTTTGCCAATTAGGTGCTACTGAAATGCGTTGGTAACGCTGATTGCATGTGGCCAAAAGGGAGTCAGTCAGTGGTGTGGCGGGGGGGATGGGTGGAAATGCTGTCCACAAAATCTAAAATGTCACGCGACCAAAGTCAATTGTCTGAGCAAACTTTAGTGGGGCCCCTTTAAGCATTACATTTTAAATGCCAATGTTAGTTGTCACTGCCACGTCCATCCATCTGCTGTCACACGAAAGATGCCACAAATGGTGGCACCCCAGCCACACCCCTTCTGGCCACACCCCTCTCTTTGGGTGGGCTTTCGCGGTTAGCCGTTGTTAGGTCTGTTGGCCAGACTTCTTCCTGGTCCTCAGTCCACAGAGCCCACTCTAATGCTCTTAAAATAGAATAGGAATTGGCGAAGAATAAAAGTGGAAAAACAAATGAAATTAACTCGAGCAGAGATAGAGAGAGATAGAGAGAGAGTGTGAGAGGGAGAGGCCACCAGCCAATTAGTCACTGGTGCGACATAATCCCCAATAGCTGAGATTTCCTCAACTAAATCCGCAGTTAATTCGCGACAGCAAAAAAAAAAGAGGGTCCCCACGGTCTCTTACCACGAAAAACAATATCATATCGATGGAGCAGCAGCAGCAGCGGCACTATGCAACAAAATATTACTATATATTTAATTTCATTTATTTTTTATGTGCTGCAAATTTTGACATTTTTAATGCATAATTTTTTTAGCATTAATTTTGTAAAAGAATTTTTTACAAAGTTTAATTGAAATGCATTATACTTTTCATTGTTCAAATGTTATTTTTAATGTGCACTTGCACAGCGTGTAATTCAAAAAAAAATATAAAAAATAAACGAGAAAAAAAAGGTGAGTGCCGCGGCCTGCACTCAAATTTCATATATAATTTGTACAGAACTTTTGTGTTGCAGAGTGTAACTGGAGAGCTGTGTGCTCGCTCTGTGCACTTAATTTGTTAAATTAAAATCGCAGCAGAACAACATAATTCACGCTAATTAAATGCCCTTCAAATGGGAACCCAATCGCTGTTAAAGAGCCCCAGCCACAGCCCCAAGACGCACTAATAAATGCTCTATAAAACACTTTGGAACCTTTTTTTTGAAGCTTCACTTTCGGGCAGACTTTGGGGCACACTTTGGGGCAAACTTTAGGACACACTTTGAGCTACTACAGGGCTGTACTTTGAGGGGGGGTTGGAGGTCTTAGCACCTGTCCGGGAATCCTTTTTTGCCCCAAAGTCTTTTGTTCCGTTGTCAGCATTTGGAGTACGTTTTGTCAAACGCTTGATTGACTGTAACGACGAGACTGATGATGGATAAACGATGGATGGACATGGACATGGACAAGGGCAGGAGCAGAGGGGAGCTGGGTACCATGAAAGGTAAAAAGGGTTTCGCTATCCGTTTGTCCTTGTTGACGCTTAACCGCATTTAATTTTATTGAATTTATTAAGTGATTAAAAAGTTGTCAATATCAACGAGTCCCCCTCCTGTCGCTGTTGCTGTTTGCTTTTGTTAGCCGCATTGTCACAACAAGGCCCCACACCCCACCCCTCCATGACTTCCCCGTAGCCCCGCTCAAGCTGCGTGTCCGCTCAACTGTCCGCTTAACTGTCCGCTTTAATCCCGACTGTGGTCGCAGCACACAGCACACACAAAAACAATGCACGGATATGACAACCAAACAAATAAAAAAAAAATAAAAAAAAAATAAATGCAGTGCTGGCAGGGGGGGTGGGAGGTGGCCAAGGGTACATTCCCACTGTCCACTTTATGGACAATTGTGTAGAGATCGGTTTTTCAATATTTTGCTGCTGTTGCTTGAACGCTTTTTGCAAGTGCAGAAAAATTTATTAATGCGCATCGGTGTTTGAGCCCCGTGTGCGGTGTTTGGTTGTTGTTGGTAGGTTGTTGTTGGTTGGTTGTTGGTGTGGCCTTTGTGGTTACTGTGGATTATGCGGTCGCCTGCGCTCACTTGTTGCAACAACAGTGAGTCCTGGGGCCAAGCTGGTGGCCCTTTACCTGCCACAATCCCACAATTCGCGCCATCCTAGAACAAAACAATTAAACTGTAAAAACGCGCAACCCAAAGAGGCGGCACTTGCCACTTAATTGAATGCAGCTGCATTGGCTGGCATGCCCCACTCTCACATTGGCCAAAATTTACGAGACGCATGTGGGGCATGAGAAATCTGTGCTGCGGTCAGCCCAAAAGTCAACAGTTGGAGCTCCCTGGCAGTTACTTAACTAGAGATGAATGCAAACAGCACTGGAATACGATTGCCAACGAGAGGGTTGCTACAACGTATCGGAGATGCTTCAAAGAACGCAAAGTGGAGGCTAAAAATAGCAAAGGTATACCATGGGACTTGGCAGCATAAATCTAGCAGAATTTGTAGAGTAAATTACAGATTAAAATGCAGCAAATATAGAAGAAAATTTAGCAGAAAATGCAGAGTAAAATGCATCAAATTATGCTTCGATTATGCTTCGATTTTGGCCCTAAAAGTGTAAGCCCTGGAGCAACCCTCTTTTGAGCAGCGAAATCCTAGCTGGAATTACGTGTAAATAAACCCCAAAATGCTGAAGCTATTCTGGCACCCTGAATCTCTCGAAGCACACAACCTTTTGCCACAAAATTCAGCTTCTCGTCTCGTTGAATTTTTGGGCAATTCGTTAAAATCCAACAACCCCCAACCCCCAACTCCTACGCCCCCCATTCGACGCCATTGTTTAACAAACCAATTAGCAATCAAAATGAACTAACACGTCGGTCCCTTCGTCTATATCTGTCTGTCAAGGGGGTTGGAGGGAACGAGTGGAGCGAGTGGCGAGACTGCAGAGAGTGTGTAGCGAGTGCCTGTCCCATTCCATTCCATTCCAATGAAAACTGTTACTGTTTTCCGGTGTTACGTTGCTCCTGCTCTGTTGACATGTCGACGAGGAATTATGGCAACCTTTGGTTTGGGGCAGCCTCCTTTCGTCTGTGCACATTCCGTTTGCCCCCCAACCCACCCGAAAAAGCAGCTACGACCCACGTTAAGAGTTAAATTTTCAGAAATTCACAAATTCGAAAGATAGCAAAACCGAAAGAGAAGTGTGGCAGGGAGGGGGCAGTCAGTCCATCGTCTATAGGGAGTGTCCTACTCTCCGGTAGTCATGTTAACAAGCAGAAATCATGACAACGTTGATGCCACTTGATGGTCTGCACCCCCGCCCCCGCCCCTTTTTCGGGGAAGTTCATTAGACGAATGCCAAAAATAAAACCAGAAAAAAAGAAAACCCACAGTGTGAGAATGGAGAGTGGAGACAAAAGGCAAACTGCAGAAAGGAGCAGGGTGCCAGCCATCATCACTGATTGCACTTATTAGTAGCATGCCACCTGATACAGACTCCCATCCCATCCCTTCGGCACACTGCATTAGGGTGCAGCAGCACTCGTCGTGTTTAAATGTTGAAGCATTACATTTTTAATTTGATGGATCAACAGAATAAACGAATCGTAAGCGAACGACAGGAGCAGGAGCAGGCAGGAGGAAGGAGCAAGCAGGGAGTAGATAGGAGCAACAAGGTAATTGGGGGAATCTGCTTGACTCTGGTAGTCAGTTACTCGCTCCTCTGCCCAATATTTCCCCAGTTCGATTACTCAGTTCGAGGAGGAGGTTGATTGGCTGAATGAGTGACTGCCAGGAAAGGAGAGCAAGAGCTAAGAGCTCCTGTCTGAGTGTGTCATATTTGTGGCAGCATTTTTTTTGTGTGCTTCAAATTTTTGTAGAACTTGGAATAAGGGAACTGCAAAGGAAGCTACACTCGGAAGATGGAAGTGGGAGCAGCTGTGGGAGCTGGGAATGGGCTGGGAGCTGGCAAAGGGAGCTGCAGTGTGGGAGATGTCAATGGGTTGGGAGCTGGGAGGGAGCTGTTGTGGGTGCTGGGATAGGGTTGGGAGCTGGCAATGGGAGATGGCAGGGAGCTGTTGTGGGAGCTGGCGAAGGGTGCTGGGATAGGGTTGGGAGCTGGCAATGGGAGCTGGGTGGGAGCTGTTGTGGGAGCTCTTGTGGTGGTACATGAAATCGTTAGCTCCTGTGAGGGGCCACAGCCATTACCTGACAGTTTCAGCTTTTTCGTAACTAATTGGAAGGCATTTGCATAGCGGGAAATACGAGTTATCAGTTATCTGGCAATAATATTTACATGCAAAAGAGTTTCTCCTGGCAGCCAATTGTTGTCCAATTGAAATTATAGTAACAGTGCTGGCAAATTGTACATTTCCAACTGCTTAAATTTTATATTATAATTGTTGGCTGGATGCAGATAATTGGATAGCCTTTTTGTGTGTAATTATTGGACTTTAGTTAATTGATAATTAAGCTTAAATACAGGCTGTTGTGTGCCACCGGAGAGTAGCTGTGGAGGTGCAACATTTTCGCTGATTGTCGCATATATTTTTTTTTTTTTGTTTGAGTGTTTTATTTCATTACTAATTAAGCTTAAATATATAGTAGACTGTTGTGTGCCACAAAAACGCAGCTGCGTAGGTGCAACATTTCACTGTTTTCCGGGGAATTTTCTTTTTTTACCATTTTTTGGTTTGGGGCTTCTATTTGCCCCAAAGTTTTCCCCAATCAGTTGTCTATGCTCATTGACATGCTTCGTTTCTTACCCATTGTTACACCTTTACCCTTAGCTTGCCCTTAGGTCGACTCTCTCTTTGATTTTCTCGCCCCTCGGGCTAGCTGCAGCGCTGATTGTTGCCTGATTTTGGCTGCTCTGAAGGCTCTGCTAGATGCTCTTCCCGTTGCTCTGGTCGATGCTCTTCCCGAAGCTGATGCTAATGACGTTGATGGCCATGCTGCCACGGGATGCTCTGCTCTGTGCTCTGTGAAGCTGAAGCTGGAGCTGCGTTTTAAATCCGCCTTCTGGTCAACATTTTGTTGGCATGTCCATTGTCCTGGTTTTACGTTGGAAAACAGGCCTCCCTCTTCCTGCCATCCTTCCTGCTGCCCTTCCTGCTGCCCTTCCTGCCTCTAGCCATTGCTCTGCCCTGCCCTGCCCTCTCCTGTCCTGCCCTGTCCTGTCCTACCCTCTCCTGTCCTGCCCCCCTTGTGTCCATTTGGCCAATGTTCGCTTGCTGCTATTGGAGCCCATTAATCATGTCATGTAATGCCGCCATAAATCCAACAACAATTTCACTGCTGCCCCAGCGTTGTAATAAAGCAGTAAGCGGGAGCGACGGGGGGTGGTATGCAAGTGCCTCCCGCTCCCCCCGCCTTCTGGCGGCGATGGCATTGCATTTTATTAAATGACCAAATGAAAAGTCGCGCTTGTTGTCTGGCCCCCCAAAGGGGGGTGCAAAACCCACTGAGGCAGAGTGACAATGGGGCAGCAGCAGCGGTAGAGTGGGGTGGGTTGGGTTGGGTGGTGCTATGGCTTGGCCTGTTGGGGGGTTGGGGGTTGGGCATTGCATATTTGCGGCGCGCATTAAATTTGGCTGACAACGGCGCATGAAACATGGCCATCAATACGCTCTTGTCAATGGCTTTCTACGTGTGTATATATGTGTGTGTGTGTGCTGTAGCTGTGTGTGTGTGTATCTCTCTGGTGTGTGTGTGTGTGTGTATCTCTGTGCTTCTGCTGTGTTTGGCATGTGGGCGTGTATGCAAACGCAATATGGCGACCGCAATGCTTCGGGTATTTCACAACCGATGCGCCAAGAGAAAGCGACAAAGTGGGGGTGGGGGAAGGAGATGTGCCACCAGACCAGAGACCAGACCAGACCAAACCAGAGATTGTAGCGAGAAAAAAAAAATACAGTAATGCCACAATATCTGCAGGAAGTACGTAGCGGGGGATCTGAGGTCAGTCCCACACAGAGAGAGAGAGAGAGAGAGTGGGTGGGTGGGAGAGGGAGGGGCAGGGACAACTGACTGTCCCAAGGCAAACAGACAAGCGGTGGGGGGGCTGGGGGGAAGCCATAATGCAGCAACAATAAGAACAATGCAAAAATCAATTGAGTGCTAAAAACCCAACAGCAACAATTATCAACAACAACAACAATAAAAAGAGGTAGAGACAGTGATAGAGAGAGTGAGAGAGATGCAGAGAGAAGGAGTGAGAGAGTGCCCATTATCGTTAACGCTTTTGCAGACATTAAAAATATATAATAAAATTTTTGTTGGCATGCCGCAAAAAAGGTTTTTGCAAAAACCGACAAAAATTTTTGAGGCAAACGAAACAACAAATAAAAAAGCTCAGGAGGGGGGTTCCAAAAAACATATGTAAGTAAAGGCAGAGCAGCAGATATGATGCAAATATGGAGAGATAGATAGATAGATAGTTAGATAGATAGCTAGCTGGATAGATAACCCATTAAACTATTTTTAATTGTTTCAAATTCTTAAGTAGAAAAATCCGCTTACCTTAAATATTTTTATATAATATTTATACAGCTAAAGACAAAAGTTTGTCTAAAATTTTGGCAGCTTTTTTTTTTAATATTAATTAAATAAAATAATTTTGTGGCAGTTAGGAAAGAAAGTGCATGGCATTCTACAAGTTTGCTTTCCTCTACAAATTAAATATAATAAAATATATATATTATATAGAAAATATATAGGTTAAAATCTGTGGTATTTACTCTGGCACAAGATATGTGCCTAATATATAATATATAAAAAGACGATAAAGCCTTGAAATAATTGTAGCAGAATGACACAAAAGGATATGAAATAGGCGTTCAAGCACACATTTTAGACAAAATTTAAGATTTGATTAGATTGCCGCATGTAATTTGGTGCACGCGTTGCGGAGATAGATGCATGCACACAGACTTTTTTTTATACAAATTTGTAGTATAGATATTAATTATATTTATATACCAAAAAAAAGGTGTTATATTGCTTAGTGTTTTGTCTGTGTCTGAAGTCCGAGTTTTATCTGTGGCATGGACTGCTCTCTGTGTCTGATCTGTGCTTTACTCAACTTACGCTTATTTATCACATTTTAATTGCCAAAAATTTTTGCTATTTGTGAGGATAGTGGATTTTTCAAGTAGTCTGGTTGATGGCTGAAACTCTGTAGGTTTTGAAAGTTTTTTCCAAGAATTTTTTCTTTAATTTTTACTTATGATAATTTGCTCTAAAAGTTTATAATTTCCAATTATTTTACTACCATTGAAAAATGTGTCAGTGTCAGTCGGACACATTCAAGTAATCATTAAAACATCCCAGAAATAACACTACGTAATATATATACTCTTGAAATAAGTTACACAATCAGCTCTAAACACAGAAAGCAAATTAAGCAAAAGAAAACCGCCAAAGGATTTAAATCAAAACCAAAACCAAAACAAAAGGAAAACTAAGTGAGTAAAAATTGTGTGAGTGTTATAATTGCTGCCCCACATGCCTGCCACATAACTGCTGCAATTTTCCAACTAAAACTGCTGCCACAACAGCAACAAAAACAATCCTTGACTGCAACCCCCCTTAACTGTGTCCGTTCTGCGTACGTCTGCCCCCCCTTGCCACACTTGCAACGTCGGATTGCATGCCACATACGAGTATATGTAGCACTTGATCCGATGAATGACAGGCAGCGGCTAATGCACTTTTGCAACCGCAGCAACGTCGGCAACTTGAAGCCGTCAAATATAAATGGCCAAAAAATGCCCCCGAATGGCGGCGGGAGGTTTTTTCGGGGGGGCTATCAAAAGGTGAAACAATTGCAATGGCCAGACAGACCCCCAACCCCATAGAAGGAGGGGGTAGTGGTAGAGTGGGACACAGGGTAGACAGAATGCAGAGGGCCAGAAAGTTTTTATGGCTGTGAAAAAGAAAACGCTTCGACGGCGAATGAATGTCACTGTGAACATGAAGCGACATGTGCACTTTATGGCGGCCAAGAGGGGCACTGGAATGGGGCAGAGTGGCATGGTGCATGGGGCAGTGGAGTGCAGTGTACGAACGGTACCGGAGGGTGGTGGTGGTGGTGGTACAGCGGTGGTGCATGAGCCATGAAGCGACAAAATCAAATTGCGTTGCAACTGATTGCGCATTGCTGCAGAGAGAGAGACAGAGAGAAAGAGAGAGGTAGGAAGATGGAGAGAGAGACAGAGAAGTTGGACAACAGATCGAGTAGGAGGTTGATGCCGTGATGGTGGGGTTTTTTTTTTGTATAGACGGTAACCAACTGGTCCGGGCCACAAAAGGGTATGCCGGCTCAAAGGCAGCTGGGAATACATATGTATAATAAAATATATATTATATAGTATAGAAAATATGTAGTATAAAGTTTGTGATTTGCACTAATCAGCCAAGATGTGTGGGTAATATTTGATATGTATTTAATAAATATTTAATGTGTATTTAAAATGTATTTAATTCATATTTAATGCATATTTAATTCATATTTAATGTAAATTTAATGCATCATTAATACATATTAAATATATATTTAAAATATATTTAGAGCATCTATTGCATTACATATTTAATATATATTTAATAAATATAATTTAAATATATTTAAAACATCATTTAATGCATATCAAATGTATACATTGATACATATTATTTCAAATATATTTAATAAATATTAAGTGTGTATTTAATACATATTTAATATATGTTTAATAGTTTTATTGCATTAAGTATTTAATATATATTGAATAAATATTTGAAAAAGATTTAATGCAGTCAAAAAATATATATTTAATGCATATTTAATATATTACAATAATTATTATGAATTTATGATTATATTTAATACATATTTAATACACAATTATTACATATTTAATATACATTTAATATATATTAAATATACATATTTTTTGAATAACTAACTAACTATAATTCCCCGTCCAAAAAATATAGATTTATATAGCCTAGACTCCAGTTTGATCCTGTCTGCTCCAGTATTCTCCTGTTTGCTCCTGTCTTCTCCTGTCTCTGCCTCCCTTGTCCCGCCTTTTTGTGGGGTATCTTCGCGTTGCTACACTTACCGTTAGCTTCCTTATGCGCTTCTTTTTTTTTTGTTGTGTTTTTTTTTGCTGCTGCTGCTGCTGCTGCTGCTGCTCATTCGGGGAGGTGGCTGAACTGACAGTCACGGCGGCAGCTGTCACTTGGACAGTTGTACGAGAGGCATCAGCGACACCAGCAGCAGCAGCAGCAACAACAGCAACAACAACAACAACAAGAACGAGCAAAACGAAGCAAACACTAACAACAGGCCAACAACAAAGAGTGTCGCGACAGTGACATGAAGGCATTTTATTGCAGGGGGGTGTGTGGGATGGGAGGTGGACAGGGGGCAGAAGCTGATCCATTTTGCTAGAGTTGCATTTGGCAGGAACTGGCAGGAGGGGGTGTAGGCACTGCAGCAGCAGCAGCAGGAGCAGCAGCGTCAGTGGTCACCGACCGGCTACAGTGCCGGTCACTCAGTTGGCAAATCAAACCAAATTACAGTCAAACCTTTTCCCTAATTGTTGGCCTAACACGTTCCTGACCACTTTTCAAGCGACTTACCCCGCCGATCCCCCCCCACCAACCTCCAACAAGCGACTCGACTTGGCTTGGCTTTGGTCATTGAACCGAAAGAGTACTTCGGTCTAGGAGCCACCAATTTGCGGCTAATTAGGGCCAACTAATGGCCAAATGTTATACCTGCTTCTGCCACCCCCCCTGCTGTATCTCTTGCACTCGCTCAAGTGTCACATGTGGCGTATGCGTAATATGCATAAGCTACAAATGGATTTTCGCAGCCACTAATTGGCGGATGGGCAAGGGGCATGGCAACGCCACATTGAATTGTTTTAGATATAAATTTGGGATTTGCTAAGAGTATTTTTTGCGCTTTTTGGCAGCGAATTTCGTTGCTTTTTTGATTAGTTTTTAGTGGAAATTAAATTTAGAAATTAGACCCTGGGTAGATGTGAGTTTTTCCCTAACTTATCGCAGCTTGAAGTGGCCTTTAAGCCTGTAATTGTTAGCTCTGATATGTTGCCATATTTCAGCTATTTTTTATATATTTTTTCTACATTTATTTCGCAGAGTTTTCTCCACATTTTGGAGCACTTTTTATCAAGTTAAGACTGAGTAAAATTAATGGCTAATTAAAACATAATTAAGCACAATTTAAATATGTTTTTTTTATCACTTTTTAAACCCTTTTTGTCTAATTTGAGCACGAAATTTTCATGCCACATTCAAGTTCAATTTAAATGAAGTTTAATGCACTTTTCGCCCCCTCGTCAATGTTGGCGGCTGCTTAAGAGGCTTTTGTGTAAATGAAATCTCCACAAGGCAAATAATAAATAATCTAGCTACGTGCAACGCCCTCACCCTCTCACCCTCTCTCTGTCTCTCTCTATTGCTGTCTCGCTCTTGGCTGGTACAATCACACATATGAGAATGGAATCCTGAATTCCGAGCTCCTGGCTAGCCACAGACAACACTTCACTTGCAGTTGCAGTTTGCAGTTGGCCGTAGTCCACCAGCCCAAAACCCCCCCCCCCACAAACCGCCCTCTTGTCAGCTTAGCAGCGCCATTTTGTGTGTGTGTGTCTGTCTGCCTGTGTGTATGTCTGTTGGGGTCTGTGTGGATTATTTGCGCGAGTGAATATTAAATTTGAACCGCAACCGAACGAGCCAAGCCGCCAGCAACAGCAATCCGTGTGGAGTTCTGTCGTTGGGTAGTGGGTGGGGTGTGGTGTGGGGTGGGGGTGGTGGCCTGGCACGCAAGTTAACTTCCGCTCTTGTGGGCTAGACAGAGATAGCCATACACTCCACAGAGCGACAGAGAGAGAGAGAGAGTGGGGGTGTGTGGGAGGGTGAGATTTTGCGTATTGCTTCTGCATAAAGTCCAATTATTTGGCATTGTTTGCCTGGACAAACGCAACGGGGGGGAGTGGGGTGTGCAGCAGTGGTTCTAGTGGAGCTTCTGTGCTTCTCTCGTATATGTGGATGTTTTTTGTTCCCTTCTTTTTTAAGGTTTAACCCCCCAGATGCAGCTGCTAATGTAGTGGCGTTGTTTGGCGGTCACGGGTAGGCACTTTTTTTTTTAATGCCACACATCCCATGTTACCAATTTTTGGAAGAACCCACCCACCCACGCAACGCAACCACCCACCACACCCACCCACTCTGCCAGTCCAGAAATCATTTTGTATATTTTTTTTCGTATTTTTTTTTTGTATTTTTCGCGGGTTGATTTTTTTTTTTTGTACGCGGGAATGAAAACAAATTTGCAACTTGTTAGTCCAAAGGTCAAACATGTAAATTGGTACGGGGGTTAAAGAGAGGGAGGGAGGGATACGGAGAGAGAGTGCTTTTCAATGGGCAGTGTTGAGGGTTGGGGTTTGGGGTTTGGGGAGTGTTGGTTAATGAATGAGACAAATGGAGATGCTGGAAATTATTGAAGTAATGCCAGAGATGAATTTAATGAAATTTTCTGAACAGAAATATAGAGACAGATATAGTGGGGGTTTAATGGAGGCTTTATGACTGACTTTGAGTGACTTTTGAAATGTTTTTAGGGTATAGAAATATTGGAAAAAAATTGTGATTTTAAGGTTTTGAATAAGTAAAGCAGAAGTGGAATTTTGGCTGTGATTTATTTTGATTTTTTTAATGTTTAAAATTATGCAATAAATTGAGACTAAGGAAAGAGAATAAATATGCAATAAATAGAGACTAAGAAAAGAGAATAAAAAGTCAATAAATGCAGACTAAGAAAAGAGAATAAATAGGCAATAAATAAAGACTAAGGAAAGTATTTAAGTAGCTTCAAATAAAATATATTCCACCCGATTAATAAATAATACAAAAATATTTTGCCTAAAGGAGAAGTGACTGATGCAGAGTCCTACAATAATTTCTTTAATATTTATATATTCTAATAATTAATTATAAATATTGGAAATCATTTTTTTAGCTTAGTACTGAATGGAGTATGGCTTGTGCAGAGTCTTATAATAATTTCTATATTTAATTAATTAATTATAAATATTTAATATTTGTTCGTAATTGTAGCTGCAATTTTTTAGCTTAGTTTGATTTGTTTTAAATTTGTTGGTCTGTGATTTTGTCTATTCATAAAATTCAATAAAAATTCGCTGCAGCTACAGACAGTATTAATTCATATGTAAACCAAATCTCTCTTCCCTCTGCTGCCCTTTGCTTGCCTGCCAACTCCGCTCTATATTTTGGGCCTGCCCTTTGGGCTATTTACTCGAGTGTACTGAATTCATATTAATATGAATGTTGATTATGTTGCATGCCTCTCGCATAATGCGGCAAAGGCAACAAACTTATAAATATTTATTTACATCCGGCTTGCGATTTTGGGTATAGAGAGAGAATGGAGAGTGGAGAGAGTGGGAATGTTAGAGTGGTGGAGAGGGGAACACAGAAAGCGAGAGGGAGAGATAATGACGATGAGCAGTTGGATTACACCAGAGGAAACACACGGAGGTAGTCCGGTAGCCAAGCAGGGAGCGAGCGAGAGAAATGTTTCAGTGTCGATCTCTCGACCCTCCCCTACTGCCAGCACCCCGCGCACTTCACGCTGAGTACTCTATGTGTGTGTGTGTGTTATCTTTTTGGGAAAATCGCTAACAATAAATAATTTATGTGCAGCGCGGGGCAAATGATAATGAAAAAAAAAGCCACCCCACTGCGTCCCATGGCGGCCAATGGCTCGAACCACCCATAAGTCTATATGTATCTTCATGTAGATACAGCTACAGATACGCACAGGATACATATGTATATATATGTATATTTGTTTGTTAGGGTTGTGTGTGTGTCTGTGAGACTGACTCTGCCATTCGAAATGGACTTTTTAAGGCGATTTTCCCAGCGGCCAGTTTGAGTGGCATTGAAATCACAAATCCAAATCAACCACTTCAAATGCGCGGATGTAGACAGAAGCAGAACTTCGAGAGGAGTGGAGAGGAGTGTGTGTGTCTGTGTGGAGTGGAGGGGGATGAAGAGGTTAAGGGCGTATAACATTATCAGGCATATGCAGACAGGGCTGACTGTCTGGCTGGCAGAGCGCACTTATGATGAATGTACGTCCTCTCCTTCTGCATTTTTTTTTTTTGGTTGTATATTTTATTTTTATTACGAACCCCCCGGCGCGTATTAGATATCAAACAATGGCCTCTCGAAGGGGGAAGGGGGTCAAAACAAAAACAGTTACGAGCAGCAAATGTACATAAGTGCATAAGCCCAAAAGAGGAACCCATAGATATTTTTGTAGCCTTTGGACAGCCATTTTTCAGCGGCATAAAATGTGTGTCAAGGCCGGAACTAGAACTTTTGGGTTAGCCCAAAGATTAAAATAGATAAAAATGGATAAAAATAATAAGAAATAGGAATAGAAATAAGCTATGGCATGGGTCATGTTTCTGGGATGTGCGCGGAATTTTTGGGAATTTTTAAAGAATTTTTAAAGAATTTTTAAATAAATAAATTTGATAATTAGCAAAAAGGCTAACTGAAGGTTTTGTCCCGCTGGCTATACACATAAATTAGAAATAATCTTAGGCTTCAATTAAGTATTGATTCTAGGCTACAATTTAGTATTAATCCTTGGCTACCATTGAGTATTAATCCTTGGATATAATTCTGTAAATAAATAATTTTTCATAATAAACAAAAAGGTTTTGCCAAAAGGTTTCTTTGAGCTACTTTTTGGGGATTTTCATGCACGCTTTTACTCTGCTGTTTGCCTGCCACCAGCTTCACTTATGGCACATTGTCGTACTGTTATTTTGTGTGTTGTATTTTTAAGCTTAAAATAATTATGCTGAATTTTAAGATGCTCAGGGGGGGGCACTCAGCGACAGACAAGCAAAAAAAAAACCGCTGCACACTTGACAATCAAATGATAATGATGACAGTAGCTGACTTGTCTGACTGTCTCTCTGTCTCTATCTGCCTGCCTGTCTGCCTGACTGTCTCTCTTGTAACCACAAAAGTGTCATATGCAGAGTATTAAATATAAACATAAAACAAGCCTCAAGCTTTTGCTTGCGCGCTGCTCCTACGCTCTTTCTCTTTTTAATTAGCCGCAAAAGTGCTGAACGCGCTTTTAATGAGACCTGTACACCCACCTCCCACCACCACCCACTTGTCAGATGCGTAATGTGCGTGGGTGCCAACTGTGCTTAATAACATATATATGTATATATAGTAGAGTGTGTGGGAGTAACTGCTAAAGGGGTTGTAATCTTTACGGAAAGAAAAAGCATTAAAAGGCAAAGAAATATTTGAAAATTAAATTAAAATATTTGAAAATTCAATTAAAATATTTTTAAAATTATATTTAAACACAAAAAGTATCAGTTTTTATTTTTATAACTGATGCTTAAAATTGTAATATTTTTTAATAATATTTAATGCATTTTTTCCAGGGTTTCCCTTGCCACACTCCTTTCAGTGTTATGGCGGCATATCGATATATTCTATGCCGCTATGGCGCTGGCACACAACAGCTTATGCCAATCGATAGTCCGAACATCTAAGTCAACTTTATCGCTTTTGGGGCTGAGCCATTTAGGTTTATTGCAGTGCCACCCAGTAAGCCACCCCCCCATCATCATCTTTGATTTACTTCCATTTTTGGGTATCGCCTCTCGAAATGCATTCGCATGTTAAAGTTTATTGCCATGTGCATTAGCAGATACACACACACATACACCCTCGAAACACACACACACACACACACAGAGCTGCATAACATTCACATATACTCATACATCGACATTGTTGCTGTTATAGATTTTCGTCAATTGTCTGGCCAAACATTTGGCGTTGCATTTGTGGAGCACACACACACACACCACACACACATACACATACATAAAAAAAACGCTATAAAGTTATCGCTTTCTGAAAAGCGGCTGTCAATTTTTCCAATCATCAAGCCCTAATGAAAAATCTAGCTCACTGGCATGCGATAGCAATAGCAATAGCAATAGAGCCCCCAGCCAACAACCACACGATACACAAGCCAATGGCCAAGAACCAACACCAAACTAACACCCAACCAACCAACCAATACCCAACAGTAGCAGTAGCAAATTTGTAGCATGCCCCCACCCGCCCCCATCCATAGGCAATGTTGCATACAATTCTGACAATTTTCTGACAGCAAACATGCCAACACTCAAAAATCGTAGCATGCTTTTTTGGGCAGCGCAGCGTTGGAGCTGCAAATGGGAGCTGGGGGCTGGTTCAGGGGCTGATAGCTGGGACTGCTTCGTGGGCTCATAGCTGGGACTGAGCGAGGGGCTGATAGCTGGGGCTGGGGATGGAGCTAGTTTGGGGGCTGATAGCTGAGAACTGAGGTGGGGGCTGATAGCTGGGGCTGTGGATGGGTGCTGGGGCTGGGTGCTGTGTGCTAGCAGCTGGTAGCTGGTTGCCCGTTGCTCGTTGCTTATGTGTGTGTGCGGGTGCTTATGATGGGGTGTCGGTGGTTCAGAGTTGCGGTGCGGCATGTTAAATATACGTCACTAGCTGTACAACGAGCACATGCCTATGTAGTAGCAGCCAACACAAAACAAAGTTTCAAGGATATAACAACGCCAACACCAAACGATAATAACAACAAAACAATAACAGCAATAACAACAACATAACAACAACAACACAACAATAACAACAACACAACAACAATAACACCAACAATAATAATAGCAGGGGGTAGGAAATGTTAAATTGTAAACCAAAAACCTACTTTGCATGACGACTGATTGTGGAGTGATGAGAATGGCAGAAGAACTCTTTGGAATTGTGGCACAACAATTGCAATTAGTTAGAAGAATTAAATATTTTGCCAGGCAATAAGTCTTGGGAGTGTCTCGAGGGGATTTCCAATGGGAGTTCTAATTGTTGGATGAGACGCTTGCTCTACGCTTTGATTGTAAAACGTTTTACTGGAGATTTCTTTTCTATTTCTTATATCATCATCTAAACCTCTCCAAACTGCTTTCAATGCGTAATCTTAGTCACATTTTTCATAGGCTTCGCCCACACAACCTGCCCTCTCCGCCCGTGTAACTTTAGACTTTCACTTTCACTCCTTGCTTGGTTTTCCCTTACACTTGCCCCTGAATAGCTTTTTAACAAAAATTAGCCCCAAGTGAGGTGCAAAAGAGACACACACTCACACACGTACAAAAGAAAAGAAAGAAAAAAAAGTTGAATGGGGTAAAAAAATGTGTAAAAAATTGAGGGTTGTGTCCCAACTTTTGTGTGTGTGTCCTTGTGCCCAGGTTGCTGCTCATATTTCACAGACAACCAGCAAGCAGGAAGGTGGGTTGGGTGGGTGTCGGCAAGGGACATCGACACTTATTGTTATTAGCATCCCGGGCACAGAGCTCTCTGGCCATTGTCCGAGGGGGTAAGACCTGTGCGACAGACCTGTGCCCAGAACGTGTTAACCTTTTGCTGTCGTGTGGGGGGTGGGGGCTACAGTAGGTAGGTTGTGTGTGGGTTGGGTCCATTTCAAAAGCCAATTACATGCGCTTTTAAGCGTGTAAAGTTTTGTAATATGATTTGTGTTGGCCACTCGCACACACACACACACACACACAAACATTCCACTCTCCACTCTTTACTCTCGCTTGAGTCTCGTATGTCCCTGCCGTCCCACGGCTGTCCAGCTGCTTTTTATGAACATATCCTGTCCGTGCACATTAATGCCTTTTTGGCCAACCCAAGTGCTAGCCATGGCAACCCAAATAACCCACAGCCACTTTATAGAAGGAAAGTAAAAAAAAAAAAAAAAAAAAATTTGAAAAATGGAAAATGTGATTCCTAAGCCATAGAAAAATGTCACAATGCTGGCCGTTAACTAATTGTCATAAATAGTTTTTGAGACTTTGTCACATAAAACTCACAAAATTTCGATTAATCGGCTAAAAACGAATCATTCATATTTTTTTTTTCTTTTTCTCTTTTTCGAAATAATTAAATTTGCGGCGAGGTTTTTTATAGTAGTAGAGTAGAATATTATTTCTATGCTTTTTTTTTGTTTTGTGTGTGCGTGTTTTAGTGTAGTTTTGTATGTGTTTTAAGGATTCAAATTTGAAAAACGTTCGGTTCGAATATTAAGGGTAAGGAGCACCCCCCAACCCCCCACTTTCTGCCTTTTTTTTGGTTATTAATGTTGCAACTTTCCTTTCCTTTTTGCACAGAGTCTGCCCAATATGGATCGTCGTTGGCGCCGTCAGATGGTGCGCCAGAGGGACTCACGGGACCTGGATGCGCCTCTTCATCAGATATTGCGCCGTAATCGTACCATCAATCCGTTTACACTGCCCTCACGGCAGGGTGTACTCAATATGTTGTTTGTTCAGCCCGGTGCTGCCGATCGTCTGGAGAATTTGGTGCAGATATTGCCGCGCCGACACAGAATTGCCCATATGGGTGGCGGCGATGCGGAGGCGATGCCACCGCTAGTGCCGCATGAGGCGGTGGCGCCGCATGCCAATGGCTTCTGGATGAATCTCGCTCTGCGCGGCCTGCGGGGCGGCATCGGCCGTGGTATTGCTGGCCGTGGACATGGTCGTGCTGGCCATAGACGTTATCAGCCGGGCGGTGGAGGAGCTGCTGCTGGGGCTGCCGGGGCTGGTGGCGATGGTCCTGGAGTTTTTCAATTAGCTGCACTGGCACAGGCGCCGCGCATCGGCGAGGGTGATGGCCCCCAGGCACAGCCACGGGCACTGCCTCAGTTTCAGCTGCACGATCAGTTGGGTGGGGGGGATGCACCACCCCCAGCCGTTGTAATGCCACCGGGCGTCATGAACATATATGGTCAGGGTCGCGGCAATGCATTGCCCGTGCGACGTCGACCCAGACATCGGCACATTTTCAACACTGGACACTTTTGGGCGGACCTCCTTCGCCGTCGCCAGTTCGCACAGATGGTACGCGATCAGCGTGGCCGGCAAGTGGCCCACGAACAGCGCCTGGAACAACCCTCTGATAATCAGTTCCATAATGTCAACGAATTCAATGCCAATGAAGATTCTGATGAAGATTATGATGAAGATTATGATGAAGAGCCTGGCGAGAATGAAATAGAACCGATGGAGGTGGACACAGAACAGCCCGGCGGAGAGCCAGTAGTACCATCCCCAGCTGTGATGCAACAGCAGAATCTGTTCGTGCCCCTGGACTTTATTCGTGGTGCGCTGTGGCAGCTGCACCAGCATGTGAGCTTAATTGTGCATCAGGTGGATACCTTTGGGCCGATACTTCACACCGATCAGTCACAGAATGGAGGAGGCGATGGCATCTAGGCTAGGGGGAGGAGGAATTGTTTGCTGTATACTGTATGCTCCTACCCGTCCCGCCCCACCGTCCCCTCACAGTATTTGTTGACTTATCTGCCAAACTTGTTGATCGTTAAGTGTATCGATTAATAATCGATTTTATATAATTTTTGGAGTACGAACAATCAAAATTTAAATTATATTTTATGAATAAACAATGCAGAACGAATTTGCATTCAGAATTTGTCTCTGGGCATGGCTTAAGGGGGGGTGGGGGTTGGGGTAATGCTGTAAGGGGTGGTTTTGGGTGGTGCCATGCCTTTAGAAGGTGGGGCTTAAGGGGGTGAGTGGCTTGGAGCACTGCCTTAAGTGGGGGTGGATAGTTAGGGGCTCTGCTCTGCTCTGACTCCTGCCTTGAGCTGTGCCACCCCCACCCACCCTCCCGAGTACATTTCGTGCTCGAATTTCAAGAGTGCTCAAGAAAATGACATGCAAATTAGTTTTGTTCGAATGACTGACAAGTTGCACTACAAAACAAAAACAAAAACAAAACAAGAAACGGGCACACCTAGAACGACAGGCAGGGGGGGAGAGGAATGACTGGAGTAAGGGGCAAACCAGCAGCACTGAACAATTCTCGAATGAATGCAAATGAAATGGAAAGGGGTTGCCATCGCCATGAAATGCAGCACAAAAACTATAGAGAATCGAACCAAAATAGGGCCAAAAGGCAATCCGAAGACTAGAGAGGAGAGTGCATAGAGCCTAGAGCACAGAGCTCAGACCAGAGCCCAGACCAGAGCATGGATCCTAGAGCCAAGAGCACAGAGTCCTGACAAGAGCTCAGAGCCCAGGGCCCAGAACAGAGCCCAGAACAGAGCACAGAGCATAGAGCCTAGAGCACATTTTCCAGATCAGAGCTCAGAGCTCATAGCTTAGACCAGAGCCTAGATCCTAGAACCCAGACCAGAGCCTAGAACGGAGCCCAGACCAGAGAACCGAGCCTAGACCCTCGAGCCCTGAGTCCAGAGCCTAGAGCCCAGAACAGAGACTATACGCGAGCCCTGACTAGAGCCCAAACCAGAGCCTAGAACGGAGCCCAGTCCAGACCCCAGGTCAGGGCCCAGCCCAGCCCAGAGCCTAGATCCTAAAGCCTTGATCTTAGATCCTAGAGCACAGACCAGAGCCCTGAGTCTAAAACAGAGCCCTGAGCCCGCGAACTCGGGAAGGTATAGGAGGACTTTATGATAATTTTATGACCAACTCACTCCTTTTACTCCTTTACTCCCTCTACTCCTCTTTGCTCTCCTACCTCCTGGAACTTTTTCCTTACTACTTTTGGCACTTGTACCTCCTCGAGCCTCTTCTTTAACTCCTCTTTGCACTCATACCTTCTATACTCCTCTGCTCTCCTACCTCCTCGAGCCTCTTCCTTACTCCCTTCTGCTCTCCTACCTTCTCGTTCCTCTTCCTTACTCCTCTTCCCTACTCCTCCTTTGCTCTCTGCCTTCCCCTTGAACTTCTTCGCTGAGACTGTGACCGCACAGTGCCCACAAAAAGTCGACAGAAAACAGCCAAAAAGATTGATCTGCTATGGGAACTACCTGCACAGGACACTGGGCAACTGGACAACTGGACACACGGCAACTCCTTTCATGAATTAGCCTGGAATTAGCCCTCCCTCACCCCCAACCCAACCCCTTGCTGTGCTGGCACAAAAACAACAAAAATATTTGACAATTTAATTAGTTGAACATTTTGGGCAGGATTATCGCTGTGCACACATCACTTTACGTGCTACATGC
This sequence comes from Drosophila bifasciata, assembly GCA_009664405.1. Classification (NCBI taxonomy): domain Eukaryota; kingdom Metazoa; phylum Arthropoda; class Insecta; order Diptera; family Drosophilidae; genus Drosophila; species Drosophila bifasciata. Next base: position 37,308,037 of record CM019041.1, read on the forward strand.
TACATGCTACATGCCACACACACACACATGACTCTAATCTGACGCATATGCTGGCCCAATGAATGGGTTCGACATGTGGGTGGGGTGGGGGTTGGGTTGGGTTGGCTGTGTGTCCTGCAGCTTGTGGTCGCCACTCGCCGCATCAGTGATAGCGCCGCAGTAGCTTTTGATCCAACCCCCACCCCCCCAGCTGCTTAGTGGAAATTTTTAATTAAAATGTTCTCCTGCCCTGCCGCCTCCCTGCATCTCATTTGGCTTTGACCTTTGACTCGACTTGGCGCTGCGCTGCGCTGCTCTAATGCCAAAGGGGGTGGGGTAAAGGGTGGGGGTGCTACCAAAATTTAATTAGCTTAGCCCTCGGTCTTTGCCGAGAACCTTTGACAAGTTGCCCCCCAAAAGAAAAACATCTGAAAGCCCCCTGCCACACCACCCCCACCCACCAAACACACACATGAGATTAGAGGGGTGGAATGGGAGGTGTCAAACAACGCAGTAAAAAAGTTTCCTAAAAATTCCAATGGCAAGTTTCGCATAGAGAGAGAGAGAGAAAGAGATTCTAACTCACTTCCGGTTCAGTCTGCCACTGCCACTGCTTCTGCCTCTCTCTGCCTCTCCCTCTCTTTCGTTTTTGAAATGCATTAGAAATGAATGAAGCCGGGGAGGAGGGAGTAACGGATACTGTAGTAGATGTCACAACAGCCAGGCAACATCCTGGCAGCAGCAGCAGCAGCAACAAAAGCAGTTGAAGGGGCATGCCCCCAACCCAACCACAGACTGCCACATACTCAACGGAAAGCAACAACAGCAACAACAATTAAAAGCAATAAATACACTGCAACAAAGTGGCGTCTTAGGTGGCAAATTAATAACAGATTTAAGCTGGGTTTTCGAGGTATTTTTTGAGGTATTTATTGGGTATTTGTTTGGTTTTTTTTAAATGTATTTTTAGGCCTCTATAATTTAATTGCCTTTTTTTATTGCCCAAAGAATTCCCATAATTCAGCCAATTATGATGTGGCATTTATTACTGTGTTTTAAGATTTTACTAATGCATAATAAATATAATAAAATAACTTTTAATAATTTCAAAAAATATAATCAAATAAAAATAATTAAATTTTGAATTTTTAAGTAATATATTAGCAATAAAATAATTTCTTCATAGCACACCCATATCCTCGGCACATTTTTCTTAGTTTATATAATATTTTAAGATATTTTATATATTTTATTTTAAGATTTTACTTATGTATTATAAAAATAGATTCATATAATTATTAAAACAATAAATTCATTATTTATTTATATACTTTTTATTTACTGTTTGTATGGCATTTATTTTAATTTAATTTTTTTATTTGCATAATTTTCATTGTTTATATTTTACTAATGCTTAATAAATAAATTAGAATAACTTAAAAAAATAAAAATAAAAATAAATTAGAATAAATATTAAATAAAAATAATAAATATTACTACAAATAATAAAACTTTGAATTTTTTTTTAATATTTTAAGCCATAAAATATTTCTCTATATATAAAGCCACATCTTAATATTTTGTTGCATTATTTTCTTCATATGTGTCTGCACATTCTGGATGGGGGTTTGGGGCTGCCTCTGTGCCCCTTCAGACTCTGTTTTGCAATGTATTCCCACAGGCACAAGCGTGCCCATATTCCTGCCACACACACACAGACACAGTCTGACTCGTAGATTGTTGCACTGTTGCACGTACATTTTAAAAACGGAAGCGCACGGAATCGAACAGCAAACAGCAAACAAACAAATTTCAATTCGTTAACGCCCAGGCCTATTGTTGTGCAACAAAAATACAGTAGCAGCAGTGGCAGCAGCAACAAATTGTGGCAGTGTGAGCGACCCAAAAAGGACATCCAAAAAGAAAGGGAAGCAAAAAAATCGAGAAGAAGGCCAAAAAGCAAAAACGACGACAAGGACAAGCGGCCAAGTGGCGTTAAGTTTTTTGCATGTTTTCTAAACAACAAGAGGCAAACACACACACACACACACAGACACATACACAACACACACAGAGACAGCACACACATACGGGCATACAGGGGATTGCCTGCTGCCTGCCTGCCTGCTGCCTGCTGCACTTTTTCGCCCCAAATGCAATCTAAACCGTAATCCAATAAAATCGACTGCCGAGGAATGTTTTTTGCAGCCCCAAAACAACAACAACAACAAAAATGGCCAAAATTTTTGACAGTTCATTGTGCGAAAGCCCCGGATAAGCCTCCAACTCCTCACCACAGCCCTGCCTCCCACAGCAATCTGCCCTGAAATGGGTTTTTGTGGGGTCTGGGGTTTGGGTTGGGGGTTGCAACACAGCGAGAGTCAAGTCAATAGATGCAAAGAATGTTGCATATGAAGGCAAAAGATGGTGGCAGGGAGAGGCAACCAAAGGGAATCTCGGCCTAAAGTGCTGAAAGCAAAAAAAGAACAGCCAGCAAAGAGGGGGAGCTGTGGATTGGGGCTTTCGGGGTTGATTCGGAAGAATTGTTGCGAAATTGCTATTTGCACTCAATAACACCCAGCAGCAGCAGCAGCACCCCCCCCCCACATTCGGTGGAGTTGGCAACCAGAACCGTTCTGGCCACAAGCGCTGACCCAACTATATCGGATACCCGCAAAAAAATTCATGGCTGGGGCACACAGCACAGAGAAAGAGTGAAAGAGAGAGAGAGAGAGAGAGAGACCAGCACTGGACACAGTGCTAGCAAAGGCGATCCTGAAGGGACGGGAGGCCACATGCGGGTGGCATGGCGACGGCGGCGGTGGCACAATTGCAGCATGTTGCAGAAACAGCAGCAACAGCAGCAGCCCCCGCTGCAAGGAAGTGCAAAAAGCAGCAAAGAAACGTACAAAAAATTTGTGTGCGCCATAAAGCATAAAAAAAGTAGTTGGGGAGGGTGGAAAGCGGTTCCCCATTTTTGCTGTACCCTTTTTTTTTTTTTTTTTTTGTTGGAATGCCTGACAAAGCGCAACAGAATGGGGTGGTGTGGGGTGGCAGGAGCAATGCAGCAGCACCCTTTGGCCACTGGGTGGCATGTGGCAGTAGAAGGGTCTCTGGTTCTCTGCTTGTTGAAGACAGGTCCAAGGAGAGACATAGAGAGAGAGAGACAGAGAGAGACCCTTGTCAGGCCCGAGGCAAGCAGCAGGAACAAGGAACAATCTGAAGAGTGTCAGCATAGGGTGGGGCAGTGTTGCTGGAAGGGGGCGGAGGAACAGCAGCGGCTCCATGTGGCAGGGGGCACAGTATCCTACTGCAGCAGCAGCATCACCATGTGGCAGGGTGCGGGGGTTTGAACATTTATTGTGGCTGCATCTGTGGATAAGTATGATATGAGGCGACTTTAAATTTATCGAAGCAGCCAATACCCCCTCGAGGAACTATCGAAGCAGCCAACATCCCCCCTCGAGGAACTATCGTAGCAGCCAACATCCCCCCCGCGGAACTATCGAAGCAGCAACAAAGGGTAACTCTACTCATCCTCTGCATGCGGGAAGAGGGTAATTATTTGTCATATATATATGGAGATATATAGAGTAATATTTGGGTATTATGTACCTAATCTACTGCTGCATTTGTGTAGCTACTTTGAAGATTTTTCTCTAGTATTTTTATTCATTTTTTTGAGCTGTCGAAACGAGCTATAAATTATCATAATAACTATAATAAATATTAAAATAAAATTCTGGATTGTATTAGCAAATTGAAGGGTAGCTCTTTGAGTCTTTCATAGAACTGCAGATCATAGATCTGCTGTTGAATATAGATAGAAAATAGAATATATATTTCTTTATTTATTTACATTTATCTAGACTCATCTTCGATGGGCCAAAAATATTTCGTTTATATGGAAACTATTCCTTAGAAATATATTTTTAAATATAGAAAATATTCGATTCGATTAATATAGATTAAATTTTATTACTCGCATTTACTTACATATATTTTTAAAAATGGTTTGAAACATTTTAAAATACTTTTTGAAACATTTTAAAATATTTTTAAACATTATAAAATATTTTTAAACATTTTCAAATAATTTTAAAAATGTTTAAACCTTTTTTAAAAATTAGTTTATATACCATGAATGCTTCATTAATCAATCTTTTCCATTCTATAATTTCAACAGCATTCCATATTTGTATTTTAAAATATTTTTAAACACTTTAAAATATTTCTAAACATTTTTAAACTTTTAACAATATTTTTAAAAATTTTTAAACATTTTTAAAGTAGTTTAAATACCAGTGGTAACTTCAAACTTTAGCTTAATGAATCCTTTCCTTGACTAATTCCAACAAAATTGATTTATCTATTATTATCTATTATCTGGTACCAGGCATATCCCCCGCCTTTGTCCATCCCCTGGCGTACCTCCAAGTGCACTTCTTACACTCCAAAATATTTCCACTGCCAAAGTGCAACATCCACAGCCTCACAGAACCACTTACAATAAATGCAACCTCAACTACTTCAATTGATATGTAATTTCGATTTCGTTACAATACACCCCCCAACCCCCTCTAATACTCTTAAGAGTTGCCGAGTTTTTCCCAAAAATAAAGTCAGTGACGGCAGAAATCAATTGCGCGGCATGTTGTCCCCCTCCCCCGACCCCTGTAGTAAATCTCTGCAGAGGCAGCTAGAAATTTGTGTGTTTGCCTACTCGGATGGTGGGCATTTAGGGTGTCGCGGCCACGCCCCCTGATGCCACTAGGATGGTCGCGCGCGCGCGCGAGTCCTGGACGCCCAGCGGGCGCACATTTTCCGCAACTCAAATGCACGCGACACGGCACCGCTGGGTGCAAGCGATTCCCCGCCAGGATGCACCCAGCACCCAGCACCCAGTGGCTACGATCCTTCTGGCCAGAGCCAGGATTGCATTCCAATGAAGCGAACATCGTAAAGCCACAGGCGCGTACCGAGTTCGGGCCCCGAGTTCGGTAGAAAGTTGTACAAAAAGGGACGCGGAAAAAGGGATCCGAGTTCGTGTCCCTGTCCCTCAGACCTATCCTTCCTACCTATGCGGCACGATTCGCGTGCGCAGCTCAGCGGGCGATATGAGGCTTGGACTGGCTGCCGTTTTTCGTTGCCCACACGCTGCGTGTTGACCGATATCAAGAGAAAAGAGAGGAACAGAGAGAGAGAGAGTGGAAGATCTCTAGAGAGAGAGAGAACGGTAGAGCAGCTTCTGTGCACGCGCAGCAACGTTTTGCTCAAAAAGGTGCACTTCGAGGACATGCCACAGCGGTTGGTCCATTTGGTTCATTTGGGCACAAACGCTTTTCTCATTAGCATCCGCCACGCACGCCCAAGGACAGGCAAAACGCACTAGGCTAGGGTGTCAGCGGGGTGGCAGGCTAGGGGGCGTGGCAATAGGCACACGCAGCGACTGCACCCACAAGGCAGCCCCCTCCACCAGGTAGCTCCTTTTTTTTGGGAGTCAGCAGACTTCTCGGTGGCAGCCTAAGGGAACAGCAAAAGAAAGTCGCTGGAAAGTCCAAGAAAATTGGAAAAAATTTTCAAATTTTTAATTTTAATTTTTGAAAAAAAAAAACAAAATTTTTTTAAACCAAAATTACTTTTTGAAGTACTCTTAAAAGATTGCAGAAATTTTATTCCGTGAAATCCCAAAAAAAAAAAAAAAAAAAAAAAAAATCTCTGCTTTTGCTGCTGCTGCTGCCTGGGGCGGTCGGACTGCTGCCCGCCGGACTTGGCGGAAGTTGAAAAGGATATTAACACATGTTGCCAGCGAAGTTAATTGATTTGGTGACCTGTGCCCCCCCAAAACAGTCTCCTGGCACAAAAATGAGCTAGACATGGCCCCCCCAACTGCTGTGTGTCCCCAGGGCGTGGGCGTGGCAATGACCAGCGGCTATAAAATGTACCGCACATGTGTGGGCACACACAAGTGGAAGTCTGTGCTTGTGTGTGTGTATTTGAAAGGGTTGCCCACAAGACAAAAGCAAAGGTACCGCCCGGGCGGAATTTTTTGGGGGCAACTTTTTGTGGCGCTGTCCAACGAGAAACATAAAAACTCAATTAGACTCGTTACACGCCCAATTATGTAATATGAAATAAAGCTGAGGTACGTTCAGGCTGGACAGGGCTGCCACCAGCTGCCACCAGCTAGCTGTCCAGGCTGCCCCACCTGTCCCACTTGCCACTGCTGCAGCTTCTCACTTTTTACTCTAAAACTGAGTGGAGCGAAGCGCTGGGGGGCTGGGCCATCATTTTGGCTATGCTGTCTCCTGTTCACGGCCCAGTTGAGCAGCAAAATGCCAAATCGTAAATCGTCAAGCGACACCACTTCAGGCACTCCATTCAGTTAGTACTTCAGTCAGGCAACCCCCAGCTACCCCAGCTACCAGTCACCTACAGTAGCCCCCAAGCTACCAGCCACCCAACTACAGTAGCCTCCAAGCTATAGCCAATCTGGCAGCTACATCACATGGAGACTAGGTGAAACCCACTTGTCGTCCTCCTGCTACACTCCTGCTACATTTTCTGCTACATTTTCTGCTACACTCTTGCTGCTGCCACACACTCCTGCTGCTGCTGCTGCTGCTGTGTTTTGCCATTGTTTTGCCTTGCCACTCCGCTTCGCTTTGCTTTTTATGAGCTTGACCAGGCCAAACAGCCAGCAGCACTCGACGTTCGTCCGTCCGTCCATGGCCATCCAATTCCAGCCAGCATATAACGGGGTACTCAACTAAATTGCCAAAGCGTTGAACATTTTTCACCCGATGTGGGCCAATAAATATAACGAAACTACCAAAGTAACTAAACAACAGGAGCATGGGACCATGGCAAAAGCAGGATGATGCCACAGCAAGAGGCAGGCAGGCAGGCAACAAACAAAAAAAACACTAGAGAATGGTTGCAGAAAAAAAAGGCAGGGGGGGTGGGGCAGAGACACAAACAAAATGCAAACGAAGTTGGGATGCTCTTTGAAAGAGAGCAAACAAATAAAGATAGAGCAAAGAAAAGGGGCAGGACAAGAAGAAGGAAGGAAGAAGAAAGGAAGAATGAAGGAAGAAGCAAGGAAGAAGAAAGGAAGAAGTATACTCAATAGCCTTTAAGTGGCTTAAACTAAACTAAAGCTAGGTTTAGTTAATGCTAAGGTGCTAAGATTTCTACTCTGGGGTTTGGAGCTGCCTCAGGAGATCGTGGAGCTGTTTCTGGCCATCCTGGAGCTGCTTCTGGCACTCCTGGAGCTGCCTCTGGCCATCAACAGCTGCTTCTAGCCATCGTGGAGCTGCTTCTAGATCGCCTGAAGCTGCCTCTGGCGCTCCTGGAGCTGCTTCTGGCCATCGTAGATCTGTTTCCGGCACTCCTGGAGCTGCTTCTGGAGTTCGTAGAGCTTCCTCTGGCACTCCTGGAGCTGCCTCTGTCAATCCTGGAGCTGCTTCTAGAGATCTTAGAGCCGCCTCTGTCCATCCTGTAGCTGCCTCTGTCAATCCTGGAGCCACCTCTGTCTACAGCTTTATGGGATAACTAACGAACTCTCTGCACTGCCTACGATTGGGTATCTCTTTTGGTGCTTGATTCGGATTTGCTATACACAGAGAGAGAGAGAGAGAGGGTGACCAGCATATGCATAGCACACCCACAAAGTAGCGACCCACAGACCATCCACAGCCTCGCGCCCACACACATTCGGTTAGCCATTTTTTAGTGCACCTCCACCCCCCATCCACCCTCACCATCCGCAGTACTGGGGTTTGGGGCAGGTTCAATTGCAACTTGCTAAAGTTGTTGCTGTCTTTTTTTTTTTTTTTTTTTCGGCTGACTGGGGGAGGTGTGGGGACTGGGACTGGGGTTTGTTACACCGTCGGTTGGATGGCCTCCACTTTTATGGCCACAGGCGGTATTTATATGCAGGCCCAACTACTCTAGAGAGATCTCCCCTCCCCCCAGGGCTTCAGGCACCCACTCTCGGTGGACTCCCACACTTTGGGGCCTTCTTCAATCAGGAGCAGGGGGCGCCGCCACTCGAGTTATGTTGGCAATTGAAAGTGGCAACTGTGTCAAGTGTTGCCCACTTGTCGTACATGGGTCGCAGGGTCCTCGATTCAGTCTGTGTGTCCCCCCCAGCTACCACCTCCAATCCTTCTCAGCAGCAGCAGCAGCAGCATCCAGCATCCAGCATCCATTGCTTCAACGGTTTAAAAACGGAATTTTTTATTGCAGTTGCCGCCAGGACATGGGGCAAGGGGCAAGGGGCATGAGTTGATGGGTTGATGCGATGATGTGAATGGGAATGAGTATGAGGAATGAGGTATAGCCACCGTGCATGGAAACGTCGCCGAGTTTTGCTTCAGTCTATATCTTTTTTTTTTTTTTTTTTTTATTTGTGCAAACGGAAAGCGTCGCTTTTGCTCGATTTTGTAGCCGAACTTTTTCCTCTCTTGGTGGATATGGAAGTGATTTCAATTTATGAACATGCCGCTGTCCACACACACAAGCACATGGAACACACACTCCAACCACCCACACACACACATGACCACACACATTCATCCATCAGGTTATGCTCCAGCTACTGCTGCCGCTACTGCTCCTGCTCTTGCTCCTGCTACTGCTCTTGGTACTGCTCCTTCTACTGCTCCTTCTACTGCTCCTTCTACTGCTCCTGCTCCTGCTCCTCCTTTGGCTTCTGCAGTTTCAGTTCCAGTCTCTGCTCCTTCTCCTCTGCAAAGTTTTTGGTCCATTCGTCTGTCCTGTCTTCGGTCTGTGTGTCTGGACTGGTCTGGTCTCTGGCTCTGGTCTCTGGTCTCTGACTCTGGTCTCTGGCTCTCGTCTCTGGCTACTCTGACTACTGGACATGGGACATGCGTTCTGTTGCTGGTCTGCTATTGCTGGTCTGCTGTTTTAAAACGAATTTAAATTTTTCTATAATTGGTTCTAGGGGAAATTGCAGTTCTGAGTTCAACTTCCGTAACTTAATGAATTACCCAAAAAGTGTTTTACTTTTGCCGTGCAAGCCATAAATGCCCTCTGGCCATCCATTTTCTGATTGCTGTCTGTGTTGGATGGTTGCTGGCTGACTGCTGGCAGGGATTGGAGATTGGTTTAGGGGGTTGGGGGTTTGGTTCTGGGGGTTTTACGTGCAGTCATTTACCAAACGTTGATTTGACCAATAAAGTTACTACTCGTATATGGTAGTAGGAAATCAAACATTGAACAATAAACACACACATTCCATGAATGTTATGACTATGATTATTTCCCCTTCCCCCACTCCCACTCTCCTTAATTTCTGTCTGAGGGTTGTTCAATCTTTCCTTTTTGGTTACTTTTGGGTTACTTCATTCATTCATTCATAGATATTCATTGAGTTGACCAATGGAAATGTGTGGAATGCATCGAGTTATCGAGTGTTAATTACAGGGTTGTAATTGACTTGACTTCGAGTTGGTGCTGCTGAATGGAATGTCTTTGGCATAAATGTTAGAAAATTTATGCATTAAGCAGAAAGATATTTAATACTATTATTATGATTTTGTAGTGGATTTTTGTTTGATTTTTTGGCATGGATTTTAGCAGTTACTTAGCAGAAGTCTAAAAGGGGGAACATAGCATAAAATGACAAAAAAAAGTATTTTAGGTGCCAAATTTGTTAGAAAACTTGAACCAATTTGGCTTAATATATCTGCAGTTACATACATATATTTGAATGTATTTAAATAAATAAAATTGCGTATGAAATGTCATCGCATTAGAACTTTCTGAACCCAAACTAATCTGTGCTACGTAATTAAATATTTTGTATATTTTTTTGTCGAGTAAAAAGTTACAAAAAGTGCGAATTTGGAAATACATATTAACAAATGATTTTGGGCTTATTTTTTTATGCTCTAGGCATGAGGGAGGATTTTGTAATCTACCCATACAGACTTTAATAGACTTAATTGTCAGACTTCCAAATAAATTGTTTGTCTCTAGCAAAGTACACTCAAAAATTGTCGTTATTGTGGAATAATTATGAATATTTAGTATAATAATGTTTAATTTATTTTATGGATTTTTTACTTATTCTTTTCCACAAACTTTTTAGCTTCCAATGTTTCCGATTGTTGCGAGTCCCTTTTAAAAACTCTAAATCGCAGTAAAGAGTTCTGCAAATATTTCTTTTAATTAATAAATATCTCTTAATTAATATATGCATTATATATATATTAATTTATATTACAAAAGGAATTTGAAATATTAAATTTCTTTTTGGAATTTCACTTCACATATTTGTTTCACACCTCAAAGCGAACAACCACCCTGACAACCACCCACCCATCCGTGCTGTGTGGTGCCAAAGTGATTTAAGTATTTTTTCTATAATATTATTAAGCAATTAACATATTTGAACAATAACTTTTATATATATTTATGTACATTTTCCCTAGCCTAATTGAGCCTCATTAAGCGTTAGCACTCATCACTCTCAGTCTCAGTCTATCTCACTCTCTCTCTCTCTCCTTCCATCTCTATCTACTGCTACAGACTCCTCTCCTCTCCGCTCTGCTTCTCTCTCGTGTGTGTGTGTCCTGGTCGTGTGTCGGGCACGCCTCCTTGTTGTCTTCGCATCTTTTTTTGAGTGTGGCAGGAGGGTTGGGGTGTGGGGTGGGGTGGGGCAGACACAATTTAGATAGTTTCCAATGGGCCGTGTGGCAGCAGGCAGGCCGTGAGGCAGGCGTTAATTAAATTTTTAACATGCTCTAATCCACAGCGACTGTTGCCACTTAAGTTTTTCAATTAACCCGCCGCGTCGCGGCGCCCTGGCAACCAGCTCACCCACCCCCACCCACCCGTACTGCAAAGTGGCATGAATGGTACGGGGGTGGAGTGTGCGGGATGCTTGGTTTATTTTCATATTCATACAAAATTAAACAGCGCGTGCGACAACATAATCAAACAAGTCAGAAAAGAGACGACGACGACGACGAGGACCAGTGTTGCGTAGGGGATTCCTCAAATTACACAAATCGCTGAATGCCTCCCCTGCCTGACTGCCTGCCTCACTGCCTCCGTGTCTCTCTGCCCTGCCTGGTGTGCCTCATATTTGTCGGCCCAACTATAAACCATATGCGGGTGCCCATGCCCCAGCGAGATGACACCTAAAACACACGCACACACACAGATAGAGAGAGAGAGCGATAGAGGGAGAGTGACTGGAGGGGGTGTGCGGCATTCACTTAAGACAAGTCACGAGCCAAAAGTCGCACTTGAGCGTTTTCTAATCTCTGAAGGGGCTGACACTGAGGCTGGCTATAAATATTTATGCCTCACTGTATTTTCTAGTGCTGGGTTATAGCTGGTGACTGGAGGGGTAGGGGGCTGGGGTTGGGTGGTGTGCACGGGTATGTCTCCAAAATATGTGACAACAAACTGAAATTAAGCCATGCGCATTACTCACGCGCCAAGCGAACACACAGAAACAGAAACACAAAAGATGTGCCTTAGGAGGGGGGAAAGTCATTCGATAGAAGGGGGGAAAAGTCAGGCGATAGGAGGGGGGAAAGTCACTGGGTACTGGGTACTACCTCCGCCTCTAGGTAGGGCATAACACTAGATAAGTACAGGAGTGGATAAGACTAGAATGTGATCGGTAATAGCTAATATATGGAGTCAGGAAGAGTCTTACAATTTTTCAATCATTTCCAACACTCTTATAGAGTTAATACTAATTATATGATTTAATCGAGAGCAATTTATTGAAATGGATTGGTTAATATTTAAAGTCGATAAGTTATGGAAACTCGGACAAAAGTAATACTAATTATAGGAATTATTCGGGAGTTAATAAATGGGAACGGAAAGAATAATGATGCAAATTGAAAGTCCAATTTCTACTTGCTGTGCCCATCAGATTCTCATACCTATCATACCTTTAGGTTGCCACGAATACCCTAGATATAATCAGGGGGATATCATAGCTGCCGGGAGTAAGAGCTGCCTGGAGTAAGCGCTGTAGGGAGTGGGAACTGTGGGGAGTGGGAACTGTCGGGAGTGGGAGCTATCGGGAGTGGGAGCTATCGGGAGTGGGAGCTACCAGGAGTGTGAGCTATCGGGAGTGCGAACGGCCAGTAGTGGGTGCCGTCGGCAGGGGTGTGCCGCCGGGAGTAGGTCATAGAGAGGGTCATGTGATTTACTGTAGAGCAGTCTGGTGTAGAGCCTTCTCGATTTTCCAGGCATTTAGCCGCCGTGCGTCATAAAAGTATCTCAAGAATTTTGTCAACCCAAAACAAAAGTGTTGAGAGTGTGGGGGAGAGATGGCAGTGTGGGGGGGAGTGGGTAGTGGCAGGGGGTTGCTGTTTCGTGTGCGGCATTAAGTGATTACTCCTACAAGGCAGAGGAGGCAAACACACACAGCTATTGATTAGTGACTTACTCCCAGCCTCTCCCAGGGTGCTGACTCCCTCTCCCTACCTTCCTTTCAGCCAGCAGCAGGCGAACTCTTCTTTGTCTAGCAGCGGGAAGGCTGGCTCATTTAGCAGATTGAACACTTAAATAGCTTCGAAATTTATGAGATTCGTTGCCTAAATAGATGGGAAATTTATAATAATATTTCGTCTAGTACGAGCTGCTGCTGCTTAAGGAGTCACATCAATTTAGCGTCTGATTCTTGAGAGGGGAGCGACGACAAAGGGATTGATTCCTAGAGGGGAGCGAAGACAAAGGAATTGATTCTTGAGAGGGGAGCGATGCCGAAGGGATTGAAAAGAGTGATGGATATGAATGTTATACGAGTGTTGGAGAAGGTATTACAGGAGATAGAGTGGAGCGTGTGCATAGGAGGTCTTTCATTTGATGTTTGATGGGGTGCTGTAATGCTGGGTGTTTATTTTAAATGTTTTATTTAATTTAAAAGTGCTTAAACGGTTCTTAAAAATAAGCTAACATGTTTTTAAATTGCTGTACGAAGTGTCTAAGATTTGCATTAAATGATGTTATTATTATTAAAATATTACAATAATTTACAAAAATATACAAAAATATTTAAAGTTGGTTTAAATATTACTCAGTATTACCCACAGTTTATACAGAATATTTTTAGTTGCGTTTTATATGAGTATATTTTATATATTTTTATATTTAATATATTTTCTATATTTTTTATTTTATATTTTCTATATTTTTATTTTGTATATTTTCTATATATTTTTAACATATTTTTTAATAGCCTAAAAATTAATTCTAAAAGAGTTTAGCAAACATTTTTTCGTGTTCTCTTACAAGTAAGGTCCTTGTAAGAAGCTCCTCCTTAAGAATTCCCTTAATACTCGTCTCTTATCCTTGACTGTCTCTTAAGTATCTCTCAAATCTCTGGTCATTGAAGCTGAATCAGCCTTCAATCTCCCCATCCCCATTGCCATCCCTCCCCCCACTGCCTCTTTCTTTTGCCTCATTGCTGCTTTGCCATCCGACTTGTGGCCTATCCACAGTCTTTTGGCCACAGAGCCTGGGCCAGTGCTCCCCCCCGCCACATCCTGTCACGCATTTCCACACTAGCACAGAATGGACCCTGGCAACGCATATGTGTGTGTGTGTGTGTGTGTGTGTTAGCTGGAAAATTGCGCTAATTTCACACCTGGCCGAGGTCGTGGCTGAGAGTTGGGGTTGGGGGTGGGCTGCTTGAAGCTTAGACCGAGAGCGAGACAGAGAGAGCGAGAGAGAGGCGCAGCCAAGTGGAAAAGCGTCACAAAAGTGCCATAAAATGGCGACACCAAATGGCTGCGATTTAATTTCTAGCAAGGGGGGTGCCGCTGTGGGTGGGGGTTTGGCAGCTGGTTGAGGCTGTGGCATGTGGCATGTTGCCCGTTGTCGACTCAGGTCTCGGGATGGCTCCTTTGGGACATTTTGTGTGTGCTGCTGCGGATCCTTTTTGGCCTTTTGGCGCAAGTGAATCAAAAAGTCATTTCTCTTTCGCTCCCACTCTCTCCCTCGCTCTCTAGCTGGGTGTGTGGGTGGGGGTAACCAGTTTTGGTTCGCTTCGTCATGACAAATGTGCCAAGTGGCACGCCCACCGTGTGTGCTGCCTCCTGCTCTACTTCTGCATTTGTATCTGTGTATCTTTGTGTATCTGTGTGTGTGCGCTAACCCTTTACCACACTGTGTTCTACCCCCACCCCACTCCACCTCAACCCTGCAGCTCATGGCCATTATGCGGCCTTGTCGGTGGGCTGGCCAGGGGCGTGCATGAAGATGACAATTTAGTTTTGTTTTAATGTTACCCCCCACTACACCCCTCTTAGTTTGCTTTTTTATGAGTTTATTACCGTAAGGCGTAAGTAAATGGCGCAGAGATCCCTTACACCCATCAGACACCAACAGGAGATGTCCAACCCTTTTTCTCTGTTCCTTGTTTCAGGTTAATGTTCAACTCTGCAGAGTACATGTGTGTGTGTGTGCCTGTGTGTGCCTGTGTGTGTGTGTGCGTGTGTGAAATTACATAAATCGTATCGAATTATCCTGGTCACAGGGCGTACAGTGGGCTTGCGGCTTTATTGATTCGGATATGGGAATTGCAAATTGAGAAAGCGCAAAATTTTTGGTTGTCATGGTGTCGCGAAGCAAGCGAAAACGAAGCGAAGGGAAGGGATTGTGGAACTAATTTGATACACAGATTCAATAAGGAATACGGTACTTTATGCTTTAACAGTAATGGGAGTGGGTTAGAGATGCGTTTAGATAGAAAGAAAGTGCCAATTAATGTGCAGCAAAGAGAGAAGAGATTCGATTTTGAGTGCAGATAAAGAGTGCTATAAAATACTTTCTACTGGGCAGTACAACTGCATACAAGATATGCTTAGATATTAGATCTTTTGCTTCAGATATTGTAGGTCATTGCATCATTGAGTTACATATTTTTAAAATTATATATATAATATACTTAAACCTCAAAGTTTATTGAAATAATATTTTTGTAGCTATATTTGCAATTGAACAAAATAATTTCTTAATAATTATTTGCCTTATTTTTTAGTGCATTTTTATTTTAATTTTCTCCCTTATTAGGGGTATATTTTTTTAATCAAAATTATTATTTATTAATTTATTTATTTTTTATAATTTATTATGTATTTAAATAATATTTATTTAAGGTTAATTCTTTATTTTTATTTATTTACGTATTATTCTTTATATGTATATTTATTAATTATTTATATTTCTCTTCAGATTTATTTTTTGATATATTTATTATTTATTTTTGGATTTATTCTTTACTTACTTTTTTTATTTAGAAAACATTTATTCTTTATATATTTATTATTTATTTTAGATTTATTCTTTATATATTTATTATTTATTTTTTATTTATTTAAGATTTATTCTTTATATATTTTTATTTATGAACCCATTAATTCTAACACTAATAATTTGATACAACATTTATTCTAAATAGTTTTACGTAACTAATATTTTTGTAAGTACTGTATTCTATTTTTTTAATATATGTTAAATCAACATTTAATTTCATATTATTTTTTATACAAATAAAAAATCATTTGCTTGCCACTCAAAGCACATTTAATTGCTTGTTAAAATTTCCAAATATTAAAATTTAATTCCCATACATTTAATATATGTATTTCATAAAGTTTCCTACCTAGATTTCGTCCCACTGTGCCGCGGGGCTGACCATCATTCGAGGTGGCAGCTCGGCGGCTTGTCTTTGGATTGCTTTCGCGTTTATAGTTTGTACCTTCCCCTGCCCTACCCTAACCCCCTTAGCC
This sequence comes from Drosophila bifasciata, assembly GCA_009664405.1. Lineage (NCBI taxonomy): Eukaryota > Metazoa > Arthropoda > Insecta > Diptera > Drosophilidae > Drosophila > Drosophila bifasciata. Next base: position 37,323,807 of record CM019041.1, read on the forward strand.
ACACACACACACACACACACTCTGCCTGGGATTGTTTAATTAATTATGTAAACATAACTTTTGTCGAGAAACCCTTTTTGAAGCAAGCAACCCCCCGGTCCAGTGGCGCGGCAACCCTTTGACACGTTTGTTTTTTTTTTTTTTTTTCTTTTTTCGTCGCGCATTTATGGAAATTAATTTGCGAAACTCAAATTGAAATTGAAACTGAAACCGAAAAATGTAAATGGAAATAGAAATAGTCATAGAAGAGGGGTGTGGGGCAGGGTGAATTGTTACGGGAACAAGCCGTGAAAAAGGAAACGGAAGGCAGCTCCTGTGTCCTTTTGGGTTCTTTGCTTCTCAATTGATAAATTAAGAGATTAACGGTCGGTCGGCCGCCGTAACCAGCGAACGATGGGAACGGGACAACGCAGCTAAAAAGGGTGCTAAAAAAAAAAGCAACAAAAAAGAAATCCAAATACAAACACAAAACTGGAAACTAAATGGGCGTGGCTAATGCAGCCAAGATGACAGAGGCAATACCCCACCAGCGTTAGAGGGGAGGGGGAACCTACTCTCAGAGAAACCTTCAAAGGATTTTCCCTGGCAGCCACCGGGAAGACAAGTTGCCGGGTTGGGTGGGTTATGGCCCTGGTTTTTCGGTTTTTCGTGCACCACACAAAAACTTTTATGACATGGCCCATAAATGCAGCGGGCAGGATGACAACCGCTCCGATTGTTCGATTGCCCGATTGCCCGATATTTGTATAATATTGCGACAAAGAAAGGACACGAAGGACACGCATTTGCATAGCGCAGAAAAAGAGAGAGAGAGAGAGAGTGCGGAGAGCGGGTAGAAAGGCAACAAAAGGGGACAAAAGGGAGAGGCTGAGTTAACCCAAAACTAGGAAGGAAGCAAAGGCAAACGGGCGGCGGAGAAAGGCGAAGAAAGGCGAAGAAAGGCGAGAAAGTAGAGCAAACAGAAGGGCAAAAGGTACCGGGATTCTGGCTAACATTTTCATTGGAAATTTTTTCGGAAAATTCGAAATACAAATTGTTGCCCTCATTAAACGGGGCAAAGTCGCCGCTGCACCGAAACCCGCTCGGTCATATAGATATATTTGGAAAGTATCTATGAAAATTATGCGCAACTTTATATAATGGCTATGGGTTTTCGGGCGAAAGCGCAGCGGGTGTGGCCTCAATTTCGAAATTGCATCATAAAACTCTGTGAGACGAGCCAAAAAGGGATCAAAGGTTGAATGATCATAAAGATGCAACATTGCATTCGGCGGTTACCTCGAAAGCCAAAGGCCAGCCAGCCAGCAGCTAGCTAGCAAAATCCTTTGGGCCACAAACCGACAGCAAAGGCGGCCAAAAAGGCTGCAATGACCTTGGGCCAAAGCGTGTTGCTTAAATGGCACACTCAGGGCAGGATAGGATAGGGAAGGGCAGGACAGAAAAGGGCAGGACAGGGCTGGACAGGACAGTACAGAGCGAGTCCATGTTATGCCTGAGAGCGAGTCCATTAGCCCAAAAAGGACGACAAATCACGCGCCCAGGGGCTGTCAACCAGCCACTAGCTTCTGGTGCTGCCTCCTGCTGCCCCCCTGCCATTGTTGCTGCTGCATCCTTCTGCCCCTCTGTCACTGCTCCTGGTGCTCCTGCTGCCCCTTGCCTGCCCTGCCAAGCGCTGCTGCTGCTCCTGCTGCTGTTCCTTCTGCCTCCCATGCTGCCACCGCTGAAATGATTATGCAATATGTTGCATGATTTATGCTCGCAACAATTTCACCAAAAACTCCGAGCAGCAGCAGCGGCAGCAGCAGCAGTTGCCACTCGCCGCGGCACCCCTTTCACTGCGGTGTAATATATATTTTTTTCTTCCCCCCTTTCTCCGCTCTTTCTTTGCTACGCTTTTTATTTTCAGCTCTCTCTGCTTTGGTTTTTTTCTGTTAAGTCTTGTTGCAATTTTCAACACCCTCTGGACGACACACTCCCCCTCCCTGCCTGCCAACCCGCCTGCTGCTTGGCCCTGCCCGGCGACAAATATTAACTTCAATAAATTTGACGCACAAAGGCCAAATTATGAGGCAACACACACACCAAAAAAGGGTTCAAAAACATTTCATAATCACAGAGAGAGAGAGAGAGAGAGAGAGAGAGCACACACCCCGCACAGATCCCCCCCCTATACAGCGATCCCGCACAACCCTTCGGGAAAGGATAGACGAACCCTAACCCTAAACAGGCGAAAAGGATGCCCATGCGGAAGAGCGGAAAGGATTCGCTGCCTTCTATAGTATGGTAGTATCGTCAATTGCATTGTCATGTTCACAAGTTGTCCAACACAGGGTGTTGATGTTGTAATGAAAAATTAAGCATTATAATGAAATCTACAATTTACAGTGGAACAATGGAACAAGCGACAAGCGAGACGGGATAGAGAGAGACAGAGGCAGAGAGACAGAGGCAGAGGCAGACTCGATCGCACAGCCCAAAAAGGGATGCTAGTACATTACCTCCACCCATTTACCCTTCCCATGGCTAACTGTTACCCCCTCCCACTCCATTTACCCTTCCCATGGCTAACAAGATGACTCGAGCCGATCCATAGGGATTGGGTATCGAAACGAAACGAGACGTTGATCTGATCTGATCTCAGATCTCAGAGGCATGAGCTCAGAGGTATGAGGATAGGTTGTGACAACTTGATGAGGCACCCAACTAATTGAGGTGTAAGAACGAGCTGCCAGCCCAAAAATAATGTTTGAAAATGTTACTATATCATGGCTAAAAAATTATAGAGGGGTTGCAGATGTTTGTTAAGTGTAAAAGATACACGACATGAAAGGTAGGGCAGGGGGCATAGGCTACAGGATAGATTGAGAATTGATTTGCAGATAAAATTGAAGTAAAAATAATAAAGAATAAATATAATAATATAGCTAGGACTATAATATAGCTAGAAAAATAATACATATAGCCAGGAAAATAACTGAAGATACAAATTATAGCAAGGAGTGTAGCTATGAAACTTATAAATAGGCAGGAAAAAATAACTAAATATAATAAGAAATATAAATAAATAAATATAATAATACAGCTAGGACTTTAGCTAGGAATATAATATAGCTAGAAAGATAATTAAGCTGAAAAAAATAAATTTAGTTAGAAAAATGCTTAAGATACAAATTGAAGTAAAAATAAATGCAAATTCTAGCTACTATTAAAACTAGATATATAAATGAAGTGCCAGCTGCAATTGCTCTCTACTATAGTACTACAATTAGTTACTAAAGAAGGCTTGGTTATGGTACATATATATATATATATATATTAGACATACAGACATAACACTTAGAGTTATTAAAGCAAATAATAGAACTCAAAGAGAATGCAAACGCAAATGGAAATTGCTCCCAAATAAATTCAAATAAAAATCTGACGACATAAAACTTTGCTGGGAAAAATATAGAAACAAAAATTCTAATGCGGCAAATCTTTGTGCTTGGAAAATCTCAAAAATCTAAAACAAGTAAATTTTGTCATTATAAAAATTGGCAACAAAAACACACAGAAAGAGAGAGAGAGTGAGAGCTGTGTCTCCTTCTCTAAGCTATGTCTCTTTCTATCTCTCTTAGCTATGCCAAAAGATCTCAAGTAATCGTCAGGCGAATCTCTGGCAGTGAACAATTTTTTGGAAAATTCCTTTGCCGCATCAATTTACATTTTCATCTGGAAGGTGGGGTTGCGGGTGGTCAACAGACACACACACACAGAGAGCGAGACTGAAGCTCTCTGACCAGGCTTTATTTTTTGCTTGCCAAAGGGAATGGCAAATATTCTAAATTGCAAATTTTTTTTCTTCTTTTTTTTCAGGCGCTCAGATCACGTGCTAAGTGAAAGGATTTGGCAACAAAAATGTGTAAAGCTTAAACAGAAAATGAAATGAGAAACCAGTGAAGAGTGGAGAGAGGAGAGTGGGGAGAGTACAAATATTTTTATTTTCTTTTTTTTTTTGGGATTTTGAGATTTTTGTATATGTTTTGTGTGTATTTATTTATTTTAGACAGACACGCGAGTGAGTTTATTTTTTATGGTTTTCAAAATGATTTTTAACCCTGTGCCTCAGTCACGTCTCTGTGGCCCCCAGCCCCGAACTGTGCTTAACCGGAAACGGATGCAAATTGCATGCGTCACGTGACAGACAGACGGACGGACGGATGAGCTGTCCAAAGGGTGTAGGGGGGAAGTGAACGCACGTCGAGCATTAAGCTTTTAGCGGCAATTCGCACTCATGCTGCTGCCATGCTGCCATGCCACCGGGAGTCGGTGCGGAGGAGAGTGTGCACGCCTCCTGGACCAGCCCAAAAGCAAAAAAGCAAAAAAGCAAAAAAGCAAAAGCAAAACACGTTTGCGTTTTAGTATTGATTATGCAGTTTGTTGTTGCAAATCCCTGCAGCAGCACATGCAACACTGCAACGGTGGCAACGGGGGCAAACACGGCAGCTGCAACAAACTCCACACAGTCAGCGAACACATCGGGCTTCAAACTCAATAAATCTAAATTGCGCACAAAAATAATTGAATCACTAAACCGTGCACAGAGCCCAGCACACACCCACACAGCAGCCCAACAAAATCACAGCTAAAAAAAAAATCCAAAAATCAAAAAAATATAAAATAAAATCGAGTGAAAATTTTTGCTATGCCGTTAGCCATATATACAAATGCACATATGTATATATGTTTGTGTGTGTGTGTGTGTAAATTTATTTACTGTATTTTTTGGGTGCGCAGAATTTTTTGTTTGGGTGTGGGGCGCAGATTTTCCACACGTTGTCGTTGCGCTACTTGATGCAGCCGTGATTGGGGCTTATTCACACGAGAGGTAGATCAAGCAGCGATAAAGGGAGAGACAGAGAGAGATAGGTAGAGTAAGGGAGAGAGAAGGAGTAAGAGAAAGAGTAAGAGTTGAAGAGAGAGAGATAGATAGAGTGAGAGCTGAGTTATGTTGAAGTGCGTTTGATCTGCTGCTGTAAGCTCCTTTGTTGCCTTCAATTTGCTTTTACTTTTATTATATATTATATAAATACTAAAAATATAATAAAAATTATTTCTAAATGCCAACAGAATAAACTATTTTTGAGATTTTTTAGCTAAAGTAAATTATGTTAATAAATAATTTTAAATAAATATTTTTGCTAGCACTTGCACCTGGCAATGTCTTTTTCCACGCAACAAAATCTCAGCTAAGACGTCTTTAAAAAAAATTCACAAAAAATCTATTAATTTAGTTAAATATTTATAATTAATTACCAATAACTCGCTAAATATTATAGCACTCTTAGATGGCTACTTTTGTATCTGTAGCTGATAGTCGTAGGGCACTCTGTATGTACCAGCAAGCCGACTCCCGTACCATTATCGATGGAATAAACTATTGCAAACATATAGTATAGTAGTTTGGAAATGTTTTTGTTAACTTGTTTTGGCCATCGGGCGGTTGGGGGGTATGCATATGGAATACATAGAGATTGCTTCATTACAAATTCAAAACATAAAGCTGTCAGGAAGGAAGGAAGGAAGAACATTTGTACGAGTGTAGCTGGGGGGTGTCCCAGCAGATCTCTCTCTACACTCTCTCTCTCCTGCTCGCTCGATTCTCAATTCACTATTCTCGATTCTCTGCAGTTGTTTTTTCTGTGTCGATTGTCGTCGCGTTTGTCGCGCACTAAGCCCGGCGGCCATAACAAATTGAAATTGAAATAGCGACAAAATGCGCGACGTGGCAACATTTTCATTTGTTTATTTAAAACCTTAAAAAAAGAACAGGAAAAAAAAGAAAAGGGGGCAAATGGAAAACAAAGACCAAAGGCGCGAATAGTTACGCAAATGCACAAATCAAATATACGATGTACGATATATTGTATAGAAAACTTAAGACCTGCGGCAAACAACCCGCACAAAAAACTGCACCCCACCCCCCAACGAGCGTGCACCTCTCTCCTCAATTGTAACAAAGTGCGAAACATAATTTGCATTTCGTGTTAAAAAAAAAGAGAAAACCCCACACCCCCCGTGAAAAGGAGTAAATAAATAAATAAATCCTACTTAATGTCACAATCAATCCCAGTAGCTGGCCCGGGCTCTATATATCCGATGCTGCCCAAGGATCAGCAGCGAAGGAACGGTACGGAAAGGAGTGTAATCAGTAATCAGTAACCCCCGATGGTTTGGTTTGGTTCGGTCTGGAAAATGTGAAATCTGAACCCCTATTAGTGCGCATTTAGCTGTTCATTTGAAAGTTTTACTTTTTGCGCGCTGATGCGTTAAATCGGGGCACAACAACAAAAACAGGGTGGGGTAGAGGAACAAGGACGAGGCTTTTTTTGGGCACCACTCCTCAGCTGGCAGCCGCAGTGACATGTATAATTTTAATCCAGCTGTAACATAAGTTTTTGATTTGACAAATCCTCAGGGCAAGGGCAAGAAAGAAAGGCAAGGGGGGGGGTCTAAGGGTGTGGGCTAGGGCTAGAGCAGGGACAGGGCCAGGGCCAGGGCCAGGGCTATAGCTAAGGCTATGGGCTAGGGTGTGGGCTGGGGCTATGGGCTATGGCCAGGACTATGTCTAGGGTTTGTGCTTGGGTTTAGGGCTTTGATTTGGGCTTCTGCTTCCCGTTTGGGTTTGTGCTTTCTGTGCTCGATGCTCGGGGTTTGCTGTTCGAACAATACAAAAACTATTTGACAGAAATTGAACTCTACTCTACAATACTATTGCTGCTGCTGTCTGCTGCTCTGTGGCCATGCCAACGTGAGGGTGAGGGCTGAGGGCTGAGAGCTGACAGCAGACATTTGAATACGGGGTTAAGAGGCAGCAGCCGCATACGCAAATACATGCATGTCCGTCCATTCAGCCGAAGTGCACCTCGATAAAGGGTGTCTCTAACCTGACCCAACGAGACAGAGAGAACTGGGCTGAGGGGCGGGAAGTAGGCTGAGGGGCGCAACAAAAAAAAAGGTGAATGAGGAAGGCACAAAAAAAAGGGGGTTGGTTGCATCATAAATATCTCAACATTAACATTAATTGCACTCGATGTCCTCTTGTGTGGGCCCGCACAAGTGGGCCTCAGCCAGAAAATATCCTGAGAAATCGAACGGCTGCTCCCAGTTTACCCCGTTACGCCCCCCGCTCTAGCCCAGCCTCCCACTGCCTACCCCCTGCCACCCACTGCCTACTCCCTGCCTCGTTCTTTGTGTGTGTTTTCATTTGGGTTGTGTTTTTTGGGGGTGGCCACAATGGTTTGCAACTTGCTGGTTGCTCCCTGCTCCTGCTCTCATCTGCTTTTGATGTGTGTGTGTGTGTGTGTGTGTGTATTTCAATAATGAAGCTGCCACCCACTGTCCGGGGGTAAGTGAAAGCACGCGGAATGGCATGAAGTCCGAATCAGGGAAAAAGGAAATCAGAGCAGAAACAGACAGAGGCAGAGGCACAGAGTTTTTGCATTGGGTTTTTGTGTGGGTTGGAGCACAGCTGCACCACTTGCACCACTGGGGGTTGATCCCCGTTCATTTGTCTATATATCTGTAACACACACACACATATACAGAGAAAACTAATAAGTTGGCGCATTAATTGGCTTACAAGGCGAACATTCCGCACATAACTGACAGAGAGCCAGAGTGGCCAGAGGGTTGGCCTCAGGCCTACTCCCACCAACCAACCATTCGATGAGTCACTCGATGAGAGCAGAGCCTGGGAAACTAACCCCCCTTCCGCACTCCGAGCCAAGTGATCCGCTTAGCAACTGTCGCCACAGCCAGAGTTAGGAGTCGGAATCGGAATCGAAGGCGAAGTCGGAGTCGGAGGGAGTGTGAATGGAGAGGAGAAGGCTGCCAAAAAGTACCTGTGGATTAGCCATTCAGATGTCTAAATGTCCCACATATGTCCTGTACTCTCTGATCTGCTCTGCTCTGTCCTCGCTGCATATGTTTTTTGTTCTCCTAAGAGCATTAGGCTCAAAAAGGTAACAGAGGATGCCAGAGGTTAACAGAGAATGCCAGGGGATTCTAGGAGTATCAGAGGATGCCAGAGTGTATCTGTGATTCCATGGGTTTACCAGGGTCGTCTCCTCTATCTGTGTGTCAAATAATAAGTGCAAAATCCTGCAGAAAAAACGCCGAAGAAGTCGAGTGGGAAGTGGGGTGTGGGAGCGGTCCAAATTAAATTTAGGCTGTTCGCTTTCTAGCGGGTAATTGCCACAGGATATATGCCACTGCCACAGACTCTTACTCTCTGCCACTGCCACAGACTCTTACTCTCTGCCACTGCCACTTCCACTGTCTTTGCCTCTCCCTCTTCCCCTGTCTCTACCTCTCCCTCTGTCTCTCTCTGTGTGTCTTGGCCAAGGACGCCGCTGGCAGCATATAATTCAATTTGTGTAAGACAGCCCCTGATGACGGTACGCAATTTTCATTCATCTTTTTGCTCATCTCCTCTCTCTCTGTCTCTCTTTTTTGCAGACCTCTTCTGCTCTTTGCCTTACAAATTTTCTTTTACTTTTGGGTTTTTTTCTTCTTTTTTTTTTGTTTATTTCTTTGGCTTTGTTTTTGCATTTTGAACGAAACCGCGACACGAAACTCACGGAAGCCGGAAACGAGGAACAGAGCGCCTGGCTAAGTGACTTATCCTTGGCCCAAAAGACGAAGGACACAACGCTGAACAGAGAGAGAGAAAGGGAGAGGGAGAGGAACATAGAGCGGACTTTAAGTGGAGGTGGAGTGTGGTGTGTGGCCTGGACTGGCTTGGACTGGAGTGTGGGCCCTGAAGGGTAGTCAATCATTTATCAAATTCCAAACAAAAAATTCACAAAAATTCAAATTAAAGCACAATTGCAGTGCACTTGGTCGCGTCTCTCTCGCTCTCTGTCTGACGACTGCCTGTGAGAGGATCCTCTCTGTCATTAACAATGAGCGCTGACAAGTGAGTGGCAAAACAGGAATAGCAAAATGTGAACCACCCATATATAACCCATAGAACCCATAGAAACCCACCCATTAAAGGGTGCTTCGCCTCATTGAGTGACATATGCGTTTTGGAATCATATTCCCCACCCCCCATACCACCAACCCATATTCCATTCAGTTGAAGAAGGGGTGTAGGGGTGGTGTGCGGGTGCTTCCTTTTCCCTTTTATTTTTTTTTTAATGAGTTCAACGCTTTGCTGCACCCACTTTGCCTTTTGTTGTTGTTGTTGTTGTTGCCTGTGCAATGTTTTGGGTTTTATTTACGCTTTTGGCTTTCTTTTTTTTTAATATTTGCGGTTGCCGCCGCTTGGAAGCTTGTTGTTAAGCCCAAACCCCATTCAATCATTGCCATTGAGGAAGGGACTGCTGCTGCTGCTGCCTGCCATCAAGCATCAACTTGAGTTCAATTAAAATCCACATCAAACAATAAGGAGGCACGTAGAAACTACTTCAGGAATTGCCAAACAATTCTGTGTGTGTGTGGGTTGTGGGTTGATGCAGATGCTGGTGGTATGGTGGTATTGTTGGTGGTTGCTTTGTGATTACTTTCCTATACAGAGAGACATGGAGTTGGAGAGCTTGTTGGCCCGTGCCCGAGCTTAAGTCTCATTCTCATTTTTGGGCGAAAGGAACACGTGTCCACGCAAAACTTGTTGCCCTACAAAATACTCCATGCCATACCATCCAGCCTCCCACCTCTTCTCTCTCTGTGTGTGTGTGTGTGGATTCATTTATCCATATGACGCGATTCGCACGCAATGCCCGAAAAGTGTTTTTCAGGGCTCTTAAGTTCAAAATCATGTCCAATGTCCCTTTTGGAAAGGCCAAAGCTGCGTCGCGGCATATCCTTGTGCGTGCTGATTAACCCAATAACCCATGTGACCCCCCATCCACCCACCCACCATATGTGTGTTTGTGGGTGGTTTCTGGGCACAGCTGTGGTTGGTACAAGACAGAGAGAGTGGGAGTGAGAGTGGGAGTGAGAGCTGTGAGTTAAGTGAAGTTCAGATCGTGAAAGATTTGATTTTGATTTTCGTTTTTTGATTAGAGCAAAACAACAAAAAATAAATAAAAGCCTGGCGCAAACTTTTGACTTTACTTTGAAGTTAGAGAACACGCAAAAGTATTGAAAGTTGTGGGAGGGCATGGCAAAGGGGAAGGATAGATGCAGATAATGAAAGGGAAATCGAAGCTTTAGGATTATAGGAAATTAAAGAAATTTAAACCATGTGTGTGGGTTAATTAAATTGAGAGTTGGAAAGGTTACAAAGCAAAGAAAGAACTTAAAAAAAAAGAAATAATATTTGTCAAATTAAATAATAAAAATAATAAAAAATAATATATATAATACAATTAAAAATAATACAAAATCAAAGTCATAAATGCAAAATAAATATTTTTAAAAAATTAAATAATAAATGATAAATAATATTAAATAATAATTTACAAAAATTAAATAAAAACAAAATAGCCACAAATCCATATGAGTAGGATACAAAAATTGAAAACAAGAAAAGCTTGAAAGCAAAACAATTAAATTTATAAAAAAATTGTATTAATATATTTAATTTAAATAAAAGGCCGAATGAAATGCAAAAAAAATTAAATGACACTTTGAATACACCCAGACGACAAAAAAAAGCCGCACTCTGTCATTTCATGCATTTCTGACTTTGGAAGACTGGTGTTTCCCCAAATTTTATTCGATTCGACTAATTTTTTTTTGGGAGTTCCCGTGAATGTTTCCTTCTGGTTTTGTGTGGTTTTTGACGTCTTAGTTGCTGGAAACACTTCCTAAAAAATTTTTAACTTTGAACTCTTCAAAAACGATGGCTAAGGGAAAGCAGTCATCGGTGACTGAAAAGTCTAAAATTATTGATTTGGCAAAACAAAATGTTTCAATTCGTAAAATAGCAATTAAAACTAAGTTCAACGAAAGCTCTGCGAGACGATTTAAAAAAAAAAATCGAAAGACTGGAAAAGTGGAGAGGACGAAAGTATCGGGAAGAAAAAAAATTAACAAATATAATGGAAGATCGTATTATTATGAGAACGACCCTACATAATAGATTTTTAAATGCTGTTAAGATAGCTTCCAAAGTGCAGCAACGATTTTCAAAAACTATTTCGGCTCGAACTATACAGCTTCGGCTAAAGGAGATAGGCCTAATGGCAAGGACACCTGCCAAAAAGCCACTTCTGTACAGTACAATTAAGAAAGCTCGCTTAAATTGGTCTACAGAAAAATCTAATTGGGGTGAATCCGAATGGTCACGTGTCATATTGTCGAATGAGTCCAAATTCAACCTCATTGGACCCGATGGTTCGCGCACAGATCGCCGGAGAACAGGGGAACGATATTCCAAAAGATTGCTGCATTAGCACCGTAAAGCATTTGCCTTATATTATGGTATGGGTTTGAATATCTAAAAATAAAACTGAATCGATAATAATGGTAAAAGGTATGGTCAATGCAAAAGTGTATAAAGAAATTATTCTCAGTAGCGTTGTGCCTAGTATGGAATCAGTTACTGAGAAAGAAGATGATCCCATCTTTCAGTACGATTCTGCACCTTGTCATCGAGCGCGCTCTCTAAGTTATTCTTCGTCGTTTGATATTTTTAAAAATGCATTATACTAATTTTGACTATTCTTTAACGATAGGTTAACATTTTTAAGATGGAATTGGGTATTAAGTCCTTAGATTGGCCAGGTAACAGTCCCGACCTCAGTCCGATAGAGAATGTGTAGGCCCTTATGAGTTCAAAAAATATGAAAAAGGAAGCAGAAAACTATGGTTGAGTTACGCCAAACTATAGAAAAAGTATGGTTTGATGATATAACGGACGAATATCTGAAGGTTTTATACGATTCGATGCCCAATAGGACCAAATGTCTCATAAACGCCAAAGGGTGTTCCCACCGAATATTAATTAGTTCTTAATTTGAAAAATACATTTTTTTAAATATTAGCATTGTCATTACTTTTTATAGAAAACAAAATAACTCATTGGAAAAAATTTAGTTTTGTTGGAAAAACACGTTTATATATTTTAATTTAATTTTTACTTTTGTTATGGTGAAATTACTAAATAGCCGTTGAAAACGGTGTGATTGGCAAAAAAAATATTTTTCTTTCACTATATAATTATGATACAAACAAATTTAGTAACTTTTTTTTTTGTATAAAAATGATTAAGTGACACAAAAAAAAAAATAAATAGTCGAATCGAATAAAATTTTTGGAAAACACCAGGCTTCCAAAGTCAGAAATGCATGAAAAGTCAGAGTGCGCTTTTTTTTTTTTTTGTCGCTGGGTGTAAATACAGGAAAAGAAGCTGTGAAATTTCCTAAGAAAATAATCAAGAAACCAACACATAAATAAAATATTTACATTTAATAATAAAATATTATTATTATTTGTATATAATCTATAATTATTTGCAGAAATATTAAGCATATAAATCAAACCAATTAAAAGTTAAAAAATAGCAAAAAAAATATAAGCAAAATATAAACCAAAATATGGAAGGGGTTTGAGGATTAATATTGAAAGCGTGGAATGCCAAGGAATTCCCCCACCAAGGGATGGCCCCAACCAAGGAATGGCCTCCCACCAAGGAATGCTCCCACTGATGAACATCCATAATATTAGCGATAAGAGTAACAACCCAGAAGGAACTTCCCCGCCCCCACGCACCCCAAATAAAATTAATAAGACTTTGAAGCGGAACACAAGATGGAGTCAGGGCTGGGGCAGGGGCCGGGGTTGGCCATTTGGGAGGCCATCAAATAGAGCTGCGCAGTGCGCGATGCGGCGCGGCCTCCCCCGCAGATGGCGCGCAATCTAATTAAATGGGCATTGGTTACGCCCCCGCGTGTCAGCTCAGTGCCACCTTCAAACGGAAATAAAATACAAAAAAAAAAACACACCAGAAGCAGAAGGCTGCAGAACCAGCCAAAAAACCTGATGACAATATTATTGTTAAATTGCAAAGCGCGCAAATCAAATTAACAATGCGCTACCCAGTCCAATCTGCACCACTCCCCCACCTCTACTCTCCCCACCACTCTCCCCTACACTTTTCACTCTCCTTTCGTTTCGTCTTTGGGCTTGTTCCATGCTGTTGTTGTCTTTTGGCCGCAGAAAAATGGTCGGCAATGTCGTTGGCAACCACAGTGGCAGCAACAGCAGCAGCAGCCGGAGCCAGAGCCGGAGCCACAGCAGCCACAGCAACCCCCAAAAAAAAACCAAAAAACGAAACTGAAAGGCTAACCTGCACCAACCAAAAACCGTACCAAACAGCCACCCAGTCGCCCAGTCAGTCAGTCAGTCACTCAGCCAGCGCACACCCCCAACTCCCACCCACTGAGACACCCAAGCATGCACGCACCCATCACCCACCCAGCTACCACCCACCAGTACGCATCCACCAGCTGTGACCCGACGGCGTTAATGACGCACAAGTGTGTTTTTTTTTTTTTTGTTGCCAGCAAACTCTCGGCCCTTCGTACGCACAGTGGGGCAAGAACAATAGTGTGGGCGGGCATGGTAGGGGTTTTAGGAATGTACATAAAAGATTTCTTTTTTTTAAGGTGGGAATTTGTTTAGTTAATTTAATATAATTTAGTAAAGAATGTATTAAAATCTGAGTATAATTATTGCTATATTTGAGTGCTAAATTAAGTTATATTTATTTTAATAAATATTTTGAAGAATAAACTGAAAAAATTCAGAAAATTAGATATGAATTTTTGTACATTTTTCTTCCATCCATTTAAATATTTTGACGATTAATGTAGGTATATATATATTATTTATTTATATATTTTATTTATTTATAATCTATTTATTTATTTATAAAATATTTTTATTAATTATTTTATTCATTATATATTTATTATATGTACATATATAATTATGATATATTATTTTATTTAATTGTGTAGCTTAGTTTTCTGTGCAATTCATTATTAATTTATTTATATATTAGCATCTATATACATATCTCTTCTATTCTACCATAAGTACCCCTCTCTGGCTATGTTCCGATTTGCACATAATTCGTTCCAAAAAATATATATAAATATTTCCATATATTTCTAACCCAACCTCAGGTATAGGTAAATATCTAAATATCCTCTGGTAAATATCTATAAATATCTATAAATATTTATGAATCAATTAATATTATATACTTTATTCAAAACATATTCACTCTGACTTATTCTCTGACTCATACTTGGACTTATTTTTCATGAATTCTTGTACCAATGTGCCAATTCCAATGGAGTTGAAATGCGAAACAAGAGCAAATTGTTACAATTGCTTTTTTATCTCTCTGTAGCTGCATCTGTGCCTGTGTATGTGTGTGTGTGTGTGGTAGAAGGAGCAACAAACGAACAAGGAAGTAACACAGAAAGGAAAACAGCGAAACAGCGAACACAGAACACAGTGGCATGAATAAATGAAAGCAGAAAATCAGTTGATTTTAATATGAAATTTCACGCTTCTCTCTCTGGCAACACACCAGCCCTCACACTCTCACTCTCTCCCTCTTTCTCACTCCCTCCCTCTCTCTTAGCGGGGTTAACGGAAAACGCCGTTTAATTGAAAATTATCGCAACATGGTTGTCACGCAATTATTTCACGTTATCACCAAGCCGAACCAAACCAAACCAAACCAAAAAAAAAAGAAGGGAAACAAACCCTACAACGACTTCAATTGGGGGAAGGCCAAAAGCCAGTCAGTCATGGCTGTGGGGGGGAGGTGGGGTTGGGTTGCTGCTGCCACATCATTTATATCCCATGCGTGGCGAATGCGTCGCGGTACAAGTGCAACAACAGGCAGAGCAGCGGCCAAGGCAATCTGAGCCCAGCCACCACAACCCAACCAAGTCTCTGCTCTGCTTCTTGTCTAGGCCACCTGACGTTGTCATAGTGGCCCACCCCCCCTTTTAAGCATAATTTGCACATCAATTTTCCGACTTTCCACACACATCTATTATGGGCTGGAGAGGGTGCAAGGGGGGGTTTCTATAGCGTGAAATTTTAATTGCCCAAAAAAAAAAACTCAAAACGTTTGGCTGGAGGGGGAGGGCTGGCGATTGAGTTTTTTTTTAAAACTAAGGTTAAAGGTCAAGCTGTGGAAGTCAGGGCTTCGAGTGGCTACTGGCTCAGTGGGGGTTGGGGAATATTTTTTGATATTTTTTTGGAAACTTTAGATGCTATAATCGAAGCAAATTAAAGTGATTTTTACGCGTACTTTTTGTTAAAAATAATATAAATATAAATAAAAAGTTTTATTAGTTTTAAAATAAATTCTAGGCACTAATTTCTGCTATTTTTATTATATTTATAATCAGCACAAAACAACAGCAGATCTCTCTCTTTCAGTCTCTCTCATCAGTTAAGATCCAATCAAGGCAAACAAGTCAATTGACCAGCTCAGAAAGGAGTTAAGGTACCCCGAACAAAGGAGCAGGGGATTCAACCCTAAGGTACAACCTATCCGCACAGCGAAACAGAAAGAGATAGAAAGATAGAGAGTGGCAGAGTGTGAGAGAGAGAGTCGGGGAAGGGGGGGACAACTAATTGACTTATTGATGGCCTCATTAACCGAGGCTGTGTGGCAGCGCTCTGAAAGGGAACCTGTAAAAATGCGCAGCACAAATCTCTACAATAAGTATTATATTATACTCCCCCCGGCCAGGGACTACAATAACTATAAGGAATACAAAAAAGGGAAACGCTAAGCGAACACAGAGAGAGAGAGTCAGAAAGGAGCTGCTGCTGCTAAACCAGAGGGGCACATTAATCAATTCGAATTCAAACAATAAACGGATTCAGCAGAACTCGAAATGTTTTCCGTAAACAATGAAAGAGGAGTTGGAAACCCAAACCCAAGGCATCTCCTCAATCAATGAATGTGAACAGGTTGGGAACCGAGTCCATAGTAGTAGACCCATAGAGTGCCCAAAAGAAATGAGAACTTTCTGGTCTATAGTATAAATGGGAAACTGTGGGTACACCTCAAAACAATGCAAAGGAAATGGTCAGGGATCATGGGGTGTATTTTTGCTGTTTGTTTGTTCTTGTTCTTGTTCTTGTTGTTGGCTCAATCAATGCCAGGCCAAGAACAAGTGTTATGAATGATTTGATGTTTTTATTTTGTCGTCTTGGTTTTTTTTTTTTCGGGAAACCCAGTGCCATGTGACCCCAACAAACCGCACAAAGGAGCGCACACTGCGGCATGGCAGAAGAAATCCCCGATAATAGTTTCGATTTCACTTTTTACAGCTCTCTCTCCTGTCTCTCCTCTCTGTGTCTCTGTAGACGTTGTGGCACCGCAATACCCCGACCTACTATGACCGCAGCTTGTGACATGATTTATGGTGGGGATCCCTGTTTCTCTGATACCCAATTCCCGGCTATTGTCAATTGTCCTACTGCCTGGCTTGCTGGCCACGGATTTGTGTAAGAAAATGATGAAAAATGTTTCAATAAACTGTCGCTAAGGGGTGGGGAGGGGCAGGGGAAGCTTCTCCGCTTAAGCATGATTTTTTTTTGTGGGACTCCTGCTCAGTGGGAGGTCTTCTCTTGGGTCTCCTGCTGCTGCTGCTGCTCCAACTGGTTCTCTCCGTAGTTAAGTCATATTTAACAACTTAATTGACCGACGTGTGGTCAAGGTTTGGGCATGATTTTTTCGGTTCAAAAATATTCCAAAAAGATACCATATGTAGCTACGAAAAGGCAATGGCTGTGCCTTGGATTGTGTATAGATTAAATGGTTAAAAAGTTGCCCAAGAGTTACACATAAAAGTGTATAAAATGTAAAAGAAACTTATGGTCTATCGTAGCTGTATAGAAGCTATGAAAATCTCAAGAAAAAATCTTCTAAAAACTTCAAAAATCTACAACAAATCTCCAAAAAAATCTTCAAAAATCTCTGTTAAATGTTTCCCATCTTTCTTACCCTCAAATGACTCTTCTAAAGACTCTGCCAAAACTCTTCTAAGTCTCTACCAAGACATTTCCCCCCCCCTACAATTAGTACTTTCGCCCAAGCCCAGCCGCAACTGTTTGGATTCCCACAGTTCCTGTAGCTGTGAGGGGCGGGGGAGGGTGTGAACAGATTTTCCCAACTTGAGCAAAAGTGGCAAATTTTCAAAACAAATTTAATTTCCGGTCCAGGGGTTCAAATAGATTGGGCCAGAAACAAAATCATTTATCATCGCGTATCGAAAGTCTTGCAGTACATTGGGGGTTAGGGGGCAGAGATACAGATACAGCTACAAGTAGAGATGCAGATACAAATACGGGTAAAGATACAGATACAAATACGTTTAAAGATACAGGCTACAGGCTACAGGTACATTGGATATTCCGAGCTATAGACCAACATTAAATGGGGCGCATGGGGCGAACAATTTTCTTTCATTCATTTTATTATTTTCCAATTTCTGATACGTTTTTTTTTCTCTTTCCCGCTCCTGCCACTGCCACCGCTGCTGGCCCATTGAAAAATGTTTGTGGATGGCCGGACCGACTTTTGGTTTTATTTTGTGTGTGTTTTTGTTGTTTTTGTTTTGGGTTATTTTCCACGTAAATTGAACCATCAAAAAGAGTCACTTTCCATCCGATTTTCTCGCTACCACTCTCAGTATTTTGCTCTACAACTGCCACTCTTACTCTCTCTCACACTCTCACTCTCTCTCCACACTCTCTCTCTTTCTTCCTCACTCTCTCTCTCTTTCCCACCTCTCTCTCTCTGTGTGTGTGCTCTAGGTGATTGGGTGAATTTATTGAACTATAATTGCTTGGAAGTTGAAACGTTTTCCCCTAGCATCAGAAGCGATTCGAATAAAAATAAATGACCAAAACAAAATAAATGGCTAAATAAACGGCTAACTGTTTGGCTTGGTCTCGGCTTGGTCCAGCTATGCGGCTTTTTAGCTTTTCTGGCTGAATTCAGATTCGATTTTGGTCAACTAACAAAAAAAAGGAGAACCAAAAAAGGGAGTGGAAAAAATAAGTGCCAAAAAAAGGAGTCCCAAAAAAAAGCAAAAAAGTAGTGCCAAAAAAAAGCAGTACAAAAAAAAAAGTGCCAAAAAGGAGTAACAAAAAAGTGCAAAAAAAGGAGTACCAAAAAAAAGGAGTCAGCCGCGTGTTGTAAGCGTGTTTGAGCAGCAGGTATAGCGTTGATCTTGGCTCGATCTTGGCCGCGTCCTTGACTCCTGGCATTGCATAAAATTTGCTAAGCCACGGCAACCGTGGCAGGTAGCCACCCGTTCACCGTTATGACACAACTGAATGCAACCCGCAGAAACCTCAGGGGAGTGCAATCGCAGCGATCGTAAAGTTTGCCCAACCCAATCGACCGAGTGAGTAGTACTTGGGAACATTTACGATTTAGCGGGAAAAAACTAAAAGGAAAACCCCTCCCTGTATATGCCATATAAATGTGCCCATTGTGCCGTCTCTGTATTTACTTTATTTCTATTGCCATTTGTGTGCTAACTGCTTCTTCGAGCTGTCTGGCTGTGAGCCTACTTCTGGGGTTTGGGTTTGGGTTTGCGCAGTGGCACACCCTCGCCGGTCACATAGCCGGTGTCCTCTTCCGCATCGGTGTCGTGGCGACTGTCGTGGCGCTCACCCTTGCCATTCCAGTAGATGCCCAAGTACTCGCGTTCCTTGTGCCGCTGCAGATCCGTACGCACAAACTTGTCCATGGGCGCCTGGGCCGCCCGGCGATCTCGGGGCGCAGCACTTTCCTTTGCCTCATCCTTGGCAGCCTGCTGCTTATCGCTGGTTTGCTCCTTGAAGCGATCTTGATCGCGATCGCTGTCTGCTGGGGGCTGCCCCTGTCCCTCCTTGTTGTCGGTTGTGGCAAACACCTTCAGGGCACTGTGGCCCATGGGCTGCTGCTGCTGCTGTTGCCGCCGGAATGGCAGCTCTGGCTCGGGCTCCATTTCGGGCTTCTGCTGCTGGTCTTCCTTTTCCTCCGTGTACTGCTCCTGGGACTCCATGTACTGCTCCTTGGACTCTCTGTACTGCTCCTGGGACTCTCTGTACTGCTCCTTGGACTCTCTGTACTGCTCCTTGGCTTCCAAGTCTTGCTCCCTGGTCTCTCTGTACTGCTCCTTGGACTCCAGCTCATCGTAGTCCAGTGACTGGCTGCTTGTGTAGGGACTCTCCTCCTCGTTTGTCGTACCCTCCACATTCTTGTCTGTGGCAAGTATCGGCTGCAACTTGAAGTGCTCTTCGCCCTGCAGTCTCTGCCCCAGGTGCAGCTCATCTTCAGCCTCGGGGTGCAGCATTGTGGGATGATAGCAACGTTGACCCATGCTTGTGACCTTTGAGCATGTCTGCAGCATGTCCCTGGCTGTCTTCGAGGGACTCTGTATGCACAACAGTCGCTTGTGGCACTCCGCCGGGCACAGCTGACTCAAGGGACGAGTGGGTTGCCCCGATCCTGCCAGCCAGCAAGCCCTGAAGCCTTTTAGGACTGCACTCCTCGATGCCGCACCGCGCTGCATGGCCAAGCCGTTAAAACTGTTTGAATTTGGTCAAAAAGTTATTCAATTTTGATTGTCGAAAGTTTTTTTGCAAGTAATTTTTATATTTAATTTTGTATATAATTTTATTCCGAAAATTTGTTGTTTTGTGTGTGTGTGACATGCAGCTGGAGACTGATCGAAGCTGACTAAAGGTATCACACCCCCCAAAACCCCTGACACAACCCTATGACACGTAATCCAGGGGGTACTACTCTGCTCTTTGCTATTGTTTGTCCGTTTCATATGGGTTTTGGGCTATCGGTTATATGTACCATAAACCAATTGACTTTCTAAGCGTTAGCGAATATCACACAACAAAAAAAAAGGGAAAGGCTTCCAAAAAAAACAGCCGAAAAATTGACAGCAAATTTCGGTGGAAAATGCAATGAAAAAAAAAACGGCAATTTAATGGCAGAGAAAATGGGAAAAAAAAGGATTTTGCTGGGGTTAGAATTCGCGCGAAATTGCATCTTTTTTTATGGCCAGGGGTTAGGGTTATTAGGGTTAGCCCTAACCCTAACCCTAGCCATAACCCCAGCCCGTACCCGTTCTCCGTGCAGCCGTACTACCTGCCCCGCCCTTTTTTGCTTTTTGGGCCCCTAATTATGTCATTTGGGCGTCAAGTCAAGGCTGCAAAGTCAATTGCAGAAATTGCATTATACAACCAGAAAAAACAACCAAAAATGCCATAAAAATATTGCAGAAAATTGTGTGTAAAAAATTACGAAAAAAATATAACTATAAATGGGTTGGCTAGGGCAAGGGAATGAGGAGGTGCAAAGGCGGCAGAGACGAGCAGAAGGGAGCAGGGATATGACTTAATCGATGGTGAACAGGAATCTGTACTATATAAGTATACTTGCTGGGCTTAGAAACAATTACTGCTTGCTGCTATTTACATATATTTAATTTAAAGACTTTATTTAAGACTAAATTCGAATACAATATTTAAGCAAATTTTGGCTCTCTCTAGAGTTATTTAGTGCAACGATTTTAGCTCAAAATAAATGTATATTTATATACCATCAAATCTGTTTTTTTATTTGACATTCTTTGGTTATTTTTAATGATTAACTTAGCTATTATTGCTGGGGTTTAATGGCATTAAAGAATGCCACAAAACTTCAAGTTGGACTCGATATATCGCTGAGCTAAACTGCTGTATAAATGCATAATAGTAAAACAAAATAAATAATGAATAAAACCCATAAAAGTTAATGCAATTTTCTTTACAACAATTGTTAATTAATTGCTTAAAATATTTTCTTTGCAAATGTGGTGTAAAAATTATGCAAAAATGCGCTAGGCACAAATTGCGAGTTTTTAATTCTTTAAAAATTATTTTGCGGCTGTATTTGCAAATTCTAAGTAAGAGAATGTGCTCTAGTAATGCAGTTCTACAATCTATTTTTAGTGTGTGCTAGAATATTAGTTAATACTAGGCTTATGTTGCTTATATTACTGCTGCTGCTGTGCTTTTCCTGCAAATATTGTGAACTGACTTTTGGTGTAACTTAAAATATTTGTAGCTGTACTCAAAACTTTTTCAGCCAGAGAAAATACTCAATAACATAAGTCCGCTTTTGGATATATGTACATATGTACATATGTATATATGTATGTAGAGACCTTAGATCTGATTGTTACTCCTACTTACACTTTAAGTCTGAGTCACAGAGACAATTTTCCCTCACCTTTTTTTAAAATCATTTTGACAACTGCTAAAGTGCCCCTTCCCACAGCTGAGTTATATATATTATATTACATGCATACAAAATACGTTAAAAATATTTATATATATTTGAAGTGAGTTCCCCCCCTTTGGTTGTACCACCCCCTCTCGCAACATACCCCTTCTGACCGTGTTGTTGTTGTCGGTGTCCAGGACAATTTGCCTGCAATATTGCGTTGACAGCCACGAGAAATAATAGTCCAACAATTTATGGAATTTATGGGCATGCTTGCCTGTGTGTTGCAGGAGGGGGTGTGTGCTGCGGGTGGGCAAGGGTTACCCAAAAAAAATGTGTGTAGCATACTTAAGCGGGCGGTCGCGCGGGCACAAAGGCTTGATGGGTAATGGAGAGAGAGAGAAGAGAAATCACAGCCGAAAATCATAAATTCGGCATGTCTAATGACAATTTGCCTCACCCACCACCCACCACCCCCCCTGAGCCGTGTGTGTGTGTTTCATTTTTATCGTTTCGATTTTTTGATTTGCCCTTTGGCCTCCCTCCCACTCCCCACTCCCCCTGCCACTGCTTCTTTTTATGTGAGCACATAAAATTCGTTTGTTGTTCGAATTTCATAACATGTCAAGGCGGGGTGGTGGTGGTGGGGTAGCAGAACGTCGCCACGGACCGCAGACCAATTTGAAAATGACGCAGTTCCCACTGCCAGCCTCCATAGGCGAAGTCCCAGCCGCCCAGTCTCATAAGTTTCAATTGATGTATGGCCAAAGTGAAGGCCCAAAAGTTGGGCTAGTAGAAAAACCCCCTGAAGTGGACAATAAATTGAATGAAAATAATTAAAATACCCAATTAAATGTAAGTTAAACTAGCGCCTAGAACAAGCCTTTATATATATAGTTTCCCCACAATAGAAAATATATTCCCTGACTGGTTTGGCTATGCCCAAGATTATGCCCAAAGTTTCAGCCTGCAGCCAGCTGCCAAATAAAAATCTGAGAGGGGGTTCACATTTATGAGACTGCCAGACTGCATCCGCAGTATAAATCAAAGCCAAGAATGACGATCTTTCAAACACTGCTGATCCCATTGTATGTGCCACTGAGGATGTGGATGTGGATGTGGATGAGCTGCCATAACTCATCTAAAAGACTAAAGGCACTTGGGCCACTGTTCTTCACTGGCAAATGAAGCAATCAAGAAGCAAAAGCAGAATGGTAACAGCCATTCATTTGGCATTGTGTTCTCAGTCCACAGTCCACAGTTCATGGTTCCAGTGTCCACAGTCCTGTGTAATTGTTGTTTAGTCTGAGGCAAGTCGATGATGTCACCACACACGGAGTCAGAGCTAGAGCTGGAGATGTATCTGTAGCTGGAACTATAGCTGTAGCTATGGACTCTTAATCGGTAGTCAGAGTCCGCTGTCGTTTCCTCTTCCTGTATACCCTCTGCCGCTCTCATTGTCTCATTTTTGGTTCAGTTTTTGAGACGTTTTACGATTGTTTACTGCTGACTAACCCCAAACCCCGAAATGAGAACCAAACCCATTGTGGCCAGGGCACTTTAGGTCTTGTCTGTCCTCTCGTCTGTGTTCATCGCTCCCTGGCTCCCTGGATTGTCCGTGGGTGTTCCAATCTCCATGCTCGCTTCACATCGCATTTAAGTCCCGATAAATACGCATTTGATTTGGGTCTCAGGCACACACATCAGGGCAGCAGATAATAGAAATCGAATCGGTTCAACTTATTAAATCAACCCTTTGGTTGAACCCCCCCGACCTTCTGTTTACCCAAACTATTAGCTGGAGTCCAGGGATTTGCGGCCACTGGCTACTGACCAGCTCTGTAGGGGGAGGTTGGATACCCTCCCCTTTTGGGAAAAAAAAAATAAAGCAGAGTGACATAAAAATAAGCATAAAATTAAATGTGCCACATTGGGGCACTGAATTGGATTGGATTGGTTGGGTTTGGGACTGGGTTTTGGAGCTGGAGCTGCCAGAAGGGAGGGTGCAGCGGGTGTCCCCACGTGGAGCGTTTAAGTTGATTTCGTTTTGAATGTTTATTTTATTGCGTGGAAAATGACGCCAACGTGGCCAAGAAATGGTGGCACGGCTACTGCTGCTGCTCCCTGTTAGCCTTGTTATGCCCAAAGTTGACTACACTGAGAGAAAAATTGGTGTGGCAGTTACTGGCATGTCCATAGAGAGGGGATAGGCTTGGACTGGTTAGGCTTTGGACTGGCTGCTGCTCTTCCTTCCTACCATTTTGCACAGTGTAGCTATGTATCTCCTGGCCATTTTGCACAGTGTAGCTTTGACTGTCTCTCTCCCTCTCTCTCTCTCTCTTTCTCTGGCTGTGGACTACGTGAGCTGTGCTTTTGCCTTTGGGCCATATCCTCCTGGCTTGGCTCCAGTTGCCTCCAGTCGCTTTTATGGGCACCCAACGAGATTCTATCGAGAATTTCGTACGCAATAAAATTCAAATATACTTGCGATAAAAATCAAATCTTGTTGGACATTTGGACTATACTCATACCCATACCCTCCTCCCATATATACACCATTTATCCACCAATTAAACTTCTCTGCTTAGTCAATTGGGGATAGCAAGTATACCCCATTGCGGCTCTTATGCTGACACATGCCATATGTTTATATATACATCTATGTACATATATATATAGTATATGCCATTTACATATATGTATTAGAGTGTGTGTCTCTCTGTGTCTGCTTTGGCAGTAGCTTACAGTACATCAAATGAATGATTTTCTTTGATTTGATTAATTTGCTTAACATTCTGCTGTACGATAGTACAGCCCCGCAATAGTGTTAACGTTAACATGTGAATGGCTAAAGTACAGCACGCACACAGCACAGCTGCTGGATTGCCGCATTATTTGTTGCAATTGGAAATTGTGCATTCGATTTGAATAAAAAAGGATCTACATTGCATTACATTATGTGTATTTGCAGTCGGGAATGAAACATGGAGTTACGAGTATATTGCTCATGGGAATGGCAGCAATGCTAATGGAATAGTAGCGCCATTTGGATCATGGCAGAGCAACGTTCGCGTTTTGAGTTTGTTAATCTTTTTTTTTTTTTTGGTGTGTAATCACAAATTTTTGAATGCTCTTTTAGAGCCAATGCTGAGTAGCACAATGCTGGGTAGCACAAAGCTGCCTCGCTGCAGGAAGTGCTTTAGGAAGTGTCTATTACAATCTACTTGGAGGGGCACTGCCATTCGTGGTTCGTCGCAGTTCTATGTAAATGTGTAAATATATATTTAATATAACATATTACCCATTTAATTGATTTATTGCTATAATTTTAACTATTTAAATTAGCACCTGGAAATGTTAAATAAGATTTGTACTCGAAAGAAATGTACAGATATGTACAAAGAAAAGGTGAAACAAGAAAATCGAAATGTGCAAGAAATGTGAAATCAATTTTCATGGCTTGGCGACATATACTATACATAAAAGGAACCGACAACACCGCCAGTGATTCCGGGAAAGTGACCAACTGCGGTCAGTGATAGGCGGCTAAGCGTTGACTGACGATACCAGAGGCATCGGAGCATCGGGGCACCGGTCACCTCTTGTATGCACTCGGCCACGTACAGAAAACACTAATGAAGTGCTCTAGAGGGGACTGACTGACTGAATGCAGTTAAGGGACACGAACACGAAACACGAAACACTGATACCCCACAGCGCCCCTGGGGCGTTGTCGGATGCATTTGGCAAATAAAACACCTACCGACACGGCAAGACAAGAGCGATAAGCAGAGAGAGAGAGAGAGCGGAGAGACAGTGGGAGTGGGAGAGGCAGAGATAGTGGCAGAGGTAGAGGCAGAGGCAGAGCCAGTGACAGTGACAGTGGAAGCGGCATAGCCAGCCAGTAGATTGAGGGACTCAGCGTGCCGTCCGGCATCATGACAAAGGATAACTGCAGGTCCGAAGCTGCCAAAAACAAAAAAACAAAGTGCGCAATGCCCAAACAGTAGGAGCTCTGCGTTGGCTAGGACTCGGACTCGGACTTCGACACGGCCTGGGACTCCGACTCTGCTTGGGACTCCTTCTTGGGCCTCAACTTGGCTTTTACACAGTTGGTTTTGGGCCTGGACTGGCTGTCGCTATCGCTGCAGGGCAATTAGAACATTATCGGGCGGCAATAATCGGCTCGTTTGCACCCAAGTGTCGTCGCATGACCCCTACCCCCACTCCACCACCGCTCCTGCGCTGTCGTAATAATAAAAAGGCAGGCAAAAGGCACATTGGCAATCTCTGGTGCTCTCAATATCTTGTGGAGTATGTTGGCTGGAAAAACAACAGGATATCTAGCTGTATGTGTGCGTGTGTGTGTGTAGTCTAGGGAATGTTTTTGTTGCAATGCAAACCAGCAGAGCAGCAGTGCAGTCAGCAGAGCAGTGGTCAGCAGAGCAGTCAACAGTGCAGAGCAGCAGTTAGCAGTGCAGCGGTTAGCAGAGTAGCGGTTAGCAGTGCAGAGCAGCAGTTAGCAGCGCAGTGGTTAGCAGAGCAACAGTCAGCAGAGCAACGGTTAGTAGAGCAGCTGTTAGCAGAGCAGTCAGCAGTGCAGAGCAGCAGTTAACAGATCAGTCAGCAGTGGAGAGGGCATAGTGTCATATCTCCGCGCGACATATCTCCCGCGCGGACGGGGGCGTCATATCTCCGCGCGGAGATATGTCGTTTTTAAAACGACATACCTCCGCGCGGAGTTTGGCGTCATATCCCCGCGCGGAGATGTGTCGTTTCAGAACGTCATATCTCCGCGCGGAGGTATGTCGTTTTAAAAAGACATATCTCCTCGCGGAGATATGACGCCCCAGTCCGCGCGGAAATATGTCGTTTCAAACGCGACATATCTCCGCTAAATTCTGTGCGGACATATGTCGCTTCCAAAACGACATATCTCCGCTCGGATTTTTGCGTCATATCTCCGCGTTTATGAACCAGACCAGCGAACAGTGGGCCTCAACAGCTTTTCTGTTGTCAAAAAATCACTTTTTGAGTAACCGCTTGGATATTTTTAATGTTGGCAGAAAACATAACACCAATTGGTTAAAGCAATTTGTATAGTTATAACAAAATAAATTTTAGCCAGTATGTTGAAACTCGCAGGGAAAAGTTTATTATCGCCCAAAAACGCAAAAGCATTTTAATTCATGTACATTAATGTTATTTCGTTCAGAAGCTGTTATCTTAGAAAGCTGACATATCCCAATCTCGATCATTTCTTTGTTTTTCTATATTATTTTTAGTCAGCAATTATAAGAACACGTTTGCATGCATACATAAAACTCAAAACAAAACTTTTAGGCATTTTAACAAAAAAGAGCATACTAGCATATATAGTTTGAACGAAACTATGAACTAAACAATGAAAGCCGCTGCTGCTCTAGCTCATGGTTGTGGCTGTACCATCCAAGTAAAATAAGCGCCGATAAAAAGATCTCTCATGCGTCTATGTTTATATGTAAAAAGATTTATTTATGATACCGGCTATGAACAAACTTATTTTTAATGTTAAATGTGGAAAACATCGATATGGTAAATCGTATGGTAAAGAACAATCGCAGTAAAAATGGATATTCCTAATTTGAAATTTGAATTAAGAGAAGGTAGTCGGGCCGGCAGCGAGATACTATATTTAATTGAAAAAAGCACATGTATGTGAAAAATAAAAAATTAAAAGCGGGTGACACGTTGTACACATGTCGTGTTAAAATTGCAAGTCGCGAGTGTATATGTGCTGTGACTATACACGTGTATACTCAAATTCGGAAATTATTCAGCACAGCCACGGAAGTCAGGAGGAAGAAATGATTAAAATTTCTTGCCTAAGTTACATTAAAAACAAGTGCCAAAGTAATGAAAACACGGATACCCGTAAAATATTTAATGATGTGCTTGCTGAGTAAGTATATATATATATATATATATATATATATATATATATATATATATATATATATAATTATTATATGCTTAAAAGTTTTTTGAATACATGCATATTTTGATGTAAATATGTATATGCACATAAGTACAATTGTACATACAATGTACACTTATTTGAAATGTGTATGAAATACTTGTGTACATACATATGTTGATATAAAAAGGCGCGCGGGTAATTGCTTTTTTTTTCATTCTCATTCTGCTTTGCCTTTTTGTCCCTTTTTTTCTGTGAATAATTATGAGAAAACAGATACAGGCGTCAAAGACAAAATGGACAAAATCAAAGCAGAATGGGAATGAAAAAAAAACAGCAATTACCCGCGCGCCATTTATATCAACATATGTATGTACACAAGTATTTCATACACATTTCAAATAAGTGTACATTGTATTTCGGTTTTCTCATAATTCTTCACCGACGCATCGGACAAACTCGAAAAAGTTGGTCTTTGGTGGTATACACAGTAGCTGCAGCTTAAATAAACCAAAAGAACTTTTCAATCTAAAAAAAGGTGTAATTTCTAAGCCATTTATATTTACCACTTAAAAAATTTCTACTGTAATCAGTAAGCATTGGACTTTCAGTGGTAAAATAGATGGTTTTGAAATCACAGCACTTTTAAGTTTGAAAAGTGTTTTTTGTATATGTATTTAACATCCAATTTATTATTTATTAGAAAAACAATGGAAAAAGAGATCGAAATATGCTACGACAACGTTAAACGCACTTTGCAACGAAAGAGACAACCTTTCTTGCCGAATTCTCCAACGTCTGCAGAAAATGTTCGAGAAGCATTTGAAGACGAAAATACCATGACTCTTTTTGGCATGACCAAAGGTCACACGAAACAACGTTTTTTAAAAAGTCTATGTATCCAGTTCGTTTTCATACTGCATTTTTGGATCAGATAAGATCACCTCGCTAATGCAAGACAACATTCCAGAAGTGAATCGAAACTTTTTTGATCGATGCCACGTTTAAGGTATGCCCCTTCGGAGAATTCAAGCAACTTTTAATAATATATATTAAACATATGCAGAAGGTAAATAAATATCGACATATACTTATAAATATCTATATATTTTGCAAGATTTTAATTAGTCATATTACTATACTTATTTTTCAGACCATTCCATTTATATACGTACTAATGACTCGGAAAACTGAAGCGTGTTATCAACATTTGTTTACTTACATCGATTCGTCTATTTGTAGCTTAAATGGTGCTTCATTTACATCAGACTATGAAACAGCAATGCGAAACGCATTGAAAACATTACATCCAACCATGAATCATGTTGCTTGCTGGTTTCATTTTACGCAAGCTTGCAAAAGGAATGCCATGAAGATAAAAGGTTTAGATTATTTGCTAAAAGCAAGAAAGAAGCTCATGTACTCTTCATGAAGTTCCTTTATTTGCCACTTTACCAGCGATCAACATTGATGAAGGATTTAAGACATTGCAAACAGAGGCAAAAGAATATGGATGATCAGTTGTTTGGCCCCTTCTTAAAGTATTTCAATAGGCAGTGGCTTAAAAAGGTACGTATTTGAAATAAATTGAAAGTATATATGCAGATATAAAACATATTCAATTTATTATTTACTTTGATATTTAGGAAGGTGCTGAGAACATTTCTGTATTTAAACGTTCGACCAGAACCACAAGCTCTGTTGAAGCTCATAATCTCAACTTGGGCAAAAAAATTCGTTCACACGGTCACTTTTTAAGTTTGTTCAATGCCTTATTGACGCAGAATATGAAAAAAGCCGCGAATTTGCTTTTGCTTTTTCAGAACGGGGATTCGGAAATCAACCACAGACAAAAAAAAAAATTATGTGTAAGCTGAGAGAATATAAATAATAAAATTATATACTTATGAAATAAACTTGAAATATATTTTCAGGACCGTGCACAGAAAATTATGGATGCTATGGATCTCTTTGAAAAGAAAGAAATCGATGTGCAAGGCTTTTTTAGCGCGTACTGTTTCTATAAACAATCAGTTTTCAAAGTTTTCCAATGAGACATTTTTGAATCACAGCTCGGAAAAGGAGCAAAAAAGATAAATCTGATCTTAATTCATCAGCATCATCCCATTCGTCGTCTTCTTCAAGCGATCACGGATTGCTTACTGCTAATCAAAACAATTTATGCAACGTATGTTTTGAGAACAGAAAATCAGTTTTATTGCGCCCATGCAACCACGTTTCTATTTGTGGTGAATGCTGGGAAAAGATTGTTGACAAACATGAAAACGAAAATTTCCATGAAGAAAGAGATGAAGACTTAAATGTAAATATAAAATGTCCAACCTGTAACCAAGCTGTAAAGGAGGCGATTTGCAATGTTTTCATTTATAGCTAAATAAATAAGCTTATACTTAAATGTATACATTCCATATAAATAAATTTAAAAAAACCCATTGTTGCAACAGCATATTTTTTTCTTATAAATGATCGAATTGGGAAACTATTTTTTTGTATTTCAGCTTTGTAAATGAATTCCTTTTTGAACGAATATAGATATTTTCATGATTTAAAATTTTTTTAAATAATCGAGAAAGAACTATTAACTTCCCACAGCGCATAATGTAAACAAGCGACTTTTGACAATGGTTTATGGCTGTCGCCCACTGTGCAAAGCTAGACGTCATATCTCCGCTAAATTCTGGGCGGAGATATGTCGTTTTTTGAAAGGACATATCTCCGCGCGGAGATATGACGTTCTGAAACGACACATCTCCGCGCGGAGATATGACGTTCTGAAACGACACATCTCCGCGCGGAGATATGACGCCAAAACTACGTGCGGAGGTATGTCGTTTTAAAAACGACATATCTCCGCTAAATTCTAGGCGGACTTATGTCGTTTTCGAAACGACATATCTCCGCGCGGAGTTTAGCGTCATATCTTCGCGCGGAGATGTGTCGTTTCAAAACGACATATCTCCGCCCGGATTTTTGCGTCATATCTCCGCGCGGAAAATGTATGGGCGGAGATATGTCGCGCGGACTTATGTCGCTACCCCGTGGAGAGCAGTGGTTAGCAGATCGGTCAGCGGTTAGCAGAGCAGCAGTTAGCAGAGCAGCAGTCAGCGGACTAGCAGCAGTCAGCGGATTAGCAGCAGTTAACAGAGCAGAGCAGTTAGCAGAGCAGAGCAGTTAGCAGAGCAGAGCAGAGTAGCAGCAGCGAAGAGCAGCAGCAACGGAGCAGCGCCTGCAGATAGCGACAGGCGACAGTCGGGGTGCATCAAAGTCGATTATCACTGTTTTTGGGATTTGCCTTAAATCACGCACCAGTCAGACAGTAGACAGTAGACGTCGACAGTCGGGCAGTCAGCAGTCAGCAGCAGTTCGAGATCTCAATTAAAATTCTTGGAATATGCTCAACACTTTTACAAGACCCTCATCCCCTAGACATCCCCCTGCCTCCCTCCTTCCAGGTGTCTGTGTGCTTGTTGTCTGCACAATATTTTTCGAGGCGGTTTTGTGGTTTTTGATGTTCCCGTTCCCGTTCCGTTGCGTGCCCCTCGACTGCTGCTAATCTGCTAAATTAATGATAATGCGCGCAGCAAAGTCGTAAATATTGCAGCACCAACCAGAAGGCAGCATCAGCAGGAGAACCAGGAGAATGTCTGACCATTGTCCGGAGTCAGAGTCAGAGTCAAAGTCAGAGACCCATAGTCCATTGTCCCTTGTCGCTTGTCCCCTGTGTTGTGCCGTGCTCTGGGGCACATTCAAATCCAGCAAATCTCCCGTCTTAGTTCTAATTCTTTTCACACTCCAGCGCAGCCCCTTGACATGTCCGGGGATTTGGGGGGGGGGGCGGGTCAAAACTTGCAGTTGGCAAGTCAGTCGGTAGTTGGGTGGGGGGTTTGGGTTGGAGCTGGGGGATTAGCCAGCGTCATGTCATTCAATTTGAATTTGCATGAGCAGACTGAAGCCCAGCCTGTAGCTGGACCTTTTCCATTGGAAAGATAGCGCCGCAATTGCCAGGGACTTGACTTGACTTGACCTACCCCCAAAAAGGATCATCAACAGGATGCGAGGCATGCGCAGTGATCCCTTCTTATGGGGGAGGGGGAGTGGCGGGGCATCTGTTGACCCACTGAGTAGTTGGCGGCCATATTTACCAATGGATCAAATGTGCCCATGTGGGGGTTGGCTTTGGGATGGCCCCAAAAAGGGTTGCTTTGGAATATCTTAAATTTGTACTGCGGAGGGTGGAGCATTTCCGGCGAACAAAATAGAAGCAGAAGAAATAAATTTAAATATTTTTGTTTATTTTATAAGTAAATAACAAAAAATAAATAAATATATAAATAATATACAAAAAATATGAGAATATTTACTTAGAAAATTAATTAATTAATTAATTAATATTGCTGATATTGGGGAATATTTTTGTAAGCAGATAGAAAGTAATTATTAAGCTACGAATTTATGCATTTATTTATTTTTATAAATTCAATTAAATAAGATTTTTTTTTATTATAAATAAAGCGATAAATATTTAAAATAAAATATAAATAATAAATAAAACAATTTTAATATTTATATTATAAATTAAATAACAAATATTGCCAATAGTTGGAATATAGTTTTGCAGCATTTAAAATTTATTACTTCGAATTAATTCAAAAGAATTTCTCTCCTTTTTTTTTTTTTAGATAAATCTGCTACATGCTGCTACATTTAATTCAATTAAATTCTGTTAATTTATTATTAATTAATTTATTCTGTTATCATAATATATGTATGCTATATTTTGTTCTATATTTTTTGCATTTATTTTTATAATATTTAATTATTATTATATATATTATTTATTGTATTTAACCTATTTATTAATTTAATTTATTCCTTGCTCTAGCCTAAAAATATCTGCAGGGTATTTGTAGCTGAATCCCCTTGCCGCTGGCTTTGTTGTTTTTAAAACAGTCTTTGGCTATGTCTAGCTGTCTGTATGCTGTCCATGTCCTGTCCATGTCCTGCCCATGTCCTGCTGTTGTGTCCCTGTGTGTTCTATGTGTCACTTGGGTTAGCTGCCTCCTGCTGACTCCTTTTCTCCAGTTCACTTACATGGCCAAAGCCAAAGTCCAGCCATCCAGCCAGCCAGCCAACCATGTGACGATGGCAATTTGCATTTTCAGCGGGTGACTGTGGCTGTGGGTGTGTGTGGGTTAGCCTCGTGTTAGCCACTGGGTGACAGACATTAAATAATTAACTCTCATTTATCATTTATATATGTAGTAAGGATGCACAGCACATGTAGTGTAAGGGAGACACAGACAGCATGCCCCAAAGTAATCCCCAAAAGAAAACATTCAACATTTAACATACGTAAGTAGCAATTGAATTAAAAACCAATAATATCAAGCACAATACAACACACAAAAAAAAGAAATAACAAGCTTCACCAGAGGAGACAAGCCAAAGAGAGAGACATGCAAAGTGATTGAGTGGGAGTGGGAGTGGGGGGAGTGCCAGTTGGGACTTACAGTTGGGGAGTGCCAGTTGGGGGGGACTCTGTAATCGGAACATGTGTAGAGATATTTATTTAACAAACATTGCGAAATATCAAGAGCGAAACCAGAGGCACGCAGCGCACAGAGACTCAGAGACGGAACGAGAAGGAGACCCAGAACCAGAACCAAACTCCGACTCAGACCCAGGACCCAGTACCCAAGGCAAAAGCAAAGGTAAAGAAGGGCAAACAGGCAATGGTATGGACAGGGACAGAACCAGGGACAGGGACAGGACGAAGGTACAACGACAATCGAAATGCGATTGGTAGCTGCTGTGCTGGAAGAGGGGGATGTGTGTGGGGTGGGGCAGCGTACACGATGGCAAATCAAAGGTGAAAAGATGTGAAAAGCAAACGGAACGTGCACCGTGCAGCATTTAACCCATGCCACCCCCCCCCCATTGATTCTCAGAAACATTTCCATACCCAGCTGAGTGGGGGTAGCCAGCCATCTCCAAGCTGGGAGCTGGGAAGCTGGGAGCCAGGAGCCAGGGCGTAAGCCGCTGCTGGGACACACATGACGTATTGGCACGAGTCCCTCAGCAGCAAGTTGCGGGGCTCTCTGTGTGTGTGTGTGTGCTCTCTCGCTCTCTCTCTCTCTCTCGCTTTGCCTGTTGCCTGCTACGGGGACACTTGAAAGCCCCGGTCGTATCTTGATTGTTTGCATGTAAATCTGCACAAAATCCCCAAAGTACCCAAGTACCTAGAGTACCCAAAGGAAGTGGAGACACAGAGAGAGAGAAAGAGAGTGAGGGAGTCCTTGTTTGGCTGGCACCGCTATCCATTCGACAGCCTGGTAGCCCCTCCCCCCCCCACATATCGTTACCCTGATATGTAGGTGGAGCTCACACCATCATCATCATCGTCATGATGGCCTTGGCGCATCGCTTTCCCCAACGCTCCAAGCATCGTTCAGCATCTCACGGCAACGGCAATGGCAATGTGGCATCAGCAACGTGGCATCAGCAGCGTGGCATCGGCATCGTGGCAATCCCTTGCACACAATTGAACCGGTGGAGGTCCAGTGTGGGCGGAGTGCGGGGCGTGCGATTTACCTGCGCCACTTTGGACAGGTGCTTGCCAACTCTACGCCCTTTTTTATGGCAAGAATCTATGTGGACTCTGGGAAATACCCTGCTGCGGTTTAAATATATTTTTGTTGTTATTTTAAATATTTTTAAATATTTTTTAAATATTTATAAACTATTTTAAAATATTTTTGAAGTATAATTTTTTAATATATATTTTTAAAAAATATATTTAAAACATGTTTTACTATTTAAAAATTTTTTAATTGTTTTAAAATAGTTTCTACTATTTTAAAAATATTTTCTACTATTTTTAAAATATTTAAAATATTTTCTACTATTTTTTTAAATACTCAAAATATTTTCTACTATTTTTTTAAATATATTTAAAGTATTTTCTACTATTTTTTGAATATTTTGTATTATATTTTAAATAGTTTATAGTATTTTATACAAAATATTTTCTATTATTTTTAAAATATTTTCTACAATTTTTAAACATTTTAAAAAAATAGGTTTGAAATATTTGCAATTATTTTTAAAATATTTTTTATTATTTTATATATTTTAAAATATTTGTTTATTATTTTTAAATACTTTTTAAATATTTTCTATTATTTTATGCTGCCCTTTAAAATCGCATTGGCGCACCTTTTTGAGTTCTGTTACATTTGAGTAGCGTCTTTAGATATTTCAACTGGCAGAAGTTTCCCTTCTTTCAGAGCACTCTTACGCCCCCAGTTCCCCACCTGCACCCACCCTGTACTGCTGCCACATTGCGGGGCCAATTTTCCGATTTTCTACGATTTTTTCTCGTGCGTTTTTCAGCAGCTTCTGGCAAAGCAGGGAGCTGCTCCTGCTGCTGCTTTCGCTGCTGTTTTTTCTTTTATTTTCTTTTCAGGCAAGGCTTTGGTTTAAACTGCATTTATTGGAATTTCACAATAAACTAACGAAGCTTCAGTCAGAGTAGCAGCAGCAGGAGGAGTAGCAGGAGGATGAGGGTGGGGCCAAACCATGGCATTTGTACAAGTTTTTGGTTTGGTTTTGGCCCCCAAACCCCAGAGGGCGCGTCGTCATCGTCATACACGACGTATGCTTGATATGTGCCATCGCTCAGGCGACTCGGGAGTTCCCTTATCCCCGTGATCTCTGCCCATGTGACCATGTGAACTGATTCCCCCGTGAAGGATGTAATTAAAAAACGGCAACATCAACAGCCTCCATCAGGCAGCAGCAGTACACATAAAAACAAAAGACAGAGAGACAGGGAGAGTGAGAGAGAGAGAGGGGCAGAGTGGCAGCCTTGTAAACTTGCTGCACACGACACTCGAAGTTGCCACACCAATGGAAGCAACAGCAGCAGCTCCTACATCCCCCATTCATCCGCTCCATCCAAAGTGAGGCGGTAGGGGGGTGTGGCAAATCGATGAGCGGTGGGGTGTGTGTGGGGGGGGAGGGGCGTTGCACACAAAGCCAGCGACGGCAATCTCTAACGATATCCATAGCTCAAAGCCAAATCTCTGCACAAACAGGATATACATATGGCTCGGGCAGGAGTCAAAGTCAATCCTTGCACATCCATCGAGTAGAGACTTCCCTGCCCCTTTCCCCGTACAGCCTTCCCTGCCACAGTGCTTCCTGAGCATGCCGATGTTGTCGATGATGTTGATGCCGCATCCGTTCCGACTTGGGTTTTGTAGTCAAGCCCAAGCCCAAGCCCCTCCCCACGCCTCAGCTTCTGTGCTGTTTTCCCCCTTTTTTTTTTGCACCGTTTTCTGTTGCTGCTACCCTGCTAGTCCGTTGTGTGCTGGGGCATATACGAATGGTAGGGATTAACGTGGTTTATTTAACATTTATTGATATATTTTTTTTTTTTTTTTTTTCCTTTTTTTTGCCACATAAATGGAAAGTCTTGGAGCCATTAAAACGTTTGAGCTGCTTCAACATTGATTCTATCTTATGGCAACCCATTGATAACTTCCTCTGACTCTCTTTAGGGTAGCTTTTAGTCGTTACTTTGAGCATTTTAACTTGTTTTTTGCAGCTACTGCTTTTTGTTTCTTCTCCTTCACGGGGGTTTCCGTTTTTTGCGGGTATTTTTCTGTGATATTGAGCCCCCCGACTAGCACTCAAAGGAAAGCCAAAGCCAAAGCTAAAGTCCTACCTTCCCCCCCTCTATCGCTTTCCCATTCTGTGCCACGGACTCTGACGTATTCGGTTTAGTGTGATTTGTATGCGTCCTGGCTCTAAAGCATCCAACGATGGATAGATGGATAGATGGTTGAATGGTTGAATGGATGGATGGACCCTCCGGATGGACTTGCAGAGTTTCTGGGGACTGGGGATCGGACTGGCATTGCTATTTCATGCTTAAAAGCAAACTGGCCAACATACACATCGAATCGAGTTGAAAGTGAAACGACTCGGCTTCCTGTCTTAGTCCAGTCCCCAGAGCCAACAGAGCTTTTCAGTATCTTGAAAGGAAAACTCAGCAACAGGAGGAATGCGACAATTTCCATGACAGATAGGAATCAGCTGTAGCAAATGAGAAGCAGGTCTCGATTTTAATTTAATTTTAATTTTTTTTGTGTGTGGCAGGCACCCTTTTTGCTGCTGCTGAATTTTACTCTCGATGCACTAACCTTTTGATCCTGAATTGTTTTGGTTAGCTTTGAATGTTTATCCCCTGCCGCTGCCTCTACTAGTGCTCTACTCTTTGGCCCTTTTGTTCCTTTTTTTTGCGCTGATCAATGTGCTCTGGTTCCATCTCCTGCCCCATGCTTCGTGTGTTCCCTGTGTGTGTGTGTAAGCTCCATGGAGGTGCAACGTTTTGGTTGCTGCTGCACCGTCGCATCCGTAACATGGCGGCTTATGTGTTGCCGGTTGCCGTTTCCCCCCCCGGTTGTCGGTTGTCGTTTGCTGGTTGTTTGTTGTCGCTCCACTCTGCCCTGTGCTCTGCCTCGTTATGACTTTCTTTTTTGCCTAGACTTACCCTTAACCCACTCCGGCTTTACCATTACCCACTGCCCGTCTCCAGCACTGCTGCATGCCATCCAGCTCTACGTCTCCTCTACCTCCCAGCTCTCTCTCTCAGCCCAGCCCTGACTGTGGCTCTGCTCTCCTGTTGCCCTGGGTGACGTGAACTCTCAATATCGAGTGGATTTGCAAGTGTCATTTGTTGGCAGGTGACGGAGAGAGAGGCAAAGCTCAAAGCGGTGCCCCCATTCACAGTGATTTACATTCCGAAACGGCACAGAGACCTCCCACCTCAGGGGCACTCCATTTACCCATAGCACAGACACAATTTACGTATCCTTAAGGAACCCATAAACATTTATATATATATGAACAATAAACCAGCATTACAATAATTATAACTAAAACAAATATTCATAAAGGGGTGGACTCCTCATCGGAGAGCCTCCTGTCTATTGATTCTCTTCTGCTGGGTGCAATTTAATCTCAGGAGAAAGGACCTGCTCCTGCTGCAATTGATTGTCTTTAGTGTCATCTCCGGCACCGATTTCATTTGGGGCTTTATATATTGGTTTTAACTGCAAGGAAAAAGACAATCGATTAAGCAAATTGTTAGCTTCTTTTAAGCCACTTTTGGTTACCTCTGGTTCACCGCTGCCTCCTGTATCTAGAGTCTTCTTGTTGGTGTCCATCGGTGCCTGCTCCTCTGTCTTTTTGTTGGCTAAATATTCCTTATTTCTCTTGCGAATACGCTTATTGGGTTTATTCTTTTTGTTATCCCGATTGGGTGCATTCTCCTGTAGTATCATCTGGCTAGACGGCGTTTTAATGTTTTGAATAACCGTGAATGTTTTTTGTGGAACATCCTCAGCGGGGCCAAAATCAGCATCCTCCACCTCTTTCGGTTTTAATTCAATCTGTGAAGAGATGTCTTTGGCATCGTCTTTGCCGTTGGCAGTGTCCTTTTTGAAGTCCAAGTTGTTAGGTTGGACAATTTTCTTCTTGACTGGCAAGTTGATTGGTTTTTTGAATGTTTCATCACTCGGCAGCTCTTTAGCTACTTCAATAAAGTGATTTATCCCAGGTTCAACACTGCCTTTAGTATCCAAAGACTGATCATCTCTTGCATCGATCTTCAGTGCATTTTCTGAGTTCGGTTTGGTGATTTTCAATGCCTCTTCAGCAGTCATGTCTTCGCTGTCAGGCAGCCCCAAAGCAGTCTCCTCCCCCTTCTTGAATCCCTTATTTCTCTTGCGAATACGCTTATTGGGTTTATTCTTTTTGTTATCCCCATTGGACGGTGTCTGCTTCTGTGTCTTCTCTAGCTCCTGTGTCTTCTGTTTCTCCCCTTTGCACACCTCCAACAGCTCAGAGCTGAACTTTGAGCAGATGCCCAATTTGTTTGCCAATTTGTCCAATTCTATGGCCAATTTCTGTACCCCGCAAGCATCCTTGTGCTCTGTGGCGAAGGTCAACTTCGCCTCATTGATACGCCTACGAATGTCATCGCATTCTTTTGACTTTTGTGCCAATAACCGCTCAAAGCAGTCAGCCAAATCGGTATTCGTGAATGAATCTGTGAATCTGGGAATCTTTGGATTAACCTTATTGGTGCCAAAATCAGCCGCCACCTCCTTCGGTTTTAATTCAATCTGTGAAGAGATGTCTTTGGCATCGTCTTTGCCGTTGGCAGTGTCCTTTTTGAAGTTCAAGGCTTTAGGTTGGACAATTTCCTTCTCGACTGACAAGTTGTTTGGTTCTTTCAATGTTTCGGCACTCCGCAGCTCTTTAGCTACTTCAGTACAGAATCCCTTATTTCCTTTGAGGATTCGCTGTTTGGAATTCTTCTCTTTGTTCTCCCCATTGGATGGTGTCTGCTTCTGTGTCTTCTTTAGGTCCTGTGGCTCCTGTGTCTTCTGTGTCTTCTGTGCCTTCTGTTTCGACTCTTTGGACCGCTCCAACAGCTCAGAGCTGAACTTTGAGCAGATGCCCAATTTTTTGTCCCAATTTGTCCAATTCTATGGCCAATTGCTGAACCTCGCAAGCCTCCTCGTACTCTGTCGCTATGGTTATCATCGCCTCATTGATGCGCCTACCAATGTGACTGGATTCCTTTGAATTTTGTGCCATTAACGCCTCCAGGCAGTCGCCCAAATCGGTATCCGGATTGAGTACCATTTCGAGCGTATCGCCCTTTCTGTTCATGCCGGCCATCATATGCTCCACCAGCTGCAGCGGCTGCACATCGTCCCAGGTGTCCGAGTAGGGCTTGATGGGGCCCATCCGCTGCTTATCCTGGAAGAATTGTTCCGTGCAAACGGGCATTGAGCACTCTTGGCCCCCGGCAGAGATCTGTATGAAGGGATCCTTGGGTGGTGGCTGCTTGCCCAGCTGGAGCTTCTTGCCGCGACCTTTGACCTTGTAAACTTTGCGCTGTGCCAGCACTTCTTCCGATGGCACTTCTACAATGTCCAGGAATCTCATCTGACGCTGCGAATCTAAGGAACAGGAATCTATGCACAAGGACTATGGCCAGGAAATCCCCCAAGTACAAACCATATAGAAGTGAGCGCTGTACGGCCGTAGAGAGCATAGCCTCTCGCATATCCAACTGACGGAACATCCCACTGGAGTTTATTTCCTTTTTGGCAAATGACTTTCTTTTCACTTTTCTCTCTTATCAAATGACTTTCCAGCTGTACCGAAGTGAGTTTATTGTAATGCAACAAAGTCAAAGCCTACCCTTCAAGCCGAAACTGTGCGCTGGTCACACTTTTTATGCGCTCTCCTTGACAGATTTCACAGCACTGACATTTGATTAACTGTCAAACGGCAATGCGTGAAGTTCTTGGCATTTCTTTGGGGGTTTTCGTTTCTCTTGCAGCTTCAAGCTTAAATATTTTTTCGAGATTTTCACTCGTTGAAATTAATTTAGGCGATTGAAAATTGAATGCACTCCGTGCAGCACTTCCGCCTGTAGACCAAATCAAAGCCTCGTAGTGCTCTCTGGCAGTGCCATTTCCTTTTGGCATTTCCCCATTCTGTGTTTTTTGTTTTGTTTTTTGTATGTGTTGATCTTTCCTTTTTTGCATTTTTTTGGTCTGCCCTTAGACTCCCTCCCGTCTAAGGGGGGGACACTCCTCTCCGGAGTCTGTGCCGTGGGTTGCATGCATATTTATAGTTCCGCTTGTTGACAAATTTCGCGCCATGTTGACTGACGGCAGGCAGGTCGTTACACAGAATGTGGCACTGTGGCGGCAACTGGAACTGGCACTGGCACTGGGGGAAATGGAAAACCTGCTGCTGCTACTACTATTGCTGGCTGGTCTGTGGCACAGAGGAAGTTGGCAACGGAAGCTGGCACTGATTAGAAACATAGTTGGGTACCAATGAAGCTGTGTCGGCATACAGCGAACAAAAAAAAATATACCATATAACACCCATGGAAAAAACACTGATGGCATACAACAAAACAAACAAAAAAGAGAGAGTCACGCACGCTGAACAGGCATGGAGAGAGGTTTAGGGAGTAGCACAGGGACAGAGACAGGTCCAGGGATAGGTCCAGGAACAGGCACAGAGACAGATACAGACTCAGGCAGGCACAGATCCTGGCACAGGGACAGGCAAAGGAAAAGATCCAAGCACAGGTCCAGGGACAGGGACAGATCCAGGCATAGAGACAGATCCAAGCACAGTTCCAGACTCAGGGACAGATCCAGACTCAGGCACGGGGACAGGTCCAGACTCAGGGACAGATCCAGGCACAGATACAGCCTCAAGTCCAGGGAGAGACTGATCCAGGCACTGGTCCAGGGACAGATCCACACACAGATCCATTCCTAACTTTGTAAATGGAATTGAAGTTGGACAAAATTCGCATTCTAAGACACCAGTGGACTGTGGAATATCAAAGGAACAGCAGCTGGTGTCACGGAGTGCTGTAAATATCTATTAAAAAAATACTTTAAGTTCCATAGATGATAAGAACCATTTTGGCATTAGCTAAAGACAGCTTAAATTATTTTTGAAAATATTTAAAAACCATTTTAAAGTGCCTTAAATAATTATTATTAATTAAATTTGTACTCAACAATTGTAGCTGCAATATTTGTAACATATAGTAGATTGAAAAGAGAAAGAAATATTTGTAACTTATAGATTGAAAAGAGAATAGGAGTCTTCTAACATTTGATGTCAAATTATTTACCAAGTCCATTTACAATGGACAATGAATGGCTGAAAGATTTAGCCAGACAAACTTCAAGTTTTCTATACATTTTTCAAACATTTCTTTAACTATAAACTAGTATACATTAGGTGCAACATATTGTATGTTATTGTATGTATTATGTTAGATATTTATATCATAAATATTATAGATTGAAAAGACAAATTTGTGTGATTTTATTTGATGTAAAATAATGTAGCAGACACGGACTAAGCTGGAATATAAATCCAGAAATATTTCTTTGAAATAAAGCTATCAATTTAATGGAACATATTGTACTTAATTGTACATATTTTATATTAGATATGTATAAACCAAAGTGTAGTGTACATTCCTGTGACATGTCCAGTTTTGTTGTCTCTTTGGTAGGCACTTTCCTCTGGCACTTCCCTCTGGCTCTTTCCTCTGGCTATACTCGAACGATTTGTTTAGTTTTTGTTTCGAATATATGTTTTAGTGATTGAAATATTAATGTGTGTGTGTGTGTGGGAGTGGGATCTGTATGTGTGCAGTATCGATGGCAGCGCCGGCGCTACGCTTTGCTTTGTTCAGCAATTTGTGGCAACAATGGGAGTTGCGTTTGCCACAAAAGGCGGCATACAACACACACAATAAAAGCCAGTGCATGGGCCCGGAGCTAAGCCATACAGAGACAAAAAAAAAGAAAAGGAAACATAAAAGAAGAATAATATAAGGAGGAAATACACACATGTTTGTGTGTGTGTGGCAGGGCTTTCACATTAGCAAATCTATTAGCATTTGGCTAAGCCGCACTTAGGGCCTAATGTGGACAAGGATGCGCGCTAGACTGGCTGTCTCTTGAGAGGTAAGGGGCAGTGGCAGTGGCAGGGGCATGGTCAGGGCACCTGAGACCAGAGCTAATCCTTTATCGCATGGCCCGGGTGATCGTGCAGGTTCTTTGTTTGGGTGCAATGGATGCGCCTGGATGCGCCATTGTGCAACCGACACTTGTCTTAATCCCCCCCAGCAGCAACAAAAGCACACCCGGCCACAAAAGGATAACAAGGCAACCTGTTCTGTGCCTCTCTCTCTCTCTCTCGCTCTCTCTCTCTCTTTCGCTCTCTCTCTCTTAGTCATATGATCTATGATCCTTCATCGATCGATAGAGCTCTTTTGTTTTGGCACTGCCTCTGTGGGCTCTCGCCCAATTGATCCACTCAAGATAAATTAAGGCCACAAAGTACCCATACACCCAGCCAAACATACATATATGTGTGTGTGTGTGTGTGTGTGTGTGTGTATGGGTAAGGTAAGCTTAGCCCATTCCCGGGGGGTATACGGGGATTTCGTAGAGGCTCTGCCCTAGGTAGCAAATTCCTCACAGACGGCATGGCATGGCATGGGTCCATTTCGGTTGATTATCACTTAGAGTACTGGATGGGCAGCCTCCTTTCTTGCTATTCTATATGAAGGCACAGCATAGCAAAGGGGAGGAAGGGTGCTAGCAGTGGGAGGAAGGCTGGTAGGAGGCTGGAGCAGCACAGCAAAAGGA
This sequence comes from Drosophila bifasciata, assembly GCA_009664405.1. Classification (NCBI taxonomy): domain Eukaryota; kingdom Metazoa; phylum Arthropoda; class Insecta; order Diptera; family Drosophilidae; genus Drosophila; species Drosophila bifasciata. The sequence goes on from CM019041.1 coordinate 37,366,321, forward strand.
AGGGGAGGGTGGTGGGGGGAGGTGGAACACAAATTACAATACAGCAAAAGTTTATTACAAGAAATCCATGAAAATCAATGGAATGCGAGCCATAAAGAGAGAAGAGAAAAGAAGAGAAAGAGAAAGAGCAAGAGCCAAACAAACAACAAACAGCATGGATCAGGGAGCAGGGAACAGGGGGAAGGCAGTGGAAATGGACTTATATTGGCATGAATTTTACTGTCTCTTGTTGTTCTTTTTGTGCACAGAGAAAGAGAGAACGAGTGAGAGAGAGAGAGAGAATGGAGAGTGCAATTATTAAAATAATGTCCACAGACCATTGAGTTCATAACGCGAATGAGGCCGCAATAAAATAAATAAATGAAGAGGAACTTGTCCTCAAATGAGGCATGCAAATGTCGACCCATAACCCAGCCCCACCCAATGAAAAAAACCAATTGCTACAGTCCATATACAGCTATAGCTATAGCCTGGGGTTGGGGTTGGGGATTGGATGTTCATGTCCTGTACGGGGGGCTCAGAAATTTATTAATAAAAACAAAAAGGCGCACAAAAAATGCCTGCAACAAAAACAATATCAAGGGGTGGATGAGACTCTTCTAGGGGGGGGCAAGGGAAGACTCTCTCTGTGTGTGGCAATGGGGCTGACTGACTGGCTGGCTGGCTGGATGGATTGCTTAATTTTCGGCCATTGGCCACAGCTGTTGGTCCAATAGATTAAAGAGGGAGGGAGGGGAGTCGCAAATGTTGTTTGTATTTTTATTAAAGAAAAGTCTCGAAAAACTGCCACAAGGCAGGGCAAACAGATAAAGGTCAAGAGGGGTTAGTAGAGAGAAGGGGATTTCGCGGCAAATTCTAGTAGTTGAAAGGGGGTCAGAAAGGAGCATCAAATTGCTTCAATTAGAAGAGATTTGGCAGTAGAAAAAATAAACTAATAGTCACAATATAAGGCAGATATTTGTGGGGAATATTTAAGGCAGATATTTGTAGGGAATATTTAAGGCAAATGATTGTAGGAAATATTTAAATATTTCATATTATTATTTCGAATTTTATTAAGGTTTATTTTAATATTTTTTTAATATTAGGAAACATTTAAATAGAAAACTGAAAGCAATTACAAAAATAATAATTTATACAAATTAACAACAAACATTTTCGCTTTAGGCATGCAAATAGAAAATGAATTTTTATTTATTTATAATTATATTATAAATTTATTTTATAATTATGTGAAAGGATTTTTTAATTGTATATATTTTATATTTTTTATTTATTTATTTATCTATTCTTATTTATTTGTTTTTATTAATTTTGTTATATTATTATATAATATATATATTTTTTAATATTAAAATTATTTTATTATATATTTATTTATTTATTACTAATTATAAAAATTTATTTATATGCTAATTGTCATTTTTTAATATTTTATTATTATTTCATTTTAAATTAATTTATTTTATATTTTATCTGAAATATTCTTCAGCTAATAAACTAAAAAGAAAAATCTTTGAAAATTATATACTGCTGATACCTTTTGTATATGGAATATATGGAAATTATTTACTACCGATTCCCCACCATACTATCATTCCAATCCCCATGATTCCTCGAAGTTAGCAATTCTGAAATAATTGATTAAAATATAATTTCACACGACCATTCCTCATCGACTTGACAATTGCCTTTTGGCAATTGATTTCTGCCCGTTGGCTCTGTCAGTGCAGTCAGAAATGAACCAAAGAGCTGTGACGATAACCTCCCCCCCTTGACTGCAACTTAAGCCGTGGCAAGAGGCACGAACCCAACAAAAAATGTGCCACAAAGTTCGAGAAGTTCAAGTGTATAATTTTCGTGACAATTGGGACAGTTTTAGTGCTTCGCACAACAAAAGCGTCACCCCCAACCACCCCCCCCCCACACTCACTGTTACAGTTACAGTTACACAGTATCCTTTGCCACCCTTTGCCACACAAAACGTTGCTTGCAACTTCCACCTTTTAGCCAGAAAACATGAACGGTCGGTCGGTTGGTCGCTGGGTTGGTCGGTGGAAGGCGCTTAAATGCGGTTTCATGTTACACATGTGCGTCTAATTAGCGACTGTTTAACGATAACAAGCGACAAGGCTGTGGGGTATACTGTAACTAATATGCCAGAAAATTAGAGGGCACGCACACACACACAGACAGACACACACAAAACAGAGGGGACACAGAGAGAGACACCAAACAGCAGGCATATACAGGACACACCAAACAGGAGACACAGAACAGGAGACACAAACGGGACACATATACAGGACACACACACACACACACACACTGGACACACACACACACACACACACAGGGACAGTCTCTCTCTCTGTTAACGAGCATGAAATTATTATCGAAATGCAATTAATGAGTGCGACAAGCGGACACAGGCGACAACTCAACGCCCCCAAAAACACTCGGACAACAGGATGTTGCAAACGACACTTGTCCACACACACACTTCTAGGATCAATGCAGGTCATCCCCCATACCCACATACCCATACCCCTACCCACACCCCTACCCACACCCCTTCCCTGTCTAGCATTGCCCATCCTGTCTTTGGTGTTATCTGTGCTGCAAGCTGACACTCCTCCAAAGGACAGAGCACACACTCTTTTCACACGAATTCCGGCGCCAGGCAAACGCCTCTTGACTCTTGCCGCTTGCCTCAAGTGCAGGTTGCCACTGCCCCTGCCCCTGCCCCTACACACACTTCCGTCTCCGAGTCAAAAATCTCGCAATCCTCCAGAGACTCGCTCCAGCGGAGTCAGTTCCTGCAACCTGCAGCAGCTGTGCCACAGCCACAGCCTCAATCGCTTTGCATATCCATGTGTGGAAAGCGTTAGGATCTGCCTCTCTCTCTCCGTCTCTTTCTCTCTCTATTTGTGGGTCTTGTGTGGCCTCAGCAGGGTACAACAAATCGGATTTGGAGCTTTAGGCGTTAATAATTTGAACCCCAAGCCCGCTGGCTGATAAGTGAAAGAGCAGACCCCCCCTTGCCAGCACTGACAGTTGACCCCTTGCCCATGGTGACACACACACTCTCTACCGAGAAGGAGTTGATGGGTTTTCCTTTAAGGCAGTGTATTCACTGTACTTAAGCAAGTTTCAAAATTCAACAAAAAGAAATTAATTGGAAAATTCTTGCTAAATTTCTGCATTTTTCTGCATTTTTTTCTACGTTTTGCCATGCCCGAAAAAATTATTAAAAAATTATCCAAATTTTCCTTGCAACTTCCGCCTTGCCTCAGTTTTATTTTGAAATTTTTTGCTGTTATTTTGAGCATTTTTTGTGAGAGTATTTCCTCTGCTGGTTTAGCTTTGCTTTCAATTTTCTTTGTCGCCCCCAAACCTTTTTTTTTTTGTACGACTTTCTTTTGTTTTGCACAAATTTAGTTAACCCCGCCCTCAGGGGCAAGGGTTAGGGCTTTAGAAGGCGGGGTGGTGGGAGGTGTCAGTGGGTTGAGGGATTTGGTAGGTTTCGGGTATTCGGATTCTACATCGATGCCCACTTTGTTTTAATGCGCGCTGATATGTGAGCCGCAGGGCTTAGTCCTTACACCCACACACACACACAAACATATGTGCATGTGTGTGTGTGTGTGTGTGTGTGTGTGTGTGTAGTCCTTGGCCTGTCGCTGTCCCTTGGTGTTGATTTTTTGCAACCGAATCGAGAAAGAAATTTGTTGGCTGAGTTCCGTTGAGGCGTAGACCATAATCAACTTCAGTGGCCAGCAACTCAATTTATATCACAGCCAGCAGCAGCAGCTGTCTGTGTGTGTATATGTGTGTGTTTAAAATAAAATAAAATTGAAAAAGGATTTCCGTTTGTAGTCCCTTTTGGTCAACCATTCAAACCAAAGTCTATCAATATGGAGGGAGACTTTATGCTCCCATGCTCCCTTGCTCCTTCCTTTCTGCCTTCCTTCTCCTTTCTCCTTGCTTTCCTTCCCCTTTTTTTTGGTTTCCTTTTTAGCTACACACTCAATCCTGCTTCAAGGCGTAAATTTTATTTGAATTATTTGGAAAAGATTCGCACATGGATTCGTATTTATATTTAGTTTAGTTTTTCTTACGTGCTCGGAATGCCACGTACTCCCTTGACCACTCCTCTGCCTCACTCCTCTGCCACACTCCCTGCCACACTCTCCTACCCCACTCTCTCTCCCACTCTCCTACCCCACACTCTGCCCCACTCCCCTGTCCCTTCTTTTGGGGCATTTTGGGGCCCCAATTTCCGAGCTCAATTTTGGTTGAGCAAGTTGGTTTGATTTAACTTCCGGTCATTTCATTTCCTCTGCTATTTTTTTTTTTACCCAATTTTTACCCTTCAAATTGCTCAAATAAATATCGCCGAAGTCACACACAAAATATTCAATTGGCAGTGAGGAAAATTTAATTTAAAAGCAGTTGCAAAATGCAGAATTTAGTGAAGAGCAAAGACATATTTTAGTTGTTTTTTATGCTGAAGGAATCTGCGATATATTTGCTAGAACAACTGAGAGAAAAATGGAGAGTGAATGAGGCTTTAGTTAGAGTTCATTTGTATTATTTAATTGCCAAAAAGTTTCCCAAACTATGGTTTAATCTTAGGAGATCTTTAGTTAATATATAACCTGACTTTTGGGTGCCTTTTTTGGGGCAATTTCTTTTGGGACACTTTCTTTTAGTCAATCGCTGGCTGCAACAATTCTGCACTCATGCCCAGACACAGCCCAGGCACTGCCCTTCCATGTTGTCTCTTCTGTCACTCTGGTCTATAATTTCCGGTCTATAATTTCTGTTCTTTAATTTCTGATTTATAATTTCTATTCTATAACTTCTGTTCTATCATTTTTGTTTTATAATTTCTGCTCTGCAATTTTTTTTCTATATTTTCTGCCCTTTTATTTGTGGTCTATAATTTTTGTTCTTTAATTTTTAGTCACATAATTTTTGTTCTACAATTTCTGTTCCATAATTTCCGCTCTATAATTTCAGCTGTATAATTTCTGTTCCCATAATTTCCCTAATGAATTTTCTTCACACATGATTATTGTTAAGTTTTTTCGCTACAGTTTCCCTCTCTCACCCCTATACCCTCTCTCATCCCTTCGATCAGCCAGCTGTGCCTGTGCCAATTGGTCACAGTCGACCACTTAGCACTTCAGTTAGCGACAATGGCCCTATCGATGATCGGCAGTAGCCAAATTGAATGAATACATCACAAATCCGAGCACAGATCAGCACAGATCAGATCATGCCACATTCGAGCTGACAAATGCGGCCCATAAAGAAGTGCCACAGAAGGCCTTTGACCATCCATTGTGCAACCCAATTCGTTGCGCTCATCACACGTGGAGGAGCAACGATCGAGTCCTGCAGTGACAGAGAGAAAGACAGACTGGACTGAGACTCAGTTCTATGGCACTGGGCAACCCCGCTGTGGCCAAATGACTGCGGTCGACCCCACCAAAAATGACAAAAACCAAGAGGCAAGTAGCACGGACCGAGTCCCGACTCCTATGATGATGCTGATGCTGATGATGGTGCAACGAATCAATTTCCTATACAGCCAATTGCCAAGCCAATTGTTGGTCCCCGGGGCTAGTGTGAAATCGGCCCAAAAGGCGAAACAATATTGCAGCATTCTGCTACCCAATCTAGAACCCAATTTGGCCATGGCTTTAGCCTCTAAACAACCCAAATTCGGCTATGGCTCTGGGTGTCCCTTTTTCCTGGGCAATTCTCAATTGAAATTATTTGGCGAAAAATTGCAATTTTCATGCCTCAGCAACACATGCCAAGAGGGGCAGCAGCAAAAGGGAAAAGGGACAGTCAGGATACAGTCAACTGTGTGTCCCCTGTGTGTGTCCTGTGTGTGTCCTGTCCTAAATGCTTGTGTGTGTGTGTGTCACAGGTTTTTTTGATTGCCAGCTGAATATTCTGGCATTCACTCAGCACTCAGGAAGAATTTTCTGTGCATTTATCTGTAATAATGTCATCAAATTTGGCCATGAGATGCACAAAACAAATTATGGCAAATCAGGGTGGGGAAAGAGAGTGCCGTAGAGCTGCAGCAAGGGGCAAGGGAAACGCTGCAATGGCATCACAGCAGAGAATTATGATAAATGCTATGGAAAATATGTATATTGATGCAGGAAGCAGTTGTATGGGAAAGTTAAGACTACTCTGGGAAGAGCCTAGACTACTTTAGGAAGAGCCTAGACTATTCTCGGAAGAGCCAAGTCTACTCTTAGGATAGCCAAGTCGACTCTTGGAAGAGTCTAGACTACTCTGGGAAGTGCCAAGTCTACTTTAGGAAGAGTCTAGACTACTCTGGGAAGAGCCGAGTCTAAACTGGTGATGGGAAAGTAAAGCCTACTCTTGGAAGAGCCAAGTCTACTCTAGGAAGAGTCTAGACTACTCTAGGAAGAGTCAAGTCTACTTTAGGAAGAGTCTAGACTACTCTGGGAAGAGACAAGTCTAAACTGGTGAGGGGAAAGTCAAGTCTTCTTTTGGAAGAGCCAAGTCTACTTTAGGAAGAGTCTAGACTACTCTGGGAAGCGCCAACTCTACTCTAGGCAGATCCAAATCTACTCTAGGAAGAGCCAACTCTATTCTAGGTAAGCCAAAGTCTACTCTTGTTCAAAATTCTCTCAAATATATATTAGAACGGCTCAAAATAAAGTGCAGCAAGCAGCATTTGGCACTGATGCCATGTGGCAGTTGTTTCAAAGAAGGATTCCAAAGTGGAAGCTCTACATTCTTCATGGCAAAGAGGCTGCTTCATGGCAATTTGTTGTTGGACATTCTCTGAGTGTTTTTGGTGTCATTTATCCCGATGGGTTTCCGGTCTTTGTACCCCACTCCCCACCTTGTTTCGGCTCCGCTCCACTTTGTATTGCTTAATCCTGCAGACATCCAACCCGACCACACTTCTCTCAGTCTGAAACCCATTCGGATGCACCTTCTTCTGCCCCTTCTGATGCCCATTCGGATGCCCCTTCTGATGCCCCTTCTTCTGCGCCTTCTGATGCCCCTTCCGATGCCCCTTCTGATGCCCATTCTGTATCTGTATAGAAAGCTCGGAATGGTGTTCCAGTGTTTCCCTGTGTGTTGCCCTATGTGTGTTTTATTTGCATGTTGCATAAAGTTTCAACGAGCGGAAGAGCACAGAGAGAGAGCGGAAGAGAGAGAGGAGCATCGTCACATAAAGGGAAACTTTTTGTTCAGCGGTTGCGCCGGCTGAGGTTTCGAGGTTCGAGGTTCCGAGATTCGGAGGCTGACTCCGTGCCGGGGCACAAATGTCGCGTCTCAGGGGCGGCAATTACGACACTTTAATTATGATGCAAGCAAAGTTTTTTTTTGCTGCTGCTGCGCGAGTCGCAACAATGGAAACGAAACGCTAACAGCTTCATTCCAGGCGGTCGTGCCTTGGACAATGCGCAGCCCGCTTGCTCTAGACCCCCCCTCAAACCCCTCAAAAACCACGCCCCTGCTGCTGGGACTTAATCCGTTGCGCATGCGCCTTGGGCAGGCAGGCAGTCAGGGGCATTGGGTCGACTTTTGGTCACTTCCGCGGTCAAGCAGCCAGCCAGCCAGCCAGCAGGCCAATCTGGCACCCAGTGGTCAAATCGTTGCATTGGCTGTCATTTTCCGCCTTTTCCATTGCCCATTGCCTCCTTGTTCCCTGTTCGACACTTTTGTCATGCGGTGCTCTGGCCGGGCAATGGGAGCAGGCTGCTTATCTACTACAGCTGATATCCGAGAGACCTCATGCCGTGCCCCAGACACTGCCCTAATTGCCAATGTCAGACTGGAGAGTCGATCGACGACAGTTGCCAAATCAGAACAGCTGTCAGTGGCTGGAGAGAGAAAGAGAGACGGAGAGAGAGAGGAAGAGAGGTATCTTTGACTAGCTGTTAAATAGATCATCAGGTAGAGATCTAGTAGCAGGGGGGGAGGAGATCCGCGCCAAAAAGCAGCAACCAGCAACCAGCAACCGAGGACATGGATCGGTGCTCATTTCGGGATTCCAATTACAATTTTTTTTCCACTTTTGGGTCCGCTTACAGGCAGAGGGCACTGTCTGTCTGTGTATCTGTCTCTCTGTCTGTCTGTCTGTCTGTGTCTGTGTTTGTCTGTTGCTCCCGATGCTGTCAAAATATGTAACCTACTCCGTTCATCCTCCACGCCTTGCCCTCGCTTCCAGTTAAAAAAAAAAAGAAAAAAACAAATGAGCATATTGATTAAGTAATAAGCTGGAAATGGGTTTCAGTTTGAGTCCCGGTACTTGTGTGTGTGTTCGTGTTTGTTGGGTTTCGGGTTCAGTTTTTTTTGGGTTTCCCATTTCCTCGTAGGTGCCACTTTGCCACTTGCCACTTGCCAGTTGCCACTTACAGCATTTGCCTTCGCATTTGACAACTCACTTTGCCAAGTGCTTCCCATTAATTTCCAAAGTCTCTGCTGAATACCAGCCAACTGCTGTTGGTTTTTGGTTGAGGCAACATAAATCAGTGTGGCGCCACAGTGTTGCAAGCAGATTCCCAGATTCACAGATACCGATCGTATCGAAATTTGTATACTGTCATTTATTTGGCTCTTAAATTTAGACTAGTCTGAATGGTAGGGGGTAGGGGTTGGGGGGGTTCCACTTCATCAAGCCTCATGTGGAGTGGCGTACACAAATATTCTTCTAGGGCTTCGCTGCTGATATTTAAACCCCTTTTTTGTTTGGGGTAGCCCACACCTCCCCCCCTTCATTAGCCAGAAGCTTGCAGGCAAACAGTCCAAATAAAATATTATTTTACATGGCCAAACAATGCGACGTAAAGGCACTGTAAAGGTGGGGTTACACCCTCTCCACTCCACCTCCATTCACAGGTAAACACGCGGCAAAACGAAGGCAAAAACTCTGCGAAGGTGTAAAAGTCAAAACAATGACAAGAAAATTAGCTATAAATGCCTGCTGCCTGTTTTTCCCCTTCAATTTGTTTTTTTTCCTGTACTTTTTTCTCTCTTTTTTTTTAACAGCCGCATGAACCCAAATGTAAATGGGGGGAAAGCCAGTAAGGGGAGAAGACAGGGACAGATACAGGGGGCCAGAGTGCAAAACTGTTGGCAAGTCGATAAATAAACAAGTGGGCGGGGGGCAAAGGGCTGCTCTCCTGACTGACTGGCTGGGGTGGGGATTGTGCAAATGTACACAAAAGGCTGATTAATACAGAGCCAAAGGTCGGGTTAGCACTGACAATAAACCATATTTAACTTTTACATGTGTACACGGGATTGAATGAGCAGATGGATTGCGCAGGGAATGACAGGGCATAGAAGTGCGAGCAGGGATATAAGGATATAAGTTGGGGAGAGACTCATGGAGCAGAGAGACTCATGGAGAGCGAGTCTCATGCAGAGCGATTCCCATGGAACAGATAGACTCATCGAGCAGAGAGACTCATATAGCAGAGAGACTCATGGAACAGAGAGACTCATGGAACAGAGAGACTCGTGAAGAGCGAGAGACTCATGGAGCAGAGAACTACTAGTGGAAAATACTTGCATCTATAATTAGTTGAATAGATTAGCATAGAAACCCAAAAGGTAGCTTAGCTTTTCGGCTATTTTTATGCCCGCACTCGAAGTGTAATAGGGTATATTGTATTTGTGGTAAAAGTAGATGCGTGTAACGCAGAAAAGGAAACGTTTCCAATACCATAAAGTATATATATTGTTTCATAAATGATTCGATTTAATATCAGTTAGAGAGTGCTGCACACAGCTCGTGGGCATATCAAAAACATAACTCTTGAGTGGGTAAAGTTAAGGATTAAATGACTAAAAGATCTTTTTCTCTCTCTCTCTGTTTTGGTGTTGTCTACTAGCAATGACACTTAGAGAACCACTGCCATGGTGCTTTATTTTTGAATATAACTAAGAGATTTAATAGCATTTACTACTGCTAGATATCTATAGGCATTTTCTTTGCATTTTCTGATCTATAAAGCATTTCTAGAACGCACTTCAGAGCTAGCTCTTCTACCTTAAATAAATACTCTTACAAATATCTGATATATAGTAGAATTATTTGCATAGATAACCAATAGATTGGTCTGTTTATAGGGCACCAATAAATCGTCTCTAGCCGGTGCCGTTTGCCACACAATTTGCCAAAGGTCAAAGTTGCCACAAAGTGGATGTGGATGTTCCCCTCATCATTCTCATCAGTTCTGGCCTTTTTCCGCTTTGCCACTGTCTATTCTTTATTGGTGGGTAGGGGTAGGGGCACGGGGTAGAGGTTTCTGTGTTTTTTTTTTGTCAGAGTTTCGCTAATGCTAACAATGTTAATTAGCGACGAACGCCTTTTGTTTTAATTGTGCTCGCCATGCGAGGCACGAGATTTGTGAAAGGGGTGGGGTAGGGCGTCGCTGCTGCTGCTGCTGCTCCTGCTGTTGGCCAAGTTAATTGCATTTCTCGCAGAAGAATGCCTTTGGCCAGAGAGGCAGGAACAGGGACAGAGAGTGGGACAGGGACAGGGACTGGGACTGGGACTGGGACTGGGACTGGGACTGGGACTGGGACTGGGACTGGGACTGGGACTGGGAGTTGGACAGGGCCAGGAGAGGAACTGCCACTGGGGGAAAAAGGGCTGGGGGTGATATGCGCCCGCTGCGTCATCTCAGCGACTGTTGGCACAACACGAATCAGGCAGAGCGACAGTGAGAGTGTGAGGTATAGTGAGAAGGAGAGGGGTAGAGATCCTTTTGGCACTAATAAGGTTAGCACTTGAATGGGAATCAAAAACTATGCATGGACCAAAGCAAGCAGTTTGGCAAGAGGCAAAGGGAAAGGCAACGGGCAAGGGGTAGGGTTCGGGGGTCGGGGTTCGGAGCGAGTTGAATTCGATTAAAATTACATTTTTCACTCTTCGACGGCGCTGACTCTAGCTGCCCCGCGATGCCACCTCACTACCTCTAGCTGCTGCTGCCACCTCCCCGCCTCTCTCTCTCTTTCTCTAGCTGCTGCCACACAGCGAGCGAACGTAACGTAACGTAACGGAACGGAACAGGACACGCAGCGTGAATCCTTTTGATTGTTGCTCGAATTTGCAACTTGTGCAACGCATTTAATTTTATTTCATTTGAGTTTCATTTGCCAATCGCACACACCCCACACACCCCACACACCCCACACCCCCCTGGCAGCTTGAACATTGGACAACCCTTCAGGGCTGGGCGAATGCGCCGCGCCACAGGACACTCACACACTCATTCACTCGGTTGTGACTCGGAGTGACTGAGAGGATAGCGGGGATCGCGGCACAGGAAGCAAAGCCGGCCACGTTGTGGGCTCACCGTTGCCCGGCCACAAGCGAGGTCTACCGGAGCAACCCCAGAAACGTCATCATCATTGGGAGAAGTTCTCGGGTGTGTGTGCTCCTCTCTCCACTGCTCTCACCTCTCACCGTTTTGTAGTCATCATCATCAAAAAAGGACACTTGACGGGAAACAACAAAAGAGACGATGTATGTGTGTGTGTGTGTGTGTCGCTGCCACCGTTTGCTATTTTATTTCTATTTGCCTCATTCATTCAATTCGCTGCTTGCAGCTTTTAGCGCTGCCTTTTGTCCTGCTCTTTCTGGCTGTCTCTGTGTGTCTCCTTCCCTATGTGTAGCCATCTCTTTTGCACTCTCTCTCGCTCTCTCTCTCTCTCTCTCTCTCTCTCTGTGCATCTCTCTGAATGAGAGTGCTCGTCCGCTGTGCCCCTGATTATCCTTTCAATTAAATTGTAGCGTAACATTTTCCACATCGTTGCCAACAGTCAGTCAGCCCAGTCAGTCAGCCCAGTCAGTCAGCCCAGTCAGACCCCAGAAAGCGGTGGAACAACCCAATGAGAGAAAGGGAGACAGACGACAGGCGACAGACGACAGAGGCAGAGGCAGTCGCGCCTTTTGTCTCGCCTCGCCTCGCGCTGCATCTAAGTAGAACGAAGGAACGAATGACTCTCCTCCGGCTGTGTCCCCTCTTCCCTCCCCATGTACTCCTCAGCTACTCTCTGTGCCACCCCGTGCCTCTCTGTATCCCTCTGTGTCCCTCTGTTTCCCTCTGTGTCCCTCTGAGTCCCTCTGTTCCCCTCTGAGTCACTCTGTGCCCCTCTGCCTATAAGTTCCACTGTGTCCCACTGTGTCCCTCTGGGCCCCCTCTTTGCCCCCTCTGTGACCCTCTATGTCCTGTGTGCAAGTGCGTGTGAATACAACTGTGAGTGCACTGAATGGTGAATGATGAATGCTGAGTGTGAGTGTTGAATGTTGACTGTTGATTTTGTTAATGGGCCCTCAGGGCTCACTCCTTTCAACCGGGCCAAGTTGTGTCCTGAAGCTCTGATCTGTAGTCAAGATTGAAGCGCTAAGCAAAACAGGGATCAAAGATCAAGGATCGTGCAATATATATACATATATACCATATATGCTATATAGTTTCAGATATATCCTGCAGCTCCCCACAGGCTGCTAAAATTGCATAATTTGTGGAGCATATTCCACCCATTAAACTACATCCAAAAACCCATTTAAACTATGAATTACACGATTTTTGTGTCAACTAATCAAATCGACTTTTCTTATAGCTTTTGCGCTTTAAAATACTTTGTTTTGCTTTTTTTTTTTTAAGCAGAATTTATTTTTAAAGAATTTTTCAAGAATTTGTAAAAGAATTTTTTAAAATTGTTTTTTCTATGCCCATTGCAGAGTTAGCGCTTCTTTTTTTTACATTACTCAAGTATCTTACATCCGTTTTTAATGAATTTTATTAATCTGAAAAGCTTATAAATAGAGCTACAAATAAAATTCAATAATTTTCATATTTTAGTTTAAAGTCTGATAAATATTACGCTCTCAAATGCGAAATTTATGCCTTTTGTGCAGTATTTGTTTGCAAATATTTGGCTTTAAAAATTCAATAGAAATCGTAGAAAATTATAAACCATGTTTTTGCATTTTTCATATTTAGTTGCTTTAATTAGCTGTCGTTTAAGGTAACGCTTGTAAGAATCTATGTATAAATGGTTAAGCTAAAATTGTTTGAATAACCCTTCAAAAATTTTACATTTAACCGATGTTAGTCCAACAATTACCCCCGGCAAAAGCTCGCTGTTCAATCCAAGAGAGAGAGTGAGAGAAAGAGAGATAGAGGGGGGAGGGAGATTGAGTCTGTGTGCCCTGGGATCCACTGGCAATGATTTGAGCTGATTTGAGAGGATTCCAACAGATGAGCTCTAAATCTGATTCTGATTCCGTTTCCATTTCCATTTCTGTTTTCCATTTCTATCTCTCTCTCTGTGTGTGTGTGTGCCTGGGGCTGTGATTTTTGTTGTATTTTTGGGGGAATCCCTGCATAATACATGACATGATATAATATGATTTGCCTACACAAAAACGAAAATCAACACGCAACTTGTATATGTACTAGAAGGGGCACTAGAAGGGGGATGGGGATTGCACACGACAATCAACTTGTTCATAATACATGAGAGTTTTCGTGAGCTGCTAACAGTAGGGAGGGGGTGCGGAATGGTATATAGGTGGGGGGTGGATGGTGTCGGCAATCAGTCAAATGTAATAATAAATAAATAAATAAATCAAAAGCAGTGGCAGAGGCAGAGGCACTCGATTTAATGGCACAGGGCCAGACCCAATTCGGATTAGAAAATACAATAAACAAAAATCAAATAAAACAACAAAAATAGCAACAAAAAAATACGACTATAAGCCAGGCAGTGAGAGAGGGAGTTAGGTAGGTAGGGACCAACTCCTTCTTAGCCAACATTTATTGGGCATTTCCTCAAGCAGCTGTCTCGCAGCCAGCTAACAAATTTTCAGCATTTACCCAATTCAAGGTGTCAGCCAGCAAGGGGCAGAGGCAGGGCTCCTCCTCGAGTGTGTTGCACATTCATGCAATAGCTGAAGGACTCTTCTCATTTGGCCACTATCAATAGGGGCCCAATGTCCCAAGAGGTTGGCAAACACAGAGGTTCGGCGCATAGCCGAAAACTAATGAATAGCTAGGACTACAGTGGAGCCTCCATACGGCTGAGAGTGCGTTGCACTGCCCAAATGGATATGCCAATTGATTGAATGTCTACTGTGGGGGCAGTTTCTTTTTGCCATTTGCCATTGATTTGGCTGGCCAGCGTCAAGCAAACAAACAAACAAATAGCAAACAAACAGCGGACAAATAACGGACAAACGGCGGACAAACAGCGGACAAACAGGAGACAAACAGCGGGCAAACAGCGGACAAAAAACAGAAAAACAGCGGACAAAAAGCGGACAAACGACGGACAAACAGCGGACAAACAGCGGACAAACAACGGACAAACAGCGATTGAATCAACACAGATTCTATCCGGCTTCCAGGTTCCAGGTTCGCAGTTCCAGTTGCAACTTTCAGGCCATGTCGCTGCAGTTATTTGTCGTTTGTCGAGTGTGCATTTCCGCTTGGCCAATACAACAAAAAAAAAACAGGAAGAAATACAGAGGAGAGGAGAGTAGAGAAGAAGAGGAATTCCCTAAAAGAGTGGCAGAGTCCAGAGCTGCGCCTATCTCCCATCTGGGAGCTGAAACAGAAACGAATCCCGTAGTCGTACTCCTACCCCTACCCCGTACCCCTACCCATTTCGGTTTGCTTTATGTCATGCGATATGTGTTGCATGACGAAGGGATGGGAGGGGGCGGCAGGCATCACCTTTTGTGAAGAGTTCCCAATTCAATCAGCGGTAATTATGTCGCATGGAAATCATATCACACGGCCAGATCTACAGCTATGTGAAATTACACCAATGAGCAGAGGAAACTGAGAAGGAAAACAGAGAGGGCATCAGGAGCAGGATTAGCTTAGCTCATGTTGTTTATTTTTTTAGACTGCCAATGAAATGGAGAGGAGAGGCGAAGCAGCAGTAGGAGAACTTATGAATGAATGAATGAGTTACACCCAAAAAAATACTGCGATGCTTATCGTTTGGGTATTATGGGCCGTGCAGGGCCAATAGTTACTCAATGCCGGATGCCGGATGAGATTTCCATCGTGTACGGAGGAGCGCCTTAAACGGATTGCTGCAGCCGACACCTGAGTACCGAGAGCCGAGAGCCAACAGGCAAGAGATGCGTCGACAGCGATAAGCGAGGTGACACCTCTGGCAGACTGCAGAGAGAATCCTTTTTGCCTTGGGCTTGAAGCAACATTCAAGCAATATGGTGTGCATGCAGCGGTTAATGTTGCTGCCACAATCGAATCGCTGCCCCAGGACCCACCAGTTGGTTATCTGTATGGTTGTAATGGAGCTTTTTCTACATCCATATATTGCCATTCATTCTTGCTCCATAGCCATGCAGTAACCATTAAATTACATTTATTTTTGATTTGTTTTTAAATGGCTAATCGCGACGTTTACTTTTGTTTCAATGCTGTCTCTCCATTGCTGTCCATTTTGTGTTTATCTTTTCCAAGACAGCCAAGAACAGAGTAAACAGTCTGCTACTCCGGCAGATCCTTTCTTCAATCGTTCATATTTCAATCCTTCATCTTGTCAATACTTCAATACTTCAGTGCTTCATCGAAACGCTTAGAATTTGGCAGCTAGTTTCCATGGTTGCATTTTTTATTTTTTCGTTTCAGCAGCAATGTGAAACTTCTACCATAGATGGCGCCGCTGTTACATGTAACTCTTAAGAAAAACAAAACATTTATTTGCTTAATTTTAGCTTTTATAAAATTATGTTTTAAATTTAATAAAATATAATTTAAAATTAATAAATTAAAAAAAATTTTTATAAGCCTTTAAGGCCAAAACATTGCAAAACGTTCGGGCATTATAATGCACTAAATGCACTGCTTTACCGACTGCACCACAGTTGTGTTGCCTACTTTCAGGTACTGCTCGTTTCGTTATATTTGCTGCAAGTCCCTGAGATGACTTCCGTATATATGTAGATCAGCATAGATCAGCATAGATCAGTAGATGTGACTGATGAGGAACAGGAAAAGTACGTCCTGCCAAGGGATTAAATCGCGATCGCTGGCTGGCTTTAGGCCTCATGGCGACATCTGTTGTTGATAGCTGGTAGCTTGTTTCTGCGTTAGTGGCGCCAGTTGACTGAGATGCAGATGTCGCAGTGGTGTCGGAATTGAGCTTGCATCGCTTGCCGTGCGATGGCGCCACTGCATATGTAAAAATCATATAGAATAGCTATTTGTGGTCACAAGGGGACGAGATAAATTGATTGAATCGATTGCAAATTGAAACTTGAAGTTGAATCATACAACTTATGCACTCTATGATTGGGTACATTTTCTACCCCATTCCGTCTCTTTTTTTGGGCTATGCACAACTGATGTAACAGGTGTAACCGAAAATCTATGTCCATGCGATCTGAGGCATAGAGAATTCCGTGAAAAGTTCAGCCTTCAAATGGGGGACTCCTCCTTTAGGATAGCCCCATATATAGTATATTTAATATTTTTTTTTATACTTCCCCGACTAGCTCTAAGCTATGATACTTCCGATAGCATCATTCCGATATCATTCCCAACACATTCCGATAGATACACAAAGAAAAACTCCATTTGATGTTTATGTATATTTCGTAACAAATCGAAAATTGTTTTTATTACTTTTTCTGATCAAAATCATACAACGTTCTCAATTCGTTTTGTTGATTACTCAATTATCGCATTATAATAATGTGTTTTTTTTTTGTTTTGTTTTGTTTTTTGGTTTTTCGTTTTTGTTTTGTTTGTTTTTTTTTTGTATTTTGTATTTTTAATCATGTTTGGTTTTTGTTGTTTGTTTTGGTTTTATGTTTGTTGCTTGCATTTTTCTTTAATAATAATTTATAATTATAATAATTTATATAATAATATTTTTGTATAATATTACTTGGTAATTTATTAATTCTCCTCATCAGCCTCTGTGGCTGAGGGGGGGCGTGGCATAGTGTGGTTAAAGACATAGAGTTAGAGGGGGGTGATCCTCTGGCTCATCGCCCACTGCAACCGCACCCCCGTCGCCATCTACCGGGCACTGGCTGCCACCTATCGGGCACTGGCTGTAGGCTCTGCTGGCCCTCTGACTTTGCCACTGCCTTTTGTTCTTACGTGTGTATGTGTGTGTGTGTGTGTGTTTTGTTTACTTTACTGCATATGATTTTCGCTTTGTTTTTGCCATTTTTGCGGCTTTGGTTTTTGGTTTTTTAATTTGTTTTTTTTTTTTGTAATGTATTTGCGCCTGCTGCAATAATTTTTTAGGTTTTTTTTTGTTTGTAAAATTAACTAGTCGTAAAATGTGTGTGTGTATGTGTGTGTATGTGTATGTATACTTATGTGGCTGTCTGTCTGTATCTGTGTCTGTATGTATCTGTCTGTCAGTTCATCGTTTATGCATGTATGAGTGGGTAGGGGTGTGCATAGATGTGTGTGTGTGTGTGTTTATATGTTATTTACAAGTCAATTATGTATGTAGATAATTGTGTTCTTGTCACGTGTCTTACATATGTATAAGTGTTATCGTACTCGTTACTCGTTACTCGTTCTCTTCACTCCGTAGTATTTCATTTTCATTTCCCCCATCGCTCCTTCGTATCTTATCGTTCATTTGCATTGTTTTTTAGTATGTAGTATTTGCTGTATTATTTGATGTGTGTGTTGTGTATATAATATATAACATATATACTATATACCATATATACTTTTCTGTTTGTCCGATTATGTTTATGCGATCCTGAAATGATTTTCGTATGCCACCCTTCCTTCCTTTCTTCCTTCCCTCTGTTCACTTTCTACCAGTTTGTTTGTGTATGTGTGTGTGTGTTGAATTTATTACTTAAATTGCTTTTATTTTTGTATTACTTAGATTGCTAAAAATTCACGTTTATATCCTCAATATAGGGGGCCTTTCATATATATATATATATGTATATGTATGTGTATGCCATGTATATTGTATATAGATTTCTTTTTGCCACCATTCCAAACGGTTCTCCGCTGCTCCTTCATTTATTCGGTATTAGTATAGACTAAAAGATTCCCATTGTATTCTTATTATGCATATAGTATATGTTTGGGGGTTTGTATGTATATATGTATGTATGGCATCGCACATGCACACACACATAGCCAGATAGATATATGTATGTATGTGTGTATATGTTTCTTTGTATGTATTTTTATGCATGTATGTATGTATGTAACCTGTACCTGTATATCTTCTGTATGTGCGGGCATGCCAGACCTATCCAGCATTCATTCATGCATTCCATCGATTACTCGATATACCATTCCATTCCATACCATTTCATTCCATTCGAGCTATCGTTAAATAACTATAATCGTAATCGTAAATATACTCGTACTTATATGTGTGGGGCGGGGGACCCTTAGACCTAAGTGCTGTTTATGTGTGTGTGTGTGTGTGTGTGTTTGTTCTCCTTCTTTACTCCCTTTTGGTGTCTGTTTTTGTTTCGCTTTCGTGTCGCTCATTTTGTAAATTTATAGACTGAGGACCGTATTTGCCTTGCTTCATTCTATGTGTGTATGTGTGTGTGTGTTTGTTTGTGTGTTGTTTGTGTATATGTGTGATTGTGTATATATATAAATGGGCGTATATATATATACCTACATATATATAGCTTCAAATTAAAGCTTTATTAACCATGCTCGCGTTTTCGTTTTCGTATTAACAAAATTAAACGTTCCATAATAATCGTTACACAAGACTCCAATAATCGATAATCATAAATGTACGATAACTGCACGTTATAACTAGTTAAATTTTCGATTATCATTAATCATTTATCATAATTATCATTATCCATTATCCATTAATCATTAATCATTACAATACAGTACAAAAAAAAGATTGGATCTAATCCGGCCTACGATTCGATTCGATTCGGCTCGCGTCTTCTCCTCCTCCTCCTCCTGGCTAGTGTTGTATGCGTATTGAGTTACCGTTAGTTGTATATCTGTATAATTATGCTATGTTATGTATATATATAGTATATTTATTGTATATTTATATGTGTATATATAAGAGATACAAACTAGATGTGTGTGTGTGTAGGTGTGTGTATGTACGCTTAACGCCTAAAAGTACGCTCTATAGATACTCGAGAGAGTGACTTCTCCTCCTTTCTCCTCCTGCAGCTTCTGTGGTTCTGTGGTGCTTTCTGCTTTCTGCTTTCTCTTTTTCTTGCTTGTGGCTTTGTGGTTGTGTGGTTGTGCATTTTGTGGGCTGTAGTCTTGGATTTGGATAGGATCAATGGACATGGAAATGGACAGTAATCGGGGGATAGCTAGGATTGCTTTTCAAAATGGTAAACGTCTTTTTTCTTTTGGATATGTGCGAGTGTTTCTAGTTAACAAACAGAATCAGAAAAAAAAGAACAAGGAATCTCGAGAGATATTTCGCATGAAGTTAGAGTGGACCAGCGGTACAGTACTACCCCCTCTACTTGTTCTTTAGAGGGGAGCGGATGTACCTCGGGTTCTGTGGCCGTCTTCGATTCGATTCTTCGAGGTCTTAGTCTGTTTTTTTAGTCTAAATATTGCGTGTGTATAAGTTGCGTACTCGTTTTTTTTTTTCATTTGGATCTTTACTTTTTTTTGTTATTTAGTGTACAAATACGAATGCTTGGTTTTGGTTTTTTTTGGTTTTTGGTTTTTGTTTTTATTTGTTTGCCATTTGTTACTGCTTTAAAATCTTTGTTTTTACTTCAGTTCTTTTTGAATTTCATTTTTTGTGTAGATTTGTTCTCTGTTCGGCTTTTGTTTTCGTTCGTTTCGTTTCGTTTTTTTACTCTCTGTTTTCTTTCTGTTTCTGTTTAACCGCTTTCCCATCTGCTTTGTATTCTCCATAACTTCTTTTGTAGAAATATTCAATGCGTTTTAATAATAATTATAGTTAGTTTTTGTTTGGTTTAGTAATTACTATTAATATTAATATTATAATTATTATTTGTTATTCAATGTTTTCTTTGTTTTAATCAAAATTCCTCTAGTTGAAGGCAATCGGCGAATATATTTAAAATTATTTATGCAATTATTTTACATACGTTTTGTTTCTTTTGTTTCGTTTTACATTAATTACGACTAGACTACTAGTTGACTTGACTAAACTTAGGATTCTCCTGCGACACCAAAAAAAAAAAACAAACAAATCGAAATACAAAAAGCTCATCCTGCTCCTTCTACTCCGATCTACTGCTAAACCTAAGTCCTATGACTATGCTTACTCCTCTTTCTACTACTCTTTCTGCATCTGTGTGTATGTGTGTGTTTGTGTGTGTTTGTTTTTCGGTTTTTAAAAGTCATCTGAATCTGGAAAACTTAGGTGTAATTTTGCTAAAGATGTTCGCGTTTTTGTTCGCTCTCCATCTGGTTTTTTTTCTTACCTAATCTAAATCTCTTTGCCTCGTTATAAAACTTTTATATCTGTATATACTATATATAGTTATTGGTATATATATGTATATGTATATGCTTGTATATGCATGTGTATATATAGTATGTTTTTTGCTATTTACAGCTCTTAGTTGTTAGTCATTTAAAAGATAGACTTACTCGTAGATACGTAGCTAGGTTTTGCTTTGTTACGTAGTAAAAAAAAAAAAAAAAAAAAAAAATATGTAAGTGGTCTCCGTTGGGGACAGACACTACTATATACAGGGTTGCATTTTGTTGTTCGTTTGTTTCACTTTAAGGCAGTTGTTTTCTGTTGTTTCCTAACACGTTCATGGAAATGAATTCTTGTCCCTCCTTCTGCTACGAAACAAAATCTGAGTTTAAACTGAGCAGCGGGTGGTTGGTGGGGGAACACCCCCATAAGGAACGCAAAGTGATCGAAGAGCAGATGGGGGAGGGGGCTAGCAGCTAGTTATCGATATACGATATTCGAATGCCGCCTCCACACGCCTTTAGGAACTACATCTGCCGCACAAACCGAATATACAAATCGAGAAAAAAGAAAACAAAACATTAACCCGCTAAAACGAACTAAACAATTATGCTAGACTGGAAGACAACAAATCTGCTCCGCCATCGCTCCACACTCCGCCTAGCTGTTATCTTGACCGTTCCATTTCCCAGTTCCATTGTTCCCCCTGTGCCGTGTGTGTGTGCCCGGACAAAAGCCAGATGTTATCTGGCACACACAGAGTGCTATATGTGATATTGCCATTGGGTTTTCGCTCAGCTTCCTCCTTCCGTCCACTAATTATTGTCTGCTATTTGTTCACACACACACACAAAAATTGATACGATATACGCTAAATGCCTAAAGTAAAACTTCGCTGAAACTGCAATCTATAACTGAATCCTTAAATCTGAATCTTTGTGAATTTTGCGATTGAATTTTGGGTCAAAGCAAAAGGCAAACAATTCAAATTCGATTCGATAACAGAAGGTCAAAGCATATTTATGATCGAATGCTAGATACAATATATGTAGTAAGTATATTGTATAGTTTTGGGGGATTTTACCTCTCTCTCTGTTACGTCGAAATATATACGAGTATTCAGCAAATTTTCTTCTTGTTTTTGTTTTTGTTTTGGATGTGTATAGAGTTTTTAGCTTATTATTATTGTTAGTTTAATGCTCGCTTTTGGTTCTTAAAAAGCTTCTTAAAAAACTCTGTCTGAGAATGTGAATTGGCAGTTTCAAATGTTTTGTATTCCCTTTCCTTTTTCCTTTTCGTTTACGTGTTTTTTTTTTACAATTTTGATTCGATTAAGTATACAATTAAAAAAGTGTTTATTGTGTCTAATAAAAAGTGTTCTCACTATCCGTTTTGCTAGGGGAAATTTCCAACTAAATTGTTTGTATTTTATCGTTTACCATTTGCGCTAATCACTCATTAATTCGATTTCAAATATACATAAGTTACGTGTATTTCACCAATATGCTTCACTAATTGTTTCATTTAGTTTCGTTTCATTTCATTTCGTTTCATTTTCGTTACGTTTTTTCGCTTGTAGTTTCGATTTTCGATATCGTTTCGTTTCATTTCGTTTCGTTTCGCTTTTGCGCTGTGAATGCTGAGAAATTGACTTTCATTTGTCGAGTGCGAGCGATGGGAGAAATAAAAGGGGAATAGTGGGAATGGGATTGGAATAGGTATAGGATAGATACAAATAAAACCCAATAAACAATGATATGTATACAAGTTTCGTTTTTATTGCCGAATGAACAAATGAATGAGAAAGTATGTGTGGATGATTGAAGATACAAAACTAAAGCCTTAAGTTAGCCACTGAACACTGAATGATACATACACCAAAAAAAAACAACAACCCACAAACTCAGGCTCAGAACACAATAAACAAATTGAATCAATAAAAAAAAAGAACCACAAACTGTGTAAAAGTTCTGGCTGAGATTCATGAAAGAAAGGATATAGAGAGGGAGGCTGAGAGAGAAAGCATACAAGAAAGTTGAAATAATAGGGCAATGGAATTCTGCAGCTTATGCTGTGCTAAAATGGGAGAGGGGGGATCAAATTTACCGGAGTTGAAACGTGATGAAAATTCTACGTACAATATATATAGTATAATCGCCTGTGCCGCCTGCTTATTGCTTTTCGAGTTGCATCTATGAAATGTTCTCTTTGCGTCTCTTTCTTTCTTCCTTACCCCACCTTACAGCTATGTAGATTCAGCTATTACAATTCGTATAGGTATAGGTATGTATGTATGTATGTATATTGTGTATGTATATATGCTGCGGCAAATACTTTGAAAAATAAAGTCTTGCTTTCACGTCGACTTGTTTGTTTGTTTGTTCGTTCAATTTGAATTTCGATCGATAAACCGATAAATCGATGCGATCCGGGGGTTCATTTGTTTCTGAATCTCTGCTACAATCGGGAGCGTATGTGTGTGTGTGTGTGTGTTACGATATTTTACAATTGCTTTCAAGTTGGGAGTTACGAGATACGAGAGATTCATTCCTTTTCCTTTGACTTGACTTGACTTGACTTGACTTTGAGCTAAACTAAGTGTTTGCCTAACCCTATTCTGTATGTATGTATGTATGTATTTATGTATTTATGTATGGTATATATCGCATGAGTTGATCATGCGATATGTATCGCTTTAAACACTATCGACTAATGGCAATTTCCTTGTAATATGCTTACATTTTGGTATGGTAGTACTCCTCCTACTTCTCCTTCTCCTCCTCCTACTCCCTCACTTTACATTCTCCACTATAATTACATAAGAGTATGGAGTATACGTAAGTGAGTTACGTAACTGATTTAGCCCACGTTACGCCTTTACGATAATATTTATACAAGTACTATGCTTTTTTGCTATTTGCTTTTTTGCGTTTGCTTTTCGTTTTTCTTTTATCATTTCAGTGTGTGTGTGTGTTCTGTTCGGTACTGTTCTGTATGTGTGTGTGTGTGTGTGTACTTAATACTAATACTAAACCTCAAGGACGACCAAAAAAAAAAAGAGATATAGATGACAAAAAAAAAAACATGTTCCTTCTCCTCTTCAATTTGATTTACAATATGTTCAGTTTGTTCGAACTACAGTTATGTATGTATGTGTGTACAGTACAGTTACTTACGTTGGCTATAAGCTGTTAAAAAAAATATGCTAAAATTACTTATTACCATTTATTGTTATAATTATTGTTGTTTTCTTTTTGTTGCATCGACTACAATGCTGCTCCTTCATTCCTATGCCTATCCCTAATGGGAATCGGTTGCTACTTCGTGTGCCCCCCCAATCACCTATCTTCTCTCGTATCTATCTGCCCTTTCCCCATTACATTTCCATATTTGGCTATAATCTAATGCGTCTTTGAGTATGCTGTATGGGGTTTGCTGACGAAAAACAAAGCAAATTAAAGTCGGGGATAGTAGATGAATTAGTTGCCAGAATAAAACCAGAAAAAAAAGAATTAAAAGAAATTGTGAGCGTATTAATTCCTTGGCAATTCCTAATTCTCACTTTGAATTCGAGTTAAGGAACATTATTATTGCCAATTCCTGTGTGTGTGTGTGTTTTTATAAGGCATTGCAGCTGCTTTTCATTACCTGTCCCTGCCCCTTTTTAGCCACCCTGTGCTTTGCCATTTTTCTGTGTATTAACTATTTTAATTAGAGTTTTATTTTTGGCAGTGACATTTTGCATTCTGGCTGTGTCTGTGGTTCGTCATTGGTCGTCCTTTTCAGAGAGAGAGAGAGAGAAAGATATAGATATATGATAGAATCGATAGATATAGTATGGGGGGAGGAGATCTGTGTCGTGACTTTGTTTTGGTCCTTTTTTCACTTTGGTATTTGGTAGGCTAACAGCAAAGAAGATGTGAAATATCAAATAGAGAGGTGAAGATTAAGGATTGAGGCCTGAAACATAAAGGTTAAGGGTTTGGGTGCGCTTCAAAAAGGTTTCTTGGACGGATATTACAATTTGTAGCACATTATATGAAATCGATTCGAATCGAATCGAAACGAGTTCCATGTGGAGTTGAATGAATCTACGAGTACGAATGGGTAGAGTGTGGCCTGTGGGTGGGTAGGGGCTTAGCGGGAGGGATTGATAGCTGCAATGCCCCTTTTTGTTGAAATCATAACTGTACTATTATTATTCATAATATAATTATTATTATTGAATTTTATATTATCATTATGATTACAATTCGATTTTTATGTGGCAAAAAAGCATTATTATCTTTTGGTATGTTTTCCATTTCCGTTTCCATTTTTTCTTTTTGTTTTTTTTTCTTTTTTGTGGCTGTTGTGGCATTTGAGTATTAGGCATATTTTCATAGAGAGATAGAGAGATAGAGAGAGAGAGAGAGAGAATTATCTGAGTATGATGCTCTATTTTTTATTTTAGTTGAGTTAATTGATTTATGCTGTGAATGTTTTTGCTGCTCTCATGATCGATCGATAATTATAATATATATAATTTTATATACTATGTATATATATAATTTATTTATATATATGTTTGTGTGTGTGTGTTGTGTTGTGTGTGTGAGTGTGTTTGTATGCATGAACATCTTTTTTTTATAAGTTGAAAATATTATTACTCCATGAGTGTGTGTCTCCGTCTGGGATGTCTGAGTGTCTGGATGTCTGGTATCTGTATCTGTATCTGAGTAGTAGTTTCTGTCTGTCTGTTCTTTACGGTTATATGTATGTATGTTTGTTTTGTTTTTGTATGTATAATGATGCGCGCTAAAGTTTCGATCTAATTAAATTATGTAAGTGTAATTTTTTTTGGTTTTTCTTCTTATCTGTTTCTTCTTCTGTATTTATGCTTATTTCATTGGTTTTATTTTTTTCTGCTGCTTCTCCCCACTCTGAACTCTTTCTTTCTTGATATTTACTGATATTTTTTGTTCGTTCGTTTTTTGGGTTTCTTTTTCTTTTTATCTTTTATCTGCTCATTGTTTTTGGTTTTTATTTTTTAGTTTATATTCTTCTTCTTTTTTGTTCTGTTTTTCACCCCATTTGTATACAAAAAAATTTTAGGTTTACACTTTTTTGTAGGTTTTTTTTTTTTTTTTTTTTTTTTTGGTTGGTTTTTGGTTTGTGGTTTTTTTTTTGCTTTTACTTTTTGGTTGTTCATTTGTTTTTTTTTGTGTTTTGTTTTGTTTTTAGCGGGTAATACAAATGCTTAGAGTTAGAAAAAAAAAAATTGTTTGTTATCTATATATATATAATATATATATATATGGATTTCATACATACATATTGTATATATAGAATTATGTTTTGTATGCTTGACTCCTTAGTTTTAATCCTACATTCGAATACATGAACACTTCAAGATATCATTGTAATAAGTAATTTAATTTAATTGAATTGAAATTTAATTTAATTAAACTTTTACTTCTGCCTTCCGCCTTCTGCTTCTGCTGCCTCTTTTATTCCGCTTCCTACGAGTGAGTATTCCGCCGCCGTCTGTTCTCTGTTCCATTCCATTCATTCCACTTTTGGTATGAGAGGATTCTCCTTACTCCCTCTTCCTTAGAGATTCACTTACTTCTCTTTCTCGTGTTGTTGTTACAGTATTTTGCGCATCGTTGGTGACTTTTTGTTGTTGTTTTCTTTTGGTGTTTCTTCGATGCTGATGTTCGTTTTTCGGTTTTGGAGCTAGTTCTCTTACATAATGCTCCGTTCTTATTTTTATAATATTGGGGTTTAATACAGAAATGCAATTTTCCGCGGTCGTCGTCTCGACTTATTTGATGTTTGGTTTAGTTACTGCTGCATGACAAGCAAAGGTGCGATGTGCTGGTGTGTGTGACTTGTTCTACGGGGCGTATGATTAATGCCATGTGATGTCCACATGTGTGTGTGTGTGTGTGTGTGCTCTGTGTGTGTGTGTGTGTTTGGATGAGTTTTGAGATGCTCTGAGTGAGTGGGACAGAGCGAGAGAGCACTGTGCCATCCCAAATATCCTAGTCTGTCCATGTCCTTTTTTTGTTGTTGTTTGGCCGCACACACCTCTTGTACTTGTCCTTTGGGGCAACTTTTCTATTTCAAATCGCGCGCCAACATGTTCGCTTGTTCGACGCGCTCTTTTTTGTGACTTGTATCCATGCGACATGCGCCCGGACGCAGGCGCTACGTGCATCCGGTTGCATTGTCCGGCCCGGGGTTAACCGTCGTTCAGTTCCCCCGTTCCACTATTCCACTTATCCATTCATTCTTGACTTGACTGACTTTACTGATCACCGAATCTCTGACGACTCTGGCGACTCTGCTGCTGTTCTGTTGTTGTTGCTTTGTTTCATTCCATTCGTTTCTGTTCCTTCTGCTGCTGCCTGTCCTCTTAGCATTTGCCGCTGCCGCTGCCGCACTTTTTTGTTGGGTACAGTTGAGTTCGCTTCGCTTTCGTGTGGTTGTTTGTGGTTCTAGTTCTATCGGTTATCTGCTGTGTGTTATCGACTATCGTTAGTTCCGTTTCGCGCTCTGCTCCGTCCTTGCTGCTGCTCAGCTCATCCTCCTGCCGATTCGCTCTGATATCTGATGTGAGAGTTTGAAATGAATTTGCGACTGCGCTGACGATAGTTTTTTTGGTTGTATTTTTTGAAGATACGATTTTTTTCAGTTGTTTTTTTTAAATATATTTTTTGAACTTTTTTTTTGCTTTCTTTCTTTCTTTCTTTATATGAAGCGACTGCTGCTGTGATGGTGTTGGTGGTGTTGTACTTGCTGTGGCTGCTGCTGCTGTGGGTGTTTTTTTTTTTTTCCATTTTTTCCTTGTGGTTTTTGCAGTTGTTTTTTTAGTTGTTCTTTGTTTGTTTTGTTTTTGTTTTCTAGTTACTTTTGATGGTTTTTAGTTGGAGACGACAAATTGCATTTTGTATTGTTTCTAATACTCCCAATATCATGCATCCTGTATTTCACCCTTCAATCCAGGCACCCTGTGGTGTTGATTATGTCCTAAACGATTCGCTAAGTCCTGTACAACATCACGAAATATAACTGTATCTATGTTTTCACCTAGTAAATACAACAAAAACCAATCGCCCATCTTCGAACGACGAACGATTATTTCAATAGCGTCACGACGCACTAACCTGAAATATTTAAAAATAAAAATAAAAGAAAAAATTATAAATATAGAGAGAGCCAGAAAGGTAGAGTTCGGGGGGTGGGGGGGGGAGTTTACTTACCTAAATCGCATACGAAATAAGTAGACCCTCATTCGAGGTGAGAATATAATAACCACCCTGTATATTAGCGTTAACATTGTGAGAAACGTTAATAAGATAAACCAAAACCAAAGGAAAATGTAAATCTTCTCATTAACAACATTTAATGGTAAAATGCAAATGGCGTCGTGTTTCTCCACCTGTAATTACAGAAACATAGAAACAGAAACAGAGACAGAAAGAGAGAGAGAGAAAGAAACGAAAGAGAGTGGCAAAAGATTGCCAAAAGATTAATAGCCGCAAAATGAGGGGTGGTACTTTTCTTTTTTGCGACTCACCTCCCCACTTGAACCATATTTAAAAAATGTACATTTGGTCATTCTGGGAAAAATGTAAATCATAGGATCCATGCGGTCTTCTTGATCGGTCTCCATATAATCTATCACATCCAGGCCAAATGTCATAAATTCGCCATCGAAAAATCGATTCATAAGAAACATTTGACCTGCAACGAAACAACACAAACAGAATTTAGATTCCCAATTCTTCTACGTTTTTTCTCTTCGTTTTTTCAGTTTTAGTTTTTTAGCCATCGGACACGACACCCACCCAAGCACCCACCCATCCCACTTCGGACTTTCTGCTAATTGATGGGATTCATCCCACCCCACCCTGTATTAGTGTTAACAATTTGTAAATTATTCGATTTCGATTTCCATTTCGTTTTCGACTGAATGCACATGATGCCAGAGACCCCGAGACCCCAGAGCGGATCGGATCGGATCGTTTTGGCTGATGGATGATCAGCAATTGTAAACGATTCGTAACTGAATCGTATATAAGTACTACCCATCCCTTCCCCTTGTGGCTGCTGTTTATGCGGTTCAATTAATTACAAATGCAACATTGGGGGCGATGCATTTAATTGTACAATTTAATTGTTTAGCCAATTAGGCTGAAAGGTGGCTGCACTCGGCAGAAAGAAAGCAAAAAGAAAGACTCCCTTTTAGCTGTGTGAATTTGTATATCAAGAATTTACTTGTAGAGATTTGCGAGCAGCAAAAAGTGCAAAAGGTTTTGCTGAATAAAATTTGTAGAATTTTTAATTGCTGACTGAAGTTGAGTGGGACATTTCGGGCATTTTGATGGCCAGTTCTGCAGTTGTATATAAAATACGAGCAGAAAACTTGCAGAGGCATACTTGAATCTCTTTTAGGCAACCCTTTGGGCTTTCATGTCTTTCTGCTACCCTATAAATACCCTAAACTGCCTGCTACTGTGGCTAATTGGCTACCCCGCTCCACCCATCATTTGGATGGCTGATCCATTACTCTCTCCTGCTATAGCCGTCACATCACAGGCCAATTAGGCGGTGCGTTTTCCCCAACCCCACCCCACACCCAGCGTATCTACGCGTTGGGCGATGTCAGCCATTTTGTTGCGGCTTGTGGGGGGGATATGTGGGGGGCAGCGGGTAAACCGCATTATCCGCATTATTATTGTTTATTTCCCATGTTTTCTGACAGTTCATTATTTTGTCAGAATTCGTAAAGAGAGAAAGAGAGAGTAAACTGTAGCTGTATCTGTAGTATCTGTGTATCTGCGTATCTGTGTTTATTTTGATACGCGGCTACGGTGCGGTCAGTCGATAAAAATTCGTCATTGATTTCATTTCAGCAGAAATAATCGAAATCAGAATGGTACGAGGGGCAGTCGTCCGACTCGCTGTGGTATTAACCCCGAAAATTCTTTTGTTTGGGCACCTGGCATCCCCCAAAATTGAGTTGCAGATCAGAACAAAAACTAGAGCAGGCAGATCGAACGATTCATTGGAACATCGTCACCCCATTCCGGGCTAGCTAATTAGTTCTGATTGTGAATCAGTGAAATGGATTGGCCATTGGGGGGCTATGGGCATCGGTCATTCTTGTGGCAAACGGACAAACGATAGAGAGCGAGAGGGAGAGCAGATTAGATCTGAATAAATCTACTCAAATCAGTGATGAGTAGATCTAGGCAGATCAATGGCGTGTGAATAGTTATAGTAGACAGATCAGAGGCATTGGAACATCCATCAGACACACACACACACACATTGGCGGACCCAATCAGATCTGGTCCAAAAAATAATAGAAACCAAAAAAAACAATTAGGATCAGATCTGAATGGGTCTAAGTAGTAGTCGGTAGCAGTAGATCCCATCCAGTAGATTATCCTTCATCCATCTATCCAGTTATGTTGCTCTGGTGCTCTGTTGCTCTGGTGCTGCTGCTGCTGCTGTTGTGGCACTGCTACTCACCTATCACATTTATAAGGGCGAGCAGCTCACACACGTAATATCTGTACGCCCACCAATTGTGATATCTGACAGAGAGAGATATAGAGAGAGAGAGGAAAAGGGTTAGGCAACAATTAGACAATTTAAAAAGTGAATCAGAATCAGAATTGAGCATTTGTTTTCCTAGTAAATAAATATAGTACATGTATATGTTTGTTGTTTAAGTTTCCTTTGTCTGATTCCGAGGCTGATTCACACTCACATATCGAATGCTGAATAATTTCCAGGAATTGAAAGCCAATGATCGGTGCAGATTGTGGGGAAATGTCAGCAATATATTTGGGAATTTCATGGGAAATACTATATATATTTCCCCACAATTAAATACAAAAGGAAACTTAAGCAATGTCCATAAATTTACAGCTTATGTTTTTTTTTTTGTTAATAAATTAACAGCTTGATTTTTTTTTTTTTTTATTTGCAGATTTTTTATATTATTTAAATTAACAGCTCTTATATTATTTTTTTTTATAAATTTACTGCTTAATTTATTTTAATTTTTTTTTTTATAAATTTCCAGCTTTATTTTATATATATTTTTTTATAAATTTATAGCTTGATTTATTTTAATTTTTTTGTTATAAGTTTACAGCTTTTTATATTTTATTTGTATTAATTTACAGCTCATGATTTAATTTTTTTTTTGTTTATGTTTTTTAATTATACAGCCAGTTCTTTGCTATAAATTTCTATATTGATTTTTTTTTTTTAAATTAACAACTTGTTTTTAAATATTTTTTTGTTTTTTAAATTTATTTTATTTATAAATTTTTTTTATTTTTAATTTTTAATAATTTTTTTTTTTATTTTTAATTTTTTTTTTTAAATTTAGAGCCAGTTTTATTCGGTTATTGTTATAAATTAACAGCTTAATTTGTTTTGCAATAAACAGCTTGTTTTTTTATATATTTTTTTTTATAAATTTACAGTTTGTTTTTAATTTTATATTTTTTATAAATTTTTTGTTTTGTTTCAATACTCACCTTAAATTTTCCCACAAATAATCTAAAAGTAATTTCTTTTTTTGTTTTTTCTCGGCTTCGGAACAAATGCCTATGTCTAAGTCCATGATGAGCGCATGAATCTTGCCACCCTCCCAAGATTTCCACAGCCATCTTGGTGTATAAAATAAGATTGCCTGCAAATAGAGAGAGAGTGAGTGAGAGAGGGTATGCATTGAGAGAGTGAATGAGAATAGATCTGCAAAGGTGAGTTGTACATATGTGGCCAGGGGGCTGAGGCTGTCGCCCGTGGGCGTGTTGTGTCGTCGCATTGGAACTGTCGTAAAAACTAAACTAAAAAATCCCGCTGACAAAATCCCCCCACTGACAAGTGACATTTGCCAGCTGTTGGCCTGAGGTACGAAAACATACACTCGGTACGCATATCCAATCGGCTGATTGGGTGGTGATTCCTCCTCTGTCTGATTCCAGTTAAACAGTGCCAGGCATTAGTTTAGTCGCTGACGCTGACCTTCCCATTTTGTGTGTGTTTTGTGCCCGTTTATTGTCTTTGCCCCCACTCCTATTTATAGCCATGTCAATTAGCCATGAGCCATTAAGAGCCATTCAGTTAGACAGTGCGGAGGGGGGCTTACCTACCACAATACGAGCAGCAGCAGAGAGACTGAGACAGAGACACAGAGAAAGAGAGACTGAACAGCAGACAAAAATTCTTACTTAATTATCTGTCTGTCATTTGTTGGGGAGGCGGAGGGATCTAGCTTTTGTTTGTTTCAACTGTTGGGAGGGATTGGTTGCCCCCCCCCAGACCTGATGACAAATTAATAATAACTTGTATCGTAAATTAGCCACAAATTCAGTGATCCCCAACCCAGACTATTGCGTAAATTCTAGCTCTCTGTCTCTGTGTCTCTGTGTCTCTCTGTCTCTTTGTCTTTCTATTCTTTTCTGTTTGTTTGCTTTGGCACATCTCTTCATGTCGTTCAGTCACATTCACATCTGGTTGAGATCTTGCACGCTGGCAGGTGGTAATCCCCCCTGGATCTTCTGTTTGTCTGTGGAGCCTTGGGGCAGCACCAGCCTCGAGAGGTGAGAGTTCAGTTGGCTTAGTGGGCGCCCAACTGGCGCGGACAGCAGAAGCCTACAAAAATATTTTGCAAGCCAGCAAAAACGTCAGTGGGAAGGGGATTAGCATACGGGTGGGGGGCCCCATGCAACAATAGAAAAATTTCAAAATTATTTGCCATTCTCGTGCGGCATTCGGCATTTGGCGGCTCTAATTGGTTTGGCTGCCGTCGCCGCCAGCAAACATCTGCGGCACTTTGTATCGCTTGCCCCCAACCCCCTAGAATGACGGCATTGTATCGTGCCACTCACAAACACAACACAAAACTGTGCCCCCTGCCGCCCGCTTTGCCTTGCCGGAAGTCAAACGATGCGTTTGATTTTCTTTGGGCCTCCATCAACATATCATCGTCAGCCTTAGCCATCATCTGCTTATGCCTCTGCCTCTGCCTCGACTTCTGCCTCTGCTTCAGCCTCTGCCTCTGGCTCTGACCCTGCTTCTGCCTCTGCCTCGACTTCTGCCTCCGCTTCTACGTCTGCCCCTGCTTCTGCCTTCTGGGATCATCAGGCGTCTGCCCTTTAAGTTTGTTCGTCTTCTGGGAAATTGCATTTCCCCCCAAATTGAGGAAGCGAAATGCTAGCCAGCCAGTGCAAAAAGAGTGGCCTCCAAGTCCTCCCTCGGCTTTGTCCTCCCGCTCGCCCACCCATCCCCCTCTCTGTGTCTCTGGGTCCGTGTGCGTGTGTGGAAAGCAATTTGGCAAGCGTTCAAATTGCCACAAAAGCATCTCATAAATGCAACAGCCAAGCGGCAGCAGATGCAACAGCCCACAATCAGTGCAACAAAAATCCAAAAAAAAAGAAAGGAAAAAGAAAAGCAAAAGGAAAAGCCACAAGTCAAGAGAAAGAGCCAAAGTCCAGGGCAGCAAACAGAAAGTCATTCCAGGTACAGTGGGGCAAAGAATGTAGAAAAAGGCCACAAATGTTACTTCAATTAGTAAAATAATTTAATTAAATTTTTCAATATTTATTTTTTGAATTTTTAACAAAATAAATAGGTAGTGGCAAGCATTTACGAAGGAAAGTATTAGAACAAAAGAAATGCTTTCTAATTATACAAAAAATAATTGCTTTTAAGACCCAATTCTCCAGAGGATCTTCCTATCCCAAGTGTCTTACAGTTTTAGACATTTATTAAACAGATTTTACTCAAAGCGAAACTCCCCACAAAAGCTGAAGAAATAATTCTGCCACATCATTTATAATAACTAAAAAAAATGTAATAGAATTACCGAATATCTGTGCCACATTTTACCATATTTTTGGAAAATATTTAACAACAATTTCCGCACATTCTTGACCACTGTTCCTGACTTAAAGTCTAGGAAGTGCATTTGATGGCTGTCTGATACGGGGCTGTCACTGCGTCTGCGCCGCCAACTGAACGAACTCCCCCAAATTGGAATATACATAGCTGCAGCAGCCTACCCCTACCCCAACCCCTACTCCTACCCCAATAGAGAGCCCGAGGGAGGACAAAAATACACACACATAAGTCAAATATAAACAGGCAGGGCAGGGCAGGGCAGCCGATCCCCCCACCAATTTTGATGCTCAAATGGGACGACGTGCGTCTGACTTTATCTTTATCCTCCCCATATGCCATATCCCCCCCTCTAACAATTTTGAAAGTTTCATTCCTGCTTGCCATATTGCCTATGGGATGTTCCCGTTTCCCATTCCCTTTCCCATTCCCATTCCCGATCGCAGTCCCCATGCCCATTCCTGTTAGCATATCCATGGCCTTTTTGTTTCAGCAATTCTTTGGCATCTGGCCAGAAATATTATTTCACTTTTATGTTTGTCTGCGCCTTTTCAATAAATATCTAGACATCCCAGTCGAGTCGGTAGCAGCCACTGTAGAAGGCAGGAGAAGCCTCCTCCGTGCTGGCTACGTGGAGGAGAAATGCCAATTTTTGACATATCTGAGGGAAATCGTTGGGCGTCTGAGATCGAAATGGAGGAAATTGATGGCTAAGGCTTTTACATTTTATGGCGTCTGCATTGTCCAACTTAATGATGGATTTCGGCCATTAGCTGATCGATCGTTTAGCCATCCAGCCATCCCCATCCGCCCACTCGCCCAGCCCCCCATTCGATCCATTGTTACGATAATTGATCCAGGTGCTATTGTTCTAGTATTTGCTTTCTCTAGTATATGTCTGCTGATTGTTTCATATGATTTAATCATGTGAGGTGTTCCTTGGCCCCCTCCCCTCCTGATACCCCAGCAATCAACGTGATCAACGATCGGCGGCATTTTTTATTCGTTTTTTTTTTATTAATAAATCGCATGAGAAAAGAACAGAGCAGAGCCAGGGGAGAGACAGGGAGGGGCAGAGCCAGGGGAGAGTTAGGGTGAGGCAGGGTGAGGGTATGGTCGACAAAATTAGGGCTATGGGAGGGGTGGGGGGAAAGTGTAAATTATAGAAACGCGTCTACGCGTCATTAAGCAGGGAGAATACCATAATAAATGTATTTATAGGAATTTGGGTGACTAGAACGAATGTCTCTATATAATCGCTCTGTGACACTAACCGAGAAACCGTAGCCCCCACCCCTCCCTCAAACCCCACACCACACTGGTGTGGAGGGGGGGGACACGCTCGACAAAGTGTGATAAAAATATACATTTAATATTTGTACATTGTTAGCGGGAAGATATATTGTGTAATCGTCGCAGAGGCACAGGCACAGCATATGTATATATTGTCAGCTATATATATAAAGCATAACGTGTAGTAGTACGTGCTACCTACATATATACATATGTAGATGCCATATGGGCAGCAGCGACGTCATCGTTGTCGGATGATGTGACTGGGGGACGGGGAATTGTGGCTAAAATGGCATCCATGACACAATCAATCTCCTTTAAGCGGTGCCAGCAATTAGCGATGACAGTTTTTTGGGCATACAAGAGCACAGGGGACAGGTGGAAGAGGAAGGAGAAAAGGTAGGAGAAAAGCTAGGAGAAAAGGTAGGAGGAAAAGGTAGGTAGGAGGTGGGTAAGTAGGTAAGTAGGTGGGTGACTGGTGGGTAGGTAGGTAAGTGGGTAGAGGCAATAGGCAGCGACTAAGTACCAATACTAAGACTTCATTAAATGCTTAACAGTGAGTTAATAGCTACCATAAGTCGAGCTTTAAAAGCTACTCTAACTTAAACCAAGAAAACTAATACTAAAAAAAATTTTAATTAAGAAATAAATTATTTGCAGCCCCTGCATTAATGTTATTTCTCGTGCTACTCGTAAACCTATGAGCTATAAAAGAAATTCTAATTCAGTAGTATTTTTTAGACATTAAAGTCTCAGTGGAAGAAGTGCTCCTCTGCTGTTCTGCTGCTCTGCCATTCTGCTGCTTTGCTGTTCTTTGTGCTGTTCATATTGCCCATCGATATCCAATAAATTAATGGACATTCATCTCTCTCACTTTGGCTCTTCTATAAGGCAGCATCTACTTACTACATACGTCACGGCCTCGGTGCCTCCACTATCATGGGATACCATGAGCTGATGCCGATGCCGATGCTCTACCAAATGCTCTACGTTGGCCTTGTGTGCTTCTCTGTCTGTCTGTCTGTGCCCCAAAAGTGAGATATAAGTTCGGGCAACAATAACAAAAAAATGAAAATACAATACTTAAACATTTTCATTTGGCCCACAAAAATTTGTTTGGCCGTTTCAAAAGGCCAAAACCGCAAAAAGTGGAACAAATATTTGGAAATTGAAATTGTTGTATTGAAAAAAAAGAAAAGAAATACGTAAGCCCATGTGTGAGTGTGTGTGTGGGAGCTGTATCTATATCTATACTATATAGATAGAATACTCTGTGAAAAATCGCTTAATTACTTAATCCATCAAATCATTCAACGCCCCAAATAGTTGTAGACTGATTTGTGGCACCAACAAGTAAGTGGTGGGGATGCGCAGGCGCAGCAGGCTGGCATAAATTAAGTCATTTTTTATTTGACTTATAAATGTAGAATTAATTGTAAATTAATGTAGATATTTTATAGATTTTATTTCATATATTTAAGTGGCTCTAAAGTGGTGTTAATTGAGCGGCAAATAAAATTATTTATGGCTTCAAATTACTGCCAAAAGCAGCTCTAAACTTGTTATTAATGCACTTAACTTATGTATTGACTGACCTGAAAGAATAGGCAAAAGCATACCCATTGATAATATTTGTAATGCTTTTTATCGGAGGCATCGCCATCGGAGTTGCCAATGCCCGGATAGGGCACCGATACGCCCTGCTTCTTGAGAAAGAGACTCTTGAGCGTGTAGGTGGACTGAATCCAGCAGTAGGTGTTGAGCACATCCTCTGGAATATCTTTGGTGTGCACACAATCGATCGGGTTGCCCACATACTGGCGTGTGGTTATAATTAGCGAGAATGACATCAGAATCATCACAGATATTGAGTAGTGCAGGCGGAATACTATCGAATCGGTTTTAACGTGACTGACCTTTACAAGGTTTTTCAATCCACGAAATATATCTAACATGGTTTGGTGGGGGGCAGGCTAGCGATCGCGGATTGTTCTCTCACACTCTCACTATCACTCTCTCTCTCTCTCTCTCTCCACACCACGTTGTCTCGTTGTCGCGTCACGTGTTCGCTTTTTGCAATGCTTTCTCTTTAAGCTTCGATAGTTCAATTCGATAACAGAGTGTCAGAGTATCAGAGTATCGTTATCGTTTGTGTTTGCATTTGCGTCTTGCTATCGACTGGCTGTGCACTTTGTTTCTGGCTTGTATTCTTTCTCTTTCGCGGCAGGCCCATTATCGGCTCATCAGCTGAGATCCAAGTGGCTGTTACTATGACTGTGGCTTTTGTTATCGATAACGATAACGATAGCGATATCGTTGCACTACTAGCATCCAAAGTAGCAGCTCCACCAGCCGTGTCTGATTCAAGCCGGAACCGATCGTAGTACTGGTACTGGTATGGGTCTTGATGCGGATACTGCAACTGAAACTGTTCGATCGGAGACGTGTTCGTTATGCGCTTCACTGTCACAGAACTGGGCATCTTTGGATCCGATCCGTTTCGTTCCGTTTCCCCTTGTTGTCCTGTTACCCTCCGTTCAGCCGCCGCCTCCTCTGATGGTAGCCTTCCTTCCTCTTGGCGCTGCTCCTGGCCCTGATATCAGTTGAAATTCGTTCTTTATCTCCTGGATCGTCTTCAGCATTAACTGCACCACACAAAAGGGAGGAATGAGGAGGGTGGGGGTTGGTTACCCCACCAGGGGGTGCCGCGCACAGATTTTTTCTATATTTTCACAAATCTTTCTCCCCAATTAATATTATGGGGGCCTAAAGCAAAGTGTATACCGATTTCGCCAACATTTCGTTTTACTGCCACATTTAGTCAGAGTTTTTTTTATTTTTTGGGCCATTATTTATTGCACGCGGTAGAAGTTTTTTTTTTTTATGCTCGGACAGCATTGAAAATTTCGTAAAAAAATAAAACAAAACAAATAAGAAGAAAAAACGCGCTGGCATTAAATGGCTTCTGCCTCATCCACTAGTGCCCCCAGTCGCCGCCTCCCTGTCCGTGCCCCATGCCCCATCCTCGTGCCACATATGTTAATAAACTTATGCTGACTGACGTAGAGGCAAAAACGAACGAACCGAAACGAACCGTACGAACTGTTTCCAAATGAACTGTAAATTTTAAAATTGCAATGTTTATAAACAAATTTCCCCCGCCGAGTTGCCGATAATAAAATGGTGGGAGGGTGGCTGGGGGACGGGTTGGTAACAGAAAACAAAAAACCATCAACGAAAGCGAAAAGAAAAACGAAAGGGGGAGGGGAAGTCTCTCCTCAGGTGCCGAAGCTTCTAATACACTTTCAAATGTAGTCTTCTTTGCAGCTTAATAGAGGGTAGCAACAAAGGGTAAATGTCGGAGCCTTTCTACATTTAAGGGTTAGATTTAGAACCCTTAGATACTCTCCCCACTGTGGGTGTTACAAACATCTGCTCGTAGGCACAGTGTCCTCTGCAAAATGTTAGGGCAACATCAGATCGAAGATGCTGAGGAATCTGCTGGCCTGCCACAAAAATTGCGTATACGCACACGTTGCCCCCCGAAGCAGACTCTCAGCGAGAGTCAAAGGCGAAGGCTAACCAACAGCAGCACCAAAAAAAGATCTCACTGGATCTCACACGGGCCAAGGCAAGAAAAATCGTTAATCTATTTCGTAATCCAGACCGGTCTCAGATTTGTTTATAAAAAACATACACACACACACACATACATACACACATAAATACTATGCCCCGTGCCTGTGCCTCCTTCCTGCCTGCACTTGACATTTCAACGAAAATATTTTGTTTGCTTCGGCATTGTGAAATATGCCAGGCATGCTCTAGAGATAATAGCCTACCCTACCTCCCCTACCACCCACCAAACGGGCAAGCGTTGCATTCTAGCGAGTGGAGGGGGGGGGAAAACTTTTCATTTGTTTTCCCAGCGCGTGCCCCAAGTAAGACCACACACACAAACAAACACACCTCAGCCTCTCTACTCCACCCCCCAACCCTGGCTAATTTTATAATTTCTCTTTTCTGTGGGGTTTTCTTCTGTGTGTGTTGACAAAATCGAATTCAAAATAAAATCAAGAGAAAGTTAAACAAAGCGATGGAAATCGGGAGGACCAATGACTAATTGGGTTTTCCTCGTGAGCAATGGAAACAATAAAACTTAAAGACATGCCGGAAAACCCCAAAAATGAAAATCATCCACGATGATGAGAAAAAGTTCAGCAGGGTAACGGGAGGGCGGGGGCAGCAATTTAACAACAATTTTCATGTTCGAATTCGAATTTAAATTTGAATTCACTTTCCAATGCAGGCAGAGGGGCTGGCTAACAAAAACATTCTCCCCCTTTTTTCCAGAAACGATCAAAAGAGGCCACAAAACACACTTTGAAGTCGCTGCTCCCCACCCTCCCTCCAAAAAAGGGGTATCAAAATTTGAAATTCCCAAAAGCAAAAGCCAATCAAATTCAATTTAATTTCAATATTTTCAGAATCAATACAAAAATGATCTTTGGTTTGTTATTTTTCATCGCCCACAAGTCTGGGACATAACAGAACTAATCCTACATGAAATTGTCATTGCAAAAGTATTACAAAATATATATCGAAATTATGAATATTTAATATATTGAGCTGCAGGGATTTTAAAAGGGGGATCAATAAGAATTACCCACTTGATGGTTGCACGACCTAAAAAGTTGCTCAACTCACAAGCTCAATGCTAAGATTCTTTGGTTATTTATTCAAATAATATTTTAGAGTGAAGAATCCCTTAAGACCTGGGCATTTAGCTATAGTTTGGTGGGTATTTGTGATTCTTCTTGAAGTTTGTTTCTTCTGAATTGCAACATCATAAATGATGTGAGAAAGCTAACAAAAATCTGTGTTGTATATTGTTAAAGAACAAAGTATTTCTCAAGAGTATTAAACATACCCTAAGAGCCCCTAAAAATGAATGAGAGTATCCCATATACATATATATATGGGGGATTTCCATACCCTATCTTCATTCATTCAGTTCATTCACACTGTGACCACTACACTGTTCCTCCATTCACATACATATTTGATAGAGATATTTGCCATCAATCGTTTCCATTCATTAATCCATTAGGATCACTGTCTCTCTCTCAACTCTACTATATCCTCTCTCCTTTGGGGCAGCACAAATAAATAAATGCAGGAAAGTGATAGGAAAAGGAGAGAAAATAAAGAGGCAACTAAACACTTTGGGGGCAGTGGGGGCAGGGGTGAGGGATACAACTTAATATTTCATTCCAAAACAATGTGTGAATGATATAAAACAACAAAAAATCTCCACAGTTCTCTTTTTGCGCCCAAAGGCTGAGCGTGTTCTGAGCGTTGTATAAAATATAAAAAAATATAGAAAAAAAAAAAAATTAAAATTAAAATTCGTGTACGTAAAAGCACGATTCGTATTTTTTTTTGCCGCATTTTGCGCGTTTTTCCTATTTCTATGGAGAGGAAAACACATACACACACACAGAGAGACAGAGAGAGAGGGCGAGAGCGAGACTCGTGAGTTTTTGTGTGTAGGATGTTGTTGGCGGGTTGATGATTGCGGGTGATTGAACAGTCAGAAATGTTTCCCCCCCATATACCCTATTCCCCCATTGCCCCTTGCCTGTTTCCATTAATATTTTTGCAAAATTTTAATTGTACAATTTCTCAGTTGTCGGATCGCATCGGAGGATCGGTTCAGTTCGGTTACGGTTTTGGTTTCGATTTTCTTTTTTCTTTTTCTTTTCGGTCAGAACACATGGCCCCGGCGGCGGCGGCGGCCCATTCGACTGGGGGGTGTTCGTTTGCTTTTAGTTTATTTACTTTGTAAAAGTTAATTATGATGAAGCGGTGGCCACCACCACCACCCCCACATACTACTACTATATACTCCCCCACAGCTGTATAGCCAGATATATGTATATATATACTATATATATGTATGTATTTTGGGGGTATTTTGCATTCATATATAAATACGTGAGTGTATGAAATTCTGTTTTGTGGGGGGGCATGTGGCTACTGCTACTCGTAAATGCAGTCACAGTGATCAAATTGAATTGGATTGAGGATTGAGTATAGAGGATTGAGTATTGGATTGTGGATTGAGTATTAAGTATTGTATCGGCGGATTGATTTTGGTTTAGATCTTCGGTTTTGCTTTTTCGTTTGGATTATGTGAAAATATAGAAAAAAACACTTGAGCACTTGAGGCCATTTGCGATTATGACTTTGGCCCTTACAATTTCACTTGTTCTGTGTGTGTGTGTACGTGTGTGTGAGATTATTGTTGTTGTTCGATATCCGCGCGGGACAGTGGACACGCGTGTCACGTGTCCGACATGGTCGTGCCGTATACTCCGTGGTACTCCTGCTGCTCACATCTTTCGACACGAAACACAGGCACAAAACAAAATAACCAAAAAAAACAGTTTTATTTCCACTCGTTTTAGAGGGGTAGAGGGGGGAGCGAAATTCCGTTACGATCCCGAATCAATTGCGGTTCTTTTTGTGTGTTTCTCTTTTCTTTTTTGTTGTTTGGAGATCAACGAAGAAGCCCGTAGCTGGAGACAGTGGAAGCAGGAACAGTGAAACGGTGAAACGGTGGGAGCAGAACAGAAGGAACAGGAGAGACGCGCGCGTGTTCACTTTGCCAACGCAACAGACACTGGCGGGCAGCCGGCAAGAAGCCAGGCCCGCGACCATGGAACAGGCCACACAATCGAGCAGAGAGCAGAGCAGAGCAGGAAGAGAGAGAGCGAGAGAGCACACACTCCGGCAGAGATCTCGGCGCTGCCAACAAATGTATGTTGTTTTTTTTTTGGGCAGCCAGCGCAGAGCCTCGCAGCGTCGCAGCCAGCAGCCAGCAAATGTTCTCCCATTCTCTCTGGCGTTTGGGGCCGGGCCGGGCGAGACACACGCACACTTCCGGTGGGCGGGGAGGCAATGGGGCAGCATCAGCAGCGGCAGCTACAGTTCTGCCACGGCTCCCCGGCTGCATTCGGCGGCCGTAAACAACAATGGACGTGGCGGCGAGACGCTCGGGCTAGCTGTGTGGCAGTTGCAACAATCTGTGGCCAGCCCCAAAAGAGCACCAACAATGGGTCCAGTTATAGTACAGTACTAGTGCCCCCCTCCCAGAATCTATGCCACTCCAGAAGCAGCAGCGGCAGCAGGAGAAGCCTCCTCCATAACCCATCAGAATGGGACTTCGGCCTCATCAAAACATTGCTGCGGTCCCAGGCACAGTGGCACAGATCTACTACAGGAAGTACAACAGCTAAGAAGCTGCTAAGGAAATGATCATGGAATGATCATAAGAAGGAAACTAAAATAAATATAAAAAAAAATTAAATAAAATAATAAATAAAAATAAATAAATAATAAATAAATGAATAAAATTAAATAAATGAATATTAAATAAATAAATAATAATTAAACAATAAATAAATAAAATTAAATTAAATAAGTAAATAATAAATAACATTAACTAATAAATTTAAAAAATAAATAAATAATATATAAAAATAAATAATAAAATGAATGAATTAAATTAAATAAATAAATATTAAATTTAAAAAAAAAATAATAATAAATAAATTAAATTAAATTCAATAATTAAATAAATAAATAAAGTAAAATAAATAAATAATAAATAACACAATAATCCCCAAATAATCAAAGCAAAATGTACAGGCTATAATAATTGAACTTCCACTGATAAACCCTTTTGCTTACAACCCGAAACCAATGAGCCTCGTACCACTGTGCATTATGGGCAAAACTATTTACATACTCGACATTTATTTCTCGCACGCTCGCGAGCATCGAACAACCCACGAGAGCAGCCCAACGGACAACGGACAAGCCGAGAAGCAACCACGACCCGAACCCGAACCCGACCCGAACCGATGCGGATGCCCGCCCATTGATTCGAAGCGACAACAGACAACAGAAGCTGAAGAAGGAGTCAGCCAGTCCAGCCAGCCAGCGAAGTAGTTGGAGAAGCCAAGGCCTGGGACCTGCAACTGGAAGCTGGAGACAAGACTTGAAGCCTGAGTAAATAAAACGGACAGGATACGCGATTTTTCCTCCCACTTGTATTGTTGTGCCAGCCAGCCAGCCAGCATGTGGCATTTGTTTGTGCGATTTCCGCTCATTATTGCTGCAATCAGGCAGAGACAAAGGCTCTGCTGTGTCCTGTCCCGGGACATCGTACATGGCACATGGTAACATTGGACATGCAACATGCGACATCGGACACCCAACAGGAGCGGGTGGGGGCATGGCATGATGATGATGGCAAGATGGAGCTAGAATTTATGCGTATTTTGATTTTTGCGCCTAGACATCATGTGGGGCATATCAATTGGAGTTTTATGGAGAGCGGGTGGGGGGGCATTGTCACAGCTGGAGTTATGGAAATAAAAACTGTCTGGCATATCCGTTTGCCGATTTGATTAAGTTGTCAGAGGCAACCACACCACACCACACCACAGCCGCAGGCCCAATGATGTACAGCTGCCGCAGACACCAACCACACAATGGGACGAGCCACTGAGAATGGATAAGGGGTAATGGGGAATGGGGGAAATGGGGGGAAAATGCTCAATTTGTGTATGGCAAAATGGAGGATAGTCATCAAAATTCAATTGGTTTGAGGCACTACGTGAGACGCCTAAGCATTGTCGTTGTCTTGAGACAATGGCCCTAGTCCGAGTCCGATCCAAGCACTGCATAATTCGGCCATTAAGAGATGTTTTCTTGGCCCTGGCTAACAGCAGACAGTCGCTGTTTGCTGGCTAAGACAATGTCCTCCGGAAAGGCCTTGCTTGCCTCATTAATGCACACTGAAAAACATTATCCCGGATATGACAGTCGAATAGACAAGACAAGACAAAATGCATGGGCCCAGCGCCAAATGTTGCATTAAGAACTGAGCACGAGTGAAGGAAAAAAGGGTCCAAGGTAGTGCCAATCTACAAAAGCATTTCAATTAGACAGCCTCCAAGGCAAATCCGAAACCTTGTTGAATGATAGAGAGAGAGAGGGAGTTGGGTTCTTCAAACATTCTGAAAATGTTTGATAATTTACAAAACTCTCTGAGAGAATTGCAACTGCCAGCAGAATAATTGTAAAAAGTAATACACAAAATTCCGTGTCCAAAAAGACTCTCTGCTGCCCATCTCTGTACCATTTCTCTTGGCCAGCTTCTTGCAGATGTGATCCCTCTGTGATCTACCGCAGGGAGGGCAGGCAGGCCCCCTCTCCACTTTTATGTAGTTTCATGTTGCAAAGAAAAACACTTTGATGAACACTAGTTGGTGTGGCATGTTTGGCCTGGCCGTTGTTGTTCCGTCCATCAGCACCTCTGGCTCGTTATGATTTTATGATCCAACAACCTTATGATGG
Source organism: Drosophila bifasciata (assembly GCA_009664405.1). Lineage (NCBI taxonomy): Eukaryota > Metazoa > Arthropoda > Insecta > Diptera > Drosophilidae > Drosophila > Drosophila bifasciata. Next base: position 37,410,424 of record CM019041.1, read on the forward strand.
AACCGCACACATCGCAGATTTTATGAGCGATGTCAAATGGTTGCGTCAGTTCTTGTTGCGATCGAAAAGAAATATGATTTGTAAAATTCTACGAGTATATCTCAAAAATTTAACGAGATGGTTTTGGGGTTGGGGTGCTTTGGGTATTCCCCAGGGGACCCACACACACTTGGAACATAAATTATAATTTTTTCAGCACCCTCAAACGCCACGGGATAGACGCGTAAATAAATACAATTAATCGAAATAGCAGGCCAAAACACTGCGCATAAAATTGATAAAAGACGTGCCACCTTAAGGAGAGAGAGAGCAGAAGAACCAGTACTACATAGGGAGACACACAGCATCCACAGATTCCCATCCAATCAGCCAGAGATCCCCATCGGTGAGGTTTAAACGGGGTCAAGCGATTGCATTCCCATTCCCGACTGCGTATTTTCCCTCGGTTTTTTTTAACAAAAATAGCGCAGACAACGGCATCGAAAATATAATAACAGCCAGAGAGGGACGGTGCGGTAAGCGGTGCGGAGTTTCGGTTCGAATCGGGCGTATATCTGGAGAACGGGAGAACTGGAGTCCAAAAATAGTTCTGGCTTTCGTTTTTCGGATGCTGCACTCGAAACATCATCATTATGCACAAAAAATGCATGCACAGAGTTGTAGTTGGAGTTGCAGTTGCAGCTGTGGCAGGGGGGGTCACTGTGCTGGTACTGCGACTCTTGCAACTGCAGCGTCTGTGTCGCATTAATCTATCATCATCAGTAGTAGCAGCCACAGCGACAAAAGGCCGCGACAACGTCTAGCATCGTGTGAAAGGTCATTGTTTGAGGATGACAAAACGCGTTTCCCATGTGGTTTGGCTAGACGGCGACTCATCCTCCCCATTCATGGCTCAGCCACCAAAATGTGAGGCCCCCAGTTTCCACAGTATGCAATGCAGACATCAGAGCGAGGACTTAGTTTGAGCAGATACTCGTAATTATAAGGTCATATAGATAAGGTTGAGGCAATGTTTGCCATATTATTTATTAATTTAATTTACTAAAATAATTTAAAACGAAATTCTGTGTGCTTTCGATTATAATAAATCAAAAGAAAGTCCCAAAAGTGTGTCGTGTTTCAGTTTTCTTAACTTTGCTGCAAATAATTATGAAACAATCTCGGGATTGTGGGGATTGGGGGTTAAGAAGAAGGCTGGGTGGCCGGGGGATCTGTAGATCTGTAAGTAAAGTGTTGCAGCTGTACAAACAGATTAGCCGCTCGTTCAGCTTCAGGCTTAAGATTTGCGCACTGCTTGAACACTGCTTGACAAGTTCGTGTAAGATAGTGAAAGAGAAAGAACCCATTTGAAGGGCTCTATCAACGTTGCTTCAGCAGCTGCAGCTGCAGCTGACACTTGGGCAAACATTGAAATTTCCTTGGGGGTTCCGCCTTATATCAGTAATCCACTTTGACTTTTGTTTCGCTCAACGAAGCAAAGAAAGAGTCTGTTTCTTGGGTACATAAGATTTTCCCCCTGACGACTGTTTGATAATATTACACATATTGTCAATTGTTCAGAATTTAATGTTAATGCCACTGCTTAGATCTGTTCTTTGTTTCCTTTCTGCCTTCCTTTCTGCCTTTCTCATTGTTTTCCTACTCAATGTGAATGTTCTGGCTAACCTTTGTTGTGGGTCATAGTCGGAGCATCCCCACATCACCGCCCAACAGCAAAGCAGATCTTTCACATCTTTCAATCATTCACGAAGTGAAGCTTTCCTTAGCTTTTTTCCTGCTACTATGAGAATAATTTATGGACAACCCATAAGGCAAACCCAAAAAGGAATCTGCAAAATCATAAGCTTTTAGCTTTTACCGTTCATTCGAAATATGTAACAGCAGCAAAGTTCACAATCAAAAAAGCTTTTAGCATGTTTCCCCCGCAGAAGTGCGTGCCCGACGAAGCTTCCATAGATGGATGGAAGTTCGCTGGGAAAAGCACAAAGCTTTCAGCAGCTTTTAGACAGTTCCAATGCCACAAGGCAAAGGCATTTGAAAGCTTTTTCAGCTTTTACCGTTATGAGATAGATATACAAATGATATATATTGAAAGGTGATTGCACTTACCTGAAAAAATAGTGTAAACGCTACCCATTGATAATATTTTGTGTGCTTTATTGTTAGAGGGCCACGCCCCTGTGAATTGTGAACTCCGGGAAAAGGCACCTCGGAACCTTGCTTCTTCATAAACGCATCGACCACTGTATACGTTGAGTGTATCCAACAATATGTGTTGAGAACATCTTCGGGAATGTCTCTACATTACAATAATACAACAATATATGAAGTTAATTACAGGGTATACTGATGTTTCAGACTCACCTTGTGTGTACACAGTCTATGGGATTTCCTACGTACTGCCGCGTCGTCACAGCAATCGAGAATGTGATCAGTAATATAACCGTTGCGTTGGTGTGCAGGCGAAAAACAGGTGAATCGATTTTGACATGAGACACCTGTGTCGTCATCGTTATCGATTATATCGCAGAGTTGTGTTTTTTTTTGTTTTGGATTGTGTGTGAATTGATTTTTTTGGTTTTTTGTGTTTATTTATTGTGGGCGAAGAGAAAGAACATTATTATTGAGGGTCTTGGCAGTGGCTTAAGTCGATCAATCGATCAAAAGTACAAAAGAAAAAGAAAAACGATATAACAAAATCAAACTGATGATGAGAAACTTTTGCTGGAACGCAAAACTTTTGCTATGTCTGTTCTGAATATATGGAGTCTGAGGACTATGGTCGAATAGTACTCGGGATTATCATACACGTACATGTATATAGATATAGGTAGATATTGATATAGATTGGGGTACGTAATTCAACTCGTTTCAACCATTTCTGTTTTCTTTTTTCTTTTCTTGATGGGCCTTACAATTATCTAGTTAACTCTCGCTTACAAATTAATATCGGGTGGGTCGGTGTGGGGGGTGGCGGAAAAACTTGCTCCAGACACAGTACAAAGTTATATTTTCATTTTCAGATTGGATTGGCCCCCCCTCCCAGTTCCGCTTTCAAGCTGAACTCGGGAACCCTGGAACTCTGGAACTTGTGGCTGTGATCGCTCTGATCCATTTGTTCAACTTGAAGGCGAAGCAGGGGGGATTGTTTTGTGGGTTATTAAAATTAATGCGAAATAAATACAATTTGCATTTTGAGTATTCTCGAATTCATTTCATTTTCTTTTCCTTTCTTTTTCTTTGGTTATTCTAAGCAAGTAAGTATAGTAAGGTGTCACAGCAATTGTTTCGACTGGTTCATTAGCCCTTTCTTTATAACACAAAAACCGAAAAAGTAGAAATAACTCAAAGAAAAAACTAAGATTTGTGTGTATGTGAAACAGATAGAGAGATATAGAGAGAGAGAGATAGAGAGAGAGGTAGAGAGAGGTTGAGATTGAGTTGAGTGAGAGAAACGAAAAGTGATTGAACTGTCTGGGAATGCAAATTTCGAGATTCGATTGCATTTGAATGGCTGGTGGGAAGGGGTCACCACTGAAGTGATTCGATTAGAAGATAAGATTGAAATGAGGAGAGAATGAGAGATTGAGAGTGGATTGCTATCGCTTCTACCTTTTGTTTTCGGTCAACCAATAGAACTTTGCTTCAAATTTAGCTATCGAATTGTCTTGATATCTAACGATGACCACTTAATCGATATTTGACTGACTAATCGGATTTTCTTTCTGACTAACTGACTGACTATTATTATGTTTGAAATTGGTTAACAAATAAGGCAAACCAAAAAACTTGGAACACACAGAGAGCGAGAGACAGAGATTGAGATTGATATTGAGAGAGAATGAAAAGAGAGACCTGTGAAATTTCGATAATGGCTTCAGAATTTAAGAATTGAATCGGAATCGGAATCAGAATGCATTTAATTGGTTAAGTGATTCGGTGGTTCAGAGTGAGTGGTTGGTTGGTTGGTTGGTTGTTAGTTTCTGGAATCGGTTATCTTGATTGGTTTTGGTGTTGGAAAACGAATTGGAATTTGAATTTGATTTGATTTGGATTTGTGGTTCTTTGTTTCGTTTATTTGGCTTTTGGTGGCAAAGGTGAGTTGAGTTGAGTTCTTGTTGGTGAATACTTTAAGTGGTGAATACTGAGTCTGAAATTATTATTGCTGCAGTGGTGAGAGCAGTGAGGTGATCGGTCAGTGATCGGTGATCTGTGATCGTTTGTGATCATTATTTATCTGTTGTGATTTTGTGGGGTGAGAGAGAGAAACATTTTGTGCAACAGCCACAAAGCTGCGCTTGTTGGTGAGTTGGTGAGTTTGTGACAGTGACAGTGAAAGTGACCGTGATCGTGATCGTGAGTGATCGAGATCGCAGTGTGATCGTGATATTCATGTGAAGTGAGTTTCTTGTGATAGGCTGTGATCGTGATCGGTGTGGGTGTTGGTGTGTGTTGGTGAATTCGTGTATTGGTGTATTGGTGTTTTGGTGAACTTTCGTGTTTTGTGATCGCGAGAGACAGACAAAGAGATAGAGAGAGAGATAGTTCGAAACAGAGATATAGAGTGAAGTGATCGAGTGAGTGAGAGGAGGGTACAATATAGAAATTAATTAAATATATAGTTTGAATGTTAATTGAATTAGGTGGAATTATACGTGGTGAAAAATCTATGTGAGCTGGAGTTTGAATTGAGTTGAATTGAATTGAGTGTGGCGAAAATGTACGAGAGAGAGAGAGAGAGAACTGCTTATATAAAATGTTTTAAAAATGTTTTGTATACGTTTTATATTCTAATAAAATCAAACACAATACACAAGTTAGAGTGAGACAAACAGACATAGAGAGCGATATATAGAGAGAGATACATATATATATTATATATACTGAGTTAGATAGAGAGAGAGCGAGAGATACATATATATATATATATATTTAGTGAGCGTGTGGTATAGATAGAGATACAGATAGCGCTGCAAAGCTTGGGTTCTAAGACTCAGTGGGTTGTGTTCGGTTCGGTTTCATTTCTTGCTTAAAGATCAAAGTGTGTGTGTGTTCAGTTATCGATCGATAAGTGTATGTAATCGATCGCTAAGCATATTTCCAAGCAATACTTTGCTCCATGGTTGTTTTTAGCTCTAACTTGTTGGGGTTCTTCTTAGATTAAGCAGGTTTACTTTTTGTTTTGTTATCCTGTTTTTGTTTCATTTATTATTTTGTTATTGTTGTGGTGTCTGACTGAGTGTTGTTGGAATGTATCTATCTCTTGGTTGTTGTTGGTATATTATTGTTGTAATTTCAAAAATTAAAATCAAATATATCTGGCTAGAGATATAAGGAAACTGATAGAGAGAGAGAGAGATAGAGAGTACGAGTATATAGCTAGCTATTGTTTATAGTATATAGATCTATAGTATTTATGGTATATAGTTTTGTTTTGTTTCGGATCTCTGTTGTTTTGTTACTGTTGCTGTTGTTATTGTTTCTTTGGCTGTTGTTGTAGTAGTAGTAGGTTGTGTGTGCTGCTGGGCTGGTCTGGCCTTTTTTTTATGGAGTTTGGAGTTGGAGTTTCTTTGTTGACTTGAGAGTTTTTGTTGTGGTTTGGTTTTGGTTTTGCGTTTAGCTTTGGTTTTGTTTCTTTGCTGGTTTATAGTAGTACTTTTTGTTGTTGATATACTTAAAGCTGACAGAGAATACATACATACATGTAGATAGATAGATATAGTAAGTGTCTGGTATTTATCATTTATTGTTGCTTTATTGGTTTCGGTTTTTGGTATTGGTTTTGGCTTGGTTTTGGTATTGGTATTTGGTATTTGGTTACGCTTGCTTTTCTTTTGCTTAGCTGGCTTTCTTTTTTTTTTCTGGTGAGGTGGTGGGGTCAGGTGAGAGTCGTGATATTTGCGTGAGACAGAGAGAGAGAGACAAATTCGAGTGAGTTTCTTTTGTTTTGGTGAGTAAGTGATTCCGTGATTCTGTGATTGAGTGATTGAATAGAGAGAGAGAGGTAGAGGTAGATAGATAGCTAGAGAGTGATTTTGCATAGTTATTTATTCAATTTTATTTTTGTTTTATTTTCAGCTTCTTCTTTTTATGTGTGGGTATAGATTTAATTGTTTTGTTGTTTAATTTCGATTTAGCATTTGTTTTGTTTCTGGTTTAAAGTGTTCTTTGGTGTGAGACAAGTATACTTATTTTTACAGAGAGCGATAGAGAGAGAGAGAGAATGTGTGTTGGTACGGTACAGTTGAGCTTGGCTTATCCTAGCAGTCGAAGACACGGGTCGTGAGAGGGGCGAGGGGTTAGTTTTTCTTAGCTTCGATAGCGTCAAGTGAGTGAGTAGTAGTACTAGTACTTGGCCATTCCAAAGAGTGAGAGAGTGAGAGTGAGTGAGTGAGTGAGAGCGAGCTAACGTGTGACAGAGAGCGGCGTGATACGTGATAGAGAGAGAGACAGAGAGAGACAGACTGTGACTTGATTGTGTTCAACAAAAGACAAAGCGGCACTGGGAGAGAGTAAATCATACGGGAACGGATTGGAATGGAACGGGGAAGAGGATCCGGGCCGTTAACCGAGTGTCTTGGTTGGAGTGATTGTGATTTGCTGGGGAAGCTTTTGTGTTCGACTAAATTTGCTTTTTGCTCAAAACTATGGCATTCGCTGAATCGTGACTTTTGGTGAATCGTGACTCGTGAGTGATTCGTGAACTCGTGACTTTCGTGTTTGGTTTTTGGTGACTCGTGTCCTGTGCTTTTGGCGTGTTTCACATTTGGCTTGTTTCTTTTTGTTTTGTCTTTTGTAATTGTTTAAAATGTTTTTTTGATTTTCTTTTATTCTTTTTAGTTTGATTCGATTTTTGGTGAGAGGCAGAGTGGCATATATTTTGTTTTTGGCATTACTTTCGTCACAGTTTTCACAACGGTATTTGTGTTTTTTTTTTTATTAGTTTCTTTTTGGCGTGAGTTCTGAAATGATGGTGGGTCCGAATTGTTGTTTTTTGTTTGTTTTAGACTTGAGTTAGTTAATCAATCGTTTAGCAGAGTCTACAAATGTTTAGGTGGAGGCGTTTACTTTGGTTTGTCTTTTTTGTAATAGGCACTTTTCCAGGGTCTTGTCTGGGTTCTAGACTTTCTAGACGGGAATGAAGAAAAACACACACTATACAAAAAATATACATATTACACATAAACGACAGAGAGAGCAAGAGCAAGAGAGAGAGAGACAGAGAGCGAGACATAGAGAGTGGGGGGACACAATTGGGTGGAGTGAGTGTTGGAAAACGAGACATAGAGACGGATGGATGGGATGATCATTGAAAGGCGTAAATCAAAACCATAACTAAAACAAAAATCAACTGAAAATGTCTACGAAACGAAATCGAAAAGGGGAAGCAAAGCAAAAAAAAGGGGAAGCCAAAGCTCGAAAGAGGGTCGATGGAACGACTGAGGCATACCCTGCAAGCAGAAACCCAAAACACTAATACAAGGAAAGCTTTTCCCACCAAAAAAAGTTCTTAAACTTTTGACACGCACTGTAGCAGTTGTCTATGGCAAATCCTTTATTTTGAGGCAAACCAATCTACCCGAGTGCACCCTTGGGTTATAATGAAATTCATCCCAAGTGAATGAACAATGACTTTTTGCCTACGCACCCTCCCCCAGGCCATATTCCTCTATCTCTATCCTTACACCCATTCACATATTATTTGCCCTATTCCCTGCCCCTAGACTGACTAACTTGAGTGTGTAAGTAGCTTGTGTAATAAGTATCATGTGCGCTGGACTGACTTACTTGGGGCTGATTAACAAAATGTGTAGAAGGGAAGGGAGGCTGAAAGTAGGAGGAAGTCAACGACTACAACGATGACGACGACGACTCCAGCGATTTCTCTGTGCGAGTGACTGACTTATGCCCAGTAACCATAACAATGAATTTTATGCCCAGTTCCATACCCATTCCCATGCCACCCAGACTGCCACTGCCACAGTCACTGCCACTGACTGTTACTGCTTCCTGCTACCAGTGCTGCCTGCCCCCTGCTTCCTGCTAGGCAATGACTGGTAGCTCGTTTCTGCTATTAGAACAACATTGGCAATATATTTTGGGCAATAAAAATAAGCTTTTGCTACAAGGAGGCAGGCTTGGGCTTTTGCTTTTGCTTGGGCTGTGTTATTGTTATGGGCCCTGCCGCAGTGCTTGCCACTTACGCTTCATTAGGATGCGTCTGAGAACTCTTGCAGCCAAAGTCAATAATAAATTGAAGCCCACCAGAAGAGCCCAGGAGCATTGCGAAGCAGCCAAGTGCCAAGTGCCTGGTGGCAATAAACAAGCCAACCAAACAAGGACAGAGATACCCCATCTACCCTACCCTTCCTACCCTGCAGTCCCCCCACTGATTCCTGCTCGACCGACTACAGATCATTGGAGTTGAGTTGACTTTAAATTGGCGACTTAAACGAACGAATGGTTAGGAAATTTTCAGCAAAAATCAAACACAAATGGCAGCAAAAATGTGTGAGAAAACAAACAACATTCTTGGACAGGGAGGGTAATAGTAGCTAGATACCTTTTGCAGATTACAGTATATCTGTGTGTGTGTGTAGGTGTATCTATGATCTAAGTGTGTGTGTGTTTTAGAGGTAGAAAATTTCAGTTTGTTTTTGGAGCAATTTTTCAGGCAAACTTCACTCCGGGGATGCTTTCTCTTATGCAATATACAAATACATTGGATTATAGATACAATATTTTGTTTTGTTTATTTTAGCAGATATGTATAGAGGTGTTCGTGTGTGTCTGTGTGTGTGTGTTAGTCAAACCATTTGCAATTGAATTATATATATATTTACTCATACTTCAGTTAGACTTTTTGTTTTGGTTTAAAGGGGGGGGTAATACTTGGGCGCTTATTTACACATGTCAAGGCCGCAGGGGGCTGCCCAATGTGCCTCAGACAAACTTACATTGCAACAAATTATAAACTTTAATTACATGCCACAAAAAAAAAAACAACAGTTGTCATTGGAAATCTGGGAGTAACGTGCAGGGGTCTTTGCTTTCTATATACAAGTCAGAGAAAGACACAGAGAGAGAGAGAGAAGCGGAGCAGAGAGGCATGCTTCCCTCATACAGTATAGAGTATAGTAGAAAATAGGAATTTGGTGGATTGGGCTAGGGTTGGTATTCGTGTAAGCCAGAAGGTTGCCAAAAAAGCTGTCCAACAAAATGCAAACAACAAAGTTTAAGCAAAAAGGCAATTTGCATTGAAATTGTACGCCTTTTTTTCAGTATTCCAACTTACTTATAGTATTTTATTGTACAATAGATCTATATTGTAGTTAGATAGATAGTTAGATACATTATATAGTAGAGTGTGTGTCTGTGTATCATACAGTTATGCAATATATATATATATATATATTTTAGTGTTTTTGGTGTGTGTTCAAATCGTAAAAGAAAAGGTGAACTCAGTGTGGTGCTACTTAGTGTTTGGGGGGGTGTTCTGTGTGGGTTGGGTGTCTTCTGTGGCTCAAATTGCACATCGAACAGATATACAGTTAGGTTTACTTGGTTTAGCATTAGTTCGAGTATATGTAGTATAGTTTATAGTTTAGTTTTTCGGAGTAAATAGTTGTTTTTTGTTTCGGTTAGTATATGGAGGGGTATATTTAGTATATTTAGTAGTATATGGCATAGGTATAGTTAGTATAATATGTTCATGTTTTTACTGTAGGGTATTTGCATTTGTTTTGGTTTGTGGGTTTTTGGGTTTTCTTTTGGTATTTTGTTTTTGTACACTTTGGCGATTCTTCATTTTTTTTTTTTAGTATTTTTTTTCTGTTATTCTCGTTTATCGAAATTTCAAAATGAAAACAAAAAACAAATCTTGATAGTATCTCTGGAACTAAACTAAAATTATCATCTTATGTGAGGGTAGAGATATACACAGTTACACAGAGATATATTCAAAGAGAGAGAGAGAGAGAGACAGAGAGAGTTACAGAGCGAGGGAGTGAGACGCAGTGACACACAGATAGAGAGACAGAGAGCGAGATATAGAGAGAGAGAGAGAGAGAGAGAGAGTGGGGTTGAGACAGAGATACAGAGGGTAGTGAACTCGGTTCATACGCTGATGATGATTCTACACAGAAATTGCTCGATTGCCAACATATATGCTGCCTGTCCGCTTAGCAGTTGGTATTTTTTTTTCGTTTTCGTTCTTTAATATCAATTGTCGGTTGTTTTTTTGTTTTCTTTTATAAGTAGTACGTATATATCGCTTTTGTTCGTTTAGTTAACCAAATTTAATACAATTGAATGTACACACACAAGCGCACGCTACACACGCACACACACAAAAACATTGAAATTAGCATTTTGTTTTGTTTTTTTGTTTTTGTTTTTTTAAGTGAGAGACAGACAGAGACATAGAGAGAGAGAGAGAGAGAGAGAACGAGATTCACAAAGAGAGAGACAGAGAGAGTGATTGAAATTTGTACAGTATTTTTCTAGTATTTTTTTGTTGTCGGGAAGGACTTTTTGTTCTTTTGGTGGTGTGTGGTTGGTTCGGTATTTTGTGAGGGGGGGAAGTTACGTTTACGGTGATATGGTACCGATATATAAAATTTCCTTCTCTTATTATTTGCATCTTCTCAAAAACAAAGTATGTTCGCAAAAAATGCCAGCGCAAAAAGAAATACTGCTGCATACATTTTGGCTTTCTATTGGTTTATGCTTGATTATGGTATTTATTTGGTATACAGTTTCAGTTTCAGTTTTGCTTCTTTGTTTTCTTGGCATTTAGTCAAAAAAATAATGATTTGCTTACAGTTTTGCTTCGCTGGTACTTAGTTTTGGTATTTTTTTGGTTTGGTATTTTTTTGGTATTTTGCGTTTTTCAATCAATTAAAATTGCACATTTTCAACAACATCAACAACGACAACTACTTTTTGGTATTATGAATAATATTTATTGTATTGTAATTTCTGTTTTGTTTTTGTTTTTGTTTGTTCTTTTTTCGATAGATATATAGATATATATGTATGTAGAGATATGCATATAGATATATATATGTATATATGTATGTATGTATATTGTATATAGTATAGAGTATGGCTATATATATATTTAGTTTTGAGTACGAGTAGATAGTAGGTAGGTATGTATATAGATATGTATATGTATATAGATGGTGTTTGAGTACGATAGTTGTTGCTTCTCCTCGATTCTGATCCTTCCATCAGCAGCGTTGCATCTCGCTGGATTGCTCATCATATAATATTACGTAATCAAATTAAAAAACAAAAAAAAACAAAAGCACAAAAGACGCAAACGATTACACAAACCAAGGACAATAACGATTACGATTACGATTATTATGCTTTAGTTGAAATTAAACAATAATATATCGATCTTGCTCTTAATTGCTCGGTGCAATCAGTTGAATACAAAAAAATCAATAGTCAAATGATATTTTTTGAAAGCAAATGATAGATAGTAATCTACACCGATATACGTACGTACAACTGATTACACATACACATACAGACAAGCATACACATACACAATGCGACATACTTATGTTTGGATGCGTACACACATATATACATACACGCACACATGCATACATACATGCACACATGACGATCAAGATCAAAGTTTGATTGTGTGAGTTTATTAATCGGATTATTTATCGGAAATTTTTTTTTTTAATCGAGAAATTCTAAGAATTGTTTGCGAATTTGTTTTTATTTTTTATATTTACAATTTAAATTGAATCTTTTAAGATTTGACATTGAAATTCAATTCGATAGACATTCGATTTCTCATGCACGCGAACGCGACACTACATCTGTCTGTATGCATGTACCTATGTATGTATGTATGGATGCTGGCATATATAGTAGTATTTCTTGCTTAGTTGGTAAGTAATTAATAGATAAGGTTTTTGCACTTGATAATACGGAATACGGAATACGGATACAAATACCACAAATGCCGCAATACGAGTAGTAGTAGAATATTGATTGATTACGATATTACGATTTACGATATTATTTTGATTTGTTTTTGTTTTTTGTTGATCTGCTGATTTGAAACATTTCCGTGTACGGTTGTTAACGCTACTACAAGGAACCGACAAACAATACAACAAATGATACAGTTGGGTACAGTAGTAGTAGTAGCATATATTGTAGATATTATAGATATGGTTGGTATGCATATTATAGTAGTAGGTAGTAGAACACAAGAGACTGCAAGTTGATTGAGTTGTTTAGTTAGTTACGGCTTAAGACACGTGCAAATTGTTGGGTTTGGTTTTGGCATTGTTTTTTTGAGGTTTTTTGGATTGATTGGTTTTAACTACTTTTTTTGGGGGGTGGGGACGGACAGGGAGAAGGTGTGTGTGTGTGGTGTGTCTCTGTGTGTGACTGGACGTGGGTACAAAGAAAAAAAAAAACTTAACACAATATATTCTCATATTAATAACTTTTTATCTTTTTTAAATGTGTAGTTGGGGGGTATGGGGATCTGCAGGGCTGTGCTTGTTGTGGAAGGGGGTGGGGGTTAGCCAAAGTGGAATCAAAGTGGAATCATAGCTATTTTTTTTTTTTTTTTGGCATTAATTTTGTCTGTTATCGAATTTCAAGAAAAGTTTTGTATAAATCAAGGTTTTATTTATCTAAAGTTCAGGTTAAGGTTTTCAGGCTTCTGGACTGAGAGAGTGAGAGAGAGAGAATAAGAGAGAGAGAGAGACAGAGAGAGAGAGCGACAAAGAGTGAGAGAGAGAGAGAGGGTTTTTTTTTGGTTCTTGGCGATAGTTCCATATGAGAAGGATTTTTTTTTTGGTTTTTATGTTTTTGCTCAATTTCAAGTTTGCTTTTATGTGTTTTTTTTTGGCTTCGTCTTTGGAATATGGATATGCCCCCGAATATGCATCGTGGGCATTTGATATTTGGCAAATATATATGTATATACACAGAACACCATATACGCGGCAATAGAGCTATTTTAAGGGCTACCTTTCAGTTCTCAGATATCGGCTACACCCGGTGGTCTCGCATGTGATAGCAAGTTTTGTTTGATTGGTTATTCGTTCGTTTTTGTTGCTTGGCATTAGGGCCAAGACAGACCTACTTAATTTCGATATGGATTTACTTAGTTAGATACGCATAAATAGTCATCGTTATTGATAGATGTGGAAAATCATAATTGAAATCAAATGAAAATTAACATTTGGCTTGAGGTTTAGCTTTTTTTCGCTCAGTACCGATGCACTCAGTGGGGTGGCAATATCGGCACTTAGCGTTATTGCTTATCGGTTATCGGTTATCGCAACACTTTACTATACTTTTACAAATCTGTTTTACTGCATTCTTTCTGTCTGTCTGTGCGTGTGTGTGTGTGTGTATGTTTGTGTGTGTGTTTGTTTGCTCAAATCAGAGTCAATTATATAGTTATAGTTATAGTTTTGAATTGGGGGGGTAGAGAGAAATACAGAGAGAGAGAGAGAGACAGAGAGAGAGAGATATGTACATACGAGTATCTAGAGTAACATAGATTATTCAGAGGGAGACAAATATAGAGAGAGAGAGAGAGAGAGATACAAAGACCAGATCAGTCTCTTCTCACAAACATCATTTTGTATTAAATTTGATTTGGTTTCAGTTTCATTTGAGCATTAATTTGTTTCATTTGTAATTTAATTGATTTTGGTTTTTATTTCTTGGTAATTTGTTATATCAGTGCTTTGGATTTTGCAATCATGTTTCAATCGCTGACGTTGACAGCATATTTTGTTGTTGTAGCAGGCGAGCAATCTGTTGTCGTTGGGTTAGGTTTCATGTTGGCTTTTTGGCGTTACGGAACGGCTGCATTTTTCGTTTTGTGATATCGATAGTCGATTATTGAATTTGCATCCCCTGTTCTGTTTTGTGTGGTTCTGGTTCCTGGATATCGCGGGCTCTACTCGAGTTAAACACAATCAAACAAAATCACTGAACAAGAGACAGAGAGAGAGATGGAGAAAGAGAGAGAGAGATAGGAGAGGCACATTGAATCGAAATTCGACAAAAAAAAAGCCAAAGCAAAGTTAATGATAATGGGCCGCCAGCTGGCGCGTCCCGTGCAGCTAGTGGGAATGGTCAGGAGTGGGGGGGAAACAAAAAATTCAAAAAATTAATAAGCATAATTTAAGCTAATTATAATCTACGATACGTAAGTATATGCAATATTTATAAGGCCAAAAAACAACGCATAGATCAGGTGTGTAAAAACAAAGTGTAATAGACAGATAGACAGAGAGAGAGAGACAGAGAGAGGGTTATCGGGTCGAGGACATTCGAGAGACCCTTCTGTTTAGGGCTGACTTAGATCAATGGGTTGGCTTTAGTTGGGGAAAGCGAGACTAAGCTGAAGTTAATTATGGGTGAGGTGGGGTGGAGAGGTAAACAGGTTTAGAGGTGGTGTTGGAGGTGTGAGGTTTTTTTATTTTTAGTGGTAAATGAACTAGAATTGCTTGTTTTGTAATTACCATTTTCTATCACTTTGCGTTAGCGGGGTGGGGGGATGGGCGCCCCCGCGTGGGCACACCACACACACACACGCACGCACCACCGAAAACCCTTCTGCGGGGGGTTGGGTGCAGAGCAGTTGTGGAGCAGCTGTTCTCGATTCTGGCTTTGGAAGGCCTTCTCGTGTTGCAGTTCGTATCTGGTTTTCTTTATCGATTATTTTTTCGATTATTGTTAAGATATAATTTTGATTGCACGTTCTATCGTTGATCGTTGCTCGATTATTGCTTATCGTTTATCGTTAATCTGGTTATCCGGTTATCGGTTTTATTGACTTATCGTTTTGATCGATTTTGATTTCATTCCTAAATCTCAGTCACACAATCTAAGGCCACCTATTGATAGTTGCCCTGTTTTCTTTACTTTGATTTTACTTTATGTGAGTTTTTTTTGTTATTTTAGTGTGCTAAATTATCGATATCGATATCGTTATCTTTATTGTGTCACGATTTATCGTTTGATTTTGATTTAGTTTTGATTTTTTTTGGTTTTTTCTGCTTGCAAGTTCATATGTAAATAATTGTTATACATGGATATACGTGGCTATATATACATACGAGTTATCACATTCGTTAGCATTATTCATTCATTCGTGTTCGTTCGCTATTCATATTGTTCTGCCCGACATAGTTCTCGCTTGATTAACGCTGGCATCGATGGCCCACATTTTTGCCGCACTCTCAACTGTCTACAGTTCCAGTTCCTGTTGCTGCTGGTGCTGCTGTCTGGATGACCTGGCGACTCTGATTGTGGCTCTGACTGTGTTGGGGCTTCTGGGCAGGACTTCTGCTGGTCTTGGAGGGCGCTTGGCCAGGCCATGTGGCGGCAGCCTCCTCGGCCGTTGCCGTTGTTGCCTCGGTCTCCCTTATTGTCCTGATTGCGCTGTTCGCTGCTCTCGCTGATCTTCTCGCTGAGATCGTCGCCGACTCGTCGCTGCTTGCCAGGGTTGCTCTTGCCTCATAATCGCTGAAGCCGCTGGCCTCACCGTTTCCGTTTCCGTATCCGCTTACGTTGCTGCTGCTGCTGTTGCTGTAGTCAACCTTTATTGTGGTTTCGATTTCGGTTTTGGTTTATTGGATTCGTTTGTGTGTTTGTTTCGGTTGATATATATACATATATAGAGAATAAAGCAATTGTTTTAAATTATATGTAACCCTTCTTAGACAGAGAGAGGTATATATAGAGTGGGGTTAGAGAAAGATAAGGGGGCCTGGAACAGGGTACAGGGACTTGGACACGTCGGAGATGTGTCTCTCCGGTTAGGGCTCTAAGACTGAGGCAGAGGCAGAGACTGAGTGTGTGTCTGAGTGTGTGGTAGTGTGTTGGTGTGTGTGGGAAATCATAAGCCTAGTAGACACGCGCACACAGAAAAACCAAAAGAGTTCTAGAGCTAAACTTATAAGAACGGTTCCAAAATTCGTATAGTAAAAATTTCTTGCCAACAAATTTGTTCAATACACACAACACAGCGAGAACAGAGACAGAGACAGACATAGAGACATAGATATAGATATAGGTACAGCTATAGATATAATTATAGTTGTATTTGTAGTTTTAGATTTTAGCTAAGCATATCAATCAATCAATTACACAGCCAATTACAATCAAAAATCAAACTGAACATAGACAAAAAAATATATATAGAGATAGAGATAGAGAGAGACAGAGACTTGGGTTGCCTTTTAGTGTGTGTGTATGTGTGTTTGTTTATAGTGGTGTTTGTGTGTATATTCTGTTGGGAGAAAGACAGAGCACAGCTCAGAGATAGAGAGAGAGAGAGTGATAGAGAGATAGAGATAGAGCGAGATGGGTATGGCGGATGGCTGGACAATGGTTATAATGGACAATGGGCAAGAAATGGGGTCTGTGATGGCGCCTAACAACTCTCTGCCCTGTACACCCGGCCGCAGCGCGAGTGAAAGTGAGAGCGAGACAGAGAGAGAGTGATGAATGCTTTGTTCTTGGCCATCATTTTCTTAAGATTGTCCTTTGTGGGTTTTTTTTCTTTTCGTTTCTGTTTTTTTAAGGGGTTTTTTGTCTCGTTTTTTTTTTTGGTTCTTTGTCTGTTGTTATTTTTTGCATGTTCAAAATCCTACTTGATGAATGTTTTGCATATTAATTTCATTTTTTTTGTGGTATTTTTTTTTTGGTATTTTTTTTTGCAATTTATGTAAATGTTCATTTGTTTGTTTTTTCTTTTGTTCTGTGATCTTTTGAAAATGTTCGCTCAGAAATGTTAAGTCTCACGGTAAGTATATTATTATTGTTATTATTATTATTATTCATATTACTTTCGTATTTTTTCTTTGTTAGTATTATTATCAATCTATGGATTTTGGTTATGGAATGTGGCTGGAATGGTTGAAAAGTCACGGCCTCCAAACTCAAACAACAGAAAAATTCATGGCATTGGTGGGAAAAAGAAAACGAAGAGAGAGAAAATGGAATGGGGGGGTTCAGCTCGTACGGATGAGGCTAGTTGGTACACGTTTCCATTTTGTCAGCTGTTGCATTATTATTACTTGATATATAGTATATATATTTGTGATTCAGTTTGTTATTGAGTTTTGTGCTCCACACAGGCTGTCGGGCTTCTCTCACATGGATTTCACGACGAATTAGTTTTTTATTTTGACTTTGTACATGATGACATGTACTTGGTACTCTATGACTTGTTCTTTGGGGTGGAGTGGGGGGTGGTCAGTACAGTGTAATTTAACATATTATTTTATATTATATTTGGTATTTTCTGGTATTTATCTAGTATTTTTCTGGTATTTAGCTGGTATTTTTCTGGTATTTATCTGGTATTTTTTGTTCAATACTTTGTAACGCTTACAAAAGTGGTGGTAGTAGTAGTAGTAGTAGTAATAGTAATGTAGTAGAAAGTAGTAGTAACATATTCGATTTGTTTTTTTGCTTATTAAGCATTTCTTTTTTTTTTGCTTTTGCTTTTGGTTTTGCTTTTTATGATTTTAAACTCAATTTGTATTTGTATTTGGTTTTTGGGATTGAGATTGAGATTGAGGTTGTGGTTGAGTAGTAGTAGAGTAGAGAGTATGGTATGGTATAATCATTCAATGAACCAAAGGCGGTATAAAAATAGAGCAAGTTTCATATGGATTAGTACAGTTGTTAAAAGGAAACAGTTGACACTCACCGATGATCTACTCACTTGCATAAACGCATAGACGCCGCGTAAAAACTCCATGTTATTTTGTTGCTCTTGGGTACCCTTTTTGGTTGTGCGTTGGGCCCGACTTATATACTGCTTAACGGTGTCCGCAACAAGATGTGGCTTTAGTTTGCGTGATAGAACCCTGCAAATAAAAAAACGCATAACGTAAGTCAGCATATACCAACTAGTCTCACAGAGAGACAGAGATAGAGAGAGAGACATGCTCTTATATACTATAGTATGTGGACTATCCTCAGTCGAGGTCATCGCAGTACTTGACTTGGCCCTCGCATCTAAATTTAAACGTTAAGCAAATTGTCACTCGAGAGGTGCTCGCCTTTCTCATCTTTTAAACGGAAACACTTTCCTCTGCCTTTGTGCTAATTGGCCGCACTTAGTGGGGACTACACAGCAGCAGCACCCACACCCGCAGGCATCCACTTGTGCTTGTATGTGTGTGTGTCTGCGTGTGTGTGTGTGGTGTTCATGAAATATGCGCAAAGGCCACAGCCACCAGAGTGGATACATAGACAGATAGTCTGGGGGGGGTGGTGGCTAAATGGGTGGAATTTTTTGCGTTCCCCTAATTGAAATCCTCCTCGACTGACGACTTTACGCATTTTGTGTGAATTGACAACGTAGATTAAGCTTATCGTTTAATTGCCTTCAGCAACAGGGAGAGAATACTCCCAGCCACTCCAGGCTTCAGCATCAGCTCCGACTTCATTTCCGGTTTTATCTACATATCGCACATTCCCCATTCCCCGTTCTGCCACAGCTTTACTCTGTTCCGGCACACACTCACGCATAATTCCCGTTTTTATTAGCCAAGCTTTTAAGCTCTGACTAACCAAAAGACGCGGCGGATAGACAGACACACACACAGTGCTCACTCCTATTGCTACACCAAGAGAAAATAGTTCTAGCAGCAGTGCTACCAGTAGTTCTGCCAGCCAGTGCTACCCATTTACTGGACATTTCTCTCTGTGCATCATTCAGCAAATGCGATGCCAGTTGGCTGATAAAGACCAAGACTTCATTTACTACTCTATTGACTCAAGCATCTCTAGTAGCTGTGCGAAGGGAGAGATTTTGTCTGTGATTTTCTGTGCTTTTCTGTTGGATTAGCAGCGCATTTAATTGGATTCCCATGTGGATGGAGCACACAGACATCGCGCCAAGCGTAAAAGAATCTGGTGGAAAATGTCTGGAATTTAATTCCTGAAAAATGCAAAAATGAATTCCTCCTAATGTTGCATATATTCCCTGAACGAAAACTAATAAAGTTTGCTGCTCTGGGCTCTGTGTGCTGACTATGGTCTGTGTTCTGGTCTGAGTTCTGATGCTCCGATGCTGGTGCTGGTTTCTGGGCTGGCTGCCAGCGCGCATTTCCGTTTCCGGTGTGCGCCTAATTTATTATTAATGAAAAAAAAAGAGAGCCAAGCGACTACAGCAGCCTGGGGCTCTATGGGTGTGCGGAGGCGAAGGCGAAGGCGAAGGAGGCTAACTGCTTGCTGATTACTTTCGAGAGCAACATACACAAATTTCCACAAAATTTCCACAGCCTCTCTGTCGGACCTTGGACCTGCTGTATAGTACTGTGTGCATATTGACTTTGGCTCTGCATTCTTTGTGTGCCACTTGCCACGCCTACCAGTTGTCTCCCTGCTGCCTCCCATCTGCCACCCAGTGGCCGGCAGAAGCCAAATAAATTCGAGTACAAAGCAAATTGCGATGGGGGATCTGGGCAGACCCGGGGACCCAAACCAAGTTCCATTTTGAAGAAAAACGAAATTGAAAATACTTAAAAAGCATCGGCAACATTACGTATACTTGTCGGTACTTTTCAGCAAGTCTTATGGATACCCTTTCTGCTTACGGCTATCCAAGAAGAGGATTTCCTTTTTGGGTAACAATTTGGAGCGAGCTTTGATGATGATTCGAGGTATTTAAGGAAGTTACAAGAATTTTGTCCCCATAGTTCCTGCTGTAAAAGTTCCTCATCTAAAAGTTCATCCATCAACATATTCTTAATTTTTTCCCCCTCCTATTATTGTTGCAGGGTATTCCCCTAGTCCTTATCCATTTACACTTATTTCTCCCTACTTGTTGGTGGCACTGTTTTCGGCATTTCATTATGCCTCCCAGTAGTAGATACTGGGTGGGGGCGGGTGTACTTGCCGGGTGTAGGCGTGGCAGCTTGCAGAGGTCTTGTTTTCGGTCTCGTTGCCATTTCTCTTATATTTATTTTGCGTTGTTTTTGTTGTCTTATTGAAATTATTTGACCTTTCGGCTGGATTGGGGCACAAGCTTTTAATTTATTATTATTTTCTTAACCGCATTCACCTTCTGCCTAAATCTGGGAGGGAATCTGGGAGGCGTCTGGGAGGGGTCTGGCCTGAATCTGGGGGGAATCTGGGAGGGGTTCTGGGGCTCCAGCGATTTCTGGAGGGTTGAATGCCTCGGGACTTGTTCGTTACTTTTGCCTCGCAAAATATTTCGGCGGTTTTCCTTTGCTTTCCTGTACTTTGGGGGTGGGGTTGTTGGGGGTTGGGGGTGCGTATTTTTCTTATTGTTTTTATTTTGTCGCTTGACAGGCGTAACAGAAATGTTAAATTGCAAAAAATAAATCTTGAAATTGACTTTGTGCAGAGGGACGGCTTCGGTTGCGGTTTCGTCATCGGCATCGACTTTGCTTCCGTTTCGCTTGTGTTTCGTTTCCATTTCGTTTCATTCCTTGCGGTTTCTGGCATTGTCCCTGGCACCTTTTTGCGCTTTATTTATTTATTTTTTTCTTCATTTTCATTTGTTGTTGTTTCTTTTTTACAAACTGTCGCCTTTTTGAGTTGCCGCTGACAGCGTGAAAATCGAGATAAATGTGTTTTTCCTTTTTGCCACCAAGGTCCCCCCTTACACCACACTCACCAGTCCCACCGACTTTGCATCGTTTTGTGGCCTGGAGTTTATTTAATTTGGTAGATAACTTGGCTGTGAAATGGCCTTGCCGGGGGAGAGTGCGAACATTTTTGTATTTTAAAGATCAAAATCAGTGGCAAGTCCTGCAAAAGTCGCAGGTAAAAGTAAGATGCCATTGTTGAATATATTTTTAAACATTTTTGTGGCAAAGAAATGTGTGTCAAGGGTCAAGGCAACATGGAATTGAAAAGTCAGCAAAAAGGACTATGTCCCATGTCATATTATTGTATCTTTTTGCATTAAACAAACCATTGAGCACATTGATTTATGTTACCCTGTACCCTTTACACTCTGTGTGACTGTTTTGGGGATGCTCTCTGTGGCAGGTAGACACACAGATGGGCTAACATTTGCATGCCACATAGAGCCACAGCCTCTGATTTTTGACTGAACATTCTTTTACCTCTGACCCAATGCCACAATTAATTTCAGAGCCTGTGCAGAGTCAACTTAATGACTGACAGCCACTGTATCTCATGCATTGTTGTTTAGTTTTTCCCCCTACTCGTAATACTCGAATTTTCTTTTGGGCAATTTCTCTTCTCTTCACTTGAATGAACACAAAAATGCTTGGGCCAGGCAAACTCTTTCCACTCACTGCGGCACTTGAGAGAAAAATTTCTGTCTATAAGTGGAACGGGAACGGGAGGGACACTCCTTCACGCTGACATCTCGTGTCTCTAGTGGCGATGCGGCAACAACTGAGGCACAGTCACGGGCACATGGGGCACACTGCAGTGTGGCTGCAACAGTGGCTGCAACAGTTAATGGAGGCCATCCCTGAGAGCATGTGTGTGTGTGTGTGTGGCAGTGGAAAGGTAGATTGCGGATAGCCATGAAATTGTATTTTTTATATCATATGAAGACAAAGCCATTATTCGGTATTTTTATACACAAATTTTTTGCTTTTTTTATTCTTTTATTTTTCTTTTTTTTCTTTCTTTTTTTTTTGATTTTTTGCCTTCCCTTTCGCTGCTATTTCTCCATGGCTTCGCGGCTTAATAGGCGCAATTAAACAAAAAGAAAGCGGCTTAAGAAAGCAGCCGAACATACACTGAGCGAAAGAACTATATGCACATATATAGAGTAGATCGATCCATGGCAAAGCTCAATCAGTCTCCCACTTCCCATTCCTAAGTTCATGTTAATTAATATCAACACTTGATAGTCTCTCTTTATCTATAGTCTAGTGTGGAAAATTCCTAAATATATGTATGACTAATTGCAATTTCCTCTTTGCCTTTTAGCTTTGCCAATGAATGTCAATCATCATCTTCCTACCTCCTTTAAGCTCTCAGAAAATTCCTCAATTTGCTTTGACAAATTTATCAAACATAATTAGGAAATTGCCAGTCCCCAAAATCCCCACAAAAGGCATTCCATTCCATTCCCATATCCAGGTGCGTGTTGATGACATTTG
The DNA here is from genome assembly GCA_009664405.1 of Drosophila bifasciata. Classification (NCBI taxonomy): domain Eukaryota; kingdom Metazoa; phylum Arthropoda; class Insecta; order Diptera; family Drosophilidae; genus Drosophila; species Drosophila bifasciata. Next base: position 37,432,566 of record CM019041.1, read on the forward strand.
ATCCATCAACTAGACAAACTTGGAATATTAATAAGGGGGGCAAGTACGAGTGGGTATAACCATACCATACGATGGTATAACCCTGAGATAGAGACAGGTGGAGTGGGTGTGGTAGTTTGACTATCGTTTTGTGGAACGCCCCCCACTTAATTGCCCCCCAGCTACAATTTGCTCTCTCTACCTGCTTATGTCCTTTTGTCCATTGTCCTTTGTTGCGGCAAGTCCTTCAAGTCCTGCCTTCTGTAATTGCTGTTGCAACCCAACTGAGCTGCTTAAATTGCATGGAAACAAATCGAGCTGGGGGTAGGGTAGTACCAATGCCAAAATAATTGCGCATAATTCCGTTTTCCATTTTCCAAGCAAACGAGCAACGAGCAACGAATGCAAAATGCATTTCAAAATAATAGTCACAAGTCAGTTGGACTACTCGTATATATTGGGTATATTTATTGTTTACTTTTAGTATGCCTTTTGTAGCCTTTTTGTATGCCTTAAGTATCCCTTTGGTATGCCTTTTGTAGACCTTTAGTATACCTTTATTACCCCCTTTGTATGCCTATTGTAACCCCTTTATATCTTTCCCATTGTGCATCTACTCATAGTCATAGGTTTTGCTGTAAGTTCTCGCCTGATATATATCGATACATTGGCTAATTTATGGTATTGTAGACCCAGCTATCATTAGCATATTTAATGCTACTTTCGAAGCACCTTCTGGCCATTTACCAAAGTGAGCGAAATGTACACCAATTGCCCATAAGTATAAGTCTCTGTCTTGTGTCTTGTTTGGGGTGGACTCTCCTGTCTGTTGTGTCTTCTTAGGGGGGTCTCTGTTTGTGTCATCCTTGAGGGTCTCCTGTCTCTTGTGTCTTCTTAGCGGGGTCTCCTGTCTCTTGTGTCTTCTTTGGGTGTCTCTGATTGAGTCTTGTTTGGGTTGGGGGTGTCTCTGTTGTGTCTTGTGTCTTCTTTGGGTGCGTCTCTCTTATTTATTTTGTAATTTTGTTTATTATGTTCTAAAATTGCTGCATTTTGCCTGCGTTTTTTGTTGTTGTTGTGCAATTTTGTTTTGGCCCATTGTTTGCTGTTAATTGGAGCTCACAACCTATCAATCTTTGTAGCAGTAGCAGCGCGTAGTCTGTTGACCACTGCTGCATGGGCATGGCTGGCTGCCTCCTACCTTGCCCCAGTTTGTGGCTGTTTTTCACTTGCGGTGTGGTGGTGCCAGTTGTGGTGCCAGTTTAGGTGCCAGTTGTGGTGCCAGTTGAGGTTTCGATTGGTTTCAGTTGTGGTGCCAGTTGTGGTTCTAGTTGAGGTTTCGATTGATGGTCTTAGTGATGGTTTCAGTTGTGGTGCCAGAGGTGGTTTCAATTTGATGCTTCCTGTATGGGTCTCAAGTGGTGGTTCTAGTGTGGCTCTCAAATGGTGGTTCTAGTTTTGGTTTCATCTATGATTCCAGTTGTGGTTCAGTTTTTGATGACCGTGGTGCTTCCATTGTTGCTTCACGTGGTGCTACCACTGGCTGTTCCAGTTGTACCTTCATCTGTGGCTCTGCGATAGCTGCCACTTTTCATATATGAAACTCTTTAAAGGCTGACTGCTGTACTCTAAAGAGCAGCGACACTCGTTCCCCACATTCCCACGTTTTCAAGTGGAATTTCTCGTATTGTCTTTGGGCGGGATTTGTGGATCTGTGCATCAAATGGGGACAACGCACTCCTTCGCACTCAATTCCATTTAAGTGTGGCACATACAGACACACACAGACACGCACACACATCCAGCACACACACATCCAACACACACACAGCCAGACAGAAAGTGTGTAGAAAGCTAGCCCAGGCGAGAGGGTTGCCACAAAAGTAGAAAGTGCCAAAGAAAGTTACTCTCTTTTTTTTTAATATTTCTTCAATATTTCAAATATTGCTTTAATAATTCTTCAGTCACTGCAGCTATCGATTAATTATCAGCTGATCGAGGGAATGGCATCTGAATCCCTACCATCCTTGTAGCCGGGAATGTCTGCTCTGTGTGTGCTTTAGGAAGCGGCACTTAAGGATGAGCCATCCTACCGGCTCGTACATAGATCCCTCAATGTACCGCACTTTTTTTTGTTGTCTTCCCGTGATTTGTCGCAGAGGAATGTGCTGGTGATGTGATTTGCTTTGCTTTCTCCTTAGCTTTCTCTTTCTCCATTGAGATGCCTGCTGCTCCCTGCTCCTGCCTGCTGCTCTCTGCTCCACCCTGCTTCTCCCTGCTCCACCCTGCTCCTTCCTGCTCCTTCCTTCTCCTCCCTGCTGCTCCTTCCACACACACACTCTCGCTCTCCAAATATGCGACACATGAAAGTTATTACACTTATTACATATATGTAGAAAATAATTTGATGTGCGTGTCTGTGTGTGTGTATGTGTGTGTGTGCGTAAGAGATGAAGGCGCCAACGAAAAAAATTAAAAGAGAAGACTTCATTTGTGGCGGCTTGCAGCATGTTGATAAGAGGCAGCAGCAGCAGAAGCAGCAGCAGCTGAGTCTCTGCCACGCATGGGGCGTGCCACGTGTGCCTCTGGCTGTGGCTGTGGCTGTCTGCGTGCAAGTGTGAATTATATGCGGCAGGCATTATATTATATAATAATGTGTAATAATGATTATATACTCGCACACACCCGCGAGCAGGGGCAGGAGCAGGGCGGTAGCGATCTGTGGGGTCTGCTTGGAGAGTGTTTCCCCCTCCCCCTTCCGTGGCAAACACAGCAAACCAACAGAAGAAGCAGCCACAAATTGGCGCACATTTTTCTGTCACTTTTTCGGTTTTCGGTTTCCTTTTCTTTTTTCTCTGTTTTTTTTTTTGTTTGTTTGCTTTATATTGATTTTCTACGCAACAAAGTGAAACTAATTGTCGACATCTTCTGTGTCTTGTCGCAGCTTTGTTGCTGCTTTGCTGCTCATCTCTTGGGTTTTGCTTCAACCCCAAGTTCATAGCGAGTTCCCCACATTCGTCCTCTCTTCGCTCTGATTGATACTTCATGCAGCGGCTCCGTTTTCATTATTTCCAATATTTCAAAGACTTTTATTGAAATGCTTTCTTTTCCATTCTCCGTTTTAGATTTTACGGTTCGAGCGAGTCATTTTGCATACAAGAGCGAGTAATCGCTTGCATCAGCGAGCAGTCGCTACTTCTTAGCGAGTAATCGTTACTTTTTAGCGAGTAATCGCTACTTCTTAGCGAGTAATGCTACTTCTTGGCGAGTAATCGCTACTTCTTAGCGAGTTATCGCTACTTTTAAGCGAGTAATCACTACTTCTTAGCGAGTAATAGCTACTTTTAAGCGAGTAAACGCTACTTTTTAGCGAGTAATCGCTACTTCTTAGCGAGTAATGCTACTTCTTGGCGAGTAATCGCTACTTTTAAGCGAGTAAACGCTACTTCTTGGCGAGTAATCGCTACTTTTAAGCGAGTAATAGCTACTTTAAAGCGATTATTCGCTACTTTTAAGCGAGTAATCGCTTCTTTAAAGCGAGTAATCGCTACTTCTTAGCGAGTAATCGCTACTTCTTGGCGAGTAATCGCTACTTCTTAGCGAGTACTCACTACTTCTTAGCGAGTAATCGCTACTTTTAAGCGAGTAAACGCTACTTCTTGGCGAGTAATCGCTACTTTTTAAGCGAGTAATCGCTACTTTAAAGCGAGTAATCGCTACTTTTAAGCGAGTAAACGCTTCTTCTTGGCGAGTTATCGCTACTTCTTAGCGAGTAATCACTACTTCTTAGCGAGTAATCGCTACTTTTAAACGAGCAAACGCTACTTCTTGGCGAGTATTCGCTACTTTTAAGCGAGTAAACGCTACTTCTTGGCGAGTAATCGCTACTTTTGAGCGAGTAATCGCTACTTTAAAGCGAGTAATCGCTACTTTTAAGCGAGTAAACGCTACTTCTTGGCGAGTTATCGCTACTTCTTAGCGAGTTATGAGATTGTTGAGCAGTGTCTGTAAAGCCTTGACTTTTTCCACTACTTATGTATATTTCTGTTGTCGTTGTGAGTTATCCTTGCGCAGCTTCTGATGCCTTTTGCCATTGCTTAAAAATTCACAACGCTCTCGACACAAACATAAATAATTCCAAGTGGCGAAAAACAACAATCAACGAGAAACAACTCAACCCGACGTACAACCAACCAAACAACCAAACGACAGCACCAACCAAAAAAAAACAAGAACAACGAAAACAACAACGAAAAAAGGCAATGGCAAATATTTTTTAATGTGCACTTTATCATCATCATGTCAGGCTAAGCGAGAGGCCGACTAGTGCCTCCTTCTGACTGCCACCTCCCTGGGCAGTGCCTTTCGACTACCTCCGACTGGCTCCCCTGCCTTCTGTCTCGCTCCTTTAAGCCAGTGCCTCGCTCCTCCTGTCTCGCTCCTCCTGTCTCGCTCCTCCTGACTTCACATCCACAGACGCAAATGACATTTATATAGACACGCCCCAGCGCCCCCGCCAGAAGCAGAACCTGAACCAGGAGCCAGTACCAGTTCCCCTCCACCGCCAATCCTCACTCCCCTCCCTCTCCTTTTTGGGCATTGTGCAAATGCTGTCCCATTTGTCAGCTGGCACAAATTTGCATAAGCGCACTCTGGCAAGCGGTCGGATGACTTATGGTTGTCTTGCCCACACCTATCCCCACGCTCCACACCCCTTTGCCCAGGCCCAGGCCCACATCCAGATTCAGATCCAGATCAAGCCCCAGTTCCAGTGCCAAAGGCAGGCACCCCTCCCCCCTCCTTGGGTGACCGCCCTAATCTCACGATCCAAAAATTTCTCGTTGAAATTAGCTGTGAAATGCCAACAGCAAGAGCGGAGGGGCAGGCGATGAAGAAAGGCAACGGAAATGACATAGAAATGAAACAGAGAGAAGAAAACAATAGACGGTCCGGTACTGTAGAACGAGCGGGGGTACGAGGGGTGTACGAGGGGGTACGACACACACACAATGGCAAAAACTGACGGACGGCGGCCACCTCTCACCGCAAAAGGTTTTGGGCCAAAATACATACACAATGGGCCAAGTCATTTGGCCGCCGTCGACGTCTCTGACGACAATGATGATGATGATGATGATGACAACGAAGGGGGGGAGGGAGTACCCCAGAGAAAGTCTAACCCATATATAGTACTCGATCTATATGGGTCACACTCCGTTCTGTGTGCAGCAGTTCGTTTTCCCTGCACACTGATGCGGAAAAGTATGCGCACAAAGGCAGGCCAAAGACAGGCCAAAGCAAAGGAAACTTTGGGGCACAACAGATAACAGAGGAGAGATCATTTTTAGAGAATTTTCCAAGTTTTTTTTAACAAGTTTTAAGCTGCCCAAAGGGAAGATGCTGCTGCCTCCCAAGTTGCATGCACCGCTGATCATTTGAGTGGGAGAGAGTCCATGGCAGAAGAATGAAGGAAGGGTCTAAGCTGACGTGGTCAGCACAAAGACATAAAGCGGGGGTAGGGCGGGGTGGACAGTGCTCGACACAAATCACATCACACTTCAGATCCAAAGGCAGTTCAGAACAAGCACAAAAGGGGTGAAACAGAGAGGCAGCAGAAGAAAGAGAAACAGCGGGAAAACGAAGCAGCAGGCAAGAGTAGCAGAAGAAAGAGAAGCAGCAGGCAAGAGGAGAAAAAGAAGCAGAGCATAGAGAGAAGAACAAAATGAAAATGGAAATGAAACTAAAATAAAGAGCAGCGCGAATGGGGCATACAGAGAGTGTGGACGACACTGGACACTGGAGAGCTAAGGCTAAAGGGAAAAGGAAAAGAAATGTTTGTGTGGCTTGCAGCAAAGAAAGCAAAAAAAGAAAAATGTTGAAAAATAGCAGCATCATCATCAGCCAGAAAATGGAATGAAAGTTGTGAAGATGTAGCAAGGAGGATGCCCATTTTCATCTTGCTCATCTCCTCCTTGCCTTGTCGTCGTCATTGTCGTCGTCATTATAAGCATAATCTTTAATAAACGAGTGGAAAACCAGGGGGACACACCAACAGCAAGATGCTCCCTCCTTGATGCCCCCTGCTCCTTGCTGTTCCTTCTTGCTGCTCCTTCTTGCTGCTCCTCCTTGCTGCTGCTTCACCATCGACTCGGGAAGCAACTCCTCTCCCCCCCACCCAAGCACCGCGGGCAACTCTCGAGCGGCCACAAATGGACGACAAGAGGATGCCTCTCTCAGATGCCAGCAGAAGCAGCGTCCTTCCTGCTGCCTGCTGGGAGCGGGAAGCGGGAGCGGGGGGCAGCGCGATTTTTCAAGTGAACGAACTTTTTAAATTAATTTAGACATAAGCAGCTCTTTAAACTTCTGCCTCAGATACCCGCCGGATAGCCCCGGATCCGGCTAAGCGGTTCATGTTTTTGCTAGCTTTTTCTTTATGCCAGTCCCCCCTATACCAGCCTCTGTCACCCCGTCCCTTCTGCCAGCCCTCCTCCTCTGTGTCTATTTCTTAAGGGTTTTTTTTTTTTTCTGAAAAGTTGGTAATGTGTCTACCCAGCTCAGCCGCAGTCTTCCACTCTGTCTGTGTGTGTGTGTGTTGGCCTGGCCAAAAGGAAACGTAATGTACACTAAATGGATATTTAATTACACTTTTCCCAGTGCGAGGTATGGGATGGAGCAGCAGCAGCAGCAGCAGCAGGATATACTATATAGCTATAGCCTTAGCTATATATACTACACTTCTATATAGGTTGTATATATGTATGTATGTGTAGCTGCACCTGGGTAAGCTTTTGAGTGCTGGTCGGGCACCTGAATGGGAGGCCAATTTTAATGGGGGTGCGGGCTACAAACTTAAGTGCAGGCCAAAGAAGATTGGCCCCAACCAAAGAGAGAGAGTAAGGTCTGGGGGGGGGTAGCTCAATCATTTGCCATTTAGAATTTTGCATATTTGATTTAAGCAACTGGCAAAAGGCGATTAGTGGCCCCAACTGGCCAATCGTTGCAACATAAATAATCGATAGGCATAAGCGATATTTAAATTAAAAAATAATTACTTTAAAAGGGGTTACTTACCCCTCCCATTATGTCCAATTATTTGTCTTGTTTATCAATTGCTTTTTCTATTACTTCACGGAACTAAAACCCACTTGGCACTTGTTCAATCAATTTGTATCTTGGGCTCTACTTGCTGAAAGGTTTCTTTCCCCTTCCAGCAGCAAACTGCTTGTGTGCCCTATAATTATTGTTGGTAGTAGTTTGTAATTTAATAACTGCCCATCCCCCTTAATAACTCGTTAGCTTCTTGCCACTATTCACAACATTCCTGCCTACCGATTGCCACTAATTGATGGAATAATCAAATAATCGATTGGCCAAGGACTCCCTTCTACTGAAGTGGAGTGCACTCCCTTCCTGCTGCTTGTCGAGTGCAATTTTATGCATTATTCAAATGAATTTACCCATATAATATAGTAGAGTAAAGTGGAGTAGTGCCTGTACATTCCTCAATCTCAATCTTGTTGAATTATTTTCTTAATTGTTGGGCTTTCCATATATACTAATATATGTGTATGTATGTAAATTGCATTCATTGCAAGTGCATTTTCCCCCCGATTGAAGTGCACTTGGCAGGGAACGTTGCTGCTTGCCACTTGTGTAAATTATGAATTTATTCAATATGCAATATTTATAGGTGTATAATTAATTTCCATTGTTGCTCGCTGCAGCCATTGTGGGCTCTGTGTGGCAAGTGCCAACCCTGCGTATGCGTAACGTTGAGGTTCATTGTTCTTTAGGCTAAAGCAAAACTAAAGCAAACCAAACTGATATCTGGCAGATAATTGCCAAATATATATATACCATATTGATTTATGCCCACACTCAGGGCCACGGCTAGTGCCACTCCCTTCCCTGAGAGCTTCTTGAAGTTCAGTTTAAATATTTTAATTCTCTTCATATGTTTTATTTGATTGCCAAAGGGGACACACAGGACACACACACACTGGAGCATTGGACAAGAGTAAATAAATTGCCAACTTCCAAAGACAATCATCTATATGGTATATATATATGTATGTATCGACAGTACACAAATCAAAGTGCTCAATAGGGGCGGAGTTGGGTTGCTGCTGCTCTCTGCTTGTGTCTGTGACTCTCACAATGAAATTTGCATAAAGCGGTAAACAAGTGAAAGCCATTGCGATATTAAAAATCCCCCCAGCAGGATATTATGAAATGTGCAATGGATCCGAACATTGGAATCCGATCAATACCACACACAGAGCACAGAGCAGCACAGAGCCCCAGAGCATAAGACTACGCTTTGTCTGTGTGTATCAGTGTGTGTGCCAGACCGCATTGTGTGTGTGTGTGTACATGTTTCCTTTTTGTTGTTGTTGTTTTCCCCTTGGGCGATAAATCGGAAAAGCCTTCCCCGTCGCACACAGCAGCAGCTCTTATTTAAAACTCAATTTTAATATACTCTCGCTACATGCAGAGCAGGGAGAAACCCTACTCTCTGTTAACTACTCGCTTGTGGCCGGTACTGTACCAAGGCCTGCAGAAATTATCCTAACAAAAACAAGCCATGCCAAAGGGGCAGCTGGTTGGAAACTTGTGAGATTTAAATATTGAAGCGTAAATTATGGGAACGCAACAGCGGAACGCAATTTGATATATAGGTAGGTAGGTAGGTAGATAGGTAGTACATCTGTACATACGAGTACTACTATATAGTATATGTCCAATTAGTTTTTCCCTTTGATGGATTAGAGCAGAGCCACAGGAGTTGTGTCAGTGTTGTTCATTCAATTGCCGGACATTCAATATTCATAACTGCTGTGACCCGTCAACGAGTGTGGCGCCAAGGAGTGGGATTGGGAAGGGGACTGGAGCTGAGACTGGAAGTGGGACTTGTACTGGGGCTGGTACTGGGACTGGAAGTGGAACTGGGACTGGTACTGGTACTGGGACTGTACTGGCCACTGGACTGCACTGGGACCGCTAGACAAAGTGCCAAGGCAGGGCACATTCTTGCAGTTAGTTCAATGCATCGATGAAAGATTTGCAAACGCAAGAAATTTACTAGTAATTGCTATAAATTATAGTGAGATTTAATGTTGATTTAATGAAGCTTAAATCTTAAATTTAATACGCTTAAAAATATGTTTAAAATTATTTCAAATTTCCTTTTGGCATAAGCAAATATTTCCATTTAAATGGCATAATTTTTGTTGATTTTTTTTGTGAAAACTTTTTGTTGCAGCGCGCTGATAAAAAAACCAAAGAGAGTGCAAAGATGATGAAGGATGAACTGGCATTCTAGGCATTTATGCTAATGCTGCTGCTGCTGCCACAGACTCTGTCTGCATTTTCTTCTTCTGCTTTGTTTGCTTTTTCTTTTTTGCCTGCTTCGAGTGAGTTTTATTTGCAGCAATTTCTAGATTTGTTTGCTCGTACTTCTGCCACACACACACATGCAACATGAGTGAGCGTGAGCGTGTGGCAAGGCACATGCTTTCCATTTAAAGTTTAAATTCTTCTTCTTTTGTTATTCATATTTCTTTAGCAAAATAAAATAGAGAAATTGCGAAGCTGCACACAAGCAAAAGTTTTTCTAGCAGCAAATGTTGTCCCCAAAAAGTATGCTACAAAAAAATTGAAACGAATTTCAGAACATCAAACAAAGAGGAGAGAACGGAGAGAGGAGAGCGGAACAACAGTGCAAGAGTGTGGGTGGGGTGGGGAAGATGTGTGGGTGGGGTGGTAAGTTTGATTTAGAGTTAGTTTTGGAACAACTTACTATTCAAACAGCCCTCGTCTTCACGCATCTGTCGCTGTTCCCTACTCCTACATCTGCTGCTCCTACATCTCCTGCTTTCCCTGCTGCTCCTATTTCTCTTGCTTCTCCCCTTCTACTCCTTCTACTTCTACTTCTTTTTCCATTATTTTCTTTTCTCTCTCTCTCTCTCTCTCTCTCTGCAGCCGCATTGTGTCAGCGAAAAGTTATGCATGTCAGTTCGTGTATCACTGTATAAGTGGTGTCTGTCTGTCTGTCTGTCTCTATGTCTCTGTGTGTGTTTGTGTGTGTATGGGTTTCTGTTATTTACATGCTTGCATTTCATACCAGAAGCATAAGAAAATATTTGCACTTGTACTCGACAGCTGCACTTGCAGTGGGTAGCCCCAGATTTGAGTCCGCCACAAGATCGAAAGGAATATATCAATGGAATCCAAAGCCAAAGTACACACAAATAAAGCAATAATAGAGTGGAAATCAATTAGATAATTTAAGCAGTTAAATAAATTAATTTAAAAATTAATTCAGGTAGAGGAAAACTAGTCAATTGTCAAGCGAAGTGTATCAAGAAATTCGATCTTTGTGGCTAAAGTTTATTTGCATGCAGAGAGTTCCCTTTTCTCCCCTCATTTCTTCTCTATGCTGTATGCTCCCCTCTTCTTCTCTATGCTCAATGTTCCCCCTCTTTCTTCACTATGCTCAATTTTCCCCCTTGTTCTTCTCTATGCTCCATGTACCCCTCTTTCTTCTCTATGCTCCATGTTCCCCTCTTTCTTCTCTATGCTCCATGTACCCCTCTTTCTTCTCTATGCTCCATGTTCCCCCTCTATTCTACTATGCTCCCTCTGCTCTTCTATGCTCAACTTTTGTGTTTACTTTTGTTTGGTTTTGCCTTTCGCCTTTGCCGGTACTTTCCTTCCCCCTTCTCTCACTCTCTCATTGCCAGTCTGGTGCCTGCCTGGCCTGTTAGTCCGGTGCCAAGTTACACGCGTTTACTTTGCAAGTAATATTTTGACGAGAAATTTGAATTTGCATTGCCGTAGGCTGGGAGTGAGGGTGGGACAGAGCCAGCTCTCGATGGTAGAGAAGTGAAATCCAAGCTTTAAGCTGATCCAACAGAATGTCAAGCTAATTGAGAGCACTGCCTCTCAGTGCCTCTCAAAATACAGCGACAGTCTCTCATTTGTGATTCCCATTAAATGATAACAAAAAGAAAACAAATATTTTATGGACAGGCTATAATCAATACAAAGTACAGGGGAGAAATTTACCTCAAGGCTGAAAACTATGCAAAAATATATTTAATAGAATAGAAAAAGAAGGAAGAAGAAAGAAGCCTTGAAGCCATTTCGACTTCCTGTATTTACATGCCATGCATATTTGAGCACATTTCCATTTATGTTTCAATTTATTGTTGCGCAAGGGGAATCCAATCACCCCCCCATAACCAACCCTTGGTGCATTTTATTTGCCTTTTTTGGGGGTGGCGGTGGGCTAATACAATTTTCAGCTGCATATGAAATACAATTAACAAATTTCCCCCAAAAAATCAAAACGAAAACAAATAGTATGGGGGATTCCCCCCCTGGGGACCACCATTTAGCTAGGCCAACAACAAATATTCCCATTCAAAATCAATAAATATGCAGTTGAAGAAGTTCTCTGGCGAAATGGAAAATTGCAAATGGCAGGAAATGAAATGAAAATAAAATGGGTGAAAAATGCTGGGCATAGGCGAGGGGGTTATGATTGCAGCACTGATGGAAGGGTAAAGGGTGTAGGGTGGAGGTTAAAGGGTGCATTTTGCAGAGGGGGTTGAGAGTTCAGTTACCTGAATGTATTACAGGGCAAAAGTGGTGCTTAGATTTCGAGTGTATTCATATTCAATGGCGCACAAGTGGCACAGCGCTTAAAAATTTGCTGGCTAAAAAGGGTTTTTGCTTTTTGGAATTTTTTCGGTTAAATAAAAGGATTGAGCGGGAGAGGATTTAGCATGGCTGTCAGAGATTGAGCGGTTGGGAGTGTCTAAATTGTGGCATTAATTTTCATTTAAAAGTGCTTTGAATAACACAAATAAATTCAAATGGAAACCAACAATAAATTCTCTCAGTTTTTCTCACCATTAAAAGTACTCGAAAAACCAAAGGCAAAAAACTTCCCTAAGATTTGTTTGTAAGCTGCAAAAAACCTATGCAAAAAAAGTCACCTAGAGGTGGCGCCAGGGGGTGTGCTGGGTGGGTGGGGGTTTGGTCTATAAATGGACACTGGCAAATAAAACTTCCGCTTCAATTTTTATAGACTAAGTCACGTGAGCGGATTTTCGTGAGTCACGTTTTTGGTTTCTCAAGTTGTTTTTGTTACACATTCTTTTTGTTGTTTTCGATTTTTTGTTGCATTTGTTTTTGTTTTATTTTTGCTGCTTTTTTTTTATGGTCGAATTTTTAGCTTTCAACTTTAATGATAAAAGTTTTGTGCAGCTCTCCAGGTCGAGCCAACTCTAAGCCATAAAAGACTTATTGCAGCGGCCTAACAAGGCAGCCCTGGCAGCCCGGAGATGGTGGAGTGGCAGGGTTGCCACCCTGCCGTTTCGTTTGCTGCTGCTGTCCATGTGCATTGGGCAAGCCATTCGTTATAGCCGCTCAGGGTTTTTGGACGTTTTTCGCGAAAATTTATTACATTGCACCGACAAGTTTCGCGTGTTTCGCCTTTTGCGCCTACACTTCACTTAACACGGCAACAAAAACCGAACCAAAAAGGGGAAGTACACCCACAAACCACTCACCCAACCAACCAGTCAGCCACCCAACCACCCACCCATCCAGCCACTGTAACACACTCCACCTCCGTGGCTCCAGGACTTGTGCCGCTACTCCAGCCACGGCAAAGTGCAACTTTTTGCACCTAAGAAAATGTTCAGGCTTCAGTAATAAGTTCAGGCAGCGGCGGCGGCACCTCCTCCTGGATGGAGGGGGGCGGGCGCGTTGACAAGCCCCGAAAATGCCGCGGCTCAAAACGTAAACATCGTCGAACGTAGTCGTCGTCGTTTGACTGGCTGCTCCATACTCCAACCTCCATCCTCCGACAGCACCATCCTACCCATTCGTAACAGCCAGCCCAGCCCAGTCCGGCCCCTGGGGCGGGTGCATTGACCCTCGGGTTTTTCCCCACTGCTGCTGCATCATGCTGCACGGACTTGGCTTGGGTGTGGGTGTGGATGTGGGTGGGTGTTGGAAAAAAAACGGTCGAAAAATGCAGCAGCCAGAGAGCAGAACAGAGAGAGAGTGGGCGGACAGTGGCCTGTACTCGTATATGTATATCCTGTGCTGTTGGCGTTAACATTCTTTAAAGATTTATGTTGAAATATTTCAACGCTCTGTAGCCGCTGAATGCCCTACAAACAGTGCGCTGAGTCGCTGGACTATTCGGTAAAAGAACATGTTTCATTTCAATGTTTCAAAAGAATGTTTCAAAAGGTGCTGTTTCATTCTGCTGTTTCAATATTGAGCGAGCTGCAATGCAACCGCATTTGGTGGCCTGTTATATTGTGACACTGTTCCAATTCCAACGTTTCATATTAACACTTTCTTTCCACTCTCATTCGTTTCCATTTACTTGATTTCAATTTCGATTTTTAGCTGTTAGTTCTCTCAGAGCATTTCAGCATTCGTTGGTGCCGAACTTCTTTTTTTTTTTTTTCTTATTACAAGTACGACAGCAGTTTGGTTGGTTCTTAGTCAAAAAATAAATACCGATGGCCCCATGGCCCCAACTAGCATCGCCCCTCCCCACCCATTGCTCTGGCACACTCAATTCGTACATTTTCCAAGAGCTTTTCATGTGCGTTCAGACGCAAAAGTCAAAATGTTTGGTTCAATGAACGTTGAGTGCTCCGTCGGCACTCGGCTTTCACAACTCTCTCTCTCTCTCTCTGTCTCTCTCTCTGCAGCTCACTCCCTGGCCCATTCCCTGCCTCTCTTTTGTAGACTTTAATGCGCTTTAAGAGTGGTCCTTAGATGTGGACTAAGCACTATGTAGCCGGGGGTTTGGAGTCTGTAGTCTGTAGTCTAGTGTATGGGGTGGTCTGGGGGGTATAAGTGATAAATCTTTATCACTTATTCAACAAAAACCGCGCTGGCCAAATTGATTAATTGCCGCAAATAAACGCACAGCACGGCGAGAGTCCCAAAACCTATGTACAAAGTGAAATACCCACTGCGGAGAACCGTTTGGAATGAATGGCTGCCTGGCTGCCTGCTGGATGGATGGATGAATGAATGGATGGTAAAACTCCTTAACGTGGCCGCAAATCAAAAACGTTTTGCCCAACCCCAAACCCCTCCCCTACCTATCTACCTCTGTCTATCCTCCCCTCTCCAACGGTAGCCACTTCCTTGGTCTGACAACTTTCGTCACGTAGCGTCCATCAAAACAGGAAATAATTTATCAAAGCGGACTTATATTAAATAATGACTTGATGACACCAGAAAACAGGCGAGCAGCATACCCCTCCACCCCCACATAATTAGGCAATGGGTCGACGCTCTGGCCCCAACACTGATCTCCTTTCCGGAGAGACGGGTGGGGGGTGCGGCGCTCTGGCTAGGTCTCAGGCTAATTAAAATGCTCCGCAAGCAAAAAACAACAAAAAGTAAAAAAAATTATAAATCACATTTCTTGTTTTTGATTCCCCGGTTCTGGTTTCTGGTACTGGTCTTCCCTGCTCATCCTGCTGCTGCTCTCTCTCTCCCTCTCTCTCTCTCTCTCTGTGTGTGTATTTCTGTTTCTGGTTCATTCCCATTATGCAAATGTTGGCTGTGGGTAAACAAGCCAAGTAAATGGCATAAACCAATTACGAGCAGGGGCTTTGGCTCTGTCTTTGGCTCTGTCTCTGGCTGTGGCTCTGGGATCGGGGCCAATGTGGTGGGTAGATGCCATCGAGTGTCAAAGGGATTTATGTCGTGCCGTGGCCCCAGCACCAGCAGCAGCAGCAGCCGGAGCATCATTTGAGTCCCCGGCTGACCCAGCTGAGGGTCAAAGCCAAATGGAAACACTTTTTTAATTAACTTGCCACGGGCGGCAGGCGGGGGAGAGACGCGACAAAAAAGGGATAAAAATCACAAGGAAATTATTCGCGTTTTCTTTGTTGTTTTTTTTTTTGTTTTGTGCTGCTGTCCCCCTTCCCAAAAAAAAAACTTATGAAAATAATTACCCCGAAAAATGCTGCTAATGTGTTTGGAATGGTCTTGGATTTTGCTTAAGAGATTTGAGGGGGGTGGAAGGGCGCATTTCTTTGGCATAATTAGAGAAGGGAGATTTCTTTTGAATATCTTATTATTATTATTTAGATTTATATTTATATTTTGTATATTTATGTTTATTTTAATTTTTATTTATTTTTATTTATATATATTTTAATTTATATTTATATTTAATTTTATTATTTATATTTATTTTCAGATTTATTTATTTTTATTTATCTTCATTTATATTTATTTTTAGAGATATTTATTTTGATAGATATTTATCTTTATTAAGTTATATTTATTTTCAATGATATTTATCTTCTTTTATTTTTATCTATTTTATTTTTATTTATTTTTTATTTATTTATATTTATTTTTATTGATGTCTATTTTTATTTATATATATTTGTATTTATATTATTATCTATTTATATAGATATTCATCTTTATTTATTTTATTTATACTAGTTTTTGTTAAAATTTATTTTTAATTATATTAAAATTAATTTATATTTATATATTTATTTACATTTACATATATTTTCTTTTTAAATAAAAAAGTTGCACTAAATTATGTTCCATTTTCACCCTACCAAAAATAAATTCACATGCTCCATGCCACTGTTCCCACTGCAGCGTTTATCGCTAATCGATTGTTATCGTTGCGTAGTTTTGCAACACTTTATTTTTGCGCTTAGTCAGCCAGTCATTATCTGCCATTCTGTCACATATTTAACTGGTAATTGCATTCAACATTTCGTATTAGACTTTGAGTAACATTCCCCAAGTTCCCCCCCAATCTCAATCTGAGCGCGACTGTGGCTACCCCCACAGTACCCCCAAACCAAAGGAACTGCTCCACCAAGGAGAGTAGGGGAACAGTCGGCAGGGAGGGAAGTAAGTCACGTAGCCAGTCGGTTGGTTGGTGAAACGTCAGAGTCAATAAACAAAAGTTGCCGGTAGCTGGTAGCGATTTTTCGAGTCTTCTGGGGGGTGTGTGTGGGGGGTGGCCATAATACAATCAGGCGGATCAGACAGACGACGACAGCGACAACGACAACGACAACGACATCGGCTATAGAACGTGTCGGCATCAAGCAGGTGAGTGTTGTGCATGAACACATATACACCTATACACACATACAGCCATCCATCTATACACACGCAACTCGCATTACGCGCAACTTTTTTTTCTTTTTTTCTTTTTTTTTTTTTTGTAAAAGTCAGGCAGAAAAATGTTTTTTAAACGCTAAATTACTTTTGAATGGCAGGTGGGCGGTCATAGCATCGTCACGTGGAGGCGTGCCACAAGCGTCAGCGTCACAATTTCATTTTGTGCTTCCTCATTTACCTACACCCCAACCACCACCACCCCAACGACAGGCGCTTTGTCACTAGAAGTGGTGTGGGTTGGTGGGTGGGTTTTGGTGGATGGCTGTGGCTGGTTGGGGGGTTCACTTTTTTTCGTGTTGTACGTCTGAAGAGCGGAAATGCTTATCCCAACACTCGAGCGTCACGTGCTGCCGCCGACACCGTAGAGATTTCAGCAGCCAACACAGAAACAGAAGCAGCGACACCGAAGCGAGCAATACACTACAGCAAAAGACAGTCATATTTGAGGTGTATTCTATATAGCTATAAGCAGGAGTGTCTCTGGCACTATAAGCGACCAAGTAGAAGCTCTAAAGAACCTCTTTTGGCACACCAAAATATCACAACTTTCAAGCAGAACTTGCCACAAGAGAAACCCAAGAGATACCAGAGATCTTACAGTTACCAAACCCATCCTAATAGATAATGGCACTACCTTAATTCCTTTTTGCTATGCATTAGAGTATCTAAATCTGTCCGGTTTTCAGACTTGCCCAACTGTGCCACACAGACAGACAGACAGACAGACACATACAGACGCGGCGGCGGTGGCGTCTCCGCAGACTCAGCCGCAAGCGCCTAAGGTCGTTGTCGCTGGAAAAGTGGAAAAGTCGTTGATGGGTCGCAGAGAGAGAGAGAGAGAGTGTACTGTGGAGCAGGTGGATAGCAGGCTGAGGGGGGTGGGGGTACCACCCTGTAGGTGTTTTGAATGTTTAGCTCAAGTGGCTTTTTAAAACACATTCTATGCTAATTAAGGGGCCTGAGCCCAGAGCCCCTCCAGCCCTGAGCCTAAATGAGTTGTCGTTGCCTGTCTGACGTTGTTGTTTGCATTTGATAAGCAAAAAAAAAGATTGTTGCCACCCAATGTAATCAATGGAAAGGAAAGGCAGCTTAAGGGATGCCCCCCTTCTCATCATTATCGTTCATTGCGTAATCCTTAAAGTTTTTTTTCTTTTGCTTACAAGCTGTCATTGGGTAGGAAAGGGGGTACAGTCAGGCCCTGCCCATTTAATTAACGAATTAACAAAGCCAGAAGTTTTTGTGGTTTTTAAGTGATTTTGGGTCAGAGCAACCCCACTGCTTCACCCCCCTTCTGTTTGGGTTGAGCCTGCGGCAAACATTTTGCGGCCTTGATATGCCATAATTGAATTATTGCCATATGAAAAAACAACAAACAAAAAAACACAAGCCCAAAACAGAACCGAACCCTAAAAACTCACCAAAGACGACGGCAAAGTTTTTCATTTTCTTTTTTTCTGCTTTTGCCTTCTTTTTTTTCTTACTTTGCTTTTTGGCTAAATAAATCAAAAGTCTTTTGGGGCGCTTAACAAAGAAGGCAAAGCACAGGCTCTGTGTGGAAGGGGTGGTTGGGTGGGGAAGTCGAGGCCAAATTGAATTATGGAATTTAATTGGGGGATATTTGTGGGCGCAAATGTTTTTGCTGCTCGAAAGTGGGGGAGAGCACTTTAAATTAATTGACAACCCGCTCAACACTTTACAACACTGTTTTGCAACACTAAAACTAAGCAGCACACAATTCAAAGCTTAACCAAACTGTTGGCTGTCATTTAGCTGTCGTAATACATTTACAGTCAGTCTTTCATTTAAAACTTTTTACAGAATTTTCAAGCTACCATGTGGCTGGCAGTGTTGATCTACAGCCTGATCTTCAGCTTTGGCCTGGTCGCATGTCAGAACGTGTATCTGGCCCTGCTGGAGCGCCTCTTCGAGTGGAGTTCGCGGAAGCTGCGAGCGGAGCGCAGGGCCAGAGAGCGCACCGAGCTGCAACGCTTGGGCAAGGACTGGACCCTGAACCCAAAGGTCACGCGCCAGAGTTGGTGCCACCCACAGAGACCGATGCAGCGACCGGCCAAGAATCAGCTGTGTCAGCTAACGGAACACTGCTGCGACATGATAGCCGAGGGCCTGGCTCTGGTGCTGGAGGATGCGGTGACCAAGCGCTTTGTGTCCGCACCACTGGCGGTGGGCGAGTGGAATCTGCTGACGCGTGACCTGTCCGTGCACCTGAGTTGCCTCAACTGGCGCCTGCGACTGGTCTGGCTGGTGGGGCTGCTCTTTCGCTACACTCTGCTGATGCCGCTGCGAACGGTGACGTGTCTGAGCTGCCTGCTGGTGGTGCCCCTAACCACGGCCCTGAGTGGATTGCTGTGCAAATGGCCATGCACCCGACGCTTGGCCAAGTGGCTGCTGCGGCAGTGCCTCAGCATGACCGCCAGCTTTGTGCCGATAATGCGACGCTACCACAATACCGAGCATCGCCCCACCAAGGGCATTTGCGTGTGCAACCACACCAATCCGCTGGACGTGCTCATCCTGATGTGCGATGCACACTACTCGCTGACCGGGCAGCAGCACAACGGCATTCTGGGCGTATTTCAGAGCTCGCTGTCGCGCGTCTCGCCGCACATGTGGTTCGACCGGCGTGTGCCCGGCGAGCGAGAGGCCCTCGGCGAGTCACTGCGCCAGCACATGCAGTGGCCGGACAGGCCACCCATACTCCTGTTCCCCGAGGGCACGTGCATCAACAACACCGCCGTAATGCAGTTCAAGAAGGGCAGCTTCGCCGTCAGCGACATCGTCTATCCGATTGCCATACGCTACGATCGGCGCTATGGCGAGGCCTACTGGGACAGCACTCGCTACTCGATGTTCCGCTACATGCTGATGCTCGTCAGCTCGTGGTGCCTCAGCTGTGACATCTGGTATCTGCCGCCCGTTGTCCGCGAGCCCAACGAGTCGGCCGTGCTCTTTGCCAATCGCGTCAAGGCCGTAATAGCCGCCCGTGCCGGACTCGTCGATCTGCCCTGGGATGGCAATCTGAAGCGCAACTCACCCATGCGGGATTGGTTTTAAGTTATAATTTGAATACTTGAATAATAATCAAAAATACACCCAATCTGAATGGATTTTGTGGCATGGATGAAGCCCGATGAAAGACATCAAATATTCTAGTTAGCTATGAGGGGTGTCCACCCTTCAATGAATGAAATTCTTACCATAGTTTAGGGTCCTTCTAAGGGATCACTACCACTAGGGATGGGAGTGTAAGTAGCTTGTGTTTTTTCGGACCTACCGTTTCGGTTGTACAATCTTTCGCTCGTTGTGGCGTATGGAGGCGTTGGCGCCGTATCGACCCAAGAGGGCGCTCTGCGATTGGGATAGGCCACCGGCCGCTGAGGCGCTGGCCGCTGTGATTGCTGCTATGCCGCTGCGCAGCGAGGTGCCTAGCTCCCGATGATGGCCAAGGCCGCCCAGTGCCGATTGCGATTGTATGGCATAGTCGAGGCCGGGCAGTTCCAGCGATGCTATCGGATGGATGCGGGTCAGCGATAGGGTGCTCTCCAGCACCGTGCTCAGTAGGGGGGCGCTGCGCAGGGATCTCAGACTGCCGCGGCGCGTAAGGGTGTCCGGTTTATACATCTAGTCGGGGGGGATTTCCTCCGGGTGGATTTCCGCCCGGTTTGGGGGTTGGTGGATTGGTTCGGGTCGGGTCGGGTCGGAGGTCTAATTGTTTTGAACCACCTGCCAACTGCCAACTGCCACCTGCCCTTACACACGCACCACAAATCACTTCTCAGGGGGCGTTGCACCCTGCTTCTGCTGCTCCTGCTCCTGTTCCTCTTTCTGCTCCTGCTGCTCCTGTGCTGCCTCGGTCGTATAATTGCTATAAACGGTTAGTTATCGTCACTCTGCCAACTCTCTGGACTTCTGCCGCTGCTGCTGCCTCTGCGTGGGTCATTCACAGGACATGAATGTGCTCCGCTCTCCTGCTGCACTCTTCACTCCCCCCCACCCTCGTCCGTCTGCCCTGCTAGGGCTGAGCGTTATGAGCAATTACGTTGTTTATTGTGCAAAACTCGCGGGTCACGCGACCTACTGCCATGGAGTGGAGTGGACTTTGCTCCTTGCGTTTTGTTTGCGCAAATGTTTGTACAAATTGCTTGGCGCCTGACTTGGCTCCGTGCCTCTCCTCTGCGGGGTTGTGTTGGTTGTGCCCCTCCTCCGTTGCTGTTTTGCATACAAGATTTGATTTGTCAGATTGCAGATTGCAATTGTGATTGTGTGATTGAGAGTGAACACGAGGGAGTGGCATGCCCCGCGAATGCCACTCCCCCTCGGTACACTCCGCTACGTATGGAAAACTAAGGTGCCGCCTGAGGGAAGGGGTGGAATAAGTGGGTAAGTGGGGTCTGAGCTGCTAGTTGCAATTAGTGCACAACTAATTGATGGATCGAATCGGTATGCGAATATCGTGTGTCCGTTAGTCGCTGTCCGTTTGACCGTTTGTGCGTTTGCCGGTGGCGACAACTGGCCCGCTCATTGCCTAGGGGTTAATAGGAGCTGTGGGGTTCGTTTGTGGTCTCGTGTCGTGTCGTATTCTGTCCGTTAAGTGATTCAATGAGTGCCCTCCCCCCAAGCAAATTTCATTTGTGACGGCTTCAAATGGCAGCACTTGCAGATCTCTGACATTTCGATTGATTTCGATGACAAATCGGTATGTTTCAGCCCACATAATGGATCTGCAAAACGTTTTGAGTGGGCAGCAAGGCAAATCTTCATAAAATTAGAACTTTAATTGCGTTTCAATCACTTGATGAATACTTTTAGTTATCCATGAAATGTGTCACTTGCTGTACTCGTTATTTAAGCAACATCTTTGCAGATCTTTAACGATAACCCCCTTGTAGGCTTAACCCCTCTCGAAGATGTACGGGTGTGACAACTAATTGTTTGTTAAAGATGATTTCTTATAGATGTTTGAGATATATACAGATATTATTATAATGTAAAGTAGATATAGATTCATATAGAGAGAGACTACTAACTGTGGCACTCTATCCCCCAAAGTAATCCACTTTGTCGATGCATGATAACTATAGTAATTCCTATAGCAAAGAGTATAACATATATACAGTTCATATACTTATAGTTAGCATATAGTTCTATTGAATGATAATAGATATATAATATATATAAAGAGAGTATGTTTTAATGATATAAATATAGTTTTTCGATTCTAAAACTCACTTGTGTCAAATCTAAACGAACGATGATGAGCGAACGTTGGTCTGGATAATGGCAATGGCATTGGCAGTGTTTTTGGATCGTTATGCTGTTGTTGGTTGTTATTGGTTGTTGTTGGTTGTTACTGATTTGTCTCGATCTTTGGGTATATATTATTATTATTGTTGTTTGTTATTGTTGTGACTGGCTGCCCCAGACTTTTGGGCTGGAGCCACCCGCAGCATGCGCCGCGCTATCACCTTTTTGGGTGTGTGACTGTTGATTTTTCTTTTTTCTTTTACACTGGGAATACACTTTACACTTTTTTTGGTTGTTCTGGTTGTTGTTTGGTTTTATGAAACTAGTTTAAATATCTGCGATTGTTTATTTACAGTAATGTGTGGCATGTCTTAATCGCTTTGCTACTTGAGTTAATCTTTGCGTTTTTTTATCGTTAGATGGATGGTTGTGAACAAACGACTGACGATTGATTGACTGATTTAGTGGGTGACTGATCTGATTGGATCTGATTGGATCTGTTTGATTTGATCACTGATTGAACCTACTGGATGAAGCCTCGATGCGACGAATCAAATGTGCAACAGCCGATGATGGCTGTGCCGTGTCTGACAATCGCAATCGTTGCTGCCACTCCGTGTGTTGTTGTTGCCGCTTTTGCTGCTGTTGTTGCCGCTGTTGCTGCTGCTGCTACTGCCAGCTGCTTCTCTGGCCTGTTGCCACCGAGTCCAATCCATGGTCCAGGTTCAGCGTTCAGCTGCTGCGCCTACCTTCTGCCAACAAGCAGCTTCTTCGGCTTTTTCTCTTCTCTTCTCTTCGCTGCTCTTCACACACGGCTCGACACTCTGCTTCACCGCTCACCGCCGCTCACACACACACGCACATCCGTCTGCTGTCTGCTGCTCCTCTCTGCTCTCTGCTGTCCGTGTGTCCGTGTGAGTGTGTGATGCAGGCAGTTGGAGCCCAAAAAAAAAAAACAAAAAACTTTGCTGTTCTCCTCATAGACGCACAACCAACACTGAGAGAGTTCTGCAATTACAAAAAAAAATATACAAAAAAAAGGGGAAATATTTTAGTTAATTATTTGTGAAAAAGTCATTGTAAAAAGTTTGCTTATATTTAATAGGAAATTAAGCAGCATATATTATAAGGTTTATTTCGCTTAAAGAGAGTTCTCTTTTGGTATACAAATATAGGAAAATTGTATACCAATTTACTATACTAATGTAAAATTGGAGCTGAAAAATAAAAACTTTTCTTAATTTTCGTTAAAATTCTTGGTTGAAGTCTTGTGGCTTAAGTCTATGAGCACCACTGTATATACTTAGATTTTTCCAATATTTTCATTTCATTTTACCCCCCGAAAACATAATCAATGATGTCTGAAAATCTTAGCTGAAAACTTGCCGCTATTCAAATTTTTTGTTATTATTATTTTGTGTGTATTTTTTTTTGGGTAATTTTTGTTCGTGTCATATCTGAAATCAGTGCGTCGAGAATCTGCCTCAGCCTCAGCCACTGCCTCAGCCTCAGCCTCAGCCACTGCCTCAGCCACTGTCTTCAATGAAGTGGGGCCACACATTTTTGGCTTTAAGCAAAACAAATTGCCGCATGGCTCTCAGATGACACGCCCCCCTCCCGGGACATTCCGCCCCACACACCACACCACAAATGCTGCGCTAATGCTGTTCACGTTTGGTCATCTATAAGTGGGATTCCCCTGGCTACCAGGCAGCACCACCCTGCACTTCACTTCACTCCACTTCTCTTTAGTCCTCTTCCCTACTCTTCACTTCTCTTCACTCCTCTTCACTTCTCTTCACTCCTCTTCTCTCCACCCACATCTTAATATTAAACTCAGGCCAGGCTGTGGGCGTGGACCGCAAAATGTTTTGAGCCACTCAAATGCAACTCTGTGTGTGTGATTACAGTAAAGCCAGTGTTGGAAGAGGGCTGGAGGGAAAATAATGAAAGTATTTGCTTTGCTAAGCACAAAAATATGTCAAAGTAAATTTCACTTCATTTTCCTCTTCTTCAACGTTTTTCCTACTTTGCCTCTGTTGTATCCTTTTTCATTCTCTCTCTCTCTTTCTCTCACTCTCTGTGTGTGTGTTCTATATTTATATGTGTTTGTGGTGGTATGTGAAGGGGGGGTGTGGTGTGGGGCTAGTAGGTCGTTTAGGTCGCGTTGGTTGCGTTGAAATGCGTTGCACGTAGCCATGTAGCAGATTTTCTTTTTAATATTTATACGTCCCCGTGCCACCAGAGCAGCAGCAGCAGCACAAAGCCGAGCTGCAGCAGTTAGATATTGCCACAGTGCCACAGTGCCACTGGCACTGCTTATAGCTTGAACTTCATTTTGGGTTGGCCCTATACCCTGCACCAAAGGTATAACAAACTAAAGCCAAAAGTTGTCTACAGTAATGGAGGGGAATTATGAATATTTCGATGGAGTATTTTCTTATTGGATTCTGCGGCGAAATTAAGATAAATTTAAGTAGCTTTTAGCTACACTTTCTAGATAAGATAATCTCAGCATTAATTATATTTTATACCCTTTTCGAATCACTTCCATGAAAACGAGACTCTCTCCTTTACAGGGTATTTTTTTCTTTCTTTTTTTTGCCTCGTTTAGTGTAACTTTGACTTCCTTTTCTTGGTTTCTATTTTGTGTGTGTGTATGTGTGTGTGTGTGTTTTTTTCTCTTCTTTTTTTGTGCCTCGTTTTGGCTTAATGCGAACTCGTTGCGGCAGTTAAAGTTGCAGCAGTGGCAGCAACAGCAGCAGTGGCAGCGAGGCTGACTGCCGAGGCAATTGTAATTAACTTTTAGATGGCTTTTCTGAGTCTCTCTCTCCTCTCCTCTCCTCGGCTAGTTGTGGCTCCCAGGCAGAGTGCTTGCCCCGAGCTAGTGCTGGAAGGAGGCAAATGAAATGCGTATTCTTGGCCTGCCCCCCAAGTTCCTTTTGCAATTGTAATGAGAGTCAAGCAACACGCAGCACACACACAAATGGCACGAAGTAGGGGACGCGACGGAACGGACGGAATGGGACAGAATGGAAGTGGAATGGAATGGGTATGAGATTCTGAAGCCACTTCAAATGGGATTTTGCAGACATTCAAGCAAGTTTATTAGATCATCTTGGGCATGTGGAATGCGAAATGTGTCCGGGTACAAAAAAATTATTCAAGAATTTTTTTCTTTTATTTTTTATGTGAAATAATTCTGCTGCATGGCAGAAGAGTTTTTCTAGCTGCTTGCTGCACAAAACTTGAATACATTTTAATGGGAAAAATATTATATATATGTACTTTATATAGTATTAAAATTAAAATGTATGCAGTAAGTAGCTGTGTAACCCCAGAAGGATTGCTTGGTTACGAATCTTTGAGCTACCCTTAGGTGTAACATTTATCTTCCCACATTTCTCTCTCCCTGCCACTCTCTCTCTCTCTCAGCCATATTTATGCATCATCGTATTTATCATCTGCTCAAATTTAAACCCATCAGGAAGCGTTTTGTCTTGTCGCCAATTGTCGCCTGGCCCCGAGTGTTTGGCTCCTGGGCCCCAATGATTGGCTATGATTTATGCATGTCCCTGAATGCTGTTCCTTGAGAGAGACACACACACAAACTCACACACACTCGTTTGACGATGATGACTTTAAAATTTATTCCGTGAGTGTGCCCCATGGCAGCTGTCAGAAAATAAAAGAGCGCAAAACGAGTGAAATAAAGTTGAGTTGAATCAAGTAAAAATGAAATCGAAGCAAAAACGTTTTCAGAAACTTGCGAGTGCAAAAAAAATACCCATATCATGCTCGTTGTGCGTCCTTCGTCCTGGCTCTTGTTCCCGCACAAGGATACGATATGATATATCACGATTACTGATGACTATTGCTTATTTTGAAATCTGGTCGTGTGGGTAGGGGCTAACCCACCATTCATTCATTCATTTCCCTTCGCATTCTTATTGTGGCTTGACGGGTAAACAAGCGAATCCATCAATCAACCGCACGTAGTAGAACCCACACAAAAGTGACAATGTGGGTGGCCCCCTACCCCCCTACCCCCTACCAAACCCCAAAATGTAACCCTAAAAAAAGGAAAGTAAGAAAAGAAAAAGCGAATTCGATATGCATGCTTCGTGCCGTGGCAGAGCCGGGGTAGGCTTTTCACGTAAACCAAAATGAAATTTCAGACAACACAAGCGACAGGCATCCCCACCCCACACAATGGTGGAAGACCCTTGAAGGACTTCAGTGGCTCGAATCCTGTACATCTACACGTGTTTGAGTATATGCGTAATAAAAATCAGCTTAAGTATATAATAAACGAACAGTTTGTTTGTTTGGAAAGCGATCTATGGGAGGGGCAGAAGAATTATACGTATCTAAAGGATTTACATATTAATCAAGATGAATGGACATGGAATAAATCGAAAATATAGATTCCTTTTTCAGGTTATTTAAATTATCTAATATTCATGTTTTAATTTGTTAAATATCCAGTAATAATTCTTAAAAATGTGAGAAAAAAAGTGCAAAAATTTTTTTTGGTTTTATTTTTCTGTTTCAATTTTACAATTTTTTTTACATTTTTCTTTGCGTTTTACATTTTTCTATTTTTTTTGGGATTTTTTCTTTTTACTGTGAAGCGCGCGGGACTGGGCAAGCCTTCTCCAAATTTTGCGTGAATTCTATTATTCACCCATCAATCGTCAAGTCATCATCGTCGTGTGCAGAAGCAGAAGAGCGTGTTTGTTTGTAGTTGTAGTGTGTAGTGAAACCGAACGGGAACCATGTCATGAAATTTGTGGACATAAAATTGTATGGCAGGAAAGAAAATTAACTGGGGACAGGATTGTAGCAGTGTCCGAGATAACTTTCTGCTTGAAGCTACGCAGCCATTACAACCAGGAATCGAACCCGGACCAGACGTGTGTGTGTTGCGAGGCGGTATGACAACCCCCTGCACCACGGTCTGGGGCAGGTGAAAAGGCGACTAAAGTGCTAGCTAAGCTGCTGCTGTGAATGTATGCGTGCATGTGCACAAGGACATCGGTAAAGCTGTGCATGGCTCGGCAATGCAGTGCGTCGGTTAAGTAGTGCATCGGTAAAGCTGTGCAGAGCATCGGTTGAGCTGTGCAGTGGATCGGTAAGGCTGTGCAGAGCATCGGTTGAGCTGTGTTCAAAACATTCTAAGAAAGCAAGCAGTTCAACAGTTGCAAGTTTGAATTTCAGTTTGAAAAACTTTGATTAAACTGCCAAAAGATGATATCCGATCCCGCTCTTTTTCCCACCATCATCAGCTGATCGAAAAGACATCCTTTTGAAAATTTCATGTTCCTGTTAGCTTTAAGGCTGGCTTCCGTTGCGGCATTCAACTGCCACATGATACCCCCCAACAACTTTCAATGCGTAACTGCGTAAACAAACGGCGGATCATCAGCCGGAAATGTCAGCCTACTGATATGACTCCTATATGTAGCCCCGCTCCAACCATAGCTAAAACGCGATTTGTCAAGACTGAAGACTAGGGATTATTGGGGGGATGTATAAGCATCGTCATCAATATTAAGTTACAAGGCAAAAACAAAAATAATATACATGATTTCCGCTACTTTTTTGACGGATATACTCCATTGTACAACTTTATTATAGTGCCATTTCACTTGGAGTTGCTACCAAACATACATATGTACATATATGTATGTATATCCTTACTCCTCTGAAGCTCAGACAATTCCTTCTGCCTGGTACTTTCTTTTGTGTGTGTAGTTGTTTAGAATGCTCTAAAACATGAAGGGTAATAAATAACCACATTTACAACCGCACTTATGTACACCAATGTAAATTAATATTTGGACGTAAACTCATAAATTGTCCCAAAATACGAACCCTACAACCCTTATCTAGTCCTTAAGTGCATCGCCGAGATATCTTCTAAAAAGGATCCCACGCTAACACATGTCTGCAATGCGTTGGTCGCCGACGCAAAACACAATGTACTTATCTTATCTTACTACCTAAGCTATATATAAATCACACACACACATACTACTGCGTTGGCTCTAGACATAAGCCTAGTTTAACTTCACAGTCGAGCTACCTAAACTCATACATTTGAAATAAAGAATCAGTTTTAATATTGAACTCAACAGATGTAGATGTTTTTATCTCGGTTTGGTCAAGGCATCTACATTTTGGTCCTTCGACATCTTTGCGGTTGCACCCTCTATGGTAATGCAACTCAGAGAATAAACCAGCACCTTAAAGATTCTGTTAAGTGCAAGTCACTTACAGCTACAGGTTGCTAAATAAGTAACTCTAGTATCCCCCTTGTTGGTAAGGTGCAGAGTATAAAAAACAAAAACAAAAAGATACAAAGTCTTTTATGTTTTAATTTAACATTAAAAAAAATTTTTTTTTTTTTTTTTTTTGAAATTGTAAATTTTGACACCGTGCAAACATTGGCGTATTCGAGGCCGTAACATCGAATAAAAATAAAAGTAAAAATTTTTTACATTGTGGTCGAGAAATCGACAGAGATAAAGTTACAAGTTCAAAAGTTCAAGTTATACAAAAAAAAAAAAAAAAACCTCAGAAATCATCAGTGACAGAAAAGATAAACAAAACAAAAAAAAAAAAACCCCCTACAAAAATCGTCAGTTACAGAAAAGATTAACGAACACAAATTTAAAAAAAAAAAAAAAACAAAAAACATAGTGACACAAAAAATTACTGAAACTACACCGCCAGAAGCAACGCCAAACGATCTACAACCACACAGCAACGACTAAAAAGGAACTACAACAACAACTACAAAGAGCAGCCCCATCGACCGAATTTCATCAGCTGAGTTTTTCTTTTAAATTAAAAATTTTTTTATTAAGTAAATTTTAGTTAAAAATTTAATTTTTATATAATTTTCATTGTCGAATAAAAAATATATACATATATAAAACAATATGATGTCCAAAGAGACCATAGCCTTAATAAAAAAGGCAAGTAGAGATAACGTCCATTATAAGGGCGTTAGAAGAATTTAAAATTTTAAGTAGGGAACAGTTAAAAAAGATTTTTAAATTGTTGTCAGCGGAATGCATACATAACAATGACATACTGATGAAAATTGGTGTAGTCGATCACGACTATTTTAAGAAAACCACTATGTAGCTATGATGGAGATATTAGAAAAGAATACAAAAAACAGTCGATAGGCAAAATCAAATAAGTGTAGGCTCCGATATGGAAAGTTCATACGGACTAGATCAGAAGGCTTCTAGCTTAGAGCAATGCGCGAAAAAAGATAGCAAACTATCAAAAATCAATAGAGCAGTTAAAAAATATTTAGAAGACACATTTATTGCTATAGACGACGGCAAAAAAGAAAATTTTGAATTTAGGATAGAAAAATTAAATTTTTATTGGAAAAAAAAAGGTAATTTCTATAAAGGAAGACGAACTAATTGATAAGTATGATGATGTTTTAATTGAATTAGAGTTTGACGTAGTAACTGTAACTAAGATCATGAAGAAAAAACTTCAGGATAACGGGCCGAAAATTACAAATCAAAAAAATTGATGATTTGCCAACACTTCCAAAAATTCAAGTACCTACATTCTTTGGGGATTCCAAAGATTGGGACCTGTTTTTGAATTATTTACTGAACTTATCCATTTAAGAGAGGATTTAAGTCCTACCTTTAAAATTCAATTACCTTAAAATTTCACTTAAGGGAGAAGCGAGAAATGTAGTTTCTCACCTATTGTTAGGTTCAGGAGAAAATTATGCGACCGCTTGGGAATTGTTAACCAAGCGGTACGAAAATAAAAGGAAAATATTTTCCGATCAATTAAAACCACCTTCTTGAGCTACAAAATTTAAATGTAGACTCAGTTAGGCAGGTGAGGATGTTTATTGACACTATAAATGAATCAATCCACTTAATCAAATTAAAAGGCACAGTTATCTGATGAGGTTGATGTAATCTTTGCACACATAATTATTAAGAAATTTAATAAAGAGGCTCTGCAAATATATGAGAGCCATGTTAAGAAAAACAAGGAAATTCAAAAATTGTCCGACGTCATGGATTTTTTGAGCAACGATTTAACTCGATAAGCTCGGTTCAGGATGAAAAACCTGTAAAAAAAATATTTAGTAACAATATAAAAAGAATTTTCGACTAATAGTTGTCCGATTTGCAAAGGTATGGGGCACACAATATTTCAATGTCACAAATTTAGGGCTTTAAATCCATCTGAAAGAATGGATAAAGTTAAAAGGCATTTTTGTGTTTTAAATGCCTAAAACACACAAATAATAAAAAATGCACTAGCGATACATCATGTTCACTGTGCAAAAGAAATCACCACAGCATGCTACATATTAATTATTTAAATCAAAAAGTGAAAAAAGTTAACACTTTAGATGACGTCGGAACAAGCGTTGTTAGCTACAGCGCGTGTTCAAATAAAAATCTTCTAATGGAGAATTTGAAACATTTAGAGCTTTGATTGACAGTGGGTCACAAAGCACAATTATTTCAGAAGAATCTGCGCAGATTTTGAAATTACCAAAAATTCGTTCTCAAACAGAGATCAGTGGGGTATCTTCCACGGAAAGTGCATATCAAAGCATAAAGTAAATCTTCAAATCAAAAGTAAAAATTTACAAAAAAGAATTTTAAGGTTGAAGCCATGATACTGCCAAAATTAATGAAAGGCGCTTCCAGTCAACACCGTTAATGTTGACAAATCAAAATGGGAAAAGTTTAATTTAGCTGACCCCGATTTTAACAAACCTGGCCGGGTTGACTTTATAATTGGGGCAGATTTATACGCTCATATTCTACAGAATGGGTTGTTGTTAAAATCAATGGGCTCTTGGGTCAAAAAACTGAGTTTGGGTGGATTGTCTCTGGATGTAAAAAATCTAAAGGAAAAGAGGCAATTGTTGCAACTACTATCGAATTAAAAAGATATGGATCGATATTGGGAAGTGGAGGAAGAAGACAAAAAAATGATATCGAATCTGAATTATGTGAAAACAACTTCATAAAACAACAAAAAGAGATTCAGACGGGCGATACATTGTGTCAATTCCATTTAAAGAAGATGTCACCTTAGGAGATTCAAAGAAACAAGCACTAGCTCGTTTTATGAATCTGGAGAAAAAATTAAATAGGAATGAAAAACTTAAGGTTGACTACACTAAATTCATGGATGAATATATGGATTTAGGACATATGGTCGAGGTAAATAATGAAGGTAAATATTTTTTACCACATCAGGCAGTTATTAGAGATTCAAGCCTAACGACCAAGCTAAGAGTAGTTTTTGACGCTTCAGCCAAAACTACTAATAACAAAAGTTTAAATGATATAATGTGGATTGGTCCACGAGTTCAAAAAGATATTTTTGACATTATTATTAAGTGGAGAAAATGGGAATATGTTGTATCAGCGGACATCGAAAAAATGTACCGTCAGATAAAAATAGTCGAAAAAGATCAAAAATATCAATATATTTTATGGAGGAATTCCCCGGAGGAAAAAAATTAAAAATTATAAATTGACAACCGTCACTTATGGTACTGCATCTGCTCCATATTTGGCCACCAGAGTTCTGGCTGATATAGCAGACAAATGCCAGAATAAAAAATTAGTGAAATAATTAGATATGATTTCTATATGGATGACTTAATGACAGGCGCGTACTCTATAAAAGAAGCAAAAAATGTAATTCAATTAATTTCCAACGAACTAATAAAAGTTGGATTCAATTTAAGAAAATGGATTTCCAACAATTCAGAAATAATAAAAACGGTGGAAGACACTGGTGACAATAAAGTCCTTAGTATTGTTGAGAATGAAAGTGTTAAGACTCTGGGACTAAAATGGGAACCAAAAAAAAGATTTTTTAAGTTCAATGTAAGTCGTGGGTCATCCAAAATAACAAAAAAAAAGAGTGGTGTTATCGACACTATCGAAAATCTATGATCCCTTTAGGATGGCTGGCTCCCGTGACCATTGTAGGAAAACTGTTCATTCAAAGGCTTTTGGATAAATAAAAGTGAATGGGATCAGGAATTATCGAAAGAAGATAGGAAAGACTGGGAAACTTACAAAGAAAATTTAATACATTTAGAAAACATTCGAATTCCAAGGTGGATAAACTCCAAAAAGAATTTTCAGTAATACAACTTCATGGGTTTGCTGACGCTTCGAAAAAGCATATGCTGCAGTAGTGTATGCAAAGATAGGAAATGCTGTAATAATAGTAGCTAGCAAAAGTAGGGTCAATCCAATTAAAAAAAAAAAAACCATCCCGAAACTAGAGCTGTGTGCAGCTCATTTGCTTAGTATACTAATCCAAAGAATAAAAAGAATCATTTGACAGTATGGTAGAAGTCTATGCTTGGAGTGATTCCACTATCACACTAGCATGGATTAAGAGTGGTAAAAGTAAGATCAAATTTATTAGACGAAGAACGGATGACATTCGGAGATTGACGAATACTGAATGGAATCATGTGAAATCCGAAGATAATCCAGCTGACTTAGCATCTAGGGGATCGATTCTGACAAACTGACTAACTGTGATCTTTGGTGGAAAGGTCCTAAATGGCTAGCTGAAGCAAAGGAGCATTGGCCTCAACAACAAACCATAGAGGAAGCTGTACTGATAAACACATTAATAAATAACGAAAAAAGACGATCCGATTTACGATTTATTGAAAGGTATTCCTGCATTAAAAAAATTAATACGTATAGTGGCTTACACGATTAGATTCATTTACATAAAAACAAAGAATAAATCATATCCATGTTTTCTCTCAGTAAGCGAATTAAAGCTGGCTGAAAAGGTGGTTATAAAGAAACAGCAAGAATACCAGTTCCGTTTAGAAATACACTGCCTAAAAAATAACAAAAGAAATAAAGACAAATAACAGAATTTTTGTCTTTTAAATCCGTTTCTAGACACGGATGGAATACTTCGAGTGGGTGGAAGATTGCAAAATTCCGCTGCCGAATTCGATGTGAAACATCCAATAATGTTAGACAAATGTCACATATCAGGGTTATTAATTAAAAATGCCCATAAAGAATCCTTACATGGAGGCATAAACTTGATGCGTAATTATATCCAAAGAAAGTATTGGATTTTCGGGCTCAGAAATTCGTTAAAGAAATATTTAAGAGAATGCGTCAAGTGCGCAAGGTACAGACAAAAGACAGCTCAACAAATAATGGGCAATCTGCCTCAATACAGAGTTACAATGACATACCCCTTCTTAAATACTGGAGTAGATTATGCAGGTCCTTATTACGTCAAATGTTCCAAAACCCGTGGACAAAAAGACCTATAAGGGCTATATTGCTGTATTTGTTTGTATGGCTACCAAAGCCATACATTTAGAAATAGTCAGTGATTTAACTTCTGATGCATTTTTAGCAGCACTTAGAAGATTTATCGCTAGACGAGGTAAATGTGCCAACATATATTCCGACAACGGTACAAATTTCGTAGGAGCTTCAAGAAAGTTAGATCAAGATCTATTTAAAGCAATAAAAAAAATTCTATGATTGCTGCGCAACTTGAAAAAAGATAGGATTGATTGGCATTTTATTCCCCCGGCAGGACCTCACTTCGGAGGTATTTGGGAAGCTGGAGTAAAATCCATGAAGTATCACCTTAAAAGAGTGATCGGGGACCAGAGCCTAACATACGAAGAGATGTCAACGCTCTTATGTCAAATAGAGGCATGTCTGAACTCAAGACCTTTATACTCTGCAGAAAATGGAGTTGATCAACAAGAAGTTCTTACTCCAGGTCATTTTTAATTGGAAGACCAACATTAGATATAGTTGAGCCAATGACAGATGAAAAAATTGGAAATCTAGATCGATGGAAACTAATCCAAAAGATAAGAAGAGACTTCTGGGAGAAGTGGAAAGAGGAGTATCTGCATACTCTTCAGCAGAGGCAAAAATGGAAGAAGGAAAGTCCTAATATAGAAGAAGGACAAATTGTCCTCTTTAAAAGATGAAAATTGTCATCCAGCCAGATGGCCAATAGGAAAAGAAAAAAAAATCCATAAAGGCAAAGATGAAAAGGTCAGAGTAGTAGAAGTTAAATTACAAGATGGATTTATCACCAGACCCATCAGTAAAATTTGTCCCTTACCCGGAATTAAGTCTGTCGACAAAGTTGAGTCTGATACTGAAGAAATCCAGCAAAAAAAGACATACTAGAAATTCATCGAGAATGTCCAAACTCAGTTTTATAATGGCCATGTTGTTATTTATATTAAGTTGTGAATTTTCTAACGCATCACCCAAAGTTAATAAACCGAAATATGCACAATAGAAAAAAATAAATAAGACTTCGGCAATATATTTAGATCCAATGGGGACGTTGAAATAGTAGCCTCCTCTTGGAATCTAATTATTTTCTACAATATGGACGCCTATTTTGAGATGCTGAAAAAGGGTAAAGATCTGATTCCGAAAATGAAACTGATTTGCGAAGGGCTTCATACTTTCGAAGACCAATGCTTTTTAGTTTTGGATAATACAGAAAAGAAATTGTTAGACTTAGAGGAAAATAACAAACTTTTCATGGCTCAAAAGTAGATCAAGAAATAAGCGAGCTCCATTTGATTTATGGGATCCCTATATCACATTTTATTTGGGATAATGGATGAAGACGATAGGGTTCAAATGGAGGAAAATATGAAAAACTTATTAAGCAATCAGCACAATCTGAATGAGCTAAGTAAGAAACAAACTTCTTTAGTCGATTCTACAACAAACGTTTTAAAACAACTACTGATGAAGTCAATAGAAATTTTAAGGGAATGAATACGCGAATTGAGAATATGACTGCTATACTACAAGAATCATATTATGTATACAGAGAATCTATCAAATTCTTCATGATAACCAAACAATTAAGTGACATAATAGATGAATGCGAGAAAATACAATCTGGAATAATAAGCTTATTGATAGACATTAATCATGGTCGACTTAACACTAACATTTTAAAACCCAGTCAATTAAAAGGGGAGATTTATAAAATAAAGGATAAGTTATCAGAAAAGTTTGTTTTGCCAGGGAAAAGAACCGGCACAGAGCTAAAAGAAGTTTATACTCTACTAACGGCAAGGGGCTTATTTGTCGATAAAAAGCTTATAATAAACGCAAAGATACCTTTGTTTGGTCGACATGCATCAGCTTTATTCAGAGTCGTTCCAATACCAGTCAGAATTGAACAACGCATGATTATGGTGCACGTCGATGTTCAGTATTTAGTTTATAACTTCGAGATAGATGCATATCACCTTATGAAAGAATCTACCCCTTAATAAGTGTCAAAGGTGGCAATCTAATAAAAAGAGTTTGTGAAGGAAGTTGGCCTTGGAGTAGTGCCAGCGATGGCAGTTGTGAACTGAAGCCTCTCAAACCAAATAGAGCAGCAAATTGCATATACAAGTCAATCGTTGAGAGCAAGTCGTATTGGATAGAGTTAGAAAGAAAAAGTAGTTGGTTTTTTAAGGTTGAGGAAAATACAAAGGCTCGGTTACAATGCGGCACCACAAGCTTAGAGATAGTAGATTTGTCGGAACAAGGAATTTTAACAATTAGGTCAGACTGCACTGCTCGAGTTAATGATATGATTCTAATTCCTCACCACAGTATA
The DNA here is from genome assembly GCA_009664405.1 of Drosophila bifasciata. Lineage (NCBI taxonomy): Eukaryota > Metazoa > Arthropoda > Insecta > Diptera > Drosophilidae > Drosophila > Drosophila bifasciata. The sequence continues at coordinate 37,467,705 of CM019041.1, forward strand.
GAAACAGAAGCGCAAGAAACATTGTCTTTGTCATATATAGGAGACATTAGCGAAACACCCAAGATTGTTTGGAACCAATTAGACTCACCAATTATTAATCATACAGACGAAATAAACCACTTAAAGAGTGAATTAAATTATTTGAAAACGCACAAGCTAGAATTAAAACAACTAAAATTTCACCATCTTTCCGGGCACACATCTTTAATTTTAGTAATAATAATAACTATAACTATATTTGTATATTTTATAAGAAAAATAAATGTAAGACGGCAATTGCAAGGCATTGTTATACCGGAAAGCATGGTTAGGTAAGGCGAACAATAAAAAAATATATGTTTCAAGGTAATGAACTTATGTAAAGAATAATGTATTGAACTCAAAATTATAATTGAGAAATAAAATTGTAAAGTACTACTCGGCACTTTTTCTGGCCTTTTGCAGAATGTTTAGAATGCTCTAAAACATGAAGGGTAATAAATAACCACATTTACAACCGCACTTATGTACACCAATGTAAATTAATATTTGGACGTAAACTCATAAATTGTCCCAAAATACGAACCCTACAACCCTTATCTAGTCCTTAAGTGCATCGCCGAGATATCTTCTAAAAAGGATCCCACGCTAACACATGTCTGCAATGCGTTGGTCGCCGACGCAAAACACAATGTACTTATCTTATCTTACTACCTAAGCTATATATAAATCACACACACACATACTACTGCGTTGGCTCTAGACATAAGCCTAGTTTAACTTCACAGTCGAGCTACCTAAACTCATACATTTGAAATAAAGAATCAGTTTTAATATTGAACTCAACAGATGTAGATGTTTTTATCTCGGTTTGGTCAAGGCATCTACAGTAGTTTTCTTTGGAGTAACAACAACAGAGAAAGAAACTTTTTGATGCTCGTAAATTTTATGAAATAAAATGGCAATAAAACAAGCCTTAAACATGTGCATGTGTTTGTTCATATATACATACATACTCGTACATATGTGTATATATGTTTGGGCTAAGTTTGTTGCTTTTTGTGTATATTCTGCAATTATTTGATTACTTTTGCTCCGAAAATTTATTAGCTAAACAAACATGGAAATTCACACACACAGAGAGCGCTGGAAAAGCGAACGAGCATGAGGAAAACTTTTGCCCAGGCACGTCGCAACATACAGCAGGGTAGGGCAGTGGCAAAGGGGGCATGGCATACCGTTTAGCACAGTACAAATATTGAATTAATCAAATTTCATTCGCTCTCTCTCTCTCCCTCGCTCTTGTGTGTAATTATTCGTGAGATTATAGCCACAAAAGCTTGGTTTTATTTGAACAGAACACACACATGTGTGTGTAGGTGTAGGTGTAGGTGTGCCACTCTCTCATATTAAATTAAGACAAAGTTTTGAAAGCCTGAAAGTAGAACGCGACACACAAGAAAGAATCCCCAACTTTTTTTATGACTTTAAAAATCGTTTTGGGCCCATTCTGCTTGTACCTTCTTTTGCCTGTACTGTCCCGTACCCACATAAACACATGCTAATCCGTGTCGAAACTATCCTAAGTCCTTGGCCAAACAGTCTACAAACTACTACTACTATTATGGGTGTGTGTATGTTCCTGTTTATCCCTTGGAATGACAGACAAACAGGCGCAAAAAATGTGTCAATTGGACTTAAGCTACTTAGCGGGTATCCCACACTCTCCCCACCCCAACCACCCCCCTTTCTTTGATGCGTCGATAATGCGATTTCAATGAGCATATGCGTTTATCATATTAAAAGACAATTTGGCATATTAAAAGAGGATCCGAACGGAGCCCCAAATGCGGATCAAACGCATTTAAGGACAACCAATCCGCAATCCTTTTCCCAGCTGGATTACGATTGAGGGGGGGAAAAAGAGAAAAACTTCTGAAGAAGGACGACACTAAGACACACACAAACACACACAGACACATTTCACAGAGAGAGAAAATAAGTCACAGGCATGGCAAAAATGTTCTTTCCGAGTTGGAATTCGATTTGGCATTTGGCATTGGTCGGTCGGTCCTCCCGCGAATCGAATCGAATCGAATCAATAAAATTCAAATTAGTTTTGGGCAATCAACAGAGAAGGCTAAGAGCTGAACTGAGCCTATTCCCTGTCCATTTGCCTGGCTGGCATTGTGTGTTCATCCTTCCTGTTGGTTCCAATCATTTATCCATTGGGGCCGGGGAGGGCAAAAAAGGATTCGAAGCCACCAACAGGAAAACTTTCGGTCCAGACTGTTTGTCCGCCATCTAAGCCACTTGAAACAAAAGGAAATCATTTGCTCTCCTACTCTCTGAGGATAAGGTTGAGGATTGAGGATGAGGAGGTGTTGCTAAGGACCGAAGCGTAGCGTTGCTGAGTGGTTATCTGGGCAAATCAAATCAGAATCAAGTAATTTGCTATGATTCCAAGGCGTTTTGACCGCAAGCTCAATTAAATTACGCAAAATCCCAGACGAAGACGAAGACGATGGCAGGACTGGCATCCCTGCCTTGGTCGATGTGGGAATGCTCTAACTTTACTGGGACTAAAGAGGGGAACTAAGCTTTAACCATTAACACTGCCATTAGCTTATCTGAGCTTATCATCAGCGGATCATTGGAGGCTGAAGTACAAGCCTGAAGTACCCGCTTAACATTTTTGGAGACACATTTAGAGCGCAGAATAAGCTTATCCTTGGGCATCTTTTCTTTTTTTCTAATTTCTAATATTTGGGGAATCTTTTCACATATCCCTGTTTCAAATCTCCCTTTATCCGTTTTTATTCCTCCTTTCAGCCAGAATTCATGGGGCAGTCAATCGAACCGTTTGTGCGTCAAAGTGTGCAGCCACAAACAAGCTGGCAAAGAAATCCCTACCTCTGCCCTACCCCACCCCTCGAAATGGGTGCCATGGATTTTGTGGCACATTAGTGCGAGTCCTTCGATGGTATCCCCCGCTCTGGTTGGGGATGTATCCCTCTGACCCCTTCTGTGGCATGGAACGCGCTTTGCACGCCTTGACGCTTCGTTGATTTTCGGCGATTTGCATCCCTTGTTCACGTCCTCTGACACTGTTTCCTTTAGTAACGACTTCCAGCATCCCAGGCATCCCGCTACCCTGCTAACTCCTCTAGTCTCTAGGAATCTGCAACTCCTGCCACAACTTCCGCTACACACAGGACGCACATTCGGGCGGGGCAATCCCTCAGCTAGTTTGTGGGTCATGGTTGCTGCGGCCAAGGCGTTAAGTGTCTTGGATTTATTATTAGATTTGTCAGAGTATGCGTCGGGGTTGGTTGTGTGTGTTGGTAGTGTGTGTGTGTGTGCCAAAGGATGTGTGTTATGTCTTCCTGTTGTTGCTCCTACTCCTGCTTCTGCTCTTGATGAGGCTTCTGTTTTGTGGGTGTGTGTGTGTGAGTGTGTCAGCCAAATCTCAACAAATATGCGTGGCAACTTTAGTTAAAGTTCGCTCTGGTATGGTCTGCTCTGTTCTGTTCTGGCGTGTTGTGGTGTGGCATGGCCATTCCCATTCCCATGCTCCTTACAGCCTGCCCATTCCTATGGCCAACGCTAATGTGGTTTGTTAGTTTTTCCTGGCAGCCATTAAAAGGCTTTGTTATGGGATTTGTGTACGTGTTGAAATTTACAAAAGTTTCCCCTCTCTCTCTGTATCGTGTTTTGCATACCCTAACCAAAGGGTATATTCTGATCTCAGTCTCAGTCTCTGCTGTACACTTTATTGTATGAGTTTGTGGAGGAACATATCTCTGATCATAGCACTAAAAGCTTTATGTTTTACTCCATAATTATGTGAATCGTTGGCTTAGGGTATTCCCATATTCGTTCACTTGATTTTCTGTATTTCAATCTTGTTTTTTCTCTTCCTGACTGGCGTGCTGTAGTATAATAATCAATTTAGGTGAAATTTTGGGCAAACAGCTTTAAGCCCATAAAACGTTTCCTTCTCTCTGTGTCTCTCTCTCTCTCTCTCTCTCTCTCTTTCGGTGTGTGTGTTTGTGTGTCTGTTGTACGGTGTATCCTGGCAAAACCGATTATGAGCATCTTAAGAGCAACAAATTTGCTACGCTACGCTTTATGGCCCAAAGAACTTGACTCAGTCAGAGAACTTGCTTCCCGGCCTCCTCCTCCTCCTCTGATGACAGCAAATGGGCTGAAATGCCTGAACGCAGAGAGGCTGTTCAGAGTAGGGGGGTCGGTTGCCACTTGTGCTGCACTTTAAGTGTTGCTCAATATTTAATGGTCGCCAATGAAAAAGGGCACACCGAACCCACTCCACCACAGCTGAGTTCCATCATAATCTAATTGGTAGAGAGACAGGGAGCAAGGCTGGGCTTGGGTCTTGTTTTTATGACAGCTATCAGATATAGTTTTCCCAAACGATTTCCCAAACCGAAAAAGACGCTTTCGATGTGTATCAAATATGGCTGATATTAACAACTAAGTAATCGGGTCTCTGTTTGGCTATATCATAAGCAGAACTGCCCAAAGAAAAGCAAAGAAAATGTTTACCAGCGACCAGGACTTAGGTTCAGCTTCTGAATCGCGGCAAAACTCACAGAGCCTGGCTCAGTGGGGAGACAGATTGCCCGCCAAATGGGAGTTACAAGATCAAATCCCGCTTCGAATCTCGCCAAACTTTGAATATCCGAATATATACTATAATTTTTTTTGTCATTTTCAAGCTTACTAGCTGCTACTAAGTTAGAGCGGGCTAACCGAAAAAAAAGAGTAGAATAGGAATAATCGTTACTTTTCTTACAATTTTTCTAAGCTGCGTCCCATTCCGAAGCAACGATATTATTGCCAACTCGCTCGCACACGCTGGGCAGCGTACGAATCTAAAAATAGAATCCGCTTGCATGTGTGTGCGTAAGCACAAGCCCAGCAGGTACGCACATTTTTGTGTGTGTGTGCTTGTGCGTGCGTGTGTGTGTGTGTAAAAGTGCAGGCGCTGCGACGCGCTAGCCGAAAATTTTGTTTTTCGCTTTACAGTTATGTTTGCAAGCCTTCATGAGCATGCAGGATGACAACGCACCATGAATACCCTCTAATGACAATTATGGTTATGAGAAGTAATGTCTTAAATAACCGAATCGAATATCTGTTTATCATATATTTGTATATTTTATATTTAAAGTAAATTAGCATATAAATAAAGTAAGTAAAGTAAATAAGTAATAAAGTATATTAGTAAAGGGTATAATACAAATGTACTTAAAGGGACTAAGAAACGGAAACGATAATTGCAGGTCTCACTAAATAAGGTACGTCTCGGACGACGCGTGGTTGCCTTAATTAATTTTGGGCTTGCACTGACCATACCTTATTTGAGTATATAACTTGCGTAGAATCTTTTGAGCATTTTTGAACACGCACGAACATGTTTGAGCATGCTGTACAGATCAAGTGCGTCGTGCTAACGCATACAATCAAATTGTCAGCTGACTAATGGCAGCAGCTTATGTATGCCCTTTGGCCGCTTTTTCATCGCTACCGGGTATGGCGCAAAGGATTAACAGTTCGCTTGCGCTACGTCCGGTCTGGGTTCGATTCCCGGTGGAAGAAGCTGCGTATTTACATTAGAGTTAGTTTTCGGTAGTCAACTTAGTTTAAATCATTTGGTGTTGCATTAGGGTTGCATAGGGAAATATTATAATAGCATTGTAAAATAATATAATATTTTGAATTTTTTTTCTCTCTTTCTCAACATTTACAATTTTTATATATATTTTTTTCTAATATTTTTTTCTAATTTTATTAATTTCAATAATTATTTCAGCTATTTAAGTTGCACTTTTAGAATTCAGTATAATTTCCAGCATTTATTCCCTGCTGTAAATGATTTCAGTTGAGTATACTTAATGTATTTTTGTTCGATTTGCTACTTGAAAGATACATAGTGTCTTTTGAGCTATAGTTTATATTTTTACTTGTGTCTCTCATGCTGATCAATTGATTACCAGTGTGCAGTAGTAACCTTAAGTCTTGGCATCGCATAATCCTCGGGGTGTTGTAATTTTGTTATAATCTGCAACACGCTGCTCCTCCCTCACAACAAATTGTAAATTACAGCCCCGAGGCTCTGGGCTCTTCACTTCCTTTCACACTTTGCAGCGGGCGTGGAGGAAGTCGCAGCAATTCCCAGACGAAGATTTGTAATGACAAACTAACGGCTCTAGCGAGGCTCTATTTGGCTCTATCCTTCCTTGGCTTACCCTAGACCTAGACAAAGTTCCTCCCCCCAACCCACCGCGCGCGAGTGTCACAGTTTGGATTCAGTTTCTCTGTCTGTGCTTTTCTTTGGTTTCCCTTTGGCTGACTCCCTTCCCTTTAATTTTCTTAGGGTGTTTTGCTTCAGTTTTCCTTCAGTTTTCCGTCAGTTTTCCTTCAGTTTTCATCCTTTTCTTTTTGGCTTTTTGGCATCGGTTTATTTTTATAGTTATTACACTTTGCCTTTGTCCCTGGTCTCTTGGTGATGGTTCTGGTCCGGGGTTCGGGGCTCTGGTGCGGCTCCTGGGCTCTGGTTGTTGGGTTTGTCTTTATTGTGTCACGCTGTCGCGTCAACTCTTTGCCTTTGCCTTTGCCTTTGCCCTCCCCTCGGCACCCCATTCTCCATCCGTTGGTATCCATCGACCGAGCGAGCGACCGACCAATCCTTGTGGATCGCTCTTCAAGCACCTTATTGTTCTCATCGCCCATCATCCATCGTCGTCGATTTCTTTGCTTTCTTTCGTACTTTTTTTTTTTGCTTCTTTGCGGTTTACTTTGCTGTTGCTTCTTGTTGTTGTTGTTTTGCTGTTGCTTCCTTCTGCTTTTATGCGGTCTCAGTTTTAAAAGGATTAAGCTGTCGTTAGGTTTTTGTTCGCCTCGCTCGCTCGCTCATTCTTTCGCCGTCTCCCTCTCCTTCTCTCCTTGTCTGTGTGTTCCCTTTGAGTGCGTCTCGACTTTAAGCATCGATTATCCATAAAAAGCTGCAGGCACCACAGAATCCCGACTCGCAATGAAAGCTGAGAGGAGAGGAGAGCTCCTGCTCCAGTATGACTCTGACATGTAGCCAAAAGAGACAGGCAGCGAAAGAGATAGAGCAAGAGAAATGTAATGGGAGAGAGTGGGAGAGAACTGCCAAATGGTCATCTGCTACTGCTGCTGCTCCTGTTGTGCTTCAGCCCAAGATGCAGTTTCAGCTGAAATCCTTTATTGATTCAGGATGCAAAATAGATGGCAGCCAAAGGATGCTTCACCAAGGGGAGTTTAAGGGGAGGGATACGTCGGCAGCTATCAAATCAATTGAATTTTGATCAAGGGATCATTTACATCTCGTATAAGGAACATGCAGAGAACAGAGTTACAGAGAGATACTACTCGTATGTGCATTTAATTTCAACATAAAAGAAAATTCTCTATAAATTTCTAGGACTATTCATTTTTGGTATAAATAAATACACAAATATTTCCGGAATTATATGACCGATTTATGCAGATATTTTGCAGTTATATATGCTCGATTTATACAGATATTTTCCTCCTATATATACCCAATTGATAAAGCTATTCCCTTTGCTATATTCCTGCCCAAAAATGTAGGCAATCGAAATTATTCATCAATGGTTTTCCTTTCCCTTTCTTTCATGCCACCACTCCAGCACCAAACTCAGACCACCATTCACCACAAAAATAATTAAGTAAATATTACACCTGCCACCCATTCCATTCTCCACTCTCCCACTCAACATCTGCTTTTCCGTTTTCCCTTGGCACACTCATGCATGAATTTATTCGAGTTGTTTAACTTTTTCAGGTAATCTGAGTTACCTGTCAACGTGGCGGCAGCCTCCAGCCTCCCCTTTGCCCGTCTCAAGAAAAAGACAAAGAGAACAACGAAAAATCGTCTTTCCATCTTTCCCACTTTCACAGAGACAGAGAGAGGGAGTGAAGAGAGTGAAGCGATTCCCCGTCACACACACACACACACACACACACACACAATGTGGCCAGTAAGTCGAAAAGGTGTCCGAAAGTGAAAAAAAACAACAGAAATGTCGAGAAATAAGAAAGGTAAAGGACATAACCGACAAAACCCAAAGACAAAAGGCGGCAATAAACCAGCTCGATGGGTGGTCAACGGGGGGAGCACACGGGTTTTGGGGCTCCAAAAGGTGTTGCTTGAAAAAGCATATTTTGCTGTTTTCACTCCCCCCCACTTCCACCTCCGCCAACCCAGACCAGCCAGGCGAAAGGGTTAGGCGTGCATGAAGCGAGGCACAAAAAATCATACGAAAAACCCACCAGAAACGAATGCGACTAGCAGATACCCATTAAACGAGTAAGGCGCTTTTTATTTGCTAAATTTTATTTATGAGGGTCTCCTTTTTTCTCTAATTTTTGTAATTTTTTGCGCCTACAATTTTAGAGTAATTCGTACGTATTTAAATTTTGGGCGCTCCGATATTCGCAATTGTTTTTTTTTACATTTTTAGGTCTTTTAAGCACAAGGAAATATTTTCTAACCATCGATAATAATAATTATTATATGGAAAAATTTGTACCAGTAATTTCAGCCCAAACATAACACTCCTCTGGCATTGTAGGGTATTAAATAAAAACAAAACCAACACCAAAAAAAAAATGTCCATAGCGATAAAAAATAATAAAATTTAAAATGTAAAGGGCAGACTGGTCAGAAGGTGGGCCCAAAGGTGATGGCTGGCGGGTGGAGGGGGAGGGTTGGTGTGAGGCCGGGTCGTAGCTTTAGCATATTGTGTCGCTGCTCGTTTTGCGGCTGGGTTTCTCTGTGTCTCTGTGTGTGTGTGTTCCCTTTATTTTTGCCTTTTTTTCCGCTTCTGCTTTTTATGACCACGTTTGATCGGACCCGTACCCGGGGACTCCAAGCGACGTACCCTTGCCACACACGTGTGTGTCTGTGTGTGTGTGCGGCCAAATTAAATGCCGCAAGAAAAAACGATTTGAAGACTGAGTGGTATTTTTTTTTTGGGGTGTATGTACCTTTTTTTTTGTTTGGGTTTTGTTTTTACACCGAGGTGAAGGTGGAGTGACATTGGACAGATTGGGTCTAGCGGCAGCGTCGGCGGTCCATCAGGTGTTTGGGTGTGCCTGTGTGTGTGTGTGTTCCAGAGTTGAGAGATCATGATGACAGAGAAATGAATAGGGAAATTTCAGACGGGGGCTTTTGGGTAGCAACAATATGCATGCAATATGGGGGCAGGCGTTACCCAGAGTTATCCCATGCATAAAGATTTGGAGAGAGTTTGGAGAACAAACTAATTTAAAACTGGCTTAGAAGGCCAGTCGTGGGACGGTGAGTAAGGGGGAGAGCATCATGGGAGCATGTAACAAATTCTGATTGCTGATGGGCTAAATTTAAATCTATTTGAAGTACGCCCACAGCCAGAGCTTACATTGGGGTACATGGAAGACACAGAAAAGTGTATACTACATGCCTGAATATGTATAAATATTATGTACTATGTGTGTAATAAGCAGAGGGTAGTGTTTTTGTGAACCCATATGGAACTATCTAGAATACATATTACTAATACGACTAGTCGGTTCATTACTCTGCCCAAGCGTCTGTTCGAAGACATTATATGGTCGAAAGCATCTATAAAGAACTGTGTGCTGCAACACACTTATTATTTGTTAAATTGTATATCTTTGAGTGCCTCCTTTTATACGAATTTTTGTAATTTTTGCGCTTACAATTTTTGAGTAATTCGTAGGTATTGAAATTTTGGGCGCTCCGATGTTCGCAATTTTTTTTTTACATTTTTAGCTTCACATTTACAAATTCTTTTGCGATATTTATAGATATCGAAAGAAACACTTGACAATCATTGAGAGAACGTCTCCTCAGTAGATCTCTATCTAGTTTCCGCTACGGTGTGTTCCATACATTTAAGCCTAGTTCTGTGCACACCTGGAGATTCTTCTGCCCGTATCGGTGGTGCGATTTCTATTAGTCGTCTAATCATCATAAGCAGCAGTAGGCCTCTGGCAGACACTCACATTCCATATCTATAATTGCCAGATCTCGGCCAAGTGCAATCACACTTAATGCAAATTGGTCTGTGGTGGTGCTCCTCCTCCTCCTCCTGCCGTTCCATTCCATTTCATTCCATTACGTACCCGATTCAATCCTTTTTTTTCTGCTAGACCATTTCCATTCACGGCTCTGACTCTGGCTCTGACTGTGACTCTGGCTGTAGCACTGCTGCATCTCTTTTTTGTTTAGCCTTTTCAATTGTGGCACTCATCTGGGGGGTGCCCCCGCCACTCATTTCATTCACCTGCCCCTGGACTTATCAGCGACCTTTCAAGCTAGGCTCTATGCTCTGACTATCTCTCTTTATCTCTCTGAGCTATCTCTATCTCTCCTTATCTATGTCTCTCTCTCTATCTCCCCTACTATCTCTCTCTGTCTATGCTCGCTCTATATCTTTCCTTTATTTGGTTCCTGCTATGATTTAGGCACGTAGGCATACTCAAGTCCTGCCTGGTTAGGCCCATGCCGAGTCTCCTCTTCCTCCTTCTCCTCCCGAAACCCACACGAACATATTTCCACGAACACTTTAAACCTTTAACCTGGTGCCAGGACTCTCTCTTTAACCAGGTTCAGAGTTACCTTTTTGCCACTGCGACTACTACGAAATTGTTTCTGAATGTGGTACACTGATTCCAGTGGAAATTCCACGCTCAGGCTCTGGATTTGGAACCACTGTGCGGGCTACAACGACTACACCCTCCAGTCACTCCTCCTATACACTCTCTCTCCACACTCTCACTCCACACTTCCTCTCCACTCCCTCTGCCGTCACTCTTACTCCACACTCTGCACTCCCTCTCCACTCCCTCTGCCGTCACTCTCGTCTGCTCATTTCAGACTCGACTGATTCGTGTTTTAACCCTTTTTTGGCCAGCCTTCTTTTATTGCCTCGTCCCTAGGCCTATGTGTGTGTGTACGAATTATAAACTATTGTTTACACAAAGCGGAAGTCCTTGCCCAGCGACTGACTGCCTGCCTGCCTGAATGCCTGAATGCCTGACTGCCATATATGCTTCATTAAATTATGCTTTATTAGCCTTTCGGGACTTGAATATGAAGTAGTACCAGAACTGCCCCTGCCCCACACACAGCCTCACCTCTGGCCACATGCAGAGTCATAAAATTCAGCGCATGCCCTCGGTCATATGTTGTGACAGTGGTTCGGGTTGGAAGGCATCCATCCCCCTGCCATGTGTGTCTGGCAACCCTCAAAGGGGTAACGAGAAATTTATGTTTTTGTCAAGTGATAAAATTTTTAGCTTACACGAGCAGTTAGCCAACAAAAACAACAACCAGAAAACAATATGGAATAGAAGTGGCGAGAGAGAGCGAGCGAGACAGAGAGAGTGAGAGTGAAGGAGAGCGAGCGAGTGAGGGTGAAGGAGCGAGTGAAAGAGAGCGAGTGATAGTTGAAAACCATAAATTGAAAATTCAATTTCTTCAAATGTAAAAAAACCTTTTGGCATCGGGCCTCACCTGACCCAACTCCTGGCTGATGCCTCCTTCTGCCTGACTCCTCCTGGTACCTCCTGCCATCTCCTGCCACCTTCTGCCTGTCTTCTGCTGACTCCTTCTGCCACCTTCTGCCTGCAGCCTCCTTCTGCCACCTTCTGCCTGCCTCTTGCCTCACTCCTTCTTCCCCAAACCAGCAGCGACCTTCTTCAATTTACGATTTGTTTGGGTTAGCACAAAAATCTCTAAGGCTGACCCTTTTTTTTTTTTTTTTTTGTATTCAGTTGTTTGCCTATTGGAAGGTCAGTGGCAGAGCCAGAGCCAGGCGGGATGTCGAATCTTTGGCTCAGGGTTTGTTTAGGGCCTAAAGGGTCCCTCCCATGTCCAGCAGCAGCAGCAGAAGGAGAAACAGCATTGACTCTGTCCCTCTCTCTCTCTTTATCTCTGTCCTGCCACGTAATTGGCGTCTGTGAAATGCAAATTGATCATTTTCAGCTGCCGCACTAATTAGTCAAAGTGCCCCCACAAGGACGTGGCAGGAAGCCCAAGGGTTAAATCAACACTGCATAAGACAAACCGACCGAATGCCATCGCTCATCATTGGCCATCAACAACAGCAACATCATCATCATTATCATCATCATCATTATCATCATCAGCTGATTAGACGGCCACTGTGAATAGATAAACACGCGCGGCATCCACATCCACATCCACATCGGCATCCTTTCCTTGCCCACATCTCAGATTTTATGCAGCGACATCAAAAGGAATTTTCTGCTGACTGGACAGCAGCCCTGCCCCCATTTCCATCACTGGATGGGTGGTGGAGGAGTGGGTAAGACACAAAGAGAGAGTGATGAGATCAAGGTGGAGAGGAAACCTCTACCTTGAGACAAGTTGCTGCCTGCCTGGCTGCCTGCCTGCCTGTCGCCTTGATTGATGTTCTCATCTGTGGCACTCACCTCAAGCAGTGGCAGTGTCAGAGGCAGAGGCTGGCTGCAGAAGTGCTGACTGCTGGGAAAATGCAAAACCCCAACCCAACACCCACCAGCCACAGCACTGCCACTTTTTTTTTTTTTTTTTTGCATCTAATTAAAAACGAAAATGTATAAGCGACCTTCGATGCAAAAGAGAGAGACCCATCCACATCCTGCTGCTGCCGGCTCACCCACAATTGAACAATCAACTGAAAGGGGGCCACACCCCCTGGTTTCTACCGCCTTTGATGTATGCAACTGGATAGGATTCTAAGCTGATTTTGAGCTGCTTGAAGGAGGTTGGGGTGCGGTGGGGGTTGCCAAGTGCAGCCACGTTATGGCTTAATCAATTCAATGTCAATTGCCCAGCCTCAAGTGCTAATCAAGATGGAAAGGAAAGTGGAAGTGTGCTCTCTACCCACACACACACACACACACACACACAGACAGACAAATGCTTGCCAAAGGTAAAGCCAATGCAAAGCTAAGCAAGAGTGGGAGAGAGCTGCAGTGTTGCAAAGCAGGAAAAGTGGGTGGCAAGAGGATACCAGGCAAAGTGGCAGCAAAAATTGTGAGCAAAAGAGAAATTCATAGTGGTTAACAGGGGGCAGCATCCTGGGGGGCTGGGGAGGGGGAATATAGCAAAGAAAATTGCCCATCAAATATGGAGAATACAATATAATAAGCGTGGAAAAAAGAAGGCAGTAAGAGAGAGTAGGAAAAAGGGGAATTAGCTGCCCAACAAACTGCCCATACATATGGCCTCCATATAGCTTCCACATATGCCTGTATATATCCTCCTTATAACCTCCATATATACTCTATATATCCTCCATATATACTCTCTATATATACCCTCTCTACCCCCACCATATACCAGCCATTTCCGACTTATAGCTTATAGATCACTTCTCTCCACTCGCTGTCCATAAAAATATTGTAAATCTTCACCACCCCTCCAAAAAAAAACAACTAAATCAGTTTTAAGTTATTCCATGCAACAAAAACAGCAACAAATAAACAACAAAAGCAACAAATAAACAAAAGCCAAAAACAGCAATAACAAAAAACAAAAGCCAAAAACAGCAACAAAAGCAAAGAAAAAAAAAACACACTAAAACCAGAACCAAATAGCCATTTAGAGACACAACCAAAATACACAGATACAAGTGCACATATACACAGATACACACATACACACACACATATATATATGTAGAGTGAGAGTGTGTGAGATAAATGATTGTAGCTGGCACAGTGCTGGTGGAGTGGGGGGTTTCCATTGAATGCGCTTGCAAATAAATTTCGATGGAACGCGAGTCAGAGAGCATAAAAGCCATTGGATCTTTCCACTTCCGCACTACCCCACACTTATGTATATATATGTATATATTCTATATGTATCTGAATTCCTAATCGATTTGCCCGAGCTGCCTTCAAATTGCGCGAATAAAAACAGAGAAACAGTGGGAGAGAGCGAGAGAGGAGCGAGTAAGTGGCAGCGAGTGGAGGAGGGAGCGAGTGGTGGAGGAAGCGAGAGTGGGAGCGAGTGGAAGAGGGAGCGAGATTGGGATTGAGAGTGGGAGAGTAATACAGAAACCAAAATCAAATTAAATGAATTATTTAATGAAACACACACAGCTATGGCAGGGATGGATAGGGAAGGGCAGGGTAGTGCAGGGCAGGGCAGGGCAGTGCGTGGCAAGGTAGGGGCAGTGCGGGAAGCTGGAGAGGCTGTGGAGGTGGTAAAACATGCAACAAGATTACAAGATTATGTGAGTTACGGTCAAGAATGTTTTATGAATGTTTATGGGCGCGTAAAATCTATTACGTCACAGCCACTGAAAAGGCGAGAGGAGAGGCTAAGTGGAGTGGGAGAGGCTGGAGCGTTGGAGTGAAGGAGAGAATGAATGGTGGAGTGGTGTAGGGGCTGAGTGTTAGAGTGGGGCAGTGTGTGAGTCGGGCAGTGGTGCAGTGGGTGAGCGGTGGAGTGTTGGAGTGTTGGAGTGGGTGTAGGAGCGCAGTGGTGTAGCGGAGGAGTGGGTGGTTGGTGTGGCATCGTGGCTGGCAGCATTTGTGTGGGCGCTGTGCCTCAAGTTTATTGTCGCAGAGGTCGTAACTTAAAGGACTCCAGGACTCGGGGACTCCAGGTCTCTGGTACTCCGAGCTGCTGTTCCCTCTCACCTAATAAACTGCAGTTGGGTCTCGCTATACCCTCGGCTTAGTGCCCGCATGTGGGCTACACTGGCACTTAGAGGAGGGTTGCTGTAGGGGAATCGGTGGAGGAGTTCTTTAAATATTTTTTCTATATTTTTATATAATTTTCTATATGTCTTATTTATTTTTCTATATATTTTTTCTGTATTTTCTGTATATTTTCCACTCGCTTAGATCACTTTTCTATAGCTCGCTTGAAGCTTTTCTGATTTCCAAAGGGATTATAGTATTTTCCCAAGCAGATCAGACAGATTCCCTTCGATTCACACTGTAGTTTCCGCTTGGCCTCCCTCCTTCTCCTCCTCCTTTTCCTCCTCCTTTTCCTTCTCCTTAGCTTTCCTATATCTCTCTCAACACACCGTTCCACTCACTTCTTGTAGGGGGGGTGCTGGAATGCCGGTGGGTGGTTGGTAGGTAGATAGGTGCCTGGGTAGACTGTACGTACATAAACTAAAGATGACTTTCATGTGCCCTGCCTTGCATATAAATGATGAAAATACATGCTAATGTCTGGCCTGGCTCCCACTCTTCCCCCCCTCCTGCATATCCTTGGCAATGTTCTTGCGAACCTTCTGGGACTCGAAGCCAAAAGCTAATGGCATGCTTAAGTTTCAATTATGGCTAATAGAATTGCCCTGAAATCGAAATGATTTTGCTCTTTTTTTCCACAGTGGCAATGGAAATGGACGTTTGGCAATGGAAATGGGAAATCTGGTAACTGGATTGGGGGGTGGGTTGGGTGCTTGGCTAGCTAATTAGGAATGTCAGTGGGTGGTTGGGTGGCTGGTGGGTGGGGGCGTGGTTCGAACAGATTTGTTAACTGGCTTGTGGATGGACACACACACACATCAATCTCTGACCGTTGATTGATGCTTTCGAGACACAAGTCCAGTCACAGTTCTACCTACCCCACCACCCCACTGAGAGGGTTGCTGAAAGCTAAAAATTAAATATAGGAAGGAGGGGGAGAGAGGAAGAGAGAGAGCGAGAGAATTCTACTGCAAGTCCCCTGGCGATTCCTTTAGATTTGTCACCCAATATCCACCCATTCACCCTTCCACCTATACACCCTTCCACCCACCCACCCTTCCACCTATCCTTTTAACCCTGACAGATGTATGCCGCTTAGGTGCCAAATAGGTGGAGGGTTGGGGGGGTGTTCACTGCAACTGCAGCTGCCACTAAGCAAGATGGAAAGCTCTGCTAGAACTTTCAGCCAGCAAGTTGTGTGATGCCAGCCCACAGCTCTCAGCTCAATGTTGCAACTTTGCCACATTTGCCAACACCTATCAAGCAGCACACACAAAAATTCCACATAAAAACTAGCATTAAAAGAAGAAGAAACCCAACTAATTGATACCCTGCAAAGGTGAGAAGTTGTGTGAGAGGGGAGAGAGAGACACTTTGCCACAGCCCTAATATGGCCCCTTCCAGAAGCTCTGTGCAGCAGCAGTTGATATCCCATAAGGAAGCTGCCGCCCCAAGAAGCAGCCGCAGCTGAAGTCGCATTTAAATTTTAGCCCTACCTGCCCCTCCCTCCCCCTCTGTGACTGCAAAACCCCTGTGGCAGGCTGAGGTCGTGTCATGAAATTGAAAGAGTTGTTCTTCTCTTTTCTTCTTATTATTTCGGTTGACGCTGCACGTTGCACGTTGCACGTGGATTTGCAACTGGGTCTGGGCCTCGACCTGCGCCTGGGGGGGGGGGGTTGTATGTGGTAAGACTTAGTTTTGTGCAGGAGGGTGGGGTGAAGGCAAATGCCAGAAATAATGGCGCTGCCAGCGCTCAAGAAAAATTGCAAACGAAAAAGTTTTCTTAACTACGTGTGGCCAAAAAAGGGGTGGGATGGGGTGTTAGGGAAAGGGGTAGGAGAGCGGTGGGGGTTGCGTGTAATTTTTGGTTTGGCAAAGCTTAAGGAATGCCTTTTTGGCCCAGTTTTAATGCCAGTCGAAGCAGGTAAAATAAAGACAAGTTGACTGGAGGCACTTCGCCTCTCTCGCACTCCCCAGCTACCCACTGCCCCCTGCTACAACCTGCTATACCCTACACCCTACACCCTTCTCCCTGCTACACCCTGCTACATCCTGCCACTCCCTGCTTCCTTCTCCTTGCTGCTGTGTTGTCCTTTGGCCAGTAGCTGTAAGTGTGCGTCTTGTAATTTGGTTGCCAGACTTTAAAAAGGTTTAAGCTCCGGACCCTGCCCCCTGCCACACTTATTTGAAATCGCAGAGAATTAATCAGCGGCTGCAGTGAAGTCTCTTAGACTGCAATTTCTTACCACTACAGGATTCATTTCCGCACTGAGAGAGAGAGAGATGGAGAGAGAATACTTAAAGGAAGTCTCTTTCCTTCCCATCCACCAAAGGCAAGGCAAGGCAAAGGCAAGGCAAAGGCAAGGCAAAGGCAAGGCTCTACCTTTTCCCGCAAGTCGAGTCTTTTCCTCTACACCAAGACAAGTCATTACCCCTCCAAGGCAAGTCTCTCCATACCCCCCTCTTAGAAGAGTCTTTCCTTTCCCCAACCAAAGACAAGTCTTACCTTTCCCCTCGCCAAAGGCAAGACCTACCCCTCTTCAAGCCAAGACCTCTCCCTTCCCTTAAGTCAAGGTCTCTCTTTCTTTCCCTTTCTTTCTCTCCTGTGCCAGTGTTCACTGTGCAAATATTCAATTTCTTTGCATCATTTTTTGGCCAGCAAATTACTTTCGTGTTTTCCTGTGCTGCCTTTTTCTTAAGAGAAATATCTCAGCTATTGCCCTACCACCCACGCCTCCTGCCAGCACCCAAAGTTGTAGAATAGTTAAGGTACCCCCTCCTACTCTTCTCACCCTCCTGATGGCTTTCTCCTCCCCCTCGTTTAAAGCGTTGAAAACTTTTGAGGAACGCTGACAATTTTCTTGGTCTTGTTTTAGCCCCCAAAGGAATTTGATTATGCAACAATAAATCCTTTGGTCCATTTGCCAAGAGTGCGCCAGGGATTATGGTTGTGTGTGTGTGTGTGTGTGTAGCTGGGTGTAAGGGGGGGTGTGTAGGGTGGGCTGAAGGGTGAGGTTTTTTTTTTGAAGGCAAACAAAGTTTCGTTTTCTGCCTTTTTGGTATTTGGGCCGAGGCTCTGCTCACGTGAAATTAGCATGTGAAAATATTTGTCAAAGATTTGAGCCCAAAAATTATGCGCAGTGTTTGCCCAAACACACACACACACACACACACACACACACCACACATGGATAAAGAGTGAGCGAGAGAGAGTGAGAGATAGAGCGAGAGCGAATGAGGAACAAGGCAAAGTTTGCAGAATTTTAATTTGAAATTTTCGACGAGCTTTATATGCGTGTGTGCTCCTTCCTGTGTGTGTGTGTGTCTTCCATGTGTGTGTGCCATGTGTGTATGTTCCTGTCTGTGTGTGTGTGTGTGTTCCTGTGCCTGTGTGTGTGCGTGTATTCGTGTGTGGCCAAAAAAGTTTTGGCTGCCTGTGCAAAATATTTTTTGGCAAAAAAAAACAAACAAAAATTCCAACCAAAAAGAAGGCACCGAAAATTATGCAAAAAATAACAAAAATAAAAGTAAAACGAAAATTTTGTTGTTTGGCAAAAAAGAGAAAGAGAAGAAATGATGTTCCAACATAAACTAAAGCGAAAAATCGCTTCAAAAACTTGTTTGGCCAAGTGCTCTATCTCGCACTCCCCCAACCTCTCTATCTACCACCAACCTCTCTACACATCCTCACTCCTCACTCCTAGCTCACTCCATCTCTCTCTCTCTCCATCACTCTCCATCTCTCCATCTCTCTATCTCTAGCTGGCATTTACATAAGCTGGCCCAAAAAGCCAAAAAACCGAAATTTAAGTTGGATTTTTCATGGCAGTTGCAGTGGGAAGGTGGCTGATAGCAAGGGAAATCAAAGGGGGAATTATGAGCATACAATTTAGAGGCATATAAAGAAATTAAACGATGGATAGATATACATATATAATATGTACAAGTGGTACTCCCAATATAAATCAAAGATATTTAAAAAAAAAGAGAAAATTATCTTATATTTAATTCAAGAATTTAATACATTTATTTCACAATTAAAATTCAAAGAAAAATACCAAAAAAAATACCAACTTTTATATTCCCAAATGCAATTGGCAATTCTGTTTTTATTTTTATAAATTCGAACTGCTGCAACATTTGTACTTGCAACATTTGAAGCTCCTTAAAAGCTGCAACCCAGCTGGTTCCAACTCTCAATTAATATTTAAGCTGCTTGTAAAGATTCCAAAAGAAATACCTTTCGAGTTGTAAAATTCTTCAAGATCACATAAAAAAAGCCAACTCCAACTGCCACTTAAAAAAACAATTTGTTAATGGGGAAATGGAAAAATTCATGGCAATTTTCCTACAACATTTTCATTGCCACGATCGACCTGGCAATCTGCAGTGAGAAATCTGCCTTCCTGCTTCCAACTGATTTTCTTTATTTTTTCCTTGCTGATTTTATTTCTTGTGGTTTTATTTTTGTTGTTTTTATTTGCTTTTAGTTGCTGTTGTTGGCTGAGTAAAAGTTTATTCTGCTTGTTCCTTGCTGTTCGGTTGCGGCATAAGCCTCGCCAGGTTGCGGGGGTCCGCTCTGACGCGGGGTCTAGGAATTGTTTGGGGGCTCTCTCTTGGGGATGTTTCATTTTTTTTTTAGTCCTGTCGCCCTGTCGCCCTGTGTGTGTCGTGGCAGGGTAGGGGCATAAAATGCGCGAAGGATTAGCGGACAACAAGCGTGTAAAGCTCCAGGCAGTGGGTAGTGGTCGTGGGGGTTTGTATTTGGTCTCCCCGGGGGGTGTAGATGTGTGTGCCGACGACTCCCTTTTGTATGGACACGCTCAATGGACGCTTTTAATGGCATTGAAAATGTTCGGACCAAGATCCGATGATGACCAAATGCCCAGCCTTTTTTTTGGGGTGGGGTGGGGCAGCAGGGACTGTGGCAGGGGCAGCGATGGTGTCCAATTACGTCGCATAAACAATGCGTTTTTTATGGCGCTTGCGATTATGGGAAAACAGAAGCAGAAACCGAAGCAAAAGCAAAGGAAGAAGGAGAGGGAGAGTGGGGCGGTGGGGCAGTGGAGGGGAGGGTAAAAGCAGATAAGCCTCAACGACGCCAGCGGCCAACGCTGACGTATACGTGATTTTTTGATGCCTTCTGGCCCCACCCCCCCTACAAACCATACATTATATAATACATATACAACACACACACATACATATATCCCTCTGTGTGTGTGTGTGTGAACATGCAACGTCGTGGTAGAATGTTCATCGTAAATGAATACCCTTTATGCGCCAGAGTTTTGGAGCATTTGGAACTTCAAGGGAAGGCATTTACTAGCTACATACATCATGAATGATTGATTGATATGAAATGGCATACAACTAATTACTTAAGCAATGAATTGGCTTTGCATTGAATGTGTACTATTTGCCAGAGAAGAAAGGAATTCAGTTGGATTCCTTACGGTTTTCTCTAGTGCATGAAATTTCTCTTCACTGCTTCTATGGTTTCCATGCAACCACCATAAATGTACATATATCTAGTATATCTATATATTTCCCTACACTATTTTACTGACTGGCATTTTCCCATTCCCCTGCTATGCCTCATCCCCCCCGAAGCCTGCTTGGGGGTTCGTTTCGCGTCATTTTTGCGTATCGATGACGTCGACACAAAAATTTTCGTTATATGTATTATATTCTGGCATTGTTTGATGGTCACACACACTAATACACACACACACACACTGACACATTGAATAACTGGCATTTTCTTGATGTTTCATGTTTGCTCTGTTGGTTTTGGCTTTGCCTTTCTCTTTGCCTTTCCCTGCCCTTCCCACTTTCCCCCTTTTATAGCGCTGCCTGGCCTTTGTCTTTCTTTATTTCCGCTTTTGCTGCATTTTTCCAACACACACCCCCCCTTAGACACACACTACCAACTACTACCCCCTGTCCAGTGTTAGAGGAAAACACACAAAAAAAACCCAAGAACTTGATTTCATTTTGTATGTGTTGTGTGTGTGTGTGTGTTGTGTGTGTATTGTATGTGTGTGTGGCATGTTCGCTACGGCAATTGACAGTGAAAACTAACGATACGGAAAACTAAACGCACTGTGAGTAATATTAGTTTGTAATTTGATTTTATGCTTCTGTTTTCCACAACCCAAAAAAAAAAGAATCTTTTATAGAGCGGATGCGGGGGGGTATGTATATTCTAACATTTCTAACAAACAATTGCAGGCAATTCCCAAATACTGAAACATAAAAGAAACCCAAAAAAAAAAAAAGGAATAGTAACCCCCAGCAGAGTCGAAAGCCAACACACATGGAAATGGATTCCAAGTCTCCGACTCTGCTCGTTTCCGTTTCCTGTCGCCGCACTACACCCTTGTGTACTTGACATTAATGCACTGACAATTGCTTAGACAGTGACAGAGAGCGAAGGGTAGAGCGAGTAAGCCACTTAAATTAATTTAATAGTCCCTCTTTGACAACAGACTCTCGGCATTGCCTTTCGCGGTTATCCAAATTGTGATTGGGGGGGAATTATGCCATGAACTGAAAGACACTCTACTGTACTTTTATTTTATTTAGTTTCTAGGGGAAGGTTGAGTTCCAAAATGTACTATGACTTATCCGTAGAGGTTTAAGGCTGCTGTTTATTATTTTTGAAGAATTTTTTAGCACTTTTCTACAGCTCTTTTCTACAGATCTCTAGAGCTTTCTTTCTTTATGTATTCCATAAATATCTGCTCTAAATTTGTTTCACATTTTAAATCTATTTAAAAATCACCATAACAGCTCTAGTTTAAAGTACTTTTTGCTGTTTTTATGTGTGTGTTGTTTTTTGTTTTGTTTTTTTCAGCTGCGTTTAATTTGTGGCTTCAATTTTGATATCGACTTTTCGACTGGCCATCGGTTGTCTAACTATGCAAATGATATGCGCCATTTTCTGTGTGTTCATGGCTGTGTGTGTGTCTGTGTGTGGCTATATAATACTGATATCTGGATCACTAATCTTAGATACAAACAAAATATATTCAAAAAGCGACCTAGATCCTTGCTTAACGTTTCAACAACAACAACAACAACAGCGAGAGAGAGAGGGAGAGAGAGTCACAGCACAAACAACAAGGCTGGCTGGCGATAATAAAAACAATGCTAAAAGTGAATGCCAAAGGGGCAGGGGAGAGAGTGGGAGAGAGAGAGAGACTGAGAGAGAGAGAGACAGCGAAGAGACAGAGAGCGAAGGCAAGAGAGACACAGGAGAGACAACAAAGGCAAGAGAGACAGAGCAAAAGCAGAGGAGAGCTTCGGCAAGAGAGAGTGTGTGAGAAAGGGTCAGAGAGGGAGTAAGAGAGAGTGCTGCATAGCTGCCGATGAGCGAAAGAGAAAGCGTACTTCAAAAGGGAACAAGGAAGGCATCGGGAACACATAGCCATAGCCATGCAAGTCAAGGGAAATGGCTTCACTGCTATTCCAAGGCATCTTTACACCCACACCCATCACCCTGAACACCCCGAACACTCAGCACCCCAAACACCCAACATCCCACACACTCAACACCCCGAAACACAACACCCATTACCCCACACACCCACTCTCTATACGCCCACTTTCTATACCCACACTCTCTATCCGCTTACTCCCTATATCCCCACTCTCTATCCGCTCACTCCCTCCTACATATACCCGTCCTATATTCCACTTCTGACTCAACGAATATTTCAAAAAATTACACTCGAAATGAAATGTGGCCAACAATTGCACATTGCACACATAAAGCCAAAGCCAAAGCTCCCTCCCCCACCCCCCGAAAAAGGGAAATTCAACAGCAACAATACCAAACAAAACAAAAACGAAAAACCAGTGAAAAATGTCACTGAAAATGGGAATGACAATGGGAATTAAGGGCCTGGGAGTGGGTGTGGTGGTGGGAGTGGGAGGAAGGACAAGTGCATGGCATACAAAAGTGACACAGAAATATGCTTAACCCCTCTACTTCCTGATCCATCATCCATTAACCCATTTTGGCCAAAAATGGCAACTCGAGCTGAAGCTAAAAACAATGGAAAAGGCTCTACTCTGGCTCTATTCTTTGTGTGTCTCTCTCTCTGTCTCTTTTCATACTGAATGGAAAGCATTTACTATAAAGTTAAGATTGAGCAGCAATATTTACATATAAAAGATTGTCGTGGATTGTCTCTCGCCGCAGCCAGCACTCCAACTCTCAATCACTCGTTGCAAACTCCAGCGAGTGCACGTGGAAAGACTCTCCTTAGATCGTACTCTCAATCACTCGCCGCAGTCACCATTTGTTGGCTTACTCTCGCATCACTCGTTGCCAACTCCAGCGAGTGCACGTGGGAATTTTGTGTTGCCTACTTTTGAGGGTCAGCCTTGAACTGCATTTACTACACGAGCTATGCCATGAAAATGTCTCTGCTCCTCCTCGGCAACAACCAAACAACAAAAAAAAAAGAATAGAGAATAAATGGCCTGAAATTACCATCAATTGGGGTCAAGGGCGGGAAGAGTACGACAAAAAGGTAACTTCAATCAAGCGACATATGAGGCATAACCCCACCACACACACACAAACACACAGCCTTAACTCCAATGCCCTCCATACTAGCCCCATGCCCCATTCATTTTTCCAGTCAGCCATGACATGACATGTGGCCAAAAGGGGGGATGTGGCACTGGGACTATGTATATTGGCAGGGTTGGAGAGTGCTGAGTAGGGGGGGAACATGAAAGCGAATCAAGTGAAGCTTCTGCTTTGCGACTGTTTTTTTTTCACTCTGCTGTGTGCGATACCCTTTCCTCTGCTCTGTGCAATACCCTTCCCTCTGCTCTGTCGAAGGAAGAAAAAGGTCCTCTGCTCTGTCGTATTCCCCTGACAAAGGTATTCTAGTCTCAGAAGCGAAAATCTGTTGTCTATGGTTCAGAAGATCACTCATCAGCTGATCCTTTATTTTCGCTAGACTGTTTTATGTTCTTGTCCAAAAATTCCATCTAAATCGAAGCATTACCTTCAGTCATCTAGAAACCTTCAGCTAACAATTTCTTCTTCTGTTTTCTCTGCTGTTTATCTTCCCCTACTTTTTACCCTCGACTTGGCTTGAAGCTAATGAAATTAGCCAACTGCAGCAGCAGCACCCAGCATTATTGATTAGGGTCAGCCACTGTCTCTCCCCTGTGTTTACTCTCTCCTATGCCCCCCTCTTTAGTTAACTGATTATTGCTGAAGAAGAAGTTTTTCTTTTTTAGTTTTGTTTGCCAAGGAACAAGGGAGCAAAGGAGCGAAAGAGAGTGTGAAAAGGGGCTAGGCAGGGGTGGGGAGGGGAGTGCAAAAACTGCAATTGCAATTGGAAAAATTGTCAACGTGACTGCAGCACAAGACGAAAATGCTGACAAGGTCGATGTAGCAGGAGCAGGACGAGGCAGAAGAGCTGATGGAAGGGTTTTGTTTTGGGTGGGTTTTGGGTGGTTGCTCTGTGGCAACCTTCTTGTTTTGCAATAATTGCGACACTGCGACAACAACAACAGCAACAGCAGCAAACAATTGACGATGACGTCGTCGTTCGGTTTCCCATTTTCCATTTTTTTCGTTTGTTTTATTGCGGCTTCTTTTGCTTAACAGCAATGTGGGGTGGCATAGGGAGGGTTTGGGGTGTGGTGTGGAGACCCAACATTGCTCATTTATATTGAGGGGGCACCACCAGCCACTGCCCCAGTCCCTGCCCCAATCGCTGCCCCAGTCCCTGCCCCAGTCCCTGCCCCAGTACCTGCCCCAGTCCCTGCCCCAGTCCCTGTCCCTGCCCCAGTCCTAGGCCAGCTAGCAATTTGTGTGTGCCTGCAGTGACCCAGTAACATGGAAAAGCGCCACAGCCGCAGCCGCAACGGCAGCCGCAGTCATAGGCCCAAGCCATGTATCCTCTTAGTCCTCTCCACCACCATCCCCCTACAATCCCCAACCTACAGCAGGAGAATGAACACCCGTCTTCTCTGGCACTTCTCTGGCTGCGAAAAACCCCTTAGCGGGGTGTCTTCCGCACAAATGCCTCCATTTGACCCACTTAAATGGCGTAATTTATGATTTTATAGTGTGAATTCTTTTTGCTTTTTCTTCGCTTCTGTTTTTTTTTTTTGCCTTTTTTAAAGTGTTGCGGCAGCGGGCGCCCCCTGGCGGCATTCGACTCAAGTGTACAAACAGCCATAGAGCGGTAGGTGGGTGCAGAGGGTAGGGGTAGGGTGGTACAGAAAGAGTAATGGCCCCCGGTCTGAATGTCGAAGTTTCCTTTTGAGCCAGGCAGAATATTTCGCATTCGAAATGGATTATGTGGCACGAAGTACTCATTCGGAAAGGGGAGAATCAAGTTTTTTTTGGATAAACTTTCACTACCAAACAGCAGATGTGCTACTTACGATCCATGATCCATGGAATACGGAATGGATAATTTTTTTTTTTTTTTTTAAGTTTAAAAATTTAACTTTCTTTAATTGCAAATAATAAGGGTTTAGATTTAGAATCAATACAACAATTATTCCGAATTTTTTAGCCACAGCTTAAGGCATTTCTAAGACTTAAAAAAAAAAAAAAGAAAAAAAAAAAAATTTCAAGTAAATTGTAGGAAATGGCCAACAAATATATATCTTACTCCACATATACACATGGTACACACTGTATGTGTGTGTGTGTGCTGTGTGTGTGTGTGCTGTGTGTGTGTGTCCTGTGTGTGTGTGTCCTGTGTGTGTGATTCTCTATCATGCAAAGTGCCTTGGCACGATTTATGTTTTGTTAATTTTCTTGCCAAACTTCATACAGAACAGAAGACGAACACACAGACGGGCTATGCCAAAAGCAAGAAAGATGTTTAGAGTTATGACTTGAGGCAGAGAGAGAGTGAGAGAGAGAGAGTGAGAGATAGAGAGTGAGTCACATATGTATGACTTATGTGGCATTAGTCGAACAAAGTTCCCAGTGTCCATGTTTATCTGCCAGGGAAGGGTACCATCTGAGACTTTGTACTCCGGATTGTTGTTTTGCCTCGCAAAACTCTCCGCTCTCTTGTATCTTATTATGTAAATGGATTTTTGGCTTACATTCAACAAAAAAGTCTCGAGTATGTGGAGTCGAGAAGAGTCGTAGAGCCGGTGCGGAGGGGGTGCTATGGAATTTACCTGCAACGACAAGAGCCAAAAAAAAAAGGAAGAAAATTTTATAAAGTTGTTGGCGAAAAGATTTCAGTTGTTGCATAAGTGTGCACACACACTCAGAACAAACAAATACGCAAAAAAATTAAAAAAAAGATTTAAAAAAAAAAAAAATTCTTATTAAATGCTGACAAGTATGTAGGATAGATGTTAAGCCAGATAGTATACAGAGTGAGTATACTGCAGGTAGAATATGCCCAAAGAAATTTACACATTTGTCCAGGATAAGCCTCTGCACTATGGTCCCAACGACCACTTTTGTTGGCCAAAATTAATAACTCGCGAACGAAACAAGATATTTGGATTTGGTTTTTTGCATTGGGTAGATATAATCAATAGAAACTAGGGTAACAAATAAAAATGGGTGTGGCACCGCCCCTTTTTTTAAATGCATATTTAAATTTTTAGTTATAGTGAATTACGAGTATTGAGTATATTTTCAACATGTATATTAAGAAATCAATTAAATTGATTTTTTATATATTTTTAATGGGGCACGCCCAAAAGAAATTTTTATTTAAAAAAAATCAAATTTTAAAAAGTCGCTAAGAGAAGAACGCTTTTGATGAGGTGTTCTGAAACATAAAAGAATAAATTGAGATATCTGGGCATAAGAATAAAAGTTTTAAAACAAATGCGAGTTCGTATTTGACTTGTATTCGTGCGATCATGCTTTGCGGCTTGAATCAATAATTTGATTTTTCCTTCTTCTGATGCTACAAGATCTTCAGCCCACCTTCTTTGTGGTCTACAACATTTCTTGAAGTGTGATAGCAAAGGGCGACCCACTGGCTTTAAGGCTTTTTTGAACACTTTCCTGTATATTTAGCCAATCAAATACTTTCGATTAACGTCTCTGTATTTGCCCTTCATTTTTCCATTTTGTTGCCAAACGATAACAAAAACTCATAAAATCGTCTTTAAAGGCTTATTAATTTCATTTTGAAATGTCACCATTAAGTTTAATTTTCAAATAATTGAGTTCTTTGCATGTTTTTCGCTTCTCTGATGTTCACGCGGCAAACAATTCGTCATGTTTGATTTTGAGGTTATGTTCTACTAATGCAAATTATAAAATTTGTGGTGAAATGTGGCATTTTCTACTATATACATTTCAACAAGAATTGATAACTCTACGAAATACAATAGGTTTCAAGGTTGGAATAGGTTGGAATCAAAAGTTATGTCTATTCAAAAATCAGTTTTCTTTCCGAATTGTCATATGTAAAACGCCTCACTTGAACCTCAAATTACAAAGACATCACAAATACGAGATACAGGAAACTTTACAAAACACGTAGTAGAAACCCGACTGATTAAAATACAATACAAAAAATTTGATCAGTTAATCGTATTTTTCAATTTATGAGAGATTTAAAATTGCTATTAAATTTGCACTTTTTCACTGCGCGTGCATGTGGTGACAGCGGCTGTTTTTTAACAGCTGATTTCGCGAATGTGGCGCCATCTATGGAAATTTCGGGTATGCAACTTTTATGGTCACTCTTTTTCTAATACAGTTCGATCAAAAAACGGTTACTTCTTAACTTTCAAAAAATGGGTTTTGGCCAACAAAAGTGGTCGTTGGGACCATAGTGCTCTGGCAGGAGCCCCTTTATCCCCAGGATTTTTCAATCATCTTTTATTTCGATTTTTGCAGCTATTTTCGGGGCATAATCTTGAATTTAAATGCTCTATGCTTACACCACCTCCCCCCCAACTGTTACCCAATCTAAGCTGCCCGAAAACCTCCCCCCCACCCTCCCCCCACCAACAGCTATCCACAGCAGCTGTCGAAGCCATTTAATTTGCGGCAAAGAAAACCCCAAAAATAAATCTGCAATAATTTATATAAATTATACACAACTCTCTCACTCACACACACACTCTCTCTATTAACGAGAGAGTATATGTGTATATATATAGGAGTATATATATGTATATACTCTTATATATGTATGTGTATATTTTGGCATATCCTGTAGGCTCGGTTGTCTCGATTAAAAGTGGCTTAATCGGCATAAAGTACAGGGGCGTCTCTCTGGGCATTCGAAATGAGCGACGGCAATTTGTAGGCCATAAATTTTAAAATGAATTAATGGCAGATTCGGAGATCGAAATGGCCTTAGACATACAGTTGCCCCCACCCTACACACACACAGCCACCCAGTGGCAAAAGCGCGACATTGTGGCGCTCAATGGTAATGCGGGGGAGGGCGGGTTGTGGCAGCTCTAAGGGCTGGTTGTGGGGGCTGTGACTGGGAGCTCTGACTGGGGGTTGTGACTGGGGGCTGTGACTGTAGCTGCGACTGAGAGCTGTGGGGGGGGTGCTCTGACTGGGGCGGACTGGGGTGTGCTTTTGGCTGGGCTTCGGGTTTGGCTGTGAGCCGTGCGTAGTGAATGAAACGAAATCAATTGAATTAATTATTGGCGCTTAATTGATTGAAACGAAGCGAGAGTTCTCTCCCTCGCTTTCTCCTTCACTTCTGCTGTTAGCCTCATTCACAGCACAACACAACACAGCACAGCACTCTCTGCTCCACTTACAGCTACACCCCTCCCCATCCCGTAACTTCTCCCTTTAGCCACAGTCAACCACTCAGCCTCCTAGCCCCAATTTGACGCTGCTGCATTGTTGTTGCCAAATAGAGCGTATTTTAGCCATTTCATTTACACGCAAAAGCGACAGGAACCACAACAAGCAGCAACCGCAATGTCTTGCGACTACTTTGATGCCCACTAAAGTGCAGGAAACATATCACAACTTCAGCAAAACAACTTCTTCCTTACGAACCTCCGCAGCCCAGCAATTTGTTTGTTAATTTTTGTCTTAAATGTTTTTTATTAGAATGCAATTTTGTGTCCGTTCTGCTCCTGCTCCTTTTACTCATTCCATTATAAGATTGTATGAATAAATAGAGTGAGAAAGACAGAGAGAGAGAAAGACAGACAGAGAGAGAGAGAGAGAGGTACAAGATAAAACTGAATTTAAATCTACATTGAGTTGATTTGTGAGTTTCATTTTCCAAATTGTGGGAAAATAGTTGCCAGAGTGGCTGAGGGAAAAGCCTAACTAAATAATTCACCCCTCTCTAATTCATTTAGCCATTCATTCAGCTCACACCGATTTATCAGACATTTATCCAAAGTACAGGAATTTCTATGGCCTCGAAACGTTTGCCACCGAAAACACACACAAAAAGGATTCGTACCCAGGATTGATCCTGGAGTTTGTGCAATTATTTAAACAAATATTAAGCTGATTATTCATAGATTTGGTAATGGAGGAAAAGTATGCCTTGGTGCTCGGTTTATTTTGGGCTAGATAAAACAAATGAAAAGCGAATTAAAAGGGGAAGTTTTAGGCATTGGAATATATTTTTGATTTTGATTATTTGTTATGTTGTTTTTTTGTATTATTTGTATTGCTTTATTAGTGCAGTTAGTCACTCCCCAAAAATTCAACTTTAATTAAGAAAAATATTTGAAAATTTGTATATAAATATTCACGGAAGAATTTTTTTAATATTTTCAAATAATTTTGGGTAATATTTTTAAATATTTTATATAGTACTTTCAAGCTCCTCTGCCCATTCCTTTTGTGTGGCTATTCAAGTCTTCTTTCACTTAAATTATCTCTTTTTACTTTGATTCGAGTTGAATTAAATACAACAAATAATATAAATAAATATATTACTATTAATCTACTTGTTGTGTGGGTTTTTTTTCTATTTAAATAATTGTTGAACATTTTTTTTCTATTTAATTACTCGGTTAATTTTTATTTTCTAATTAATTGTTTTAAATTTTTTTTTTTTAATTTGTTTATTTATTTTTTTAATTGCTTAGAGTATTTCTTTTGTTTATTCCTTTACGTTAACTAAATCTTAAAAATGTTCTATGCTGATTTGCATATTGCAATTCTTTTCCCCCTTTCACCTTCTCCCTTCCCTCTGTTGCTTTGGTGCCTCGGTGTGTGCCTGTCCCATTTTCTTATGTTTTTATGTGTTCTCTGATCTATCATTTCTTGATCCCCCTTTACCCATCTAGCCCACTGTTTTTTTTTTGTCTGTATTTTACTTTGTGCCCCCAATTTTCCATTTCGCATTTCGAATGATGTACCTCGACCGTAGCCCCTTTTTCCTTTCCCTCTTTCCCCTGTCCCCTTTCCCCATTTTCCCCTTCATTTGTGGCTTGCTCTCTGCATTTTACCTGTAGCTCTGCCCCCACCCCCTCTGTGTTAATGTGTGTGTGTGTGTTGCGTGTTCTCTAACTGTGTTTTAGGTCGCCTTCTGCTAAACGTTTTCAATTGCAAAAACACAGCACACACACACAAACAAGAATAAAAAGGAACTGCAGTTTTCTCACACTCCCCCCCCTCGCACTCTTTCTTTATCAATCTATGTAACCCTCCCCTCTCGTATCACCACACTTTTGCTCTTAGACTACTTCCTCTTGGGCTTCCCCTCTTTTTGGCTCATCCTCATCACTCACTCTCTCTCGCTCTATCTCTCTCACTCTCTGATGTGGTGGGCTGGTGTGGAGTGGGTTGGGTTTGGGGTGGGCTGGGGGTGGGCTGTTGTGGGTGGTGCTGCTGCTTCGCTCGCTCATTCGAAATGTGCCAAATGGCAACGTGGCAGCAAACAAGCGGCACACAGACACTCATTCGCCCTCGTTCGTACCCCCACCCAAACACCCATGTGCCATGTCCCATCCCACCCATCATACAAGTTCCTCTACCATCAAACCTCTGCCATCATTCAGTCATGCGGTTGCCGCAGTGTTGCAAACTTTCCGGCATTGCTGCCGCTGCTGCCGCTGCTGCTGCTGCTGTGCCTCCTACTAAATGGGACACCCTGTCTCTGGCACAGTCTCTGCCAGCTCCTAGCACTACCTCTAACCCTGCTCCTAGCCTTGCTCCAAGCCCTACCCCTGCTCCTACTCCTACCCTTACCCCTGCTTATGTTGCTGCCCTCCCCCCTGCTGCCATCACTTCTGACTGACGTCGTTTGGTGGTGGCGGTGGTGGTGGCGGCCAGCGCACGTTGACCTTATTTGCATGTTCGCGAATCAATTCTTGGCAACACAAGCGGCTCAAACACACACACACACACACACACACACTCACATGCACACCTATTTCCCCGCACTTGTATATATCCCACCCCTGCCCACCCCCCCTGTGTGGTTGAAGAGCGTGCGGAGTGGGGGGTGGGCCAACAACAAATTGAAACGAATTCTCGTATTGGAGTTCGAATTGCAATTGAAATTGGTTGCACCACTGAAGCGAGTGTGTGGGGGGTGGGGAGGGGCTAGGAGGGAGGTATATTCTCGCTTTTATTGCGGCCAAAGTTTTCTCTCTGTTCGCTCTCTCTGTGTTCTGTTCTGTTGATTATTGTTGGCGGCGGTGGCGGTGGCTTCTCCGGAGGCTTCGGTGGCGGCTTTGGCGGCGTTGATTTAATGCAAAAAGCCGACAGCCGGCGGCAGAAACAGCGCAGCCAGCGTCGACTTGCCATTAAAACGTTGCAGCAGCAACAGCAGCAGCAGCAGCTAGAGGTGCAACAGTAGTGTGGCATAAGAAGCAGCGGCAGTGCCAGTGGCTGTTGCAGGGGCAGAAGTTGTAGCAAAAGCAGCAGCAGCAGCATTGAAACGTTGCAATACCAGAAGAAACGCTGCAATAGCAATGTGGCACTGTGGCACTATGGCAGTGTGGCAGCACGGGTAGCAGAGCCAGCAAAGAAGTAGTAGAGAGCAGAAAAAAAACAACATACATAGTTAAAAGGCGCTTCTAAGTAAATAACTGGGTTTATGGGTCGATTGGGTGCACCAAATCGTGAGCAAAAAAAAAAAAACACGACACTGAGGCACATGGTAGGGGCAGAGGTAGAGGCGGCGGCAGCCACAAATGAAATGAGTAAACGAGATAGCCGCTAAAGAAATGCCAAGAGAAAGACATTGAGAGGGAGAGACAGAGAGAGAGAGAGAGACAGAGAGAGAGAGAGTCAGAGAGAGAGAGAGTGAGAACTATAACAATTGTGCCCATTCAAAGGGGAATACAAATTGATGAATAAAATTTGTGCAACATTTTGCAGCACACTTGACTTTAAGCCAGCGCCAGGTAGAGATTGAGAAAACTGAGGTGATTGAGGTATAAACGATTGACAGATTGAATGACCATAAATGATTGACTGTTAGATATATAATAAGTATTATATGGGACTCCCTTTGCACTTAATGTAGAATAAACAATTGATAAATATATGTTATGAAATGAATTAGAATGGAGTAAAATGTAGTAGAATGAAGTAGAATTTATGCTAGAAGTAGAAAATATATTATGTTATGGCATGGATTAGAATGCAGTAAAATGAAGAAGAATGAAGTAAAATTTATGCTGAAAATTAGTCCCAACAAGACAGACGGACAGACATGGCTATATCGACTCTGCTATGGATGCTAATCATTATTAAATATACTTTATTGGGGTCGGAAACGTTTTCTTCACTATGTTACACACATTCACTTTTAACACAAATACTCTTCGAGTACGGTTATAACAATATGTCCCTCTCTTATAATATTTTCTTTCATTTCAACAGCGCTGCTTCAGCCAGTCTTGACTCTCCTCCATATCTCAGTTTTCCACCATCAAAATCATAACTAAGAAATCCTTACAAGTTTCATTTAAAACCTCCATCAAATGTTGCCTGTAGCCAGCGGCTTTCCATGTTCTTTTCCACCTTAAAATTCCTATACCATTTTAATCATTTTTGATCAGTTCTTTTAGCCATAATAGTATTCATAAAATAACGAGTATAACTCACTAGAAATCACTGGAAATGTTTTTCTTTTGTAGCAATTTATTCTTCAATTATAGTTCTATGGCTGCGGGGGGTAAAAATTTATTTAGATGAAAAATATTGCAAAAAAAATACAAAATAAAAAATAAATTGCGTGCAGAAATTTCCAATAAGAGGAAAAAGAGTAGAATAAGGATGGAGAAGGGTATGGGATTGGGGTGGCTCGGATTGTAGGTTGTAGAGGAGATGTAGTAGCATATGGGGGAGGTGTAGCAGCATAAGTGTAGGGGGGAGCATATGTGGGGAGAGGGATAAATTTGTGCTGCAAAATGGAATTAGTAATGAAGTTTTGCCAATGCTTTATATGGCATCCACCCACTCGCGGTCTTCTCTGCACTCCTTGGCTCTCTCCTCCACTCCTTGGCACTCCTTTGCTCTCCTCTCAACTCCCCTCCACTCCTCTCTCCCAGGGAACGTCATGTATGTAATTGCGTTTGGGTCGCGCTTCTCTGATTTTTCTCTCTCTCTGTCTCTGAGTGGATCGACGAGTGCATTTTTCAAGTGAAATTGAAATGGAATGCCAAGAGGATTGGAGCTGCCTGCCAGTGGCAACCCCCTCCCCACAATGCTATCATTCCCCATGGCAACCCCCAAATGGGTTGAAATTGGAAATAAAACATTTCATTTAAGAGCGCAGAAAAAGTATGAGAGAAAAACGCAATAAATGTTCAAAAGCAACAACCGCACAATGCCAGTCCCAACCCCCCGCAGGATATATATAACATATGTACTATATATATGTATATGCTACCTTTGAACCTGCATAATATGGGCATAGAGGAGGGGGTGTATCGGTGGCATGCGTGCAAATTTAATTCAATTTATTTTGAAGCTCGCTTTCATGGCAACCGAAAAAGGCGAGGGAGGGAGAACTTCCTTCCAAAATGGCTAATTGCATCGAAATTGAAAATGCGGCAATTGAATTCAAGTCGAAAAACAAGCTACAAATTAATTTCCAAATGAGTTAATTGCAAAAGACAGGACTGGAAAGGACAGAGCGCACATTTATGAAAGATTTCTCTTTGTTTTTTTTGCAACTTTTTACTATGGGTCTCCTTCAACTTAAATACAGAATATTTAATACATATTTGAGTCTCTTTGTATCTTTGAACCCTTCTAAACCTACCCTCTACCTCTCTTTTGTGTAGAGCAGAGCAGACCCAAATCCAATGACAATGATCTTTGTTAAAGTTTTCGGGGTGGGGATGGATTCAAATGCTGCACAATCAAAACTTGAGACACTTCTCTCTGTGTGTGTTTAATACTCGTAATATAACGTCAAGTTTTTCTGTGTGCAACTACTGAATGTGTGTGTGTTTTCTTTGGCTTAATTTTGTTGCATTTCATTTCAGTTTTTGTTTTTGTTTTTGACTTTGGCTCGGTCATAAAACCAAGTTCAAAATGCGCGAAAATGTTAGGCGAGATGGGAGTTGGAGTTCAGTTGAAATGAGTTGACTTGAGTTTAACTTTGAGTTTGGAATATGTCATGACCCGCTGCACTAATGTCACACACACACTCAAGTGCAAAAGGGACACACACACACAGACACATATATACAGACATACATATATATGTATATATATAAAATGGATTCAGGCAGTCTGCCAGACGACATCGTGGAGTATTTTCACAACTCAAGCAGCGGGCCAAATGCAAACAAACAAACAAAGTTAGCGCTTGCATATGTATATATATATATATGTGTGTATGTGTGTGTGTGTGTTTGTGCAAATGTAAAGCATAAGATAGACAATTACACTTTTGCCACTGCAGCTGCAACAGAGAGAGAGAGAGAGAGAGAGAGAGAGAGAGGTGTGTGTGCAGCAGCAGAAACAGCATTTAGATAAACGTTAAAAGGTAAATGAACTTTATCAACCGAACAAGAAACGAGGTGTATACACACACACACACACACACACTTACACTTACACTTACACATACACCTACACACACACACAGAGACACACATACATATGCATAACTGCAATTGCAGCTCATTGTGTGCCCATGCCCCCTGGGCACCCACCATCAGGTCTCGGCAACTCTCCTCTCTCCCACTACAGCTGCTCTCCTGCTGCATCCTTCTACGGTGTTTTTTTTTTGCTTATGAAATTGAATTGCTGCTGCAACTGTAACTGCAACTGTATCTGTATCTTTGCACCATTTAAATGTATATACAAATTTGATTTTGCAAATCTTTTTTGGGTGCATCTAACTTGTAGAGAGAGTGTTGAAAGCGCATATCTATTCAATTTATAAATAAATAAATAAACCAAGCAAAGGGGCATTTTCTTTGCATACATTTTTCATACATACTCGTAGGTGGTGCTAGATAGTTGGCAATTAGCAGAGAACTGGCTGGCATTTGCTGCATGCCACACGCTCTCTCTCTCTCTCTTGGGGAATGCCATTAAGTGGTTGCTGTTGCTGTTGCATTAATTAATTTAAAGAGCAAAAGGGGCAAGGGTTTTTCTGGCATTTAAAATTACAAAATTTAAGGGCTTTGAAAATGGAGAAATAAAAACTATTTCTAGCTGGCCAAAGTAAAATTATAAATAAAGTAAATAAATATAGAATATAAATATAGAAAATTAAGTGCTAGAAAATTTTTCAAAATATTTTCAGTAACTTTGAAGTTTCTGTTCCTGTTCCTGCTCCTTTTCCTGCTTCTCTCCCTGCCTAACGTTTCATTAATTCTACTTATTTACAGCTTATAAATTAAGTAAATATCTGTTTAAAAAATCTCAAAATTCTCCTGCAAAAAAAAAAACACACACACATATTCTTAAATGCCCAGGATATCTTCTCCATTTCCAAGTCAACATTTCATTGCACGAGAGCTGCGGTGGCAGCTGCTACAAAATATATGCAAAAATCTAAAAAAAAAAAAAAAAAAAATTTGAGCTCTGAGTGTAGCACGTGGAAGGAAGTGTATGTGGAAAAAGAGGATCAGGAAAGTGTAGGTAGAAAGTGGGGAATGTGGCAAGTCTAGGTAGTAGGTGGCATATGGCAAGTGGGTGGAAGTGTAGGTGGCATATGGCAAGTGGCAGGGGGCAGTAGCAAGTTGGAGTTGAACAAAAGACAAACAGAAGTGAAATGCAGGAGCAGAAGCTGTGGATAGAGACACAGAAACAAAAACAGAACAGATTTTCCCTCAACCAGCCGAACTGCAGTAATAAATGATAAACAAGTGCAAGCTGGCCAAAAAGGGGCGTAACGCCAGCGCCGCCTTCTAGGTAGAAGCAAAGCTCTAAGAGAGGATGATACTCTACGCTGTGGGCTTGCAAGGCTCTGCTCTGATATTGAAAACTGCTGAGGCTGAGGCTGTCTCTGTTGCTGTTGCAGCTACAACTACTTCTAATGCTACTCCTATGTAATCCCCTTCGTCCTGTATGTCCCCCCGGTACTGTTTTCTGGTTACTGGTTGTGTTTTCTGGGCTCTGATGCTGAAGCTAAGCAAATGTTGCCTCACTTTGCTTTACCTACTACACATGTCTCTCCCTCTGTCTCTCCCTCTGCTTCTCTCTGTCTCTCTGTGTGTGTCTTTTCACACTTTTGCATTATTTATGCAGGGAACTAGGCATCTCTCTGTGTGTGGGTGTATCTGTATCTGAGCCTGCCTTCTGGTACGTGCCTCGAAATGCAACGACAGCTGCTCCTGGACCTGTACCAGCGCCCAGACTTAGCTGAATATATATATACTCGTATGTATATATTTATTTATTCCCTGTACATATTGTAAATGCCCCATGACTCGTGTCAAACTTCTAATTAACCTCGTAATTCATGCAAAACCAAAGTGTGGCAGCCACACACACAGACAGTGGCTGGGGGGTGGAGTAGAGTGGGAGAGTCACTCTGCCATTATTGTGCAAAATAATTATAGCACGTGTGCTGGCAAAATGACACAGAAATTATCAACTTAAAATATTTTTTATAATTATTAAGAGCTAA
Source organism: Drosophila bifasciata (assembly GCA_009664405.1). NCBI lineage: Eukaryota > Metazoa > Arthropoda > Insecta > Diptera > Drosophilidae > Drosophila > Drosophila bifasciata. Next base: position 37,504,508 of record CM019041.1, read on the forward strand.
AAAAAAAAAAATTTATTTAAATATTTGTGCGTAAATTTTGAGGCTTAGAAAAGAAATGGTGGGATTTCCATACTCCCCTTGGACAGCTAAGTCGCGCCATAAATCCCATAATTAAATATACAAAAATAAATTCGAATTTATGTTTTAAAATTATATATTTAATATTCACATTTTCTGTGCCCCAAATTGTCTCCAAGTCGCATTAAAACTGAATTAAAATTGTTGCCAAAAATTGCGAAAATATCGAAATAAAAGCTGCAGCTGCTCTCCCTCTCTGTGTCTCTCTTTCGCCCACTCTCTCCTTCTCTCACTCTCTGTTAATACGCTCGAATACATATAATAATTCTCAATTATTTAATATTTAGTTTTTACTATTTTCTGAGCAGCACAAACGAAATCAATGGATGCATAAAAATATAAACACTTCGAAAATACGATTATAAGCAATGAGCAATAAATTGATTTAAATTTCATAATTAATTGTGCTAAACTAAAGTTTGTTTAAGCAATTATGGGCTTGGCAGAATTCAGCAGAAATTCGAATTTAAAGCTGAAACAATTTTGGGGTTGAATATCTGCGAGTTTGCCAACAAAAAGTTGTATGGGGATTCTGAGGAAAACTTCTGCCACTGACTGACTGACTGGCTGTCCCTCTGCCACTGCCTCAAGCTCTGTCTCTCTCTCTCTCTTACTCTCTCTGCTGGAATGTCAATCTCTGTAGTTTTTGTCGCATCCTTTGTGGCAATCAAACATTCAATTGCAATTTATTTTGCGGCTGCCACATGGACAACATCAAACCGCAGACAGCACTTAATACTCTGGCAGTTCAAAAACAGTTCAAAAAACTAACAAGAAAAAAAGGAAAGAAATTAAGAAAAATATAAAGAAAATAGCAAAGAAAAGAGCAAAGAAAATAGAAAAGAAAAGAGAAAAGAAAAGAAAATAGAAAAAATAAGAAAAGAAAATAGAAGAAAAGAGAAGAGAACAGAAGAGAAGAGTAGAGTTACAAAAAAAATAAAACAAAAGCGTAATTTTCTTAGTTGTATTAAAAGGAGTTTTATTTTATATTGAATAGCAAAATATTTAATGCTTCGAACATGATATATGAATACCCTAGGCCAAGCGAACATCTAAAAATTAGGTTTATCTAAGGCCTTTTTTTATGCGATTAATTTTTTTAATTTAAGAATTAAATAAAAAGGAAAATCGAGTGGCTATAAATTCTTTTTAATATACATTTGAATAATATATATTTAAAATAAATGTAAATCACTTAAAAATAAGTAAAACATATTAAATTTGTGGGAAATATATTTTTTTAAATTATCAAAATATTATATTTAATTATGAAATTATTTAATTTAATTATAAAATATATTTCCCTATGCAAAAAATATATTTCTAAACATTTTTTTAGTATTTTTCCATTATTCACTCTCCGATGATCTGCTTAATTAAAACCCCCTCCTCTAAAACATTCCATCCCCTCCCCACTACTAATAAATGTGCAAATATCTGAACAAAATATATTCTTTATATTTTTACGAGTGGTTTGGGTAGGGGGTACTAAATTGGAAGCAAAACTTTCAACCCACACACAGAAAAAAACTTGTCAAAGGCAACAGCCAAAAATGCGAATTCGTAGCACACAAAAAAAAAGAAGAAAAAATAGACAAAAAAATAGAAAAGAAAAGAAAAAAAAAGGGAAGAAAAGCAAAAAAAATCTGCCAATTTGTGTGCAATTTAAAGTGTCCAAAGGGGTGGGTTGGGGGCAGCTCTACATACTCGTACTACATACATACGTAGTACTTCGTAGTACTCCCCTTCGTAAAAAAGTTAGCAACTATTTAGCTCTGGGGTTGCAGCAGCAGCAGTAGTCGGGGCAGGGGGGGCTACAAAAACTTGGCAGACACAGAACTCGAATGGACATGGGTGGGGACAAGGGACAAGGGACACAGATGAGCAGACCACAATGGACCTGACCGCGCAACCGGGGTTGGGCGGGAGGTGCGCATTGGAATGGCGTTGCAGCCATAAAGCGTTCAACAGCAGTCAGTGTGGCAAGGAGAGAGGAATGGCAGATGCAGGGGCAAGTTTTGTGAGGGGGCAGCTTCTGCATTAACGCTGACCGAAAAATCTCTGCAGCTGAAGTTGAACTCCAACTACCCCCCCTATCCCCTTTCTTCTCTGTTTTTTTTTTTTTGTTGCGCATAAAAGTATTTCGCGGACAAAGCAGAGTTTGCTCTTCGTCTTTTTCTCTCTCTCTCTCTCTCCTTTCTCTCTTCCTATTCTTGTTGTTGCAACAATAACGCTACATTACAAGTGGCAGGCGAGCGCATCGAGTTAGTTAGTTTTGCCACCCAAGCCACCCACCCTGCATGCTGCATGCTTCATGCCCGCAACTCGGGAGATCCGACAATTCTGTGGTCTTGTTAGTCCAGGGGGCGGCAGGCTACCCGGCTACCCAGCTGGCTGGCTCTCTGTCTGTCTGGCTGGCTGGCAAGTTGGTTAAAAAGTTGTTGATGCAGTTACACACCGCCCTGCCACGTCCTGCCTGCTGGCTAAGCCCTGGACACAGGACATTTGTGCTAATGGCTGCCAACGTCCTGTCAAGGGGGTGGCTGGGCTTGGGTTGGGCTGCCCGGCTGCCCGGCTGCAAACATGTTGCATACTTTGCGGCGTAAGCGAAAAATTTCCACAAATTTTTGTTTGGCCAAAAAAGGGAGCTAAAAGTCTGCGTTTTGGGCGGCAGGCAATGAAGTTAAGGCATGGGGCATGCATCGAAGTGGTGGCAGTATAATTACATTAAAACAAGGGCCAGCCACGGCTTGCCGGCATTATATTTCCTCCAAATAAATAATTGACAATGCGGAAAAGGAAAATGATCAAAGTGGTCGGTGGTCTAGCCAGATGGGGGTGGGGTGTGGAAGGGACTGGAATGGATTGTGGATTGTGGCACCCATTCTAAAGATCCGCCTGTGCTTCATTCTCTTGCTGTGACTCCTCTTCCTCGAGCTCCAGCTCAACCTCATCTTCGAGCTCATCCAGCAGCAGGAAATCTTCGTTATATTCCAGCTCCTCCGGTGTGTCCTCCTCCTCAGACACCACCACCACCTGTGGGTGCTGATCCTTCACCTGTGCCTGCTGATCCTCCCCCTGCGCCTGCTGATCCTTCACCTGTGCCTGCTGATCCTTCACCTGTGCCTGCTGCTCCACGAACGAGTGTTTTTGCTGCTCCGTTTGAGATGCGTTGAGAGGCGCCTCCGCTGACTGTGGCTTCACGATTAACATTGTCTCTGATGGCCGCGATCGTGCCTCTTGAAAGACTTCCTCCTCTGATGACAGTGAACGTGCCTCCTCGAAGTCACTGCAGGGGGGGGACTGCAACTGCTTGAAGGCAGGAGCAGACTCCAGCTGCTCGATGGGAGGTGTGGACTGCAGCTGTGGCGGGGGGGACTGCACCTTCTCGTTGTCTGGCAGCGACTTATCGAACTCTGCCCACTGTTGCTCGGTCGCATCCTCGAATTGATTCTCAAAATTGTAATAGAAATTTCGTAGGGTTTGATTTTGATTTTTCATCGCCAGCAGCTGCTCCGACAGCGAGTCGATGTGCCCCAAGGAGCCTCGTCGTGAGCCTGAGCCTGAGCCCGAATCCCAACCCGATACCGATGCGGAGCCCTGCCGCTCGAGAGGATTCTGTATGGACTGGCTGGAGGCAGTTGCAGCTACAGCTGCAGCAGCGGCTGGGGGCACGAATGGAAAGTCTTCGGGTGGCGGAAAGGGACCCTCGACGAATCTGCGCTGAATTTGCGGTGAATCTGTCTGATCCTCTTGCTGCCTGAGCTGCTGCCTCGCCAGACTCTGCAGATTGGGGGGACTGGTCTCTGGTATGGACTGGTCCTCAGCCAGGACATACCCATGCTGCTCCTCGTGTATCGTCAGACGCAGATCGATGGGCGTTGTGAAGTTGTTCGTGAGCAGCTTCATGTCACGGTGCGTGAATCGCATATACAGCTCGTTCTCCCGCTGCATTTCGCGGGCACTGAGCAGCTGGGCATCCCTGGAGGTGGGCACCAGCTGCTGCTTCACCTCCTGCCTGGCTGCGCCCGACTCGTTGCGGATCTGCGACTCCGCCGAGACGAGCACCTGCAGCGGCTGCTGCGCCTGGGGACAGAAGAGCCACAGATCGTACAAATGCGTCACCATCGGCCCGTTCGGCTGTGCGTCCCACGATCGCTTCCACAGCAGCCCCATCACGGCCAGATGGCCGCTCCAGTTGGCATTGTTCGGCGGCAGCTGCGTGTTGTTGCCCCGCTGGTGCGCGCTCGCGAAGAGCAGCAGCCCAATGCAGGTCTGTGTGTTGCACGCCACCAGCACCTGGGGCAGATGCAGCCGCAGCGTGGCCGTCACATTGGGACGCAGCTGCAGCGTGGCCAGCAGCGGATGCTCCAACAGGCAGTGGGAGAGGCAGATCGAGGAGTGCAGCAGCGCCGCACAGTCGGACAGGGGACAGGCGAAGGCCGTGCGTTGCTGCCGGCTCCTCTGCTCACGATCGGCGGCTCGGCTCAGTTGCCGCTGCTCAGCACTCGGCTTCGGTTCATCTTCGCCGCCGCGCAGCGACACATTCGGCCCCTTGGCAGCGCTGCTCCCGACACCGTACAGATCCATATCCACATACAGACGCGGCGGCTGCTGCTGCTGCTGCTGCTCGGCACGAAAGCTGAGCCGAGTGTGCGAGAGCACCACCTCGTCGGGCAGATCGTCGTCCGAGTCGCTGCCGTCCGTCGGCTCGGGCAGGCGCTGCTGCGATATGATTGGCCCCACGAGCGGCGCGCATAGCGAGAACTCCGAATGGGAGTAGCCGAGATTCAGGGCGTTCGGATTGGCTGCAGTCAGCGACTTGTCCACGCACTGACCGCTTGTCGTAGGATACTCCGCATCGGTATCGCAGGTACACTTGTTCTTGTTGTTTTCGCTGTTCATTTTTGATTTTTCGCTTCTCTAGTTTTTAGTTTCTTATTTTTCGCATATATATTTATTGTAGAATTTTGATGTTATCGAGTGTTGAATTTGGCTTAGACTGAATGAAAATGTGGCAAAAACAAAATGGGAACTAACACTGGAATGGGAGACAAGGCAAGGATGACTTGATTGTGATTGAGCGTGGTGTGGTGGGGGGACTCTGGCTGGAAAGTGCGACCAAACAGTGTGCCCCGCAGAACATTTTGTTGCATTTGCAATTTCCGGTAACGCACACACACACAAACAAGGGGGGAACAAAAATGTGTCAACCATAAGGCACAAAGCACAATAAAGCGCTCGCTGCCTTTCTAACACTCTCCCACTCTCCCACTCTCCCACTCTCTCTCTTTCTTTCTCTGAAGACGCCGCCGCCGCCTGTGTCAAAGAGGCAGAGAAAACTCCAGACTCCAGTCTCCGCACTTCTAGTACTGCCTGCGGGCTACAGACTTGTAACCCATAGTACATACACAGTGTCAGTCGTAGCTGTAAGGCAAGTGTAGATAAAGCACAAATCTCTCGCCCCTAATTGCTCTTAAATAGTTTCAAATTGTATATTTTGCTCACACTTCAGATTCAAATTCAATTAGTGCCAAATTCTGTTGCAGTAAGTTTAAGGCTTATGGTTATGACACGCAGTGTAGCTGCAACGCGCTTTGAGTCACGTGCATTGCGCCATTTGTTTATGGCTTTCACTACGCCCCCCCCCACACACCCCACATCACCCCTTTTACTTTGCTTTTACTTATTAGTTTGGGCTTTCTCTCTGCTGCTGCTCCTCCAAGTTTAGTTGTTACCCCTCCAGTCTGCTTCTCTTTCTGCTGCTACTGCTTCCTCTGATTCTCATTCTGCCTTCTCCTGCATCTCCTTCTGTTGCTTTCCCTGCTTCCCCTGCTTCTACTACTGCCTTCTCCTAGCACTGCTCCTCCTACCGCTCCTTCTACTCCCCCCCACTTTTCCTCCCACTCTTGAGCTATTGCTTTTTCCTTGTTGTTGCTTTTGAGCTGCAATTGTCAGTTGACAATGCAGTCAGCCAGCCAGCCACAAAACAACAAAACAGAGAGGGGAAGCGGAGGAGCGGGTGCCGAGACAAAATGAAAGCCATAAAGCTCTACTTCTACTCTGCACAATCCAAGATTTGTTGACATCTTAAAGCCAGGCAGCGTCTCTGGCTCAGGGCACACACAGGACAGCCAGGATAACCAGGAATACAAGGACAGAGGACAACCAGGATAACCAGGAATACAGAGACACAGGACACTCAGGAGTACAGGGACACAGGATACAAAGGGACCCAGGACTGCCAGGATACCCAGGAATACAGGAACACAGGATACCCAGGATCACAGGGACCCAGGACGGCCAGGCTACCCAGGAACACAGGACACAGAGACCCAGTACACTCAGGACTTAGGACCCAAGACACTCTGGACTCAGGACACAGGGACCCCAGTTCACTCAGTACTGCCTGGATACAGGACACTCAGGACTCAGCACTCTGGATTCAAGACTTTAATTGAGCTCTCACACATTTCTGACATTCTGACAGTTATCCCAAAGAGACATAAAAATATATAAAATAAAATATAATATATTTTACCTTATGGATGATAGTAGGGTATAGTTCCAACGGTGGGGTATAAGCCACTTACCTACAAAGAAGAGAAAAGAAATGTAAATATAAATAAAATATATATATAATATATAGTATAAATCTATGAATCAGTCTCTTGCCATGGATCAGTCCACATATGAATACTAATTAGCCAGCCAAAATTTTAGTTGGGGTGGCAGCAGTGGGGCCCAGACATCGCCTGGGCACACTCATTTCGAAAAGGGTTAATTGAAGCAATTTTCAGTCAACTTGAACTCAAGTGTGCCCCCCCCTCTCTCTCTCTCTCTCTCTCTCTGTCTCTTACACATTTTGCAGCATAAAGTCCATAAACTTGTAAAATGGCGGCCTTATTGTTTGGGGCTTGGCACAAAAGCAAACAGTGACGGGAACAACAACAACAGCAACACACAGGAGGTAACATATAGGAGGCAACATACAGGAGGCAACATACAGGAGGCAATGGCAACGGCAACACACACACATAGACAACAGCCAAACCATTTCCCTTTTGGCCATTTCAATGTGACTCTGGTAGTGTTCCACTGCTGCTGCTATCTGCTAATACCTTTTGCCACTACTCTCTGTCTCTGCCACTGCCACTGCTACTACCTTTTGCCACTACCTTCTGCCACTACTCTCTGCCACTGCCACTGCTCTATCTCTGCTTCTGCTACTACCTTTTGCCTTCTGCCACTACCTTCTGCCTCTGCCTCTGCCACTGCTCTCTGTTACTGCCACTACCCTCTGCCACTGCCCCTGCCACTTCTGCTGTCTTAACAGCAACGACGTGTGTAAAACAATTGTGCTCCTCCGCAGTTAATTTGTGTGCAACAACAGGAGCGACCTCCCCCGGTTAGCCCCCCCATGGATGATGCGAGTATTTCTGCCTCTGACATGACAATTGAAAAGGCAATGCACACATACATACACACAAGCACACACAGAGATACACACACTCACATACATGCAATGTGCCAAAGTTTATACGAAATTAATGTTAATTACAACGCGAGTGATACGAGACAGAGACTCCATCTGTGGCACAGCTGCTGCTACGGGGGTGGGTGGGGAAATGAAATTCATATGCAGCCGAATGCAATTAACCGAAATGCATTTAACAAGCCTGAAAGTCTGAATGGCTGAAAGCCTGAAAGAAGAGCTCAAGGAGCAGCATCCAGCGATGACTCGACAAAATGTCTGGCGACAGCGAACAAAAAAAAGAGAGGAGAGAGGAGAAAGGCAGAACGAGGGGAGAGGAAGAGGCAGAAAGGCAAGGCAAAGGGCTGAAATGATTAATAACCATAATGGATGAGTGCTGTTTAACACAAAAAAAAAAACAAAATGAAAAGGATACCATTCCACATGCTGGAAGACTGGTAAGGCTGAGAATGGATGGTGGCAGGGATGCCTGTGAATGCAATCGATAATTGCAATAAAATCCATTAGTCAACTATCGAATGAACAAACCAAATTAAAAGCAGATACTTTTACAAAAAGGAAGTATTCCGCACACAAGCAACACGGCAAAAATAATTCACAAAAAATACAAAAAATTTAAGCTCAAAGTTGTGCAACTAGCGAATGATTTACAAAACGAATGCCCAGCAACAAATTGCATGTCTTGTGCAGAACGATGCATATTTGCTGCCACAATGAGACGCGGAAGCTGTCCTAGTTTTTAGTTAAAGTCCTTCGATTCTTCAGCCATTTTTGCTGCCTAAATGTTACCAATAATTAAACAATTAATTTGCGCCCTTTACTTTATTTTTATATATAATATTTTACGATTATTTCTGCTGTACAAAAAGAGCAGAGCCCCCCGCTCTACAAACAATAACCAATTTGCGCAATCATCGATCATCTGCAGCGAGCAATCAATCGAAATCACCTTTGCAGCTCGTGTCGATAAATCCCCCGCTTAAGCCGCTTGAAAGAGAGAGTGCGAGAGAGAGAGACAGAGCAGGAGAAAGCATTTCTCTCAACACTCCTTCCCTCTTCCTTTCCTTTGATTTTGATTCTTTTATATACGCTTTGCCTTGGATTCTGCTTTTTGTTTTGTTAGCGAATTGAACAACTTTTCCAGCTGTCTGACAGCTTTCGGCATTCCCATGACCCCACACCGCACCATTGCCCCTCTACTGCTTTTGGGTGGCTTGAGGCACGGTCCATGGCATTCTCCATGATGTGGCACAAATGGCAATGCGCTTAACGTGTTTCGTGTTCCGTGTTGCTTCTGGCTCTGCTGCTGCTGCTCCTCCTGCTGTTTCTCCTCCTGCTCCTCCTGGCTTCTGCTGCTGCTGTTGTCATGCATTGTGTGTGGCGCTGACACTGCAGCAATCGACAGGCAGGCAACAACAAAGCCCCAACACACACACAGAGAGAGCGTGTAGCATGAAGCATGCAGCAAAGGCAGCACAGTCAGGGGGTGTTAGCGGGTTTTGGAGTGAAGACACCTTGGCCCACGCACTGACAATTTATAAAAGCCACAACAAAATGTCTGAGGCTGTAAACTTTCCGTAAATCTATGCAGCAATTTCTGCCAAAGGCAACGAACGAAGCAACGGAGCAACGGAGCAACGTGCAACTGGCTGTCTGCAACGTGCAACGTTCGTAATGCACACACACAGTAAAGGCAATGGCAAGACAAGGACGATGACGCTGTCGCTGTTGTTCTTGTTGTTGTTCGTCGTCGTCACGCGGATATGCCGGTCGCGACTCTGAAGGATTTTCATGGCTTGGAAACATTTTTGCTGTTGCTTTTGTTGCTGTTGCTGCTGTTGCTGCTGCCGTGTTGCCGTCAGCATGTCAAAGCTACAACACGTTTCCCAAACACACACACATATACACACACACACTAACACACACTAACACACACGAACACACACACGTGTTCGTAGCAAGTGGAAGCCTCAGCAGCCAAAGGGAATCGAATGAGCAAATTCTCTTTAAAATGTGTTTAAATTTAAATTATTATTATTTATAATATATTTATATTTATTTATATGTATGTATTTCTGTTTATTATAAAATTATTGAAATTATTTATTAGCTGATATTTATTTATTTTATTTTCATTTTTAATATTTTGTTTTAATCTAAATTTAAATTATTTATTAGCTGTTATTTATTTAGTTTATTTTATTTAACCTAAAATTTTTTAACTTTATTTGCTGATTATTTTATTTATTTAATTTTTTTTTTTTAATAATTTTACTTTATTTTCTTTTCAACTAAATTTAAAATATTTATTAGCTGATATTTATTTATTTTTTTTTTATTTTATTTATTTATTATTTATTTATTTTATCTTTTTTTTTTTAATTTAATTTTTCATATGGTCGCAAAATATTTTCATATATTGAATATTTATATATATGATATTTATTTTTTTTTGTATTTTTTTTTAATAATTTAAAATTTTAAAATTTAATTTTTTTAATTTTTGATTTTATCTGGTCGCAAATTATCAGGCAAATCCGGACTCATGGAGATACCCTTCCAGTCCCAGCCTCTCTACCTTTCTCTCTCTCTCTCTCTCTCTGTCTCTCTCTCTCTCTCTCTCCTGTCTCTGTCTCTGCCTTGGGCTCACGGTGTGTCAGCGTCTTGGCGGCGCCACGTGACAGCATTTTCTTCTGCTTGCCTGCCTCCCCGCCTGCCAGCCTGCCTGCCTTCTGCTCTTGTTGTTAACATTACTACTCCCCCCCTCCCCACCATTATGCCCTTAGCCATCAGCTGTTGTCTGTTGGGGAGGGGGAGCTTCTCCATTGTTATTGTTGCTGCATTTCTTTGCTTTCATTAGTCTAATCCAGACATGATCATGCATATATTGGTACCTGTGCCACGTCGCCAATGCTACCCCGCCTCCCATCCTTCTGGTGCCTGAGGTGCTACGCCTAGATGGTGCTAGGTAGTCCTGCCACTCCTGATACTTCTGCCTCTTCTGCTCCTCCTGCTACTTCTGCCGCTTCTGCTGCTGCTCCTGAATTTCTCAGCTCCTCCTGCTGCTCCTGCCTCACCTCTTCCTCCTTCAACCTCCTCCTGCTTAAGCGTTCATAACATTTTCATTTTTAATATACACAAACATGCATGTGCCTGGGCCTGGGCCTGCCCTTCCCCTACCCCACACATTTACCTGTATATATTTTTTTTGTGCTTTTTTTTTTTGCATGACAAACTTTTTTATGTAAATTCCAGAGGCTGCTGCCATGAGGCTGCTGTCGCTTTTTGTTGTTTTACTTTCTGTTTGCCATTTGTGCACCTGTGTGCCCAAAGAGAGAGAGAGGGAGAGAGAGAGGGAGAGGGAGGGAGGCAGTGAAACTTTGCTATTCCTGGGAGTCATCCGAGAGCCTATATGGACGGACAGAGAGGACATTGTTCCGGCCTGGCCAAAGCCGGAAAACCATAAAGATTTCGGTTTTGCATGTACCACAGAAATCTGACACAGGATTTGCAATCAAAACAAAAACAACAACAGAGGTAGTAGAAGGAACAGAGGAAAGAAGAGTGGAGTAGAGAGGGGATTGGAGTGAAGTGGCGAGCATCCTCCCATTCTAATCGAATCAAATTTCCTTTAACATACTTTTCAGGTCACTTTTCAACTTTCCCCTGACCAAAAAAACACTTGACAATCTTTCTGGCCCCCCCAAAGAAAGTTTCAATTGCCGGTTCAATGTTATGGCCCCAAAAACCAACGAATTTCCCTAGCCTCAAAGTTCAAGTGGCGGTGGCAGAAGGATGTGGCAGGCAGAGCAGGGCAGAAGGTTGCCCCTGCTGCTGATGAACCAAAAATCAAATTGAACAAAACTTTTGCGAAACAAAAATGTTTATTTGTGTGTGTGTGTTGGAAGCTTCTTTTTCATTTTGTGGCCATTGCAGATGGCTTGGGCTATAATCTGGGAAATTAATTGAAACCGAAGCATGTTGGGAAGCCATCAAATAGATGAATAATCGGCCAGCAGCCCAGTAGCTACAAACAAACAAACAAACAAAAAATAGCAGCAGCAGCAGCAAGGGAGGGGAGGGAAGGGCAGGCAGCATTAAGAGAAGTTGCAGAAAATACAGAAGAGCAGAGAAGGCCAATGATTGATTAAGCTCTAAGCCTTCCCCCGAGCAGAATGGTAGCAATGGAGTCAAGAGTCCAAGAGTCGTGCGAATATCGTTTCGAGTCGCCAAGTCAAGTCAAGTCAAGAGTCAAGTGCAGTCATCATCAAATGAGATTAGACAGTCAGCCGGCAGATTAGACATTTCCAGGGACGCGACAACGCTACGACGCATTTCCCAAAGCATTGCACAGATGAAGACGAACCCAAGACGGACGCAAAGAGAGACGAACGCAAGACGAACGCAGACGGACACGGACAGATGCAGACAGGCGGACACCTACGAACGCAGACGGACACCGGCTTATGGACGTAGACGAACGCAAGACGGACAGAGACAAACAGACAGATAGACGAATGCAAGAAGAACACAGACGGACACGGACACGGACAGATGCAGACAGGCGAACACCTACGAACGCAAACGGACTCAGACGGACGGACAGACAGACAGAGAAACGAACGCAAGACGAACGCTAGACGGACAGAAACGAATGGAGACGAACGGAGACGAACGTAAGACGAACGCTAGACGGACAGAGACGGACAAACAGACATACAGACGGACATACAGACAGACGGACAGCTAGACAGACATATGAAAACTGACGGACAGCCGTCCAGGGCTTATATTTGTTGTTGTCTTTGCATTTTCTTTTCGAATAGGTATTTCGAATATTTGAAAGCAGAAAGAAAACTGGCAGAGGGTAAATGAAAATACCACGAGCAGTTTGTAAAGAAAATACAATGCTCATGGGCTCTCCCAACAGGGCTCTCAAGCAGAACTACAACGATTTTCATTGCCTACTTTTAAGGGTAAAGCCCCAAGGCTGTCTGTTTGCTGTACCTACAACCTTTTTTCTACTACAAACACATGTTAGTCTTAACTTTGGTGTTACCCTCTTAAGGATTAAGATTCTTTATGCATTATATTCTATATTCTCAGTCGAAATTCTACACCCCAATCAGTTGCATGTCGCTTCTGCTGCTGTTTGTTTTTTGGCGTCACGCTATAACAAAATGCCAAATATGCGAAATAATTACAAGTAATCATAATAAACGGCCCATACATGAAATGAAATGGTGTAGAAGACAAGGCCACAGGCAGTGGCAGGGGCAGAGTGGATACGTGCTGCAACACACAAAGAGAGTACCCCCCAAAAAAGAGAGTATCAGAAGGCCCCATGACGGTCATAAATATGATGATAATTAAGTGTGTCTCGCACACATACATATACATACATATACTCAATTTAGCCTTATTAACCCAAAAAATGACACAGATATTAATTTTCCTCACACACACACACACACACACACACATGAGTGGTGGCAACAGCACACATACTGAGACACAGAGAGAGAGGGAGAGAGAGAGACGACGACGACGCCTTGGCATAAAGCCTAAACGTAAACGAGTAAATTGGCAGATTTAAGCAGTAAACAACAGAAAGGGCCAACAAAACAGGGCCCAAACAACACACTACACACCCTCCCACCCCCCACCACTCCTCCCAGCTGTCACTCTTTTTCCCACTCATTCGCTGTGTGTGTGTGTGTGGGTGTGGGTGTGTGGGCTCTGTGTGTTAAGTAAAAAATGTCAAGAATCCATTGACAGCTGAGACTGTAACCGATTGTAAGGCAAAGGCAAAGGCAAAAGCAAAAGCGAAGTAGGAGAAGGAGGAGAGCACCAGAAAGGGAAGGAGGAGCACCAAAAAGGGGGAGGAGGAGCACCAGAAAGGGGAGGAGGAGCACCAGAAAGGGGAGGAGAAGGAGCATCAGGAAGGGGCGGAGAAGCAGCACCAGTAAGAGCTGGAGCACGCGGAGAGAAGTGGCAAGTGGGAGTTAGCGGAAAAGCAGGCCATGTGGCAAACAAAGACATAAGCGGCGGAATACATCCACACCCACACACACACACACACACACACACAGTTAGTAGTAGTAGTAGTCATAGGCGTGGCACATGGATCACATGACATCAATTTTGAGATTCAGTTTTTAGGGTTGCATCCCATGAAATCGAATCGACACTGCTTGAAAATTCTCAAAAAAAAAAAAGGAAAATAAATAGAAAAAAAAATATATAAAGAAAAAAGAAATGAGGGGAAAACTTAACAAAGAAATTGATTAAAATTTAGTTCGTGCTTAAAACTCATTGATTTTAAAAAATATATGTATATAAATCGAATAAATGAAAGGAATTAACTTTGCTGCTACACTTACTCACACTTTCTCAAGCAAAACTTCAAAGGGAATGAAAGAGAAATTAAGAAGGAGCCAAACGGGAGGGAGTGGCAAAAGGGAGGCAGAGGCAAAAGGGAGGGAGTGGCAAAAAGGAGTCGAATGGAAAGAAGTGCCAAAAAAGGCAGAAAAGCCAGTGGTGGTGGGTAGGGTAGAGTGCTGCTTCTGGCAAAGTGTTTCAATATTCCTAATTTAGATGTCAATAATTTTATCATCCTCAACGCACGCACACACAGACGCATACACACATGTGTCTCTGCGGCACCTCATGCGGCACCCTGCCTCCTTCAGCACACCCCAAAAAGCCATTAGAAAATAAATAAAATATACCAAAAAAAAAAAAAAAAGGAATATATATTTAATATAATAATGCACGGGACAAAGTGGTGAGATGGGGAGACTAAGAGACGGGCAGAGAGGGAGAGACTGTGAGCCAGGGAACCAGGCAGACTAGTACTAGTAGTACTTGCAACCCACAGAGAGAGAGAGAGAGTGTGTGAGAGAGAGAGAGTGTGAGAGCAGCAGCACCATGTGTGCGCGATAATAACGACATCAAATTAAAATATTGTAATTCGTTTTTATGTCTTTTTTTTTTTGCTTGTGATTTTGTTCGTATGTTGCTCTATATATATATATATATTCTGCGCCTCTATGGCATACTATAATACCCTTTAAACCACCTTTAATTGTAGCCAGCATATGAGACAGCAGGCAAAGCAATTAGTCGAGGAAGATGATGAATGGAGTTGAATAGTATGTGAATGGATACCTTTTGAATGATTATTCAGCCCCTAATGTATCCATGATATGAGCTAAATAAATTTTCTAGAATTATCTAAATGAATATAGATAGCTAGATAGCTAAAAAAATTAATTGCTTTTTATGCAAAATTTATCTAGAAAATATAAATCAAAGATTTTGAGAGTATTTTCAAACAATTTCCTAACTGGTTAACTAGGATATTTGCTGGGTCGACCATTTTTTTTTGCTACTCCTAAGCCTCCTCCCTTACGTGTGTGCGACCTCCCCCTCGTCATATATTTATGGCCCTAATATATTATATATTTATGTGTCTGTCATTTAATAAATTTTGCCTGATAATGTCATAGACATCATCAGCGTAAAAATGACCCACACACACACACACACACCCCTGTAAGGGGGGGGGCTGCTACACATGATTTGCCACTGACATGATTTGTGTTGGTCAAGAGGATGCTGGGCGACACACACACACACACACACACATACGTTAGAGAAGTCAATTTTTATTGTTATCTTTATCTTTATCTTTATTATTATATATTTGTGTTATCGGTTTTGCTTTCTTTGAGGAATTTGGTGCTTTGTTTCGGGCACACTTGGCGTATGCGTAATGCATAAAATTCTGATAAAATTATGTTAATTACAGACGATATTAAGATACATTTTGCTTAAGGGATTAATGATAGATATGTAAGGAATTTATATAAGAAAAAGCCATATAGAAATGCTAGCCAAAAACTGCTGCAAATCTATAGAAGAAACCCGAGCAGTACATAGTCCAAACGGTTCTCCGCGGTAATAAAATTCAAGTTCTTTCAGTTATGTACTTAAATTCTTATTCAATGACTTTTTTTGTATTCTATAGAAATTGTGTGTGTTTGCCAGAAATGAATTGGAATTGGTATTGTAACATTTTTAGCAGCATTTTTCCGCCCATCATTCAGCCATTTGTGCAGCTTCTCAAAAATGTTTGCTGACTCAGCCCCAAAAGCAAACCCCAACACCCAACCCTCAAGCCCCAAGCCCTGACTCTGAGCTGTCAATGATTTTGCTACACTGTTTGTCCTTATTCTGCTTTTTTTTCATTCTTTTTTTTGCCCCATTTGCATATCACATTCACATCGTTTCTTTCTCTTTTTTTTTGTGCGTTCTCAAGTGAGATTCATTTCGATGCTCAAAAATTGTTGAAGAGCCTTCAAAATGTGAGCCATAAATAAGAAGAAGGACAAAAAAAAAATGCAGAAAGCAATAAGAAAATGGTGGGTGATAGAGATAGGGTGGGAGGCAGGGAGGCAGGCTGGGAGTATGACTGCGTACAAAGAGCTGCCTGCCATTCAGTGTGGTCTCGAATGCTTTTGTACTTGAATCGATTGTTGGCAATGAAGTCAATTACATAAACGATATACAGAAGAGTATGAAAGAACACTGGGGGTGGAGTGCCAGGAGAGGGGCAAGAGGCAAAGAGGTGCAAGAATGACGCGTACAAAATGTTGGGAGATACATTTTTGGGCTCGAAGGGTTTGGGGGGG
This sequence comes from Drosophila bifasciata, assembly GCA_009664405.1. NCBI lineage: Eukaryota > Metazoa > Arthropoda > Insecta > Diptera > Drosophilidae > Drosophila > Drosophila bifasciata. The sequence continues at coordinate 37,520,777 of CM019041.1, forward strand.
AATACCGATGGTTACCAATAGAGTGAGTGAGAAAGTGTAGGTAAAGATATCTGCGGAGGAGTGGAAAAGAAGAGCGACAAGGAAAACATCAAGATTAACGAGTAGCGAGCAACGATTAAGACAACGAGTAGGATAACGAGTAGGATAACGAGTAACGAAAAAGAAACACTGAAAACTGTAGCCCTTGCGCACACATTTCCCCCCGTTCAAAATCAACAACAGATTCAACACATGCCACGCCTACAGACACCCTTCAGCGCCCGCCCACCCACAGCACTCTCTGAACCTTTATGCACTTTCGTACCCTCTTTGGGCTGCCAATTTTCAACACCAGAGGGCGTCAAAGTGACGTGTCGTCTACCTTCCATCCTTCCATCATTCAGAGTCCCTTCTAGGCCCCTTGTTAACCACTTCCCCAGACGTTTTCCCCCCGCCCATTTTCCATAAGTACCTTGACTTCCTTACTTTACTTTTCGCCATCTCTTTGAGGCCATCTCTGCCTCTCCTTTTGACTCTCTCCCACTCCTCTAGACACTCTCCCTCTACTTTGACGCTCTCTCTTTTTTTTTTATTTGGTGTATTTATTTTTATTTATTTTTTGTGGGCTGTGTGAAACATTTAAAAGTCACTTAAGTGGAAATTAAAAAGAAATTATTCACTTTGGCACATTTCACAACATTTACACACACAAACACACACAGAAAGAGAGAGAGAGAAAGAGAGAGATAGAGACACAGAGAAAGACAGAGTGTTTTCCCTCCGCAGCTTTTCCTCAATTGCTTTTTTTTTTGTAGATTTTTCCAGATTTGTTTGTTCTGCCTGTAATTGTTGTGGTTTGCCTCATTATTTGTGTGTGTCTGGGTCTGGGGCCAGAGAGGAACACAAACCGAACCCGTACCGAATGTAGTCAGAGAGAGAGAGCTTCTTCCATTCACATTTCGCCTCTCCCCCACAGCTTTATCCCTTATTCCCTCCATTTTAATTGTGGTTCATTTCGTGTCCTTCGAGTTCTTGGGTCCCTTTTTGGCTTGTGGCACATTTTAGCCCACATTTGACCACAATATTTTTGTGGAATTGCTCACAAATTGTTTATTGCTGACCTCAAAGCTATTCGGCCAAAGCTGTTATGGCCAACAGGAGAGAATGAAATGCTTAGTCCTCCCCCTGCTCCATCCCCTTGGCATCATCTAGCTTAAATTTTAATTGCAGGTTGTGATTGAATTGAAGTCTAGGGATTTGCAACTGTGTTAACTGTGCAGCAGTTAGGGAGAGCTTCAAGATCTGCTATATATGGCTGTGCGGATGGGTGTTATTTGAAGGAGCAGGAGGGGTTCGAAGGGACACACTTAGAGCTAATTTTGTTGGCTTTTAATGGGCTTAGAACCTAAGGTTAGCCATATAGCAGTTAAATAAATATCTCAGCATTTAAATATGTCTCAGGAGTCTTTTGCAGAGATTCAAGTCTTAGATGTCTGACCCGAGAGACATTTGAATCGTCAAAATTTAGGGTTAATTGTCAATTTACTTTGGAAATTTTTAGTAAATCTAAATCAAATGTGATCTTTATTTAGCAACTCGAAAACTTCAGCTTAATCTCTCTCTCACACATGATTTTTTTCACTGAATTGTGTTGCTGGCCAATTCGATGGACTACAGCCGTTTTCTTTCCCCCTTTAGCCGCAACAAGAACATCATCAACTTAATCATTGTAGGCCCTGCCTTACACTTTTCATCGCATCCAAAAACAGAGAAATTTGAAAGAGAGAAAACAGCAAATGGCAAATGGTAACACACCACAAAAATGGAAAGTAAATAATATGAACAGTGTACTACAGGGGGGGAGGGTGAAACATTCAGCTTCGTTGACGTCGACCCATTGACCAAGTTTAAAAATCCCAAACATCCCAACGCTCCCATTCCCAGAACCCATCCCAGAACCCATTCCCAGAACCCATCCCAGAACCCATCCCAGACCCCATTCCATGTCACATCCCCGACCTCCGATCCATCGCCACATCTATCTCCCCCAATTCTCGTGGCACATATATGTAGGATATATGAATTCGCTTGTGTAGTAGAACCAGATGTACTACATACACATACATATACATATGTATTTTGGCGTATTTTTTCATCTTTTTCTTTTTTTTTTCCTTTGGCTGCGGAGGCTGCGAGCACTTCAAATGCGGTTTGGGGCCGCGGAATCAAGCGCCAAGAGACCTCATAAAAAACGACTAACGTGACTCCCACTTACAGATACACACACGCACACACACACACACACACACAAAACGCACACACATTCATATTGAAATGCGGTTTGATGCCATACACACACACACACACACACAAAACACAGATGCACTCAGAGAAAAAGAATACGCACACAGCTGTCATAATTATATTAAATTCAAGTAAATTATATTTAAATTTTTTAAATGTTTTTAAATTTTTAAATTAAATTTTATTTTAACGCAAATTAATTTAAAAAATATTTTTAAATTATTTTTGAATTTATATCTAATACACTATAAAATAAATCAAATATATATTAAATTAAATATTTAATTTTCGTATATTTTAAATAAAATAATTATACTAATTGAAAGTATTTAAAATAAAAATAAATTTAAAAAATACAAAAATTTAAAATAAATTTAAAAATAAATTAAATATTTGCACACTTTTCAAATTTTCTCTCCTCTCTCCTCTTTTCTCTGTGTGCAGCCGAAAAAGGATTCAAAAACTTTGACGGACGAACCGAAACCAAAACAGAAATATTTCGCTTCATTTTTTTTTTTTTTTGTTTTGATGTTTTTTTTTTGGTGATTTTTTTGTTTTGCCAGGAATTGCATAACCTTCTCTGCGTCATAGTGCCACTCCTCTTCATCCAGCTAGCCCTATTGCCTGTTGTGGTGCAGCGTCGCAGCTTCATTTGGTTAACCCATTCGGAATGCTGCCAACTGAGTGGATACGATGAGTAGTTCCCTTGGATTTCCCTGGGATGCTACTAGTACTAAAACTAAAGCAAATATAGAGAACTAAAACCAAAGCATATACTTGGAGTACTTGAAGCTTCAGACAGGCCGCAAAGAGAAATAGCATTTCGACTTGGGGGACTTATTGATGTAGAATTTCATCAGCTGACAACACCACGACAACCACATAAGCCCATCAGCTGAGAGCAGAGAGCAGAGAGAGAGAAGCGGGGTTAACAAACTGCAACAAATTCTTTGCCCACCTCCCATCCCCCATGCACCAATCCTGCAACATATGGTGGCTGCATCATCACTGAGCTGGCAAACAGAAATTTCTTACTCAACGGCTGACAGAGATGAAGCCAGAGACAGAGACAGAGACAGAGACACGAAATGTTACGCAGGGATTGTGCCGCACGACAACTGCAGACACAAGTCGGGGGGGAGGTGGAGGAGTCCTGCTGCAGGATGCACTGCATCCAGGCAAAAAGTTCATTAATCTAGTTACAAGCTCGCGCAGACAGTTCGCATAATCAATCAATAGAAGACACAGAATGCGGATGGCGGTAAGGGGGTAAGGACCATACGGCAGTCGGCAGTCAGTAGGCGTAACTCTGCTCGAAGGGGGCGTGTGCCAGTCAGTGTTTTTTTCTGCGGTCTCAGCCCCCCGTCCCCCGTGTCCTGACTGAGTGACAGGAACAGGAAAGCATTTCCTCGGGTTAGCGCGGGGTTAGACTTTTCTAATGGCCTTGAGTGGAGGGTAAAAACTTGCAAAGAAAACCGCACAAAAAAATTGAGGAAAAACGATTGGGGTAAGTAATTTTTGTTTAATTTGAAATTTCTACTTGAAATGGAAACAGAATTCGTATGGAGTTTGTTTTTTTTTTGAAGTGTTTAAGACAAGGATTCCTCTCCGATCTGTGGCTGCTGCTTTGCGGTAATCTCTGGGAAGTCTGATACTTCTGGCAACTCTGATTCTCCTTGCAACTCTGATTCACCTTGCAACTCTGATTCTTCTGGCAACTCTGCAATTTCAGGCATCTCCTGGGGCAGCCCATACTGATCATTAGCTCCATCCTGAGCAGCCTGCTGCTGCTGTAGTACACCTGAAGCTCCTGGGTACTGCTCTACACCTGAACTTCCTGGCTCCTCTGACAGCACCCCGGAAGTGTCAGGTTCCACTGACACTCCCGCAGTTGCTGGCTCCTCTGACGCCTCCGCTCGAGCCTGACCGCCACAACAGCCACAACCACAGGCGGCCATCATCTTCTTCTTCTGGCGATTGAGTGCCCGCACCTCGGGATGCCCGAAACAGTGCTCGCACTCGTCATCCGTCTCCGAGGAGCTCTCGCCGAAGGGGTGCGGCTTGCGGTAGATGCAACAGCACTTGGACTTGCGACGATTCATGAACTCGTTGTCCACCACATCCGCGTGGAAGTTGACACGTCGCTGCCCGGCCGGATGTCGCAAAACGAAGCGCAATGTGGGCAGGGGCATCGACTCTGATGCAATTGTCTGATTAATGGTCGAAGTAGTCGAAGCGCTGCCAGGCATGACCGTACCAGATTGGTAGCTGCTGCTGCTGCCACAATTGTTGGTGCCACTCGATTTGTGGGTAGAGCCGCTGGATGTTGCCACCACAGTTGGTGGCACTGGCACTGCTGGGCTACCATTTTGTACCTGTGCCTTGATATTCAGCATCAACGTTGCAGCGGGCTCTGGCTCTGGCTTTGTTTTCTCCATCTCCGGCGAGTTCTCTGGCGGATCCATTTGTAGGGTTTAAGCTTTGTGTAAATTTCTTAGTATATAATTTATTCCGAAATTTTGTTATTAGTTTTTTTGGTTTAGTTCAATTCTAGCGCTGTGACTACACAACTTTCTGGTGTGCTCTGTAGTTTTTTTTGAGACGTGTTTCGTACTTTTGACTTGAGTTTGTTTAGCTACTTGGTTTCATATTTATTACTGTTGTTTCATTTATCATTTATCGATTATTTATCGTTCTTTATATCGGATCATTCATGAAAGTTTTACACTCTCTCTCTCTCTCTCTCTCTCTCTCTCTTAACTCTCTGTTTTCACTACTCTCCTCTCCTGTCCTTTGATCTTTTTGTATAACCTCAACAAATCCGTTTTATTTCATTTGTTTATCGATCACTTTGGATAGCATCCCTGAAATGCAGCAAGTTTGCTGACCTTTTCCACCATTCCACTTCGCTCTCTCTCTCTCTCTCTGAGTCCCTGTCGCGTCTTCATGCCTTTAGCCGCAGTCATTTTGGCTGCCAAAACTTGCGCACGATTTACGTCAATTGGACAAGCGCCAGGACACGGACACGGACACGCCTTAACCCCGCAATGCCCACGCCCTACATAGCACACACAGCACCCATTTAACCCCGCAGCAGTACTCATCCACCTCCCCCACTCTGCCACTCTGCCACTCTATGGGGCTCTATGTTTACCTAAAATGCAATTCTCCTTTGCCCGTTGCAGTTTTGCATTTATTATTGAGAGAGAGAGCGGAGAGAGAGAGGCTGTCGGAGGAGAAGGCGACGAGTGGATGCTGCTATGTGTGTGTGTGTGTGTGTGTGGGAAAGCCATTTTCCATTTTACTTTACCACTTTTGCCTTTGAAAATTGCTCCTCCTGCTCTGCCTCTTCTATATAAATATATATGTAGGTATTTTTTTTTATATATATATATTTCTTTTTTCTATTTTTTTTTTTTATTTACGCATGGCAAATAAATGTTGAAAATAATATGATGGTAGTAGGGCCTGGGATGGCTGGGTTCAGGGAAATAGAACTGTTACTGCTACACTGGCTGGGGGTGGGAGTGGGGTTCTTCTGGGGTTAAGGAACTTTTTGCCCGATTTCTGGTTTTGGTTTCGGCTTCGGTTCGGTTTCGTCTTCGCTCGTTCTGGCTCTGCTGCTGCTGCTCCTCCTTCTGCTCGTGGTCTTTCTTTTTTGGCTGTCGCTCTGGCCACCATGTATTTTACTTCATGTCTGCGTTTATCTGGCATTAGAAGCAAGAAAAATTATGTTTGCAGTTTGGACCACAGGCGGTCGGAATGGAGGATACCAGATGGAGGCGATGGGTTGGTCTGCCTCTGCTCTGGCTCTGTCTGCTCTGCAGAAGATAATAAAAAGAAGCCGCAGCGTCGCAGCACGCTTTTCGGAGCCAAAAACCGAAAACCAAAAAAACCCAAACCCCAGACCAAGCCCAAGCCAACGACCCTGAATGAAAAATTATGCTCAATGCTGTTTGAATAGTAAAGTTTTTTTTTTTTTTTTTTCCCACCAGGGAGGTGGTCCTTCGGTTGGGCTACGGTTCAAGAGCAAAGCTCAGGGCGTCAGAGATAGCGACTCCTCTGACTCTTTCTCTCTCTCTGCCTCTGTCTCTGTCTGTGTCTCTGCCTCTGTCTGTGTCTCTCTCTGTGCCTCTTTGGCGGTGACAAATGTGTCGCCTGGCATGCAAATGTAACTTTAATTGATCGATAACTTTGCGACCAACTGGCGATAAATAAACGCAAGCAAGGCTGGGCTGCACTGCCCTGAGTTATCGATGACGTCTAGTATTTCATTCCATTATGCGGCATTTAGTCCTGCCTCATTTCGTTTCATTTAGTTGCATCCATGAATGTGAGTGAATGTTAGTCACTTGGAAACTATTCACTTGTTTTCCATTTAGACCAGCACAAAAGGAAGATGACTAATGGGTGGGGTGGCGGGTGACATTATTATTATTTCATTGCATTTTCTAGCATCTGTAATAATACATTTCATTCTCTTTCGCTTAATTAAGAATATTTCCACTTACTCAGAGTGATATAAAATGCAAAAAGAGTTAAGGGCTTTACCTAAAAAAATATAATATAAAATTAAATGTAATTTATTTGGACCTTAATAGTCCACAGTGTCGCACCACGTGAACTTCTACTATAGCTCTGCTTGCACTCTGTTCGATTCCATTGCGTTCCAGTACTTTTTTCTATGGATTCACGGTAAACTGTAACACTGCCTAACGTGAATCGTAGTGTCGCGCCACGTAAACTTCTACTCTACCTCTGCTTGCACTCTGTTCCATTCCATTGCGTTCCGCACGCGCTACCAGTGCAGGGTGCTTGTTTAATGTGACACCCTGTTTGGGATCACCTAAAACTATTTGCAGCCCATTGGCCTAAACGCTTTGCGGTGGCTCTTCACGCACTTAACGGCCAAATAAAATTGTCCGGGGAAGCAGCGATGGTGCAGAGTGGGAGGATGGTGCAGAATGACAAGGCATGTCCAATAGCAAATCCAAAAGCGCCCCCCCTGTGATGAGCCTGTGGCCATAACTTGTTTCTGTGCGCCATTGAAATGAAATCTAAAATTCATTACGCATTTTATGCGTCAAAAGGAGATTCGTTGGCGAAGAGAAGATGTGAAGGGGGGCAGAGTGCAGAACTCGACACGTAATGAGGCGCGTGCCTCATCTCTCCCTTGCCCAGGAGATGGCTTTTTTAGGGGGGTGGTGGGGGGTCTGGGCCAAATGGCATTTATGTCCCAATGGAGACACGCACAACGCGACGACAGCAACGCCTTTGACTGCCACTGCCACTTGCCACTTTCCGCCTACGCCTACGCATTCGCTTCCGGGTTTGTGCGCCACCGGATCCATTGCTGCCACATCGGGTGGCAGCTGCGCGAGCAATTTACCCGCCGGAATTGTAAGCTCAAGCGTCCGTGTCTCCTTTGTTGCTGGGGTTGTCTTTGGGGAATAAGATGAATTACATGCTACTTGGGGGGGCAGCAGCAGCAGCAGCAGCTTCTGGCAGCAGCTTAGACAACGACAGAGACAACTTAGACTGTCGCGATATACGGCCACACTCACTCTGTGTCTGCGTGTGTGTGTGTGTGATACGTAGAGGAATGCCACTTGCCACTCAGAGCTTCCTGCCTCACTCCGCGCTGCTCTGTTCTGCTCTTCTCTGCTCTGCTCTCTGTCCATTTTGGACTCTCTATTTCTCATGCTGATTGAGAGAGTGCTGGGCATGCAAAATCATGTAGATAACGCACAAAAAGGTAACAGCAACTAAATCCCCCAAAGCAAATAGTTTCCCTGCCGCCCCCTAGGCACTTTACTTCCTCTCTCACTCTCTGAAAACACTGAGACAAAAAAAAGAAGCAGCTACGGAGAGACAGGGAATAGAACGGATGAAGAAATGGAAACAATACAAGAGAGAGAGAAAGGGAAAAGAACTAATGGAGAGAAAAAAAACCATTAGAGTAGGGAATTTTAAACGGCAGCAACATTCAGGCTAAATAGCTTAAGGGTATGAAAAAACTTTAAGGGAATGAATTTTAAACCAACAAAAAACACACAGAGCGGAGAACTAAGAACAGAGAAAAGAACTAAGAACAGAGGACAGAGAAGAGACCTAACAGCAGAGAAAAGATCTAAGAACAGATCAGAGACCCAAGAACAGAACAGAGATCTAAGAACAGATCAGAGATCTAAGAACAGATCAGAGATCTAAGAACAGACCTAAGAAAACTGCAGATCTAAGACAAGGAATCTTGAATTAGAAAGAACAAAACATTTAATGAACTGCAAGAAACAAGCTGGTATACCGGTTGGAAGCTGATCTTTAACTACATATAAAAAATACCTTAAGGATAGTCAAATTTAGCACAGAAATCCCTAAAAGATCTTCAAAATAAATACCAGAAAAAGTCCCTACACCAATGGGAAGTCCCCAACTGAAAGCTGCAATAAATAAATATCTCAGTTGATCAAAAAAAAAAAAGAGAGACTCCGGTACAGTGTTGCCACCCCCATGTCGTTAAAGATTTATGGAAATTTTTGCGGCTAACAATTTCCGTTTGAAGCAGTGTGCAGCAGGGAAAACACCGAGAGAGAGAGGGAGTAGGGGAGTGGAGGAGTGAGAGAGAGAGAGAGAGTGAGAAATCAACCGCACGGAAATCATGTCTACGCATCATTCTTTGTGCGCTTTGGCTATTACTTTACCAAAGCCCCCACTCCACCCCATCCCACAGACCTATCCCTATCCACACTCTGTAGTATAGCTATTTCTTTTTGGTTTTTTTGTGTGTGTCTGTGTGTGTGTGTGTGTGTGTGTGGGGGATTCCTGTATTGTATTTGGTTTGTGGAAATGTGTGATAAGCAGTTTCCGCCTGGGAATATACTACATACTATAACATAGACCAAAAGCCGACAGAAAATTCGAGGCACACACACACACACACACATATACGTAGTACATGTGTAGTTCTTTGAATGCCTAGTCCTACACCATACTCCGTTCTTGCCACTCCCCCCTGGTACTTCTTGTTCCTTTTCATTGGCGTCGAACTGGCGTGTGCCGAAAATTCCTGGAATGCCAGGAGCACACACACACACCCACCCATCCATGGGTTAAGCATCGCATAGAGAGAGAGAGAGCGGGAGAGAGAGTGGGCCCATGGGGAAGACTGTACCCTGTCCGGAAGCTGTGGCTACTAATGCAAATATAATGGCAAATGTTTCGGAAATATATTTCACAGATAAAATTGATAAAGAATGCCTCGGCCCCCCCCTCGTACCATTTCTATTGTATTGTATGCGATGGCAGCGGCAGCGGCGGCGGCAAGCGGAAAACTATTTGCTCACACATTTTTTTGCCCAAGCAAACACACGCACACACACACACACACACACACACAAAGCAATGAAAAAAGAGACAAAGGAAATGGTTAGAAAAAAGAAAACATCTCAAGCAGCAGAAGGATGGTAGATGAAGATGGAGATGGAGACGAAGACTCTCCTCTCTCTCAATCGGTTAACGATTCTGTGAAACAACTCAGGGGCTGTGTGTTAGGGTTCTGTGTGTGCGTGTGTGTGTTAGGGCTGTGTGTGTGCGTGTGTAAGCTGTAGGCCATACTCGTACATACTGCAAGCCACTTTCAAACATTTTCTCATGCTTGCAATTTTTTGCTACAATCTATAGATTCTCATAATGTTTTGGGGTTATTCGGCTGAGAAGCGCGACAAAAGAGTTTTGTTAATGGAAATATTTCAGATTAAATACACTACATACTAAATAAATACACATACTATGTACCTCTAACAGCTCTCATTTATCAGTTATAAGTTGAATCAAGCATAGTAGCTTTTATCCATCAAGTATTTTTACTTTTCTCTCAATTATCTTTGGCTTTAAGTTTATTTTTTTTCTAATTTGAGAACTCTCCCCGATGGCACTTGTTGAGAAATTATTCGCTTACTATTAGTTCTATATACACTCATATTACACTCATATTAGTTGGCCTATTCATATGCCCGCTACTGTAACATTCGAACACGTATAGTAAAAACCGCAGCTGCAGACATCGATGTATTGCGCTGTTTTTGTAGTGGAGCGTTCAATCTTATTAGTTGCCCTATTCATATGCCCGCTATTGTATTTACAGTCGCTCTCATTGCTTGGACACAAGCAAACCTAACTGTACATCGCGGTGTGCGCCGTTGTTGTACGAGTGGAGCGTCGCATCGCGTGATCTTTCGTGATTCCCTTTTGTGCTGCGCTTCTTTTGTGGCCGTTGAGTCTGTACGAAAATAAGAGTTGAGCTGAGAGTTAACCAGCACGCATCTTCATTACCGCCCCGCCCCGCTATTTCGTTATCCCCCGCTATTACGTTACCCCCCGCTATTTCGGTATCCCCCGCTTCGTACAATAACCGCTATAAAATAACATACAAATACATCGAAATTACATTTCAATCTAAAATCAAAATACAGAAGAATACAGATACAGATCCACTCATATGCAACCAGCAAATTTCTTTACTTTTCTCATATTCTTTTTTTTTGCCTTCAACTTAAATGATTTCAACAGCAAAGCAACTGAAGAACTCCGCCATCTATTTTATTTATTTTGCTTTTATTCGGCTTCTTACTGCATATCTGTAGTCTTTTTTTGCTGAGCAATCTAGTCAATCATTTAATTAGATTAATTTTGTTAACTAAAAGACCTTTAAGATTGGGGCAATCTTTTGCGGACTTTGGATCTATACAATTTTTCGACATTTTTTCGCTATTTTCCGCTCTTTTTAGAGCATTTCTCTTCAGCTACTTTTCTATCCAGTCTATGTAGTATTCCTCTTCTGTGCTGGCTGTTCTGTCTGTCCTCTTCTGTGCTGGCTGTTCTGTCTGTCCTGTCTGTACTGTCTGTCTGTCCTCTCTTTACTGTCTGTCTGTTCTGTACTTTCTGTCTCTATTTCATTCAACTATTCAACTATGATTCCGTGAGCTTAAGTAATCGAAATAAATAAAACGAAATCTGTGTCACTGTGGATTTGTAGCCAAGTAACCAAAAATACGACTCTCTCTCTCTCCCTCTCTCAGGCTCTCTCTCTTTCTCAGAAGAGGAATGGCGTTACATTTGTCAGCAGTTAGCAGTGGGAGACAAAAATCTAATATAAATTCCATTACAATTATATAAATTTCACTTAAGTTTTGCAATCATTTCGAAAGCATTGCACAAAAACAACTCAAGCGAGGGAGTACTGTACTGTACAGTGGGGGGGTGGGGACTGCAACAGCAAAAGAAATGCATCATAAATTTTCATGTTGCTCTCGCGATTTTCTATTGTGTTCCACTGGAGAGTGGAGAGCAGTGAGCAAAAATGGACATAAAAACGCCAAGCCCAAGACTCGAAAAAAGAAAATCCAAGGCACCAAACCGAGGCGGCATATACCCTTTCGATTATACCATATATGGATACTTTGGGGGCAGATCTAAGCGGTATAAAATTATTGATAACTTTCCATGTTCTGCGTTTGCCTTTGTGGAGCCTGGCCAGAGGCTGCTCAAAATTCTGATACACCCACGCGTGAGAGTAACGGACTCGAAAGAGTAACGGACACAGCTTCCAAGTGGAGTAGCAGTAACTCTACTGTGTCGGCTCCCACACCCACTCCCCCACTCTGTTGCTGCTGAGGCAGCAGCCATTCTGTGTCCAGCCATAAAGCAGCAGCAGCAGCAGCAACAGCAACAGTAAGAGAGGAAAATGGAAAAAAAAAAAATGCAATACAATTTCATTTTATGCAAGAAACAACGCGGCAGAGGCAGAGGCAGTGGCAGGGCATGTCGGACGCAAGGCGCAGCTTTTTGCTTTTTGGTGAAAAATTGTAAATTCCCATTAGAATTGTGCCGAAGAGGGGGTGGGGCGGGGTAGATGTAGCTGAACGCATCATGGTAGGCAGGCAGGAAGGTAGAAAGGAAGGAAGGAAGAAAGTAAGCCGGGAAAATGAAATGAAACCAAAAATGTAACGAAAAGCGGACTCCCACCTCCGTGGAGACTCCCGAGATGCGAGTAAAGGTGCGCCATCTCAGGGTGGGTGGGTTGGGTGGTAAGCGGAGTCGGAGTAGAGGCGTTACCGTGTAAGTAGGTAAGTGTAGCGTTACGTTACGTTACGTATAAGCAAAGAAACATACACATGTATAGCCAAAGAAACAAAACCAAAGGAAAAGCCATGGAAAAGCCGTTCGGGGAGCGAGCCAGAGCAATATGAAACCAGCGCTAAAAATTCGCAAAAATATAAAAAATATATATATAAAACTATGAAATATAACAGCCAGAGAGAGAATGATGGCTGATCAATTCCTGGAAAATCTTTCGTGGCTTCTGTGGCATAAGCCATAAAAAAGATTTATTAAGCTACAGTTGAGCTGGGTTTTTATTTTTTAAGATCTTAAAAAAAAACAAAGGAATAAATGCCCAGCCATATTTTCGATCATTGCTATCATTTGATGTGACGAAATATAGCCAAAAGTTAAACAGAAATAATTAATATTTATTTTACAAAATAAATTTAAATCAAAAATAATTATTAATAATATTTATACAAAAATAAATTAGAACAAAACTTAATAAACAATAAAATATATACTAAAATAAATGTAATAGTAATTATTGTATTACTAAATATTTATTTAATAAATTATTTATAAAATTATTCCAAGAATAAATCTGCTAAATAATAAATCAATTTATAAATTAAAAAATTTAAATAAATTCTCTGAATTTGCTGCAATTTTCTGCAAAGAATGGAAACCGTAAGGAATGGCAAAGGCAACAATTGATTACTCCATTTCAATCTCCACCTAAAGTTCCATTTGCTAGCCATCAGCATTTCGTCCCACTGTGCGTAGCAGTTAGCTCCAACTGTGCGAAACGATGGGGTTGGGGGGAGTGGTAGGGTGCAGAGGTAGAGCGAGGGGAAGAGAGTTCAGAATGCGGCACGGCAAAGTGCCTCCGCCTGAGCTTAAAAGAAATGACTTCTTGTTCCGCTGAATGATGCAAGCAGTTACCTCTTTTTGCAACACCCTCCTGTGTTGCACACCCCCCATCCACCATCCCGTACTACCACTTCCATCGTTTCATCTTTCTTGCTGCCTTTCTTTCTTTCAGCTTTCGTATTTTTTTTTTTTTTTGGTGCAAACGAAGTTTACGCGTGCTGATGCAGATAATGGCAGTCAGTCGTCAGACAGGAGAGATAGTCGGACGTTGTCTGCCTTTTTGCAACTTGTTACCTATTAAGAGCACACACACACACTCTCGCACTCCCATGTCTCATGTGTGTATGTGTGTAAGATGACTTCCGGCTCCTGTCCCCTGGCAGCCAAAGGAGACAGAGAGACAGAGAGAGCCCAGAGCCCAGAACCCAGAGCTCTGAGCAATTACAGAGAAAGCATCGAAATATACTCGTACTCCGGGGCACTTTGGCTGCGACGGCAGACCAGAGGGAGGCAGAGACAGAGGACAGGGACAGGGGACAAGCATCTAAGCAGGATAAGGATAAGGATAAGGATAGGCGAAACCAGGCTAAAGGAAAGGAAATATCCCACTCACACAGGAGCCCCACCTGAAACTACACTACAGCCATCTACTAAAAATAGAGTGAAAAAAAGAAGAAAAAATATGTATATGGAGAAGGAGAAGAAATCTTTTCTCAGCTTTCCTTTCCGCTCTCGGGATGGGGCTCCATCTTCAGGCCATAATTGCTTGGCAAGTTAATAAGTGGCAAGTCAAAAGGCTTATCCCTTGGCAAACCCATAACCCCTGACCCCATAAAGACCCCATACACACACACACACACACACACACACACACACACTTGTACGTGAAAGCTTCCATCCACACTTGGGAGCTGGAGTGAGAGAGAGAGAGACGAGACGGCTGCTGCATCTTGCATTCGCATTCCATTGCAGAAGCCGAAGAAAATGCTCTGCTTTTTTTTCCTTCCTTCTACTCAGGCATTTTAATTAGCGCATTACCAGAGAGAGAGAGAGAGAAAGAGAGAGGAGGAGAGAGGAGGAGAGCACTCGACAATCGACAAAACCCAACACTCGACACCAATTTTTTGTTATGGCCAGATATGCCTGTACACTCAGCTAAATGCTGGGTTGCATTTTATCGTATCAACTGTTATCGCACATCCGAAAGTACAGTCTATCAATGATCGAATAAAGTTAACTAAGATTTAAGATCGATAGATGCTAAGAAATGATTGAAAATCGCATCAACTTAAGCTGATTTCTGGCTATCTCTTACTTCTCTCGTTACTCTCTCTCCCAGTGTGGCTTAACTGTCTTTAAAATCTGAATCAAATCTAATTAGCTTTTGGAAACTGTTACTCTTTTGGTTTACTTTTTCATTTTTATTTGGCAATCAGTCGCTAATCGAAATGAATCCCTTAAACTGTCGAATTTTTATGGTTTTTCATTTTTCGGCACAGGATTGCAGATTGCGAATCGCGAATTGAGCTGCACACTCCCATTGTGTACTTGTGTACGTATACTTTTACCACTCACTGTAGGTGTAATATGGCTGGCCCCTCCACACACCTTTGGCCCCGGAACCGAACCGAACCGAACCTAATAAAACTGAATGAAAGTTTCACAAAGTTGCCAGCAACCAAAAAAAGAGAAAAAACTATGAAGGAAAACTCAATCGAAGTCCACTTCGCAGGGCGATAAACGATTGTTGTTGCTGTCGTTGTTGCAACATTGAGAGTTGCCACTCCTGACCCCCCCTGTCCGGCACACACGAATCAGAAAAAAAAATGTCTCCTGGATGTTGCAACTTTTGTCAGGTGTTGCCACGCCCGTCCGTGACGATAGGGAGGGGCGGTGGCAAGTATAAATGATGTTGCCACTGCAGTGGCAATGGGTTGCAAGATTCATGCAGCTGTTACCCTGCTGCTGGCAGCGAATGAAAAAAAAAAATGGAATAATATTGAACATTTGCTTTGGCTGCGAATCAATTCCAATTTCTTATTTAACATTTTGATTAATGCATTTCGAGTCGCAGAAGGGGGAGAAGGAGGACAGGGAGCAGTGGCAGGAATATGCAAATTTTGTGGCAGCAGCAGAGAAAGTAAAGAGAGAGAGAGAGGTAGAGAGAGGGAGAGGGTGCACATGAAAATCCATGAAAATGATTGCACGGATGCAGTAGCGGGGACCTGTCCTCTGCTCTGCTCTATCCTGTCGTGTCCTGTTCTGGGTTCTTGACAATGGCGGCCACTTGACACATGCTTAAGCACTCACATACACACACACACACACATGCCACAGATGGGATTCTAGCGTTAAAGGCTGCTGCCCTCTCTCTCTCGCCCATTCGTTTGCCATTTGGCTATTTGCGGCCACCCAAAGCGACCCCACGCTCAGTGAGGGGAGGGGGTCAAATGTTGTCAAATAATATTTACCAGAACATGCAGCAGATGCAGCCACACAAGAGGGGAAAATACAAGAGTGGAAGCCAAGCAGAAAGTGCGAAATAAAGTTGATAAAAAAATACTCGTTCGAAATAAATATTCAACGAGTTAGCGAGTCTCGCTAGAGGCAGTTTAACTGCTCAGCTACACCGTAAGAGAGCAGTTTTTGGGTGATTCATAAATGTAGAATAGAGAAAATAAATAAAACTATTAAAAAATTATTAAATATGCTGAAAGATAACTTTTATAATAATAATAATAAACTGTAAAATATAAGAATAATTTTTGTAATAATTTAAATTCAATATACTTAAATATTATGCCAGAAAATTTACTTAAACTATTATTAAATAATTAATATATGCCTAAAATAAATGCATTATTTAAGCAGGCTCTACTGCAGGTAGACTTCAGCTTAAGGTGCGCTTAAAAAAACTATCAAAAAAAACTACCGAGTGTAAACCATTATTCAGTGTCCCACATTCTGAACTTTGATCAATTGAAGGCAGCCACACACACAGGGAACACACACAGGACTCAAGTTGTTGCAGCAGCAGCAAAGGGGGGAGCAAAGATTCATCTTGGAGTTGGACATATTTGTTTGCACTTGACTGCGCTCCTCGGTGTCAGAGGACAGACCTGCCTGCGAACTCCTAAGCGACTCCTGCCTGACTGCCTGGGCTTTACCCCATTTGCATCTTTCGGCTTGGAGTTTTTTTCCCTCTCTTACTTTTTTATTCGGGGCATATCAGAGCCGCATTTTGGTCCCCAGTCGGGTGCCAAGTTTCAAATTACACGCCTCGTCAGACAGGGGGGTGGCAGCGTGCAGGAGGCATGTGCTGGAAATGGGTGAAACTTAACGAAAATAAATAAAATATATATAAAGCACATTGAAGCGTAGCCGAAAGAGCCAGAAAAAACTAAAGCGAAAAAGCGGCGACATGTTCAATCTGTCTAAGTCACGGCGTCTGCGTCTCGGACACGGGACACGGACTTTGTCTTTGTCCTTTTTTATTTTTCAATCCAACTTTATCGGCAATAATTCTCAACTGTCCGTTTATGTCTTCATTGTGTAGATCCCCCGAAGGGGCAACGGACTCCCTACTGCTGCTGCTGGTGCTGGTGCTGGCATATATTTATATTTAATATCGGGGCAACAGACATAGATATAGACAAACAATCATATCGGGCTATTTACGGGCTGCCAGCAGCACAGCACAGACCAGTCCAGCCCCAGTCCAGTCCAGGACAGACCAGCACAGCCCAGCCGAGTCCAGTCCAGCCCCAGTCCAGCACAGTCCAGCCCCAGTCCAGCCCCAGTCCCACCCAATCCAACCAGTAACAACCAGAAACAAGAGCCGTAAAAGATACAATTCATAAAGCCACAGCAGAGCATCCTTCACATCCTTCAGCTTAGAGTCAGATTCAGAGCTGAAGTTGGAGTTGGAGTTGGAGTCGTAGCTGGAGTCGTTGTCTCAGCCAAAAGACAAAGACAAAGACCGAAACCGAAACCAAAGTTGGACAAAACACTTTTTCCAGAGATATAGAAACAACGAAGGAGCAGACCAGGGGTGGAGCAACGTTTTATAGATAGCAAAATCCACGCTCTATGTGTGTGTGTGTGTGTGTGTCCTGGAAAACTTTTCTGTTGGTCTTTTGTTGTTTGTATTTTGTTTAGATGGCATAAATTAGATACGTGCCAGCACACACCCAGAACCGAGAGACCAGAACAGAAACCCCATAACCCAGCCAGCAAATCCCTCTCGATTGTTTGAGCTTTAAACAACACACAAAAAAAGGGGCACACAGGGGGAAACTAAAGCAAGTATTAGCCTATTGTATGCCCTCACAGATCGTTCTGAGCGATCCTTAAACTCCCGATCTATTCAGAACAAAAATACTCAAAATTGTCATACCTTATGAATTGGGAAAGAAAAAAACTGCAACAGATTATGTCACCAGAGTCTCTGGTGTTGCTTGTTGGTGGGTTACCCCCATCATATCATAGTAGCTCCTAGCCACACGCTGTGTGATTCGTTGGTTTGTTGGGCCGCAATTTCAACATTTTGCTGTCATATTTGCTTTCAACTTGGCGGCCCCACAAAACTGCAAATTGCAGTTTGGACCCAACCTACCCAATGGAAAGCCCCGTCCCGCCCCGCACAGAGCACAGCCTCAGAGCTTGGCCAAACAATTTTCTGATTAATTTCAAGTTTTGTGTAAACTGTTGAAAACTGTTCCTGATGCTCTTATGAGTGCAACCCCGAAATTGGAGGGGAAGCCACACACACACTGACACTGCCACTGACGATGGCCCTTTTTTTTTTTTTGTCTACAACAACCAGAACAACAAACTACAGTCAATGAAAATGAAAAGTTTTTACACTTCACTGAATGGTTAAGTAAACTGTGGTGCCAACGCATCAGTCGGCGAGAGATCTACGTAAATAAATAATTAGCTGGCATTTATTTCATTAGTCACAAGGAGCAGCAGCAGCAGCAGGAGCAGCACACAGCACAAAGAACAAAATCTCCAAAGAACATACTTCGAAATGAGTGAGCAACGAGTGAGCAATGAGTGACCAACGAGTGAGCAATGAGTGAGCAATGAGTGACCAACGAGCGAGCAAAGAGTTAGCAACGAGAGAGCAATTAGCGAGCAAAGAGTGAGCAATGTGTAAGCAATGAATGGACAAAGAGTGAGCAAAGAGTGAGCAACGTGTCAGCAACGAGTGAGCAATGAGTCAGCAACGTGCGAGCAATGTGTGAGCAACGAGTGAGCAATGTGTGAGCAATGTGTAAGCAATGAATGAGCAAAGAGTAAGCAAAGAGTGAGCAACGTGTCAGCAACGAGTGATCAATGTGAGCGCAATGATTGAGCAACGAGTGAGCAGCGAGTAAGCAATGAGTGAGCAACGAGTGAGCAGCGAGTAAGGAATGTGTTAGCCATGAGTGAGCAATTAATGAGCAATGTGTGAGCAAAGTGTGAGCAATGTGTGAGCACTGCGTGCTACCATCGAGTAACTGATGCGTTTGTAACGTTGCCATGACGAGCACTTTTTAATGATTTTCCCATCCAATTATTCCACTCTAAGGTACCTCTGCTTGCCAAGCTTAATCTTTTTTTTTTTTGTTGCTCCTCCTTCTCCTCCATTCATTTAGTGGCTCTTTCATTAGATCGTCCATTAGCTCGTAAATGAATTACTCAGCCATTTGTAAAGACACTCGTTCATTAACTCATTCATTCTCGGAATTATTTGCCATTTGCTCATTGCAATTAAATTTCATTGTGCAAAAAGGAAGAATCCCTTGTACCTGCTGCCGCTGCTGCCACTTGCACAGGGGCTTTTGCCTACTTTGAAAATCCATCTCCAAGGGAACTGTAGTCCGTAGGTGATGCTAGGATCTCCCAGTGCAATGGTAATGCCAAATGAGGGCTACCCCTAACGGCGGCATCATCACTCAGCCGCTCCTCTCCTCTGTGCACCTCTCCTCTTTGCTCCCCTGATGATGATGAAACTTTCAATTAGCGCAAAGTGTAATATGGAGCAGTGGCATCATTTTCATCAAATTACCAGTGACACCGCACCACGAACCGATTCCCAGGCGCATCCGCATCCGCATACTCCTCTGGGGGTCGCTCTCTCTCTCCACACACCCTCTCTCTCCGCGTCTCTTTTGGTTTTTTCCTTCCTATTTCCCCTGGCGGATGTCGTGCCACCTCATTCCATTTCATACCTTCCGTAGCCGCAGCAGTCGCATCGTGTTCATCTTTTCCGTTGCCACGGTTTTAGCCATTTTCCATTTCTGGTCGACGATGACACAAAATGTCGGTCACTTGCGGCTTACCCGAAGCTCCCCCAAGCAAAAGCCCACACCAACCCACCCACCTAGCTAACCACCCACCTAGCTAACCACCCAACAACCATTTCGCCTGGTCGTTCCCAATTTGAAAAATGCTGCAAATAGTCAGGGAAAATTACCTCATGCGCATTTTCTTATTACGGAAAATGTGCATAAGAAAATGAACTTAATGAAAAATCTGAATAAAAAAGCAAAAAGCAAAAGAGACAATAAAAAGCAATGGAGCAGGGGAAATGGAGCTGAGAAGGAAAAGGAAAATCTGCTGCGAATAAAATGTAATTTCATAATTTTTAATCAAATTAAGAGCAGAAAATTCTCCAAAATTTACTTGAGATGCACAAAAGTCATGTGCCATGAATAGAGAATACAGATTGGAAGTTTAAAGCAGGAAATAAATATATTTAAAAAATATATAAAAATATTTAAAAATCATATAAATGTATGATAGATTTTAATAGCTATAAAAATATTTAGAAATTAAGTAATCAGGTGTAAAAAATAGACAAACCAAAAATAAAAGAGGCTTAACAACTCTAGAGCTAAACTCCCCCTAGATATTAAGAAAAGAAAAAGAAAAAAAACTGCTTGGACAGCCTGTCCTGTAAATGCAATGGAATGGAATGGAGCTCCCCATCCCCCATCTACAGAAATACCTTGCCTGTTAAATTGAAAAATACCAGAAAAAAATAATGACAGAATCCAAAAAAGGGACAGACGGAAAACCAGAACAAGGACAAGCGACAGGCAGAGAACCTGGAGACAGTTGAACAAAGGGGGGCAGCAGAGAACAAGGAATAAACGGAATGTAAAATTCCCTTTCTCGCACTCCCTCTCTCTCTGTCGCTCTCTGTCTCTATGCAAATGATGCAAAAATGAAAATGGATGGAAAATTGAAAAACGACACAAAAAGAGAGTAAGCAAAAGAGAGAGAGATGGGGCTTGTCGCTGGGCAAAATGAAAAATAATTAGCGCAATTAATGACCACGTAATTAGCGCTTCAAATCTGCAGTGTAGCCCGAGACCCTTCTGCTGCTGCTACCCCCCGCTCCCACTGCTGTTGCTGTTGCTGCTCCTCCTTCTGGGCACTCTGCCTCTGGGATTCTGGTCTCTGCACCACAATGTGTGCAGTGGCACGTAAAGTGGAACCGTAGCAAAACGGATACCCTACTTCCATGAGACCTAACCCCATTCCACCCATTCGGCATTCCCCTTCATTAATAGTTTGCTGCGGCCACGTTTGATAACTCTATCGCGGTCCGGTTGCCACTGATTCCTTTTTGCCCCACAGCCCAGCCCACCCCTCTCCTTTCTCCCACTCTCTCTGTGTGTGTGTGTGTTGTGCGCTGTCAGGGAATGAGTGGATCGGATCCAAGCGACACGCTAATGAATGCACGATGGCCCCGTTTCGTTTCGTTTCGTTTCTGCTCTGCTCTGTTCTGTTCTGTTCTATTCGTTTCGGTCTATGGTGTATCTATGGCACCCTGTGGTGGTGTGCTGTGGTGTGGTGTGCTGTGGTGCCATCGGAAATGCAGCCCTGTCATGACATTTCTTCATCAGCATTTTGAGGTTAGCAAACGGATGAGAAGCGAAGAACGAAACCCCAAAACAAATCAACGCAGATCAGGAGACCAGGAGAGAGAGAGAGCCGTGACATGTTGGCTAATTAAAAATAGCCTTTGATTAGGCCAAAATGTTAAATTAACATTCGTGGGAAACGCTTTGAGGGCCGTTACTGGGTCGCTCCAACAATATGGGTTGCCCGCCGCCACATATATGTACAACAAAGTAGCTTTAAGACAGCGCGAAAAATAATGCGACAATTGGATACCCAATATGGGTTTCGATAAGCGCTAAAAATATTGAATATAGATAGAGAAAACTGCAAGCAGCTTCATTTAAATGATATATTCCAATCTTAAATGGAAGCTTAGTGAAGTAAAATCAAATTTGGTTAGTTCTAAAATTAAATAAAATTATAAAAATAAATATAAAATAAAAATATAAACAAATTAAAAGATAAATAAATAAATAAATTTTTAAATAAAAAAACTCTTAAAAAATTTTAATTTAATTTAATTTTTTAATTTAAATATAAAAAAACACCTTACAATTAAAACGTTTAAAATAAAACAATTCAGAAAAAAATTAAAAATATATTTTAAAAATATAGCCTTTTAAATGTGAAAAATATTTAATTTAAATTAAAAAAAAAAAACACTTAAAAATAAAACCATTAAAATATGAAGAAAAATTATTTTAAATATAAATTTAAATTTATTTGCCACTTAAAATATATTTAGATTAAATTCTTGTACATTTTATTGTAAAATAAAATAAAATAAAACAGTACCAAAATATACAATAAAATATTTAAGTAATTGTTTAGCACGTAGTATTTGTTCTTGCCAACAAAATCCTGTGCTCTTAAGTCCGATAAGACTCCCCGGAAATGTGTAAAGCAAAGTACAGGGTATGTATGCCTGAGAAATGTGAATGTGAAACTAACACAATTTGTCAGGGTAAATATATTCACACAGAATTGAAATTGATGCCCACTTGAAGCGAATACGTAGGGTAAGAGCGTTCTGCGGGTGGTGGGGGGGTGGGGAGTGTGCCCTAAAGGCGTGCGCACACACACAAAAACACACACACACAGGAGGGGGGCACACGGAAAGCAAATCCTTCCAATTCCTTAACTTATAAACAACTTAAAAATTCATTGTCTACACATGGTGCCCATGACTGCCATTCCTTTTCTAGTCCTTCATTCCTTTTGCTCGCGGCATACAGGATGGCAGAATGGCAGGCAGTCAGGGTGGCAGTATGGCAGAAAGACGGTCAAAAGGAGCTCCTTGGCCTGGCTGCCTGGCTGTTCGTTAGTTCCCTACAGGGAACCAAAGCAGAGCCCAGCGTAGAGTCCTTGTTTGTGCGAATGAAAAACGAAAAACTGTCATCATGTGACGGGAATCAATCTAAAGTCATTTTATAACCCGAAAAGTCATAAATCTAACTTTAATGTTTTAAACGTGACTGCGGCAGTGGCAGCGGCCACCCGCTGCCCCCCACCCCCCACAAACCGATACCCAGAAACAGGAGAAGGACCAGAAACATGGACCAGAACATGGCCCATGGCCATGCCCATGTCCCAGTCCATAGCCATGCCCAAGCCCATGCTCAAGCCCATGCCCATAGCCATGCCCAAGCCCAAGCCCCTGCCCACGCCCACGCCCCTTCGACATGTGTAACGATGATGGTGTTAGAGAGAGAGAGAGAAAGAGAGAGAGCGATAGAAACCTCCGGCATTGAAATTGGAAAAGTAAAACAAGCAAATGAATGTATTTCCGTTTGGGATTTTTCACTTTCCGGCTACGCAGAGAAGGACAGGACCATGTGCAGCAGCGCGGGGCAGCAAAAGTGTTGCCGCAGTCACCAAGGGGCGTGGACAGAGACACACACACATCCACACACCCACTATAAATGACAAAACGAATTCGAAGGCGGAGAGAGAACACATGACAGGCGGCGGCAGAGGGAGAGACCAAAATAGATGGAAAATTTTATTAAATGGGCATCAAAACTATTTGGCGTGTCCTCTCCAAGGGGGGATGCCACCCAGGGGGGTGGGGTCTTTGGGGGTTAGGACTCCGACTCCATGTGTGTGTGTGGCAGCAGCAGTGCCTGTGTGCGTGCCTGGCCAAATGGCGTAGAATACTTACGTGAGCCACACATAAAATTCGAGCACCGCATGCGGTCAACGAAGGTGAACGAGGGGGAAGCCGAGAGAGAGAGAGAGAGGTGAAGAAATAAGGGACTCAAAGAGGGACAGAGAGAGAGAGAGAGAGAGAGAAGGAGAGATAATGGGGGGTATATCTGTAAGACAGAGAGCTATTCGGCAATGTGTGACAGGATTAATTAAGTGGCCAAAAGAAGGAGTCGTGTCCATAACGAATTGTCAGCTTAATATTGGTAGAGCAGCTACGAAAAGGGATACTCTACCCCCGCTCTAAACCATATGGAATTCCCCAAACTTTAATGGCCCCAAAAAGGCATCAAAGTTATCGCCTCCCTTTCGATCATTAATCGCTTAACCAAATCTCATTCGTTGATCGTTTTCAACTATAAATGGAAGCATCCATTACGAGTTGCCATTCAATCAGTACAAAAAGTTGGGAAAAGTGCTCCATGTTATGACCCCTTTTATGCCAAATCGAATCACTTTCTCTCTCTTTTTTATGCCAAATCGAATCAAAGGTTAAATTATGTATTTGCTTTCAGCATCGAATATGTATGACCCAATGCCATGGCCAAAGCCAATGGCCATCAAAAAGTATAATAATAATCAACAAAAAAAAAACCAAAATTACATTTACAGATAAACAGATACAGATATACAGATACAGATATACTGATACAGATATACAGATACAGATACCGATATACGTATACCGATATACATACAGAGATATACGGATACCTATATTCAGATACCGATATACGGATACAGATATACAGATACAGATATACTCTATAAGTGGATTTACCTACTGCCTACCCCTGTCTTTGCCACTGTCTTTCCCACTATTCCACTGTCTTCTCCTTTCTTCAACTCTCTTCCCCTGTCTTGTACCCAATTTTGCCGCTCTCTACCCCTCTCTTTCCCGTGTCGCTGTGTGCCAACCAAAATTTATCGCCAATTCCCCCAATTTCTTGCTGTCTCTCTCCCTCTGTGTGTGTGTGTGTGGTGTGCCTGCTCATGTGTGTGTAATTTAATCAGTAAGAAAATCGTCTTTTCACTTACATACACATCATTACATTTGGTCGCATAAATTGATGATGCTCTCCCTCTCCGACCCTCCTACCCTTCGTGTTGCTTACCTGCAAAAAAAAGAAGAGAAGAAGAAAATGAGAAAATTTTGTTGCAAATTTTATGAAACGATTTCTTGAGTATAGGAAAAGTAATATGATTATATGGATTGTATTTAAATTAAATATATACAAATGTGTAAATATATATACAGCTACTAGTATTTCAGTATTGGGAGGTATCATTTACAGAGTTCCGAAACCATTTTACAACACTAACCTCAGCACTACCGACCGGAAGGAAATACTACTCCTATAACAATATACCTTTTGGAAAATGCTTTATTTAGAGTACTGCAAAATCAGCCAACCGACCCGACCGACCAACCAAACTGCATATGGTTATTGTCGTATTGCCTGCATATTTGGTCGTGTGTGTGTGGGATCTCATTTGAAATTCAATTTGCGGTGCGAGTGTGAGATTTTTTTTTCTGTTTGGACGCACGTGCGACAATTGTCGGAGCTGTTTAATCACAGTGCGGTTTGGGGGGCATGATTCGGTGGGTTTTGTGGGGTTACGAGGGGCGAGTGGGGGTGGTGTTGGATTTAGGGTTCCCCGCTGTCATTTATGGTGGATCTGTGGCACGGTTTTGGGGTCTCGTTCGGGGTTTGGTTGTGAGGTTTGGTGTCTCGTTGGGGGTTTGGTTTCAGGCTCTCGTTCGGGGTTTGGTTTCGGGGTCTCGTTGGAGGTTTGGTGTCTCGTTCGAGCTCTCGTTCGGGGTCTCGTTCGGGATTTGGTTTCGCTGGTCTCGTTCGGGGTTTTTTGGGTACATATTTAATTCATTTTATTATTATTGTTATTGTCCTTGTTGTCGAATTGTTGTCCTGTGCTTTTGGTATGAGGAAATTGTTATGGTTATTGTTTTGCATTCGTCCGGGAATCGGAATCGGGTTTCGCACACAGACAGAGAGGGACAGTGAGAGCGAGAGACAGGAAGAGATAATGTTGCGAAGGGTCGGCAAACTAAGCACAATTTATAATGAGGCCCCCCACCCGCACAGAATGGTGTCGAGAATTTTCCAATTTAACAAACAATTCAATTAATGCAAATTACAATGGGGAATCGGCACTAATGAATATTTTATGAGAAAACTAATTTCATTTTCATATATATATTTACATACATACATATCTGTATATCTGTCTGTATTTATATGGCTTGTGTAGCACATTCCAGCAGCTGGGCAACAATTGTAAATTGTTTACACGCCGCAGGGCTCATCAAATGATGAAATTCTCTTACTCCCCACCCCCACACACAACTCCTCCCAACCATCCCTTAGACAATCTTCGCTTATAATTGCCACAAAACTCAGATACAGCTTCAGCAGTGACCATGGCCAGAGGGGCAGAAGTTGAAGATGTACCAGCCTGGCTTCGTTATACACAGTTGAGGTGACACTGGACACAGGGCGAGGGCCATGGCCAAAATGCTAATTGTCTTTCAGTTGTGGGTAAGGGGTTAGGAGGGGTGCATGTCGTGACAAGAGGGGGGGTGTCCAATTGGACAATGGCAGAGGTTTCACATCAAGTATTGATATAAGAGCAGAGATATTTTAAAAGTTATTAGTTTAAAAAAAAATGTATCGATTAGTTATCGATTAATATTATATTTTGTTTATATGTTAGACTCTTTATTCTGATTAATTAAACAAATCTCTTTAAATCAGCTCTGGCTTTTATTTGATATCGATAAACAACATCGATTATTTATCGATTAATTTTAAATATTGTTTAAATGTTAGACTCTTTATTTTGATTAATTAAAGAAATCTCTTTAAATTAGCTCTTGCTTTTATTTGATTTCGATAAACAAAATTGATAATTTATCGATTAATTTTATATATTGTTTAAATTTTAGACTCTTTATTCTGATTAATTAAAGAAATCTCTTGAAATCAGCTCTTGCTTTAATTTGATTTCGATAAACAAAATCGATAAATTATCGATACATTTTTTATTTATTTATTTTTAAATCCATCATAAAATTGATATAATCACTTCACCTAAGTGTCTTTAAAAGCGTGTTTAAAATCCCATCCACTGTACTTGCCCCACCCCCACCCCACACCTCTTCCAGTGCATGTTGCTTGCTTCCTGCTCCATTTTTGGCCTCCCTGCCTGCCTGCCTGCCTTCATTTTGGTGATTCGATTGTTTTTTGCCCCGTTGCCTCTGCCTCTTTGCCACGTTGTTGTAGTTGTTGCTTGCTGCTGCTTGCTGCTGCTTGGCTTTATGAAAACAGTTTTGCAATTATGCCGCCCCAATGGCTTCGTTGTGAGTGTTGCCGTTGCTTCCTTTTTGGGCTCCCCAGCCCCTCCCGTCTCGTTTTTGTTCCAACTTTGCCAATTTGGATGTCGTCGTCGTCGTCGTTCTCGTCGCAGTTTTGGGGCCACAGAAAACTGACACAATACAACTTCCCCAAAAACCAGGAGAAAGCACAGGCCAGAAGCCAGGAGGACCAGGAACAGAAACAGAAACAGGACCATGCCCGATATGTACCGGCAAACCTATGTAGAGTCTAGGCTGCCGACTGCCGACGGGGCTGGCCAAAAGACGACTTCATTTTGCTGGCATAGTGTATTCTTGTTGTTGCTGTTGTTGTTGTCGTCATAACGTTTATTAATAAGTTTGCCAGGCTCAGTCAGTTGTTGCCATGATGATTGTTTGTTGCGCTCTCCTGATTCCACTGTTGCTCCTGCTGTGACTGCTACAGCTCTTGCTACTGCTACTGCTACTGCTCCTGCTCCTCCTCCTGTTCCTTCTTCTGCTCCTGCTCCTGCTTTTTTTGTGCCATGAGGGGGTAAAGAGTGGCTCTGAGAGGAGGTCATGGCATGACTTGTCATGAAACAAAAATACCAAAAAAAAAGGAAAAGCCGGAAAGCCAATAGACTTGTCGCATACCCACTAAAGCGATTCAGAGAGGGTATAAAATGTTGCTTAAATAATTAAATATTTAAAGTATTAATTGCAGCAAAGTTCTTGGCCTACAATCTACATTTCGAGTCGCATTAAAGAGTGAATTTCTGTGCCAATTGTGAAGGTCGTGCATGCCCTTTGTATACCCTTTATTACTGCTACCATTACCGTGCATGAAAATACCATGAGACGACGACATTCGACATTCGACGGCGTACGGGAATTAGAGCAAAGTGCACTTTTTGATGACTTTTGATTTGTTTTACGATTCCTCCTGCCGCTTGGCCTATGAATATTTATTGTCGTGCTCGGTTGCCATTTTGACTTCTTTTTTTGTCTTTAAAATGCACGAAACGAAACGAAACGAAACATATTTACCGCCATCGCGGGAACATCCATGGCAACATCAACAAAACCCATACCCCCTCTGGGGTTTGATTTTTAGGGGTAAGGTAAGCACCCACTCCATGAACTGATGATGATGATGATGGGGGGGTAGCCGCTTGATGGGTGTTTGTAAGACAAGTTGCAGGGAATGGGGAAGGGGGGCAACTTTTTAATTGATGTTTATTTAACGTTCAACATAATTAACTGTGTCTCCTCCGTGGCCCCTGTGGCTCGTTGTGCCTTGTCCTACTGCTTTTTCTATGTGCTCGAGCATAATATTTAAAGGATCGTAAACGGGCATTATACGAGCCATTAAATTGAATTTGTAAACGCTTCACTTCAGCCAAAAGCAATCGCCCTATACCTATGCCATATCCTATCTATATAGATTTCTAGGGGGCGGGCAGTAGGGGGACAGTTTTATGTGGCTTTCTGTGATTTCTTTTGCTCTCTCTCTATGGTGATGCTTTAAACAATGCCATAAACGCGGCAAGGATCGCATTAACACTGCCACAAGATGGAGCTGCTTCCGTTGCCACATCCGCTTTCGTGCTGCCCTCTCCCCCTGCTGCGCTTAGTGCCTGCCCCCTTTTGGCCTACAATCTAGTTTTGTCTCCACTTTTGGTATTTGCCTTTACGACTTTCGGGCAATAAAAACCAGAATAAAAACCTGAAGGAAAATAGAATTATGAACAGCGGGGGAGGACAGTGAAGGTGGCATGGAGGAGAGGTATGATAATGGAGAGGAAATATGGAAGGCAGGCAGTCAGGAAGGAAGGAAGGAAGGACTCAAGCTAATGATAATAATACGCATAATAATGTAACCAGAAAACGAAACAAATTTGATTTCCAATGGGAAACTCTCAGACACGCTCCACTCACTCGCTCAATGGCACCCAATGGCTGGCACAAAACAGTGCGTTTCATGATCGTAAATCAATTAGGGGGATTGAAGGGATTCAAAGTTTTCGATTTGCAGCCTTGAATTGTAGTTTGTGAACTAGAGAAATATTTGTACATAAATCTATAATATTAGACGCTGTTTGCAGCGAGTAAGTGATAAGAGCGAGTGGGGTAGCGACAGCGAGTATATGTGGATCAGCGAATAATATTCTATGGATCAATAACGAGTATATTGAACAAATAAATAAAGAAACCATAAATATTAAATATATAATAAATAAATAATAAATATATAATAAATATATAAATAAATAAATAAACCATAAATATTAAATATATAATATATAAATAATAAATAAATAACAAATATGTATAAAATAAATAATAAATATACTTATGTATAATAAAAAAAGTATTAAATAAACCACAATAATATAATAAATAAATAACCAAAAAAATATATAATGAATATCTAATAAAAAATTTAGATAAGTAATGAATAAATCAATAATAAATGGATAATAAATCATTAATATACCTACAATGAATATATTACAAATAAAAAATAAATATATAATCAATAATTAATAAATAAACAATTAATTTCCATCTATCATTTAGCGAGTCTTTCATTGAACGAAATATATAAGTTAAATATTATTAATTAATTTATTATATTAGTCAATTAAAGTAGACCTCTTCCTTTGCTTTATTTGCCTTGAAGCTTTAAGCAAAGAGCACAGGAATACCCCTCTCGATTCTTCACTGTACTACCATAGATCTCTTCCTCTCTCTCTCTCTCTCTCTCTCTCTCTTGCTCTATATCTTTCCATCTATTGTGGCAATCGCCTTCACTTTTTGCGGGTGTGTGCCAAATTTGCATGGAATTTATGCCGCTGCTCAAAAGTTTTTGCAACCTGACATTTGTATGCCACCTTCCACCTGCCGCCCCGCACTGCCCAATGCCCAATGCCACCGCCTCTCACTGTATGTACCCCTCTCTGTGCCCACTGTGCATTCTGGCCATCATAAATTGCATTTGTTGTCTGTCTCTGTTCATTGTTTTTGGCATTCGGAAATCAGCAACGCATCAAAAGGCCTCCCCCCACAAAAACAGGCATCAAATGATCCATCCGTTTGCTGGCGTTCTGGCGTTCTGCTATTTTGGCTTTTGCGATTTTCGGTCTGCCTTTTGTTTCTGTTGCTTTTGTTTTGCTTTGTTTTGCTTTGTTTTATTTATGTGTATATTTATTTAGCATTTTCCATGTTGTTTACTGGCAAAATAAACTTTTCCACACATCATTAGCCAGCGAAATGGCAATCAATGCCAGACAACATCACAAAAAAACAGAACTCCCACTCCCCCACACCCCACTGACTACTCCAGTGAATCCTCGAATTCATAGTTCCCGTCCAGTTTGCAGCAGCTTTCCAGATTTCCAGCTTTCCAGTTTACGGTTTGTGTGCTAATTTGGTTGCATTGTTGCACACTCCACCAAGCCTCCAAGCCTCCATCCATCGTTCCATCGGGGGAACGTGCTAAGTGCTGGACAACAACAACGTGTGCATATACGTTCGGTGGCAGGCAGGCAGGAGAGGGTAGGGGCTGGGGCAGGCAGTAAAAGTACATTGCACGATCAAGTGAGCAACTTCATAATGGTCGCCTTTTTAGGCCACTGACTCTACAATGACTCTGTCTGTCTCTCTGTCTGTCTCTGTCTGTGTGTGGGTCTGTGTCTGTCGGTGTGTGGCAGGAGAAGGAGCTCCTCTGATAGATTCCCTGTTATTGGTCACGTACTGTCACGGCTGCACACAACCAACAAAAAATGGTTGACTTGTGCACTTTTTCAACCAGCAGGACAGGGCAGGGCAGGACAGGACAGGGTAGGGCAGGGCAGGGCAGGGCATGGCAGGCTCTAAAGAAATTAATAAGTGAACGTTCTCAAGTGCAATTTATTAATAACCAAAACGGGCAGGAGGAAGGAGAGCCGATTTAGACTTTGGGGGAGCGCTGTGGAGGCATCTTTTTTGCTCATGAATTTATTGATTCTTAGTCTGCTTTTTTACAGTGGAACCATTTGATCAGCATATCCCAGATGAATGTTTCTGCATTCTTTGGGGTCTTTGGGGTATCGATAGAGAGGGAGACGATAGGTTCGAGAGAAGAGGAAAGAGAGAGGAGTTTAGTCAAAAATAAGCAGCGAACAATAATGAGATTGGAATAAACTTGTTATAAATTAAATTGTTGAAATATAAAACAAAAAAAAAAACACCTTTTTTATTTAACCTTGCTTATTCACACAATTTTGATTTAATTTTTAACCAAATTTTACACATTACATTTTACAATTTTGGATTTTTTGTTTTGCCTGGATTTACATTTAAACATTTTACAATTTTGTCATTTTGATCTAAATTGGATTTTTAGTTCTCTTCACTTCAATTACTACGACGCTGCTGCTGTCTTGGCTTTGGACTCAATTCTCATTCTCTGCCTGAGACTGACTCTACTCTATCTGATCTGCGCTTCTTCAGTTTATGCTTCTTCCAGTGGTTATCCAATAATTTACCCATTTTTGTTGTTGATGTCTTGTGTTATTAGATATGATTGTTGCTGCTGTCCATTCTGTATCCACCTACTCCACAATTCCACAGTGTTATTTTGTTTGAGAAGAAACTATGAAAACTACGCAGTCTTGACCAGGAATCGAACCTGTAATCGGAATTTGGTGTTGGATGGCATCTCTACCCCTATACCAAACCCGATAGACAGGTGTATATGTGAAAATGTTCTATTTAAGCTACCGCCTAGAGTGACTATGATTTTGGGAATTTTGAAACTGAAACTGAAGCGCCCGCTTGATACCAATAGAAGTTTGTTTCCGCTGCATGCTAATAGGCTTAAGCTGGCTTAAACTTGAAAAGAAAACTTGGAAAAAAGGATATGTTAGTGGCCGGATACGAACTCCTGACTGCCCGTTCCAGGAACGTTCAGTGTTCCCACTCAGCCATGATCCCCGTGAGGATTTCTTGACTACTTTTGAGCTGAACGAGTCCAGCACAAGGGATGCCTTAGGCGAGGGCGAATCTTTCTTTGTGGCCATAGGATATCCGCGAAGCATAATGGATGATTCCTCCCTAGGAATCCTCCCCTTTGCACGTTGCTGCCCCACAACAAACAGCTGCCAAAGATCCCTAACCATCTGCAGAGACAAATCTAGCATTTCCGTTTGGAAAACTTTCAAAGTACGGGAAAAAACGATAATCCATAAAATGTGTGCTAACAACATCAAACATAATTGCCGTCCAATGCTAATGCCATAAAAGTTTTAGCCAATCGCACACACACAAAAGATACACAGATACTTATGTATCTGGTGGCATGGCACTGCGTATACGCAATATTTATATGGGTGTGGGTGTGTCCAGACGATTAAAGGCTGTGTGAATGGTTTTGATGTGACAGGGAAATAAAAATCAAATATTTTATATACATTTCTATAACCATTTATCTGCTGTAGATGTAGCTACATACATATATCCCTGTATCTACATATATACAGCTGCGCATATCTACATATTTATTAGCCATAAATGTAGCCAACTTCATAAAGAGTAGTCTGTGGAGCGTGTTGGAATTGGGCTTTTTGTGTGTGTGCTGGCACAGTGGGTCACATAAATCTGCTGCTAAACTGCTTAATTTGCCATTCGGTGCAGTTTTTGCAAAACGATTTTAATAAATTCATAACCACACAATGCGCCATGCAGCCCCAAAATTAATTTCATAAAATCTCTCACACACACACACACACACGAGCACAAAATTTAAATTAATGAGCCAAAGCTCCGACACAGAGAGAGACAGAGAGAGAGAGAGAGGGAGAGCCAGCTGTTGTTGGCTAGCCAACTGTGCTCGTTTTGGCCTGGTTTAAGCTTCGCTTTGAACCCATTTCCGTATGACCTGTGTGACTGGCTAATGAACTATGCAATTCCCAAGCGTGGAAATATTCCGAAATAAATATACACATATAGCAAAAACCAAAAAAGGTATTAGAGAAAGGTTTTATGTATGACTAAAAATATTTCAAAATTTTAACGTATTTAATGCCGATTTAAAGACGTGGTTGTGGGAATTTCTATGAGTAGTATTCTTCTACTATGTATACTATAATTAACAATTAAAATAGCAATTAATGAAAAAAGTATTTACCATTTGACTGCAAATCTCAAAATATTTTTGCGCAATTTTTTTGTTCATTTTTAATTAATATTTGCCTGCATTTGATTTGTTTATTCATTGTCTGTTTATTGTTGGAATTTTTGTCAATGAAAACTTAATTAAATTACTACACAAATGAAGTTAAATATTTGTATAGATATTGCCCCCAAAGCAATGCTTTGTATTTACTTCATTAAAATATGCTCCGCTAGATTTCTGCACCATTCAGCGCAGGGCGAAGACATTCCAGAGAAATGCCAAAGAAAAGCGAACAAAAAAAATGTGCAAAATTCTTGCGCTTTGAAGAAATTTTTAATTAACTCGACAAAAAACAAAAGAGAGCGGCATGTCGAAATACTCGTGTATTGTGTTTGTCAGTCAGTCAGTCAGCTATTTATTTATTTATTAAATTTTGCACAGTTTTTTTGGAGGAAAACCCAACCCAAGCAGCTTCCCCCACCCACCCACATTCATGCAGGGGAGTACATGGGGAGGTAGCATCATCATCATCATCATCTATACCCAAGCAATAAACTGGCATTTGTGTGGAAGGCATTTTTAATTATTTATTTTCTCGTACAAATAAATTCAGATTTTGTGTGTGTGTGTGTGCGTGAGCCTGCAACTAATTATGTGAGCTTATACCCACACACGCACATGCACACGCACACACGCATACACATATTAAATATGAATTATATTTTTGGGAGCCACTTCCGTTTGGCATTTGCCAGACACACACAAACACAGACACAGCCTGTAAGCCAGCCAGCCAGCCAGCCAACTACCAAAAGCAACCAACTACCAACCAAGTCAACAACAATGGCTCAGAGCGTCAATCAAGGCACTCAGCAAACGTGGCCAAGGCACTCGTCAGGCAAGGCCCATCAACATCAACAGCTACGTCATCATCCTTGCCTCAGCAGTCGCAGGCTGGTATCGTGATGTGTGTGTGTGTGTGATTGCTGAGACGCTACTCATCACCAGTGTTGGTAAGGAATGCGTTAAGCGCGCAGTACGTGGTGTGATACTCTATAATAATGATGGATTATGGGTAATACTCGGTGGTGATATGCTAATAAGAAGCATTAACTGAGATCAATGTTATATTTGGTGTTGTAAAAAGAACAACTGAAGATTCAGTGTTGGGAAGAGACAGCAGTATAGCATGTTTGATCGGAATCAGGGCAAAGATAATGCACTTAAGACAGATCTTGGAAAGATGTATGTGGAGTTCCATCATTGTTGCAGAAGATTGCTATATGAAAGCATAGCTACTCTCTCTCTCTCTCTCTCTGACTCTCTCTCACTCTCTCCCTATAGACGCTTTTGTACCGACGAGTACTCGACTTGTGTCTTGGGGATCTCATTCAGGTTTCTAGTTATGGTATTTATTTGTTGGCCGTTGTCGTTGTCGTTGTCGTGGTTTCCGGCTTTTGTTTTGTTGCGAAAAAAAAAATATATGTTACATTCCATAAGCATTGTCAGGCCGGGCCGGGCCGGGCCGAGTCGCAGCGCGCCCATTGCTCTCATTCCGAGTGCACCTCCCATGCCTCAATCCCACTTTTCGCCCTTCCTTCTACTGCTATGTCTCTTTGGCCGTACTCTATTTTGCCTGCTTTGGCCTGCTATCTCACTCTGTTACTCGGCTGCTTTAGCCGCTACATCATGCGCTCGACGATGCGACAACGTTTTATTAATAATACTTGAAATGCTGATGGGGTTACGAGGAAATGTTGCAGGCGCAGTCGGCGCTTTTAATGCCCCACATAAAGCCGCCAAACAGTGTGTATGTGTGTGTGCCTATCCATGTCGCTGTTTGCACCACAACGAGTATCTGTATCTGTATCACTGTGTGTGTGTCTGAGTCGAGCTGGCAAATGAAAGTGGTAAAATGGCAAATGGAAAGTAGAAAGTGGAGCGGGGCTCATCCAAGTTTCTAGCTGCTGCTGCTGCTGTTGTTGTTGTTGTCGTCGGCTCATCTGACGTTCCCCATTCTCTACGAAACATTCTATATGCATACATATATGTATGTATGTACCTGCCTCTGTGTGTGGCAGTGTGGCATCTCTTCCTCTTTTTAGTATGTCATTGCTAGTTGTTTTGTGCAACGCCCGTGAAAAAGAGAGCAACGAGCAGCAAACGGGCTGAAATACCGTAAATACACGTACTGCTGCAGGAGCAGCAAACGGGGAATGGGTATGGGTATGGGTATGGGGATCCGGCTTAACCAGCACAACTGCCACAACGATGACCCAAACGCTTTTGCTCAGAGCGGCTTAAGTCTTTGCCTTCATTTTTGTGTTCATTTCATTTCCTTTCATTTCATTTCAGAGCAGAGCAGTGGAGAGTAGAAAACCCCCCTCTGAGAGCAGGAAGGCTTATGCTTAGTGTAGATATAGGAGCACGGATTTAAGGTGTTTCAGGACATGTCCGCGAATGCTTTCACAGACTACTTTCGAGCTGCATCAAATATTTGCAGAAGCACAGGCGAACCTTTCAGCGAGTACAGCGAGCGAGTGGCAGATAGTTTTTGTATTATTATTATAAAATATACTTAGCTAGTTCTATCTTTCTTTGCATATTTAATTTGATTGATATTTTACATTTAATCGCTTGTTTTTTTCCATCTTCTAGCTGTATTTTTGCTTAAAATTCTACTTGCTCAAATCACTCGTTAAAGTTGAGTTTCCGACGCAGCAAGCTCTAACGAGTTTGTGGTGCATCAGTTTGGAGTGCACTCTTTTTGCTTAATTTGACTCGAGTTCACTTCCGGGTTCAAATCCCCCCACCTTTACATTTTTTTTTCCTCTTTCTTTTTATTGAATTTTATTTTTCAAAAGATCTTCTTGATGGTTTAGATCTATATGTGTACAGATGGGTATTACATTTTACCATTCTAAAATAACTATTTGAATCTTAAACAAACTCCATTCGCTTTTACTCTAGCACATTCTCATACTTCTCCATTTTGTTCTCTTCTTCGTTTGTCTACTCCAAACAGCAACAAAAAAGGTCACGCACTCATCACAGACCCATCCACCGCCCCTCCCACACTCAGCTCATCCTGCCATCTCCCATTCCCACTGGCAACACCTCCTACCCCCTCCATCGTGCCCACTCGTTGAGCGTTTGTCCATGTTCATTATTGCGGTTAATCTGTTTGTTCTGCTCGGCTCCTTGTTTGGGTTTCACTGACAAAAGTTTACCTAAAAAAATCCCATTCTTTTTTTGGGTCCTCTTTTTCCCCCACTTCACTTTCCTCTCGTCGTGCCATCCGCTTTTATTTGCGGTACTTTTTTTCATTTTTTTTAATAAGCGTTATAGCGACGGTCAGGTGCAAGCACCAACAAAAAAAAAAATTAACAGAATGTGTTGGTCATGATGTTGAAGGGTGTGTGTGGGGGTATGGTGTGTGTGCGATGGTGGCAGATTTTTTCGGGGCAATCATCTGCCTGGCACGTTGTTGACATCAAAATAATGACTGAACGCGGTGACTGTACTTTGCGTGATGGGTGAGGGAAGCGGGTTGTCGAGGGCTATGTGGCGGTGACATGATGCCGTAGAAAGGAAAGAAGAGTAAGAGCTGTATGCAACGAGTTGCGGCAGATCGCAGTCGATTTTGATAGTTTTTTATATTTGATGGCACAGAAATGGGAATATATTTTTTTAGGAATATATTTTGATTGCAACTGTACATTTATTGTTGTTATTTTTTATTTTCTTAAAATTTGAAACAACTTCAAAGCTCTTACGGGGAACAGCAGAAAATTTAATAAATAAAAGGTTAGGCAATCGAAGAACGTAACATGCCTTACCTTATATATGTTTATACCTTGCAGAGCATTTTTTTAACTTTCTGAGCTTAGTAATTCCCAACTGGTTCAAGCTGCCACAAGTATAGAAGCAAGCACAGTTTATACTCAACTATTAGCGAACGGAACTCCGTTCCCTGCGAACATCAGAGTCGTAGTGACTTTTTAGGATCTCAGACAAAGTAATTTTGCGTATTACTTTCGACGAGATTCCAATTTTTGGCAGTGCCTGGCTTGACTTTAAGGTCGCCGGGCCAAAAAATAATTAATTGAGCAAAAGTCGTGTAAATTTATATTTATACTTATTTATACATATATTTATTCTGCATAAAGACAAGAGTCGGGGCACACACACTCCTCTGTTTGTTGCTCTTCTTGCTTCTTCTTTTTTGCTACTCCTCCTTCACGTTCTTGTTTTTAATTACAACAAAAATGCAAAAGCACGAAAATACCGCTGTTTACCAAATTAAAAGCTTCTAATTGGAGGAGTTTTAGGCGTCGCTCAAGTGCCACCCCTCCTCCCCACACTCACCACTCACTCTGTCCCGCTCTTTCTTACTGCTGCAGAGTGAAGTGGCGGAGGCTTGTGGTTGTGGAGCATAGAAATGATTAATGAAAAGCAAGTTATTAGTATGTATCAGCAGGAGCAGTAGCAGGAGCAGTAGCAGGAGCAGCAGGCAGCAGCATCGTTAGCAGCAAAAAACGAGAGAGAACGTACGGAGTCGCTTCGAACGCGACTCTACTTTTATACCCGTACTCAGTGATTTATGTGGAATTTTAAAATGTTTTATCATTTTTTACATTTTACATTTTTTGCTACATCTGTCATCGACATCTACATCTACATCAGTTCTCACAACAACACACGTACACTGCACGAGGCAGCATGTTTGAGCGTTAGTGTGTGTGTGAGAGAATCTGCTGCGACAATCAACCCCAATAAATGACTTACGGCGCAAAGTGGAAGGGGACAGCTCGTAGCTGAAAATTCATTTGATCATTGTGGCTACAATAATGATCCGATCTGAACCAAATTCGGGAATCTGGTAGATATGGTCATTCTCTACAATACTGCATTTTTTATTTTTTTCAATCTTCAAAATTGTGGATTTTCGTATTTTGGGGGCGGGAGTGGGCGTGGCAAAATTTTGAAATAAACTTGCACTGAAGCGATATCACAGGAGTCTAGGCAAAAAATTTGGTTGTTCTAGCTCTTATAGTCTCTGAGAACGAGGCGCTCATTTATACGAAAACCAAAATTACTCGATTTTTTGTGTGAGTGCGAAAGGGATGGAGCGAAGTTTTTATACCCGTACTCGAAGAGTAAAAGGGTATATTGTATTTGTGCTAATTGCTGTCTGTCCGTCTGTCCGTCTGTCCGTCTGTCCGTCTTGTTTGTCGCCCATTGCTTGAAGGCTATAAGAGCTAGAGCAACCAAACTTTTTATCCAGACTGATGTGATATCTCACTCCTAGAAAAGTGTTTCGAAATTTCGCCCCGCCCACTTCCGCCCCCCCACAAAGGGCGCACATCTGTGGCGGCCACAATTTTGAAAATAACAAAAACTAAAAATGCAGAATCATAGAAACAGCCCATATCTATCAGGGGCCCAAATCTGAATCGGATCGGATCATTAATATAGCCACAATAGAGGAAAATATACGAAAAAAACTTCGCTCCATCCCTTTCGCACTCACACAAAATCGAGTCGATTTGGATTTTTGTATTTTGTGTCGCCTGGATCTCAGAGACTATAAGAGCTAGAGCAACCAAACTTTTGGCCAAGACTCCTGTCATACCAAACCTGAACAAGTGTATTTCAAAATTTCGCCCCGCCCCCTTCCGCCCCCACAAAAGACAAAAATCCACAATTTTGAAGATAGAAAAAAAATAAAAATGCAGTTTTGTAGAGAATGACCATATCTACCAGATTCCCGAATTTGGTTCAGATCGGATCATTATTGTAGCCACAATGATCAAATGAATTTTCAGCAGCGAGCTGCCCCGGCCGCCGCTACAACCAAAACAAAATATACATTTATTTTGAGGGTTGCTGCTGCTGATTCTCTCACACTCACACTCGCACGCTCTGTCTCGTGCAGTGTACGTGTGTTGTTGTGAGAACTGATGTAGATGTAGATGACAGATGCATCAAATAAATGTAAAATGTAAAAACTGATTTGAAAATTCCACATAAATCACATGTGTACTGACTGAGTACGGGTATAAAAGTAGAGTCGCGTTTACAGCGACTCCGTACGTTCTTCCTCGTTGCGTATGTTTTTGTCTATTGTGGCTATATTAATGATCCGATCCGATCCAGATTTGGGCCCCTGATAGATATGGGCAGTCTCTCTATGATTCCGCATTTTTAGTTTTTGTTATTTTCAAAATTGTGGACGCCACAGATATGCGCCCTTTGTGGGGGCGGAAGTGGCGGGCGGAAATTTTAAACTTTTTTACTAGGAGTGAGAGAACACATCAGTCTGAAAAAAAAAATTTGGTTGCTCTATCTCTTTTAGCCTTCGAGCAATGGGCGACGAACAAGACGGACAGACGGACAGACGGACAGACGGACGGACAGACAGGGCTATATCGACTCGGCTATTGATGCTGATCAAGAAATATATATACTTTCTATGGTCGGAAATTACTCCTTCTCTCTATGTTACGCACATCCACTTTTAGCACAAATACAATATACCCTTTTACTCTTCGAGTACGGGTATAATGAAAGTCCACACATATAAGGATTGCAAGAGAGGGAAAAACGGAAACAGGAGAAAGAAGATCAAGCCACAGGACACACAGAAAGCTTCAACAGAAAGAAACAAGAGAGAGCTACACACTGAAAATAATAGTTTTTGATTATTAGACAAAGAAAATATAATTTAAGACCCTCTGCTGTCCTTAGTTTCTGCTGTTGATCGATGAATCCAATGCATATGTATATCCATTAGTGAATCATTATCCCTGTCTCTTTTTGCCACAGCAGAGTAGAGCAGAGAGTCCCCCAGCTGTGGTCAGATCTACTAAAGTGTCTCGTGGCTTGCTCTGCCAAAAGCAAAGCACAAACACGCGGACAGAGCAGGTAGACGGGCAGAGCAGGTAGACTGGCAGGCAGGTAGAAGGACAGACAGGTAGATGGGCAGGGCAGGACAGGCACATGTAAGCAGTATTTAAAGCTTCGGCTAAATTATGCAGAGCCAACAGGAGAGGAGAGGCGAAGAGGAGTGTGCAGGCAAAGCTTGCAAAAGAAAAGCGTAAAGCGGAAAAAACGGGCTTTGAGGGTATACAACTAGCAGTGAGAGGGAGTGAGAGAGTGAGAGAGAGCACATCATCTCCGCTCTGTGTGACTAATAAACTCAACTTTCGGGCAGGGGGGGTGGGTGGAATGGCATAAAAAATATCCATGCAAATTAATTAAATATTTACAGTTTACTGACATAAGCCGGCAGGGAGCTACAGAGTTCCATGGAAGGGCAGACAGCGGGGGATAACTTTCCGCTGAATTGCATAAATATGCAAAGGTGAGCGGGCACGACCGCGGCGCTAAGAAAAGGAACGAAACGGTGCAGAGCAAAGCGGAACGGCAGGGAAGGGAACGAAACGAAACGAAACGAAAGGGCAGGCAAAGCACCGTATGAATGAGCGGAATGAATGACATAGCCTAGACACGATGCTCGTCAGACGGTTAATGCTGGAAGCGTCGACGAAGGAGGGGGTAAGGCAGCAAAAAGGAAGAGAGAAGAGGAGAGAGAGTGAAGAAAACTAGACGGACTAGTGGGGCAAGTCAGAAGAAACTTCTACGATTCAAGTACGTGCAAAGGTAAAATGGATGGGGGAAATGGCTGGGGCACTCACTTTATGCCGCCACTATATCCTTGCGCCTCCCCGCCACTCACACCGCTCAAACTCACCTGGAAAATTAAATTAGTGTTAGGGCAAGGCCAACAGGAGAGCCCGCGGAGCAGCAGTGGTGTAATGAAACAACAAACAAACCAACGGACAGAACACACAGAAATACGAGTAACACAAGAAACAACAACAACAAATAAATAAACCAAAAGAGAGAGAGAGAGAAAAAAACAAAGGCGCAACAAATAAACTTTTATGATTGTAATCAAATTTTTTCGCCACTCTGCTTGCCCGAACTTTAGGCATTATAAATTTAAATCAATGCAGTCGGTATAGTGATTTCCTTCATATTTCTTAAAATTTGAATCAACTTCGAAGCTCATACGGGGAATAGCAGAAAATTTAACAAATAAAAGGTTAGGAAATCGATGAACGTAACTTGCCTTACCTTACATATGTTTATATACCTTGCATATCATTTTGTAAACTTTCGAACCCTAAGAATTCCCAACTGGTTCAAGCTGCCACATAGTATAGAAGCAAGCACAGTTTAGTCTCTACTTATTACTAACCCCCCTCTTTAGGATCTCGACAAAAGTAACTGTACCTATTACTCTTGTCGAGATTCCAATTTTTTGGCAGTGCCTGGCTTGACTCTAGGGTCGCCGGGCCAAAAAATTATTAATTGAAAAAATGTATATTTTAAATGTAACTTTAAAAACTTTTTAAAGCCTAGATTTAATATTTAAATATGCTTTTTGCTATGCCATTTTTCTCTGCATATTATTTGGCATCAACAGAAAAACCACTCCTAAGATATGGTAAATAGTGTATCCCCCTGCCCACCTACCCACCCCTGTCTCTGTCACTCTTTCCATTTATCATCTCGCTTCCTCAATCACCATCAGGCCGAGCCCCAAAGCAAACAGACGGCCCCATGCTCCGCATTCTACCCCACATCACATCTCCCCCCCCTCAACATTCTTCTCTCACCACGCTGAACCCAATGCAGCCTAAAATGTTGCACTTGACAACAACAAAGAAAGAAAAGAAAAAAAATACACAAATAACAAAAAAAATGAGACAAAAAAAAGGGCGAGCGTAACGTAAATGAAATACCAAAGAAAAATACCAAAAATACTTGAACAATGAAAACCCAAAGAGCAACGGCATGGCAGAGGCAGAGTAACGGCACATCAGAGCAGCAGCAGAGCCAGAGCTGGGGCCGTGGGCAATTGGCAGTGGGAATGCTGTGATGGGGTGGGGTGGGGATGTGGCACTGAGGGGGTTGGTTAGAGCAGAGGGCTAAGCGTTTTTGGGGAAACTTTCGCCCTGCAGGGCTCAACTTTTAATGGCAAGAGCAAAGAGACAGAGCGACACTCAGAGAAACAGAGAGACAAAGAGGGAGAGAGAGGAAGAGAGAGGCAGAAATACAAGTGGAAGGCGCTGAGACGGTAGCGTGGATAGTACACATGTTCCAGCTGCGGGTCCCAAAAACTGATATAGATAGTGGTGACAGGGGGGCGGGACTGCCGGCTCTGTGGCATGAGAGAGGCATGAGGTGGGGGCGGTGGCATACTTAAGTGCATGTTACCCGAACAATTTACTAGCGTAAGTTGGAAAATTTTTGAATTGGCTGAGAAGCAACAACAACAACAGCAACAACAAACAGCAAAAAAAAGGAAAAGGAAAAACTTAAAAGGCAAATGAAAAGTGGGAAGAAAATTCAGTGCGGGGGGTGTACGTACAGTGAAACAGCTGAGAAAAAGTTAAAGGAAAGCCTCACAAGAAGTTGAAATGAAGATTTATTTGCCTATTTGCTTATTTATCTTTGGCTCAACTAGGAGGATGCTACAGCCGCCCCACCCACACACCACCCACCACACACACACTCACCCATTCTGGCATTCTCTCCATGGAGAATTGGGTTGCAAAAAAAAGTTTACTCCGTGGAGGAGTTTCCAGGGCAAAGGGAAAATTACGTTAAGTACCGTAAACTTAAATGTTGTGTGAAGGGGGGAAGCTTCATTGTGTGCGATATAGTTAGCATGTTATAAAACATTTGCTACATGCTACATATACATACGTAGTACATATGTATGCTACAATGTAGCCTTTTAGTTTGCTTCGCCTTCGCTTAAGTGTTTTAATTTGTTTTAATCCTTTTGGAGTGGAGTTCCTTTGAATGGAGAGTAAAACTTTTACGCAGCAGATATCCAAAAATATTTGCACATAAAATGCAGATTTATTTCTGATATCCTTTAGGACCCCTTCCTTGTAAAGAAGCTACTGAGATTGGCAGCTACCCTTTGTTGATGCCAGTGCGTTGTCCTCATGAAAGGAACTACTATAGAGACCCCCCTCCTGTGACATGCCACGCCATGCCATAGCACTCCGGTGGTGGCACTCGACCACTCGCCACTTGACTACCCCTGAAATGGGCAATTTAATTATACGGAAATCACACAGAATTCATCTAATTAGTTTGGCGTTTTAATTGCCAGGCGACCACTCGAGGACACTTCACTTGCTGGCTGTGGCTGTGGCTGTCTGCTGGGCCCCGGTTATGGCCAGGCCATGGAGCAGCAGCAGTCACAGCTGATGCCATAAATTATGTCATCTCAGCAGCAGGAGCGAGTAGAGCAGAGCGAGTAGAAGGAGTAACACAGAGAGAAGCAGTTGGAAGCACAAGACCGAAAGGACAATCACTTCTCAACAGTGAAGCAGGAGGTGGAGTAGGTGTAGCAGAATTATCAAGAGGAGTAGAGAAAGGAGGAACAGGAGGAGGAGAAGCAGGAGGAGTAGCAGGAGGAGGAACAGAAGGAGTAGCAGAAGGAGGAGCAGCAGCAGCAGGCAAAGGATATCAATTGTGTTTGTGCCTTGTAAATATTTCAATAATAATTCCTCTCTTTTCTCGCACACACAATTTGTGTTATTAAAAAATATCTGCACATCCCCTCCCCAGCCAGTTGGCATGCCTTTAGAGCTCCCCTCTCGGTAGCTGTATCTCCCCACTCGGTAGCTGTATCTCCCCACTCGGTAGCTGTGTATCTCCAACTGCAGTTTTTGTATCTGCAAGTGTGCATATCTCAGTGTATCTCTCTGCATTCTCTCATTCTCAGTTGCATTCTTTATTCTGTGTCCCGGCCGTGTCTCCCGGCTCTTCGGCTTAACGCACAGCCATCGCGATGCCAATTGACATTTCTTTCGTTTGCTTTTGTCCTTCGTAATTGGCCAATGCAAAAAAAAAAAAAAAAAAAAAAAAACAGCGGAAAGGCAGGCAGCGAAATACTGCAAATATATATAAGAGGATATAAAGGATCTCAGGTAGCAGGTTGCTGGATTTCAAATAAGCTGATTCAGAGGCTCCACTTCTTGACAGAGAACACAGAAGAGAGCGGCGCCAATTAAGGAACTTCAGAGTGCAGAGAGAGAGAGAGAAAGAGAGAGAGCGAGAGCAAAGTCCTTCAATCGGCTGGAGTCCAGTGATTTGGACTCCAAATACCAGTTCCACTCGCTCTGCAGTTCTTTGTCTTTGCCTGGACAGGGGTCACCACACACATCGGGGTCACCAAATTTTAAAGCGATTGCTGCTCATGTTAAACCTTTCAGTCTATTCCCCAGTTACAACATCCAACATCATCCATAATCCATAATAAATACTATACATCTCTCTATATAGATTACATATTTACAAACCACAAATGTTAATCGCTTTTGGGCGGTTTGGGTAGCTACTCTCTTTGATGTTGCTCTTGCCGCAAAAATTCCTTCGAGCTTAAAATGTATTTATAGAATATATTAAATTCATTTCACATCAAATGAAATTTTGTCTCGCAACCAAATCAAAAATACATATATACTATATATAAAATGGTTAGAGAGTGAGACCAAAAAAATGTATGGGAAATAGTACACACGTAGTGATACATGATGGGTGGGAAGACAAACTCCCAAAGCCCATCGAAGCTTATAAACCAAAACGAAAGATTCATTCAGTCCCCCCAGCAGTTGATGATGGGACGGGGATGGTGGCTGTGTGATGGTTGGATAACAACTTTGACATTTGATGAGCTACCAAGTAAAAGATGTTTTTTAATATTTTAGCACACACACAGACAGACAGCACATAAGCCAAAAAGTAGCAGGGAAGCAGACAGACACACAGCCACACAGACTGAAGCACTTTCAGTTTAGTTAAAAGTTCTGTAAAGACCGAAAAACGCCACTCAAAGTGCCAAATTTCACGCCACTTGAAGGATCAGCATCCTTACTGGAGCATAGCAGGACGTTAGGGGGGCTAAGCGGACTCTGCTGCTGCTGCTGACTGACTTTTAATCCTTTTTGCATTTCGCGCTGTGCAGCGTAAAAAGCATCGTTAAATAAACATGAGCATATGAATGT
This sequence comes from Drosophila bifasciata, assembly GCA_009664405.1. Taxonomy (NCBI): domain Eukaryota; kingdom Metazoa; phylum Arthropoda; class Insecta; order Diptera; family Drosophilidae; genus Drosophila; species Drosophila bifasciata. The sequence continues at coordinate 37,565,745 of CM019041.1, forward strand.
ATGATTGCCTCATACTCCATACTCTCACCATCCACCCACCCACCCACTCCTCTGTGTTCTCCGCTGGAGTAGCAGATGCTTCAGGTACCAGGCTTCTGGCTGCTGGCTGCTTTTGCCCCACCCCCACTCAGGCAGCGATAAAGTTTATGGCCAAAGCTGAAAACTACCTCTTCAAACAGGAGCAGAGGTACCAGACACTCCTGCTGCCAGCCCTTCTTTTTACGCACTCTTTTTAATTTAGCCAACCTGCCTTTTTGGATTGAAAACTTTTTCCTTTTGCCATACAACAAGCGCTGGAGAACAACAGAGCGGCACAAATAGGATCGAAGACACAAATACCCTAAGCTCTGTGAAGCTCCCTGAGTCGGCTATATCCAAGTATAGTCGATCAAACTGCTGGCTAGGGTATACATGGAATAAAAACAATGCCAGGGCATCATCTTAATAAGAAACAGCAGACAGAGCAGAATCCAAAACGTAGGGAGGGAAGGGAGCAGAAGAAAGCGAAGAAAGGAATCAAGTTTTTAGCCTCAACTTCAGTTTTAGTTTCTCAACTTCAAAAACTTTTCAGTTTGTTTGGCCAATTAAAATAGTGAAATATATTTGTCACGACTCGACTCCCCCACCAACTCATTTCTCTCACTCTCTCTCTGTTCTGCCAGCATCTGGCATGGGGGGTGGGGGGAAAAACTCCATCTCTGATTTGCTATCGCCATCTCTTTTAATAAGCAAATGCAAATGTCGCCCGCTGCCTGCTCTGCTGGCTAAATAAATGGCCAAATTGATTTATGTAGCAAGTCAGGAACAGAACCCAGAGACAAAGACAGAGACTGCCACACAGCGCGAGTTTTATATTGAGCGCGGGTGGGGGGTGGGTGGGTTGAGGGGGTTAGAGCTGAGAGGGGGTTGGTGCTGTGGCTAATATATTGTCAATTTATGCCATCAGCTTTTAGTTGCTGTACCAAAAACTGAGAATTTCAATCATATTTTAACCATAGTTGATCAAGATCGGGGTCACCAGTTTCAGTTCAAGTAAAAAAAGGTAAGCCTTAAGTTTGATTTTTCCATTTATCAGTTTGTCAATCCGTCTGTTGGGATCGGCAAAAGAATGCTTACGCAACGGGGTCACCAAAAGAAGGCCTTCCATTTCGCAGGATCGCCACAACATCGGGGTCACCACTCAACCACTCTTTTCGTTTCCATGAAATACAACATATTGAGACTGGAAATGAAGTGGAATGAAATCTAATATCAATCTTATATAACCTTTCCTCCCACAATCATCCTCTCTCTCTCTCTCACAGTGTTTCGTTCCGCCTTTGCCATCGTTTCGTTTCCTTTTGCCATTCTTTTTTTTTTGCGGGGGCCAGATAAATGCCGGCGCTGTCCTGTTCTCTTTCGCGTGTCCTTATTTATGGTCTTATGGTGTGCTCCTGTCTGTATGTGTGTGTGTGTGTGTGGTAGAGCCTCCTTTACTCACATCTTTATTAAAGAGCGGGGATGGGCCATAGTTTTTAATAAAAATTCATCCAACACTCACAGGCAGCAGTAGAGAACCTCCTCCGACTCCTCCTTGCAACCCAGAAGAATATTTCCATCTTTTTTTTTCACTTAATTTATGTACTACGGCAAAAGGAGGATACACTACCACGGAGTGCGGGGCGTGGTAGTGGCAGGGGGGTTCCCTAATAGTTTTTAACTTAAATAGGAAATAGGAGAAGCGAAATGGAGAGTGGGAAAACAGCAAGACAGAACGTAGAGTGCAGAGAATACCTTGGCCAAAAAGGACGCAGGCAAAGATGATGACGACGAGCACAATGTCTCGCACTGTCTCTCTCTTTCTCTTTCTCTCTCTGTGTGCCACTAGTAGTACGTATGTCTGTACGTGTGTGTGTGTGTGTGTTGGCGTCTTGGAGGCGGCTTCTTTTTGGACCACAACCAGGGCGGCTATTGAGTCGTTTATGCTGTTGTTGCTGCTTTTACAATCTCAGCCAGCATCTCTCACTTAGCCATAGTTCCATCGTCCTTCCAGTCTTCTTTTAGCCTTCTACCACCACACCAACCACCCCTCCCCTCTCACTGGTATATTTTATCTGTCTGATATAGTGCGGGGGGTGAATGGGTGTGTTGGTTGGGTTGTGTGTGTGTGTGTGTGTGTGGGAGATTTTCTTTCTCGTCGTGTGTCGATATTTTATTTTTTATTTGAAAAAATCAATTTATGGGCTCTTTTGCAATAAACGATTTCTCTTTTATTTGTCTTCCTCATCGTCGTTGTCGTTGTCGTTGTCAGTCCTAGTTGTAGTCCTAGGACTAGTCCTAGTTCTAGTCACTGCTGTAAGGCAGCAGGGGGTGGTTCCTTTTTGGTTTATGGTCGCATATCCTTATAATATTTCCTATAGTTGTCATCAGCATCAGCCTCCATTATTCATTGTATGCCAGATAGAAGCTAGAACCATACATGTACACATGCCTAGAGCTGGGGGTGGGGGGTCTGAAGGTGAAGCTGCTGCCTGATTCATTTTTTACTCTCAAACACATAGAAATAAAGAAATAAAGGAGGCAGCCGGAAAGAAGTTTGCATTTTCCTTCCAAGAAAAATGACCCTCAAAAAAATAAGAGAGAAAAAATATATATATATTTATAAGTTGCATGGATGCTACTCTCTGACCATGCCCCACCGCCCCCCCAGCCACCGCTCCGCAAACACATTAGACAATATTCACAATGTGGCATGGGGAGAGGGGGCACAAAAACTATTTGCATATGAAGTCAGCCGAGTGCAACGGGGCGGATGATTGATAAATGAAGAAAAGAAAATCCTACGAGAAGCTACGGCCAATCGAAATGAAAATCGTAGCAAAAAGATACTCCGCTGGCAAACATGAATGAATGGGCAGTATATGTAATGCAGATATCTTTGAAAAATGTTCAATAACATTTCAGATATGGAGTGGGGCCAGTGGAAAAGCAAAATGAATGCAAAAAAAAGCTGCAACTGATATATAATAAATAAATTCATTAATATTTCAAGTTGTTTTATATTTTGTTTAATTTAGTTTAAAGTGTTTGTGCCTTTTGTGGGAATTATGACATTTTTTTTTTGATTTTTTAACAGGCATTTTTATAAATACCCAAAAAAGCAGTTTGAAGTGAGAGGCTTTCAAGGAGTTCCGCCATCAAATTATATAGATAAATCTCAACTTATTAGTATCTTTTCTTGACTGTGTTCCAAAGTTTAGAGTGTATGGTTCTAGCTTTTCTATGTGTATAGTATTAATAGTTCTACCTTTTTTATCTCTATAGTTATGGCAGCTTTCTGGCTCTTTAGTGAACTTTTCTTTTGAGTTCTTTGCTGCAGTTTCTTCGGCTGTGTGCCATCCTTTCATAATCTATGCGATTTAATCCGCTTTTGCAGCAAATTTTTCTTTATATTTTGCAGCAATTTTCCTTTATTTTTTATCATTTTTCTATATTTTGTAGCAATTTTTCTTTGTTTTCCTTTATATATTTTTTGGTTAAGCAAATGCAAAAAATTTAAATCGCGCATACGCCGCATTGGCCATGGCCATTATTTCCACTTAACACAACTCTTTTCTTCTAAATCGTTTCTTTTTTTTCAACGCTGCTCATCCGCTCAGCCTCCTCAGCCTGCTTATTCCTCCCTCTCTCTCCCTCTCCATCTCCCTCCTGATGATTGTTTGTTTTTGTATTGCCCAAAGAGAACGAGAGTGAGGGTGAGATATATAGAGACAGTGAGTGAGGGTAAGAGATATAGAGACAGTCAGTGTGGGTGGGTGGGAGGATGAGGTGGGGCAGTGCTGTGTAGTGGAGTGCTGTGGATTGTGTAGAGTGTTCCGTTATAGTTTCTGTTGGTTGTGTTTCATTCTGTTGGATTTTTTTATTGTTACTTTTTTTATGTGCCGTATACAAGTTTTTATTTTGTGCTTTATATATTTTATACCAACCCCCCCTACAGCTTCTTCTTTTCTTTCTCCCTCTCCATATATATATTTTTTTTGCGCAGCAAAAACTTTCATTTTATTTATTTCCTTACTTGCAAGTGCCAGTGGTAGTGCCACGCCCCATTTATGCAGCAGCAACACTATCCGTACCCCCTACCAGCACAATGAATTCAAATGGAAATATTCGCAGCATTTAATACTGGCAATGGAATTAAATGGAGGCACAATTTTCCTCGCAATTATTCAACAAAAAATTACAACAATTTTTGTGTGTTGTTGTTGTTGTGTGGTGTTGTTGTTGTGTTGTTGTGTATTGTTGTTGTTGTTGTGTGGTGTTGTTGTACGTTGTTGTTGTGTGGTGTTGTTGCTGTTGTTGTGTGTTGTTGTTGTGTGGTGTTGTTGTATGTTGTTGTTGTGTGTTGTTGTTGTTGTGCCAGTGTCGTCTACAGTCGATAATTTATGAACTTGTCAAATGTGTGTCTCTCTCACTTTTGGTACGGACACTGGCTCTGTACCGCCATCCGCACAACTCTGGAAATTTATTCATGCCAGAGAGCCAAAAGTGAAGTTTTTTTTTTTAGTTTATGCTGAATGGAAAAAAATTTCGCGAAGGGCTAAAAAATAAATTCAATTTTATGCACCCAGGCTATGGTATGTCAGGGCAATTATTTGAGTGTGTGTTTCCGAGACTCTTTTCGTTCGAGCTCTGGTTTTTTTTTCTCTGCCACACGAAATGAAATTTACAATTCTTTTGGCCAAAAAAATCCCCCCCTCCGCAAACCAAAAAAAGAAGGTTAACAAAATCATGTGGATAGCTGCACAAAGATACATAGCTGCTGGAGGGGCAGCAGATACGATACAAGAGAGAAATAGTTGTGGCAGTGTTCAGCGGTACAGTTGCAGCAAAGGGGTAAAGCAAGTAACCCAAAAGCATTCATATAATTTTATTTATACTTTAAATTGAATATAGCAATCTTTATCACAGTTTTCTGAAGCTATCTTTGATCAAAAGTCACACCTAAAAAATTGTGGAAAAAATCTTTGAATCAAAAATTATTTTCTTTAACTTTTATGACAATTCTTGGCAGCAATTAATAATTTTTTCCCAGTGTTTTGAACACAATTTAGATTCCCAATGTACTCCACACCTATGCCACATTGCTTTATTTGCTATAAACTGGCACTTACCTCAAAGCTGCGCTAATAGCAAAAGGTCAGTTATGACAGTTTATATGTACTACTATATATGTCTGTCTGTCTGTACGATATGCACACTGGGTTATGGGGTCAATCCAATTTGTGGCTGCCAAACTCTATCGCATTTGGAATTGTGCAATTATTTTCCGTTTGTGTTTCTGTTTCGATTTTGGATTCTTTATTGAATTTCCATTTCAATTTCTGCACAGCCCAACCCCCACACCACCTCCACACACCCTGCTGTGCCGCACCGTTTATTAATGTTAATGTGGCAAACGCTGCGTACCTCCTCGCCCCCCACGGCTCTCTTCTGACATATTTGTGATCTATCAAAAAGCAATTCACTCAAACATCCAACCATCAGGCATCAGCATTCATTTGGATTCCAACCCTGCTAGTCAGCCAACCCAGCCATCCATCCATCTATCCAACCAACCATCAATCAATCAATCATTATGCTCATAAAAATTAGCAACATGAGGCAGCGAATGGCACAAAACGTTAAAATGGTAAATGGTAAACGGAACAAATGAAAATGGCCAACCTTTTTCGCTGGCCTACTTAAGCCACAAAAATGTTTTGTTTGCATTCAAAAATTAATTACAACAAAAGCATTTACAGTGTTGCAACAAATCTGTTTGTGTGTAGGTGTGTGTGTGTGGTGTGTGTGTGTGTATTTTGTTTGTTTTTATCAGCACTCAACTCTGCAGAGCTCTGATGTGGCTTACCCCTTTACTGATGAATACAAATTGCAGGCAGAGACTCGTCAAATATGAAACATATTAAGACCCCAAGCGGGGGGGTAATGCATTTAACGGGGGGGCGGAGATTATGGCCAGAGCCTGGAGGGTCACCCCTGGGCGACAATAAGCACTAAAAATCTATCAAAACTGTAAAATAAATGCCCCCAGATGTGCCACATTTCCTACCGACAATTTCAACCCAAACGCACAGTGGTTCAAATTAGACATTTAGCACGCAAAAAAACACTGCATTATATAAATAAAAAACGGCTAATAAAAGTTAATTATTATATTGTAAAAGTGCATAAAAAATGCTAGCAAAAAATGGGTAATTAAATTATTTATTGAGCTGCCTAAAGGCATTGAAATATGAAGAGAAATTTCTGACACATATTTTAATAGTTCAAGAATGCAGCCAAAGAGCTGCCCAAAAACTTCAAATAAATTCGAATAAAATTTCAAATAAAATATTGAAAAATAGGGGTAATAAATTAGACTTATTTCTGCAAATTAATATTGATATATTGAGAGAAGCTTCTATCATATTTTATCAGTTCAAGAATGCAGCCAAAGAACTTCATTAAAAATTTCAAATAAAATATTAAAAATATTGAAAATAAGATAAATAAATGAGAAATTAGTCTACTAATTCTTATTGATATATTGAGTGAAATTTCTAACACATTTTTTGTCAGCTAAGAAGGCAGCCAAAGAGCTACCCCAGAAAATTTCAAATATTTTCCAACCCAACAGAAAATCCAAATGCTTAAAACTGACAAAATAAGACATATTTATAAGCCATTTGAAAACCATTTCCCAGCGCTACTAATCCCCCCCCCATTCCACCTTAAAGGTAACCCCACAAACGTATTTTTTTTTGTATTTGTTTTCCCACGGAAAAAACTTGGCCAACTCCTCCTCCTCCTCCTGGGCGACACCTTTCGTACAACAACCAAAAAAGTTTTTATTTGAACTCAAAAAGAGATTTCATTTGATTTGATTTTATTTTATTTTATCTATTGTTGTGAACCGTGTGAACCACATGTGGTTGAAAGAGGGAGGGGGCGAAACACTGCTGCTTGGGCCAAAGGGTGGCGGGGCGGGGCGGGGTGGGGCGGCGTGTGTGTGTGAGTGGGTGGCTGGTGTGGGCGTGGAACTGTTGTTGTTGAAAATCTTACAAGCCGCTGAGTGACACGCACAGGCAGAGTGTCAGTGAGGGGCGTGGCGTGGCGGGGCGGGGGGTTAGAAGATGTTTCTCTTGAATGTTTGTTTTATAAACGAACTTTTTTTTTGTTTTTATTGCCACAAAGTGGCAAGCGACAAGCCAGAAAATGCCCCAACATGCGGTTAAGGTGCTGCGGCAGGGAATTGATTCCGAGATTCCGGAGAGTGTGAGAGTAAACTTTTATCGGAGGCTAAATATTGTTTTTGTTTTTTTTTCTTTGGCTATTTGGAATGCAGTTTTCTTCTTTCGATTGACATTATATAGATTTTTTATGGTTTATTTATTTAATGTTTATTTTTTTGTCTGCCTTCCCCCTGCGCCCACCCAGATATTCCCCCCTTTTTTCTCTGGCTCCTCATTTCCTGTGTCTCGTATTTGTTTGTTTGCCTTTACCACCCACCCATCCACCCATTCACCCACCCATTCCCCTTCCTGCTGCTCCTCCTTCTCATTCCGTTAGAAATCGGAAGTGTTTTCCCATCGCTCCACTTTCGTGAGGGGGGGGAGGAACTCTTTGATTTGATTAGTGCTAAGCCATAGCCAACCCCCCTACCACCCCGTAACTGATTGCTCTATGAATGAGCGTCCCAATGAATGGGCCACAAAGAAGAAGACGAAGCAAAAAAAAAAAAAAAATGTTTGCTCTTCCCCACCCCCACCCCCTTTTTTATGATTTTCGGATGATTTTTTTCTTCCAATTTTTCAGCGAACGAAATTGATTTGGCTTCGTCAGCAATTTTTCGATGTGTGTGTGTGGATACATATATATAAAGAGATATATATGTATGTATGTTGGGGTATGCTGCTGCTGCTGCTTCTGCTGGAATTAGCTTGTTTCCTGAGCTGTCGCTGTGGATGCCACATTATGGGGGGGCCAGCATGTGCCACGGCATCTCTCTCTCTCTCTCTCTGCTCAGTTCCCCAAATTGAGTTACGAAAGTGGAATGATGTTAATGAAGCTCCATACCAATTGCATCCATCCCAATCCCAAGCACATGTCCAGACCATGTCCGAGTGTGTGTGTGTGAAAAAGTTGAGTCTTCTTTGAGGGAATTTACTATAGGGTGGAAGGGTGGGGTTAATGTTGCATCCTTTTTAAGCTATCCCTTTGCGACTTTTACGCTTTCAATGGCACATCTATAATCTTCCTTTGATTCCTCTATGCTTTGCTTACACATTTATCAGATGATTCATTCATTCGTTCAGACACTCATTAGTGAAGAGCCAACGGACTCACAATGATCATCCATACGCTTGGAATCCCCCCCAATCTTTTGTACGGGAGCCAAGGCTTTTCCTTTGCAACTCATTAAGAAATCATTTTTTCCAAAAACAAAACAAACAAACAAACACAAAAAGTAAAGACAAAAATACACAAAAATTGTAGAGTATGTGCCAAAAATAGATAGACTACGACACGACCAGTAGTAGGGGGGGAGGAAAGATGAGGCAGCAGTGGCACGCACTTGTTGAAAACATTGAAAAGATGATACGGAAGATATTTGAATTTTGGAATTCAGCGGCCAGAGATCCCCAACCTCTGAGAATCCCCCCATCAAACAGAATTTCTTTGCTGTTTCTTCTAGAGTTAAGTTGTAGTTCTAGAAGTTATAAGAAAAACTTACCTTGATATTCTTTGCTCCTTATTGTTGCTGCTCCATTTGTTGCATTAGGGATATTCGTTTGTTTGATTGAAAACTTTGAATTGAACTCGCACTTAAATGTGAATTTATTAACGCGAATTTTTCAATTGATTTATGCTGATTATTGTTGTTGTTGTTGCTTCATTGTTGCTGTTGTTGTTGTTGTGTGTTCACTTAGAGTCATTTTCAAAGCCACAAGGTCGAAGGTCGAGTCACAGCCCTCACAGCCCTCACACCCCTCGCTCGAACCGTCGATGCTGTAATTTCTGGCACCTTCTGTTTCTTCTTTTCTATTATTGCTTTATTGCTTTTTTGTATTTTTGGGTATCGTTCTAATTGCCTTTGTTCGAATTTGTTTTTGTTATTGATTTTCGTTGAATTTCCTTTGGTTTTTGTGTGGAGTTTTTCTGTTGGTGTATTTTATTTTTGTTGTTGTTGTTGTTGTTGGTGTGTGGTTTTTTTTCTTTTATTAAACTTAAATGCAATTTGTTCTAATTAATTTATATGATATGTTGAATTAATTGCATTTTACTTTCGTAATATATTTGGACTCTATTTCAGTCTATTTGAGCTTCGTTTACTATCATTTATTTTTAATGTGTATTTTTTGTTTATTAATTTATTTAAATTGTTTTTTTTTTGTTTTAATTTGAATTTGAAAATATTTCAAATGTATAGAAGATTCTTGTAATAATTCGAAAATTGTCTAGCTTTTCGTTTCTGTTTGGGTCTTTGGGTTTTTTCTCTTCCGTTTTGGGGTTGTCTTTAAAAATTGTCTTTTCTTTGTGTGTTTCGAGTTTTATTTGCTTCCTCGGACGTCTTCTGTAACAGGATGAAAATAGAGGATTGTTAATATATAGTTTATTATGCAGTTTATTATTTAATTTAAATTTTATAAACATTTTTCAAGTAAAATTAAATGAAGTTAAAGGAATTTCTCAGCACTAAATTCGTACACAAAAAATTATATAAACATATATATAAATCAATAAAATTTCATTTAAATATTTTAAAATTTTGTATATTTAATTTAAAGTTAATTAATAAATAATTAAATAAAATTATATGCGAATTTAGACATTTTCTTGATCATTTCACACTTCATTCTACATTCCAAGCTCCATTTTTGGAGCTCCTTCGAATCGCTTTCTGACTGACAGAGAGTGAAAGAGAGAGAGAGAGACAGAGAGAGTGAGCGAATATTTTAAAGAAAGTAAAAGAGAATTGGCTTTCCCATTGAATTATGTTGCAATAAATTTCACCTCATAGGCCAATAATGATGAAAACTTTTGTGTGTTGCACATTTCGTTTCGTGCCCTGCCTTTGGGGCCTGCCAGCCTGCCTATCTACTCTCTCCCTTTACCCATAACCCCTTACCGACATTGCCACATCTCCTCTCCGCTCTCTTTCCCACTCTGTCGCTATGTTCAACTCTCATTCGATTCGCCTTGCTCTGCCTTTATGCCGCTGCCTGCATAACAATGTCCTACATTCCCAACACGTACCATCGACAACAACAACGAACTACAACAACGACACCAACACCAACAACTACGAACTACAACAACGTTGGAACGATGGATGCTATTTAACAGATGGGCGTGGCTCAGCCCACCGCCTCTCCCCACTCCCCATCACATTTTCAACCCAAAAAACCCAAACAGACCACAGCGCAGTGCGAGAGAGAGAGATAGACAAATGCGAAAATTGCATACGAAAAGCCCAAACTTATTGAGACAGAAGCATGGCTAGAGGGGAGGGGGGTGGTTGGGGGGATTGTGCCTTCGGTCTTGTCAGACATGTTTGTATATAAGCTACATACATAGCTATATATGTATGTGTATGTATATGCATATGCGGAGCCTGATTAAAGCCAACTTAAAGCCAAACTGCAAAAATGGCAAGCGAAAAGTTGCCACAAAAGAAAGGGTAATAAGAAAGACAGAGAGTGGGAGAGAGAGAGGGAGAGAGTGAGTAAGAAAGCTTGTGTAGAGAGGGAGAGAGAGAGAGTGAGAGAGGAGTTAAGTGCATAAGAGGTGTGAGGTGAAAAGTGCAGAGAGTGACTGGAGGTGACTGCATAATATATGCACACATCGCTCGCGCCTCTCCCATTCCCATTCTCCTTCTCCTTTCTTCTTTTGGCTACCATTTCTCTTTCTTCTTCCCCTTCCTCCGTTCTTGTTGATATATGGTCTAGTACAGTTAAGTAGTTACTATATGGCACGATGAGGCCAACACAAACATTTCCGGGCTGCTTTCGTTTTCAAGACAAAGCCAAAAGTCGAACTTGTTGGAGAAACTCTCTTGGCTTGGTCCGTGGCTTGGGTTGGCGGGTTGCGGGCTGCCAGGGGTAGTGTCGAATGTCGGTCACGAGTAGAAGTACAGCTAGAACGTGGTTCGTATGATGGGGCAGGGGGCTGGCAGACGGGGGAAAAATATGGGCGGACGACATAAATTGGCGGCGTTATATGTATGAAAAGTCATGCCATTAAATAAATATTGTGTAATGCAATGTCTGTCGCTACTCTTTGCTGCTGTTTTTTTCTTCTTTTTTTTTGCCCCATTATTCTCTAGCGACAGAGAAGCCTCTGTGCTCCGTGCTGGGCACCCAACTATGTAATTAAATTTTGGTGTTTTTTACTACAGTCTAATTTCGTTAGTTTGCAAGCAATTTGCATATGGGTCCAGGGCAGAGGACTACTAGGCCACAGCAACCAACGTCCATTATCAAATATAGCAAAAACCCGCCCCACCCCAACCCCACCTAACACTATTCTCAAGAGGAGTTTCGTGTGTCTGCGGGTTAGCACCCGCTTAAAGCCCCCCCTCTGGAGCATGAGTTTCAGGATTACTTAGGGACTGATGATGATGATTATTTATTCTCTGAATTCTTTCTACCTTTCCTCGACGTTCTTCTAAATTTTATCTTTTGTTATTTTTTTTTTCGCTCTCGCTCGTGCAAATATTGTTTCGACGACACCTTCTGTAAACTTGTTTATTATCCTCCTTCAATATACATATTTATGTATGTATGTATACTATGTGCCCTGTGTCTTGTCTTCTCGTTATTCCAAGCACTTTAACTTAGTTAGTGCATCGTTATGTACCCAAGACATCCTACCCTAGCCTCTCCTATTCTAACCTACCCCTCGAATGTTGTTACATTCGGCCCACCTCTTGTGCTTGTTCTTGGTCTTCTTTCCACTTGCTCTTCAGCTCCATCATCGTCTCATCAGCGAGCCCCGGAGCACGCTCATTCACACTTATCGAAGCATACTTATGGGCGCAGACGACGCTTAAGTGCATGGCTGCTGCTGCTGCTGTCGCTGCTACTGCTACTGCTGCGCGGGCGACATTTTTTGTTGGTGTAATTTTGTGTTTAGTATCACGAAAACTTTTGTTGGAGAATTTTGTTAAAGCAATATAATCGTTGGAGTAATATTTTGTGGCATTACTATTGTTGAGTAAGTGTAATTGATGGTGATTTGATTTTTACAGTGCTTGTACTTGTGTTGAATTGTTGTTGAAATTATTGTTTTGTTGGAGTAACTTTAATAGCATGCTTTGACTAATTTTGGAATTAGCTTGTGCAATTAATGTTGTTATTGCGATTTTCGTTAGAAAAATTGTTGGAATTGTTGTTTTTGATTGTGTGGCAGCATGTTGTGGTTGTTTTAATTACTATTATTGTTCCTACAGTTATTAATATTCTTAGGGGGCCGATTGTAATTGGTTGTTATTCAATTTTCTGTTTTTTTAGTCAAAGATATTATTTGCTTAGCTACTAAAGCTACTTCAGACAACGTTGTTGTTGGTTTTACAGTTGTTGTGATTTGTTGTTGTTGTGTTTTTCTGTTCGTATAATTTCGGTCAGTCTTGTAGTAGTTTTTCCCAACTCTATCTGGTGTCTTTTGGTTGCCTCATTGCATTCTCTGATTTTCGGGGCATTCGTTTGAGTATTACACTCGTATGTATATTTGGTATTTACCCACTAAAGCATGAGACAAAGAGATAGTAAAAGCAAAGGATACAGAGAGACAGAGCGAGCGAGAGAGTGAGAGAGTGTTGGCCTGTAATTGCTATTTACACTAACACATTTACACTTACACACACTCACACTTCTACAGAGACAACAATTATGTTTGTGTGCGCCTGATTTGATGGCGATAGCAGGGCCAGGACCATCGGGCCATCGGGCCAGAAACCAAATCAAAGCCAACAGCAAACAAATAAACATACACACACAGATACATAAACACACACACACACACATACAGATACGATGCATGCAAAATTTCTGCAATGGTTTAATGCGCGACTCTCTTTCTCTCTTCCTCACTTTAGGCTCTTGTGCCCCATCGCATGTATCTGATTCACTCTTCGACCTAAAGACCATTTAAACTGGGACAAATGAGGCCAGGCCAGGGCAGGGCAGGGCAGGGCAGGGCAGGGCAGGGCATAGCATGGCATGGCAGGCCCAAACGGCAGTCCTGCGACCAGGCAGGCCCAACAATGGCGGGGATATGTCGAGACAACAATAAAGGAAGCAGCACCAGCAGCAGCAGCAGCAGTCACTTTTGTTTTTAGCCCGCATTATTTGCCATTATGCAGTGCCTCTGCCTCTGCCACAGCCGCTGCCACTGCCACTGGCAGTGCCTCTGCCGCTACCCGATGCCGCTTTTTGCCTTCACATCTATGTATGTGGAGCTCCATATCAAACAGCAGCTATATCTTCCATCTCCCATCATCTATACCCCCGCCTGTATATATAGTGCATATATATATATGGATTTTTTCTGGCTTAAAAAAAAAAAGCGACAAATATGCGACATGTTCCGCGACTCACTCTCCTTGTCGCTCTCTCTCTCACTCTCTCTCTGTCTCTTTAGCATTGTAAGTTTTTTTGTTCTGCTATTTTGTTTCCTTTTTCCTCTCGCAAATTAGGTCATACTCGTGATAGGGAACGAGCACGGGCAGCAGCAATAATTTCTATGATGAGCAAAAGTACTCGAAGTATAGATACCCCAAGACAAGGCAAGATTTCTCAAAGGTACGCGCTGGGCAAAGGATTAATTCGGTATTCAACAGGCTTAGCGGCCACCCAGAATTGTAGTTCCATTTGGTCTATAATTGTTCTATAAATATTTTATAAATATTCTTGAAATTTTGGAATAATTCTGAAATTTAATGAGGTCTTATTTTTGGCACTGAGATTGCAGATAAAAGATCCTTTGAAAAATATAATTTAAATTCGAAAACAAACTGCAGATAGTTCTAAAATTGCAAATAATTCTCCAAATCATACTTTAAATTGCTGCAAAGTGTTTCGAGTATTTACAAAAATATAAATAATATTGTAAATAAATAAAATGGATTAGTGAATGGATGATTCTTCGCATGGGATATCACTATCAAGCTAAAAGCCCTTCCAAATTCGCTTTTTTCTTCAACAATTCAACAATTCACCAATATACCCCAATCTACTACCATATACCATATATAGGCATTATATTTTGACTGCATTTCTGATGACATTTGGCACATTTGGACTTCAACTATGCTAATTTATTTCATTTAAATTTATTTATAATATTTTTCCACTATATTTTGCTCTTGTTTAAAACTTATTTTTGTTGTTATTGCTCATTTTCGCAGTGAATGAGTTTTTGGGGTTGTGTTGTTGTTCTTGTTTTTTGTTGTTGTATTTTATGGTAAAATTTTTGCAGTTTATGGACATGATTTCCTCTTCAGTGACTGGGCGGTGGTTGTCGCTTATATAAATAAATAACGAATAAAGAGATGCAAAAACAGAATTGAAATGAAATTTCATATGTCATTATATTGCACAATTATTTCAATTGTTTTTTTTTTCCCCATTGTGTGTGTGTGTGTGTGTTATTTTTGCATATTAAATATGAAAGCGCCAACATTTGCATTAATTTTTTTGCATTCATTTTGATGTGATTTTTTTTACGCTTTTTATTTAATGATTTAATATGGCCAGTGGGGGGGGAGGGTCCCTAAAAGTGGCCTGAACCAGAGGAAGTCCACAAGAGGAAGAAATATCATCTCTCCATTGCACTGGCATCATTTTCCTGATTGAGCCTCCCGAGCAGCGACAGAATTTTTGCAAATTATTCATGAAGCGTTGAGTTGAAATTAATGTGAATTATATTTTTTTTTTTGGTATAAAATGCAAAAGAGTTTTTTCGCAAAAGTTTTCTCTGATCCAAAAACCTTCAGCATAAATTAATGCATACTGCAAATTCGATTCGATTCGATTCAATGAGTACTCAATGAAAATTCATGCGACTCATGACACGTTGTGTTATGAATAACTTTCATTAAATGAACGAAAAGCAAGATACAAGATACAGCTACAGATATTAATCAAAATTGATTCACGATAGCATCTATTAATTAAAGTCGTAAAGTATTATATCGCAGTACCCCAGAAATTGTAATCAAAAATATATATCAAAATTTTATAAACCAATTTCCATAGGAAACAACTTTAATTCTGCTATGAGGACAAAGTATTGCAACAACATAACACAAGCATAACTATGTTTCACCTAACGGAATCCCAAAAAACTCTCAAGATAAAAGTAGCTTAAGCAAATAATTCAAGTAAGTTTTTGACCAGGAAATTCCATAAGAAAAAGCTGAAAATTTCTAACCACTCTAACCATTCACGACAAATAAATACAATGTGAGAATTTGGCCATCAGTAGAGATAAAAGAATTTATCTAATTAGCAGTAAAAGTCTAGACAAACATATATTAAAAATCTTAAACCCTCATCATTTTTGGAGCTAAGAGATAGACAGAGAGAGAGAGAGAAAGAGCTTTCCCCTCTGCATAGAAATTATTAATAGTTCAGGTCTCTAGAGATCTCGAACTAGACAAAGAGAGATAGAGAGATCTTTGTAGAACTGCAAGAGGAGGAGAAGAAGATGTATCTAGTGCTGCGGTTCGTTGGGTTTTTCAATGAGCGATGGCCAGACCCGAAAACTTGCCGAAAGACATGAACAAATCATCAAATCAAAATGAGATTTATTTTGAAACGAAACATTTTTGTAATTCTTGTTCATTTTTGCCATTTTGTTTATGTTTTTTTTTTCTCTTTTTGTTGCTGTGTGTGCCGGGTGGGGGTGAGCGTCAGCTGGTTCCCTGGAGCATTGTTTATGAAATACTATAATTTATATTGCTTTTTTTTTGAAGTCCCAATCGGAGTGGCATTCACACATATATTTTGATGAGATAATTTCAGCATATTTATAACCCATTTCTTTTTGTTGAACAATCCCAAATAAATTTAGACCTACATTTATTTATATTCATTTATATATATTTATGGATTGTTCAGCATTCAACTAACCCTCGCGGAATTTCATTATTTGGAATTTCATTATTTGAATAGCTCACGAATAAAGCAAATACCTTTCCTTTTGTTTTGAGTGCTTCATTGTTCCTTTATTGCTGGCATTTTGTATTATATATATAGAAATATGCTTTGATTCTTAATGAAATACTAGGTCAGTTTTTCACCCCCCTCAAGCAATGGCAAAAGAGATTTCTTTCGGGTTCGCCTTAAAAGCGGAAGTGCCAAATATCATTTAAAACAAAGCAAAACAAAACAAAAATCATGCAGGAAAAACAAACACACACACTAGGGTAGGATAGAATATTTATTTATTTTAAGAGGGGGAGGGGCACACACCTTGAGCCACTCCTCACTCTGCCGCTGTGGCTGTGGCAGTGGCAGTCCAGCCGGGCGATTCTTGGGCGGGATTTCTCTTTCCTATGGGGCATTCCATGATCATTTTATGTGTGTCTGGTTTCTGATTTCTGTTTATAGTTCGAGCTTTGGGTTTACACTTGTCCAAAGTACTTTACCCTGTGACTTTTCCTCGAGTTTCAGTCGGTTTTTCATGCACACGCACTGCATTTGTAGCAACATTTTGCTGCTGCTGCTGCTGCTGTTGGCATTTTATATGTACGAGTACTCGTAATTATTGTTGCAACTGCATTTTGTATTATCATTTGAATCATTTGCAAATTTGATTTTGATTTGAATTTGAATTGGAATTTTTGTACATTCGTTTCGATCGATCTGTGTGGCAAGCCTACAACACCGCACGTTGTTGTTTTTTCTTTATTTCTTTATTTATTTTGTTGCTGCTGTTTCGTTGTTGTTGTTGTTGTGGGTTGTTTTGTTTTTTGTAGATTATAAAAAAGAGACACGTTAAAAAAATGTTGAAAAAAAATTCTCGCCGAATTGAAAGTCGCGCGACAAGAATCAACAAAATTATAAATTAAAAACAGAAAGATCCATCCATCCTTCACTCTCTCTCTCTCGCTCTCTCTCTCTCTCTCTCTCTGTGCGTGTGTTTGTGTTTGTGTGTGTGTGCTCTGGCGTGCCAAGTATTAAGTGGGAATACTGTTTCAGCTTCCGTTTCCGCTTTGCACTGCACTTCCGTTCGGCGCTTCGATCTCGACACGACTCGGAATGCGACTCAACTCCGCATTTACTCCGCTTTCAGTGGAGCAGGCAGAGGCCGGCTGCCGCCGTCGCTCGGTCGCTTGGTCGGGTGGTCGCTCGGTCTCGGCAAAACTTCGCACGCAACGCCAAAACGATGCGGCCTCGGCTGCGGCAGCAGCAGCGACACTGCAACAGCGACGCTGGCAGCGATGCGGCCAGCGACAGCGACAGACAGAAAGAAGTGGCACCAAAAAACAACAAGGACTTAACTCTCTCTTCTTTCTGAAACTTTCCAAAAAAATCTAGCTCTTTCGAAAATCTTTTTTTGGGTTTCGAAGCTTCGAGTATTTTTTTTCCCCAAACTACTTTTAAGCTGCCTTTTTTGGAGAATTTTCCCTGGGAAGTTTTGAACATTTTTCAACCACGGAAAACATTGTAGGGAAATCTAGAAAGATTTCGGAATTTATCTAAATTTATTGCAGTGGCTTTAAAAACTTTAAGAATTTGTAAATTCTCATAGTAAAAAGTCGAAAATTGCTGGATAAAGCATTTTGAAATTCTGAATTATTTTATTGGGATTTTTATCTTTCAAATATAACTACAGCGTTGCAGTGAAATAATTGCAAACTTTTTGAAAGTTTCTTGTTTTTCGAAAGACTTCACTTTAACGGAAAATTCTCACATTAAAAAAACTATGAATTTGAGTTTCCACGAAGAGTATGATCTGGAATTAGTAACTGGCCAAAGCGGCAACAGAGATTCAGCTTCAGATCAGAATCGGAGGATCGCAGGCCGAAAACAGAGCTTATTCGAAACAAAACACACAGAATCAAAAACGCACAGCCACGCACGGGAAACGGGAAACGGAAAACGATGAAAGTCGCGAGGCGGGTTTTTTCAATTTTCAATTAAGTTTTCTCAAAAACCACAATGGAAAACATAAAAGAACGAAACAGTTACGGTAGCGGCAAAGGTAAAGGTATGATAGTAGTGAGTTTTGGGAAATTTAAAAAAGAGAGACAGACAGACCCGTCAACGTGTGCTCGCACGCGGAAAAACAAATGTAAACTGTTTTTGCTGCACGGCCCGTGGCAAGCGTTTGGTTAGCGGAATGGCACAGCTAAGGCAGCCGAACCGCCGCCAACAGGGCCCCGAAGGTGCCCAGCAGCAGCAGCAGCGGCAGCGGCAGCGGCAGGAGAGCCGAAGCCTGTCCACGAATGCGGTTCCCAGACAGACAATGAGAGAGAGCGTGAGAGTGGGTGTGGGTGGGTGGTTTGGTTTGACTGAGTCGTTGTGTGTTCGTGTGGGTGGAGGGGACAGCGAATGCGAACGAATGACTACGATGACGATGCCGATGACGACGACGACGACGAAGACCGCTTGAATGGCACGATGATGTCGATGGGTCGGTCTATGGTCGATGGTCGGGACACACGTCGCTTAGCGGTGAAGGGCCGCACACGAATGAGCACGAGATGCGATTGCTGTTGTCCACGAGACACGAAATTTGTTAGAGATTCGCTTGCTGCTGGCGTCGCTGCCGGCTTTGATGCGGCTGCTGCTGCCGCCTCCTCGCACACTCTCTTCGGCTTTTGCGCTCTGTTAAGTTTAACATTGGTTGAGAGGAAAGCTTTTTGTATGACGCTGCCGCTGCATCTGCTTCCGCCGGAAGTAGTACCGGCTTTTTTTTTCTTTTGGCTAATGAGAGAGTTCATAACAGTTGGTGTTGGTCAGAAGGTCAGCTTAAACAGTTTTGTGCCTGTACAACTAGACAATCAGCAATGATGGAAAACCAACCAATCAGCATATACGGTTTTTTTTTCTACTTTTCCTCAATTTTCCCTGCAACATATGCAACAGAAAGTGTTCGCTCTCTCTCTCTTCCCTCAAACACAGATCGCTGTTAAATGTTAATTCGCAGCTCTGTTAAGTCTCAGCGCTGTTAGCAGACTTAACTCTGTTCAGTGTTAACAGTAACCGCACTGCCAGCGTCAGCGTCTACGTCTGCGTCAACAGCGACCGCACCGAAAAAAACACGTTTTTGTCTCGTGTGCAGAAGGCATTCACACCAAGCAAAAACAAAAAAAAAATGGGGAAAAAAACAACAAATAAAGCTGCGACTGCTGCACGTGCTGTCCACGTTTTGTCAGCCTCTCTCGCTCGCTCTCTCTCGCTCTCTCTCTGTCTCTCTGTCTCTCACAAGCTCTAACATAAATGTGTCTTGCCATTTCGCTCGGATTTAGCCGGCCTCTGTTTGTATTTCGGTGTTTTTGGCTGCCAGTTTTTTGCCGCAATCAAAATTGTGAATTTACCAAAAACACACACACGCACACACACGGTCACACACACGGTCACACACACACACAGACAAATGGAGCGAAAGCCACACAGAGAAATTGGTTGCAGTGTGGCATGCTGCAAGCGACGACGTCATAGTTTTGACGTCAACGGGTTGAAAGGTTAAGCCAGCAGCTCTACCAAAAAAAGTTGTTTTTTTTTTGTATTTTTGTTGCTGTTGTTGGAGGTGATGCAATCGAATGCCGCATTGAATATACCTCTTCCCCCTTTCTCTATCTCTCTCTCTCTCTTTGTCTATCTCTCTCCCTTTCACACACACACACACACACACACACACACACTCTCTGTTATTGTTATTATTATTATTAGTATTAGTATTATTATTATTATTATTATTATTACGCCGAAAAAGTTACGTTTGTTAGTGGGTTAAAAGCACGGACACTGAGAGGAAGAATCGGCGCGCGTGTTAATGCACCACTTCCTGTTGGGCTACTGTACCGTTAGACGGCGGGCGGCCTAACCATTACCGTTATTATTTGTGCAATGCTCCACACACACACACACACAAAAACACACACAGAGACACAAACACACCGCAGAAGAGCCGGCAAAAGAAACCAGCCGCCAGCCCGCAATCCGGCTCGGCTCGGCTCTCTCTCTTTTTAGCTCTCTTTGAGCGAGAGAGAGCGAGAGTAATATGCAACTCTCTCTCTGCAGCAGGGAAAAACTGCAACTCCGGGCATGCGATTTGAAAATTGTGTCGTCAGCTTGACACAATTTTCCAGAATGCGCCTGGAATGAACACAAAACCCAAAAAAAACAAAAAAAAAACACCCAACAACAAGAACGAACAGAAGTAGTGGAGAACGAAAGAGAGAGGGAGAGAGTGGGAGAGGGGAAGACTGAGAGAGAGGTGAAGAAATGCAAAAACAAAAACGAAGAAATAACGGGAACAGGCACAGATTGAGGCGAACCATGAAGCAGAAGTAGCAGAAGAAGAAGTAGTGGGGTAGAGGGTATCGGTTATAGGGTATAAAGAGGTGCTCAATGGAGCTATCAAGATACCCTGTAGATACCCTATACAGGCTATAAAGAAGTGCTACAGACAAGAACAGCTTACGGGGCAAACAGAGAGGGGTTATAGGGTATAAGAGGTACAGTTTCAAATGATAAAAGATATAGTTTTTATGCATCTAGATATCTATGAGATATTAGACATAAGTCTATACCAAAAAACAGGGTGCACAAATGTGCTGTAGAATGTCCTACTCGAATGTCTGTACAGGAAGAAGTGAGTGCCGGGATCCCGGTACAGAGTACACGAACAGAGAGAGAGAGAGAGAGAGAGAGGTGCAGTGGATGCGGCTTTAGCATGGGGTACGGGAACCGACCGGACCTTACACTACACCGGGAGCGGTGAAGGAGGAGCAGTGCCAAAAGAGAGCTTTGCAGATGCGCATTAACGATGCCGCGTAAGCTTCGGTAACGAGGTTTTTTTCTTCTTTTTTTTTTTAGTCGGGGCAACTAACTCGGTTGTTCGGTTTCTCGGTTTTCGGGTGTTTTGTTGATGTAGGTCTGGGATTTTCAGGACACGTGTCCGGCCGGTGGATATGTTGCCGACTTAAAGCCGACTTCACCGTTTATCCGGCTTTTCTCTTTTTTGTTTTATCCGCTTTTTTTTCAACTATTATTTTATTTATTATTATTATTTTATTTTCATGGCCTACAATTAAACCTCTCAATATGTATATAAAATATATAATTGTTATATCCAAAGAAATATGCAACAAAAATCATGTCTCCACGTGTGTTTTTGGGTGGGCGTGAGAGTATTCGTATGCATGCATAAATGTGTGTGTGTGTGTGTGTGTGCCTGTGTGTGTGTGTGGGTGTGCAAATGCGTGAGAGTTCAATAGCATTTTGGGTTGGCAAATAAAAAATAAATAAAACCAAAGCTTGCAGCAGCTGCAGCTGCAACAGAGAGAGCAGCCGACATATACAGAGAGAGAGAGACGACAAAGAAGAGAGCGAGAGCACAGCGAGCGCAGTGTGCCAGAGCATAAGCATGTTAACAGTCTCTTAACAGAAAGCTTTCGCAAACGCAATTCTGTACGCTCTCAGCCACCCATGAACAAGCCATTCAATCAATGGCAACGATCTGCTGCAGCAGGGGGGCCTGGCTGGCTGCGGATTCATGGATCGTTAGCCAAACAGATCCACCGATACCAACTACCTATGTCTAGAATTTTGATTGATTTCTACTATTGGCAAGGGATTGGCAGTGCAGATATGCTCCCATGAAATACAATCAAGACTACACAGAAATTTTGGTAAAATTTGTTGTAACGCAGCAACATGTCAATAGAAAGTCTTTGGGAATGTTTTTTGTATATGTTATTTTTCAGTATTCATTCTAACCTACACAGGGACACAACTAAACCAACAAAAAAATATTAGTTCTCGATTTTGCCCAGAATTGAAACAAGCAACAAACGTCATAATAGAAAACAGAAACACACAAAAACTGAAACATTAAATTGATTTTCGGAAATTCTTTTTCTTCTTTTTTGTTAAGAAAATGGATAAAAAGTTTTATTATCCACAAGATGATGCAACAACACAATATAGATCGAAGCATAATTATTATGAACAAAGTGATGCTGATATAGAGTTATCTTCTGATCGCTTGGATGACATGCAAACGAATGAGGTGGCAGAGCAGGTGAATCAGGCTGTAGTAGAGCGGGAAGATATAAGAGAACCAGACAATGATGATGATAATAGTTCGATATCCAAGGATTTGGCATGCCTTTGGACAAGGAAACAACAGCAAAAGCAACCAACTAATGGTAAGTTTTTTATTATTTATTATTTGTTTTTATGCACAGCAGCCGCACGAAAGCCGTCGGGGATCGTGAAAGCGAACAATAACAGTGTGCTGTTAGCGGAGAGCTGTAAACGGCTGTTCAAGCAGAGCGGTTAAAGGCTGTTAAAGCAGTGTGGTAACAGTCTGTACCAGCAGGGGGGTAACAGTCTGTTTAGGCAGAGCGGTAACCGGCTGTTAAAGCAGTGGGGTAACAGGCTGTTCAAGCAGTGGGGTAACGGGCTGTTAAAGCAGTGGGGTAACGTGCTGTACCAGCAGAGCGGTAGCCGGCTGTTAAAGCAGTAAGGTAACGGGCTGTTTAAGCAGTGGAGTAACCGGCTGTTAAAGGAGAATGGCAACCGCCTGTTAAAGCAGAGCGGTAAGAGGCTGTTCCAGCACACGGGCCTGTTAACGTGAGAAATTATCAGCGCTAATGCACTGTTAGAGCTGTTGCTACCCGTTCAATCTTCAATTGATAAAATATTTCATTTACTAACCAACTATCTATAAATATATGCCATCATCCATCTGTGACTCTAATCCATTTATCTGTTCTACCTGTTAGCCGAACCCAAGTCTCCCTACGTGAGAAGTAGCATACTGAATGACATGGCCTATGGTTATCGGAATTTGATACAATCGCTGGATGCTGATGCAGATAAGCAAGAAAAATCAACAAATGATGTTGCTCAAAAATATGAACCAATGGAACTGCCGTTTACTTCCGCTGAGATAATATCCCTGCAAGATTACGATCCATTGCTTAGGAATGTGCAGCAAGACGGCGTGCGTGCTGCCACAGAGCACGATGTACAATCTAGTTTGGGTGGCACCTCGACTAGCCTTAAATATCGCAATTTTGACCGCCAGGAAAGCTCAGTGGAGCCGAACACCTTTCCCGACCAGCAACCCCAACGTCTCGTAACTGGCCAAACATTGACCACTCAGACAAAGGGCCAAAACTACGTCTGTCTATCGCCCATATCAGACACTAGTTCTGAAAGTACTGGCGGTTTAACGGCCATATACATAACCAATTCTGATGATGGTCAAAGCAATCCATGTGATGATCTTCATTGTTCAATTGATGTAGAGGCACTCGGCGAGCTGAGACATCAATACAGATCATGTTCGAACTCTTTGGAGCGCAATGTGGCAGCATGTCCGATGAGGTATAGGCAACAGCAGGAATCACATTGGCAGCATAGCGAAAACACACAGCCGTCGCTTCCAGAGAGAGAGAGAAGCACCGAACAAACTTCATTGGGGGCACAAATCGTACGATTATCTGTTGCGACTCCGTACGATCCAGAGGTAATGGCTCAATCAGAGCCAGAATTTCAAACGATATGCAGATGTGGTTGCCAGGCTGAGCCAGCTACTTCGAGTCCTTATACAACCCATGAGCCACGTAAGCCCAGCTTGTGGTCTCAGAGGAAACTGAAGATTGCAGCCCGTACATCCCCATATAATCATGTGGAACAACGCAGACGTGAAGGGTGCCCTAACTTCCCTTTGTGTCAATCTACAACTGCCAGATATCAATCAGATAATCCAACACCAATGCCTGAAGATACAACTCAAATATCACTATCTGCAAATACATTGCCCAAACCTCTCGTTGAACTGTGGACTCGCGACCCGCAAACATTCTCCGCATGCTCCACAACAAGTGATGAAGTGATCAGTGAGCAATCTTCAGAGACTGAACAGTCGGCTATCTCCATAAGAACCTGTCATTTTTCATCATCAGCATATCATGCGGAGGTCCAGCCTCAGACCCAAAGAGCAAACAATACCAGATTAGTTGTGGAACAACCTCAAGGCGATGGGGAGACACTGGATATATCAGTGCAGGACACGGCCAGTTTTACGTGTACTTGCGAGTGTTGTCGAAAGTGTCGAGATTGTCATTTTACAGCCGGTTCACGACTCAATAGGTCCACTTCCTACACGACATATGGCTCTCGTGCATGGCCTTCCTATCAGACTGTACCATTGCCAACAGGCCATCAGGCAGAGCAGCAGTCTTCTGCTGTTCCAATTCCACATTCCTGCCATTCGCAGGTTAAATTTCATTTTCGAACCATTGCGGAGGCACGTGAGGAATCAGCTTTAAAGGCAGGGATTGTGGTACTGGGACCAGTCAGGCGTCATGTACAACCCACGGAATATAGCCAGGAAGAGGAGCAGATAGAAGAGAAGCAGATAGAAGAGAAGCAGATAGAAGAGAAGCAGTTAGAAGAGAAGCAGATAGAAGAGAAGCAGATACAAGAGAAGCAGATGGAAGAGAAGCAGATGGAAGAGAAGCAGATACAAGAGAAGCAGATAGAAGAGGAGCAGTTAGAAGAGAAGCAGACGGTAGAGAAGCCACAAAAGCAGAATAAGTTGGTACCAAATCACATCCGAAACAAATCTACACTGATGACATATCAGTCACAGTTTCCGCCCACAAAAACGGATGCATGCAATCCTTGCAAGTGCAAAGGCAATTGTTTAAAGGATACTCTGAGGCAACCACATGACATCTCCCCAGAAACAACGAGCCGCTCTAGTCAGTCTGCCGGGTTTTACACAGCCCGTGAAGGCAGGCCAGAGGAATTTGCAGCAGCTGTTTATCCTCCAGGCCAGCAGAAAGCCACACGTTCCGTGGAGTCTCAGACTCATTTATCCCCTACCAAAGAGCCAAAGGAGAAACAGCAACCACCAGTGCTAACCGATCATTCCGAGCAGTCAGTGTATTACTCAGCGCGTGAGACAACAGGCAGAAAAGATATAGCCGAGACAGCAGACAGCTCGGATTATCATACAGCACAAGAAGCATCCTCTATGATGGCATTAGGTAGCCAAGAAATGCAGTCGCCAGTGTTGGTAAAGTTACAGATAAGCGAGAGTACCGTGTTGCACAACGTGATGCATGTGCACTATCGGCCAGCGACGACAACGAACACAAATCGACTGCAGGCACAGTCTCATCGCGCGGATGAGTTCACTTCATCAGCTGACAACATGGGCATGCGATGGCGTCGAAGCGATAACTCATTACCCAGTGTTGGTCAAGAAGCCTTCAACGTGGCCCAGAAAGTAATCAATGAGTCCACAGACGCTGCACGAGACACGGAAATGTTGAGTGACAACAAAAAGTCGGATGACTTCACGCCCATGCCACTTAGTTCGAGGACAGAGATCATCAAGATGTGGCAATCCATCGATCTGCTGCAGCAGAAGCAGGCCCCACTGGAGGGCGGACTGTACAGTCAGACACATCGATTGCAGTTTCTGCCGATAGACATGCTGCATGCAGACACAGCGGGGGGTCCCATTTTCGAGGGTGATCAGGTGCAGCATGCCATGGAGCGTTCCAAGTACTTTGAGCAGGAATTCGATAAGCTCTCGGGGGAGGAGATAACCGAGGATCTTCTGCTGAGACTGCGCCAGATACGCACACTGCAGAACACCGCCGAAACGCACTACGAGCCGCATTTGAGAGGCGCCACCGCTGGTGGTGTCTATGCCTGTCAGCTGGCCTGCTCTGTGCGACACAGCTGCCCCCTGGGCCAGGACAAGTGTCCGACGCTGCTCAATGGCGAGTTGCTGGCGCACTTTTGTCGCGCCCATCTCAAGGAGCACCTCAACCTGGAGGTCAAGACGGTCTACGAGGATGACAGCATTCTGATTATCTTCAATCCCACATCCTTTAGGCTGGCCACGAACACTTGCATGTCCATTCTGATGTATGGCGGCAGAGATGACGGCGATGACTCCAAGTTGCCATTAAAGCGCTTCATGCCGGTGGGCAATGGAAATTTGCCCGAGGCTTATGCCTGCTATGCCGGACATTTGCCCATAATCGTGATGATTTGCCGCAACAAATTGAGTGCCGTCTGTGGCAAGTTGATTAAGTTTAACCAGAACGAGAACGAAGATGAGGATGAGGATGTATTTGCATTGTGGGTGGTCACCATGGACCTGCCACGGCCCATGCATATGATGATGACCGTCTTCAATCGCCGCCTCGACATCAGTCGCAGCAACATCATGTTGGTCCGTGGCCTGAGCAAGTCCCATAATTGTGCACAGTTCATGAATGCCAGCAGAAACTATATGCGACTGTCCGAGAACGATATGAAGGTGCTGAGCAATGGCTACACCGAACCCGTCTACATTGAGCTCACGGTCAAGGAGTATCCGGACACCTGCTTTACGCCCGTCTCAAGTGTCTGCTGCCACACAAAATAAACACAAGAACACAAACCGCGCATTCCAGGCACAAACTACAGCGAAAAATTGATGATGAGACACGAGACACTAACAAAAAAAAATCACATAATTATGGTCTAAAAATTGTTTGCTTTTGTTCCAAATTTGATGAAATGTTTTAAGAAAATTCTTTAAAATTATAATGAATACTTCAAGCCCAAATCATAGGCGTTTTATATTTAAAAAGATTTTTATATCAGTGGAAATTTGTATGGACGCGCTTCCTACTTGCATTTGCTCCCAGTGTGGCTTAGCACTGGAATGTAATATCCGGGATATGGCTAGCTTATCTACTGTATTTTGTATAATTTTTGAATGCATTTACTTGAAACTTGAAACCTTTTGGACTCACAAACATTTCGCATATCATTTCGAAACAAAGTATAGAACTTGTTCAACTTAATCTACACTTCAAGATAGTATAATTGTCTTACTTCTGTAGATAGTTTCCTAGAGCTATTGTCCAGCTTAAAGTAATAGCTTTTGAGAATCTAATCGTCCACCGCTCAGTATCAAAATCTAGACACGATTATTGTTTAAATCTAAACCTAATACTTATGTTTATAAAGAATACTTAAAGGCCAAAAGAACGTATGCCAAAAGTCAGTATAAGCTCTAACTATACGTGGAATTTATTTATTTATATAAAGCTTAATTTAATTGCCATAAAATATTAGTAAATAATAAAAAAAAACTAGTAATGACTCGTAATGGTTTAATGGCTAAAATTTTGTTTGCAGTCAATTGCTATCAGAGATTGTGCGGGATTCTCCAAATTGTTGCCCCTTATGGTTTTTGGAGCCGCGGACACCTGTGCGCACACCTGAGCTTATATCTTTGGCTTATCGGCACGGAGAACGGGGGAAGGTGAACGCACATTTGGGGCTCGTGGAAGGCAGCTGGCCGTCGTTCTGTGTTCATTTTAGTGGGTGGCTGTTGAACACCTGTTCGACATTCGTACGATCGTTCGATAAGCCAATGCCTCTCAAGACCCTATACACAGCGCCGTAAAAATATATATTGCCGCCTTTCAGCTGGCTGGCTGGCCCAGCCAGTGTGCTGGCAACGTTCCGCTTTAATTCTTAATCTGGCTCTCAGGCCCGTCAACCTGCTGGCTATCTACATGGCCCCTAGGGTCCAGACGACAATGTTTTTTAGCCGGCCGGATGAATGATTCATTGAGAAATAACAGAAAAAAGAATAGAAACGAAAACTGATCAAAACTATGGGCTGTGTGTTCTGCTGATTGGCAGAAGTTTTTCATGGAACGGAAGGGGATTTTCTGCGCGGAAATTCCTAAGATAACTCAGTGGAAATTAAGGGAAGGAAACGCAAAATAAACGATAGCTTAAAGTTACATATTTAATTCATTTATTATTTATTAATTTCCTTATTACTTTCTTATTTCTTTTTAGTCATTAATTTAAACAGGGATAATTTTTAAAATAAATATATAAATTAATTTATAAATATTCAAATATCATAAATGTTCAATTACATTTTTTATACTCTTTTAAAAATGATTTATTCTTATATGAAATATATTTTTAATTACATACAAATATTTCTAACAATTTTATTAGGCAAAGAAAAGACAACTCTCTGTACCATAGCAAAAATTCATAAAAATAATACAACAAAATAAAAAATAATAAAAAAAAAAATTAAAATAAAATAATTGTGTAATTTAAATACTTAATAAATTTAAATTATAATAACCACAATAATATAATCTTTTCTAAAAAAATGTTTACAAGATAAGAAACTAAATTGAATTAAACTAAAGTAAACAATTAAATGGCCAATAAAATTATAGCAATAAATAAATAATAAAAAAAAAGTAATACCAAAACTAATACACAAGGGATTTATTTCACGATCATTGTCGCTATGTGCCCCCGACCTAAAGCTAATCCACCGTTGATAAAGTCAATTCCATACCCATTAGTGGTGTTTGCAGCAACCCAAAACCCAATAGAACCCAGCAGAATTCAGAAGCTTATCGCCGGAGATAAGCCCACAAGCTGGTAATCGGGGTAGAAATCTTATCGGCACTTCACTTCACTCCACCGATTGATAGACTGTCGAGAAAAGTGTTTCGAATTGGGTTTTTAGTTATTGGTGTGCTGCCGGCACGAAAAGGTTCGACGCGCTCTCCTCCCAGCACAAAAAAAAAAAGTGTTTCGGGTTTGAATTATTTTTTAGCGTTTTTTTTTTGTTTTTCGCCAACTTTTCTGTGATAATAATGAATGTGAAATATTTGTGGCTGATTTGTGGCCTGTGGGCCATGACATTGCCAGGCAGAGCACAAGAGGAGGAACTGGGCTGCATTTGGTATGGCCAGAGTCATCAGATTGGCAATCATTGGCAGAACAAGGCGGACCGGGCACCGGCCAGGGCGCTCAACAGTCCCGAGGCCGAGGCTGTCTTTGCCCGTCGCTGTCCTGTGCTCTACAAGGAGTACAAGGGCGAGAGTGGCGAGGAGGAGCTGAAGCTGTGCTGTGATGAGAATCAGATCTATACCATGGACGCGGGACTGTCCCAGGCGGATGGTGTATACTCGAGGTGTCCCACCTGCACGAGGAATATGGGACAAACGGTATGCGCCATGACCTGTGCCAAGAATCACACGCTCTTCCTCACGGCCAACACTGAGTTTCTGAATGACGTGGAGTATGTGGAGTCCATTGAGTATAGAATAACGGATATAACCGCGCAAAAGGTCTACAATAGCTGTGCTGGCATACAGCATACGCAGACAGGTCGTCCGGCCATGGATCTCGGCTGTGGTGCATACAATGCCAAGACCTGCAGCTACCGCAGATGGTATGAGTTCATGGGCGATGTGAACGGCGACTATGTGCCCTTCCAGATCACGTATGTGTGGTCCGAGGATGCCGAGGAGGGCGACCAGCAGCAGTACCTAGAGCTGTTTCCCTTGGACTGTGGCGAGCGGTATGAGGACAGCTATGCCTGTGCCTGCATCGATTGCGAGGAATCGTGTCCGCTGACCGACGCACCCACTGGACCGGCGGATCCCTGGCAGATAGCCGGCCTCTATGGTGTGACCTTTATTGTGTCTCTGATCCTGGGACTGATTCTTGCCATCGTCATTTGCTGGGGCTCCCTGGGAAGCACTGCACCGCCGAGCATCTGCATGCCCACCCTGTTTGGGGAGTTCTTCTATGTGGGCTTTCGTGCCTGGGGCACTTTTTGTGCCAAGCATCCGGTGCTGGTGCTGGCCCTGTGCTCCTGGGCCATTGGCGGCATATCGTATGGCATTAGGTACATGAGCATCACCACAGATCCCGTGGAGCTGTGGGCCGGCGACGAGAGCCAAACGCGCATCGAGAAGGATTACTTTGATCAGCACTTTGGACCCTTCTATCGAACCAATCAGCTGTTCATCAAGGCCATCAATCAGACGAATGTATGTGGAAAGCAAACTAAACTAACTGCCTAGCAAGTGCTGATTGGAATCCTCTTTCTAGTTCACCCATGAGGCTGCCAGTGGGCTGCTGACCTTTGGCCCCGCCTACGAGTACAATTTCCTGAAGGAAGTCTTCGAACTGCAAGAGGTCATCATGAAGCTGGGCCTGGACGAGGGCGAGGGCATGGACAAGATCTGCTATGCACCCGTGCTGCTGGCTGGCCAAACTGCCACCGTGGATGACTGTGTGATACAGTCGATCTACGGTTACTTTCAGCACGATATGGATGTGTTCAATACCAGCTACGAGGACAACAACGGCTTTACAATCAACTATCTGAACAAGCTCGAAGATTGTCTGCGGTATGTCGCAGTTTTGCTCATTCAATTCGAGCCTCTTTGCTTAAATGTTGTGCGCACGAGTCAGGCAGTAATTATATTTCTAATTCATTTACAGAGTACCCATGTTGGAGGATTGCTTTGGTCCCTATGGCGGTCCCATTGAGCCAGGCGTCGCTGTGGGCGGCATGCCCAAGGTGGCCGTGGGCGAGGATCCCGACTACATGATGGCCACCGGACTGGTGCTCACCTTCCTGGGCAAGAATCAGAACGATGCCTCCAAGCTGGAGCCCAGCAAGAAGTGGGAGAAGCTCTTTGTGGACTATCTCAGGGACTACAAGAGCGATCGCCTGGACATTGCCTACTCGGCGGAGAGATCCATTCAGGATGCCATTGTGGAGCTGTCCGAGGGCGAGGTGGGCACCGTGGTCATCAGCTACTTGGTGATGTTCATCTATGTGGCCATCGCCTTGGGTCGCATACGCAGCTGTTGTGGTTTCCTGCGTGAGTCCCGCATCATGTTGGCCATCGGTGGCATTGTCATTGTGCTGGCCTCGGTCACCTGCAGTCTGGGCTTCTGGGGCTACATGAATGTGACCACCACGATGCTGGCCATCGAGGTGATACCCTTCCTGGTGCTAGCCGTTGGCGTGGACAACATCTTCATCATGGTGCACACTTTCCAGCGACTCGATCGCAGTCGCTTTGAGACCACCCACGAAGCAATTGGCGAGGCCATCGGTCAGGTGGGTCCATCGATCCTTCAGACAGCGGGCAGTGAATTTGCCTGCTTTGCCATTGGGGCGCTGTCCGATATGCCGGCGGTGAAGACATTCGCCATGTACGCGGCGGCGGCCATTCTGCTCGACTTTCTCCTGCAGATCACGGCATTCGTGGCCCTCATGGCCATCGATGAGCGGCGAGTGCTGGACGGGCGACTGGATATGCTGTGCTGTGTGAGGACCAAAAAGAAGGGCGAGGACGATGCGCCCAAGGATGTGGGCGTGCTGGAGCAGCTGTTCAAGAACTTCTATTCACCCTTTCTGCTGTCAAAGTAAGTTTCTTATAGCTTTCCCATTAAAATTAAACATTTTAATTACAATTTAACTTTTAAATTTTAAATATTTATTTTTAAAATTAATTAATACAATTAATTAATTAATGTTTAATATTTTTAATTTTTAATCAAAAATATTTAAAATGAAACATTTTTTTATATTTAATTTTTTAAATTTTAAATTTAATTTTTTTAATTTTTATTTTAAAAATTTGGACTACATATTTTTTTATCTTTATTCAGAAATTCCTTATTTTTAATTTGAAATTTTTTTTTATTTATTTTTTTTTTATTTAAATTTTTTAATATAATTTTTTTTAAATTATTATTTATTTTATTTGTTTTTTTAGACCTGTCAAAGTGACCGTATTGCTCATCTTCACGGTGATCACCTGCCTATCATTGATGGTGGTGCCCTCGATCGAGAAGGGCCTGGATCAGGAGATGTCCATGCCCAAGGACTCGCATGTGGTCAAGTATTTCCGCTATATGGTCGATCTGCTGGCCATGGGTGCCCCCGTCTATTGGGTGCTCAAGCCCGGACTCAATTACTCGGAAAAACTGCAGCAGAATCTCATTTGCGGTGGCGTCGAATGCAACAGTGACTCGCTCTCCGTTCAGCTCTACACACAGTCACGCTACCCGGAGATCACGAGCCTGGCCCGACCCGCCACCTCCTGGCTGGATGACTACATCGATTGGCTGGGCATCATCGATTGCTGCAAGTACAATGTGACCACGAACGGTTTCTGTTCGAGCAGTAAGTTGTCCCCACAAAAATATATTCTCTAAATATTTATATGTATATTATTATTCTTTCCAGATTCAAAGAGCGATGACTGCCTGCCCTGCGAACGGGAATACACAGAGGATGGTCTGAGGCCCACTCCCGAGACTTTTAGCAAATTTTTGCCATACTTCCTCTTCGATCTACCTGATGCGGAGTGCGCCAAGGCAGGACGAGCTTCCTATGCGGACGTAAGTACAAATATTTATTCTAAAATTAACTAAAAAAAATTATTATTTAAAAAAATTATAGCCAGAAATAAAAATTTTTAAATAAGAGCTATTTTCAATATTACAAGTCAAAAAATTATTTTTTTTAATTGCTTATTTTTTTAAATTAAAATTTTTAATAATAAAATTTTGAAATTAATTTTTTATTATTATAATAAACAATTCAACTATTTCTGATTATTTTTGTATGCTTCATATGCTTATTTTATTTAAAAAAATCAGAAATTAATTTTTTATTTTTAAAATTAACATTATATAAATTATAAACCACATTCCTTTTTGTATTTATTTTATTTGCAGGCCGTTATCTATACCATAGATGACGAGGGCATGTCCACTGTGCAGGACACTTACTTCCTGCAGTATTCGACCACCTCGACAACCTCCGAGGAGTTTTACTCGCAGCTGCGCGAGGTGCGGCGCATAGCGGGCGAGATCAATGCCATGTTTGCGGAGAACCAGGTGGATGCCGAGATCTTTGCCTACTGCGTGTTCTACATCTACTACGAGCAGTATCTGACCATCTGGGAGGATGCACTCTTCTCGCTGGGCATGTCGCTGGTGGCCATTTTCGTGGTGACGCTGGTCATCACCGGCCTGGACATCACATCCGCGCTGATTGTGCTCTTCATGGTGATTTGCATACTCATCAATATGGGCGGCATGATGTGGGCGTGGAGCATCAATCTGAATGCCATATCGCTGGTTAATCTCGTCGTGTGTGTGGGCATTGGCGTGGAGTTTGTCTCGCACATTGTGCGATCGTTCAAGCGGGCCGAGGGCACGGCCCAGGAGCGTGCCCGTCACTCACTGAATGTCACCGGGAGCAGCGTGCTCTCCGGCATTACGCTGACCAAATTCGCCGGCATTGTGGTGCTGGGCTTCTCCAACTCGCAGGTCTTTCAGGTCTTCTACTTCCGCATGTATCTGGGCATTGTGCTGATCGGCGCTGCCCACGGTCTGATCCTGCTGCCCGTGCTGCTCAGCTGCATGGGACCGCTCAAGCGCATGGCCAGAAGCTCCAGTGCCGCCTCCATTGTGCCAGCAACAACAGCTAACTAATCTGAGATTACAGCCTTATCCATAGATGTATACATAGTAGTATAAACAATTCCATTTAGCTCATAGAGTGCGCGCGTAAGATTCATACAAACACAATACCATAATACCATTTTTCCATCTCTTTTTTTTCGTTTGTTTGTTTTCGTTTATTAATAAAGATAATTTCATTTTTTTAAGCTTTACATTTTTGCATAAAACAATTGTCGGGGGGGACCACCCAACGGCTTTCCTTTATTGTTTATTGTCGTGGCACCTTTGCTTTTTATGGCCTTAAGCGACCAACTGCCGCGCACGCCGTCAAAACAATAAACAAGAAACTCGTGGGCAATTTTCCACCCGCTGCCACCCACTGCCACCCTGCAGCCAGTGCCCGTGCAACCCTCGGCTATGCCTGGGCTATCCCACTGGACCCCAGCAAATACAGAAAACGTCTTACGCCTTTTGGACCAAAAGTTTAGCTCAGATTTTTCACCTACATTTTGCAAGCGCCTCTATGGTGAACACTCTATATACCCTGACAAATTATTATAAATTTGGGAAAATATATATAATATATTTAGCTTGCTTTAACGCTAATATAATATGCAGTTCTTTGGGTACTTAGTATGGGTTTCATTTAGCACCTCCCCTACAGTTTTCACTGCAAATTTTCTTAGAGAAATTTCCCAACAAACCCCCCCAAACAGGTTAGTGTATGCCACGAATCGTTGCTGGCTTTGTTGTTGTTTTTTTTTGTTGTTAAAAAGGAGTAAGTTTTCTTGTTGATGGCTTTCTTGTTTTTAACTGCTCTCACCGCCTGCTGGCCAGTCGAGTGTTCTTGTGGCTTATAAAAACCAGCAGCAGCCGGCGCGCCTAAGAGGCCATCCCCCTCACAGAAGAATCCAAAAGGAAGTTCTGGTCACGCACAAAAAGCGACAGAGAGACAGAGAGAAAGAGAGTGAGACAGACAGAGACTAAAGCGAGATAGATATAAAAGTGGGGAAGAGCATTTAACCCTCAAAATGAGTCGAGTGTTTTTAATTAAAATTAATAAAGTTTAGAGTGGTTTTTCTGCATGGCACCCATCAAGCATTATCCGGCATTAAAGCAACAAAACAAAGTCCAACCCACAGCACCCACAAATCTTGCTAGCATTCCTCTGATCCCCCCCTATCATAATCACTTAATGCCAGGGGGAATGTTGAAATGTTTTTTGGGGAGAAGGGGTCTCCAGGCATTAAGATTCATGCCTCATCGAGTTGCAAGCACTTCAAATGGCCGACAATTGAAAAGCAGCATAATTATAAATGTATCAAACTAATGCATATGGCAAAATCAATTAGCAATTACCAGGCACACACACAGACACACATACATATAGACATACTGTATATATGTATATATATGTCTGATATAGATACTGAAGAGAATAGACAGATGAAGTGCAAATTGAGTTGCCCAAGTGCCTGGTCTCTTCATGCCAATGTACACGTATTTATGTATGTATGTATAGTATTGTATGTATGTATAGTATGTGTGTGTGTGTTGTATGAATGTTTTTCATCCACCACTTAATTGCCATTCAAAATGCTCGCTCCAACAATAACAACAATCACAATGCCAAGTGCTAATGCCAAAATATGAACCAAATGAGGCGGAACATCTCGAAAAGAAAATAAACACCATATCGCCCAGGAGTGGGGGAGGGGGGAGGATCGCAACGAATTTTGAATTACCCTACACAAAGGGTAGAGTAGGGCATAGCAGAGATTTGTGAGACTACGCTGCATAGATCAATAGTGGGTTAATATATTTTAATTAATTATATTTATTTATTTAAAATTTATAGTATATTATTATTAGTGTACAATTAATTGAATTTAACATAATTTTATTTTAGCAAATTTTATTTATATTTAAAAAAATCTAATTGGTTATATTTCTTAATTTAATTAATTAAATTGAATATGCATAAATTTACGCTGCAGTTTTAAAATTTTCATTATAATTTCATTTAATTTTGTATAATAAAATATATAATTTAAAATTAATAGTATATTGTGTGTATAAATTTACGCTGCAGTTCTGCTGCTATTATTATTGCATTTAATTTATAATTAAATAATAGTGTCGCTATATTTAATTTGATTTTATTCTCTTAAAAATGCATAAATATTATGCTAAATAAATTAAATAATTAATACAAATACTAGAAATATTAACCATACAGAAGTGAATGGTTTATTTAATTCTGCTGTAGATAAAATCATTCTTTTTATTTATTAACTTATACCCGAACGCAAGTGTCTAAGATTCCTTGAAAAATCAGAAAATATTCTTCATAAAAATATAGAAAAAAAATCACCATAAAAATCTGTTCCTGGTTTCATATTAATTGAACAATTTGGACACACTTTGAATCATTTCTATGATAAGTGATAAAATATTTATCCAAAAATTTAAATCCCATTCCGAAGGCATTTAACCTTGTCGGTTATAGATCTGCCCAAGACCCCATTCCACCTACAAAAGCAAATATACAGAAAAACAGAGAGAGAGAAACATATGTAGAGAGAGTGATAGGTAGAGAGAGAGATAGATAGACAGAGATGTAGAATCCATTAAGAGCATCTTTGCTTAGAGTCACAAAATTCCATGGGGCATAAATCATATTGTAGCCCGAAAACATTTGCACACCCAAAAAATTGAGGCAAATCAACGGAATTAATGTGGCCAACACACACACACACACACACACACACACAAGTGAGGCAATAAAAATTTAAATTAATTGATTTTTCCTGCCTGCCTGCATCAACAACAACAACAACTACAACAAAAACCTAAGGCCAGTCGTGTGTTTGTTTGCTATTTTCACACGATTTGTGGCCAATTTTGCAAACTTCCCAATGGCCATAAAAGGCGGCGGCTCATGGCCCCGCTAAAAACAAGAGGGCTTCCAGCCATTCAGGCTTCAGGTCATAACTCACGTGTGTCAGCATTCGCTCTCTGTTGCTCCTTCTCACTCTATCTCTCTCTCTGCCTCTCACTCTGTCTCAATGGTAGGGAAGGCATTAAAATAAAATTTGCGCATATTTATTAATCGGTTATTGGACTGCGGATGGGATGCCTTTGACTGCGGTGCTGCTCCTCCTCCTCCTCCTCCTCCTTCTGCTGCTGCTGCTGCTACTTCCTGCTTCCATCCTATAAAATCCATAAATGTATCTGTATCTGTGTATCTGCAATAAACGAGAAGATAAACGAAAAACCACATTCAAAAAGGAAAAACCCTCCGCTTGGGTGCTCCCTCCCCAAGGGGCTGGGGGGGCTTTCATTTTAAATTCCATATTTTTGTTGCTGTTTGTTTGAATTATGCATTTTTTAATTAGTTTTGAATGATTGTGTTTGGCTCGACGGGCATTGAAAAGTGAAACGGAAATTGGCATGATAAAGTGAAAATGAAAGTTTTTGATTTTTCATTTTGGGACAGAGCGGAATTTTGTCCATCAGTTTATATAAAAATATTATTCAAATTCAAGTTAAAATAATGCATATAAATGACATAAATTAACTACA
The DNA here is from genome assembly GCA_009664405.1 of Drosophila bifasciata. Taxonomy (NCBI): domain Eukaryota; kingdom Metazoa; phylum Arthropoda; class Insecta; order Diptera; family Drosophilidae; genus Drosophila; species Drosophila bifasciata. The sequence continues at coordinate 37,602,884 of CM019041.1, forward strand.
GACTTAACATAGTTATTTTAGGCAGAAAATTTTACTTAAAAATTGTTTTTAGTTATATATTTTAACATTCAAATAAATACTTGTATATTTATGCTTAAAAATATAAAAATTTAAATAAATACTTTAAACATATTTCACGCTGTTTATAATTAAAAAAAAATACTTTTAAAAATATTTCTCGCTGTTTTAAAGCCATTTTCCTAAACTTCCTAAATCCCCATATTTTTGGTAACCCTTTTTTAGGCATTTCAACCATTTCAATTCTTGTCCAATTAGCAATTTAAAATTTAAATTTGAATTCAATTTTGATTTCGTTTTGCTGCTGTTTTTTACGGTTTGTTTGTCTAATTAATGTAATCAGCCAAAAATGTTAAAAGTCAGTTTGTAGCATTAGGGTCAAAATGACAGGCCCCTAAGCCGGACTAAGCTCTTTGCTTTGGGGGTGGGGGTGTGGGTGTGTTTTGTGGATTTCTTTATGAACTCCCCTGCCATTTTTCAACCTCTGTTTGCTGTACTGTAAATTGGTTTTTAATACAAATTAATTACAAAAGAGAAAATTCAATTTTTTGGGCGTGCAGTTCTGACAAATCCAAATGCTAAAACAAAAAAAAAAAGTTAATTAAACCAACGCACACACATGAGAGCATGAAAGGGGTGCGGTGGGGATGGGGGTTGGAGGGAGGCATTTTCTATGATGGAGATGGAATATTTAATTTATTCATTTGCTGACATAAAACCCCGTCTACGGCTCCAGTTCCAGCTACGGGTACGAGTCTGTGTGTTTGTCCAGGGAAATGGTCAACGGCTCTCTCTCTGGGCAGCAGCAGCAGACTAGTTCATAGACGAATCAGTAATTTATAAACGTGCTTATAAGCCGCAATACAATTCGCAATTTGGCTATTCCCGTTTTTGGTCTAAAATTACACTTGCAGCCAGACCGAAAAACCCATTTTCGACATTCATTCAAGGCATCCCCCGCCCCACCCACTCCCCTCTGGTCACTGGCCTAAAATGTTATCAACACTCTGACAAAAACAAACCAAAAAACCGTCCGTCTGACTACTGGCCCTGGCCATGGCCATGGAATTGGCCTAGACAGGGCGTCGGGGGTTTGAGTGGGTGGGTGTGGGGAGTGTGTGGGTGTGCGGGGTGCTAAAAGAAACTAAAGCTAAAACTGCAAACTGAAACTGAAGCCAAGCGAAAGCGCGTAAGCGAATGAGTTTCGGTTTTTAATTTTCTCGTTTTTAATTCTTTTTATTTTTCGTTTTTTTTTGGCGCGGAAATTAAATTGAAATTGCATAAAATCTTAACCCAAGTGGTGAGAAGTGGGGCAGCGAATGCTGCTAACTAAATTTGGGAATATAATTATTAATTTTTATATTATTTTTATAAAAAATTATTTTAATTAAATAATTTAAATATATTGCTTACGAAAAAAAAAAATGGATATAGATGATGTATGAAAAAAAAAAAAATTTATGGTTAAAAATATTTATATAATAATATTCTAGAATTGAAAATAATTTATTTAAGAATTAAAAAAAAAATATTATGGTAATACATAAATTAAATAAAATAATAAATTCGCACTTAAAAAAAAAAAATAAGAGTAATAAATTAAATTAAATAATAAATTCACACTAAAAAAAAAATAAAATAAATTAAATTAAATAATAAATTCATAATTTTTCTGGCTAAAAATATTACCACATATTATTTTTGTGACTCATAATTAAATAAACAATTTTAATATTTTTTTATTAGTTTTGATTTAGCGTGCCTAAATCTATAGCACTCAGTGGGTTAATTGCGTGCGTGTGTGTGTGTTTGGATGATTGTATGGGTGTGACAGCAATTTTCCAACTAAATTATAACAACAACCTCAACAAAATGCACACAAATTTTGAGAAATTTTCATGCAAAATGCAAAATGCAAAAGCAAAAGCAGTTTATGCCACAAAAAGTGTGGCAGCAACAGCAGCAACAGCAGTAGCAGTAGCGGGTAAAGCGGGTAAAGCATCAGCAGCTGGTAGCATTAAATGGTGCACGTTCCCTCCCCGCCCCCCCCTTCGAACATAACGAAAATGTCAAACACACATTTGACCAGAGCACAAACACACACACACACAGAGGGAGAAACTAACACACAAACACACACACAGGCAGATGAAAAGCGCAGGCACAGCATGCGATGAAAAGCAGCCCCCAGCCCCAGCTACTGTCCCAACCCCTGTCCCTGCCTCAGCCCGAAAATTTCCCCTCCTCTGTCCAACAAAATGCATTGTCATCCGGTAGGTATGGCACTGCGTGGCGTGGCATGCAGGGGGAGGGGCAGTGGGGTGGGCAGCGGCAATGCCTCATAAATGCCATGCCGCTGACAAGTGGCAGGCCCCCGTATCGCATCCTGCCCCCCCTATGTCTGACTCAAATGCAAAATGGCAGCCAAGATGGCAATGCAGATGCCAGGCCAGGCCAGCCAGCACTCCCATGGCATCGATTGATTGGCCTTCGATGCGATCCTCCATGAAAGATAATAATTTTTAATTAATTATTTCTGCACTGCTCAGTTTTTTATCCGGCTATCCAGCACACGCACGTACAAGTGCACACACACACACGCACACAATACTCATATAAACATACACACATACATATGTTTGTATGATATGTCCATGAATCCATATACTATATATATACAGATATTTATATAGGACACGTATAAATTTTTGTATGCGAATGAAAATGAAAAATAAAAATCAAAATAATTATAATTATAGTGTTGTTTGTTGTTGTTATTGTTGTTGTTATTGCATGGTGACACAACAGAGCGCTAGATAATCCAATTAATTGCTTGGTAAACAACCAGTGGAAGGACACGTGCACACACGTCCCCCCCTCATACCACCAGAGCCTGGGATGTTGCTGTTCCCAGCAGCAGCAAATGGGAAAAAAATTTCAGTAAATATATATAAGAAAAATGTTGCAAATAAAATATTTAATATTTGTATTAATTATTCCTATTATTTTTTTTTTAGCTGAAATAGTTTAATATAATTTTTTAGTTAGAAAATGTTGAAAATAAAATATTTAATATTTATATTAATTATTCCTATTATTTATTTTTAGTAGAGAAATTTAAATATAATATTAATTAATATTAATATGAATAAGAAAATGTTGAAAATAAATATTAAAATCAATATTAATTATTCTTATTATTTATTTTAGTTAATTAAAATTTTTTTGTTATATTTAATATTTAAAAAGTAATATTTTGTTTTTTTATGCAACAAAATTTGTGTGTTTGTGGTTTTTATAACAGAAAATATATTTTTGTAAATTTTTTATACGTTTTTAGTAAATATTTTATTTTAGACCTTTTTTAACTGAAATATAAAATATAATATAATAAACTCTATGATTTTTTTTTAAATTTTGAAAACGTTTTTAATATTTATTTTTATTTTTTTTGTAATTTTTTTTTCAAAAATGTTGCAATTGTTTTAGCCATAAATGGTAGAATTTATTTATTTTATTAAATTATTATATTTTTATTTATTTTTTTATTTTTAATAATAAGTGCAGTCTCCTCATGTCTGACATGTCCCATTAAAATAATTCAATAAAAAGCTTCCACTGAAGCCATTTCAAAATGTTTGACTTTGGAAATTTACCAACCGAAGTCAACAGCAGGAAGGACTAACGGAAAACAAACCTTAAGATGGACTTCACTTAAGGTTTGTTTTCCGCCTGCGAAATTCTTGCCAATTTACTCACCGATTCCCTGGCAATCTGTTTTTATTCACATTTTTTTTAAGCAATTCCTTTGGCGATTGCGTTGCGTGGAATGGAACGGGGCGGGCCCAATGCAATGTGTAGGTATAATTTTAGCTGGTTTATGGCCAGAGCCACTGTTCAATTAAAATCATGGCCGAACGATATCAATTAAAAGCACAGAAAATACACAAAAAAAAAGAAAAAAAACTAAAAGGCAAAAACAAACACTGGCGCTTCACTATCTCTATCTTTCGCTCTATCTATCTATCAGTTTTCTTTGCTGCTGCTGCTGCTGGTTAGAAAAAAATCCCTTCAAGATGTTGAAGGCATCCCCTTGTGATTTATCACAAAGCAAGCAGGCAGCAAGCAGCAAGCGGCATGCAGCAAACGGTGGCAAACACAAAATGGCAAATCTCAACCGGGGGGACCGAGCGAGCATTTGCTTATCTTTAGAGCTGTGTGGATGGATTTTTGCTACATTTTTGCTACATCCATTGGGGACTACTACTACTACAGCCATTTCGTTGTTGTTTATCGTAATTATGAATCTTTGTTATCCGTGTGCTCAGCGCCTCCTTCTGTGCACTCATGTGTGTGTGTGTGTGTGTGGCGTTCAATCAAAATAGTTGATTTCTTTTATGCTAGGCATCCCACCTCCTCCTGCTCCTTTCATTGCCTATCCTTCCCATTCCTTTATATATATATTGCGTGAAAAAAGGAGTGGGATCAGGGGGTAAGCAACTATAATATGACTGAAATTATGCCTTTCCTTTGTTGCTCCTTTGCAGGCCTTGCTGGCCTGTTCGCTACCAGCTAACAGATCGAGCATATCACATGGCAAAATGCGAGATTTTTGTGGGTACAAATGAGTACTGCAGAAGCCTAGAAGACCCCACAGAAAATCTTGGGGAAATGCCTGAGAAAGTATGCCCAGGGTACCCCCTTTTTGGTGCCACTTTTTGACTCTCTTATGCGGCATTGTTCGATTACTTTGCAACATGTAAATGTCCATCATTATAGCTGTATTAACTGCTGCAGCATCTGCCCATTAAATCATATATTTTTTTTACCCATTTTTTGCAATAATTACTGCACCTGCTGGGCACTCAATTCGTCAGAAATCTATGACTTTGGGGCGAAAACAAACACCACACAGACACGCACACACACATGCACATACAGTTTTCTACCTTAATCAGGTGTGTATGTGTGTGTGTGCGTGTGTGTTTTTGTGCTGTTGGAATCTGTTGCATGACCAAAAAAGAACTCTTGCTGGTCTCTGTCCTGGCATCCCCATTTAACTATTCCATAAACAAGCCGGAGCAAGTTTAATAACTTTGGCTCACCCCCTCCAGTGCTGCAGCTCCCTCCACCTACCACTTCAGCTGCATACCTGGGCCGATGGTGCAGGGCATAGCGGAGTCGCTGAATGCCGAACCCTTTTTGGGTCTGGCGCTGTTTTTGTTGTTTTTGTGCTGCTCTACCAGCTATACCCTAAGCCTGGGGTTTCAATGGGCGTATGGGTTTGATCTTGGCTAAGAAAATTAGTTAAGCTTTGAATAGATGTGAATATGAATGGGTTCTCAATTGATTCATTTCTGCACTTTTTTTTTTCTCTTTTTTTTTTTTTTCTATTTATTTTCTTTTATTTTAAACCCTTCATTTGTATATTTAGCATAATTACAGCATACCCATAAGTCTGTCTGTCATTTGCTATAGTTTATTCACCATATTCCAGCGCGTTGCACGACTGGGACCTAGAGCTGTGATAAGGTGGCGGCTGGTTGGCTGGTTTGGCTGGTTTGGCTTGGTGGCTTGGGGCAGCGAGTGGGTTTTTGCCACCTCTCGATTCTGATTTTTATCGCTTTAATGAAGTTTCATGCCGTTTATGCTGCCAGCTGCCAAACATTGATGCTGCCACTGATGCTGCTGCCACTGCCACTGCTGCTGCGGGAATTTTCGTTAAAAACTTTTTCGTCAATCCCCATGACACGGTCGCTCCGTTTTCGCCTCCTCCTCCCTTACTCCGCAGCAGCCACCCAGTTTCTCACACTATTCTCTATCCTGTGTCTCCCACTATTCTCTCCTCTTCCCACCTCTCTGCTGACCGAGAGAATGTTATGGGGCATTTGAGGCGGCGCTATTGATGCACGTCTTTCCAGTCTATTACTATCAGCACTTTTTTCACTTTGGCGCATTTTGTTTTTCCCCCCCAGCTACTGCTTCATGTATATGTATATGTATCGTGTCTATGTATATAAATAGTATTCTCCTTTCTTTTTTTTTGGTGTGTGTTCAGTTTCAGTTAACAGTTTATTGACTTCGCTCAACTTGTCGCCGTTATAATGTCAGCAAATTGTTAAAATGCTTTGTTAGGAATTTCAAACAATTTTTTCGTTGTTTTTTTGTTGTTGCTCCTTCGGCAGGCAGCCTTTTCTCGCCGCTCCTTTGTTTTGTTTGCCAAACGACGGAGACGACGACAACGGTGGAAGGCGGTGGCTGCAAGAAGCAGCAGCAGGACCAAAAATATGCTCTACGAAATAGTTTTGCTTCTGGCTCTTGGCCGCCCCCATAACCCAAACGCCACCATACCCCATTCTGCGTTCTTTTCCTGATGATGCTGCTGTTGCTGTTGCTGTTGCTGTTGATGCTGCTGTTGCTGCTGTAGCTGCTGCTGCTGCTGCTCCTTCTGCTCCTCCTGCTGCTGCTGCTGCTGTTGTTGCTGTTGCTGCTGCTCCTCCTGCTGCTGCTGCTTTTGCTGCTGCTTGTGATGCGGGTAATTTGCCAGCAACAACAGCAACAAATAGCAAAGAAAATCTAGCTGCGGTATAAGAAGCTTATGATACCCTAGCAGCTGCCCAATCCAATGATTTTGTTATTCAATTCAGCTGCTCAAACTGAAGCAACTGCTGCACATAAACATCATACCGCTACGTCAACGTATAGGGTATAGGGTATACATAGTATAAAAAACTAAAAGCAGCGAGAAAGCAACAGCTAGTGGAGACAGAAAGAGAGAGAGAGAGAGGCCAGAGCAGAACAATGTTGCCACATTTAAGCGTTTGAACTTCGAACGTCATAAAATATTTGTTAAGCATTTTGCGCTCAATTTTCTTTTTAGCCATTTGCTCCGCCTGCCTGCAGGTCAACAGGGAACAGGCCACAGCAGCAACAGCAACAGCAGCAGCAGCAGCAAAGGAGCAACAGCCAAAAGCAAACACAAACCAACAAACACAACGAAGAACAAACAAAACAAAGCCGTATCCTGTGTCCTGTGTCCCGTGTCCTGCCTCCAGTTCCAGCTTTAGCTCCATTTTCAGCTTATCCTCTCCCCTCCCCACCCTGTACTTGGGTTCGTCGTTTGTCCCCCCACCCAAAAAATATAATAACCAATTCGTAAGCACATTCATTATGCTCGGTAAGCAGGACTCACAGCTAAAAAAAAAAGTGCCAACCGAGAGATGCTCACAAGTGTTGAGATGTCCAGAGAGATTTCCCTTACAGCGAGGAACCAACCTTTGATGCTCTGAAATCTCGAATAAACGAATAATAGATGCTCTGCTTGGTCGATTATGCATTAAAAAATTAATATATGAGTACTTATAATAAATTTAGATTATTTATTTTCTTTTAGTCATCTTTTTTAAACATTAAATTAATTAGTCATATATTTTTATATTTTTAAAAACTATTTTCAATCACTTAAACTGTCAATTATAATAAATAATATAAATATAATAAAAATGACTAAAATATAAATATTTATTTATTATTTTAAATTAAGTTCATTAAGAATACAATTTTATTTTTTATGTTATTAGTATTATTATATATAATTTGTAATTTTTTTTTATTTTTATTTTATTTTTTTTGTAATTTTATTATCATTATTATTGCACATTGTATTTTTAATTCTTTTTAATTTTATTTATTTTTATTTTAATTTTTTTTTTTTTTTGTAATATTTTAAAAGCTATTATTTTATTATTAAATATTGAATTTTTAATTATTATTTTTAATTTTATTTTTTTTTATATTAATTTTCTAAAATTTAAAATCCTTATTTTCAAAGAGCATTTCTAAGCTGTTGTTTACTTGTGCTTTTCTTTTTCTTTCACACTTTTGACCGAAAAAATTAAAACACATTAGTGGTGAGCGCGAGTTTTTCTTTTCGCTTTGTATTCTCATCATCATCCTCCCCGTCCCCGTCCCTGTCCTCGATCCCTTGCTGTGCTCTGCCACCGCCCGTTTATTAGTATTTGTGCTTGATTTCCCCTTATTTTTCCTACCCGCTTTTCTGCTGCCCATTTTCCACACTCCCTCTCTCTCACTCTATCGCACCTTCTTGGGAAAACTGCTGCTGCTGCTCCTCCTCCTGGAGCTCCTGCTCCTATCCCTCGTTGTTCTTGTTGCTGTCAGCGTATTATGGCAAAATGACAAGCAAACAAATTATGTTTTTGTGTGCTTAGCGTGGGCCCAAAAAACCAGAGCAGAGAGCACTTGGCACAAAGGTAGAAAGAGCCCCCGTCCCCAAGGGGGAAGGCAGAGAGTCAGAGTCAGAGTCGTAGTCGTAGTAAGCCTCCACTGCAAATGAACATCCTGCTGGTAACATTTCCATCGATGGCCAAGCCGGAAAGATACATTCTTGGCTGGAGTTTAGGAATGCCAAATACAGTCGGTTTGCCATTGAAAATCCCAATGAAAACTGAAGTCAAACTGGGTACTCAGTACCCATAGCAAAACCCATAGAGAATGTGCTGTAGAGTTCTCTGATTTTATGCGTATTTTAGTTGCTATTTTTTTAAAGAGTTTTTCAAGTCAAAACTGCATTCAAAGTGTAGCTTGCAAATCCTTCTAATTCTTTCTTTCGCACTCCTTCGGTCGCTCCTTCATCTTGTTTTCTTTGTGTTAATCTTCAGTTAACTTTAGCATTAAGTTTAATATATATTTTCCTAAGCAAAATACACCCTGTTGATCCCCATTTTTCCTGGCTGCAATGCAAATAGTAGTATTAAAACAAAAAAAACAACAATGAGTAGCCTAGAACAAGCAGCAGGAACACCCCAACTGGAACGAGCAGTAACAACTTTTGAAACATGACGCATACAGAGAGCCAACAAGGCCTGAGGCGCCAGCTGGACAGAAAAAAAACCACCAGAGACTCCTAGAGAAAGGGAGAAATGCAGAGGAGAAAGATAGCGAATGAGCCAGAGGAGGAGACGAGCGACTGTGGAGACAGAGGAGGAAAGAAGCGGCTGTGGCGACAGAGGAGACAGAGGAGCAGCTGTGGAGCCAGAGGAGTCAAGCAGCGACTGTGGAGCCCATGGAGAGACAGCTGCCCAGCATAGCCGCGCCCATTTACGTGCCCAAAAATGACAGTCATAACAAATTAAGAAGGTTACCTTTATTGCCCATGGCCCAAAGGCGGCTGGCTAACCTGGGCTACGAGACGCGAGCCAAACCTCAGCTCTCTCTCTCGCTCTCTCTCTCTCTCAACTCCCATTGTGATCCCCGTTCACCGGCATAGAGCTGGCTGGCTGCCCAAGTACTTTTCCTAAATCTTTGCACGTTTCCCCAGAAAATATACACAACAAGAACAACAACCTCAGAGTTTGGTGGGAAAACTTTTTTAATTCATTATGAAACCGATGGCAAGTATACCCTACAGATAACACCAGCTGTTGTATGTATGTGCATACTCAAAAGTAAATAAAACCTAAATATATTTAAGTAAAAGTCCATAAATTAAAGCCAAAAAAAAACATGCCTAAAAATGCCTAAAATTGTGTGCAAAAATCAAGTTAAATAAAACAATTTTTAAGCTCAATTTTTGGGCCTTAAAACTGCATTAAAAAATACTAAAATATTTAGGTTTAGCTTAAAAAATTATATATTAAATATACAACAAATATATCAAATATATTTGTTAATTTTTAAGCTTAAGTATAATAAATCTAAATACATTTTGTAATGGTGATCTCTAAGCTTTAAATTCTACATTAAATTCAAATAAAATATAAAAAATATATATACTATATATTCGATATATAATGAACTTCAAGCACACCAAATAATTGCATTAACCTTTAATCAGACTTGCAACCACCACATAAGGTATTAGTATCATCCTCTGTCCTGTGTATGTTGCAACCCAAAACAATCTGGAAAATTATGAGACCCAAAAGTTCATGCGGTCAAAAGTTGTTTCCTCCTGTTGTTGCAACTTCTACCGGCATTGTTGCCTGTATGTTTTGGCCCCCAACTACTCATTCCTAGGCGTGGCCAAATTTGTTGGATCAAAAAATATGTTTGCTCTTTGGCTAAGGGGGCCAAATAGGGCCCAAAATATCGATGAGAATGTTCAATGTTTTTTCTCAGTTGCCTCTTGCCACTGTTGCCTCTTGCCTCTGTTACCTTTCCTTGCTGTCTCTTGGGGAATATGCAACGTGATCGAGGCTGTCTGTCATTTGTTTATTGTTGTTCTGGTTCTTGTTAGCAATTATCCCCAGTTTGTATTTGGGATTATGCCCAATCTATAAAATTAGTGAATGTTTTCTAATGCCACACACACACACACAAAAAAATAGCAACACAAAATAAGAGAGAGAAATCTCTAGAGAAAACTCTTACCATACAGAATTTCCAATGAAATTCTCTAGAAGTTGCATGGAAAGTGCTGCCAAAAAGGATCTTGGTTCAAAGGCTATATGAGGGGCACTTTGGTAGTTGCTTGAAATTATTTTTCACTTTTTGTAGCTAAATTCTAAAATATTCAAAAAATAAATTAAAATATAATTTAGACAATTAAAATTTGTAATTAATATGTAGATCATTAACTATATTATACATATTATAGTACCTACAATCCCCTGCTTTTATCCATGCCCAATTTGATCCTTTTGAGGCCAAGTTCTTACCACTTTTTGTTCGGTTTCTCCATCAAATTAATTCACTCTTCAATTGGAATTCGCTTTTCAATTCTACCTTTGTAGTCATATGGTATACTAACCATATTGTGACTATATTAACAGCACATATTACGTGACGTGTGGCCATTTTAGGGCGGTGTTTTCCCCTACTCTCCTACTCGTAGTTTTCATATAATTTTACCCGTTTGCTGGCACTCATTAGGCACTCATCAATCGTTTAATTTCAATGCCTCTCCACTTCAACCACTCACTCTCTCTCTTTCTCTAGCAACCTTTGACCCTGCTTTATGTGTGTGTGTTTGTGTGTCTGTCAATGCCACACAATAACGACCCATGATATGCCCTAGCACCTGAACAAAACATACATGGTAGCTCCTGCTGTGTGTGTGTGTGTGTGTGGCACTTGTGCTGTTACCAATGCCATTGCCAGTTGCCGGTTTGCTGCATTCAACGCATTCATTTGTCATACATTTATGCAATTTACCCCATTGTGCCACGCCCACTGCACCGCAGCACACAAAGACAGAAAGAGAGAGGCGCCTACATCGTATCGATGTAAGGGACACATCGGCCACCCGGCCGGCACTCACTGAGCATTTATTGAATTTTGTGACTTGAAGCATTTTACATTTTAAAAACATAAAAAATATTCCAGACCAGCCCAGACCAGTCAGGCAGCCCAGCCCAGCCAAGCTCAGAGCCAGCCCATGGAATCCTCGACAGCTTCAACTGTTTTTCCTGCGGCCCAGCAGCACAAGTGTAGGCGGAGTGGTGTGTGTGTGTGTAGAGGGGAGTGTAGACTGGTGTGCGGAGTGTAGAGGAGAGTATGGATTGCTGTGCGAAGTGTAGAGCGGTGGAGTGGTGTAGCTGTGCAGCGGTGGAGTGGTGATGTGATGTGGTGTCACGGTATGGAGCGGTTGAGAGGATCCGGTAACAGGCCTCAGGTTCGCTTTCTGTTTGGCCTTTTCGGCACATAAATTGGCCAGTACCAGAGCACCCAGAACCAGCAGCAGAACCAGAGTCAGAAGCCTGGTCCAGCATCAGCACCAGAACCAGTACTAGGCGGCAGGCCTCTCTCCCTGCTCCCTGCTCCCTACTCTCCCCCGATTCGACCATCATTGGGTGGCTTGTACTGTCCCCTGTTGTTGGTTCTGTCTACCATTTAGCCGCATTTTGTTTTTCCCCTTTTTTATGTGTGTGTGTGTGTGTGTGTGTTTGTGTGTGTGTGTGTACCGTGTGCGTTCTCCTCTGTGTGTGCGTCTGTCTCTCTGTCTGTCTGTCTGTCTGTCTCTGCTGTGTGCGTGTGTGTATGTTTTTTTTTTTTTTTTGGGGGGATGACTGTTGTTGCGTATACGTATTGTACCGTACCGTAACGTATACGGTATAACGGTATGCACAACGGAAATGAATTGAAATTTTAAAACCCACAGCTGCGACCGCTTCCTGCGGCAAAAGTAGCACCAACCGACGACACTTCCCCAATATATATACAAACACACATACACAAACACACACAGCTGTACACATGTCTGTCTGTCCATGCTCCATATCCCTCTCTATCCCACTCTGTTTCTAGCCAACTTTTTCTCTCTCGCTCTCGCTCTTTCTGTCTGTCTGTCTGTCTCTTTCCCTTTGTCTGACTGTGTCCCTCTGCCTGCGTCTCCACCCCCGTCCCTTATAGGTAAAGGCTATTCGTAAAAATCTATTCCAAAAAACAATTTTGTAATATTTTTTGTTTTTGATTTTTTATTTTATTTATTTTGTTTAAGAATAAAAGAGAATGGGTGCCGCATTTAATATTTAAAGCAAAATAAATACAAAAATAAATAAAGGGAATTAATAAATTATAAATATAATTCAATTTTATACAATTTCAAAATATTTTTTAATAACAAAAAAAAATCATTTAAATATAATTATTTTTGATTTTAAAATATTTTGAATAATTATAATAAATTAGACAAATTTTTCATTAATTTTTTTCTACAAAACTCTAGAATTTTATTTAATATTAACAAATATGAGCACCGGAAAATATCCCAAAATTTTTTTTATATCATAGTAGATTAAAACCCTTTTTATAAAAGCTTTTTCCGGATGTGTTCCTCTGGTGAAATACTTTTTGGGAATGTCAGCAGAGGGAGATACGTGCAATTCATTTAAATAAAAATGCATAACAGATATTTATTTGATTGTATATATGTATATATGTACATAAATAGTCGTCCCATCTACAGATGTGTGCGTAGAAGTTGATACACTTAAACGCATTGCGTCTACCCCTTGTGGCATGAGATGTGTCTGTCTCTCTCTCTCTCTCTATCTCTCACATATGTAGCAGGTATTTAAAATAATATTCGATTCTCAAATTTATTTAAAAACTTCCTTGTACGAGAACGAGTGGCTTTGCCTTTTGGCTCTTGCCCCTGCCACAGACGACATTTTGATATCAAATGATGACACATCACAAAATGCCAGTCAAAAATGTGGAAGCAGTAGAGATATGTATATACAGAGAGAGAGGGAGGGAAGACTGCTGCTGTTGAAGGGTCGACGTCCGCTATGTCCGTCTGCCCATTCTTGTTTATTATTTCCGCTTGAAAATCGTTGAATTTTTGCCAAAAATAAAAATATATATACAAAAAAATTGCAAAAAATTGTATTATTTTTTGTGCAATTTAATAACTTTTGCTATGAAAAAGTATGATAACTTTAATAGTTTTATTTGATGTTACTTATAGCAGGAATGTATGTAGATTGTGACATTCATCCCCTAGCATCACTAACGAAGCAAAAAATTAGCTATAAAGCCATCAACACTTGATAAATTTTAAAATGAAGAAATTTTTACGTTAAAAAAATAAAAAATAAGAAAAAAAATACAAGACCAACTTCGTATTCGTTACGGAAATTTCTTCTGATTTAATCGACTATTTTTTGGGGTCTGGACTAACATTGGTAATTTCATTATTTTATCGCTGCAGTCATCTTCCGATTCTCTGCGAGACTGCGTCAAAAAAAAGCTAAAAGGAAATCCAAAATAAATCCTTTATTTTTATGATTATTTTCTATGTTAATTATTTACATAAATATGTTCCTACAAATTGATTGATGGCCGTGACAGTCACAGATAAAGACAGAGAACAAAGACAGAGCAGTGGCGTGCGCCATAACCCCCTCTTCAATTTGTAATTAAAACATTTGCACTGAGCATTAAAAATACATATATCATAATTGAAATATTTAACAAATAAATAAATATTATATATGAATATTTCAAGGACTTATACCCTTTTTAAATAAACCTTTCGACGCCATTTAGAATGCTGATGATGGCCATGATGATGATGACAACATTGGCCCCACACACACACACCCAGCTGCCTGAGTGTTTGTGTTTGTGTGTATATAAATTGCAAATCAATAAAAAAAATGACAAAAAAAAGAGGAGGAGAAAACAAAAAGACAACCGAATATCGAACGAGAGAGGCTCACGCAAAAATCGTAAATAAATAAAAGGCGCAAAGTGACGCAAAGAGCGACACATAAAATGCACCGAAAATGGGGTTGTGGTTGGGTTGGTTGGTTGTGCAGGAACAGGGACAGGCACAGGGACAGGGACATGGACGTGTGTGTATGTGTATGTGGACGGACTTGTGGACTAACATTGAATCCGTCGGTCCTACCCATCCATTGTTTATTGTAGCGAGTATTTTGTGCATTTTCGTGCCGAGCGCAGCGATAAAAATGCTGCTAAAGTATAAATTATGCGAATATATTGTAAGTTTTTCGAAATGCGCGAGAGCCCCCACCCCCCAATGACAGAACCAAAAAAAAAAACAGCAATAGCAACAACAGCAACATAAGCCATTATTGAGACAAAAAAAAAAAAAAAAGAGACGTAAACAGATGCACGAGTGTTGATCGAGATTTTTCCTTATAGTACCCAAAACTCTTATATACATAGCTGAAATTTAATACTTAAATTATAAGATTTAAATTTTTTTTAATGTGAAACGATGTTTTTTTAGTATTTATTATTTATATAAATATTACAAATATTCTAACATTTGAAAATATAATAATACATATATTTTAATATTATATTGATATATTTATAATACTATAAATAAATATTATAAATTTAAAAAAGAATTATCTTTTTTTGTTTAAATAAATAAATGTTTGTCTATTGTCATTTTTAAAACAAATATGTATTAAATTTCAAATTAATTCTGAGTACATTTTATTAAAATATATATTTTAATATTATAAAAATTCTAATTAATTTAAAAAAATAATAATTCAAACATTAATTTTTAATTTAATTTTTTTAAATGAATTTTAATTATTTTTGAGAAATTTTATAGTGCTTATTATATTTGGTAAATAAATCAATATAAAATTAAATAATTAAAATTAAAATTTCCCCCCGTTACATGTTCCCACTATATATTAGGGCAACCCTCGCCGCCACAATGGCCGGGAGACAATGTAGAAAAACCGATAAAAGGCTATACTCTCCATTCACACACACACACATGCATAAGCATGCATGTACATATATAGAGATAAATCGGTATTAGTATGCGTATGCATATTCGGGTCACGCTCAACAACAAAAAATGCGCATAATTGGCAAATTTAGAGTGAAATTGCTTGACAAATACACAAACATAAATACATAAATACATACATACACATGTGCACCACATCTACATATATATAGTATATATATATAAAGTACAGAGTGGCTTAGAGCAGACATAAATGGCATTAATGATAAAACGCATCTCTCATTCATAGGTAAATGGGGATTTTTTCCACGAATGAGCAGCGAAAGACAAGCAAATCCTTTACGGTGTTTTCCAACACAGGCAGAGCAAAATTGAATCAATTGAATCGAGCGTTCGAGCATGAGCGTCTGAACTGTGTGCTTACTTCACTGACCCACTGTAACTGGACAAGCAGTAATTTTAGCCAATTAAAAACAAGTTGCTGTGAATGCATCAGTGCGACAGAGATAGAGCATCAAATGAAGTAACAAAAAATATGCCTATATACTATACATAGATGTTATAAAACAATTAGCCTTGTTGATATAACATCGGTGCGCTGACAGTCGAAAAGATTACGATGGTTGGGGGGACAGTGCCCATATAAATCTCGGGTGGGTGATAAGATTGCCACTTGTCGTCCCCCACTATTGATAGTTACCAATCGAGTGGGGCACAATCATAAACAATCGCGCATAAGGGATTAGCGATCCCCTATATAAGGGGGTACGGCAGTTGGGCACGGCCCAAGTTCGGTGCTGCGGGACAACATGGTAACCCCTCGATTCGCTAATAGTTTGGCTCTGACCATCGCCGTCGTTGTCGGCTGCTGCTGCCTGCTGCCAGCGGCCCAGTCGGCGCCCGGGGGGATCAACGGCCGTGTGGTGGGCGGCGAAGATGCCGCCATCGGCCAGTTTCCGCATCAGGTGTCGCTGCGCAATGGCGGCTCCCACAGCTGCGGGGGATCCATTCTGTCGCGCAACTACGTCCTGACCGCTGCCCATTGTGTGACGAACGATGCGGATGAGAACGGCGTTCATCCGCCGATCGCGGCCAGCCGCTTTACGATCCGTGCGGGCACCGTCGATCGCTTCAGTGGCGGCGTCCTTGTCCAGGTGGTGGAGGTCATAGTTCATGAGAATTATGGCGATTTCCTCAATGACGTGGCCTTGCTGCGACTGGAGTCGCCGCTCTTCTACTCGGACAGCATCAAGGCCATTGCACTGCCCACGGTGAATACGCCCGCCGATGCCGATATCATCATTTCGGGCTGGGGTCTGCTCAAGCATCAGGGAGATCTGCCACGTTATCTGCAGTACAACACCCTCAAGTCGATTACCGTTGAGAAATGCGGCGAACTCATCAACTTTGGGGTGGAGAGCGAGCTCTGCCTGTTGCATCCGGCCGATAATGGTGCCTGCAATGGCGACTCTGGCGGCCCGGCTGTCTACAACGATCAGGTTGTGGGCATTGCTGGCTTTGTCGTCGGTGGATGTGGCAGCACCTATCCCGATGGCTATGCCAGGGTTTACTATTTCAATGACTGGATCAGGCAGCACTCGGATGTCTAAAGTACATTGTATATATTTTTTTTTTTTAATTTGTGTAAAAAATAAAGAAAAAGAAAAAGACGCTTTCCGATGTTCAAGTGCAAATCAAAGTTTAAATGTTAAGAGAGAGGACAGGCCACTGTCGATCCCGCTGTTAAGAGTGTCGCTGCTGACACCTGGAAAGACAATAGAGCGACAGAATGACGTTAACGGGCTGTGAAACGATTCATGATAAATCTATTAGCTTTTCCACAACTGCATTGTTTCAAGAGAGAGAAAGAGAGAGCGGGAGAGTGAGAGAGAGCAGCAACAGGCAGTGAGGGACAATTGACGTTGCGACTGCTTCAGCCAGGGCTGAAGAGACAATTAGTGGACATGCGATGACGTTCGACGGGGGAAGGAAAAGAGAGAAGAGAAGAGAGACGCAAAAGAAAAGAGTTCACTTTGGCTACTTGTTTGTGTGTTTGTGTGTGTGTCTGTGTGAAGGAGTGTGTCTGCGGTAACTTTTTAATTTAATCAAAACGAAGCGAAATGCAAAGGCAAGGGCAGCAAAAGAAAACGAAAGATTGAGCGTGGGAAAAGGATAAATGCAGACAGCAGAAATAGCAGCAGAGAAGGAGAAGCAGGAGCAACGACAGCTCCAGCTCCAGCTCCAGCATATCAAGATTCGCACTTAATTATTGACAGTGGCAGGCCGGATGCTTGAGGAATTCTCTTTCGCTCTCTCTCTCTCTTTCTGTTTCTCGTTGCTTGTTTTTCTCTTGCCCCCTTTTTGCACATTGAACAATGCTGCGGTCAGAGTGCGGCATTGGACGGGTGACTGGTGTTTGCGGGCGGGGGCCGGGTTTGAGCTCTAGACATTTAAATTATGCACAGCGTTTGGTTAGGGCAAGGTGTGTAGGTGTAGTAAGGTGAGGTGCGTTGAAAAGTCTGCTCTTGGATATTTTGTTATATGTGTGTGAATGCTATAAAGAAAGCAATAAAGAAGTGTCCCTAAATAGATACCTCTTTCTCGGTATACCTCACCTTGTCTAAATATATACCTTGAATTAGCTGCTGCTCAATCAACCGTTTTTAATAGCAACAATAATGCAAACAGCACGCTGGTAAGGATGAGAGTGGAGCAAAGTGGAAGTGCAAAATTTAACCGATGCTAACCACGGCTTCCTCTCTTCCAAGCTGTACCCTCTCCTCGAAACGGTAATGTACCGCAATATGCATGTTCCGCTGCCCCAAGCTACTTTACTCTACGCTTTAATCTGCTCCACGCTCTCTCTCGCTCTCTCTTTAAGCTGCTCTCCTCAATCGGCATCTGCTCTGCTTCTGATTCTGCTTCTGCCTTTAAGTCGAAACTTTCGGTAATATGCAAAAATTATTCGGACTTGAAAGTTGCCGCTGCCGCTGCCGCTGCCTCTGCCGCTGCCATTTGCTTTTTGGATTTATCTTTCATCTTTGGCAAAGTGTTTCACAACTATTTCACTGCACTTGAGAGAGTGCAATGCGGTTGGCAGGATGGCAAGCGGGAAGAGACAGAGAGAGATAGAGGGAGTAAAAGAGCAAGAGAGTTACGCTGAGTTGGGTAAAAATCCTACGAACAGAAACTCCCGTTACCGTTGCGCTGTTATCGAATTAAATACATATGTATACATACTCCATACATACTTATGTATGTATGTGTGTATGTATGTACATGTATGTGTTGCAATGAAGCAGCGCAGTCGACGGCCATAGCCACAGGGCGATCAATGTGCAAATTTATGGAGCGAAAGACGAGACCAAGCGAGGGTCTGGCGCATAGGTGGATAGGTGGAGAGAGAGAGAGAGGGAGACGGCGGCGGCTTGGGCAAGGCAACAATTTTGGCAGCAGAGCACGTGAATTGAGTCCAAAATTTTGCGCACTTGTGCAATGATAGCGCCAGCGCCCGCCCCCCACCAGCAGCAGCAGCAGCAGCAGCAGCAGAGCCCGAACCAGGCAGCAGTCCCCTCCCAGACCCCAGACAGAGTCCCAGTACCAGTACCAGTCACAGTCCCAGTCCCTGTTACCGTATCCGCACCACTTGCACTCCCAGTCCCAGTCCCAGTCCCTACTCCAGACCGAAACCGAGACCAGCGGCAGGTAAAACATGTACTACACTGCAAGAAAAGCACGTGTATGCTGTAGTACAAGAAACAAAAGTTCGAGTATGACGCACATGTCATTGATACGCTGTGATAATTTCCCATAAGCAAATAGATGCAGCAGATTCACTCTGAGGGAAAGCCAGCAGTGTAATTTTTTGTGACAGTGCATCAAAATGCATGGATATATGTATGTATGTGACCGCGCTTATATGCACATAGAAGAATGAAGGGTAAGGGCATAGGGAGTGAGGTGTGGTAGTGGGCGGGCAACGTTGGCTATTTGGCGCTGCTGATAGCCAAAAATATTAGTCATTGCCTTTAAGTTTTTGGCTTTTGATTAATGCAACGAACATGGCTCAGGGATTTGTGCTTTAAGTTGAAGCACCAAAAGAAGTTGCATTTTTCTTTTTTGCTTAACTTTGAAAGCAGAGGACTACCCTACAATGGAAAGCAAAAGGTGGCTAAGGAACGACGAACTACCATGTTTCAACTGCCATGTATAGAACGATTTAAGACAGAATATACCCAGTAAAACTGGCTGTAGAGAAGCAGCATGACAGGTGGATTATACGCCGGTATCTTCATCTGGCAGACAAACTCTCCTAAAACTTGAAGTTTTTGTTGTTGTTTATAATCCATAATCCATCTTCGTGCAGGCCATCCAGGCAGAGAGAAACCCACTAACAAACAGATGCAATCGAATCAATTCCCCCAATATCAAAACATGACAACTCATTAGATCGACAATAGTTAATTGAAGCATCGTCATTGTCATCATCATAATCATCATCATCAGCACGGTCATGGTTCTCCGTGTAGTGGGGGGGTTCTGGCAAACCGAATGGAATCCCATGGAGAGAATGGCCAAAAAGTTATTGAACTGTTGCCATTACGCTTCAATTGATTGTGGAGTGGCATGGCTGCTCGGGCTGTAGGGGTGTGATTCGATGGGACTCCAGCGGTGGCTCTCGTTGGGATATCATGAGGTGGAGTGCAGAGCCGGACTGGTCCCCTCTCCTGACTGACTGGCCAATTATGGCGACAACGACGACGATGGCCGTTCTGAGAGTTTGAGTTTCGCCTTCCTTATCGCCATTGCACATTGCTCATGTCCATGTCCAGCACGTTAGCGACGCCTCGCGACTCGCGACATTTGCCAAAAAGGATCCAACCCCACCAACCCACTCGACGGCAGCTCATGTCATGCCCAAAAGTGCGATAACGGAGCATCAACCAATCCCCCACTCCCCACTCGTAGTCCCAGCAGACGAAGAGCAAACCGAGACGGCAGCCAGAGTGCATCTGCCACGTGCAGCACTTGATTTAGTTGCGGCAAGGAGTCAACGACATGAGAAACCACATCCCGGCCGGCATCAGGCAATTGAAATTAACATTGGATAGGTCGCCGGATGGGTAGGTCATCCAACCTCAAATCGTACGTAGCACCAGACAGACAGACAGACAGAGAGCAAACACTCTGGACAGGGAGCAAGAGCCCGTCACCGTCTGACAACAATTTCACTTTCTCAGACTGTACAGGAGGGAGTCCATCTTGAAGGCTTACGGAATGCCAATTTCCCCTTGAGAATAAAAATACAAAATAATTGCCTCATGCAATATGTGTGTGTAACAGGGGGTAGGGGCAGCAAATGAAATTAATTTTCATTTCGTACAGTTAATGGAATTTACTTGTTGTCTGTCAGCACTAAAGGATTGGCCATACGATGTGGGTAGGTGGGGTGGGGCATATGCAACTGCCAAAAAGAGCGTTGCATTTAAATTGGTTACTTTTTTTTGTGTTGATGGATTACCGTCATATTTGAGCCTGATTGGTATATAATTGACAAGCTACAGATGCCAATAATATGCATGTGAAAAATTTGCACTAAAGTACTTTATCAATTTGGACCAGGCAGAGTGGAGATGCCACTGACCAAGCAGCCAGTTATGGCATTACTCTGCAAAGGAAAACATTCCTTTAGTCAAAGGAATCCGCTCATCTCACTAGTATAATCGATCATTTAATAGATTTTATAATCCAGCAACGATTTTCATTCATAACTAAATGTTAAAGCTAACAATTTGGTTTAGCTTTCAATGCATTTATGTATGCATATATGTACACAATATATATAATACATATACATACATATATGTACAGCTTTTTTTTGGGATTTCCTTTTCTCACAATTTTATTTGTGAAATTAATTAATTCAATAAAAGGGAAATATGCAATTTATGGAAGCAATAAATCTGTCCATACACATTCTGGCATAGTAGTATTAGTAGTAGCACTGACTGGTTTGCCGTAGAAGTGGTACGTGGCAAGTGGGGTGGGGTGGTAGCTGCACATGGACAGCGAGAGACACTCGAACACTCGAACCGGCTGGAGGAACCTTGCCTTGCACTTGGCCAATATGTCTGTGCATAATTTATGCTCCATCTTTTAAATATGTTGGACATTTCCCAATGTTCAATTGGAACTATAAAATAGAAGTAATGGAAATACCACACATAATCCTCCATTGTCTTTTGTTCAATGATATTTTTGTATGGTTGGAGGAGGAGGGAGCTGTTCAGCAGTAAAATAATTTAATTATGAGCAGACTACAATTTAATTCCATATGTTGGTCTTTGTTAGCTAAATAATGGGAATTTTTAAGAGGATTTTGAAATATATGAATGTATATAAATTCGTTATGTTTTGTTGGCGAAAAAAGAGCGAGAGGTCTTTGAGTCCCTTCTCATATGTATATATCCTTTCACTCGCTGGCTTTATTTCCAATGCAATTCACACTTGAGCCCAAAACAATTATGGGAGCTCCCATGGTCGATCCATTTACGTACACAACTTTTTATACTTCAAATTGGCTTTCCACCCTCAAATTCAAAATGATTATCTCTCCTCTCGCTCTTTTTCATGCAGTGACGCACTCTGTGCGAGTGTGACGCATAGATGACGAACATGTTTACCGTTTTAACCCAAACCAAACGATTTACATTTCAGGACACTCTCACTTTGGATGGGAGGGGTTTTCCTAGAGCCTGGCTTGCACAGCATTTTCCCACCATGCCCCATTCCACCAAGCAGCTCAAGTGCCGCTCTAAGCTCGACTATCACAGTAGGCCGTGTGGCCCAATGGATAAGGCGTCGGACTTCGGATCCGAAGACTGCAGGTTCGAATCCTGTCACGGTCGTTCTTTTTTTTGCATTTATTTGTGCAAGCTTTTGCATTTGTTTGTGTTTCCTTTTTCCTTTCGAATTGTTATTAAATATTAATACTTGTTAAATGTTGCATTTTAATAGCTAACCAAACCGAACATACAGAATCTCTATTCCCAATGCATCCTGCTCCACTTCATTGCATCTATATTCTATTCCTTTAAACAACAAATTAGTAGAAGCAAAGCGAAACCAAAGGAAGCAAATCATCTGTAGGTAATATTTGCATCTCCTTGTCGTTGCACTCAAAATTTAATCGAGAGACATTTGTGTAGCTTTGTGTAGCAGTCGTGGCCGAGTGGTTAAGGCGTCTGACTCGAAATCAGATTCCCTCTGGGAGCGTAGGTTCGAGTCCTACCGGCTGCGTTACAGTCGAGTCTTGGAAGAAAGACCGACTCCCTTTTTATTTTCTATTTTATTTGTATTATTATATGATTATGTGTGTAATAAATATTATTAATATTAAATAAATTATA
Source organism: Drosophila bifasciata (assembly GCA_009664405.1). Taxonomy (NCBI): domain Eukaryota; kingdom Metazoa; phylum Arthropoda; class Insecta; order Diptera; family Drosophilidae; genus Drosophila; species Drosophila bifasciata. Next base: position 37,625,516 of record CM019041.1, read on the forward strand.
AATTAAAATAAAATAGATTTACTTAATTCGAAATTTGAGTACTCTTAACGTATTCTTTTGCAAGATTTAGTCTTTTCCATGAGTGTGATTTCTGGGCTCCTTTTCGTAGGCTACTGCTGTTTCTGTCGGAATTCAATTTTTTTTTGTAACATTTTGAAATGAATTTGTTGATTCATCTGCTACCAGTTTTGGGGTTACTCTAACTGCGAGTACTCCCAGTGTAAGACTATAGTTATAGCATGTTCCATTTGCAATCGCCTCCCACTGGCTTCTGTTTGGGAAGCAGGGGGGGGTTTAGTTCCTTTCCCCACGTAGTGCGTGCCAGCAAAACCAAATGACTGATGGCTGGTTAATTGTCTGGCCATTGCTTTTGTTCTTTTTTTTCTCTCTCTTGGCTTTGTTGTTGTTGCGTTGTGTTTTGTTGCACTTCTGCTGCTGACGCTTGAAACATTAGACTTAGACGTGGCACAGATACGAGGCTGTAACTGCAGCTGAAGATGAAGCCCGAACCAACAGCAGCAACATCAAAGACAATGCACACATGCACCACATGACGATGAAAGGGGGTGGGGGCTGCCTGCTGCTGGGTAGGGGGTCAGCAGCAGCTAGGGGTATGCGGGGGGAGGGGAGCTAAGAAGAAAAGCTCAACTTCAGGCTGGCACCAAGGGGTAGGCAGAAATCATAGCAGAAATTTCGAGTTATGCAGACAGCATAGAAACTACACAATAAATGTATAAATATTTATGGTTATGGTCTAAAGGATGCAAAAAAGAACAAAAAAAATATAAAAATAAGTAAAAAAATAAATAATAAATACTATATGTTAAAAAATATATATAAAAATTGTTAATTGTTCCTTCCTGCTGAAGAATTGAAAAGATATAATTTTTTGTTAATTTTTCCTCTATATGTCCTCTATAAATCATTAAAATATAGAAATCACTTATTTAAAATTTAAATTTTAAACCAAAATCAACAGTTAGCAGCTTCCAAATCTCTGGCATAGAGTATATCTCGGTTCGACTTTGGTTTTTGGGAGTTTTTCGAGTAGAACTTTGCTCCTCTGTGGGTTATTTGTACTTTTTGTTGGCCACTCGGCTTCACTTGGATATTTTTCCTGCTTTTGCATGTTGTTTGTGGTGTTGTTGTTGTTGTTGTTGTGCTTTCATGTTTGTTGGTTTTATGCGTGCTGAAGCGAGCGGTGGCGGGTAGGGGCAGGGGTAGATAGTGGAGTGGAGTGGAGAGTGAAGAGAATGAGAGTTTCGGGAAACAAATGGCAAGAAAACACCGCATGGCGATGATTGTGATGACGACGATGTTTTCATTGTTTTGTTACGCTCGCTTTTCATACAAAACTAGCCCCAACCGAAAGCACCAGCACCAGTCGGAGACTGTTCCCTCCTCCCTCACTCCCAACTCCGGTACTTCTATAGTTCTACAGCACTGTACCCGGCCGGGTACCCTTCTCCAGACCATCGAGCAGCTGCCAGCTACAATATTTTACTGACTGTTTGCTGGCTTTTCTTTGCAATTTTGATGCTATTGCTGAACACAAAAAAAAAAGAAACGAGTAAGAGAAAGAGAGAAAACAAGAAAGGCGCAGAGCAGAGAATTTATCTGGGCTTGGGATTTCGAAGTTTTGAATACTCTGAGGAATTTCTTTCTAAAGATTATTATTGTTGGAATACTCGTGGTAGCTATGAGATATGATTATAGACAGAGGGGATTCTTGGGGAATTTTCGCACTTTCTTGAGCTATGATCCCATGATATTCCAACACGCTTGAGACTTTGCTATGATATAAGAAAATTAAGAAGAAAATTGTTTAGCTAGAAACCAAACTAAAAGATAAGAGCTTACTATGAGCTCTATAAACTCTATAGCACCATGGATCATCAATATATCTTCTGCTGCATATATTCTTGACTATAGCTATGAGACCCTCTCGCTGAAGTGTATCTAAAACAAGCGAGTGGCGCACCATGAGAGAATAGAAAGAGTCGTCGTCGTTGGGCTGGAAGCATTTCGGGAGGCTTTTTGGAACAGGAACAGCAGGAAGCAGGATGGTGGCCAGAGGCCTGGTATGGCCTGGCCTGTCCTGGCCTGGCATGGGGGGCGGGTGTTGGTTGGGTGGTGGAGGGTGGAGGGAACAACAGTCCTGGCAATAACGATGACTGGGAACGATGGCAGTGGCAGCCGTAGCAGCAGTAGCAGCAGCAACAACAATTTTTCAAGCACTTCCGAATGTTGCAATAGAAATCTGCATTTTTAATTTGTATGTGTATGTGTGTGTGTGTCTATATGTGTGTATGTGTGTCATGTGTGTGTGTGTGTGTGTGTATGGAGTATATGTTACTGTTGATTTCTTCTGTTTCTCCTTGATTTTGTTGTTGTTTTGTTTTGTATTCTTGTGCTTGGATTTTGAAACCACGACTTTATGCCTGTCCCCCCTGTCCATTGTCCCTGTCCTGTCTGTCCAGCACCTACCGTTGATATGTGTGCATAGGCCACATGCATATGTATGTAGCTGTGTGTGTGTGTGTCGCTCCCGCTCTTTCGCTCTCTCTCTCTCTTTGTCTATCTCTGTCTCTCTGGCTGTGCGTGTATGTTTCGGCGTCCCAGTTCTTGTAATGTTTGATGTTCTTGTTGTTGTTCTTGTTGTTGTTGTTGCCACGATGCTGCGCCATGTTGTTTGTAACTTCCTCATACGCTGCACATGACCCTCTCCTCGCTCCACTCAGTCAACCCCCTCTTCAAATCTGCCCCTAAACTATCCTTTTCCCCCTCACTAAGTCCATTTTGGGGCAAAAGTTTTGGTTTGGAAATATTTGGGAATTCCTTGGTTAAGTTTCGGAGTTTGGTTTTACCATGAAGCATTTTGTGGCAAAAACACTTGATGGTGAGTGTGTGTGTGTGTGTATTAGGGTTAGGGTTTGGATAACTTAAAGGGGGGTTAAATGTAACAGCCATGAATCATTATCCAATAATGGTCGCAAATGAATAGCTCACTAAATATGCAATGAAGTCTCTCCATTCCAATAGCCATTCAGCCACCATTCATTAGCAGCAATATAGCAATAGAAACCTATTTTGTGGCATTCGAAATTCAAGCTTAGAAAAGACTCGAATTTTTATATATTTTTTTTTTAAGTTTTAAAGTTAATTTTTGGAAGAAAAAATAATATTTAAAAATGCCTCCGAATGGCAGTTTATTTTCTACAGCAACAATTATCATGTTATCCTAGGCAAATTCCTGCAACTTTGAACCCCATTTCAAGTTTATTTTGTCTTTCGTTTTGCTCCGTTTTTGAGGGTATATTTTTTATATTTTTTTGTATTTTTATACCCGTACTCGAAGAGTAATAGGGTATATTGTATTTGTGGTAAAAGTGGATGTGTGTAACACACAGAAGGAGGCGTTTCCGACCCCATAAAGTATATATATTCTTGATCAGCATCAATAGCCGAGTCGATATAGCCATGTCTGTCCGTCCGTCTGTCCGTCTGTCCGTCTGTCCGTCCGTCTTGTTTTTCACTCATTGCACGAAGGCTATTAGAGCTAGACCAATCAAATTTTTTTTTCCAGACTGATGTGATATCTCACTCCTAGAAAAGTGTTTCAAAATTTCGCCCCGCCCACTTGCGCCCCCACAAAGGGCGCACATCTGTGGCGTCCACAATTTTAAAGATAGCAGAAAACGAAAAATGCAGAATCATAGAGACAGACTATATCTATCAGGGGCCCAAATCTGAATCGGATCGGATCATTAATATAGCCACAATAGACAAAAACATACGCAAAAACTTCGCTCCATCCCTTTCGCACTCACACAAAATCGAGTAATTTTGGTTTTTCGTAAAATGAACGCCTGGATCTCAGAGACTATAAGAGCTAGAGCAACCAAACTTTTGGCCAAGACTCCTGTGATACCAAACCTGAACAAGTGTATTTCAAAATTTTGCCCCGCCCCTTCCGCCCCCACAAAAAGACGAAAATCCACAATATTGAAGATAGCAAAAACTAAAAATGCAGTATTGTAGAGAATAACCATATCTACCAGATTCCCGAATTTGGTTCAGATCGGATCATTATTGTAGCCACAATGATCAAATGAATTTTCAGCAGCGAGTCGCCTCCCCCTTGCCCTTCGCAACAAAATATACATTTTTATTAGGGTTGATGGCAGCAGCGCTGTAGGGCTCTCTCACACGCACACTTACGCTCAAACATGCTGCCTCGTGCAGTGTACGTGTGTTGTTGTGAGAACTGATGTAGATGATGTAGATGTAGATGTCGATGACAGATGTAGCAAAAAAATGTAAAATGTAAAAAATTATAAAACATTTTAAAATTCCACATAAATCACATGTGTACTGACTGAGTACGGGTATAAAAGTAGAGTCGCGTTCAAAGCGACTCCGTACGTTCTTTCTCGTTTTTATTTGGGGTTCCTCGCTGTTGGTGGTGGTGCGTGTGTGTGGTGTGGTGGCATTTGATTGTGATATGCACACAAAAGCGGATTATTCTTGACTCTTTAGCAGCATCATTTATGACATGCAACAATAACAGCTACACTGGCTGTGGCAGCAACAGCAGCAGCAGGAGCAGAGTCACCATCATCAGTGGAAAGAAGGCCAGGTCATAGGGTGAGGGAAGCTGCTCCCCGAAGCTCTTGTCGGTGAAGAAAATGCAATTTCGGTTAGTGGCCACAATTTTGTTGTGTAGAATTTTTACCCAAGTATTTTGTATTGTCTCGCTATATGCAGCATACAGCATGCAGCATGTAGCATGTAGCATGCAGCATGCATTGTAGTTACATTATGCTTACATATTTGTATGACTGTGCAATCCCCTCGCCGTGCTGCAATCCCACTAAAACCTAAACCGAAAACTCCTAACCTAACCAACATTTTCGAATTGAATTGCTTCTCTCTCTCACTCGCTCTTCCTGCGTGCGGAATTTTCAGCCACAAAAGCTGCTTAAGTTATTAGTTATTGTTATCAATAATATATGTATAAAATCTACTACACGTACATCCATATCTACATACATATACGAGTATATCTATTGGGGTTTTGTGCATATTTCTATTATTGGCCATTTGTGTTGAATAAATTTAATTGTAATTCGATCATAAATTATTAGACAGCACTGTATGTGGATAAAAATTTCGAATTGAATTCTAATTGTGATGGTGGCGATGGTGGTGGCGGGGGGCGGTCTAAATATAATCAAATTTTTGGGCATAATTAATTGCCAAATTGTATGCGAGCAAATTCTTGTTGATTATCAATTTTTGTTCATTGATCGGTTTTTGGTTTCGATAATATGGCTTAACCAACACTGGCAGAAAAATTTGTTAAGTTTGACGAAAATTTGATAGAGAGTTTCGCATAATGATCGAAGATAGTTTTAAATATTGCATACATTTTTGTGCGTTGTTCAACACTGTTAATGGGACTTTTCAACACTGTTTGGAAAACTTTAGCGATCTATTGATTGTGATATAATTTGGTTCTTGTTTTGAATATGGCATATCTTTTTTGTGTGTTGATCAACACTGTTAATGGTACTTTTCAACACTGCTGGGAAACTTTAGAGATCTTTTGATAGTGGTATAAATTTCGGTTGGTATTAGTTCTATGAAGGAGTTTATGAAGAAGAAATTTTGTTTAGTACTAAAGGCTTAACCAACATTGTTTTCATGCTTTAAAGATATCAAAAGAGAACAGTAAAATGTGCAGCATTCCTACACTGGACACACTGAAAGGTGTTTGAAAAGCTACAAAAAAATATCTTTAGCATTCTGCAGCTACATACATATCTGAAGCACATGAAGCACATCGATACATAGTCGCAGGACTAACTTTAAAGAGATGTTTTATCGTTTCGCTTAGTCGAAAATCGTTAATAGGAAGTCGAAGTATATCCCCACCGCCCCGCACCAGCTCTTTCATCAATTTTTAAGTGCTTTACTTGAAGAGGAAGGCGGTAGCATGGCAGATAGTAGTAGTAGTAGTCCATGGCAGCAGCAATTCAGGTGCACAGGACAGCGCAAGAGGAATAGCCATGAAATGAGACAGAGACAGAGTAGAGAGACAGATGGAGAGAGGGAGGGAGACAGATAGAGGAAGACACTGAGACTGCCAGACAGATAGACAGACAGACAGAGAGGGTTGGAGATATATATATATATATGGTAGAGAAGACATAGATCCAACAGGCGACGTCGGCACTTTCGGACCACTTGGCCGGCAATTGGACCATTTTGGTGAGCGCTTCACAGCCTTCAAGTAACCCCCCAACCCCAGCCCTGTCGGAGTAAAGCAGGCACTGTGAGAGGGGAGCGGCGGGTAAGCTTAAGCTGCCTCCACAGGATACTGGCAACGACATTTAGCCCACTTTTTACGCAGCAATGGCCAAGAGGCGCACCCCAGGAATCACAGATTGCAATTGAAGGAATGAATCCGTTACTCCTCTACCTCTCTACAGCCCAATCCCAGCCCCAATCCTTCCTGCTGCCAGTCCGCTACCTAACCCCCGCCCGGACTATATCCTCTTACCAGCCATTATCCTGCTGGGTTCTGCTGCGTTCAACTGTCAGTCAAAATGGGTTTCGGTTACGGGTTTTTGGGGTCACCTCGTCAGCCATGAACCCCCTCCCCGGTAGCTGCTCCTCTAACGCACGTAATACCCCACTCTCAAATTGCTATCCTCGAGCTGTACGTAAGGCCCGTGCACCGCCCCCCGTTTAAGGATGCAGATAATGCTAATTAATTGTATTGATTAGCTCATTATATCATTAGCTGGGGCAACTGAGCGCAGCAACAGCAGCAGTAGTACAACTTGCCCCCAAGCGCCTTTTGTATGTTGCACGTTGCACACACATGAACTCCAGCAACCACCGCAGCAACAATGCAGCCAGCCAGCCCCTGATTGTGTGTGCTACACATTCATATAAATAAACTTGTCTAAATTGCTGGCTACCGCCTCAGGGCCATGGGCAAATTGTATGCAACACCAAAAACTTACCAGGGTTGGGTGCTGCTGCTCCTGCCAAGTGTTGTACAAGAAGAAGGTTAGAGAGTGTAGGATAGAGTGGATTTACGGCCGGGTTACGGCCAAGAGCTTACTATCTTGGGGCCAGGTTGTCTGTGCGTCTAGCCTCAGCTTGCCACAGCTTGGCTCTGCTTTTTGCCACTCGAGAGGCATTGTTCAGGTTCTCGTTCTCAAGTACAGTTGGTCATTTCAGGCTTAAGCTGTGATGATGATGATGATGAGGTTCATTTTTTAGAGGTGTGTGTTGCAAAGGTGCATTCGGTTAAGGAACTGAAACGAGACTCGGATTTGCTTGAAAATGAATCAGCGTAGAAAGCGAAGTTTAGTGCTTAAACTGCAGACACAACTGTACCCTGTATAGTAGTAGTACGCAGTGTTGTATATCGACATTCATTAGATCCTAACTCTAGATTCGAATGATTTTATTTCAATTTTTATTTACTATTGCTGCTGCTGTTGCTTTTTGCGTTGCCTTACTGACTCAACCGGGAATATCAGGTGTCCAAGTCTATGTTCCTGTCTGTGTCTGTGTCACTGTAGGTCCCTGTCTCTGTCTGTGTCTCTGTCTCTGCCTGTGTCTCTCTCTCTCTCTTCAGCACTCTCCCTTTCCTGCTGCTACTACTGCTGCTGTTTTGTTGGCCATAAAGTTTTGGCCAAGTTTTGGCTACAAGCTGCATCGTCGTCTGTCTGCAGCATCGTTAAGGCGTATCCATCATAATATCTATCAAAGCCCCCTCTTCCCCCCACCCACCGACTGCCAGATAGTGGTAGAGAGAGATAGAGAGATGGAGAGAGAGCTGGAGAGAGATGGAGGTAGCTGTAGAGCATCATGCGAATAATTCATTTATATTAATACGTCCTGCAGAGCAACAGTCAAACTGCAAACTGCAGAGGAGACTGCAGCCAGACAGACAGATGGACAGACAGACAGATAGACAGAGTCTAGGCCGAAGACAGAACAGCAACAGAAAATGGCTAAGAAGAACTATTTCAATTTGTATTGCCAAGTGTCTGCAGCTTACTCTCCTACACCACTCTCTTTCTCTCTCTCTCTCTCTGTCTCTCTGTATTTTTGTGGCATCTCTTTCTTCTTCTGGTAGATGGGTTGATGGGTCTGTCTGCAGTTTGCAGTGCCTCGACATTGCCCCCGTCGACAGCTTAAAGTTTGAATTGCTGCACACGGAGTGCGCTCCAGAGTCATAAGGCAGGGCCAACGCCAACCTGGCCTGGCCAGGGTCTGAAGTGTGCCATGCCCCCCCACCTCCCCTCCAGCATTCACAACATCCAACGGTTGGTTAGGACGTTGCCACCTTTTGCAGCTGCTTCCATGTGTTCATGGCGCAAATAATCGCCGTCATCAACAACAACACTGAACAGAGCTGAGCTGAGCTGAGAGCTGAGAGTAGACCAGGCCAGAACCCAGGCCAGGACCCAGGCAACCAGAATGATGCTATGGGTGAGCAGATGAGGGGGGGGATAAAGATGAGTTGAGAGACGTTGACGCTGACGCCATTAGCACCGAGTTTTGCAGCATCAACGACAAACTTTAAATTGTTGCGTCATTACAATTCGAGTTGTGGCAGGTCTCTGGTGCTCTCTCTCACTCTTAGTTGCTGCCCCACAGCATGCCACAGGAGCCACAGGAGCAACAGGAAGCCCCGCGTGTGAACACTTGAGCCTAGAGCTTCGGGCCAGCGGGCTGCTGCTCCACCTCCTCCATAACCGGCAGAGCGTCTTCGTTCTCGTTGCTCCCACCATGATTGATGTTACACTTTAAATTTAAGTTCCGTCAGTCAGACACTAATGACCAGGTGCCACAAATGGTTGCACGCCTCCACCCGCCCACTCTTTGTTGTGGAACATTTTTTGTTTTTTCTTCTCTCAAACTGATTTCAATCTTTAGCGGGGGGGACCCACACCTGAGTAGACCCAGCCCCAGACGAAATAGCCACATGAGAGTGGTTAGATTTGGGGGCAATGCAAGTATGGTTTATATAGCCAAAGATCTATGCAGATAGGAGTACAACATTCACCATTAAATATGTAGAGAAATTGCTAACCAAAGTTCAGCATTAACCAGCAGCACACAATTTATGGATTATCTTTTTTCCCGTACTTTGAAAGTTTTCCAAACCCAAACCCCTCCCGGAACTACGGAAATGCTAGATTTGTCTCTGCAGATGTTTAGGGATCTTTGGCAGCTGTTTGTCGTGCAAAGGGGAGGATTCCTAGGGAAGAAGTATGATGATTTAAATAACCAGAACTGATCATCCATCATGCTTCGCGGATATCCTATGGCCACAAAGAAAGATTCTTCCTCACCTAAGGCATCCCTTGTGCTGGGCTCGTTCAGCTCAAAAGTAGTCAAGAAATCCTCACGGGGATCATGGCTGAGTGGGGAACACTGAACGTTCCTGGAACGGGCAGTCAGGAGTTCGTATCCTGCCACTAACATATCCTTTTTTCCCAGTTTTCTTTTCAAGTTTAACCCAGCATGCAGCGGACATTTTGGGTCCAACTAAAACCAAACTTCGATTGGAATCAAACGGGCTTCAGTTTCAGTTTCAAAATTCCCAAAATCATAGTCACCCTAGGCGGTAGCTTAAATAGAACATTTCCACATATACACCTGTCTATCGGGTTTGGTATAGGGGGTAGAGATGCCATCCAACACCAAATTCCGATTACAGGTTCGATTCCTGGCCAAGACTGCGTAGTTTTCATAGTTTCTTCTCAAACACCATAACACTGTGGAACTGAGGAGTAGGGGTGGATACAGAAATGACAGCAGCAAGCAACAACAACAAACTTGGGTAAATTATTGGATAACCACTGGAAGAAGCTTAAACTGAAGAAGCAGATGAAAAAAAAAGAGTCCTAGGAAGAGAATTGAGAATGAGTCCAAAGCCAAGACAACAGCGACGAAAAGTAATTGAAGTGGAAGAGAACGAGAACTACGAACCAATTTAGATCAAAATCTCTCAAAGTCAAAATTGTAAAATGTTTAAATGCAAAAATTCAGACACAAAAAAAATCCAAAATTGTAATGTAATGTGTAAAATTCGGTTAAAAATTAAATCAAAATTGTGTGAATAAATGAAGTGAAAATGAAAAAAAAAGCTTTTTTTTTTTAAATAAATATTTGATCCATTTAATTTGTATTTACATTTATTTCAACAATTTAATTTATAACACAATTTTCCAATCTCATTCCTCTTTCGCTGCTTATTTTTGACTAAACTCCTCTTTCCTCTTCTCTCGATCCTATCGTCTCCCCTATCGATACCCCCAAAGATATCATGCAACACTTCTATCGATATTATTAATATTAAAAAATGTTTACACAAGGTTATTATAGTGTAAACAATGTAACAATGTAATAATGTAATAATGTTTACATTATAATAATAATAATATAATAACAAATAATAATAATATAATACATATTATTATTCATATACCCCTTGGCTTCATCTGAGCAGTACTATATACCACACTATATATTCGAAACACTAAATTTCTCACTAGACTAACCCATAACGCCCCATCTTTTTTGCTTGTCCTGGATTATAGGGAAAATGCCGATTCTTAATTTTATATTAAAATATAATAAAAACCGAATTTACTGGCTGTATGTAGTGGAGGAGGCAGACCCCCCCTCCACCCAAAAAACTATAGCTGGCCAATCGACACATGGAAAAATGATTACAAATTAGCATAGAAATTTCATGTTTAACTAATTTCGGATGTGGCCAAAAACAATTTGGCCACACCAACAAAAAAAACCCACCAACAGCAAGGCAACTGGCAACAAAAACAAAATGCAAAAATTATAGGAAATCCATTCAATTAACGCATAAACCAGGAGATTGCGTGGATCTACATGAGAGAGGGGGTGGTAGAGCAGGGGTGAGTTTTTGGGTGAGAAAATGTATTGATGTGGAAATGGCTGCCAGTACAGGATGGGCAGAGAGGGGCAGATAGGCTAGGGGTAGGCTAGGGGTAACGGCTAAGGTTATGGATAGCTGTAGGCGTAGTGGTAGGGGTTACACACACACACACACACACATAAACAGGGGCGCATAAACGGCGCCATATAATCACTTCAATCACGTTTGCATAATTGTTCAATTATGAAGCAATTACCGCCAAACGATGCCCTGAACTAAGGCTCTCTGGGTCTCAGCAGGGTCTCCCATCTCTCCCTCTCTCTCTACTCACTGTCTCTCTCTCTCGCTCATTCTCACTCGTAGAATCAGCAGAGGGTCCGACCGCGAGCGAGTGTTATCAGTAATATGCCAAAAACCGAAAAACGATGCCAATGCGGTGTTGGCAAGGGGAAGGGAGGGGTGGCTGGTAGGTGGCGTGCCCATGTCGACACCAAAAATCATCATCCACACACACACATACAGCCACACACAGCTCTCAGCATGTATTGGTGTGTCATATTAATTAAGCGTTTGATTACCAACGAAACGCACACACACGCACGGGGGGATACACACACTGACGGACAAACACACCTATAAGAACATACACACACACACATATAGAGGGACAACACACAAGGATATTTACAGACGAGCGAATAAACACAGAGCAACACACACACACAGCGGACACACATAGCGGACACAACGCAGACGGACACAGCGCAGACGGACACAGCGCAGACGGACACAGCGCAGACGGACACAACGCAGACGGACACAACGCAGACGGACACAAGGCAGAGGGACTCAACGCCAACGGACACAAAGCGGACGGACACAACGCAGACGGACACAACGCGGACGGACACAACGCAGACGGACACAACGCAGACGGACGGACACTTATGTGGCGGACACAGTTACAGACATCTTCTTACACACAGGAACACTCGCGGACACCACACAAACGTACACAAACTACACACAAAGACACACACAAGCACACACTCAGAAAGCACTCCAGCGGACACACACAAACCGACAGACAGACAGACAGACGGACAAACGGACATCCCATACGGATTCCGGGATTTGGTTCGATTTTCCCCAATTTTTTTTTTGTTTACCCACTGCTTTTGGTGGATTTTTGGGAGGGGGCTGCCCGTTAAAGGATAAAGTGGCGGGGAAACGTAGCCGGGCAGGGTCTACAGTGAAAATCAGAGAAGGCATAATTGCATGCAATTTTTATCGCCGCGAGACAGATGCTGCCGCTGCTGTTGCTGTTGCTGCTGTTCCGCAAATGAAGCTCAATGACCATGATAATGATGATAATAATGATAATGATGATGATGTGAATGTGAATGCGAATGATGGGGAATAATGGGGAGGGAATTGCGGATGCGGATGCGGTTAGGCAAAAGGGATAGCACACCGTTAGCCCAATCGAATCGGTAATCGTTTATGCAGCAGTTGATCAACTTAATAATTACCGCTTCGGTCGATTGGCCAGTTTTTGAATGGGGGTTTTCAGCAAATGGCAAAGTCGGGAACTGACTGCCAGTTACCAGTGGGAATGGCATTTTTTTTTGTTGTGAATTTTTACAAATGATTTCGAATGGGTCTAGCGATGGCTGCATGCCATCTTTTGATTAGGAATTATATCTACGAATAATAATATAATTAAACATTTAATTATTATTTATTTTCTTCAGTGCAATATTAACTACGAAATTGCTTAGTTTATTTCTTTCCGTAACTTCTTCAATTGCATCAAGCGAATTATCCTTCTTCATCAATATTCCTGCCTTTTCCATCAGCATTGCTAATGGTCTCGTCTCACATTGATCATACGCCATGTGGCCGCTTCATTAGATTCACTGCCCCCACCAAACACCTGCCCCAACTGTCGCCATCTCGTCTCGTGTGTTATCAAAATTAGGCATTGGCATAAATTAATTGAAAGCCAAAGGCAGCACAGTGTCCTAGAATGATTGAATGACTGACTTGATGGCTGACTGGTCGACTCACCGACTCTGTGACTGCCTGACTGCCTGGCTCTCTGACTGACTGACTGACTGACCCTCTCACTGACTCACTGGCTCACTGATGGATTAACGAACTGCCCCAAAGAAATCTACTAAATGAGTGCTCATCATCAATTAACGTTGACAAATGGAAAAAAAAAAACAAAAGCAAGACACGAATGTATCGAGAATTCGATGACAGCGGGCAGCTAATTGGCGCCCGGCTCCAGCTCTAGCGCCCAGCTCCAAAACAAAAGCCAAAAGAAATGACAATAAAACCTAGATATTACGATGGCGACAGGCACACACACATACGCATAGGCATAGGGACACGCAGACACACACGGATACACGCATACGGACACACGGACAGACACGCATACGGACACACGCATACGCCCTGGACACACGGACACACACCGGCTGCGACTGCGACTGTGGCTGCGGATACGGACACGCATACGGACACGGACATGGACACGGCCAACGATATCCTAACGAGGCTAAAAGCGGCATTAAGTATCAATCATACAAGCGGAGAGCCCAGCGAGCAAGCAAATAAAGTGGCCTTCTCCTGCTCCACCTCTTGCTCCTCCTGCTACTTCCCCTACTCCTGTTCCTGCTTCTCCTACTGCTCCTGCTCCTTCTCCTGCTTCTCCTCCTACTCCTCTTCCTCCTCTATTGCCAAGAGTCCACCAAAAAAAAGAGAGAAAATTCCATTCGTTCCCCTTGAAGGAGGGACCCCAAAAACCAGCGTCACATGTGGTGTTGTCTGTTTAAGGGGGGGAACTGTTTTTCGGCTATGTATGTGTGTTTGTGTGTGTTTTGGTGTGTGTGTGTGTGCGTGCGATTATCGGTGGTCGCCACCCCCGTTGCTTGTTACACGTCTAATCTGTTAAATCCTGTTTACCAAGATTACAAATCAATTGTGGCCAGGAAATAAAAACACACATGTGGTACCCTCACAGTCTCAGTGGTATCCCTCAGCTAACCATCCACAGCCCTCTCGCCCCCCTTCACTCTTCGAGTTTTTTTGCAGGCAATTTCTACCCCCCATGGTAGCAGTTTCCCTGCCTCCTCCTGGCCACAGTATCCCTGCCTGCCTTCCCCTGGCAGCTGTATCCCTGCCTCCCCCAGGAAACAGTAGCCCTAACTCCCTCCCCCATGGCAGCAGTATGCCTCCCTCCCCCTGTCAGCAGTAGCCCTCCCTCTCTTCCCCTCTCCAGTAGAACTGAAATTGTTGCTGTTTGTTGGTCCCATCACTGATTAGGGTATTATAGGCTTTCCTCCCATTGCGGCCTAACACATGCTCTTTATTTTTTTCTATTCTATTTTTATACCCGTACTCGAAGAGTAAAAGGGTATATTGTATTTGTGGTAAAAGTGGATGTGTGTAACATAGAGAAGGAGTAATTTCCGACCATATAAAGTATATATATTCTTGATCAGCATCAATAGCCGAGTCGATATAGCCCTGTCTGTCCGTCCGTCTGTCCGTCTGTCTGTCCGTCCGTCCGTCCGTCCGTCCGTCCGTCTTGTTTGTCGCCCATTGCTCGAAGGCTATTAGAGCTAGAGCAACCAAACTTTTATCCAGTCTGATGTGATATCTCACTCCTAGAAAAAAGTGTTTCAAAATTTCGCCCCGCCCACTTCCGCTCCCACAAAGGGCGCACATCTGTGGCGGCCACAATTTTGAAAAAAAAAAAAAAACTAAAAATGCAGAATCATAGAGACAGCCCATATCTATCAGGGGCCCAAATCTGAATTGGATCGGATCATTAATATAGCCACAATAGAGGAGAATATACGAAAAAACTTCGCGCCCTCTCTTTCGCACTCACACAAAATCGAGTCGATTTGGTTTTTCGTAAAATGAGCGCCTCGTTCTCAGAGACTATAAGAGCTAGAACAACCAAATTTTTTGCCTAGACTCCTGTGATATCGCTTCAGTGCAAGTTTATTTCAAAATTTTGCCACGCCCACTCCCGCCCCCCCAAAATACGAAAATCCACAATTTTGAAGATAGAAAAAAACAAAAAATGCAGTATCGTAGAAAATGACCATATCTACCAGATTCCCGAATTTGGTTCAGATCGGATCATTATTGTAGCCACAATGATCAAATGAATTTTAAGCAGCGAAGCTGCCCCGGCCGCCGCTACAACCAAAACAAAATATACATTTATTTTGAGGGTTGCTGCTGCTGATTCTCTCACACTCACACTCGCACGCTCTGTCTCGTGCAGTGTACGTGTGTTGTTGTGAGAACTGATGTAGATGTAGATGACAGATGCATCAAATAAATGTAAAATGTAAAATGTAAAACTGATTTGAAAATTCCACATAAATCACATGTGTACTGACTGAGTACGGGTATAAAAGTAGAGTCGCGTTTACAGCGACTCCGTACGTTCTTTCTCGTTTTGTTTCTATTTTGTTGTTGTTGTTGTTGTATTTGTTGCAGCTAGTAGTCGTCAGTCTTAACGGACATCTTCATTGCCTGTTTTCATGGTTGGGCCTAAGCTTGGTTATGATTGGATCGGGCAAAGGTAGCCCCATGGCATATAGACTGCATAGATTGAGACATATTGGGGGACAGAGGTACAGCGGGGGGTACTAAAAGTAAATGAAAATTGTTTTGGGATAGGACTGAGCTAAGGTATTATTTGAGGTATTAATCCAATATACTTCTGCGATAATTATGGACACTAAATGAAAGTTTTAGCGCCCGCTTCAAGTGGCTTTAAACAGTTTTAAAGCTATCCAAAATGAATATAGAAATGAACATAGAATGAACATAGTTCATAGATCGAATAGAAAAAGTAGTAGAGGCCTACAGTTATATCAGTTATATAGGTATATATATACCTTTATAAGTGTCTAAGCAAGCACAGAATATGTCGATGCTTCAATCATTTAATAATGATTCTCCTTCTCCACAGATCTCTCTCTATCTCTAAAAGGTATCAAGGAATCGTTAGTTAGTTTATATAATATAGATTCCCAAATTTATTTGCCTAAACAATGCGTGTGTCTTCGATTAGCACCTCCAAGCAGCCTCCAACCCAACAACCCCCCCTTCCACAAAACTCGCCCTTTCATTGACACATCTTTGTGTCTCGTGCTATTTTTTTTTTCTTTTCTTTCCTTTTTTTTTTTCTTTTTTCTCTCTAGCAAACAAAGAATATTCGGAGGTCTTCAGTTACAAAGAATGGATACACCATAAGGGTGGACTCCATAAGGCAGAGAAGGGGTGATTGAGCAGGGAGTGGGCGGGGAGGGGGGCTTGTATTGGCATTGCCATTGGTGACTATAATTGATGTTATCAAAATATTGTTTGTGGCGTAATTTATCAATAAACACCAATCGAGTGGAAATAATTTGATTATGCTTGATTTGCTATCGAGGCATATTTGTGGTGTAAATACAACACACACACATACAAACACACACACACTCAGAGAGAAAGAAACCCAAGGAAATCTCTTAGTTCAACTGGGAGAAAAAAAAAAAGGAAATTGACTTTAATTTGGTGGCGACTTTAAAGCTCTTTTTTTTTTGTTGCTCTCTCTCATTTAATTAGCTGTAAATCAAGACTACGAAAAACAACAACAAAAGTAACAGAGGGCCAGCAGTGGGCTTGTGTTACATAAAAGTTAAACCAAGATTGATATTGAAATTGTCAATTTGTGCATTGCATTTGCAGTACGCTTCATTGGGTCTAGTGCCAGTGCCAGTTCCAGTGCCACGATTTGGCCATGTAAAGTGTTAATAATGGGATTAAACACACACAGACACACAGAGACTCCTATTTATGTGTGTGTGTGCCTATGTACGTACATGTGTTTAATTACTAATCCTGTAAAATTAATGAGTAACAGCGGACAAAGCTTCAAAGTAACGTAACACACAGACAGACACACACGGACAGACGCCACATAATGAGGCATTTTCCATATTGTAGTTACGTAAATCTAATTTAAACAACAACAAAATGGGCGTACATTAATTTTAATGGCAATTCAATTAGCATTAAAGTAAATAAGTGTTGGCTCAACTTTTTTGCAACAAAAAGTGAGGAAATATACTTTAATCCCCCCCTTATGCCCTTTCAAACATTTTGCTGCAATTTTTGTACGCACTGATAAGTGCAACTGCTCCTCCATTTGTTCACCTTTTTTTTCTGGACAGTTTCCATTACTCAAAACCTGTGAACAGTGAGCGGTGAACAGTGACCAGAGTCTGTGAGATAAAGAGCTTAGGCTGGGACCAGCAACTGGGCTGTACCTTAGCCTGGAACGAGCATCTGAGCTGCACCTTAGCCTAGGACCAGCTTGTGGGCTTCACCTTAGCCTGGTTCCAATGTCTGGGTTGCACCTTAGCCTGGGACCAATGTCTGGGCTGCACCTTAGCCTGGTTCCAATGTTTGGGTTGCACCTTAGCCTGGGACCAGCATGTGGGCTGCTCCATAGCCTGGTACCAATGTCTGGTCTACACCTCAGCCTGGTACCAATGTCTGGTCTACACCTTGAAGCCTGTGCAGCGAGAGATTAAAGCAAGTCAGAGACATTGGCTATGATCCATTTGGCTACACAGGCACCGGCACAGTCACAGGTTAAAGTCATGTCCGCTCACTGCTACCTACAACTGTTTATTTGCTGTCAAATATTCCGAACGTTCCATGTCTTTTTACAGCTCACATACTTAATTTTTCAGTTCAGCTCTTTGGTTTCTTTTTTTGGTTTTTTTTTATGGTTTGCTCAGAGATTTTTGGGTTTAAGTTTCGGTTCCCTGTGCCCCCATTGCAGCAGCCATTCCCACGGCCAGCCAAAGTGTCTAACTTCAGTCTGTCTAACAGTAGAAGCAACAGAGAGAGAGACAGAGAGAGAGATGGTAGAGGGATAAAGAAACAGAAACAGAGAAAGAGATGGAGATAGCGAAAGGGATGGAGTTGGAGCAAGGAATTGGAGTTGGAGATGAAGCTGGAGCGAGCGATGAAGCTGGAGAGACAGAGAAGGAGCTGGAGACAGATATGAAGACAGAGATGAAGTTGAAGCTGGAGAGAACGAGAGAGAGCGAGAGAGAGAGAGATAGTAAGGGGGGAGGGGTGATAGGAGACACACGTGACTTACGCTTTATTACCATTTTTCTTCATTAATTTAATTTTTTTTGTCTGCAGTAAACTGCTTTCGTATGCAATTTTATTGTACTACTGTACTCGTGCCTGGTGCCTGGTGCGCTTTGTTGTTCCGTTATGCCGCGCACAGTTATACCCGCTTCCGTTGTCAGCCCAGCCCCCTCCCCCCTCCCCACTCCCCTTTGCTGCTCACAAGCATCTTTGCCATCGCCGTGGCAATCCCGTACAGAGTGCTAGAGAGCCATCACAGTCGAGACAGAGAGAGAGAGAGCAGAGAGAGAGAGAGAATGAAGATTGCTGCAAGGGGTGGGGGGAACGAAGTGAAGAAAAAATTTCATTGCTGTTTTTGCTTTTATTTTTTATTGCCGCGCAAAATACAAGTTTCACTGCCGAGGCAATGTGATGTTCGCATATACCCTAATTGAAAAATAACAGGGTTGCATGCACCGGTTGCATGAACGATATGTGCAGCATTCATCAATGGTTCAATGAGCACTTGGAAAGACACTTAGAACTCTTCCAAGAAAGCAGGAGAAATCAATCTCTAGCAAGCATTTCATGTTCAACGAGTGGCAACTAGTTTAACTCTACTCGCCGGAATGTAGCGTGTTCTCGTTGGAATGCAGCGAGTACTAGTCGTTATCATGGTAAAGCCACAGTTAAATCTCACAGAAAAGCGTAAGATAATAAAACTATTAAAAATAAATCGCAAGTGCAATTACAAATAATTTTTTCAAATTTAAAAACACTGAAAAAAAATTGTATCAAAATTGTTTTTAATTGTTAATAGATATTATTTAAATTTTTTCTAACTGAAAGCCCAAAATTTTAAAAAATTTTTGTTATTATATTGATTAATTTTTTTAATTTAATTTTATTTTTTATTGTTTTTTTATTATTTATTTATTTTATAAATTTAATTTTTTTTTATGATTTTTATATTTTTTTTTTTTAAATGTAATTATTTTTTTTATATTGTTTTAAGTATTTTTATTTTAAATTTAATTATAATTTATTTTTTTTTTTATTATTTATTTATTTTTATTTAGCTCTATTTATTTTGTTTTTTTAAGAGCATCAAATATTCGCCTCAGCCTACCGCCTGGCTGCCAAGCAAAAAGTGTAGTCTACTTTTCTGCGTTTGCTCTTTGCCTATCCTTTGCCTGTCTCTGATTTTGCTTCTACTGCTGGCTGCTGCTTGCTGCTGCTGGCTGCGTCTTTGGAAAGGCTTTTGTTTCGTTTCGTTTTGCAGTTTTCTTTGTGGAGGCTTGAGTCTTTTCATGCCGCGCCAAACACCGGCACTGGCACTGGCACTGGCAGTGGCAGTGGCAAAGGCAAAGGCACAGACAGAGGCAGAGCTGGCAAAGTCCCTGGGTTTTCTATGCTGGCAAATTGTTTGCATTATTTATGGCATATTTTCGAAGATTTTTAATGGAGTCGCAGTTGAGCTGCTCTCCTTTCTTATTCTCTCTCTCTTCATTCCCCATGCTATTTTTCATACTCCTGATGATGCTGATTCTGCTGCTGCTTCCCCTGCTGCTACTCCTGCTCCTCTTCCCTCTCCTCCTTCTTCTCTTTGCTGCTATTCTATTTGCTGCTTCTCCTTAGATTCAATCATATATTAATGGCCACTTGGCCATGGGTGGGCGTGCTATACGCATTATATATTCGATCAAATCATTTCAATGATTTCCGCCTTGCGCTTTGACATGTTTTTTATATACATATACATACATACATATATATTTTCTACTTTCTACTTCGTCTTTGACTTTTTCCATTCCATTTCTTTGCATTTGCTTCTGCTGCTGCTCCTGCCTCTCCCTCTCTCTCCCTCCCTCCTGCTCTTGCTCTTTCTCTTTTGATGAAAAGTTTGTTGTTTGATACCAGTGTTTGACTGGGTTGTTGCACGCGCGCGAGGGGTGGAGGCAGGGGGGCGCAGCATTCTTTTGAGCAAAATTTTCGTTTTTGCATTTTACGAGCAATTAAGTGAAAGATGGCAAAAGTAGTACTTGCCAGCAAAACAACAACAAAAACAACAACAAAAAACTACAACAAAAACAACAACAAAACTACAACAGAAACTGTGCTTATATACAGTAAAAAACTGCACTTAAATACAGTAAAACCTCTGCTTAAATACAGTAAAAAACTCCGCTTAAATACAGTAAAAAAGCTCTGCTTAAATACAGTAAAACCTCAGCTTAAATACAGTAAAAACCTCTGCTTACATACAGTAAAACCTCAGCTTAAATACAGTAAAAAAAACTCAGCTTAAATACGTTAAAAAAAAATCTGCTTAAATACAGTAAAAAACTCAGCTAAAAAGTCGAAATATATTTTTTAACTTTATCACGAAGACAGCGCCTTATAGGCTTTATTTTTTATAGACAAAAGAAACATTTTAATAATTTTTTTTTAAACCAAAAAATTACGACATTCAATGGAGCTGCCACTGTACCTGCCACACGGAGTATTATGGCAAAAAAAAGGGGTACCCCTCCCACAACTCCTTCACACAATCATAAATATTTTAATATGCACAATGCATGTCTGCATGTACTACCTACCTGCCTGCCTGTGTGTGTACGTCACTGGAGCAGGCATCAAAGTTTTAACCACATGCTGGCAACTATTTTTACTCTCCAACCTTGCCCAATACCCCCCCCCACACACACACACACACACACACACAAACTATAGTCAGACCAAACCCACACCACCACCCACCCATACAACCACCCAAAACCGCCCAACCACCCACCTACTCCACGACTGTAAAATGCAAAAAGTTAATTAATAAAACATCAAAAAGTTCTACGTTCCTTTTTTTTTTTTTTTTTTTTTGTGTGTTACAACAAAACTTTATATAAACTCCATGCATTTTACGCTCTTAAGCGGACCATCGTCCACCAACAGCAACAATAACAACAACAATAACAACAACAATAACAACAACAGCAGTAAGGAAAGAATCTGGCTGGACAGTATGCAGGGGATAAGAAAGAAAGGGGGGCTGTTGCATATACCCTAGCATCACCTGGTGAGTAATTTTCAAAGCAGGTGTAGGATATATAATAGCTGTCAGATTTTATTACCAGCAAACAGACAGACTTTTACAACTGCAATTGGATATATTATTAACTAATTGCTATGCTAATTTAAAATATATTTAACATGGGGAGGTAGCAGCATTTTTAAGCTTAGGCTGCGCTTGAATGCTGATCAGGAATAAACCCTTAAAGCCTGTCCAACCTGCTTTTTTTTTTTGCTGTGCAACACTCCATCCAGGGTACTCCCGTATTTTATACTAAAAAGGAAAAAAGGAAGCCTCCCCATCAGCCGAGACCCCATGGCTGCTGCAGTTTTCCCTTGACTTTGATGCTGCTCCGAAAAAACTGTCTAAAAAATCAGGGAAAAAGCAACAACAACAGCAGCAGCAAAACCATTTTAAATAGTTTAGTTAACATTTCGATGGAAAAATTTTTCGATTTGTGTTACCACAAAGTTAAATGGAAAGTTGACTTTGGGCAGCCATAAAACGAAACTGTAAATGTTATTCTTAATTAAAGTAAAATGATTGGAATGGTCGCAGGGAGAGAGCAGAGAGCAGAGCCAGTGACTGTAGGTGACTTTAGGTGACTGTCAAGTGATTTACGAATCAAATTATTTGATTGCAAACTGAAGGGTAAACGCAGTTCTAAGTTGCTGCAAATAAACCAAAACAGATTTGGCTGAAATGAATAAAATGAAGTGGAATTTATAATATAATAAAATTATTCCACAAATAAATGAAGCTTTAACTTTGAAGTGCGCCTCTCAAACACAGTCCAACAGCCCAACAGACTCTATTCTCGTGTGGAAAATTATGTGCGAATCTGCGCGTATAATTGAGACTTTTCACCATACATAAAACATTCAAAAATTTACTTCTTTTTTTTGTCATTTTTCATTTTTGATGTTTTCATTACAGTGGTTTTATTTTTTTTTGTGTGTTTTTTGTCCAAATAATTTTGCACGTATGAGCCGTAAATTTGTTGCCACGTTTTGAGTGCCATCCCCAGCACACACACACTAGTACACGCTGCCATAGTACTATGTATGTGTGCACATGGTACAGTCAGACAGACAGACAGATGCACAGTGGAGCCTAAATGGTGGCAAAAGTGCATGTGCCTAGTGAGCGCTTTGAATATAATTTGAATAGAGAAAGCAATGGGGAATTTTGGGAATTTTTTTAGTGCACATTATTAAAGGTGGAATAAAAAAGGGGAAAGGTCTCGTTACTCGTTACTTGTGTACTCGGTAATTATTACTACAAATATTGGGTAAGTTATCAATGATTTCAGTGAGTGTTATCAATGACTTCAGTTACTGTTATCGATGACTGCCAGGAATGTCATCAATGACTGCCAGGAATGCCATCAATGACTGCAGTGAATGTTATCAATGATATTCACCATCAATGACATTAGTGACTGTTATCGATGACTCCTATCAATTACCCACATCCAAGACTGTCATCAATGATGGTCTGATACAAGACTGTTATCAATAAGGGAATCCTTTGAACTTGAGTTGATCCTCTAGTTAATCAGAGTTCTTGGCTTTCAAATGTTCTTTCCCAAAGTCCACAATCTAAAAACATCTTTATTCGTCGTGAATTGATTTACTTCAGGCAAGCTAAAATGGCTAAAAAGACAGACTCCACTGTGCAACAACTCACTAGCTAGTGGCTCTAGGGAATATTTGGGGCCTTGGGTTACTGGGTCTGAGTCTGAGTTTGAGTCTGAGTCAGAGTCAGTGTCCTGGCTGGCTGCAACTGGTTTATTTGCCGCTCGACAAAGCGACATCGAAACTTTCGCCAGTCCGAAAAAAAAAGTTTCAGCAATGGCAGCTGGCCCCGCTTCACCACTTCCCCTATGACTTTATCCCTTATTGCTGCATCCCTCTGGCTGTGGCAGCTTTAATTGGAGTCCGACTGGCCATTTAATTGGACTGTGATTTGTGGTGCGAAACGCAAACGTATCAATAACATGACGTTGCCCAATGTTCAGTTAAATATTTAAAAAAAGTTGCAACCAAAAAAAAATAGATAAAAAATAGATAAATATATATGTAGTATATAGCATATATGTATGTATCTGTAGATGGTTTAATAAAAAATTAAAGCAACATTTTCAAGCTGATATTATGCGGGCACTTTGTTCGAGAGGAGTGCCCTGTTTTTGGGGTGGGTTTTGGGGCTTTTTATACCCGTACTCGAAGAGTAATAGGGTATATTGTATTTGTGGTAAAAGTGGATGTGTGTAACACACAGAAGGAGGCGTTTCCGACCCCATAAAGTATATATATTCTTGATCAGCATCAATAGCCGAGTCGATATAGCCATGTCTGTCCGTCCGTCTGTCCGTCTGTCCGTCTGTCCGTCCGTCTTGTTTTTCACTCATTGCTCGAAGGCTATTAGAGCTAGACCAATCAAATTTTTTTTCCAGACTGATGTGATATCTCACTCCTAGAAAAGTGTTTCAAAATTTAGCCCCGCCCACTTCCGCCCCACAAAGGGCGCACATCTGTGGCGTCCACAATTTTGAAGATAGCAGAAAACGAAAAATGCAGAATCATAGAGACAGCCCATATCTATCAGGGGCCCAAATCTGAATCGGATCGGATCATTAATATAGCCACAATAGACAAAAACATACGCAAAAACTTCTCTCCATCCCTTTCGCACTCACACAAAATCGAGTAATTTTTGTTTTTTCGTAAATATGAACGCCTGGATCTCAGAGACTATAAGAGCTAGAGCAACCAAACTTTTTGCCAAGACTCCTGTGATACCAAACCTGAACAAGTGTATTTCAAAATTTCGCCACGCCCCCTTCCGCCCCCAAAAGACGAAAATCCACAATTTTGAAGATAGAAAAAAAATAAAAATGCAGTTTTGTAGAGAATGACCATATCTACCAGATTCCCGAATTTGGTTCAGATCGGATCATTATTGTAGCCACAATGATCAAATGAATTTTCAGAAGCATTTCCCCCCACTCCTGCAACATAAGTCATTTATTGGGGTTGATTGTGGCTTCAGATTCTCTCACACACACACTCACGCTCAAACATGCTGCCTCGTGCAGTGTACGTGTGTTGTTGTGAGAACTGATGTAGATGATGTAGATGTAGATGTCGATGACAGATGTAGCAAAAAAAATGTAAAATGTAAAAAAATGATAAAACATTTTAAAATTCCACATAAATCACATGTGTACTGACTGAGTACGGGTATAAAAGTAGAGTCGCGTTCGAAGCGACTCCGTACGTTCTTTCTCGTTGTAACTCGCTTTGCGGTCGGCCACTACTGGTTCAACCGCAATAACCGCAAACGGTAGCTCAACCAGAAGAAACCTGGCAAACACAAACACACACATACACCTATCCGAAAACCCCAGGGTAGAGTTGTTTTCTAACCAAATTCTGAGGTTGCACAGATTTTCCCTCACTCCAATTGCAATTTTCTTCGACTTGTGAATGCAACAAAAAAAAAGGAAAATTAATACACAAATTGAGGGCAGATTTTCTACTTTTCTTTACAGCCAGAGATAGGTTTTGACTGTATCGAAATAATTGTGCGAGAATTGTCATTAGGGTTAACCGCTCGCTAATGTACTCCAAGCTCCATTCACGCTTTTTGGCCATTCATTTGCGCGCCGTGTGTTTGATTGAGGGATTCAGCAGCCAGCAGCCAGCACCAGCTTTGCGGCATGACCCCCAAGGGTGGCAGGTTCGTTGCAAAAACAGTTCAGTGGATGGTGGTGCAAAACCAAAAGATTAAATCATATTTAGCACAATGAGAGAGATGGGTGGTAGGTAGGTATGCTAGAGAGTGATTATTTCAATATTTGCCAGTCGTTTATTTTGCGCTAATTTAAAACTAACATTATAAATATTGATGCCCCCCCTCCAGTCACTAATCACAGTCACAGCTTTCGCGCGCGTTGAGAGTCGAAAGCGAAAGCAAAAGTATGACATGCCCCCTGTGGCCTTTAGACTGACTACTGCCTTTAGACGGGTTCACTGACTGACTGACTGCTTGCCTGACTGGGTGCGGTGTGGGATGGTGGGTTGGGCATAAAGAGGGAGAAGTGCGTTAGATAAAGGGTTTAACACAGCAGCTGCGGGATGGATGGTGACGGGAGCTGGGAGCTGGGGCTGAAGCGGCAGCTGGGAGCTGGGACTGGTGCTGAGACTGTGACTGTGGGCTGTAACTGGTGGGGGCTTGTACCTGCTGATGCCTGGTCTGGTCTGGGCGGGGTGCCGCGCTTTTAATAAGCATGGTTAAACGTCTTCGTGCTGGCAAACATTTGCCGTGCGCTTAGTTAACAGCTTGCTGCCACAGGCAACAACGGTGTAGATGGTATGATGGTAACACAGGCATAACGGCATAACGGTAACCGAACATGGTTGAGTGCCCCGTGACGTTGACGCTTAGACGCAGAGCAGCGCGAATTAAGCGCAAACAAACAGCCGCCGTGTGGCATTGCGGGTGGTAGGAGGTACGCCGCCGACGCCGACGCCGCCACCTGTCTCTGGGGGGGGCGCGGCAACACCGACAGGAGGCCCATCAAGAACACGCGTGCCACACGGCAGAGCCAAGCCAAGCCAAGAGTCCGTGAGCATCGGTGAGCTCCCACGGCAATTGGTTTCTGGGAGCGCTCTGCTATCATTTTCGACAACTGTTACAAAGGACAGACAGACCCACCAAGAGTGGCAGGTGGTAAGGCTTTGAGGCACTCGAGAGGTTGGATACCCTGTAAGACCAATACAAGAAACATTCTTAGAGGACAAACTCCGGCATTAAGCTGTTCTCTAGTTACAGGTAAACATCCTGCAGCTGTAGCCCATAGTTATAGGGAAACATCCTGCAGCTGTAGTCCATGAAACACACACAAAGCCTGGCCCAGTGGAGAGACTGATCAACGCTCAGACGAAGCGGGGGATCACAGGATCAAATCCTGCCGGCAACAAACAACCCGCAAGTCCAGCGAGAATATCATTTCCTTTTTTATTCTTTTCGCTTTTACTTCAGCGAGTAAATAACAGCGAGTATTGATCGACCCAAGCTCTGGATATGAATATTAAGTCCGCCTTAGAGACCGGACCCCAATATACATACACAGTAGGCTAGGCGACCCCCAAGCAACTTATATATGACTTTTTTCCAAACTCACATTGCCACCGGAGTGGAGCAGGCGGCTGAGATGCCTGCCCTGACTGTCACAACATATCCGGCCCTGGGTTCGATTCCCAGTGTAGGCTGCGTAGATAGATTATCATTTGCAGCGAGGCGCGTGCACTGCTATATTCTAGCAGGTCTCAACTGCAAATCGGATGAACTAAACGATATTGATGCAAAAAGTTGAGGAGATGAAGTCATTCCAGACTTCCCGATAGCTCTGAGCTGCTTTCGCTTGGCAATCTTAGGAACTTTGCGATAACTCAAGGTTGGTTATCCTATAGGTTTCAAGAAACTGTAATGAATCAAAATTGTAATGTAATTGTACGCGAATACACAAACACAACACACACTAAAAAAAATATATCAAAATTGTATGTAAATGGATAATAAATAAAAATGAAAATAAAATTTTGGTCTTTTTTTTTCTTTTTTCAAAATAATAAACAAATTTTTTGCGATTTATTTCACATACCAAAGCGATATTTAGCTATAAGTTCTACAGAAATATATCGGGTTGTGATATATCCTAGGAGTATGCAAATGAACTCGTATTAATTTTTTATTATATTATTATTGATATAATTATTTTTATTTTATTTATTTAATTGATCTTTATTCTAGTGCTGCAAAATTTAAACATATTTAAGTAAATACTATAAAATAAAATAAAATACTAATAAATTTGATTATTAATGCTTATCATTTATAAACGTTTTTAATGGTCGATTTAATTTAAATTTTAATCTTTAAATAGTTAAATTTAAATATGGAAATGTTTTGTATTTTTTGTTTTTTCTATTTCGATCTACAAAGGGTATCAATGGCCTGGCATACCAGCGCTCGCGCTGCAATGGATATTTGAAGAGAAATTCGTAAAGTTGTGCCCCATGGGCACGTGGCACGTTGCCCGCACCCACCCCAACTCCCCTGGCATGCCACGCAGCGATTTTCCCCCATTAACCTATTGAAGCAGAGAGTTGAAGCTTGGAAAACCATGAAGCTGACTAGTGATTAGCCACCCAAAAAAAAAAAGAGTCCAGCAAACAGTAACAGCAGCCATGCATCCTGTTCCTGTTTCCGTGTTCCCCGTTTCCGTGTTCCCCGTTTTTCTTTCACGTTCTCTTTGCCACGTTCCTCTTTCACGTTCCCTTTTCACCGTTCCCTTTGCTTCTTTCATTTGCAGGTGCTGCGTGGACTACGCGTGGGCCTACGTAGCGCGAGAATTGCGATGATTGATGACAATGCCAAGGGGAAGGAAGTGCCTGTAACTGTCCCTCTCTCCCTGTCCCTGTCCCTGTCCTTATCCTGTCCAAATACTTCTCGCTTGCTCCAGTTACCGTTAAGAGCACACCTGCTAAGTTTCGTTATGGTTGTTGTTCTTCCTGGTTGGTTGGTTCCTTTTACTTTTCTGATTTGTATGGATTTCCTGCCCTGCACTCACACTGCCAGTCGTTACTTCACCTACCTCCCTCTTCCGTATGCCCTGCCCTACCACGTTCTCTTTCTCTTTATCGTTCTCTTCTCTAATGTTTATTTCATTTCGGTTCACCTCAGCCTCGTTTCTTCGTCTCAGTTTCAGCCTAAAACATATGTAAAATTCATAAAGCGACGGGGCAAAACTTTTCCCTTTTGGGTGGGTGGCACAAACCCAGCCCGGCCAGCAGTCAGCCCAGTGAACCAGCTTCTACCAGTCAAACATTTTAGCCTTGGCCAAGACAAACACAAACAGCCAAGAGTCTCAGTCTCTCTACCCCTCTCTTTTCCTCTTACTCTATGTCCAAGTTCGGTTAACTGCTTGGAACGCGGACAGGCAGGCAGGCAGGCAGTCAGGCACGCACGCGGCCATTGCCAGAGTGAGAATGTCAGAGATAAGAGTTTGAGAAACGTGAAAGAGATGGAGCAGGAGAGAGAGTGCAAGAGTGAGAGCGAGATAGCTAGATGTTGGCGATTGATGGACTCCACTTATGCCCTGTGCCCGGGAGTGGTCAACAATGTTTGATGGAAGCCAAAAACTGCGGCATGAAAATGGAAATTTAAAGTGCCCCAAACAAAAAAAAAACAAAGAAAAGCTAACAAATCTTCTAAAAGTTTAGCAGGTCAAAGGGTTCGATGAACGTGAAAGAATATAGAGTAAAAGTTGCCTTAACTATAGATTATTTATTTCTGTTTTTTTGTGTATTTTTTTGTAGATTTTTTTCCAAAAGAAAAGTTTCTTTAAGTACCCCAAAAAATTCAATTAAATTCTTGTAAAACACTTTTTAAATTTGTTGTAATTAAAACTCACTTTCAAGCAGGGAACAAGGACAGTGGCAGGGGGCAATGCCAACCCTTTGGTGAACCCTGCCCCTGCCCCATTTTGCTGCTATGTATTTGCCCCCTAAAGTTGACAACGAAATGTGAATGTTGCAAAGTGTAAGTGTGGGTTAGCTAATATACCCCTTGGTTAACTGCTGCTGTCTCTGCCACAGCCACTGCCACACCATTCCCCCTGCTCGTATGTATGTGCCGCCTCCTTGGAAGGAGCAGCAGCAAGGAAACCCTTGTCCTTGTCGCTGTTATGCACAAATGTTTGTCTTTAAATTAAGCTTCATTTCGGCAACTTTATGCGGCACGCCCCCTCCCCGTACCCACACACACACAGAACAAGAGTGAGCGGACGCCCCGAGCTTTACGTGCCTCGCTGCCACTTCATCTTTCGTGGGCAGAGCGGGTCGAGCGGGATGCTAGGAAAACGAATGGAGAAATGGATGTTGTGTGGGTGGAGTGGGGCAGGTTCCTCGTACAGCAACGAGAAATTCATTTTTCAAGTTGCTGGACTGTTGGCTAGCTGGCTGGGATGCTGCTGCAGCACGTTGGAGACTTTTACTTGTTAACGGGGTCATAAATCATGCGTGAAAATATCGAACGGAAAACAGATTTCCCTCCCAACCCAACAGCCTGCCAACAGGGGCAAACAATGAAGATGGTCTCCGGTCCGCCCCCCCAAGCAGATGCAGCGACACTTTTGGCCAATACAAATTCATGTCCGAGTTCCGGCTAACAAAAACGTATCTTAACCCTTTTTTTTTGTATCTTTTCTTTTGGCATTTTTATGTGTGGGTGTTTGCTAATAATCGATTTGTTTGTTTGCTTTTAATTTCTTTGGGACTGATGCTGGTCGAACTTTGACTGCTCACGTAGGGACAGCAGCTCTCAATCTCCACCCACAATATACCTATGCCCCGTTGGAGTCCCTTTCCCCAAGAACTTCTCTTGGCTGTTGGCTAATGTGCAGCTGCTTCCGCTTTTTGGCCCATTCATCGTTTTTCTATTTGTCATCTTTGTTGTTGGTTTCTGCTTTCTGTTTTGTTCTGCTTTTTTTTTTTTTTTTTTTTGGGTATGCGAAAAGGGTGGAGTAGCGTAAAGCTGATTTTATAACGATTTTCTTTTGCAAATCCTCTGAAAACGAAAAACACCCATCCCATGACGTTCCTTCATGATGACCACCCCTCCCGTGGTTTTGTGCATTGCGTGGCTTTTAGCCTCCACAGAGTTCTGTGAGGACTGTGAGAGGAGTACGCTGTCGCTCTTTCTATCCCATTTACCAGCTTTCCAGTTTGTTTTGTTACTACCTGTGTTGAGTTTTTAATGAAAATCACATCAAATCGATATGCAGGATGGACCTTAAACCCCAACCCCCCTATGCCTTGTCACCATTGCGCTAAACTTGAAACGCTTCACAAAACGTAGCTAAGGGGCAGTGCTGGACCCCCAAACAGAGGCGTCAACGAATGGGGGGATTGGTTAGTTAGATAGAAAAATGCTAAAGTAAAAAAGGCTAATTTGCATTGTAGAAAGAATTTAAAAACTCAAAATATCCAAAAATCTGTTAAAAAAAAAAAAAAATTCTTCCTGTAATCTTCGCAACCAACGGGTAGATCTTCTCCAGATCTTAAATCTTAACCAATCTCTTTGGGCTTTATCGTGTTTTATGGTATTCTTCATTCAGCGAACGGACACCCATGATCGAGAATGGTTGGGAATGCTTTCAGACCCTTCAATATGCACTGGAGTATTTTCAACAAAGTGGATTAGAATGGTCCTTATGACCATCACCGACCATCACAGGGATGAAGCAGTGAATGTGCGGGGCGGGGGGCAAAGAGTGCTGAGTGCTGACCATTACGAGAACGAGAACTATCCAACCGCTCAACGGAATGGGGAAAGAGAGTGAGTGTGAGTGAGAAGGGAGAGACGGCAGTTAGATGAATGACCATCGATGACTAGATGGAGCATGGAAGCCCACAGTAAACTGCGGTTAAGGTGCAAAGAGGGCAGATAAAAAAGGATGCAAGGGCCAACGGACAACGGACAGCGGACAACAACGCACCAGCAAAAACAGATGGCGCCAGAGAGCGAGATACAAAGAAAGACAAAGAGAGATAGATAGATAAGGATAGATAGAGAGAGAGAACAAAGGTAAAGGGGGTGGCTGTGTAGAGTTAGAACATTAGGCCAAATGCATTTCATATTTTGCTGGCTGCACTGACAAAACCACCGCAAAAGCTCAATGACCAAAGCAAAAACCAGAAAGTCCCTAACAAAATCCAACCAATGCCAATGCTGCTCACTGCCCCCACCCGTCTACTCCAACTCCCTACTGCCTCTTTTGTTCTGCACAGATTTGTATGTGGTGCAGCCAAGCTGGACAACAAAATACCTTTTAGCCCAGGCATTCAACTATTTTTCGATACGATTTTTAATACCTGTTCCAAAAATGGAATATCAACTTTTTGGCCGGTAGGCAGTTCGGATACATAAGCTATCTGCGATGTTTTGGGCAACTTTATGCAGGCCGAAAGTATCAGAAATTTATTATATAACTTTATTCCAGAATTCTTCAATCTAATTTCATTAGAGAACTTAATTTTTGTGCCTCACAGGAGTGGCTGAGTGCCGCAGTGAGAATCATTGCTAATGGCACTCAATGAGCATGAAAAACTTACAAAAATTATAGTAATTAATGATCAGCCATAACTATATGGCATTAAAAATATTTCAGTTATCGAAAATAAATTTTTAAATATTTTTTAACATTTTCCTTATTTATTTTTTAGCCACGGTCTTGGATTGGAACAGCATTGGAGCATCGTGGCTGTTGTCTTTGCTTGTCAGCCCTTTGCCACTCAACTTAAACATAATAATAGTAATTCTTTAAGATTTATATGTCAAGTAAAATGTATTTATAAATTAAATATAAATATATATAAATCCAAAACAATGATTCTGCAAGGGTATCCAATGTAGAGACTCGCTGCTATGCAGATGGGCAGCCCTTCGTGCCCTTCTTGTGTTGTATTTTGTAGTGTTCTTTTATTGTAGTTTATTTTTGGGGACAGCAAGCACCTCAATGACAAATTCTAATTGAACTCCATGGAAATGGGCAGTGGGGAGTGACTTGGGGGGTGCTTGGCTTGGGGGGCTCCTCTGCAAAAGGCGCTTAGCCGTAGCACACAAAAATGTTTAGTTACAGCCGAATGGTAGGCCAGGAGGCTACCTATGTGTCCTACCTATTTCCTCACTCTCTCTCTTCCTCTCTCTACCTTTCTCTTTCTTCCTCTAAGTATCTCTTTCACTCTCTGTAACTATCTCTCTCTTCCTCTACCTATCTCTCTCTATCAGCTGAGAGCTACAAATGCATTCCGGTGCAGCAGGCGGGGGGGTGCCCAAAACAAGCATTGAAACGTGAAACGAAGCTTTGGCACACACACACAGCAGCGGTCAACAGCATAGCTACAGCAGTGCCCAGCTACCATAAAAGCTTGCTGTAAGCATTCGGAATGTATTTGCCGCATACCTAAGCCACAAATATACAAATTTCCATTGAAAATAATTGCCATAATTGCGCTGGCCTTGGCACTGCTATTAATTTGAGCGCAGGTGTGTGCCTAAGCTGCTGTAGAGTCGTTGATTGCCTGATATACTCTCTGTGTCTGTTTGTGTGTGTGGCAGCCAATTAGATGACCCTACAGGTCACCGTATCGCTAAAAGTTCCAAAAAAAAAAAAAAAAACATGCCCGAACATTTGCCGGTGGTCACTCATCCATGCAACACGCACATTGCATGCGTTGCACATGCAAATTATGTTTGTCCCTATACTGTTGCACTTGAACTCCAGCCAGGTGCTGTCCCGCATGTTGCATGTTGCATGTTGCTACAGCTGTGCGCGTAACCTAACCAACAAAAATGCAACAACACGCAGCAAATGTCACATGTCCAACCGGAAGTGAAGCTGCCAGTGACCCCTACACAGTGTGACCCTATTCACCCCACCCTAATCTACCCTGGAAAAAAACAAACAAGGCAGCATCGCAACTAAATGTCAAGTGACAATCGTCGAACACTTTTCAGTCAGTAATCTCTCAGTTATTATACCGTAGACACACTTTCCCAACGGACTTGGGAGCTGTACTAAATAATATTTGTATTATTCATTTCATGTGGCTAATAGTAGCTCGTTGTTAAATTTCCAATTGAATTCCCAATCAGGGATCACCCAAACGCAGAATGTACAAGTGCACGCAGTGCGGACTCACCAAGAGTTCGCTCAGCTGCTTTCCGGTCTTCTCGTGCCAACGCGGAGCATCTAAAGGGGGGCAGGTGGCACGGCTCTCGGCCAACTGCAGTGTGTGCCAACGCTTCACGAACTTCAATCGACTGGAGGAGGTAGGGAAGCAGCAGGAGAACTTAAAGGCGCGCAGCGAGAACGCACAGACGCAAACCGAGAACGTAGAGGCGCGCAACGAGAACGTAGAGTCGCGCAACGAGAACGTAGAGGCGCGCAACGAGAACGTAGAGGGGCAGCAGGAAGAGCCCCCACAAGAGGTAAGTGAAAGGGAGGGAAAGCCCTAAAGCAAACTAAAGGTAAACCCCAATCCGTCAGCCCATAAGACAGGCGGAAGATTGCTCCGTTAATCGCACAAATATTGTGCCCACAAAGCCAGTGATGTTGTGCGAATCCTACCATGGCGATGGCCATGACCAAAGGGTGACGGGCAGGCAGCGCATTCGCATGCTAGAAAACTTCTCGCGATCTGTGCAGGACAAGGAGCAGGATAAGGAGCAGGACAAGGAGCAGGAGCAGCCACGTCCATTCGCAGAGTGTCGGTTACAGGAAACGTATCCTAATACGGAGTCATCGGATGAACTGGACGAACTGACTGATATGATCAAGGCCTGTAGTCTCGATAGTCCGCGGCAAAAGACCAGCGGCATCTCGCTGCACAAGAGCCAAGCGATGCGCTGCCTAAGAAGCGCCTCTGAGACGGGCAAGGTGTCCAAGGTGTCGCTGCATTGGTACAATCCTATTCGACTGGATCGTACCCAGGATCAGCTGGATGAGCTGGAGCGACAGCAGCTGCGCGAACTGGCGCGCAAGGATCACGGCGAGACTCCTCCTCCACTCCCACTGCTGTCGGCCTCGATGTGGAAGGGCAAGGGGCTGGAGCAAGTCTTTGGCGTGTCGCCTGCCTGGAAGGAAACTGGCCATCCCCGTACCGATGCACTGCTCGCCTCGCTGTTGCATTCGCTGCAGCAGCAGGCCACCCCCATGGAAGAGGAGGCACCACAGCAACCGGCCAGCCAGGAGCTCTCGAAGCTGGCCCAGCTGAAACAGCTTGTCGCCTCGGCGTCCACGGTGAAGCGTTGCAGCTATCAGTGCTGCATTCATGGGGACACAAAGACCATACGCCTGGTGAAGAGCATCGGCTGCCGGATGCCTAGCACAATGGTGGAGACTCCGTCGCTGGGCGCTCAATTCTGCCCAGTGTCCTTCACGAAAGAGGAGTTCCTCGGCGTGCTGACGGAGAAGTATGAGCTTGTGGTGGACACGCAGCCCACGCAGCTGATGCTCCACGATCCCATTGAATGTCCCGACTTTCGCTGTCCCCGCAAGTGCTTTCCCCTGGACATGCTGGCCCATCTGCTGTTCGACCATCAGCGCCTGGGCGGGGAAACTGTGGACCTGCGACAGACCAAGACCCTGTTTCTGGACCAGAAGGCCGCCCGGCTCAACGAGCCGACAGCCATCATGCTGTACCAGCTGCGGGACAAGATCACCGCCTGCCCTCACGACTTTCGAGGCGGCAACCTGCTGCCCGTACTCCTCATGGCCGCCCGCACCCGGCTCTCCACAGTGTTTGGCCTGGAGGCGTCCGTCGCCGGCGATAAGTCGCCGCTGGATGAGATGTTGGTGCTCTGGCTGTGCACCCACCGTGCCAACAATTTGCGGGTCTTGGCCACCCTCTCTGTCGCCTCCACTGTCGCCCACATGGCCGACAGCCTAATGGTGGCGACGGCCGAGCCCCACGACATACACCAGCCCATAGACATGGCTGACCTAATCCGCAGTCCCGCCGCACTGATTGTGCCGCAAGCCCAGCTCCAGCAGATGACCCAATGCGGCAAGCAGCTGCTCGCCGTTCAAGTGCAGTTCCATTAGGCGTTCCATTTAGGGTTATTAGTTCTCATTACCCAAAAAAAATAGATTCATTAAATGTTAAATTAGAATGAAATGTTTATTATACTGATTGATGGCAGTCTCCTTGAATAATCTCCAAAAGGTAATCCCTCATGGAAGATACTCCAAGTCTAAGTACAGGTGCGAATATTCATGTACTGCAGATCTGTGTGTCAGTGTTAGTTGGGCCCAAGGATTCATTAAGATTACCCCCCTAAAAAGACAGACGAAACCCCAAAAACAAACCCATAAGGATGCACCTTTACCACCCCCCAGCCACCCCTAACCTAACAAGCAACAGTCCATCCATCCATCCATCCATAGAGCTTTAAGCCATACTGCACATAGCCAGGCCAAATTAACCCACAAAAAAAAAAGTGAGTCTGTTTCTCTGTCTGTCTGTCTGTCTGTCTGTTCCTCTATCCCCCTGTCTGTCTGTCTGCCTGTCTGTGTGTATCTCCATCTGTTCATTTGCAACTGTGTGTGTGTGGGTGTAAATACGTCAACAATTTTGTGCAAAGAAGGATTTCAATTTCCTTTAAGCGGAAGCGCGCTGTCAGTTTCGCATTTTGCGCCACAAATCATCAACTCTATCTGTCCCTATCCCTGTCCCACATGCTGTCCCTGTCCCTGGCCCTAGCTCTGTGCCTTCCCCCTGTTCCTGGCTCTGCCTCTGGTCCTGCCTCTGTTTCTGCCCCTTTCCCTGGAAGCGTAGAAGATACCGAGATGGATTGCAACAACACAGTATGCAATGCGGCGTAGGTTGGAGACCGAGAGAGAGAGAGCAACACATCATCCATCCATCCATCCATCCATCTAACAATAAGCGTCCAGTAACAGCTCCTCTCCCTCTCTTCCCCACCTTTCTACTCCTATTCCTGCTTCCAATCGTACTCCTTTTGCCAGCCCAATCCAAAGCCAAAGCCGAATCGAGTCGAGCTGTGCCGTGGCATGCCATGCCATGCCGTGCCATCCATCTAGTCCGAGCCATCAGTCAGGATGCGTTTTGGTACGAGTCGTGCCTGGTCCTGTTTGCACTGGGCTTTGTCCAGGAGAGTGCAACAGTGTAGAGGGGCTGTGGCTGTGTAAATTTATAGCAAAATGTCATCAGTTGCCGCCGCGTAAATATGTATGTAAAATTGTTTGTAAATAGCAATTTCGTTTTTGGGTTTTTTGGGGGGGGTTTACCTGCTGAATGCCGTGCCGCCGAAAAGCAAACGCCAATCGAGTTCAAACATCGAACATGTGTGGACGAGTAAACGTAATTTAGCTTCAATTATGCGACAGGTGTGAGGCAGCCACCCAGCACTGCCCAGCACTTTCCAGCCCTGCTCTTTACTGCCCAGCACTTTCCAGCACTACCCTGCACTGCCCAGCACTACCCCGCACTGCCCAGCACTGCCCTGCCCTGCCTGTTGCGGAAACTTTAAATAGGAATCACAGATGGGGGAACTTCGATTGGGATTATGATGTGTAGGATCGATCATGCAAAGACACAGCCCAGCCAGATCTATCTTTTCTTGTATTTAATTAATTTATATTTAAATGCATAAATCCAATGCCATACTACCACCAGCCTTTAGTCTTCCTTCTCCTTTTTGGGTGACTTTTGTGGCGACTGTTTGGCCGCATCCAAGCAGTGTTTGCTCTCAATGCGAGCGGCCAGTGGGGATGAGCTGCTGACCGTGGTTAGGCTGTGATTGGGTCTGAGTGGCTGCCCCGACTCCTCGTCGTCAGAGTCACTGACCCCCTCGAACGAAGAGCCACTGAAGGTAACAATTTTCTTCTGGTTGCTGCTGTTGCCCTCCTGCTGACTTGACTTGAGGCTTTGCGGCTCCTCCGGCTCGTGGCGCTGCGGCTCCTCCGGCTCTCGGCTCTGAGGCTCCAGACTCTGCGGCTCGAGGCGCTGCGGCTCAAGGCTCTGGGGCTCGAGGCTCTGCTGCTGCTGCTCCTGCTGCTGCTCCTGCTGCTGATTTTGCTGCTCTTCAATTGGCACTGACATTGTGAGGGGGTTGGGGTTTCAAGATTTCTAGAGATTTTTACTTGATAAATTTGTACAGATTTTTTTATGCCCAAACAAATAATTATTAGTTGGAGCAACAGGAAGCTGGAAGCAGCAGGTTGACAGTTTTCCCAACGTAAGTTTGTCGAACCTTTCAATGGTTTGACATGACTGAGATTGAAGGGTGGCTATATGGACGGATGGACGCTGGATGGATGCAGAAATGCTGGATGGATGGAGGAATGGAGATTGGATGGATGCAGAAATGCTGGATGGAGGAATGAACACTGGATGGGTAGTTGCAAATCAATTTTGCATGCGGCAGACCAAGAAAGAAACAACCTCCGGCCACAACAGACACCCAGACAAGCCGGACAACCCGGGACACCCACTGTCAACAGAGAGTACTTTGGTTCGCCCTGAAGCACATCCGGAGACATCAGGAGTCAGGAGTGCAAAAGCTGGAATGGAGTCAGCAACCTTAATGAGTGTCAGTGCCAGGCATTAATTGATGGTTCAGCCGTCCAACCCGTCATTAATGTCATGGTTTCGCCTGCCAGCTGGCTGCAATATGCCAGAAACATTCAACGTTGCCAATCCATGGCTTGTTGATGTTTTCGAACTGTTGTCCATTTTTTGAACATTTTCTAAACCAATTTTAAGTTTTATTGCCAGCAAGTTGCATTCATTTATATATAGCTAAATATTCGAGTATCTATATACAATTAATATCTATTGCACTGCTTTGCTTTTTACTGACATTGTCTTTACTATCTTTCACTTTTCTAATGGCAGCACAATTGTCCTTTTGGTGTTGAGAGGTGCGTAAAGTATCTTTTGACATTATCTATTGCCCCACATCCAACCCCGGAAATAGTTCGCTCAAAAGGCAACAAAAAAACGCTTAGATATACGTGTATGTAAAAGATAGCCAGCCGTTGAGCATCACTAAAATAGGCATTGACTGTCCGTTTGTTCGTCCGTCCGTTCGTTCGTCCATTCGTTCGTCCATTCGTTCGTCTGTCCGTTCGTTCTTCCATTCGTTCGTGTGTCCGTTCATCTGTTCGTCTGTCCGTTCATCCGTTCGTTCGTTCGCTTGTCCTTTCGTTTGTCCGTTCGTTTGTCCGTCCGTTCGTCTGTCCGTTCGTCCATTCGTTTGTCCGTTTGTTCGTCTGTCCGTCCGTTTACTCCGGTTTGGTTTGGTTTGCTGACTAGTTCAATGCAATCGCTGCAATTTAAACGGGTAAAAGTTTTTTGGTACGCTTCGTTTTGCTTTCGTTTCTTTTCGTTTCATTCTCTTTCTGTTTCTGGTTCTGTTTCTGGTTCTGTTCCTGTTTCTGGTCGTTTTTTGTTTTTGGCCCACATTGAAGCAAGGATATGAAACGGTAGCTGCTCCTGTTGCACTCTCTCTCTCTCTCTTTCATTTCATCTATTACCGTTCTCTCTGGTCTCTGGCCATCTGCAGCCCCCCCAACCATCTCTGTCTATCTGCATCTGTGCATCTGTGTATCTCGGTCCCTGTCTCACCGCAGTCGAACTTTTTTAATACGCAACACGAGTGACCCGCTTGCGGACAATTGGAATTGTAACTTTTGATTAAATTCGTTGGCAATGGCAACCGGGCAGAAATCGGCTAGCAAGTGCCGAGAAGTGGGGGGTGGGGATGGCGTGCTGGAACTGTGAACTCCAAAAGGAGAGGGAAAGCGGGAAACGGTTGTTCATCGTCATCGTCGTCGTCGTCGTTCTTCTCGTCAAGGATGAACTTTTTTGCGCTGGGTTTTCAATTGCATTTGATTACCTTGTTGCGTGGGGCAGGCAGACACACTCCTCGGCCAGTAGTCGAATGTCTGCTTGAATGCGCTTGTTGCTCAGCTCCACTCCACTCCACTACATATATACACATATTCGTCAGCATTTCAATATACTACTACTACTCGTTGTACGGCCTCTCAGTATCTCCACCCTACCAGTATCCCCAGTACCCAGTCCCCCAGTCTCCAGTCTCCAGTCACATCGCTCTCTCCCCCTAGAGCAACTTGTTTGGCCAACACTTGTGAAATCAATTCGAAAACTATTCGAATAGAGGCCATGGAAATATTTCCATTTTCCATTTCTCATTTCCACATTTTCTTGTATTTTTTTATTTTTTTTATAATATTTATACATGCATCTATGCGTTTAATGTTTGCATCGAACATTTGCACAGAATATGAAAATTCTATTAAAAACAATTTGTAACAAATACATATATACTGTGTGTGTATTGTACTTGATCCACACACACACAGTCTGAGTGTGTGGGGGACACAAGGGTGCCCAAGCAAATATTTGTTTAAAAAATTCACTAAAATATATTTTGTATCAGCCCTGCCAGAGGTGTGTACCTTCCACACCACTTCCCCGCACTCTACCCGGACAAAAATAAACATAGTTTTCGTCATTACAACAAAAGAGCAGAGAGCCTTCCATAGGTGGCAGCAGTGCACATATTTTCCAAATACCCCAAAAACCATTAAATAATAAAATAAAAAAAATACTATATATTCATATTTCTGGCATATTTGAACACTGAAGTGCTCAGGAGAGTGCGCAGCCAGGCATAAATTAAAATATCAAAATTCAACTGCCGAAAAATAGGATAATTATTATTTTTTGTTTTTGTTATTTGACGAATTATTGTAAAAGGCTTTCAATTAAGTAAGCAAATGATTGATACAGGCAAAAGTGTTACAAATAAATGTAGAAAATATATAAAAAATACAGAAATAAATATAAGAAAATGCAAAGCAAAATTGCGAATGGGAAACCAAATATCACAACAGCGACTGGGAGTCTCGTTGGATTCTAAATGGATTGGGATTAGGATTAGGATTAGGATTAGGAGTAGTAAATGCTGATAGTTGTAGTATACTAAATGCTGTTAGTAGTAGGTTCCCAAATGCTGTTAGTCGTAGATTACTAAATTTTAAGCGTCGTAGGCTACTAAATGCTTAATAAATAGGTTCCTAAATGCTGATAGTTGTAGGATACTAAATGCTGATAGTTTTAGGTTCCTAAATGCTGATAGTCATAGGTTACTAAATGCTAAATAAATAGGTTCCTAAATACTGATAGTCATAGGTTACTAAATGCTGAGCATCGTAGGATACTAAATACTTAATAAATAGGTTCCTAAATGCTGATAGTCGTAAGTTCCTACTTAAATGCTGATAGTCGTAGGTTCCTAAGTGCTGAGAGTAACTTAAACACCTTAGCTAATCAAGAGCTCTGTAGTTTCAATTAGAAATAATGTGCCTAACACCTTTCATTGAGGTAACTGAGGAACTGAAGAATTTATTGTACCCAAAATAATGAAATGAAAGAACTAGAAAGAAATCCTAGAATTTTAGAATTTTTAGTGAATTTTTTTTTAATAATAACTCAAATATATTTTAATTGAATTCGGCATAAATAAATCTTGGGTGCTAGCAAAAATGTATTTGCTAATGGAAGTGCACTGGGAGGGCGAAGAATTTTGCAGGAATTCGCAGAAGCAGGGAGATTATGCGGATCTCAAAGTAGAGGGACTGGGAATTGTGGGGGTTAGCACCACTCAAACCTTAGGAGGCACATTGATTTTGGTGCTTCCAGCTGCCTGTAAATTTAGGTAACTCTTTTTCCCTTTGGGCTGATACTTGTCCTGGGCTTTCTCCTCTTGGTTCTGCTTCTTGTGGCAGCGGCTAACGGTTTGGGTGCCCCGATCCTTGCATTCGGGTTGGGATTGCTCCTGCAGCGTATGCACCAGCGAGCCAAGCAATGCATCGGCTTGCGGATTGGCCGTGTCCTTGCAGTGATCGGACAGCTCGAAGAGTTGCTTCAGCTCCTTGACCTTCAGCATCGATTGGGTCACTGGTGTGTCGTGTGCCCCTCCAGCGTGACGCTGCTTGCGAGCCTGCCTCTGAGCTGTGTGCTCGAGCAACACCTGCCGTTGGTCCTTCTGCAGCTCCTGCAGTTGATCCTTCTCCAGCTGCTGCAGCTCCTTCTCGGTCTTCCGCATTTCGGCATGAACCTGCAGCTTGAGGCGCTCCAAGCGTCGAATTTGCTTCTGCTTGGATTTGATTTTTGTCTGCTGTATTTTAATGACACTTCTGAAGGAGGGAAGTGGCCTGAAGTGTTCCATTGCACTGGTCCGGTGCAGGCCACCAGTGTTCCGCTTGCGTCCGTGGCTGGAGGATTCCGTTCCACTGGAGGCGGTGGAGTAGCAGTTATGGCGACGATGCAGCGTATCCAGGGACTCCATCTCCTTCTCCGCATCCTCCGCTTCTCCGCTTAGATCATCCCAAGATTCAGAATTAGACTCCTGTTCCGGTTTCGGTTTCGAGTTCGTTTTCGAACCTCCTCCTGTGGCCTTGAAACATTCCTTGCGATAATGAACGGTCACATCGCCGGAGTTTCGCTCGGGCGGCGATGCGCACGGATGGCTTATCTGGGGGCAGGCCGACACATCGCGATCCTTTGCCAGACGGGTAAACCTCTCTGGCATCTTGATGCGCAGCGTGGCTGGAACTTCCTGGACACCGCCATCCCCATCGAAGAAGCCGCACGTTGGCATCGGCATTGTGGCAAGACCGCGAAAAGTAATTGTCGGCTCGGGCGGGCACTGTCCGTTCTCCACAACTCGGATGGGCCCGGTACAGGGCAATCGCTGTTTGGGAGTGTATCGAATGTGTGTAGAGCTATAGCCTGTGGAGGTTTGCCCTTCGCTTACCCGTTCCTCTGAGCGTGCGGCAACATATGGAGCCTTCTTGCACAGCGACGACTCTTGTGGGGGCTTCTTCGTTGCCTCCGGCTCCGCCTCCGGCTCGTCCAGCAATTGGGCAAAGAAGGTTAAGCGCTGGCAGACACAGCACTTGTCCGAGACACACAGTACTTCACCCTTCTCCTTAGCGCTAGTCGCTGTACGCCGCAACTGGTACTCCGGCGGAGAGTTGAGCTTGGTCTTTGTGTAGCCGCAAGCAGTGCACTTGTACATTTTGATTTAGTCGCGCGATTTTCTACCAAAAGACAAAAACACTAGCAGAAAATTTTGGAGCCTGTTTTAGCTAACCGAACACTAAGACCAGAATTTATGAACTGTGTGAAATTCTAGATCGAACTGTCGACGATAGACTGATGCATATAATACACATTTGATTGTGGCAGGCCGAATGGAGAATGTAACTGAAGTCCAAGTCACTGAGTAGTCGACGAGTAGATATATGTATGTAGATATGTATGTTGTATGTATATATAATATGTTGTAAATTTAACAGTAGTCAGTCAGGTTCTTGCTTACAAACTAAAGCCGCTCGAGTGGCTGTGTGAATCGTAAGAGCAAGCTAGATCCCACTCTCAGTGCACGCTAACAGTCAATGAGATCGGTAACAGTACGCTGTCAAGGAGTACGCTAACAGTGCGCTGTCAAGGAGATCGGTAACAGTGCGCTGTCAAAGTGATTGCTAACAGCGCTCTCTCAATGAGATCGCTAACAGTGCGCTGTCAAAGGATTGGGAACAGTGCGCTGTAGATGGCAGCGGCTGGAAACTGTTAGCGTAGAGCGGCTACAAGCTGTTAGCGTAGGGCGGCTGGAAACTGTTAGCGTAGAGCGGCTGGAAACTGTTAGCGTAGAGCAGCTACAAACTGTTAGCTTACAGCAGTTACATCCTGTTAGTAAAGGGGTAAAAGCGTGCTAGCGTCAAGCGGTTAACAGGCTATTAAGCTGCTGTGTTAACAGCACTGTTTCCCCATTTAGCGCTGGAACTATAGGAATAAGAACTTTACATCTAGAAGTTTCTAGAAGCAGTGTAAAGTCATACAATACGAGTAGTACACATAACTACACATACACATGTATAATTATTGTGTAGCTAAATCTTCGTAGCTAATTTTTCCACAATAACTTGAGCTGAATCAGTTTGTGTCAATATTTAAAAGAAATCAT
This sequence comes from Drosophila bifasciata, assembly GCA_009664405.1. Lineage (NCBI taxonomy): Eukaryota > Metazoa > Arthropoda > Insecta > Diptera > Drosophilidae > Drosophila > Drosophila bifasciata. The sequence goes on from CM019041.1 coordinate 37,668,364, forward strand.
TTTAAAAGCTATCAAATTTAAGGTACTTTGAAAACTTTTCTTTATTTTTTCAACTAAACATACATATGTATGTACATATAGTACATATGTATATGCAATTGTAAATAAATGGGAATGGAAAACGTTTGGAATCGTTTGGAATGTACATATGTATTCTGACAGGGTGTGTGTGTACCGTACCCAGCATGTTCTTTGCTTGTTATGTTTGGTTTTTGGTCGGTCGGTCGGTCGGTCGCTCGTTGCTCGTTTTCTGGTGTTCCGTCTCCATCTTTTGCTTGTTTCACTTTGTGCACACTTTTTGCAATTAGGCGAAAAATTCAAATTCAAATCAATAGACAAGGAAAACTTTTGCTGCAGCACGTCGTCATGAACGTGGAGGGTATAAAAAGGGGAACGGGAATGGTAACGGGCATGGGCACGGTATGGACCTGGACCAAAAGCAAGAGCAAGAGCAGGCCAATTGGCCAATGCCAGCGGCTGAGTACGTGTTCGGCCAAAAATAATATCGGGTACCGGGTACCCGGGCTTTTTCCGATCCAACTCTGGCTCTCCATTTCCAAGTCCATGTACGGGTTTCATTCCGGACTCGAGTACGGGCACGGATCTGGGTTGGTGCCTCCCCAAGGAGCTGCTGCTCGCTGCTGCAACAAGCGAAGATGCTGAAAGGACAACTCCCGGCCCAGACATATCTGGAGCTGATGCCTGATGCTATAGCTGGGTCTGGCATTGTGACTGGCTGGGTCTGGGACTGTGGGCTGGGGAGGGGGCTGAGAGCTGACGTTGGGGCTAATGTGAATTCGTACGTTCAATTTGTGAATTGCCTGGAACACACTCGTCCAGGGGGCAGCAGGCAGATCCTGTAGCAGAGTCGCACCGGGGGGCGCGGGGTGGCATACGATATATGCATAACTACGTGGCATGTGCATTTTGCTGGCTTTACCCTGCCCCTCGCCCAACGCCCCTTCTGCCCGCCCTCTCTCTTTTTTCACTCAGCTTTTGTGCGGGTTTTTTTTTTTGTTGTTGTATTTTTGGCGGCGACGACAGCACCATCTTGCTCATTGTCGTGCAACAATTTAACATGCAACATGAAGGCTCTGGGCTGGCATACCCCTCAGCCATGATTCTACGAGGCTGGGCATACCCTGGGCTGCGCCAGCCAGAGAGATTTTTCTTATATTTTCTGCTCTTTATTTTGCTACCAAAATTTGCTTAAACTTTTATCATTTTGGCATTTCAAATGGCTTAGCACAGCATACCCCAAATCTTAGGGTAGTAGATTCCAGTACAGCGGACTGTGAGGCAACAATGCTGTCAGCAACATGATTACCTACAGCACACACACACACACTCAGACATAGGCAGAATGATAGCGGGGGTGAGAGTGAGGATGGGGCAGATGGCTTCACTGCACTGGCACTGGCACTGGCTTCATCTCTGTGTCTCTCTCCCTCTCTCTCACTCTCTGGATGCTGCAGTTGAATGCAACTTGGGGCTGAGGCGAGGTGGTCGAGTTGGAGTCGTAGTTGGAGTCAGATGCCAGCTGGAGTTTGGATGCATTAAATGTAAGGCACTGTGCCAGACACAAACACACACAGAGAGAGAGGGAGAGAGAGAATATATATAGATATGAGGAGGGTGAGAGAGAAGAAGATATATAGTAGATATGAAGAGGGTATGAGAGAGAGAGAAAGAGAAGAGATAGGCAGACAGAATGCGACAGAAACATTTTGCATTAAAATTAAGGGAAAATTTATAATGAGCCAAAATTGTCGTTGCGATGCAATCGCCGCAATATATAATATATTGTACATATTTTATATGCACATGAACATGCAAACATATATCACACATACATACATTTATGTACATATGTATATATATTTGATGAATGTGTGTGCAAGTGTGCCGAGTGTGTGTGCATAGTCTGAACGTGATTCCTGCACTGACTCCTGGTCATTTTCCTTGTCCTCGTACTGCTTCAAAGTCCTTGTCCACGCCCTGGTCGTGGTCCTCGTGCTGGTGCTGGTGCTGGTTCCGGTGCTGGTCCTGAGGCCCATTATTGGGGGTAATTTATAATTTGCTCATTTAAATGATTACAAAAGGGCAAAGGGGCAGCAAGGACCACGACATGCACTGAGCACAAGCCGATCGGTAATATACTACTATTGAATATATACATATACATCATACATATGTATACATTACTTGTACAAAAAAATACACATAGACATTTAAACTTCACTAATGCATGCGCTTAACAGCACTTAATTCTGTTCTTAACAGTACACTAGCAAAATACAACACATCAAACACAAGACATTTGCGAATCTTGGAGCGCCTAAGAAGAAAAAGCAAGCAAGCGTAGCGTGTGGGTCGTAAAAGTAAAACGCAAAAGGAAGTGAAAACCGATGCCTGTCTGAATAACTCACAATCAACTGAAGTGAGCGATATGGAACATCAATAAAGGTTCATAAAATGTTTTAAAAATTATTCGATATGTCAAAAATTATAATTTATATGCATAGCGCAAATGCCAGTGTACATTTTTATAAATTTAGTATGAAGAAAATCTTAAAAAAAAGAAATAAACAAGCCAGCAAGCCGCTATTTTCATAGCGAATTCTATTTATTTTCAAAACCACCCATGGCAAAAGCACCAAAATAAATATAATAAAAATATTTCAAATATTCGTATAATTTTCCCACATTCTGAAGAATATCCGGAGTTGCAATATTAAAGGTTCTTAACCTTTGCTTAATAATTCATTATTAATTAATAATTATTTCTGTAATAATTCACGGCAATACTTTACTTATTGTTGATTTAATCTAACCCTTTTGGGCCCCACCTCTAGCAACGATACTCGTATACTGCTGTAACCCAAATTCGATATAATGCTAACGATATTTTATAGCTTCAATTGTTTCGATCAACTTTGCCAAGTCCATTCCATCACATTACCTTTTGGCAGCAAGTCATACTGTCATACCGTCAGTCCTGTCTGAATAAATAACACATACAAATTCTAAACAATTTAACTGCTTATAAAATATAATATTATTACTGAGTGGAAACCTTGGGCAGCTAATAAAGGGTATGTATTTATTCGACTTTATTCATAGAATTTACTACTATTTGCGCTGTTTGTTTTTCGCCTATTTTGGATGGGTTTTATTTTTGATTTGTTTTTGTGTGTTTGTTTTGATTTGTTTTTTGTATTATTGCTGCTTCTTTGGGTTTGGCTTTTATTGCTGAAATTGTTTATGAATTGGAAAATTAAATTCTTCACATTTTGGCCCCAACCCCCGCCCCAACGCCAATGTTCTTCGCCCTTCGGGGCTGCCGGGTGGCTGGTTGCAAGTTTATTTGCATGCAGAAAGTTCAATTCAAATTGCACGCTCCGTCGCACACCCAACAAGCACCAACCCCCTTCACACACACACACACACACACACACACATGGAGCGTTGTACATGCATATATGGGGGTGGTGTGCACACACATGTGTAGGTGCCACCCTGCCTGCCATTCCTGCTGCCTCCTGCTGCGGCAGACTATTGTTTCTATTGCAAAATGGCCAAAAGAGTTTTTCCTTTAGCAAACAAACGAATTGGGAGTTGTGTGTTGAAGTAACACGAATGCCAAATACTCTACAAGAAGCGAATTTTCTATATATATATCCCTTTAAGATATTCTTAGCTGATTGAATGCATTTGTCTATTCTTTTGCTCTTAGAATTTCCGATTAGAGTTGTGAAAACCATAATTTCCATTCAAAATATCTCCATATATGTATTTCTTAAGGGTTCCATACAAAAGAGAATATGTAGGTGCTATTTTGGTAGCCTTTAGACTGTAGTTCTATGCCCTGAACAATCTCCACTGAATGCTCGTTGTATTGCCATCAGAAAGCTTCGATTTGAAAGAAATTATAGGCACATAAAAGTTCTATTTATAACGCAGAAAATATAGCAAATGCCAGTACGTATTAGCAGATCTCTTGCCTGTTGTTTTTTATACTTTTTTGTTACTCGAAAACATCAACTTGAAATGCTCCCCCCCCATCCGATCCTGATTGACCAACGAACCAACCAACTGACAAACAAACAAACAACAGACCAGACCAATGGGACAAACAATTCAACACTCAACAAGCGAAGCAAATGAGTTTTGATTCATTTAGCGTAAAATGAAACCCCACCCCACCCCAACCACCAACCAACCAGAAGCAGTAGATAGATGGATGGACAGAGAGCTGGTGGGATAGTCAAACCATTCAGCTGTCATTTCATTATTTATACTGCTGATTAAATTTCCGCTTATACTCATTAAGTTCCATTGTCAAACCACTTCCGTCGAGGACAGGACACAGGACACGAGACACGGACTGCACGGAAGGCAAACCGTTGCAGAAGACAGGGCCAAGACCAGAAGAGAACAGCAGACTAGACAGAGAGACCACATACATAGGTAAGGCCATGGCACGGGCAGGGCAGGATAGAGTAGAGCAGATGGATGGATGATTTGGGATGGGTATGGACTGGGTATGGACTGGGTATGGGCTGGGTATGGGGTCGTGTTAGTGGGTGAGGATAACAAACTAATTAAGTCGACGGCAAACTGCAAAGGTGCTATCCAACCAGACAAAGTTGAGCTGCCGCTGCTTCTGTCTCTCTCTTCGCTCTCACAGAGAGACAGTAACTTGAGTGGGGGGTGGGGGTTTGGCTTCCACTACTCGAAGGTGCGAAACTTCAACAGGAATCACTTGAAAATTGCAATCGGAGCGGCACAATTAACAAGATAACACCAACGGAAAAGGGGAACGGGAATGGGTAAGGGAATGGGTACGGAAATGGGCACAGAAAGGGGTACACAAATGGGTATAGGAATGGGTACAGGAATGGGTACAGGAATGGGTACAGGAATGGGTACGGGAATGGGTACAGAAATGGGTATAGGAATAGGTACAGGAATGGGTAGAGGAATGGGTACAGAAATGGGTAAGGGAATGGGTATAGGAATGGGTATAGGAATAGGTACAAGAATGGGTACAGAAGTGGGTAAGGGAATGGGTACAGAAATGGGTAAGGGAATGGGTACACAAATGGGTACAGGAATGGGTAAGGGAATGGGTAAGGGAATGGGTACAGAAATGGGTAAAGGAATGGGTGCAGGAATGGGTAAGGGAATGGGTACGGGTACGGGACTGGGTACGCTACAGCTATAGAATCGGATGATACTCCACTTGATACTAGATGCCAACTCATTCCAAAACTTAAATGAAGTGGAGTGAAGTGAAGTAGGGACAGTGCAGAGCATTGAAGTAGGGGGAAGAAGCAAAGAAGGGAGGGGGGTAGAGGCAACTGCACTTTGCAGCTGGCAAAAGACAATCAAACTTTGCAAATGATTTCGTATTGAAATGGCATGCCCCACCCCCCATGGAGTGCCAAACCCAAAATCACGCTTCACAAATTAATTAAATAAGCAAAAGCATACACAAAATGCACTTAAAATCTAAACTATAGTTAAAAGAAAAACGCAAAGTAGTAGCAAAGATGCCAGCCAGAGATCTGGAATGGCAGGAAGCTGAATATGAAGTTGGGAACTTGGGAAGGTGGCATGGAAATAAATGAATAAAAAAAAGAAGCAGAAATAATAGAAACTATAGAAATTATAGAAATATAGACAGTCGTGAAGGTATAATATCTGTTGCTAATTATTGTACCTTAGGTGTATTCAATACTCATAAGATATATCTTAAGATCTGTGTGACTTATAGCACTATTTTACTGCAGTCCGTCTGTGCTCTTGCCGCCTAATTAAACAGACAAATGGACATGGCTTTATTAGTAAGAAATATCCAAAATACAGTCATGTGATTTATAATAAGGACAGTTGGCCATGCTTCAGAAAATTCTCTATAAAATTGCGGTTTTAGGGAATTTTGAGCTGATCTTAATTTTTATTAGTTGATTCATGTTTGCACTTCCTAAACTAACAGTAAAAAAACCCAAGTTTAACGGTAAAAAAATTAAAAATTTTGTTCGATATGTCATTGACTTTGGGCTGTGAAAAATAATAGGGACACCCAAAAGAAAACATGTTATATTTCGTAAAAAAAATCATCTTTCTCAAAGGTTTTTAGTTTTTAATAATTGATTGTAATTAGTTTTAGTAGTTTTAGATATAAAAACATCCATAAAGCAAAGTTCAGATAATAGGGATGGAAGGAACGTGCAATGAAGTACTCAGGTACCCATGGACATGAAAAACGTCCACAATAATGGATTTTCGTATCGGAAAATGCCCGAAGCATTGACGTTTGTCAAAGGAAATTAATGCTAATGCAGTAAAACATACGATTAAATAGGAAACACGGGGAAAAAAATCATAAATATTCCAAATCCTTGAGAAAAATATGCTTAGATTTGTGTGGCAACCCCCATTTAAAATTTCTCAAAATTAAAAAAAAAATATTTATTGGAGGCAAACCCTCTTAAAATATGAACAATACTTAAAGCTAACCATATAAACTCCAAAAGACCGAAAAATATGTTTATCGAACAGAGATATACCAAAAAGATGATGATGGTCGCTGTGACCATGCACACGGGCACCCTAATACAATAATTGATGGTTCACTGTGTTTAGCGACGATCATCATCTTTTGGTATATCTCTGTTCGATAGGCATGGAATTTTTGGGGTCTCTTGGACTTTTGATTGTTAGCTTTAAGTATTGTGCATATTTTAAAAGCGTTTGCCTCCATAAAATATTTTTTTTTGAATTTTGAGAATTTTTAAAAAGGACTTGCCTCACGAATTTCAACATATTTTTCTCAAGGATTTGGAATATTTTTTGATTTTTTTCCCCGTGTTTCCTATTTAATCGTATGTTTTACTGCATTAGCATTAATTTCCCTTTGACAAACGTCAATGCTTCGGGCATTTTCCGATACGAAAATCCATTATTGTGGACGTTTTTCATGTCCATGCGTACCTGAGTACTTCTAAGCACGTTCCTTCCGTCCCTATTATCTTAACTTTGCTTTATGGATGTTTTTACACCTAAAATTACTAAAAACTAATTACTATCAATAATAAAAACTAAAAAACCTCTCAGAAAGATGATATTTTTACGAAATATAACATGTTTTCTTTTGGGTGTCCCTATTATTTTTCACAGCCCAAAGTCAATGATATGTCGAACAACATTTTGTATTATTTTTTTACCGTTAAACTTGGGTTTTTTACCATTAGTTTAGGGAGTGCAAACATAAATTAACTAATATAAATTAAGATCAGCTCAAAATTCCTAAAAACAGCAATTTTATAGAGAATTTTCTGAAGCATGGCCAACTGTCCTTATTTTAAATCACATGACTGTATATCTAATTCATTAACAGTTATCAACAGCCAAAAAGGACATATGTATATATCTTGTACATATCCTCAATCTATGTTTTTTAGTTGCTCAAATATGTGAATACATTTTTTGATTAGTTTTTTTTCTATTTATTTTAATGGATAATTATGCATTATATATTACCCAATCCAACAACAACTTTTACCAATCTTAACACTTATTCTTACTACCATTATTAAAACCAACCCATTTAAGATATATTCCCGTAAATACTTTCCGTATTTTCTGTATATTCACGTACTCCTTTTTCGGTAGTTTTCGCTGCACAATTATTGGGAGCCAAAAGGGAGTGCACTTTTGAGCTTTTGTCTATATACCGAAGGATCTTATCGGGGTTATCCCATCACAATGACAACTACACAACTCCTTACACATACAAGCACACACACACACACACACACACACACACAGAGAGAGAGCTGCACACAGCCAGAAGGGGCATACGAAAGGTTTGTCACTGTTGGTTTTTCCTTATAAAAATATTCGAATAAAAAAAAAGTACAATTTATTTTTTACCAAAATATTTAAAATTGTAATTTAATTATAGAAATAAGAAATTAAATTAAATTATAAATTAAATTTTTAATTTTAATTGAATTAATTTTTATTTAAATTTCTTAAATTATTTATTTTTAAAATTGGTTTTAAAACGTATGCCAAGTTTTCAAGCTTATATTTTTTAGACATTGATTTTTTTTAAATTAATTAATTTTAAAATTTAAAAACTATAATAATTTTTTTTTAAATATTTGTTAAAATTAAATCCAACACTTAATTTTTAATTTGCATAATTTATTCAAATTTTTTCACCGACAGTTTGCGAATGTCTTGTCGGTGAAAAAGTGTTGGTGTGGCGCATAGCTTTAAGCTTGGCAAGCAACGGTAAATGCGCGCCAAGTGTCATTATCCTTTTTGGCTGGCACTCCATGTGCACACACACATCAGACCTCTACCGCCTTCGCCGTCAGGTTGCAAGCGTTAATATGCCACAAACACACACACACACACGAGACACACACTCACAGCTAGAGACACGGCGAGCGAGACACACAAACACACGCACCCGAAAGAGACGCAGAAGGCACACACTCATGAAGTGCACGTGGCCATTGCCAAAACGACAGACAGACAGACAGACAGACAGACAGACAGATAGACATACAGAGACAGACATAAACCTAGTCCCAATGGGGCAAAGGAGGAAAAGCCAAGCCAAGTTTTAACCGCCAGCATCGTCGTCGTCGTCGTCGTCATCGTCATCGTCTTGCCGCTTCGCTCCCTTGCCACGACATTAGCCCCAAAAAGGTGCAACGATGTCGTCGTTGTCTTCTCCTAATTTCTGTGTTTGTGCTGCTTCATTGCATTCCTACCCACAAGCACTGCACCCCCTCCTGCTCTCTGTCCCTCTCACTCACTCTCTTTCTCTCTCTCTCAGTGTGTGTGTGTGGCAGGTCTCTCCTTTGGCCTGTCGTCGATTTATTTTTCATTTAGTTTTGTTTTGATTTGCCGCCTTATTCATTGCGACAGCATTGCAGTAGTCCTAGTGGCAGAATCCAATCCCCCCCCAATCACCCCCTGCTGCTGCTGCTCCCTGCGCTGCTGCTGCTTACGTAATTTCCAGGATAAGCTGCAAAGTTACAACATTTTCAGCCTGCAGCAGCAAAAGGCAGCAGCAGCAGCAGGAGCAGCAGGAACAGGCAGGAGAGCAACCAGGAGCAGCAGGAGCAGGAGCAGCATATGCTGCAACCGGAAGCAAATGTGCAGCAACAGCATCCAGGAGCGCAAAAGCTTTCCACATGCCAGAGAGAGAGAGAGAGAGCGCTCTCTCTTTTTGCGACACACTCTCTTGCTCTCTTGCTGCCTGCTGACTCTCTCTCTCTCTCTCTCTCTCTGTGACTCTGAGCTTTTCGTTTTGTGACGTGACTGTGCTGCTGCTGCTGCAACGCCGACTGCGCTGCTGCTGTTAAGTTTGCAGTTTGCCGGCTTGCGGCATGTTGCAAGAGGTGTTTCCCCAAATCAATCCCAGCTGCAGTGCACTCACACCCCCCACCATCCCCCTACACTATCCACTGCTGTTGGGGCTGTAAGCGAAATTTGTTGATTTCAAAGTGATCGGGGAACATTTTGGGTTTTTGAATGAAAAAAAGGATCTCAACAATTATTTAAAAAATATTATATGTGCTCGTATGTATATATAGTATGTACATTAGGGGTATTTTTATATATTCATCCTTCATCCATCATCCTTCTAATTCAAGCCACGTTTCCTCCTTGCATCGTAGCATGCAGCATTCCCTCCCTCCATCCAGAACCCAAACGGCCTTAGATCTTACACTGCACTTTGGCCACACTATCGAACAGCTTATTGCAATCTTGGCCACACTAACGATCAGCTTATTGCACCCTTGGCTACACTATCGATCAGCTTATAGCACCCCGGGCCAGCCATTCATTATTCACTGTAGGATATAGTAAAGTGTCATACAGCATTGTTCATGCCTCCTTGAGTCGTAAGTCGTGGTTTAACTTACTTTTGTGGTCGTAAATATTAACCAATTGAACTGAAGTTTAAGGAGTAGTATTATTATACAAAACTCAAACCAATCAGAGTGATATAAGGTATAGCTGCCCTGCCAACTTTGACCTCAAGTCTGGCACCTGTAAACGTACTCCAATCGGGCTTGTTTCATTAACAAAAGAATAGCCTTGAATAGAAAGCAGTGTACCATAGTAGATGTAGAATTTAGAGACTATTCTGCTCAGGTTTCTAATACAATTAGACATATGTAGGTACATATGTATTGTATATGTATAGAAGTACATACAATGAAAACCAAACCACACAATATGCTGTAGTACTGCATTCATGTTGAGGATTTTAAGCCACAATAACCAAAATGAATAGAATCTTCAGTCAGCTGAGTGCTGATCAGAAGTATGTATATATGTATAGTACATATGTACAGATACATTAATATACTTAGTGGTAAATGATGTTTGATACATCGATTGCATTACAAATGGCAGGCAGGCAGGCAGGCAAGGCACCTCGAGTCGCACACATCCTGTTGATGTTCGCTGGCTGTCATTGCTTTGAGGTTTTGGGCCATTTACCATCACCTCTCCCATCTCTGCACCTGCTGCTGCCAAGCCGTGCTTCCTATGCTCCCCGTGCTACCCCCTGCTGGCCATGCCCCATGCTCGTGCTGCTCCATTTCAATGCTCTGTCCGCCTCCGACTCCGCCAGGCATCCCTAGGGCTATTCTATGCTGTTCTTGTCTGCTCTGCTGCCCCATGGCTTAATGGGGATTTGATGTTTTCGGTCAAGTGTCAAGGATTCCCAGCGTTGCACTGACGACGAGTGTTGCCTGATGGACAGCCAGCAGCAGCAGCAGGTACAGGACTCGAATGAATCAACCTAACCATCCGTTTCGTCAATCTAAATGTGTGTCTGTGTGTGTATCTGCAACTGCGGCTAATGCCACATGACTCGATGAGTGGCTTGTCTTTAAGGGTTAAATAAAGTCGACTGGCAGGCATTGTATGTGTTTGCCCTTCAATCGGTGGCACATATCGGACTATCGGCTATCGGGTTGCATACATACATATATGCAAATTATGTCTAGCAATTTGTTCAACTCAATAAATATGGCTATTGCACAACCCCACCACACCACCCCTACCCTACCCTACCCTACACAGCCTCCTGTTCAGTAGGGCGGCTACCCCCAAGAAAAACTAGCAAAAGAATATTGAGAAACTCCTACCGAGCCCTTAAAAACTATAAAAGTGATTTATTTGATGTCACAGAAAAGCAGTCATGTATAAATATTTAGCATAACCCTACCCCACCCACAGTACCCCCCCAAAGGCCCCGCAAAAACCAAATCCAACTCCGCTTTCAGCTTCGACTAGCGACTCCTTCGAGTCGAGATATTTAAATCAGACAAGAGGGAGAGAGAGAGACAGGGAGGGTGGTCGTTGTGGGGTGGGGTTCGGATAGGTGCTGCCCGAGTCGTAGACAACCCGACCAGAGATATATGCTTTATAACTGTGTGTATAAGCAGGCGGGAAATCTGAATCTAAATCTGAAATCTGCCTGTGTCCGTTCCCCTTTTCCTTTTTTATTGGCAGAGACAGTTTGCAGGACACAGGGAGGGAGGCGCGGCACATTTTGGGAGGATACACTCGGACACACGCCTACTGCTGGCTCAATGCTCAAGGATGTGGCAGCAGCAGCAGAAGGAGCCGGCAGCAACCCAAAAACAAGGCACATAAAAAGCCATAAGCATCCTGCAGCTCAAGTGTCCTGCTGTCCTGCCCACCCCACCAAAATACACTCACCCTTCCACGGGATGTACCCTATCGATCCTCATTCTCGCTTCCTCCCAAGGGGTAATTATTAATCGAATATCCGCCATGGAGATTTCCTTCACTTAACTACTTTTTGGAGTTTCTTAAAATGCAAACAAAAAAAATCTCGAAAAATGAATCGAAATAAATGCAGCCCACACCTCGCAGCGCTCTCTTTCCCAACCGGCTATAAGTGCTATAAATATCTGGTGTGGAGAATCCCCTAGGACTCTACCCTCTATAGCCTTTAGTGTATTTGGATCTTCGTCTTTATAGCCTCCTCTCTTTCACTCTTGTGCTTTTCTTCGTTTTGGGGGGCCAAATCAAATATGCGCAAATAAATAAAAATGAAAATTCAGAATGCAAAAAAAAAGAAAAAAAAAAAAAAATGAATTTCTTCTTTAACTGTTGATGCCGATAAGCATTAGCGGGGGGGTAGGCAGTGGCAAAGCAAGACAGAGAGAGAGAGAGAGAGAGAGAGTGAGAAAGAGGAAGGATGAGCCTTTGGCTATGGCATGGTGGGGGGTTTGGTGGTTGGTGGAGACCAAATCTCAAGGTAAGCTTCGGGGCCAAAAGAAAACACTTTGCGGCATTTTTATAGTTGTTTGATATATTCATTGAAATTGGTTGCCATGCTCACCACCCCACACCCCCCACACCCACACCCACACCCTCACCCTCACTTCTACGAGTGTTCGATGTGTATTGAAATATTTATGAATCAATATGTACGTAACAAAAAACACATATTCCCCACTACTCGATTGGCCAAAAGCAACTGCTTGGACCTCCCCTACACTGTGTATCCCTCTCTCTATGTGTGTGTGTGTCATCTGTACGGAATCCGGAATCCCAGTATCCGGCGGAATGGTATACCCAACCCGTGCCCAGCGAGCAGTAAGTGAGTGTTTGGCTAAGCAATTGTTTATGTGAAGTTGAAGTTGAAGTTGTCGCAATGGGACGGACATGCCTCGGCATAGGTCAAGGATAGTCCGACTGAGAGTGGAATGATGATAATGGTAGCTGGCTGGGACCTGGGACACACACACGTACATATCTATCACAAGTGCTTCGTCGAGTTCCCTTTTGCAGAGATTATTTTGGTATACATTTGAAGCTTAAGATAATCTTAATGTTTTCCATTTTTAGAGATTATTTCGATTCATACATTGTAAGAACTTCATTTTTTTATTCCTCAGAACTATAATTTTAGTTAAAAATTAAGTAATAATATCTCGAGTGTGTTTATTACAATACTTTTACTCATACATAGTATGCTTTGCTTTTGTATCTGACATTTATCGTTTCTATTCCAGGCAATATAAATTCAGTACAAGTTTTGTCAGCCGGCAAGCAGCACTTGAAATTTCACAAAAAAATCTGGAAATTTTATATTTTATAACACACAACTGAAAACAAAACCTGAGCAAGTAAATACTGAACAAAGAACTGTCACTGATCCCAATCTAATAATAATAATAATTTCATTTAATTGTATTTTAAGCTTTCGTGGTGTCATCCATTGGATCGTTTTGAAAATGCCGCCAGTACGTCGACGTGTACGTCGACCTTATGAGACCGATTACCTATTGATCGATGGAATGTCAATGCCGCACTACATAATTCCGACGGTAAACGATGGTAATTCAATGTTCCGAGCCATATCGATCTTCATATTTGGCACAGAAACTCGACATCTAGTGGCGCGACGGGAGATCGTTGTTTACATAATGATACATTGGTCTCGGTGGGAAGGAATCATTAACGATGTACCCGGCAATAATTACAGAATGGCGGAAGACTATGCAGTCGTGATGCAGAGGGATGGAGAGCTTGGCACCACGTTGGAGCTAATGGCCGCCGCTGAAATGTGGCACTTGCGTTTTGAGATATTCATCAATCGAACTCTCCTCTCTAGAGTGGGCGACCCGCCAGTGCGGGCGGACTGTGTGAGGCGTTTAAGACTCACGGCACAAGCGGACAGCGGAGAGCACTACGAACTGTTCGAACAGATGACACTCGTACACCAACACATTCACCGCAATGCAAATAATCGTCGACGCGTACGTACTCGCCGCTGGACACTGTATCGAGTTTCAAATGTTCCAAGACGCCGACGCCGACGTATATTCGTACGTAGCATTCGGGAAGTTCAGACGCGGGTAAACCGTTCAGGCCACATATCCAACACTACATATCTTCAAAAATTGTATTACATATGAAAATGTATAAAATAGATTAGTTTGTCTGGTTGCCGTTTAATTCGTTTAATTTTAGTATCCTTCAGTGGGGAGGAGACTCACTAAGGCCCATTAAGGATTGTGGGGGGTATGCAAAAGTAAGAGGCAAAAGGCCTCCACGACACCAAAACTCTGAGGCACTGAGACTGAGGCATGAACAGCGCGCATCGTTAGTTGTTGGTTAGTCCTTCTCCTCCTCTGTCTCTCTCTCTCTCTCTCTCTCTCTCTGTGCAGTCTGTGAGCTGTGTGTGTGTGTGTGTGTGTGTGTGTGTGTGTGTGTCTGTGTGGAGTCCTGGGCGATGGCTGCTCCTTGGCTTGGGCCTGCATTGCCTGCTCCGGCCTGCCCCGGCCTGGCCCGACTGTGACTGTCATGTGCCACAAACCCACTAAACTAATGAAAAATGTGAAGCGACGGCACAAAAGGAAGCACAATTTTTGTACACACACACACAGATGTAAGGGGAGTCGCCTCCTTATGTGCAACAAAAACAGAAAGAATGAATGAAAGAGTAGAGTAGACAGGAAGAAAGGAGCAGAGGAGCAACACAAAGAAATGTTAATTCCGTAATACTTTAAATGCGGCAGGCATCGAATGACATTTGCACTTTTGGCTGCCACTGTGCGCACAGTGGGACCCAGCAGCAGCAGCAGCAACAGCAACAACAGAAAGCATTCCAAGAGACCCGAGTAAGGGGTCGGAACTGATTCGTTCGGAACTCTCAACCCGAAGGGGCGTGTACGGTTATTCCGTATGTTTGCCGTACGTGATGGCCAAGTGAAAGCGTTTCCCACCTCTGTCCATCCGCTCCGCTTCGGCTGTCCAATCTCTGCCAAAGGTATGCCAACCGCCACCCCACCCCACACCACCGCTTACACTACCCATGCATATGTGAGTTCTAATATGTAAGGGTATTTGTGGCCTGCTGCAGGAGCAGCAAAAAAAGAAGAGACTAAGAGAAATAGTACAACAAAAGGTGCAAAAACGGGCACATGAATTGCAAAATGGGGGGCAAGGTGCACTGGCAGTGTTGGCAGGGCGTTGTGGCAAGGTGGGGGCAGCTGGGTGCCAGAGCTGACCGCACTGGCCAAAACAACAAGGCAACAGAACAGAACAGAACAGAGCTCCACACAGTGGGTCGTATCGGGTCGTAGCGGACTGGGAAGCGTGGCTGGTAAGGAATGGACAAAAAAAAAAAAACACACAGAGGACACGAACAAACATCAGCAGCAGGCGCTGCACAGAGGGGAGCTCGTGACACGATCAAAAAGACTGAAAAAAAAATATTAATAATATTTAATTGAATTAAATTATAAATATACGATTATTTCTGTGGGCAGAAGTAACTTTCTTATATAGAAGAAGAAATGCTGAAAAAAAGAACCGTATGGAATGGCAAATGTTTGCGCCTACATACCCTACTCATCTCTAGCTTTTTTCTTTGACTTTTCCAACTATCGAAGGTAGATCCTTTAAAATGCCTATATTTCTGATCTCACTTTTGATTGCTTGATAAGCAGACATTCCCGCGAATATTTAGCATTCTTTAGTTGAATAAATGTTAATTGATAGTCAAAGAATTATCTCATTATGTAAGGCTAGAAAACTCTTCCACATATATGTAACACTTGAGCAATGACTGGCTGTGCTGCTCACTTGACCATCTCTGGTTTAGAAATGGATGATGGAAACGATGGTGGTGGAGCCGAGGGGTTGTGTGAGAGTGTGTGTAGAGCGTGGAGGGTGGGGTGAGCACACTTTTAGGGCTCCTGGTTTCTGGTTCCTGGGTCAGTTCGCACGTTCATTTGCGCGCTCGTTTGCTCTTTAACAAATGTGCGCTCCTTTTCATTACGTATGACAGCAAATAGTACAATGGAATATGGAATATGACATGCAGGCGATAAAGTTATGCCGGAGACACACACCAAAAAAGAGAGAGAGAGAGACACACACACACACACACACACACATAGCATTAGGAAGGGTTTGTGGCAGGCTGAAAGGTGAGCAAATGGGTGTTAGTGTGCCACTTTGCCACAGCCGCACACACACACACAGAAACGAGAAAGGGGAGCAACACCTTAACTGAGGAAAGCTAAAGGAAAGAGCAGAGCAGAGCAAAGCTGTGATAGTGGGTGCGGGTACTGTTGTGTGAGGGGGTAGACCTGGACTGGGCCACAAATGCTACTGCGGTAGTTGTGCTAATTTGTTTGTTTGTCGTTATCATTTTCATTTCTGCTTTCCATCCCAAGCATTCCTTTTTGGAAACTCTCTGCCACACCAGCCAACAGAGGCACACACACACACAACCAACCGATTTCCTTTGTCCAAGACAAGCAGCCACACAAAGGCACAAAAGCAAACCAACGACAGCAAGTGCAAGAGGTCACCACCACCACCAACAGCAGCGACAGAGACCAGAGACATAGAGACACATAGACAGAGAAAGAGAGCGAGAAAGAGAGAGAGAAGTGCTCTCTGAAGCGCAATGAAAGCATACCCTGGGATGGTAGGTAAGCCAACTCAAAGTTCCCAAGTCTTTCCGTGTCTAAGTTAGATTTTTCGCTCAAGATAATGCTCAGCAAAAGCGCTAGAAGAAAACGTTATGGATCGTTATATTTATATGGGGAATTATCACTTTAAGATGTGCACTAAGACGGCACTCACAAAAGATTAACAAAAAGAAGACATTCCCATTGATTGAAATTAAAAGAAATATTTGATTTTATATTATATCTACTTAAAGCAAGCCTGCTTATTTATATTCTGAATTTAAGTATTATACGTACATATATGTATGATATATGGATATGTCTTTAAAGCAGCTGTCGGCACGCAGACAACAGGCACAAAGGTAAAATACACAGCAAGCCGAGACCCCAAAGACCTAAAAGACTTTAAAGCTATGTACTATACATATACATATGTAAATTTGGTATAGCATATAACTCCCTTATGACTTTACATACATATGTACATCAAGAATTAGCTATAACAAAGACATCAAATATATCTAAAATAGAATTCCTTTCAATATTCACTGGATCCCTGCTAAACCCTTTGACCATTGAGCGCACTTTTATTGAATGAATGTTCAACTGACAAATACTCGTAATATGGCAGTCATCGATTAGCAAAAACATACTGATAACGAGCACATATAGTACATATGTATGTACATACTACCGACATTTCTGTCACTTTTTAATTCACTTTCACTGCTGGCACGCAGTGACCCGCACATGCCGCTGGCTTCGCGCTTCCTTCCGCCTGCTGCACAACGCATTGCATTCCAGCTTATAGCTAGCCCCAGGAGCGGAGTTTAGGAGAGAGGAGTGGATAGCAGAGGAAGGGATAGCAGAGGAGTGGAGAGCAGAAGAGTGGAGAGCAGAGGAGCGGAGAGCAGAGGAGTGGATAGCAGAGGAGTGGAGAGCAGAGGAGTGTAGAGCAGAGGACTGGAGAGCAGAGGAGCGTAGAGCAGAGAAGTGGAGTGGAGAGCAGAGGAGTGGATAGCAGAGGAGTGGAGGGGAGAGCAGAGGAGCGTAGAGCAGAGGAGTGGAGGAGAGAGTAGTGTAGTGTAGTGGCAATGCCAGATATGCCCGATAAGAGGCGCTTCATCGGTTAGCTTGTTGTTTGTGCTAGCTAACGCTACTACTGTTGCTAACGGTACTGGTCATCAGAGATCCAGTGCCAGTGGATTACAGTGCCAGTATGACTGAAGGGGGAGCAGTAGGGGGGGGCCTGCTGTCTGTGTCTGTGCCTGTGTCTGGGAATTGTATTTCCTTTTTCTTCTTCGTTTTGGGGCTGCAGCGTGTCAAAACGGTGAATTTTGTGCTCCTCCATTCTGTCTCCTTCTCCGCTACTGCCCGGCTTTCGCCGTCTCCTCCTCACACTGCCCTTCTTAAGGCGACTGCTCCCTTACTACCGTTACTTTCGCCGCCTCCTCCTCACACTGCTGCCCGGCTTTCGGCGACTGCTCCCTGACTACCGTTACTTTCGCCGCCTCCTCCTTCTACTGCCCTTCTTTCGCCTCCTCCTCCTCCTGCTCCTTCTGCTTTCTTGTCCCTTTGCATTTATCGTGTATTTTCTGTGTGTTTTGTCGCGCATATTAATCATAAAGCGGACACGCGTCGCTTTACGCACGTTTGCCGGATGCGAAAGACAACGGAGATGGCGACGGCGACGGCGACAGAGACAGAGATGCGGCCAAATAGTAACGCAACACTACACGCCCCCTGCCACTACACCTACCACCCTACCCACTAACCATACCCATACCCATATTTCTCTCTCTTTCTCACTGACCACTGCCCATCGCACTATCTCTTTTGCTCACGCAGCAAGTACGAGTACTGTCCGCGTATTAGATTTAAGCGCGTTATAAATGAGCCCCACCACCACTCACTCCACAGCATACACACACACACACATAATTGGCATACCCTACCGTTGGGAAAGAGTATTCATAGCTTTGTAGCTGAAAAAGATTATCCATAAAGATTATCTATATATTACTAATACACGAGAAGGCCATTCCAAAAAGATCTTTACAGCCTACTACTATATACATACATACATAAATCGGAACCAATCAGATACAATCATTATATACAAGTACATATTTCTGGCATGCTAAGAAATCTGCACAGTTGCAAAATATACTATAAAGTGTATCAAAATCTTCGTGGTATTTCTGTCTTTTCTTCTCGTGTGTTTTTTTTTTTTTGGTTGCGCTTTCTTCAACTTCTTATGATTTTTCCTTAGCTTTCAGCTGGCTTGAGCTGCTGCTGCTGCTGCTGCTTTCTCCATCTTCTTGTAGCTCATAAATCAAAATTTTCGGTTTTTGGCATTTTTAAAGGCAAAGAACTAACAGAAGAGAGAGGGGGGGAGGGGGGTGGCTGCTGGTGGATGGGCAGTGGACACGTTTCGGCAGGGACAACCCTAGCTCCAGCCCCAGCCCTTTGCTGCTGTCCATGACGGATGATTGGATTTTATGTTGATTACGAAAATGTCTCTGACTCTATGTGTGTGTGTCTCCTTCACTCTCTCTTCCTCTCTCCCACTCTTTCTCTCTGTGTGTTTGCACGAGTCGAATTTTTTGGCTTTGGCTTTCACAGATTTCCTTTATTTGCGCCTCCCCATTCCCCCTTCAAAAAAAAAAAAAAAAAAAAAAAATGAAGCAACAAAAAATCGACTAAGAGTATTCTAGAGGGTAGCGGGTAGTCTCCACCACTATGTAAGGCTAATAAAGTAATCAGTTCAGGCATAATCATTATGATAATTCAAGGAATTACTTCTATATGCCGCCATGCAGTTAAGAACACTGCCAGATAGATCCATAATTGGCCTAGTTCCTCATAGTTTATGGTTCAAATATTTACAAATATTTAATGTAGTTTTATTTTTTGTATATATTTTATTATTTCTTTGGCAACATTTCATTGGGTTTTCTTTTGAATATTCATTCAAATTTTTACTTGTAATTTCCGCTGGGTATTGCCCAATCGATTCCCTGTTTTGCCAGCCCATTCTCCCCGCCTCTTAGCTCACTCCCTAGTCCCTGCTATTCCCTTACTACCCTTACGCCCCAACTACCCCAACTTTCAACTCCTACTCCTGATCATTGCCGTCTCGTATTACCCATTTCTGTGCGGCCAAAAACCAAAGCAGGGGAGGGACTGTGTTGTTTAAGGGTGGCCAAAGAGGATGGGTCGTGGTGTGGGGTGCTTCTATGGGATCTATCACATGGATATTTGCCGTTATTATTGGCCATATTTTAATGCTCTCCGCTGTCCGTAACTGTCCGTAACTGTCTGTCCGTCCGTCCGTCCGTTCGTTTGTCTGTTATGCTATGTCTACGGCTTCTTCTGTGCTGGGCCAACCGAGATTTGTCGTAGTCCATTTTTGATTTATTTATGTGTTTATTTGCCTTGTTTTTGGCTTTGCGTCTGTGATTACTCATGGGCCCATTCCACCCCCTGAACATGCCATGGATACTCAATGGAGGCAGGGTATTTGGATTGGAGATATGTATGGGCAGCTAGAGCAAAGGGGGGAGTGATGAAATTCGATTTGCATATTATTTTATTTGCATTTTACATAATAATTTAATTTTATTAGTTTTGCTGCATCATCATCATCATCATCGGGCCTCGTCATCGGCTCAAGTTGGCAAATTCTAATGGCTCTAATGGCACCTTGGTGGGGTCCGCAATCCACATGATGACTACTACATACTACCCCCCTCTACTACCCTTACGCCTCCTTCTACTCCTCCCTCCATTGATTGTGTATTTTGAGGTCATCGTACCGTCGGCATTTGTCGTCATCTCTGGATGGGCGCTTTTTTGGTCAGATTTCGTCTCTCTCTCTCTCTTTGGGTTGCCCTAATGCATTGCATGCCCTATTGGGGACACTTAGTGCGGGCCACGCCTCCCCCGTAACGCCCACTCTTTGCTGCTACTACTACTATGTATATAAATGGGCACATAGTATATATTTTGTAGTTAAATTTGTGCTTTTTTTTGCCATTTCTGGGCATTTATTTTCATGGTTTACTTGTAGCATATTTCGCTGGCCGCCACATTCATTTAACTTTGTGGTGCATGGAGTGTTGCAAAGGGATGGGGGCTGGGGGGGCGTAGTGCAACGGGGTGTTGCAGGGATTGGCCGACAATTGCTGCAGTCTTTGGAGAGTCTTTGCCCAGCGCAACGATGGCCAGTCGTAAATTAGTTGCGAATGGCAGCGCAGTAACACCATCACACACTAGCTAGAAACACCAACAACAACAAAAACTCCAACACCAACAGCTAGGGAGTTACAGAGCGAGAAAAGTTCACAAAAGTCAAAGCGTGGCGCGGTATTTGCTGGCGTGGAACGAAAAGAAAAGACAAGTTTAGTTGCAACTTAAACTACATAAAATTGTAATCAGATATTGGCCATTAAATTCGTGACATTCTTAAATTAAAAGCACTAAAGTAGGTCATACCTAATACCTATACCCATGCCCAAACAACATAAGCTACCAAAAATAGCTCCAAACTAATTGGCAAGCCAACTAAAACTTCAACAACAACTCCAATTCAACTACAAAAGTCTCATCAGCAACACCAACACCAAACTCAACAACATAAATGATAATTTGCACTCACACCATACATATACATATAGTAAATAAAAGGGAAAACAAAATCATTAGCAAACCGCGAAAAATGACACAAAAACCCACACCCAGGACCAATTACAACCATGAAGAAAACAGTCAAACTTCAACAACAACAACAAATAAACTCCAACTTGAAACACCAACTGTGGTGTGGGATGGAGAGTGGAGCAGGAAAACTACCAGAAAACCAAAACGAGGACGGAATCAAAAAAAAAGGAGAAAAAAAAGAGAAAAAGTCGAGAGGTAGGAGAGGTAAGACCGAGTACGAGGTAGGAGAGGCAAGACCTAGTAAGAGTTAGGAGAGGTAAGCCATGAATCCAGCTTGAAATTATAAGCAAAAACCCCAACCAACACACACCCACAAAACAATTTTTCACACATTCCACAGGCAAGTTGAAGCAGCCAGCCCCTGAGCCGCCGCCGCCGCCTCCCCTGAGTCAGTCATCTGCCATTCGAAAACTGAATGTGAACAGGCCCCCACACACACACAAAAGGCTCTAAGTATTTAAGCTAGTTTGAATTTGAAATGACTTGCAGTTGACCCACCGCCCGGAGCGGAGCCACCGATGCCACCCAGAAACCCAGTCGCAGAAAACCAGAGCAAAGCCTCAACCCAAAACCCAAACCCAGAGCAAACCAAAAGCCGAAACCAGAACAAACACCAGACCAAAATGGAACCCTAACGTTCAATGCAATTTGGTTTCCTTTTTGGTAGCTCCCTGCTGCTGCCTGCTCCCTACTGCTGCTGACTGCTGCCTGCCGTTACCAATTATTTGCGCTGTTATCGCGACCTTCTTGTGTTGACCTCAATTTGGCAAATAAGGTTCGCTGTCGGTTGCTCCTTCTGTGACTGCGACTGCTGCAAAAACCGGAGCCGGAGCCGGAGCCTCAAGCCTCGACACTGGCGGAGACGAGGAGGGAGCTTGTTGATTGCCTCCAAGTCTGATTGAAGTGCAAGGTGAGGCACGATATGGGCAGTGCCCAGAGGCAGGGGCAGGGCCTGCCTCTGACAATTTCTCACAGTGTTTGACATAGGGCTGGGGGGAAATGATAGGTCCTTGGGCAGGCAGGCAGGCAGGCAGTCAGGCAGTCAGGTTTCTCTTTCACTTTTAATGGCAACTGGCATAATGAGCTGCAAATAGGAGTAAGAGCAGGGGGCAACAGCAAATAGTAGTATGTATGTATGTACATATGTATGCCATGTGCCACAATGTAGCCTTAGCTAGGACTCGCGGACTCTGCATTTGTTTTGGCCACTTGGGACGCGGTGGCACTGCCACACTGCCACACTGCCCCACTCCTGCTGTTCGGGGCCAGCAGCAGCAGCATTGACACAATAAAACATTTGTTGTCGTTGCATTTATTGACGCATTTGCTCTTTTGC
The DNA here is from genome assembly GCA_009664405.1 of Drosophila bifasciata. Classification (NCBI taxonomy): domain Eukaryota; kingdom Metazoa; phylum Arthropoda; class Insecta; order Diptera; family Drosophilidae; genus Drosophila; species Drosophila bifasciata. Next base: position 37,690,930 of record CM019041.1, read on the forward strand.
ATATTTTGGAATGTTTTCCCAATACACTAACTGGGAGGAAGGGTATTCCCCACAATTTATTCTATATAAATATATGAGACTTGAAAATTGTGCATTCGATTTTGCTTTAGTTTGATTTGATTTAAGTTTAAAATAAAGAAGATATTTATTAGGGAATATTTTTAAGCATTTAAAGAAGGAAAGTTTCTACCAATTTTACATATTTTTTTATATATTTTTACCATAATTCTGCATAGTTTTAGTTTGCTATTTCATAGAGCTACATACCACTGGAATGAATCCATCTTTCTACTTCAACTATTTCCTAAATTCCAGCCAAATATTTTTCATAAATCTCTCCACTTTCCCTCGCATTTTCGATATGATTGAATACTTTTTTATACCCGTAATCGTAGAGAAAAAAGTGCATGTGTGTAACATAGAGAAGGAATCATTTCCGACCCCACAAAGTATATATTTTTAAAATTTTATTCTAATTTAACTTCTTATCATAATTTTATTTGAAGTGTATTAGCAGCTTCGTTCCATTAATTCTATAAATTTTCTTTTCAGTTCTTTTTGCACATTTTTTTTGTCGCGACAAAATAAAATGTAATTTTTCTTTTAGGCCCAGTCCCTAGTAACAAAAAAAACCACCCAGTCGCGGGGCAAACATGCGACAATTCAATGCTGACAACGAAAGCAACAACAAAAAATGTTTCACAACAAAATATGCAAATCGTAGTTTTTAGTTTGGGCGAGGTCAGGCGATTGCTGGTGCTGGTGAATGGGGTTTATGGGGGGGGGTTATGGGACTCTGGGCCCTAGCCCCACTATTGGCTAAATTGAAGTCAAGTGCAATTGCATTTCCCGCTCATCCTAAATAATTTAAAAGTGTGTGAAAAATTGTGTGTTTTTATATATATTTTTGGTTCAGTTTTCGATATGTTAAAAAATAATTACAGCAGACAACAAATGTTGATTATTTTTTGTAAATTGTTTTCTAATACAACATTAAATTAGGGTTTTAGCTGGTATATATTTGGTTTGGCACATACGAGTATTGATTGGACTGCCCCTGCAGCAATAGAGAAAATCAGTCTGATATAATAAAAATATATCTTTATATATAGTACAATGTATGGATATATATTTATAAGATTTTGTAACTTATTTTTTGTTTTTGTGTGTATTATAATTAAAACAATTTTGGAGTTTTATGTTATGGCAGCCAATGGCAGGCAGAAAGTTCCCAATTGAAATCTTCTCAGGCTTGAGTTAGAGGGTAAGAGGCTCGTCAGATCGATGCCAGGGAGTCAAATGCCAGGCACTGAGTGCAGCTCAGTACTTGGCCTTTGAGCCCCTGGTTTCATCCAGGCAGATCCCCAGTTTTATTGTATTCCCCCCAGGCCTTTGTTTCCTGCTCGGTGCGATGCTGCAGCAGCGACATATTGGTGGACGAGAGCTGTGGCGAGCCAATGAAACTCGATCGATTGTCCTGCTTGGAGCGTAGCCGTTTGCTGGCCACCAGCTGCGACATCTTGCGCAGCGTGATGTAGTCCTTGTTGAGCATGCGACACAGCTCGATGAAGGTGCAGAGACGTGGATTCTTGAGATCCGCCGCCAGCTGATAGGCGGCATTGAGCACCTCCGTTTGGCGCTCGTACTTGTGCAGGACGGCATGCGACTTGGCCATCAGCATGGTGCTGAGAAACTGCCAGATCTTGCTGTTGCACAGCTTGGCCTCCTCGATGGCCTGCTGGGCATACGACAGGCACTGCACAAAGTGATTATGCTGCACATGATGATCGGCCATCTCGTGCAGCAGATAGGTTCGCTCGATGGGCAATTTGGCAAAGAACAGACGCTGCTCCAGATGCTGTATGGATTGTCTGAAAAACAAAACAGAATCATTAGATGAGACACCCATCCTCTCGCTGCACACTCACGGTTTTTGTCTTTCCTGCACTGGATAGCCATACGATGAGCGATCCCCAAACACATAGATGGCACGTTCGAGCGGCTTGATTGCCGGTATATTCAGCATCAGGCACATGGCATTCTTGTTGTAGGGCGTAACACGTGTGGGCGGCAGGCGGTAGCTCTCGCACAGGCTCAGAGCCAAATGGTTATACACCTCGTTCGTGAATTCCGTCTTCCAGGGCATTATGCGGCTCGTCTTGACACTCACATAGTTGCCCATCACATCCTCCACGAACTTACGCAGACGCTGAAACAAAAGACAGACAATGAAGGGGGATTGGACAGCTTGAGGATCACTTACCGCCGGATCATCGTGCCGTCTAAGAACCCGTATCGTGCGCAGAATGCTGTGCATATTCCGGCGTGTCTGGTACTGAATGCGGAACAGGCTCTCCTCGCGGAAACGTTGAGACATCTGGAAATTGCGATAGCCCTGCGGTATGTCATTGTACATGGGACTGCGAGCGTGGAGCATACGTGAGAATTTCTTGATGCGCTGAAACGAGTTGTCCAGATACTCGCCCCGCTCCTTCGAGGAGCCAAAGTACTGATCGAGCAGCAAATTGGGATTCTGACGCAGCGTCTTGAGGAACAGAAAGTCCGTCCAGGCGCGATGCAGATAGTTCTGATAGAATATCTTCGTTTTGCGTCGTCGCCGCGCCTGCTCCAGGGGCGAGAGTGTTTCCTTTTCCTCCTCCTGAACGCTCTGGACATCGCACTGCTCCAGCTCCCTGATGATCTTCCAGTGCGGACGCCGGTCCTTGGGCAACAGTTCGCGCCGCTTCTGCTCGTAGAAGGTCTTCAGGCTGCTCGATTTCTGCATGAAGAAGTAGGCCAGGCTGTCGCCCAGGCAGTCCTTGAAGTTCTCGTTAACCACAATCAGACGCTTCTCGAAGGGCTCCATGGAGGTGCCCACATGCCGGCGCACATTGTCGCTCAGCATCAGCTTGTTCGACTCGAAGCGACTCAGGTCGTACAGCGCATCGGCCATCTCCAGTTGGGTGTGCCTGTCGCCCGGCCCCAGCACCTGGCACGCCCTCGAGCTGTCCAGCAGTGCCGCCTCTGCGCGTGCCACCGCCCGATTGAATTTGCTCCGCAGCTGCAGCGTCCTGAAGTCATCGCCATGATGGTCCTCGATGCACTTGTCGTAATACTTCTGCGCCGCCGTATCCATCCGTGCATTGGCAAACACACTGCCCCAGCTGCGATGGATGTTGCGTCGCTGCTCCTCCGGCCAGTCGAACAGCTCCCAGGGCTTCTGTTCGGCCAAAAGCTTACCCGTGGGCACCGCCACCACCGCTGCTGGTTCCATCTTGATGGTCTTCGGATTTTGCATTGCAATGGTCACAAGAGTAAAAACTAACTAAGAACAAAACTAACTATAAAAAAGAACTAAAAACTAAAAAGTTAAAGAAACAAATTAAACAATTTTGTTTAACGTCAAAAAACTTATAAGAAAAATGAATGTAAAGTTCGGTGCAGGCGCAGCAAGAGTTGATCCGGCAGCAAATGGAAATGCTAGAGTCTCTTATGCTACCAACTGGATGAACACATTTCGTGCCTGCTCCATTCAGCTGGGAAGCATCTGTGGCAGGAGAGATTGGTACACATCCATCAGGAGGTCACTTCTTTGACTATTTCTCTGTTGATTTCTCACGCTTTTGCGTTGCAGGAAAACTTCAACATTTGCATGGAATATATCAACTTTTTTATCCGCATTAGCCGATATTCATATAAAAAAAAAACAATATCAAAGCTTATGTACAAATGCTGCAAGTGGGCGAGAGTGGCAGCCAACAATCACTTTGGCTGGAAGGGATCCTTGGCAATGTACTTGTCCAGCCGCTGCTCGCCATCGGGCTCCACCTGGGAGAGCTGACTGAAGCCCTCCTCGTCCACAAAGCAGATCTCATGGCCATCGGGATCGGCCAGAATCAGCACCGATACGGTGGCCTTGCCGGGCGTATCTAGGGTGATCAGCGGCTTCAAAATAGTGCCGCCGGCTGCCTTGACCGCCTCATGCAGCGGCGGCTGAACGGCCGAGGGCAGGGCAAAGGCGATGCGTCCGTAGGCCTTTGCCCGATTAATCGGATCCGAGATCTGGGTGAGCTGAAGCGACGCCTGAGTGCCGCCATAGCTCAGCCAGAGGGTCTGCTTGGTCTCTGCCACCGGTTGCATTTGGAGCAGCTGGTGCCAGTACTGGCGCGAGGCAGCCAGATCGCTGACATGCAGCTCCACCGACTGCACAGGATCGGCTGGGGCTGCCTGGTCGATCACATAGAACTTGTAGCCGTCGGGCGAGGTGAGCAGACTGCCATTTCCGTCCGCCTTCTCGATGGGATACGAGTGCTGAGCCGCGCGCGACAATATCTCGTTGGAGTGTATGGTGACGCCGCCGAAATCGTTGCCTGTGGGGTGGAAGATTATCGATTACAGATTGCTGGCAGCACAATGACGGCAATGGCTTTGCCACTGATTGCCCCCTTACCCATCTCGTAGCTGGTCACGCCGTAGTTGTATGTCAGCTCGATGACAAAATGGGAGCTCTCCGGGCCGTAGCCGATCATGGTTTTGCTCCAACGATTGTCATAGGGTCTGCAAGGAATCGGAGGAGGGTACTACTTATGCTCTGTTACTAGTCCAGCGACTTACCCATTGCATTCGGCATCGCAACCCTCTTTGAATTCCTCGTGACGCAAAACCTGTTTCGCCCAGACAGACAGACAGACAGAGACAGCATTAGTTTGGTGGCTGGGGCAAAATTACACAGTCATTACGGGGCTATCTGGCATCTGGGCTTTTAATTACTCAGTCAGCAGCCAAGCCACTTATTTCCAATTGCGTTGTTCAGATAAAACAAGCGTACAGCAGCGATAAGGTATGCCTGTTGCTTTTCCATCCAACCGGAACAACGCGAAAAATTCAAATCAAATCATACGAAATGTACACCCACCTTCATGCCCAGGATCTGCCGAAAGAAGTGGGCGTTCTTGGCACGATCTCCGATTTTGAGTACATAGTGCAGAGCACGTCCTGGTATTGCTACAGCCATTATTGAGTTGAATTTGGAATTTGTGTGAAGATTTATTCGGTAGCGGTTTGTTGTTATATGGCAGTAGGAATGTGTTTACTTCGATATATTCATATATCGATACATGTATCTTTTACAGATATCTTTGTATGTCATGCGATATGTCATGCTTTCTTAACACTATTGTTTCACGAATTTAGAATTCTGATTTATTTGCATGTTTCATTTATGCTACAAAAAATATCGATACTTTTATGCGATAAGTATAGAATGAACTTGGCGCTACATTTTGAAAATTTTCCCCTGCAACACAATTGTTCAAATTGTATAATTTTCGTACCCACTGGCCGATAATGGGTTAAACGGCCTTTTTTGTCCATGGCCGGATATCATATTCCTCGATTTTGATATTCGGTTTAGTCTTACTAGCTAGCTAGGAAACTCAGCTTTGAAAATATAATTTAATTCAATTAATTAATCAATTTCCTGCAAGATTGTAAACTTTCCAACTTTCCCATATATTTGGCTAGCATATAAAATATAAAACAAATAACGGACAAACATTACATTGCAATTGAACAGGTTAATCGATACTTTCGGGCATCGTTTCGCAGCGTCGCTGTTTTACCTGCTTGCCACGCTTGCCGCCTTTACCTCCTTCGTTACGATCCTGTACTTGCTCATGGCCCCCCTTGCCGATGAAAACGTCCTCATCGTCCTGCTCGAATTGCTCCATCGGGAGGGATTCGCAGTCTCCAGCTCCTTCGTAATGAGCCCGTCCCTTCTTATGACCGCTCTTGGCCTTAGCCCTGATGGGTGCTTCAATCTCCTGTTCTAATTGCATCAACGGGTTGAGCTCGCCGTCTCCAGCTCCTTCGTGACGAGGCTGTCTCTTCTTGTGACCGCCCTTGGCCTTGACCTTGACAGGTGCCAAAATCTCGTGCTCGCCGTCTCCAGCTCCGTCATTTCGAGCCTGGTTTTTCTTATGAACGCCTTTGGTCTTGACCATGACGACTTGCTCAATGTCCTGCTGCTCGAACTGCTCGATGAAGTTCAGCTGCTGGTCGCCGTTGTCTCCAGCTTCTTCGTAATGACATTGTCCTCTCTTAGGGCCGCCCTTAGCCTTGATCATGTCCTGCTCGAACTGCTCTATGAAGTTCAGCTGCTCGCGGCTGTCTCCAGCTCCTTCGTGACGAGCACGTCCTTTCTTATGACCACCCTTGGCCTTGAGAGATTCTCCAATTTCCTGCACGAACGGATTAAGCTCGCCGTCTCCAGCGCCTTCGTCACGAGCACGTCCTTTTTTAGGGCCGCCGCCCTTGGCCTTGACCATGACAGGTTCCAATATTTCAGGCTCGAACTGCTCCATTGGTATGGATTCACCATCTCCAGCTCCCTCGTAACGAGCACGTGCTTTCTTATGACTGTCCTTGGCCTTGGCATTGACCATGATATCCTGCCCCAGCGGCTTGAGCTCGCCGTCTCCAGCTCCTTCGTTACGGGTTTGTCTTTTCTTATGACCGCCCTTGGCCTTGACCGTGACAGGTTCCAAATTCTCGTGCTCGAACTGCTCCATCGGGATTGATTCGCCATCTCCAGCTGTTTCGTAACGAGGCCGTCCCTTCTTAGGACCGCCTTTGGCCTTGACCATGAGGGGTTCCTCAGTCTCCTGCATCGATTGCTCCGACGGATTGAGCTCGTCGTCTCCAGCTTCTTCGTATGGATAACGCTCATGCTGACTCCCGTGTGCCCTAGCACTATCCCCAATGTCCTGCTCGAATTGCACATTCGACTTGAGGTTGAACTGGGATACGGGAATAAAAGGAGCTAATGGTTGTCCAGGGGAGATTCATTAGAATCACTTACGCGGCGCTCGTTGGCGAATTCGTAGTCAGACTTTGACTCGTGGTTGTGTCGTGACTTCGTGACCTCTGCGTATTTCATTTCGCTGCGCACCTTACGCACACCCAACAGCTGGCGTGTGGGCGTCTGCGGTTCCTCGAATTGGTTGCTATCCATAGGCTCCGACTCGGATTGAGCATCGTTCTCCCTAGTGTGTACCTTGTGTCCACGGAGCGTTGTCATGTCGCTGCGTGAAGTCATCGATGTCGTGGTGGTCACAGAACTGTCGATTAGCCCATCAAACTGCGTCTGGCGATATGTTCGCGATCTGTGTTAAATACAATAATGAGAAGGATTGGCACAGAGGGATAAAGTAGATCAAAAAACCTACTCCTTGATATCTGCTTGCTCCTCCATTTCCATTTCCTCATCTTCGGTGTTCACGTGCATTTTGCGGTATGTTAGCGACCTGTGAAATAAACCAATTAAGGATACATAAAGCACAGAGGGGAAACAACATACTTCTTGTGGTCTTCTTCCTCCATTTCCATTTCGCGATCTTCGTGGTTCATTTGCATTGGGCGATATGTTGGCGAGCTGTGAAATAAACCAATAAGGGGTACCTCTATGTTACAGAGCAGATAGAACAAATATAAACCCACTCTATAATTTCTTCGGTCTTAATTTCCATATCTTCGATATGCATGTCATAGGCTTCGGTGATCTTGTCCGAGGCCTTTGTGCCATCAAAGCTCATTAGTTGACTGCTGAGCTTAACGTTCAGATCCTCGGCCTTCTTGCGTAGCGTCTGCTCGAAGGACAGCTGCTCCTCCAGGATCCTGGTATGCGAAAGCATCTGTATGAGTGGGAACCGCTTGCTTTGTGGAATATGCTCCAGTCCGCTGAACCAATTGACATCACACTCTGGCTCCTGATTCTCCACGGTTTCTGTGGTCTTCAAGTGGTCGCGAATGCTGCGATGCAACAGCTGGCTAATCCCCTCATTGTTGCGCACATTGAACTCCTTGATGACTTTATTCAGCTCCAGCAGATCGATTATCATATTGGCTCCAATGTCAGTCAAGCCACAGCATTCCATGTCGACGACTGCGGTAGACCGGAAATCTTAGAGCGGCCATTGCGTCCATGACATTTCGCCGCACTTACCCTTTATCCAGGCATCCTCCTTCAGCACCTCGACAATCGATTTGAGTCCCTTGTCGCCAATTTCCGGATTGTTGGATATTTTGAATGTGCGTAGCCCCAGCAAGGAATTGATATCGGGTGTCTGGTAACGCAACGACTTCTGCCAACCCTCCGTGTAACGTGCTATCTTTTGCATCTGTGGAGGGGATGGATATATCCGATCTTTGCCTCAGCTAAACCATGCACATTACCTTGATCATTTCGGCCAGATGAAAGGCCCCCTTGGCGGTGATGTGGCAGTCGGAGAGATCGACTGATGCAATCTGATTGAGATACTTGACCGTATTGCATATAAGTTCGCATCCCTTGTCACCAAACATGCAACGGCGAAAGCTCAATGTCTCCAGGCGATCCTTCCCAGCCAACGACTAAAAGCAATGATATTTAGTACTTGAAATGGATAATGGCTGCTTGGACATACCTTGGAAATAGACTCAATGTAGACGTCATACAGGGGCAGACCCTCCAGCTTGAGCACCGTCAGATTCTTGTTGCTCATCACACAATTGGCAATGGCCTGGACGAGGCCACGGAAGATGAAGCGCGTAAATATCACCGGACGTTGTGTGAAGAGTCGCGCACGATTCTCCGTATCGATGGGATCGATTGTAGCTGCAGGGAAAAGCTTTCACTTAACTGTGACTTTAAGGGGGGTACTGTACTACTCACTCTGTTCATAGGAGCGGCGCAGGCGTAGCACCAAACACTTGAGGGCCAAATCATGGTGTAGGGCCTCTATAATCAACAGCCAGTCGCTGACGCCCAGCTTGTCGGCATTCAGCTCTAGCACTGTGGTCTCATTTGATTTCTTGCGTATTTCTGGCAGCGGCGTGAGATTCTTGTTGCGGCACAGCTCCAAGTAGCGGTAATGGAACGAACGGCTTTTGCTCGATTTTTTGACCAGCGACGGCACCGTTACTTTCTTAGCCAACTCGCGTAACATACCGTTGCGTACGCCAGATACGCGGCCGAGCGACATTTTCTGTCAAGATTAGGACTTATTTTTTGGATATAATGCGAGCATACGAATTAGGTGCGAGTGTAACGACGAATAGTGGAGTTAATGTTCTAAGCCAGCAATGTTCATGTTTGTGTGCCTAAGCCTACTCAGGATCCAAAAATAAACACAAATTTGTGCAACCAACCAATAATCAAAATTAACTACGCGCTAACTACACATTTGATACATTGTAAAAATGGGTGATTCGATAACGCGTTATACAAAATACTGGAAAATACTATAAATAAATAATAAGCAAGGTGTGCTAGCTAAATAGGGTTGTCGGAAAAGTGAAACGCAGTGTGTAATGTTTCAAAGCGACACCTTGGCGGCCAACTACCTGAAGTGGTAACTGAAACAGTTAATTTCGATTTGGGGCCACCCTGATATATTTAGCTACATGGTAGCTACGCGCTAACTACTCACTTGATCATTTGATATAAAAATCAGTTATTCTATAACGCGTTATACAAAATACTATAAATATACGTAAAATACTAAACAAATTGTAAATAATAAGCAAGGTGTGTTAGCTAAACAGGGTGTGATGTTACAAAGCGACACCTTGACGGCCAACTATCGGCCCGAGTATCGGTATATCGTAACTGAAACATTTAATTTCGATTTGGGGCCACCCTTCAATATTTGAACCCAACAAAATCGCTGCTTAACAATGATTCACAACTGATCCACTTTGTTGTTTACGCTTAAAGCCTATATATAGAACACTCACCCACTTATACGGCAGCTAGCTAGAGAAGGGCTTCCCTATAAATACGGTAGGATGTATGGGGCTTCCCATGCATTTATGAATGCCCCATGCCCGTGATGGGACGACTGTTTCCGGCCTGCTTCCTGCTGGCCGTCCTGTACCCTCTGACTGCTGACTGCCAGAACTACTGTGACCCGGAGCTATGCCCCAGCGGCAGGCATGTCGCCTGCCAGAATAGCGGTGTAAGATCCATATTATGATACCCTCAATGTGATCAACTGATAACTGATAACTGGGGGGGACTGTCAGCGGTTTGTTAGCGGCTGCAGCGGCGAATTCGTGCGCATAGACCCCTACATTTCGCTCATCCTGCAGCTGCACAATGAGCGTCGCAACCAGATCGCCGGCGGTGGACTGAGCGGCTTCCCCAGCGCCGTGCACATGGCCACCATGAGCTGGGACCCCACGCTGGCCCAGATGGCCGCCTACAATGCCCTGCAGTGTCGCATGGCCCACGACGAGTGCCGCAACACGAACACCTATCGCTACGCGGGACAGAATCTCAGCATTCTCTTCACACGCAGCGTGGATGTGGGCGACTTTCTGCGCCAGCGCATTGCCTCCTGGTTCGATGAGAATCGCTATGCGACCAGCGGCGATATGGAGAACTATCAAATGCGTGGCGGACCGTGCGTACCGTAGTAGTACCCTGTGCTACCCTGTATATTTCATTTGTATTTCTCCCCCCAGCGCCATTGGGCACTTTACGACCATGGTGAATGAGCGGAATAGCCGCGTGGGCTGTGCCATTGCGCGGTTCACGGATGCCAACAATGTGCAGGCCACGCTGCTGGTCTGCGACTATGCCGTGACGAATGTCCTCAATAATCCTGTGTACCGTGCCGGTGCACCAGCCTCCGAGTGCACCACGGGCCGGAATCCCACCTATCCCAATCTATGTGGCGTCAATGAGAATTACAATTTCAATCAGTGGTCCGGCTGATTGCTATTCGATTGGGGATGAGCCACAGATGGGGAACGGCACAGCTGTAACTAGTGACACACCCAATACTTATTACGAGGTAACAAAGTTACAGAAAACTTTATTAAACAGAATGAAAAGTCTGGCAAATAACAACTGCTCCAACCCACACATGCATGCATACGCATGGATGTATGTCTGTGTGCAGATCTGGGCACATTAATGGGGAAATAAATCGAATCAGAACTTTGACTCAAGCTACAGTTCAGAATTGAGTGGAAGCAGAGAACTAGCTTTAAGGGCAAGCCTTGAGAAAGCTTACAACGGGACTTTTATTACTGAAGATAAAGAAAGCTTAACCCTCATTACCTCAAGGAAGCCAGCGCTAGGACTACAACGACTACACTAAACTACACAGCACGGACTGTCTTTTGCGCCATGGAGAGACACCTGGCGTTTGTTTTGCGTCTTACAACCAATGCATATTCCGGTTAGAATGTTAGAATACACGTCTCATAGGTGGCGGAACAAAACTAAAGGCACAGCCCACCACACCTCGCCAGATTTCCCTCAATTGGGTTTGTTACTAAGGAAATTAAAAAATTCCCAACAACTCTTTTTAGTACTAGGATATTTTATTTCCCAAAAACGATATTTATTTAGGTTCGCAACCACTGCATATCGTAAGGGAAAATTTCTCAAATAATTACCCACCATCAAATGGTTGTTGCATCGACTAAATTTGCATTAAACTTGGGGGACTTTATGGCTGAGTAACCATAAATAACGAATAACGTAAACTGAATTAATATTTCCCTAACTGAACACTTTTTTTGGTAATGCTATAAAACGGTACGGTGCTGCCATAACACTGAATTAATATTTCACTAATATCTAGTGCAATTACCATTGGTACTTTTTCACTAATATCTACTGCAAGTACCATTGGTACTTTTTGGAATTTAAAGGTAAAAGAAAAGGTTTATAAACTGGAAATACAAATTTCCTCTTACCAAATTCCCAATCGAACTCCCAATCGGAATCGTCGTTTTTGATTGATCAGCGGAAAGGTACTTCTGCTGCCCTTAGTTATCCGAGTGTTTCTTTTGTTTTTGTATTTATTTCATTGGTGCCATATAGATATATAGATCCGTTTCACGTCTCCGTACTGCGTGTTACTACGCTCCTGCGTCTCACTACGTTCTCGCGTCCTACTACGTACCGTGTCTCACAACCTTCCGAGTTTCACTACCTTCCGCGTTTCACAACCTTCCACGTTTCACAACCTTCCGCGTCTCAGTACCAGAGTTACGAAAATAATTTCCTTAGAGCGGATTGGAAGCACTGCTAGAGTGTTTTTTGTCCGCTATTATTTCTCCAGCACAAAGTATTCAAGTTTAAAAATATATAACTATGTACTTCGAAGCAGAAAGTATTTCTCAACGACTCCTTCAACTCGTACAAACATACAGGCAGTACAGTACAGTTCACAGCCAGCTGAAACCCATAGCTAAAAGACTTTCTCGAAGAGAGAGTATTGTATTTGTGGTAAAAGTGGATGTGTGTAACATAGAGAAGGAATCATTTACGATCCTATAAAGTATATACTGTATATTCTTGATCAGCATCAATAGCCGAGTCGATATAGCCCTGTCTGTCCGTCCGTCTGAGTATGGGTATAAAACTAGAGTCGCGTTCACAGCGACACCGTACGTTTTTTTCTCTTTTTGTTCTGCTTTCGTACTGCAAGCCAGCACCACAGATATTTATTTGAAAATGCTGTTAATGTACAACAAAATATATACGGAGTGAGTGTAGTCGTCGTGGAGGCTGTAGAACTGTAGCAAATTCAAGAGTCTTCTGTTGTTTCCATAATGCGACCCACGATGGGCACATCCTCGGGCTTGGTCCAGTTGGATTTGCTCCTTTTGCTGAGCACACTCTGGACGTAGTTGTGGCGAAACTTCTGCCACTTGCGCGTCTTGAGGAAGTCGTTGAAGAGATCCTCCCTGGTGGGCAGATTCGATTCGATGTAGAAGCGCTGTCGCTGCCAAATGTTGCCCGGATTCTGGGCGGGCTCGAACAGCCAGAAGCGCGGTATGATCAGGCACTGGACGGTGGTGCGGGCCATTATGTTGCGATGATGCATCTTCTCGCCCAGCCCGAAAATGGCGCCGAATGTCAGCGAACCCACGTCTATGAAGTGCGTCTCATATTTGTCCTTCGAATGGCTGTCCTCTGCCTCTTTGGACGAGCTCTGCGACTCCGAGGAGGCGGTGAATATCTCCGAGCCCTCCGACTCGGACTCACTCTCTGCCTCTGCCTCGTCGCTGCTCGGCAGGGGCGAACTCTCAGCAGAGGAGGATGAAGACGACGACGACTCCTCGCTGGAGAGCAACGGCGATGGCAGCTCCTCGCCATAGTCCTCGCCCATCACATAGTACTCGTAATCGTCGATGGGTCCCTTGTACAGTGTGTAACGCGTCTTGCGCAGCACCTTTCGCTCACTCACCACCGATGCGGGATACGGCCTGCGTCTCATGTCCGCACAGGCCTGCTGAATTTCCTTCAAACCCATTTTGCGCATCTACCAAAAGGGAAAGGGTACTCAAGTCATAGCGTAACCAATCAGAGTGCACTTAGATAGTGCCTACTTACTGCTTTCTTTTTGTCCTTTTTCTCTTGATCCGATGACGAAGTGGACATCAGATAATCGCTGACATCAAAGTTCTTGGACTTTTTATGCGTCAAGGCATCAGTGGTATTCCTGCCCACGCTGTCCAGCTCGAACATTTTCTCCTTGCCCACATAGTTAACCTGATGGGAGGGAGGAATGAGTCACGAAAGAGTGATCCCTGTACGCACCTTCATGTGGAGGCACTGCAGCACCACACACTCGCCGCTGAGCACAAAGTAGACGACGCTCAGTGAGCCCAGATCCTCCTCATAGATCGTATCCAGTGGATCAAATTGTTGTATGGTCGCAAACTTGCAGGCACTCACAATCTGTAAATACGTGTATCGTTAGGGGTATTCCCGTAATGGCGGTACACCTGCCTGTTCGGGGCTAAAAAATTTAAAATATTCCATGGCGCGTATGCCCTCCTTTTTCTCCTCCCACATCTTTTTCATATACGGCTGCAGCAGCGTGGCATAGTCGGTGTCAAAGAGGGCCAACAGTTCGCAGTTTGCTGGGGTATGTAGGGTATGATTAGAGTCTGTAGAGGTAGCCATATCCCCCCGCTCACTTGTAGCTATATATGTATTCGTTCTGGCTGCATCCTCCATTACATCAATGTCGCCAATGCAGTCACCAGGTCCAAAAATCGCCTCCGATATGGATTCATCTGTTCGAGTAGCCTGATTGGGGATGGGGATGCAGATATATAGCCAAAAGAAGGGATCAATATGGGTATGACTGTACCTTATTGTGCACTCGCTTGGACATTTCTACCTCCCCTGTGATTATGAAGTAAATCGTAATGGGATAATCGCCCTGCTTCATGATATGTCGTCCGGGTGTGAGCGCTATAAACTTCAGATGTGGCACCAGGCGAGCGCGGAGTTTCTGCAACAAAAGGGTTAGAAGTGGGGGAGGAAGAAAAGGGAGGAAGCATAGAAGGAAGAAAAGGGAGAAAGAACATGGGAGAACGAACATGGGAGGAAGAACAAGGAGGAAGAATAGCAGGAAGAACATGGGAGGAAGAACATGGAAGAAAGAACAGGGAGGAACAGAAGGAAGAAAATGGGAGGAAGAACAGGAGAAAGAACATGGAAGAGAGAACAGGGAGGAACAGAAGGAAGAAAATGGGAGGAAGAACAGGAGAAAGAACAGGGAGGAAGAACAGAGAGGAAGAACATGGGAGGAAGAACAGAAGGAGGAACAGCAGAAAGAACAGGAGGAAGCACAGAAGGAAGAACAGGGGGGAAGAATAGGGAGAAAGACCAGGGAGGAAGAACATGGGAGGAAAGACTCACCGGATTGAATCTGGAAAAGCAGGCTAGATTAGCCACAATTGTGCAGAGTTTCTTACGCTCCTCTACAGTGCGCACCATATGTGGCATGCGTAGCAATGATTTCTCCTAAGGAAACAGAAAGAAATATCAATCAGAAATACCCTATACAGAGGCTGGGCACACTCTCTCCACTCTCCCTACTCACCGCCATTGTCATCATGCCAATCTTACGCTTCTGCCGCACCAATATGGCCACATTTTTCTTAACATTCCACGAGAGGCCCGCCTCCTCGGTGGCATCGCTCAGCCACTGCATATTGAGTATGACATTCCGGACGAGCTGCTTGAAGCGCAACTTGGCCGCCTTCCTGATCGACACATCGGGATTCTCACGCTGACGCTTGGACATTATTTAAGTTATAAATATATATATTTGATAAGTGTTTAGAGGCAACCAATTAAGCAGAGATCTGTTTCGGTTTTTTTTCGTATATATAGTAATTGGCTTTGTATTCGTTTCATCTACTTATGTGTAACAGATTTCAAGATTGAATCCTACTCTATATATATAGTATATATCTATCTATTTCTTACAACGGATTGATAGATTTCAGAAAGAATATTTGATTCACTTTTAAGAATGGTTTGGGCTACGGTTAAAAAGATAACTGACGGATAAGGCTTGTACTATCAGGAAACTATTTTTTAGGATTTATTTTTCTATTGAAAAAGTTTCAACTCAATTGGTTTAAGGGGAGTATAATTTCCCCACTCAATAAAAACAGAGCTACCCCTGCGCAACTAAAAGCTCAATAATTTCCCTGCTTCTGCACGAAAGCTTAGCGGTGCTTTTTGGGACAAATGAACAGGGGTAGTAAGGGGCAACTGTGGTGAAGTGTGGGCAAGCTGTGGGGAAATGTGGGCAGCTGTGGGCAAGTGTGGTGAAGTGTGGACAGCTGAGGGGAACCGTGGGCAACTGTGAGCAAGTCTGGTGAACAGCGCCAATTGAGTGACTTACTTGAGTGACTGTGACTGAGTCACATGCGTACTGTGAGTGAGTTGTGCAGACCCGTAGTGAGTGTATTTCATTTTGGATGCTTGCCGATGACTCTGTAATTTTTGCGAACGTTATAACTGTTTTCAAGGATAAGCGATGCCCACGTGCTGGCTGGCTGGCACGGACAAATAACAGTAACAGAAACAGTACGCACAATTTTTCGTCATCTTCGTCGGAGTCGTCGTCAAATCGTCGCCAATCGTCATTGCCATACCATACCAGACCATCCATAGGAGGGGCATACTACTCGTCCACTCGTCGCGGTTGATTCTCGTGGTCTCCAGCGTCGTCGTCGACTGTCACACAGGAGGCAGGCGAAAGTGTGGCAGTGTGGCAGGAGTTCAGTAATCAGAGTCATCCATGGCCCACAATCGAGATACGATGCTGACTGGGGAATTCTTTAGGATTTTGCCTAAAAATGAATCAACAAATGCCGCCCCGACACACGGATTTGATGCCTGAGAACTAAAACAAAAAACGGTGTGAAATTATTTGAATACTTTTTTTTGGTTGTTGTTTGTTTTTTTGCTGTTTTTTTGTGTGTGTGTGTCTATGGTGAAGACTTAATGACAAGCCAAGTGCAAGTGCTGTGACTGCTACAGAGAGAGAGAGAGATTCCCAGGAGCCAGCCCAGGAATAAACCCAAAAGTATTAGCCTTAGCCTCTACGCTTTAGGAATATAAAACGTAGTACGAGTGATGTCTAAGTACTTGTAAAAGTTGGTAAGTGTACTACGTTATATTTTGTCATAAATTGAAGATACCCCCCCAAACACATGTGCCCCATCCCTGGGGAAGGCAGCTACTCTTAGGAGTAGCCCCTGGGGGGAAGATGCCTTCCCCATGCCTTTTTGCTAGCAGAAAGTGCCAATGATTAATTTATTTGTCGTTACGTTACGTTACGGCTTTTACAAAAGTTTACTTAAAAATAGCAAAAAAAGCAAAGAAAATGCTTCAAAGTAAAATCAATCCAATCTGATATGTGTGCTCCAGCTTTTTTTTGGGGGCTGTCACAAAACTCTGATCTGATTTGTATCCATCTCGTTCTCGGTTCCCAAGTGATTTGCACAAATGTTTTTCTCTTTCTTTCTTTCTTTTTTTTTTCGCATTAGATGAAAACTTTTTCCATTTTCCGCACTTTTGCCAGTTTCCTAACCACCCTACCCCCGTTTTCTGCTTAGCATAAAGAAAGCATTGAGAAAGTTTATTTGCTAAATAATCTATTTTGACCACACACAAACACAGAGAAAAACGAAAGTAAAGTAAAGTAAAGGTAAAAAGGTGTCACCAAACACCTGAGGATATTTGAACTGGTTTTTCGCACTTAATAAATTCAGCATTTGCTTTTGCCCACCCACACTTGTACTATATATGTGTGGCATCTGTTGTGGCATTGAAAAGTAACGCCAAATGTAAAGCAAATGCATATGAAATGAGATCCAACAAGTTGCACAACCCTCCCCTACCCCCAGGCAGATTGCGTTTTGTGTTGCAACAACTTTTGCAGAGATTTCTGTTGATCAAGTTAGACAAATTAGCCAAAAGGCCAGTCGTCCAGCCATTCTGTTTGCTTTTGTACCTTACAGATATTTGATCTATGAATGCAAATTGCTTCATTTCAATTTTGTAAATAAATGCTTAATGGCATTTGCTGCATAAATTTCTTCTAAACCTTTTCCTGAACATATTCCCCCCCAAAATATAAGTTTACTATTCTTCTGGAATAGTTTGCTGCCAGCTTTAACATGCATAGTTCTATGCCACAAAAATATATACTTTATGGGGTCGGAAATGAATCCTTCACTATGTTACACACATTCACTTTTACCCTTTTACTCTTCGAGTACGCGTATAAAAAATGGGTCAAAATGGGAATGTAGTTCAAGGAACATCATCAAATATTGAAACTACCTTTCGATGCTAAGAACGCGCTGAAAAAAAAGAAAGTATAACAATAAATGTGAGGTTTTTTAATCAATTTGGAATTCGGGGGGAGAAAACTGAACAGGCAAAAATAATTCAAAAATAATTTCAAGCAAATGCAAGACTAAATATAGGAAATAAAATATATACAAAAATAATGATAATGAAATCAAAATATTTACATATGAATATTGTGGCTGATACAACAGAGATATTTTATGCTAAACTAACTTTAAGCACACACTATATATGATTGCTCATTAGTTATTTAAATGAAATCTACCTTCTTTTTTTTGTTATTGGAATACAAAAAAAAACTAACAAAATTATTCAACTTATTTCTGTATAATCTGTTGTTGCATAGAGACTGCTGTAAACTATATTTTTATTTGTGCAATTTAATCACACTGCCTTGCACCGCCCCACCCACACACACCCCCCCGCAAGATGCTGAAACCCGAACTAGCAGCAGCCACAATTCAAGAGAGAGAGAGACAGACCACAGGTGTGCAAAATAATTGAAAAATATCTATCAAAAAAGAAGTAGGGTCGAAAAAAAACAATACCAGAAGTAAAATAATGATTATTTGCATTTTCATTTTTAATTAATATACAATAGTATACAATTTGCATACCGGAGTGCAGAAGAAGAAGCGTTTCCCAAATGATATCCGAGAATACACATATCCAAAAAAAAAGAGAGAAAAAAAAGAGAGAAAAAAAAGGGGGAAATCAGGCACCTATTTTGAAGTTAATGGATATATCCTGTACATACATACTGAAGGCTCAAAAAAAAAAATAAAATAAAAATGCAAACGCATATCCGTGCTAGATAATGCATTTTTTCCCCCCCAACCCTTGGGTACATACATGATATATCCATCAATATCCAAAAACCAAGACCTGAGGGGCTTTTGTCGGACAGGACATGTGTGTGTGTGTATGTTTGTGTGTGTGTGTGTGGACCCTTTCTTATGGCGTGGCCTAATTGAATCAATCCCAGGAGTGAGCCATTGCCGGAGAAAAAAGGAGCAGCAGCCAATGATGGTAAGAATGGAAAGAGGAGCTCTAAAGACTTAGGGCAGTGGATTTCACGAAGTTTAAAGTTCTTCAAGAGAGTTATTTGTGTATGTATGCATGTAGTATGCATGTATGTAGTACAGTGAGTCCAAAAAAAAGCTGTCCCTGCTTTGCAAATAAATGGAACATTATGACACCCGAGGACACATCTTTGCTTTATGGCAGGGGGGACTGACTACACTACACTTAGGCATCTATCTCCGAGGGGCAGCCACAGCCACAGCCCAGTCCAGCATCCATTCCAGGGAATTTATTAAAAACGTTTCACACTTTTGGCGCCTTCGCCTCCCCCTTTCTTCAGCCCATACTTTGACTCTGTCTCCCTCTCTGCCCATACTGTACCTCTGCCTCTTGGCTGCCCTTTGACTCTGCCTCCCTGCTGTCCATACAGTGACTCTGCCTCTTGGCTGCCCATCCTTTGACTCTGCCTCTTGGCTGCCCATCTTTAGACTCTTCCTTCCCCTGCTTCCCATCCTCTGCAACTCCCCCTTTGCTTCTAACTTATCCAACCCCCCCTTCCCAATAAATGAAATAAATTTGGCTTTATGTTGAATTTACTTATTTTAATGTCAGCTTCTGTCTGTCTGTCTGGCTAACAAAGCTAACAATTGACAATTTCTGTTGTGTGGCTCTCTCCTCTCTCTCCTCATTTTGCTGTTGCTAAACTTATCCATTTAAACTTTTAATATAGCCTTGTGCCAATACTTTTTGCAAGCCACTGTGTAGGGTGTGGTGTGGGGTATACGTGCCCCATTCGTTTTGAATTGAGAAACGTCGCGCAGATATTCAAATCTGACAAATTAACATATTGCCGCGTTTGCCAGCAGCATTCACAAATACTTATGTACGGAATGCGAATGCAAAACGAAGGAGTGAGAGGAGTGGGAGGAGAGAGAGGTGGGAGTAGGAGAGAGTGCGAATGCGAAATACTCGTAAGTGAGTAAGTCAACAGAAAATGCTCGGTAATTGCGAAATGTCAGAGGGCCCCGCGGGCTCTGTGGGGTCCTGTGTATCCCCCCTGAAGAACTTTCTAATCTGAATATAAGGCGCATGAAGTACGAAGTACAAAAATAAAGAACGGAATGGAATGGAGAGCAAAGCAGCGCTAAGCAGTAAGGGAAAATATTTCGGTGTGTAATGAACACAGCGGGGCTAGCAAAATATGTATTTATGTATGTATATGTATGTATGTATGTACATATGTATGTTTGTATGTACAAGAGTTAATGCTTGGGAAAAAACAAAACATAACCCAAAGCACGTTTCGCACTTAGGCCAGGACGCAACCCCAGAAGGTGCCCGCCCCGGCTCTGTTTTTTTTGTTGGGAGAAGGAGCGGGAACGGGACCAGGAGCAGTAGCAGTAGCAGGAGCAGTAGCGGGAGCAGTAGCAGTAGCAGGAGTGGGAGCAGGAGCAGCAGCGGGAGCTGGGACCATCATCATCTCCCGCTGGTTTAGTCGTGGGACTAAAGCGTTAAGAGCTAGTTAGGCAAAGCCAGGTGAAAAGGGAAGCAAGGGAAGGGTGGACGCGGACGAGGAGGAGGAGGAGGAGAACGGCGACGAGAAGGGAGAGGAGAACGGCGACGAGGAAGAGGAGGAGGAGAACGACGACGACGACTAGCACGAGAGCGACTACGTTGAGTGACGTGAGGCAAACAAAACAACACTAGAAAGAAACAACAAAAAAAAACAACACAAAACACACACACAAACACACACACACAGACACACACACACATACGCACACACACATACGCACATACGCATACGCACCGACAAAAAAAACAACAACAGTTACTGTAACTGTAACTGTAACAGTAAGGAAAAGCGAAACGTACAACAACAACAATAACATTCAGGCGGGCGGCACAAAAGAGACGTGACAGAACATGCTCGTTCCCCCGTTTCCCACCCGTTCCTTGTAACTGTTACTGTTACCGTTACACACAGCACAGCTACATGTACACTGGGCAAAGAAAAAATAGTTGATAAATTTAAAAAAAAAAAAAAAAAAAAATATAGGAGAAAAAAATCGAAAAAATTAAAGCAAAAAATGTGCAAAATATTTTGCATTTTTAAGCTATTAAAAGAATAAATTAGAAATATTTAGTAAATGGTTTAAACTTCCGATTATAAAATACAATTTTATAAAATTATAAAAATTAGGGCAAAACGACTTGTAGCAGAAATTATGATGGTTTTCAGTGAAAGGTGCTACAATCCAATGTTGTTTAAGAGTTGGCAATTTTCAACTTATTATATGATATATTCTCAAGTTTATTGAAGTTTTTTAAACCTAAGTCAACTTACTATACATATATGTATGTACAAATAATTAATATAATATTATATTATATTAGTCGCTTATTTTGTTTGAAAATGAATGCGACTAAAGAACTTAAGTCTACAAATGGGCATCTAAAATACAAAAAAAAATTCAAATAAAATTTCAAAATTAAAGTTAAACCTTCAAAATGCTCGAAAACTTCAACTTTGTGTCGCTACATATACATATCTTAAAGTATATCCACTTTAATGACATGAATCCAAAATCTTATAAAAGGCTGTACAATTCTCTTGTTAATCCATAAATTTCTGAGTATATGCCGCTCTGCAAATGTTGAGTAAAAATTATGCCAAATTGCATGTTTTAAATATTTTAAAAATATTTTGTGTGTTATATTGCCAATTCTCAGCATTGCCATAAGTTCTACACAACTTAGACCTACAAAAAAAAAAGAACAAAACTAATTAAAGCGAGTACCTTACCTACTACTACTATCCATAAAACCCAACAAAAACTATTTCGACCTGCAACTTTGTAACTCAATTTGAGCCAAACATAATTTAATTTAAATCTTTCGTTGAACACAAAAGGCTTTTTGGGCTTTCCAATCGCATCTTAGGGATCTCTCTTTGTCGTCGAGGCCAAGAAACTTGTTTTTTCCCCAGTGTAAAGGGGAACTTCTGTTGCCAGTTTCTGAAAGGGAATTGTGGTTTATGGAAGAGGGGGCCAAAACCTTGCTGCCGGAAGAGTGTAACGGATGGGCAGGAGTCCCGGGGTAAATGTGGTAAATTTTTCCCCTGAACAAAACGCCATAGACATAATTCAACTTTTATTGCCATTGTGAAGGAATCTGGGCCTATCCTCTACTCTCCTTTTTTTTAACACTTGACTTGTGGGGGGGGGGGGGGATGCTTTAAGCGCTTACCCCCGTGGATTTTGACAGTTTTTACCCTTTGGCACTTCACGGGCACCACCCAAGAAATAAACAAACAGAAATGAACTAAAGAAACAGAGATTCAGATTCAGATTCAGAGAGACAGAGAAAAAGGACAGGGAATGAGAAGAGCATTTAATTATTTTAAATGAAATGAACAAAGACTGGGGAGAGAGAGATATCAGCAAGGCAAACCGACTAAAACAAAGGCAAACACTCACTTAGAACAGACTGTGAAAAGAGCAACCTAAAAAGGAGCAGCCAGAACCCCCCCAAATGCCAGCAAGAGGACTAATATAATATTTATTACGGTGATTATGTCAGGGCAGCAACGCCCTAAGGCCTGGGGGGTTGGCAAGAGCAGGCAGCCAGGGAGCAGGGAGCACAGTAGCACAGATCCATCCACAGCTGGCAAAAGGCAAATGATGAGTTTTTGTGTTGTGTATGGCAGGGGCAGCCCCCACATCAACATCAACCACAAAAGCACATAAACTATGATGACGATGACGATGCCAAGAAACTTCAGATTGTCAGGCCGCAAAACTTAAGCCAGAGAGAGAGAGAGAGCCACAGAGAGCCATTGAAGAGAGAGAGAGAGAGAGAGAGAGAGAGAGACACTGCTTTAATTTATATAAATACAGCAAAAATTCTAACTAAAAGACACAAAAAACTAAACTAAAAGACACCAAAAACTAAACTATAAATTAATTTATTTGTTAAGTATTTTCACATTAGTACTTTCGATTTAAGTTATTTGATAATCAACGCTGATGGAGCCCAGAGACAGAGCTTCATTTCAAGTCATTTTGTATGCCATGTTGGGCAAAAGTCAAAGTTACATGCCAGGAAACACTGCAAATTATTAAGTGGCCCCGCTTTCAGTTACTACTACTTTACTATATATAGGATATATTCTCTAAAGCAATTCCATGCCGGAACATGCAGTCATGCAGCCATCAATTTTTAAACGTTCCAAACAACAAGTGCCGGGCGATTCATCTCATGCAAATACTCGTAGTGACAGAGAACACAGCCCAGCCAGCCGGAGATCCATGTTCAAAAATACATTTTAAAAAATCCATTTTAAAAAATTGCTAAAAAAAAAATCAGCCATTCACAACTGAATTCAATGGGTAGGGTCCTTGGGCATAGAAAAACTTGTACAAAATAGCGAGAGAACAGCCACAGGGAGTGTAGAGAGTGGAGAGTGTAGAAAGTGGAGAGTGCAGAGATATAGAGTGTAGAGTGTAGAAAGTGGAGAGTGCAGAGACAAAGAGTGTAGAGTTCACAGAGTGTAGATTTCGCAGAGTGTAGAGTCCAAGAGTGTAGAGTGCACAGAGAGTAGAGTGTAGATTGTAGAGAGCAGAAAGTGTAGAGTACACAGAGTGTAGGGTGTAGAGCGCACAGAGTGTAGATTGTAGATCACACAGAGTGTAGAGTGCACCAAGTGTGGAGAGCACAGTGATTAGATGTAGATTGTAGGGAGCACAGAGTGAAGAGCGCACAGAGTGTAGAGCGCAGAAAGTGTAGAGTACACAGAGTGAAGAATGTAGAATGCACAGATTGTAGAGTGCACAGAGAGTAGAGTGTAGATTGTAGAGAGCACAGAGTGTAGAGTGTAGAGAGTGGAGAGTGTAGAGCTCAGTGCACAGAGTGTAGAATGCACGGAGTGTAGAGTGTAGAGAGTGGAGAGTGCAGAGACATATGTAGAGTGTAGACTGTAGAGAGCACAGAATGAAGAGTGCACAGAGTGTAGAGTACACAGAGTGTAGATCGCACAAAGTGAAGAGCGTAGAGTGAAGAGTGCACAAAGTGTAGAGTGTAGAGTATACATTGCAGTGCTGTAAAGTTCATCAAGTGCGAGCGTTTACTGTACAGCGAGACACACAACAAAAAACGAGAGCCCATAAATCCTGACATATGACAACAAGCCTTGGGTTTGGGTTGCTCTTCCCCACCCTACATTGCTGTATCCTCTGGAGTGAAATCGAAAGCACATCAAAATGTTATTTGTTATTTACTGTTTTATAAAATAAAATACATACATATATGTATGTATTTTATCACTTAACTTAATTGCTAAAAACAAAGTTATAATATGCATATGTATAAATCTACATACATTTATTTGCTGACTTGTGACAAGGTCACTGCGAAAGATGATGATAAATGTTTGCATGAATAATTATGTATACGCCGGAAAGACTTACAGAAGAAAAAAAAAAGAAATTACATTGTTACCGACTGTGGGAAAAGGGCTCTGCGGACTCTAAGGACTTTGGCTGAACTGGACAGCAGCAGCATCGAGTTGACCGCAAATAAAGCGACCGTGAAGGATGCACCAAAGGGAGGGACACACACACACAGGTGGCAGGAGGTGCACAGTAGGAGGGGGAGCAGTAAAGATCTGATGGAGGAGACTTAAGGCTTAGCGAAATGGAGAAAAAGGGCAGCAGCAGGAGGTGGAAGCGCACAGAGGAGATGGCAAACAGAATTGGGGCAGTCATCTAAAAGTGAAATCAAAAAAAAAAAGAAGGGAACAAAACTGACGGAAAAGTCACCAGCACACACACACATACACATAAAAAATAGAAAAAACACACACACACACACACAGTTAGACAGCCAGAGAGACAAAAAAAAAAGCAGTTAAAGAATGTCATCACCTGACCTAGTTATCATCATCGTTGTCAGTGCTTATGGCTTCTTCTTAGTATATAATACTCTAACCCATACCCAACACCCACCACCCACCAAAGATTGCATACACACACACAGACATATATGTATATATGTTAGCGGAATGCAATGGCAATCATATCAGTATGGGGGAAAAACTGAAATGAAATTAATAAATAAAACTGACTGATTGCCTTCATGTTTCACGGATCCAACAAAAATTCCTGCCACAAAAATGCATTGGCAAAGACAAAGAAGCTTACAGGAAGGACAGCTGACAGCGCTCAAGGGGTAAGGGTGGGGACCTTAGAGCAAATATTTAATATTAAAATATAGTAGAAAAAGTATTAGTAAGCGCAACTAGAGCAGCAGGTTAGATGGCAGAGTAAAAGGAGGATATAAAGAATTGTTTGGAGTATAAGAATTTGTTGGCAATAAAAAAAAATAATAAAAAAGCTAAATAAAATAAAATAAAAATAATACTTATACTAATAATAATAGTAGTTATTATAAACCACTTTTTAGTTTTTTTCTAATTTTATTATTGTTAGTTTTTTTAGGTATTATAAGTATAAATAAAGTTTCAGTCAGTAGTTCGACTTAGTTACCCATTTCCATTAAAATTTTAAAGGCAGCAAACACTTTTTCACACAACAATTAAACAATTTTCTATTAGCTTTTTTTTTTTTTAATTTTTGATTAGCCTTATATTATTATATATATATTTTACTAATATTTCTATATACCAAACTTATAAAACAAAGATTTATTTCAATTTAAAACTAAGCAAGAAAATCATTTTGAATCCCTTTTTTTTTCGACAACCGCAAAACATTTTTAGCACTCAAGTTGCATATTTATATACTATGTACATTAATATGTAAATATGTATATATACTTTAGTGTTGATAATGTCCTTGGTGGTGGTTTAGCTAAGACATTTCACGCTACATAAATCAAAGCTCAAAAACTATCCATACTCTTCTCTGTGCGCCCCCCCGAGAGGCCCAAAAGGCTAAGTGACTTTCTGTCTGTGTGTCTGTCTGGCCAAGACTCACTTAACGTAATCTATTTTATGGCATTTTACGAGTATAAATGAGCAAACTTAAGCGAGAGCCAACTTTGGCTTTGCATAAGCTAAAAGTATACCCCCCCCAACCAAGTATCTGTACTACGAGTATATATTTATTCATGTAATTTGTGTGTGCATTTCTCTCTCTTTTTTCGTTTTTTTTTTGTAGTAATTTGAATGATACCAGCTCCCGCGAAAGGGGAGCATCCTTGGGCAACCAGCCGCATCAGCTGCATTGAGTGCAACACCAGCAGCAACATCAACAACATCAAGTGCTGGATAAACTTTTCACTTTCGCCCGCCAACAACCGAGAGGGAACGCTGTCGATACGCCGCCCAGACGCTGGGCTGCGCGTGTCGTTTTGCTTTTCTTCTTTTTTTTTAGCACGAAATAAAATGAAGGTTTCTGATTTCTATCGAGCACATCATACTGTAAGTCACGTCAGCCTCCGCCAACGCCACAGTCGCAGTTCGTGCAAAGGATGAGGCGTTCAAGTGTATATAGGGCATCATCATCAGCATCTAAAGCGGCGGCCCAACAGACCCAAGAAACCCACAAACGGGCATCGCCGCCGCCGCCACAATACACCCAGTATCCACATTATAGTACTCGTCCACAGACAACAACGAGAACAACAACAACGACGAGAACGACGAGGACGAAGACGAGGACGAGCCTAAGTCTCATCCGGCTGCTCGCCGTTGTCTCGGTAATTGGATCGCAGTTTCATTCTGCTCTGGGTAAGTGCTTCGACGCTCCTCTCTGCTTTGCTCTGCGAAATTGTTTTAAATATTATTACAGCGAAAAGCACAAGTAATCCCATTGCACAATCAACTGCAAAGAGAGAAGAGAGAGAGAGAGTACTTGGGCTTGGTCTTGCCTTGGCTTTTATTTATACACAATAAGCTAAGCGCTTCCATTTCAAATTAAAATCTCATAAAATACACTCCCTATAGTGGGGGGGCGTGGGCACTTTGATTAAGCGTGAAATTTATTGGCTAATCAAACATTTATTTACTCGCAAAATAGCTGCGCTGCAGCCCAGTGTTTATTCACAATATTCAATTAGTGCTTAAAGTTTTGCCGATAATTTATATATAATTGCTTTAGCTCTTATCGTATCCCTAATCGTAGTTGGTTTCCCATCTATTCAATCTATCGTGTTGGCCATGACATTAAGTAGCTTAGATATGCAGTGGGTGGAGGGGTTATGGTAGGGGTTGGGATTTCGGGGTTCGGTTGTGTATCATCCATATATAGAGTATAGCCAACAGGCAGATACATTGATTGGACCGCACAGATAATGTGATTAATAGGCTGGCTGTCCCTGCCGTCCCATCCAGCATGTCCCAGCCTGTCCCTCCTGTTTCTACTGTTCCGCCTGTTCCCACTCTTCCGCCTGTCCCTGCTGTCCCGCATGTTACTGCTGTCCAGCCTGTCCGTCCCGTCCAGCATGTCCCTTCGGTCCAGCCTGTCTCTGCTGTCCCGCCTGTTCCTACTGTTCCGCCTGTTCCGACTGTCCCTGACTGTCCAGTCTGTCCCTGCTGTCCCGTCTGTTCCTACTGTTCCGGCTGTTCCTACTGTTGCGCCAGTTCCGACTGTCCCACCTGTCCCTGCTGTCCAGGCTGTCCCGCTTGTTCCTCCTGTCCCTGCTGTCCCGCCTGTTCCTACTGTTCCTACTGTTCCGCCTGTCCCTGCTGTTCCCCTCCCTTGACCATTTGTTGCTGTGCGCCGCAAAAGAGGTGCCGAATTAAAGCTCATTTCTTATTGAAGAGTTTATCCTATTTGTCGAATTAAATATTAACAATCGATGTAATTAAATTTCGCGCATTTTCAATTATATATGCAAAAGGCACACACACATATAGTGGGGGTATATAGATTTATAGTATATAGTAGATTTATGTGCCATTTATACACTCTAGATTTGGTTTATTTTAAAGGCAGTAACCTAGGTTCAAAAGTCATTTTGTTGTCTTTAAAGGGTATTTGTAGCGCCACCATTCCGGTGCCCGATGTATTCTCAACCTGCCCAATAATATTTTGGTTTATATGCGCATTGCTGCATTTTTTTTTGTGTGTGCCTTGGCTTTGTTAAATGCATTTCGAAATAATCTTTAATAATTAATCAACTCATCGAAATGTAATTAAGTGCGGCATGCGGTAGTGCCTATATTTAATACTTGCTGCAGTATATACATATGTACAGATATGTATGTGCTATGATATGCTATATATGTACATATATGTGCTATGATATGCTATATATATGCAGAATATTTTGCATAAATTTTGAATATTCTGCGCATTCAAAGAGAACTCTAAAAAGTGATTTTTCTGCGGCATAAACATTTTTTAATAGCCTTCGAAAGGGTTTGACAGTTAAAAAAGAATTTTTATTTATGCGCTAGGGGCTTTAAAAATGCCTCAACACCCTAAACTAACTAATGTATGTTAACTTTAGTTAATATAAATTAGTTTAAATCGATTTTATTAGCAAAAAAGAAAAAATCGTTTGCTATATCCTTTGGCTATGGCAATCATAAAAAACAATTTCACAGGCAGCAGGCTACTGTTGCTAATAAGTATGTATAGTATGTACTTATTGACCAGGTTTTTGTACCCACCATCCATCCTACAGGCACTGGCACTGGCACGGACATAGCACACACCATCGAGCCGCCGCCGGCTGGCTCAACCACAGCGAGCACACAGAACAGCAGCAGCAGCGGCAGCCGTCGAACCGAGAATAATAATTTATTTTTTGATGACCATAATACAACTAAGGCAATATCATCAACCGCTGTTAACCCGACAGCAGCCAGCACAACCCTTTACCAGATTCAGTCCCAGTCCCAGAGCGAGTCCCAGAGCCAGAGCCAGAACCAGCCTCAGTCGCAGTCCCAAATGCCAACGAAAACGACGGACTTGCCGCACCCAGCAGCACACTTTGCCGTACCCACAGGACTGAAGTCGAGGCCAGGCACAGGCACAGGAGGAGCAGTAGCAGCAGGAGGAGTAGGAGCAGTGAAAACGCCACCAGACAGCAGCAATGAGATTAGCCATAGCGCGCCAATCAAAAATTTAATTACCAGCCTTGAGCGCACTGGGACAACAAACCTGCTGCTGCTACCGACAACAGTGCCAGCAGCAGGGGCAGTGGCAGTGGCAGAGGCAGTGCTGGGAGTAGGCGTGGCTGTGGCAACACCAAAAAGCGCTAGAAGCACCGTTAAGCAACCCATCGACTCGACACGCTCCAGAAACCATTGGACAGTGGGGGGTATGACCAGAAAATCCCCTTGGTTACCTTATATTCGTTTTACCTTTCTATTTTTTGCCTCAGGTTTGACGACTGCCCATGAGACGGAACGGCCACGCACCTTCCGGAGCAAGCATCATCATGAGCACCATTGGGGGCCATTCTTTGAGGAACCAATCAGTTCGGTGGCCGCCGGCGAGAGTCTTGTGTCCGCCGTGCATCTGTTCACCGAGGCGGTGCTCAATTGTCGCGTTGGCATGCTCAAGGACAAGACAGTAAGTTGACATACAAGTCCACGGAATCGCACAATTTATGGGGGTATTTATAATGCTTGTTGCAGGTGATGTGGGTTAGACGCACCACCGAAAAGGTATCACTGCTTACGGTGGGCAATGTCACATATAGTGGAGATCCGCGCATACGCGTCAAGTTTCAGTATCCGAACAACTGGCGACTGATGATAAATCCCACACAGCGTGAGGATGCCGGCATTTACATGTGTCAGGTGTCCACACATCCGCCACGGGTATTTACCACCAATCTCACTGTATTGGGTAGGTAGCACCAGAACCATACCTGTACTATGTATATTTATGAGAATTTTCTAATCTGACAGAGCCCCCGTTGAGGATAATTGATGAGCATGAACGGGATGTGGGGGATCGCTACTACAAGTCGGGCAGCACTGTGGATCTGCAGTGTCAGATATCGCGTAACTTTTACCAAAAGGAACGACACAATATACTCAAGACAAGCGCTACAACTGGAGGCACAGGCAAGGCAGTGTCCAATGAGACGGAGAATGAACTAAATCTGATTGCAGACACAAATCAAACACAATTAAAACTGACCAGCCAGGAGCTGGAGAAATACTTTACCAAGTTTATTACATGGGCCAAGGATGAAGAACCACTCCAACCACTGACCAATAAACGCTCAAGGTATAAACCAATCAATATATAAAAAATTTGTATAAATTTGCATTTGAAATTGTAGCGTATCTGAAAAATGGCTAACTAGTCGCATCACTATTGAAGATGCAAAACTTATCGATAGTGGAAACTATTCCTGTTCCCTTGGCCGACTATTTACTGTAATTGTCCAGGTGCAAGTACTTACAGGTAAGGTAGATTCGATTTACAATTATTTCGATTTATTTAATGTATCGTTTTTTGTGTTGTTTTGTAGGGGAACTACCCGCTGCTGTCCAGCATAATTTGGCGATCAGAACCGAACCAGAAGCCGAGGCGAACTTTTGGTGTCTCCTTTTTATGCCTATTGCTTTTCACCTTATACTGCGTAGACAGCATCTTGGCTATTAGTATGACGAATGCCCAAGAAAAAAGAAATGATTTGAAATGAATTGAAAGACATTTGACATTGGATTTCCACACAACACAACACACACACAACACACACACACACAGTTTACTTAGTAAATAATGTATGTAATACTTTCAGATATATGTAACTTTCCATGTGTGTGTGTGTGTGTGTGTGTGTGTGTGTGAACGACAACTTGTCCAAATCAGTATTCCAATATATATAAACAATAGGATTTTATATATCAAATTTACATGAGAGCTATGTCAGAATCTGTCTGTCTGTCTGTCTGTCTCTCTCTCACTCGTATGCGGTCTTCACGTTCTGAACTTTAGCCACAAAAAAAGAGGAAAAGTATTGAGCAGAACTGAAGGTCCTGCATATCAGTTTTTCCTTATTATTTTTTTCACAAACTATCATGTATTAGCTTTATTTAATTATTCAAATACAGCCTTCAGGTGTGACATTTTTGTACAAATTCAGTGAGCTTAAAAAATAATTGTTTTTTTGTTTTGTTTTGTTGTTTGTTTTCTTGTGATTAGTTATAGATCATACATATATACAAAACTAAATTAAATGATGTGATTTTCGTTCAAGTAATTATGTAAATATTGTAAAATTCGGTAAGGTAAAAATGCATAATTTTTGAATTATTGTTCTACTTTTCCACAAAAAATCATGTTGATTATGTATAGTTAAATCCTTGTAATTAAATCGGGAGGCAAATCTACTAGGCAAATCTACAATCCATGCGTACCATGCCAATCCCCCTCCCCACTAAAAAGTAAAACAAACTTTAAAAAAAAACAAAACAAACAAACAAATATCGTTAAACTGACGTCATTGTGTAATTATTATTGAAATGAGTAAATCAAAATACTTTCAAAAATATACGAACCATTAATATAAATTATCGTATGCCGAAAATCGCTGTTTTTTTTTCTTATGTAATCTAACTGTAGGAATGAAGTAAATTTGCATGTAAATATCAGGCTACTGCTTGAATTTGAATTGGCGCACTGCTTGGGCGGCGCTGAACCGTTGTAGTTTGGTTTTACAGTACCATTACAGGTAATAGTTTTTGCTGAAATTCAATACAAAAAAAGGAGGCCTCAAAGTTCGTTAATATTGTAAAAAATGCAATGCAGTATCCTAGCTAATTAGTAATATTACCACGGGCCATTTCAATTTCCGTTAGTTTTCATACTCGGTATATTTGCGGTATCTTTGAAAAATGTGTGGGTGTATTTGCGGTACATTTTTGAAGCGTCAGGCGGTATATTTGTTCGGTATATCCGCGGTCACACTAATCGCACCAGTTCCAAAACACCGTATTAGCCGACAATTTTTTTTTATTTTCTTTTAAAGTTAACTTTTTCCTTTAGCCAACAGTTTGGATTGACGCAAAAATACCGCAACAACAATACAACAAGTGGGTTTTACGCTAGTGTGCAACAGTTTGCTGCTGCGCTGCCTCCCTGCGACCTTGGGCCACACAGCAGCAGCAGCACCCACCCCCCCACTCGATAACGCACAATCAATGTGATTTTGTTACCTATGGAAATATTCCAAGCACAGATAAATTTTACCGTACAAAAACACGGGGACAGGGACACAGTGACACAGTGACAGTGACAGTGACAGTGACAGTAACAGTAACAGTGACAAGAGGACAATCCACAGTTCCCATCTCGTATTATCGATGAGGGCGGGGGAAGAAAGGCAATTGCTGTCGCACTTGTTAGCGCTCGCCCGGTCGATCTGACTGTG
The DNA here is from genome assembly GCA_009664405.1 of Drosophila bifasciata. NCBI lineage: Eukaryota > Metazoa > Arthropoda > Insecta > Diptera > Drosophilidae > Drosophila > Drosophila bifasciata. Next base: position 37,723,004 of record CM019041.1, read on the forward strand.
ACTTCACCTTGACTAAAGTACACACACACACACACACACACACACACACACACACACACACACACACACACACACACACACACACACACACACACACACACACACACACACACACACACACGACGCTGCGGCAGGCACACACATATTAATGATAACAGCACAAAGCAATAATAATAATAATATGCAACTGATTTCCCACACAGTTTTCATATCACAATCGAACGCTTGCATCGCTGCTGCATAATTCTTCGGCCCCGAAATCGAATCGAAAATGTTGAAGCTACGTAACATACTGAGTGTCGGCAATAACAATGTCCGGTAAGCTATAGTATAATATAGAATAGAATATAATTAAATATGTATGCATACAATATGTACATATTTCATAGTCCCGCCTGGACTGTGCGACGTAAATTGTTCCCAGATACATACATATAAACACAAAAAAATGTCGTGGGCGGACAATCCATAATTCTGTCCGCCCCCATATGTATTCCGGGGTTTTTTCTTTAGACAAGCAAAAGTATTCGTCTATATCTAAGCAAGAGTTCCGCTTACCAAAAAAAGTTCTTCCAAGATCAGTCCTAATCATTATCTACTAAAGCATAAGGCTCTGAAACTAATTGAAATACAATCTAAAGCGTCAATAAGCGATACAAAAGTCAACCCTATATCTGAATATATGCTAGATAAGATTTGGCAGACAAAAAAGTCTTTTTCATTACGAAAAGGAAACCCTTTTTATAAGCCAATCCCCATTGCCAATAATTAGATCAAAGTTCTCTTGCTGATTAGAGTTTTTGACTGGGCTAAAAGGCTTCGAGACTTATATAGATAATAATATCCAATTGTTTACTTGCAGATGGATTTCGACCACTACAAATTGCAGGGAATTGGATTCATGGTTCTCAAAGTTGCTCGTGCGTAAGATCGAGCCCACCAAGGAGGCGCACAGTCGCATGCTGAGCGACAAGGAAATCATATATGCACTGCATACGCATAATGTGCGGCCCGACTCGATGAGCGCCTATTTGAATAACTAGTGAGTATTTCTATACCCTAACCTGCCCATAAGCTCTCCTCTCATTTGACCTACACTCTCTCTCTCTCTGGCAGCAAAACAACCGTGAATTTGATCAACGAAAAGAAGGCAAATCTTTCATGCAATTTGGTGGCATCATGGAGCGTACAGGTGGGCGATATGGATCAGTGTTTGCATTTGTGGAAGTACACGGGTGGCTTCGAGAAAATCGATCAGGCCAAGGAGGATCTGTGGAACGATCCAGAGTACCTGAGTCTCATGCAGGAGCGCTCCCAATTTCTGCGCTCACGCCACTTGCAATATCTGTTGGCCTTCAGCTACTGGCCACAGATTGCCAGTCGTACCGGCAAGAATATCTACGAAATGCGGTAACAAAACGAAACAATATTAACAAATCAAATAAAGTATTAAATATTATATATTGCAGCTCATATCGACTGACGCCTGGCACCATGATTGAATGGGGCAACAATTGGGCGCGTGCCATCAACTATCGCAAGCATAATAACGAAGCATTTGCCGGTTTCTTCTCACAGATTGGCCGACTATACAATGTGCATCATATCTGGTGTAAGTATACCCCACTTTATATGCAGCAGCACGAATTTCTAAAACACAATATTGTTTATCTACAGGTTACAAATCGCTGCAGGATCGCAAGGAGACCAGAGAGGCCGCTTGGCGTTCACCTGGCTGGGACGAGTGTGTCGCCTACACTGTGCCATTAATACGAGAAATGCATTGCCGCGTTCTCGCGCCCACTGAGTTCTCGCCCTCACAATAAATATGGGCAACGGGCTATACGTTTTCCCACACAACTGTTCCGGATCTGATCTGAAATGCTGTGAAACATCCCCACTACTACTGAGAATGTAATGTTGCTGCTTCCGCTCGTTTTTAGTCGTTTGTACATAATGCCATCATACATGTACATATGTACATATATGTATGTATGTATATATGCATTAATTTTAGTTTTCTCTAGTAGCAAATAAGGTCAAAAAGTGTGCATTTTATCCTATATCCTGTATGTGTGTCCAGCTTCCCCCCCGGCACATACGAATCTTGAATTTTAAAAAAAAAAAAACTGAAAACAAAACAAATTTCGTTTGTTGAATCCTTAGAAAACGATAATAAAAATGTTATAAGCGAATTGTATATTGTGAAACAAAGCAAAGCGCATAATAATTTGCATTTAATTTTGAATATTGTTTTTGCTTTACTTAAACATAAATTAAAATGTATCTGCGCCAAATATAAATATCAAATATGAACCAAACTAAAGTTTGTGCTTGGATTGATTGATCTGTGGCAGATCCTGCAGGCCGTAGCCTAGCCCTAGCTGTGTCCTATCCGAGATAAAACAACCTTTTTTTTACAGCATAATCGAGACAGTTTATACAAGATTTATTTAGTTAGTATTCCGCTTAGGGTAGATCGAAAAAAACAGAAAAAAAAATAGTTTTTTCGCTTAACTTAAATGCTGTTTGACATGGGGTAGGGTAATACTAATGGAATGCAGTCAATGCAAAATGTTTAGGGGGGAAAAAGGTAAAGGAAATGGAAATTCATCTTGAAGATGCTCTACTTGGATTTGGGTTTATAGTAGTAGTACCCACAATTTGGTTGCTTAAAATAATGTAATATGAGATCATTTAATTATTGACTAGACTGTTCTGCAAGCAGACGCACAGTCCGCAAGTGCCGCTTGCCGCATAGATGCTGCTGCAGGGTCGTAGCATGGTTCATGAGCTTCTTGCAGGGCTCGCAGTAGTAGCCGCCGGTCGGTGTGCGATACATGGATTGATCCGCAGCCGACAATTCCTCGCACAGACTGGCCGCAATCGATGCTTCGCCGGCGGCTTCCGGGGCCGCGTCCATCTCTATGTCCGGCTCCATGCTCATCTTGCGTAGATTCTTTTGGTGCTTAGCTCCCCTGATGTGCATTTCCATTTGGCCCGACGATGTCACCTTAATTTGGCAAAGACTGCACTCCACTCGGCTGCCGATAGCCTCGGCGTTCTCTTCGACCATGGCCGGACGTGTGGCTAGATTAAGGGGCTCCTCTGAACGTGTTGCGGCCTCGCTCAGAAAGGAAAAGTCCTTGAGTTTCGTATCTGTGCGCACCCAATTGCCACCGGCGTTGTCCGATGGCCGCGAGAACTTATACTCGACCAATTTGTGCTTGCGACCGCCATAATGCTGACGGGCATGGGACGCCGAGCTCAGGGACAGATCGCAGACCTTGCAGTGGTAGGCAGTTGTGCCAATGCGACCGGGTGTCATCTGAAAGCCACGCTCCGGATAGGTCTTCGTAATCCATGCGGCCACTTGGCGGTCATGCCCCCGCGAGTAGTAGTGATCCTCGGCGCTCTTGCACGACGTCATTGTCGCCTTGCACAGCTCACAACGCATTGGCTTGATGAGAATGTTCAGCTCGTCGGGGTAGCCGGCATGGCGGCCCAGAAAGTAGCTCATTTCACTGCCATCCACATCCATGGCATTTTCATTGACATTCGGCTCGCCGGCAGAATGTTTGCGCTTCCTTGAACGCGCTGTGCTGCTGCTGCTGGTGGCGGCGGCGCCCAGAACACCAGCAAGCGCCATTTCCTGGTCCCCGAGCGCAACAACTTGATTATTGCCACCAAACGCCATCGGAGAATTGGCCCAAAATCTCTACTTGCGATTCGATTGTCGCCAATTGGGGTATTTCTGCATTGAAAAACGAATATTTGGCTGCATTTCGGCTGCACACAAAAATCAAAACAAAAATAGACAATTAGAGATGTGAGAGTGATATATATCGTCTGCATGTATCGACAATCGTATTTTTTGTTGGTTCGTTTTATTATCAGTAGAACGAAAAATGAAGATTTGGTGGATTATTTTTAAAAACTTTCAAAATACATATATATAACAAGACTCTGTGACGTCAGAAGTATTAGCATATACATACTACACATGACGTTACTGCTTGCACTGCTTGACAGAACGCACTTCCCTGCCACATTACATACATACATACATATTTATATGTACACGCAAAAACATAATAAATTGTTCTTCTTTAACCCAACATTTATTAGAATATATTTGTATGAGTAAAAAAACGAATTTCTAGCCATTTAGTTTTCGGTCAATGAGCGAATGATGTCCGAATCTCCAGGATCGGTAATGGACAGGGTGCACACGCGGAAGTATTTACCGCAAGCGGTGCCCAGCTCAATGTTGGTGCCGCTGTAGTGCTGAACCTCAGTCTTGGCCAACATGGCGTAGTACTCAATCTCGGATTTCCTGCAAAATGACACAAAAACACAATTAGTAATCAATGCCACAATGCCAGAGTCCCCAAAGCAGAGGAGAGTCAAAAACACAATCAGAAAGAGTCTCTAGTAATAAAAAAGATTCGTCAGGGCAGTCGGAATTACAGAATCATCATACAGTGTGTGCGGTGTGCGTGTGTGTTAGAATATTAAATATTTTCAGTCTTACCCCAAGCAGGCGGCGCAACATGTTGCGTGTGTCGTTGGTGAAACCACGTGGAGTGGCTTGGCTTAGGCAGAGTCTTGCCCTGCCCTGCCGCTTGCACTGGCTGAGATGAGATGTGATATACATACTACTCCATAGTTTCCATCAATTTTTCTCTTGATTTGAAATCATATTTCTCAGTCAGCATTAAGCAAGACTCCATATGGTTCCAACACAACAGCAACAACAGCATAGGCTGCTCTCATACATACTTGGGTGCAATGGAAATCTACTTCTCGGTAGCATTATTCTCACCTCAGGGCGGGCGTGTTGCTGGCAATGAGGACCAGCTTGGCCTTGCCTTGACGCAGAGTCTTCAGCGTCTGCTTGTAGCCCAGGCAGTATTTGCCAGATTTCATCACCAGCGCCAGACGCGCATTGGTGCTCTCCAGCGCCTTTTTCTAGAAACAAAAAGAAAGCAGCGATCAGCACACAAATGCACAAAAACCAGTGTTCATTATTTGTCACAATTACCTGTTTCTTGGGGGCAACCATTTTGAATAAGTGAATCAAAGAAGCAACTGAGGAAAATACAACTTTTAGTTTTTTTTCAGAGGAGCCAATTTTAGAGCACACCTACCTTCGTCGACTGACAGTGGCAAAAGAAAGAGGCAGATGCCGGAAACGTGCTGCTGTCATTTGTGCAGTCACATCAGAGTTGCTCAGTCCAATCGATAGTCGACAGAGATGTCTGTCTGTTGCAATCGATGTTTTACTCCCATCGCTTATTCAAACAACGATGTTTTTGCAGCCCTAGTTGCTACCATCGATATATGTTCCTCCAGCTGTAGAGCGAGCACATTGCATTTTTTTTTTATAAACACAACAATAAATCTTAACTGAAAGAAATGCAACGCCGAAAGACCGCAAAGTCAATTAATAAACCACCACCAATTCAGGGCCCAGCAAAGAAAACGGCGGTGGCGGCATCACCTGCAACTCCACCGGCATTTGACGGTGAGAGCGCCATTCAATTTGAGCTGGAGCTCTGCTGGTGTGTTCAACAGCTGCAGTTAGCCCTTGACGGCGGCAAGCTGAGCCAAAAAGTTGGTAAGGGTCTTCTCATAAGCAATATCTCTCACTATGATTTACTAAAAATCAACTATTGTAGCCGAAGATACTGCCAAGAATCTTAAAATTCTTACAAGCCAAACAGCGCCACTCATTAAGAAGCGGCAGGTGATGAAACTCTCCATGGGCGATTACCGTTCCAAAATGCAACAGGAGGAGAGAAAAATGATGCTAGGTGAGAAAACCCAAAGATAAAGGATAAAAAATGTATATACTAATACTATACTAACATAACTGTATTATTGTGATTTTCCTTCTCGTTCTCTTTCTCTGAGTGTATTTGCATCCCTTTCTAATCTGTGCTAACGCTCTTTTTGATGGAAATTTATATTTAAAATTTATCTTTGTCTATTGCAGCTTCCAAGCAAATCAAATTCACACCCTCCGCTGACACAAATAAAAAGTCTAGCTTTGTGAAGAAGTCGGCGCTTCTGACATCTGGCAAGGACTTTCGCTTTGGATTTGCACTGCCCACCGCTGCCGATGAGACTACTACACCAGCAGAGCCCGCCCAGCAGACAGCCGCCGTCCAGCCAGAGTCTGAATTGTCAACGCTTCGCAGCAGCCTGAAGCAGGAGAGCACGGGAGGCCAGTTTAAGTTCAACTTTACCATCGAGAATGAGCATGCGAACGACATTAACTTGAGCGGCCTAAGACTGAATAGTTGATTGGAAATTGTGAATAAACTAATTACCAATATGCCTGAGAGTACAGATTGATTGTGCCGAAGTTTTCGATTCTTAAATACATTTAAGGCTATGTTATTTGTGTCTGTTTTTTTCTTCATTAGAAGTATCTTCTAGCAGAAGTAATTTCCAGAGATCAACGAAAACAACAACAATAAAGCATGCAATTTTCCCACAACGTGCTCTCTCTTTTCGTTGTTTATGTTGCTCCGTTAAAACGGCAATACTTCATAGTAATTGGTTGTGTGTGAGTGTTGAATAAGATCCGAAAGAGAGCCACCAATACACACACCACCTTACACAGTTTCAGCATGTATGTATGGTGTATTCCCGCAACACGCTCTCTTATCGGGAGCGTATTTTGCTCATTGCGTTGTGTGCGCTGTGTGGAGCGGTGAGCGAACGAACGAACGTACGGTAAAATGCCACAATTGTGCAAGATTTGTCGCTCAAATGCGACTCGTTTAATTTGTGTGCCCAAAGACGTGAACAAAAGAAAACTGTGGATTAACGCAACCCAAGTGCAATTGGAGGAGACCAATCGAATATGTGAAAATCATTTCAACGAGCGTGATTTTCATTATGCATCCGATAGCAAGGCAAAGCGTCGACGTTTGCTGCCCAATGCTGTTCCTCAGAGAGCGGACAAAATTTACGCAGAGGCAATACCCTCGGCTCTCGGTGAGAATGTCTGTGATTTTAGTTCGCAAACTGAGTAAGTATGATGAAATCATGATGAAATTATACAAGGTGATTCCAGCCCAGAGCACGAACTCTTTTTTTGGGGGCCTATTTGGGACTCGCTTACTCATAGTAAACAAAGAAAAACTTCTGTATATCTTTCTCTCTCTCTTGCCTCTCTTATCAGAAATGGCGTCAAAGCTCTCTCTGAGTAGTGCGAGCGTAAAATAGGCCCTGGAGCTTATGGATGGGATCACCTTGTGTATTATTTCATCATGTACATAGTACCTACTGATCTCTATTATTTTTATATTAATTTCGAAATGTTGCTTTACTTACAGAAAAGAAATAATTGAATGCGGCATAGCCCTAGAGAATTTGCGACTAAAAATTAAAATCAAAGAATTGGAAAAGGAAAATGATCGGCTGCACAAAAAACTGCAGCATTTGGAAGTGCTGGAACAGTCGCTGCGAAACATATTCACCGAGAAGCAAATGTGTAAGCTGGAAAATGGAGGTGCACGCATTTGCTGGGGCTCCGAGGACATTTCTGCGGGCATTTGTCTGAATGCTGCTGGCCCACGGGCCTATAGGCATCTGCTCAAGAGGGGGTTTCCATTCCCCAGCACATCCACACTGCACAAATGGTCGAATACGGTGGATATAAACCCGGGCCCATTGAACTTCATATTCGAACTCATGGAGGCAGCTGTGGACAGGGATAGTGAGGACAAACTGTGTGTGCTATGTTTCGATGAGATGAAAATTCGAGTGGCTGCTGCGACAACAACAAAGTCGCGACACTACGTGCAAGTGGCCATGGCTCAGGGATTGTGGAAACCCTGGAGGCAACCCATCTATTTCGATTATGACACGCCCATGACACTGGACACACTACACATGCTCATCGAAAGGCTCTACTCTGTGGAATATCATGTTGTGGCCATGGTCTCGGACATGCGAGCAGGAAATTCGAAATTATGGACACAGCTGGGAATAACCACAGGTACGAAATTACACAAGTACGAAATATCATTATTTGTAACTTACTATATTTTATTTTTTAGAGAAAAACTGGTTCGAACATCCAGCAGATCCAGAGATGAAAATTTTTGTATTTGCCAATGTGCCACAACTGATCAGGCTAATAAGGAATCACTTTCTCGACACTGGACTACTGGTCAATGGCAGTACGATATCCGCTGAGAATATAAAGCAAGCGATGAGCAGCCAGTCCCAGCCTTCTTCTGCCGATGTGCCAATTTCATGGAAAATAACGAGCGAACACTTGGAAGTGAATTCCGCTGAAAGGAAAAACACAAAATTGGCCAATCAATTGCTATCGAATGCCACAGCAAGGGCCATGCAACGTTGCCAACAACTGGGCTTGCAGGTGGATAATGCCTGTGAAACTGCAGATTTCCTGAAGCTGGCCAACGATTGGTTCGACATATTCAATGTTAAAATGTCGCTTGCCAATCCAATGGCGACCAAGCAACCGTTTGGTAAATCTCTAAATGATCAACGCAAAGTGATAAATGAGATGACTGCCTTGATGTCCGCCCTGATAGTGCCCAATTCCAAGCAAATACTTTCCTTTCAAAGGGGTATAATTGTTAGCAATGCGTCGTTGTATCACTTATATGAATATGTAAGCACAAAATATGGTTTGGAATATCTGATAACAAACAGACTAACGCTGGACGCTTTGGAGCACTTTTTCGATGGTCTAATCGCAACCGAAAGACCAAATCAATTAGAATTTAAGCAGCGACTACGCAAACATTTACTAGCTAATGGTTTGGGTACATCATCGAACATTAGCTAAAGTTTCTAGATTTGTTTGTTATAGATGTTGTTAGATGTTTAAAAAATATGTATGAACTTCCATAAGATTGTTTTTTGTTTGTGGTTTATACCTTTGTATACCTGAAGCTAAATATATTAAGCCAAAGTTGTGGCAAAGCCTCACTTGTACACAGATTTAAGTAATATTTAAGTTCAAAATAAATGAATTAAAAACAAAAAAAAAACGAGAAAGAACCTATGGTTTCGCTGTTAACGCGACTCTACTTTCATACCCGTACTCAGTCAGTACACATGAGATTTATGCGAAATTTTTAAGTATTTTATCATTTTTTGTATAGGGTCGGAAATGATTCCTTCTCTATGTTACACACATTCACTTTTATACCCTTTTACTCTTCGAGTAAGGGTAATAAAAACAAAATGTTTCTACATTTTGCAACTTTTGTGCAAATGAAAGTTGAGGCAATATATTTGAATATTTGAAAATATTATAAATAATGTTGTACGACAGACTTACTTACCTTTATTTTGTTTGGGCAAAACACACACGATAGAACCTTCCTAGAAAGAGTAGTTAAAGATTAAATAAAACACCAGACAATATGTATTCGAATAATACGATAATCTTTATTCTATTAAAGGTAATATGAAAAATACTCAATATGGAAGTTATATTTTTTTTTGTTTTTTTACTATACATAATACAATATGCTCGTATATATATATATATATATATATATATTACATTTAATTACAACTATGCTTATGTACACACGTAAGGGGGGTATCTCGGGTTCATCTTGAATTGATTGGAATACTCGTATTTGTGTACTGGGTATACATATATGTAGTAGGATATACATTACATACACATTTACATATACATAGTAGTAGCACTTTAAATTCAATATATTTTTGGGGTTTTTCTTTCTTTTTCTGTCTATCTGTTTTGTTGGTTTTTTACTGTACATTGTTATTGTATTGTATTGTGTTCACTGATATGCATTTTTTATTTAATTCGAATTTTCATTCTTTATTTGTTTTTGTTTTTTTGTTTGTTTGCTGTTAAACGAACGATATACACACGATATCCATAGGCAATCATACGCGAGCGAGATATGGCAATCAGTACGGGGTATTAGCACACGATTAACTTATTTGGTTTAGAACATAATTATAGTCGTACATACAATGTATATATGTATATTTATTGCACTCTGCTGCTGCACTTCCACTATGTTATGCAACACTCAACAAAAAGATGACCAATTGCCAAACTTAAATCACATTATTTTCCATGTCCATTGCTGTTTTCACTTAGGCATATAAATTATAGTAGTAGATATATGTATGTCCAAACTAGTGACACTCATTCAAAAATACATCTGGTACACACATTTACTCAAGTATCTATGGGTAATAGATAGATAGAGCTACGAGTATTTTGGGATACATACATATTGAGCTTAATTTGTGGCGATGATTGTTTCCTCCTCCAACCTATCTTAGTGTTATGTGTGTAAGGTAAGGTTAATGCACATTTAGATCTTTGTTTTGGAAAAAAGTAAGCGTATCAATTGAACAAGTTATAGTACCTAAATAAAAATATACAAAAATGTTACATCCAATAATTTTCTCAACTAACTACTTAGCCCAGTTAATGTTACACCTTATAGACAGACGACCCAACGATGATCAGTGGCTATAATATAATTTCATTTCAATTTTAATTTAAATGTGCTTTGCCTTTGCTTTTTGGATAGGTAGGTAGTGTTGGGTAGGGTAGGGTAGAGTAGGGTATGTATAGATATAGAAACATATCAGAGGTATAAAAAGCCAGTTTATAATTATAGTATTATGTATGTATGCCATGTAGCATGTTGCTTGGGTTTGCTCCTTAGTTTTAGTTAGTGAGTTTACTTCGTTCTACAGATCTTAGACAGATCCAAAACTCCTATGAGTGTGTGTTTCCATATTGTAAAATATAGTGTGTACTTTTGTATATTTCTTTCGTAGTATCCTAACCATGATGATTCCATTTCCCTTATACTTTCCTATACCTACTTCAGTTTGCTATTTGAGGCTTAAGGTTGTTCGCCAAGGACATCTAAATAGGTATCTGTATCTGCATCTGCATCTGCTTCGGTGCCTTACATGGGTATCACAATCACAATATAGAAAAAGAGTGCCTCCTAAGCAAGCAGCAATCATCAGTATTTCACTTACACACTATACATATATACTATAAGTAAACTAATTGTATTCTATACAACTTTGCCAGCCTCCCAGGCAGAGAGAGAGTTAGAGCCACATCCCTACTTACAGCTTATGGCATGTGGGACATTTGTTAACATTATGTTTAATTTTCACTATTTACTATATATACTATACTATACTTTACTTTACTTTACGAGTATGTACATCGAGAAACAGACATTTTGCATTTTGTATATTGTACATCAAACACATTGAGAATGAAGTTATACATATATATATTTTGTATATATACCAATACAATACATATATATCTTTTTATATATATATAAAAGTAAAAAATTTGTTTCCTTTTTTTTCTGTTTTGTTTTTGATAGTTTTTTTTTTTCTTCTGGATAGTCTCTAATATATCTTAAAAAAAAAAAAAAAAAAAAAAAAAATGTCCATCGCTCTTTTTGATGTGTAGATCCTGATGCACCGTCTTTGTGTTGTCTGTATAGTGTGTGTTTGTGTGTGTGTAGTTACTTAAGCACTACTATGATCAGAATACAAAAGCAAGAAATCCCACAATTCATTTGATACCTGAACATCCAATGCGGGGGCTCCCAGTTGCAAGTTACTGGACCGCATGGATTCTACAGATATGAACGAATTGAAGCTTATCATTTATTAGTTTTTGTTGATATTGATTCTGTTTTTTTTTTGATTTGCTGTCTCTGGATCGTGATCACAGTAGCTGTGTACTATAATAGTTTAGAAGCTTCTTTAAGGTACTTGAAATGTTTCATTAAATTTCCGTTTTTGTCAGTGGTAAGTGGTATTGAGATACGCACACCCACCTCTGTCTCTCTGTGGGTTGTGGGATGTGTAGGTACATATTATTATTATTATTATTATTCGAATACATTTTTTCAAAATGTTTAAAATCTTCCATCAGTTCTGCTCCTTTTGTCACTGCTTTTCCCCATTGCTTCCATTGTATTTTCTCATTCTCAGTTTGTGTGTAACAAAATGTAAAAAATATGTTTTGCATTAATTACAAATACTACTTAAACTAGATCTGTGTGGCATTATCTCTAAGGTTTCTTCTGTTTGCATGTGGGAGAGAGTATACACATATATTTGATGTCCATTTTGTCTATCTGTTTGTTTGGTTTTCCCTATCTTCTCATCTACTTACACATTTATCTACATATATATTAGTTTTATAGATATATATATGTCCATTATACAATATACATCAAGAGGTGTCAGCCATTAAATTCGGGAAAAAGTAAAATTTATACACCTAATATCCGTATGAGATATTTACATCAATATATTTTCTCTATGTGTATTCTGTGTGTGTGTGGGGGGGTTTTTCTTTCATATGAAAGTTTAAAAAATAAAAATGCTCATTTGGTTTTTGTTTTGTTTTTGTTTCTTTTGATTTTCTTGGTTTCGTTTCGCATTGTTTTTGTTTTTGTTTTTGAAAAATTAAAGTAAATATTCATACTATATAGCACAAGGTATGTATTTTGTTTTGTTTTTGTTTCACATAAGCCCATATAAAAAGTATAAAATTGTTTTGTTTACTTTTACTTGATTTATCAAAAATTACAAATGTTCATATAAAAATAGATATACCATACAATATAAAAAAAATATGAAGTCAAATAGTTTAATACATACAATATAATAACACACAAATGAAAAAGAGTTGTTTTTATAGTAAGTAGTAGTAGTAGTACTCATATATATGTATTTTGTTTTGTTTTCTCTTTCTTCCACGAGAGTTGCATATACCATTTTCCATTTCCATTTTGTTTGTGGCTAAATGGTTGGGGTGGACTCTAAAGTTGGCTTGGATAACTCGAATGGTTGGGGTCCAATATTCTAGGGATCTAGTACTCACTTCAACTCGCTAGAATATCCCAACCACTTACAGTCGGTAGGTTACAGTCGGAGCGGCACAAACTTTCGTTGAGCATCTGGGGCGGATGATCTTCGGGCTCATTCGAAATTGATGATCGGCTCCCAGATGCCCAACGGTTGTAGGTTTTTTTTGGGGGGGTGGGGGGTGGTGTATGCAAGTTTCCATTCCACTTAATTTCTTTCACACCTTTCTTCTGATTGATATCAAAAAATGAGCTTATCTCTTAGGTTTAGAACTAATTAAAAACTTAATGTCAAAAGTTGATCCAAGTTGATGGATATTTTAAATATATGCATGCATGTATGTATGTATAACAATTAAAAACAATTAGTTTGAGAAATTCTACTTGATTTCCTTTTATACATACACAAATATATTTTTGTTTTTTGTTTGTTTTTTATAGCGGTGCACGCCTATGGCGGCCACACACCTGTGTGTCTGTCTCTGTCTCGTGTATCTGTTGTGTTGTCTGTGCAGTTCTTATCCATATATGCAGCTATATATGTATATATATTTAGTACATTTATATTTTTTAGGCATTTTAGAAGAAAGAAACTTCATTTCGAATTGAATAACAAAATATAAATAGTTGGTATATAATATATACCTGTCTAACTAATGAACTTCCCTCTCTCATGCACACAAGTTGTGGGTTCTGTTTTGTTCTATCTATGGGCATGTCTTTCGGTATATAGTATATAGTACACTTGTAGCCATCCAAGACTTCGTACAAAATATGAATTTATACACATTTACTATAAATAGTTGGGGGGGGTTCTACACAGTCTGATTGCAATGGGCGCCTAGGGGCATAACTACTATATGGGGGTCTACTATGGGTAGGTTCGTCGTCATCTAATATGCCATAGCCTTTCATCATCATAATTATATTTACAACACAAACGAGAGGTGTACACAATCCAAAATGTATATATAGCTAAACGTTTCCTATTTGAATTTATGGGTCTTTCTTCTTTCTTTCTTTTTTCTGTTTGTTTTAGCAATTGGATCGGTATCTGGTGCCTGGCTCTTTTTGGTACCAGTCAGACCCCATAAATTAACCCTATATATATTACTATGTGGCGGAGCTTTCGTTTAATTCTAGATTCTATTGTTCTGGCTCTTTAGTTGTCGGTCGGTTCTACGGTCTCGGTGTTGCCTCTCGGCCTTGGGGCTGGGTCTGGTATGTCTCTTACTGTTTGTTGTGTTTCGTTTGCTGTTCTCTGATCTATTGGGTATTGATGTGGCTGCTGGGGCTTAAGGCAGGCCTAGTTGGCCACCAGCAACTGCTGGTAGGATGATCCAGTGCCGTAGAACGCGTTGATCCCATCAATCAGATTGGTGCCCGCTGAGGATTCTGTCTGCTGCTGTTGCTGATTGACGACACCCGGGCTGGCGGGACCGGCTGTGGCTGCGGTGTCTGCATTTGTGGCTGCAGCAACAGCAGCAGCATTTTGGTTGGGCATCACAGCCATGGGTGGCGTGGCAATGGGACTGTTGTCTGGGGATGAGTCCCCAGCTCCGGGTCCGATTCCAACTCCTACTCCTACCTCATCGATGATACACTGTTCTGCCTCCAGGCCATATGGACAGCTCTCGTTGTCCATTTGTACGCCTAGCTGCTGCTGCTGCTGCTGGGCCAGATGTTGGCCGTTGGGAAAGTAGCAAGCCTCCATGTAAGTACTGTACTTGGCCCCACCACCCACGGCATTGACATGTGGATGTCCGGCAAACATGGCCATATTGGCATCCCCATTGAAGTGTGGCTCGTAGAGATTCCGCTGGCCATTGAATGGCGGATATATGCCCATTACCACGCCGGGATAGAAGAAGTGATCCCCGGCCACACCTCCGGTGGGCATTTGGCCGCCCAGAGCCAGCGGATTGGGCGAGATCGAGCGTGCCGGCGACACAGGGTCCAAGGCGGCATAGCCCTGGGACGTGACGACCCCATGGCCGTGATGCATCTGCTGCTGTATGGCCCGCTGCTTGATGTAGTTCGAGAACTCTGTGGGCGACATGCGGTACGCGCTGCTGCAATAAATAAATGGTGGTAAATCATCGGTGGCACAATTGCAAGTGGCAAGTGGCAACTAACCTGTTGGCCCGCTTCGAGCTGGTCTTTAGCTTGGTGCTGCCGAATTTTGTCTGGGCAAAGGTGGCGGTCGTGAAGGTTAATGGCGCCTGTGGTGCACGTTGCAAGTACGCCGAGGCAGTGCCCCCAGCTGGAGCCGCAGCCTGTGTTGTAGCCTGTGTCTGACCTTGAGCCGTAGCCGAGCCAATGGACGAACCGGAGGCGGAGCCACAGCTGCCGGCATTGCTGGCATTGGGATTGGGGCTGCCCTTATAGGTGGGCGATCCAGAGGCGGCCGAGTGTGGCGATGAGCCCGACTGTGGCATGGGCACCGGCAATGACTTGGGGCTTAAGCTCAGATTGGTCAGGGTCGTGTTGACCACATCGATGGGTCGAAAGCATTGCGCCTCCGGATTGAACGTCTTGGTAACCTCACGATCTGCCGATCGGCTATCCTCATGATTCTCATTGTTCTCTGTATAAAGAATCTGCAGCATCAAAGACAGGTAGATTAATGGCTGATTGGGGTAAAACTTCACTTTTTGGTTTACCTTTACGGCTCCCTTTTCGCCAACGCGAAAGGACACCTCGCCGGGATCCATCCAAACGGACAGCTCGTGCGGCAAATTCTCTAATACATCACTGATGGGCACACCACTCTCCCGGGCCGCACGCTCCAGCACCGAATCGATGGCATCGCCGGTCTTCAAGCAACGATAAGCGGAACCCTGCCAACAAAAAAAATATTTATAGAATCGATTCTAGAGAGATCTTTTAGTACCCGTAGTATATGCATACCTTGAATGGCTTCTCGGGATACCAGTGTCCCTGGAATTTGTCGCGTAATGCCTTCTCCAGCTCCTCGCCGAATATGTTCACCCGTCGGCGGGGCAGCTTATTGTACAGATAGGAGATGACAAAATTCAGGGCCACCTGGATTTCAATATGCATCTTGGCTGGCAGTCGTCGCAATCTCTGCCCTGGTCCGCCGTACCCCTGTATCCTTTCGTAGACCGTTCACCGGTCACCCGTTCACTATTCGATTCTCTTGAGTTGTGTACGAGTGTATATAAATATATATAGATATATATATCTGATTGATCAAACGCACATTTATGAAGTTTTAGGCGATTTAACAAGTGTTTCTGTGGGAGTCTATGTTTCGTTTTGAGTGTGTTTTAGAACCTAAGTATATTTATGTCTTATGTATTTACAGAGTATCTCCCATTAAAAAGGGTAGATTATGTGTATGTGTATGTGTTGTGTGTGTGTGTTTGTGTTGACGTGTAAAGTAATTGCTAATGGCTTTGTCTGAGTCGGTTGCTAGTTTAGTTATTCGCTTGTCTTTTTGCTGTTGCTTGAATTTTTTTGGTTTTGGCAAACGTTGCTGCGTTTTCCTTTCTGTCTGGTCCACCTTCCTAGAACGCCTCCATGAGTGATGTCTCCTCAGAGTCCAGCAATACTATGACAAGTGGTGTGTGTGTATGTCCGTAGCTGCAAGCAAATCAATAAAGAAAGGATTGTAGATAATAGAACAGATCTGGAAACCTTCTTTAAGACTTATAATATTGATAAGATTTTATTTGCCAGCAAAAATCTTGAAAAATAATAAGATATCCGTTCGCTTATGGAACATTTGTACAGCGCAACGTAGCTACACTGTGTGCTTTAGTCACATTTGACACTAGACAAAAACTACAATAAACAATCATAAAAAACACACACATACACACAGTGAAACACTTAACACAGAGTTGCATTCCATTTCAAGAGTGATTTATTAGTGATCGGTGGGAGTGATCATGAAGCGAGCACGCAACGACACGGATGTGAACCTCAAGAAGAAATCGATACGCACTCGCTTCAAAAAACTAGTACGTTCGGTGATTATGAACCAGCACTGGCTGATCGATGCCGAGGATCAGGGCATCTCGATGAATGTCAAGAAGAATGTGGCACTGCTGGTGCGACAGAAGAAGAAGCGCGGCATGATCACCGTTGCGGTAAGTTAGATCATTCTCACTCAATCGTAACAATAATCATTGCTCAATCGTGTGGGTGTAATTGATTGATTGCAGGAGAAGGCGCTGTTGCGCACACTCCCTTGGGCGCGAACAATCGAAGATCGTAAAAAGCTTTGCATGGTCCTAGCCGGACTAACATGCTTTGCCAAGATCCCACCGGTAAGCACGAGTTTTATCTTAGCTTTAACCTTAAACTACATTCTGCATTCTGTGATCTGTGTGATCTGTGTTGTAGAAAATCAGGGCTCGCATGGTGCCGGTCATAAAGTTATTGTCCATCAATGAGTCACGAGTTCTAATCAAAGAAGGTGACACGCCCATTACCGTTTATTTCATACTGAACGGCGAGGTTGAAATGAAAAAATCTGAATACAATAAGGTAGATGCACACAATCCTTAACATGGCATAGAATCTCATAAAACTCTCTCTCTCTCTCTGAAGGTCACAAAAGAAATCACTCAAGTATCTATTGCCATATTCGGACCGGGCGATTGTATCGGAGAGGTGGAAATGGTTGAGGATTGCCCCCGAATGAACACATTCACGACACTGTGTAAGCATTTCCTTTACGTAAACATGCGAAATATATTAATATATTTGTTGGCTCTCTGGTGTTAAGCAAACTGTGAGATATTGGCCATATTCGATAACGACTACAATCGCATACTGAAGCCATTTATGGAGAAGCAATGGAACGAAAAGAGGCTAGCATTGCGAGCCTTTGATTACTTTAATTTTCTGAATGAGGATCAGATACGACGTGCCTGCATGTTCGGTTCTGTGGTGCAGTATGATCCACTGGAGACGATCTATGTCGAGGACAAGGGCTCCTTGAACATGGTGCATTTTATTTTGAGCGGCGAATGCGTCATCCTGCAATGCCTTAACATCAGGGTGAATATAAATCTATACCCATATGTCTAGCTATATCTTTGGTTCCATTGCAGGTTGGCAATCGTAAGGGCAAGACTGTTATTGATCTGACCGATATAGAAAAGGATAACGAGTCCAAGTCCATGTTTCACGAATCAAAGCACTCGTCGTATGCACCCGAATACTCGTATCTGGATATACAGAATTTGTTGGCCTCAACCTCCTCGGATGAGGCCGAGTCGAAAGGCCTTAAGAAGCAAGCGGTATGCCATTATGGTCCTTGAACGTCTTTCTGTGACTTATTCTCTTTTCCATTCGAACACTTTAGATGCGCAAAATGGGATTGAAAGAAATCGAGGCATATTGTGGCATGGGGCAAGCCAGTTTCCTTCATAAGCACGCACATCGTAAGAAAACCATAATGCACTCGAGAAGATGTACCCATAAATCACCAAGGCACACGCATCATACCGAGGAGGAGGAGATTGAGGATGACGAAGAGGAGGAGGAACTGTTTGACTATGAGGACTTTTATGAATACTACAGCGAGGAGGTGTCCGTTGAAACAGACTCCTCCAGTGGCATTGAATCGTCTAGCACGGGCTCGAAGCGTAGAACCCTCGGCTCCCAGTCGGCCTCGAAACGTGCAACGATATCGCAATCCTCAATCAAGCGTCGAACACTACCATCCACCACACAATCCGCCAGACGATTGGGCACAATCACTTCTGATGCATTTACGGCTAGCTCCTCCGCTCGCACCATGTTGAGTGCCCTTGGATCGGATGCGACAATTCTCTCCTCGTTGCAAGTAAGAGTACACACACAATCACTCCATATATTTTCCACTCACTTTCACTTCCCTGGGGGGCCATGGCCGTCGTCCGCACAGGACCCCATTAGGACACATTTTATTGACGTGGGTTCGCTCACATTCGGCAGCATCTTTGGTTTGGGCGAAAAGATGGAGCACCGTGTGATAATGGCCCGTACTGTCGTCCAGTGCCTGGTCCTGCCGCGCTTCTGGCTGCTGGAGGATGAACAGAATCCGGGCAATATCTGGCAGCGTCGACGATTCTACTTCGAGTGCAGCGTACCCTCGCGGCAGGCCCTGTTCGAGGACTACCTGAAGACACGGCGCTGGGACAAGTTCCGACGTGCCTACATCCAGAGCACTCTCGACCCCAACTCGAAAAGCAATACGACACAGGAGGAGGATATACCCATTATATGTCGCATCGTGGAGACTAGCGATGATACATAAGTGCGCTGCTCGGCTCGGCATCCTCCCACTCTCACACAGGCAATGAATGCATTTACCAATCTCTCCATTCTCCAAAATTCTCCGTTCTATGCTCATGTAAAATAAAGTAATACCCATATACAGTACAGCCTTGCATATGTATTGACTGTACATACATGAATGTGTGGTGCATATGCAGCTCCAGTGTTATGTATTCTTGCAACTTCTGCAACAGTTTTGGAGCTTCTACCTACGTCATTCGGAGCAACACTTCCCCTGCACTGCACTCACTCGCGCCCACGCGCCATGCAAATGCGTGTAGTATATGTAGGTTAACTAAAGCTAGAGCGAGAGAGAGCGAGAGAGTGCGAGTGCTTTTCCCGTTAAAGTAGTACAGAAAGCCGAAGTGCATTCGTAACGGTAACTGGAGCACTGAGCAGCGAGCTTCCCACGCAAAGCTTACCCCCTTCCACCCACCCTCTCATCTCCACCCAAGGCTCGTCGGTGCGTGCGGATAAAAATAAACTGTAAGCCGAAGAGAGAGAAAGAGAGAGAGAGACGGAGACAGAGCTTGGAGCTTGAGCTTGCTCTCTTGCTCTTTATTCCACTACTACTACTGCGCCGAGCAGCGGGTGCGCAATGACATATAAACGACCCCGCCGAGAGGGAGCAAAATTTCACACCCACTCTTGATTTATGCTGCTGCAAGCTTCTGCTGCTGACGCTGCTGCTACTGCTGCAGCAGCAGCTGAGTAGGTGCACCCAGGGCATACAGCTCGTTTATGTGCTGCTTAAATATACATACATGCTCGTTGTATATATCTACTACTAGCTGTGTGTCTTTTTTTAAACCATCTGAAGGCCACACCATATTGAAATCCTCCTCAAGCTTCAAGCCCCCCACGCCACTGGAAGCTTGAGTTTTCCTTTTCACAAGATTACATACAAACATATATACAGTACATACATATGTATAAATGGGAAATGCCAAAAATAGCCAACCCAGCTAGCTAGTGCAATACATCATCATCACAAGGGGAGGGGGAAAAGGCCACTTTCCCCAAATGGTATTTCAATGCCGCCACGGATGCCAGTGGGAGAGCTTGAGCTTGAGAGCTGGCTAAAAGCAGCAGCAGCATAGCGCGCATTGGTTAAAAGGTCAAAGGTGATGGCTTGCAGCAAATATTTGTTGCATCCGGTAATGCGTCAGGTGTTTCATAAGAGTTTGTACAGGCTGTACCACTCTATATGGATGTGATATAATCGAAAAGAGGTTTCAAGCCCTGCCCTTTCCATTAATTATTGTGAATCAAACAAGTGTTTATTTGACCAGCCTATGCTGACTGCATTTTAAGACCTAAATTAGACATTAAACTTTAATAAAATTCCACCAATTTCTAAAAGTTTAAATGTCTAAACTTTCCATCTAATAGAAGCTTTAAAATCTTCATGTAAAATTGTCTTGAATTCCTTAAGTTTTAATAAAAATGTTCTTAAATATTCTGCTAGCAAATTGCCGCCAACTAAAAAAGCAAATACAACTACTATATGTGGCCTTAAGTTTATGCACAATTTGTTCCATTTTATGAACCACTTTAAGTAGTTTCTTCCCGTAGCCCGGACAAAATGTTTATGTGCGTGCGTGCGTGTGTGGGTGGGAGGGAGGCTGTAGCTCAGCTGCCTTGGGCTGTGGAAACTTTCGAGTTAATTGAATTTCTTCATGAACTAACAAGGTTAACTAGTTTGGCATTGCCGACTAGTTGCGGGAATGACGCAAATTAGCTGGATTTTCGATAACGATAACCTTGACATTAGACTATGGAGTGGGTAGTGTGGGTGGTGTGTGTTGGGTAGTGGCCCGGGGCCAGTGGTTAACCCAGTTCGGAGCTAAGATCATTCCATGGGGAAGGACGACTCTTGATGACGTGAAAGGTGCACAAATGTTGCACATTATATGCAATGTCAATTACATACCCCTGTACATATGTATGTATATGCCGTTATATTCCACCCACTGCATGTGCATGTGCATGGGGAGCGTTGTGTGTGTGTGCGCGTGTGTGTGTGCCGTGGGAAAGTGAACTTGAAAAAGCTCTAGTTTCACTTTTACGCTTGTACATAGGACGGCGCGCAAGCTGGCAGAGCGCGACCGACGACGACGGACACATCTTTAACGGTAAGTGTGGAAGCAGCAGCAACAAGCCCTGAAGGGGAAACCACTCTGGGATAATCCTCAGGTGGGGGGCGAAGCATGGATTGGACTTTTTGGACTCTTGAATGTTTATTTATATTCAAGCTCATGCACACACCTACACACACACACAGGATACACAACCATATACACATACAGAGAGAGAGATACACAGGAGCTGCGACAGCGTCATACCGCTTAAATCAACCTTTAAAACTGTTGGCCCAGATTTTATTGATTTTTGCATTGCAAAAAGCGACCCCGGGACACCCCCCTCCCACACATTCGCGAGTGCAACAGCGCGCACGCGACATACAATGGACGGGTGGGTAGAGTGGGGGAAAACACACACACACACACAGGCAGAGATAGAGAGCTTGGAGCTCGAACCAGAGACAGAGACAGAGCCAGAGCCAGAGAGCACCCATCAGACAGCTGCTAATGGAGAGCGATGGAGAGGGAGTAGAAGAGAGAGAGAGAGAGTGCCAAATGACCGTTGTTATTATTATTGTTATTACTGTGTTTACGTTCACCATCGTGTGAAATCTACAAATGTTAAACAGTCATACTCAGGCCAGGCCTCTGGTAAATGGGATTGAGGATTATTACCCATCTGTGCATAAGGACACACTCCTCACGTATGTACATTACATATAAAGTAGGGACTCCTTAGCCAGGGGGGAGGGGGGGTTTAATGGAATCGCAGCTTTTAATGGTTATAATTGTGTATAAAGTACAGCTGTGCCTAGCCCTAACTCCTATCCACTTGGACCCTTAAGGCATACATAAATAACGAGTATAATTAGAATTTATCGTAATTATCTCTGTAAGGGAGTTCTTAATTGAATGAAAATAAAACATATGTAGATGTTTATATCATTTATAGTAAATTTCTGTTTTAAATATGTACATATATCCGTGTATTTCCCACGTACTATACCTGAGAGATATTTATGTACTTGAAAAACTGAAACAGACAAATATTAAAAAAAAAAAAAACTATGAGGCAGCACTGCCACGCTGGAAAGTAAACGATAAGAAATATGTATGTCACATACGTTCTTATCAAAAGCTCGTTATTGTAATTTGATAAAAAAAAAAATAATTAAATAGAGTTATGTACGGTACTGTAGAAGGTCTAGCTGTAATTGCCATATATTTCATCAATTTTCTGTTTAAAAACTCGACCTTTGAAAGGCACGTGCTAGTTGTGACGAAACTTGAGTTAAATTTTAATAAATATAGCGCTTATGGAATGTTCAAGCTGGAGCAGTTTTCGAGTATGCTTAAAAGTCAACTTAAAATTGAAGGGTATTTACATATGAATGTAGCTTAATTGGAAACATAATTTCCTTTCCAACAAATTCCTTTCCATTATAGTATTTATAGCATAGTTTTTGGAGTATTTAGTCGTCTCCATATCATCAGAACTTATTGATTGCGTTTACGCTTATCGATTGAAAGATCAGGCTGAAAGCAGCAAAGCATTTATCGCTGCATTTACCGCACGCCAATTGGTCGGGGGCGGGGGCCCATGGCTGTTGTTTTGCCATTAGGCAAATTTAATTCAATTACGTTCAGCCGTCGATTTCGAATGCTACGACGATAATCAGCAGTTAAGGGCATTCGCGATACGGCCAGAGCAGCAGCCTTCAAATTGCTTGTTTGCACATAATTAGACCCCCCCTCTCTAGCACCCTCTCTCTCTCTCTCTATTGCTTTCACACAAATATATCTACGTACGTAATACGTATGCATTATGTAGTGGAGAGGAGAGAAGAGGGAGTGAGCACAGCACAGTGTGTCAATTTATTGCGGTTGTTTGTTTGCTTTTCTCATTTGCGTTGCTTCTATTTTTGTGTACCCTCCTAAAGGAGGGTATTACGATTTCGAGCAAATGCTTGACATCGCAGAGAAGGCAGCATATCTGACCATATAACCTAAAGAGCTCTTGTTTGTTTGGTTGGTTGTTTGGTGCACAAAGATCGGTGGCAGAAACCAATCGTCTTTGTGTGAATAAACAAATTTCTCAAGCTATGGTTTCGTAGAATCGAACGACTTTATGGGACTGCTGGATATGAAAGGGTATGCAAATCAACAGCATTCGACTCTAGCCTTCCCCTGTTGTTGTTTTCACATGCCACTGTGTAATCCAGTTCACATGTCGCAAAAAAACAAAACAAAATTGCTGTTACATCACTGACACTGGGAGGAGGGAGCCAGAAAGAGAGAGAGATCAAAAGTGCTGACTGCACTTTTAACCGTTTCAAAGCTGGAGCCGGAGCAGCCATGGGCAATGAGGGGCAAATAATGGCAAATCAAACGGGTTGCCTGATTACATAAAGTTCTATGTATGCTCTCACTCTGTGTTCTTGTCTCTTGTTTTACTGCCAACTTTTGCTTCCTTCCGTTTTACTTTTACACACACACACACACACACTGATGTTATACTCTTACACACACACACTTTTAAAGAAATAACAAAATTACAAACAATGCTTGCATAATGATTTTAGGTTATTATAGTCCTAAAACCAATCGAATCAAACGCAACGCCATGCCACGCAAGCACTCACGCACTTTGAAGCTTTGGGGCAGACATACGTACACGGATGCAGTAATTCATATTACAAGATCACGAAAAAAAAGACACTAAATAATTTGTACTTAATGTCAGCAACATTTTCCACCGACTAGCCCGAGCGCCAAGGCAGCCTAGCTCTCAATTTCCCCTGCCGTTTGCTGCTGCTATTCAAAGTATATTGAATGGAAGGTGTGGCAGTTTGGGTAACCAGAGTTTTGGTCACTCACGGAACAGTGTGATATGCAATTTACTCTGGTAATGGTCTGGAATATGACACTACACCAGCAATTTACCGTTGAGTTTGTCTATCATTAAGCGTTGGTCAGGGACGACCCTACCGTATTTGAATATACCTTTTTTCTATTAGAGAGCGATTGGCACACAGAGAGAGCACTCGTGCGAGAGCAACACCCACGCATACCAAAGATAGAGCAGTACGCAACACACACACACACACACACACACACAATATGCATACCCTCCCCCTGCTTAAACACCATATACCGTTAGACATGACAAAACTTTTGGCTCAAGAAATTTTTTGCCTATGGCAAAACAACACAAAACAGCTGATCGAATAGGTTTGTGGCGCTCTGTGTGTGTGTGTGTATACATATGTATGCGTGTGTGGTTGTGAACGACTTATTGACATTCTTTTTGTCTTCCTTCTTTCTCTACCTTTTACACGTTTTTGAGGAATTTGTGGGAGAAATTTCCTTTTGACATTGAGATATTTTACAAATTTATAATTTTTATGCACTTTGTCAGAGTCACATAAACACAATCAGCTGTTCACACGGTCTGAACGTCACGCAAAAAAAAAGGCACACAAAAATAATGAAAGCACATGATTTTCTCGTACGTTTAGTTTATCTCTGAATTCCCGAAAACACAAACATACACTGGCACTGGCACTGGCAAAATCGTAAATGGAAACGACAAATAGATTCCCAAACGGAATATCTATTAGATATGCATACATACATATATATATATATATGTACATACATATGTACTTGCCGATACATACACACGTTGGTAAATATTTATATCTATTTTGTTGTATGCTAAATGCCAAATGACGCTGGGGGCTTTTGCTTGCGCTAGGCTTCTGGGCCCACACTGCTTCTGCTCTACATAGAAATGCAAAAACAGCTGCAGTCAATGGGGGTTTTTCTTGTCTCTAGCGAAATTCCCCCTCAAAAACGAATTTTAGATTCCTGTGTGTACATGATGTATGCAACGGTAAATGCTTTCCCCTACAACTGGTTTCATTTTGCTTTTGCATCTATCAGCTGTCAACGAAGAGAGAGAGAGAGAGGGAGGAAGAGAGCGAGATATGTACTTCTGCTGCTCCTGTAGCTCAAAAGCTGGCTGCTACGCACCCGATTGCGTGAAAGAGAGAAACAGCTGTGTTGTGTCCCCGTTGTGTCTCGCTCTTGGGAGCAGCACAAACTGGAGCAGCACCACACTGGCCTACTGAGGGGCGATAACGAAAACGAAATGAAAACTCACAACACCGAACGATGTGATGTGTACTTTCCCCGCACTGTCTGTATATATATATATATGTATGTACATACATGTACCCCTACTTTTGACATTTCCATCTCAATTATTGTTATTGCCTTTGTGTGTTCGTGTGCGTGATAGTTATCCAGCCATCGTATACATATACTTACATAGCACATATGTATGTACAATGTACATATCTTTGCATCTTTTTGATGGATTAAAAGTCTTATCTGAACATTGCAGTTATGTGTACTGATTGATTGATTGATTGACTGGGATGCTGCTGCTGCTGCTTGATGACGATGACGATGATGATAAAGCGTAGCACGGGTTGTATAATCCTCGATTTATTCCAATTGCAGCTGCAATTGTTCTTCTCTTCCGTTCCGTTCCGTTGTTTTTTTTTCGATTTTGAGTGTTGATGTGTTTGTGAGTAGGGTGTCTGTCTATTTATTTGTTGGTTGTTTGCAATTTTTGTGTGGTGTGGTTACTTTTCTTCTTTCTTTTTGTTAAACGCCTCATCTGCCCGTTACTTAATGGGTATCGCGCGCGCCAACAGCAAAACGCCGTGTGAACGTCCGTGGTTCTTGGAAATCCCGTTATAGTAAGGTTTGGGGCCCGAGAATGAGACGAGAACGAACGCCTCACTCAGTCAGCAGGCAGCATACACACGAACACACATACACATTGTTACGTTCAAATCTACATACAAACATACATACATACGCCAGCTCTGGGCATAATTGCATTCGACACACGACGACGCACCACAAAGCAGGATACATCTGCGTAGGGTAAGGCATGACAAGTAAGTGCTCTTATGATAATGTCTCTTATTAGAATTTATATAGAAACTTGTATTAAATAAAAAAGTTATGCACACAGCCAATCGCTCTAAGTTGCGATTTAATTCATTTCTTACCCTTTGCAAAGTAGTCGATTTAGAGTGCTGCAAAGCCTCACCCTTTTGTACATATACACCTTGGCACGAAGCGCTTTCATCGTTGATTTGTTGTTTTCGAATCGTTTTAGTCTCTCACTCACTCTCCCCCGCCATCAATGGGCCAGGCCATCTTGCTCTGTCACTCACTCGTACTCACTTGCACTCTTCTTTGAGGATGTAAAGCTTTCTCTGCAATGTGCGCGTGTGTGTATGTGTGGGGGTATTCGTAGTAAAAATAAAAGAGCTAGGACAACGCGAAAGCCCGGTAAAAGGTTTGTGCGGGTCGTCCTCGGTCTTCGGGTCCTCGGGCACACAGAACACAGACAATTTACCAACAGGCCCAAAAACCGCCCCCACTTGGCCGCATGCCCTAGAATAACGAAGAGTCAGTCGAACGAGAAACGAAAGTGCATGCACAGTAGCATGAATATTACATGCCTTATGTACATACACATGTACATAAGTAGGTACATACATATGTCTTTATATGCGTATTTCCATATTTATTATGGAGGAGAAACGTACCTAACGATCTACATGTGTACATATGTATGCATTTATATACGTCATAGACTGCTGTACCACGATAGTGTAGGCGTTCCAAAAATACTCCGTTAGCCTTCTATCATTTACCCCTTTTAAGCTTTTGACTCTTAACATTTAGCATTTTCGTCCTTCAAACTAGTGGTACATACAACATGCATATGTACATACATATGTACATTGTATGTATTTCCAAAGTACAGCAGATCAGTAGTTAAACATGAACTTGAGATGTTTCACGGGCTTCCTTGACTCTGGAATTTTTGGAAAAGGATTTTGTGCGTTGACGATTAAATTAGCATTAATTAGTTTCCATTCAGTTTTATTCCGCTGGACGCCACTGGACGAGGAACAGAAAGAGAGAGAAAAGTTATCATCTGCAGAGTTATCAACCTGATGCCATTAAGCATAGGATCACCATTGTAAAACCACTTAACGAGGCTCCATTGTTATGAAAAAATACTGATCAGAAATGCCGATAATGTTGCAATGGATTTTTCCTTGGCCTTCTCCTGAGCCTGCCTTGGCCTTCAGTTTTTACACTGACTTTCGCTGGTTCTTAGCGTTTTTTGACAGCTTAAACGAGCGCTTCAACTGCTCAACCTGACCGTCGTGCATAGTCAAGGCCAAGACCAATCGCAAGAGATCCTGAGATCAAGCCAAAAAAGTGAGTTGCACTAATCCTCGGCGTCGTCTTAACCACCTGCAGCCCAGCAGGACCCAAGAAACCAGTGGTTGCACTAAGAAAATCGACCCGGAAGCAGGTGACCTCCAAGGGCAAGAAGCTCCCCAAGTTAACTATGATTTCAAGGCTAAACTCCTGGAGCCCCTGGCCACCACCACCTAAACTCCAAGCGCCTCTTCGTCAGCGTCAGCACCATCAATTTATCTACTTTATTCATACACGTGGGTCACGGCCAGGTTCAGCAAATTATTATTCGATAATCAATAGCAAAAATGTTATAAATATCTGATGGACACAGGTCCTACGCCCTCCAACAGCTGTGCTGCGTCACATCTCGCCTCTTCGAATATGCAAGTATTTAGCTCAAGGGTAGACTTGAACCGTGAAGCATTTATTCCTTGGCTGGAATCGGTTACGTCAATGGAAACATACCCTAAATGCAATTTAAAAAAAACAAGAAATAAAAGTCAATTGTATAAGGGTTTTTGGGATAGTTTATTTATTTATTTCTGTAATATATTTGGGGGTACACCGACATGCACATAAATAGATACATAGACGTAGTATACACACACATGTACATCAATAAATTCTCAAATTTCGAAACAAACGAACATGCATACAAAAATATTTCGTTTTTCTTTTCAAATTGGCTTCCAAGGATTTTTCGTTATTTTTCGTTTTCGTTTTTTTTTTTGTTTATTATAATTGTTACAATAATTTATAAATTATTCCTCTAGTCTAAAACACAAGAAAAAAAAAACATGTAAGTATATGTATCACAAATATATATATATATTTATATGGTAATTTATAACTTTAGCGAAAGCTTTTAAATGTTAAACAAAATAGTAAGAACTAAAAACAAAAAAATGATAAAATATCAAACTGATTCGTTATACTCGTTGAAAAGGAAATTGATTTTTGCTTTAATGACGGACCCACACCCCCATGCTGGAATGCTGGTGGCTAGGCGGGTCTATCTCTTAGGTTGAGCTGGAACTTAGGCAAGGAACCACACCCACAAGCGGATGGAACCGATTTATACATATATATATAGGATATTATTCATACATCAAAATACATTAAGATTATTTAACATGGTCGACTGGTTCAACTGTACACATACAAAGCGATTGGTTTTTAAATATTTATGTATGTTGGGGGATTTTCTGGGTAGTAGTACATCATAGTATATGCCTCTAGCTTCGTCAAAACCGAAGACCCTGGTTGTCGCTAACATTTATATATATATATATATATTTCTGGTTGGTTTTAAGCACGTGCATCGCTTGACTCTTGTGGGTCAAGCTATCAAATTGTACAGTGCGTTCCCTTGCTACATAAGACAGCACATCAAGAGTAAGCTTTGTCTCTCAACAGTTTATAGAACCATCAAGAGTTATACAAAATAACATAAAATATATAAATAATGCTTGTGCTATAAGTAAAACATATTTTTTACAATATGAAATCAATGGCCCTTTCATGATTTTCTCTTTTAAAATACAAAATACAAAAAAACAATGAGAAACTATACAAAAAATAATAATAAACATATCGATCAATAGGAAACGTTTCTACAGATAAATCATAATGAAGCTATCTCCTCTGTTGATTTTCATTTAAACAACAAAAAAACAGGTGAAAATTATAAGGTTTTTTCAAGCACAACATATCGAACAATAGATCCATTTTAGAACCATACAAAACTATAATAAAACTTACATATAGTATAGTACATACATGTATATATATGTATAGGAAATACATAGTTTTAAGAAACATTTTTGTCATTCCCTTTGAGATACTTTCTATCCTATACTGACTGAGACTGTCTGTCTGGTTTTGTCTTATTGCCTCGAAACGCACTGTACTGGTAGCAATTTGTCGTAAAGGATATACATATAAACTAGGTTCGAAACCAACACACACACAAATCCATATGCGCATCGGCGCGTAGGTTGTACTTATATCTAACATTTGGGATTAAAATACATGCGTGCCTATGCCAACGCCAACGTCAACATTTCAAACATCTTCCACAGAGTTCCATTCAGCAATTCAGCGTCCTGCTTCGCTGGAGCGTGCCTGCTCGCGACCATCGCCGCGCTCTATGTACCAGTTGTTGTTGTCCTTGCGCTTCTGGTCATGCTTGTGGCGACTCTGCTCGCGTTGCTGCATCCTCTTCTCATGCCACTCGCCGCTGCCGTCGCTCTCGTCACGCTCACCGCTGTTGGCATGGTGGCGCTGATTCTTGCCGTTCTTGTTGTAGCGCTCACGCTTCATGGAGGCATCATCGTTGTAACGCTTGTGGTTGTTGTTGTGCTCCTTCGAGCGGTCATCCTCCTTGCTCCTGCCGCGACTATTATCCCGCTTGCCCTCGTGCGAGTGATTCGGATTGTACTTGTCATTGTATCGATCCTTGGAGACATTAGGCGAGTACTTGTCATGATATCGATCCACCTTTGGCTTGGGTTGCTTATGGGGATTGCCATTGCCCGTTGCCTGTTGTTTACCATCTGCTTGGAAAGCCTTTGCTTCGGTTGTGCTACTGGCGTCGCCCTCAGCGTCGACGCCGCCAGTGCCTAGTGTGCCTAGTTTCTCGGTGACCTTTTCAAAATTGCGAAAGGCTTGAGACTGTTGCAGCACATCGTGGACAGCATCACCGATCTCATCTACCAGAGATTCGGGAGCCGACAGGGGGCTTTCCAAGCACATGGAGGCAACCTGCACATACTGGCCATCGCGGCATTTGTGCGGCTTCTTCAGATCCTCCTTTGTTATGTCCAACGGCTCCATGGAGTCGCCAAGTCCCGGCCAGGCTTTGAATTTCTTGTACTTCTTGCCCGGGCGCCCAATACCCATACCCGCCTGTTCTGGGGATTGGCCATAAGCATTTCGGTAGTAGATTACTCCATCCGGGTCAAAGGCTGGACCCTGGCCGGAGCTTAGGTACTGCAGTTGCTTGGACATTATATCGATTTCGGCTCGCATCAGGTTGTTTGACATCTCCAGTTCGCCCAGTCGGCGCTCCAGCTCGGCTATGGGCTTGTCGTTGCCCAAGCCCGGCCACTCGGGATGCTGCAGCCTGCCGATGAAGCCCAGTACGGCCAGGGTGGCGCACACATAGAAAATGGCCGTCAGGCTGTTCTGCATCAACGGATACATACGATATAGGGCCTCAAGCTTAGTTTCATGCTGCAATAATTTCCACTCTGGCTCCGTTTCGGTATGCTTGTGGCGTCGCTGCCTGTGCGGTGGTGGCGGCGGCGGTGGCAGCGGCGGCAATGGCGGCAGCAATCCTTCTACATCTCTGGAGCTAAGCCGTAGGGGGGTGCTGGGTAAGTTGAAGTTCAGGTCAGCCAGGGTGTCGCGCAGAAAGGGATGGGGTGAAATGCGATCGGTGCTCTCGCAGTCGCTGATGATGGAAATGCCATCGGAAATGTCATCTGCCTGGGAGTCATCTACGGCCAGGTTGCATCTGTTTTGAAGGATATATTTCGGTTATTTTAGAATGATTCTCACTTTCACTCTCTCACTCTCTCTCTTTTTGCATACCTGTCGTTTTCATGCTTATCCTCGGTATCGCCGCTCTGGAGCTCCCCTGGATCTTTGGCCTCCTCCTGGTTGCCGTTGAGCTTGTCCACCACCGCCTCGACCCTGTCCGATGGCCAAATGGTCCATGT
This sequence comes from Drosophila bifasciata, assembly GCA_009664405.1. Taxonomy (NCBI): domain Eukaryota; kingdom Metazoa; phylum Arthropoda; class Insecta; order Diptera; family Drosophilidae; genus Drosophila; species Drosophila bifasciata. Next base: position 37,754,315 of record CM019041.1, read on the forward strand.
GGATGATGTTGTGCTGACGCCAAGCGAGTCCTCGGTGGATGTTGACTTCGAGTGGGTTTTGGGTTTATCGTTACCGCTGCCGCTGCTGCTGCTACAGCTGCTGTCCTCTTCCATGCTTTTCTCTTTGCCTGGGAAATGCGAGGAAAGCTGAATTAATTCTGATTATACTGCATTCTGGATGGATCCTTTTCTGAGTTGCAAAAATCAGCTGACACATGAAAAAAAAGAAACACCTGAAATGGGTATATGCAAGCAGTGCACTGCTTGCTTGGAATGCAGCATAAGACAGGATGGAAAAGGATAGAAAGCTTCCTGCTACAGGAAAACGAAGGAGATAACAAGAGTGTTTCTGCCTGCCTGCTTGCCGCCCCAACAAGCAGGATAAAGCAGGATGGGGGAAGGAGTGCGTTTTCTGCAGCTCGTGACCTTCGAGCGAGGCCTAAATTATATACACACACTCACACGCACACGTACGCACGAGCAGAACAGCTGGCTATCTCGCTCGCGCATGAACTGTTGCATTTCGTTTGTGTTGTTGTCTGGGGCCTGCCTCTCAGGGCTCTCGGTATACATGCACACGCAGCTGCATACGCATACACATCCACACACAGATGCACACAATTTTGCAGATTTTTCATATGTGTGTTATATATTTCACCATTTGTGGGTATATTTGTGTTTAAAAGCATAACAAAATTGAAAACAATGCATTTATGCATGTGTATGTGTACGTGCTGTATATGTGTGCGTGCCTGAACAACTGTTTGTTTGGCTGTATTTGTATGTGCACTTTGTTTTTATTTCGATTTCTTTTTCTTTTAATTAAAATTATTCTCTGGACAAATAGTTAGTTCAGTTTACCTTGAATCACGGCCAGTTGTCTGCAGATAGTGACACTCTTTTTTTTTGTAGTTGTCGCAAATTCAGATAAGCACTGTCAGCGTTTAAAACTGTTTAAATAAATGTCGCAGTTCTTCTGCAGCGAAACCGCAGCACGTCACAAATCACATCTATGTATACCGATATATCGATATTTTAGCCTACAACGTCACAAATGTTGTCTTTTTGCTAGCTGCTTGTTGCTGGTAAGCCACAAAGAGTGTGTTATGATTGTTGCTTATGGGAGCGTCTATACCCTGTTTTTCTTTTTTTGGTGTCTATAAGACAATAGATTCTTGTTTTCCCAAGCTCTTATTTTGCACAAGTGGTAAGCCATTCGGCAGAATTAAATAAATTTAATTAATCAGAGCGACCTTTTTTCATCTTATTGATCTTATTGTAGAGCTTTAAAACAAAGCGAATAATTTGTAAAACATAATCGAGAATATACACTCTTTATATATGACTTTCTAGGGTATTTCAAATGTTGCTGGTGCCCATATTGCTGGTGTGTTAGACAATGAGGTGGTATCCAGCAACATTTGGCCTGCAGCATGAATGTTGCTGGGATGTTGCCAAGCGCCACCTCGCTTTGCTAATACCCCATGCTATCACAGAGTTTTATCTGCTGAAAAAACATCGATGATCGTATATTTATATCGATGTCTAATACACTGTTTGTGGTCCATGGCGCAATTTTTCAAATCCAATTTGAAGTGCCCCCTTTTGGTATGGGAAAATTGTGATAGTTATTCTCACCTTATAAGTTCTTCTCCATGATGCGCCGCACTTCGCCCGCCTCCGAGCTCAGCTCCCATTCGGATGAGGCGTGTCGCCCCTGTGGACTGGACCGGGTTTGTACCCGCTGCAGTGTGAGGCTCCTTGGAGTGGGCACCATCCCCTTTGCACCCATGGGCAGGCTCAGCCGTGGCGCTGGCACTGGATACCCGCGCGGACTCATGGGCATTGTCAGGAGGCGCTGTTGCTGCTGCTGTTGCTGGAGGTGCTGTTGGATCATATGCTGCTGCTGTTGCTGCTGGTGTTGCAGCTGCAGCTGCTGGTGATGCTGTGGCGTCCAATAGATTTGACTCTGGTGTCCGCTGGGTGCACGTTCGAGTATCAACGGCGTGGCACGGCCATCCTGCAGCACATATGAGCCCTGGCCTTGGCCCTGGCCCTGGCCAGCAGCCGTACGTGCCACAAACTGCGGCTGCATGTAGAGGCTGTTGTGGTGATAGTCCACCAGCTTGGCAGCCTGCAGGCCCTCGCCCGTCTCCACCAGCACGTACTCGGTGGGCGTGAGCCGCATCAGCTGTGGCAGCTGCTGGCTGGACAGATACTGCTCCGAGTCGTTGGACAGCAGACTGCTGCGCTTATTCACGTGCGCGTAAATGGGCGAGGCGGCGGCCGACACGGGCACAAAGCGCGACTGTGGCAGGCTCTGTACGCGCAGGGGCACCTGCGGCCGGGCGGCGGCGGCGCTGAGCTGCGAGGCGGAACGCTTGTGGCTGCCCGTCTCCACAGAGGCGTACGACACGGGCGAGGTGTCCGCAGCGGTGAGTGAAGCGGCGGCGGGACTCCTCTGGCTCTGGCTCTGGCTGCGACTCTCATAGATGGGCTGCATCTTGGCCGCGGGCAGCGGCGTGCGGCTAATGGACTTGCGGCAGAACTCCTTCACCTTTTCGAGTATCTCCTCGCGCGTGAGCAGCCCCCCAATGCGGCGGCTCGAGGCACTGCTCGAGCGACGCATCACCACCCCCCCCGCCGCTGCTGCAGTATCGCTGGGTGTCGCCTCGCTCTCGCTCTCATAGCCACGACGCACCTGGTGCATCTGATTGGGACTCGCCTGCTGTATCATGTTGTCCAGCACACTCTGACAGCGTGGGGGTGGCGCCTGCTGCTGCGGCTGCGGCTGTTGTTGCATCTGCTGCACGGGGATTATGGGTGTGCCGTCGAGGATCATCACCTGACGATTGCGTCCGCTGATGCCCGAGAAGGTGTTGCGCTGCAAGGAGCCTCTGACAAACTGCTGTTGTTGCTGGAGGGGCTGCAGCTGATTCGGTTGCAGATGCTCGTAGATGTTCTCTTGGCTCTCCCGCTGTCTCTGCTGTTGTCTCTGTCCCTGTTGCTGCTGCACCTGTTGCTGCTGCTGCTGCTGTCCCTGTCCCTGTTGCTGCCCCTGTTGCTGCTGCTGCTGTAGCACCTTGTGGTAAAGCTGACGATCGGTCACCTCCTTGATGGCCTTCAGCTTCTCCCAGTCATTCTGATGACCGCTGTTGGCCTGTTGCTGCTGATTACTCTCCTGGACTGGCATCTTCCGCTGCGGCGTAGAGGTGGCCACTGGCTTTAGCTGCTCATCGCTGGCTGGCGGCACATAGGCGGAGGAGGCCAACGAACGACGCTGGCCGACTGCCTCTAGGCGGCTGGGCTGATTCCTTTGGCTCTGTGCCCGTATCTGGCTTCTGTCCATCGAGGCGGAGCGTTGGAAGCGGCTGGCACTCTGGCTCTCCGGCGACACACGTCTGGGTATCAGGCTCTGGCGCTCGATGGTCCGCTGGAAGGGTGCACCGGCAGCAACTCCATTCTGTAGCGCATGGCCATTGGTGTACTCGGAGGCGGGTCGCATGGCAGAATTGGCCTTGGCCTGTCCATTCGGCAGACGACCGTTTTGATTCTGATTCTGATGGCTTTGTCGCTCCAGCAGTATGCGTCGCATCTCTGTGGGCACATCGCCGCCACTGGCCTTGCGGTACTCCTCCTGGCCCTGGCCCTGTCCGTAAACGGACCTGGGCATGGGCATCACCGGCTTGGGTGTGGTCTTGCGCTTGGGCGCAAACAAACTGTTGGAGAGGCGCTGCAGCACCGACAGCTTCTTGGTGTTGCTCTGGCGCAGGGCGGCCAGTGATTCGGCCACCTGCTGGCGCCGCTCCTCCGGTGTCCGTAGCAGCGAGGGCGACGGCGAGGCCATGGGCGATGCCGTGGGCGAGGGTGTGGCGCCCAGCTCCCGCTTGGGCATCAACGCCAAACCCTTGCGCTCCAGATAGGCTTGAAATTCCTCCGAGCTGATTGTGTTCGTAAAAGTGGAGGGCGGCTCGTGATCCTTGGGGATCGTCGACTCCTGCTGGCTGTTGCTCATATTCTGAGGCGGCAGAGGGAGTGTTTCCACCTGATTCCCGTTCGTAGTTGGCTGTGAGAGATCGTCACTGGACTCGCTCTTGGTCAGTGGTCCATCGATCTCGTCCAGATCGTCGTCGGAGCTGATCTGCAGCTTCTTCACTCGCTCGTCGAACTTCTTGGCGTTCTTGGTGACCTCGGCGGCATTGAATAGATCGCCCTCGGCATCGGCCGTGCCCGTACGTATCTTAATGTTGGCCAATTCCGGATAATTGGGCTTCGAGCACTTTTTAAATGATTTTGGATTGTGATTCAGCTTGGGCTGTTTGATTGCCTTGGGCTCTTTGTAGCGATTGAGGCCCGTCTGCTTACGCTTGGGTATCTCCTTTTCCTTCTCTCTCTCCTTCTCCTTCTGCTGCTGTTGCAGTTGCTCCTCCTCGCACTTAAGGCGCGCTAGCACTGTGGGATCGTAGACGAAATAGGCGTCCGGATTCTTAATGTATGTCTTTACATATTTCGATTGCTTAAGTACTTCCTCGGTGGTTATGTATTCCTCAGCAGCAGCTGGTTGCCCCTTGCCGTTCTTCTTGCGCAAATTCGTCTCGTTCTTTTGCTGCTCTCGTTCCCGCTCTCGCTCGCGTTCTCGTTCCTTTTCGCGTTCTCGTTCGCGTTCACGCAGCTGTTGGGTGACCGTTTTGCGTATGCTCAATGTCGATCGCTTGGTGGGCACTGGTGGTGGTGTCTTCTTCTCCCTGCCTCCTCCACCCGCTATGTGGCCATTACGAAAGGGATTCTTTTGATCAACAATCGGCTCACCGGTCGTAAATTTGCGTATCTTCTCGTCGTTTGGATTGAAGCTCACCGTTTTCTTTTTTGCCTTGCCGTTGCCGTTGCCGATCTTCTCCAGTGTGGCATCACTCTCGAAAGCCTCCACTATTTTCAGCGTTGCATCTATATAGTCGATCGTGTCGCTCTCTATCTCTGATTCTCGCTGATTTGCATTACCGTTTTCAACTCTCTCTTGTTGCGGTTCGACTTGTGGCTGTGGTTGCTGTACTTCTACTTCGGCTTCGTTGATTACATTGCCATTTGGTTTGCAATTTCTCTCCTCGATAATCGCCTCAGACATGTTTTGTTATAGAAGCTTACCAGTGCTGGCTGCTGCTGACAGGGTGGCGAGGGTATTGAGGGGCAAAGCTTGGAGGGGGCTTGGAGTGGAAGAGTTGGAAGAGTGGAAGAGTTGGAATTGGTTGTCGTATATCCGCCCACCATTGATAATGCCTTGGCCTAAATGTGTCCGTTAAAGGAAATCTAAATCAGAAATATAAAAAGGGAATTATTATCATTCATTGATTGATTCATTCATTGATTCATTCATTCGTACGTACGTGTAAATATCTCTTCCTTTTTTGTGTGGGCTAAGAAGAGTTCCCACGCAGTCTCCATTCAACAGTTTCGCTTATAAATTACCCCTGGTCAGAATCTGGAAAAATGCCAAAATGATTAGCGTAAACATTAAGTAGTGGAATGGAGTAGGGGATAGGGGGTATAGGGTGATAATTCGTGTACTCGTAATCCCTCAATTTGCCAGCCATCGCCCTCTTGCTCTTACCATAAATTTCATGGGCCATTAATCAACAAATGGCTAAAAGAAAACAACAAAATAAAAAACGCAGAAACTGGTTTTGTTTTTGTTTTTTGGCAACTTTCGTATCGATTCTGGTTATACAGAGTCCAGAGCGCGCTCAGAGCCCCCAAAGCAAGGTGCTTGAGGCACAGCACCCACAACACTCTAAGGTTAAAATATTTAACACTTTCAGTGGTTACTTCCTTTAAATTAAAACCCCCGAAAACCTTATAGACTTAGAGACAATATTTATGCATTTTTCATTGAAACTCAGTCCTGAAGTTCATATAGTACTCGTAATCCCCCTCCTTGGGCCTCCCCCTCCTTTTTTAAAGTAATCTAAGATTCCCCAGTGTCTTTGCCCCAATTGTGGTGGCTTTATAATGGGTCAGGAGAAGGCATCGCCTTACCTTTTAGCACCAATCAGTGGCATGCCCCACCAGAATGGAGGTGGTCTGCCAAAGCGAATGAAAGGAACGGGAATGGAATGGAAATGGAGGAATTGTCAGTCAGAGAATGATGGAAGCAAGGAAGAAAAAAGATGAAATCAATATTTATCAATAATATCGCAGGGGTGTGGGGTAGCCGTCAAAAGGTGACACTCTACATAGAATGTGGGTCAGAGAGCAGCCCCAGCCCCAGCCACAGCCCCTGACTGAGCGGGTGGTGGAGGCGGAGGGATGGGCAGCCGCCAGCGAGGAGACGACTTAAACCGGTTTGCTGCATTTCTAAGTGCACAAAACATCCAATTTGCATAACCGGGGGGCCCCGTTTTGCGTTTGTTTTTTTTCAAATCTAAACAGGGGCGTCGCTTGGGTAAACAAATGGGAGCAATTGCTGAGAATTATATTTATACTTCAAACAAAATGAATTAAATATTTAAATTAAATATTTTTCTATCTATTTAAATTAAATATTTTGATAGATAAATTAAATATTTTTGTATTAAAATTTAATATTTTTACAATAAAAATAAATATTTTTGTATTCAAATTAAATATTTTTATATTTAAATAAACTATTTTTATATATAAATTAAATATTTTTATATTTTAATTTAATATTTTTAAATAAATATTTTTAAATATTTTTATATTTAAACTAAATATTTGTATATTTAAATTTAATATTTTTTATAATAAAATTAAATATTTTCATATTCAAATTAAATGTTTTAATATTCAAATTAAATTTTTTCATGATAAAATTTAATATTTTCATGTTAAAATTAAATATTTTCATATTTAAATAAATATTTAGATTAAATATTTAAAAAAAAATAAAAAAACATTTTGAAAAACATTTATAATACATAAATTAAAAATGAATTTTCTAATGAATTAATTTTTCCCAATATTTATATTTAAATATTTAAATGCATTTTCTTCTCTATTTACTTTTGCCATTTTCTCTCAGTTCTGAGCCATTATTTAGGGTGGGGGTGGCGAACCCTTCTTGATAATGATGAGCTCATGGCGGACGCCACTGAGTTGCAACTCGTAAGTACAATATCTAGTGCACCTTGGACGGACATACGGACAGTTGTGCATTTAGTGCTCGCCTCATGAAATCGACGCTAAATTGCAAATTGCTCAAAGACCCGACCCGCCTTGCCTGCTCCTCCCTCCTCCCACTCCACACTCCCCACTGCTGCCATTGTGCCACATTTGTGCCCCTGTGCTAATCCATTGCTAATCTTGGCCGGTCTCTCTCGCTTGCATGCGATTATTATTATTTTTTTTTTTTTAATTTTTTGAGACTCTTGAGAAACAACAACAAAAACAATACTTTTTTTGGGCCATGTTGCAACGGCCAGGGCAGGGCAGGTGTGTTGCCGCCTCCCTGTGAAAAACTGCCGACCGTGAACCGTGGCAATGTGGGCAGAAATCACATAAATTTCTATGGCACCACACCACCACCACCACCCCTTCTGTGTGCAGTGTTCTTGGCTTTCTTTATATATTTTTTGCTCTTGCTGTTTCTCCTGGGGGTTAGCCATAGACTGGCGGGGGTCAACATCAACAGCGGCCACCCTTAGAACTAGCAACCACCCCCCAAAAAAACAGCTGAAGGCCAGGCCAAACCATCCCCCGGAACTCTGAACTCCGAACTCCGAACACAACAAAAACAATTCTCTGGAGAAAGTTCTTGGATTATTGGAAAACATTTCATTGCGTTTACGGTGCAGTGCCAGGACAACACACACACACACAAAGAGATCCGTTGCAGGCGAAAAATTCCATTCGTTATGCCATGTGGCACACGATTCCAATCGAACAATCGACAAAAAAAAAACACATTCCAAATGCTACTTAATTTTATTGCCCAGGGGAAAACCCTTAACACAAAATGGGTCCTACTAAAGCCTACAAGCCAACAATAGCCTGTAGCATGTCATATGTATGTACATACCATATGTCCTAGAGGAATTATTCCTTAAAATGTTTGCTAGTAATTTCTAACAATATCGAAATATTGTTTTAATTTATAAAAGTGTTTTATTTTGCCTCTACTTATTTTTGATAACTATTTTTATTGTTTTCTCTACTTCTATATTTATTTTTATTGGGGTTTATAGTTTTTTTTTTTATAGTTTTTTCTCTACTTCTATAATTATTATTATTATTTTTCTCTACTTCTATAAATATTTGTATTATTTTTCTCTACTCCTTTAATGAATGTTATTGTGTTTTTCCTTTCTATATTTTTTATTTTTTTTTATAGTTAAGATTTGCCTACATATGTATGTATTTCGCTAACACTTGTTAATTAAATATATAAATCAAAGTAATAATAATAAATAATAATTTCTACCAATATCGAAATATTGTTTGAATTTGTAAAAGTGGTTTCTTTTGCCTCTATTGTTCGATACTTATTTTTGATAACTATTTTTATTGTTTTCTCTACTTCTACATTTATTTTTATTGCGGTTTCCCTTCTTATATTTATTTTCATAGTTTTTTCTCTACTCCTATAAATATTTTTATAATATTTCTCTACTTCTATAATTATTTTTATTATTTTTTCTCTACTTCAATAATTATTTGTATTATTTTTCTCTACTCCTTTAATGAATTTTATTGTGGTTTTCCCTTCCCATATTTATTTTTTATTGGTTTTTCCCTTCCTATATTTATTTTTATTGGTTTTTCCTTTCCTAAAATTATTTTTGTTTATTGGTAATATTTGCCCGCATATTTCGCTTACAATTGTTAGTTAATTATATAAATAAAATTAATAAAAATACAAAATATTTTTGAAGATTTATTAGGTATCTCGAGGAATTAGTTAAACATTTCTATGCTCCTTTTCTGTTCATTTTCTTTGTTCAAATTTGAGCTCAAATCGAAATGTTTATAGAAACTTCTTTGGCTGCGAATGGTTTTGTCTTTTATAATGCGAGGAATTCCACTCCACTTTCGATCTCATTTGGAGTCTTAGTTTGTCTATACAAATATTGTGTTTTGTTTTTTGTTTAATTTGAAAAGTTGTTTGGATGATCTTTTGTGTTCTTTGTGTAGCATGTAGAACAATGTAGCAACGATATGTATGTAAAGTTGCTGCTGTTCTTTGTAGCTCCTTGAGTGGATTGATCTATAGTACAAAAAGTATTAAGTGCCTCGCATTTATTTATTTATTTTTTCATACTTTTGAGTGTAATTCCTTTGCTTGGCCTTTGTGTCTCGTTTATCATCGATTAAATGTTTGATTTACACTAGTCGGCATAATTATTTTGACAAAATAATCGCTGTTAATTTTTCGTCACAACTTTTAAATGGCTTTTATAAAGAATTCTTATTTATTTTTTACTTTTTGCATATATCTAGTATAAACATAAAAACACTTAACTAATATATCTTCATTGAAACTTAAAAAATACAACAAAATTATTGAATTATTATGATTTTATGCAGTGGCATAAGTATTTTGACGATTATTTAGTAGTAAGAAAAATAAGTTTATAGTAAAAAAAAAAAAACAAAAAAAACTATGAACTTATTAGTAAAATGTGTATCCTCCTTTTGGCATCAATAACTTTTTGAAGGCGTCTCGGCACTGAATCCACCAAATTTTGCAGGATCTCTGGAGATATCTCTTCCCAAAGGGAAGTGACCTCAGAAATTGTCTCCTCTCGGGTTTTGTTCAACGAAACTGTTCTCTTTGCGTTTTAAAAGAGACCAGACGTTCTCAATAATGTTTAAGTCTGGACTTTGGGGTGGCCAGTTCAAGACAGTAACGCCCACATCGTTCAAAAAATTAGTAATCATCCGGGCTTTGTGGCAGGGGGCATTATCCTGCTGCAGAATAAATGACTCACCAATGAGCCTATCACCAGAAGGAAAGGCATTTTCGTTTAGGACCTTCAAATATTGCCCTTGATTCATTGAGCCGGTAATAGGAACCAAGTCACCCAGCCCATTGTATGCAACGCATCCCCACAGCATGACAGAGCCTCCTCCATGGCTCACTTTTTGGCAAACGGGTCTTGTTTTTTGTCTTTGCACTTTAGGTAATCTTACAAAGACTTTATTTTTTGATGAGTTGTACATAAAACTGCTCTCATCTGTCCATAAAACATTTCTCCAGAACTCCTTCGGCTTGTCCAGATATTGTTTTGCAAAGGCCAGCCTTTTAAGCTTATTTGCTTTTGAAATATAAGGCACATCCTTAGCTATTAGTGTCCTAAAAGTCCTGTTCCTTTAACCGTCGACGGACTGTGCGCTCACTTATTGTCTTGCGCTCACTTTTGGGATCCTTAGCGGTGAGATTCCATTGATTTGCAGCCGATTGAGGTTTTAGAAAAATATTCTTTTTAAATTCCCGCAGAAGGAGTCTGTCTTCAGTGATCGTAGTTTTGCGCTTAGGGCCTGTTCTTCTCAAGTTTTTTAAGTCATTATGTTTTTGAACTTATTAATTTGATAATGTACAGTTTGACGCGACACCTTGAACTCATTTGCGATTTCTTGTACTTTTTATTCCAGCGTTGAACTTTGCTACCATTGAAGACCTGATAGCCAAACTTAATTCAGCCTTTTTGCCCATGTTTTTAAATACATTTTTATTAATCCTAATTGTTAAATATCTGAATAGTTAAATTTAATAGTTATTTGATTTTCCCGTGCTCAACAGCTTGAAAATATTTACGCAATGATTTCGTCAAAATACTTATGCCACGCAAAAAAGTCATTGTCTGTATGCATTCTTATCAGCAGAAAGAGAATGCAAAAGGTAAACGAAATAAAACTTCGCATGCCCATAGCTAAAAATATATTCTTTGTTTTGCGCCTCATTTTCGCACCGTTATTTGGCGATTTCAAGTAACGCTTAGTTCAATAGTCAAAAAGAGGTTTCGTCAAAATAATTATGCCGACTAGTGTATATTTCCGCAGCATTTGTTAATCTTTTTGAAGCCCAAGCTCCAAAATCGTGTGAATCATTTTCTTTTTGGCCATGACTTTTATCAGATACAAATACATACATATATAAGATTATTGGATGGTCCTTTGTCCACACACACACACATACACTTTAGGGATATTTGTGTGTAGATTTTGGCGCATGACTCGTACGTCATGAAAGAGTCAATGACCAGACAAGACTTTGTTTATGTCCCGCATCTTGCGGATGAGCTGCGACAAATGTCCAGGCATCCTCCTCCTGGCATGACTCATGGCACCAGCTGCCATAGAGGATGCAGTAAGTGCTTGGCCACAAATCGATCGATAGATGAAAACATACGCGTATTTGCCAAAAAGCCCAAAAATCAAAAAAAGACTTCCAGCTGCTTTTTGGAATTAAAAAATTGGGCAATTCCAGTGCCTCCCAGGCTATGTATGATGCGTCTTGTAATGAACGCCTTAAACGCGTAAACAAAAACGCAAGGGAATGTGTAAAGGCAACAACAACAATAACAATAATACTAACAACACTAACAACAACAAAAAAACACGCAGCACGCAGCCCAACTGATGACTGACATTGACGATAAATGAACAATCGACCTCAATAAAAGGCAGACAACAACACAATAACAATAGCAACAACAGCAGCAGCACACACACACACACACACACACACACACACACACACACACACACACATAGAGCAGAAGCAGAAGCAGCACCGTGTACTTACACTATTCCGATCTATTCCCATATCTTACCCCAGTATGTACCACGTAACACATATGTACATATGCCCGCCAGATATCTACGACTTGGGAATTTTTCACTCGGGAATTGAGTTGATCAATTTTATTATAGGTGTGCTATCTCTCTTACTCTCTCTGTATCTCACTGCCGACCCGACCCCCCTACGAGCGCAGCAGCAGAAGGAATACTTGAATAAGTCAAGAGCAAAAACAAAAGGCCGCTACCAATGGACCCATAAATATGGCTATAGGGTATGTAAAACCCATTGGGATATCTACATCTATATAATATTAGCAGGGAACAAACATTTGAAAAGGATTTTAAGATCTTTTTGGATATGCAAGAAAAGTTAAATATATTGCAAGATTTTTGCTAGAATAAAATATATTTCATGAATGAAAATTTTAACTGAAAAGTAAACAAAAATTTCCAGCTTTAAATAGCTAAGTAAAATATATATAAAATAAATAATAATACTGCTAAAAATAGATAAGTAAATCGTTATATATAGTATGTCTTTGATGCTTCTTTAACTGAACATTACGAGACTCCATTTAAGACTCCATTTAAGATTAAAGATTGCCTTTATTCCTACTGGAAACCCCTTAAATTTGATATCTCTATTTAAGATCTACTGACATTGAACCACTCTGAGATCCCATCGGAATCAGCTTCAGCTTTATTTGAATTTATAATCTAGTCATGCCCCCTGTGGCTATATATATTTAGTATTCAGTTGACAGCCTCAATAGCTTAACAGCTTAATGCTTAATAAACGTACGAGTAGATTATTTACACATTAAATTGCAATTCCACTATTTAGGCTAAGTGGCAGTAAAATATTGTCCAAAATAAGACATGATTGAAAATGGACACCACCTGATGATGATTGTATTCTCTGACATTTAAAGGTCCTTCAAACTATATAGTAATTGAGTTTCAAGCAAAAGATCTATGTGTATCTTTATCTATTGCTCGTGCAATTGCTATTAAATTGTTCCCTAGGGAACGGACACGCCATCGAAAGTATCTCTCTCTACCTCTCTCTTGGCCTCTTTGCTGGAGTGGATGGTATGGGATGGTAGAGTCAAAATGCTGCCCCAAGAACAACCATTTTATTTTGGTCAATTCAATTCCGTTTTTTTTTAGTGCTGCTCGCAACTTGAACTTTAGAACCTGGCAAACAGGTTGGGTCAAGAGTGTGGCTCTGTCTATGGCTGTGTGCTCTCAAGCAATACCTCCTTCTCGAGTTGACTTGCCACAAAACGTAGAACGTAGAACGGACGTTAAGTACGCAGCGTATATGTACTTGTGTGTGTGTGTCTATGCGGATGCTTCAAACGATACCCAGACCTAAGACTACTCCTCTACTCGGAATCGTAAAGTGCTGGCGCAATTTTCGGTGCTTCGTGACGCCACTCTTGACCAAGAAGAACGTGGCTCTGGCATTGGATTTGGTTGCTTTTTTTTTTGGTCATTTTATTATTTGGCTTTTTCGTTTCTTTTTTTTGTTTATGTGGCTCTGGTTTCCAGCTTGGACAAAGCCCAATTGCTGGGAGTTGTACGCACGCGCATGCCATGCCATGCCATGCCACGCACAACGTAGTATTGGGATAGTACGTAGTGCCCTCCCCCCCCGCTTCGTTTCTCGCATAATTAATTGCGCAACACTTACAGGCAGAGATCTCTCCATACAGATATAAGTATGTTGTTATATATGTACATATATTTGTGTGTGTGTGTGTTTGTTGTGTGTACTCAAATATCAGCTTGAATGAAGAGCCTGAGCCTCAGGCTCCACGTCTCTCTCGCTGACTTCTTTAGCTCCTCTGGCTTTACGACTCTGAAGTATCTATCTATCTATGCATGTATCTTCTGTGGTGGCTTTAATACCCTGCATAATTCATAGAAATCCCCGAAAGGGTATATTGGACACAGGCAGGCAGTTACTTTTGGGTAGGAATCTGATAGGGAACTGGCAGGGAGTCTGGCAGTCATTCTAACGAGTGAAATCAAGGCATCGCAATTAAAAATCAGAATAAATATTATAATAATATATTATATAGTCCGAATAGATTGTTGTGTCATAGAGGAACTTCTTGTAACTTTCATCTAAAGATGGAGAGTATTCCCATAGTCGTGACGGCATTCGTTTTGGGCATCATCGTATCGCTTTGTGGTTTGCCTTGGTATTTGCTCTTTTTATTTGATCTCGATGAGGAGTAGAGGAAGGAGGCGAATGAGAAGGAGGTGTAGGAAGAGGGGTAGCAGCAGCAGGAGGAGGAGTATGAGGAGTAGGAGTAGTTGTAAGTGGAGGCCGGAGAATTCTTGCGGCCAAGCGAGGAAATGAGATCAGGCGAATGGTTGCTTTGGTTGTGAGCAGCACCCGAAGTCCGTCCGTCCCTCCGTCCGTTCGTCTGTCCGTTCGTCTGTCCGTTCGTCCGTCCGTCCGTCCGTCCGTTCAGCCGGCTCAAGTGTTTGTTTTTATTTACGAGCAAAAGTGCGTACGAGAAATGCCAGAGATGATATTTACGAGTATACTGCTCGTATTTATATTTATATAATGATATGCATGTGCTTAGGGCCTGGCCTGCCCCTACCCTGCTGCTGGGGCTTGGTGATTGGGGATTGGCTGCTGCTCCCCGGGGCAATCTGTGCAATCTAATGAATCTTTAATTGTTCACTTAATACGTCACATGTGCGCGTGGCAGTGGCAGAGAATGGTTTTTGTGGACCAATTGAGTGGCGACCACTGCCGCTACTCCCTCGCATGATTCCATATCTGGGGTTGACCTTTGGCTAATCTGGGGTCCCCCCCTATGCCGATCATCAATTTGAAAATTTAAACATTTAGTTTTCAGTTTTTCAGTTTTTCCAGTTTTGTTGCTTACGGTTTTTCCCATTCCACACAATTAATTGATGGAAGGATGACGTCGCAACAATAGTTTTGCCCCCATTGACCCATAAAATTCCTATGCCAAAGCCCAAGCTGGCTGGCCTCCGGCTGCGGTGTAATACAGTGAACACTGGCTATAATATTTACTATACAATTCTTGTATAAGTAAGGGATAATCCATATTAAATATTACAGTTTTAGTGAGTTCTTTTCGTAATCTTTTCGTACCTTTATCAGCTTTTAAATCATGACAAAACTCATTGAACTGAAACACCTCTTGGCCATAATTGACGGATCCTTATCGAGCGTGTGTTCACTGTTTATGTCCGCTGTCAAAGCCCATCACGGGTATGTCAAAGTTTTTATTATTTTTTTTTTTTTTCACTATCTGGGTTAGGTTTTCTGCTAGACTATAAATCTGAGCAGCGGCTGAGCGGGGGAATTGCCTACATCAAAAAAATGCTAAATGTGGCCGGTCCGGTCTGGTCCGTGCCGTGCCGTGCCGGGTCCCAGTGCGATGCGGCGATATTGATTGATTTTAACAATCGCACCATAAATGGCCGTCCGGTACGGGTCCGGCGGTGTCGGCACTGCCACTGATTACAACCTGCGACTGTGGCTGTGGCTATGATGTGTGAGTGGTACACGTCATCGCGCGTTCACTGTATCCCACCGTTCATTGTGCATCATATACATACATATATCGCATACACCGCATGACGTCACTCTCGCGCCTCTTGCCTCAGATGGAAAAGCGTTTGTTGTATGCCGCGCCATTTCATGGAGCTCCCCCCCCCTGAGAAGAAGTTGGGTAGTTGCGGAGTCGTTGGGGAGGTGGGTACCTCTTTCTTGTGTTTCATTTCATGGATAACTCACGAGTCGTACGAGAGTGCACGAGTGGAGTATCTGCGCTGTTTTTGTTTTGTGGAGATTGTGCAATGGCTGGAAGCACCAGAAGTGTGCACACAAACACACACACACACACACAGAGATACGAAGGTATCTACAATGTTGCAAAAGCACCGTTAAAACGCCAGCGGATATCAATATATATGTATGTGTGCCACAATGGAGGTAGAAATACTAGTGTTGCCTGCCATTAGGCCTGATTATGTTTAGTTATATTTATTTATGCTCTGGATAATAAAAGAGAGCAAAGAGAGTAGCGAGAATGTTTGAGCATAGCAACAACAACATACATTGCGTGTGCATGAGGCCTTCAAAAAAGCAAAATCAATCTTTTAGCGTGATATATGCCAATGTAAAAGAGAGAGAGAGAGTCTTTTGCTATAGAAAGTAAAGAGAATGTTCGAGCATAGCAACAACAACATACATTGCGTGTGCATGACACCTTCAAAAAAGCCTTTTCACCGCTGCTTTATAGTATCTATAGTACTTTTTATACTAAAAAATATATATGTACCTATCTTTTGTTATCTACCATATAAGAAGATAAAGATACTTTACATATTTGTGCAGTTGAACTTTAAATGAAAATCGAATCAATCGTTTAGCGTGCTATACGGAAAACTTGAATATTAAGCACAAAATTGTATTTTTCATAGTATAATAAAAATGACTACTACGAGTATTATTACAACCTATAATTTCGATTCTAAATGCACGTATGCATTACCAAAGGTTTTAATCATATTTAAACTTGAAAAAACAAACAGAGACACTCGATTATTATAGTCACGCACACATGAGATTGAATAGAGAGAAAATATATAAGGGAAATATACCAATAGATAATGGTAGTACGTAGTCTGTAGTCTGTAGTGTATAAATTTACATATTTTGCTGTATGATCTATTGTTTTGTTCATAGTCGTACATTAATTTGCCACAAATTTATCGCTCAAATGCTGATGATAAGTACATTTGTGGGTAGCTAAGGTACGGGTATGGGGTACGGGGTACGGGTATGGGGTATGGGTATGAGTAGGGGTATGAGGTACGGGGTACGCTGTACGGGGTTTATGTGTATCGAATTACCCGAGACCCGAGCTGCGGTCTGGAATCAACAGGTGAACTACTAACCTACCAACCAGCAGCAACCACTCGACCGTCCGAACTCAAACCCTACTCCCTAGGAGGGGGCCTAGGGGCCTCTCGTGTCGAGTGTGTGGTTCGGTGGAGCACTGCCGCCGCTGCCGCTGCTGCTGTTCAGTGGAGCAACTACTCGTACTCGTGGAGGGGAAAATTCAGTTGCAATTATTACACAGATGCTTGCACAAACAATTTTTTTTTATGACATCGGAGTCGAGACCGGTGGCTGTCTCCGATTGTCTGGCTCTCTGACTCTGCGGTGGGGCTCTGTCGCTGACGATTGACATTTGATTTGATTGCGTTTACAGCAGCCGGCTGCCGTCTGCCGTCTGTATGACCTGTACCGCACCCCTCTCGCTTTCCCGCTCTCTCTCTCTATCGGCTGGGTGGGGCCCTGGGGGTTGATGTACCGCCATCGCCATAAAATGTTGCGCAAGTTTTCAGAAGTAACACGAAACGGAGCAAAGGAAGAAAGACCCCAATACCATACCACTTCCCAGCCAAAAATTAAACGTAATCGTATTCGCACAAAACAACAACAACAACAACAACAAAAAACGCTGTGTGTGACTTTTCCGGCAGTTAGACTTTGTTCACATTTCCATGAGTACAAAAAAAAAAACATACAATATATTTTGGTACAGTGAAGTCTCTGCAGAGCAGACAGACAGCGCTTCCAATATAGGTGGAAGAGATCGATCGTGGAATGGATGACCCCAGAGAGAGAGCTTTTACTGTACCACTTAACGGTTAGAATTGCACACGTCTGTTGTGTGTGTGTGTGTTTACGAGTAGTACATAACGACATTCAATGGAGGAATGGAGGAACGAAATGGTAATGGTAATGGTATGGGCATGGAGATTACACTGGCCATGTGAGAGGTTCTCTTTCACGTGTTTGTATGCCATGTACTATGTACATGTATGTATGTATGTATGATTGGAGGTTGCTTGGTTGCGCGAGGGGCTTTTCGGTTTCAGTTCCAACACTTCCACTTCATAAATCATGATATTTCGTTATGACATTTCGACTGTGACTGTGACTGTGACTGTGTGTATTAGCACATTACAAAAACGCCATCACACACCTACACAGCAGATTCACCTTGACAATGTGTGATAACCGATCACGATCACATCATAATGGATGTGTGCCTGCATGCATGCATGTGTGTGTTTGTGTGTGTGTGTAAACAGCTGTGTTTGAAACATTCAACAACATTTGTATGTGTCAGTACAAAACTTCTGGAAAGATATTCCCATTCATTCACAGCTGCGGTAGAGATGTTAGTAACTCTTAATCACTGACATCTAAGAAAATATTTACAGATATATTCATTCATTCATTAGTTCTACAACTAAAGCAATAAACATTTAATTTTAACTGTTTATTTATATTCAAACACCATAAGAATCTGGCATTACCCAAAGGAAATCAATGAATATGTTTCTGTAACAAGTTTTAAGACACTTTCCCACATCCCAAGGAAACATTTTATTGTGTAAATATCCCTAACCAGCCCCACCAGGGTGGAACCACTATTATGTTGCCCTCTTCTGTATGTTTGTATGCCTGTCTGTCTGTCTGTCTGTGTGGCTTTCCAGACATAAGACGTTTTAAGACGACTCACGGGCAAACAAATACATGGGGAAGTACACAAGCTTTTTTTTTTGTTTTTTTGGCACACCCTTTGCCAATGTCTGTATGTATGTATGTATGTGCTTTATGTGGAAGAATCCTTAAACCGGTATGGGCCATGGGTTAAGGGGGTATCGGGTGTCAGGCCGGGCAACGTCATCGTTATGCCACGCCGAAAAACGCGCCTTGAAGACAGCTAATATACGGAGAGGTACATGAGTATACAATAAGGCCCCAGAGTCTGACTAAGCACCAGTGCACATTATACATACAGGTATCTATAGTATATTTTATCCATATTTGTTTAATATATTTAAAAAAAAAAGCCAGTTAGTTAGTTAGTTAAATGGGCAGCTGTTGGCTGTTATTTTCGCTTGCCAGCCAGCAACAGATTGCAAAAAAGATTAAGCCTCTCTGATAAGATAGCAACAATTATCGCGCAAAACAACAAACAACAAACACACACACTCACACACACACAGTGGATCCGCTCCAATTCTAATTTGAATTCCAAGCAGTGACACCGTACAGGGAGAGTACTGGAAAGAGAGGCTGGAAAAACCCAAGCACAGCAAACACTCTCAAGCATACAAACAAACACACACACACACGTACATGCAGCGGAAGATGCATTTGAAGAACATCAACAAGAATTAGAGAGAGAGAGAGAGAGAACGCTATTGATCTACTGAGAGAGAGTACAGAAAACAGGGATACCCTGTGCTCCATGGAAGCCATAGCGGATGCATGGACTTTATCGTTCAACACTACAGATGCCCCAGTTGTTGGATCTCTTATTTATAAAAACATTATTCCTTCGTCAATAATGTTGGTTGCATTGGTAGAGAAAAAAACTGAAAACTGATTGAAATTCGCTTCCTGCTGGCTGCTGCGCATATACCCTTGTATTTTACGAGTGGCCAGGGTGTCGAAAGCAACTGTGAAAGACATTAAATTGCAGCCGGCGTTGCTGCTACAGCGCTGCTGCTCTACTACTCTCTTCCGCTCTTCGCCCTGGTATGGCTTTGATTTTGTTGTTTGCTGCTGTGGCTGCTGCTGCTGCAGCGCAGCCTAATCTCTTCCGCTGCACTCCATGCATGGCTTTGCTTATGATGCTGCTGCTGCTGCTGCTGGATCGCTGCTCAGCTCTGGTACCGCTTTGCTTTGCCTGCTGCTTGCTGTCTATCCTACTTCGTTTCTCCCCCACCCTCCCCTTGAAAGTTATTGCTTTTTCCGCTCTGGCCGCTGTGGCTGCTGGCAGCGCTGCCCACTCTCTTCCGCTCTGCTCGCTCCCTGCAGCTCTTTCCTTTTGCTCTGCTTTTTGGTTTGGCTTTCTTCGTTTGCCTTTGTTACCGTTATTGTTATTGCAGCAGCGGCTTTAGTATGCCGTTGCGCACAGTTGGTTTAATAATTCGAAAATGTTTTCGAGTGTGTGTGTCTCCCTGTCCCTCTCCCTCTCTTACTCTCCCACAAACCACCATTTAGAGGCAGCCGCCGCCACAGAACAGCTCTGTTTTGTTAATGTCGTTGCCAGGGAGTGGATGAGAGGGGGGTGTACGGTGCTGTCGTCTCACTGGTACCGGGGGGGGTTCATTCACCGGCAAACCCAACCAGAGACAAATGCCGCCAATAAGAACATCCCGGAGTTTGTTGGTTGGTCTCGTACAAAAACTCCAATTCTTGGTTAAGCCGAAAAACACACACAGATACTATCACTACACGCACACACACACACACACACAGACACAGATACCACTCACACGCATTCAACAGAGGCTCGTTTTTTTTTGTTTTTGGTGGTTGTTGTAGTGTTATTAATTTCGCCGTAAACGACCATTAACTTAACCCGTAGGCACGTTAAAAAAAAAAGCTATTGTGTACCTCTTTCTCTCTCTCTCGTACGTACGCTCTCTCCTTGACTGTTGGATTGCAAAAAAGCAGTCAACCGCTCCGCTTCCTCCGGTAATTATAGAAAACAATAGTAAAGACAATTTACTACGCGCGCACTATGTACAATGGAATATGGCGGGTAAAAAAAAAATTCAACATAAGCACGTCCGTCCGCTCGCCACGAAACTGTCTGCAGATATGTATGTAGATTAAACACTTGTAAACACACAATAACTAAAAACACAAACAAACAAAATAAAACACGCAAAAACTCGAGTCAAGGCACCAAGAAATTTAAACGCAGCGTTAGCACACGTTACACGACGAACCCCTGAACCGCGCAGTTCAAATAAAAGTTGGAATGATTTGCGCGACCGCTTGGTCAGTGTGACCGTGGATGTTTCGATCAAATATACCGTCGAATGCTGAGAAATATTCCAACCAATTTTACAAAAATACTGTAAATATACCGAGCAGCAAACCTGTCTAACCCACTTAAACCCCCACTATTTAAATAGATAAGCAACTTGAGTTAAATCGTGGAAAATTATGCTGGTTTTAAATACTTTTTTGTAGATCCATTATTTCTCTTTATAATAAAAAAAAAAATGAACCCGATATCATTCACATAACCTGGAATAAAACGCTTCCAGTTTCATAACCTTCGTGGAAACATTTTAAAACCCCCTTGGTCGACAATGGACTAATTTTTTCTTTGTTGCTAGGAAATCATATATCTCGATTTTGATATTCGGTTTCATATTAATAGTTATTTAGAACTCTCAGGAGTAAACATATAATTGTATCACATAGATAAGACAATTTTCTAGAAAATTAGCTCATTTTAAAGACTCTCTTTTGTTGGTTTACTTAGAAAATCAGATTTGAATAGAAGTGGGGCAATTTCAAACAATTTTAAACTAAAGCTAAACTTTAAGCAAAAAAACTTTAAGCTAAACCACACGAAGCTTAAAGCTGTGGCAGGTGTGTGTCATCGATAAGCATGATCATTTACCATGCCATAGATGGCGCATTAGCAAGCTGCTTGGTTTGTGTATCGGCTAGGACAGAGACGAAAACTTTATGTGTATATATTTATGTGTGTGTATGTGTATGTACGAAAATATATGTATTACAGAAAGATCTGTAGCAACTGTAACTCCGTCAACCAGAGGCATAGTTTTGGCAACTGGTTTAAGGGTTATTCGCTTCAAACCTATTAAAACGTTGGCAGGACCAAGAAGATAGACTGAAAGTGTCTCAAAAATAGTTTTGAAAGTGGTATGGTGGGGTCTACTATAACATACATACATATGTACATACATATACTATACTTCATTCATAAATACTTTAATTGCGGAATAGTTCGAACCTAATGCCGAATCAGTGTGAGAATAGTTTCGAAACTGGATCGAAAACCCGCAAAAGTGTTGGAAAACGAATTTCGAAATGCGTCTTAGCGGAGTTCGACTTGTAAACAAATTCACTATCCAAATTTTAGTGAGCATTTCTCTTACGTTATTCTTTACGTTATTTTCTGACTTACGATTTTTTGGCTTAAATTTAATTGAATTTTTAATATCAAGAAACAATAAATTAATTTCTCAAAGGATTACTAACTGCTCCAAGACACTCGAAGGAAATTGATTGCCAGGCAAAGTACACAAAAACATAAACTAATAGTAGAAATAAATACACTTCTAGTATCCTTCTAGTATCCTCAAAAATTGTCGCATGCGATAAGAAATGTTCCCAAAGATTTAATTGATTTTCGGTGTGTGTTTTTGGGGGCCTGACCACCCATCACTCGCATTGCTGTGGCTCCTGCTCCTTCTGCTCCTGCTGCTGCAGCTGCATAGTGGGAGGGGGGGATCTCCATAGTGTGTGAGAACTGTTTCAGTGAATATTATGCATAAGTACACGGCTGGGCGATTAATTTGGCTTGGGGCATACAATTTGCGTTAACACAGTGCTTTGAGCATGCATGAGAAAAGGGGGTTGGGGATGTGGATGTGGTGTCCATCCCCCCACAAAAAGAGAGGGTGAGAGCGAGAGGGGGATCCACTCGGATCGTCTAACTGGCAATCTCAGCGCCCAAGTGGTTCGAACGATTCATCCAGATCGATCCACAGTAACTCCTGTGCCTTTTTGTGGCTTTGACTGCGACTGCGACTTAATTCAGGGGCTTAAGTTACGGTACTCGAATTGGGATTTCGATGGCAGAGAGATGAGTTGAGTTGAGTTGAGATGAGGCTGGGGAGCCCAGCCCAGCCCATTTCATGGCTAGTAGATCGTTTAAGTGCCGGCGCATCCCCATCAGGCGGCTCTGGGTTTGGGGTTCCAGGTTCTGTGCCTCATATGCATACGCCTGATCATTTCAGAAGTCAGGAAGGAGACTCGATTCGACTTTTCAGCTTCAGCTTTGGCTTTGGGTTTTGGCTTTGAGTTTTTGGTTGGGTTTTTGGCATTGGCTTTGGCTTTCGCCACATAATTGGTCTTGGTCTTGGTCTTGGTCTCTGGCATGGCATCATCATCATCATCATCCTCATGGTCTGTGGGTATATGCCCATATATGTATACATATCCGTATCGGTATCGGGTATATGCTGATGCCCACCAAAACCAATTGAGTGGGGCCCCCAATTTGAGTGATAATGATTATGCGTTCGCCTCGACTCCTTCCCATACACATATATTCCTCTTGGTTAGGCTCTGAGAGCCTCTGAGAGTGGCCCAATGCTGTGGTGTTATTGTGATTTGTGGTTAGTTGCAGCAGCTTCTGTGCTACGTTTAAGCCATTGGCTGAGAGCTGTCAGGTCTACGTTTGACTTTAAGGCTCATTACTCGCTTTCATAAGATGCTGAAGAAGAAAAACGTATCGTTAAAAACCTTTGGCCAAATCTGTGGGAAAATTCTCTTCACCATAATTTGCATTTGAGTTCAATTAAATTTTTACCTTTTGTTGTTGTTGTTGTTGCCCTGTGTGCCCCCATGCCCGTGTCTGGATACAGGCACAATATGGACATTAACAGGAAATTGATGTTATTGCCGTCAATCCCCCCCGCCCCTACCCTTAAGCTCAATCCCCGAAGCCCAAACCCAATGCCAAGGTCTCTCATCCCAGGCATCATTTGCAAATCCCACAGGAATACGTGATACACAGAAGCTGATAGCTACTGTATGTGGTAGTAACCATTTACATATTAGTGACTTTTTTATATGTATACTATATATATACATATACATACACACTACATATATACTATACTAGTATATCCTACCTATATACGACTTGTCTAATTTTATATATTTCTGCTAACTGCTATTTGGTTTTCATTTGATTTTAATTCCTTCCAAAACTCTAATTAAGTCGCTCTTAATTGCTTTACTTGCTCATGAATATGACTATATTTTGTCTATAAATATATTATGTACATATCCTATACATAATTTCACTCCAAGAAACATTTTTTATGCCCAGTAAGTCATTCGGAGTAATGGAATTCTAATCCTAAGTACACAAATACTCGAAGTAAACTTCGTAATGACGAATCTCGCTCCAGATGTCGCTCTATGGTTTATAAATATATATATCTGATACTAGTTATCTTCTATATTTAGCCACAATTTAGCTGTTTTTATTTCCTGCATTTTTGGCGTTTTTCTTGTCAAGAGATTTGGCAACTTTTTTCCTCTCTTTTTTTTTCTAGCTCTAATCCAATTTGATTCGATCTGATCCGTTTCTGATTGGAGTCATTAACGGTTGCAATCATTCATTAATTTAGCTGTATTATGGCTGCAAGGCCCCCCCAAAACTGCAGGCAGTCGCACCTTGGCCAACACCTTTAGAGCCGAGATTCTCAGATCCCCAGAGCCCTGGCAGCAATCGGCACTCCATTCCACTTCCACTTCCATTCCATTGCTTCTGTGGCTGTGCTTCTGCTCCTCCTCCGATGCCATTTCCAACGCAAATCCAAACTAATTAGCATAAAATTGAAAATGCGCTCATTGCCAGCCTAGACACACTGAAGGAGAGAGAGAGAGAGCGAGAGAGAGAGCTGAAGGAGAAAGAGAGAGAGAGCTGAAGGCAGCTCTGAGCTGAAGGAGAGATAGAGAGAGAGCTGAAGGCAGGGGGGGGAGTCAGTTTAGACTCAAATGCAGCCCATAAGCAGCAGCAGTAGCAGCAGCATGGAGGCATGAAGGCATGTCATGGAGGCTGTGGTAGGCGTGGCAGTCGGCCAATTTAAAAGGCATGTTGCTTCTGGAACGATGAAGCGCACCAGCTTCCCTCCCTTCCATGACATGAGCCGCAACAGTCGAATGAAGTTTTTTTGCAGTCAGCATTTGATATTGCACTCTGGGTACTCCGGTACACTCTGGTACACTCTGTGTAATATTTGTTTGGAGTCGTCGCAAAACCATCTCTCTCCCATAACCATAACCATTCCACACACAGAGCCAGAGCCGCATAACCGAGACCCAGACCCAGAGCCAGACCCAGAGCACCACAGAGTCAGAGAGAAAAAAAAAAAACATTTTGCGTAGCGAAGCGAGCAACATAAAACAATTACGCCTACACTTGCTCACTGCCGCCTCTGTGGATCTCTGGTGGATCTCTCTGGATCTCTGTGGATCTCTGTGGATCGTTGTTGTGGTTGGTTCTGCGGCTGAGGATACCATTACGTAGGCTTATGCCAGGCCATGCTATGGTTATGGGCAGGACGGCGCTACGAACAGCGTAAGTGTGTCGTGGTGATCTGTTGATGGCGTGCACGACCTTCCTTGGCTCTGGCCAAAGCCAAACCCCAAAGTCAAACCGTTGCCAAAGCTTCAGCTTCAGCTTCAAGCTTCAAGCTTCCAAAGTTGGTAACGAACAACAGCACTGCTCTATCGGTTTTTTCAGTGGGCAAAACGGATTCCAGTCGGAAGCTGTAAAAACGACGACTTTCAGCCTTCTGCGGCAGTGGCTATGAAACACAATATTCATTAACTTTGGAGAGCATTAATGGTTGGCTTGAGGAGTGCGCTCTTTATGCGCGGCTCCTGATGGAGCTGCTGGGAGCTGGGAGCTGCTGGGCTGGGCTGACTGACTAACTGACTGACTGACTGACGGTGGGGCGCAGGCGCACTTACTATCGGGGGGGGCATAACTGGAACTTGAACGGTGCCAGCGATCCGTACTACTCATACTCATACTCGTACTCGTGTGCTGCGATATTTCTGTGGATCTGTGGATCTGTGTATTGGGTAGAGGGGTACGTGGATCTGTGATGGGTAGGGTAGGGGCATGGGGGCATTTGCTTACTTGGTGGCTTGTGGGTTTGCTGTTGTTTCTTTTCTTTTTTTTTCGAGGAGTTTCATTTTTTTATGGTTTTTGCATGGCTCTGTTTGGGCTGTAATAATGCGGCTATTAAACTCTGCAATCACTAACTTGAACCAATCCATTGGTTACCTGAGAACTTACTCTTACTCTACCCTTGCTTCTTTTTTTTTTTTACTTTAACGATCCTCTCGCTCATTCTGCCTCTCACTCGCCCGACCGCTCGTCCTCTCGCTATCTCTGGCCGTGTCTTGTGTGTGTCATTTGGTGGTGCCACTGATTGTCTCTGCTGGGCAGCACTGCTACTTTGGCTACCTGCTATTACGCAAGGTCATTCCATTGAGGGTATCCAAGCTACCCTACTGGTACTACCATCTTTAAATGGGTTCTAATTTCCTTATATCGATAGATATGTATCTCTATTTGGTTCATTATTTGAAGAGCTGTTAGATTGGGTAATGGTTCGACATATTTAGCATGATTATCGATAGTTTGATAGGCAATATATTAGAGCTAGGATCTGTATCTGCCGCCAGGATATACCTTTAAAGTAGTTCCCTAATTTCCTTACCTCTGATTGCTGCAAATCTATTCTTGATTGACACTTTTGCGAATATGCGAGCGTCGAAAATCGATGCACAATAATGTACAATGGCCTGGGCACAAGTCCACGCCCCAGAGACCTCCCTAACCCCTGCTGCTATCCTCTGTTCAGATTGTGGGAATGTGAATTGCTGTCGGTCCTTGCAACGAGCTTGTTATTAAAGCGCACTCTCATGATTGCCGGTTTTGCCACAGAGAGACCTGAGCTTGAGCCTGAACCTTGGCTTTATCTGCATCTGGGATAACCAGGTAAATGTATGGGATGGATGGCTTGAGGCCTATACAGTGCGTACTAGCAGTGCGTGTACTACTGCAGTGCGATATGCGGCAATGATTCTGTTATGACTTTGGGCCACTCTTCGGGCCGTTTGTCAACGCATACCCACGGGGGGAGGGAGGGTGCCGTATATCTGGTGTCTTAATTCGAGTTTGAATATTCGGAGGGGGCACTGGCAACTGACACTGGCTTTGGCTCTGGCACTGGCTCTGAACTTGTCTCTGGCTCTGAACTTGGCTCTGGCACTGAACTTCTGGCTTTATGTGACTTCGTTTCGGTTAGCCACTTCTTCAGTGTTTTTGTCACAATATGCACTACTGCCCTGCCCTAAGTTACATTCAATTTTGATTGATTACATGTCCAACTTTGACTCCATTGTCTGGTCTGTCTTTCTGTCTGTCTTTATTCTATTATGTGTGTGTTTCAGGGGGCTACTGAGACGCGACTCTAAGCCGATTTCTTTTCACACTTCGGCACTCTGGTTCTGTGGCACACACAAAGACTGTGTGGCAGACTGCTGCTGCTGCTGGATGGAAGGAGGGTATATGCTGTGGTAATTACCACATAAACCTCATTTGACACTTTTATTTTCAACAAGACATTTCGATGCAGCGACTCGTCTCATATGGGTTTTTGGATTTTTCGACTTTTAGGGGATTATGCCCAAGCATTATGTTGGCTGGTTGGCTGTTTGGTTGCATCTTTCAACTCATTTCAAATGCCATATAAATGACAATTTTTTGTTGTTCTTTGGTAGGGCTATAAGTGCCTTGGTTATACAAATGTATCTTTGGAGTTGCTACTCGTTATTCAATGGATAGATTTTGATAGCTACTTTTTAGGGAATCAAATAAACGATGCTCTGAAGGTAAAGTGAATTCTACTATATATGAGTTCTATAAACATATACTCTTTACTGATTTATGTTTTATATTTTGCCATTATTCAGTTTGATGGAACAGCAAGATCTTAACAGTTGGGACTCTTCCATAAATGGGTTGAAAGAATTTCAATCGAAATTGACTTATTTTATATTCAATTAAATTAAAAATATGAACTGACTTTTATATGACATTAAGCTTAAAGAATTTGAAGAAGTGTTTCATACTTGTATTCCTTAGATAATTATTATTAAAAGCTAATAAATAATTAAAACTAAATATTAACATGAGTTGGATTTAAAGCTACTGAAGCCTTAAACTTACTTTGTTTTTGTTTAAGTTTATGTTCGATTTGTGTATATGTACATATGTACTATACATAGATTTGTAGAGGGATCTTAGGTATCAGTTATGAATATTTCTTCAAAAATTACTTTGCTGTAATTTAATTCTATAATATTTAATTATAGTAAATTGCATTATTGTATTAAAAACATTTACAGTCAATTCAATCCATTTAAAACAACTTCAATCATGATTCATTTATTTAATTACTTTTATTCATTTATTACATTATTTAATGTATAATATTCTAAGAGATGAAATGCCTCTCCTTCAAATATATACTTCTCAGTTCCTACCACATTTTACTCCTTTCATTAAACCAATCCTACGCCTTCTTAGTCATCGAATTATTCTGCAATTAATGCACAAATTAGCCACATTGGTGGGGCAATATTTAAATCACATTTAGACCGCTTATACTATGTGGCTCAGATGCCTGTGATACCTGTCCTGTCCTGTCCTCTCCAGACTGGGAACGAGCGAGTGAGCGCCTTAATTATTTTTCATCATGTTACATTTCCAAATGACATTTTGTTCAACAACCAACCCAGGGCATGTCTCTGACTCGTCTTCGCCTCAAATCTCAATCTCACAATCTCTCAAGTCAGAAGTCTCAGAGTCTCTCACACACACACTGGCCAGTCAAGAGATGAATTTGACATGCGTCTCTGATGATGATTTATTTTCATTTTTCGTATTTTTAATTCACTCTGCGCCATTGTCGCTCACATGGACACCACACAGATACACAGGGCACACACAGGGCATGATTGAGGACTGAAGGAAGGACTGGTGGGTAGGGGGGGAGACCTGAAACTGAGGCATAATCTTCGATGGCAAAAAGTTAATGATAAAGATGATGACCATCAGAATTGGAATAATGTATGTATATACTCGTATATATGTTGGCTCTGACTGGGCTCGGACTTTGCTTGGACTTGTTCGCTTCTACCTCTTGTGACTCTTTGGCCTGTGTGTCTCGCTTCCTCGATGGATAGATGGATGGACACAGGGCAGAGTTGTCGGCAGGCGGCACTCTCGGACATACGCTGGACATACGGACACGCTGAACGGACACTGGATGGACACACTGAACGGACACACTGGATGGACACCGAGTTAAGATGAGTTGAGATGAGCTGTCCGAGGCATGGGGCCCATTTTTATCGAATGGATTAGAGACCAACCCATTGTTCAGTCTAGTTTTTGGTCTCTCCCTCTCTCTATCTACATTCTGCTCTTCACTTTTCTTTGCCTGACTTCGTTTGCCATCGCATTGGACGGGTGGAGGGGCCCTGTCGCCTTTAGCTTGTTTCGGTTTTGGGTTTTGCCTCCTTTTTGCCATTAACCTGGTAAATTACGAATGAGGCAAAGTGGATTTAAGTTCTCTCCACTTCCACTCTACACTGAACTACACTACAGTCCAGGCCAGTCCAGCAGAGTCCATCCTCCACTTCTGCGCTGTGGAGGCCCTCTGATCCTGGCAATGATTGCAGTGTGGACTACAAAATTGTTTCTCCATCGTTGTCGCACAACCAAGATACACACACACAGACACACACATACATATATATATGTGTGTGTATATAGTAGTTGCCATATAGTATTCGCGGTAGTATCCGTCTTTGCCCTTTTTGTGTGTCCCCCCCCGGTCAGGGGCAACAAAATCTGAACAGATAATGACCACTGTTCTCGCACTCAACTACAAGATGAGCGGCTGATATGACGATGACGAATGCGACGATTTTGGTCGACAGAGAGAGAGAGGAGAGACCCCAGAGTTAACGTTGCCTCATGCCACATGCCGCATGCCCTTACTTCACTGGAGGTGGGTGAATCGCAAGCAAGACAGACACAGAGATGGACAGTTGGACTGACTGACTGACTGACAGACAGACATGATGATGGTTATGTTGATGCTGGCCAACAGAAGTGGTAGGGGGAGGGGGAAGGCAGAAAATTCCATAAAGAAACTGAGCAAACTGGCCCTTTGCCTGGCTCTGGGTTTGGGTCTGTGTTTGGGCCTGTTTTCTTTCTGGCTAAGATCTGCTGCTGCGTCCTGGTTATTGTAATAATGAGTTTTTAGTGATGCGCATCGATTTGTCAATTGATGATTTGTTGTTTTCAGTCCCTCAAACATTCCCTTTTTGCCTTTTTGGCCTTCTTTCTTTCTGCTTTTTTTATTTTGGTATTCGGCATCGAAATCGACATTCAAGTAGATCATTAATTCCACTTTTGTCATATTGAGAGCTTTTACAATTTTGATATTTGATTAATCGCCTAGCAGGGCTCCACTCATGGGGAGTGAGAAATTGTCACAATTATTTGATGTCTCCTACCCCCCCCCCACTCCTTTGCGCCATCATTTATCTCTTGTCTCGCGTTAAAGGATTCGCTGTCAGTGTGCTCGGACATTTGGACATTGTAACAACTGCATTTAATCATTTAAAGGTTATTAATTTACACAGAAACACCACCAAGAGAGTTGATTTTTCGACATTTGTTGCAGCATCTTTCAAGTGGCGAGAGGAGGCTCTCAGAGAGAGAGAGAGAGGGAGGGAGGCAGAGAGGTATAGCTGGTAAATTGTTAAAAATAAAAGAAAAACAAAGTTCGATTTTGATTAATTATTCATGTTTTATGTGCAAATTAAATGAAATTATTGAAATTATTATTAAATGAATTATTGAAATAAAAATTAAATTAAAAAATTAAAAAAAAATTGTATCTCAATAAAAAATAATAACAATAATTTTATGATTTTTATATATAATTTCTAGGCAATATTTCACGCAAATATATTTATTTTAAACGTGACAAAAGAAATTTAATTCACATTGATTTAAACATAAATGTATTTAATTTGATTTAATATAAATCACCTTATAATATAATATAATATAATATAATATATACAATTTGTAGGAATCAATCATAATTATTATAAGTTTAAAAATATTAAATATTTAGTTGAAAATATATTTAATTTAAATATGGAACATATATTCAATTTGTTGGAATTATATTATTATATTATAAAAAAAAAAGAGACACAAATAGTTTATTTGAATCTAAGAAAAAAATTTTTAATATATTTTAATTTTTAAAGTATTTTAATTATAGTATTCCAATGGAATTTAGAACCTTTCCGATACAATAATTATCTATTAATTTTTTTTATTTTAATTTTTTTTGTCTTTTGATTTTATAATCAAATAATTATCCATGACCATTAGGCTGGAGCGCATAATTTGCTTTAAGTTATTATTGCCAAAAGTATTGGCAATAATTTATGTGGCATATCAGCTATGTAGCATGTACATCGTATATACATATGTACATATGTAAGACTACTAATTGTTATATATCAGTCTTTTTTATCAGTTTTTTAGAGGACATTTAGCCGCCCAATAATGCTACCCAGTAATTGGAATCACTGTAGCCTGTAGTAGTTTTGGCATAACGTAGCACAGACTACTACATCTACTGCTACATCTACATCTACTGCTACTTGCAGCCATCAAATGATGGTTGCACCCATCAGGGGCAGGCAAAGCTAGCTAGACCCAACCATGTACACGATGGGGGGTGGCAATGTGGCCGATGTGGCATCCGATGTGGCAATGTGGCAGGTTCTTTCACATGGATGGATGCATATAAATGGCTTCTGGTACATACATACATAGTGCAAGTCAGGAGGAGGGAGGGGAGTCAGTCCATGGTTTAGGTTGGGCTTATGGGGCAGGTAAAATGTCGGTCGGTTGGTGGCACACACCACACACACACACACATGTAGATGCAGCAGATGGATGGATAGATATAGAGCGTGTATACAGGCAGGCATGTACTATACACACACACACTCAGACACACACACACATGTTAAATTTTGGGGCGTAGAATCCTAGGGCAAAATGCATTCGCAACCAAAACTGAATGCTATGTGGCATGGGCGTGGTGCACTGTGGCAATGGTGTGGCAGTCGAAAAACTGATAATGTACTTTCTGCCAACTGCAACTAATTTGTTAGTAGGAAACAGCAGCAGCAGCAGCAGCAGCAGTGTCTAGTGTATGTACCTACACGTCTACCGCTGCCATCGTAAATATTGCTGCGACCACGGACACTTTCCGTAGTGTCTACCCCAGAAAAAAACCTCCCACCAGTACTCACTCCAGTTGCCCAGAGCCTTGATAAACATTCTCGATATTTAGCGTTAGTTTAGATTGTTATGTGAGGGAGGGGGTCAGTACACACCCACCCACCCACACAATACAACAAAGCAGAGCAGTGGGAGGACACACACGACCCCTCCCCCCTGGCAGCAGACATGCAAAATAATCATTTAAGGTATAGAAAAATGGCTAAAAGGGTTTTGCTTTTGTACACGGGGGAATTTTTCATTTAAAGATGTTTAATTTGAAAATTGCTTTAAGTATTTTATGGTAATTATAATTTAGGGGGAAACATATTACAACAGAATACATATTAATACATATTAAAGAATTGATCGATGATTAAAGTTTTTTTTGAAGTAATGGTATTTTAATTTAAAAGAAACTCCCTAAAAAAACATATTAATAATTAATAAAAATAATACAAATAATCATACGAGTATTATTAATGCAAAGGAACCCAAATGGATTCCCAAACAGCAACTCGTTTGGGAGTAAAAAAAACTTTAAGCAGGGTGGGATCAAATCTTTTTTTTTGCAGAAATTAGTTTTGGCGTCAGATAATAAATCCTTTTAAATAATAATAAAAAAATAAATTAATTTAAATGTAAATTCTCTATTAAAAATAGCACATAAATATCCAAAATAAATCATCCATATTTTATTTTTATAGAAGTAAAAATGTTAAATAAAAAAAATTAAAATTAAAAATAAAATATACAAATATATAAATTATATATATAAATAAAATAAAAAAAAGAAATTGTAAATTCTCTATTAAAAATATCACAAAAATATCCAAAATAAACCATTGATATTACATTTTCCTAGAAGTAAAAATAGTAAATAAAAATTAAAAAAAAAAAATAAAAATTAAAAAAAAAAAAAATAAAAATGAATAAATTAAAATGTAAATATCAAATGTCTCTAAAAAATAAAACTAAGAAACAATATTTACAATAAAATAAAAATACCTTCAAGTCTGATCTAAGTTCTAGTTACTCATTGCTCTATTCCGTTATAAGTTGTAATATAATTTAAGCTTTAAATAAATAATTAAAAAATATTTAAAATAATATGCATAAAAATAGCCATATAAAATGCTCTGCCAAAATGGAAAAATTTAAATAAAAATCATCTTTATGATTGTGTTAAGTCTTTTGTTAGCTTTCTACCAACAAAGAACAAGTTTTATGGAGTGACTTAGCCAGCTATGATGGCTAACAGCATCACGGATCGGTAGTATATAGTACATACCCGTACTGCTGAGAGTATTTCAGCTGATTATAATTGGATTTTGGGTATATAGTATACTCGCGTAAGCGTGAACAATTTACAAATATTTTGCGAGGGGTTGATTAAGCAAAACTGGATTTGGATAGCGGTAAATCTGGGCCAGGCACAAAGGCAGTTAGTGGTGGGAGGATGCGTAGCGGAGCAGGTAGAATTAATCCAATTTAAAGAGCGCCTAATCCACGCAAGAAGCTGTGGCAGTTGTGGCAACGCGATGGATGATGTATGTGGGATCAATGAATGAATCCCATGGCTTTCATTGATCTGCATTTTGCATGGCGATTAAGCGGCTGGAGGAGATCTATGTAGATCTGCATCACACACAGGATATACCCATAATCCCCCCAGCTTTTGCCACACACCCAAAACCCGAAACCCCGAAACCCAGAGCCAACCGAACTGAACCGATGGATATATAGGCTACAGCCGTAGCTGCAACATTCACAGTTCAACGAGAATCCTGACAAGTGACACATCGATAATGGATACGACCCACCACAGCCCACAAGTGTTTCAGT
This sequence comes from Drosophila bifasciata, assembly GCA_009664405.1. Classification (NCBI taxonomy): domain Eukaryota; kingdom Metazoa; phylum Arthropoda; class Insecta; order Diptera; family Drosophilidae; genus Drosophila; species Drosophila bifasciata. The sequence continues at coordinate 37,787,974 of CM019041.1, forward strand.
CCAGCTTCTCCATACGCTCGCTGCTCTCGGCCAAGGCCAAGGGCCAGGAGGAGTACTACCAGCAACAGCAGCAGCAGCAGCCGGCCAGCCCTAGTCATTCGTGCAACAGCTCCGAGGATGCCGCCTCCTCCGATGAGACATCCAGTGGCAGCAGTGGCAGTGTCACCACCAGCCCCACCAGCACCAGCACAGGCGGAGGGTCCGCAGACAAGGGCCCGACGGGCCTCCATGATGCCAGCAAGCCGGCCTTCACGTACAGCGCCCTCATTGTGATGGCCATACGCAGCTGCCCGGAGAAGCGACTGACCCTCAGTGGCATCTGCAAGTGGATAGCCGATAATTTTGCGTACTATCAGAACCACAAGAGCGTCTGGCAGAACTCCATACGGCATAATCTCAGCCTGAATCCGTGCTTTGTGCGTGTGCCGCGTGCGCTGGATGATCCGGGACGTGGTCATTACTGGGCACTGGATCCGTATGCGGAGGATCTGACCATTGGCGAGACTACGGGTCGACTGCGACGCAGCCAGCAGCATCTAATGGGGGGACGCACGAAGGCGGCACATCCCTACCAGCAGCAGATGCAGCAGCTCTTCCATGCGCATTCCATGTTCAAGCCGCATGCTGCATATTTTCCCATTGCAGACACGGCACGACACCAACAGCAGCAGCAGCAGCAGCATCATACGATCATGATGCAGAACTACCATCAGGCAACGGCAACTGCAGCAGCAGCAGCAGCAGCGGCAATGGCACAGGCACAGCAGGCGCATCGACAGCAGACGACGCTATCATCGCACTTCCATCAGCAACATCAGCAACAGCATCATCATCATCGACCTGGTAACAGCAATTACTACCAGCGACATCACCAACAGCAACAGCAGCAGCAACAACAACAGCGGCAACACAATTATTACTTGCAGCAGCAACAGCAACAACATCAGTTGCAACAGCTGCAGCAGCAACATCAGCAATATCCAAGTTCCTATGCTGACAAGTGGATGCGACAACCGATTGAATGCTTGTGGCGTTAGAATCCCTTTGATTGACAACACATTTTGGGCTTCAAGCTTCAACTCTCCCCCTCCCCTTCCATGGCGTAGAACGCGGCTTAGTTAATAAGTCCAAAAAGAGCAACAGGAGCAGCAGCAGTAATAGCAACAGGAGCAGCAGCAGCAACAGCAACAGCAACATCAAGAGCAACAGCAACAGCAGCAGCAGCATTAGACAACATCAATGTCTAAACAATGAACTGCCTTTTATGTATAGTAGAGAACTCATTTAAACAGCAACTATTAGTTTATTAGCTAGTAAGTACAGTCAAACAGTGAACAGTATAACTACAGTGAAACAGTATTTAATGCTTATTATTTTTTTGAATATAAATTAATTTTTATAGTGATAAGATATACATATATGTATGTAGATAATAATTATACATAAATACATATGTATGTATAGTACATAGATATTTTAGACTTTATTTTAAATGGCATTTGGAATAAAATATGTTCAAAGGACACAAAAATTTAGTTTGTTTTTTTTTTGTTTAGTTAATACAGCTAAAGGACTTTGGCATATATATATCTGCAGATATAAGGGTTAAGACCAATAACCATAAAAATTAATGAATTTAATAGTAAATTTAACGATATTTCAATGGATTCTCTATCCATCTAGATAGAATAGACATACCCTAAGATATAGCGACCCCAAAAGTTGACTTATTTTTACCCTAAACTTCCTTTAATTTCATGAGTTTTTACAGTGAGTTATTAGAGTTATTTGAGCATGTAAATATAACAAAGAATAAACTATATAATATCCACATATGCTACTCTCAATTCTTAACAGCTTACCCTATCCATTAGAAAATATTTGGTAGCAATGTTTGGGTATCCCAAGACCTTAAACATGCAACAGCCAAAAAAAAAACATTGAAAACTTTTGCCAATGAGTTTTGGAGTATGGACTACCCCTCCCTACACCTAATTTGTGATATCTACAACCAGATAGAATGATAGAATTGACCTTATGACGGAAATGGTATCTCGTACATCACGAATAAGAGTCTGAAAGAGTTTTGGCTATAAACCACATAAACTCTTGCAGGCATAGATTTTCTATTCTATTCTTATTTGCTTTTTTATGTTTGCTCTTTCTTTCTTTTGTTGTTGTTGTTCTGGTTGTTCTGGTTGTTGTTTTTGGGTATTTTACTTTAAGTGCACCTGTCGTATGGTACGTCTATGGAACAGCCTCCCCAAAAATGTTCTGCCAGAGTGCCCAGTGTCATCATCGTAGAGCATCTTTGGCCATTGCCTCGGCCCCGGCCCCGGCCTTTACCTCTGTCTCTGTCTCTCCCCGTGGTTATGCCTCTACTTCTACCTCTGTCTATGGTATCGATGGGTACTAGCTTTCGATCGTAACTTAATGCTGGCGGTCAATAGCATTACTGAGGCAGCAGCAACAAAAAAAATAGCTGCTGCAACAGCAACAACAAATAGCTTATGAAAAGAGCTAATCTGATAATACAGAATTGAAAGGGGCGGTCACGGCACGAATTTTGCTACACGCTCTTGATACCAATGGCAGCAGCAGCAAGAGCAATAGCAATAGCAACAGCAGCAATAGCAGCAGCAACAGCAACAGCAGCCTCCTCCTACTTCTTCTCCAACTACAACGATTGACGATGGCAGCAGCATCGAACGACCGACGACGTCAACTAAAAAACAGAGAAGAAAAAAAAAGAAGAAAAATTCATCCATATTGGTATAGTGCACCTCATGCGGCTTTTCGGAACAGAAGGGATCGATGGTCAGACAGTGAAATTGCATTTTGGCTGGGGCACTAAAACTTTGCGGCTGAACTTGTCTGCACTTGCATTATGGCTATACACAGATACAAAAAGACAAAGATACTATTACACAGATACACATTCGATTTGGCCGTACGTTGTACCTGTGTGTAGTACTTGTCGTAATAGAAGGTTGCCTCAACAGCAACAGCAGCAACATCGGCAACAGCAGCAGCAACAACACCCCAAAGTGCTCATAATCTGTCGGTAGATTGGTGGCATGGGGAGACCAGATGTCAATAATTCAGAGCAATACCGGTAGTTTACTGTACCCCCAAAAGCAAAGGCAAATGGTTATGCAGACCATAGTATCGAAACGAAAATTATACTGAAAATAGTTTTGGAAATGCGAGTGGTACCATCCATCATCTATTGATTTCTTGCAGTACAGTGGATATCATGGGAATAGCATATAGACAGCATAAATGAATGAAGACATACCTTAACATTAGATTACATACTATATATATGCAGCTTTAAGCGCCAAAGAACGATTCAAATATACTTGAAAATTTATGCAAAAAATTAAAAAAAAAAAATGTTCAAAATCTGCATTATATTTTGGTTCTAAAAATTCCATTTCTTATATATAAAAAACATTTAAAAGCACATTCTTAAAGCGGGAAATATATTTTAAAAAAATAGTTTAAAAATATTTAAAAAATTGTTGAAAAAGTTTAAAATATTTTAGAAATTGTTGAAAAAAGTTTAAAAATTGTTGAAAAATGTTTAAAAAAAATTTTTAAAAATTGATAAAATGTTTAAAAATATTTTAAAAATTGTTAAACAAGTTTAAAAATATTTAAAATTTTTTTTTTAATGTTTCATATATTTTTAGATTTTAAAATTAAAAATTCACCCCTTCAATAAATCATAAAAATATCCAGACATAGCAAAATGGTTTTGCTTAATCGATTTACTTCCGTACTTCCTTCCTGGCTGTGTATCCCGCTACATCTACACACAGTCTACTCTACATATGCAACGAAGACGTAGCAGGCCAGGCCAGGCCGAGCCAAGAAGCAGAACAAAAGAAGAGATTAAAAATTCTGCTCAACTCAATTATAAAAATTTCAACCCAATCTCAATTCCCGCGAATCGCGTCGTTCGGACCATTTCGGACCATTCGGCCATTTGCCAGGCTCCCATCGCACTCGTGTATTATTTGCCATTCTTTGGCTACACACAACTTCTGATACCGATTCACTCTGCTGCTGCTCCTCTCTTGTCTTGTGGTCATTCGTCATTTTAGGTAAAGGCCAGAGACAGAGTCAGAGCCCAGATTCAGAGATGGAATCAGAGACAGAGCCTGAGACAGAGTAAGAGCCACAGTCAGAGACAGAGACAGAATCAGAGCCACAGTCAGAGTCAGAGCGCCTGAGCCCAATGTCCGGTGCTCAGTTTGCAGTCCCTCAATCTTCATTTCAATTCCGGGGACCCCTGATATTCCCATACCTCATATACCCATTCCCTGATGCCCCATATCCCCATACCGCGATACCCTTTCCCCATCCCTCCCCCATCCATGGCCAGGTCTCACCGCCAGTCATTGACACTGATATGTGTGGCAAGGTATGTCTTTTGAAATGACAATCTGCAATTTGCTATTCGAAAAACGTTTAAAGTAATTTATTTTTTTTTTCTCCCTGCCGAGGACGCGATTCGCGCGTTGCCATGCCCCCAAAAGAGCTGCAGGTCGGTCCAGGGCTGCGGCTGGGTCCGGGACTGGTGCTGGGGGTTGGGGATTGTCGCTTGTATTGGGGGATTTCATCTCTGGGCCGGATGTGTGCTGCTGGCCTTCGAGCAACGTCCTGGAACATATTAGCCAGGGCCATAGATGTGAGAGGCACTCTCTCTCTGGCTCAGTCTTTCTTTGCCTGTGACAAACGATTCTGATGTTCCATCTTACATTTAATTAATGACCTCTCAGCCTACTCGGGGGTGGGGACTGACTTGCAAATCAATTCGTGTATCCCCCGCCAAGAAGGAAACTAACTGCAAGGCAACAAATTTCGTTATGCTAAATTGACTTTCTGAATATTTCATGGACTGAACGCAAATGCCAAATAGTTTACACACACATACAGAAATCCCTGAAATGCTTGACCACTACGTGACCGTGATTGAGCGGGCCGGCTACATGTGTGTGTGTGTGTGTGTCCAAACCATATGTCAACCCTTTTCTCGGGGGTGTCCACCGTGTAAGTAGTCCTGGGACCAGTACTCAATCCTTAGACATGCTTCTGCTGCTCATTCTACTCCTGCTTCTACTGCTCCTTCTGCTCCTGCTCCTGCTGCTGCTGATCCCATGTCCTCTCATAAATAATGCAGTCAATTAAGTCAACTGAATGTGTCACAGTCCACGATAAACAGGTATCCTTTTCACATCAGTGTTGGGCGTTTTTGATATATGTATGTATGTAATCCCCAACTATAGTAAATAGTTAAGGAAGAAAACTTTGAAGCTTTAGCTTAGCCTCGAGTGTTGATTGGAAACGATTTAAAGGCAAATGCCAAAAGATATATATGGCAAGACAATATAGACAATAAACATAATAAAAGTAGTGAAAATGTTGAAGAAACTAGCACTGCTTGACTCATTTCTAACAGTGAGAACAAGCACTGCTTGATTGATTTCTATTAGAATGAACTAGCACTGCTTGATTAATTTCTATTAGTGAGAAATATCACTGCTTGGTTCATTTCTATCAGTGAGAAAGATCACTGCTTGTCTAATTTATATCAGTCTGAAAGGGCACTGCTTAACTCATTTCTATTAGAAAGAAGTAGAGCACTGCTTGACCTGAGCAGTCTCAAAAATCACTTTCACATTCTCAATAATTACACTCGCTCGTTGCATTTTTTTTCTTGAGCCACTCGCATGAGCCAGTATTGATTGAGCCAACTTGTTAGCTGACTTTGGTGGAAGCATCTGCATCTATTAAGGCATCTGCTCATACATACACATACATACATATACATATGTACAGCACACACACACACACACAGCTGGCTCTTCTCGAGGGGGGCCAACAGCCATTAATCCTGACCTGTCCGTTCTTTCATTTTTTCCCCCCGCCGTTCAGTTGAGCGTCCAACGAGCGTACTTGATTGCCTCCGATCTCTCTCTCTCTCTTTGGCTATTGTTGTGCCTCTCGTACTTGCCACACCACCGGCACACAGCTTCTTGTTAGGGTTACGATCGGTGGCGCCGCCTCCGCTTGACATGGGCCTCCGCTGCTGCACTCCATACTGGGGCGGGCCACTGGCATCTGTGGGTGCACGTGTACTACGTGGAAAAGCTTCCATTTCAACACATTCTACATCTACCCACATACTTCGTACTCATACACGTAGTCGTAGTCATACTCATACTTATACTCGTATTCGTACTCATACTCGTATTCGTAGTCATTCCGTGTTTTGACTACTTGAAGTAGGTCTGTGATTTGTTTCCTGCCATCCATCCACGTTCTGTATGTTATTTTAACACCTATTTACATGCTACACAGCAAATGGGTAGATCTTACTTGAGAGATCATATAGTACATGTAGCGTAAAATGTAATATAAACATATTAAATATTATACATACATCAAATATATCTGCATTCATAACCATCTAAAACTCTTACTTCTATCACGAGTAAAATCATCATTGAGAGATCATACATGCCGCCTAAAATATATCAAAAATATTATACATACTATACATAAAATATATATTAAATATAAATGAATGTAAGAATATCTGGCAGCGACTTCTAGAGTAATATCCTTCCATTCATGGCCATCAATGACCCCTTGTTGACATCTTTTCCTTCTTCACTAATAGAATACTTTTTTAAATTCCCCAGCTACCTTTTTCTCTCTTAACTCTCTGGCACATATATATCTTATACATCTATCATATATCATAATGACTTATAGCATAGCATAGTAATATGCTTCATTAATAGTATATGTACTCCCAATGCGGGTAACATATGAAAATACTTTGGTGACCTTTTATTGATCAGACAGCTAATTAAATGCCTATTTATTGGTAGAACAACCAATTAGCCATAAAAAGAATTAACTACAAAAGTGGTGTAGTAGGGGGAGGGGAAACTATGGGTGTGTGTGTAGTAGGGGGGGGAGGAAAACTACGAGAAGGTGAATGAAAAATGTGCATAGCATGTGACAAGAGACAGATGTGGACAGAGAGACAGACAGACAGACAGAGAGACGTGCATAGACCAGACCAGTTCAGATCTTGTTTGTCCGAATGGCTGTGGGACAGTGGCAACGGCAGTACCCGTGGGGCAGGGGCAGTAGCAGCAGCAGTGGGACATTGGCAGTGGGGCAGGGGCAGTGGTGCAGCGGGACAGCGGTACAGCGGACTTTATCAGCTCTTGTCTTATATGCTCATTGTAATTACGATATTTACCTGTCGATTTGTTGTGCAACATGTCGTGGCCTGTAAACGCGATTGTAAGTAACCCTGTCCCGGAGCTGTAAAAAAAACTGCACGTAATTAACAATAATTAATAATGCAAAAAAAACCTTTAACTACTACCACACACACAACCCAATCAACCCAATCATTCATACGGTTCGTTCATTCGGTTCGTGTATTCGGATGGTTTCAATGTGACTGACCGACCACTGGTCATGCTATATCATTGTTTTGTCCTTCTGTCCTTGTCGTCGTTGTTGTCCTTGTCCTCTGGTCACAGTGTCCTCTTGTCATTACCTATCCTCTGGCTCTGGGCTCTGCTCTGGGCTCTGGTCTCTGCTCTGGGCTCTGCTCTGGGCTCTGGTCTCTGCTCTGGGCTCTGGTCTCTCCTCTGGGTTCTGGTCTCTGCTCTGGGCTCTGGTCTCTGCTCTGGGCTCTGCTCTGGGCTCTGGTCTCTGCTCTGGGCTCTGGTCTCTCCTCTGGGTTCTGGTCTCTGCTCTGGGCTCTGGTCTCTGCTCTGGTCTCTGCTGGCTCTTCTTGAATTGCGTGTAAGCGGCACATTTTGCCAGCATGCGTGAATAAATAAAAGTTTCTAAAGGGATTGTCACCCATGCCACTAAAAACAAAAATCCGCCTGTCATATATATCACTCGACTGTTGAAGGGGGATGCGGGGTGGTAAGGGGTACAACAACGACGACACACAGGAACAGGAACCGGGGCCAGTGTACTTGGGGGTCGTCGCTGCCCAGACGTAACCGGGCCATAAAATATGACAAACTTAACAACGGCACGGACTGGCTAAAACAACAGAGACAACGCGGGACAGTCCCAGTACCAGGAGAACCAACCAGGAACCATCAGACATCAGACATCAGAGTCAAAGCCGTGGTTGGAGCTGGAGCTGGCTCGAAGGACCGTACTGGACTGCAGCGTAGCTGTCGGCATTTTTGGTATGTGTACAGGCGGCAAAAGGTACACAGGTAAGCCATGGTGGACACCCACTTCGCCAGCTGTCAATCGTCTAAATCGTTATGGCCACTTGACGGTTAAGAGAAGCAAAAACAAAAAATGCAGCCATAAAATGCCACAAAGTCAGTCTTTAAATTATTAACGACAACAAATGTTGTGACCAGGCAAAAGCGACTCATGGCATGGCATGGCATGGCACCCCCCCCAACACTACCTTACCAATCATTCGATTTAGGCTTTAATGAATGAATATGAGTATGTGTATGAATATGTGTATGAATGTCGCAAAAGTACGGTGCGATCCGATACGATCTGCAATGTAATGTCGCATTTCGGTTGCCATTAACATTGTGATCACTGTCATCATAATTTATAATTGACTTCCTTGTGAATAAATGGGCAGGCGACCGAGGATCCATTGGACCATTGAACCATTGGGCGTCCTGTCGTCACATTCATTTGGGGGCAAAGCCAATATGCAGCCATACAGAGCATATCACAGCAGTCGGATGAGTGTATCCCCCTCCACAGCCTGATGCCGATTGGGGTGTAGGTGTAGCTGGATACGCTACACGCAGATCAGCTCAGATCTTCGATTGATTTCGGCTTCTGAGGCTAGTTCAATGAGCTGTAATTTATTTGCGCAAAATCTGAATTGATTTCCAATAACATTTCCGATCACTTTTGATCGATACTTTAACGATATATTATGCCAAAAATCGTTCAAAAATTCTGCACAAATTCTACTGCAGCTGCTGAGAAAAAATTATGATGTCGGTTATTAAATTTCTAAAAATATTTTGTGCATTATAATACAAATTCTAATTATGAGGAAGTAATCTACACATTCAAATCTCTAAACTATTTTTTATCTCGTGCCAATTAAATTGATTACTATTTATTATGGAGTTATTTCTATGGACATATAGTAAAAACAGTATCACGGTTGGTTTTTTAAATTTTAAAAAATATTTTGGTATTATATTAAAAATTCTAAGTACGAGCAAGTGATCTACTAATACAAATCTCTAAACTATTTTTTTGTCTCATGCAAATTAATTTGATTACTATTTTTAAGTGAATTATTTTCGAACCCAACAGCAATATTCCACAAGCTCGCACCTACTACAATCAACTCTGTCCATTAGTTGCCCAGTATTTATTGTAGGGCATTGCATTTACACATTGGCAGGATGAGAGAGAGAGAGAGAGATCCAGCACTGGTGCTGCTGGACGTGTATGGGGGGGCGGGGGATGGGTACACCGGCACTCGTTGGCGGTGTATAAGCCTTGGCAAAAGGCGCCAATGTTTGCACCGCGGGGCGCACTCGGATGCAGTGAAGCGAATTTTTTGTTGCTGTGGCAAACAAACGAAACCACTTACCTTCGGTCGAAGGCATATTTAGGCGATTTTATTGCATTGGCCTGTGAAATGAGAAATAAAACAATGTTGTCGCTGCTATACCATCTCCTGTGAGAGAGAGCCTGAAGAGCATTGGGTGTGGGGGGAGCCTGCTGCTCGAGGTGGTTCTTTTTTTTTTTGTATTGCTTTCTATTTGCCGAAGAGGACGAGCAGGAAGGAAGTTGTGAATCTTATGGAGAAACGCTTGACAGCTTTACTGGGCCGCGCCACAGATTGTTTTCGTAACTCCCTCCGACCCTTCCTTCTTCTGGTTTTTTGGCTTTCCCTTTGTTGCTCCTGCTGCTGCTGTGTTCCCTTTTTGCTGGCTGGCTTTTGCCAAAACATTTGAAAAGTAATCGTTCAACGAACCGATTGACAAGGTAATCTTCCCAAAAACATGTGTTGGCAATATCAAGGCCATGCCCAGTCCTGCCACCTCCCACCACCTATCCACACATCCGCTCGACCGGGGTCCAAAAGTGGCACGGAACAAAGGTTTTTGTGGCTGCCAAAGTTTGGCCAAGAAAAGCCCACCCCCAACCCTTCGACCAGGGGCTAAACTCAAATGCCGAAAAAGGGAATGAAAATGATGAAGAAAAAAAAAAACAAAAAAAAAGCAACGGGAAAAGCATCGCATATGGGAGTAAGGGGCACACACGTGATGAAGGGTTGGGGGTGGAGGTAAGGGCGAAACTTGAAGCTTCTGATAAGATTTTTGGACCGAGCATTGAAAAGGGTTCTTTGCTCAGGGTTTGGGCGGAATGGGGATGCGGGGTTCTTGGGTTCTTCTACGTTTTTCTCGCTTCATCACTTATGCATGCTTTGGTCTATTAGATTTCCGTTTCCGGTTCAACTGTAACGCATAAAAGTTACACAACGTGTTTGAGGTTTTACGCTCTTTTGGCACACACGTCAATGCGATTTGAACCGCTAAGGCTCACACACCATACACACACACACGCACACACACACACCTGCTGGAAGGTCCTTCTGTACTGCTGCCTGGTTACTGCCTCTCTGGTCCTTCTGCCTCTCTGGTACTGCCCTGCCTCCTGGTCTTTCCTTTCTTCCATACGGTTTTCTCGCATTTTGTATGTCCCAAAGTGTGTGTGTGTGTGTGTGTGTGCAGGCTAAGTCCAAGGCATCGGGATGGCTTGATGTATTATACATATATTTCTGTTGATTATTATTATTATTTTTTTTGTTTTTTGTTTTTGTTGCTGCATACACTTTCCACACTAAATTTGTGGAGCATATGGATTTTATTGGTATTTTGGATATTAATTCTATATTTTATAGAGATTATTATGTCAAGTATTTGATGGGTTGTGGAACTACTTATGAGATGTATGATCTAACTATGGGATCTATTAAAGATCTTCTGTGTTTTTGGATTACTTTAATGCATTGCCTAATTGAGTTTTCAAAGACTGTTTATTAGGTACTTAAAATTCTTTGCTTAAATGTCGTTTTATGTGTGCCTTCGTAGCAACAAAAAACCCATAAAGAATACACTTGTGAAGTGTTATAATATTGTCAAAAAGATCTTGTATTTAACGATTGTAATATACTGGATAACTTATCTTAATATATATATTAATACCTATATACATCAGCCTGCTGTAGTGTATTCAAACTTCGTTCTTTTGCGTATCTAAGAGACCTTCCAAATACTTTTGAAACTCTTTGACAGTGAAGCCAAAAGCTCTGTCAGTTCTTTTTTATTGTTGTTGTTCATATAAGCATTTAATTCGTTCTATGCCGTTGGAATCACACCGATAAGGACGAACGAACGGGGTACGATTGGATGAACGGACAGGCTGGACGGACAGATTGGACGGACAGGCTGAACGGACAGACGGACAGGCCGGACGGTTACGGTCAGGTCAGGTCAGGTCGTGCATGGTTGGATTGATGGGTGGAGCAGAAGAGTTTTGTCCACCAGTCACCAGGAAAGACAAAAGGGTTTCCGATATGACCAAGGGATTGAGCTCCCCCTCTCTCTCTGTCTTTATCTCTCTGATGCTGATGCTTGGGATTTAACCCCCATTGAGAGTTATTGTTGCTGATTTCTTAAGTGGCCCTCACATCACATGTTGTTGTTCTTTTCAGTTCCTGTTTTCAGATATGTAATAAATAAAGAAACACTCGACTGGGCTCTCGTTCCTTGATGGATCGGCTAGCCAACTTTTCATGCATATTAATGTGGAATTTAGCAAAAAAATGTTTGCATCTCACCTTTTGTCTTAGCTTAGTTTCGGGTTCAAGAAAAATAAGAAAGAAAGTTTCTGGACTCTGAAACTGAATTTCAGCAGCAGAATTTTGGTTAAAAGCAGCTACAAAATATGGTCAAAAGTGGCTGGATGCTTACAGGAAATTTGAAGTCGCTTCTTACAGTCAAGAAAAAAGAATGAATATGTGAGGATAAAGGAAAGATAGTTTATAGATAATAAAGAAAGAATAGGATTTGTGGGATAATACAGAAAGAATAGGTTTTGTAGGATAATATAGAAAGAATAGGTTCTAAGATAATAAAGGAAAGATAGCATATATGTAGTAGTGTCATAAAGATGGTATATGGTATAACCTATGATACCTATGATAGGTATGGAATATGCTATTATTATATTTGAATGAAGATTAAAGTAAAACGATGATAGTGAAGTTACATTTCTTTATAGATTGGACAACATATTGAACATAATATAGGTGCTTCGTTTGGGGATTTAAAGTCGTATAAAAAATCGCCAAAAATGCTTTTTGCTAATGAGAATAAACTGTCACTTCTTCTCTATTTATTGAACTAAAATTTACACCTGCAAGTCCCCTATATATTCATTGAAATATCAAGATATATAGTTTATCAATTTTGATAGTTTCAGAGTCTTAGATTGTAGCAGTTTAGGCAGGAATTTGTCATCTACTATATAGCTTCTTTTAACGCTAAATCTTGTACTACAACTCTTACATGTATGTATGGTATGTATCTTTTTCTTAAACTTATTTATGCTTTATGTACATAAGTGTTCCCTGAAAATGTTGTTAGGGATCTTCACGTATTTCGCGCACATTGTTCCATGATTGGCGCCACTAAATGGCATATATATTTATATATATTTACGGTTACATGCACAAACACACATACACTTACCAGTGAGTGGATATAAATGTTAATAAGTACGAGTATATGTAAGTAGGGAGTACTGTATGTACGGTACACCATATGGCAGGATACTCGTACTTGACCATTACATACCACGAGTACTACGAGTATGAGTATCAGTACAAGTATGAATATGAGTACAAGTATGAGTATGAGAGTATGAATTTGAGTATGAGTACGATTATGAGCATGAGTATGAGTATCAGTACGAGTATAAGTAGGAGTACGAGTATGAGTATGAATATGAGTATGAGTACGTGTATGAGTACAAGTATGAGTGTTACATATGTGATACATACATACATATATGAAGTTGGATGTGAATACGGATACCATACCATACCATGCCGTAACTCCCCCCTCCCCCCTCGTTCCTTATGGCTGTTAACTGTTTCGTTGTTGTTGTTGTTGCTGTTGTTGTTACCGTTGTTTTCTGCGTGTCCGCTGCAGGGGCTTAACGATAACATTGTGGCAATTTTATTTGCCCACAATCTGCTGCTGTTGTTGTTTTTTATTTTCCACCTCGGTCTCGAGCTGGGGCCTCGATACGATACGATACGTTAGGATAGCAGTTAGGACACAACAGGATATAGTTGAAGAGAGAGAGAAAGAGAGAGAGAGAGACAGGGAGAGTGAGTAAGAGCGAGTCAGTGGCACAGACAGAGCGCGAAATACGAGCGTCCTGCCAACAACAGGAAGGAAGAGAACGAATTTCAGCGGAAGGAAACACTAAAATGTTACTTTAAATAAATTGCACCACACCAAGGCACTGGTCTCTGGGCCACTCTGGGCCACTGTGGGCACTGGGCTCTGGGCTCTGGCACGGCGCTCTGTTATTTTCTATACGTGTGTGTGGCTCCTGCCTGCCCCGTTTTGTGTCCTAGGGGAGGGCCCATTGCCATTGCAATGGTGAATGGCGTCGGTGTGTGCTGCCCCCAGGCCCAGGGGTGACATGGACAACCACACATGCACACATACACCAGTTTATCCATGAGATACACCCTACAGACACTCACTGCAATGCCAGCCATGTGCAGATACACGTACGATACGGAGTGTGTGTACTTGCAGGGCCCATACGACCGATGACGACGACGCTGCATTTATTTATTTGGACACTAACGCCCTCGCAATGGCAGTACCAGTCCCAGTCCCATAGCCACTGCCAGTGGCAGCAGGATAGGGCCCAAAGGCAGCTAAATTTACGAGCTCCCTTAATCGATCTAAAATTAAATGGCTCGCTAGAATCAACCCTTTTTTATACCAAAACCATTTGCCAACTTCCATTTTGCATTTTAAGCTACGGAGCGCAGGAGGAGTACATGTACGTGTAGCCAGGCACTATCTACAATCCCCAATTATTATCAGTTTGGCAATTTGCAATTGCATTTCCCACTCACACATATGTAGCACTAGATGTTTAAACTATTCTTTAAAATTCAACAAAAGTCAAACCCTCAAAAACGAAAACATATACCCTCGAAGCTTTTCAGTTTGCAACATCTTTAACTATATATAGAATAATTTTTTTTTGATTTCTGCTGCATTTATTATAGGCCTAAACTCGTTTCACATATTCTATTTGCCATTTGCCCAGTATATTGTGTGCACTATAATTATGCCAACAAAGAGTAGCCATAAAATGTAGACTATTAAAATTTAACTACTTACGAGTATTGCTTCAGCTTCAATCCACAAATCCACAACATTTTGCAATGATATCGAAAGCAAATCAACTTATGAGCGGGCAGGCAATCAGAGCTCAAACGAAACCCGTCTAGTAATTATATAGCTATAATTTTTTTCTTAATATATGAAGCATATGAGAGTTCGAATATGTCGAAAAGATCAATCATCGAGGAAGCTCTCAGCTCTCAATGGAAAAAGTCATCAAAGAAAGAAAGTCTGAGTATTAGCAAAGAGTTTAGAACCAACAAGATGTGGCAAGAGGCACCAAAAGGCTGTAACATTTTAATTATATATTCAGCTATGATTCAACTCTTATCGTGGTCAAGCTGTCTACTCAATGTTCTGAGCAGCCAGGAGAATAGATGCTCCCCAGTGTTCCAGAACAACAATATATTACAGTCTTTCCTTTTGGCTTGGCTTTCATTTCAGCACATATTCTGGAACTAAAATTCAGTCAGTTGAATGATAGATACTTCCAGTTATCATATGATAAGATATGATTATTCTGCGCAGTTTTAGCATAGCAAAGAGTGATCACTGAGGGATCATTGAGGGATCACTACCACTGCTCAACATCTCTTTACACTCCAATACCCGAATACCCATCAAGAACAACAACAACATCCATTATGTTTTTATGATTTTTCATTGATATTTTATTGCAAACATATATAGCTTAAATATGAGTTGAAGGTATTTGCCTGGTTACTGTTTTCTTTTCAGAACTAACTAACTAACTCACTATATAATTACTTTAGGATTGGTTTTTTTTTTTTGTTTTCTGTTCGTAATTAAAAAGAAAACAACACAACTTCGGTACGGGCTTTGTTTTTTTGTGATCATCCAGTTGATCAGTGATCATAGATCCGGGGGTAAGTCAGTAATCAGTAATCAGTTTTTTTTCTTTTTTTTTTGTTGGTTTCTTCCTAGCAAGCGTTTTTTCATCGTTGACTCATATCATCTCCTCATCGTTTACTATCATATACAAAATACACTTAGGGATGCAGTTACGATAGTAAAAAAAAAAAAAAAAAAATTATTCAAATACATATAGTATATATCGTATATAGTATTATTAGGCGCTGGCTTAGTGGCTAAACGGTACTTACATAATCGAGTATCACTAACAATATATATCGTTAATTATTTTTTTCATTATTTTTAGTACGTGTGTGTGTGTTATTATATAAAGTATTCCACTTTCTTTCGAGCTCTCCGATCTCTCTCCAGATCTCTCTCCCCCCACTTTCTTCAGTGTATTCCCGATCCATTCATTTATCAATTCTCTATAGCTCGATCGACGCTTGTGTGGTACGTACACATACATTAAAAAACAACAAACAGTTTTTCTTTTCTTTTTTTTTTATCCATTTTATAAATACAAGTTAAAAAAAAAAAAATTGGGGACTCGCACTATACGTAGGGTGTGTGTGTGTGTGTATATATATATATATATATAGAAAAAATGCTAGTTGATCCATCTAATATTTTATATTAGCATTTAGCCTAGTAAAATTTTATATATTTTTTTTTTATTATTATTATGAGCGGCAGGGCATCCAACCTCTTTTCTCCATTTCTTCTCCTTTTTATATCGTTGTGAATTATGAGCAATGCTGTAGTCCTACGTTTTAGCCTGATATTGCATGAATGAATATACTATATATATATTCTGTGGTGTGTGTGTGTTGGGATTGGCCAAGGCGACGGGCAGCTCGTTGATTCGATTTTTTTTTTAGTGATAAAATGCCAATGCCTTGGCATAGTACGAGGTACATGGTCATGATATGCGATCCGGACTCTGCCTTTGGCCCGCCTCCTGCTCCTCCGCTGCTGTTGCACCCGCTGGCTGCTGCTGCTGCTGTTGCAACTCATAGTCCGGCGTTTCCGAACGGGATCGTGACCGCAAATACTGGGACTGGGATTGGGACTGTGACTGCGACTGAGGCTGGGGCGAGCTCTTCGACACCGGCGGCGTGATCGAGTGCTGCGAATTCGAATCGGAGGAGGTGCGTCTGCAGAAGGGGCCGCCCAGTCCGCCGGCAGCAGCACCCGCGGCCAGCATGTGCGGCGCCAGCTGTGGGAAGCGTGGCAGTCGCGGCAGACCCGCGAACAGCAGCGGATTACCGCCATGATTGAGCAGCAGTCGCGGATCGCCGCTGCCCATAAAGGCATTGGCATTGGCACCGCCATCCCCGAATGTTGTGGGCGACTGTCCGTGACCGTGACCGTGTCCGTGACCATGGCCATGACCCACTGCGAAGCGATGCTGCAGTGCCTCGAAGCAGAGGGGCACACTCAGCCCGTGGGCATGGGCGCCCGCACAGATGCGTGCCAGTATTTCCGCCTGAATGTTGCCGGGGACGACACCCACGGGCGGACCACAGCCACCGAAGCCACCGCCGCCCTTGTTGTTGTTGAGGTTCACATTGAGGCTCATGAGATCGAGCAGCGGATCCGAACCAGTGCCGGGCAGATGGCCATGATCATCGCTGGTCGAGAGCAGCTTCCGGTGCAGATTGAGATTGGAGCTGTGCCGATCGCGGCTGCGCTTCGAGGGGAATGCCGCATTGCAGCCATCGATGTTGCACTTGTGATGCAGCTTCAGATGGACGCTCTGGTAGTGCGTCTTCAGGTGGAAGTGATTCTGAAAGATCTCACCGCAGGCGGTGCACTTTAGTGGATTCTCCTTGTCAATGGGCACCTCCGGTTCGGGTTCGGGCTCCGGTTCTGGCTCTGGTTCGGGTTCCATTTCGCGTTCTGTCTGCCCCACGTGGTGGTAGGCTGCCGTCTCCTCCTCCTCCTCCTCGCCATTGGCCACCGTCTTGAGCAGTTCCCCACCAGGTGTGTCAGCTAGCACATTGTTGTTATTGTTGTTGTTGTTATTGATCCTGCTGCTGCAGTCCTGAATCTCATCGGTGCCGAGCAGCTCCTGCTTGATGCGCAAATAACGATTCTCATCGTTATCATAGCCAAGTGAGAGCTCCTCCAGTGGTTCCTGCTTGATGGCACCAGTGCCAGTCGATGCCAGTGAGAGGTCCAGTGTGGTGCATCCCGCATCTGCCTCTGCCTCTGCATCCGCATCCTTTTCCGCCTCCGTTTCCGCTTCCGTTTCCGCTTCCATTTCCGCTTCCGTTTCGTCTGGCAGCTCCGTTTTGATGCTGACCAGCGGTCGGCCATCCCCCGGCATTGTGTAGGGCGTCAGCGGTGGCGAGGGAATGGCCTTGGTGGACTCACTGCTGGAGCTGGAACTGGTGAGTCCCCCCAGTTCTGTTTCTTTGGCTGATGAAGCGTGCTTCTCCTCCCCCCCAGCCGCTCCTGATCTGACTGTGGCGCCTGCTCCTGCTGCTGCTCCTGCCACCACCTCGCCGCCGCCATCCGCTGTCCCACCCAGTCGTATCTTCTTGATGGAGAGATCGGCGGCCACGTCGTAGTCAAGGGAATTCTCACAGGAATTCTCGTCCGACTGGACCGTGCAGCGCACCGGATTCTGGCTCTTGCGCTTCCGCTTGCTGGCCGAGATCTGGCCATGGCCATGGCTGGGCGAGTCATCGTGCTGCTCGTCCATGGCCTCCAGACCGTCGGCCGTCGCTTTGCCCGGGCTGGGCTGCTCTTTGGTTTGACTGTGGCTGTGGCTGTGGCTCAGACTGTGGCTGGAGACGCTCGCATCGTCCTGATCCTGGTCCAGCATAAAGTCCTGCTCATGGCCATGGCCCGGCCTGTCCGGTATGCTGTCCAGCTCGTCGCCCACCACCACAATGCCATCGCCATCGGGATCATCGTCATCGTCCTCGCCATCGCCATCTGCATCGCCATCGTCGTCGTCGTCATCGTCGTCGGGCATGTGAATGCCCACCTCGAGTATCTCGTCATCATCCTCATCCTCGTCGGCCTCCACCTCCAGCGCCTTGCGCCTCCCAGCACCTTGCCCCTCGAAGCGTCCGCCCACCAGCATGCCCCCGTTCTCCATATACGACCGCTGCAGATACTCCTGTCCGTGCTTCAGATCCATGGCCGAACCGCCGCCCATGGCCGGATGGTGGCGCAGATCGGGCGGCGGTGTCAGCAGCGGGAAGCTGCCGAATGGCGCCAGCCCAGCCATAATACCGTTGGGCGCCTGCAGCAGCAACGGATGCGGCTGCGCGGAGCGTCCATCGTGCGGCGAGATCTTTCGTCGCAGATGCGGCGAATGGAGCTTCGGATTGGGATTGGCGCTGTGCCGATTGCGGGACCGCCGCGAGCTGAACATCATGCTGCAGCCGTCGACGGTGCACTTGTGCATCTCCCGCAGATGCACCGCCGAGAAGTGGATCTTGAGGGCGCCCTTGTCGCAGAAGGTCTTCAGGCAGACGTTGCACTGTACCCGCTTCTTGCCGGTCACCGGATTGATGAACTGCGTCCCCAAATTCGCGGGCATTGAGCCCCACTGACGCTTGCTTCCACCGCCGCCGCCTCCACCCCCAGGCGAGTGCGTCTTGCGGCCAGAGCGTAGGTTGGAGGACAGGGCCAGGCGTGTCATGCGCTGGGAGCTCGAACCGGAGCCACCGGAACCGCCCGACCCTGAACCCGAACCCGAGCCGGAGCCCGATCCCGAAGCTGTGGAGGAGGAACAGCTGTTGCTGCCCTTGTCCAGGTGACGCGACGACTTGCCCGAGGATTCATCTGGCCCTGGTCCGGTGTTGGATTTTTGGTGGTGCGAATGCTGCGAATGCGAATGCTGGTGCGGATGCTGATGCTGGTGCGGATGCGTATACTGGTGACTGTGATTGTGACTGTGACTGGGCGAGTGGTGTCCGTGGCCATGTCCGTGACTGTGGCCATGGCCATGACCCATCTCGGAGCGTTCGCCCGCCGTCTGATTGCTGTTCTGCGACTGCGCGGATGACGCCGACTGCGACGAGGACTGTTGCGGTGGGGGCGGCGGTGGTGGCGGCGGCGGCAGGTGATACGGCAACGGATGCCCCGCCATGGCCATGGCGCTGAAAAATTGATTACTTTGGGCGGCTGCCGCCGCCGCTGCTGCAGCAGCAGCCGCCACAGCGGCACTCTTCTCCCCCGGCGTGCTGGCCTCGCTGATCCGTCGCCGTGCCTGGGCCAGGACGGCCGCCTGCTGCACCGCCTGCTGCTGCAAATGCTGCTGATGGTGGTGCACGAACTCGGTGGGGCTGGGCGGCAGCGGCAGTGGCGTGGAGAAGGCCCCCAGGCTGGCGGCGGTGCTGATTTTGCGAAAATCAAAGGGCTGCATGTTCTGCAGATCGCTCAGCGGATTCATTTGGGCGGTGCTCATGCTCGTGGCGGGCGGCGACACGGCCGTCGAGGCTGGGGCCGTGGAGCAGGCGGCGGCGTGGCTCCGACCGCTACCGCTACCGCTGCCGCTGCTGCTGCTATTGGTGGTGTTGTTGTTGTCCGTCGAGGGGGCGGGCGAGGGATTGCGGAAGTAGCTGGCCGCCGAGAGCTTCTGATGCAGCTGACTGTGCAGATGCAGCTGGGCGTGGGCCAGCGACGAGAAGTGGGCGCTCATAGACTGATGGCTACTCCCCACACTCGCATTGGCATGGGTATTGTGGCTGTGGCTGTGGTTGTGGCTGTGGTTGTGGTTGTGGCTGTGGTTTAGGTTCAGGGGATGTCGCAGCGGCAATGTCAGTGGTAGCGGCAGTGGCGGCGAACTGCGGCGACTGGGTGTCATCACCATCGGAACGGGCACGGGCACGGGCACTGGGGAGCTGGAGCGCCTATGGTTGCCAATCGATGGATGCTGGTGGAGGTGATGGTGGTGATGATGATGGTGCTGCTGCTGCTGCTGCTGCTGGTGGTGGTGGTGCTGGTGGTGGTGGTGCGTGGGATGTCTCTCATGGCCGTGGTTCAGCGGCAGCCGATAGCCGAGCAGATAGGGATAGTCGATTGGGATGGCCCTCGACGATGGACTGGCACTGGCCGAACCACGCGGCGGTGGACTGGTTAGATCCTGCAGGCGACTGTTGTTGGCCTGGCTATGTTGTTGCTGCTGCTGCTGCTGTTGTTGTTTTGCCTGCGTATGTGGATGTGAATGCTGATGCTGCTGCTGTTGTTGCTGCTGCGGATGCAAGTGCGGATGCTTCTCCTGGCCAATATTCATCAAGCGGCTTACAAACTACAATTAATCGGTAGATTTTTTTTGTTTGACAATATCGTAGACTAGATATAGGATGTTGTATAGCTGTGTGTGTGTGTCTGTGTGTACATATATAGATTCGTTGTGGTATTGATTGCTCCTCTTCCTCGCCGCTCCTCATCCACTATTCCTCCGCCTTATCCTTTCAATTCCATGCAATGGCTGTAAACAAATATGTAAAAGAGAGAAGTTTTTTAGAACAAATGGCAAAAGCAAAATATACTAAAAATACTAGAAAATACCAAAATATACTAAAAATACCAAACGGTACTAAAACATTAGATTACTATATTATGCTTAAAATAATAAAAATACCAAATATACTAAAAATACCAAATATACTAAAAAATACCAAATATACTAAAATTACCGAATATATTCTAAATAGAGGAAAGAAAAGCTCCCACAGAAAAAACGAGCTACCAAACTTCCCAAATGGATTACTAAATATGTAATTACCCCTAAATTTAAGACACACAACTTATAAACCCCTAGTTATACATGTATAGTATACTCTACACCTCTCTCCGGGTATCAACGAGCTGTGTGTGGCAACGAGTTTTGTTTCTTTTTGTTTTTTGGGCCTGCCCCCTCAGTGGCCCTTGGGCCATATCTGCTCTTCATCTGAAACATTGTCCCACTATAAGCACAAAAAGTGCTCAAGGAGTTTCCACCGAAAACGAAGCCCTAACGAAGTGGCCGACACGGCCAAGACCTCCCAGGCACACATCACCACCACATCTCGGGCGATCGGACAATCGGACTCTGCTGTGTGTGGTGTGCTCTCCTCTGGTCCGTGTGTACATATGATTATTGAAAAGAAAAATAAGAATAATGATGTGACAAATTCTGAGTGGACACTTCACTGGGGCTCACTGGAGAGCCGCGCGAACGCGAGGACAGACACTTAGACACAACGACAGTCACACACACACACACAAAACAGAGCAGAGCAGAGAGATCGCGCACTGGACCAGTGTTGGAGAGTGCAGAGTGGAGAGGGAGTGGAATGGAGTGGAGAGCCCGGCGTGACATGACAATGTCCGAGTGCGAGTGCAGAAGACGCTCTTCGTGCTGTCCATGGCTCTTGGGCCACTTCAAGTTGCCATGTCACATTCTTGGGCACCGCCGCACAAGAGCACAAGAGCCAGAGATCTCGATGTCTAGTCGACCCGACCCCTAGCCCCAGACATTGGCCAAAAACTGGCTCTGATCGTGATCTCTAAAACGCGATCAAGATCGCGATATCTGCGGCAAAGAACTCTTCGGCGAACTGCTAGCTGATGATGAGTGGGTATACTTTAATTAACGATGGTTTAAAAACTATAACTATAGTAATTTTATGCCTCAGAAATCTGTGAAAGTTTAGCTTTGAAAAATATATCATATTGAGTTTTGTTTCACGTAGAATTCCGATTCAGAAATTATCAATTGATTGCCTCTAAAAACTGATCTACAATTCACAACTTTTGGACTTAACTGCGCAAAAAATTGACTCGTTGCCCCCATAGTACAAAATGTGTCTTAGCCAAATAACAGGCGTTATTCAAGATTATTCCTATCTTTGGAAGATATTCAAGATATTGTTTTGCACCAAGAATTCGCTATGGATTCTATTGCAAATCCTAAAAAGCCAGCTCATATGGGTAAAATCATGTTCATAATGACTTGTTTAGGATTGGTAAGTAATACTAAATGTAACTTATGGTTGGCTTAAAACTAATATGTTTAACTTTGCTGTGTAGGTCTATCGCGGCTATAAGGATTAAAGGATTACTGATGCTGAAAGAATCATTTTTTATGTTAACAATTCAAATAATAGAAAGTAAACCACAGATTTCTCATGTTTAATTTTTAATCTTTGATCTTTTTTGTTGCCTAAGCCGACAGTTTTGTATGCGGAGTATTATATAGATTTCCTATATGGAAGTTTTCATTGCTCTACTGACTGGCCCGGGCCAGCTTTCTGTCTGCCTGTCTGTGCCATTTTGCATGACATATGTCATCTTGCCAAGAGTCATTTAAATGGTATACAAATTGTATTTTAATTGCCACCTGTTCGTTGTTGTTGTTGCCTGCTGCTGTAATGACATTTATTTCGATTACGTTTCAGAATCTCTGGCCGGCCAAGCCAGAGATGTGGCAGAACAGTCGAGAGGCGACAGTCTCTTGGCCGCTTTTAATTGCTTTCGGTTGATATTTCCCCTCTGCACAGCCTTACCTTCAAGTCTATCCCGAGTATTTCTGTTCTGTTTTGGCCCGTTGCCATTTCGAGTTGTGGCACCAAACCAGTTCTGGCCACAAAGCCAATCTGTCCGATCGTGTGTGTATTGTATGTGTCGCCCCTTTTGTAGGTTTGTAAGTATATAGCAGAGCATTAAAGAGTCAGACGACAATTGTGTATCAATCTGATGATCGGTTATTGCATCAAAGTGACAGTTATTTAATGTCTTGTCAGCTCTATCATTTTGTGTACTGTGCACAGTATTTATTTACATATAGTTCAGTCGGAGATTGTAACCTTAGGATGTATAGCTTCCCATCAAAGCCCATAGAAAATTCAAATAAATTCGAATAAAATTTCAAGAATTCTTTTAGTATTTTCTTGGCATCCCATGCGTCTCTGGCTAAGCGTTTGATCATGTTTTATGTTGTGGTTTGAGCTCATTCTAAGACCACAAATTACAACACGTAAAGTTCATAAAATAAAGAAGCTCTGTGTAGAGTAGTACAATATTTTATGTTCTTCTAATTGTTCAGTTTGATTTACCATAAGCATTTTTATTGTCATATACAATTGCAATGCCAAAGGCTATATAATTAACTGCTATTGAGATTGGGTTTCGTAAAGCAATAAGCTAAGAAAATTATGGTTGGAAGAAACTCACCAATTGATAGAGAATTCTGTACCATTCGTAAAGCTGCAAAAAGTTAACTTATTACTGGCCATGAATGGGTTTAATTAGCAAAGCAAATCGGAAATTCTTTAGCTATTATTTGAGATCAAATATCGCTGAGTTCTCTGTTATATATAACTGCTATATCCACGCTTTATCTGACTTATCTGTTTATAAAAAAGTATCTACACAATCTTAGCTATCCTCTATATGGATTCTCTTGGGCTTAGCTGAGTTCTCTGCTATAGATCTCCGCTATATCCACGCTTTATCTGACTTAGTTCTGAGCTGAGTTCTCCGCTATATCCACGCTTTATCTGCCTTATCTGACTTATGGCAAAGTTCCTACACAACCTTTAGCCTATCCTCTATATAGTATTGATTCTGATGGTCAATTTTTTGAAGGCGTATCCATGCTGCCAGGCTTATCCATCAAACTCTCCTCTTGATGGGGCAGTCAGGCTGGCAGGCAGCGTGACGGCAGTCTGGGACTTGGACTCCTTTCAATTTTGAATTTCACATGAAACTCATTTTCGTCTTCACAACAAAATTGCCGCTAAGCTGTGAGACGTGTGTGTGTGTTGGTGTGTGTATCCTAAAGAAAGAGACGAGAAAAATGGCATTCCAGACACCAATCATCTTTATTATTGGGCTTTATCGCATGGAATCAGCAGCACCATCCATACTCTTGCAGAGCCAGTCATAAGGAACATTTTTTTAACGCATTCCGAAGGCCATAAAGCAGAAGCCATAAATGCGTGTTAAAGTCGTCCAACAGAAAATTTTCAAATGTCAACCATTAAATGCGGCAAAAGGCGGTCGGTCGATCCGTTCCGATACCACAATATATACGAATACCAATACCAAAATCCAATGCGGAATATCCCACAGATCTTGGACACGACGAAGAAGGGAAGGGGTCCCTCCCCCCTGCTACGGTCTGCGGCTCTATTTTGTAAAACTTAATTTATGAAACACATAAAAAGTGTCAACACGGCTTGCTGCATATGAGATATGTTGGGCAGGCAGCCAAACGCTCAGCACCGATTGCCGTCAAAGTCGCAGGCAACACACAGCCCACAGTCACAGTCTCAGTCACAGTCCCAGTCCCAGCTACAGTCCCCAGCCACAGCCCCTGCTTCAGTCCCATTCCCTGCTACAGTCCCAGTCCCAGCTCATACCCCAATCCCCATGTTAATGCCGGCAAATGTCCCCGGCTATACCCATACTGGAGTCGACAGCGCCCGTGACCACGGCATCACTTCAGTTCTGATTATGAACGCCTCTGATCGCCCCCGACTGCTTGCTGCTGCTGCCGAACAACAACAACAAAGCTTAACAAAGTGATTTCAACAACAAAATTCACTTCTTCTTTTCAGTCTTTTTATGCAAATGGCTTATGGGATCGTTGACGGAAGCCGCAGAGAGAGAGAGAGAGAGAGAGAGAGCGCCAACAACAGACGAGAGACTCAATGGAAAAGGACACGAACACGAACACGAACATGGATTTTGGGTTACTCTAGAGCCTGGATACGAGGCTGAAGCTGGAGCTCTGTTCGGTTCGGATCTGAGTTCTTTGGGTGGGTACAGTGGCGCTACTCTCTGGGCCCTCTGTCTCAGCCGATCAGATGTGATGTTTTGGGTCTGAGACTGCACAGCAGGAGTCTCTACTCTCCTCTCCGTTTGTGCCCTGTCTGAAGCGACTCGGGGGCTACCCGTAATCCGGGACTTAGACTGTGTAATAAGTGGAATGGTTGGGTTAGGCCCTCAAGCGCACACGATGAGCACAGCCAGCCGCATCAATAGGAAGGGGATCTGCCAGGTAGGAGGGATGAGTAGAGGAGGTAGGCGACGAGCTGTTTAGGTGGAAAGTGTGATGTTGGAGCTACTGGGATATCTATGGGGGGATATCTGAACAGAATCTCAGAAATACCAGCACACACTGGGGCACACTTTTACGAAATTAAGTTGGCTTAATGAGTTGTCAGCCAAGAAGAAGCTAAAAGATAACTCTAGATGGGAACACGAGTGGAATTTATTTACTAGTAAATAAAGCATAAATATATAGAAAAGAAAATGTGAATATAAAACACATTTAAGATGAGCTTCCCCCCTCTATTGAATGGAATGGATTTGCCATGATAGTTTTTTGCTTTTGTGTACTTTTTTATTTTATTTTGGGGCGTCACCAAAATGATGACCAAACTCCAAGTCCGATCTCTGTGGCCTGGCCATGGCATTTTGGAGTGTGTGGAGAGAGAGGAAACCAAAAGCAAAAGCAAATCCAAACCAAACTAAATGTAAACCAAAGCGATCTTCAGGTCTCTCCATTCTCCAGTCTCCGGTGGAGGAGGAGGAGGAGAAGAGTACAAGCGGAGCCATTCTTGTACGTTGCCGGGAGCGAAACAAACGATTGATTGAAGGCAAGGCAGGCCAACAACTGGCCCAAAGAGGCAAACAACTGGCTAAGAGGCCAGGCCAAGAAGCGGAGAAGCAGCGACGGTGGCGGCGGCGGCGGCGGCTTTGTTCATCTGCTACAAGCATCGCATTTAATGAGATTTATATCAGTTTTTAATAGCTTTGTGACTCTATTGTGTTGTGTGCCCGTATCTGAAGCGAATCTGGGGCCATCACGGCCCCCAATCTCTTGTGCCGCCTCTCTCTATAGAGATATATAAAAATTAGTTTGTTTGGGACATTGTCAAAATGGCTTATGAGTGGACCGAACGTAGTGGTAACAGAGGAATGAGGAAGTTAGGCTTTTATTTTACTTACATCTCAGAGGGAGAACCGTAGTGATCCGAATTTTATTTTCCCCAAGTGCTGTGTGGGGTTCTGAAAAGATTAGAGCAAAAAGAAAATCAAAGGTTTAGTTGAAATGTCACACCGTACAGTAAACCTTAAGCTTGAGCAACATTGAAATATATTTCACACCTTAATGCAAGTTATCAATTTCGCATCGAATCTGCCACGACGTGCTGTTAAATATCGATTTGGAAATCGATTTTTTTTGGGAACTGCCGAAAATCTGCCCTCACGCACATAAACGGAATGGTGTTAATTTAAATCAAATGACAAAATATAATAAACGATCATAATATTTAATCCGAATCGTCTCTAAAACGATATGACAAATGTGCAAAGTGCCTGGGCACACATTAGATATCTAACAGAGGGTTAAGGTTAAGGGTTTGGGTTCTAGGCGACTTATAGATGCGCTAAAAAAAATTCTAAAATTATATTTAACTATACAAATAATAGGGAGTACCTCAAGGTACTTAATTTCATGTAAGAACAAACAATTATGGCTAAAATATCAATGGAGATGGAAATATCATGGAGCACATATCAATTAGAATTAATGCTGAATATTTGTATGGATAATATGGAGCATAATCTAGTTAGAATATAGGGAAAGAAGGGGAATATATAGGAAGGTACATGAACATATGTATATCCATAAGCAATGGTCTTAAAAATATATTCTTAATATATTTATTCTATCCAGTAAATATATGCACTATCTATACAGAGACTATCTAGCACTATCTATACAGAAACTATCTAGCACTATCTAACCAGAAACTATCTAGCACTATCTATTCAGAAACAATCTACACTATCTATACAGAAACCATCTGCACTATCTATCCAGAAACTATCTACACTCAAATTTAATTTCTCTCTCTCTCGCATTTTCATCTCTAAACCCATGGACCTTACAAACCACATCGTAGCACACCTATAGAAGCTAAAAAAACGTTGACAGCACAGCACAGTGTATGACACAAAAGTGTAAAAAGAAAACCAATTAAATGAGCTAATCAAATAATATTGTCATTAGCACACACAAAACACAAAAGAAGAAACCAAATTTAAACGGCTTATTAGCAGTAACATTTAGGGGGGGCTTAAGCAAACATTTAGTATTAAGAATCAGAAGCAAAAGGTACCCTATAAGAAAGGGTTGTGGCATGCTAAAAGGAATGCCAAAGTTAGTTAAAGAATCTCTGAGTTTTAATTTCATTTTTATAGTATAGGGCATAGTTACAGTCTTTTCTTTCATATTTCTTCTATGAATTATTCAAGTTTATTTTCCCTCTATCCTGTCACTGTAGGGCATTGCAGGGTTCGTTATTCTTGGCTCTGGTTTTCTTTCTATATTTTTTGTGTGTGTTTAGTCGTATTTTGCTTACTTTGTTGACTTTGATGGCACAGTCGACAGTTAACAGTTTTTAACTACGCAAACATTGGCGCAATTCATTAGCAGAATTATCGACTGGCCCCCGTGTGTATTATTTACGACTCTTTGTGGTGGCGATGGGCATGGGGCATGGGGCACCACATGTCAACTGCCTGGCAAACAGCAAGTCAACATCCATCAAATCTATAACAGATACTAGTCAGAGAGACAGAGACAGAGAAGAGAAGAGAGAGATAGAGAGGGAGTAGAGAGATAGAGAGAGTCTTGATTAATGCCGCATAGCATAGATGGATCGATGGTTTGCTGCTATTTTATTGATTCATTAATGAAAGCGTCCTTCGGGGTCTAGCTGCCTGCACTTTTGCAACTGAATATTTTATGTGCATCCGGTTGGCTAATACTATTTTTCTTTTTTTGCTTCCTGATCCCTGTGACCTTACTGCCTTAACCAAACTCAAACCCAAACCTAAACCTGAACCCTATCTGACCAGCCTGGCACTCTGCCGCTGTCTTTCTGTTCAAGTTCCGAGTAGTATTTTCCCCTTGACGTTGTAATTGAATCAATAATAAAATCAAAATGTACGACGACGACGAATGACACTTGGGCGGTGATGGCTAAAAGGGGTTCGTAGTCCATAGCCATATCAGTATCCTTTGTCCCCCAGCTTTGCCATATGTCCCGTGTCCCGTGTCATCGTTACGGCAATGGCAACCGGCACTTCAGTGCGCCACCCTCTCACTCCTTTTGGCACCCAGGTGGAGTCCATTCGCTTACAAGTCCGAGCATGTATGTATGTTCAATCAATGACTGACTTGAATGACTTGACTGACTGACTGACTTGACTGTCTCTGTCTTTGTCCCTGTCTGTCTCTGTCTTTGTCCCTGTCTGTCTCTGTCTTTTCTTCTCTCTTTTTTTGCGTTTTAGAATTTGTTATAATGTACATACATATACATATGTATGTATGGTATATATATATATATATTTCATTTTTGAACTGTCTCCCTGACAGCCTACGAAACGTTTCGTTTTTTTTTTTGAGTGACGTACAAAATGATGTCGTGTTGTCGTGCCACGGGACGACGCGCGTTGCGATGTGTCGACTTCGAGACTTCGACTTTGACTTCGAACCAGGTTGACTTTTTATTTTTGCTTTTTTTTTTTTTTTGCTGTCATTCCCCGTTCAGTTTTCAATGGTAGTAGAAGGGGTGGAGGGGAGGGGGTAGCCTGACTTTGACTTGAACTGAGTTGAGCGCGATTTTTTCGAGTGCGACGTCAAATCGACTAAACTTTTCATTAAAGAGTCTTTTGAAATTCGGCATTAACCCTTTGGTCTCGTCACCCATCCCGTCCATTGGTCGCACTATATGTAGCTCTTTCTCTCTCTCTCTCTGTCTCTGTATTCGTCTCTGTCGTTGTTGTTGTCGTTGTCATTGCCTCCTCTCTCTCTCTCTCTGTAGCCTGTCTGTCTCTTGTTGTCTCTGTCGCCGCTCAAGTGATCCCCCGGCAAGCCATTAGCAGTTGATCCATTGGTTAGGGGGGTGAACTGAAGAGGCAGCCACAGGCATAGCCACACACGACTTGACTTTGTCAGCGGCGTGACAATTCCGCATAAATCATAATCCTTGCGCGCACGGCATACACACGGGGCACACACACGGGGCACACACAAGGGTTAACAGCGACGACGACGACGACGTTTGGCGTCGTCAACTGCCGACGAGGCAGCACAACATTCTCAAGTTGTGTTTGACGTTATACAGTGATCACTGGCATATAGGTGAAACAATTCAAAAGATGAGAACTGAAAGGAGAAGTGGAACTAACTATCAATCTGTGTTCAAAGTGACCGCCACAAGTTCGATCGATCGATAAAGCAACACTGCGCATTTACTCTACTGCTCTATCGATATTTATAGAATATGGTCTGTCTTTTACTGATATTCCTTCTGAGCACACGTTTCCTTATTCTTCTCTACTCTACTTTGAATCTAGCTTCATTTCTGACATCTATAGATCCTTAGCTAACAAACATTTCTACAGTAAAACTCTCTCATTATTCTTTAGGCCTCAATTAGGTTTACTTATGGCAGCGTCTACTGTATTAATCTTTGCTCAAGCGCGCTCTGACTCTCTCTCTCTCCGGAGCTCTGACACTGCAACTGACACTGGGACAGGGACACGGACTCCGACTGGAACTGAAACTGGGACTTGGGGTTTGGAGTTTGGGGACCTGGAACTGCGACTGGTGACTGCGACTGTGGACTGGCATTCGGCGGTTCGCGTTTCTTGCGTTTCTTTGAAAGGCACCCGTCATGGCAGTGTCAGTGTTTATATACCGGGCCGAGCCAGCGACGACCGTCCAGGGCCTCATACAAGGTAGACAGGCGCTCAGTCAGTCAGTCCCCAGTCAAGTCATCCAACCAACCAGCCATCCAGCCAGTCAGTCAGTCAGTCAGTCACAAAAGGAAGCACTTGAGAAGTGAACATGTTAACGGGGAAAAATAGTTGGGTCGCCTCCTCCAAACGAAAACCAAAACCAAACCAATCCAATCTCCCGGTTCCCGGACCCCAAAAAAGGGAACCCGGACAGCGTGTCTCTGTCTGTGTGTGTGTGTGTGTGTGTGGAAGGTGCATTGTGTCGCCCGAAAACACTTGCGAAAAGGCTCTCGAGAGAGCCTGTCAATCCCGCCGAGAAGGCAGCCAGCGAATAAGGCAAACAAATGGGTGGTGGTGAAGCAGCAGCAAAGAAAAAAAAAAAAAAAAATTAAGAGCATTTCGAGTGGTAGTCGTGGAGTAGTCCAAGAGTTTGGATATATACTCATCGTATTCGTTCGTACTCGTGTTGGCTATGGCTGGAAGGGTTATGTTATTAGCTCTTGTCGGTACCAGTTTTTTTTTTTTTCCTTTTTTTTATCCAGGGGCGTTCCCTCTGTTCGGACGGCATTAAATGATTATCTGGCTATGGCTATGGCTCTTTGGCTCTCAGTCATGGCAGTCTGAAGATCTTGGTCTGGGGATCGGGTATTGGGTCTCTTAAATTATGCGAATTTTATACTTTGAGGGGGCCCCCATGTCCTTTATTATGTTTATGCTGAAGTTATTTCTCGTATTTCGTTTGCCGTTTCCTTCGCCTTTCATCTGATATCGCGCTGGTTATTACACACATACAATTCCAAATGTAACTTGGGTTTTTTTTGGGTTAGAAGCAGGTGCGAAGCCCTATAGACAGGGTATTCCCTGTATACATAGCTTGAAAGTGCGTAAATTTATTTGAACTAAAGATCTTTAGGATCATCTTTTATCTAAGAGTTTTAGCCACCCTACCCCTTAGAAGTTTATTGATTTGCTCACCAGGTTATGGTTTTTTTTTTTTTTTTGTGTTGCAAGATCTTTTGGCTGGCTAAAGCGGAAGTAGTACGGGGCGATGAGTGATTAGTTATTGGTTTCAGCAGCTGCCTGTCTGCCTGGCTGGCTGCGCTTGGAGTTTACCATTCGACTGGATGCAAATGATCTTGCGGGAGAGAAGATCACTTCTTTTTTTTATCGGCAAATGGGCATCGCAATGGGCATTCCGGCCAAATGGCGGCAGTATCAAAACGAAGAGTCCTGCAGTGCCCGACGATAGGATGGGAAAATAAGATGGCAACAAATTGCACAGGGCCATGGCTATGGCTATGGCAATGGCAATGGGTGTCTGTAATCGTCAGATTGGGTAACATTCGCTCGTAAATGTATCACCGTGGCCTCCTGCCTCTCCAACTCTCTGCTCCTCCTCGAGTAGGGGGCAACACGAACACCGCCACCACCGTCAACCGCCAACACCAACCGCCAACAACTTCTCCATTCGCCGAGTGTGTGATCTTATGGCTAAAAGCGATGCCGCCGCCGTTGCCGTTGCCAACAAGAAGAACTGGACCAGCGGGACACAGGGACAGCAGCATCGAGAACCGCAGGGGCAGGCAGACACAGACACAGCAGAGCCATGGCCTATTTCGATTCGATTTCAGTGCGTTTGGGTGCCTGGGTGCAAATCGAAAAACGAGTACTGCGCGCACTCAATGGGAATATCTTTGGGATACTTCAGTGAGTCTCTTGCTATACACACACACTTCAGATGCGCCTCTCCCGGGCCCCGTACTTCAACTCCAACCCAAGCGTCAGGGGAGTGCCAGGGGAGTGGACCACATACGGTGCGAAGACCCACCTGCCCCAGAGCACTCCCCCCCATACTTTCGCAGCTCTCTGTCCAACTCGGGATCCTCGTTCATTCACAGCGGCAGCAGCCTGATCGACTTTGTCGTCTGGGTTCCCCCGACACCAGAGAACAACACCAAATAGATACCGATTCGAATCGGCAGCGGGTTGTACCCCCCGATCTGTGACTGGTACCTGGGAGCATGGTGGGGATGTATGGAATGTTCATGGAAGGCGACACAGTCTCTGTTTCGCATAATCGATTTTGTCAGTTCTAATGCTAAAAGTTTGTATTCTGATTTGCGATTTGAATCGCGATTATATATATTGAAGATCAATTGATCTGATATCAATTTGAACACATTCTGTGGGTAAACATTCCCTTACATATTGCATTTCGTGGGAAACTTTTCAATTAAGGGAAGGAGTAACTTCCCCACATCATGTATCCCACAAATATAATCTAGATTCTGATCAATCCTAAGATCATTTCCAAGTTTCCCATACCTTAGGATTTTAACATATTTTTACACGTGAAAAATCTTTTGATTCTTATCCTATATACATTAATTGATATTTCTATAATCCATTAATACTTTTCTTTGATCTATGAATCTTTCTATATTATCCATTACTTTTTCTTTTCCACAATCATTCTTATAAATCTGATTAAAATCTGTGACAATTTTGCTCATTTTATTATTTGATTCTCTTCTTTGAAAACCGATCCATTCATTCCGGAAGAAACTGTCGGTTAGGCTTTCAGTTAAGCTTATTTATGATCTCCCCCCTCTTGAGAAAAGCATCCTGAATAGGGAGGGGGAGCAGTAACACTTTGGGAACCCTATTGAAAAAAAAAGGATCGTGGTGTCGGAGTGTTGCAACTTCTACGCTACACTCTCTGAATGATTTTCGGCTGCGTCTGAAAGGTTTTATTTATTTATTTTTATGCGGCATTACATTTATTTTGCTTTTTATTCTCTCATGGTACCATGAGAGGAGCTGCTGCCTGCCTGCTGACTGCTGCCAGGTGAGATGAGAGCAAGATGCCGATGCCCATTCTATCCGTTCCCATTGACCATTCCCTTTTCCCCCCTCCTTTCCCGCTGGCACGTTTGCTTATTGAGGCTGAGACGAGATAAGTGGCTTTTGGGTCCTCATACTCTCTCTCTCTCTCACTTTGACTCTCTGGCTGATCTACGACACTGTACGTGGACGTGGAAGTGGACGCGGACACGGACACGGACACGGACATGGACGTGGCATGGTGGATGTTGGATGGATGCGGCAAATGGCGACGGACTTGGGGGCTTTCGTTCGCACATTTTATGATGGCTCAAGATTGCCATACTTTTTAGCTGCTCCTTGAGAGCCGCTCGCTCTACACACCAATACGTGTCCGTGGTGTGTGTGCCGTTGAGTGATTGGATTGGCTTGACTGTGGCTCAAAGCCCCCCAAAAACCTAAAAACCAAAACAAAAAAAAAGAGTCTCTTTCTATGGCAGGTGTCTCGTCTAACTGTTTGGCTTTGGCTTCGGCTTTGGCCTCGGCTTTGGCTGCCGATTTTCGTTTGCCATTGTCTCTCATACATGTTTGTACACCTTTTTTTTTTTCTTTTTTAGAGGAGATTCAACCATCGACCTGGACCTGGACATTGGACATTGGACATCCTCCCCCCCATTCCCATTCGCACATTCCCATGGCATCGCCATTGTGCATTCGGCGGTAACTGGTTTTCCCGTCCATACCATCCATCCATCCATCCATCCATCCATTGGGGGGACTGTCCGTCCAACAGAGAGCCAGGAACACAGAGGGCAGTGGCAGAGGCACAGCAGCCATTGCCGCCTGTCCCCCATCTCCCTGCCCCCCTCCCCCTCCTTCGTTTTGTCTTTTAGCCAGAATTGCCAATCATTCGCAGCCGCAATAAAATTACATGAGTAAAATGTGTCCGCGAGCATTCGTGGTACTTGATCGTTTTTTTTTTTTTTTTCTTTTTTCGTTTCGTTCCTTCTTCTTTTTTGTTTTCAAGAGTGCGGTAATCGGTTTCAATTTCATCTTTATAGTGTTATGAAACTCGGGGTTCACGAAAATACCTTTTCGCTTGCCACCTTCAACATTGGACGGACAGACAGACGGACGGACGAACGGACAGGCGGATGGGTCTGACTGGTTGGGATGCACGAGCGTCGCCATGCGGGGGTCGTTGGTCATAACTGAGGATGGACGGGGACTGACTGACTCTCTACCCATCTGCTGCATCATCGGAAATTGATTGATCTGGTTCAATCATTGGTTGGGGGAAGGTTCAATCGTTGATTGGTTGGGTAGGAGAAAAGGTTCCATCTTTGGTTGGTTGGGGGGGAGGAAGGTTCAATCTTTGGTTAGGTATGAGGGGGAAGGTTCAATCTTTGGCAGGGGGGAAGTGAAACAAGTCTCAGCATATGACTCTAAAGTTGATTTGTTCTTTGAGATTGTTCTTTTGGCAATTTTAGAAACTTTTTTTCAGTTAATTGCAAACGAGAAACAAAACAGAATTCGAAGTGCATTAAGGAGATTTTTGAGCATATATTTTTCATAGCAAAGAACTGAAAATCTAAAGTGGAAAAAGCTATGAGATCGCTTTCTATATGTGATATAGAAAATATATAATAATTTGCCATATAATTTATGATTTAAGCATACACAAAAGAACCATCTAGCATTGATTTAATGCCTAATTAATTGTATTTAAAATAAGAGTGCTTCTTCCTACTTCCTTTTTACGTATACGTAATTTTTTGTTTGGTTTTTTTTGTTTTGCTGCTTGTGAAAAATATTTGTAGCATTTTCACGCTCTAGCCAATGATCGGTCGTCACAGTGGATCCGCACTGTGGATCGACGACGACGCCCCTGGATCGTCCATTGCAGCTGCATGCCCCTAGTTGTTGCAACCGCTGCACATCCGCTGTGTGTTTCGGTTCTGTGTCCATGCCGCTGGGCTCTGCTCTATTGCTGGTGCACCATCGGCTCCTGCTGCTGCTGCTGCTCCTGCTTCTACTTTACCATTTATTTTGGCCTGCCCTGGACTTGGACTCGGACTCAAACTCAGTCTTGGACTTGGACTTGGGCCTGTAGAAAGCAATTCACTGTAATTGCTTTGTGACTTATGGCCCGGCCCCAACTTGCGCGTCCATCGTTCGTGGCCACATTGGCGGGGCAGGTAGCCAGCCAGCCAGCCATCCAGTCAGCCATCCAGTCAGAGACAAAGCTGAAAGCTGAGAGCTGCAGCCTGCCTCTTTGGTCGTGGTCGTGGCCCAAAGTCTGATGATGCCTGACGCTGCGTAGCTCCATGGAAATGGTAGTGGCGTCTTGACCTTGTCATGCCATTAAATAAATTCAAACAGAAACTGAACTTGGTCTTGATGTGTGTGCAGCAGCAGCATCATGCAGCAGCAATCTGTGGCAGTGTGTGTGTGCTGTGCACTCCAGAGCCTAGTCGTGCGACATGACAAGTGTCCGCCTCTCCCTTTTTGGAGAGCCCCTCCCCTGTGTGGCAGCCAGCCAGCACAACGATCTCTGGCGAACCTTTTGGGGTACCACCCCCTTTGCTGCTGCTGCTGCTGCTGGTGATGCTCCTTTTGGTGCTCTGCCTTCAACAGTTCCCAAACACTCCCATCGCGCAATCCTTTTGGCCATATAACGAGTTGCCATATTTTGATGGATTCGTCTCTGCGAGGTGTAAATATTAACCAAAGGGCAGTGCGAAAAAACGTGCAAAATCCCAAAAGCAAAAAGGCAAAAAGGCATTTCTTCTCTTGCCGCTTTGCCTGTTGCCCCTCTTGCCCCTTTGCCTGTTGGCTCTTTAAGCGTTGCCGCTTTTACAGCAGTAACTGGTTACTGGTTACTTACTGACTGTTGGCTCTGGGTTGCTGCTTACTCCATACTCGCAGCAGTTGTTAAACTTGATGACTGATGCTCATTGAATCTAATACGAATGAATATGAGTATGAATGCCACTGCCACTGCCACAGTCACTACCACGGCCCTGCCACTGCCACAGCCCCTATCCCTGTCCCTGTCCCTTCTGCAAGTAGTGTGTTCCCTTGCAGAAAATTGTCATCAAGGGCTGCTTACTGACAGCTGCCATAATCTACCCATCAATTGGTTTCCAATTCCCAATTAACACAAAAAGTAATAACATGCAATGGAGAGAACCTTCGAAATATTGAGAGCTTTAAGCCTTAAACTAAATCTAAATGTAACTACCTGAAACTCCTACGAAACGAATGTAAAGGATTACGGCTGGGAGGAAAGCATTTTGGCCCAGAAGCTGGAGAGGAATGCGTTTGTCATTTGGTTTCTGGTCTAATGTTGTCTTTGGTACTGGCTCCAGGCGTAATGGGAATGGAAATGTTAAGGGGAAAGGTAAGGGGAATGGTAAGGGGAAAGGCAATGGAAATGTTAAGGGGAAAGGCAATGGAAATGGTAAATGGAAAGGCAATGGAAATGGGTATGAGAATGGGGAAGGTTAAGGGGAATGGCTAAGGGGTATGGGGTATGAGAATTTTGCTATGGAAATGGCAATGGAAATGGGGAATATTGACTAATCAACATATCAGCACGATGGGTAGATTCATTTGTCGTACCAGGAGTAGTGCTCCCTCGCTCTCTCTCTCTCTCTCTCTGCTGCTGCTGCGCTGTTGCGTGTCTGTTGTTGCAACGTCCCATGCGGTGTGGCAATTGCAGCAGATAATGGCGCAAAGTGCCCCGCCACGGGATGGGACTGGAACCTGGCAATGGCAACTGGAACTGGGACTGGGAATCGGACTGCGACTGGGACTGAGAATCGGACTGCAAATGGAACTGGGAATGTGAATAAGAATTGGACTTGGGTTAGGATCACGGGCCAAAGTTTGGTCGACACAGCTGATGCGTGTGCCTGGCTCGGGGTATGGGCCTGGCTCTGGCTATGGCTATGGGCCTGGCTCTGGCTTTCGGTCTGGTGTCCACTCTCCGCTTTTGCTTGGACTTGGCTTGTCATTAGCTCACAGCTGCCAGCGTGAGCTCAATTATAGGCGCTGCTGGCCAGCCCCATACCCGTCGCTCTCCACACGGATCCTCTCTCTCTCTCTTTGTCTCTGGAACTGGCAGGAAATCGCATGCCATTACAAATTGTCCACATCAATAAAATGCGAAGCGATCTGTGGCTGGGTATAGTACTCGAATTGTCTCTGTCTGTTGTAATTGTGTCTCCTGATGTCAACCGTGTGTTCTCATTAAAGGAAAGGCCCCCCGCCATTCGAAGGGGGGGCACAACGACCTTGAGTGAGTTTCACTTCAGTCAGTCACGACATCGAAGGGAATCCTTCCCTTTTGGGTAATGATTATTCGTAATTATTTCACAAAAAAAGAGCCTCAAGTGTTGTGACATAAATATATAGTCTTGGCCTTTCGATATTCAAATAAAAATCAATGGAAATTTAATTAGATTTTATAGTAAATTTTGAGTACATTTTCTTTACTCCAAGAAAAGGGAAAGAAACTTCAAAGAATCTAATGAATTCTTTATAAGATATTCGTGCTTGGAATGATTTTGTATTCGCATACATATCTTTATCTCTACATCTATCTGTAGAACTTTTCTTGTATCCAGCTCTTGCTGGAACAGACACCCACATTCGAGAGCTTCTCGCTTTAGACTTTTTATAACAGTTTCTTTAATGATCTTTATGTACATATAAAATAGGTATGTAAACAATATTCCAATCCATTTGCCACAGATTAGAATTCCCTGAATGCTTTTGGGCTGACAACTCTCTTCGTTTTTCGATAGTTATTTAAGTACTCAAGAGTTAGAGTTTGCAATTCCCATAACACTTAATAAATACATGTACATACATGTACCATTATATACATAATACAGTGCACAAATCTGTACAGATCTAACATAAATATATAGCTGTATATATAGTATATGTAGTGTGGGTATTCTTTATTATCGTTAAGAT
Organism: Drosophila bifasciata; assembly: GCA_009664405.1. Classification (NCBI taxonomy): domain Eukaryota; kingdom Metazoa; phylum Arthropoda; class Insecta; order Diptera; family Drosophilidae; genus Drosophila; species Drosophila bifasciata. Next base: position 37,825,932 of record CM019041.1, read on the forward strand.
CGAAAAATTGGCTTGTCTCCTCCATTGCTTTCATTCCTGTGAAGCTTTAATATTCCAATTATTTCTTTATTGGTTTGTCAAACATATTCACATCGCTGTCGTATCCATAAACTACCCATTGGGATCGTCGTCTCCGTGTCTCTCTCTCTGTCTCTCTGTCCCTGTCTGTCTCCATCTTGGTCTCTCTCAACCATTTCCACGAGTGCAGCACAGCTCCCCGAAATGCGAACTAATTGCAGAGACCTTGCCTCCAAAAGCGGGGGACTAACCACCACAAGACACGGGACACGGGACACGGGACAGTGGGACAGACAGTGGACATCATTGGAGGACGGTGGGCAATCGAAAATCTTTGACCCAAACATAAACATGAATGCCGGAGAGCCGACAGCCTCTGGCCATCATCAGTGTGGCTCGTTAAAAGCGAGTCTCAGTCTGAGTCTTTGGTCTGAGTCTTTGGTCTTTGGTGTTTGGTCTTTGGGTCTTGGGCTTTTGGCATCGTCTCCGCGCTTTCTGTGCCCCAAAGTAGTGTTTGACTTTGACTCCCAACGCCGTTCCGACTCTGTCTGGGAGAGTCTGGTGCTCTGGTTTGGGGCTTTCTTTGCCACAATAGCCCCAGTGTGTGTTGGCCCATGGAAACTGTTTGGCATGCGTGATAATTTGAATATAAAAGCATATTAAAAACAAAAAAAATGTTGGAGGGAGTCGGATGACGACTACATCAGCGCTACCCAAAAAAAAAAAAAAAAAAAAAAAGCATTAATTTCTCAAGCCTTAAATGCATAATTAATTTCCCCAAACAAAAAGAGCAACAGAGAGAGGGAGACGGGTAGAGAGATTTTCCCAGAGAATTGTCAACCTGGCGGGGGGATTGCATACATACATATATGGGAATGGAGAATGTAAATGGGAAGAGGAGAGGGGATTTGCTTTGCTTTTTTATTTTGCTTTAGTTAGAGAGCAATTAAACGCCCGAGAAAAGCAGTTGGATGCGGATGGGCATAGGTGCGGGAAAGGCAGGGAAGGGGGAAGCAGTTTACGATGTGAAAAGAAGCCATTAAGGTCGCGCATGTCACAAATTAGCCAAAAATTAAAAACATTTAATCTTTTCCGTGCTCAGGCCCCAAAGTGTAGACCCAAGAAGCTTCCCTCGTCTCGACTTCGAAGACATTTCAAATGCGATGAAAAGCCACAACAAAAACAACAGCAAAACTGAATAGAGAGACAAAGCGCAGCAGAGTGTACAGCAACAAAAAGAAAAGCACACACAAATATACACCGCACGTCACATGAATAGCCCCATCATTCATTTTCGCACTCCAACTGCAGGTTCGAACTGCAGCGAACTGAAAAAAAAAAACAGAGCAAAGAAAACGAAACGAAACGATCGAAAACTGGAGCACAAGAACCGAGAACTGCCAAAAGAATGACAGAAATATGTACATACTACATACCATATGTCCATATGAGTATGTAGATAAACATTACAATATATGTACATATGTACGAATGTATGCAGTTGCGTAGAAGAAAAGAATGATGTAATCCAAGCAATAAAAAAAATAAATCCTTATAAAAGAAATATATATAAAATAACACTTTGTAATATTACTTTAAATTCCTTTAAAAATTCAAAAAAATAGCTGATATAAAATATTTTATATAAACTAAATTAAATTAACTAAATTAAAATATATAAAAACAAATTAAAATATATGAAAATATCTTTAAAAATATCTATAAAATATCAAAGAATAAAATATAACGTATGTATATTAAATGCATTTTAGCATAAATGTATGAGATATACAAAATGCTGTGGGAATAATGAAACGAACAACAAATATCTTTAAATAATGAGCAGAAAATGAATTAATTATCTCCCACTATCAAAATAGAATTACAAACTATAGGTTCCTGCCCTTCTAGAATCATATTAGACGATTATTAGTGATATATTACCAGAGAACGATCGAGAAATCAATTTATTCTTATTAAATCTGTCCATTTAGAAGACACTCACTATATATTAAAATTAAATAAATATAAGACACTTCCTCTATATTAAAATGAAATAAATATAAGACTGTTCTGCCAGTTTAAAGAGTTTCAATCTAAAACTATCTCAAAAATTCTATTGCATATATGAATGTATATATATATATACATATAGGACTGCTTCTATTTACATTGCCTGCAGTGTGTGACACATACTCTTGCCACTGAATTGCCGCAAATAGAAAGTTGACGAGAGTTTTACGCGAGAGCACCGCACCCCAGAGCCACAGGGAGCAGGTGAAGGAGAAGCACAAGAGCAGTCGCCTAGAAGACTGCAAATAAAATGTTATCCAAGTATTTTGTTGGATTACGGAACAGACACCAAGTAATAGAATTGCGATGAACCCAGCAATGAATGCCAGCGAGACATTAATGCAGTCTAAACAGAGAACTGAGAGCTGAGAACTGAGAACTGAGACCAGAGAGATTTGTATGTCAGTTGTGTGTCTGTAAGCAGATCAATTGGAATACAGGAAGTCACTGCACAATAGAGATGGAAGATGAGTGACACATAAGAATATAGTAACTATAAATATAATAGAAAGGCATAATAGAAGTATAAACCTATGAAACAGAAAGCTTTATAAGCAAAGAATAATTTTAAAGCTTTAACTTAGATTCAGAATAGAAAAACAGATAATAGCTATACCAATATAGGTATGGGACTACGTTTTTCTTTTCTTTTGCACTCTTACGCACATCTCTAGCATCTCGATTGGCAAACGATGGCAAAGCAGTGTGTGCTAATCGCTTTTGGACCATCAACAACAGGCTGACTGACTGACTGGCCGTCCCGTACTGCTGATTCATCATCAACATCTTTGGTCGAGTGGCCGCCGCCGCTAGTCTTGGCCTGGCCTGGCCTGGCCTGCCGCTGCTGCTTTGATTTAGCCATCGTATCAGTAAATGTGTATTAATAATTGAGGCATGGTAATTATTTTGGGTTGCCAGCAGCGACCTTGTCCATTGAATGAATGACTGACTGACTGGCTAGCCAGAAAGACAGAGAGAGAGAGAGATGAACCTCTCTGTCTCAGAGTTGTAGGCTCTCGCTGGCTTTTGCCAATCTCTCACGGCCTCGTGACTATGACTCTCTGTGACTGTGAATTGATTTTTGTATGAATTATGAAAATATATATATGTATATAATAACGCGCTGCTTGTAGTACATGAATTATGTACGAATGTAGCTGTAGATGTAGCTGTATCTATAGCTGTAGCTGTATCTGTATATGTATCTCTAGCTGTTGCTTTTGCTGTTGCTGTTGTCCATTGGTATCCATGAAGTGCGAGCTGTACGCATGTTTTTCTGTGTTGCTGCTGCTGTTTTTCAGTTTCTGTTTCTGTATTGGCAGGCAGCCCAAAGCAAAAGCAACAACAGCAAACCAAACCAATCCAATCTGATCCTATACCCATCCATCCATCCATCCAGACCCGCAATGCTCCCCTGCCCAACCCCCCTTTGCATCCACAGACAATGGAACAATTTGATTTTGCTTGTTATTTTGCCGGGCGAATAATAATAATAAAGAAACAGAAAACAGGCAACAGCAAAAAAGATTGCCTTTGAGTGGGTCTGCAGTGCAATTGTACATACATATAAATATATGTACTGACATATATATATTATATATGTATGTATATTTGCTTGTGTGTACCTTGAACCCGCGACCCCCTGTCGCGCTATGGCTTGGGGGTTCGGTGTGAAAACCGATTGACGATTGCGATTTTTTTCGAGGCGTTGATTGACGCGACGAGATGTCAGAATGCAGGTCCGGGAATATACATATGTCTATATACTATACTATATAGTACACATTTCGTTTGTCAATTGTCAATTGCAAAAAAACGATGCGCAATCATCATCACCATGGGAATGAATGGAATGCCTGCCGCGTTCAGATCTTCAAAGTAAATTGGCACCCTTGAATTCAAATAGGGAAAATTAATGCAAACAATATTACACAGGAAATACTACATATGTAAAGGTTAGACTTTGCTCTTTTGACTTTCAATTTCATAATTTAATTTTTGACTGAGATTTGTGTGTTTCCAAACAGCACTTAAATGGGTTTTGAATATGTATTTAAAGCTAGAATTTATTTGGTTATGCAGCAGGGGAAAGTTCGGCAAAAAAGTGCAGCAGGAAGAACTGAAGGAATTTAAATTAAATTTTAAAAAATAAAACCGAGCCACGCGGGTTAGATTTCTTTTTGAAATATAAGAAATATTACAATAAATTTGAAATTAAACTAGTAAATTATTGTACAAAGCATACGTTTTAGTAAGGCAGAAAGTCCCTTTTAGAAGTCATAGTTTAAGCGCTGAAATTTCTATTAACAAATCGTTTGAGCAATTATTATAATATTTCTGCCCCTTAAATAATTACCAATTGAATCCCAGTTAGTTTTCAATCTCAGTCAACATTTTGTCACTTGTTTTGCGGCTCTTTCGATTGGGGCACCGTAACGAAAGTTTGTAGTTGGCACAGGAAGATCTTCACCGATCTGAGATCACCGATCTGAGATCAGCGATCTCCTGTATTCGGGCCATTTGCCGCATTCGTTATGGTTATGGTTATGGCTCTGTTGGACAATGAGTGGCCAAATGGTCGAAACGAAACGAAACCGACTTCGAGTCGGGTTGCTGCAACAGCCAAACACACCGCTTGATGGAGGAAAATTCAATTTAGTGCCACAGCCACAAAAAAAAGTAAAATAAAAAGGCAGGCAGCAGCAGCAAAAACACAAAACACAACAAGAAACCAAAAACAAAAAGAAATAAAGAAAAGAAAAAACACCGCAAAAGCGAGTGGCGAGTGCAATAAATTGTTTCATTCGCGGCACGACGCGCACCTGACACATAAGCTCCGAATTGTCGTCTTCATCTGTGCCTGTGACTGTGCCTGTGCCGAAGACACACACACTCTCTGCCACAGCCCGAACCCGATACCGATCCCGATCTGGCCACAGCACTACTCCTACCCCCCCTCGCGGAACTCAGACCCAGAGCCAGAGCCTGGCCAAAGCCAATCGAGCGATCGTCCCCGTGTACCCATCGGAGTTCGAGCAGCGGCCTGGCTTGAACATCTGGTGACTCTTGCTGTGAGAAGGAGAGTGGTGCACAGTGGTGCATCACCACACACACACAAATAACCACTAAAGAAGTACCACAGCTTGTACAGATCATAAAACTAGTAATTATTCGTATACGTAATAATTTGGGGAACTTGGAAACAGATCGAGAAGAAAGAAAAAAAAAAAAACCCCACGACAAACAAACGTGATTTTGACTACATTTAGATTTAATTCAATTTGAACATACTCAATCAATTAGGAAGTCAGCTCAAAGTGATCTGATTGGAAATAGTAGTAGTCAGTCGATGGGGGTATTTCATTTCATTTCATTTTGAAGGTAAGTTCTTGAAGATAGATATTGAGAGAGACAGGTAGAGCACTGGTGCTATAATAATTCATATAAAAATAGAGCTTGCATACAGCATTACTTTATATAAATATATAATATAAATATATAATATAATATAATAAAAATATATACAAAAATATTCCCATTTTTCGTTACACATTTTTGTTTTCTTTCTTTTCCCATAGAGTGCGCTGCAGAAGACCATTTTGCACCACTGTGCCGCACCAGAGGATGCAGAAAAGCAGAAGGAGCAGGGGGACAAGCAGTCGGGCAAGCAGTCAGCAAGCAGTGGCGGTTGGCGGTGGCGGCACTGCAATTATACGCCATGGCTGGCGGGGGCGATGCGCGATTCAGGCGACGGTGCAGCAGTGGCAGCAGCAGCGGCAGCGGATTGAGCGGATTATGCGAGAGCCGGCGCTGGGCAGCAACGATTACGATGACGAGGTCGGATATGGTATGTGGCTGGAGGATGAGGACGAGAACGATGTCGTATTGCATCTGCACATTCGCTGTTGTTGTTGCTGTTTGTTGCAATTTTCATTTTATGCCACCGCGGGCAAAGGGGTCTTCGGTTCCACACCGAAGCCGAACCGTGCAAAATGATTACAGAGCTTACAGAGCAAAAGAGAGACAGAGACACAAAGACTAAGCGAGAGAGAGAGGTGGAGTGAAAGAGATCGATTGATCTATCCCTGCCCCCTGCGTTCGGTGTTCGTGGGAGGGATGGAGGTAGGGGGGGTGTGGGGCGAGTTGCCAGTTGTCTGGTATGTTCGGGGCCCTGCGGCCCAGTGGCTTTCCACCTCATTATAACTTGACTTTACTTTGCTAATTCATGACGAAATATGCTAATTAATAGCCGGCAAAAGGGCAACCAGCAACCAAAGAGACTTGGAGACTCGAACGACTCGAGAGAGAGAGAGAGATAGAGAGACAGAGATGGGGTAGAGACAGAGACAGAGGCAGACTTGTCGCGGAACCCACACGGATTCGGAAAGAAGTCATCAAAACCTAATGAAGAATGATGAGTCCATTAGGAAGGTAACTTATCGGGGCCACTTACGATACGCAGATGTAATATGTCATGCAGGTGATGGTTTTTTTTTGTTTACAATTAAATTGGAATGTACGGAAGTTGAAGTTGATTTTTGTGTGTTTAAAGTGTATAAATAGATGCATAAAGCGTTTAACAATAGAGGATTTAGTTTTGGTTTTAACTTAAATAAAAATAATGTTCTTTAATCGGAATAAAAGTTGGTTAAACTTTTGCAGATTTATAACATTATACGAGATCGTTTTTATCAGAATATTCTATATATTTGAGGTGTTATTTTTGTACAGATATCTCTTATTATCTTTAATGCATCTTGTATTACTTTTTTTAATCCTAAAATATATTTTTTAAACGGTTTTTTGTATCACTTAACCACAGAATCTTTTAAAACATTAATGGCTACAACTCTATTCTAGAAATAAAGCAGTTTAAGAGTTGATTATTTGATTGATTTATGCTTTATGTTTCAGAGTTTAGGTTTAGATATAGGAAGTGTTGAATAATATTAACACTATCGTGCTTAGGCATCTTCCAAGTACTAAGTACATATCTTCAATAAAATTACCTAGTTAGCAAAAACCCTTTTATTTTTCTTTAGCCCAGCTGTGAAAGCCCCCTGCCAGTGGTGGTTGCTGGGACAATCAACAAATTCATTTGCACTTCCATTTAGCACGTCTGCCCAACACTGGTCACTGGACACTGGCCATTGCACAATCTGGAGGAGACAAATTCATTTGCCGTTTCTTAACTTTGTTTGCTTTGCGGTTGGCTTGACTTTTGCTTCGGGTTTGGGTTTTTGGAGAGGAGAGGGTAGGGTAACGGAGGAGAGGTGCCACCACCGCAGGTGCAGTGATGCATTTGGGCCCCTGCTTGGCGCCCATTGGAATCGCCTGAGCGACAATTTTTGCTGGCACTGAAGCATGAGATGAGCATGAGAGAGGGGAGAACCGAAGAGGTGCCTAAAGAGCTTTTAGTCGTGTCATTATACCCACAGGTATACTGGCAGCCTGCAGGGTAGGTCTGGGGTATATATGTTAAAGAATTTATTTGATATTTTTATACCACTTTAAAGTCATTCAACTGGGGTTCTGATAACTTACTAAATCTGTTTAAAGGGTATGGTTATAGTTCATCATATATGTACATCCTCTCTCTCTTTGTCGCTTTGCTCTGTCACCTTCCCTACCGTTGAGATCAGTTTATCTGGTAAACGGTTACGGTTATACCCGGTTGCGGTTGCAGGTTGCCGGGTTTGCCGGTTGCAGGTTGCAGCAGCAAAACGAACCAAACGAAACGAAACGGAAAGGCGTTGAGAGAGAGAGAGAGAGAGAGAGAGAGACTGAGCATGGGCATGAAGCGAATAACAACTGGAAAAGTCAACTGCCGTTCTATTGCTAATTATAAGCATGGTGTAAATTTACAATGCCTGTGTTTACAGCTCACGAACAAGCGATTATATGGCTATATAGTTATGGCCTCCGCTGTGTGACACGTCGCAGCCCCCGCATACACCAGCAGAACAGCAGCACACCCCCCCAGCACACCCCTCTGCTCTGTAGATACTCAAAGCTGTATCTGTATCTGCATTTGTATATACACAGTAGAGACATGTGCGATTTGACAAAGGCAAAGATATAGAAAGACAGAGTGAGAGAGAGAGAGAGAGACACATAGAGATAGAAAGACAAAAGGCAAATGTCGGGTAAGGAATTCTCATTCCACTTGCTACCGTTCCGCGAGTGAATCTTTTTTTTTTCTGTTGTCTTCATTTGTCATTTTTGAAATGGGTAGGGGGGGCGATGGCGGAACAGAAACAGAAACAGCAAAGAAGAAGGCACCACACAGATATTTTCCACATTTAATTTAATTTATTTGTTCATCAGGCAGGCAACGCATCGTATAGGAAATCAATGTTCAGGCAGCCCCTCCGCCCCCTCTAACCAACCCGTTCTTTCCACACGCCAGAGACCTTGAAGCCAGCAAAGAGAAGAACAATATGATATTGTGGCCTTCTCCTTAAACCATGGGAACTATACACATGTTAGAGTCAAAAAGGTGCGCTATATATCTTAAATATTATTTCTTCTAATTCAAATTAAAGTTTAAAGAGAACGGAAGGAGAATTAACCAAAGTTTAAATCAAAATTAAGAAATGAAATAAAAAAAACTATTATTTGTAGCATTTATTATAATGCAATAAATAAGCCCAATATATGAATAAAAATCTGCAAATTAAAGATTTGCTGTGCCGACTTTTATTCCACGACTATTTGTGTATGGGATTGAGATTGAGAAAATTGAGAAAATGTGAAAAATTCTTCATGCTTTTGCCACAATAAAGTGCTTGCTGTAAAATGCAATAAAATTACAGGTACAGCTAGAGGTTTTCTTCATTTGATTACCTAATTAAATTCGGTTGAATTTTAGCCAAAGAATTTAATTCAGTTTTTTCGCTCTATTTGATTCCAATTCAAGCAAATCATTTGCAAATTCTATATAGAATTTTTGGATTTCTCTTTCGATGAAAATGCAAAAACATATTTCTGCCTTGACAGGAATTATTTGTATGGCTTTGACAATGGAATGTGAGTTTTTGGTTAAAAATCAAACCAAAAGAAATTGCCAAAAATTATTTTGAATTTTGATACTTAATTTTAAAACTTATTTGTGATTAATGTGAATTCCCAAATGCTTGAAATAATCAATTAGAAAAAGTTAAACAAGTGAAATATTTTGGAATATAAACGGAATTCGTAAACAGAAAATTTTGTTATATTTAGAATCGAATTGAAGATTGAAACAGACCATTAAAATATGTTGAGCTTAAACAGCTTTGGGTTTTGGGTACTACATAATAGAACATACACACACAATGATTGTTTTCAGTGTTTTTCATTGGAAAATATTAAAAAAAAAACTATTTCAATGCAACTTGTTCTTCCACTAGAGTTAAGTTTTCTTGAAAGTTCTCAATGGGAAAATATCTACAATGGAATCTGGTGGGTGGGTGGTATGCCAAAAGCTTATTTTGGTTGAATCTTTCTAAGCACTCTAAGCTTAAGTTTAAATACAGTTTTGCCAAGTTTTAATCGTTTTGCTCACCTGTATGTGTGTGTGTGTGTGTGTGTGTGTGTGTGTGTGTGTGTGTGTGTGGTATGTGCGTCTGCGATGTTTCGATGTTTGTTTCTTTTGTTGTTGTTTCTGCTGCGACTGTGATTTGTCCCCTTCCTTCCTCTCTGTTGCAAATGTATATTTTCCTCTTTCTCTTCTTGTTGTAATTATTATTGCAATGTTGCTCTCACATACACACATACATTATGTGTATATATGTATGTATATATAAATGCACCTGCATATACAGTATGTACATAAAATATGTATTTAAAATTGATTTGTTTTTTGTTGTTAATTTTTAATCTCTCGCTTTTGCTCGTTCTGTTGTTGTTGTTGTTTGTTTTTTTGTTTGTTGCTATTGCCTCTCTCTCTCCGCGGCTGCTATCCACCCAATTTTCGTTTGTTAGTTGATTTGTTCATTTTGATCACATTTTAATTAACATTTTTGTGTGGGCATTTTGTTGTTGTTTTTAGTTTTAGTTTTTAGCTGTAGAATACATATGGGGTATGGGTATTAGTATTATATTTTGTTTGGGGTGGGGTAGGGGGGTTTGGTGTATTCTCAAGCGTTACGTTACATATAGTAAGTAGTGCCTGGAATTTCTTGTAAATGAATTTTCATTGCTTGTTTCTTTTTGTTTAAATGGTTTAATTGGTGGCGCTGTCTTTCGCCTTTCTTTCTTCTTGTTTCACATTCAATTGGACACACACGCACACGTGCACTAGTTTTAGTCGCGTTTTCGCGAATTTTTGCAAACAATTTTTGTTAAATGTCCGTCCGTCCGTTGGTTCGTTTTGGTTTGGTTTGGTTTGCTGCAACGATAGGCAGATGCAGGCAACGCCGACGCTTTTAAAAACGGTTATAAAATCCGCACGACACAAAAAGTATTTTTTTTGCGCGCTGTCCGTCGCCTGCTGCCTGGTGCTGCTGCTGCCACCAGTCGCTGCTTCTGTCGTCGTTGTCGTTGTCGCCATTTTTATGCACTTTGCACTCGCTCGCACACAGACACGAAACTCGCACACACACACACAGCCAAACACTCATGCATGTGCAGCCAAGCAGCGTTCACTCTCTCTCTCTCTCTCTCTTTCATACACCCGCACCCGACGACACGACAACGACAACGACAAACGACGACGACGACTACGACGACATACAATCAAAAACTCATTCGGCTACTTGGGCGCACACGCCCCCTCAAAAGCCCCTACAGGACAGGACACACACACACCCACAACAGAAGGACAGCAGAGGGCGGACTGCAGAAGGGGGCAGGTGGGGGGGTAGGTATGTTGGTTTGGTTCTAATAAAATTCCAGCAGCAAAGAAGCGCATGGGGAAGGGGGCAAAAAACGTGCGACAGCAACAGTGCGACCGAAGGTTTTTTTTTTTGTGTGCTCTGCCTGTGACTCTGCTTGGCCGTCCGACCAATGACACTCGACGACAATATTAAAGAACGCACACCGACACACGCAAGCAGTCTCTCTCACTCACACACACACAGAGAGACTGAACGAAAACGAATCACAAAAAACGAAATGTCGTCGTCGTCGTCGTCGTAGTCGTAGTCGTCGTTTGCTTGATCGCGGGAGGGGATGTCGCTGTCGTTGGGGCGCTAGCTACCACAGATGCTGGGGGACACAACGATGAAAAAAAAGAAGAAAAAAAAAGCAAAGAAGAACAACGACCCGAAACTCGTGGAACGGAATGGAACGTTGGTTTGCTTTGCTGGAGGGGGTCGTCGGTCCAATGTAATCCAATCGAAACGAGAACAAATACGCACACGCACGCACACACACACACATCGGTTGGTGTGGGTGGATGGGGAGGGGGTTATAAAAAACGAACGCATTTGAAGCGGTCGAAACCAATCCAAGAGAAGAAGCAGTGCAAGTGGACGCAAAAGAATAAGCGGCGCAAGGGAGAGAGAGGACATAAAAGCAGTACAATCAGAAGTAGTAGAAGTACAGGGCAGTGTCAGCAGAGCAAGGGAGAGGACCGATACTGAACAGAAGTGGGGGTGGGTGGGCAAGCTTCGGACCAGAGCGACAAGCGACAAACGACGACACTTTTATGCCAGTGCGAGTGGGACAGGGACAGAGACATACACACACACACGTAATGGGAATGTGGCTGATGGGGGTGGGGATACTCCATGCGTGGCCCTACCATTCCCACACCCCCCACCCATCTGTATATCGTACATCCTTTGGCCAAGGGGCGGAGCGCGCACTCTGTATATGTATGTGTCTGTGTGTATTTAACCCCCGAAACAAACAGTTAGCAATTTACCCAATACCCTGGAACGACCCCTACACAAAATCGGGACTGGACCTGCCTCCTGTGCGCCACCACCACCACCCTCCGACGACGACCATCGTTCGGGCTGGCTGGGCGACACTTCCAAGGGTAGACATTTTTTATGCGCCACCAATGTGATTCTGTGTGTGTGTGTGTCAGTCCCTAACTTATGTATATACCACATAGATCCTGTCATGGTGTGGGTGCAGAGCACTCTTTCCCCCACCCACCCCACTACACGGATTCCTGCTTGGGGTGGACTCTGCTCACCGCCACTGCCTGCTGGTAGGGGAGGCTGCCACCTCTGCTGCAGTCCACTGCTTGGCTTTCTGTTGGATGCACTTCTCCACTGCTTTCAGGATCGGATGCGCTGCTCCTCAGCTGCTGCCTCCTAGACGGGGGGGTTAGTGTGGTGCACGAGAATGTTTTTTTTGGTTGGTTGTTCGAGCGCTCCTTCCGGCTTCCGGGGCGTTCACCCTGCTGCCGCCTTAGCAGTTTTATGTCTTAAACATTCTTTTTTTGTCTCATATTTATCAATTTCACAGCAAAAACAACAAGAAAAAAAAACGAATACAACTTAAAAAATTCGCACCACAGCGGATTGAAGGTTGAAGAAGAGTGCTGTTGTGATTCTCAGGGCTATTTGGGGTTCGGTTCGGGGGTTCGGTTCGGTTTGGGGCTCTCCGGGGGCTCTTGCTGGCGTTTTGTCGTTTTAGCGACGGCAAAACCACACGCGCGCCCAGCAACAACAGCAAAAACAGAATAGAATTGGCCGCAGAGCAGTGCGGATGGAGTGGCAGAGGAGAACATGCGAGAGGCAGAAACAACAACGACAACGACAACAACGAGCGGGTGGTCGACGGCGGCGGCGGTGGTGGGCGGATGTGAACGGGCTGGATGGATGGCGACAAGCAGTCCAAAAAACAAAAAAAAACGAGCGACCGATTCCCGAGGGTTTTACCGTTCTTGCGATGCGGTGCGATGCGGCAGCGGCAAGTCGACGTCGACGTTTGAAATCACGTCGCTGCCGTCGCGGCTGCGACGGCTTGATTCTGCCGTTGATTCTGCTGCTGCTGCCTTTTTGGCGCTCGTGTAGCCGACGACACGCACACACGAAGGGGAGTGCTGTGTGTGTGTGCATATGTATGTATATTGAAGCAAGCAGCGGCCACTGGTGGCCAGCAAACTCACACACACGCACGGCGAGAGAGCGAGAGAGAGAGAGAGACGCCCGCCACCACTGTCCATGCAGTATTGCCGGCTCGCTCACACTTGCGCGCTCACGCCCAAGCACAACAAAGAGGTGTAAGCAGAGCAGGAGAAGCGTAGTAAAGCAGTTTTCAAGCACGCAAAAGAGGCGAAAGAAATCAACAAGCAGTGCGCTGTGCTGCTTTAAGAGAGTATGAGTATGAGTGGACTCGGCTCGGCTCTCTTCAATGCACACACAAGCATCAGCAGCTCTCTGCTATCACTTCTTGCACCCTACACTGCTTCTGCTGCTGCAGCTCTTCATTTACAGTTGGGCTTATAGAGCACTTGAGAAGCCAACCCACCACCAAGCAGTTCTTGCGGTGCAGGAGATTCCACAAGGAGGCATAGCCGAAGCGAGAGTACGAATCGAGTGGTGCTCTAATGAAATAATTAATTACGAGTACAAGCAGCAAATCCCCAGCCACATCGATGGGTGCACCACCCATTCGAGAATTCCCCCTCCCTTCCCACCCCCCGAGCACACTGCACGATGTACTATACGTATCTGCGGATGGAAGTGTATCTGGAGAAGAGCAATGCTGTGGTGTGTGTGTCACTTGTGGGTCGGACCGGGCTCCCTCTGCGACCACTTTAGGGGGGGATGAGGAGGGGCTGCATTCGAGTTTAATTAAATCACATTTCGGGATTACTTTTGAAAGGTTGTCAGTGAGAGTTTCAACTCAAAATTGAACCCGCATAAAATATTTTGTACATCAATATATTTCCATGCAGAGCTATCCAAGAATTTGTCAATTAATAACTGCAGATTGATTCTTTCAGATCATATCTTTACATGAATAAGATTAAGACTAAGCCTTTAGCATGCTTAAAAAATGATTTAATGTGATTCTAAATTAATATTTAAAACGATTGCTTATTATTTTTTAAAATCATTAAGAAGAAATTATTTTTTATACTCTTCTGAATTATATTTTTATTTGACTTTTTTATAGGATTCCCATTCCAGAACTTTCTCTTACACACTTATTTCTATAAGTTCACTTTATTTTTTATATGCCTTAGATCTTAGTTATTAACTAGGCATTAAAATTGTATCTGTATCTGAATTTTTAGTTGCATCTGTTTCAGCCATTCAGCATGTGAGTGTGATTAAATTTTGCAATCAATTTCAATTTGGAATTTAAATTTGTTTCTTTGATTTGAATGTTAATGTAATTGAAATATAGTTTATCCATGAATCTATTTATTGTATCTGCATCTGATGCTATCTTTAAATAAATAGAAAATTCTCTCTATCCCAACCGTTTTGTGTGTTTTGCTCAATAAGAAGTTGAAGATTATTTGTGGTATATTTTTGCCAACTGTCTGCTGTGTGCCTTGCTGTCCTTTAAGCTCTGGCAATCAATTTGTTAAAGCTGCATGCTCCACACCCCTCTCAGCACCATCTCTTTTATCCTGTATCAAACTCAAAGATAGAAAACTTCAATGAGGGAAATTGCATTGCAGCCAAAGCAAATGTCAATTGCATACAAATAAAATGCATGTACCATGTATAGATACATATGTATCTATATATGTATATCTGCATGTGTACCTCTGTGTGTTTGTGTATCTTTTAGCTGTGCGTATGTGCTGCTGGTTGCTGGTTGCTGCTGTATTCTTGGATTTGTAGACAAATTTTTGTTTATTGGACACACAAGTAAATGGTCATGTATCTGCCAGATACTCTTATGTGCTATCTAGTCTCTCTATACATATATAGATGTGAAACTGTATCTGTATCTGTGATTCTATGTGCCACTGTATGTGTGTGCTTATTGCCGAACGAAGTTCTCTGTGCATCCGTAAACGGTTCTACGGATGGATATACCGTACATACGGGTGCGGGTCAAATCGTAATCGCAGCTCCAGCCCAGGCACCTGCCCCACAGCTACACCCTCTCTCTACACCCGTATTCCCAACATTCGTGCCACATAGAGCTCTCCCGTTCCCCCACACACGCCCTCAAGGCATGGCCCGACAGAGTGCGCGCGGTAATCTCCTCGGTGGTCGCTGTCGAAGGCAGAGGGCGGCGGCAGCAGTGGTAGTAGGGCCACACGGACGGCAGCGGTGCCCATGTGACACATGAAAATGTGTCGCCTGCTCCCATCCCACCCAGCCAGCCACCCACTCGGTCAGGCCGCCCCATACCAGGTGCACCTACTCCCAGCACATTGGTCGAGGCGAATGGATGGCTGCGCATGGCCCGAAGAGAGAGAGCGAGAGAGAGCCGCCACTCTGTTGCTCTCTCGTTCGCTCTGCTCGCTCTCTGTCTCTCACTCACTCTCTTTCGTTCGCTGTCTCTCTCTTTCCTGATGGGCTACACTCCCGTCGGCTAAGCAGTGCAGGTAGGCGAGTTCGGTCCAGTTCTTGGGGTTGCATGGGGTCAGAGGGATACCTTATGCGGAGATTCCGAATTTTAACTCCACGCCAGACGCCAAACCGAAAACAATTTGGCAGGGAATTATGATTACGTTTTATAATCAGTATAAATGCTAATCCCACACATACACAAACTCCCCTTAAGCGCACACACACATACACGATGTGTATGCGCGCGTCAAGGTCGCGGCTCAAATTGCAGCTAAAGAAATCCCCAAGAGATTTTGCTGCTGCTATTGTTGTTGTTGGTGTGTGTGTGTGTATTTAGTCAGTGGGAATGGGGGGAGTGGGTAAAGGGGAACGGGGAGTGTTGCAAAAGATTCTTATGGATATGTGTTGGAACCAGTTTTCGAGATGCTTCCTCCAAACACTCCACTCCATACTACTACTACCAACATTGTGGGGGCCTTGGGCGTGCGACTCCACGCCGAATCACGCCCCCTTTCGCATATATAGCAGAGTTTTTTTTTTGTGTTTTTGGTTCTGCCTTAACTATGAGAAATTGCCGGGCATCATCTAGATATGATTGGAGTTGGGCCCATACACATCCATTATCCAAGGAGGGGGAGCCAAACGCATGCATCGCCGGAGAATGTTCATGAAAATGGAAAGGGAAATGGAAAGGGCACTACTACAGAGTAGACTTGGCAAATAAACAGTGTTCTGAAGGGTTTCAGAGAGAGAGAGAGATCTAAACTACACTTTAAAGTAAATATATTTGTAATGGGAAGGAGAGGGGAATGCCTTTCGAACCATATTGAAATGGGAATAGATTTCATATTATATATTTATTCGATTTCATAGCTGAGGGATCCCTCAGCTCATATGGGTTAATATCTAGATTATGGTATTTCCTAACAGCCATAAGGATCTAAGCCTTCATGATCCATATCCATATCTATATCCATATCCATAACCATATCCTAATCCTACAATTTGCATATCCAAATCTGAGCAAATGAGCAAAAGAATCCATGGGAATCCATGGATTATAATAGGGTACATACACTTCTAAAGAATAAATATAAACATATTCAAACCGCTTACGAATCTGGATTAGTGGATTATTTTAAGATATTACTGATCGTTTTGTTCATATTTGGAATACTACGAATTCAGAATTTTAAACATTATTTCGGGAACTTTTTTAATTCTAACAAAGGATTGGGAAACAGCGACCCAGCGATATATTTTGATTGACTTCAAACCGAAGAGATCCGAAGTGACTTATTCAATTTATTTATTTTTCTTTTTATTTGTTTGTGGTATTTATAGATCTACGTATCATTATGTTGGTACAATAAATCTGAAGCTTTGTGGCTACATTTATACCTACATATATAAATCTGTGCATGGAAGTAGTTTGATTCCAATTGGATTAATACGAAAATTGCAACCAGAGATGGAGAGAGAGAATTTCTCTTTCTGTAGAAAGCAGTTCCAGTTTTGGTCCTATAAATCTACTTTAACTGAATCGCCAAAGTGGAATACAGAAATGGTAACGATAAGTTTCCAAACATACTATCTTTAGAGCGTATATTCTGTATTTATTGTGTGTGCATCAATAGAAACTTGAAGACTTTAAGCTGTTTAAGCTGAATCCTGCACAGCATTAAGTACATAGCTGCCCTTCATTAGTCTTTGAATGCTGCTTAGGAATTCTGCCACCCAGATCTCTTTCTCTCTCTCTCTCTTTCCATCTCTGGTTGACCAAAATGTTTAGTTTGGTCAGTCTGAAGCCCCGGGGTCAGCCCCGTTCCGCCCCACCATAGAAATACACCTTTGGGGGCTGAGCAGAATGAGGAGAATGGGATATGGGAAAATAGAAATGGGAGTACAAGAAGAAGAGAATGAGAACTAAAATGGGCATGGTCATAAGCATTATGGGCATGGTCATGGGGCATGATGGGCATGGGAGAAAACGTAACGAAACGAAAACTAAATGAAACGAAATAAAAAGGCATATTGTTCGATTCACAACAAATTTTCAAGAGCGTTAATTTGTGACAAGAAGATAAATGTTCTCCGCTCCGCTCTCCCCTTCTCTCTCTCTCTCTCTCTCACTCTATCAGTCTCTTTTGCTCGCTGTACGCCTTTCCGCCCCGTTCTTTGGTCAACGCCCTGCTGCCCCTTCACCTTCACCTTGCCGCGTTCTAATGTGGGGGGGAGGAGAACGTACCATGTCCGCTGTACGCTGCAGAGGAGTGGAGTGGAGAGGAGAGGCTATCGAGTGGCTAGTGAATGTATTGTAGCTGAGGCCATGGCAAATGATCAAAAGCCAAAGCCGAAAACGTAGCCACAGCCACCGCTGAGGACGCTGAACGATGGACGGTGGAAGGGGGGGCGCAGAAGTATTGAAATCATGCCAAGACGGAGCCAGCAAAATACACTGAGAAAAACGAAATGTATACTAAAATGTTGGTAAGTCTTTTAATATTTTGATTCAATATTTTAAATAATTTTTAAATATTTTTTTGTATTTTATATTGAAGCTTAAATATATATTAAAAAAATGTTAAATATTATTTTAAATATATAACACAAATTTATATAATTTTCTAAATATCTTAGCGGACATTTATCATTGTGTACTTAAATATATTTAATACTATATTTACTGCTACATGTAGCTACTTGCTGAGCGCCTACACAAGAATTTTTCTTAGTGTAGCGATGCCATGGCCAACAGAGAGAGAGAGAGAGCGAGAGAGATAGCAAGAGAATTGACCGCAATTATGCGATAAAGATAAAACAATGTGGTGTCATTTTTATGGTTCTTTTTCGATGGTCAGAAAGGTTCAACGCACACAGGCACAGGCACACATATCAGGCTGTGGCTGTGACTGTGACTGTGTCTGTGACTGCACCCAAGTTGCGGGAGAGAGAGAGAAGGTGATAATCTATAATTGCCCTTGCTACAACAATTGTTCCTTTAATTCCACCGCCACCGCCGACGACGACGACGACAACAACGACATCGACACAGAGACAAAGACAACGACAAAGAAATTGTGTCCTACTGTCGCGGGGGCTGGCAAGGACGGCAGGGACATGGGCATAAAGGTTGAAACCGAAAAAAAGGTATATATTGGGCCCATATATAGGAGTTAATAGGCAACACACACTCACAGAGAGACATTTGGTAACACGTGAAACGAATGCGTTGACAGCTTGTGTGAGTGTGTCCTCTCCTCTGCCTCTCTCCCCTCTCTCTCTCTCTCTCTCTCTCTCTCTGTCTGTGCCTGTGGAAAAGTGATTAGGGATCAAAATATCGTTTATAACTCATAATGACCATGACAAATATTACATTCAATGGGCATGCATGGACATTTGGGCTCTCTGTGGTCGGGTCTCTTGCGGTCAACAGTTGTTGAGTTGAGTTTTGACCCTCAAGGCAGCAGCAGCAGCAGCAGTAGGACGTAGGACCCTGGCCAAAAAAATGCTTGCCCACATGGCATACATGGATGGATCGTGGTCGGAGAGCTGTCAGCGTCATCTGACGCACCCAAAAATACAGGAAAAAAAAAAAAAAAAAAACGCTAATGAACACGAACGGGACTACAGGGTGGGCTGGGCCTAACCCCTGATGGAGCGAAGAGCTAGTCTATTCGCGGTTATCGGTTAATCGTTTAATCGCTTATCAGAATTGCGCCCATTGTCTCTCGAGGGACACTCGGAACTCTCTCTATCGGTTCCACATTAAGCACAATTAGAGCGGCCGTGCCGGCAATTAATTTATCTTCTGTTTAATTTTAATTGACGTTCCACATGCCCTGGGCTCCTGCTTACCAATATCCAATACCCTCCAATGCCCAATGCCAATGGACTAACGTCCATAATGCACAGTGGGCCGAAAGTTCACCAAAGAGTCTTTGAATTATTAGCATGAGGAATGGAAATTTTGGAAAGTATTTTTACTTGACAAAGTGAAGCTTAAAAAGACTTGCCATGCAGAGACTTTCAAAAAAGCAAGCAGCTTGGATTTATTTTTTTAATTTTTTGTGTATATTATTTCTATATAATGAAAGTTTGCTGAACGTTAAATCCTTTTAGATATTGGGAAATTTATTTTATTTATTTTCTTGTACAATTTATTTATATTTACTTTTAAATATATTAAATTATATTCACTTTAAAATATTCTATGCATGCTAATAAATTCATTTATAATTTTTAATATATTTATTTTAGCCTTTCTAATTTGTATTAAATTCTTTTTTAAATTAAATTTAATTAAATTATTAAAGTCTGTAATATAAATTTTGTTTTAAGTACTGTATTAAATTCTGTATTAAATTTTGTATTAAATTTTGTATTAATTGATGTATTAAATGCTGTATTTAATTCTGTATTAAATTCTGTATTCAATTCTGTATTAAATTCTTATTAAATTCTGTATTAAATTCTGTATTAAATTCTTATTAAATTCTGTATTAAATTCGGTATTCAATTCTGTATTCAATTCTGTATTCAATTCTATATTCAATTTTGTATTAAATTCTGTATTAAATATGCTTAAATTCTTATTAAATTCTGTATTAAATTCTGTATTAAATTGGATTAAATTCTGTTTTAATTTCTGTTACTCTGCTGTGTTAACTTTTATGTTTTTATATTTAATTTAAATTATGCTCTGCCCCAGCTTAATCTGCCATCAATTTCAGTATTCAATTCCAGGGTGCGTAAGTGCGTTGCGGGTTTATTTTTATCAAAAGTTCTTCTGCTCAATCATTATGCTCGTAAATTTGCCAATTGCCTCAGAAAAACCTTATTATTATCATTATCATTATCGCTTTCGAGTTACCAGTTACGAGTGGAGTGCATCAATTCCATGGAGAGCCACAGAGAGCGGGAGAGGTACAAGAGCTCAAATGACACTGCTGAGTGTTGGGACAAGGGCACTTCATCTCCTTCTCCATCTAGTCAGTTTTGTGTTGATTTTATATTTATTTATTTATTTTGGCCAATTCTTTTGCTCATTTTTAGCGATGTCACCTTGCATGGATTGTGCACTTGACTTGAGCGAGGGAGAGGGAGAGACCTGAACCAGAGTCAGGGCAGTGGCTGTGTGGCAGGCCCAAAAGGAAACCAAAGGCAAAAAAGGATGCGCCAACGAGGCTGGCAAAACAATGAAATTGTGAAATTTTTTTTGTGCCCTCTGTTCGCTGTTCCCTGTTCTCTCTCTCTGTTCTGTTGTTGTGTCCTCCATGAGCGTTTTATGTTTTAATCCCTCTTTGTGTGAAGCCAAACATTTGGCAGGATCAGGACACACGGACTTCTGCGTGTGAGATCAGGACTCTTGAAGTGGCCCGTACACACCCCCGAGATGCCACCATCGAGATCCCAATCAAAAAACGGTGACAGCCACAATGTGCTGTGGCTGTGGCTATGGGATTTGTCATTTGTGTCGTTTTGGGTACATACACACAGGGCACAGAGTCACACTCACAGTCACACAGAGAGTCACAGTCCGACACTCGAGTCAATCCTCAATCCCTCACCAGCCACTTGACTGCGCCGAGACGACAACGACAACGATGACGACACCTACAATACACCTGACAAGAGGCGATTAGTGACCCCCGCATACACACACACACACACACGCACATTGAACTCTGCTCTTACGAAGCATCGAACAGCGGTTAATGTGATTTGCTTTACACGTCAAAAACTCAGGCAGTCAGCGAACGAAACGAAAAGGAAACGAAACGAAACGAAAGGAAAACAACTCAAAAGCAAGCAAACGAAATGCAAGCGAGCGAGCGGATCCCATATCCCCCATGCCGCCGCCTGCAGATGCTATCGATGGAACGATGGACTGGAACTGGAATGGAACAGCTACAGACGGAAATTCAGAAACTGCCCGCGGGTCATTCAATATACACCAGCCAGCTGCATGGAAACACTTAGACAGAGAGAGAGAGAGAGGCTCAAGTCCTAGTCTACTCCGCCTCCACCACATCCTCCACCACATCAGCATCAGCATCCTACTCCCGCTGCTGCTTCTCCTTCTCATCAGCATCTTACTCCCGCTACTCCTTCTTAGCATACTCCTTCTGCAGCTTCTCCTTTCGCCTCCCGCTCCTCTTCCCGCTCCTCCTCCTCCTTCCACTGCTTTTGCCGATGACTTTCAACGATAACTGCCATTCGACTGTTGCAGCTTTAGGAAGCTTTGCACCTGGCCCCGTGTAGCGAACAAATCGAATGGCAATCGCATTGAGCCGCCACCCACTTAAGGCATTCATTTAGGTGTACTCAAAGGGGGGAGCATACGAGTATATTCATAATATTCACAAGTAAATAATACAGAATAAAATGTAAAGGTAGCTAATCCGACTAATGGGTCTCCTCTTAGTGTTAGTTCTAGTCAGCTGATGAATTCCCTATCCAATAAATTAGAGCAAATAATAATTGCTAATCAAAATTATTATAAATTTACAAAATAAATGTAACTAAAAACCGAAAAAATTGCGCATTATTTAAACAGAAATTGAAATAAATTCGAATATTTGCCAAGCAGCTAATTTAAAAAGCAACTTTAGCATATCAAATGTATGCTACTCGTAGTGTAATCTACATCCCTACTTGACACAAATGTAACTACATACAGTATGTGAGAATATGCGTATCTGTGGCACATCTGCCGCAGCTACAACATCCCTCTCGACTCGGAGTCCACTTGTCGATCGTGAGAACCTCGCTTAATTGATTTCCACATGCCATTGGCCATTGGCCATTGGCGCAGAATCACAGAATCCAAGAATCGAAGAATCACAGCAACACTCTGGAGTTGCCACATGTGGGGCAGCCATTGGCTTGGCGACTGCAAAAAGTTCAAATGCCACGCATGACCGTCACAAATTCGATGTAATCTCCGGAGACTCCGACTCTGACGATCTCCAAGATCGTTCTTCTGTGTATGCAAATTGTAAATTGGAAATTTCAAGCGTTCCGATCGTTGGCAAAACCAAAGATTGTGATGGCAAAAATTAAAGTTTATTGAGTGTTAAAATATGCATAATTAATACATAACTTTCAATTGTATTTTGGTAGTTAAAAGGGTTGCCCTCCCACAACAGCTTTGAGTGAGTATCTTATATCTTTTACCTCTTGTGTATCCCCGCCTCACCCAAAACGACAGATGAGACTTGAACTTAACCGTTTAAACGGATAACCAATGCCATGGATACTCTTTAATTCGAGACCCTTTGCCGCCACGTTCTCGAGTGAGCATCCCCCACTAAAACCTTCACTATAGTACCTGTGTGTGTGTGTGTGTACGAGTATCTGTGTTATCTACTACCACTACAGAGAGCGAACCCACAACCACAAGTTTTGTGTGTGCCCCCGCGGCATGTTGCTGCAATTTTTTATTATTCCGAACTCTTTAAGTGATCGATCGAAATTAAATAAGAAAAGTAAGAAAAAAAAAAAGGAACGAAACGGAAAATCCCTCTGCCCTGGGACCCTGGATACCAGGAGAGAGACCTGTAGCTGTATCTGTATCTGTACCATGGTGTACCATGGGACTCAACTCTGGACACACTGGACTCTGGGGGCTCTGGCGACTCTTCTGGCGAACATTGGCGATGGTTAATGTGCGTTTAGATACGAAGACATGTAATTTCCCAGCTTCAGTCTTCAGTTCTACAGTCTACAGTCTTCAAGTCTTCGGAGTGTTGTAGTTGGAGTCGCTATGGAGTGGAGTGGAGTCTGCTACGCAGACAGTTGTCAATGGCAGGCGTGCAGGCGGTGGTGGCATGCGGCAAGAAGTTCGATCCCACAATGCGGGAGACATTTTGCCCAGGGAAACTTGGGCACTCGCTCTCTCCCCACCCGCCCCTCCAATCGTGCCCTGGCCAAGTTGTCTATGATGACGGCATTGATTATGATGGGGCCATGCCCATGCTGCCATTGCTGGCTATATATGAGTGGTAGTACTATATGGAGAGCCAGAGAGGAGCTTTGGTTTTGCAGGCTACTGCTGAACGATGGGGCGGCCCACAAAGGTGAGTCCCTCTGTACCTATCCCAGTCCCTGCAACATACAGACGGAATCACGCAAGCTGCATTTGGCATCATCGTTATCGTTCGGCATCATCATCAACGTCGTTATGAGAGTGGTAGAGGCAAGTGGCAGAGGCAGTGGCGGCAGCGGTTGTGGAGGCAGCAGAGCAGCAGCAAAGGTGCAAGAAGTGGTGCTCCAGTGGGTGCATCACCTGCACCTGTGTGCCACGAATTTTTCCACATTTTGTGTGACCAAAATAGGCGTAAAACTAAACTGAATTTTAGCAACTTTAGCAGAAAATATAATTAAAAAGTGCCAAAAAGCAAACCTAGATGGAATGCCTGTAACTATGATTGACTTCTGTTTAGATTGTAGCTCCGGCAGCAGGCAAGTCTCCTTGGCATAGAACCCCTAGGCACATTCTCTCCCCCCCACTTTGGCAGCCTTGAGCCTTGGAGCATCTCTCAAATCGCTGGTCAGTTTTGGCCTGACACTTTTGTCCCGTTTGTGGTGGGCACAAATCCAGTTAATTAACGAATCAGCACAGAGATCTACAGAGAGTGGAATGGACTGAGTGGAGTGGCATGCTGAGGAGTCAAATTCACACTCGCCTAAACTAAACTTTCCCATTGGCAATGGGATGGCCAATGGCCCCCAACAGCTTGAGTCCAGGTGGATGAGAGACCTGAACTGGAACTTCGGGGGACTACATAGAAGACTTCTTCACCATCGCAAATTGTTTACAATTCGAAAATTGTTTGCCAACTCTTATCGTTGGGGGCATCTTAACGAACACGCAGCAGCAGCACCTGAGCGTTGTGTGTGTGTGGTGTGTGTGTGTGTGTGTGGTGTGGCAGGCTTAGTGGCAATGTGGCATCATTCATCGTGCCCAAATGTCATGCAATGGGCAAAGGCAGGGGACAGGATCCACTCAGATCGCTCGCTAATTACAGCCTCTTGTCTGTGGTCACGTGACATAAGCTACAGAAGAGAGAGAGAGAGACACACAGAGAGTGAGAGAGAGAGAGAGAGAGGCATATCGAATGCAATAGATCACCGATCGTTGGTCGCTCCTTCGCTATTTTTACTCACTCGCAGCATGCCACAGTTCTTGGGCCACAGAAATCAGTCATGGAACCCTTTGGAACAGATTAAGGGGAGCCCACATGGGGGGATGGCTATGGGTATGAGGTTTGGGTATGGGGTATGGGATGCTGAACGATTAGGAATGGAATGGAAAGTTGAGGGGATGTGAATGGGGATGGGGATGGGGACTGGGGACCCATGCATGACGCGGCTTCATTAAATGCTCAGCAAACGCACAAGCAAACACACACATAGATACACACATACACATACTTACACACACATAGACACACACACACACACAGTTACAGTTACAAATCTACTCGCATTTGCGGCAGTTCGACAAACTTTTCCAGCTAATTGGTGCGTGTGCGATGCACATTAAGCCATAGGCCCCAGATCCGATCACAGATGATGGAACGCCCATAGCCCCCACCCCATCCCCTCCTAGGCACACAAAAGATAACTGCAATTGCTATATAGTAAAGTAGGCTCCATTTGAAAAAAATCCCCCAACCCCCCAAATGCAGTTGAATGATCAATAAAAAAAGGAAAATTAATGCTCAAAATAAATCCAAAAAAAAAACTAAATTAAGATCTAAGTATAAAAAAAGGTTTATAGATACTTGAAGAACTTCTAAAACTGAGTTTTGTTTGGCTAAAAATTAACTAAAGTTAACTAAAATTAAACCATAATTAATGACTTTTGGGGTACCCTTTTTTTAAAGCTCCTTCACTGCCCAAAAAGAAAGCATTTCTTGGTGCTAAAAATATCTATAAATATCATAGTATTTTATGCATTATCAGACATTTAATTTAGTTGCACTTGTTAACCCCCCCACATCCCCATTATAGATCAACTCTGTCGCCCCAGATGTCCAGATGCAACCCATGGATGCATGACGCGTTTGAAGAGAAGAGTTTTTTCTTTTAAATACATATGAATTTATGTACCCCCTCAGTTATGAGCATACACAGGAAGATAGGTATGTATGTACCTTGAGATGGGTTCTCTAGAGTTTCTCTACTGAGTTCTCTTCTCTGGCGGCAATGAGCTGCTGTCATGCGAAAGCATTTCTGCTGTGCGTTGACATTTGTCTGGTTAGAGCTAAGGAGGGTGCTGGCTCAGAGCTCTCTCAGCTCTAAGCTTGCCCAGTGGAACATTTGTGGCCCTGTCGCATAATATGCAATCGCAATCGCCGGAGGTAACAGCAACAGCAACAAACAACAACAACAAAGAGATCTGTCCGCGACAACAGTGACGGGTGACGGTGGCGACGTCGTCGGCGGTAGCACTTGGTAGGCATGGCGTTTGCGTGTCAAGCGACATCATTTGCATAACAATGCTGGGGACGATTCGAAAATTTTTTCGGTCTCCCAGAGCAATTTTCACGACGACACAAAACACCACACAGACACACACACACATAGATACAAGGGCACACACA
Source organism: Drosophila bifasciata (assembly GCA_009664405.1). Taxonomy (NCBI): domain Eukaryota; kingdom Metazoa; phylum Arthropoda; class Insecta; order Diptera; family Drosophilidae; genus Drosophila; species Drosophila bifasciata. The sequence goes on from CM019041.1 coordinate 37,852,060, forward strand.
CACATAGATAAACAGAGACACCCTGCGGCACCTGCTACATGCCCTGCCCCATACCTGTAGCTTCTTGTACGAGTTTGGAGTTGGAGGAGTAAATGAATGATTTTCAGTTTCAGTTGAGGCTAAAGCTGCACACACACACTACACACACCACACACACACCACACACACACCACACACACCCCACACGCATATGCATATGACATTATCCAAGACACGACCCACGCCCCTAAACCGAACAGAACAGAAAGTACAACCAGAGATCTCCAGACAGGGCCGAAGTCTCTCTCCGTAGAGACTTGAATCTCAAGATCTGCGCTGCGTTGCGTTGCGTCGCCAATGCGGAACGGAACGAGGGCCGAGAATCGCGCAAGCTTGAGGGCCGAACAACCGAGGCCAGAGCCCAGACCCAGACCTTATACACAGAGCCAGAGCCAGAGCCACAGCTCAGCCCCAGATCTCGGGTTGGGCCGGGCCAACCAGCTGTTGAATAATTTATGCGCCACCGCGCCAACCGTCACCGCCAAAGTCACCTCCTCCTGCTGCTGCTGCTCCTCCTTCTCCCTCTCCTCCTCCTCTGTCGCGTTAAGCTTTTCACGTAACTCCGGGGTAGGGTTGGGGTAGAATTATTTGCGTTTGCCTCCTTTGCCCCTTGTCTTCTAATTAAGCGAGAGAAATATTCAAAACCTTTGCCATTGTCTCAGCGATTTTCAAGTTCAATTTACATAACATTCCTATACCGCCTAACCGCCCAACCAACCCCCCCTCAGCTTTTCACATTATGAGCAGTCGCCCGCCGCCGCCGCAAACACAGACTGCAGCACAGACTGTGACTGTGACTGTAACTGTGACTATAAGTATATAGTTATTCTGTTGTTGTTGTTTTTTTTTGCCAGATAATAACGTCGCAGGCCATGAATTGATAATCGGCTGGGCAAAATGCACAAAAGGCTCAAGGGCAGAGCCCAGCGAGACGGGCGAAAGGTCGCAACGCTGCATGGGGGCGTCCATAGGCGTCGTCAGGGTGGGGTTGGGTCCAGCCAGAGATCGTCTATCAGCGCCTACTCTAAAGTGATCGTTGTCTCAAATGTGGATACTATATGGCAGGTGGATTTTATAAGTATCTACGAAGATTGTCACTGGAACAAAAATTAATATAATTATGAAGTATTTTTCTGGCTAAAGATTTCTAGCTAAAGATTCCATTGCCATAGAGTCTGTTCTGTTTGGAATTAAATGTGCAAAAGATCAAGAAACAGATGCCCTTCAAAGGCAATCATATAGCCATCTGTTTTGAAAATTTTGGCACTATAATATCCATTACATACGAAATTATTGGAACCAATAATAATCGAAAACGTGAGCCCCCCATACAGCTGTGGAATTTGACTCGTGAATAATTTAAAGCCAGCTAAAAATATGATATTTTGGGTAGATTCAGATTATGACTGTCAATCAGAGAACTTCGCTCCTAGAGAGAGCAGAGAGAGAGAGCAGAGCAAAGCTACGACGAAGGAGAGTCTCATATCATATCTGGCCAAACTAATTCTACACTTAAGATTAGTGCTCTCTCTCTTAATTGTGATTAAAACCCACTGAGTTGCGATGTTTTACTTTCGTGTATCCTGCCTTTTTTTTGAGGGGCAAACAATTGCTGGCAGACAGACAGGCTGTGTGCGGCTCAATCAAGGAAGCAACTGTCTCGATTCCCAAAAAAAAAGGGAATACAAACAAAAAAAAAAAACACAGAGAACTGAAGTGAAGAAGCGTTGAACGATGGAACTCCTCCACCACCCCTCTCTGGCTGAATGGAACCGATGAACCGATGAGAGACCAGACACAATGCCTCAGCCAGACAGACAGACAGACGGTGTGCCCTGGGACTTACTCTCATAAATGATAATAATTTCTGTAAATAAATATTGTGTAATCATCGCAGGAGCAGGAACCCTGGAACCCCTGCATTATTATGCTGTCATAATTTCCAATAGAAAATCCCAATGCTCGCCCGCGATCCGTTACTCAGGCAGAAGGAGCAACAGCAGCCGTCATCATCGCATCGTGGCCCTAATGACGAGCATAATTTGAAAGACACAGGGCCACGATGTCTAAGTATTAACCAGGGTCAGCGCCATCTGCCATCACTCTGTGTCTCTGTGTCCTTCCTTAGGCACAGATCGAACTGAGACCCAGACCCGGGCTCAGTATCAGAGAGAGAGAGAGACACCAGAGAGGAGGGCTCACAGGATTCACAGGCAGACAGGCAGCATGTAGTATGTAGTATATATGTATGTAGCATGAAAGTACTTGGCATATTGTTTGTATTGTACCTAAGCGTTTTCTTCATTGTGTGCATTGCCATTGGCCTCCTCCATTGTTTAGACACTTACGCAACTCCGCGGGCAGGGGCAGGGGCAGGGCAGGGGCAGGAGGAGTAAGGATATGAACCCCATACCCTTGCTGGTGGTGGTGGGTTTCTTTTTCTGCTCTCATTTCTTTCACATATTTAGTATTTGATATCCTGCCAAGTCTCTGATGTACATACATATGTACTATATATGATAATTGTCAGGTAGTGCGTGTCCCCAAACCCATAACTCATACATATGCGGTGGGGGGCGGGGGAGTAGCTCTCTGCAATGGTTCCCACCATTGAGACATCATTCAGAGCTGCCATTAGAGATAAAAACTAAAGCCAACGATTGGAACAAACAGATTCCTTTCAGAGAGAAAAAAAAAAAAACATATCTGTATTAAGTTTATTTTCTTTGTTGTTTTTGTATGCTAAAATAAAACTTAAAATATTTAAAAATATTAAATTAATTCCACTAAGCATTAAATGATTGCAATTCCATTTATATATATTTTTTATTGCATATTTCCTTAAACTAAAATGTATTTATGATGTCTACAAGTATTTATTAAATTATTACAAGCTCTTGCTCCGAACTTCATAGTGATTGAAATTGAGCAAAAAAACGAGAAAGAACGTGTGTTGTCGCCGTTATCGCGACACTACTTGTATACCCTTACTCAGTCGGTATTTGGAATTTTCAAATGTTTTATCAGTTTTTACATTTTACATATTTTTGCTGCATCTATCATCTACATCACGTCTCACAACAACAAATGGCTATACCGACTCGACTATTGATACCGATCAAGTATATATATACTTTATGGGGTCGGAAACGCTTCCTTCTCTATGTTACACACATCCACTTTTGTCACAAATACAATATACCCTTTTACTCTTCGAGTACGGGCATAAAAAAGGATAAAAAATGAATCCACATACATTGTGGCATTTTGAAAGTTGATTTCCAGCTGGAAATCCTTATTGTTATGCGTTTGCTTTTTATTCGAGAATAATGGCCAAAGTGGCCATTTAGGCGACTCAAAAGGGCGATCTGAATTTGGGCAAAATCCACATTTTATGGCTGCCCCCCCCAACCAACGAGCTTTAATCGTTTATTTTGCTCGTATCGTTAGTCCCTTTTTTTTGGAACTAATTAAATGTGATTTTGTATACATTGTATATGCCTTAGGTAGTTTGTTGAAATTTTGATTAAAAATATATATAAACTGTTGATCGGTTTCCGAAGTGGCAAAAGAGGAATCTATAAAAGGGAATTCCTTAGCTGAAATTAGTGTAGCTTCGTGGAGGTATTAATTCTATAACTCCCCAAATTATAATCTAAAAGTAGCCCATAACTTTCTGGAACTGAAATATCTAGAATTATTTCCCTAAGCTGACTGCCCTGCAAGTCTCTCCCGGGGAGTCCTTAACTCTCTCTCTCTGTAGCGTAGAAAATCGTTATAAATCAGTTCCGACTTGAAATCTATATCCAAATACACACATGTGTGTGTGTGTGTGTGTGTGTGTGTGTATGTGGCGTGACAGAGACATCGGCTGGCTGGGCATTGGATTGGTCCGAGCCAACACAGCAGCAGCAGCAGCAGCAGCGACATGCCAATGATAGGGTAGGTAATGTAATGTGTATAGCGTTTCTTTACCTCCCCATTCCAAAGCCCAACCCCTACCCCCCAACACATCACAACCCATACCATTCCGTCCCATTCCATACTATACCATCCCATACCCATACCATTCCTTACCAACGTATCTAATTAAGTAAAAATTTATGCGCGTGTTCACTGAGGACGATGAAACAAACGGCAACTGCAGAGCCCAAGAGACGTTAGGTTTTTTCTTTCTCTTCTGTTGTTGTTTTTTTTTTCTTCTTTTTTAGTTTAGTTTAGTTGTTTTTTTTTTGTGTTCATTTTTGTGCTGGTGCTGTTGAGGCTTTAATTGCGACTAGGCAGAGTAATAACTGCGACTACGAAATCATAGTGGCCGCTGACTGACGGCAGGCGGCAGGGCCACTGGCCAGTGGCACGGACTGGTGGGGGGGTGCAACAGGGGCCTCCTACAGATGAGTGACGCAGCCGCAGCCCCAGCTGACAACGACAACCATCTTCGCGGCGATAGTCATAGTCATAGTCATAGTCATAGTCGGACCGTAGTCATTGGCCACTGCGCGCTCTATGGGTACACCGGACCATTGGAGCGTACAACTTGATGCACTGCAAGAAAACTGGAGGCATCTCTTGTTAGAATAATCTTTGGAGAGGAAAACAAGAATATCTCGTAGATATTTCAATAATTTTAACAATAATTTATACCATAAGAAAACTCTATGATTTTGAGTCATTTGTAATTAAACACAGACCTTTAATATAGCGAAATAGAAATAGAAATAATAAATATACATATATAGTGATCAGAAATGTTTAGATATGTTTTCTGCTTTTAGAAAATCGAATTTGTATATAATTTCTTTGAGTGTATGTTAGTTGGAAAGACAGCGGCTGAAGCGCAATCTCTCGGCATAATAAATCCATTTAATATATTGTATTTAAACCGTTCGTTATGATCTTCGCGCTCGCTTCTGCAACGCCCTGATTGCTTCGCTATTAATGCAACGAACGGCCGTAGAGCAGAGCCAAAGCAGAGCTACAGGCAGAGCTACAGGCAGAGCTAGAGCTAGAGCCAGAGCAGGTGGAGCCAACGCCAAAACTTGCCAGAGAGAGAGAGAGAGACAGCAAGAAGAGCGGGAGAGAGGGTGGGTGACTGGCAGGCAGGCAGGCAGGCTGGTTGAAGCTCTCCCACCAGCACTCCCAGCTCCCTCCCCACAGCAGGTACTGTTCGTCGGTACTGTGTGGTTCGGTAGAGTCCGAATCGGAGTCGTACTTAGTCACGCTCAAGCGCATCGCTCGGCAACAGCACAAACCGCTTGCTGCTTTTCTGATTAGAGGACGAATGTGTTTTTTTTTCTCTCTTTTTTGGTTTCTTCTTTTTAGTTATTTTTCCGCTGCTGTTGCTGTTGTTGTTGTTGTATACGCCTCTGCCTCTGTAGTGATCCATATGCATTGAGTAGTCTCCATTTACCTCTAGCTCGCACTCTCTCCCTTGCTCTCACTCCGTCTCTCTCCCTTACTCTTTCTTCCTCTCTCTATTGCTACGGTAACTGACGATGGATTGTTGTTGTTGCTGTTACTGTCGTTGGTGATTGTCGATGGCGATTGGCGATTGGCGATAGCAACATCGATACCAATGTTGCTGTCAACATCGAACCCGCAACACCCCAATTTACAATTTATGATCATGCTGGCAGGACTTCTATTTGGTTTTAGCCACCACACAGAGTCCGATATCTTCATGGATCATTCGATGGATTAATAAATATTTATATACCATTAGGAGGGTAAAAAGAAGCTAAAAGGAGTCTCAGAATGGGTTTTGGAATTGTTTTATTTATATGTCATTGATAGGCAAAATAATTGCAATGAAAACCAAGTTTAGTTTGGGCATACCGCATATCTCTGATCTGTGATCTATGATCTCTGAGATTCGATCTATTTTGGGTGTGATTGGTTGTGTCTTGTGTTCGACATGAAGTTCGTTGTTCCTCTCTGTTTGGGCAGCCAACCACAAATAGGAAATGCAAGTACTATAGGGCAGCGCCCCATGTTAGCTTTACGAGTGTTTGTCTTGGCCATGCCAGAGGACACTAGGATGAACTGTAGTAGGGGCTGGGGCACAACGACCATGACACTGACTTTTACCGCGGAACACCACAGAACACAGACCACAGAATTCTGCGGGTTGCTTGCCGAGGAGGAGGAGCATCAGCAGCAGCAGTTGGCGATGCAGTTTATGCAGATACGTTTCAATTAGCTCAATTCGAACGTGAAAGTGTGGAATATACAACAGTATGTATGTGTATATTTATAAACCCAAACCAACCAAGCCAACGGACTGGAGGGCCCTGTTAGCTACTTAGCACAGAGTCAGCAAAACCAGAGGCCAGACCAGACCAGATGCCAATGTCGATGCCTACCGATGCCCCAAGCCTTCAACCCGAACAGAACTGAAGACGATGATATGCCTGGCTTTTTGAGTAGAGTGTGGCTGTGGCACTCTGTGTTTGTGGCTGTGGCAGTGGCAGTGTGTGAAAATGTGTAATGTGTAATGTGCAATGCAAATAGTCATAATTGCAGGCGGACAGAGAAGTCAGGAAAAGTTTTTGTTCCTGCTGCTGCTGCTGCTGGCATTCCCTCTTCCTACAATAGTCTCTCTCCCTTGGTGTGCGATCATTAAGCGCTGTTGTTCACTTAACGCTTGAAGGGATAAACAAATGCACGCGCGAGAAATTCTTAAAATCAATTTACCCTCCATATGCCACATACTCATATCCACTACCCATTGTAGTACTCATATGCCAGCGAATGCAGTGCCCAGTGCCACTGCCAATGATTCGCTAATGTCATAGCATTCAATGGGGAAGTGTTTGGATTTGGTTTTTAGCTCATTTTACCAGAAAAACCCATAAAATATCATCATGATCATCATCTGCAGAAGCAGGAGCCAACAGCCACCACAGAGGGAATTTAAATCTATTTATAATATTTATCTACTACATACAAATGTATATATACATATGTATGAGAATTCATATTATTTTATGAACATTCTTGAGCTCTAGAAGGAGCGAGCAGGAGCGAACAGGAGCTATTAGTTTGATAATAAAAAAGGCCAAGTTATTTGCAGCAAAAATAAATAAAAATCCGCAACTAAAAGGTGTACCCCCTGAGACATTTTTTGTGCCATTTAAAGCAAAACTTTAAAATGAATTATAAACATTTTTAGGCAACAAACAGTTGAGTCTTTTTTTTGAGAGTCTTCTAATATTTAGTTGTATTTATGTGCATTTAATATTAATTTATTTATACGATTGGCATGTTTAATTCTGCTTTTCTGTGTCTTTGCTGCTTAGCCAAAATTCTGCACAAAATGCACATAAATATATATGAAATAATTACCTTGCCACAATTAATTTTCGTAGCATTCATTAGCCATTTGTATGCTCCCAAGTGCGAGCAACTTAATGGCAAATTAACCACCCCTCCCCCACATTTGCCTGCAGCGTCCCAAACATCATTGGAGAGCTAAAGGATGTCCGAAGGATTTCAGAAGCTGCAAAATCGAAGAGCCAAAATCAGATGCCAAAGTGCCTACAATAGTAGCCTTCATTGTTTTGTTTTTGGCCAACGAAGGAGCAGGCTCTATTCTACCATCCGAATTAGAAACAGAATCGAAATCGGATACGAAATTGTTAAATGTTGCACAGTACTACCCCCCAACACCCCCTTTAGGCAATCGGGCATGCAGTGGGGAGTAGCAAGAGAGGAAGAGGTAGAGGAAAAGGCCTGCAAATATCATTTCACTTATTGGCATTTTGGGATTAGCCACAGCAGCAGCCAAACGAGCATTGTGTGGCGAGTATGTGGCATGAAATATGCCTGCTGCAGTTGCAAGAGCTGCTTCCGAGGCATGAGGCATGTAGCATGAGCATTTAACATCATTAATTTGAAATTGTTTCCTGCTCAACATTTTGACAAAACGATGGGCGCAAGACTTTTGCTTGCCCCATAGATACGAGCCTGCTGTATCTGCTTTAAGGAATCTCCTCTTACTCCTCTCTCTCCCCACCCACTTGGTTGAAAGTTTTACTGAAAAATTCGGCTCTTGAATCGGTCATTTACTTAATGGGTCGCTTAATTGGCAAGTGAAGAGGGCAGGGTGGAGAGGCCTGTGCCCCAGACTGTGCCCCGGACTCTGCCTGAGGTCGAGTACGGGGATATCTGTAAGACGGGGCAAGTGGGGCAATCAAGAAGCAAAAGCAGACGCACGTGCGACACTCAAAGCGACTCATTAGCCCCCATCCTATCAATTCTCCAATCCTCCCCCCCAACTTGAACTCTCTACCACCACCCCCCCGCGCGCACAGCTCTGGCCAGCGCAACATCTGTGGGCGCATGGGAGTGGGGGGGTGGCGACGCCAATGCGACTGCTTCCGTTCTAATAATAATACTCGCATTAGTTTCATTTTGATGCGATTAAAAACAAAAGTCCATCGCATCCGAGGCTGGAAACAACAAAAAAAAACAACAAAAAAGATCAGCCAGCAATAAGAGAGAAAGAAACAAACTAACAGCACATTGAAATACTTTCGTTCTAAGTGGTTTATGCCGATAAGCGGGGTTTCCACACAGCAAGTGGGAGAGAGAGAGAGAGAGAGGGAGAGGGCTAAGCACTCACCGTCCGCGTTTCAATTACCATTGTCAATTCCATAGCCCCCCAAGGGGCGCACGAGCTGCCTCAACTGATGTGTCCGTCCTGCAGTACTCCGCTCCTCTCTTTGGGCCGGGGTACATCAAGTGCCCGCCCATGATTTCCCCCAAAAAAAAAAACATGTGAGATGATTGCCATGATTGCGCGCCCAGAGCCACAAGGATTACACTCCACAAAAAATCACCAAAAAAAAAACAACACACAAAAAATAGACAAAAATAAAAGAAAAGTAAGGTATAGTAAAGCCTAGCCAAATGTTGGATTATTCTTTCTATTTCTTCTATTTTCCTATTTTTTGTTAGCTTATTTTCCTCTCTTTGTGGCCTAAAGTACTGATACTCGTGTTGCACAAAAATGACACTCTCAATGGGCTGCCCCATGGAGTACTTCTAATACATATGTATTTGTTTTTTTTTAATAAAATATACGAGTGTATTCCCAGTTTAGTAGCAATGATGCGAGTATTCCCTGTTTAACTGCATGATTTCTGTACATAGATAGCTTTAAAATCAATTGGATCTATAGTATGTATAGCATATAATATATAGTATGTGTATAGTATGGTAAAGAATGCTAAAGACAGCTTACAAAATGTTTTATTCCTACCAAGATATCTTATATCTTATGTCTTATATCTTATACCATATCCCTTCACATCATATATTCAAATATGATCTATTAATATGCCTAAAAGGTTGGGTACTATGTATTACAAATAATGTTCCTGGTTCTAGATGGAACACATCCTAATTGTAAAATTTCTGTACATAGATAGTTTTCAAACCAATTATATCTACATACTATATGGTAAAGAATGCTAAAAGAAAGCTTACCAACTGTTTTAGTTCTACACAAATATCTTATATCATATGTCTTATATCTTATACTATATCCTCTCACATCATACATATATTCAAATATAATCTAGTATTCAGTATGCCTCAAAAGCTAGACTTTGGGTACCATTACAAAATCTTTTCTTAGTCTTAGATGGAACACATCCTAATTGTAAAATTTCTGTACATAGATAGTTTTCAAACCAATTATATCTACATACTATATGGTAAGGAATGATAAAAGAATGCTTACAAACTGTTTTATTCCTACTATCTTATATCTTATACTATATCCTCTCACATCATACATATATTCAAATATAATCTAGTATTCAGTATGCCTCAAAAAACTAGACTTTGTGTACCATTACTAAGTCTTTTCAAAGTCTTAGAAGGTAGCACATCCTTTATATTTTGAGATCCCCCTTTCCTGTTCGTTTGGGGGCTGCTTCCAGACATATCCTTGACACATGGTCAGCTCATATATATACCTCTAATCAGCCTTGTTAGCAGGGTCAGGCCCGAGCTCAATGTTATTGTTGCATTACATTGAAACAACATTAAAAAGACCGCTACAGAGACCGGCCTTGCAGCACAGCGGTATATGCTGCAAGGTGGATGTGTGGGGAGGTGGGGTTTGTGCTGCGGGATCCACCAAAAAAAAAAAAACTAAAGCTCGGGTAGCTGCTCTTCTTCTTCTGCTGCTGCTGCTGTGTGTCTGTGTGTGTGTGTTTCATGTTTGTTTTGAGGCATGATGGCGACGGTTTTGATGTTGGGCCGCGGCTTGTAGTCAAATTGGTTTGCCTTTGTTTGGTCCAATGGTCCATCCGGACAAGGGCAGCGCTCAGCCCGAGACACACAATAAAAAACAAAAAAATAACAGACACAGGGTGGAGGGAGTGAGTGAAAAAAGAAGAATGGTACAACAAAAAAAAAAGGTAAAAATTCACAAATTACTCTCATTTCGTTAAAACGGCACAAAAGGCATCAGCCGAGGCAGCATCAGCCGAGGCAGCAATAACAAAACGACATAATCATCGTCGCCGTCATCTTATCCGTGGTTAAAAAAAAAAAATTAATAATTTAAATTTATGGAAAACGGAAAAAGAATGAAGCGACGAAGTCATCGCCAAAACAACTTCAAAGCTGTAGTCTATTATAAAACAACATGACTCGGACTCGAACTGAAACTCGGACACGGACACGGACACAACGGACCACAGAGCCCCAGACCACGAGACACACAGACCCCGAGACAGACCCCGAAAGCTGCGATGAGTCTCGTGTTGGGTTGTCCACATGCACCAATCCATATCCATAGCGATACGATGTGTCGTAGATTGGTTGTATCCGTGGATATAAATGTGGATGGATGGATATGTTTATGTGAATGGGCCAAAAGTACGTGTGCGCCCGCCTTATTGACCACAAGAAAGACAACAAAAAATATATATATATAAAGATCCACCAACAAAACAATGGGTGATGTTTTCCCAAACATTTAGCTGCATTCCAGCACTAAAAGAATAAAAAAAATATTTAAAAAAAATATTTAAAAATATTTAAAAATAAATAAAACTAGCATATTAATATTTTATTAAATATTGTAAAACAACAAACTAAACGTCATTCAATCACTTAAAAAATAAAAAAAATTATTAAAAATATTAAAAAAATATTTTAAAAAAATTACAAAAATCGCATATTAATATTTTATTAAATATCGTAAAACAATAAAACTAAGCACCATTTTATAACTACAAAAAAGAATATATTACAAAAAAATATTTTACAAAATATATAAAAAATATATTAAAAATAAAATAAAATATATTAATATTTTATCAAATATTTTAAAACAAAAAATTAATTAAAAAATAGATTTAAAGTTTATTAAAGCCTGAAATCAACAGTAAAAACTCTCACTATGAATCAGTTCCTTAAACTAACTAAATTCTTTTATAAAATTAAAATAAAAATTCATTAAAAATATATTAAAATTATGTAGCCCTTTTAGCAATCACCATATGATACCTTCGACCGCTCAGAGCACCCTGTATGGCCTGCGAAAAATGATGATCGAAGTTCCCCCTCCACAAAGTATGGGCACAATAATTTGGAGCGTAAAATCGAAAAAAAAAAACGAAAAATTGTTCGCCCCGTCATTGTCCGTGCTGGACACCCCGCTCGAAACAAAACCCATTAAGCCCGTTCATTCTATGTATCTTCCTCGTTCGAGTGTATAAATCTAATCCCAGAGAGAGAGAGGGAAAGAGAGGGAGGGAGGTAGAGCACCCCATGTCGACATCACTTCCCTGCCGCGTCACCATTGATTGACCCTCGACCATGGGCTATGGCTATCGACTATCGAAGGCTGGCTGACTGCATGACCAGAGATTGCTTTGACCTGTGATTTGTTCGAATCAATTCCATGCTAATTACAAATTGTAATACAAAAATGAAAAAAATGTCTGGTAACAAACCCCAATGGACGCCACACGGTGCACCAACATTGTATGCTTTTCATATCAATCATAATCGACTTTTATACGAATCATTTGGGGAAACTTTAGAAACTTCTAGCCAACGAAAATGGTATGACAAATGATTAGCAGACTGGTTTTAGCTAAAGTTGTTAAGAAAATACTTAGAATATATAATTAATTCATGTTTAAGTAAATCAAGTTACCCAGAAACTTCTCTATTTATCCTTTATACAAAAAGGTTTTAATTTCATTTAAAAATCCAACAAAAATCTACACAAATTCGCTGCAGTTCTTTGATTTTTTTTTAGCTCTACACAAAATCAAATATAAACTTTAATAATAACAAATTCTGAAAGGAACACATTAGATATTAGCTTTGTGGCGGAATCTGGCTCCCACACAAATCATAAAACTTCCTCTCTCTCACTTGGCCAATTGGATTTCCGATTAGATACAGTTGTCCCAAGACATGGGGGACCCAGTCCCAGTCTTCTTATCAACCAGCCTGTGGGAAACTTAATGACAAAGTCGCACACACACCACACACACACCACACTTTGTTTTCGCATTAAAATCGCAGAGCAAAAAATAAATAAGGGACTGAGAACTGTGCAAAAGAAATTAAAGAAAATGATTAATTGGTTTCGACGAATCAACGGCAAGGGCTACCAATTCCAATTTTGGCTTTTGGTACCACTTTGGGGAGCCTTATCGTTATGCAGGAGAGGAGTACGGGGGCATAACCCGCATAAGGAAGAGGCACACTGTGGCAGAGGCACACTGTGACTGGTTCTCTGTTTGCCCCTGTGACTCTGTGGCAGTTATGAAGGCTTAAGACAGCATACATAATGGAATATTGGGGGTTACCTCTAGACTAATTTTCAGCAGAACATCACAATAAATTAACAAATAAAAGTCGGGCGCTGGTGCTTCCCAAAACAAAAAAAAATGGATTTGTCCAGGAATAAAGGCAAATTTGTTGCTCGATCCTCGCTGATGCTTTTGAGGCTCAATCTCTCGAGCTGCAGCTGAAGCTGGGACCGGGGGACCTGGCTTGATTATTCTTTCAATAATACTCGCACGAATGTGGCACAGAGAGTGTGTGTGAGAGAGAGAGGAAATAACCTGGCCCAAAACATTTACTGTCGCCGTCGTCTCCTCCTTCATCATCGTGGTCAACGGTTGCCATCGGTTATGGCCTGTTGTCGTTATTGTATTGTAGTATTATTCCTCGGGTTTTAGGGACTCCATTAAAATAAGTGCTTAATTTCATTTCTTTTCGCTGGATGACTCTGCCTGCTCTGTGCCGCTCTTTGGTTGGCCTGTCTCTGTCCTGTCCCTGTCCCTGTCCTTGCCTTAACCTGGCTGTCATGTTATAAGTTACAAAAATCGCCAAAATGGATGCCTAAACGTCAAATTCGCCGAGCGGTAAACGAAACACACAGCAAAAAGTGGATCGGCCAGAAAGAAAGAACCAAAAAAAAAAACTAAAATAAAAAACTGCAGAGAAACGGCCACATCCGTTTGGCTCCAAGATATCAAAAGGGATCGGAGGCAGCAGCAGCTAAACCTAAAGCTGTCTTCGGACCTTGGGGGCTCGCTCATAGAATGAATCTTAATGAATTTCGATTTGCTGGAATCGCAACGCAGCGGACCAAGTCGGACCGGGCCGGTGGGTGTTACCTTCTGGCTGTAAAGTCAAAAAGTGGCATCTAAACTCCAGACAGATAGGTGGACACAGTTCCCTCTTTTCTTCGTCCATCCTTTGTTGGCATTGTTATTGGGACTCGGGACTCGGAGTCTCAGAGCTCTCGTAAGCGCCGCCGATCGATGATCGTGCCTCTCACACAGGCCAGACAAAAGACACACCAGCCCCTACCAGCCCTAAAAACACGCACATTTCGAGGCGAGGATGTCTGGTCGATTTCTGGCCATTCCATCTTGGCCTTTTTTTTTTGGTGGAGCAAAACAGGGCAAAAACTTGACCATAGCACGCACCGCTCGGGTTACCCGAAAAACAATCAAATTAGAGCCAAACAGAACCCCGAACCAAGAAACCAGAGATCCAGAGACCCAGACTCGATGAAAATGAAACTGAAATGGAATATGGGCGGGCGCGCCCGAAGGCAATCAAGGGCGAAAGATGCAAAACAGCATTCGAAACAGATCGAAGATGGGATTCCAACAAAATAGAGATGAAAATTAGGAGAAAAATTAAAAAAAAAAAAAATAATAATAATAATAATTTGGGAGTTTGTCGCAATAAAATGTACGGACGGATACACAGTAAAATATTGTATTTATGTTTGAAGGTATAGTAATTGAAGAGATTCTGCAAAATAGAGATGAAAGTTAAAAAAAAAAAAAAAAAAAAAAAAAATTTTTTTTTAAATAACATTTGAGTATGTTGCAATGCAATTTACGGACACGGATACTCAATACAATATAGTATTTATGTTTTGAATGTAATTCAATGGGATTCTGCAAAGATGATGAAAGTTAGGACAAAAATGAAAAAAAAAAAATTAAATTTACATTTGAGTATGTCGCAATGAAATGTACGAACGGATACACAATACTGTATTTATGTTTTGAATGTTTATCGGGCCGTGTATGAGTACAATTTTGAAGTGTTAATGGCGCATGAGTCAACTTATTCTCTGAATCAATAAACATGCAACAAAAAAAAAAAAAAAAAAAAACATAACAGAACAGAACCCAAAGCGAAACAGAACAGAAAATCTAAAGAAAAAGAAATCATTTGCGTTTTATACTATAAACGAGCTACCGAAACGATTTGTAACGATGCTTCGTACTCGCAATCGGTAGAAAAAACCCGAACCCCGAACCGAACCGAACCGAACCGAACTGAAAAAGTGAAGCAAACATTTTCGAATGTGGCACGAAGAATGTCTAGTTTTGGGCACAAGTACTACTACTACACCCCACCCCTGCCAAAAAATACCTTTTAAGTGTCTTGTATTTGTTTACTTCTGGCTAAATGTTTACCCAAGATTGGTATAAAAAATTGTGTAGTAGGCATTAAAGTTTTTGGACCGCTATTTTTCACGTGGCATTCAACTGATGCTGCAGAAGGGACTGCCACTGGCACTGGTACTGGTACTGGGGTGTCGAGATGATTAGATAAATTTTTGAGGAGCTGTTGGCATGACCAGATTGGCATTTACTGCCCCACCACTCTCGCACATACTACACGGGATACCTCTATGCCATATAAACAAAAGAAAACCCCATGGAATGGGGGGGGGGACTACAAATGATATGCCATCGAAATGTTCACAGCTTTCAGGTTGAGGAATTGCCACTTTGAAAAAATCATTATGTGCCAAAGAAATCGCTAAAGGAATGCGTAAAACTTTAACCCGATTTTGGGGAGTCTAGAAAATATAGATGAAAGTTGGAACAAAGATTAAAAGATTCTTATACAGTGCTCCAATCTTCCATTGACATTTCAGCAATGCTTCCTACGTTAGTTCTGATCTTTGGAAATTCCTCTTAAATATTCCATTTAATTTCCTTGTAGAATTCTCTGTCCTGGCCTGCTTCTAATGACATGATCTTTGTATGCTCTTTGGGTGATAAACTATACAATTTGGAAGGTAATTTCATAGAGCCCTAAGCATACAATACACAAATCGCTTGGCCTGGCTTTTCATAGCTTTTCTATCCTACCAATCCTATCAATGTTTGTGCCATGAATTATAGCATGTTATGTATGTTTTTTCTTTAGAAATGCCTAGACTCTGCTGTGTGTTTTGTTTTTTCTAGAATGGGTTGATAGCATTCTATGGTATGGGGGGTTGGGGGCCACGCAATAGGCAAATATAAACATATCGGAACAGATACATTCGGTACAGCTACAGCTACAGATACAGATACAGATACAGATATGTGTGAATACAATTGCGTATCGTTAGGGTAGAGGGAATGAAGCACTCGCATTGGATTGGATTTTGGGGTTTGTACTATAATAAAATTTCATTGTCGATGACTTGAGGTGGCATCCATAATGAAGGGGCCATGCTGTACATATGGCTGAATCTCTACACCTGTGTGCGGAGTGGGGGTGGGGACGTATCGCTCTCTGATGATACTATTTGCGGCCTGTGTGCCTTGGCGTTTTGTTTGCTTTTTTCATTATTGTTATTAGAGCACATTTTTCATCGTAATTTCTTTCACGCGAAATAGTAAAAAATAAAAGACTACTAAAAAAATGTGTTTACTCCCTTCCTCCCTCTCATTTTGTTGTTGGGTGGATGAGTGTGCTGCGGCATTTGGTTCCAATGGGGGCCATTACTGTATACGAGTATATGTGTGTGTTTGTATTGTTTCTTGGTTTCGCGCCTCACCGCTTCCATGATTTTTATTTGATATTACTATACATATTTTTGCCATGCCTTGCCCATGCCACTTCGACCTCGAGCATTTTTAATTTTAATTCGAATCGGTTGCCCCTTGCTGCTGCTGTTTAGGACGCAGAAGTCACCCACAAAACAAATTGCCACCCCTATCCATACACCTATCCATAACTCAAGCAATCTTCACTCTGTATACACCTCGACACAAAAACAAAACAAAACAAAACAAAACAACAAAAGACAGAACCGAACCCATCCGTACAGAACAGAGAGAACCGTACGGAATAGAAGAAACAAGTAAAATACTTAATTGTTAAGTATCAACAAAGTATAAATCTACGAATACAAAAACAAAAAAAAACCCAAAAAAAAAACCACAAATATCCAAATTCGAAAGCATGGCGATTAAATTATTTGAAATCCACACACACACACACACATATACCCAAAAAAATAAAAACAAAATAGACAGAAACAAAAGCTAAAAAAAAAAGAGGAAAAAAAATACATTCAAGCTTGAAAATGTATACAAAAAAGTAAGAAATTACCATTAATATAGGGCAACGCGCCGACAGAAACCAAGTGCGAATGATGTGCAACAGATGGCCTATACCGAATTCTTGGTGATGCCCGTTGCCGATGGCCATGCCCCGATCCCCAATATACCCCCACCCACCCACCCAGCCAGCCAATATCCAATCCAAATCCCGATCCCGACCAGATACCGATGGCTGATGGTGACGCTGAAGGCGACGTTGCTGCTGTTTATACACTGAGAAAAAATATATATAAATTCAGTTAATCTATTCGGAAGATCTAAGCACAATCTAAAGGTAATAGCTATAACCAAATATGTACCAGGGGGTACAAATTTAATTCAACTACAATTTAATTTAGTAGAATTTAATTCTACTAAAAGATAACCAATAAAAAAATGTAGAATACAAATAGACGCTTTAGAAAATAAAACTAAAGTCAAATTATCCATAAAATGTTATTGGAAGTCATGGTACAATTCATTTAAAATTATTTTATTTTATGTTAATATTTATTATAATATTTTGATAATATTTTATATTTATATTTATTGTATTCTATTACTCATCAGATATATGTAGCTATTTTATTTGAATTTATGCTTAAAAAAATGTGCTTAAAATTCTCCTGAAAATATTATTTCATTTTTTATTTTTATTTCTACATTTTTAAGACATTTTTAATGAATTTTTATATTTGTATTCCTTCTATTTTTAAGACATTTTCCATAAATTTTTATATTTAAATATTCCTATATATTTTTAAGACATTTTTAATGA
This sequence comes from Drosophila bifasciata, assembly GCA_009664405.1. Lineage (NCBI taxonomy): Eukaryota > Metazoa > Arthropoda > Insecta > Diptera > Drosophilidae > Drosophila > Drosophila bifasciata. Next base: position 37,869,772 of record CM019041.1, read on the forward strand.
ATTTTTGAATAATTTTTGTTTGACTTTTTTTCCATATCATAACTAAATATTGATTCAAAATTCACCTCCTCCGAATAAACAGTTTTCTTTCAGTGTGCAATAGATGGGTGGGTGGTGGTTGGGGGTGTGCAATAGATGAGTGGGGTGGTGGTGCTGCTGCTGGCGATCGGAGTGGGTTGAGTGGAGTAGTCCGGCAGCTTACACCGTTACCCCCAACCCCTCACATGTCCACATCTACATACAACTCACATCCAAATAGTATCTCTCAATGCGAATGTTTGGATCTGCTGGCTGTTGATGTTCAAAAAAAAGAGGAACGGCGGCGACGTTGAAGGCATCTCCAACAATCCGAACACAGCAGCAGGGGCAGGGGCAGTGGCAGTGGCAACTGTTTCAGCAGCAGCAGGGAGGAGCTGGGGCTGGGGGGCTGTGGTTGGGGCGTCGAAATCGTAGTCGAATCAGGCGGCAAGGCACTTAGACACTTGAGTTGTCCAAAAAAGAATAGATACGGAAAAGAGTCTTGGATGCGGGGTGTGCGGGGTGTGCGGGGGCGAGTGTGCAGCCACACGAAATGGATCAGGATTGTTTCATCTTGAAGCATTCAAAAGCACAGCACATCAGAGTACACCAGAGCACAGCAGGTTGTCTCCAGACTAAAATCGGATGCAGATATAAACATTCCCCCCCCACACCTCCATTACCATTCCCATTCCCATTTCGAATACGAAATTTCTCTCTGCTCTGCTGTTTGTACTCCGGCAATGCTTTCAGATACAAATAAACCTGCAAGTGTGTGTATCTGTATCTGAGTGTGTATACATTGTGGCGTAATTAGATGGTCCCCCCCATCCACAATCCACCATCCACCGTATCCCGCCGATTGCAAGTGCGGGGCCCTTGGACATGGCATGGCATGGCATCATTCAGTCAGTCAGTCGATCCATCCATAAAGCACTGTCAGCGATACACAGATCTTGGTTAGATCTTGCTTGGATCTTACTTGGATCTAGCTTGGATATTGCTTGGATCTTGGTTGGATCTTGGTTAGATCTTGGATAGATCTTTGTTGAATCTTGCTTGGATCTTGCTTGGATCTTGCTTGAATCTTACTTGGGATGTATGGCTATGTTTTTACCTGCTCTATGCCGATTAAATTAGATATTAGATCATTGGACAGAGCATCGCCAGAGACAGGACTACAGAGCACGTATTCGATACGAATTTTTGCATTAAATTTTATCAAATTTAAGTTATTTTTTATAGTATTTCTATCGATTTACAACCATGTATTAAAGCACTAATTATTAACAATATTTCTTCGAATTTTTAAGCGAATTGTAACCCCTTTGTTAATCAGTTCTTTGCCATTTATTTTGATCCTTTTTGCTCCTTTTTTTAATGAAATTTTTCCCCTTTAATAATCATTTTAAATGCACAGTTCTTTACCTTTGATTTTGATCCTTTTTGCTCCTATTTTTTAATGAAGTTTTTCGCTCACGAAATGTGTGTGCGTGCGCATTATTTTCATATCGATTTGTATTCAAGTTCTAAATTATTCCAAATCCAATTACGCTACAAATTAGTCATCGATAAGGTCTTTAAGTGGGTTTATTTCAGTGTTCCAAGCTCTAGTGGATATACTCTATATATTTTTGATTAAAGCAGCGGCACTAAGGATATGGCTGCACGGAGGGAATGCCATGGGTTCCATGGGTGGTGGTAGAAATGACTGTCTTCCGCATAGACGGAGAACCACTCCTTCAATTATCTTTCCACTGATTTATGACACAGACAAGCGGACGCGCCTACGGCAGACAGTCAGCTGGACTGTGGCTGGGTGGCGACTCCCCGTTCCCCGTTCCCTGCTGCACATTTTGGTGGTTGGTGGTAGCACGCCCAATTTTTGCACGTCACAGGAGGACCACGAATCCTTGAGTCCTTGTCCTGCAACACGAACCCACCCCCCTCCAATTGGATTAACTTTGAAGGCCTTTCGTATGATCCGTATTGTCTGCCCCGATAAGATAAAGCTCTCTGGGGCAGCTTGTTTAAGAGGCAGCTGTCTTAGGGTTCAGAGATTTCATCATCATCATCCCCAACCCCATACCAAAAATGGTAATTTATTAGCCTTGTACCTGGCTATCTTGGGTACTTGCTGCAGTGGCACTAATTTTGCTGCGGTTCTCATAGATCCCAGACCCCCAGACATAATCGTCTATGAAAATGCCGAGCCAATGCAACAGCAGCCGCCCGCTGGCTCGATCTTTAGCTACAGTTCCCAAGTCACAGTCACAGTTCCCCCAGTCACAGTACACCAGTCTATCAGTCTACAGAGCCCTTGACTTGACTTCCATTCGCCTAATTTCTTTACGCAGCTGTAGGGGGAATGGGGATAGAGTTCGAGTTGGGAGAGACGGTTACTGGGCAGGTCAACAAAATTGACTTGATTGATCGCAGTAGAAAGCGGTATGAAAAAAAATCAAAAAAAAAAACAGCGACGGTAACAAGCGGTAATCACAAAAAAAAATGGGGAAAAAAAATAGTTTCCACTGATTTTGAGTTATGGGAAATTTTAAATATCTCAAAAACCAAAATTACAGTCCCCCCAAAAAATCATTAACCGGGGCTTTGGCCATGGCTAAACATTCACTCTCTCTCTCTCTCACTCGCTCTCTCATTATGCTAACACTTAATCAAGTGAGTTACAGCTGAGTGTATCTCTGGGATTGACGAACCCTTCGACCGCAGCAGCATCACAGAATGAGAGAAAAGAGAGAGGGAGGAACCCAGAACCCAGAGAACCCAGAGAAAAAAGGCGGGTGCTCTCCTCCGCCTTCTCCTACTCCTTCTACTCTACACAGAGATTTTTCGAGCAGGCCCATTAAATGTAATGACAAAAAATATGATGTGTACAACCCCACCACCACATATACCCATACAAAAAGCAGAAAAAAAAGAACCCCAGACCCGGCTAAATGAGCAAATGAATAGAATGCGTCGCTGCGGCCATTTAAGTACTTACGTGAATGATTAGATGAGCGGTGGGAAGGGGGTGGCATCTACGAGTATGCTACATATGTACATACATACATATATGTGGCAGGTAATGCAGGCAGGTTTGCTGCTCTCTGGCATGGTTCTTAGTAATGTTTCAAAAAAAAGGGCTTAAAATTCAAATGAAATTTAAAGCTTAAACCTAAGCAGCAAAACATGATTAAGGATAAGGATTAAGAACATAAGTATCTATGAATATGTGGGGGGGTTTAAAGTGGCGCTAACTGTGCTGTAAATAATAGAATTATTTAAACAAAATTAGAACTCAAATTTCATTGATTTTTGCATGAAATTTAAAGCTTTAATTAAGCAAAAAAATAAGATTAAGAATTAGGATTATTTCTGAATTTTTGGGAGGTTTTAAGTAACGCTAACTGTACTCTAAATTATAGAATTATTTAAACAAAGTTCAAGTGTTATTTAGACACAAAAAGAATCCATTGTTTATACTCTAGAATTACCGACAAAAAGTTAGGCAATTAAATTTTAAATTAAATGAAATGCAACTGAAAAGAATCTCATGCTGAAATTATATTGCAACAGCTCTAATATAAGTTCAAAAAAAAAAATTTAAAATTGAATTGATAAATTAATAAACTACATTGTTTAAATTAACATTCCAAAGAACAGATAAAACATATCCCAATCATTTGACTAACGATTTCTGCGTCTGTTTGGAAGCTATTAACTCTAAGAACACTTTGCAAAAATCTTAATAAATGCAACTATTATGTACTATAATAATTAAATAAATTAAACCAAAAGGCAATGCAAAGCAGGGGTCTAAAAATGGTCTAAAATAAGTCAAATTTAGTTGCCAGAATTTATGCAGTGGATTTCCACCTGCCACAAAGTTTTTCTTCCTTTTTTTTCTCTCTCTATTTTTTTGTTTTCTAAATCCAAACGAAATGGTTACAATTTTTGTTGATGTTTTTCGGTCACAGTACCGAAACTTAATCGCATTGTAATCGCCGTTAAGTGCATGACTTACAGATTTCTATCTGGATTTTCAAACCCAAAATTTCTGTTTCCTTACCCATGTCCCAAGACCCGCGCGCTGCCCCTCTGCCACAGCCACACTGCCACTGCCACAGCGAGCAGGTTGAAGTGATTTTTTTTTTTTTTTTTTTTTTTTTGTTGAGGCGCTCAAACGTTTTGTCGCCTGTTTCAATCCCCACTACTATGACGGAGGGTTTTTAATTATTTTGTCACTTGGCTATCGGCGGAGCCATCGACAAAAATCATGACAAAGACATGACATGGAACAATTTGTTCCACGAGACGCCGTGCGATTGTGACAAATTATTGACAACAATATCAGACAGAAGACGGACGGACCGGCACACCGGAGAACGGTGGCGCCACCAGAACAGGCTAGCCAGTGTGCTGTGTGTGTGTGTGTGTGTGTGAGCCAGGTCTGGACCAATCCAACGAAGTACATGCCATCAATCTCAATCTAGTAATGACGCCGCTGAAGCGCCGCAGAGAGTGCCTGAGAGTGGCATAGTGGCAGATTGGCAGATGATTGGGTTGGCGGGTATCAAAGGCTTCTTTCCACTGACTCTGACTCACACAGAGAGAGAGCAAAGCCACGATCTGGTGTTTCAGATCTACTGAGTTGGGGTACGGGTACGGAGCTCTGATTCCCAGCTGGGATCAGCCTTCGTCTGCGACAGCTACTGTAGTATAGACGGGGCTGAAGCTGGGGCGTCGGCTGATTCTTTACATAATTATTACATTTTTCCTTTATGCCCCTAAAAAAAAAGTGCTCACTCATACACATAGGATAAATGACGAAAGCAGCAGCAAGACTCCAGACACAATGCCATGGACCAAGTTCCACGCATCGACATATCCACATCCCATGGCACTCTACTCTTTACTCTACTATAGAGGAGGGACACATCCCCAGTCCCAATCCCAGTCTGGAGTCTGCTGTCTGGAGTGTGCGCCAAAAAAAAGTAGAAAGTAAATGCCCAAGATGACTATGGACTAATCTTAGAAAATGACGGGTAAAATGTCAGTCACTATCAGAGGCAGATCAAGCGTAGAAAAAATCATTAATTTAAATTGTGACCATCTTACACTCACTCGACCTGGCCACGGCCACGAACCCACCACGAACCAAGGCCCAGAACATAACAACAACAACAACGAACAGCTCCTAACTATATGTAACTACATACTACTACTACTACATAAACAACAACAAAAAGGCCAAGCGACTGTTGACCATCGATTGCCATATTGTTGAAATCAAATTGACCAAAAGACTGGGCGACTGGGCGGGCACTGGGAAGGAGGCTGTATCTCTGGGGTTATATATACATATATATATTTTATTTTTTTTTTGGAGAAAGGCGAACCGTGAGTGCGTCTAATTTTGTGTGTGTTTGTGTGTGCTGTTGCGTATCTGTGTGAATGTGATTGGCAAGTAGTTTTGTGGTCAGCATTTCTGTCTGTCCGTTCGTCCGTCTGTCCGTGTCCGTGTCCGTGTCCCATGCTGTGACTTAGTTATATACAAAAAAAATCCACCAAATCGATGTCATGACATCAACGCAACTTTCGGAATTGCCACAGCCCCATCACGTTCATAATTATTCTGAATTTGAGGTTTTTGAAGATGTATAGATCAGGCATATATTTATGTCAATATATTTATATATATATTTTATATATATTTCTGTAGAAATAACTCTACTCTTTCCAGCATTACAACTACAACTATTTATGCCTATATTTTAATAGAAATTAATTCCTTAATAATACTTCCAAAAGAAATACTTTTCTTTGTCTCTAAAGCATTCTTTTATGCCATTTCCTTTAATTAATTTAAATATATTTTTTATAAATTAAATGCATATTTATTTATATAGTTTTAATAGCCACAAAGTGAGTTCCCCATTAATGACATTTATATTTTCTGTTACCCCTTAGATTGCCCATTAGAAGGGCTTACAGTTCCCAGCCATATTTATGTATATATCCATATAATATTGGTACCAATCACTGGTTGAACTGATGGACTAGTAGTAACAACCATTAAGAGTCATGTGTGTGTGTGTGTGGCGGCCAAATGAGTGTCTGGGGCATGGGGCATGGCCCGAACGAGTGACGAGCGACAATGCCGAAAGTTTTGCACGAGAAGAGCGAGCCCATGGGGGCATGGGGGATGTGGCATGGTGGAGGCCCTAACTTTTTTTTTTTGTAGCCGTGTAGCTCAAGTCTTTGTCTGTGTGTGTTGGGTATCGTATGAGTTATTGTTCGTGGCTGGTACGGTCGGTCTGGAGGGGGTAGACTGCGGCGATAAAACATCAAACAAAATTCCGAAAGAAACGATTAATCTTTTGGTCATTTTCATTTGATTGACGGATGGGAAGTAAATACGAGAATGAGATGGAAATTTTAAATGAAATATGCGAGATTTCAAGTGAGCCAAAGTAAGACATAATGGATTGGAATTGGTATTGGAATTGGGATGGTAATGGCAATGGTATATGGTATATGGGTTGGTATATGGTATATGGTATTAATCCATTAAATACCTATATTAAATTGTATTTAATACATTTATCTAGCAGCTGATCCAAATGCAACTCCTCAATGATTGCTCCTCTTACCTGTGATCTTAAAGGGCACCGCAGTCTGTTCTGTGAGTACCCCAAATGGTACCCAAAAAAGACCGACCCAAAACGAAAAACCTCTAAAACAAATTCAAAGTCAAAGAGCAAAGGGGAAAAAAGAGAACCGCCTACCGCGGAAGCAGACATTTGACTGTTCCCCACAAAACCCGGCAATTATCAAAAAATGTGCATTAATAATGCGTAGCGGAATGAATCAGCTGCCCAAGAGACATACATATACATATATACATATATGTATATAGTATATATATATATATATGTGCATATGCAGAGGGTCAGAGACGTCGCCAGGCGTAGACGCCCAAATGCAGATTGATATCCCAAAAAACAAAAAGAAAAGGCAAAGGCAAGGTAAGGTAAGGTAAGGTACGGCAAGGAAGGGGAAGCCAATGGTAACAGGAAGAGGAACAGAGGGAACAGTGAACACAGGGGGTGGGGGAAACGTTTGGGAATCGCCTTACCCGAAAGCGTTTCACGAGGGCGTTTATGGGCCCTTACCACGGTCACGGCCATGGGCCAGGGCCACAACAAAAACCCAACCGAAAGGAGCAGTGGCAGGAGCAGACCATAGCAGAGAGCATTTCAATCTAAAGTAAAAAAAAACCGATGCCCTGGCTTTTGTGTTCGCTAATTAAAAATGTCCTTCGACTGGGACTGAGGACTTGCCCCCATAGGTGAGTGTGTGTGTGTGTGTGACGGGCGTTGCCCAGAACTTTGGCAAAAAAACGATTTTAGCCAAAAGACTTTGGTAGAGAGAGTGTGTCAGAGTTTCATTCCATATTATAATCAAATAAAGAGAGAGAGGATCGAAAAGGATCGAATCGAATTGAATTGAATCAATTTTCGCGCTATTCCACATTTGCTGTAAAATTATTTATTTAATAATAATGGAAATACAAATATTCTTTATTCCAAGTTCGACTGAAGCAACACTGGAGACAACTGGGAGTATCTATAGCCTCTGTAGTTAAGGCATAGAAAAGTCCTTTAATGGCAACCGAAAACTAATATTATAATATATATTAATTCTCTAATTTATTTATTATACAAAATAAACTTTAACACATTTGAAAATATTTTTTAAAATTAATTAGGCATAGCGCTAGCATTGCAAACAAATTCTTGACATAACATTTATAGTTGTAGAATTATATATAAAATAAAAAAAATATATGTCTATGCAAAATATATGTCCATGACTAGAGGAATATTTCTCTATAATGTACAAATATTTTTTTCTTCTTTTGAAACCCAGGCAAAACCTAGGCAAAAGTCTCCTCTTTGGCCAAAGGCTTTCCCCTAGAAGACTCTTTAATCTGTTAAATATTTAAAAAAAAAAATTATTATTATAATTAATTTTAAGCAATATTTGAACGCCGCTCAATATAAGATCAGCTTAGCCATACCATAAGTCGAAGAAACGAGTCAGTAAACTCTCATTTATAATGAAATTAAATACGAGTAGTGTGCAAGCCACAATACCTTTTATTTACGATGAGAACTGAGCATTCATTCATTCATTCTCTTAGGGGTTACCTTATGCATCTCTCTGCATCAGCCCAAACAGGATGTAGTATTTATTCACGCTAAATACGTGCGAGTACCATCTCTAATTTGAATCGACCATCAGGCCATCAGCTGTTGGCTCTTAACTGTTTCACTGTGAACCCAAAAGCAAGATCGAATGCTGGCTAGTACGAGTAGTAGTGGCGTCATCCACAAGGCGTTGAATGATAAAAGGTTCGACAGACAGACAGCCCAGAGTCCATTGGCTCCCCTGACACTTGGAGCAGTTCTTTCGAGCGACCACAACCCCCACTGGGACACACACAGAGACTCCTCCTCCTCAGTCCCCATGGCTATATGTAGTACAGTGTGTACACACTGTAGTGTGTACTACAGTGTTTCATTCTGTATGTGTTTCCTAAGACATCGTCTGGGGGGGAAGGAGAATAATATATTAAGAAAACAGACAGAGAGAGGGAGAAGGAGATGAGAAACCAACAAGTCATGCGGGCCGAGGTTTGTTGGTTAGAGTTTTTTTTGATAATGTGGCAATGAAGTGAATGATTAATTTCTGAAATAATTCGAAAAAAAAAAAAATCACGAAAAAACGTAATGAGAACAAATTATTGTGGCATCGTCATGTGGAGTGGTGGTCGGTCGCTGGTCTTCTCGTCTTCTTCAAAAACCAATTTCCAAAAAGGGATAGGGGGGGTGTACAGCTACAGGTAAAGATACACAGGATGGTGCAGAGTGGTGCTGATGTGAAGTGGCTTGGAGTGGTCAAGTCTTTTGGGCTGATTACGAATATAAATAGCTGGAATTACTTAATATTTGTATTTATTGAGCGTGACGGTGGGGGGGGTGTGAGGTTGCTGTGCACCTGTCCCAAGACAAAGACAATGGGTGACAAAAGTGTCTCTTGGCTCTGTCTCTTGACTCTGTCTTGGCTCTGTCTTGGCTCCCTGTGGCAAGTGCATAGTGAGAGACGCTTAAGGTCATTATCCACATTCACATGTGTGGAAGGAAGGAAGGAAGACTCGCTGGGGGTTGACAACATCTCTCTTATGTATGTAGTACCACACCACACGATCCCAACTCTGCATTGTCCAACTTTTGTTCCTGATTATATATTCATGCATAACTTAATATTGCTATGCTGCTCTCCCCCCCTACCATCCCTATCCCTGTTGTGTGAGCGTGTGGTTCGAATAAAAAAAAAGTAAAGACATTCCCCCGTTTTGCCCGTTTAGCTGGAAATGTTGCGGCGTAAAACGAATGCGCGAACTACTCCGGCATGAAATTAAATCCAACTTCATATCTGGAGCTGAGCTGAGACGAAGAGAGTGCAGGGTCCAGTGCAGTGCAGCCAGTCAGTGCTATCTTGCATATCCAAGTGGTATATCTCTCTGGTGAAATGCCATCCCCAGTGCCCAGTCCACAGTCCAAGATATTCCAAACAGATGCACTGCATGCATGTGTGTTCCATGTCCGAAACCGAAACCGAAACAAAGAAAACTCTTCTTCAAGCCTCCTCTTCTACTACTACTATATATCCCACTTGTTCAGTGTTCACTGTTGCACACAGTTGTCCAACCGTGCCAGTGCTTCTGTGTGTGTGTGTGGTGTGTGCTGTGTGTGTACTGTGTGGTGTCCATGTGCATAGAGAGGGCACTTGTTCAGTGCCCCAGAAACGAACGGAACGCAAACGGGCCGGGGCCGGGCGAATGGCGAACGGAGAACGGCAAAGCAATGATCGCCACATTTTCCTCATTTTTTTTCCTCTTTTAAAGCTTCTTTTTTTGCTGCCTCTCTTTGCCTTTGCCTTATTAATGAGCATTCGTGAAAAGTGCGACCAAATGTGACGTTTAAATATTCATGAATCACCAAACTATAACGCAGCTCACGGAGTTCCACAGAGAGTTTCAGAGAGTTCCAGTTTCACTGCCAGTTGCCAGTTAGTTTTCAGTCTTCAGTCTTTGGTCTTCAACCACTTCCGTTCCCTCCCCCCACTAGACAAGACTTTCGTTTACATATTAGACCAAATTGCCTAAAAGCGTCTCTCTTGTGGCTCTCTCAATTAACCTTTTGGCCATGAAACGGTCTCAGATAAGACATAATAAAAGCAGGGACTGGTGGGGCGGGATGGCTTACGATTTTATGCATATATTTACAGCATTATGACATATATATTTTAGAGTGTTTCCGGTGAACTAACGACTTAGTTATGCCATTGAGAAATTCTACAAAATATTCTGGGTATAAATGAAGATATACATATAAAAGATAGACTACACTAAACTCTTCCTAAAATTTGTATTATCTTTGGCATAACTCTGTCTGGCTGTCGATCCATTGTAAACATTAAAACTTCGAGTAAAAGAAGTTCAATTCTTTCTTAGTTGTAAGCATCTTTATATGCCTTATTCCCCCCAATATATTCAAGACTTTTTAACAACAGAACTGTTAAGATACTACTTGACAAAAAGCCCTACAGACTTTCATCAGTTTTGCTCCATATAATATATAACATCTTCACACTCCATTTCGAATAAAAATATAAAACAAACATTCCTTTGATTGCATTACACATTATGCATACATGGGGCATGATGCCTTCATGCCCCGTGGATGTGCGTTAAAGAGGCAAGGCTAATGACTGCGGTTATGGAAAGCGCCCGCCCGAAAATTAAACCATCATAATTTTGAGTAATGATTGAAAACCCAAGGGTATTTTATATATATGTATAATATATATACAATTTTTTGGACAAGGGGTTCCCCCTCCCCACCCTGCCAGCGACTGACGATGGTTTTTCGGGATGATTTGCATATGTAAATGTGCGTTGTCGTCCTGGCTTTGGCTTTGAACTTGCCACTGGGTACTGGGATACTGGGATACTGGAGCATACTGTATGCTGGAGAAGTGGGGAACTCTGTGTGGCCCCTCGACATTTTCCCTTAAATGAATATCGTAATTTGCATCGCACAAGTGTTAAATAAGTCGTTTATTGCATATTAAAAGACAGCCAATTTCCATTAAATTATGTCTGTGTACTACACACTCGTATGAAATATCTTACAGAAGCCTAACAAGATGATGATCGATCATGTGGCAGGGATGCCGCAGCTAATGGACACAACCCTAGGCCAAAAGGATCTACCATTTGTCATTGGAATTAAGGGGGGTGGGGGGTAACACTCTTTGCCGTAAATCAAATTTCCAAATATGACTGCCGCCAATCTCTTTGTGAAGATCAAGCCAAAGTTTGGCCAATAGCCTTTTCCTGGGTGGAGTGGAGTGGAGTGTAGAGTTGGCACATCGATTGTGATTGCGATTGCAACTCTGTTGACTCATTCGATTGTGTATGTGTGTGTGTGTTCGGTGCATTGCCCCATTCATTGCCTATCGCTGCAGCACCATCCATCCATCCATCCATCGTTGCAGTCGAGTCGGTGCAATAACCAAGGTGGTCTATGGTCTATGGTCTATGGTCTATGGTCTATGGCGATCCATTTTGGCTCGTTCGTTCTCGTTGAGTTGCAGCAGTTGCAGTGGCAGCAACGGTGCTTCCCTTGAGACACCCAACACGGCAGTTGCTCAAGCGTTAACTAACCAGTGTGAAACCCCAAAACGTTGTGGCACGAGGCACCAAACACGACACACAGACAGAGAGAGAGAGAGAGAGAGAGAGAGAGAGTGCCATAGATGGAGTGCTGCTGCTGTGTGTGGATTGGCATTAGATTCCTTTTGGATATCCCTAGACAATGTCCTTTTGGCAATTAGCGTGGAGCCCAACAGCTTGGAAAATATTCTACATTCAACCCTGAATAAGCTGACAAAATAGTTTCTGGGGGATCCCCATACCGTATGTGTGTGTGTGTGGGGAGAGAATTAATCATGCCCCGTGATTCAGCACAGCGTTCGTCTGTCAAACACAAATGTCACATTGATGAATGATTATCGTAATTAAGCGAATAACGACATCAGGGACTTAACATGGACTCGACATATTTACTTGGACTTTCGACATTCGACTTCCACTTTGACTTTGACTTTGACTTTGACATTGATTCCCCCCACTCTACGCTGGCACACGGTGACACTGCGACATATGCGGAGAGACTCCATTGGGTCTCTCTCTGTCTCTCACTCTCTGTGTCTCTGTGTTCAATCAAAAGTATTAAGAGATTATGTCACAGATTGTCCAAGAAAATATTTTTGCAGTCAATATAAACGAAAGTTTTGCGGCCCCCTTAAATGGAGTGTCTAAATTAATCTACATGGAGAGATCTACATATGTATGTAGTACCTGCATATAAATGAGAGCAGAGCAGAGAGAGACTAGAAAGAGTAGGGACAGTTGAGTACAGGAGAGACAGTAGAGACAGTAGGGACAGCAGAGTACAGGAGAGACAGTAGATATAAGAGAGAGAGAGAGTGTAGACAGTAGAGTACAGGAGAGATAGTAGAGATATTAGAGAAAGGAGAGACAGTAGAGTACAGTAGAGATATTAGAGAAAAGAGAGACAGTAGAGACAATAGAGACAGTAGAGACAGAGTGTAAGTACAGCAAAGAAAGGAGAGACAGGAGACACAGGAGAGACAATAGAGAAGAGTGACGGCATAAAGTGAAATGCCATAAGCAATTTGCAAAATTAAATTGTAAATTTTTCAATGCACATGGGACAAATTTGTATCCTTCTTTATACATATATTTTTTATATGTCTGCGGCAATGAAGAGGTAAGAAATTATTATGCCAGCAAACGACCAAAAGCTAGACAACAAACCTGACAACCTATAACAGCCACACAGCCACCCAACCAGCCAGCCTCAAACAGCCTCAAGTCTTAGGGAGGTGGGATGGGTGTCTGTGTCTGTGTATTGTCTCTGTGATGGGTGATTGTGGGTGGGTGGCTGGCTGTTACTCGTATAGAACGACACCCAAATGACAATACAAGTTACAGCAAAGGTAGCTTAAATAGCACTTACTATATAATCGTATATAAGGTATTATAGGAGTATTATTATTAGATAAAATCACTTTAAATATACCCAAATAAAAGGGATAAATTATTCATTAAAGTTTCTTATTCTTTGTTTATTATTGTGATCAAAATTACACCATAAAACTATAGCTTAAAAAATACCCAATTGAACTACTGCTAAATAGTAATATTTAGAAATTTCAAATGTATTTTTTTGATGCATAAAAAACATAAAAATCATTTGAGTTTTTTGTGCAAAAATCACAGGATTTTTAAAAGTAATTTCTTGTCTATTAATTCAGTATTTTCCATACAAATTTCACATATAGTGAAATAGTTTTAAGTATTCTTCAACTTATACTATAAATACAATTTTTTGTATATTTTTAAATATTATTAAAATATTTTTTTAGAATTTTTAAAATATTTTTTTAATATTTTGTTAATATTTTTTGCTTGCATATTAAAAGCTGCTATTAGCTTGAACGCAACTGTGACTGGGTAGTAGTACGTCTTGTTGTGGGTGCTGCTGGGTGTGTGTGTGTGTGGATGCTGCTGGGTGTGTGTGTGTGTGGCTGCATTGTCTCTTTTGTTGGCATCTGGAGGAGCTGGCGCAGAAGGAGTTTTGGAGTAAAAGTCTGTGCTGGAGTCGTTGTCGGTGTCGTTGTCGTTGTTGTCGGAACTATACACACACACAAATACTGTAGACTATAGACATCTGTATATGAGTATGCGCCTGGGTGCATTAGTCGCGGCGACGATGACGACCAAGGCGGATATGCTCTCGTGGCATCCGTGGCACCAGTGGCACCCGTGCCATCCATGGCTCCTGCAGCATTTGACGTTGGCTCCCTGTCACCACAGAATTATGCATCTAGGGAAAGGGCAGGGACAGAGACAGGGGCAGGGGCAGAGGCTGCATGTCGGGCGCCAAAGTAGATGATTCCCCATGCCAGCCAGCCAGCCAGCGACAGAGACAGAGACAGCGAAGGGCATGGGCTGGGCGCAGGGGAGACAGAAGAGGAAGAGAGAGGGTAAATGGTAAATGTTTATGGAATAGTCTTGACATTTGACAGTTTGTTTATTTTATTTCGTCACATTTTTGTGATGATTTGTAGGCGGTTTAGCGCCAATTACTCCACCGAAACTTTTACAATGGCCAAGCAGAGAGCAGAGAGCAGAGACTGTAAACTTTTAGGTCTTTAACAGAACAGAACAGAACAAATGTTGGCGCCAATTCCTCAATGGATAGCCCCCCAAAACCCGCAACCTGAGCTCCTGAAACGTTTATGTTTGTTGGGGATTTTTTCTATACCCTTACAGCACAAAGGAAATATTAATCGTATGTAAAATAATTGAATGAATATGAATCGCAGAATCAATTGCATAGGTTGATTAATTTCTATAAGAAATATATTTAAAAATAATAATATTTAATAATTTATTTATTTTAGTTTTAACCAATGGATCTCTTAGGCATTCCTTCGATATCTCATGAATTCATGTTCAAAAATATATTTCTAAATTTAGTTTAATTAATTAAGTAATTTATTTTAGTAAGAAATATATTTAGAAATAACAATATTTAATAATTTATTAAATTATTAGTTACCAAGCAATAAGCTAGACACTCCTTAGCTATTTATCGTTATTCATGTTAGAAAATATTATTCTCAACTTAATTTAATTTCCGTAATATTTTTTATATTTTTTAAATATTTTAAATTTTTAATTTTAAATTTTTATTTATTTAATTTTTTAATTTTTAGTATTTTTAATTTCTTAAACTGCCAAAAGCGTTTTTTTTGTATTTTATTCTTTCATTAAAAACACTAAAATATTTGTACACAATTTTTTTAACTTCTTTTCCTTTTTTTTAGAACTCAACTTTAAACTATAAAACCTTAAAAATAATCCAATAGATCATTAATCAATTTCCACCCCAACAAAATTACTTTGAAGTGTGTATACATAATATGTAGATGTATGTAGTTGTACTCTACATATGTATGTTCAATCTGCCACAGCATTTCTTTCAAAAAGAATCATCATCATTTATAGAGTATTTGAATGAATGTGTAATGCGATTTCTGCTGAAATTTCCCCTTTATTTCGGGTGAAAAAAACAACAACAACAACAACAACAAAGTAAAGAAAATGTAATGTAAACATAATTTGTATACACATACGGAATATATCGACAGGCGACGTGCGACGTACGACATACGGGAAAAAAAAGGGAATTCGAAATGGGAGTGAGACTGGGGAATGGGCACATGGAGACATGGAGATATATATGGGCATGGACAGGGGGATATTAATATCGGGATGTTAATGGTAATGCCTGGGATTTTGGTGCACATATGCTCTGGCACTCTGACACTCTGGCAAGTGAAATTAAATGGGTTAAATGCATTTAAACCCGCATTTATATAAGGATTATCTATGGGCTCTTGAATTGTCAGGGACTTGGGTGTTGGGTACCTAATTTCTGTTACATTTTTGACATTCAATTTGGAAGCAACGAAGAAGTTGCCATTTTACTTAATCCACCTTAATGTGGATATATCCATGGCACATTAGGGGAGGGTGGGGGATTGGTATTGCTGTACACTTGATTGTGTCAATTTGTCTGTCAAATGCGTAGTCGTTTAATTTCAGTGACAGAAACGCGATTAGTAACGTTAACCCAAGCAACAACAAAGCAGCTATTGTCCGTCTGCTCTCAAGTGCCTTGCCTGGGCCATCGAAAACACACAAAAACCCACGCTGGCGTTGACGAGTGAGTTGGCCAGGCCGACAGACGCTGCAGAGTGGTGTAAAGAGAACCTGGCCAAAATGCCGTGGCTTGGTGTCGCTCCATTCAAGGCTAATTCTGTCACCTGTCAGCGCTGTCGAGCAGCAACACAGAGCTATATAGTGTATATATATATATATATATAAATCTTTGTGGCAATTTTTGTAAATTGTCACCGCAACTGGAAGACTTTGACAGTGTCTTTTGTCTCTGTGTCGACCTTTTGAGTGGCAGCCTGGAATGCGGTTTGTGAGTGCTGGCTGCTGCGTGTTTATGTGACGCACTGTAAGACACTTGTGGAATTTTGTAGGAGGGTGGGGGTGTATCATCTTCAGCAATAACTAAAGGAAGGCTGTGAGGGGAAGGTAATAAGGGTACCCTTTT
Source organism: Drosophila bifasciata (assembly GCA_009664405.1). NCBI lineage: Eukaryota > Metazoa > Arthropoda > Insecta > Diptera > Drosophilidae > Drosophila > Drosophila bifasciata. The sequence continues at coordinate 37,886,145 of CM019041.1, forward strand.
ATCCTTTCCTTTTGCTACTTTTCACTTTTAACGATCAATCGCGTTTATTTGGCAGCTGCTCATGGAATTTCAAAATGGCCTAATAAAGCATTTTTTGTGGCTAATATGTGGCACGAAGTCGCTGCCCCATCCGCATCCCCTCCTCAATCTCTGTGGTCAGTGCAGGCAATCCAATAAGATAAAAAGCCAAAAAATGTAGAAACTGCCCCAGTGTGTGTGTATGAGGGGGTGTGGGGCAACTATGCAGAAACCAAGCTACGTCCAAAAAGAAAGAAGAAAAAAAAACTTACGACACCCGTGGGAGCAGCCAATAATTCCAAATCGGACACCCACAACCCACCCACACTCACATATACCCATAAACACTTGAACGCACGCACCAAGCATCCTCATCCTCATCCACCCAGTGTTCCCAGTCCACTGTTCCCCGTTCTCCGTTCCCATCCCACACAGTTTCAGCCCCCGGAACTCATGAATCAAATGGCACACATCCTTGAGCCACTTGCATAGGTTTTATCCCATTTGATAGCCCATACCACCCATACCTCCATACCGACGACCCCCCCATCCGGACGGAAGCTGAATTCAAGATTTTATACCGTCACGTAGCCAGGCAGGCAGTAGAGCCGGAATCGGAATCGGGTCGGGAGTTGGAGAGCTCTCGAGCGGGCATGTGGTAGATTTTTCAATTGAAATTGAAATCGGTTTATCAAAAGTTTTCATTTATACGAATATGATACTATAATATATTCCACTTATACTCGTACAACGTATGCGCATCCATTTCAATGTAGATATCGATTATTTTGGGTACTCATTTTGGGTACTAAACGAAAGACCAACTGATTTTGGGCTTAAAAATATCCCATATATGTATGTTAGTAGTTGGATCTAATAAAATAATAGAAGCTAAATATGGTTTAATCTGCAATCTAGAATGTTGAGAATGTTTGAAGTAAAATTCTACTTAAAATCTTTTGTTTTTTTTGGTTTAAAAAAAGTGATCAAAAGAGCAATGAAAGTGATCAGAGATCAGTGAATGAGATTTACACAAATTATGTACATATATTATTAATGCTTAAGTTATACATTAACTAATGAACGAAATGACTTATGAAGCTCATCCAATTTGTTTACAATTTATATATGCATTTCCCTTCATTTTGATCAAATAAATCATATAAAATAAACGCAATTAAATTAAAATAATTCCTATTAATTATAGCCGAACCCAAAGAACTCGCCAACATTTTTGCACATTTCTTTAAATCTTAAAAATCTTAAAAAACAAACTAAAAAAGTTTAAAGCCTTCAAAAATCAAATGATATGAAGCTTGCTCCCTCCGAAGTCTGCTTAAAGCCATGCAGCATATAAACTGATTTTGGAACTGCTGCTGCTTAAGTCATAGCCCCTTCCAAACTACCACTTTTGATCCGCTATATGTACTAGAAATAAAGCCAAATTCTCAAGACTTTGAAAATGAAAATTGCGAAAATGGCCCCCCAAAAAACTAAATGAAATCGAGCAGACACCAGAAATGACGATGACGATGACTCTTAACGGATACATAACAGCGGTCTGGGGGGAGTATCTAAAGAAGGTACATACTCGTACATATATGAAAGTCATATAGTAGGGCTCTGGGCTGTCTCGACCTCTACACTACAGCTATGTGGCGTCTGCGGCTTCTGTGGCCAGTGGCTCGAGTGTGTGTGTGTGTGTGTGGCTGCTGCTGCTGCTGCTGCTGGTGTTTTGTTGTCGTTACACCTTTTCTCTCTGAAGCGAACAAAATAAAATAAAATATTTGAAATGACCACGTCTTGGCTATTTTCCGTTACATTATGGTAAAATATTACTCGGGCGTACGCCTCTGAAGTGTATTGCAAGATAAAGCAGTGGGCAAAGGCGTGGTAAAGCAGTGGGCAAAAGCAAGCAGGGGGCACGGACAAGACGAAGGCGAGACTCTCTCGTGGCCAGTGGAAGCAGTGGACCGAGTTGTTCTCTCTGGCTGTGGCTCGAGCGAGCGAGCGAGCGAAAGCGTGAAGCGTATAAAGTCATAAGGGTTTATGCATGAATTGATTGCCGCCGCCAGTACCCAACAGTACCATCCACTTTGCACTGGGGTTGGAGTGGCCACTGACCAGTACTCGTAACAAAATAAGAATTATTCTCTCTCCCTCTTTACTTTTTGTGTAAGAATTTCGCTTTAATAATCTATGAAGTGGCCGGCCCCAAAAAATGTACTAAAACTGAACCACAGATGGGGGGGCAGCTACTGGCTGTGGCTTTGTGCCCCTGTGGCATGTCTTTTCTTTTGGCTGTGTGTGCGCCCCCAAATCATTGACATGTGAAATATTTGACATAATTAAATTTTGATACAAGTCTATAACTATTAGGGCCATTCTGCCATTTCCATTTCCATTTCTACTTCAGCACACACAATGGACAAGACAAGTCTTGGACAGATTTACTCAGACTACCGCAGGCGGTAGTAGTAGTGACATTCGTGACTCCAAGTGACTTCAAGTTGCCCGTAGTTAGTCCTTTTTCTTGAGACAATATCCTGTCGCACGTACTGGGGCCTCCCCCCCAAAACGGACAGTCGAAGACAGGCAGCTTCTCGTGTCCTGTCCAGTCCTGTGCTGTCCTGTCTGGGCATTCCACTTGTCATTAACCTTGTTATTAAAACACTTTTGTTTATGACCATAACATCTGATGTCCAAGGGCGGTAGTGAGGACACAAATGTACAAATAACTTACGTGCCGCTCATTTGTCTTTTTTCCCCTCCGAATGTGATGCAGGGGGAACGTGTGTGAGAATGCTTGACCAGCAGCCAGAACTAGAGACAATGTTTACAAACCTCATAGGGCCTCATGAGGTCTGAGAGCAAACACCTTGCCCGCCCCCGCCCCTGCCCAACGAGCAAGTCAGTATGTGGGGGGACGTGGTCCTTGGACTTCCGTCACTTTGGCATCCATTTGTTTTCCGGTGATCATCGCCATGTAAGCGAAATGAGTTCAATTTGTTAACGGCTGCAGACACACACACACACGTATTAAACACACTAATTTGCGGCATCGCTTCTGGACATATCAGCAATTTGTTGCAAGCAGCTGTCCCCAGTCCCTGCCCAGTTCCTGCCACAGCACACATCCAACAAAGGGATAGCACTGAACTGTGTACTCTGAATGGGACCCCAAACAGAGTCCTATACAAACTTGATCCATTTGAACATATTTCATTCACTCTTCACCCGCCAAAGCAAATTGACAAAACCAATAAAACAAAACAATTTTTGAGGCCAGTCGAGTAGATTGTGCAGGGGGGGGGATTTCGGTGGAAGGAAGGGGATGCTTAAGGTTATTAAATGAGCAAACACAACCCCAACTGGGACATCACATCAAGGTGCTGTGGAATGTGAACCAGGGACAGGTCTTCCTCACCCAGGCATTACATGGGGGGGAACAGTTAGAGTCGGTAATAAAGCGCTGGAACTGCTTTAAAACTTTGTCGCTCCTTTGTGCGCTCATTTTTGAGCAATATTTTGAGCAGCAAATTGAAAGCTTTGTTTTGCCGCTCTCCTGTTCTGCTGCTTCTGCCGTTCAGCCGCTCTGCCGCTGTCCTGCTCTTCCGCTCTCCTGCTCTGCCGCTCTCCTGCTCTGCCGCTCTGCTGTTCTGCTGCTCTCCTACTCTGCCGTTCTCCTGCCCATCCGATCTCCTGCCCTGCCGCTCTCCTGCTCTTCCGATCTCCTGCCCTGCCGCTCTGCTGTTCTGCTGCTCTGCTGCTCAGCCGCTCTGCTGCTCTACCGATCTCCTGCCCTGTCGCTCTCCTGCTCTAAATAAAAGAAAGGATATTGTCTCTTTTGTCGCCACAGAGTAGCAAAAACTTCTGCTAGCCATGAAATTCGACACGCTGCACGATCAAATCGAGAGTCGAAGCCCAGTAGCACACGGCACCCAAAAGACCAGACCAGAACGGACAATGATTGAGGCCCAGGCAAGTGACGTTGCCAGCAGCCACACGAATCGAAAAAGATCTAGATATGGCATGGACACAGCCAGGCCCTCTCTCTGCAATGGAACTGCGGAATACCCTAAGGAACACTCTAGAAAAATAAGAGTTGAAGGTTTACTATAAATTAAATTCAATTCAATTCAAATATTTTCTTTAACTATTTAACATTAATTTATTTAGTTTTCTTTAAAGCATGATCCCACCAACAAGTATACCAAAAAGTATCCCTGTACAGGGTATAAGCTAAACTTGCCACCGATCTAATCTGCAACATGCAACATTCAGTACGAGCAGCCACCACCTCTCCATGGGACCTCTTGGTGGTCTCATTTGTTAGCGCCTTGTGCAGGTCCCCTCCCCCAGCCTAACTAAAGACCAACTACCGACTACCTAGTACCAGGTGTAATATGATTCCCTTTTTGCTTTTGATCTTGCTTGTTTTTTGTTGTTTTTGTTTTGTTTTGTATTTGCGCAATGACAAATCTTGATAGGTAAGTGGGTCCTCACGAAATCCAGAGCATTGCCTTGACAATTCGCTCGAGTGGAGTCGACTGGCAGAGGTTTTTGCCCCCCCTTCCTTAATGCACACCCCACTCCACGAGACTGTCATCAGCTGAATTATAATTTGCTGCTGCTGCTGCTGCCTTTGCCTTTGCCTTTAATAATTCCAGCGCAAAACGAAATTGCGTAGAAACTCATTAAGGAAGGAAGCCCGGTTAAAAAGGGCTACGGGGCTCATCTCCAACTCCGGAACCAAATTGAATTCCCCAGCCTTTCGAGCTGCTGCTGCTGGCTCTCTGTTGTTTATGTAAGAACTGCTTTGGAATTATTTATGAACCCGATGGGAAAAGCCGTTGAATGTGTCGCAATGCTTACCATCCAACCACCCACCCACCCATCCATCCATCCAAGGGCCCCGTGCACCCTTCGCCTGAATACCTAATTCCAGGGCCCGTCCATCTCCCCTTTTTTTTTGTGCCGAAGCTTAGTGCTGTCCGTTATTCTCGGCACAAGTGGGAATACCATGGGGGCACTCTCTTCGTGCAATAAACGAAAGTGTTTTCCAATATAAGAAGCCCTTCATCCTATAATGTGGTAATCGCTCGCGTAAAAGGCGACAAATCATTTAAGCCCGCCCAGCCCCACACAAAAAAAACCCAACCCCTTTGACTGGGTACCCCAGAGAGGGGGTATGTGGATGTACTACAAGGGTGACAACCAGCAAAACGGAAGCAGAACACCCGCAGGAGACCTGACAAATGTATGCACACACGTAACCCTTTGAGCATTACGGGACGGTGGGAGGAGCAGGCCCGTAGGCAGTGGCTATGGCTAATGCCCGATGCCTTTGAAATTGGGCATCATCCTCAGCATCATCATCACACAGCGCGCTGCATGTAGTGGCTGCTGCTGGATGATATTATTGGCCTTGTTTCTGCCACGGGCCCAATTCGAATGGGCCGCCGCCCATGAATCTTTTCCGCCTGCTGCTGCCAAAACATAAAAGTGAAATTCCTTTTTTATGACATCTTTATACGAGGCTAAATAAATACAAAGTATCCCAGCATGCCACGGGGGACATTTGTCCAACTCGAATCGACTGCCTGACCCATAACCCTACAGCACTCCCTCTCCCCCCCCAACCCACTCTGATTAGCAGGCCGTTCATGATAAATAGACCATTATGTAGTTATCGTAATTGCGGGTTATGAGGCCCAATCCCAATGCCAATGCCAATCCATTACTGCGCCAAGTTCCTCCAGTGTACACCTTAATGATGCCACAAGTAATACTCGTATGTGGTATGTGCCACACAGACACACACACAGAAACACAGTCATGCATGCAGCAAAAATGTAAATCATCTAAAATTGGCATTGGCTATATTGGGGGATATCCCCTAAAGATTTGAGCCAGACTAAAATCGATGCTTAACTGGTTCTACTACACTGGCAGAAGGCAGAAGGACTCCCTCCACTGGAGTGTGTGGGGTATATCTACATATATCTTGGATTAATTAGGAATTCTAACTAAAATTCGCATTTGCCACTAAACAACAGGGAAACGCGTGGGCGATGATTAGTATGTTGCCCCATGTGGATGGCTTTTCAATATTATATTTTTTTGGATAAACTAAGAGAGGTGATTGCTGGAAAGATCAGTGCGTCAGCGTCCAGACTCATCTATAGATACTACTATATACAGTTATGTTTACTATTTATCTTGCCAGAGATATGTATGTATAGAGAGTGGGGTTGGGGGTAGGGGGTGGTAACATCTGTCACCCTTTAAGGCGGGGGCAGCTAAAAATAAATCTAAAACAGCGACGCATCGGCTCTATGGGTCACCCATGCCTTCTCGCACTCTCGCAGTTTTCGTATAAATACAGATATTCCATATAGAATCCATTAGAATCTGCTATGTGCCAGTGCCTCTGTCTCTGTGTTTATGAATTTTCGATTAATCAACGCTTGACTTTCATTTGGTTTCGAAGGGGTGGAGGCAGGGACAGGCACAGGGACAGACCAGCGAATTCGCGATGACATATCTGACAGGAAGAGAGATTGTGTGCGGCACCCCCGCCCGCCCTCTTTTCGACAATTTCATTTATGTTAATTTGCATGTTTTCAACAAAGGTCGTGAAATAAATAGCGACAACAAATCAGAAGCAGGCCTCTGCTGTGTAAGAGGCCATGTAAATTTTATCTGCCGCGCCCTCTGGTAATTGTTCCGTTATTTCAAGGGGCTGGTCCTGGGGACACGCCCGAACATGTCGTCGAGAAGGACCTGGGACGAGCAGTGCAAAGCAAAGCAGTGTTAGAGTCCCAGGTCCCCGGTCCCACCCAAGTCCCATGTGAGCAGTGAAGTTTTTTAATCAAGCCGCCTGTCAAGTGTTTGCAAAACAAATACCGCGCTTATCCATCAATCAAAACACGCAATATGGCAGCGTGACTTTCCACAACCTAAGCAACGGTTCCAGGCCCAGGCAGAGGCACAGACCGACGGCAGAGCAGCAGCAGCAACAGCAGCAGCAGCAGCAAGTGGTTCTGGCACTTGCCCTGCTTGCTAGCTGTAGAATGAGTGAACGAACGGGAGAGAGCGGGAGAGAGAGTGAGTGCTAAACCATATGGAACGGAGCGGAACAATAAAGCGACACTGTCAAACATTTGCATACACGACACCGACACCAGCAGCAGCAGCAGCAGCAGCAACAGCCCCCGAGTGGAGAGTGGAGTATCGCACTTGCACAACCACTCACTCCACCCCACTCCACTCCACTCACTCATTCAGTCAGCCTTCTCTGTCTCACTCTGTCGCTCTGGGTCTCACGCAGATTTGGAATAAAAAAAAAGCACACAGACAGACACACACAAAGGTAATAATACTCCTGGCACTGGGGAGTCGCTTGGGAGGGAGGGAGGCAAATTGGCGTACGAGTGATTGAATAATTTAATTTAATTCTTATAAATATGTGATATGCAGCTGATTGAGTTTTCCCAGGAAGTGTGTCAGAGAGCGAGACAATTATGAGTTCATTAGATATGTATACGATTTGTACATGCATTCATATTTAGTGTTCAGAGGCAGCAGCAATAAATGATTTAAGCAACATTTCCAACTTCCAATACATTTTCTGTTCTTTTCTTACTCCCCAAAGAAACTACGAGTACATTAAACTGCTGCCAATAATATCCCATTTCAAGTGCAAGTATTCCCCAAATCATTTGAAATATTTAAACTCAATTTGTTGCCAATCTACAACCCGCCTTAGAGACGCCTTAGATTTACTTGAACTGCTTGGACACACATTCCAATCGACCTGCTGCCTCCTGCTTGTGAACTGCTTGCTCAAGCAGAGCAAATTGGGCGCACTTCAGGTAAGGGTTTGCGCTTCAGCATCATCGACCTTGGAGGGCTACTCTGTCACACAGACACACATCTGGATGCTGCTTGCCCCAAAATTCGATCCAAATGGCATTTGCATTTGCTAAATGGGAACCCCTTTCACAGCTGCTGGCACAAGGGGGGGACTGGGGACTGACAGAAAGTTGTTGTGTTGGAAATTGATTCTTAAACGCTGTGAAGAATGATGCCACAAGCGAGAGTGACGGAGGTGGAAGTGGGAGTGGGTGTGGTAGAGGGTGAGCCACCCCCAGCAGGAAGATGAACGGATGCTGGCATACGGATAGATACGACGGAAACACCCATTAAACAGCCAGTTCCTGGCTGTAATACAAACGGGTGGAAAAAAATGTAAATGTCGGGTAAAAGGATACGTACGTACAATACATATTGGCAAAACAGGCAAAAACAATGTGGAAAAAGTGGCCACAACAACAATGGACAGCAGAGCAGGGGGCGGCCCAAAACCACAGGCAAAGCCCCACCCCCCCGCCTTACGGTGCTGTAAAATATATGCACATGGATACAGATACAGATACATTTGCAGAAACAGATACAGATACGTATGTATATATGGTACAGATGTGCGAGAGTCTTAAATTGCATTAACTCATTTAATGATGTTCAAATTGAGGCCTGCCTTAATGGCTGAATGGGTGGCGCCTGTCCGCACCGCACAGCACCGCACACCCCCCAACCCTTTGAACAATCTCACGCCACTTTGTCACACCAGCAGGCAGCAGGAGCCATGGAGTGAGTGCCTGGCACAACCCCAACAGAAAACCCAACCCCAAAAGCCAAGCGAAACCAGGAACAGGGAACATAAGCACGGGGGGACCAAGACCTGACATCACTTTAAATTGCTGCCTGTCAAAGTGCGACAGTGTGAGAGCATAGCATGTGGCAAAGGGGGTATGGGGTGTACCCCCACTATTTGTCATGTCTGTCACACTCTCGTACATCTTTGTCAACACTATTTAGAAGTTTAATAAATTTTCACTTTGTTGAAACGCTTTTGCTTTAGCTTGTCAAGTGTTTTTTTTAATATATATATCCACACGCGTTTCATGCCAAGCCCCCCACACACACACACACAATCAACTCATTTCAAGCATCTGCAAAATTCTTCAACCAAATTAAAGTTGGTAGCTATAATTTGTTAGCTTTTAGAAGGGTATAAGCTATGTCTGTGAATCTATCTGCTTTCAAGCCATAAAAATATACTCAAAGTTTTCCAAGTATCCGTTGCCTTTTGCAACGTTTTTCTCATGTCTACATATATTTTTAATTAAATTAAAATAGTGTTCACAAAAATTTTTATAAATATTACAAATTTAAGCCAACATACCTAGCATTTATTAACAATTATAATTTATATAATTTTTGGCAATTTTATAACCAAATAAAATAAATAAAATTGCATATTATATTTTACATATATTTTTAACTAATTAAACATATTTTTAGGCAGCCCTAACTATAATTAATGTACCCAAAATATATCTATAAAAATTCCCCTGTTTAGATTTTAAATTTCCTTGGAATCCGCAGAACTTGAAACTTTTTAAGGAAATTTCATAAAAGATCTCGCCCAATCGAAAATGAAAATAGGCTCTGGACTCTGGATATTTCTTTTTTGTTTCGCATTTTGAAACCAGAGCTCCTATCGAGGAGGTCCCTCAAGGGGCGAACAAAAGGAAAACTGTAAATGATTTTGGCGTGTGTTGAAATAGAATATTTTTTTTTTTTGCTGATCCATGGGCTGCAACTGCCACTGCAACTGCCACTGCAACGCGAAGAGACTTTCTGTGCTTCGGGCTTCGTGGTTCAGTGATAAATCTATAAATACATGTGTGTTCGTGACTAAAACTCAAACATATTGTGCCTGCCCGTTGATATTACACCCATGTGTCCAAAGAGTCACGCTCGGGTATTGGGAGTACCACCAGCAGTGGCAGCGGCAGTTTCACTGGAATAATGTCCAGCCCAGGGACTGCTGTGCCGACCCACATGCAATATGTGGTCCAATAATTCGATGGATCCATCGATCCATCGATCGATCGTTCGCTGGGCAACGCATGCAAAGACCACCCAATGTAGCTCCACTTCCACTTTGGTGCCTCTGGTGATCAACATACGATCCTCCTTCGTCTATCGTTGGGTAGCTGTATGGGTGGGTGGGGGGTCTGGCAGAGTCACAGGTCATAAAATCTGAAACCACACATGCATTTTTCTGATTGACCAGTTTATATGTGTATATTTATTCAGGCAGTCCGTATCCGATCGATCCCCCCCAGGCATCATCATCATCAGGCACAGAGCGACAGAATTCCGCAATTGTGTGGTCCAACCCCCCCACCCCATAAATACTTTCAAAAGTACATAGAGAACACATGCTATCAAATACTACTATGACAGGGGGGAGAGTATACATCCACGATCCACGGATCGAAGGGTAGGGGTATTGAAAGACTGCGACTAATGGAAAAATTCATATTAAAATCGATAATATGTGTTTTCTTTTTTTTCGCTGCCTGCTACCCAATACTTGTATTAAAAAATATACAAAAAATGACTAAAACTATGTAGCATCTATAGGTAGATAATATAATATTTTCCCAAATAAATTCTGCTACTAAATCGAAGCTCAAAAATGCTGCCTCTACTTCCCCCCTAATGCTGCCAGGGAAAATCATAAATCTATAAGTTATTAGCATAGAAAAAATTCACTTTTTGTGTCAAATATTTTTGGGGGGGGACTGCTGTCTGGGACATGGGCGACACTTGGGATAAAAGCCTTCTGTCACAGCGAAAAAAAATTAACTCAAAAGCCATTTGACAACTATTTTTTTTTGGTTTTTTTGAGGTGGCGACGACGGCAACACCTTGCCGCAAGTAGCAACCGAAAAAACCCCATTCCACTGTCGATGACATGCTGCTGCCACCTCTGCTGGGCTTTGCTGTCTTGCTGGATTACTTAACCCCAACCAACCAACCACCCATCCATTGGCCCATTGGCCCATCGCCTCGCACTGGCACTAAACTAAACGCACCACAATCTAATTGTTGTTGGCAGCATCCGCGGTTCTTTAATTGAAGACATCAACACTAGCTAAAAATACGACGATAGATGCGAGATGCGATGTGTGGCATGTGTGTGTGTGTGTGCCACCAAAGTAATCGATTGGGATGGCATATCCCATATCCGTGGCATGCCAGCTACATACATAGTAGAAGAAGGTGGCAAGGCGCGAGAAACGGTAGAAGGAGTTGCAAGTCACTGGAGCTAATCAAGGGAGTCCCAGCCCCAGCTGGTGGAGTGGCGGCGTGCCCGTGGGGCAACACTCACGCACAGTCACGCACCCATCCCCATTCCCCCCCCATCCATGTCGCAGGCAAATTTTGTCGAGTTGAGTTCAATTTTGTGCGTGGAGTTGGGAGTACAGTAGGGAGGGGGGTGGAGTGTAGTGGAGTGGGGCACGTGTGGTGTGCATAATGCCATAAACTGTTATTTGATGTGGGTTTGGGTTGGTGGCAGGCAGGCAGGCAGCAGGCAGCGGATGTGTGATTGACTCCACTCCACTATCTGTAATCTCCCAATACCGCAATACCCTAGACTCTGCAGCACAGCGTCTGGCTGCCACACGCAGCAGGTGATCCCCTCTGTCGATACGAGCTGCAGTCCAACGATTTTTCTGGGGACTTTTCCCCAGCATTTAGCAGCAGCAGCAACGACAGCATGGAGATGAATGGAGACAGGGAAGGGGATCGGAATGGTTTGGATATTTGTTTGCTTTTGTTTGCAATGTGTTTACACGACGGGCGACAAATAGTTTACATTTGCTGCCATCTAAAAATTAAAAAGGTGACAAATCATAACAACAGGCAGTCAGGCAGCAGCATCTGAGTCACTCGATCAGATCTGGTGGGCAGATATCGGCAGAGGGCATTAACCCCGCCCCGCGCTGAACAAAATAATTTCCGGGTGACAAAGCATCAAAGCAGAAAAAACAACGACAATCGAAATAGATTTGGTTATAAATATCAATGGTATTTGTTTTTGAATTGAGTGTTGAATTTTTAATGTAAGAAAAATGTCGGAAAATATTTAATGGAAATATTTAATCGATTTATTAAATATAAATAATATTAAATATTTTTATATTATATTAAAATATGAAATAAAATAAAATAAAATATATATATAAAATATTATATTAAAATATTATATTAAATATGTAATCGATTTATTAAATATAAATAATATTAAATATTTTCATATTATATTAAAAATAATAATACTAATTTATATTTAAATTAAATATTTTGGGTATTTATAAATATAGATCAAATGTACATACATATTTCCTATAAAATTATGATATTAATTTTATTTTTAAGTGTTTTTATATTTATTTTAAATATGCGCCATATTAAAAAGATTTTTTAATATATTTATTCATTTAAATCAAAGTTCATTTGAAATATTTAATTCGAAATAATTAATTTTAAAATTTAATTTAATTTTATTTATTAAAATTTTTTTTATTTATTTGTATTTAATTTTTAATTATTCATTAGCATTAAAATATTTCAATAGTCAAAAGAACTAAAAAAAATTTAAGAAAAAGAGCAACAGAATTATGTTATTGAGAGCTCAGTTTTCATCTAAATAGTCTTTGGAAATGTATAATGAAGACCAATAATTCTTTATAGCACACAACAATCTATGTATAATCCGCCTATCTACCATCTAGAAATGTCACAAGCAAGTTCCCCCCTCCCTTCTGCATGAATGCAAAATCAGAGCCCACAAGCCACCACAGTCGAATGGGATTGAGAATACAGTAGAAGCTTCTCTTTTCTCTCTCTCTCTGTCTGTGTGTGTGTGTTGCTCTGCCGATAATCGCTGCATAATAAATGGCATCACTGTCCCATCTGAAAGATCATTATCACCATAAAACTACCACTAAACGTCACTTCTTTTTAAGATCAAAGTGTTGTTTGCGCGATTTAAGTATGCGCGCACGCATCTTCAATTAAAGGCATATGGAGCTCTGACTAACTGACTATCTGACTAACTGACTAACTGACTATCTGACTATCTGACTCTCTGACTGTATTCTGTATGGATGGATGCTGCTGATACTCCTTCAGAGGATGCGCTTTTAGCTGGCTGCATCGTAATTCCAGTTTGACATCTTTCGAAGCTGCTGCTGCTGCTGGAACTGCTGATGCTGATGAAGTCAGCATCAAAGGGTAGTACGAGGAAGCTGCATGAGCCTGAGCTTCGGAGCACCAAAAAATCTGAGCCAAAGACCACCATCAAAGATGACGACAAATTAATTTGGCAGAGTGAGATAGAGAGAGAGAGAGAGAGACTCTCTAATGTGGCATTCAAAACAAAACCTGATGCAGGGCTGGACCTGGCTTTCTTGCTTTATTGTAGTCGTAGTATATCTGTGTTATCTTAATATTGTCATTGTCACAAATTTGCAAAAAAAGTTACGCTAATGGATTACACGATTTTCGCATTATCGCTTTGTTAGCGCACCGATCGCAATCGCATGCAGATCCGCATCTCCTCTCTACTGTGGCATCAACTTTTTTTTACTTACTCCTACTCCGGTATGGGATCTCTGTGCTCTGTGCTCTGATCTGTGCTGTATGCGGAGCACCAGCAGCTCGAGCAGCAGCATGGCATTGTATGTAAAACTACTGCTGCCACTCGCATTCGAGGACCGCCAACATATCGATGCAACAACGTACCGATGGCTCTCGAATGGCTCTCGAATGGCGAGAGAGAGAGAGAGAGACTCTACGTGCCGAAAGCGAGATTAAGGGGGCCACAAGCATTACAAGCAGGAAATGCTGCTGCCTGCTGCCTACCTCCCTGTTGCCTGACTCGTTTCAGCTTTCAAAAGTGGCCATGAGCATTATGCCAGACACTTTGTCTTTGACAGCCAGCCAGCAGCAGCAACGAGCAACGAGCGAGTCCAAGTCCGGAGTCCGGCTGGAAGTGCGAGTCCAAGTCCACCCAACAGATGCCATACTACTCTGATGCCTGTTATCAGCAGTGAACATAGCACGTTCCATTGTCGATCTAATCTGGTGTGGAAAATTGTGCGGCTGCCTTCCCTTGATCCCAGCCAGCCGCCTTCCCCTTGATCCTTCTGTACCCATCCCCCGAGTCTTCTTGTGGCCCTCTCTCTCTCTCTTTGGGGTATCTGTACATGATCGTAAACTAGAAGAGGCACTGGAATCGAGTGCCGCCGCCGACTGCCATGTGTCATACGGGGCGGGGTGTGGTGGGGTGGGTTTCACTCTGCCTAATGGGCTGGCTAGCTGGGCGACTGACTTTTGGTTGGGCTCACCTCACCAATTGGCTAAAATGTTGGCTAGATTTTGCCAAATGAGATGCAGCGACCTGCCTGCTGGACTGCCTGCCTGCCATATGGACAACATTACCGTTTTATGCTAATCAACAGATTGGGTGTGAGAAATCAGCAGCGCCAAAGGAAAGGGTTGAGGCTAATCGGTTAAAAGCCAATTGAAAGCCACTGACATGAATCAATTGGATGGCTGCTGTAGGGGGGAGTGGGAGGAAACTGTTTAGGATGATTAAATTTGTGATAGAAATGATTTTCGGTTTTTGGCTTTGTACGCCGTTGTAACCCCCACCTAACCCCTTAACCCTTACCCTAATCCAATCGTCGCATTCATAGATGAATAAACAGGCATATCCCTGTCCCTTCTGCCCCTAACCCTACCACTGCTGTGCAAAAAAGCAAAAGAAAAGTCGAAAATTTGAGTGGAAAAAAAATAAAATAAAATAAAAAACATTCGCATAAAAAGCAAATACAACACAAGGGAAAACACCAGTAATCAAGTGTATGCATACAAGGGATATGCCCCTCAACCACCCCCCGCACTACACCCTTACTGTCCCCTGTGTGTGTGGGGGGGGGGGTCTTTTTTGCCCTCTGTTAAGGGTAATGGTGGGTGGTTAACGCCACATATACAAATAGGCATAGGTCGCACACAACCCCACCCCCCATTCCACCCCCCCAATCCATGCTGAAAGAACTCTCTCAGTTGTACATTTGTTTCTTTTTTGTGGTCAAATACTTTTGCATGTAAATGTTAATTCATTGATTTTTTTATAAGAGAGTGAGAGAGCAGGGGAGCACAGGGAGCACGTCAAAAGGGATCAGCATAATGTCATGCCCCCAAACCCCCCACACAACACACTGTGCAAACATTCGGAACAAGCAGACAAACAAATAACCAACCAACAAACAGAGTCCATCCAGCAGGGTCAGCAAAGGTCTGGGGTTAGGGGGGTTTTAAGGACAAGGAGAATTCGGCTTTGATGTTCCTTTACTTACATTTCATCACCGAAAGTCCGCGACGGGCGCTACTACGTCGTTGTCAATAAAAGCCAAGTTAATGGGTAAACACACGGCCGCGAGGAGGGAGTCAGAGGGGAGTCCTGGGGGTCAGTGGAGTCAAGGGAGTCAGTGGAGTCAGGAGAGTCAGAAGAGTCAGGGGAGTCAGGATGTTGAATGCTGTGCTGGATGGCGGATTGCTGCTGCTACTTCTGCTGGATATTCTGATTTTGTGGATCTGTGGATGCCACAAAAACTAAACTAAAAAACCCAACTTCTGCCCCCAAGAGCAACATTCGTTGTTGTTGTTGTTGTTGGTGCGGTCGACAGTCAAATATTTGTGGCTTAAGTATTTTCCCTTTGTAGCTATAGCTAATTTTACTAAGCGTCTGCCACGGCTGCCACCCACCCCCCAAAAGCTAAGCCCACCCACCCAAAATCACAAGCAAAGCGATTCGAAAACGCTGAGCGCCCCCTCACCCAAAAGCAAAGACCCCCCCAGAGCAGAGTTCCCTCCAAGGCAGAGTCCCATCCTAAAGGAAAGGCCCCTCCAAAGTAGAGTCCCCACCCAAAAGCAGAGTCCCCCCCAGAGCAGAGTCCCCCCCTCCCAAAGCAGAGTCCCTGATATTGTGTGACTTTTATAGTTTAGTTCATTCTATAATTGCAATTGAAATTTCGTTGATTAAAGTTAGCCAGAGAGAGAGAGGGAGAGATAGAGAGAGAGTGCTCCTGATTTCCTCCTTTCGAGAGAGGTCACTGTATGTGCATTTATTTTGAAGCTCAATTGCAAGTGGCTTAAGTATACATTTTGAAATGTTTTCTAACCTAATAAATAGCTGAATATTTGATGGGAAATTTCAACAAATTATAATAATACAGTCAGCTGTGAGTTCTATAAGTATTTGCTACATTTGCAACTCCGATATACAGAACTATGGTAAATATTTTCATACCTAAAGTCTAATTATATACTCGTATTTGAAAATATATTTCCATTGCATTTTAGTAACTTTTAAAATGCTTTCCATCATAATATACCGGTACTATTTATAGGCATCTAAATGCAAAATAATAGTAATTCCCATTATATATAAACTATAAATATATATATATACATTTTGTTTACTTTAATAAATGCCTTGGTTAAGTCTTATATATATTTTTAAAACACACATATTTAGAGTATTCTAATTTATTATTCTTTTTCTGCCTTGAAGCACATCTCTGCACATCCCCACCCTAATAGAAATATAACCAAACCAAATCCCAGCAGGCCAAGGATTAGCTGCTAAAAATGCTCTGGCAGCTTTGCTAATTCGGTTAAATTGTAATTTCGACAATGCCCTAATCGGATAATATATGTAAGATATGGCTGGGTGTGTGGGTGGGTGAGTGGGTGGTCAGGTCACCTGCTCAAATTCTGAAACTGAAAACTCAAAAACTTTTGCAAAACCGGCATCAATCACTTATGTTAAATGAAGTCATCTCTCTCTCTCTCTGTGTCTATGTGTGTGTGTATGTGTGCATATGTGTCCGTGTGTTGTATATGAGATGTGGCTGATGTTGCTGGCTATCCTTCAGCCGCAATTATTCAACGATTCAGCGGGGTTACTCCGAACGTTGCTCCGATGACATATGCCCCAAAAAAGTTCCCGTGCTCCAATCAGCTGCACCAAAATGGAGCTCCAAAATGGAGACATCACACAGAGATTCCGTGCAGGTGGGTGGCAGTCAGAGGGTGGAGCTCGTGTGCGTCGGGGGGTGTGCGGGCTGTGGTCGCCTTCTCTTTTGCGGTGGCTTTCGGTGGCACAAGCACACAGGTAACACAAAACGGCTGCCCTGCCCGAACAGCGACCACACATTCATTCATTCATGCAACTATACTGAGACTCATACTCATACTCATACCTCATACCCATACTGAAACTCATACCTCATACCCTGCATACTGCATACTCCACACTCATACCTGCCCCGTAGCCACACTCCTACACACTCACACCTGCCTCACCGTACCCCCACCACACACCACACTCACTCACCTTGCAGCCTGGGTTGAAGCTTAATGAAGCTTGTGTAATTGATTTTATGTTTGTTAAAAACGGCAGAAAAAGAAGCAACGCTCCTCATGCACTCGGTTTGCTTTCGATATTCATGGCATTCAATTTTGAATCGAATCGCAGCAGCAGCAGTAGCAGCAGCAAACAAAAAAAACAACCAAACAAACAAACAAAAATACAACAAAACAAGGAACAAAATTTCAAAAAGCTTCGGGACAGAAGACTTTGATACCCTGCCTTGCAGTTGCAAAGCGTTTCCATTAGCTTGGATTTGTAGCGAATTTTTATGAAAATTTTGTAAGAAATATTACCCAAAGAAATTCTATCTTGTAGCCAATAAGTGCCAGTGCAACATTTTGTATTAGATTTAAGCTTTTAGTAACTAATTTATCAATTGATTTTAATCATACTTCATGGCTTTCCAATTCCCAATGCCCTTCTTCTTTCCAGGGTATATAGTATACGTACGGGCAAAAAAAAAAAACCAAACTAATTTCTACTGGACTCTGTTGAAGCGGCAAAGCCCGCAGCGGCCAAAGTGCATAAAGTGCCTGGGCCCGGGACTGAGAGCAAAAAAAAAATGGAAATGGAAACACAACTTGAACCCATTCGCCTGGACAAACTCTCATACTCCACTCCACTCTTTGATGGGTTCATTATACCCACACCACACCACACCGCATCGCCCACCCAAAGAGCCGCGACCCCATTGCACGAGCCAGCACATTGGGGATCCATGCAACATGCTAACAGAAACCAATAATAATATTAACAATATATCAGACAGATCAGCTTTAAGTGATTAAGATGTGTAGGATAGCATATCTATGCCTAATCAGCTTTAAATAATTATAAAATGTTTAAATATACATATAATGCATAAAATTATATATCAGATATAAAATATTAAGAAACAGTTAGTACGAATCAAAGTAGATTTAGTACAAATATTTGATGATATTTTCCTACATTTATAAGAGTCAAAAATTCCCGTTTAGCACACTGCAGTTGTAGGGTAAAAAATAATTATTATTAATAAATTAATTAAGACTAGAATAAATCCATTTATCTATAATGAAATTATTATATTAATATTTAGATAAATAAATGAAAGAAAACTAGTTGGATTTATACAGTATTTTTTTTAGTTTTCATTTAGAAAGCAGCTCAGAATCTAAATAAATAGATTAAAAAAAATGAAGAAAACTAGTTGGATTAATACATTAATTTTAATGGTTTCATTTAGAAAGCAGCGCAGAATCGAATTATGGTTTAAATAATTATAGGTAAAATATTACAAATATTTTATTAAATAAAATAATAATAAATATTGTATAAATAATATTAAACAAATATTTAGGAATTATTAGAATTATTAAATGAATTCGAGTTAAGATTTCAGATTTATTTTCAAGTTACATTCCTCCTTTTTTAGCCCACACACAATATTTGTAATATTTTATATATCCTTCTGGCTTGCAGGGTATCCAAATATTCGTATCTTCTATTGCCTCTTGCTTTGCCTCCATATGTGTCGAATGCTGCACAGAAGCGAAACGGATGCCAGGGCAAAAGTGACATTGATGTTGGTTGGCATTTGTAGGGATCGGATCTATTACAGCATCGAAACTAGCAACGCTACCCCCCACCCCCCTGACTGCAGCTGACTGCAGCCCTTTCAGCCCCTGGGTACGGGTATCGGGATATCGGTTTCTTGGCAAACCCAATTAGCACTTATCCACTAGTTTGACGGACACGAATAGACATGTACTCCTACATCTTATGCGTATGTTTATGTTGATACAACACATCCAGCACAGCAGCAGCGGAGCTGAGATGAAGAGAGGAGGAGATCCTTCCATCCATCCACTGAGTGGTGCCGCCGCCGCCGCACGTCAACTTTGGACATACCACTCGATCCATGGGCAATATACTCGAACATATACCACTCGTACGACACAATCCGACACAAACGACACCGCCAAAGACACAGGCACGGCACACAGTCACACAGATCACATTATCATTATCAAAGTGTTAGCTTAGCCCAGTACCCGGGTTTCCAAATACCCAGACCAATACCAATTCCTAACACATTTTGCTTGCTGGGATGTGTTAATTGCACTTGGCGATGTTTTCCTTGAAAAGTGATCCTTTTGCCCTTAGAGTGTACTACCACTACTGCACACCGCGATAACGATATGGCCCTCGCTGTGGATATATATATTAGATTAAACAGCATTTGCCGACCAGTACCCGACCTTGGTCGGATCGTCTCGGTTTTGGTCTCGGCAAATACAAACAGTAGAAAAACAGAGCCTCGGCACACACTCACACAATTTGTTGGGTCGATCCTATAGGGTTCTCTGGTTCTGGGTTTGGGTTTGGGTCTGCGTTTTGTCGCACGATTGTAAAATGAAATTCGGTAGCATGTTTTCACAACATGTCGCCCAATTTACCCTTTCACGGTTTCCACTATTTATCTATTTCTATTTATTATTCTGTTGCGTTGCTCCCTTGTCATTTGGAACCCCGCGTTTGGAACATTCGAAATGGAATGGAAATCGGGATTTGGGAATCGGATATTTGTAATGCAACTGCACAAATGGAAGTGGCTGTACGATGCACAGATTGATGTAGGTTTGATGTAGATTGTATACATGTGTTTACATAACTGATTAGTATTTTTTTTTTATGAATATGTCACACAAGATCAGGCCCTAATATATCATGTTTCCTTATGCTCATAGGCAGGGGTTTTGCTTTAAGATAAACCTTTGAAGTTTTAGCATTAATACTTGGGTTATTTCTATCATTTAAAGGTTTTTTCTTTCAGTCTAAATCATCTTTATTGTTAAGTAATCAGTCTTTATTTATCGTATTGCTAGTTAGAATATCTTGCTCAATTTATTCCCCTTAAGTTCGATGCTAGCTTCATGGAAATATTATGCAAAATAGTGGTAATAAGGGTATAATATGAGAGTTTACAATGAATTTAAAGAAATTTTTTTTACTTTAGCTAAAATATTCAAAACATGAGAATATCCCTTCAAATTCCCTTCCCTTACCAATCATTTTCTGTCATATATTTTGTATCTCTCTAGCCCTCTAGCATGTATCTTTTCCTGTAAGACATTTTACCCAGAACCCTTTTATGGTCCCTCTCTGTTTGTTCCTTGCGCTGTGTCACACTTCTTTACGTTGCTGGGATTCTCTTCTATCTCTGTTTTTGGTTTATTTAGCCGAACTTTGGCTACTTATCTCCCTTCGGTAGCTGCATCACCCCGTCCCTGCCTGAGTCGGCATTTTGTGTTGAAAAATCCGGCAAAGATCAGAGGCACAGCCAGAGCAGTTACTTACATGTCTTAACTAGTATTTGTGTATGGGGTTTTTATGGCACTGCTAATTAGCAGAGAAGAACCATCCAACTGAGTACTGAGCCTGGCCTGGCATCTACCCGCTCCCGAAATGCTGGCCAAGAGGACAATCCGAAATTATCTTGTTATTGCCTGGTGGATCATCTCACTTCCCCCCTCAGAAGCCAAAGCCAAAGCCGTATTTGACCATCCGATGATGCGTATGACAGGTACTATGCCCAAGGCCCCTTCCATGCCACAAAAAGTAGCATTTGGACTTCTGATGCTGTTGCTGCTACTTCTGCTGCTGCTGCTGGGGTGGACAAACAATGGGGGGCTGAATATGTAGGACTGGTGTATGGGATATTCCTGTTATTGTTTCATGTTACTGCTGGGTGGATGGTGCACACACACAATGCGGCCGGGCTCCCCTTTGATGCTGTTGTGATGTGGTCGCTGCAATTTGCGCAATGTAATTTAATTAATGACAAAAAAAAAAAAAAAAAAAAAAAAGACACACACAGAGCGCAAGAACGAACGCACTGAGAAATATGCAAATCGAGTGGCACGAGAGGATGCGTGAGGATGCTGGGGCAGGCACAGTGAGGCTACGCACACCCAATACCAACACCTACCAGCCAGCAGACAGTCAGCCATCCAGCCAGCCAGCCACCAGGCCAGGCAACCTGTCCATGGTACTGGGCGACTGGTCGGGCTGTTTGGTTGGCCCCAGTTCTGGCGGTCTGGGGATCTGGGGGTCTGGGTGTCTGAGGCCTGGGTTTGGGGTGCCCATTGGCTGCTCGTGGCTCTGGCTCTGGCTCTGACTCTGGCGCTGTTGTTGATTATGTTGTTGACAACGGGCGTTACGCATTGTACGTATGCGAATATATACATATGCATTACGTAAATATTTATATAATGCAGCAGGTAAAAAATTCATCAAAGGTGCATTTGTTGGTAAGGTGAGACATAATGTATTGCTGTTCGGGCAATGCCTCACCTTATACAGTTTGTGCTGTAAAATAATTCTGCACTTGGGAATGCACACACGCCCAAGGCGGGCAGACACGCATATATACATGCATACAGCAGGTACTGCCAGACCGCAAGGTGTATTTAAGCGAGGGTAAGCTCTATCTACGCGCAACTTAAGCTGCTTGTGGACTTTGCTACTTAAGACCTCACCTTACACAACTAATACACCTTGGTCGTGCACATGCCAGCACGCACTCTCTCTCTCACTCTCTCTCACACACACGCAGCAGATCAGTCATGCACACACACACACCCATCCCCACATAGGGACAGCAACAGCATCAGTCGGTTGGTTGCAGGAGGGGTGGGGTGGGTAGGGCGAAGTGTGAGTCTGGCGGCGTGTTTAAATTGTTGTTCGCAAAATATTTGCATTGGGCGCCAGGTATGCAAACAGCCATTTAAGTAATTACTGCACTTAATTTTTCATATTGATTTTGCAAATTTATTAAAACTTAATCAATTGTTTAATCAGATAATGATTATGCGCCTGGCACTCCACACCCCACACACACACAAACACAACAAAAACACAACACAAACATGACACAACACACACAGAAGGAACAGTGAGAACAGAAACAGAGCAGCACAGGACGGTAGGTAGGCCTGGGTTTCTGGTCCGTTCAGGTGTCAATACCGCCCCAAGGCTCTCGTCGTCGCACTGTTGTTTGTGTGTGCCGAACAGAACGGAACGTAATTGTTACGTGGAAGTGTTACATTACATACATATATTATGCAATTAATAAGCAGCAACAATCGAACAGCACATTTAGGCAGACCAAATTCACACATTCCCTGTCGTCTGCTAATGTCAGAATAAGCTATCGGCACAAAGATCTCCCATTTGGCCATTCCCACTGGCTGCTGCACCTAAATCCCCCATGCACACTGTTCTGCATTTCGATTGATTGGTTGCAACTATAATTATGTTAGTTGGGCAAATCAATTAATTTAAAGTGATTTAGGTATGGAAATATAATTCAAAATTCAACTATGAAACATAATAAATAAAGGAGCAATAAAATGACAGCTTTTTGGGGCAAAATTGTCACATTAGATTGGATGTATTCTGCATCACCCATGTGACATTCTCGTAAGGTTCGGTGTTCGGTATCCCGGGGCAACTTCATGTATGTAGTATGTACGTACCAGCCGCAGCATGTTCCCATGAAATGTAAATTAAAATGTCGAATTAATTGCCCAAGTACTGGAGATTCGCTTCTTGGTATCGTCTGGTCCCAACCCCAACCCCAACCCCTTCCACGTACCACGAAGAGATGTGCGCTCTCCCGACGACGGGTAACAACTAACGAGATTCAATCAGCGGCCACTTTAGCAGCGTTTTCTATGTCATTAAAATTAAGTATATTTACTTACTTGGAATCCGCGTTGTTATTGCTGTTGTTGCTGCTGCTGCTGTTGGCTCTGGTCCATCCATCCAGCCCCGTATGTGTGGCCGTGCCCCACTGTTCAGTTGTTGTTCCTGGCTTGATATGTACAATTACCGAAATCGAAATGAATTTTATTGTGGCTCCGGGGCAGTAGTAATTCCACAACAAAACGATCCATTTACCGAACGATGATGCATCCCAAAAGTAGCCGCCACTCGCAACAGAAGCAAATTTCCCAAACCGAACACGGGACTTCCATTTGACATGAATGGGAGATGTGATGAGAAGAGATGAGAAACCGGATTGCAGGCGACCCACTTTGCTGTGTCTCTCTCTCCCAGTCGTATGACAAATTCAATTAACGACAAATAAGATCTCTGATCTCTGTGTACTTCACGGAAACAGAATCTTTAACTCTTCGGATCAACGGATCAGATTGCTTCGATCAGAATGGGAGCACTTATCCGGGTTGGGTGCGTTCTTTCACTCAAAAAAAGCAACGGAATCCAGTGCCGCATTTCAGTAGAAAATAACTCCAATAAATATGCACACACATATGTATGACCCCCCATAAATACTCTGAATGGTAAGCAATAAATATGTAATTGATATTCGCCCCCGCTTTATTCACAGTCATAAAGGTGATAAAAATCAAGAATTCACTCATTGATTTCCATAAATTTCGCCACGCTCTCGTTTCTAATCATCTGTAAGAGCCATCCAACCCAACCACCCACACGTATGAATGAATGAATGAATGAATGAATGAATGTATTTTGCCTGGCTTTTATGAACTGCTATATCGTACATCCTTCCCCACCCCACCGCCTGATATGATATGCTACTTACATATGTCTGTGTGTTAAGCGGAGTGATTCCGGTGGCCCATCACCATCCGCATCCGCATCCCATCGCATCCCCCTTTGTGGTGGTATTATGATGGTTGTGCTATGTCGTCCCAACCCTCTTTACATTTTTATGAGTTACTTGTGTCATTCGCCTGTCATATGCGGCTCATACTCATGTCCACTCCTAGCCTGTGTAACTCTATTTGTGTATCTGCATCAGTTTCGCAATCGGAATGAAACAAGCGTTTTTGATCCTATTTCAAACGTCAAGTTATCTCGACGAGCGGCAACATTGCGACGCGACGCAACGCAACGCGACGCGACTTGACTTGAGTCGACTCCAACTACTTGACTGTCACATCTCAATAACCCTCGAGTGGTTTTCAATTGTCTCCAAAAATAAACGCATTTGCATCCATCCATCCCCCAAAACAACAGACATCGTCGATGGCGACGAGGATGACGAACACATAGTACCAAATATTCGGTCTTTGGGCCCCCTGCCCTGCCCTGGCCAGCCCAGCCCAGCCATTGCCATGTGCCATGTGCTGTGCGGAGTCGAGTCTATTCCAATCCTATTTGAAATGTTAATTTTTAACGCTTTGTAAATTTTTCTAATATTTCATAAAGCAAAAAAATATAAAAAAGAACAAATAAAAGAAACAAAGATAAACCTAAAGGTAAATACTCTGTGAGAAAAAAAAAGCACAAGTCGCGTTGCCTTGGAACTTGTAGAAGGAACATTGGAGTGGATATTTACTGTTTATATATTCTTTAGAAAAAACAATTCAGTTACAATCTATTAATATACCAATTATGTTTAGATGTGACTTGAAGTACTGCAATTTATACAGATTTAGCATTATTATTCTATATTATTCCATTTAAAATCAACCTTCCAACTACCATTTGCATGTGGATCATCCATCGAATATCATTTGATTTTTGTGTTCATTCACAAGCCATAAGTACCCTCCATTTCGACCCTATGCTTGGAGAGTATACCAAAAAGCTCGACACAGACATAAGCGAAACCTTTTCTTCTTTTTCTTTTTTTATTTTTATTTGCCGGTTTCCGTTTTGCCACCGCCAATGTCGTCCCGAATGTACTTGAACAAAAAAGTCACCCACTCTGCCTCGGCCCAGGCAAACTCCAACTCCGTTTCCAACGGAGTGACATCATCCAATTCAGAAACTTAAAAGTAAATAGATCCCAAGAGAGATGAAGTCCCATTCCCAATCCCAATCCCATTGCCATTCCCATTCCCATTCGTGTATTCCCATACCCATGCTCAGATACCAGACCCATGCCCATGCCCATTCCCATTTCCATTCCGTTCCCCGTTGTCTTTGGGCTGTGCGATGCTCATGCATGAATGTTTGTCTCAAGTGACATCGCTGCCAAGGATCATCTCATAATGTGGCAAGCGTTTAGCTTGCTGGGCTGTCTCGCCTCGACCCCTCGCCCCTCGGCTCTGCCAACCCACAAACGGGGGGGACTCACTGACGGATTGGCTGGCTGGCTGACTGGCTGGTTGTGTTGTGTTCCCGGTTGCTCTCTGCCTCCTGCCTCGTAGTCATATCCTTTTGCTTCAAACCACTTGACATTTTCACAGTCTCGCATCCATGTCAATTTTGCGGTTTCGGTTTCACACAACTCTGTACATATCGTATGTGCCGCAGCCGAGCTCCAGCTTCAGCTCTCCGGCTACGACTCCATTCTCCAGATGAATGTGGAATTTTTGGCATGGATTTTCGTGTGAATACACTGAGAGAAAGACAGAGGTTTAGCAGAAAGGGTAAAGATAATTTGCATGTTCTTACTGCATACATAACTATATATGCATTTTGCCGAGTGTACGCTTACCTCTGGGGCGGCCATTTGAGAGGGAGTTGGACAGCCAGGCCCAAGCACAGAGCTAGATCCCAGGCCCAGTCGCAGGCCCAGTGTAGGGGGGAGTGAGTGACAAAAGGGAAGCGCGCGGTGTTAATGTTAATATCGTAGCATGTTTTTTTTATTGGAATGTGTACATACATACACTCGTACACTCGTACTCGTTTGTGGCATAGAAATGTGTAGTATTATTGTACATACATAAGGAATCGTCTCATGAGTATTTGTATGTCTGAGTAGTACTAGATACTCGTAGTCCGTGCGGCATGAGTGTGCGTGTGACTGTATATCTGTGTAATCTGTCCATAAGTGGCCTCAAATGCCTATCCCATAATGATGATGATGATGATGTGGTTGCCTCTGCCGCTGCTGCGACCAATAGTCGGGGGGGGGCATTCATCATGAGTTGCCGGAGAGCCGAAAATACACAAACAATTTATGCCGCATGTCACGCCTACCCCAAGAGCCATATGGAGAGGCAAAATGAAATTTTCGAGGGCGTTTCCCATTATAGATCTCATCAGATCTCTATATTCATACTATATAGTGCATACGAATCAAAGTTCAGACACATGAGCATGAGTACTATATGGCCCCCAAAAACACACACACACTCATCAATCGAAGCATCAAGAGATTTCCACAGATTTGCTGTCAAAAATGATTACAACCCCAAAAATTGTGCTCGGAAATGGATCAGACATGTATTTCACAACAATACATATACGAGTATGTACTATATATGTACATATCTGTAGTTGAAAAATTACAGAAATATATTTCAGTCAATTCAAAGATTTCATGCCATTTAATTTTCATTTAATTTCATTCTACCTCTTGCATTTTTTATGTGTTTAAAATTAAGTATTTCTTGTATTCAGATATTTGAATTACACTCTTTGAAATATTTCCTTTAAAACTAAAGATTTCTTTTATAAAATATACTTGGGTATATTTCTAACGCAACTGAAAACCACTTTTTGGATAAGTTTTAAGCTTTAATCTAAAACTAAAATATTTATTTTCATATTTTGGAACTCTTTTTAAGACTGAAAGATACAACCTAAACAAGACGGACAGAAGGACGGACAGACATGGCTATATCGACTCGGCTATTGATGCTCATCAAGACTATACATACTTCATAGTGTCGGAAACGATTCCTTCTCTGTGTTACACACACAAATACAATATACCCTTTTACTCTTCGAATACGTGCATAAAAATGCCCATAGCCTACATATCATGCGCAGAATATTTTCTACAAAATAAACTCAGTTTTATGGTATAACTTTTCTTTAAGATTATAATTCCTTAAAATTCAATTCCCACATCCCATCTATGTATATTTTTAATCCATTAAAAAGAGACTTTGTTTTAATTTTTGTAGCAATTTTGTTTCGCTGTTTTATTTGTTAATGAAAACTTAAAATCATGTTGTAATACACACACACAATAATACACAATCAATCCTTGTTGCAGGGAGGGAGCAATATTTCCTTTTTACGTGACATACGAGATACAAAGAGAGCAATAACATTTCTTCACTTTTTCACTTAAAAAACTAATTGCAATGCGTACACATATACACATACTACATAGTATTTTGGGGGGATTTCTTTTTTAACACAATAGGATATGTTTTCTATAGAGCTAACTGTTTTTAGTAGTAGTAGTAGTACGTACATTCAATTCAGTTTATAAAATACATTATTTATTGACTATGAAAAAAAATTGGTTTCATCTTAGAACTATTTAATATATTTTGTTGATTTTATAGTTCTATAATATTTTTTCATTTATAAATATCAATACTTCGTTGTACACCGCTCGAGATGTGATATTGAGAGAGAGTGAGAGAGAGACAGATGATTCCACCTTTGATTCATATTCATTCACACAATCATTCACACACACACTCATTCGTCATTCGCTTTAGCTTTGTGCTGCCTGCACTGAGGAACGGATTGAATACTTAGATGTCACCTTATAGCTACCATTATATCTACACAAAAAAAAAGATATATGTATATACTATATGTAGATTTAGGGGACAATATATAACACAAGTACGAGCAGAAAAAAAAGCTAAGTTTTGGAGCAATTCCAGTTTGTAATACCCATCGAGGCAGATTCCGTGGGACTGCTGATGTGCCGCAACCGTCGGCCGGGCAGTGCGGCTGGGGGGGAGCGACACGGACTCTGTCCGCCACGCACACACCCCGACCCCGACCCCGATGCCCATGCCTGCGGACTGCGCACCGCACGAACCACAATAAAAAAAAAAAAAAAAAAAATTAAAAATATTCATAATAAAATAATAAAAAATTTGACTAAGGACGTCCTTCGTCCTTGAGGGCCCGCGCCGAAGAGCGCTTAGACGGAGATGGCGGCATTCGTTGGCGGCAGATCGCCATACGGCGCCGGCGACTGCTGCGGCGGCTGCTGCTGGTGGTGGTGGTGGTGGTGTCCACTGTGGTGATGATGGTGATGGTGGCTTCCGCTTTGGTGATGATGATGGTGGCTGCTCTGGCTCTGCTGCTGCTGTTGCTGCTGTGTCTTCAGCAGCATCGAGCGGTACACCTCGGACAGCAGACTCCACATGGGCGGGGCGGCATTGGGCGACTCGAGGCCAGCCTGCGGCAGAAAGGCGGCATTGGGCGGCTGTTGGCTTGAAGCGTTGGCAGCGGCAGCCGCAGCGGCCGCAAACATTTGCGTCTGCAACAGTCGGAAGTGATGCTGCTCCTCCAGATCCATGGCCAGCGTGGGCATGGGCAGACTGAGAGGCAGAGACAGGGACAGGGGCTGGGGCTGCGGTGAGTGCTTTCTGGTCGGTGGCGCCGATAGATCAATGCAGGCGGATGATGCTGACGCCAGAGCCTCAGAGCTGTCGCCGCCATCCATCTCCAGTTCCATTTCCATTTTGATGCTCGTCTCGGGGTGGCCGCCCGTCGAGGTGGAGGTGGAGGCACTGCTATCGCTTCGCTTGCGCTTGCCCAGCAGTCGCTCCATCGAGAAGGCTCCGCCACAGGGACTGGACGAGCGCTTGATCTGTTCCCGTTCCCGCTCTGGTTCCTGCTCCTGCTCTGGCTCTGGCTCGGTTTCGCGTCGCTTGTGCAGGCTAAAGTCCAGCGGCTGATCGGCTGAACGCTGCTCATCGGCACAGGCAGCCGATGATATGTGACTGCTGCTGTGGCTGGTGAGGCTCAGGCTGCAGTGCATCTCCTCATCCGCATCCGTCTCGCTGGGGCACTCCTGGCTGGAGGCAGCCGGACTGGAGCTATTTGCATGCATATCCACGTACACAAAGACACCATCGTCATCGCCATCACCCTCAGCATCGACATCAGCATCAGCATCGCCTTCGTTCTCACCCTCACCCTCGCCATCCACTTCCGCATCCACATCCTCCTCGTAGAGGCGCTCTCGCTCCTGGCCCGCGGACAGCAGTCCTAGGCTGTGCAGTCTGGAGCCATGGCCGCCGCCTCCGAACATCATCGCCGGTCCATAGCCCACGCCAGCAGGATGATGATGCGACGGATGGTGGTGGTGGTGCGGCGGTGGTGGTGGCAGTAGGCCGGGAAAGGCGGCCGGCAGGCGGCCGGCGGCGGCCACAGCCACGGCAGCTGCACCGGGAAAGACGGGGAACTGCTGGGCCGTGCGTCCGTCATGGGGCGAGATCTTGCGGCGGATGTGGGGCGAGTGCAGCTTCGGATTGGGATTGGCGCTGTGCCGATTGCGGGACCGGCGCGAACTGAACACCATGTTGCAGCCCTCGACGGTGCACTTGTGCATCTCCCGCAGATGCACCGCCGAGAAGTGGATCTTGAGGGCGCCCTTGTCGCAGAAGGTCTTGAAGCAGATGGAGCATTGTACGCGCTTCTTGCCCGTCGCCGGATTGATGAACTGTCCGGCCAGATTGATGGGCGGCGAGCCCCAGCGCTTGGGCTTTGTGGAGCTGCTGCTGCTGCTGGTGTTTTGTCCCGCACCCGAGCCCGAGGAGCCACCTGGAGAGCTGGCTGGCGAATTTGTGCCGCTTGCCATACCCGGATGGGCATGGCCATGGGCATGGGTATGGGTATGGGCATGGGCATGGGGATGTGTATGTGTATGTGGGCCATGGCCGAGCAGATAAGCGGGTGACATGAACGGATTCATAATGTGCTCCATGGCTGGCTGGACGTATGTTCGATTTGGATTGGATTGGATTTGTTCCTGCAAAGACAGAGAGAAGGGGGAAAAAGTTTTGGTATCATTAGAGAGGCTTTTGCAGGGCAGGCAGTAGGAGGGGGGGCAAGTGTAAGTGTCAATCAGGGAGTCGCTCAAACGGTCAATCAGTCAGCGGACAGCGCGCAATCCTAATCGCAAACTTATGCCGCATGCGGTGGCATGTGCGGGATGAGGTAAGTGTTGGGGGGGCTAGGAAGTTTTGCTTGTTTGTTATCGCCAAAAGTCAGCCAACACTCCATTCGGAATTGGATGCCCCTTTGGATTTCTTTCCCCCCCTCATGTGTGAGTCGCAATTAAATCGAGGACAGGTCAGCCAGGGGTCAAGAAATCTCTGCGCCCAAGGAACGAACGAACGAACAATCCATCAATTAAATGGGCTTAGGCTAGAAACTACGACAGCAATTGGAAGTGAAAGAACGGGTGGGGGGGAAAATCTATCGATTACAAGTCAGAGTGCAGCGATTTGTAATCGAAAGATGATACAAAAAGCAGGCAAATGGTAAGAGAGGAGAGAGATCTTTTCTTTTGGGTAGCAAAACCATAAAAAAGTCACTGAAAATTGATTCGAAATTTCATTGATCTGGTTTGCCCATCCCCGCCATTTCCCATGGCCAAAGTGAAAGCCAAAGGAGTTGCTGGTAGTTTGAGGAAAAAAAATCTGCTAGCCTAGATGGTGACAGAGCGTCGGCAGATCTTTCATGTCAACAACACAGTTGACCACAAAAGTACACGTACACGTACACACACACACACAGGAGGGGGGGCACCCCATCTCATATGTTGCCTCATTTGCTTGAGCGAAATCTTTTACAGCTTTTTTGGCTGCCATTAAAATCGCCTCGGACAACGACATCGACGAACGACAGAGACGACGGCGACGACAACATGCGGCGATCAGTGCCAAAGATCCGGAGATGGGAGATGGGGAGACAGAGGGAGACACAAGAGAGCTTTAGCTCTAGCCCCCAAATGTGATCCAAGCGACTTTTTTTTTTATTGTTGGCTTCGTTTGCTACCGTAATTGTGAGCAGCAGCAGCCAGCCAGACGTAAAAAGGCAGCAAAAATCAGGCACAAAAGAGTAAAAGACTATACGAAGCTGGGAATACCCTGGATCATTATATTTTCTATAAAGTTTTAATAACAATTTGTAGCAATTTTTATCCTATATGGTATAGTGTTAGCTGTGGCTCTTACTTTGCTTATTTTGCATTAAATTATTTACCCGAAAATAATCTGAAACAAATCTTTTGCAAATCAGTGCGATAATACCCACTCTTGCAGAGTATTCCCTGGACTGAGAGGTGAACTCTTTTTGGGCTGGGGACAATTGTTAACGCGGCAGCAGCAGCAGCACCCAACACATCATGCGGATGATGATGATAATGATGATGGTCGGTGTGTGTGAGAGATGTTTTTTGTGGTCGCGGCTATCTGGAATCAATCTTAAAAGTCGAACACATTCGCTAGCTAGCTAGCTAGAGCCGCTTGCCCAATGTCAGCTAAAACACGAAAAAATTTACAGAGATACTCAACAGAGAAGACAAATACGGGGAGCTGGGCGGCTCAGTGCAGAGAGGGGCGTTCAGTATTTTTTTTTTTGCTTTTTATGGGGCTCATTAGTAACGATAACAACAATAGCATTAAAATGCGTGTATGTACGCGCAAGTGTGTGAATGTCCAAGAAATGGGATAGCTGGATGGATGGGATGCTTCGGCTATAGTATATTGAGGTGAGTATCCCCATACATACCCCCAGGTACATGGGGATAATTATTTTTGTCAAGCACAGAAGTAGAGAGAGAGAGACCAGAGCAGGCCAACAGAAAGAGAGAGACCAGAAGATACAGCCGGGAGAGAGTAAGAGAGACAGGCAGAGGAAAAACCAATCACAAACTTTTTGATGGCTCGGACGAAACGTTTTTTTGATTATCGACAGCAGTCAGCAAAATGTTGAAAGTTCCCGAACAGCTACAGCTACAGCTGCAGCAACGAGGCATGCCCCCAGAGATGTGACCACCACTGCCTATAATTGCCGTTGTAGTTGTTGTTAATAGTAGTACATAATAATAGCCAGCAAATAGCAGAGATACAACCCAGTACAACATACTATACAACCCGACCACGGGGAGACCAACGGACCCCCGAGAGATGGATGGATGGATGGTCCGGGCAGAAAACATCATTCCGAAAGACAAAAATCTTAATTACAACTTTGACATTTTAGAGATTTCCACAGAAGAGGAGTCCATCCACCACGAGAGAATTCAAGCGTTTTTGGGGAGCGGTTTGATGTAATGGATACATAAACTCCGATGTGGCATGGAATGACAATATATGCTGATGATGATTATGATTGCGTATACGATCTAGCATCAGTTGGATGGACAGTACACAGACTTACGTAGGAACTTTGGCATTTAAAGACTCATTCGCTCATTTGAGTGAAAATTGAACACTCGATAACGAGTATGAGACACAATACTGAAGACAATGTAGAATCTATAAAGAACCTGAATATGCCTCGAAGTGCATAAATCAAAAGAGTCTTATGATTGGTTAATAAAATCCAAAAAAGAACAAACCTACACCTACATATACACGATCTATGTACTATATATCGTTAGGCTATGATTTCTAAATTATAAAATTTCAAAACCTAAGCCGATCTAGAACCTAAAGATATTTTAGAGACACTCAGGAACACCGCTTCCAAAAAGAGAATTATGTTCCTTAGACTACACACTCTCTTTATTACAGATCCTTTTGATCCGTTAAACACAAACACAAAATCCTAACTGTAAGCTCAACTGCTTTGCTTTGCACTGAGCAACAACTTTCGGGGACAATGCATCAACGGCCGCCGGCAAAGCAGTGACCGTAGTAGCAGCAGGTTTGGGCTACTCTTTTACATACCTTATTTTTTTTTTTTTCGTTTTTCCTGGTTATTTCAGGCAGGTTCCTGTTATATATCTCTCGAGTTTTTCCACAGCACTTTTTTTCTATATGGTTTTTTGTTTTGTTTCTATTATTTGAAAGGTTTCTCGCAGTCTTTCCTTGTTTTTTTTTATATTTTTTGGTCACAGTTTTATTGCATTTCAAAAAAAAAATGTTTGCCGGAAAATATAGCGTATATTTTCCATGAGTTTTTGTTGTTGTTATTATTATTGCATTTTGTTGTAGTAGAATTTTGATTGAAAAAGTTTTGTCGTCAAGCACTAGATTTTTTTTGTAATATTTGGTGTGTGAGGAGGGAAAACAGCGACGGCAACGGCAACGGCAACAAGAAGTCTCATCTCATGCACACACGCGCACGCACACGACAACGAAAAACGAGAGGCAGAAACGGTAACAGTGTGTAGGTGACAGCAACAACACAAGCAGCACAGCACAGCACAAGCAGTGAGCAGTGAGCAAAGATCCACTCTTTCGGGTGTCGTGGGTGACACTGATTGTCGTGCAGGCCGAGACGAGGCTGCGAGGCGGCAGAAAGCAGAAAAAAAAAACCGAAACGACGACGACAGCGACGACGACAAATGCGACGCACACACACACACACGCAACGTGGCAGCGCAGCGCAGCGGGGTGGGTGACACTTTGGTCTCTCGCTCTCTCGCTCTGACTCCTCTCTAGCGGCAGCGACACGCAGCAACGGACAACTGCCACACAAATGTCTACCTGAAGCAGAGAAGAGCAGTAGTCTGGTGCCAGCGACTCTGCTGCCTCTGCTGCTGCTACTGCTGGCAGCGCTGCTCTGTCAGTGTCAGTTTGTGTGTGTGTGTGTGTGTGTGCTGGCTGAGAGAGCGAGAGAGGGTAAATATGCGCTATTGGAATTGGCCTTCCCTCAAGCGTCGGCGGTGGCGGCGGCGACGGCGACGGTTGCCTGTGTCACATTGTCGTCGATGGGTCATTAGACACACACACGCACGCACGCACATACAGCCTGCTGTCCCGCTCACACGAGCCCACTCTCGGGCCGTGGAGAGCGAGTGTCGGCAAAGCAGTGCATCGGCTAAGAGTAGAATGAGCTGGTAGGCCCACAGGCACACGGCTCTCTTAAGTAGTGAGGGGGCAACAATTTTTATTATATGTCATTATGTGGTGTGGAGAGAAGAGAGATCCCCCACCACCCCCACACACACACATACACTCGCATTGCAGGCTAATTCCTGACCACAAACCATATACACCATACGTACATGCATACTTCTCTATATATATATATAGGGCGGATCCCCCTGTGCGTGTGTGCTAGAGCAGCGTAACTTCTTTATATTCGGCTATTGCCTGCTCGCTCGCACAGTGTCGTCTGAGTGGATGGACCGTAGCGGTGGGGTTGACATGCGACTTATTGTGTATGTGTGTGTTTGCTGACCAAACACTCACACTGGCAGAGATTGTGTGGAGCTCCACTCTCACGCACTGCTTTGGCTCCCTTGTCATTCGTTCGCTGAAAGGCTAACGGAGCGCTCTCTCGGTTTCGGTTTCGGTTTCAGAGCTAAAACGAGTTGGCCGTTGGTGTGGCTGCTGCCGACTGCGCTGCCTCGTTGTCGGGAATGGAAATGGCCAGCCAGTAATTGTCGCTGCTACGCGAGTGTGTGTGTTGGTGTGTGTGTGCATGTTTGTGTTCGTTCGTCTTCGTCTCATTATTGACCAGAAAAGCAGCGCTGTCTCTGCCACTGTCGCTGTCGCTGCCTCTGTCGCCGTCACACGTTGCTTTTTTGCTCGTTTCGTTCTTTTAAATTTTTGTCATTGATGTCTTGTGTGTCCACTGTGTGCCGTTGACGCAGCTCGCTGTCGCTGCTTGCTGCCCCGATGCCCGCTGCCCGCTGCCCGCTGCCCGTTGCCCGCTGTCAACGATGCCACTCGTTGGGCAGGCGGCAGACGGCAGAGACCAACCGGTAATGTTTGTGTCCGTCCCACTCTGGCGCACACCAATGGCTGATCCACACTGCTCCGCTGTGTCTCTGTGTGTGTCTCCATCTCTCTCTCTCTCTCTCTCACTCCCTCTTTCTCTTGCTATGCGATTGCGCCACAAATTGTATGCTCTGTCTCTCTGTGTATGCGTCTGTGTCTGTGTGTGTGTCCCTGTATGGGTGTCACACAATACGACACTTAATATGGGGGCGATTTTCGCCTGTCTCCCTCTGCACCAATAGTATTTGAGCACTTTTTTTTTGGGCGGCTGGTGACAAAGGCCCCCGAAGAGTCGCCGTCGGAGCTGCTGCTGCTGTTTTGGCTTCTTCTTCGTCTTTGCTTACATTTTTTTTTTATTTGTTGTTGTCATCGCTTTTGCTCTTCTTGAGCATTTTATTTATGTAAATCGTTTCACTAGTACATAGTTAGAGTATGTATACTAGATAAATGTCCGAAAACGTCAATAAAAACAGATTTCCATATACTTGTGTCCCTCAATTAACTTTTAAATTGATTAAATAATAACTAATTGTCACATAATTTGCTTAACCGTAATGCAAAAAGTTCACTTATTAGTTAGTTTTTTAGTCATGTTTAACTTTAATATTAACTCCTATAAAAGATACATTTTGATAAAAAAAAAACTATTCCAAAAATCTCACTTACAGTTCCCAATCTACGCTAACTGTATGTTTTTTTTAACACCGAAACTATATCACGTAATGCCAGTACTTAATGTACATATGTCAAATTATATAGATAGATCTATAAGTTTAGATTTCTATACCCATTATGAATATAATCCATAAAAAAGAAAACGCATTGATGTAGGATGGCTCTTATGTTGGGATAGGACCAAATATCATTTGAAAACAAAAGCGTGGGGTAGTCATACATAGATTTAATATGGGTATAGGAAATATGATATTCTGTGAGTGAGTGACACATACCAACACACATACCATCAAAGTACTTATGGAAGATACTTTGGCAATGTAGGGTTTGTTAGAGCAATTCATTTGTACTGATAGTATGTTAAAGAGAGAGAAAAACATACAATAATAATATTGGGGAGAGTAAATAGCTTATAAACTAAGAGTACTTTAAGATTAAGTACTGTACTATTGTACTATATAATTTGTATTAGTATAAAAGAATATGCTAGAAGATATGGAATATAAAACAGCTTACAATTTGGGAATGATAAATTACCCTATAGAATTCTGTAGAGATGTGTAGATGTTCCTGCATTAAAAGATAATTATCTATAAGAATATCATAAGACATAGTCATATATTAAAATGGTCTTGAAATGATGTAGAATTCTCCATATATACGATATGTTTAGAATCAGAATAATTTAAGGCAAAAGTAAAGTAACTTCTCCAAAGTAACTTATTACTTATTTAAAGGCTTTAATTTAAGGTACTCTAAAGTAAGTATTTCTATATATTTAAAGGCTTTAATTTAAGGCACTCTAAAGTAACTAATTCTTTATTTAAAAGCTTTAATTTAAGGCACTCCTCTTAAGTAAGTATTTCTATATTTAAAGGCTCCTCTAAAGTAAAGTATTTCCATATTTAAAGGCTTTACTTTAAATTGACTACAGGCAGGCAAGGCATTTTGCTGAATGGAAAACCCCCCGCCTCTGCTTATCCCACTCAATAACTAGGATATAATCAACTCCAACCCCAACCCACCCACCATCCCCGCCAAGAGAGCGTGGCTAGATTCAAGTTTCGTGTGAACTAATTTTCTAGTTTGCCTTTCAATCTTTTTGGCAGGAGTGAAAGATTTTCCCGCTGAAGATGCGCCGCTCGATGAGCAGAAATCGATTAGCTAACCCGAGGAATGGGGATAGGGTGTGGTGTGGTCGGGGTGGGGTGTAATCAAAAGGTTACTAGACAAGTTCGTGCGTATATCTATCTGTGGGTACACTCAATACACTTTGAAGGTCAAAGTTAAATCATTTTTATAAGCGGATAATCGCACTCATAATAATACGTATACGTGCAGCCCCAACAGCGTACAGCAGCCGCAATAATTAAATGTACGGGCAGCAGCATTTTTGCATGTTTGTACAACAAATTTGGAATGGTATTATGTACATACATACATACACTGACGAGCAAAACTGTAACACCATTTCAGTATACGCACTTCAAAGGTCTGTATCTTTTCTTCTATTTGATGTATGACAAAGATTTTTAGTACTGTTTTGTAGGTAATGCATTTTACTATGTTTCCAGAAAATTTGAATCTATTTGATAAGCTGGAAAAAAAATTGGAAAGAAAATTGTAAAAATAGTCAAATGTTACAGTTTTGCACTCCGGTTACTTTTTTTTAAATTTAATTTTTTTAATAATGAGTCCAAAGTCCTTTTTGATTTTTGAGTTCATGTATGCGTTTTAGCATACTTTGGGTGTATTGTAGCAAAAATTCACGGCGAATAGCGTTCCAGACGTCGTAAGTACTCTACCACAACTCCATCATTCCACTGGGAAGGAGCCAATATTTTGCCAGCTGTGATTCGACATCGCTTCATAATTTTTTTTAATGGGATCCTATCGGGAGATTACGGTGGCCACTTAATGGACTGTAATCTTTTGTTTGGACTCAAATTTTTGACCAAAAATTACGAGTATTTGGTTTTATTGTCTTGCTGAAGAATGCATTTTTAGCAAAAGACCCATATTCCCGATGACATCTCCAAGATTCTGTTTTAGAATGATTAAATATTGTTCCTTTCGTATTATTTCATCGATAAATACCAAGGGTCCAACTCAATTTTCATGTATTCACGCCCAAACCATTATTGAGCCGCCACCGTGCTTGACGGTTTGGCGTACAGTACTTGGTGACTGGATTAGGATGCTGTAAGTCACTAATAAAAATTTTAAGCAATTGCAAAATAGTTTTGCTTCGTAGTACGAAGTTATATGCATTATGTAAGCCTGTTTAGTTACACTTTCAATGTTTTATTGTTTGTGGTGGAAAATGTTTAAAAAAAACAAAACATTTATTTGTATATATGTACAAACAAAAAAAACCCCCTCCCAAACAGCAAAATGGCTGCTGTTGCAGTTGCTACTTTGGAGCCAAACATATTAGAAAGTATTCATAATTTTTAATACATTTTAATCTTGTTTTTTTAAAAGCTTTTTTAGACCTTTTTAGGCTTAGTTGATTTTCTTTTTTTTTTTTTTTGCTGCTTGTCATTAATTTTTTTAGTCATATTTTTAAAGCAACAAATCACACCAAAAAAATTAAATAAAATAATAAATGTACTTGCAGATATTTTTGTATGTTTTGGCACTTCATTTGGCTCGAAATTTAATTAATTAAACGTCAAATATTGAAGGAAATTAAATTTAAAGAAATATTTTGTAGAATTTTCGAGGAGAATTCTGCTTGAATATGTCTGTCTAGGGTTTTATTTTAATTCATTAGTTTTTAAACTATTTTTTTATTATATCGAATATCTAATGATGTCGATCCAATGTCGATATAGTGATCTGTTGCTACCTGAGGCTCTGACAGATTGTTACACTCGCCTGTCGATTCCCTTCGATTCGTGGCAGAGTTGCAATCTTTACCTCAATATTTATACGAATTTTTTCCTTTAAATTCATTTACAAAAATAATATTTAATATTATGTAAAATACGCTATTATTATATTTAAAATTTAGATTTTTATATTGTAGTTCAGAACCTGCAGAAATCTAAAATATTTCCTATAATTATTATGCCCCCCACCTTATCAAGATTCCACGTAGATTTTGACACCTTGAGATAGCTGAGAGCAGCGATTCTCCCATTGCTTTATTGATGGATTCTCTTGAGGGGGAACCAAAAAGGTGAAAAGTCAATCGATTTTTGGGTCATCTGGTGGACAAATGGAAATGTCTCTCTCTCTGTGACTGACTCTCTTTAACTCATTTTGATGTGCCTCCCCTTTGTGACTGGTCTGGTCTCTGGTGCCTGCTAGTCAACACTTTCATTTTTCCTTTCTCTTCTATTGTGTGGCGAAATGCTTTCATTAATCAAAAAAACAAAAATTGTTGTTGTTGTTGTTGTTGTATTTCGTTCCTCTTAGATCTTGTGCATAGATCTCTGATAAATAATTGCTATCTTATTATGTCGATTGTCGTTGCTGTCGCCGCCGCACTGCTGGATGCTCGAAGTCAGAAATCGAGATTTTCGAGAGACCCAGACCCAGACCCATGGTCTGTCTGTCACAGTGCCACAAATCGAGGCACAAAGTTCTTTATTAACACGACACACGGCGCCCTTTGTTGCACGAACTCCAAGCAGATATCGGGGTCCGAGATGCCAATGCCGAATCGAACTTCAAGTCCGAATCGATCAATCATTTTTTCACACTGCTGCTACGGCTGCTTCGGCTGAGGAGTATGGAGTATGGAGTACCCTGTGGAGTACATAGATCGAACTACATGCGATATGTATGTATCTCTCCCATGACCAAAGCGCTGGTGGAATTGTACTTGACTTTCGTGTCAATAAATCGTTTCACATTTTTGTTTCATTTTTTGTATCGTTTTCTTAAATACAATTTACGCCGACACAAATGATATTAAAAATCCATTAATAATTTTTGACCCTGCATCGATTACGTACAATTCTTTAGCCCGCGATGCCCGGGAACCTGATTCTGAAATCTGTATCTCAAAATGAACCCTGGGCACCCAGGAGGCTGCAGCAGAGGCTAAGGCTAAGGCTGAGGCTAAGAATCTGTGGCAAAGGCCATGGGAAGAGGCAGTTCAAGTCTGTACTCCAGACAAAGGCGTCACAACATCTCACATTTAATTACATTTTTATATTTTCTCTCTCTCTCTCATTTTCCAGATCGATTCCCGTCTCGCTGCCTGTTCCTATACACGCCCCCATTCATTCTCTTATTTAAGGACAGTTTGGTATTTGAATCGGACAAAATTGAGAGCGGTTTTAGGCATGATTTCTTATGCTGTG
Organism: Drosophila bifasciata; assembly: GCA_009664405.1. Taxonomy (NCBI): domain Eukaryota; kingdom Metazoa; phylum Arthropoda; class Insecta; order Diptera; family Drosophilidae; genus Drosophila; species Drosophila bifasciata. Next base: position 37,926,173 of record CM019041.1, read on the forward strand.
AATTGTGTGAAAAAAATAATGAAAAGTATGCAGCATAATTGCTGGATTTTTAGAGGCTTCAAAAGTTACATTAAGTATTAAAAAAGTAAAAGAAAAAAATATACAAAAATATTTAAAGCAACAAGAAAAATATATGCATCAGAAAAAGTACTAAAATTGTTTTTATTTATATTTTTAAAACTATTTAAACCTTGCCCAGTACCTTAATGACACGCAGTCATCCTTTTGGTGTCCATTAAACCCAGAGATGCCAAAAAATGGAAGAGATTTGGTTACACAAATGAGCGTTAGAAGGGGGTTGGCTTTCAGGGTTGCATATGGCTTGGTGGGGGTGAATTTTGGTAAATATATCCCAATGCCATACAATATGTGAATGCAGCAGATATGTGCCAGGCCAGGACATATTATAATGCTTAGTATGATGTGCTGTGTGTGTGTGGTGGTGGTGCTGGTGGTGCTGCTGGTGGTGGTGCAATTATCGCACAGCGCGCCCTACCCTTTCCTTTTCACGATTCCTCAATGAAATGCGTGAAATCCGCGCGGGCTTCGACATAAAACACACACACAGGAGACACACACGCATATACATACCAGTACACTGGAGACAGTAGACACACGCATACACTCACTGGAGACAGTAGACACACGCATACACTCACTGGAGACAGTAGACACACACACACACACATACAGTACACAGTAGACACACACACACACACATGCAGACACGACACTCTATCGTCAGGCTTTTAGGCTTCAGTCTTTCAGTCAGGCACTCGATTATTGCACAATCGCGAACCGAACCGAACCGAACCGAGCCGAAAGCAAAGAAATCCCAGGTAGTCCCATGGGCTCTGGTTTTTAGTAGTTTCCATTGTCGAAAGAAACTCCCTTCCGTCAGTCTGTCCGTTCGTCTGTCGGTCCGTTCGTCTGTTGGTTGCCATGAATATGGCACATTATGTGCCCAATAATTAAGTGAAAGGGTTACAATGGCTTCATGAGAACTTTGCTAACCGGGTGATAAAAATTCTCGCTGCTGCTCTCTGCCGAAAAGGGTTTTTGCGTTTTTCAACATGTCGTCTGAATTTCATAATGGCCGCCCATAAAAATTTCAACGCCACGGCCCAACCCAAACCCCAGCCCCGCCTGTCAGGTATGACAGACAGGATGCAGGACAATCGGGACAATCAGGACAGACAGGACCACACCGCGCACTAAGCGTAGTTCAATGGCAATGCCGACAGCCATCAGCACTGGGCACTGGGCAATGGGCAATGGGAAGGTCGATTAGCAAGCTCAATAAATGCGACGCGAGCCTCGGCTGTGAGCACCCAAAAAAAAGGATCACAATAAACTACGAGCCTCAAGTTGCATGCAGCCAGGACCACGAGCAGGGAACAGCAGCAGCAGGTCCTTAGTAACAGGCACACAGGTACAGGCACTCGTTTGGGATTTTCCATTTCCATTGAACTTTGGCACAGGGCATAACATAGTACTATAGTTGGGGTTATGGAAATGCCCAAAGCAAAGGTTTGCCACTGGCAAAAGTATGAAACAAGAATGGAAATTCATTCTCACATGGGAGTGAAAAGAACTAAATTGAACTATAAGCGTTAACCCGAAATGGAGGCTTCAAATTGCAAGAAGAAGTATACCTACCCAAGGGTTTCTTCTATCTTAGGAAACCTTCCATAAACCTTAGCAAACTAAAGGAATCTTTTATCTTAGTAAAACCCCTTAAACCTAAGCAAACTAAAAGTATTCTTCTGTCTTAGAAAACCCTTCTTTAATCTTAGTTCTGAAACTCTTAGAGACGAGAAAACCTTAGCTTTATTCTTGTCTTAGAAACCCCACCTTAAACCTTAGTTCTGAAACTCTTAGAGACGAGAAAACCTTAGCTTTAAGAGCAAAGATAAGTCAACTTCTGAAGTAGCTAACAAAAACTTCTCGAAAATTCTCAACATACAAACAGAAATCTACAGAAACATCGAAGTTTTTCACTACAAAAAAGAAACCCGGAACTGTACTCTCCACAGTAACACCTCCAGAATATACTCCAGAATCCTGAGAACTTAGAGGCAGGACACTGCCAATGGATCGCCAGCTGAGCAGAGATGAGATGTCCGGCCTGTCGTGGCGTGGAGCTGTGATGTGCCACATTCAAAACCAAGATGGTTGATGCTTCTTGGCCAGATTACTTAACAGTATCCCCGGGGCAAACAATGCAATGCTGCAATTACGCCATAATTACAACACACAGATACAGATACTCAGCGCAGTCGAACAACAAAAGGAGTTTTCCCTTTAGGGTACAACAACAATTTTTGTGCAATTTTTAAAAGGGAATTTTCTTTTGTGCACCCCGGAATCGTATATCATATATCTCATATAATATATCTGTGTTGTATGTGGTCGAGAATATTATGATTGCACATCATAGCCAATACATCCGTACATATTTCTGCAGATGTTTGATGGCAGATTAGCCAAAGAACATGGCCGTTGCATCGACTCTATCACAATGGGAACAGTATCTGTATGGTGGCTGGGGGGGATTAGCAATCCAGCAACGCCCACCCACATATTTTGAACTGATCTAACTATCTTTATGGCATATACGTTACTGATCCTGTGGAAACATGGATATGTCTGGCATTTGGCTAAGATTTCAGCAGCTGGTTTAAAGCAGCGCAAAAACCCTATTGGAAAATGTCTTAAGAAATTAAGTTTGAGTGCGGGAAATACTTTGATTTTTCCGCAACTAAAAACCCCACATAAAAGGCACATACAAATATATTTAAAATATTTTAAAAGTGTTAAAATTAAGCATTTAAAATCATTTTCTATTAAGAATTTTCGTGCACTTTTTTTTATGCATTAAAAACCCCACATTAGAGGTATGCAAAAAGTAAACTTAAAATATTTTAAAAAGCCTTAAAATTTAGCATTTAAAATCATTTTCTATTAAGAATTTTCGTGCACCTTTTTTGTGCATTTTTCTTAAAGCTTTAATCTTATTCTTAGTGCACTTTTGTATGCATTTTTTTAAAGCTTTAATCTTATTCTTAGTGCATTTTTTTCATGCATTTTTTTAAGCTTTATTCTTAGTCTTAAGTGCACAAATAAAACCCCTTACATTTGCTCATTTTATTATGCTACGAAATAAACAATAAAAGGCCAGAAAATAAATGCAATTTTCGTTGATCAAATTTCTCGAAATTGATTGAAATATTTATTTGCATTTTCCATAGCTCATTAATTAATACCTTTTTTGTTGGCGCATAAAATCGCATATTTTTCGCTGATTTCCATATGCTCAATTTACCTTTTTCTTTTCACTGAAATGCAATGAAAATTCATTTGCAAATTCATTTGTGGCAATTAAATTTGGGAAATATGATTTTAAATTTTTGCACGAAAATCACAACAGATTTGATATCCATTTTGGGCTGTATATACAGACATATGTATTTATATAGTATGTACAATAATGATGAGCATGTACTGTGGAGTGCCACTGGATATTACCCACTTACACAGATACTCGTATTCGTACTCGTACTCGCACACAGGCCACACCCATACTTTTGTAAATACTCACACTCACACTCATACACACGACGTCCTCTCGTCCTTCTCGTCTCGTTTCCTGACGACCACACATCAAGTAATAATTATGAAATATATTTTTTGGGGTAGGTTTTTCCCACAGATTTTGCTCGTTCGTTCTCATTTTCCCCTTCTGTATAAGCGCTCTATGTGTGTGTGTGTGTGTGTTGTGTGTGTGTGAGGGTATGTTTAATAATTGCTCGTAGGTCGGGTACCAAACTATTAAAGGACATTAGAGGTTGCACCCTCGCGGGCATACCGGGCCGCATGTATTATGCATGCTAAGAGTGTACAAGTGAAAGCGAGATAGATATATAACAAATCTGTTGATAGGGAAGGGGTGTGGGGGTTCACATTTTCAATGTGAAGCTGCTCTAATGATACACACACACACAGACAGAGACACAGACACAGATGAGTGAGAGATATGGGCAGCCCAGCCCGTTCCCCCAGTGATGTTACGATACTAGTACTATCCAGGGATTATTTGTGTGGTTTACAGTTTTTAATTATGCACCGCGACATGCGAATGGGTATAGGCTGGGACTGGGGGGTGGCACCAACCACAAGATGAACAAAAAATTTTTAAGGGAGTAAAAACTGAAGTGATGTGGCATACAAATGGAATGCATCATCAAATCATTTTCCAGACATAGTACGAGAGTAGCAGCAGCACCCACCCATCCACCCACCCAACAGCCTCTGCTCTATTGTGTGTCATGGGAGTGGGAGTGGGAGTGGAGGGACTGGACAGCAACGACGAGTGCTGTAGCCAGGACACAGAATTCAGGCAGCAGCAGCAGCACCATGACATCTGCAGTTGTGTGGCGGGCGGGCCAAGAGTCGTCGTCCTGGCGTGGTTTTGTGTGGGCAAAAAGCTACTCAAAAATGTATAAAAGCAATCGAGTGAAGCCCACTTGGCCAGTAACCAACCCATGCCCCCATTCATGTGCTATGCCCAACCAGAATAGGAGCCGTCCACAAGCCACACAAGTACATATGTATAGTACATTCAACATTCAAATACTTGCATGTACTACTACTATAACCACAGCCAGCCAGCAGAGCACAGTGAAAGCTCTCTCCTAGCGAACATGCCTAGTCACAGATAGAGTAGAACTGTACACCCATTTGGTGTCCCACTGTAGTGCCATCGGGAATGACATGTTCGGGGGGCCAACGAAGCGGCAGACAAGAGGGAGAGGTTTTTGTGGCAACCACAGTAGAAGGCTCTCCAAATTGAACGAGTGTGCAGTGTGCACTCGAGCTCTATCTCTCTCCCTCTCACTCTCTCTACCTCTCTCCCTCTCTCTTACTCTTACTCTATGTCCGCCTGCGGTAGATTCCTTTTGTTTCACACATTTTTTTTGTTTTGTTTTGTAAATTAAAATCTGAACTACTCACCTATTTGCAGTCAGCTATTGCACATTCTACATTCTACATCTGCAGCATGTAAAGGATGCCCAGACATACATATGGCCAACAAAATTTGTTATAAATATTTGAAGAAAAGTTTCAAATTTCCACCTAAGGTCACACAAGTTATTAAAATTGAAAAAGAAGTCTAGCAAAGCTCACAAAAAAGTATAAAAGACTATAATAAAATAGGATTTATGATATGATATGAGCAACACAAAGACTGTAACTTAAAGTCACTCGTATCTGATGGATGCAGATATCTAATAGATACCGAACATAATTTTTAGCAGCTCAAAAATGTTAGTTTAATGCTTTTTAAAGTACTTTGCCGTGTTGATTTTTTTGACATAAATAATTATAGGCAATTAATAAATCAATTTTCTTTAAGATTTGCTAAATTTGTATACGAAAACTTTTATGGCAATAATTTGTGCAATTTTTGTACAAAAAAATATTCTAAAAATATCTGCAAGAGCCATAAAGTTTTGGATGTTCATTTCCTCATAAATAAGAGTACACTAATATTCTGATTTACACTAAAAAAAAAGCTCAAAAATATCTGCCAATTTAGTAATTTTTATTGAGTGCCTTCTAGTGATTATTAGTGCCTTTTTTATGCTCTTAAAAACAATTATTATATACAAATAAAAATAATATAGCTGAAAATCTACAATCAATATATAAATAATATTTCTATAATTTAAGGGAACTTCTAACTGAGTTATTTAGGCACACAAATTAATACAAAGTAAAGATTTATTTACTCTACCTTTCGCCTAGTAGAACCAACTTTACTTTAGAAGAAAGTGACCCAAAAAATAAGTCCAAATAAAGTGTTATATATATAGTAGAATACTAATTTTAGAGTCAACTAGTCCACTTGCATTCCAAGAAGCATAGTATATCCCGTAGCTGCTTAACTAACCCAACTTGTTGTTGGCTCACAGATATGTACATAAATATTGAAAGGGGGTCCCGGGCTTGTTAGCTCTTTGAGTACTTGAAGATGAGAAGGCCAGCCCCCAACCCACCCGCACAGACAGTCCAGCAAAGGTCAGAGGGGAATACGGTAGCAAGCATAATGAAATTAGATTGTGTTTCAGGAGCAGAGAGAGAGAACTTCTAGCTTCGGGGTCACAAGTCGAAAGTCGCAAGTCGGAAATCGTCGTATGGCAATTGCAGAAGGACTTCAGCGTCCAGGACGAGTACTGGGAGTACAACCTGGAGACAAAAGCTAATTGAAACGAGTATAGAGAGCAGACACGACGCTGTACAAGTAAAAGTATTAAAATTGTTTGTAACCGAAAATGTTCTGGGTAAAATTTCCTTTTGGGAATTCATTAGCAAACAGAGTAGTCCTTCCGTAAGGCCATAAGGGGTGGTGGGTGGCCTGTGCCTGTGCGAAGGCCAAAAAGGGTAAGGTTTATTCTATTATGTTATTCTATGCGTTGTTGCCGCTGTATCTAATTTGGCCATATTATGAATTTAACCCCTTTTCGCGTGTTTTGTGCCTGGATATTTAAACAACTGTTTGCACAAAAGTTTAGGCCCAAGGAAGGTCGTTGATGCCGCCAGCGTTCCAGCTCTCTCTGTCTCTCTGTAATGGCAGCTTTCTCATAATTTCTGTTACCCCCCTCCCTTTCGCACGAAATTGATTCTCTGTAATGCGTAGAGACAACCTTCCACAGCAACCCCTTCCCGCCTTGCCAAAAATTTAACTGTAGCTTAAGCGCCCCAACCGAAATTTGTTCTATCTGCAGCTCAAACCCCCCAACCCCCCACAGCCTCCCCACACCCCCCACAGCGAGCAGACAGTGTGTCTGGGGCTAGGACTTTCTCGCTGCTTACTTTCTGCTGTTGTGTCTGCAGCTCCGGCTGAAAGTGAACTTTGCTCTGGTTCCATAGCCAGTGTGCCCATTCCCTTTTTGGTTTTTCGTTTGTTTTTGGCTGCATGCAAGGGTGTGGGGTGGGACTGGCGACTCGACTCATTACCGTGGGGTATTCCAGCAATATTTTCATTTACTTTCGTCTGCGCCTTTGCCGCTAGTTTTCTTTGTTCTTTACGCGCATTTCGTACATATCTTCAAGTGAGCATTCCCGGCCTCTCTCTCTCTGTGGCATATCCTTGCCTTGCCAGGATGCTGCTGCTGCTGCTGTTCTGCTTTTGCTTTTGCTTTTGCCCTTTTTGCCACTTTTTGTGTGTGTGGGGAACTCTCTTTGGCGCGACTTGCGACTCGCGACTGCTAATGATGCCTTTTCCAGCAATTTAATTGTTAAACAATGAAAACGCTTTTGATTACAAGAAAAACAACAGGCCAACATACCCTCCTACCCCCAAGCCTCCCCCTCCCCAACCACCATTCATTGCTATCCATCTGTTGGGCTTCTCTTTTGTTTTGCTTTCGGTTTACCCCGAGACTTCATTTCGTCTTTGGCCCTGCCTGCTCCTGCTACTGCCTGCCTGCTCCTGGCTCCTGCTCCTGCGGCTGTTCTAGATTCTCGCTCTCTGGTGGGATGGGGTGGGGGGGGGCACGGGGCACGAACGGAAGGATGTTTATTAATTTTTACCTGAGGTTATCTATTTGTCGCGCTCTCTATGCTTTTATGCAGCCCTTTTTTTGTTGTTGGTGGGGGTTGAACGCCGCAGAAGGCCGTTAGCCAGCGCAGGAGGGCTGAAAATGAAGGGTGAGGGCAAAAAGAAATATGAAATTATAAAATGCCGAGCAGCCAGCAGCCCGCAGCAGCAGCAGCGTTGCTGACGTCGTTATGTTTTTTCTGCGATGCCCCGCAATTTTCATGCTCATTAAATAATTTCCGACTCATGAAAGTTGTCCCCTCCCTCTCCCCATCATACCCATCCTCGTTTCCAACTCCATCTCCATCCATGGTGCTGCTGTGTCCGGGACTCTGCTTGGGTATCATTTCTTTCCCGTTCCTGTCCCTGTCCCCGTTCCGGTCCCTGTCACCGTTCCTGTCTCTGTCTTCGTTCCTGTCCCTGTTCCTGTCCCCGTTCCTGTCCTATCCCTGTAGCTGTCCCAGTCTCTGTGCCTATCCCTGTGCCCGTTCCTGTCTCTGTCCCCGTTCCTGTCCCTGTACTATACCTGTCTCTATTCCCGTTCCTATCCCTGTTCCCGTTCCTGTCTCTGTTCCCGTTCCTGTCCCTGTACTATACCTGTCTCTATTCCCGTTCCTATCCCTGTTCCCGTTCCTGTCCCTGTTCCTATCCACTTTCCTATCACTGTTCCCGTTCCTGTCCTTGTTCCTATCCACTTTCCTATCCCTGTTCCCGTTCCTGTCCTTGTTCCTATCCCTGTCTTGTCCCTGTCCCTGTTCCAGTAGCAGTCCCCGTTCCTATATTGTCCCCGTTCCTGTCTCTGTCCCTGTTCCCGTTCCTATCCCTGTTCCCATTCCTGTCCCTGTTCCTATCCCTGTTCCCGTTCCTGTCACTGCTACTCCTGCTGCTCCTGCTCCTCCTTCTGCTATATCCTGGAATCAGAAGTATCATAGCAAAGAAGCAGCATCCTGCAATGGGCCAATGCCTGACGACTACCCTGGCGAACGGCCGGGGGAGTGCTAAAAAGTTTTTTTTTTTTATTGAAAGTTGTAATTTAAATTTATTAGGTTTCACATTTTAATTAATGCGCACTTCTTCACGTTTGCCTGTTGGCCCAACAATTTTAATTGCAAATGGAGGAGGTTGGGGGGGGATTCAGGATTCAGGGACTCCTAAGCATCCGTATCCAGCATCCGGAGTTTGTGAACAATTTTTTTTGGAACATATTCGATTGGTTCCTTGAGATATTTTTGACTTCCGGCTATAGCCGAAGGCTAGAGGTTTAACTTTGGGCTACAAATTTGTTTTTATATGTATATAAAACAAACTTAATTTAAGCTTTGACTTATTTTCAAAGACATATTTACTTTTGCCTGACATATGTATAAGAAAATTTTGATGAGCGTTCTGGCAGTGGCTTTATAGGTTTTATTTAGCTGAATGGATACCATCTTTTGGTATGGTTAAGTTTTATTATCTGAGCGAATTTTGAAGCTTTCTTTGTATAGAATTTTTACGTACGAATAAAACTCAATGAAAATATCAATCACTGTTTGAATATTTGGCATAAAAAATTCAGATAAATAATAAGAATCTATGATCCATACTCAGAGGAGATTAGAAGCTACTTTCGTTGGTCAATTACAAATGTAATATTGAAACATTTATTAATATATTAATATACTAACCTCTTAATAAATTTCTAAATTGAATAGATGTAGTTTTCGATATGTTTATAAAGCATAAATCTACATGCATAATGTAGTAAGTAATCGGTAGATTCTATCCAACAAGAATCGCCTCAGGCGATCGATCGCCTTATCATATCATATCATATTCCTATGTATATTTCACCAATTTATCAGCCCAAACACTTCCCCTTACATTTCAGAGCTGGAGCATTGGCTCTGCATTGGCTCTGCATTGGCTCTGCTTGATCCTTGATAATGTATATCAATGATTAAGCGAATTAGGTAGCTGTGAAAATGGTCCAACAAGCATTTATTAATACAAATTAAGATGTTATCGTCCCAAATTGAATTGAAGCCAAGTGCTGAGTCTTGAGAGACAAATGGGGTGTTCGAGCTCCCCAAAAATGAGCCGCTTAATGTAGTCAAAGTCGCCCAAAAGGACTTGAGGCCAAAAAAACAAAACCAAAAGACAGAGAGGAGGCATAAAAAAAAGAAGAGAAGCAGCACAGAGGCCAGACAGGGGGCCAAAAGGACACGCAGCCAGATCCAATTCCCAATGGCAGGAGAGAACCGTGGCAGATCCGGGGGAGATCCGGGGAGCTGGGAGTCGTCTCAACCGAAGCGAATTGTAATGCGAACACAAAAGTTCACAAATTAGCAAATTTAAGAATCTCGGGGAAGGCAAGCCAAAGCAAAAGGAAAGCAAAGCAATGGAAAGGAAAGGAAAACAAAGCAAACCGAAACAAAAAACATATAATATACAAAAAAAGAAAAAACAAAAGCAAACAAGACCAAATAAAGCGCAAACGGACAGGAAAAGAATACCTACACCAAGGATTCAGATTGGCTGTAGGTGGCGTGGGGGGTGTGGAGTGGCTGGGGGGGCGCGGTGAGTAGGTGTGAGTGATAATAGCGCTAGGGGGGAGGGGCGGGGGCTGGTGGAGACAGTGGCTGGGAGCCAGCCGCTTCCGAAATACAAATGTTTTCTGGTGTGGAACAGAAATAAGAAGTCAAGACAAAAAAAAGTCCGACAAGTGCCAGCGGTGTGTTGCGACCTAAGGAATACCCTGTGTTTGGAGTTAAACAAATTAATTATTAGAATTTGAAAACTCAACAGAAGGGAAAGCCATAATAGTCAGTAATTAATTTCTGATAAAATATTATCTATTCCCTGTATTTATTTTTATAATAATTTTATAATAATAATAATATAATAATAATAATAATAATTATAATAATTTTTATAATCTATTCGCTGTATTTATTATAATTTATTTTTATATTATTTTTTGTATTTAATTAATTTATTTTGTTTAATTTAAATTATTCTGTGTTTTAATTTCTTAAATAAATGTGTTTATTTATTTATTATTTATTACTTATTTATTTTTATTATTATTTTTTTTTTATTTATTATTTTTTTATTTATTTATTTATTATTTATTTATTTTCCATTATTCCAGTTACTTTTTGGCATATGCGTGCATAAAACCATTAAATAAAATATATTTTAAGTTGAAAATTAAAATTGTATATATTTTTGAATTTTAAAAAATAATAATTAAATAAATTTAAGCATTTTTAAGTAACCCGATCTATTAGAACTCTCGCTTCCAGTAACACAATGGACCCCTCTATGCTCCACAACTACAGGGTATAGCCCTAACCAAACCAAACCGAAGCAAAGAAAAAAAAATGAACTAAGAAATGAGCCTTTGCCGTTGTCCTTGTCGTTGTGGCGGCTCTGTCAAGTGTGTGGGGGGAGTGCTGGGAATATTATTATTGTGTGGGGGGGAAATGTACCGACTCGTACAGTGGCAGGGAAGGGGGGGTAAAGTAGCTCCCAAAAGGCAAGCGGGAGAAATAAAAAGGGCATAGAGCGAACCGTGGGCGGCACACCGGGGGGACAAAACGGGCAGCAATAATAAACAATTGTGCGATGGAAATCCGCGATTGTAATCCGCAATTTTTACGGCTTTTGTTTTGGGACGGAATCTGGCCGTGGCGGTGGCGGAACGTAACGGGAGCCCAGGGATGCACTCAGTGGCACCAGCAACAGCATCAGTGGCAGGCAGCAGCGTCACTTCCGTCACTTCATTGGGCGGTTGGCTATCGGCCGACACCATCTTTATTCGTTTTTGGAAAACAATCGCATCGCAATCTGTGGAACAACAGGGACAATACACAGGGACAACGGAACAACAGGGGGAATACAACAAAAACAACAACAAGGAGAAAAACAACAGCAAATAATACCGCAAAACAGTTGAGTGACTAAGTGACTGCGGGAGACAGAGCAGAAATGGGACGGGGAATGGGTAGAAAGAGGAACGCTAGAACGAGGAACGGTAGAACGAGGAACGGTAGACAGACAGGACAGAGAACAGGAAGAGCAGAGGCGTGTGGCTGGCTATCCTGCTGCGTTGTCCATCCCCGGAATACCCGCGCACAAAAGGACACAAAGCAGCAGCACAGACAGAAGTCATCGAAGAAGGATACGCATACCATAGAGGAGGGCGCATAGAGGAGATTGCAGGTTGTCCTGTTATCCTGTTGTGCACCTGTAAATGGTGAGTGAGTGAGTGCCTCTGACCCCCTACCTGGTCGCAATTGTTGATCTTGTTCTACGCCCCGAAATGTTTAAGCCCTCATTTTAATAATTAGTCGCCTGCGCCACACAAGGGCATTCCGAAATTTAATTAGCCCCCTTGCTGGGGGGGGGCGGGCAACAAATCCGGTGCCCTAGCTTTAGGTGTGAGACAACTGGACATGGAACTAGAAGCGGGTAGTATCAAAAGATGCGGAGAAGCAGTTGGAATATATAGTTGGAATGGATCTTCTGGGCATTACAAGCAGACAATCTACGCTAAGCACTCAATATATATAAAAATAAATGTATTTTCTTTATAAATAATTATTTTGACTATTACAAAAAATAGCAGAAAATAAACCAACTGATTTTCATTCATTTTTTGAATCCTTAAAGCAACCCTGATATTTACCAGATGTTTTTATTCCACAAAATAAGGAATACCCCACACGCAACTCCAAGCATGTTGTGGTCTTCCTTTAGTCCTGAATGATACGCTTAAATCTTCACTAAAATAAAGATAACATTTTCACCTGCCCACCCGCCCCACAATGATACCAAAGTACCCCCCTTACCAACATACCCATCCCCCCATACATATGTACATTCTCACGCATAACATATAAATTTGTACATCTGGGGGGAGGGGGATTGTGGGCCCGAGCTGTTAACAGTCGACAAAAAATGGGCTTTTGACACGAGAACATCCATTATAAGCGCCACTGAATTGTGTTGTTTGGGTCAGTCAGCCTGGGAGGGGGTGGTGTGGGGGGCTCCCGACAACCTCTCTGAGTAATGTTTTCCGAGCGAGTGTGGACATAAGCGAAGCGTGTTCTGGTTACGCACTCACCCGATGACCAGTGACCCTCCTGCTATTGCTCCTGTCACTGCTACTGCTGCTGCTCCTGTCACTGCTACTGCTGCTGCCTCCACTGCTCCTGTTGCTGCTGCTTCTGTCACTGTTCCTGCTGCTTTCACTGCTCCTGCTCCTGCTCCTGCTCCTGCTGTTGCTCCTGCTTGACTTGGTCAAAGCTAATGGCCTACAGTTTTTTTTTATAGATCCCAGTTGATAGCTGGTATTACCAGCTGTGATTGCCACAGGGAGGAGTACCTGTGCTCTGCTTAAAATTCTAGACTTAAAAGAATTACTGTAAATAGTATAAGCAAAGTCCAGCACCAAACTTAATAATTTGGAAACGAGACACTTAGGGAATCTATTGGATGACCCGATTGACGTTGCTTCCCGGTACATTTTCACCATAAGTGAATAGATTTGAATGGCACAAACAGAGAAATTAGGTTGGATTTTTATTCTAAGTTTATTTATTGGTAGAAAATTTCTGGCACTGTTTGAAATGCGTTGCAAGTTTACCTTAAATGAATGTAGTTCCCAAATATAGGAACACAAATTCGCAATGCGAATTAATGTAAAAAGCAATGGAAATAGCATAAGAATCATCTGTTTTATTAGAAGTATTTTACTTAAATTATATGCGAGTGGAAGCGGGATCATTTAAGGGCATATGAAATGCATTGTAAGCATTGAAATTCATTGTTCAGTGTCTTTTAAAGCTTTACAAAATAAATCCCTTCAAGACCAGGTTAAAGTCTCATCAAAGCTGATCGAAGATCCCACTCTCTCTCTCTATCTGGTTTCATCACAAATTTTGCTTCACTTCATATCAGAATCAACATCAGGTCTTCAGGTCTCTTCAGGTCTTCAGTCGGTACATCAAGGCACAGCACATTTCATTGACACACAATGTAGTAGTTTTGATTAAGTGAAAAGTTGATGGAATATGCAATCTTGGGAATATGAAAGCGAAGGAAGGTCTCCCTCCCTTCCTTACCCCGAACAGATGATGTACTGTAGTTTCGAGTGGGCCCACTCTTCACCGCTGCCAAAAATGGGGTATGAGAATCATCTGTGGAAATGTTTCACATAAGTACTTTGGTACATAAGCGGCACAATTGTGATCGTTGTCCTGCTTGAATGGCTTCTCAATGCTTCAATGGAGGAGGAAGGAAACAAATCATTTTTGATGCGCATCCCCCGGTTGCTGCTGGATTGGGATTTATTTTTTAACCCAATAAGCTAATGTTGATTTAAGCAGAGCAGAACAGGAAGAGCCAAGCAAAGAGCTGGGGGTGCCCAAAAAAATGTTTGTGCTGAGATTGGTTCGGGTAACGGCAATGGCCGATGTGGCAGTGACAGCGACAGCCGAGGCAGGATGTCAGCCCAAGCCAAGGCTGACACGATGAGGATCGTCGAGTGATTATAAAACTTTGCACCCTTACTTCAAATTTCGAGTGCCGCTGTGTGCCCCTGCCACTGCCACTGTTCCTGCCACTGTGCTCGGCAAACAAAATGTCTCCCATATCTGGCAGAGGATACTCGTGTTTCCTCATTTTGTTTAGCTCAACTCTCGCTCTGTCTCACTCTCTCTCTCTCTTGTTTTGTTGATTCAATATACATAAGAGCCTGCTGCTGCATTCATTCATACGTATATTTAATTTCATACCCTTTCTGCGAGTGGGTTTAGCTGCAGCTCAAAAGCAGAACGACATACCATAATGGGATTTAGTTGAAAAAATTGTGGGAGAGTTACTCCTAAAAAACTAATCATACATAATCCATAACTAAAAGTACAATTTCCAGCTATATCCCTTATAAGACCGATAGCAGCTTCCAGCTGAAAGAGCATTTGACAGTGCGACTTTCAAAGCTGCTTTTCAGTTCGTTTTATTTTTGCATTTTGCCGAGGATACTCAAAAATCGCAGTTCACCCAACGATGCTGCCCTGCCCCTCCTCTCCCTGCTTGTCTCCTGTCGTCGCCTGATGCCCTGGTCTCTCCTGTCTCCTGATGCCCTGGTCTCTCCTGTCTCCTCATGCCCTGGTCTCCTGTCTCCTTGTGGCATGGGGAGCGTGAAGCAAAAAGGCACCCCTGAGTCAACTACGGATTAATTAAATACTCATATACGAAAATGTTTGGCCATGCCGTGCCGTGCACAACGGCGGCATGGGGAACGGAGCTCGTGAATAGAATGGACTGGACGGGACTGAACGGGACTGGACTGAAGTGTGGGAGTGGAACGATGGGATGACGGGTGGACCATGGACCATGGACCAGGGGTCGTGTGCTAACCAGTGGCAGTCTCAGTCTCAGTGCCAATGCCATTGTTTTTTACGCTGTACATTCATATAACTCAATGCACATCAGTCGGTCAGCACAATGGCCAATACACACACACACAACCGACCCACTTGGGTATGTATTATGTACATATATATATAGAGAAAGACATACACTTAGAGCTGCACAGAGAGATGTGTATTCCTCGTACTCCTCGTACTCCTACTCCTACTCATACTTGTACATATGTATGTACATATATCCATATGAATTCCAATTATGTGTATGATTTGCAGTGTTTGCAAATATTTGCATACTGTCCGGTTTACCTTTAGATGCAATTTTGTCGGCTCCTTTTATGGAGCAATCAACAAAATGCTGAGAGTGGAGGGAGGGAGTTACATAGGTTGGATTGGCTTGGCTTGGGTGAACTTTTGCAGCTAAAAGGGAATTGGATTCTTTGGATTTTTAAAGCTGCTTGCTACACATTTGAGCTTAAATGCTTAAAAAATGCTTGAAGAATTTTTGTTTTTAAATACCTTCCAGGAGCCCAAAAAAAAAACACCAAAAAAAAAAAAACCAAATATGCAAACATTTTGCAAACAAATGTAAAAGCTGATAAAACATTTGAAAATTCCACATAAATCACATGTGTGTACTGACTGAGTACGGTTATAAAAGTAGTGTCGCGTTCACAGCGTCTCCGTACGTTCTTTCTCGTTTCTTTCTTTCTTCTTATAAGAGATGCTCCCTCCACAAAACATTTGAAAAGGAAGTTCATGGTTAGAGCCATAGAGAGCCATACTGCTATAGTAGTATATAATTTGAGATGATCCAAAACCACAAGTTGTGGGGGCCCCAAATCCAAAATGACAATAAGCCGAACGGTGATCAAAATGTTAATTGCAGATCATCAACACGGCGACGGTTTTTGGAATGATCTGAAAAATAGAAGTATACTATATATAATGACATCTCGTGTCGGGAACTGAGAACAACAAAAAAACATGTAACAGCATCCCGTGTGTCGGGGTTTTTGGGGTTCGAATCTATGCGGTGCGAGCTGCAATTAGCGGTCCCAGAGTTTGTTCTTTCTGAGTTCGGTTGGGGTTGGGGAATGGAATGGAATGGGCTGGAATGGAACTGTGCCTGTGTACGTGCTCTAAACCAATTACGTTTTTGGGGAATGACTGACACGAGTCCACAAAACCCGTAAGAGATTTGTGGCCTTTTATTGTCGTCGTCGTCTTTGTCGTTCACATTAGTTGAAGCTTTTGGGACTGGACTGCAAGCATTAGTCGATCCCCCCCTTGATAATGATACTTGATATGGGGCCTAAGTTCTGGATGCACTCTTGGAAAAGTAATTTTAGTCAAACATACTCTTGCTAAGCGGGGTATATTTACTATAAGATCAGAAGTGTGACTAGTTTTTAGAGCTATTTTTAGAATGATCACATAAAACCTTTAGATAAATTTTATTTCAGAAATTGTTCCCTAACCCAACCTAATTTCTACAAGTACTTAGAACTACTCTAAGCTTCTTTATAGACTTCGTTTCTTTGGACAACATTTCTATATGAAACTTACCTATCCCAAAAAATTTATAGTGTATTTCTGTCGATCTATTTCTTTTGGCTTTTGGCTTTGCAGCCGATCTAATAAAGTTTTTCTTTAGTTTTTTTCACAGCTCTCTGCTATAGCTGTAGCTGGTTTTGTCGTTGGGTTTTCTGGTTCGTGATTAATTGGAGACGAGAGCTGCTGCTGGATGAGGATGAGGCTGCTGCTGCGCTGAGGTTTTGCTCGTGTTGCCTAGCAATGCTTTTTACCTAATGTCTGATGGCCAGAGCCAGGGCCAGGGCCAGGTGGCACTCAACTACGTTGCCGCTTTCCATTGATGTGAACCTTAATTATAACGCCATCGAGCTGCGTCATCATTTATGAAACGCCACCAAGCACATGCCCGAATCAGGGCAACCATTATTATTATTATTATTATTATTATTGCCATGTAAGGGGATGGGTACGAGGCAATGGCGTTGGGTAAAGTACATAAACCGAGGGAAATTTCCATACACCAAAACGATGTGCTCAAAACCAATCCATTTGGAATAGACATGGGCATAGGCAATACGGTGTACGGTGTATGCTGTGTCCTGTGTACCGCTCCTGACTAAGCAAGCTAAGAGATTGAACCTGGGTTGGGAGACCTGTCCTGGGTCCATTTAGACCCAGCCTTAACCCATCCTTAACCCCTCCATCCCTACAATCAGTGTCCTTGCTGCTTGCTTCGCGGCTTGTAACTTTCTAATTTAATGTTTAACTTTATCCGAAATTGTGTTTGCATAACCTTTTTGTGGCCATAACTGATGACTGAAGCAATACTGGGAAGGATCCAAGACGTTGATTGGTGGGAGGCAAGTCCTGGGAATGGCATTTAGTTTGATTTTGAGCGGCAAAAGATTTCATCTTTTATCGTTTATGTTTATCTTTTTGATTTTGCTGAATTTGTAGAAGAATTGTCAATTAAATTTAACATGTTTTAACTACAATATACTCAGCCAAAAACTATTGACCATTATTCCTTATATATCCCCTATATATGGCCTATATCTCCCCTATATATCCCCTATATATCCCCTTTATATCCCCTATATAACCCCTATATATCCCCTATATATCCCCTATGTATCCCCTATATATCCCCTATTATATCTCCTATATATCCCCTATATATCCCCTATATATCTCCCATATAGATCCCCTATATATCCTCTATATATCCCCTATATAACCCCTATATATCCCCTATATATCCCCTATTTATCCCCTATATATCCCCTATATATCTCCCATATAGATCCCCTATATATCCTCTATATATCCCCTATATAACCCCTATATATCCCCTATATATCCCCTATATATCCCCTATATATCCCCTATATATCCCCTATATATCCTCTATATATCCTCGATATATCCCCTATATATCCCCTATATATCCCCTATATATACCCTATTTATCCCCTATATCACCCCTATATATCCCTATATAACCCATATATTTTTTCATATTTTTCCATATTTTTGTTGTTAAAATATTTCAAATGCATTTGAATGCACATGGCGCTAAGCGTACAATGGAAACTTTTGTATGGGCCGAGACTGCAGGCCATAGCCATTGTATGGCAGAGTATGCATAATCCTGATGTTTTTCTTGAATTAAGACAATTATAATGTTGGTAAGTCCCAAGGAAGCACACACAAAGCAAAACAATGCAAGACAATACGTATACAAGGAATAAGGATCCAAAGCAGACGACGAAATCCCAATGCAAAATGCGGACCAATGTCGGGGATTAACCGTTAGAAGTTGAGCTGCTGACGCGCGGAATCAAGAGATATTCCACTGAGGAGTACGAGGAGTACCTTCAGCGGAAAGCAGAAAAGCAGCAAAGCAGCAAAGAGCAATAAACGAGAGAGAGAGAGAGAGAGCAAAGAAAGAGCATGCGAAATTGTGGGAGTGATGTGCCGGGGGGAGAATGCAAATTGTAAAAATCGTTAACGCCGGGGATTTGGGTGCTGCTTAACCTAAAAGGTAAGCACAACACAGAAAACCAGAACCAGCAAAGGAAGCAAAGGCAGCAGCGGCAGCTCAGAGGGAACACAGAGAGGAGAAACACAATGTGCGCCGACACCGACTCTGACAATGGCACAGTGTTGCGAATGAATAATTAAAATAATAGGTCAAGCAGGTTGAACAAAAGGCGCACACAATGCCGAGGATCTGCACTGATCCTGCGCCCCGAGTACCGTACAACAGAGCAGAGCAGAGCAGAGAGCAAAGAGAGCGCAGAGAGTAAGAGAGAGATAGGCTGTGTGGCCGCCGTAGCGCCATGCGCTTAGCCTTAGCGCACCGAAACAAAAGCGAATGGAACGAAGGTAAGCGTAAGCACAGGGAACGTAAAGGGATATATGTATGTATGCCCATGGGCATATCAAAAGACAAAAGACCCGACGGTGGAATGGTGGAATGGTGAGCGTCGGCGGCAGCGGCACAGCAGGCAAAACAATGCGGCAAAGCGTTAAATATATTCCCGAATACAAACCCAAGCCGGCGAAATGGCCAAGAGCCAAAAAGAGCAAGTACACAGAGAGAGAGAGAGAGAGAGAGAGTAAAAGAGAGAGATTGAGCTAAAGCCAAAAGAAAGGTTATCCATACATCTAGCCACAGTAGCTGCAGTGGCAGTGGCAGTGGCATTTGGCGGTGAAACAAAGGGACACACAAAAAAAAGGGGCCAACACACAGCTAATTATCCTATTCACATCAAGTGTGTGTAATTACTCTACCCGGGACAGGCAGAGGACTCTCTGATGGGACCTGTGATCGATACTTGTCAAGTGGCTCAAGCGCACTGGATCTTGACCAGCGATCTACGTTGCCTGCCTGCTGTTGCTCCTGTTGCTGCTGCTACTACGACCCTAAGCCAATTACCGATTATATCTGGGCAAAATGTAAACGGATTTTTGGCACAGCCCTGTCCATCCCTTTGGCATCCTTAGTGACAATGGGTGTGTGTGTGCACCTTGATGACACTGCTGTTGCCAGTTGTCCTTGGCCATCAAGCAACTGTCCATGTCCGTGTCCGTATCCCTGTACATGTCCGTATGTGTTCGTACAGCATACGCTGATGGCAATCATCAATCAAAATCATCAAGCACACAATCAGTCCAAAGAAGTTCTTGTACCTGTCCGTTTGCAAGTCCAAAATTTCAATACCAATTCCAAGACGGTTGTCTCATGATCGTTTCTGTTTTTTTTTTTGATGATCTCTGGCATGATTTTTCGTTTTTGTGCTCAAGATGAATCGCTGGATTGTTCGCACCCCGTCGATAAGCAGTTAATTATATTTATTTCCATCCTGTGTTGGGCGTTACACATCGGCGGCGGCGGCGGCGTCGGCTTCGCTTTGTGTGCCCATTACAGTATTTCCAAGTACGCGTGTCTAGTTGCACTTTCCCGAGGTTTCGGCGCCAAAGGATGATTAATCAATGGCAGTCAATACACCCATCGATCCATCCATCCATCCATCCAAACTGTATATCCATCCATATCCCATCCACCCGACCCAAACCGAGTCGTATCGTACATTCATTGCAACATCAGCGTAAAATTTTTATTGTAACGCATTCCCTCTTGCCCCACTCCACTCCATGCCACACGGCAATATGGCTCAAAGGAAAGCCGTATAAATCATAATTTCATTTCCAAATTATACATCGTCAATCAACATAATGAAATACATATTTTCAAGGGGATAGGAGGATGGGGGGTGTAACACCCAAAAACTTAAATAATCTACCCAAAAAGTGAGCAAGCAGTTTTGATCGATCCAATACGGATCAGCGATCAACGTTCGTGTTTGCATTAGGTAACCCACAAAATAAAAAGGTGAGAAATGTCGCTTTGAGGATAGTAGTAATAAAAGTGATCTAGTTTGATCTTACACATAATATAATTATACAATTATTTTTAATCAATGGAGGAGATCTTGTTCAGGCAACTGAAGATCCGCCCCGTACTGCTTTGCTCAAATCAGCAAGGGCTTCAGATGGAGGGATTCCTAGAGCTCTTACAGTTTCTTGGCTATTAAATATTATTATTATTATTTCTATAATGTATAGTAATACAATATAGTATTTAATGTATATCTATATATATTTTATATGTATTTATTTAATTCTTAGAAATATATTCTTAAAATCTAATCTGCAGCTGCAGGCCCAAAAATAAGTTAAAGTCTTAAAATTAATCAAAAAAAAACACACAAAAATTAAATAAATAAATCGATTCAAATAAAAACTATTAAGAAATTGCTTAAGCAAGATTTTGTTTTAAATTATTTATAAATAAATTATTAATAGCTAAACTACTGTATGCTGAAATACAAGATTTTGAGAGAGAGTTTAAAGATATTCGAATTATAAATTTCTCAATAATGGATCATTTGATATTTGTGTTATTTTGCTACTTACATATACATACAACATAAAAGCGATTAGATTGATGTACCCAAATATACATACATATGAACATACATCATTATATGTATGTACATATATAACGATAATTATTAAGGGGCTGAAACAAAATCTGTGCACACACACCCCAATGGTCCATGTGGTTCATGGCATTATTTCAATATAAATGGGCTCTTCAAAGTCATTGTATGCATATGCATATAGTACATACATACATATACATATGTACATATATATGGATGGTTGGGGGGGGTTGTAGATGAGTTTTTGAATTTGAATTTGAATACGAGTGCGTCGTCACTGAATTTCGTTAATGAAATTTTTTTGTTGTGGACTCGTTAGTTGGATGGATGGTTGGTTGGGAGTACTCGTAGCAGGGGTTGCACTGGCCACACCCCTTTTGGCTTCAATTGCCCATTATGCGGCCGGCATCGTGCATTTACCATATAGTACACCCCTTCGGACAGTGGTATTGGATTCACATGAAAGGGTTCGCTTCGAATCAAAAATAATTATCAAATGTCGTACATACACCCTTCCAGCTTTAATTGGAGCTTGAACTTTTATTGTTATTGAAAAAGGGCAGCATGAAAAGGTATGTAAATAGCTTACGTAAACGAAATGTAACAACGTCACTTAATGGATTGATTGATCATTATTTTTAATGAATTAGAACTCACTTAGAATCAAAGGCTATACCTACTATATGTAGCTAAAGATATTCCAACCAAAATATAAGGTTATTAATGCTGGAATTATATTTATAGTATTTTCTGTGGCATTCACTTATTTAGAGATAGTCACTGCGTAATCTGTTCGACTAATCCATACATACTATACATTTCTTCAACTTTTTTTTTTTTTTTAAGCTAATATTACAATTAAAAAAATTACAAATTAAAATGTGTATTTTTAAAATACAATAATAAACAATAATACAAAATGGCTAAGAATCAACAGTTAGCCATTAACTTCTCCATGTTACTTTATATACATACATATGTATGCGTACGAGCAATATGGGCTTAAAAAATTGATAAAAATGTTTCCCAACCTTTTCTTTTCGTTATTTCTATAACAGAAATATCTCAATACATATTAAACCGTTAACTGTTAATTATATAAATAAACAAGCTAGCTAAAGTGCATATACAACGATATATATGTGTGTGCATATGTGTGTGTGCATTCTTAACAGGATCACTAGCAGCAGCAGCAACAGCAGCAGCCATGGAAGAGGCTATCTTCTGCGAAAGTGCAACAGATGGCGCTGCCAATGATCGTTGGGTTTGTGTCCAAATATGTGAAATATGCGCCACCTGTGGCTTTTTTGTTGTTTATTAGTTACAAATAAATGCAGTAGAATATTTTTGAATTTTCTACGTCTACGGTAAGTGTATTCTAAAGTTTGTGCAATCAAAAGAAAAATGAACGAAAGAGCATCCATCGATGCTCATTGTCGTATTTGTTTATTATTTTGGAAACCACTTTTTGTTCCAAGCCCGCGACTCACTTAATCCATAGTCCATCCTTAGGCTACCTCAAGGATCTGAAGGAGCAACCGAAAGGCACGACCGGAATAGCAACAAAAGATCAGAATGCCAATTAAAAAAGCAAGATCCAATTAAAGTCGCCGTAGGTCAAAGCCACGCTCAGCCCTCGCCCTCGTAAAAGATCCCGCCCACGGGCTGCAACAACTACTCCCCGCTCCCGAGCTATCAATGTTTCCTTGCCTTCTGGCACTGGGGCATCCTGCCACCGTGTAGGTGGCTGTGGGGGATCTTAGCAGGCAGAAATGATTAACAGATAGTGTGGGGGGGGGATACCCTTTGGCACCATCTCGGGGTAACCCTTTGCGCCCAGCCTTGGCAGTCGTAAGGCCTCTGGACTCCCCCACTCATAGCAAATGCCCACTCATATTGCATTAATGTGGCCCCAAAAACATTAATAAGTTGGAGCATTCATTGCCTGCCCCCATGCCCCCATGCCACCGGGCAGCCGGTAACCCATTGCGGAATACTTGCAACAATATTATGGCAGTACGCATAATACCGGCTGCTGTGTGTCCACATGAGCGGTTCCACATCAAAGCAAATGTCGTTTATCTAAGGATATAATGTGAGCCAGCGGAATGTCAAAATAAAAAGTGTTTCCGTTACGGGCGCAATCAATTGAAATTAATTTGCATAAAGGAATGTCCGGGCATACGCACAGGCCACGGGCCACAGCATTCGTTTGGTTGGGTGTGGGGGGGCGGCGGATACAATATCGGATGTTGACCGGCCACCGGAGGGAGGGAGGGAGTCCAGAGTTCACTCTCAATGCTGACTGCTGCTTGATCCTTGGAGCGATGGTATTGTTGCTTTTTGTTGCCTGATTTGTGGCCGCCGCCGCCTGCCTGCCTGCCTGCCTTTTGCCTTACAATTAGATTTTAATTTGTGCATAATGAGAGCGGCTGGGGAAATCAAGCACAATGCTTCCTCCAATGACAAACACAGTGGGCTCCAGCTCCAATATATACAATTTTACGGCGGAAAACACGAGGAGGGTGTGAGGGGAACTCAGTGCAGGCTCGCGTTCCGGTTGTGGGACGTGGGGTATGGGTGGGCGGGCACACACATTCTCATGTGTAAATGGCCCAAAGGCAAATGCCTGGGCTGGCAGTGGCAGCGGGTAAAAACTCTGTTGGCACAGCTGAATTTAGGGTTTAAAATTAATTAAGCGGAAGTAAGCAAGTAAGCATTTGATTGTTTTAGACAGTTGCCTGATCTTTGTCCATTTTTTCGCTTTCTCTTTTTTTTCAGAGACTTTTGCAGAGACTTTAAAACTGCGCCAATTACCAAATAAAATGTATACAAAAAATTATTAAGAATCCTTCCTAAATGTTGGGCATACAATTTACATTCATTCTTATACATTTCGTTTTTAATTCCTTACTAAATTTAATGTTCCTTCGATGGCCTCCCTGTGACCAGTTGTGACCTTCGTTTCTCATAGACAACATTTAACAACTGCCAACAGTGCCTGTCAATGCTTTGTTTACCAACAATTTTTAACAGCTTAACAGTTTTTAAATTCTGCATGAAACATATATATTTTTAATGATTTTTATTTGATTTTTAATTTACTGTTTTTGCTGCTCTTTTGCTGGTGAGCAAATCTAAAAAAAAAATGTTAGACAGTTAAAAATTGAATTGAAATTAAAGTTCAAATACAAGACAATTATTATGGCTGTATAGCCGCTAGGCAAACGTACATTTCAGTTAAGATTTCTAGCCTCATTTGAGCAGTTAATTAAATGTTTAATTAATGTTTAGTAGTAGTGGCACAGGGTACACCTTCGTTGTATATAAGTAATAATAATAATGTGAGAGCATATAAAAGTATATACAAATTAGTGTAGTGTCTCTCAAGGCTGCGGTTTGGCTCCAGTTGAATCCAGTTAATAAATGTGACTAGCATGTGCTTCTGTAAAAATCAAATTAAATATTTGTATTAAATGTAAAACATTAAGTATCTGAAAGCTTACCTTACTTCGGTTTAAATCGAATTAGTGTGTGTGTGTGTGTGTGTGTGTGTGTCTTGTATTACTTAGAAATCTATGTGGATTATGGTGCAAGTTCCGGTTCCACCCAGTGGGTTATGGATAGCAGCCAAATATCACGCAACAGCAGGGAGCAGAATGGAGCAGGATGGAGCAGGAAGCAGGAAGCAACACACCTAAATGATTGATGATTGTCATGGGCCCGATGGGCCCGTTGGGCAGTGGGGGAGGAGACTTTTCAATTATTGGTTACAACATGACAGTTGAGTTGCGTGATTTTCTTTTGTTTCAAAGCAGCAGCAGGCTGTTGCTGTTTCTGTTTCTCTTCTGTTGCTGTTCCTTTTTCACTTTCCTGGTTCCTGGTTTTTGGCTTCGTCAAATCATTGTGTGTCGGCGACAGTCTGTCATTTGTGTAATAAATACAGTAAATCCAGTGGCTAAGTGTTGGCAAACAAGCCGTGTATATGTGTGTGTCCTGTATGTGTGTCCCTTGTGTGTGTGTGTGTCTAGCACACAATGATTTGTTGAAAATCTTTGGCAGTCCAGTCCTGTGCTATCCCACAAGTCACTCTCATTAATTAAAATCAGGAAGCAGCTAGTTACAGTTGATTTACATTTTTCGTTGCATATTGGCATCCCGTCTGTCTGTCTGTCCGTTTGTGCAAACTCATGTCTGCTGCAAACAAAAGTCAAAACATCTTAGCAATTATATACATTTATATATACATATATTTATATACATATACCTACATGTATTTGTGAGTGTCTTTTGCTGTTTGGGGGCGCCGCTCAATAGCCATGCACCATCAGCAGTTCGGTTTTGGCCAGGCCCACCTGGGCCAGCCACTGGCAGACCTTCTCCCGCTGATCGCCCTGCAGCTGCATAACATCGCCATATTGTGGATGCTGTATAACGGTGCCGTTGCACGCAAATTTACGCTTACACACGCGCAAAACTTTCTTCAAGTTATAGTCGTCGGATAGGCCCTGCACTGTGGTTAGCATTTTGCGGCCATTTCGCTGCTGCACTCGAATGTGCACCAGCCGCTCGTACCTATTGTTGCCAATATCCGCAAACGGATCGTATGTGCAGAAATTCTGAATGGACATAGTAACAAAAGGTAAAACAAACACAAACAAAAACACGCGAAACAATTGCAATTAGCAAATGACAAAACAAAATAAAGCTAGCTTGGCTTTGGCGTTTGTCTCTAAGTGTGACCACAGCTTTTGAGGCGTTGCAGCTGCGCTATCGATTAACGATAAATGCTGTAGAGCATGCATGAAATTCAAAATTTGAAATGTTATTCAAATTGCTTGAACTTTGTTTGCCATATTTTGTGTACATTTTGTGATTTGTTTTACGGCCTTAACCACTCTCGACTCGACGCACTCTCTGTCCGCTCCTCTCCGCTCTCTCTCTCTCTGTCTTTGTCTCACTTTCCTTTGGTTTTCTAATTGAAAAGAGGTTGAGCAAATAAACACAAATTGTAATAAAAGTTTATATGCAATAAATATTTTTTTGGGCTACGGTGGAGCGCTCTTTTGGCTGGGCTGGTTCTGGCTTCTGGTTCCTGGCTGTTGCCTTTTTGCTTTTGAATTTTTTATTCGAAAAATAAAATTGAAAATTCAATTTCGCAATCATTTTGGCACCCCCAACCCCCACCCGAACCCCAACCCCACACACAGCAAAACAGACCGACAAAAACATGCTCGTAGTCGAACTACCCTTACCCTCTAAGTGTTTTGCCCCCTTCCCTGCGCAAACCCAGGTCATAACCACGCTTGAGATTAAAAACGACAATCTCCTGACGACAGAAGAGCAAAGTTATCCGACAACAGACCAAGACTGTATAAGTGCCCAATGCAACATACAGCCAGGCATCCAGCCAGGCAGTAAGCCAGCCATCGTGTGATGCTGGCAAAAAGGATGCGAATGGCAGAGGAAGAGAGAGAGAGCTTCATTAAGAGCAGGGACCTCTGGCATACGGAAAAGGCTGATAGTAATTGCCGGGACTCGAAAGTTTGCCCTGCTATATACGGATTCGGATACCCCATACCCCACCCCACCCCACCACCATTCGTCAGGGGGATACATTCTCTCCTGCACCCAGAGAGAGAGAGTCATCCTGAAATAAAGAAGAAAAGGGGAAAGGACACAGTGCACACCCCCCGCCATAGCCATGGCTCTGTCCTGCGCGCCTTATTGGACATTCTCGTAATAATAATTAAAATTAAAAAACACAAAGGAACAAAAAAAAAAAGTTTACGGAACTCTTGGGTAAAAAAAAAAAAAAAAAAAAAGGGCTCTAGCTAGCTGACTGGCTTAAAGACAGTAAACGTAAACCCTTTTAAAGAGTTGCCATTTGTCGAATGGGATATCCTGGCCCCTTCCCTGATGCGCCCAAATAATGTACACGTTAGGTTTTAAGGCTGGGAATTATTAATTAACCCGTTGTTAGCCCACAGCGGCCTCATTTGTTCTAGCTTTTTTTAAATTATGCACCTATTAATGTTTAAAATGCAAATGTACCGGAGAACGGGGTAGAGATGGTGATGGTGATGGTGCGTGGCATGGCATTTTGGCTTCCTTGAATGGGGCCATAGACCATAAACTTTTATGTGAATAATGCAAACCGTTGTCAAGGAATTATGACCAGGGCCACGCTGAAAGTGCTCGCTGCTGAGGGTCACTTTTTCTGCTTCTTCTACTGCTATGTACTACTACTACTGCTTCTTGTCCATTTATTTATGACTAAAAAATACATACATAACCCCCCCCGGACTACCACCAAATGCAGGAATGCGTTTTGCTTCCCGAGATCGAAAAACTTGCACGCAGGAAAAAAAAAAGCTAAAAAGGAAAAAAAAACTTTGCAGGCGAGGCCACAACAAAAAATATATATATATATATATATAGTCGCTGGGAAACTAATTAAAAACAAGCGAAAGCGAGGAAGAGAGAGAAAGCTTCTAACAGCTAGTTGCACTTGGTAAGCATTTTTTTCTGCAGCATAATGCTCATGAAGCAGCCGTTGAAGGCACGTATTGAAGGCTGTGCTGCTTATTACTTATTTATTTTAGCTTATTTTTCTCTAAAGATCTGTGAAAGAATAGACAAACACTGAAGCCTAAACCACCTGCCCATCTACAGAGAACTATACTGACAATCAACAATTATTTGCTACTATAAGCAGCAGCAAATGTCTTAATATATTTTCAAAGCAGAAGAGAGAACCCATTGGAAGCCAAGCCACAGTAAACACGCAAAACAACTATTTTCGGGGTTTAACAAAAACCAAAAACCAAAACCTCAAAAACCCGCGTATTATGCGTATTCAGCCAACTATTACATGTATTTAATGATTGTGGGTGGGGGGAGGCTACTTTGTTGTCTTGCACCTTCTTCCACGTTGTGTGGAATACACACTGACATCTTGGCAGACCTCAAAAAAACCCCAAATATTCATTCACACACAACAGCACACAGCGAATAGTAGGCACAAGTATCCTGTCAGCTTATTCCCGCCCCGCCCCCGTCCCGTGCTATAAATGCTCTGTAGAGAGTTAATCACACTGGTGGCATACTCATACGCACACACACACTGGTGGCATACTCGTCGTACGTACACACACACTGGTGGCACACACACACTTAAGTTTTTGGAGAGAGTTGAGCATTCGAGCATTCGCATTCAACCGCAGCCATTTAACGGGAACGGTTTTCAATTAAGTCGAAATACCTTGAGGTAATGCTGAAATCACTTAAAGAAATTATAATCACTTTGTACACACACACACACACACACACGTTTAGCTCCTCGGGCATAAGGTGAAGAGCTTGTGGGACGGGGGCGCGGCATGGCATGGGCATGGAACAGCCAGCAAGGAACGGCATGGAACGGCACGGCAAGGCTTGGCTGCTGCTTGCTTTGCTCACTTCTCACACAGTCTCGTCTCATCTCAGTAGTGCCAGCAGTGGCTCCGCTCCTCCGCGTACTTATCTTACGGTATTCACAGTCGTAGTCCTTCGTAGTTGTGTTTTTTTTTTTGGGTGGGTTGGTGGGGGCAAAGTCAGTGGCAGAGGTTAGTTGAGCAGCAGCTCAGGGCTTTTGGTTTTCGGTTTTGGGTTGAGTTAGAGAGAGAGAAAGAGAGAGAGAGTTTGTTGTTTTTGTAGTGGATTAACCCGAGCAAAAGAAATAAATTCACCTGCAGAGAGAGATTGCCTGCCTTGACGAGAGTGCCTTAGCGAGGCTCACAGCAAGTCCCCCCCTCCCATCAGCCCAGCATGTGCGGTGTGTGTGCTGAATTTTCGGCATTTTGTGGGGTGACTGTGGTGTGGTGTGGGGGAGGGGGCTATCGCCGAAAGGAAAAGGTAATTTAGTAAATAATAGGGTCAAAGACAAATATTCTTGTGGAGGCTTTTGCCAATGAGGAGGTAGCGCTGTCGGCGTATTTTGGTGCGTGAAAAGCGTGTATAAGTTACTCTTTTGGAGGCAATTGAGGGCGATTAACTGGCAGCAGCAGCAGGGAAGGCAGGCAGGCAAGCAAACAGGAAACAGGAAGAAGCACCAGTAGCAGTAGCAGCAGCAAAGATCTTTGACCCTAAACTGACCCACAAGCTGGATGGATGGATGGGAGGAGGTGTGCTCTCTCGAGTGTGTGTGTGTTTGCCATATTCGTTAGACAAATATTTCTACATACATGTACTACATATATGTATGTATATACACTACATGTGTAGTTACGTGTATATGTGGCATATGTATTATGTAGGAGTAATGTCTGCAAAATTTATCAAATTTAAATTGGTCTTAAAGGCTGCTGCACCATCAACTGAGTAGCTTAGAACCTTAGCAGCTAAACAGCAACTAAACAATGTGTTAATATATGTATGTATTTGTATAATTTATAGAAATGTTTAACTTTGAAGTAACATAATTGAAATGATAAGCCAAAAGGCCTATCCTATCCGTCTGCACTTCAGACAGAGTCCCTTCAGGACTCTCATTAATAATAAATATATATTTATGGGTAAGTGAAATGAATGAAAATGAAACATAATAGTTATTTAAATCCAAATAATTAACTAGCTATTAAGTAACTAATAGTTTTGCTTAGTATTAATTAATTAATATACAAATTTTACTACAAATTTCACTACAAATTAAAGGCAAAAATATAGATAAATTCGAAAACCCTTTTACTTTAATTGATGACTGGATGGTTGGGGCTGCATTAAAGCAACTTGATCTGTGCATTGGTGTGTGCGTGTGTGCCATGTCCGTTATCCTCGGGGCTGCTGTTGTCCATCGACGCGTGTAGAATAACTCGACTAACTGTACATTCTGGGATGCTGCTGATTGAAAGGGTTGCAGCAGGGCGGGTGGGCTTCTTTTGTCTGCGATTGTCTTCACGCTATTGATTTTCGACAGCTCATTCCAGTTCCAATTCCATTCCATTCCACATACTACATACACTTACTCCTACCCCAGAAACGATGATTTACAGTTAGCTCTAATGAAAAAGGAATACAGGAATACTGGGGAGAGAAAAAGTTAAATTTTCTTTGAGGTATGTAGCGAAAGTACTAAATGCGGTCATCCTAAAAGTAATATTTTGTTTATGTTTTTTAATGTAAGATTTGGAGGCTTTTAGGCAGGCTGACAGGAGTGTAGTGGGGTGGGGAAAACTTGCTCTTTGATGCACAAAATTTGTTTGTGTGTTTTTTTTTTTAATGTTCCACAAAAGGCAGGCAGGCACAAAGTCTGTGGCAAGTGCCACCGCGAGCCTGAGTCCGGGGGGCATGTTG
Source organism: Drosophila bifasciata (assembly GCA_009664405.1). Classification (NCBI taxonomy): domain Eukaryota; kingdom Metazoa; phylum Arthropoda; class Insecta; order Diptera; family Drosophilidae; genus Drosophila; species Drosophila bifasciata. Next base: position 37,956,571 of record CM019041.1, read on the forward strand.
GATGGCGAGTGGAGAGGGGTGCTACAACGGACATTAAGTAGTAGAATGTTGTCTTTATAACACGGTAAACACAAACACAAAAAAAGGCCAAAGGAAAAGGTCACAGCAGGCCCACGGTCGAAGCAAAGTCAAAGTCAAGACCAAGACGGCGACGACGACGACGACACACCCCGAGAAACAATTTTTCAATAAATTAGGTTTCTTTACAGATTCCGCGTCGTTTGGCCCACACCTCCATCCCACCCCTCACCACATTTCCATTTTCCATCACGGAGCCCAGGCCAAAAGCTATTCACCCCCATATTTGTTTTTGGCTTTTTGATACGCAAAACGAGGGGAGAAAACTTTTTGGCTGCCCATTTCCATTCCAATTCCCATTCCCGCTCCCAGCTGTGTCCTCCCGACTCCGTGCCCGTGCCCGTGCCCGTCCAGTGCCGGACGATGCCGCAGGAGAAATATGCTTTTTGCCTTAGCCGTAGCCGCAGTAGTCGCTGATTTATGCTCTTTTTAATGTGGCCAAAGTAAATGTCATTTAATTACACCCGATTTAATGGAATTTTACGCATTATCGGTAAATTTTTCAAGGAAAACTTCCTGCCTTGCCGCTTCCTCCCCCCCATCCTCCTTCCGCCAACGCCGCTGGCCTTTTAACAAGTCTCAGATGGGGTCTGGCCACAGCCCAAGGGGGCCACAGCAAGTCGGAAGGAAAAGTTTGGCAGGTCGGCAGGACAAGGCAAACAAAAGGTCCCTCCCCTGCCCGCCCCCGCCTTGCTAAGTAGATCTAGACGCGACACACTTCAAAGGAATGCCCAGCATTTTTTGTAAAGAAAATATTTGTGTGCCCCAGTGTTTAGACAATTCCTCTGTTATCTCTCCATCAACTTGTTTTGATTACCGACCGCTCACCGCTCACTCACCAAAAGAATCAGTTGCCGAATGGGAATTGGGCGTGGAATCTCCCACAACAACAACAAAAAAGTGAATATTTGATTGTACAACTAATTTAAATGAATCACTCAAATTAAAATTTGCTGCAAGCTAGCATTCATTTTGCACGATTGAGCCCGCTGTCGATGCCTGGAAACATTCCTTAAACAATAGCTGGCATTCGCCCCATAGTAAAATTGATCCCAAAAAGTATGCTACATTTATTTTGCTTTATTTCAAATTTGCATTTTTATTATTAGAATATATAAGAAATAATTGATTGAAGCAGAAATATTAGTGCAAAGCAGTGGGAGAGTTTTATAAATAAATAGTTGAATAATTTAATTAATTAAATAATTAATATTTACATAAATTAAAACGAAAAAAAACCTCATAATATAAGCAGCCAAAATTTGTTGCATTATTTTTTCATGGTTTATGGTTTCAGAATAACTTTAAAAATTCAACAAAAATATATAAAAATCAAGCGCAACAATAAAATATATATATATGTAAATATTGTTTAACATCACTCAACAATTCTAGCTCTAGAAGCTACTTATTTTTATTATTTTATGATTATTTAACTGCACTAATTTCCTATTTTAATTCCTTAATTCCTAGTGCTAAAAGTGCAGCAAATTGTTGATTTATTTTAATAAAATAATTTATATTTTATAATTAGCTTAATTGACAATAAAACAAACAAAAGTTTGCTGTCTTTAGGCAGCTTATAGCCCGCGTAATTACCACAGTCCGTTAAGCTTAGCCTTCAGATCAAAGATTACCAAAAAAAAGAAAACTAATATTAATACCACATTATGGAAGGATGTGGGCGGGGGCGTGGCACACTCTGCTATAATTGGCGTAACCGCACAGGTGATTTCAAAAGGCAATTGCCAACCAACATTACGACGCGTCTGACGGCACCCCACCCCCAACATCTCATTACAGGTAATGTCTGCAGAGCAGATCTCTGCCCAAGCAGTCAGTTCCCTGGCATCCTGGCGTAATCCATAATGCGTCGGAAATCGGTGTAAAAATTGTAAGAAAGTACACGAAAACGTAGTGAAATATTTCACAGCACATGGCCCATGGTCACATCTGTCCCAAAGCGAAAGCCAAAATTACATTAGAGTAACGGCAGGCAGGCAGTCCGTGGCAATCGTGTTGGCAGGCGGCGTGGGTGAGTTGCATATTTCAAGGAGCCCAACCAAAATGTAGGGGATGGGGGCTGGGATAAATGAGGGATTTCGTTTGTTTTTGGGTGGGTGTGGTTTGCCCTTTTAAACAGCATTAAAAGTGCCCTCTGCTGTACCCCCACAAAGCTGTTAGAAGAACGAAGGAAGGCAGGAAGGTAATTGCTATAAAATTGCTTTGTAATTGCTTACTAGAAACAAATAGCCGTCACATTAATAAAAAAAAAAAACAAAAAAAAAAAGTAAAAATGTGACGCCACGGCTACTACAGTGAGGCAAACCCAACCATCCATTCACAGTGAGCCCCACTCAAAAGTGGTGACGTGGGTCGTAACACTCGTGCCTCTTGAGCCAGGCGTGGGGGGCATGGTTGGGGGGTGTGCCGCCGCCGATCTATTTCCCTTGAACCGCTTTATTTAATTAGACGCTCACAAACCAATTAATCAATTTGCGCTTTTTACACCAGCCCCATCTACCCTCCCTCCTACTGCTTGTATTTTGTAGAGAAATTTTCTCAGTACCGAAGTTGTTCTTGTTGGTCCACTTTCTGGTGCTGTTTCTCTCTCTGTTTCTCTCGCTGTTTCTCTGTCTCTTACTCTTTCTGTTGCTGTTGCTATTCCTCTCTCTGTTTCTCTTTCTATTCCCTTCCTTGTTGTGTCTCAGTGTATGTATTGTCAAATGTCAAATTATGCTACACTTTTATGCTAAAATAAAGTAAATGCTGCCTAAGCATTTCGGTGAAGTTTGGTGGGTGTTAGGGGGTCCTTGTAATGAAGAGTAACTGCCGCATAATACACCAAAAAAAAAAAAAAAAACCAAAAAAATAAATAGAATCCTGTTAAAGACCATTTATCACTCGACAAATTTGTTTGTTGCTACGAGAGCCAGAAAATATTTTTGTTTGCTGCTGCTGTTGACATGAAAATTATTTACAGAGGACTGATTTTGCACCCTCTTGTTACATTTTAAAACCGCATTTTACTGCCCTAAAAAAATATATATATTTACTTAAAAAAAAATAAAGAATCATTAGCAAAAATCTGTCTATGATTTTTGATTTTAAATAAAAAATATAGCTTATAGCTTATATCGCTTTTATATATCCAAATATATATGGACACAAGATACAGTGACCCATAAAACTAAATAAACAATTTATCAAGGGGGTTGGGGGCTGCTATAGGGCGTGTCAACAAGTGAATCCTTTACAGGGAAGGGGACAGGCAATAGGATCTAAATGGAATTTTCGAAATTGTTGGCACACAATCCCAGAACAGTAGCGGGTGGGGGTTTGGGGGTCAGGCAATGTTTACACGAACAACAAGCCAAGCTTGAGGGGTGGGGTACGGGTCTACAACAATTTTGTGTTAATTAATTTGCCTGTCAACCCGTTTTAGGGGGGCTTGGGCAGGGGGTATGTCCTTGGGGCTATTCAAGCGATTTTGTCAGGCAATATTTGTACATTTAATCTGTAAGAACATTTCGACAAAATCCAAAATGAGAGTTTTACATTTGTTTAGAAATAATTAATTGAAGGGGGTATTTAGGGGGAAGGCTGTACGGCCAATGAGAACTCTAATACTACACCACAAATAAATGTCTAAATAGGAAACTAAATGGAAGAGAAATTGGTGGATAAATGGGAAACTAAATGGAACAGAAATAGGTATCCAAATAGGAAAAAAATTGGAACAGAAATAGGTATCTATATAGGAAACAAATTGGAAGAGAAATAGGAGTCTAAATAGGAAACAAATTGGAAGAGAATGTTGGAAATAGGGGTCTAAATACGAATCAAATTGGAACAGAAATAGGTGTCTAAATTGGAGTTTAAATTGGAACAGAAATAGGAGTCTAAATTGGAGTTTAAATTGGTACAAAAATATTGTCTAAATACGAGTTTAAATTGGAACAAAAATAGGTGTCCAAATCGTAGTTTAAATTGGTACAAAAATGTTGTCAAAAGTGGAGTTTAAATTGGTACAAAAATGTTGTCTAAATACGAGTTTAAATTTATGTAAAATTTGATAGATTGGTAAAACAATAAATGAATGCATTATATGCCCAAATATAAACCTTAAACTAAATCTTAAACTATAGAAAAATTACTACTTTTTGAGTAGTTAATGGAGGAAGTACTCGTAGATGTGAGTAGCAAAAGGTAACTTCAGCTCTTCATAGGGTACCCCAGAATCTCCAAGCATTTATACAAACAACAGCACATATACTACGTGAGCTAAAAGCTATACGAAAAAGGATACAAATACTACACAAAAAATTAAATTTAATATATATAAAATACATTAAAAAATGACAAAAAAAACTCACCTTAGTTCTCTCTCTAACGCTGACCTTATCGATTTCCTTTGCACATATATGGCATGGGGTGCCGCGACGACACCTTTCAAAAATGTTTTTTTTGGAAAATTAATTCCGTACAGCCATTAAAGGGGGCACCCCCCCCAAAGAGGAAGTCAAGCCTCAAGTGTCGCTCGAATCAAATGGCATTTATGGCAGACATCTGGAGGTACTCATACATCCGCAAACATTCGCGTATTCCTCCCCCCCTAGTCATGGTGGCAGTTATTGTTTCGCCTTAATATGTAACTGGCCATTTGTGTGTGGCAATATAATGCCCGTGTACATACAACACAATAAAATATGCAGACACAAGTGTAAATGAAATGCCAAAGGTGAAATGCCGGCAAACGCAAAATTTGCATATTAAAAATTTAGCACATGCACTTACATACACCCCTTGGGGCAGAGGGGGTCTGGGCCCCCCTCATAAATGCGTGTAGTCAATGCTAATGTGGCCATTACCATCGTGTGAAATTCATGATCTGATGCAAATCCACATTGCCCGCACACACACATCCACATCCACATCCGGCCAATAAAATTTGCAACTTTTTGGTGACAAGAAGGAGAGCATCCTGCAAGCGGAAACAAAAGGAGGGCGGCCAGGGCCAGTCTGGCAGGATGCTGGGCGGAAACTGGCGCTTAAATGTAGCCAGCCAGTCAGCCAGTGCCATTGGCGTTGTCTGTCGCCCCCTGAGTAAAGGTGTCATAAAAATCCTATTATGCACATTACAATATCAAAAGAACAGCGCCCAATGTGCCCCCCCTGGAATCCCAAGAGGAAACGCGTAACATGCGGGGAGCCATCATGCCGCAAGGGAACGGCATACACTGCGCGAAAATACTAACAGAGCGGGGAAAGAAGTGCTGCTGGATATGGAAATAAAATGTGAATAATTGTTTATCTAATATAAAGAGTGCTTACATACCAAACGCCTTAGATCGCAGAGTTTTAAGAAAAAAAAAAAAAAAAAAAAAAAGTTGCCCTAAAAATCGCTTTAAATTTCTTTTAACAGCTTTCACCTTGGACTATACAATTTCCAAGAATTAGCCTATTTCTCTATAGTTTTCTGCCATTACTCTCTCTCAGTCTCAGAGTTTTAACAGAATTTAAAGAAAAAAAAAAGAAAAAAAATTCTGTAAAATTTTGCTTTAAATTTCTTTTAACACCATTCTTTCACCTTTGACTATACAATTTCCATTTTAATGCCTAAATTTTCGCTATAGTTTTCTGCTATTACTCTCAGTGTGTCTGCTCTTTCTGTATCTCTCTCTGTCTCTCCTGTATCCATCTGCACATCACACCGGCGTCGTTCATGTCCATCCTGAAGGTTAGCAGCATCCCTTCCATCCAGCATCCTTCGCGTTCTCAGCGTCTTCTGACAGATATGCCCTAATAAAATGAAGCAACCAGAAAGAAGATTTTTAATAAATTTGCAAGCAAATCAACCACTGCCAAAAAAAAAGTAGAAGGTGTCTTGACTGCCTGCCTGCCTGCTGCGGTGCTGGTTCTTGCACCAGTACAAGAACGAGGCCAAAACCCCCCCGAAAAACATCAGCAACAACACCCAGAGCGACATAAATTATGACAAAATATGAACCATTGGAGAGAGGGTCACGACCACCGGGGGCCTGCCTTTTGGATGGAATTTTTTTTTTTTTTTTTTTTGGGGTGCGTATTTTATGCCCAGTTTTCCGTACTGCTGCTGGGTGCCAGAAAATGTGGCAAAAACATAAAAGCAAGAGCAGCAGGAGCAGCATAATAAGCAAATTATAGAAGCGTTTAGAAGGGACACAACAAGGGGCCTTAGGTACGAGTATAACCAAGCTCACTGTGCCACTGCCACTGCTTCTATTTCTGGCCAATGCAAATTTACATTTATTTAAGCCACACAGCAGCAGCAGCAGACACAGAGCACAGAGCACAGAGTTCGGGGGGAGCATTCAATAAATTGTTTCTATTACGGGCAATGAAGCGGTAAAAATGAAATTTTATAACCCAACCCAATTTACAAATGACTTGTCCTCTCTCTCTCTCTCTCTCGCTCCCCCTTGGAATAGCCAAACCGAAATTGTTTTGCCAATTGAATCAAAGTCCCATAGAGAGTGAGAGATAACATCAAAGATGTTCGTTTGATTAGCTAACGCAGCAGCGGGAGAGAGCGGCAGAGTGGGAGTGAGTAAGGGTTTACCAGTGTGCCAAAGTGTTCCATGAATAAGTGAGTGTTGGAAATGGTGAAAAGTTTCGTCTTAAATAAAAGCTAATTAAAAGGAGTTTGTGGTCGTTGAAACATTTAACAGCGGGCAGGCAAGTGGCGGTGGGGGGACTTCATTGTTAATCGGATTATTCTATGAATTCAATTCACACCTAGCCACGTTTACCTGGCTTGAGGTGAACCACGAAAACAATTACAGCAAAATTATAACTTAAATGCAGCTGCTGATACTCCCTTAACCCTTAGCTGAATGCTGCTGCATCTTCAAGTTGCTTGCGGCTCTGGCAATTTAATTTATTTATTTAAAATTTTTATTCCCATGGAATAAAAAAAAATCGAATAAAAATTCATAAAGAAGTAAAATCGATCACACTACTACACACATATGTATAATAAATTGAAAAGAATCCCCCCCCCTTAAAAATGGCATTAAATTTTTTGTGTTTTTTTTTTACATTCTGCTCCTTTTTCGGTTTGTCCAATTCCATACGGTTTTCCGCACGCATCGAGTTATATGGAGGAATATTCGCGTGTGGCTGCGCATACTAAACACTCTCTTGTTTTTGGTCCTGGTCCTGGTCCTGGCTTTGGTCTTGGCCTGTGCCTTGTGATTCTGTTGCAAGATTTATACTTCGAATGGCAAGTGGCATTCCACTTGCCCCACCCGAAGAACGCCACCGGAACACCGCTGCTGTTTGCTATTTATGTGACCGGACGGAGTGTGTGTGTTGGGTGTGTGTGTGTGGGGGGGGCAGGGTGGTTGGTGGCTAAGTGACCAACACCAAGCTTCCCAGGGGTGTCGTAACTTTCGAGATATGAATGTAAAAACAATTTTTCCCGTTTCGAAACTGTCGAATATGCGTTACTTTATAATTTGTTACTCTCTCGATACCTTGCCCTTGACCAAATGTCCAGGCACTTTGTTCGGTTCTTAAAGGAAATAAAAGTATATACTATATATATGAGCATGTACTGGGTTATACATAGCCCATACATACATATACATAGAAACGAAAAGAAAAAGTAGGCAAACGTTTGTAGATACAGCTGTGAATTGTGATATAGTAACCTCTTTCGATACTATTTTTGAGACTCTTCCAGTCTTGCAAATCGAACAAGTGATACCTTTTTGGAAAGCCTAAAATGTGGGCATTAGAACTCCAAAAGAAATCCAAAGCTATAAACAATATTAAGAGTAGAGATAACTTAGTTTTCAACTACCTTATATACCTTCACGTTTTTAGTTTTTAGTCCTCAACTCTTGTCTCCTCTTCAGCACCGAGTCCCTTCAACATCGGTGTTAGTCCATATGCCTGGAATATACCACAGCCTCCCAATCCATGATTGGGAGAAATTTCGAAATTTTTGTTGTTTTTTTTAGTCCGTTTCCACTGGGATTGTGTTACTGCGTTATTGCGTCTGGCCAGTAATGCTGTTTTATTTCCATAGGTTAAGCATTAGGGGCCGCCAAGTGGTTTCCAAAAAATAATAAACAAATACGACAATGAGCATCGATGCTCTTTCGTTTAGAACTTTAGAATACACTTAAAGACGTAGAAAATTCAAAAATATATTATTATAACTAATAACTAATAAACAACAAAAAGCCACAGGTGGCGCATATTTCACATATTTGGACACAAACCCAACGATCATTGGCAGCGCCATCTGTTGCACTTTCGCAGAAGATAGCCTCTTCCATGGCTGCTGCTGCTGCAGCTGCTGCTAGTGATCCTGTTAAGAATGCATACATATACATATGCACACATATATATCTTTGTATATGCACTTTAGCTGGCTTATTTATTTATGTAATTAACAGTTAATCGGCTTTATTATGTATTAAGATAATTCTGTTATAGAAATAACGAAAAGGAAAGGTTGGGAAACATTTTTACCAATTTGTTAAGTCCATAGGTAAAGTAACATCGAGAAGCTAGCGGCTAACTTTTAAGAATAAAATTCTGATGTATAAATATAATATAGATGCTTATTTTGCATTATTTCCTATTATTGTATATCTGAACTTATAGCCCAAAATTTCACCAGAGATTGGAGTCCACTTGAAGTCCACTTAGCTAGGCGTAAAAGTAAGCCAAAAATGATCTTAACTAAGCAAAATAAATGTAGGAAAATTCAGTAAAATTCAGTATATGAAATAATCCATTATATTATCTGCATATATGTATAAAAAACATCAAAGATGTCTATGTATATCTGTCTGTATATATATTTGCTTCCACTAAGCCATGTTTTGGGCTCTATCGAGGGGAATGAATCAAATGAAAAGCAATTATAAGCGTCAAGCAGAGGGGAAGCAAAATTCCTCGACAGTCACGTGACCCAAAAATCACAATAAATCCGTTAAAAGTCCACAGAAAATACTTTTACGCAACGAAATTTCAATAAGAAAAACAAAAAACAAAAAAAAAAGCAACTTTCATTTGATGCCGCGGATACGGAACTGGATGAAGGAATCTAGCCAGTACTCACCCGCCCCAGTACGTGCCCAAAAAAGGAGCAAAAAGGGAGAGCCGGAGTAGAGGATGTCGAAGGCGAGACGACGGACTCTGCCTGGACTCTGGCACATTATTAACTTGTCATACAAAAAGATACAAATTTATCAGCAGCATACGACGACGGATGCGTGTGGGCGCGCCGTTGTTATTTCGCTGCGTGAGATCAACATAAATGTCGACAGCTTTTCGCCGCTTTACGGCGGTGTATGGGGTGGGGGGTAACCCTCCTCAGCCAGAAGCCACACAATCTCCCACCAACCAACCAACACCCAACCAGCCAAACCCTGTTGTCCTTCCTGTTCACCCCCATCTTAGTGGGGTGACCGACCGTCGACAAAGATGAAAAATTACTATAAAACGTTTTGTGGCATTTTAATGTCCACAAAATTCGCTTCTGCTGCTGCTGCTGTTTCCTTTATGAAAAATTCAAAAGAAAAACAAAAGTAAGGAACCCCCCGAAAATTTGTTTTGTTCTGACGAATATGCTGCGGCGGGGGTGAGGGAAATGCTTTTCTTGTCCTTTTGGCCCATTACGATTGCTGTGGATACAGTGGGGATTTTAAGGCTTTTTTTTGTGAAATTAACCTCTGACCCATTTGTCAGGACTAAACAGAGTTAAGCGCTCTTCCGGTCAGCAAATTGAGCAAATTTAGGGGTGGGGAATGTATCTTAAACCCTTCTGGAATGCCCCAAAGTGTATGAAATCTTTTATAGAGAGAAGATAAGGCATATAATCAGATTATAATTGCAAGCAATTCGTATTAGCTAAATGCAGAGATAAGGCAAAGGCTAACGATGGGTATATATTATACTAGATGAAGCATTTAAATTGAATTATTAAAAGGCACTTTTTGGCGATTAAAAGGGGGACAAATGTGGATTAATAGTAGGCATCAATCCTATGTAATTTTTTGGTATTTTAAGCAATCCACTTAAACCTTTTCCGGATTGATTATCATATAACAATGGAGTATATTTTTTGTAACTAATTAAATACGAGAAGATGTAATCACACAAATCACAAAATAATTATTAATATTGTAGAGTGTAAGATGAACGATTTAAAAGGAAACAAGTTAGAGAATTACCAGTTGCTTTCTTCCACTTTTCTATACTGCTATGTAGTACATATCGAAATGAATCTATTATAGTATTATTGTAGAATAAAAACACCAGCCAGGTGCAGGTTGTGCTGCTCCAAAGTTATTCCTTAAAACCAAAGACATAAGGGTACTGAAATGAAACAAACTCGTTTAAGATAATGCTTGATGGAATGGATGATTAAATAAAATGATACAAAATGATGAGTAAATTTCTAATACAGTATTTTGTTCTAAGGTAGAATTTCGGAGTCCTAAGTTATAGCTTTAAATGAATACTCTAATATTTAGTAGTATAATTAGACGCTGTTGAGACGCTATGTATGGGCAGTCACAGAAAAAGGCTTAGACTAAGACTTAATTCCAAGTAAGCAAAAAACAACATACATTGCCTGTGCATGATACAGCAAATGTTGCCTAATGCAATGTCTTATTACATTCTAGTCTTTGCTCTAATCTTACCCAAATATACTATTACTATAGGCAGTCATAATTCGTTAATTAATCCGAAGTAAGCAAAAAACAATATGCATTGCCTGTGCATGATACAGCAAATGGTGCCTAATGCAACATCTTATCCCATTCTAGTCTTTGCTCTAACCCAACTCAAACATATTTACTATAGGCATTTGGCATTTTTTAGTACTTTTTGGCATATAATTACAGCTAAAGATCCACTATCTTGAGTTAACTGAAACACCTGACTATGTATAATTGAATACAAAGCTTTGATTTAGAGATTCCATATCTTTCGGGAGTCCATTAAATCGGCGCTGGCTGTGTAGGGCTCTTAGCTTTTATTGCATTGCAATTAAACGTGGCCAGGACAGGCCAACCGTATGTCAATGTGCAAAATACTATCGATGCTGAAATGCGCAAAAGGTCCCTTAGCTGGGTTGCAGGCAGCTTCATTTGTATGGACAGCAGCAGATGCTTGAAGGCTGCCCACAGGCAATGAAGTCCAAATCAGGCATTATTCATTAGTCGCAGCCAATTCAATGGGCTTGGAGCTGGGGCTGGCTCAATAATTTTGTAGACAAACTTGGCATAGAATGGGGTGAGGGTTGGGGTTGTGGTAAGTGGGGGGGGAACACATTTAAAGAGCACTACGCCAGCTACATTTTGATCGAAACTCTCTCTCTCGCTCATTCGATGCGCTGTCCATTTTGCTGCTTAATTGACACACACATGCCGGGACTTGGACTTGGACTCCGGTACTCTTAGTTTTATCTGTGGGAAAACTAATTTCCTAGGCAGTACTGTCTTGTGTGTGTGTGTGTGTGTGTGTGTGTGGGCTGGGCGTGAGTGGGTGTGTGAGTGCGTGTATATTTTCCCTGTTAAAAGTGCTTGTGTGTGTTTGTGTGTGTGTGTGGAGTCGGGCTGATAAGCATTTCATGTCACATCCTTAAGGGCTTCCACTTTCGCTCGCGCACAGACATCAGAGTTCACATGCCGGTTACTTGCAGCACCCCCACCCCCCTAACATCCTTGGCAGTGCGTTGTTACTGTCACCGTCAGCAGCGCTTAAGATTGCTTTCAACGTCCTTAATTGCTTTTTTTTTTTGTGTGTGTATGCTACAGCTCCTGGCTCTGACTCTGACTCTGGCCCTCTGTGGCAGTGTGTGTGTGTGTGTGTGTGTTGCCATTCCTTTTGATGTGGGCCATGTGCGGCGGGAGGCAAGCGGAGAGAGAGAGCTTTTGTCATGGACATGGACGTGTTTCATGGTGCGTCGCATTCGTCGTCGTTGGTCGGTCGGTCGCTCGCATTTTCGCAGGAAGCGTTATTTCAATTTCCGCCTTTCCGCTTGTCCTCTTTGCTTCCCACTCCTGCCCTCCTGCCCTGTTGCCCACTTTTCCTTCTCCTGTCTTTTTTTTTCGGCAAACACATCCACATCCCAGACACGCCATTATTGTTTGACGTGTCAGTGTTAATGAGTCATTGTCCATTAAGTTTGCTCATTTCAAACGGGCAATTAAATTCGACTTTATTGCACTTCAACCAAAATCGAAATCGAAATCGAACCCCGCCGAACAAACCGTATCGAATCTGACTAACGATGATGATGTCCCTACTCTCCCACACATGGCAGGGCACATATGGATTGACATAGGGATCGACATAGGGAATGGCAAAGGGAATGGCATAGAGAATGGCATAAAATGACATACGGAATGGCAAAGAGAATGACATAAGGAATGACATAGGGAATGGCATAGAGAATGGCATAGGGTATGGCATAGGGAATGGCATAGAGAATGGCATAAGGTATGGCATAGGGAATGGCATATGGAACGACATAGAGAATGACATAGAGAATGGCATAGAAATGGCATAGAGAATGGCATAGAAATGGCATAGAGAATGGCATAGAAATGGCATATGGAACGACATGGAATGACATAGGGAACGGCATAGGGAATGGCATTGAGAATGGCAAAGAGAATGACATAAGGAATGACATAGGGAATGGCATAGAATATGGAACGACTTGGAATGGCATAAGGAATGTCATAGGGAATGGCATAGGGAATGTCATAGAGAATGACATAGGGAACGGCATGGAACTGGCACACGGCATGGTGTGGGGGGGCGTGCAAAAAACGCTGCACAATAAATCAGTATGTCCTGCTAAATAATTGCCGCCAGTTCTTCATTATGCAGTCACTTGTCATGCAATGTCACATGTCAAATAACAAAACAACAAAAAACACATACATACAGTGACCGCTCAATAAAAGCAACATAAAGAATTGCTGTACCCTCTGACATTCTTTATCTCCTGAAATGTCCCTTAAAACTATTGCTTTTCCTTTTGAAATAATTATAAATTAATGAGTTAACATTTCATCTCATTTCAGATAAAGAATGCCAGAGGGTACAGTAATTTTTAACATAGGATTCTATAAGGTAAAAAAAAATTTCGATATAAAAAAAAAAAAACGTTAAACCTTTTTGTATAGTTTTAAAAAATATTTCTGAAGAAAAGGAAGTCCCATTTTCACACAAAAATAATGCGAGATTAAGTGAACCAAAGTTCAGTGCTACAAGAAAAAATTGTTAAAAATTGTTTAAAAATCGCCCTAGTATTTTTTTGTTTCATCTATCTAATAGAACTTATAAAGGATTAAGTATATCTCAAAAATACTCGGTCTTGGGATTTTTGAATATATAATATATTTCATGCATAAAAGTAGGAAAAAGTCTAGTTATATGTAAATAAATATATAAAATTGCTACAATCAATCGAACAGCATCAAATCGAGTGTTTACTGTACCGGCTATGCTGCGACTGGCACTGTGGGTGTGGCACATAAATCAGTTGGCTGCATAGCAGCAGCATACAGGGAATATGAGGCATTGGCCAACATAAATAATTAACAAACTTGACTCAAATGATAAATTTTTCGCCAGCACAGAGACCAAGAGAAACAGACAGAGAGAGACGAAAGAGATAAGTTCGTTTAATATTTATGACAAAACAGAGATACAAGATACACCAAACATACTTTGGGCTGCCTGTGCCTGCTTGTGTTATGTTTTTGTTGTTGTAGATTGTTTATTCGGAATGCCCTTGGCACTTGACACTTGAGCATCGTCCTCCAGCCTCCATGTCCTGGCTTGTCCGTTCCCCGTTCCCCATTCCCATTGCTGCCTTCTCTTCTTCTTGCCCTAATCAAGGCCCCGAGGGGTGCGATCTGCCCTATTGTCAGTGATTTACGAGCTCCCCAATCATTCGGGACACAGGCCAAACAAGGCCGAGATACACATCACCCATCGCACCAGCAGTCAGTCCGCAGCCGGGCCAAGTCCGTACCATCATAATTCGTCATTGCATTTGATTTTATTTCAGCGTTATTTATTTGAATTATTTATTTATCCTATTATTCGGACGGGACCACCAGTCCGAAACAAGTTTTGCTTTCCTATACATACATATAGAGGGGTGGCATGGTGTGCTGTGGTGTGGCAGCCACCACGCCCCACACATTTGACATTATGCTGTGTGCTGTGTGCCACACATGAATATTCTGTAATATTGGCCAACATATGTCCATTTGCGTGTCCATGGCCGGTTCTGGGCAGTGCCAATCAATAATGCGGTCTGGATAAAGATTTATAGGTTTTGCATTTGCTCAACACACACGCGCCAGCCCATCCCACAGCTCACACTCCTCCACACACCCACAACCAATTCTCCCCCATCCAGCCAGGCCTACACGCAAGCCTTAAGAGTAGATACCAAATGGTACTCTACTGTGGGGACTTGTGGGACTTGCCCTGCCATAATTACAAATACAAGAATATTTAGAAAACAAAAGAAAAACCCAGAGAAAGATGGAAGGGCCATGGCCATGGAGGCTTTTCGAAAGATTTTTGCCTGATTGCAGAGCGTCTGTACATACAAAATGATGAATGCATTGACATCAATTGATAATTGATAATAGTTTGCGGTCCCTTAAGGGAATGGCAGAGCAAAAGTTTAATTTATGAACATAAATTAAATGCTATGAGCTGGCAACCTGGTAGCTACTTGCTTAAATTAATTTTTAAAAAACAAAAGTAAGCCGAAATTTTAGTGTTCCTTGACAGAAATAGATACAAAAATTCCAAAGTCACAAAGTTTTTCCCCATGCAAAAATGAACGAAAAGGAAGAGACGTCCCATATGCAAAGCCATTCAGTAAGTGTTTAAATTGAAAAGTTTAGCAAATATTTATGCATTGCGTAACCAACAGAATGAATCGATTAAAGATGAATGCTCCTCAATCATCTATCTCTACATGCCACATAGCAGCAATAAAGAAACACCAACAACCAGCAGCAGCACTAGTCTAACTGATGAGCCAGTATTACCATTATCGAAAGTTTTGCAGAATGCCCAAAATGAGTTGCAACTGCTGCAAATCGATAACTTAGAAATGCGACTCAAAACGTTGCGTCATAGTCATAATCGTCATGTGGCCAATGTAGCTGCGCTAAAGATGAGTTTGGATATGGATTGGATACGTTTTTGTAACGATTTAAATGCATATAACAATGGTTATCAAATGGAATAAATTAATTCAAATGAATTAGTGGTATATTTTCATTAAATGATTCATTTTAGGGATTTTAGAACAAAACATTCAATCCTCTATCATTTTTTGTGCTTATAGTTAAGCGGCTTTAAATTTAAGCTCAAGCAAACAGCAATTGAATAAACTGGCAAAACAAATTTAGTAAAAGTTTAGAGGAATCTTCCACGGAACACTGAAAATTCTGTAGCAGCACTAGAGCAATTCCAGTCTTCTTCTTCTTCTATTTATATCTTCTTACCTTGCCCTTTCCACTTTCATCAATTTAATAGCCCAGATTTAGATGCCACTGTGTTGACACCCTAATAGAGGACACTGGAATTTGTATAGGCTTTGGTTTGCTTCCATGCATTCCGCTGCTGCTGCTGCTTCTTCCCATTGTTTCTACTCGCCTAATTACTGCACGTGCAGGAGGGCGCGGGCAGAACGCGCTACTACGAGTCTCAGACAAATAAATTTGCGGTGATTTGTTGACGTGTGGATGGGACAGATGAGCAGGGGCGGGTGAAAACAGAAAGCATTAATGTTATGGCTAGTCCTCTCAGACATTTCCACATTGCCTTGTAAGTACGTATAACTAGAGCGCATTTAACTACTCAGCGATTACACGGGAAACACACACAAACACAAGGAATTGTTGTGTCCGTACTTTATGTCCCCATCAATGGGTACGCCTACACACTCCATTGTGCCGTCTCGTCGCGGGGATAAGGTGTGGTTGTGCGGCCGGCCGTCCTGAATGCCAGGATGCGGAAGCAGCAGTGGCAGTGGCAACGATGTGGAAAAGGCTAGTGACTGTTGGCCATAAAGAAAAACTTCATTTATTCGCAAAGAAATAAATCTTTTAATGCACATCGGAGAGTCGTTATTCGGGCATTGTTTTCTCATTTGCCACAACACCTCCGAACACACCCACCCCGTACAGGAATGGAATGGAACGGAACGGACCGGACCGTAGCGGAGCACTCACTCACTCACTCACCCACACGCAGCACTGAATCATGGGGACGAGCACATACGTACATACATACATACATATAGTATGTCGTGCCAGGCAGCTATCCCACAAAAGCAAACCCAAAGCTACCATTGGGACATTTCTCTCGCTCTCTCACTGGCACCGTGTCCGGGTCCTGGGCCAAATGAACGTTGAATGGCTATTTCAATGATTCTAATTATGGGAGTCCGCCCGCCCGGCGCAAAAGTTTGTTAAGTATCGCGTGCATCATTGTTATTGTTTTTGCTTACCCCGGAGATCCGGTACAGCAGCCTAAAATTGCCATGTGTCCATGTGTGTGTGTGTTTGGACCATTTCATTGCGTGGGCGGTACGCGCTCATTAGGTTTCCTCCCACTCCCACTTCAGTGGCCCGGCATCGCATCCTCTTCATGCAAAATGTCCCACAAGGCCGGCCGGCCGGCTGGCCGTTCAGACGTTCAGGCAATTGTCGCGCTCCCTTGGACAAATGTGTTTATGTTCGTATGCGTGTGCGTGTCTATGTGTGCTTGTGTGCGTGGCGGTGACCTGTGAAAATGTCTGTGTCAAGTTGTGAGTAATAACAGGGAAATGCCAAAAAAGAAAAAAGGACATACGAAATACAGCTCGTAAAATAGCTAAGGCCCCCCCAAACGCTGGGGAGCACTTTCTTATATCCCATCCACTTGATAGCAGACGCACCGGCACGTAAATGCTCTAGAAATGCAAAATCTATGCGAAATTTGTTTTGGTTTTTTGGGCGCAGCGAAAGTGCAGTTATGTTTGTATGTATATACTTATGGCTTGCAGATGGTGTGGCCAGACTCAAGAGTACTGCCAACTGATCATGAATGCTGCTGCCAATTTTCGCATAAACATAACGGATATACTATACATACTTTTGTTAATAGTGATATTAATGCAGCTTTACACCAAATAGTAATATGCTTTTTTATTTGCCAATCGATATGCAGATATTCGCAATTAGAGGTGGGACGAGTGACAGTTATCAGTGATCGACCATTCCTATTAAAAATGGCCGACGACTCTTGCTGACTGTTTACTGTTCAAATTTGTGAAAAATATTCCCGCATAGATATGACGAAACGCTGACTAAAGTGTCACATGCTCCACGGACATTGGCAATTACATTGCTCGCGCGATGCTCTGACAAATGTAACCCCAAACAAAAGCACATTAATTAGCCGTACGTGTCCATGCATTACGAAGTATTTGTTGTCGTTGGTTGGTTGGTGTTGGGGGCACCATAATAGCTCTTCTGATGCTGCTGCTCCTCTTGTGTGTGTGTGTGTGTCAAAACGAATGCCAGAACAAAACCCAAACATACATAAAGCTTCAGGATGAATGGCCTCATGGAGCATACATACATACATCTACAGTTTGATGGTACATACATACGTATAATTACGAATGTTTCTTCTTGTTGTTTCTTGCATAGGCCAGCGAGAAAGTTAAATTGCAGAAATCGCAAGAAACTTTAATATCCCTAACCAAGCTCAAAGCGCAAAAGTTCAAGTCCAAGCAAAAGTCAAAGTAATGGAATTGTGTAATTAACGAGACTCTGGGGAAAAAAAGACCCGATGAAACGTTCCAGCTGCTGCTGCTATAACTTGAAGATGTGTCCCCACACATTCACATCCTTGGCACACGGAATGGAATGGAGTGGAGTGCAATAGGTGAGTGGAGCACACACAATTCCATTTAAATGTTTACTGCAAATGAATAGCAATTCAAAGCCAGGGTCATAGATCATTTGTTTCTGTACGCTCTCTCTCTATTAACATGAAACACATTTACAGCAGAAAAATGCAACGAAGAAGGAAGTTCCCATTTTCAGGAAGGCTGGATATCATATTTCATAGGAACAGAATCTCCACTGACACTTTAAGTTGCATATTAATAATCGGATAATTATGTTCAATTGTGGCAGTTGAGGAATTATATATATTCTCGAAGCCAATTGTTGCTATTTTTACCTTTTCAAATGCTTGCAACCTTGAAAGGTATTTATTTTTATATTAATCCATTTAAAAAGTGAACTTTTATTATGTATTTTAGCTTGAATTTGAAGATATTTCTGAATGACATGAAGAACGGGCTCATGCACAGCTCTAAAATGAAGCCTTTATAGAAAATTGTTCAATAAACATTTAGCATTTAGCTTGGAATAACAAATAACTGAAGACAGAATCTATAAATGTTTTATTATAATATATATAGAATTTGTATAACTTAATAATTGTGAATGTACCGAAAATCCCAAAATAATATACCGATTCCATACCTATAAGAAAATCAATAACTTGGGCAAACTTCATCCAATAATTATATTTTCACAAAAAAAAACACACACAAAAAAAATGTCCTTATGTTAAGTATAGTATAATGAAATGTGAAAGACCTATATGGCCTATATGGTTATATGTAAAGGTTATATGGTTAATGGTTATATGTAAAGGTATAATATCTAAAGGTATATGTTAGAAATAGATAGTGTTTGATGTCCTTACTCTATTGCCGCCGATTCGAGTGCTACCAAAAGAAAAAATTAAACTTAAAACCCGTTATCGCTTCTATAATTTATAGTTGGTCGAATTATTGGCTAAGGGTCGCAGATTGCTTTTGATTTTTTTTTTATTCAGCTTGTACGGTGCCGCCGACATGGCCGAGTTGCGCTCCTCCGCGCGCGTATTATCGTACGGGGTGCGTACGATTTCCGGCAGATGGGCGTAGTACACGACACGCTGATTGCGCGGTGGCAGCGTCAGATCGGACAGCTTTGGGCTGGGGTTGGGACCATACTTGGAATTATAGGAGTCGGGCAGCGGCATGGGGTCGTCAAGGTAGCCACGTCGCGACTTCATGTAGTCCCTGGCTGTGGGCGTGTCCAGATAGCGATCGGGATACATGACATACGGCTCGGGATAGTGGGGCACACGCGGACTGTAGCTGTCATACGGATCGAAGCGCTGCCGATGCATGTACATGTCCTCGTAATACTGCGGATAGGCGCGATGATATTGCTCATCGAATCTGGCAGAAGGACGGAAGGACGTTGCTTGTGTCTAACTTGTAACTCTTTTTTTCGCTTTGCCACTCACCTGTCGTAGCGTCTTATATAGGGATCGTAGGATCTGGATGGATACATGGGCACACTGGAGACGCTGGCCTTGCCGGAGGAGTATTCGCCATACCAAGGCAGTGGCTTGTGGGGGGGCACGGCCACGCCACTGACTGGTCTCGAATGGGTCTCCTCATGCAATCGCTTCATGGATGCGCTGAGATCGTTGTCACTGCCATAGTGATCATTATTGACCGCTGGCCTGGGCCTTTGATAGTACTCATAGTCTGTGTATCCCGCCGAATGCTGTAGAACCTTCAGCTGCTTGGGCTGTGCCGAATCCAAGGAACGTGTCGCCTCCACCATGCTATCCTCGGCCTCCAGGTCCAGATCCAGATCCGTGTTCCTGTTGCCCACCTCGAAGCTGTCCGCGCACACAGCCAACTGAATGCAGCAGCATAGTAGAATGAACTTTGCCAGTGGCATATTTTGCGGAGCGGAGTACCAACCGTTGCCGTTGGCTATCCAAGATGAACTACTGCCAACTAGCCGGGGCCTTAATCGCTCCAAAACGCTATCGATAGGTGAGGCATTAGTGCCGCACAATGATGCGGCGACATGGTAAGCTGGTCTTCAAAGCCCGCTTTGTTTCGGCCCTCCAGCTCGGAGGCAGCTCTTTGTTGGGCCATTCCATGCGGAGTCACTCAACCGCAAGAATGCGAATGCACTCCTCCGCTCCGCTGCCAAAAAATCCATGCCAATCCCCCAAACTACATATAAACTAAAACTACCCAGTGGTATATGCTCCACATAGTTGGGCGTCCATCTGGGCGCGCCCTATGCCACCCATAAACATCTGCATTTGGCTTGACATTTTAACGACGCATCTAAATCACCTGCAGCTGCCACGATTTAGCGCGAACTTGTCCACGACACGCTCCGTTGACGCTGCCCCGTTGTCACCGTTTTGCCCATTGCATTATTCTGTCCCCCAGTACATTATATTGGGAAAGTTTTTTCAGTTCTATGTACCCCACCGGATGACTAGCTTTAATTCTGCATAAATTAGTCGAATGCGGGCATTTATTTCGATCACTTGCTGCAGCACTCTCTAAAATGTTGTCATAGCTTAGCAAAATTATATATAGAATCAGAGACTAGAAAGCATCAATTTCCTGTATGGAGCATTCCTTTTTCTATGGAGCATCACGATAGAAACCCGTCATGGAACAGGATAATAAGCAGCCATGGAACAGCCCAAAGCAACAGCTCGGTACAGCTCTTAAAGTCTTTTATACACCCTAACCAATGAGCTTTCCAGCTTTCATTTAAGGTAAATGATATCTGAGAAAATCATAAATGCAATGAGCATAGAAATCACTAGAGAAATTTCCGTTTAGTATTCCTAAAATATAAGCCTTAAATTAAATGCAATAAAAACCTCCTTCAAACTCCTCTTCGTACTACCACAATATATATTATCTGATATGCCCTGATGCTCTTAAAAATCTTTCAATAAATAAATACACAGCTTTTGGCAGCACTTTTTGTTTGCACACTTTTTGAAATTTTATAAGGCTTAGTTGGTATGTGTAAATAATAATTATATAAATTAGTTTGCAATAACGAATTAATAGTGTAAATCATTTAATGACTAAGGGTTTTTTGTTGTTGTTTTTGTTGTTGTTAATGCTGGACAAACAGAGTTCCGGCAGAGCTCCGGCTGCTGCTGCCCCAGAATCGATTGTTTAATGTTTTTGTTGTTTTTTTTTTTTTGGCAGCTTAGAGCGACAAATGAGGCCACTCCTTCGAAGAACAAACACAAAAAAAATTGTAAAAAAAAGATAAAGGAAGCTGTCTTGTTCCTGCACAGCGGTTTTGGATATAACATCGTTCAAGAGCCTGGATCTAATCTGAACCTCGTGGACAATTTATGGTCTACAGATATGCATTGAATCTTGCTTTAAAAAATAATTATATTTTGCAATTGTGACAGCGTGCCCCCAAAGTGAATACTTTCGGGCAGATTTTTGATCTGCAACAGCCAGCGCTGGCATTCGGCGCATTTCCGCTGACGATCCTCGCGCGTCACATCCACGCCCAGGCCATTGGCCGCCCAGGGATCGAGGTTCTCCTGTATGGTTGGCAAGAAATTTGACAAAATGATACGCAATGTATCACAGGCTCTGGTAAAGTGGCTAATCAAAGAATAAAGTTGATAAGTTTATATAGTTTTTGTTGGAAATATTCCATGCTGCGGCTGGCACTTACAACTTGTGTTGACTTTGCAACAGCTCAAATAGCTCTGGCAAAACGAACATGCAGAAATCCAAGTTCCACGAGGACCTACACACAAAGCATAAAAATAAGTAAGCGGACATACAAATAAGTCTCTTATTTAGCTCACGGTTTCTCCAGAATGGCGCCCAGCAGATCTATAAAAATGGAGCGTCCGGTATTCCTAGCTTGCTTCAGGGCGCCCAGCACATCATGGGATCTATTGGGCAGTTATAATATGGCATTAGCATTGAAATACTTAAGCTACTTATTGTATTATATTCGGCTTACCTTGTGGAGTGTCTTAGCAGATCCAGGCTGGTCTGGCGATTGCTCAATTCTTGCAGCACAGCCTCGTGTGATCTTGATAGGAAATCAAAGTCCTGATGATGATCATCCGCTATGATGCGATGATTGTTAAGTGGCTGCTGCTAAATAGAAACAATTCGTATCAAATAATGGTAACCCTCCCTCCATTCTGTTAGGTATCTATCTACTCACGTGTGTATGCTTTTCCTGAGTTTTATTTTGATGCGATATACGCATATCTAGTGTGGTGCGTGACCGCATTGGCGGCTTTGTAATGATCTCCACATTGATGTTCTTCTGTTGGCTATTCTCCTTGTAGTACTGGCTGTGTGTGGTCGCCCCACCCATTGGACGTTTGTTCTTGTTGACCACATTCGAGGAGGATGATTTCTTGAGTATCATATTATCGTCCAGCTTGTGCAGCTCCATTGAACTAACCGAGGACACTTGGCTCAGCTTATTGCTGCCGAAAATCCCCGTCGATGTCTGTTTGGTGTTGCTGATGCCCGTGCCACGCTTGTGCAGATTGGTTGTCGTTTTCTTGATCGACTTGGACGAGGCGTTTATTGTGGAGGAGGCGGGCGGCACTGACTTGTAGCTGTTGACCAAATAGTTCAAGTTCTGATTGACTGGAAAATCCTCGGCCATCTCGTAGTTATCATAGTTGGAGAGTATCGGGGCATTGCTCTCATTCAGATTGTACTCCACATGCTGCACATCCTCGGCCTCGACATCCTCCTCTTTCTCCAGCGGATAAATATTGTTATAATTCTCCACCGTATGCAGCGAGCTGGGCCCATTCAGCTGCAGCAGGCGGCTGGAACTGCCCACCTCCATGCCGCTGTAGCTGCTGTAGCTTGTGTCGTGGTTGTACATCATATTGTCGGGCAGGCGCGAGAATTTGGTGTGTCGCAGCTGTGTGTCAAGGCCCAGGCTATACGGATGCACACGCTCGCCCGGAGCCGATATGCCGGCCTGCTGCAGCGACGACATGGGCGATGTTTCTGTCGATTCCAGGACGGCCTCATTCAGAACCTCCAGACTCAGATTGGGCGATGACAGATCATCGAAATTCGGACCTTTATTGTCATGCTCCTGCTCCTCCTTGACCTGGGCGGGCTTGGAGCCGCCCAGCGACAGGCGAAACTTTTGATTGCCGCGCGTGAAACTCTTTCGGTTCGTTGAGTTGTGCTTGAAGTTGGGCAGGGTATTCGGCGGCTGGTAGAACGGTATCACACGGTCCAGACTTATGGTATTTATGGACACAGCATCGATTTCATGACAACCACAGATCTGTAACCGAAAATTGAGAGTTGAGTGGTGGATCACACACAGGCTGCTGCAGATGGACACTTACCAGCTTATTGTTGACCACTTTCATGTCACCCAGCGATGACCAGCTGCCCTTTATGTGATCCAGCTCACGATCCGGCTCCCAGGCAATCACAGAGATGCCCGAAACACTGCCCACAAAGAGGCATTCCCCATTGTCGCTGAACGTTATGCATCTGATGGCCTGGCCATAGAAATGTGTGGTCTGCGAGACAAGCTGCTGATGCTCCAGATCGTAGATGGACACGGTGCCATCGATGCGTCCAGCGGCAAGCAGAAACTCAAACGGATGGAACTGTATGCACGTGATGGCCGTGACTGGCGGCTCGGCTATGAATTCCATAATCTGTTTGCTCTTTCGTATGTCCCAGATGAGTATGGATCCCTCCAGACCAGCGGAGGCGATCCACAGTCCGTCCGGTGAGAATTTAACAGAATTCACATGCGACATATGGCCGCGGCACACTCGAATGCAATTATTCTCATTTTGCACGTCCCAAAGTCTAAAAAGAGTTGAAAATAAATGCAACATATTTAAATTAATAATTTTCGCTGTGCTAGTTCTATAAATTACATATTTTCGCGGTTAGTTTAAAAATCGATATATATATCGATAGAGTACAAAAAAAATCTATTAGTGGAGCCACTTTCAAAAGCGAATACAAAACCAGCAGCGCAGTTCCCAATCAATGCTTGGTAGTTTTTACTTATTACCTTTTATTATAAGCTGTTATCATTTTTGTAAACTTAAAGTTGTTTAAACGGCGCACACAACATGGCACTTCATTTGCAGCCATCGATATGTGTATTAATCGATATTTGTTGCACTTCAAACCATCTGGCAGCTGTCATATGTTTTGGCAACCATCTGGCAGCACCCCAACTCTTTTGCTCCCATTCTCAACTACAAAAGCTAAGTAAATTATTGCCTGCTTATCACATTTGTTGCACTTTGTACCTGTGATATAGAGGAGCTGCTAATCTTTTGCGTTAAGTTAAGAAGGCATCGCAATCCGACGGCCGTGCAGCAGTCTACAAGAACTGTAAGTGGTGTGTAAATGGTCAGCGGCAGCAACTGTGCTAATCCACACATATATTTATACATATATACATTAACATATGCGTATAAGTATTGTTTGTTTGTGTGTGTGTGTGTTAAACAAATTAAAAAACAATTTGTTGTCAATTTTACTCGTACCATTTCGTTTAATTGAACTCTGAACCATTGTTGGACTTGAACCAAAACCCAGATTGTCTTTCGATTGAAAACTTTCACATTTTCATGCTATATGCACCCATATGTATATGTATATATAGACATCTTATCAGGACACACTTTGGTCAGATATTTCGCACCACATAGCTAATAATAATCCAATGTTGAATACCTTTTTCTTTTTGCATTCAACAGTTGAACGTTGGAGCAGGCGTAACCGGATTTTTTCAATTTAAAACGAGAAAACATGTCTTCTGCTGCTGGCAAACTGCGTTTCGATGGCCGTGTGGCGGTGGTAACTGGTGCCGGTGCCGGCCTGGGCCGTGAATATGCCCTGCTGTTGGCATCGCGCGGCGCCAAGGTGGTGGTCAACGACCTGGGCGGCACACATTCCGGCGAGGGTGCCTCACAGCGTGCCGCCGATGTGGTGGTCGAAGAGATACGCCAGAGTGGCGGCGAGGCGGTGGCCGACTACAATTCAGTCATCGATGGGGCAAAGGTCATTGAGACGGCCATCAAGGCGTACGGCCGTGTGGACATACTGATCAATAATGCCGGCATACTGCGAGATCGCAGCCTGCTCAAGACCTCCGAACAGGATTGGAATCTGGTGCACGATGTGCACCTAAAGGGCAGCTTCAAGTGCACTCAGGCAGCCTTCGAGCACATGAAGAGCCAGAAATTTGGACGCATTATCATGACTTCCTCGAATTCGGGCATCTTCGGCAACTTTGGACAGGGCAACTATTCGGCAGCCAAAATGGGACTCGTCGGCCTGGCCAACACGGTGGCCATTGAGGGTGCACGCAACAATATCTACTGCAATGTGATTATCCCAACTGCAGCCAGCCGCCTGACCCAGGGCATTCTGCCCGACATCATGTTCAATGAGCTGAAGCCGGAGCTGATTGCCCCAGTGGTGGCCTACCTGTGCCACGAATCCTGCGAGGATAATGGTGAGTGGTGGAACAAAGTTCATTCTTGGCTGCCTGATAAAGAATAATCTCTGATAATGGGTGCTAATCTCTCTCTTTCGTACAGGCAGCTACATCGAGAGCGCCGCTGGCTGGGCCACCAAAGTGCAGACGGTCCGTGGCAAGGGAGCTGTGCTGCGTCCCTCTCTGGAGGATCCCGTCACCCTTGAGTATGTGCAGAATGCCTGGTCCAAGGTGACGGACATGTCACAGGCCAAGCATCTCAATTCAATGGCCGAGGCCTCGGGCTATCTGCTGGAGGTGCTCGAGAAGCTCAAGGCCGGCGGTCAGGATGCCGTCGAGGACACTTTCACATTCGACAACAAGGAGCTCATCACCTATGCCCTGGGCATTGGCGCTTCGATCAAGAACAGCCAGGATTTGCGCTTCCTGTATGAGAACGATGCTGACTTCTCGGCCATTCCCTCGTTCTTTGTGCTGCCCGGTCTGCTGCTGGCCATGTCCACGGACCGGCTGGTGGGCAGCGCCCTGCCCAACAATCAGGCTGACTTCACCAACATTCTGCACGGCGAACAGTATCTAGAGATTGCCGATGATCTGCCCACCAGTGGCACCCTGACGACAACCGGCAAGGTGTTCGATGTTATGGACAAGGGATCCGGCGCTGTTGTCGTCACCAATTGCGATTCGTTTGACGAGAGTGGACGTCTGGTGGTGAAGAACCAGAGCTGCATCTTTGTGGTGGGTGCTGGCAAATTCGGTGGCAAAAAGAATCCCATTGCCGGTGTGGTGCCACTGCTGCCGAATCCCAGCCGCCAGCCAGACTCTAGCATTCAGTACGCGACCAGCGAGGATCAGGCTGTGCTCTACAGACTCTCCGGTGATCGCAATCCCTTGCACATTGACCCTCAAATGGCACGCATGGCCGGCTTCAAGACACCCATTCTGCATGGCCTGTGCACCCTGGGCTATTCGGTGCGGGCCGTTCTCAGCCAGTATGCCGACAACAATCCGACACTCTTCAAGGCGATCAAAGTGCGCTTCTCGGGCCCCGTGCTGCCCGGTCAGACGCTCAAGGTGGACATGTGGCTGGAGGGCACACGCGTACATTTCCGCACTCTGGTTGTGGAGACCGGCAAGGAGGTGATTTCGGGCGCCTACGTGGATCTGAAGAGCACCAAGGCCAAGTTGTAAGCAAAGCAAAGCTGCTGCTTGCCTTTTGGATTGGATTTGGATTGGATTCCCTTCAGTTTTTGCAGTTTTTTTATACATATATATATATATATCTGTACATATGCAACAGTAAACAAAAAACCCTTCATTCGGTGGTAGAAATAGAAACCATATAATGGCCCAATAAACTAACGACTGTTTTTTAAAGTATCTGTTTGATATAGGTTAATCTGAACAGAGACTAAATCGAGCATTAGATCTATTCTTTAAAAGGGAAATAGATGAGACAACATACGGGCAACATCCTGTAGTTATTCAGGAAGGAGCTGCGTACCGAAAGGCAAGTCTCATCTAACTACTGTAGAGGAACTGACTGGGGGAGTTGAACAGCCTGAGGAGAGACGTGCCAAGGCACAGGCAAAAACAATCGATGCCTAAGAAAGAATCTCTCCGAATGGTGAGAAGCCAAAAGGAGGTAGAGGAGCAGCCATATCCATAAGTTGGGCATCAGCTAAGAGACTTTCTTTACCTGTATACCCACAGATTGCAGGGGGATAACCACCTTTTACCACTTATTTCATGAATCACTCGTTTGAAGTTTAAAGACTTTCAGTTGTGGTTTCTTGGTAGCAACCTTTGTAGAATATCCCACAGAAAGTGAACAACAATTGTTCTTAATTATCACAAATCAGAGAAGATTAAAGCAGCTGCAGACGCATTACAGAGCGAGACGACATGCACCAAAACTATATCCCTCTCACTCTAATTCACAAACAGTTATCTTGCAACGAGCAAAGGGGGGGGCTTTGGCCCGCCACCACCCAACAGACCCCCCCAAAAACACACATCTGTTGAGGAAATGCTTGACTATGGGACTCACCTAACGGTTGTATCATTGCTACCGGATACCACATACTCTCCGGAGGGATTAAAGTCCAGCGTGCGCACACTCTTCATGTGACCATTGAGCGTTGAGTATATCTTCTGGGCATTGAGATCCCAACGCCGGATGATGCCAATATCATCGGCAGAGTAAACAAAATTGTCTTTATATGCAAAGCGTACGCAATCAATGGAACGATTATGGCCAGTTAGCGACTGCAAGAAGTGTGTTTAGTTTGGGCGCATATGAGTAATCCGAGTTAAATGTCTCACTCACCATAAAGCATTCGTTCTGGCCAATGGCCCAGAGATTGACATTGCGATCCTCACCGCCGGTGACCAGCACACGGCCCGTTTCGCCCAGATCGAGGCTGGTGACTTTGCCATCGTGTGCCTTTATGTCATCTGCAAAGAGAGAGAGAGAGATATTGTATCATTTACATATGGGAAAGAAAATATCTTTTTCGAATGCAATTCGATTGTTTGTACAACTGTAGATTCGATATCTGTATTTGTATAACACCTACACACACACACACACACACAGAGTCTATACAACACAAGCTCATCTGGGGGTACCACACACACACACACACATGGACATAGAATTAAAACGGTACTTTCGAATATACGATTTTACTTACAGATCTTTGATATCAAATTCCTGGACAGTGCCATTATCAAACAAATTGTTGTTATTCTTATATCCAGGCAATGTTTAGATTCTCCAGAAGTGCCAGTTTTGTAAATAAATCCCCTTTATTTGTAGCAGGTGTGATGAGTCTGTCTGCTGGCTGGCTGACTGACTGGCTGGCTGGGGGCCTTCTTTGGATCAGCTGGTGTGTCTGGGTCACTTTTTTGCTGACTTGACTCTTATTTATTGAACAAAATAAATACAGAACGAACATAAACTTATTTAAGTTTTTTGGCTGCACTACACCATTTTATGTGGCGTTCACCGTGATCGCATTATCAAAATGCGATTAGTATATGGAACAGAATTTTGAACAGACAATTTTGGACAAAAACAAATGCACATTATAATTACAGCGACGACGAGGGCTGGCAGAAACTATCGATTACAGCTGCAACCAGGGCCGTTCCAATTATGGCCGATAGTTAATATCGACACTCAAGATAGAAATAACTTATAAAGCAGTCCACATTTATAATTCTATACATTTTCAAGAATTTATATTATCCCTAATTGTATTGCATTGTATTCTACGAGATTGTGCCATATTATTTTCATTATTTTATTATCGATACAGCTATCGAAACAATTGCACCGTTGCGGAAGTATTTCGAATAGTAATATATATAATAAAGCGATATCTACCAACTAAAAAGACTCTTAACATTGTTAATCTTACAGCTTAAAGTGCTTTTTCAACCTACTTACATGTAAATTCAAATTTCAATTACGATAGTTCGGATTCTAGTCCGAAAAGTGAATCGCTCCCGGTTCAAGTTTAAGTTTCGTTCTCAAGCGATCTGGAACTAGTGAAGACCTGATCATGATTCTGTGCCAGATGTAGGAGGGGGGCGGGCGCCCAATTAAAACGGCTCGCACGAGCGAACCAGATCCGATACGAACTAAAGCTAGGCTTAGGCTAGTTGGCACTGTCTCTGTGTATATTTTAATGCAGCTCTTTAACTTTCACTTCGATTACAACAAGTGGCGGAGATTTAGCAAGATTTAGGCAACGGATCGGTGGAATATAATGTGATCAGCAGCAGCAGCAGCCACCCATGGACAGATATATATAAGCAGCAACACAGACAGCACACAAATATAAAATGGCATCAAAATATGAGCGCATTATAAGTGATTGTCGAACGAAGAACGTACTCTGGGAAGACGGCGATTTCCCCGCAGTGCAGTCGTCCGTCTTCTACTACCAAACGCCCCCATTCACGTTCCAGTGGAAACGCATTGCCGAGCTGAACAATGCCCAGGCCTCGTTTCTCAATGAAAACGCCGAATTCGATGTGGTGCCTGGCAAGATGGGCGATCGCTGGCTGGTCTCCTGCCTGGGCGTACTCTACTCGTTGCGGAATCTCTTCTATCGCGTGGTGCCCGCCGATCAGAGCCTCAACAAATCGCAGGGCATCTATCGCTTTCGCCTGTGGTGGTGTGGCGAATGGGTTGAGGTTCTCGTCGACGATCGTCTGCCCACCATAAACGGACGGCTGGCCTTTATGCAGCCCCAGTCCTCGAACTGCTTCTGGGCGGCACTCCTGGAGAAGGCCATTGCCAAGCTGCATGGCTCGTATGAGGCGCTCAAGTATGGCACACGTTCGGATGGACTCACCGATCTGCTCGGCGGCGTGGTCAAGTGTATGCCCATTGTGGCCGATACCATTAGGCCGCAAACGCTCAAGGATCAGCTGGCCTCCACATGCATTGTCACCTGTCTGGCGGTCAAGGCCTCCTCGGTGCAGAAGAAAAACATTGCCGAACGTTTGCCAAATGGCATTTTGGTGAATGTCAACTACAGGTAGGCCCACAGCCATCTACATATATCTCGTAGTCGGGTCTTATCCGTGCTTGCCTTTTGCAGACTTTCCAGCCTGGACAAAGTGGAGACGCTCATGGGGGACTCGGTGCAGCTGATTTGCGTAAAGGATACATTCTCGTGCAAGCCATTTGGGGATAAAACCAACTTCCTGGGCGATTGGTCGCCACTGTCAAAGACCTGGGAGCGCGTCTCAGCGGGCGAACGGGCACGGCTGCTCAATCAATTGAATCTGGGCGAGTTCTGGATGTCGTTCTATGATTTTGTACAAATTTTCACCGCCCTGGAGATTGTCTATCTGGACAGCGAGACGGCCAATGATGAGGAGATGCTCAAGAATCGGCCGTTGCATTGGAAAATGAAGATGTACCAGGGCCAGTGGAAGCGCGGCGTCACGGCCGGTGGCTGTCGCAATCATGAGTCCTTTCACATCAATCCCCAGCTGCTTGTGTCCGTGCAGGAGAAACAGGACGTTGTCATAGCGCTCAATCAGCATACGGCCGTTGAGCCCAAGGTCATTGGCTTCACCATGTACACCTGGAATCGCGAGTACAACCTGAACGAGTGCCTGCAAAAGGACTTCTTCAAGAATCACGTGAGCTTCCTGAACTCGGACTATGGCAATACGCGGCATGTCAGCTATCACACACAGCTGGAGGCGGGCCATTATGTGCTCATACCGACGACATACGAGCCGGCGGAGGAGGCACACTTCACCATTCGCATACTGGGCACCTCTGCGCTGCGGCTGTCCTGCCTGGAGACGCAAACGATGATACTGCTGGATCCGTTTCCGGCGCTCAAGAGCGAGGACACCATACAGAAGATCAAGAGCGTGTGCCAGTACGAGCCGGTGTACATGCAGCTGGCCGACGAGAACAAGACAATCAACTGCTTCGAGCTGCACGAACTGCTGGAGGCCTGTCTGCCCAATGACTACATCAAGGGGTGTGCCAACATCGACATTTGTCGCCAGGTGATTGCGCTGCAGGACAAGAGCGGCAACGGGCGCATCACCTTTCAGCAGTTCAAGACGTTCATGGTGAATCTCAAGTCCTGGCAGGGTGTCTTCAAGATGTACACCAAGGAGAAGGCGGGCATTTTGCGAGCGGAACGCTTGCGCGATGCACTCTGCGACATTGGGTTTCAGCTGAGCACCGACATCATGAACTGCCTCATACAGCGCTACATACGCAAGGATGGCACCCTGCGACTCAGTGACTTTGTCTCGGCCGTCATACACTTGACGACGGCCTTCAATCAGTTCCATTTGAAGAACTACAGCCAGGTGAATGTTATCGAGGTGCATTTGCATGACTGGATCAAGAGTATATTAAGCTGCTGACTGCTGACTGTCTAAAGGATAGAACTAAAAGTAGTGGCTAGAAAACTTACAATAAGTTGCAATCTTTTGCTACCCAGCAACAAGAAAGAAACGTAAAAGTGACCAAGTCTCTCGCTCGCTCGATGTTCTTCTCTGCCTTCAACTTGTAAATATATTCTCTAAAGTGTTGCGACCTCTTTTTTCAATACCCCTTCTTCTGGCACTCATTTTAATATTAGTTTTTTTGGATTTTTATAGACCTGTTTTTCTTTTTATATTATTTATCATAAATGTATGTGGACGCTAAATGCAAATTTGATGGCCATTTCCTATGGCAATAATTCCCATTTGTATCAGAATATTCTTTTTTGTATATAGAATATTCTGCTTATATCTGATATCCCTTAAAAAATGAGTTTAATATTTAACCAAAAAAGTCGTTTCCTTTTTTTTAAATGAATTTTTTTTCTAAAACAAATTTAAGAAGCGTTAAATTATATTTAAAACATTTTTGTTGGCACTTTTGTTTTAGCTAATTGAATGTAAGAGAGAGACTTTGTGCAATAAATTTGATCAAAAATTGTTTTTTCTTATAGCAAATAATAATAAAATAAAAAAAATGGTATTAAAAATACATGAAAATTATTAAACTTTGCTGTTTTTAATTCAAGTTAATGAAATTAAATGTTATTTGGTTTGTTTAAATTAAAAAAAATAGATGAAAGGCATTCTAATTTTTTTATGCAATTTTAAAAGTTTTTTTAAAGGATCCTGCATTTAATTTTTTAAATATACTGGCGCTCATTAAAAAAATATTTATGAATTTTTAAAGCCTATTAAACATAATTTATGCTACGAAAATAAATAATATGTGCATTAAATATAAATTATAAAATTATTATAAGCTGTTTTAGGGGTATTCAAAAGTTTGTCGCTTTCACTTTTA
Organism: Drosophila bifasciata; assembly: GCA_009664405.1. Taxonomy (NCBI): domain Eukaryota; kingdom Metazoa; phylum Arthropoda; class Insecta; order Diptera; family Drosophilidae; genus Drosophila; species Drosophila bifasciata. Next base: position 37,988,938 of record CM019041.1, read on the forward strand.
GTTTTGTTTTTGCTTTCAAGAATTTTTCACCATTTTAAAATACTTCTTTAACTATTTTTTGTTGGCTTTAAAGTTAGAATTAAAAACCTTCTTTTTTGTACGTTTAAAATTGTATAATTAATTATTCAATCCAGCTGTAGTTTGTTTTCTTTTCTTTTTGTTTGTTGAGAGATCGTTTCAATAGGTATTATGCATGTAATGTGAGTCACAATAGTAGTAGTAGTTGTGTTTGCCCGAAACTAATTGATTAGTTTTGTAGTATGATAGTTTTTGTTAGTTATTTATGTATTATAGTTTAGTGTTTTAGTATTTATGCAGCTAGTTTTTATAGTTGAGTTTTCTGATGCACGTACGAGTTTAAAAAGCACAATAGAGAATGCGAGCAAAAGGCGTATATGGAGAGGCCCTTTTCTGCTATTAGCGCGAATATATAGTAGTACTATACTTAATCAACATTAGTATTGCTTTAATTATCCTTCGTTCTGTGTACTGTATTCTGTGTACTGTATTATTCCCTCCCCCTACTTAAGAGTAGACTAAAATATGATCAGTATCATCTGTGTGAGTGTTTCTTGCTGGGCTGGGCGTATCGAAAATACTTTTGTGCTGATGATGATGATCATGTGTGGTAGTAGCAGTAGTAGTAGTAGTTGTAGTATTAGTTAGTAGTAGTTGTTGTGGATGGACCTGCACCCTGCTCACTCTTTTTCGGTGTAATTTACATAACGAAACTCGTGCGGCATCCAGCAGACATTACATCGTTGTACCATTATTATGCGATGAGGCATCGCTGATGCGTCGCGACAATGTGGTCTTGCGGCTAATCGATAGGGTATTCACATTAGTCGGTGTTGCATCATTCGCTGTTGCTGCTGCTGTTGCTGTGGCATGCAACGGCGATGATTGCTGCAGCGAGCCAGTCACCTCATGTGGCTCCTGATAGCCAGAGTCCATATCATCGTGATATGAATCCATCAAAGGTGTAGGATCCTCATAATCATAATCAACGAAACCATTATTATCAAAGGACTGTAAAAAGATATAAAGAAATCAATGTAGAAAAGCTATAACTATCAATTCGAACTACTATTTACCTTGACAAACGATTGTGAATGCTTGGCATAGCCGCGGAATACCTGACTGTGTGCCTTGCCGCGATAATCCACCGATTCGTAGTGCCCGCCAGTGTCCTGTGAGTTCTCGATGATGAAATGCCTGGTGCCATGCGGTGTTAATGTGGCCCAAAGCAGACGGCTATCATTCACCAGCTGACTCTGCAGCAGATCCCTGCTATTCGCAGTGGCACACGGATACAATATGCCGCCCGACGAGAAGGCATTCGATTTGGTTGCCTCACCCAAAGCATTGATGGCCGTTTGCTTAATATTCGCATCATGATACGAGAAGAATGTGCTGTAATAATCGAGAACTACATTAATTACACCATTTAAGTGTGTGTTCAGGGGGAAACTTACTCCCTGCATCGGATGACAATGATGGCCAGAAAGCAGCCCAGCACAAATATGCCCACACAGGAGGATACAAAAAACCAAATATTCTCCAAACTTTTGGTATCGCTGCGCACCAGCTCCATGAGGGCATTGCCATTGCTATCGTTGTGCTGGCCCTGGCCCTGGCCGCACATGAAGGCGGCAAAGCAGGGCTGCGACTCATTCGATGGCATCAGGGTCTCAATGGTGGTCGGTTTGCTGATCAGAAACGATGGCAACGGTGGCGGTGGCATTGATAAAATAAAATCTGGCGGCGGACCCGCCAATTGGTCGCAGCTGCCCACACAATTACCCAATACTATATTCATTCCTTCAGAGCTAGCTGTCAACAAAATATAACTCATTAATATATGTAGCAAAGTATGGTGTAAAAAGGATAACCCCCCCACCACATGCTATAAATCAATAGCAGGAATACCTATGTACATCATCTAATAGAGGTATAATATATTTGTATTTGTGTGTGTATCGGTGTATATCAGATCCAAAACATTGCCTTTATTTTTTTGGGGGTAGGTTTCTCTCTAGCGCACTTCTAACCAGACCGTAAATATTTTGAGACATTCATTAAGTTTCGATTTATTATAAACCCCAAACTATTATATATGTAATTTTATTGTTTATGCCATAAACAATCTTTATATGATTAATTTTGTAGCACTTTAATATAAATCCATTAAACAATTTGATGCACAGTAGCCATATATATTTATTTAATTAATTCTTTACACAAATAATTTAATATAAGCCATAGTTAAGTGGCGCACTTGGAAAAAAATATAAAACAAAACAAAATAAACATTTATTTTCAAAGCGGTTTTCTTTGCACACCTTTCCGTGTCCTGTGTCGTTTGAAATTCTACTCTGAACTGAATGCCCAGACACCATGGTATCCCGAAATGCAAGTCCTTACAGCCCACCCACCCAGCAGCAGTAGACCAGACCCAGGCCAGACTCAGACCCAGACCGAAGCTATAAGTGCGCGCGCGCATCTTCCCCCATTCAATGTCTGGGCATCTAACCCTTGGCCACTGTGTTTAGGCCACACCCCAGCTGGGAGCAGGCATGGCACATACTATACACAATTGTAAACACATCTCCGTATAGGAATTGCGCTTCAGATGTTTGTTATTTCAAAATAAAACCAACAGAAGGGGTTGCAGCATCAAAACATCTCACTACTAAGCTTTATGTTTCGTTATTTTTAAATTCAAAGTAATTATGTAATTATTTATATAGATTTTTGTACCTACATATATTATTTAATATTATTTTGGAAATTTATAAGCTAGAGGTGAGCAGGTCATGGCTGCCATCGCTGGCATATCGAAGCTAGACTCGTGACGCACAAGCGAATGTTGAATAAACTTATTGAATCCTTTATTCACAAAAACACTTATTTTGAACATGATATCATTATAATTTACCTATTTTAAACCATGCGTTATGTCAGTGCTGTAACCCTCTCCACATGATTATCTTCAATCAAACTGCTCAACCAATCAATTCTCGGTTGTGAAGCAGGTACTGATGCCACAGCACGCATGAGTGCCGCTCAAATCCAGTAAAAGCCATCAAAATCAGTGAAAACCAGCCACCTACCAGCTAAAAACCCATCTGATCGATGATCGACAAACCCAACCAAAACCTGATCGAGGATGTCTGAAACTTTTCACTAACGTCCATTGATTGATTAAGACAATCGTCTGTGGAGTAGTGGGGTGGGGCTGTGGATTAGTATTATGGCTTGGCATTCGCTTTACTTTCACTTACTTTGCATTGATCCTCCTATTGATCTGGCAAGAGCTGAGAAAGGCAAAATTAATCCCAGATTGGATATGGTTAACAAATGATCAAATGATTGACGATGCTGTTGCAAGAGAGAGAATTGTTGCCTCCCTTCGCCACCAGTTAGATCCAGGCCTCCCATCGCCACCAGTTAGATCCAGGTCTCCCTTCGCCACCAGTTAGATCCAGGCCTCCCTTCGCTACCAGTTAGATCCAGGCCTCCCTTCGCTACCAGTTAGATCCAGGCCTCCCTTCGCCACCAGTTAGATCCAGGATAGTTAGATCCCCCACTGCTATCCTTCACTACAGATAACATTTTTGTACAGTGAAAAAGTATTTACTCGTGTTAAGAAAAAACCGCATTACACATATGCCACACAAAAAGATATTACAACGAGCACTTGGCCATAATTTACCCACACATCTTTACAATTATATTATACTGCATTTTATACATTATAAATCTATTTATGCACCTTGGACTGGTGTCTGATATTTATGCCTAATTATGGTGGTTTTAGAAAAGAAACTAACAAAAACAGCGCATGATTTCAGGTTTAGTTTTAAAGCTACAATTGGTATTGATGCATCAATTGTTGCATCTATTAGTTTGATTTCTTTTCGCCATAGGTCATCACAACGCCAATAATTAAGGCGGCCACAGTGAAGCCCTGGGCAGCGATACGTGTGCGCATCATCATTTGGGACATCTTGCGATTGCCAGTGCGGAAATTATACAAGCCCATTGTCAGGGCAGCGGTGGTAGCCAGGCATCCTATGTGGGTGCGGGGGAGAGAGGTATATTATTGTTTTTATATAACAGAAACTGCGACGAAATGCCGCTCGCAGATCGCTGCTTACCAATCGGAACCAGCGGGTTCTCCTTTATTTTGCGCTGTAGCTTTTCCTTGGTGGTTTCAATCTCAACCACGGGTCCCAGGTCCTGGCGCAGCTGTATCCAATCTAATTCCTCATCGGGCAGAGTTATCTGTGCCTTGCCCGACATTTTTCAAGTTATTTTTTCAATTAAAAATGTTGTCAAAACAAAATATGAAATATATCGAATGTACCGATATACCGAAAATGTTTGAAGGCTGCCAGACCGAGTTAAATCCCACGTCAAAGATAAAATTATCTTTTTGTCAGCTGTTGAAAGAAAATCGATAACTTTATCTGGGGAAATTATCTGGGGAAATTTGTGGGAAATTTTAGGGGAAATTTCTGCGAATATCAACGAACTTAGCCCACTTAACCCCCCTTTATTTAAACAGTTGTGGAGCGTGAGTTAAACCGCGGAAAAAATTTTTTTATTTGTTTGAATAGAAATGAGCCCGATATATATCAGCTGAACTAAAGTCTAATAATTTTCATGGGAATATACCCCGTGGTTGACAATGGGTTAAATGTGTTTACACGGGTATCAGGGATACAATATAAATAATTTTATTATATATATGGCTATGACACGATCAATCCGTTACCATTAAACATTCCATCTTTATGCACTGCCACTAGTCTACAAATTTAAACCTAGTTATATATATATCTCTCGCTCGTACTGCATGTATATCCCGTAAGGTTTGACTATACTGATCTTTAATTTTAGTGCAATACGAGCATTGCAGACCGTTTAGGTTTAGTTAATTTTTAACAACAAGCTCTGTTATTGATTTTCCAAATATTTTATATAATATATATTTTATGATGCGTATATAGTAATCGGTGTGGTAAATATGATCCTGGGTATGTTTTGATAAAAGACAATGTTGTTGAGCGGCAATAATTGAATGCCATTAATATTAGTACATTTGGCTTGGCAGTTCAAAAACTGTTCACAAAATTTGTCTGTTGGGTATTTGTGACCTCACCAACACGCTTACATACAGCTGCATTATTTTCACATTGTTTCGCTCTTTATAAAATGAGAGAGAGCGAGAGAGAAAACGAGAGAGGCACTTGGGAAGTACAGTCAGACGGGGAACGCAAAATGAAACATGTGTATGTAGGCATGAGTTTGGTTGTGTGCGTATATACGTATACCCCGCGTGCATGTATTAATGTGTTTGTATTGATGCATATGTATGGTATGCCTGCTTGTAGAAATGGGATAGACGTACATACAAATGTACATATGGATGTACCATTTCGGATACACACAAGTAAAAATAAAATATGCTCGATATTTTAAATTTGTTTTATGTTTGTATGAACGTTGCGTTGCGTCCACAGCATATCGTAAATTAATCTTAAACATTAAACACAAATATGTACATACATACGTACATACATATGTACATTCTTGTTAACAGTCATAAACTACTGTTTACAAGCATACATGTACATACGTTTTTCGATATGTATGCTTTGACAGCATTTCTTTATGTACATATGCATGTACATATAACGATATGCTTTTATAGGGCGGGTATAGAGCGCATACGTACATACATTTGTATGTACATAAGTTTGTACAGAAGTAACAACCCAACATTTTTTTATAAGGCCTGCTGCTGCTGCTGCTGCTGCTGCTTCCCTCCACCACGTGTATGTACATATACCTATACCCTACAAGAGAGCAAGAGAGAGAGAATGAGAGAGAGAGAGAACTGTGCTCAGTAAACTGTACTAAAGGTATAAGAAATACAAGGTAGGGGAAGTACGGTGAGCGGACTCCATGCGGCAGTCAAAACAGCTACAGGACCGCGTATCAGACGTTGTTGCACAAATCTCTAGAGTGAGAGAGAGGGTGGAAAACAAAGTGGGATAACCGAATAGGAGACTTGCCTCACCCTCTGTTCCATCTGCCTTGTGCTCACAATATATACATACACACAAACGTACACAAATATACACACACTGCTGCGCATTCAACGCATACAGAAGTTTTGGCGTAACGTAGACCCTGGCAAGACGGCAATTCAATTCAAAGCCTTTGCATTCGCGTTGTTGGTACGGTACTCTCTGTGTGTGTTTTCAATCAGGCGAGCGGAGCGGCGCGCAAACCATCTTTTCCGCATTGATAGCAACAAAAAAAAGAACACAACACATTGCTGCATATGTAGCGTCGTTTGTTTATTTTTTAGTAACTAAAAGCAAACAACAAATTCCCCTCCGAACAACGCGTTACGTACGTTACGTTTCGTTGCGTGCGCTGTCGAGTGCCGTAAGAATCGGAGTCAATTTCAAAAATTACCGTGTGGCGTCTGCCCCGTACATACATATGTACAAACGTAGATGCGTTGTGTGAACGTACAATAATCAATACAACGTCGAAATAAATACGTCTAGAACAGTATTCGAAAGCTGGCCTCAAACCAAAAGCTGAAATTGAAACAGAAACTCCATTGCCATTGACACAGTGCTTACGTTACGTTGAGTGTGTGTGTGTATGGTGTAGTGCGAGAAAGAAACGGCAAGAAAAGAAGGAAACTCCTTAAGACCCAGCACTATTCATAGTGCTCCAATCAAAAAAGAACGTTAACTATAGAAAACATTCGAACCGATCGGCTCCGTTATGGATCACTTTCATCAAATACAGGTAAGCTTGAGTGCAGGTATACGGCATTTATTTAATGTTCGTACATGCATATATACAGAGAGACACACACACATGCATACATATGCAAACATAAGGCGTGCGGCCTGGCCTGGTCGCTTGTGCCTTGCCGCGTTTTCGTTGAAAGTTAATGATTTTCCCGCCAATGCCAGTACATATGTGCAAGCGTATGCCATGCCATATGTACAACCTTAAATTTGTGTAAGCATTTCTGCAGAAAAGAAAAAAAAACCAATTAAAGCGTGCCCAGGTGGAAATTTTGTCTGTGATCATCCGTTACATACATACATACATTCCGAGTGGCTGGCTTGCTGTATACCAATATGTGTGTGTGTGTGTCTACCTGTACATATGTATGAAATTTGTTTAAGCGTTTCTTTTTTGCACGTAAATTTGTTTTATGTAAAAAGTAACTAATACATTAGCTTGTTTCATTTACGTGTGTGTGTGTGTGCGTATGCGTGCATGCATACAAACAAAAGCGACGCTGTACAAGCGAAATTTTATTTTGCGTGCGCATCTAGGGCCGCCATTTTTTTTATTAGTTTGTACAAATATATTCATGTCCAGTATACAATATATATAAACATACATATTTAAATGTATATTTATGTGTTTACACGGCTATAAATGTGGATTGCATTTGTTTAAATGAGCAGAAAAAACTAATTAAAAAATATGAATATTGAAAGTAATGCGCATTGATAAATGAGAATGCTTCACTAACCAACACAACCATAAAGCCAGTTTATGGAAATGAATATGTGTGTGTGTGTACAAACTAGAATATGCAGAGAAAAATCACAGCTTGCGTAATCTAAAATTCGCTGTATTTTTCCCCCCTCCCCCATGTGTATGTACATAATATATGTATGAAACATACATCCAAGCATACATATGTATACGCAAAATACGCTTGGCCAATTCTCATGCTACCAACCATTGTCTCTTCTCTCTTTCTAACACATGTGTGTGTATGTTCATAAGCGTGTACATGTGTATGTATGTATGCATGTATAGTTTTCAAGCAAAGCGTTACCCACGTGTAAAAAGGTCTCTCAATTGTTTTAAATTTATAAACCATTCAAATTTTTTCTTTTACAATTAAGTAAAACAAATGGAAATAAATTTGGCCATAGAGTCTCAGACCGTCTCGCCCGGCAATATTTTGTGCAAAATTAAAGCTTTTCTTTTGTTTGCCCCTGGGGAAACTTCCATTCAGCCCCGTCTGTCATTGGTTGTGTCTGGTGTCTGTGACACCCTGGTTCTTTGCCGGCCCTGGCCCTGGGAATCAAAATAAAAGCATTTTGGGTGAAACTGGTTCACCAATAAAACGGAACCGGTACCACAAAAGACGTTTTGTCTCGTTCGTTCGTTCGTCTCTCCCCCAAAACGCATTTTAGCCTTTTATCTAAAAGAAAAACAGCTGAGCGAATGTTTTTTTTTTTTTTTTTTGCTTATGCGTTGTTTAGTCTAGCACACTAGCATGTATACATACATACATACATACAGATGTGTGTACACAAATGTGGGGCCATAGAACGCGCGATAGAAGAAATCGATAACCGAGATTTTTGCCGGCTGTTTGGAAATTTTTCAAACATTTTCTTGCAGCTTTCTTTTGTTTTCTATGAAAATGAAACACAAGCGCACATGCACATGCAGCATTTACACAAAAAGAAATCAAATACAAATATATTGCTTTTAATTTTGCTTTACGTAGAATTTAGTTGTTTGACTTTTGTTTTGTTTTGTTATATTCTGTTTTGTTGGTTTGCATTCGACCGGAGTATCGCTGTCAGTGCAATTGAAACCACTCACTATATATTTTATTAATCACCACGCACATGTCCATTAATGTTAATCAATTATTACCGAGTTAGTGATTAAGTAGTGCGATGCCAGGCGCGAGACGACGAGTGTCCAAAGACTATAGCCACAAAATCGTAGTTGCTGCTGCAGTAGTAATTAGTAGTTGCCTAGTAGTGCCTAGTTAGTATATATCGTAGTAATTGGCCATAGCCATTAGACACTCTCCGCTCCGGCTGGCATCGCACACACCTCTAATCACAAACACAACCAACAAACCTATTGATCAGCAAACCATTCAACACTATCAGCAGCAACTGGCTGCGCAGCAACAACAACAAGTACAACAGCAACAGTTGCAACAGCACCAAGTGGTGGTACAGCAGAATCAGCAGCAGGCGCATCAAAATAGCTCCAATACCGCTGCCGGTGTTGGCACCCAACAGCTGTTCACATACAAAATGGCCAGCAGCTTCCCCAATCCAGCCACGACAATGGCCCAGGTTGTGGCCACGTCGAATGCTGCCGGTACCACAGGGTATGATTATCGCCTAAATATGGCACAGGCTGCGGCGGCTGCAGCAGTGCCCGGCTCTCAGTGGTGGTATTCGGCCGCCAATCAGGGCCAAGTGGATGCCAACACAGCTGCCCAGCTGCAGCAGCAGCAGCAGCAACAACAGCAACAGCAGCAGCAACAACAGCACCAGCAGCAACAACAACAGATGCAACAGCAGCAACAGCAACAGAATGTTATTAATTCGGCGGTAAGTTTAGCTAAAAACAATCCCAACCGCTCCTATATTTATATATATATTGTATCCCTTTGTCTTGACAGAGTCCAATTGTCCGAGGTGGAAAGGCAGATGCAAAACCCAGAGGCCGAATGACTGCATACGCATACTTTGTACAAACGTGCCGGGAGGAGCACAAAAAGAAGCATCCCGATGAAACCGTGATATTTGCCGAATTTTCGCGCAAGTGTGCCGAACGATGGAAGGTAACAAAACCCTGAAATCACATGGAAACCCCCATGAACATATATGTTAATCAATTGTTTATCCCCCCGCAAGACAATGGTGGATAAGGAGAAGAAGCGTTTCCATGAGATGGCCGAAAAGGACAAGCAGCGCTATGAGGCTGAAATGCAAAACTATGTGCCACCCAAGGGTACTGTTGTTGGACGTGGCAAGAAGAGGAAACAGATCAAGGACCCCAATGCACCGAAACGTTCATTGTGAGTTCGTAGCAAAAAGCAATTTACATATAGCAACAATCCCAAAACGAATGCCCCCCCCAATCGAATGGTATAATAATCTTAACAAAAATATCCCTTCATAGGTCTGCGTTCTTTTGGTTCTGCAATGATGAGAGAAATAAGGTGAAGGCTCTGAATCCCGAATACGGTGTTGGCGACATTGCCAAAGAGCTGGGCCGCAAATGGTCCGATGTTGATCCCGAGGTTAAGCAGAAGTACGAGTCGATGGCCGAACGAGACAAGGCACGCTATGAACGGGTATGTGCACAGCATTTCAAAGGAATCTCATCCATTTTTGAGGCTTACATATGGTTTTGCTTGGGTGTGTTTGTTGCAGGAAATGACCGAATACAAGACAAGCGGGAAGATAGCCATGTCCGCACCATCGATGCAAGCGTCGATACAGGCGCAGGCACAGAAGGCCGCGTTACTGGCCGCCGCCGTGCAGCAGCAGCAGCAGCATCAGCTGGACGAGCAGCATGACGACGATGATGGCGATGGTGATGATGATGAGAACCAATAGGGAGGTCTAGCCTAGTAATACTCTACACTATTTATACACACTATCGTTGGGTCCTGCTGTCTCATCGTGTGAGGCGAAGCAAAGTGGTAGAGAGATAGAGCGAGCGAGCGATCGAATGAGCGAGAGCAGAGAATAACGAGTAACATGAACAATATATCGTCGGGATTCAAAATGGTTTTGATCTATTATCCAGGTTATAAATCGAAAACAGCCGATCGATCGATGATGTGTGTGTTGAACATATATATATATATATACATATATATATATATGCATATATATATATAAATATGCATAGTTTTTTTTTTTTTTGTAACAATAAGTAATCAAATTTCCATGAATTAATTGAAGGAGAAACAAACAAAACAAACAAACAAAAAAAAGAAAACAAAAACAAAAAATCACAAAGAAACCTTTTATAAGTTCGTATGTTATAAGATGAAATATGATTAAGTAATGGTTAGATTAAAACCGACATTCAATCCTGTGTGTGTCCAGCAAAAACAAAAACAAACCCTAATTTGTGCTAAGTTTTCTCCTAAAACAAAAAGAAGAAAAAAACACTCAGAAGAAAAATTCAACAATCAAATCAAATCAATCAACTCTCTCGATCATTGATATCAAAGCATATTGTCATTTCATTCTCGCTCAGTATGAAGAAGAATCCCCCCAACCCCCCACACATTCATTTATTAAAGTTAGATTTCAACATAATGGAAACAAACTCAAAATCCCTACAAATAATGCGTTTACTCACACACGAGTTGCAAGACGTGATATAAAAAACATAAACAAAAAAATACTTAACTCAGTGGCGGGTGATATCTCTTCAAAAAACAACAACAAATATCTGTCTCTCTATATTATAAACAAATATGTATCATACTATTGTGCATCGTTTACGTTCGTTTCTTTTCCATTACTCAATTGAGATTTTTTTTTGTTTAATTTAAACCCCACACACACACACACACACACAAACACATATAACATTTCAAAAAAAATCATCCTAGGGCAGCTTTTTTGTGGGGGGGGATGCGCTTACTTCTATATAAACTAAAAAAACAACAAATAAAATATAGTTTTTAATTATGATATGTAAATATAAAACTACATTTCAAGCGCGTTGCCGGGGGTCATAATGAATACACGTATATAAATATATATATATATATATATATACGAATACATCTTAGGTTGTTAAACAATATATAGTACATTATATATTGTTGAGACAAACAAAACGCAAAAGAAAAAATGGACATTGTTGACTTTCTTGGCCATGTACATACTATTTGAAGTATTATTTAGACAAGACTAGACCTAGCAGTTAACCGGGGGATCCCAGCGGCAGAGCAGATCTAACAAGAATCTAAGAGTATACCATATAAGAAACAAAAACAAATTGAAAGTATTCTCAGAGCCAGAGAGTGTGTGTGTTTTTTTGTGTAGGTTGAGGCTGTAAGTAAAAGGATATTTTTACACCCAAGCCTTAAATGCATAAAACAACAAAAAACCTCCAGTTCCAGACACCAGAAGACAAGACGCGGACAGAGATAGATAGAGAGGGATAGAGAGAGAGAGAGAGCGGGTGAGCGAGATGACTGCCATGCAGGAGGAGCTCTAGCAAATGCTTTTAATGCAAACAACAAAAAAGTGACTGCTCGACCAACTCCTGCATGTGGAGGAGACTCCCTCCCCCAGTACTCCTCTTCAGTTGGATGATAGTGTGTGGGTGTATAGGCTAAGAGATATCGAGGATAAAATTTAGTAGGTTTATAACGTGTTTAGAGGTGGATTAGTGGTGGATGGATGGATGGAGGAGCTCTAATCCCATGTACAGACCCAGGCATATGGTTAGCGCTGCTGCAATTGAGACGACCGACACTCGCAATTTAACCTTTCCCCCTCTCCCCACGTTATATATGTATTATTATTATTGAGGCGAGGCAATGTATATGTATATCTATGTATATATATTTTTAGCAACATTTTTGCTAGAGAAATAACTCGCCACCGAGAGATTATATCCATATATATATATAAAGTGAGAGTGCAGAGAGCGAGCGCTCCTAAAATGAAGTAAAGTCTAGGCTATACAATCCAATCCCCATTTTTTTTTTTAAGTTGTAATTTTCTACGAGAGATCGAGAACACACGACAATTATGATGATGATGATAATGACGATGAATGATGAATGATGAACGACAGCAGAGAAACTCCTCAATAAAAAACAAAAACATAAATTATGACTATGAACAAAACAAAATTCCAGTTCCCTGTGCGCTTGTTATAAGTAAAAAAACAAAAAACAAAACTAAACTATTATAAAAATAAACTTTTAGAAAAGAGATTCTTGTAGATGAAAATGATTATGTTCTCCAAAAAACAAACTCCAAGAATATTTGTCTTTATTATTCCTACCCTTTTTTGGTTTTTGTTTAAACAGAAACAGCAGACCCAGAGAGAAAGAGAAAGAGAGAGAGAGATCATCCTAGTAACAAAATATTTGAATCGTTGAAGAAGACTCGAAAGCAAACCCAAATTAAAAACACAGAAGACATTGAACGAGTTCCTGAATTGAAAAAAATAACGTGTGTGGTGTGGTGTATTTTGTGTGAGACAGGATTACGTTTTAGCTATACTATATATATCTATATGGTAGCTAGTACTAAGAGGTATTTTTTTTTTTTTGAATACATACATACATATATTTTTTTCTATGAACTACACAAACAAACAAAAAAAAAACAATCCTGTAAAAATAGTTGAAAATAAATATAATTTAGCTAGATGTACGCTTATGAGAAGGCCAAACCCGTTGGTGTGTGTGTGTGCGTCGTCGTGGTGAAAGTTTCCTTTCTTTCTGGATTGTTCTGTTTGTCTGCCTGCCTGCCTGTCTGCTGCTGCTGTTGTGCAACCCACTGCCTAGGGGGGTAAAGGCAAGCCATCCTCCGTCCGTGCAAGGTTCACGAATGTCCTTTCATATAGTAGTAGCTTATACACGGACTAACTATAGATAAAACGTTGCATTCAAATGCCAAACTTTTGCCAAATACAATCTTCGTTTTGTGATTCGATTTAGGGGCTTAGAATTATAAGGTTTGGGGTATTTGGTCTTTGGTTTGGGGGCATGATAGGTAAGTATCGGGCATGCCACTAATTGATCTCCACAGATAATGGTAAGTACTATGGCATATTATATATATATCTACCTATATAGCTATTGCCATCAGAGGTTTATTTATGTTTATGTAGCAGAGTGAACGACTTTTTTAGCTTCTGCCTCATAAGGTTATAGTTTTCCGCAGACAATTATATATAATAATTGTGCAACATTCAAAAGTTTATTCACTTTTGTTGAGGCTTTCATTTTAAGCTTTCATTCGCTGAATTTCAAACAAATCTTTGCAGCTTTCTCTGCTCTGGTTTCTGGTTCAAGGCAAACCAAGGCAAAAAGGTAAATTCTATTTTGTGTGTGCGCGAACCCAATTAGACTTGCAGAATAGTAGGTAGTTACTTGGGGATTTCATTTCGTAAAGAACATTTTGTTGTGTGTCGGAGTACGTTTCACAGCCGTTAGAGACAAGTAAGCGGATTTGTTTTTCAGTACACACGTAGCAGTAGAGGTGATTATTATCATTGTTGTTTAGACTTTCCGTAAATTTGGAATATATATTTTGATTATTGTAATCCGACGCACACAACCCCTGGGATCGTTTCCGAGCAGAAGCATATCAGCATAAATAATATTATTCGACGTAATAAATGGGAAACGGTAAGTAGTTAATGCAGAAACTCAAATTTAAAGCTTTTTCTTTGAATTTGTCCTGTCCGTATCGATTGTCCTGTGATACGACCATAATTATTCATATATAGTAATTTTTCTGTGTGCATTTTGACACCACACCACATACGCCTCTCTTTTGCTGTTGAATTACCTTTTTTTTTGCGCTTTGTTTTTATTTTGCTAACCATATTTTTATGCATTAATTGACGGTACTTTAAATTGAAAGCTGGGTGGGTGGTTCCATTTTAAGCTTGGCGCGCTTCGATAGTTTTCGATAGGCTGCAAGGAGTTTTTTTTTTATACGGTTGATGAAAACTATCGAAGATGCATTTGCGTTGTTGAAAAATCTAGAAGCTCTATCTGTCCTGTGTCGTGTTCTGCTGTCACAAAACTACACAAAACAAAATTTTAGTTTTGAGCGAGACTAACAAGGAAATCTGTATCATTTTGTGTGCCAAATAATAAAGCGAATCGTCGATTAAACATGCCGCCAAATATCAAGGCCCCGGCCAAGCCAGCCGCAGAGCTAACCGTCGATTCGTTGATGAAAGCGAATGCAGCAGTCGATGCTGGCAATGAGGACCGTTCCTCGAACACCACCTCTGCCGCCGCCGCAAGTGGTGTGCTCTTCGAGGCAGATGAGGGGAACGAGAGCTTCCAGAAGTGTGCCGATGGCCGCAAAGTGACTCTGGTCTGGCGCAATATCCTGGCCTTTGGCTACTTGCATTTGGCCGCCCTCTATGGTCTCTATTTGCTGGTTACTTCGGCCAAATGGTCAACAATTGGTTTCGCCTTTGTGCTGTATGTGTGCTCTGGACTCGGCATCACCGCTGGCGCCCATCGCTTGTGGGCCCATCGCTCGTACAAGGCTAAGTGGCCATTGCGCTTGCTGTTGGTCATCTTCAATACGATTGCCTTCCAGGATGCCGCCTATCACTGGGCCCGCGACCATCGCGTGCACCACAAGTTCTCGGAGACCGATGCCGATCCACACAATGCGACCCGTGGCTTCTTCTTTTCGCACATTGGCTGGCTGCTGTGCAAGAAACATCCGGAGGTGAAGGCCAAGGGCCAGGGCATAGATCTATCCGATTTGCGTGCCGACCCCATACTGATGTTCCAGAAGCGGTGAGTACACCACCCCAGAAGACCCCCAAGGGCGCCGCTGTCCGTGTTTAAGCCAAGTTTATATTCGCAGCTATTACTTGTACTTGATGCCGTTTGCTTGCTTCTTGTTGCCGACCATGATACCGATTTACTTTTGGGATGAGTCGATTATGAATGCCTGGTTTGTGGCCACCATGTTCCGTTGGTGCTTCATCCTGAATGTGACCTGGCTTGTCAACAGTGCTGCCCACAAGTTTGGTGGCCGCCCCTATGACCAGTCAGTCTCAGCTAAATCTATGCCAGTGGCAGCTCTACTAAATGTTCTCCCTTTCATTGTTCAGATTCATCAGTCCGGCTCAGAACATATCCGTTGCGGTTTTGGCCTTTGGCGAGGGTTGGCACAACTATCATCATGTTTTCCCATGGGACTACAAGACGGCTGAACTTGGCTTCTACTCCTTGAACTTTACCACATTCTTCATTGACTGCTTCTCAAAGATTGGATGGGCCTATGACCTGAAGACCGTCTCGCCGGCCATTATCGAGAAGCGTGTGAAGCGCACTGGCGACGGCACTCACCCCACCTGGGGCTGGGGCGACAAGGATCAGCCAAATGAGGAAATCGAGGGCGCCCTCATAATACGCAAGAAAGCAGATTAAACACAATACACAAAACAATACACAAAAAAATACATACAAGATACAAAATAGCATACAATGCTAATAATGAGTGGCTTTAGCCGTCAAACAACTAAAAGCAACTAATGAATTTAACCAAAAAGACACTAATTCCAGGCACCTGATACAAAAACCAAAGGTCGTATATATTTTATTTTATTTTTGTTAATTATTTACACTGAACAGAACTCTTGATGTTTATAAACTTAATGGAAACATAAATAAACATATATATATCTATATATTGATGTATATCTGGTTGTTAAATAATGCATACACAAGACTTATTATTAATGCATAATTAATATTTTATATTGCAGCAAATTTCATATATATTTAAAATTACAATTCAAATTCAACCGTTTCCCAGCACTGCACATACGCTTTGCAGCACTGCTGGAAACGTACCAATCGACATCATATCATTGCAGATTTATGTGAAATAAGCCAAAAACTAAGGAAATGCAATTATTTACAGAAATTGAAAATTAATATATTAGCCGGTAGACCCATTGGATATATATATATATATATTTGTGAGGCATGCGCTGTTGCTTCGTATTCGATTAGCCTATCGCTCTGACGTGGGATGGCCCTGGTCTATCGAATAGTGTAGTAAGTGGCTGAAAAGAGAAATAAATAAATCTGATATTCAACAAGTAGTGCAGTGCAATTGCCACCGAAGGGCGACCACACCACCAGCACCATTTGAATTCATTGCAGTGGAAGTGGTGCAAAACGTGAAACGTCCCAGCCAGCCAGCTAGCAGCCAGTCGTATGGTTTAGGCTGTTGAAATACATCCGGAGTCCGGGGAGTCCGTATATGTGCCCTATACACCACATTTGGTAAATGCAAACGTGCGTCGTGTGGCGAGAATAGATTTACATTTTGGAAGCAGTGAACAGCAGAAGGAACGAACGAACGAACGATACAACGATGAGCTGCTTCAGTGCAATGAACGCACCGCTGCTGGGTGAAATGGAGCAGACGATTGGCATGCTGGAGCGGGGCACAATTGTGACGAAGCTGTACGGCAAGCAGAGGCGTCCGGATCGTCGCCATCTAATGCTTATCAGGGAGACGCGTCAGCTGTTGTGGTCGACAGTGGCCGCCCATACGCCCCGCACCGACTTCGAGGGTGCGATACAGCTGCGCGAGATCCGTGAGATACGCGTGGGCAAGCACTCGAAGGAGTTCCGGCTCTTTGCCGACGATTGCCAGCGCTACGAGAACAGCAAATGCTTTGTCATTCTGTATGGCAATCACTTCAAGCTAAAGAGCTTCTCGGTGGTCGCTCTCTCGGAGATCGAGGCCGACAATTGGGTGCGTGGCCTGCGCTATATGGTCAAGGACACAGTGAATGCCTCCTATCCGCTGCAGATTGATCGCTGGCTGCGCCGTGAATACTATCAGATCGAGAATGTTAATTCACATTCGGCCAAATCGTCGGAACAATCGCAGACGCAGGTGACCATCAAGGACTTTAAGATATTCCTGGCCAGCGTCAGCTGCAAGATGACCACCAGCAAGTTCATGGAGTGCTTCACCGACGATGTCAGGCGGAAGCATGACCTCAAGTTCGATGACTTTTCGCGTCTCTATCAGAGGCTACTGCTGCCGCAAAGTTTCGCCAGCATACTGTGCGGTGGCACAGCCGTATCCAGTGCATTTCCCTACTCGGAGGATCAGCAGACAGTGCGGCCCAGCGAGCTGAAGCGTTTCCTGGAGACCGAACAGCGTGATCTGACTGTGGGCGAGCTGAATGCGGGCTCCATCTCTGGCTTCATACGAGAATTCGTGCAGGATGTGGAGCGTGATGTGCAGGAGCCCTATCTGACGCTCTCCGAGTTCGTCGACTATCTCTTCTCGAAGCAGAACGATCTGTGGAACAGCAAATACGATGCCATCTTCATGGACATGAATATGCCGCTCTCCTCCTACTGGATAGCCTCGTCGCACAACACCTACCTGACGGGCGATCAGTTCTCCAGCGAATCCTCATGCGAGGCCTATGCCCGGGCCCTGCGCATGGGCTGTCGCTGCATCGAGCTCGACTGTTGGAATGGCCCCGACAATCTGCCCTACATATTCCATGGCCACACAATGACATCCAAAATCAAGTTCATGGATGTGGTAAAGACGATCAAGGATCATGCCTTCACCACCTCCGAATATCCCGTCATACTGTCCATCGAACAGAATTGCTCATTGGAGCAGCAGCGAAATATGGCACAGGCATTAATTGAGGTACCACCCCACCACATCTAATCCTTGGCTGTGATTCATGCGCTAATTGGTTTCCCCGCTTTTTGCAGGTCTTTGGCGATATGCTGCTCACGCAGCCATGTGACCGGAATGAACATCAGTTGCCCTCGCCCTACCAGCTGCGGCGCAAGATAATTCTAAAGCACAAGAAGCTGCCGCAATACGATGAGACGACATTCAGCAACGTCGTGGGTATAAGTAATGGTGGCATAACAGCCGCTGCCGCTGCTGCTGCTGCTGGTGGTGGCGGAGGCGGAGGCGTCGGCGGGGTCTCATCATCGCTTACCCATCGATCATCGTTGGGCGGTGGCGTGGGCGAAAATGAGGGTGAAAATATGCGCAAGGTATTCAAAGAGGGGCTGCTGTACTTCAAGGATCCCGTGGACAAGTCATGGAATCTCTATCAGTTTGTGTTGACCCAACAAGAGCTGATCTACTCGTCAGAGATCAGCGAATCACATCGCAATGGCACCTCAGAGGATGATGACTTTGGTTTGTCGTCCTCCTGTACCCTCAACAACACAATGCAACAGAAACAAAAGGATACCTCGGCCAATGATGAGCTGCATTTTGGTGAAAACTGGTTTCATGGCAAATTGGAAGGTAAATAGAAATATGACGCATATGACGAGAGCTACAGCTCATACAGGAGCTAGTAGTATTCGCTGAGCATTCGCTGTACGGCAAATCGATCGATTGATATCACCAAAATCATTATCTATGGCAGGCACGCAAACTCTGTCTCTGTGGCCATAAAGATTGCTTCATAATTACAGCTGCCGTGCCATGCGAATGACATATTTATTGCTATCTGTGCTCGTAGTAGTATCTGCCTATCTGTAATCCCATATCTGCTTTCCGATACGAGATATATCCACTTTAAAAACTCACCCATAATCAGACATACTGTCTGCTCTTTGTTCCCAAAGTACTCGAAAGATTATACATATATAGAGTGGGGGCAGTAGGGTTCAGCATTTCCGAAAGCCATCAGCCTCTGGTTTGTCCTCTAGTTCTCGAGAGACTATGCGAGCCAGAGACTATTCAATTTGATGTGCAGATAGATATCAAGTGTATTTCTAATTACAAAAACTCCCTGGTGAAGAATTATAGCCAATATTTATATCTACCAAATGGCGGAATATGCATTAGATTGGTTCATTTTTATGAAGCCAGAATGAAGCAAACAATTTCCTGTGGCTCTCGCTCTCTTTCCTTCTCTCTCGCTCGTTCTCGCATACTCTCTTCCTTGTGCGACACATAGCCAGAGGGAGCGAGAGCGAGACTCTATGGTAATTCGTTGGTTCTAGGACAGAAAAATGTAGAAATATATCGGAAATATATGCTAGAATATTTGGAATTAGGTAGAATAAGGTATTAGTTTCCTCTCACCTTTATATGCATATTTATTATTATTATTATTATTCCATTCCATTCCATTGACTGGATGTTTTTTTTGGTTTGTTTCCCCAGGGGGCCGCAAAGAAGCCGACGATCTGCTGCAAAAGTATAAACATCTTGGTGATGGAACATTTTTGGTGCGCGAATCGGCCACATTTGTGGGCGACTATAGCCTCTCGTTTTGGCGTCGCAATCGACCCAATCATTGTCGCATCAAATTGAAGCACGAGAGCGGCTCCATTCGCTACTATTTGGTGGAGAACTTCATATTCGACTCGCTGTACTCGCTGATTGTGTACTATCGCAAGAATATGCTGCGCAGCTCAGAGTTTTCGATAATACTTAAGGAGCCGGTGCCGCAGCCGAAGAAGCATGAGGATCAGGACTGGTTCCATCCGAACACCACCAAGGAGCAGGCCGAGCAGGGTCTGTTCAAGCTGGACATTGGTTCGTTTCTGGTGCGCCCCTCGGTGCAGAGCATCAATGCGTTTGTCATTTCGTTCACAATCAATCGGAAGATCAAACACTGTCGCATTATACAAGAGGGACGACTGTATGCCATAGATACGATGCAGTTTGAATCGTTGGTGTCGCTCATCCATTACTATACGAGAAATCCGCTTTATCGCAATGTGAAGCTCTGCCATCCGGTGTCGCAGGATCTGCTGCGACAGGCACTGGCCGAGCATGCACAGCAGGGCGATCACAGTGGTGGTGGCGGCCAGAACGATGGCAATGGGGCGTCCAATTATATGGGCTCCAATCTGGAGGAGCATGTCACCTGCAAGGCTCTCTACAGCTACAAGGCAAACAAACCGGATGAGCTGTCCTTTCCCAAGCACGCCATCATCACGAATGTCCAAAGGAACAACACCATGTGGTGGATAGGAGACTACGGTGGCATGATCAAGAAACATTTGCCAGCCAACTATGTTAAGGTGAGCAACCCCAATAGCTTATGGTTATGTATGGTTAAATATATACACCTACTTTTGCTAGGTAATTGATGCCGCCACAGAGGATTATAACTCAGTGAATGAGGAGGGCAACGATGGCCGCACCGATTCGATTGAGATCTATGGCGCTGTCGCCTCGCTCTTTGAATCGAATGAGCCGGGCATCATATTCAAGCTGCAGATACAAACGCCAACGATGCAGAATCCGTTTGTGATTGGCTTTGATAATCAGGAGACGGCCTACGAGTGGATAAAGGCCATCCAGGAGGCGGCCCTAATCGCTAGTCAATTGGCCACAGAGCGGCGCAAAAAGGAGCGCACGGCGCGCGTGGCCAAGGAAATGTCCGATCTGATAATCTACTTTCGGAGTGTGCCGTTTCGTGAGCACTCGTGGATCTTCCAGGAGATGTCCAGCTTTCCCGAAACGAAGGCCGAGAAGCAGTTCTTTCAGCAGAATACGCAGCTCTTTCTCTCGTATCATCGCAACCAAATCAGTCGCGTGTATCCCAAGGGGCAGCGCCTGGACTCGTCGAACTTCAATCCCGTGCCCTTCTGGAACATTGGATCTCAGATGATAGCCCTCAACTATCAGACGGGCGACAAGGCCATGCAGCTGAATCAGGCCAAATTCCGTAATAACGGCCAATGTGGCTACATCCTCAAGCCGTCGTTCATGAAGGCCGAAAGTTTCAATCCAAACAACCCGCTCTCCGATGGCCTCAATGAGGTGCGCGTGAGCATACGCCTGATAGCGGCACGGCATCTGTTTCGCGGCGGCAAATCCAATAATCCACAAATTGTGGTGGAAATCATGGGCGCCAGCTTCGATACGGGCGTCAAATATCGCACCAAAGTCAATGAGAATGGCTTCAATCCGGTGTGGAATGAGGCCTGCGAGTTCACCGTGCGCAATCCACAGTTTGCCATACTGCGCTTCGAGGTCCAGGACGAGGATATGTTTGCCGAGACACATTTCATAGCGCAGGCCTGCTATCCATTGACCTGTGTGCGTCAGGGCTATCGCAGTGTCATATTGAGGAATAAATTCAGCGAGGAACTGGAACTATCCTCATTGCTGGTCAACATTAAGATAACAAATATCACTACCATACCCTGAAAGTATCTGCAAACACACACAACAAAACTGAACAAAACTTAAAACGGGCATTCCATTTGTTGAATATTACTGGAACAAAACCCCCCCACACACAATTTACATTCATTCATTTTTTGGCAAGCATTTAATGAAGGAGAGCAAGTAGGAGAAGTACCCTCCTACTCTCTCTTTCACATATTTCTAAAGCGGCAGAATCCGTGCAATATATATTATATATTCGATGTCTACTACTTACACTAAAACCTAATAGATAGGAGCATCTATATATTTTTTGTATCTGTGTTTTAGTCAAGCATTTTTTCAAGTACATATAGTATTTTTTCTAGTTCTACTATAGTACTTTAAGTTATTATTCTATATACCATTTTCACCTCTCTACCTGTCTCTCTCTCCCTTCGTATTGTCTAATATTTTTTAAACTGTTTTAACGACTGTCTCATATCATTATATACATATCTACGTTGTACACGTACAAAACCCCCCTATACTTTGTAATGTTAATGCCAAATAAAGATTTACCGGCGTTAGTTGTCTCTTTAACTTTAACAAATGATTTTATTTATTGCAAAATATCGTCACTTTTTGTATAAAGAATATGTAAATCTTTAAGCAGATTGGATATTCATTCATTTATATATTCCTTTTCTATTTCTGGGTACAGTTTCCCACCACCACCGCATCCATTACTATTTACCCTCAGTTTCATGGTAGTTACAAGCGCAAGCCCGACTATCTCTTTCTATTTCATGATTAATATATCCTTGTACAAAGGTTTTATATTATATTAAGTTCAAAGTAAAGAAAGACAACTATGGCTTTTGGCTGTATTAGGCCTTAACTTCACTTCATATCTAAACTTCCTGTTGATCTATTGGCCAAGTATGATTTATGCGAAAGAACCCTGTATGCTTAGGCTTTTAATTATGTTAAGTAGCACTTGGTTGGGGGTTTTATTTGTCATTTACTGTGAGATCTCCTACCGCTTTGTGATCTTCTCTGTGTGGTGAGACATTTCTGGCTTCTCTCTTTCATTACTCCCAGTATCCCCGTAAAGTTTCTGACCGATTGCTGTCTCTTCTTTCTCCATTTCTTGCCAAGGTCAACAGCATCTATCTCTCTTAAGCTACATCTCCATAAAGAGAGATCTCCTGCCACTTTGTGATCTTCTCTGTGTGGTGGGACATTTCTGGCTTCTCTCTTTCATTACTCCGAGTACCCCCGTAAAGTTTCTGACCGATTGCTGGCACTTCTTTCTCCATTTCTTGCCGAGGGCAACAGCATCTATCTCTCTTAAGCTACAGCTCCATAAAGAGAGATCTCCTGCCGCTCTGTGATCTTCTCTGTGTGGTGAGACATTTCTGGCTTCTCTCTCTTTCATTACTCCGAGTACCCCCGTAAAGTTTGGCACCGATTGCTGTCTCTTCTTTCTCCATTTCTTGCCGAGGGCAACAGCAACTATCTCTCTTAAGCTACAGCTCCATAAAGAGAGATCTCCTGCCGCTTTGTGATCTTCTCTGTGTGGTGGGACATTTCCGGCGTCTCTCTTTCATTACTCCCAGTACCCCCGTAAAGTTTGGGACCGATTGCTGGCTCTTCTTTCTCTATTTCTTGCCAAGGTCAACAGCATCTATCTCTCTTAAGCTACAGCTACATAAAAACCAAAATATATATATTCTTTTCTTTTTTTTGTGGGACACACGTCGCGTCATACATTGTTGTTGTTTATTTATGTGTAATTTTTATTGAACATCGGTGAATGTGAGAAATATGATTTAGTACTTAGTTTTTGTTTTGTTTTGTTGTAGTTTTTTTTTTGTTTTTATCTAAAATTCGCGTCTATGGTATTTGTCAGGATCAAAGTATGAAGTAACAACGACGCGATCGCTGAACTTGCGTCCGGTAAGGGCCTGCTGTGCCTTCTGGCAATCGAGCACCGAATTGAATTCGACAAATACTTTGCCGCATCCAGGTACCTCAACGCCCTCGATGGGCCGTGGGATTTCGACACTGCGCACCACACCATACTTTGTGCACTCCTCCTTGATGTCCTCCAGTATGTCCTCGTATTCCTCCTCATCGCGCAGCTCGTCGGGCGTGACCATATTAAGCAGACAAAGCACCTCTGTGGGTGGGCCACTACTAACGACTGTCGACAGTCCCGGCACCTGCAGCATGACGGACTGACTAGAGTTTGAGGCATTCTGCGCATTCTTGGCCCCAACGCTGGCACGTTGTACAATAAGTTTCTTGTCGCCCAGCTGCATACCATTTAGCCCAGCAATTGACTAAAACGAAGGGACACAAATTACACATTAGATTTCGTTAGAAATATAATATATGTAGATTGTGCTTGCTTACCTGATCAGTGATGCTTAGGTCTACATATTCACAGAAGGCATAACCCTTTGATAAGCCAGTAGCAGCGTCTTTAACAAGGTTAAATGCACGTAGCTTTCCAAATGAGAGCAACAGTTCCTTAACCTTGAATATAACGTAAACAAACGAGTGTAATTATTGTTGAAATTCGAATGCAAAAAGTCAAACAAACCTGATCGTCATTTAAATAGTTGGGCAGACCGCCAATAAATATTTTGTGGGGCGAGTCTGGTACCACCGTCGAGATAACACCACTGGAAACTATGCAAAAAATATTCAGCAATTACAATTAATTGTTACAATCGGAGGTGAGTTTCGTTTTGTTAGACTTACCAACAGCGGGTTTAATGGCCGGAGTATCTGTTATGCCCGGCATTGGCTGGTAATCATGCGGACGCCTTATCTTCAGGGATTGCCCTTTTAAATTGATGCCATCGAAAGCCATTGCTTGAGTGGTCTCGTCTATGGAACGAAACTCAAGGAAGGCGAAATTCTTGTCCAAATTGATTTGGCAGGCAAGTACTGGACTGCCGGCTGCTTGGGCCAGGCCAACTAAATGCATTTGCTGATTAAAGAACTCCATCATTTCCTCCTCGGTGACGCCAAACGGAATGTTGCCGACATACAGGCGACGTGCCTGGCGGGTTATGGTTGAACCGACAACGGGCACGGCCGTCTGAGGAGTGTCTGGGACAACGCTGGCCGGTATCTGTCCGGAGGCCTGCATTGCTTTGTACTGCATCGGAGTGATGTGCTCAAATCCCGGTGGCGGCACATCCCAGTACAGGGATGGCTTGCGGCGCGAATTGCGATGATGACGATGGTCCCTGGAACGCTCGCGATGGCGGTCACGAGAGCGTGAACGATGGCGACGGCGATCGCGGTCACGGTCACGTTCACGATCTACAAAAATAAAATATATATATATATATATATATAAGAAACTCAGCCTCAGAGCATCACAGTAACAAATGCAGTTTCGATGCAACGTTTCACATATACGTATGTATATGGGCTGTATGTATGTATGCAAGTATGTTTGTGTGCATGTGTGCGTGTGTGCAGTTTAAATGTGCATTTTTATGAACACAAAACATGGCTGTAGGAATAAATATTTGTACAACTCCTCCCTCTAATGCAAACACACTTTTAATAGTAGTACACACAAATTATCACACAAAATTTAAGCCTAAAGGCAACAAATAGTTTGCAATTGTTATGTGCATATGTATGCATGATACACACACACATACAAATGTATGCGTACACCGGTCAAAAATGAGAATGCAAAAATGCACATGAATCGCATTCAATTTTCACTTTGCGATCATAAAAAAACAAAATGAAATGTATTCCACACATAAATGCGACATTTTTGACTATCTGACACAATATTTGTGGGTTTTTTCACTGTATGTACACTTTATTTGTGTACCTTACGCATCGAAAATACAGTTTGCGTACGAATATGTGCTGTTGTTTCGCATTGCGAACTTACCATCATAACCCATGCTAAGATTTATGCAAAAGTGTAAATTGTTATTTTAACAAAAACTAGTTTTACTATGTAGCAATGCCGACGAAAAATGTATCCCGTCGTTAACACAAAAATATCAGGAGAAACGAAATAAAACAGAACACGTGAATATGTCAGAACAATGGAATGAAACGTTGCAACTATCGCAGGCACGGGTGCATTCTCAAAGTTATCGGCAAATAAATTATATTATATTCGGCGGTGGGTGATTTTTAAAGGGGTGGAACTAAAAAATAGGGTGAGAAGGTAAATTGTTTTAACTTGTTTTGATTCAAAGAGAGTTTTTACAATGGATGGAAATTAGGTGATTGGATTTTTTTGGATTTATTCAAAACCCTAAATTATGTGTCAAACTCATATTTTATAATAATTTTCTATTAAAACCATCTGTAAAACAATAACTATGTGTGGGGGGGTCAATAAGTGTCTTATTTAATATTAAATTGAATTAATAAAGTTTAATCGATTTTACCTTTTGTTTTCATTCAATCTTCCTTTGCTTGTATTTGTGACGTCAATCGGCTATGCGCAGTGGAGGGCCTACATTTCGTCACCTTCTCACAGTGGCTCCAAGAAAATGTATAACCAGTTGCGGGTTTGTTTGTTGTTTTTTAGTTTAAACGTTGTTTGCTGATGTTTAGGCCCGTGTTTACAAAATGAGCATCAAGATATACTTGCCCATCGATTACTACAGCCTCAGAGAACCAACTAACTTGTACGGACAAGTGCAAATAAACGAGGACAATGTGGTCGTGTACTATGTCGTGGATGCTATCGACTTCGACTTCAACTCAACATCGATGGAGCATGGTACAATCAGCAATTTGCGCTTCCTCGGCTCCATCCTGTGCAAGGATACCTGCGCAGAACAGAAAAATATCTACCACCAGCTCGATATGCGCATATGCTTCACATTCGACCGAAAGGAGCCGAACATTTCGCTCGGATACATTGGAATCACCCCAGAACATCTACAAAAAATCAAAATAATTCTATACGATAAGAAGATAGTGCAAGATTTGTTTGTCAACAATGAGAACACACTGGAACAGCCATCGGAAACGTGTGACACCAGCAATTGCGATTTTATGGAACTCTTTCGGCTGGTCCAGGCCGAAGTTGCGCCCCAAAAGCCTCAAAATAGGGCACTCAAGAGTGGCCTTCACCTGTTACATCTTGTTGCCGACGCACCCATACAATTGTTTCAATATATAGCCGAAAATGTTTTCATTAACAACATAATGGTGCACACGACTGTCTATAAGCACTTTAAAGAATGGCAATCAATCTGTGATAATGGGTAAGAGCATAACTATATCATCATATTATTGAATTTCTTTTAATTTCTATTGTTTTTTTCATAGTTCTAGGAAGACAAATATTGCTTTAGATCGTATATTGGGTATACTTTTGATGGTGATAATGTTTTCATTAGTTACACCACCCGGCGATTTTCTCATCCAAATATCCCATGTAAGTTGGTCTGTCACACCTTAAGCAACTATAAAAACATTAACATTGTTTTAGGGCATTATAAACCAGCTATACAGCCTGTTGAATGTTTTAGAAGGCAGTCCAATTGGTCTCAAATTGAATATACATTTAAATAATTTCTTTCTCGATTGTTTTAAATATCACATACAATTGTGGTCCATATTTTTGGGTATGTTTTAATACATAAATCAAATACATTTTATATTTAATCTATAATTAATTTATATTTAGATTTAATTGAACCAATAGTACGACAAGTTTTTCTAGCCATTGGAGTATTTGGTTTTTGGGCCTGACATTCCAAATAGCTTTGCTTGCTGATTTAATATCAATCGTTGCATTGCATTCGCATTGTTTTCACATTTACACCAAAGTGTAAGTTACAATTTTTATAAAATATATGCCTTAACTTACATATATCTAATAGATTTCTTTCACTCTCTCTTTTCAGTCTGTATAAAGTTGAAAAGAAAGGTTTATCCGTACTTTGGCAAGTGGTTCGTGGTAATCGATTTAATATTCTAAAAGGTACATAGTATATATAATTGCACTTGTTTCAATTAATTTTTCATATATTGTATTTTATTGCAGGCCGTATTGAAGCTCAGAATTATATGGATCGACAGCTATACTTGGCCACAATATTTTTCTCAGCAATTTTATTTCTATTTCCCACTACATTTGTGTACTATGTAGTATTTGCCGCTGTAAGTATATCAAACCAGTATTAGCTAATCAGTATTTAATATATATATATTTGATTAATTATAGTTAAAGTCATTTACACATGCCACTCTGGGAATTTTTGAGTTTTTTCGTCGAAAACTTTTGTTCTTTCCGTTGGAAGTGTGCCTTAAATGGCTACGCAAGGAACTACACGAAATTGGTAAGAGGTGAACACATACTTATTTGGCAACCCTGTGTAGGGATAATAATGTGTGTTATATTTCTTACAGACTGTCTTAAAATCGAGGATTATGCACTGCCCACACAACAGACATTTCTGCTGCATAAACATTATAAAATAGATGTTGCTATATATAAGATTCAAGTGTGACAAATTGAAAACAATATACTCGCATGTATGTAGAATTTCCTCACATCAACTTTAGTCTTATTTGATCTGATTATATACACCTATTATATGCTTCAATTTGAACAGCGCCAAAGCGTAGGAAATGCATTTATTTTCTATTCTCTATGCTGGATATGTGATTTGCATTTCTTAGTAGCCATTCGGATCTTGTATTTAAATAGGAATATGCACATTTTCATATTCGTGTTAATTGTTTTAGTATTATACTTTCACGACATCAAATTAGCACTAGGATCTATTGAAAAGCATAAAGCCACGATAGTCAGTGAATATGTGAGTAAAACCAAAGCCCAAATTAGCCAAAAACCATTTAAAAGTGTTACTGCGACTGAATTACATTAAATATAGTGATATAAATTATAAATATATAAAATATTCATTGTTTTATAAAATTATTGAGGCAATTAAATTATAAAAGAAGCATTAAAATTTAAAATTGAATTTTAAGCAATTGGTTTAGTTTTATTTAACTATTTTAAATTTTAAACAAATTTAAATCAAATGAAAATGCTGCTTGCTATTCACAATTTTATTTTAATTTTTTGTTCTTTTTATTTAAATGGTTTTATATTATTTATTGTTATTGTAAGTTGTAGACTGATTTTGTGGCCTATATCGTATATTGGAAATTTCATTTAGTTTGTAATATTTTAAGTGATTATCAAAATGGTGGTCGAGAGTGCGATACCTGATACTACTATTTAAATAAAAGACCTTGCTTATAATAAACAATAAACAAGCTAGCAAACCAAAACAAAAGCTTTAAGTTTTAAGCGAATAAATAATTAAATTGCATTACATATGTACATTGTTTTTTAGAGGATGCCAGGAAAGCGATTTTTCAATAGGACAAAGATGAAACCGGTTGGCCATAAAAGAAAATATCCCATATCAACGAAGAGTTTCGAGGGCATGTTAAAGACTCCTGAGAGACATGCTAACAACAAAAGGTCAACATTAGGATTATCATGCACAAAACCTCTGTTGCCTCTATATTTGAAATCGACCGGTAATACAGTCTACACAACTATATCAAAGACTCTACAATCTTCTAATGCAGCACTTCAAGCACCTTTTGTGACTACAGCGAGGCTAGGACCGAATTTAAAAGTCGAAAAAGTTTCTCAACCAGTTTCAAATGCACTAAAAAAGCTAGTGGTTAGAACAAAATTAAGCAGAATCTATTCAGTATCTGGCCATCCTCATAGGCAAGCTCAACAAATGCACCATCAATCGAGCAAAAAATCAGCGACTAAGCAACTTAACACGGTGCAATTCAACAATCTAAACGTGGGGAAGCGTCCATCCACGATTCCAGCTAGTTCGCTCACCCCACCTCTAAACAAGAGAATACGATCATCTTTTAGTAGATCACATACTCAGCCAGATGAATCTAAAGTCATGAAAGAACCAACAAAGATTTTAACTTTCACCTCACCAATGAGCCAAGAACCTACAACTGAAACAAATGCCACAAAATCATTAAAATCGCTAGAAGCCCGGTCGGTACCATCAACCAAAAGATGGAAAAGTTCTATCAGAAAAGTAATTCTAAAGCCCCGAGTTTCACGATATGCGGGGCAGCTTATGCGTGCTGGAGTACCAAGCAAAACTTCGTCCTTACTACCCAGTTCAAGCTTCGAGATGATCTCGAAAGTAAACTCTGAAAGTACAAATATAAAACCCACTTCTCAAACACAGACAACGATAGCCCCATCAAACCCACCGACCAGCATTCCATCATCTTCACCATCGCCAACTGAAACTATAGCGAAGTCCACAGAAGCCTTTACGTCCTTTACGTCAATTCATTCACTCAGTACTTCTGAAGAAAAACATACGGAACCCTATTCTTCAGTGCCATTCACTACGATCGAACCACCAGTGGATGGCCGAACAGGGGAATCACCACCAGTCTCAGTAGACGCAACAGAAAAGGGAATTCATACGTCAGATTCTATTAATTCACTCAGTACTTCTGAAGAAAAACGTACGGAACCCTATTCTTCAGTGCCATTCACTACGAAAACACAGCCTGAGGATGGCCGAACAAGGGAATCACCACCAGTGTCAGTGGACGCAACAGAAAAGGGAATTCATACGTCTGAATTTATTAATTCACTCAGAACTTCTGAAGAAAAACGTACGGAACCTTTTTCTTCAGTGTCATTCACTACGATCGAACCACCAGTGAATGGCCGAACAGGGAATCACCACCAGTCTCAGTAGACGCAACAGAAAAGGGAATTCATACGTCTGAATTTATTAATTCACTCAGTACTTCTGAAGAAAAACGTACGGAACCTTTTTCTTCAGTGTCATTCACTACGATCGAACCACCAGTGGATGGCCGAACAGGGGAATCACCACCAGTGTCAGTGGACGCAACAGAAAAGGGAATTCATACGTCTGAATTTATTAATTCACTCAGTACTTCTGAAGAAAAACGTACGGAACCTTTTTCTTCAGTGTCATTCACTACGATCGAACCACCAGTGGATGGCCGAACAGGGGAATCACCACCAGTGTCAGTGGACGCAACAGAAAAGGGAATTCATACGTCTGAATTTATTAATTCACTCGGTACTTCTGAAGAAAAACGTACGGAACCTTTTTCTTCAGTGTCATTCACTACGATCGAACCACCAGTGGATGGCCGAACAGGGGAATCACCACCAGTGTCAGTGGACGCAACAGAAAAGGGAATTCATACGTCAGATTCTATTAATTCACTCAGTACTTCTGAAGAAAAACGTACGGAACCTTTTTCTTCAGTGTCATTCACTACGATCGAACCACCAGTGGATGGCCGAACAGGGGAATCACCACCAGTGTCAGTGGACGCAACAGAAAAGGGAATTCATACGTCTGAATTTATTAATTCACTCAGTACTTCTGAAGAAAAACGTACGGAACCTTTTTCTTCAGTGTCATTCACTACGATCGAACCACCAGTGGATGGCCGAACAGGGGAATCACCACCAGTGTCAGTGGACGCAACAGAAAAGGGAATTCATACGTCTGAATTTATTAATTCACTCAGTACTTCTGAAGAAAAACGTACGGAACCTTTTTCTTCAGTGTCATTCACTACGATCGAACCACCAGTGGATGGCCGAACAGGGGAATCACCACCAGTGTCAGTGGACGCCACAGAAAAGGGAATTCATACGTCAGATTCTATTAATTCACTCAGTACTTCTGAAGAAAAACGTACGGAACCTTTTTCTTCAGTGTCATTCGCTACGATCGAACCACCAGTGGATGGCCGAACAGGGGAATCACCACCAGTGTCAGTGGACGCAACAGAAAAGGGAATTCATACGTCAGATTCTATTAATTCACTCAGTACTTCTGAAGAAAAACGTACGGAACCTTTTTCTTCAGTGTCATTCACTACGATCGAACCACCAGTGGATGGCCGAACAGGGGAATCACCACCAGTCTCAGTAGACGCAACAGAAAAGGGAATTCATACGTCTGAATTTATTAATTCACTCAGTACTTCTGAAGAAAAACGTACGGAACCTTTTTCTTCAGTGTCATTCACTACGATCGAACCACCAGTGGATGGCCGAACAGGGGAATCACCACCAGTGTCAGTGGACGCCACAGAAAAGGGAATTCATACGTCAGATTCTATTAATTCACTCAGTACTTCTGAAGAAAAACGTACGGAACCTTTTTCTTCAGTGTCATTCGCTACGATCGAACCACCAGTGGATGGCCGAACAGGGGAATCACCACCAGTGTCAGTGGACGCAACAGAAAAGGGAATTCATACGTCAGATTCTATTAATTCACTCAGTACTTCTGAAGAAAAACGTACGGAACCTTTTTTCTTCAGTGTCATTCACTACGATCGAACCACCAGTGGATGGCCGAACAGGGAATCACCACCAGTCTCAGTAGACGCAACAGAAAAGGGAATTCATACGTCTGAATTTATTAATTCACTCAGTACTTCTGAAGAAAAACGTACGGAACCTTTTTTCTTCAGTGTCATTCACTACGATCGAACCACCAGTGGATGGCCGAACAGGGGAATCACCACCAGTGTCAGTGGACGCCACAGAAAGGGGAATTCATACGTCAGATTCTATTAATTCACTCAGTACTTCTGAAGAAAAACGTACGGAACCTTTTTCTTCAGTGTCATTCGCTACGATCGAACCACCAGTGGATGGCCGAACAGGGGAATCACCACCAGTGTCAGTGGACGCAACAGAAAAGGGAATTCATACGTCAGATTCTATTAATTCACTCAGTACTTCTGAAGAAAAACGTACGGAACCTTTTTCTTCAGTGTCATTCACTACGATCGAACCACCAGTGGATGGCCGAACAGGGGAATCACCACCAGTCTCAGTAGACGCAACAGAAAAGGGAATTCATACGTCTGAATTTATTAATTCACTCAGTACTTCTGAAGAAAAACGTACGGAACCTTTTTCTTCAGTGTCATTCACTACGATCGAACCACCAGTGGATGGCCGAACAGGGGAATCACCACCAGTGTCAGTGGACGCCACAGAAAGGGAATTCATACGTCAGATTCTATTAATTCACTCAGTACTTCTGAAGAAAAACGTACGGAACCTTTTTCTTCAGTGTCATTCGCTACGATCGAACCACCAGTGGATGGCCGAACAGGGGAATCACCACCAGTGTCAGTGGACGCAACAGAAAAGGGAATTCATACGTCAGATTCTATTAATTCACTCAGTACTTCTGAAGAAAAACGTACGGAACCTTTTTCTTCAGTGTCATTCACTACGATCGAACCACCAGTGGATGGCCGAACAGGGGAATCACCACCAGTCTCAGTAGACGCAACAGAAAAGGGAATTCATACGTCAGATTCTGTTAATTCACTCAGTACTTCTGAAGAAAAACGTACGGAACCTTATCCCTCAGTGCCATTCACAACGATCGAACCACCAGTGGATGGCCGAACAGGGGAATCACCACCAGTCTCAGTGGACGCCACAGAAAGGGGAATTCATACGTCCGACTTTATTAATTTACTCAGTACTTCTGAAGAAAAACGTACGGAACCTTATCCTTCAGTGCCATTCACTACGATCGAACCACCAGTGGATGGCCAAACAGGGAAATCACCACTATTCTCAGGGGATGCCACAGAAAGTGGAATCCTTACGTCCGACTTTATTAATTTACTCAGTACTTCTGAAGAAAAACGTACGGAACCTTATCCTTCAGTGCCATTCGCTACGATCGAACCACCAGCGGATGGCCAAACAGGGGAATCACCACCAGTCTCAGTGGACGCCACAGAAAGGGGAATTCATACGTCCGACTTTATTAATTTACTCAGTACTTCTGAAGAAAAACGTACGGAACCTTATCCTTCAGTGCCATTCACTACGATCGAACCACCAGCGGATGGCCAAACAGGGGAAATCACCACTATTCTCAGGGGATGCCACAGAAAGTGGAATCCTTACGTTCGACTTTATTAATTTACTCAGTACTTCTGAAGAAAAACGTACGGAACCTTATCCTTCAGTGCCATTCACTACGATCGAACCACCAGCGGATGGCCAAACAGGGGAATCACCACCAGTCTCAGTGGACGCCACAGAAAGGGGAATTCATACGTCCGACTTTATTAATTTACTCAGTACTTCTGAAGAAAAACGTACGGAACCTTATCCTTCAGTGCCATTCACTACGATCGAACCACCAGCGGATGGCCAAACAGGGAAATCACCACTATTCTCAGGGGATGCCACAGAAAGTGGAATCCTTACGTCCGACTTTATTAATTTACTCAGTACTTCTGAAGAAAAACGTACGGAACCTTATCCTTCAGTGCCATTCACTACGATCGAACCACCAGCGGATGGCCAAACAGGGGAATCACCACCAGTCTCAGTGGACGCCACAGAAAGGGGAATTCATACGTCCGACTTTATTAATTTACTCAGTACTTCTGAAGAAAAACGTACGGAACCTTATCCTTCAGTGCCATTCACTACGATCGAACCACCAGCGGATGGCCAAACAGGGAAATCACCACTATTCTCAGCGGATGCCACAGAAAGAATCCTTACGTCCGACTTTATTAATTTACTCAGTACTTCTGAAGAAAAACGTACGGAACCTTATCCTTCAGTGCCATTCACTACGATCGAACCACCAGCGGATGGCCAAACAGGGAAATCACCACCAGTCTCAGTGGATGCCACAGAAAGTAAAATCCTTACGTCCGACTTTATTAATTTACTCAGTACTTCTGAAGAAAAACGTACAGAACCTTATCCTTCAGTGCCATTCACTACGATCGAACCACCAGTTGATGGCCAAACAGGGAAATCACCACTAGTCTCAGCGGATGCCACAGAAAGTGGAATCCTTACGTCTGACTTTATTAATTTACTCAGTACATCTGAAGAAAAACTTACGGAACTTTATCCTTCAGTGCCATTCACTACGATCGAACCGCCTGAGGATGGTATAACAGGGGAATCACCACTAGTCTCAGCGGATGCCACAGAAAGTGGAATCCTTACGTCTGATTTTATTAATTTACTCAGTACATCTGAAGAAAAACGTACGGAACCTTATCCTTCAGTGCCATTCACTACGATCGAACCGCCTGAGGATGGTCGAACAGGGAAATCACCACAGGTCTCAGTGGATGCCACAGAAAGTGGAATCCTTACGTCTGATTTTATTAATTTACTCAGTA
This sequence comes from Drosophila bifasciata, assembly GCA_009664405.1. NCBI lineage: Eukaryota > Metazoa > Arthropoda > Insecta > Diptera > Drosophilidae > Drosophila > Drosophila bifasciata. Next base: position 38,023,914 of record CM019041.1, read on the forward strand.
CATCTGAAGAAAAACGTACAGAACCTTATCCTTCAGTGCCATTCACTACGATCGAACCCCCTGAGGATGGTCGAACAGGGAAATCACCACAGGTCTCAGTGGATGCCACAGAAAGTGGAATCCTTACGTCTGACTTTATTAATTTACTAAGTACTTCCGAGGAGAAACGTACGGAACCTTATCCTTCAAGGCCATTCAGTACGATCGAACCGCCTGAGGATGGTCGAACAGGGGAATCACCACTAGTCTCAGCGGATGCCACAGAAAGTGGAATCCTTACGTCCGACCTTATTAATTTACTCAGTACTTCTGAAGAAAAACGTACGGAACCTTATCCTTCAGTGCCATTCAGTACGATCGAACCGCCTGAGGATGGTAGAACAGGGGAATCACCACTAGTCTCAGCGGATGCCACAGAAAGTGGAATCCTTACATCCGACTTTATTAATTTACTCAGTACTTCTGAAGAAAAACGTACGGAACCTTATCCTTCAGTGCCATTCACTACGATCGAACCGCCTGAGGATGGTCGAACAGGGGAATCATCACCAGCCTCAGTGGACTCCACAGAAAAAGGAATTCATACGTCTGAATTTATTAATTTACTCAGTACTTCTGAAGAAAAACGTACGGAACCTTATCCTTCAGTGCCATTCACTACGATCGAACCGCCTGAGGATGGTCGAACAGGGGAATCATCACCAGCCTCAGTGGACTCCACAGAAAAAGAAATTCATACGTCTGAATCTATTAATTTACTCAGTACTTCTGAAGAAAAACGTACGGAACCTTATCCTTCAGTGCCATTCACTACGATCGAACCGCCTGAGGATGGTCGAACAGGGGAATCATCACCAGTCTCAGTGGACTCCACACAAAAAAGGATTTCATACGTCTGAATTTATTAATTTACTCAGTACTTCTGAAGAAGAAAAACGTACGGAACCTTATCCTTCAGTGCCATTCACTACGATCGAACCGCCTGAGGATGGTAGAACAGGGGAATCATCACCAGTCTCAGTGGACTCCACAGAAAAAGGAATTCATACGTCTGAATTTATTAATTTACTAAGTACTTCTGAAGAAAAACGTACGGAACCTTATCCTTCAGTGCCATTCACTACGATCGAACCGCCTGAGGATGGTAGAACAGGGGAATCATCACCGGTCTCAGTGGACTCCACAGAAAGAGGAATTCATACGTCTGATTTTATTAATTTACTCAGTACTTCTGAAGAACGACGATCGGAACCTTATTCTTCAGTACCATTCACTACAATCGAACCTCCAGAGGATGGCCGAACAGGGGAATCACCACTAGTCTCAGTGAATGCCACAGAAAGTGGTATCCTTACGACCGATTTAATTAATTTACTCAGTACTTCTGAAGGAAAACGAACGGAACCGGATTCCTTAGAGATAGTATTTACTACAATCGAACCACCAGAGGATGGACAACCTACTGGACCAACTCCAGGAGGTGGGACACCTGGGGAATACACACCAGGAGGTGGCCAACCTGGTGGACCACCGCCAGGGGGAGGCCAACCTGGTGGACCACCGCCAGGGGGTGGCCAACCAGGTGGACCACCGCCAGGGGGTGGCCAACCAGGTGGACCACCGCCAGGCGGTGGCCAAACAGGTGGACCACCACAGGAGGAAACAACTGAGGAAACAAGTACAATCCCACAAAAACAATATTATGTGACACCAAACAGATATAAAGTTAGACCACCACTCAGGATATGTTATGATGTGAAATATAGACATAGTAAGTAGGTCTATCAACCCCTAGAAATTATATTAATTTTGAATTCATATATTTTCAGAACGTACGTACATTAACCTGCCTTCACTTCGTCGTGTACTTGAATGTATTATATATTTTTTCAGCGCAATGTCAAAAAAAAAAAAAACAGAAGGTACACGGTTCCGAAACGTTGCAGTATTTTGTAAAATGTTAGGTTATGCTCGAGTATTTATTGTAAATTGACTAGCATTTTGATATACTATTAATTTTTGTTAAAATGGATTTAAAGTTAAATATTAAGTTTGCGGCATTTTCCCAAAATTTCTTGGTATTTTTTGTTCATATGCTGTGTTTTCGGGGATTCTGCCAGTGTAAATCTGTGTTTCAAATCTGTAAAATTTTCCACCGTTCCCCTGGGATGTGCTTAGTATGCAAAATAGCCTCTGTTCTTTCGTTCGTTTTTTCCCTTTGTATATTTACGGTATATTATGAAAATGGTATGGTAATCTAATATATAAACAGTACTACATTCGCTGCTTATTTGAAGAATTATTCTCTGTTTGAATAGAGGGCGGTAGTCATTATGGTATATTTTGAAAATGATAAGGTATATGGTATATGGCAAAGCCTTCGATAGTAGCAGCCACCAACAAAACATCGATAGTATCGATAGTGCCCTCGATGGTTTGACACCTCTAGTAATTGTGCAATTTTTAGATTGTTTTACTTCGCGTCGTTAAAAACACTTCTAAACAAAACAAAATGGAAACAATCAATTTAGTTGGTCCAAATAGTGCAACACCTTTGCCGCAACGCCAGCAAAGGGGAAACAATCCGGCAAATAAAGTAATTGGCAAGCACGCAGCGCCGAAACAAAATGATGTTGCCGATGGCAGTCCAGCCGAAAAAAAGCAACGATTCGCTGGCGGTGGACCAAACAACCAGAATGGTGGTCCCGTTGCTGGCGGCGTTGGCGGTGGCCAGAATCAAAATAAGAATTTCGGAAACAAGGGTGGATTCGGCGGCAATAACCGTAATCGCCGTGGAGGAAACCAAAATAGACAAAATTTTCAGGGTCCAAATAACGCAAATGTAAGTGAAAAACTGATCGATAGATCACCTATCCTATCCCTTTCCTTCACATTTATCATCTTTTGTATGTATGTACTACACCGGAAAAAATAGACCGAACCGGTCTATGGATGTACCATTTTTTGTATGTACGAAAAATAGAATATGTACATTGCTTATCCACCCATACATATCTATGTGTGTGTGTACATAATTTGATCACTTTGCTCTTGTAGCATTTTGGGAACTATTACAAAGTACAGTACATATTTATGTACATTTTATTTTTTTTTCATAAATTTGTATGCAAACGTAAACTGTTCGAACAGATAGGGTATTTGGGAATGCTGTTGTTTTTTAACAATCAAAAGTTCATTACTCTTATTCGAAAAAAATGTTGCTATGAGCACTTTTTGAATACATTGAACTGTTTGACTTCTGTCTGTGTGTGTGAGTGTGTACGCATATACGCGTGCATACATTAATAATTTATTTTTTTTCTTTTTTCCAAATAAAGGCCTATTAGCCGGCCTTTAAAAATGAATATGGTATTTTGGGTACACAATTTACATAGTCATTGTGTGTAGAGAAAAACACTCGTGGAGGTTCCAAATACAACTTTTGTGGGTGATGCTGAAATTCTTTTTACTTCGAAGCGATACTTTGATATTTTTTTGATTTATGAGCAGATCACGGCGCAGAGTTGCTTTCGATCTCTGAAATCGGGAAAGGGGACATTTTGCAGGCTTAAGCACTGGCTAAACGGAACTGCTGCAGTGTCTTGCATACTGCATTTATACAGTTATATTTCAACGAGTCATTGTGCGAGAGCAAGACAGCACACAGAAGCAAATGCTGCTGCCAGACTCGCTTAAGTAGCGGGACTCTATCGCAGATTCTGCCGTTACTCGGGGTTGCGAAAGAGCAACAACACAATTGAATGCACTTGGATTTCGGCTTGCCGAAAGCTGTATACCCTTTGCGGGACCCAATAATATATAGCTAGGAAGTATTTCATTGGAAGATATTTCAACATACGTTTTTCTTTAATGCATTTATTATCTGCAAAAGGTACATAAATATGTTTGCTCCTCTCTAAAAGGGTATACAAAAGAATTATTATTGGGTTGGGATTAAATGTCATTTCGTTTGTCGGAAGATACATTAACAAAATGGTTTCCTAAACGAGTGTTGAGGGCGTTAAGCCATTTTTTGGGATGCTACTACTCATGCGTTATTATATAGTATAACATTCTATTTCCTATACACATACATACATACATACATGCACATCCATGAATGGTACTCCAGTTTCTGCAGTGCCAGTTCCAGTCCCCCCCACCAAAAAGGTTTCTGCTGCTTGCTGGCTAATTGCTGATTCGCTTTTTGCGGGGGGAACTAGACGCATTGGCAGATTGGTTGACCAGACATAACCGTGCATACATGTATGTATATCCAAATCCACTTGTTCATTCTTCTTATACTTATTCGAATATATAAATTACAAATATAGCAAAAGTCTACTACTAATGAAGCAGCGAAGCCGGAAGCCGCAGTAGTCGCTGAGAAAGTTAATGAACCTGTGGCTGCAACTCCCCAGCCAGCTGCCAATGCAAACCAAGGTCCAGGGCAGGGTCAAGGACAAGGGCAAGGTGGCTTCCGTGGTGGTCCTCGCGGCGGCGGCGGTGGCAATAATCAAGGAGGTGGCGGTGGCGGCAATCATCCAGGAGGCGGTAACAGCCATCCAGCGGGTAACAATCATCCAGGCGGTGGTGGCAATCACCAGGGAGGCGGCGGCGGCAATCACCAGGGAGGTGGCGGCGGCAATCACCAGGGAGGTGGCGGCGGCAATCATCAGGGAGGTGGCGGCGGAGGTAACCAGCAACAGCAGCGTGATCGCGGTAATCGCGGTGGCGGCGGCGGTCAACGTTCGGGCGGCGGACAAGGCGGACCCAACATGAGCATGATGATGGGCGGTGGTGGTGGCGGTCCACGCGGTGGTGGCGGCGGTGGCGGGGATGATTTCTTTATTGGTCAACGCCTGCGGGCCATTACTGGACCCACACTGGAGCTGCCACCCGTAGAGGTGCCCGAGGAGACGAAATTCTCTGGCCGCAATCGTCTGTATGTGGGCAATCTCACTGGCGACATCACCGACAATGAGCTGCGCGAAATGTTCAAACCCTTCGGGGAGATTGGCGAAATCTTCTCCAACATTGAGAAGAATTTTACATTCCTTAAGGTCGATTATCATGTGAATGCCGAGAAGGCCAAGCGCGCCCTGGACGGTTCAATGCGCAAGGGGCGCCAGCTACGCGTTCGTTTTGCACCGAATGCAACCATCTTGCGTGTGCGCAATCTCACACCGTTTGTGTCCAACGAGTTGCTGTACAAATCTTTCGAGATATTCGGCCCCCTTGAGCGGGCCAGCATAACCGTCGACGATCGGGGCAAGCATACGGGCGAGGGTATTGTTGAATTTGCCAAGAAGTCGTCGGCCAGCGCCTGCTTGCGTTTGTGCAATGAGAAGTGCTTCTTTTTAACGGCCTCACTGCGCCCCTGCCTGGTGGAGCCCATGGAGGTGAATGACGACAACGATGGCCTGCCCGAGAAGGCTCTCAACAAGAAGCTGCAGGACTTCAATCACGAGCGCAGCGTAGGTCCACGATTTGCCGATCTCAATTCGTTTGAGCACGAGTACGGCTCTCGCTGGAAGCAGCTGCACGATCTGTACAAGAGCAAGCAGGATGCCCTTAAGCGTGAGCTCAAAATGGAGGAAGACAAGCTGGATACTCAGATGGAATACGCTCGCTATGAGCAAGAGACTGAGCTTCTGCGTCAAGGTCAGTATTATTCACGATGGGGGGGCGGAGGCATTAGCACTCAAAAAAAAACTTTCCATAAACACGTTGATCTTGTCCCATTCATCTATTGTATTTCATGACATTACTCCGTGAGTAGCGTGAATGCATCTGTGGCAAATCTCAAGTACTATAAGCATCTTTTTGTCATCTAATCTAATCTCTCGTGTTTCTCTGTCTCTTTTGATTGTCTAACAAAAGAGTATTTTAGTTCTACTTTGAATTAGAACGAGTCTTTGGTTTAACTTCTCTATTAATTATAGTAGAACGAACTATGGGGGTTTATTATACATAACTCTGTGCATATCTAAGGGTAGTTTGGGGCATAGATTATTGAATTTGTTTAACACTATAAGTCTCCCATTATGACGTTCCCAAATGAATGTAGCCATTCGCTTATGGGAACCTTTTTTGTACAGCGCAAATCAACGTTAATCAATGAACGTGGATTCCTTGGGGTAATTTGGTATCAGGTTGATAGCTGCTGAACATGTTTCTAAGATCTAAGCAATGTTTTCTTCGATCGTTGGGATAGGGGGGGGGACACCTATTGAAAAAGAGAGGAAATTGATGGCTTGTGGGGGAAACGGGAGTCATTCTGACTAAAGAAAACTCGCCGTTCTTTATACTCGTTAGGAGGCAATGATCTTGGCAGATTATGTCCATTGTTTTTATATATATCTTTTTGCCCTAATAGTGTGTGTATGTGTGTGTGTATTTTCTTTAGAGCTGAGAAAACGCGAAGTGGACAATGAACGCAAGAAGATGGAATGGGAAATGCGCGAGAAGCAAGCCGAGGATATGCGCAAGCGTGACGAGGACACAATGCGTCGCCATCAGAGCGAAATGCAGACACGCATGGTGCGTCAGGAGGAGGATATGCGTCGTCGCCAGCAGGAGAACACATTGTTTATGCAGGCACAGCAGCTGAATTCACTGCTCGATCAGCAGGAGGGCTTTGGGGGCAATGGCGGCGGCGGCGGCAATAACTCTAGCTTTGACAATTTTGGAGGCAATAGCAATTCTCCCTTTGAAGTTTTTAGAGGTAAGAAAGGAATGGTAAAATTGCATTTCTGTTATAACTTTTCTCTTGTTTTCTGTTTAGGCAACAATAACAATTCAACCATGACTGGCAATAACTCTGGTCCCAATGGACCCAACAAACAGGTATGTACAGGGCTCTCTCTCTCTCAACCATCAGAGGCTTTTCAGCCTCTGTCACCTAAAAACCCAATGGCAAAGAGTTTGTTCTTGCCCCAACGTTTCTACTCTTTCTTACCACCACTGGGAGTGGCAGCAAAAAATGGTTTATTTAGATTCAGAAGAGGGCAAATGTCAGGGGCAGGGGCAGTGTCAGGTTACCATCTATCATACTCTATGCTGGGGCTGAATATTTGAAATTATCTGAGGGCGGGGGGCACACACAATGAGTGTAGTAAAAACTCTCGAGAAACTTCTAACTGGGGCGTACAAAACGAATACGATTTCGTACATATACTATATATCCTCACGGATACTATATAAATGGAAGCAAAACCATTTTCTAACTCTTTGCTCTGGGGGCATTCTTGGGGGTATGTGGATTCCATATATACATATATATGGATTGTCTGGCTCAGCTTGCTGAGCACACACATTTTTCCTCTTCAATGGAAATTGAAAAAATTGATCTTTAAACAAATGGTGTCTCGGTGCATCTGGATCTACATATGTACATACATATGTGTGGGGAACTATCTCTCTCTCTCTTTTTCTTTCAGGCCATGATAGTATTAATAAAGTGGATGGGGGGAGCGGGGCTTATATGTGGCTAAAGTAATCACTCAATTGAACAATTATATATTTCCTTGCTCGACTAGGATCCCTTCGCTTTTGAATTTGGGGTTAACAATATGAACCAAGGCGGCAATCAGCGCGGAAATAATGGCGGAGGAAATAATAATGTCCCATGGGGACGTCGTCGTTTTTAAAAACAAAACAAAACACACACAACTGGATTAATCATATATATATATATACTATATATATATACACCCACACAAACAATATGCGGATGATATAGTTAAACACTATTGACTTTTTCACTCCATTCGCGAGTGAAATTAATGAAACTTTAAACCAATTAAGCTCTATCTGTCGCTAGAAACAAAACAAAAAAACGGAACGAGGATCTTTTATCTTTAATGCACTCACATATATAAATATGCTTTGATTTAAATACCATAAAATATTTATGGATCGTTTAACAACAACCCAAGGAAGCGATCGATGCATGCAACACAAATGCCACGCGTGAAGCGTCAGAGAACAGAGAAACAGAATTCCCATCAACTTTTAACAATTATGTAAATCAATTTAATCATAGATAATTTTAGAGATATTTAGTGACTATATTCTTGCAGTATGTCTACCGTTTTTTTTTTTTTTTCATTTCTTTTGTCTATCATTCGATTCAAATATATAAAGATATATAATAATTCGATGTCTACCAACTAGCTAACTAACTATGATAATTCCATGCCAAAAAAAAAAAATGGAATGTGAATGCTGGGTGAGTATATTGTCTACATGGGTCTGCTGTGCTGCTGCAACAAATATTTTGTTATGACAAAAACATTCAGACTGGTTTTTTCTACTATAACAATCTCAAAAGGGTATAGGTATAGGTACTCTATCAAGCTTGGGAGCAATTAGAAGGAAAACTATCTATCTTTTGTTTTACATACATATATGTATACATATGGGGGCATTTCCACAGAATGTTCAGAAAGTCCAACAAGTTCCAATAAATTTCATATGATTCTCTACTCATATTATTTTCTAAATTTTGAAATACGTAACTAATTTAACCAATTGAATTGGCTAAAGAGATCGACATCCTTGACAATCAATACACAAACGAAAAGAGAGAATAACCGAGAATAAAAAAAAAAACAGATTACATGTCATGTGCATGACGAGGCACAATGCTGTTCAACTAGAGACTTTGATGGTTGTTCGATCCCACAAATGCTTATCTCATATAAGAATGATGATTCATATTAGTTAATAAATTTCCCAATCTCGGTTAAAGTTATATTTTTTAACCAGATACTGAAAAGGGTTTGGAAATTGGATTGGAAATGCCCCACATGTATGGCATACGTACATTTTTCTACGGGTCTTTGGGTGCTAATTGCAAATTTACCTTGAGAAGATCTGCTCAGATCGTTTTAAGACAAAATATTTCTTGGAGAATTTTTCTAAAGAATACAACTTCAAGGGTTTTCTTCCATAGCTATATTTTAATGATGCAAGAAATTTATTCTGCCATCTGTAATCAATACATTTTGTTTGGAATCTTCGACAATCGATGCACAATCGAAGAGTGCTATAGAATACAAAAAAAAAAACAGATTACATGTCATGTGCATGACGAGGACAGTGCCTTTATTTATGGTGTTTTATGTGTTTTGGAGAAATACTTTCATATAGTATCTCTTATTAATGCTTTTTGGGAACGCACAAGCTTAAAATGCAAAAGAGAATCCAAAAACAAAATAGATGTCGTGTGCTTGACAATATGTTTGGATTGCTCTTTCGTTGTACAACAAAGTGGGATATAGATAGAAGTAACAGTCGCAAGATATACGTATGTATCTGCAAGTATACAAATCTCTGTAGATGGTTTACGCATAAAAGTCTGCAAAGACGTTAAAAAAATATTGATTGGGTATGCAAATGCGATGCCACCAAGGAATGCATTTGAGAAATTCTCTTAGCTGATTTATTCATGCAATAAAAAATGGTCTTCGAGGACAAGGACGTCGTATCCCATAACGTATCCATTGGCGGCCAAGTGGGAAAAGGTAATGCCCAGCCCTTGTGAAAATATTTATAACATTAACAAACAACAAAAATTCCCAACTGCTAAATGAATATAATTATTTTTCCCCCCATTAACGATTTCTTTTCCAGATGATTTTTTTTTTATTTTAGTGAATTACGTGAAGAAATTACATGCCAAAAAAAAAAAAAATAACGTTGGAATGGCACACACATTTTCACGCCACATTTGATGGTTTATAATCGATCTTTCACACATATTGCTCTTACGATAATTAGTCGCTGTGGGACTGCGTGGCACTACAACAATTAAAGGAAGGTTTCTTCTTCAAGAACAAGCTGAAAATTCTTTTTAAAAAATCGATCGTTCGGAATATAAATGGGGTTATCACTTCTGCAACCGTCTAAACATAATTTTTTTCTTACCATAGGCAGTTGTCTGCTACGGCAAGGCGGATAGGAAAGTTTTCTGCTGATTTCTGACTACCAAACTAACGTATTTATTGCACTACCTATGCATATAGTACATATAACGACATTGTGATCTGAAATCTGAGTGATCAGATATATCCACGTACGAATTAAATGTTGTATTGGTTTCCCAACCCACTGGATCAAAGATCTAATATATGTATACAGTGAAGAACTATAATGTTTTAAACTACTTGTACTATATTATCACTGTTTAATAGTCATACTTCCCCACTCACCATCTGGCGTTAATTGTTAAGTGTTTTTTTTTGTATTGATTAACTTGAATCTAAATTTGAATCTTGTAATGGTTGAAGCATATACCATGTATAAACCTCTTCAGAAATCACAAAAATCCCTGCTTAAGTGTTTAAAGTGTATGCTGAATGCATATGGAAATGAACCCAATCCATTTGAGTGCTTCCTTTGGGGCTTCTTCAATTGGTTTTTGGACTCGAAAAAGTATTTTTGTATATGTACCATTGCATGCCCATGCCCCTTCAAATCAGAGTCGCATGTTTCGGCAGAGGATCTCATTACCTTACCCCTTTGATATTATATTTGAATTTTTTGCTTAAACTGTGGCTTGGCTCTGACATTGATTCAGAGATCATCACAACAATCCCTGCAACAATGTTTCCCTCTAACAAAGTTTTTGAATGATGTCGAAATTGTTGTAAGGAAGGAGAGGCAGTGCCCCAAAACCAAACTAAAGATTATTGTGCGGGCACCCTACCATGTTATATTATATGAGTATGCTGTGCCTTCGACTTCGGGCGAGAGACTTGAAACAAGGCGGTACGGTACGCCTTTGATTGGCTTCATAGTACGAGTATACGCATTCGCGAACTGCAAGATCTTATCTGATCTGATCTGATATATGGTTCTGTGTGATATGAACGAACCGAATGTTGAATGATCCGTATTGGATGTGGGGTATAACCTGAGCGCCAGCGCTCCTTCTTAAGAACCACCACAGTCTCTGTTGGTCTGTTGGTCAGCAAAATGCTTACATATATACATATATCAGGTAATCTATGTTTAAAATGTATACTTGGCAGCTCTATGCTTTAGAGTGATGCTTCTTAAAAAAAAATTACACTCACAATTGTTCCATCGACCGAATAACGTTATTTATTGCCGATATTTTTCGTTATTTTGCGGCCAATACCAATCCAATGAGCTGCCCATTTTGTAGCCATACCATCAAATGACACCTTGACTAATCCACTTTATGTTTACAGGAGCAACCACGACAACATCATCATCATGCCTCGGACGTTACCAGAGGGCAGCATCTAACTTGGAAATTAGTTGGAAAGGCGGCTTATCTATTTTGGAATGCATTTGTTAAACATTTTTACGACAGCTGCAACATGAAAATGTCAATTGCAGCGCCATGTTTCATTAAAGAACTGTTTAGATACTTGACAAAGACAAAACTCGGCATGTGTTATTATTTGGTAAATGGTAACATTAAGTACTTGTAGCGCTTGAGAACAGTCGTGTATAGGAAACTTCCTTGCTCTCATAGCTATCAGATGACGCGGCACATTGATGCTCGAGACGCACAAGCGAATTCTGCAAAAGAGAATGCTCGACACGCACAAGCGAATTCTACAAAAGAGAATTTCACGAGAATACGCGACAGATTGATGCTCGACTGATTAGGGTTATTGTCTACCAGCCTACCTCTGGTCTGGATATACATAGATTTTTATGTACCATTTACATTCTACTATCTTTTTAAGAAGAAACCATAAAATGACTCCTAATCGAATCGATAGTCACTCCGCTGGTTTCCAACGCTTTAGAAATCTGACTTGAATTCTACTTGGAAAGACGACTTTATTTGAGGCCACTGGCGGTGACCATTACCCCACCACTCTTAAACACTTTGTCCAATAGAAGAAAGAGTAATATTACTGAAAAGGTTTTAACAACAATTCCCGCACTAAGTTCTACAAATTGAAAACTGAGCGGGGGGTACGCAGAAATGTTTACTGAAAGTGAGAAACGATGTTCAACTTTCAATTATGCATACAAACGACACATGATATAATATTATACCAATGATATAATTATAAATATATTTCTGTGGTTTCTTTTGCGCCATAATCGTATCTAGTTTAGTGGGGTATCATATCTCGGTGAGCATTCCAATAAACCGACCGTATATGGTATAAGAAAATAACTTCAATTTAATTGCACCACACAATACAATACACTCTCTAAATAAATCTCTCTTGCAAATCATTTGTACTAAATTTAAATGCAATAAATGAAAGACTCAGATGAAAGTGCTTGTCCAGTAAGGTTTTTTAAAATATACTTTACTATACATACATAATATTCAATTGAAACTAAATGAGAAAGCGGTTCCCCGGCCTTTTATATACTACTATATTATGTTGCATTGAAAATCGACAGTGGTGCCAAAAACAATAATTATTATTCTATCAACGTATTTTTATTTTGTTGGTGAAAAACTGTCGTTTGACCACTTTGACCGTTGTCCGGCTTTACTTTTTGGTGGGTCTATTTGTCAGTTTGGCGGGCGACCCGTTTGGCAGGATGACCACGAAATATGTAGTTAGCTGTGATAAGGAGCTTTTTAGCCAATAAATTTGCTGGCAATTTGTTCCGTGTAAAAAAACACACAAAAAATACCTGCGACTGTCATAATAATAACGAAAAAAATCACTGCAGTGTCCCGGAATCCCCAGAAAAGAAATAGCCGTCGTAATGGTGTTGTTGCCAAGTTTTAGGACTAAATGAGAAAATAAATAGTAATATAAGTGCCAGGCAGCCATAAAAGACGATTAAGGCCGTTGATCCAGATCAAGAATTACCATAATCTGATACTGGGGGAAAAAAGCTTTCCAGCTTAGCTCAGCTCTCTCTCGCGCTCTCTCTCTCTCTCTATGTCTATCTGTTACATACACCTACATGAATACAATATACCCTTGAACTCTATGCCGAGTGCCGGGTATAAAAAAAAAAAAAACATCTGCAAAGCCAACCCACCCAACTGTCATTATGCACATACATACATACATACATATGTATGTTTGCTTAAATTAGTTCAGTATGGAAAAAGTGATATATCCAAAATACATACAGGTATGTACAATACATACATACATATGTGCGAGTGCACTTGTATGTACATACACTCATAGTAGACCCGGCACAATAATATCGCTCTTGGCGTGCTTTGAGCCACTGACCGCACAGGGTAAGCCGGCACCGGACTGCCGATTGCCGACTGCCGCCGATACAGTGTATGTAATAAGATATGTGTGTCTGCAAACACAAAACCAACAACAACTAGTGTTGCCCATATATAAAATAAAACACGGTTCACAGATGTGACGTAATATAGCGTAAAAAATGGGCCTGCATTCGCCAATACAAAACAATCACACATACAATTGAAGTGTGTACATACATATGTATGTACATAGATAATTCCCGTACATCCATGGATGCTGTGCTTTTTGTTTGCCGTTTGTATCTCCACCCACCTATCGAGGCAGGCGCATGCGCACGCGACCGTGACTGGACTGTTGAATATCACAGTGACTGCTGGGATGAGTAAATGATTAAATAGCTAAGTACTAGCTGGTCATTGTGCCGCCGGAGTGGGGGTAAGAACTTTTCCAGAATTAGTTAGGAACTTTCCTGCCATTTAGCCGTTTAATTTAACTTTGGTCAGAGCAGCAATTACGACTTGGCTTTTAGGTGTTTCACACTTTTAATTATTTATTTTTGGCCTAATGGAAAGATCAACAAATACGTGGAAGCTGTGATCTCAAAGTTATATAAATAGAATGAAGGAACTTTAGCAACTTTTCTAGATGATGAATTTGTTGCGATGACCAGAAATGAAAAAATAATTAAAGTCATCCAAACATAAATTGAGAAGAACAATTTGTTAAGTTTTTGTTTCCTAAAATATTCAAAAATAACTCTTCTAGACGCTGATTTTTCATTACTATCTTTCTAGCTTTAGAACGCTTTCTAGCCTTATTGCTTCTTTTTGATTTTTTATTAGAACTAAATATTAATCATTTCTGTGGTAAATAAAACAGTTGTGACCATGACAAGTTTTTTTTGGACATGAGTCCATTTAATGGGAAAAAAGCATTTTGGTGTACTTTTAAAGTCCATTGTTAACTTTGAGAACTCAAGTATATGTATGTGTGTGTACACATGTATGTATGGTTTATTCATTCTCATTAAAAGCAAACCATAACCTGTCCTAACTACGAAAAGTATGTATGCACGTATGTATGCATGTTCATATGATGTGAAGCAGCGCTTACCTTCGCTTGCAGATATACATACATACACACATACATATATACCCATATAAATACCATTGGATTTACCAAAAAACTAAACACAGTGGAATAATTATTTCGTGTGCATATACGAAAAGAAACAAAAAAAAAAAACTAGCAAATTTAGCTCGCAAACGCTAATCTTCTCTGAAAAACAGAAAAATAACCAAAAAACCTTGCGCGGTGTTGGACGCTACCGCTATCTCTTGGTTGAATGTCAGCGCACACATACAGCTATACGGCATGCATATATGTGTATGTATGCATAAGTGTAGGGTATGTATGGACCCCAAGCATACATCTTCATATGCAAGGTATATTCGATGGCAGGTGAGGCACTCCCGACCACGAATGGCCTATTTTGTGAGCCCATTCACATGCGGGTGTCGCAATCATCAAATCCTGTGAACAGCTCTGATGGACTGCCATACCCTTTGCTCAATATACCTTGTTTGATTGTTCGTATGTACGGATTGCATATGAAAACACGTCTTAAATGTGTATGTATGTGGTGTCTCTTCACCCCCACACACACACAATTATACATACATTCGTACGTAATACTAATTAGTTTTGTTACAGCACCGTTGCGTGTTATGTTTTGCATTTCATTTTGTTTTGAAAGCTCCTAAAGCTGTGCTTTCGTGAGACTCAACTGGAGAGACACACAAAAATACATACATACATATGTATGTACGAATGTATGTATATGTTGAGACAAGGCGGCAAAGCGAATGTACGAATGTCTATATGTAAGCCAAGAGTGTGCGATTGTGTGTTTGTATGTATGTATATGCGGTTAGCACAAAATCCAGCGAGAAAGAAAGAAACAACCAACCAACAACAACACGGGCACAGCACAGTACGTCAGGCAGGCGTCTGTCGGCAGCGGCAGCGGCTCGGGGCTCTGTCTCTGGCTCTGTATGTATGTATGTATTAACTTCAAAATAAAGTTCAGTTTAAGCTGGAGCGCAGCGCAGTCGTCGTCGCTTGTTCGTAACGGTCGGGTCGGGTCCGTTCGGTTAGTTCCTATATGTACGCATGGTAAGCACGCGTCGTCGTTCTCTTTGGGGGCCTCCTCGCAATCAGTGTATCAGCGTCTCAGTCTCTCAGTTGTTTCGGATTTGGCTGTGTTGATAAAGCGTAAAGCGCCTCCTATCCGCGCCTTTAGACGTCAACAGTCAACCAACCAGCAGTCCCGTGCCAAAAACTGTGGCTGTGATTTATGTATTTACCCAAAATGTGACCGAGTAATACTTATAATCCATCCATCCAAACTATACGACAAAACGGGTTCAGTTTTTTTTTTTGTTTTTGTTGTTTCTGATGCACTTTGATGTATACATAAATTTGAATGTGTGTCTCACTGTTGTCTATGCATTACGTGCATTCATATATGTATGTATGTGTGTATGAAATGCCAACTCTTACGTACTTGCTGTGACTGTGTGTATGTGTGTGCGTGTTTGAGCCGCCGCCGTCACACACTATCAAATGACACCCATACTTACACCCGCAGCCAAAAAAAAAAAAAAAGGTGTCATTGTTGTTGCAGCACAATTAGTGCGAAATCTGTGTGTCTGTGTGTGTGAAAACATGAAAAATCTGTGTATTATACAAACAAATGGTACATACTCTGTATGTACATACAGAAATATATATATATGTACATAGATGTATGTACATGCCACCACCACTCGCAAAACTAGAAGTTGAGTTGATGTTGTATAAAACGCGAAATGGCACAGTGAAACAGAAACCGGAATCAATATGCGGTGGGGAGATATTGTTAAAGAGCCTCCTCGCCGTCGCCGTCGTCGTTGTCGTTGGCTCTCCTTTCCTCTTATCCATTGGTGCATGCGGATATGCTTGTCTGCACTTGCTGCTCCTTGCTTCTCTTCCTCCCACGCTTCACATGCATAAACTTTTGGTCACATAAATATGTATCACTGTACTGTACCAATACATATCTACGTGCCTGCGGTAGTGTAGCTAGTACCAAAAATTTACGGTACCACCAATTTATCGGTAATAAATACCGTCCATCCGTCATGTGCATCAGAGGGGCACGTACATATGTACCGTATGTATCAAATCTTTCTCTCTCTCTCTCTCTCTCTCTCTCTCTATCACCCTCTCTGTGTACAAAAAACAAAAACAACAAAACCACCAAACGGGACGTGCACAATCGCCTAAGGAATGGGGGGAATGGAATGGAAATCAAAATGGTTATGTCAGTTCTTCTTCTTCGTATTGTGATTCCTCGCTACTTCTCCTTTCACATATGTATGTACGTACATACGTACATACATATATATAATCTACAAGTACTCTCTGTGGCAGTGGCATGCGCAAGCATTGTACCCAGCCAGGGGCTTTACATGTTGCACATATTCTGAATAATCGAATAGAAGTCCCACCACACTCGTGCAACCGTAATTTATTCGTTTGCCCAGGCATAGGGATTGTGGGGGCTTGAGAGAGAGAAAGGCTTTTGGGTATATGTATGTATGTAGCTAACTCCTCTATATAAAAAAATGAAAGATTTCCAGGGTAACTCCCGTTTCTTTGTTGATTGTATTTCATACTACATATTATATTAATGATATTCAGACATGACTATGCTTAGTCATTGTTTATAAGCCCCCTCCCCACTATCAGACTGCTGCTGCTGTTCTGTTGCATCACCAAACACAGAGAGAGAAAGAACAAATATATATGTATATTCGAGAGCTTCACTCAATGGGAATCACCTTCGTGGTGGAAACTGATAAACAAAAAAATAAAATGAAAGAAAAAACTGCAATTGAAACGTTTTGTCATCACTCCCCCGGGGGTCATGAATCAGCAGAGATGTGCGACTCCCACATCAGGCAGACGCCCACGTTGCACGCAAAGAATACTAAATAATGGACTAAGATTAAGGCTTAACTCCTGCATTTATTTCTATATTCTATTTTTAGATACACCAGACACCAGAGCCCACAAATAGTAGATACATGAGTACGGAAACAAGAAAGGAACACGGACACGGACGACACGCTGCAAAAGGACACTTCAGGAGAATAAAATTACCCTAATAAAAACCATCCCTCCCCTCCACCCAAAAACAACAAAAATCCCCTGCTCTGCTCGGCTCCTTCAGCTGGGAACAATAGTTTTTATTATGCTTGATATAAGGGGCAGCAGCACAACGAGAACGAGAAACATCCTCCCAATTATACAGGAGCAGGGCAGAAGAGAAAGCCCTGCCAGAGAGCCCGCATATCGAAAGCACTGCAAACAAACACTGCTAACAAAAGCAACAGCAACGACAAAGACTCGAAGTAGCAGTAACAGTAACAGCAGCAGCAGCAGAGCTCCTTCCTCTACGCATCTTCCACCACCAGCAGCAGCAGCAGCAACAGCAACAGCATATGCAAAACTCAATAGAGCCTATTTATGTACATTTAATCGAATGGCACAGAGCTGTATATATTTTTTATTAGTTTTAGTAGTCCTAAGCCGAAACACTAGTAGTGCTCATCGATATAATAGCGAAAGCGTAAGCGTAAGCGTTAACGAAACTCAACAACAGCAACAGCAACAAATTAATGCCGCTCGAAGAATACTCAACAGCAGCAGCAACAGTAGCAGCAACAGCAGCAATAACAGCGAGAACGAGAGCAATGCGGCGTCTGTTAATTTGTCCACTCAAACCCAAACCACTTACCACCACAAGGCCAACGCCGCGAGGTTCAACACTCACCCTGACTTTGACTCTGTCTCGGACCTAGCAGCAGAGAAGTTGCAGCAGCAGGTCATAAGTAATACTCATTTAAATGCCAGTGAACACGAGCAGCAGCAGCAACAGCAGCAGCATCTCCTCAATGAGAACGATGTGTTTGGCCCGTACAGTATTCCGGAGGAGGCAATCTACACAAATGAGTTTGCCGTACACATTCCGGCTGGCAAATATGTGGCCGATGCCATTGCTGACAAGTATGGCTTCGTGAATCGGGGTCAGGTATGTGAACCGACTTGGAGGCGCCTGCCTGCCTAACAGCCTAAGCTAACCCACATTTTATTATCACCCCACCCCGCTCGCTGTCTGTGCAGATTGGAGCACTCGACGATTATTATGTCTTCCAGCATCATCGCGTGTCGAAGCGTTCATTGCGCTCCAGTCATAAGCATCAGAGTGATCTAAGATCTGAGAATGAGGTACATGAACTTTTCCTTGCTTTAGGGACAAAAATGTAAACGCACTTTTGATTTGTTTTTTCTTATAGGTGAAATGGCTGCAGCAGCAGCATGAGAAAGTACGACGAAAGCGCGATGGTCCCTATCAGGATCTTCCCACCTACAGTCCGTATAATGTTTTGCGTCCATCCAGCGACTATGCACACGACGAATCGCATCTTTCTCCATACTCCCCAGAGCCTCATCATCTATCCACGCATTCGCCACGCTTGGAGTATCGTGATGTTAGCTCTCATTCCATATTTCCGGATCCCTTGTTCAAGGAGCAGTGGTATCTGGTGAGTAAAGTATGTAAAATCCATATTCTCTCAATTCAAAATGCATGTCTTGTTTGTTGTTGTGGTTATTACCTTTATCCATCCATGTTAAATGTTCCATGCTGTTGTTACGTGTAGATTCTGTTCCATAGATGTTCCTCTAACCAAAACGTAGATTCATATATTATACTAAGTGTTTGACAAACTTACAATCGAAGTAGCAAAAGTTTTGTGGCAACTCTTGGGATTTCTCTGAACAGCAGCTGTTGTGTGGCTTAGGCTTCCTCAAAAATATCATTAGCAGACAAAGAAACAAATAGAGTAATCGATAGCCAGCCCCAGTTGTGACGGCAGTCGCCTGCTGTCGACCTATTTAATACACTCATTTTCAACACTGGAAATTCGCATTAAATTAAATTACATAAGTGTTTAAATTATGCATAGAATTATTTCAAATTTAAAAATAATGCATAAATAATTGAATAATTAGTGGCTGTTTTTATTGGAATTAAAACCACAAAAGGAATATTAAACGAAAGGGAACGTTGTGAGTCGCTTCAGTGGACGCGACACTACTTTTATAGCCATACTCAGTCATTAAATAAAAATGAAAGATGAATGATAAATATTGGGAAACGTTCTTATATGCAAAATCATAAACTTATTATTAAATTGCAAGGAAGGGTATCAATGAAGTCGCCAAACTGTCACTTGTTCGTTTCTTGTCTGCTGCTGCAACTGCACACATCTATTTTGCAGGAAAGGAAAGCCTTAGCAACAGCAGCCAGCCACAGCAGAATGCCTTTCATTTATTGTAAATTAGTTTCCAACACACTAATTTGAATAATCCATCCATATTCTATTGTTCCATTGTTCCTATGCATACGAGTATTTTGTAGAGATGTGAGATGGTTTTGAAATCCATTTACCAAATCCACTAATCTCTAGCCTGTTTTATTTCTGTTCTTTCAAACAGAATGGCGGTGCCAAGGATGGCCTGGATATGAATGTGGGACCTGCCTGGCAAAAGGGTTACACCGGCAAGGGTGTTGTCGTCTCTATACTAGACGATGGCATCCAAACAAATCATCCAGATCTGGCACAGAATTATGTAAGTACAAACAAAATATATGCCATGTGAATGAATGAGCATGAATGTGTGTATTTTTCAGGATCCCGATGCCTCATTTGATATCAATGGCAATGATTCGGATCCCACGCCGCAGGATAATGGCGACAATAAGCATGGTACACGCTGTGCCGGCGAAGTGGCAGCCGTGGCCTTTAACAATTATTGTGGCGTGGGTGTGGCCTACAATGCCAGCATTGGTGGTAAGTATATCATCCCAGACATCTTTGTGATCCCTCTGACTTATAGTGCACCTTTGTACCCCCCGTCTTTAGGTGTACGCATGCTCGATGGCAAAGTCAATGATGTGGTGGAGGCTCAGGCCTTGAGTTTGAATCCCTCGCACATTGATATTTACAGCGCCTCGTGGGGCCCCGAGGATGATGGCTCAACGGTTGATGGGCCTGGCCCATTGGCCCGACGCGCCTTCATTTATGGCGTGACCAGCGGACGGCAGGGACGTGGCTCCATATTCGTTTGGGCCTCCGGCAATGGTGGCCGCTACACCGATTCGTGCAATTGCGATGGCTACACCAATTCGATCTTCACCCTCTCCATCTCGAGTGCCACGCAGGCGGGCTTCAAGCCCTGGTACTTGGAGGAATGCTCCTCAACGCTGGCCACCACCTATAGCTCTGGTACGCCCGGCCATGACAAGAGTGTGGCCACCGTCGATATGGACGGACGTTTGCGACCCGATCATATTTGCACAGTGGAGCATACGGGCACTTCGGCTTCAGCCCCGCTGGCAGCTGGAATTTGTGCCCTCGCCCTGGAGGCAAATCCGGATCTCACTTGGCGGGATATGCAGTATCTGGTGGTGTATACGTCGCGACCCTCACCGCTGGAGAAGGAGGGCGGCTGGACCCTGAATGGCGTGAAGCGGAAATACAGTCACAAATTTGGCTACGGACTGATGGATGCCGGTGCCATGGTCACATTGGCCGAACAGTGGACCTCAGTGCCGCCGCAGCATATATGCAAGTCGCGGGAGAATAACGAGGATCTGAGAATCGAGGGCTCCTTTGGCTTCACCCTGCCCACCCACATGGACGTGAATGGCTGTGCGGGAACGATCAATGAGGTGCGGTATCTGGAGCATGTCCAGTGTCGCATTACTCTGCGCTTCTTTCCGAGAGGAAATCTAAGGATTCTATTGACTTCGCCCATGGGCACAACGAGCACCTTGCTGTTCGAGCGACCGCGTGACATTGTCAAGTCAAACTTTGACGATTGGCCTTTCCTCAGCGTGCATTTTTGGGGCGAAAAGGCCGAGGGACGTTGGACGTTGCAGGTGATAAATGCCGGCCGTCGTAGGGTCAATCAGCCGGGCATACTATCCAAGTGGCAGCTGATCTTCTATGGCACATCCAATCAGCCCATGCGTCTCAAGTCGGAGCTGCTGAACGGCAATCCGCAGATGCGTAGCCCCATTGGAGGCGCCAATCCGTTTCTCTTTCCATCCGCCTCGAATATCGGTCAGCCGGCCAATGAGGGTGGCAACTACAACACGGACAGCTTTGCCGGTTATCTGAACTATCAGAATATATTCACCAGTGCCGGATCGGATCCAGAGCCGGCCACCGCAACGCTAGATGGTCAGAATGTGACGGCCGCCCAGCTGAAGGCAGCAGCGCCAGGCGATGCCAGCAAGATTGTGCTGTACTCCTGCGATGCCGAATGCGATTCCCTGGGCTGCTATGGCCGTGGACCCACACAGTGTGTGGCCTGCAGTCATTATCGCTTGGACAAGTAAGCACAAGCAAGCAGCAGCGAAACCCGGACTAAAAGTTGATTTAATTTAACTTAAAACTTTTTATTTACAGCACCTGCGTGAGTCGTTGTCCACCTAGATCCTTTCCCAATCAAGTGGGCATCTGTTGGCCCTGCCACGACTCGTGCGAGACCTGCGCTGGCGCCGGACCCGACAGCTGCCTCACCTGTGCCCCAGCCCATCTGCATGTGATCGATTTGGCTGTCTGTCTGCAAGTTTGCGCAGATGGTTATTTTGAAAGTGAGTAAAAGCCAGAAAGAAAATTACATCTTTTGGAATAAACTATGGGGATCAATTATGATTGAAGGGTCAGTCTCTCAGTCAATTTCCTGCCAGAAATCATTCAATTTAAAAGTCAAAAGTGCAATTGAAGATGTAATTCGTTTATAAATGATTCAATTAAATTATTCTGTTGACCAAAGTGTTTGCATAACTACTATTACAATACCCATGCAATTGATTTATATTTATGTTCCAAAACAACACGAGCTGAAAGAAGAGAGAAAGAAGAGAAGGGAGAGGATGGCTTAAGTATAGCCATCTCTTTTCTATTCCTGCTAGGGTCTGCATGAAAAAGAGTTTGATGCCTTTGCACAGCTGCTATTAATTATAGATAGATATATTATCTTGATCCATGAATTCTATAGTCTTCTAGAACCTACTCCTTCTCGTGCATTCTCTCTTACAGTGTGGCTTAGCATTAAAGGGAGTAAAACTACCATAAGAGAGGCAGAGAAAGAATTCAAAGAATTCCATGCAAAATCTAAACTTATTTTTTGTTCTCCCAAAACAGATAGCAGAAATCGAACCTGTGCTCCTTGCGAACCAAATTGTGCCTCCTGCCAGGACCATCCCGAGTATTGCACCAGCTGTGACCATCATCTAGTGATGCATGAGAATAAATGCTACTCGGCCTGTCCCCTGGATACCTACGAAACGGAGGATAACAAGTAAGTAGCGGCGGCAGTGCATCTACTCTACATGCAAATATGAATTATAACCCTGAATATATCCACACAGATGTGCCTTTTGCCACACGACATGCGGTACATGTAATGGCCCAACGGACCAGCACTGCATCACATGTCGACCAGGTCGTTATGCCTGGCAAAACCAATGCCTTAATAGCTGTCCGGATGCATTTTATGCGGACAAGAAGCGGCTGGAGTGCATGCCCTGCCAGGAGGGCTGCAAGACCTGCACCAGCAATGGCATATGCTCCGAGTGCCTTTCAAATTGGTCGCTGAACAAGAAGGACAAATGCATTGTGGCCGGTAGTGAGGCCTGCAATGAATGTATGTCCCCCCCCAACCATGATTTCCTTTTATATACTTATTTACATTTGTTGTTGTAATCTTTGCAGCCGAATTCTTTAGTCAGATTGAGGGCCAGTGCCGTCCGTGTCATGCTTCCTGTGAGAGCTGTAATGGTGCTCTCGATACGAACTGCATGTCCTGCCCAGCCAATCGGTTGCTAGAGTTAAGTCGATGCGTGAGCGGCTGTCAGGATGGTTTCTTTATGGAGACGGGCGTCTGTTCGCCCTGCCTGCACACCTGCAGCCAGTGCATATCGCGCACCAACTGCAGCAACTGCTCCAAGGGACTCGAACTGCAGAATGGCGAATGCCGCACCACCTGTGCCGATGGGTAAATGTTTATTTAATGCTGCACTCCATTTGCTCCATTTATTACAAACTCAATACATCTTCAACAGCTACTATAGTGATCGCGGCATCTGTGCCAAGTGCTATCTCAGCTGTCACACATGCAGCGGGCCACGTCGCAACCAGTGCGTCCAGTGCCCTGCTGGCTGGCAGCTGGCAGCAGGCGAATGCCATCCCGAGTGTCCCGAGGGCTTCTACAAGTCCGATTTTGGCTGTCAGAAGTGCCATCATTATTGCAAGACATGCAAGGGTAAGTGTGTGTGGCAAACTCTCTGCTCTCTGCATCACGTTTGGCTAAATTATAAATTGTTTTTCTTGCAGATGCCGGTCCTTTGGCCTGCTCCTCGTGCCCGCCACACTTTATGCTCGACGGCGGACTGTGCATGGAGTGCCTTAGCTCACAGTACTATGACATTACGACATCCACCTGCAAGAGTTGCCACGACTCGTGCCGCTCCTGCCTGGGCCCTGGCCAGTATTCGTGCAAGAACTGCGCACCGCCACTCCACTTGGATCAGTTGAACAGCCAGTGTGTGCCATGCTGCAAGCAGAATCAAACCAACGCCAACGACACCACAATATCAGCTGCATGTTGCCACTGTGACAAGGATACGGGTAAGATAAGCTCAATCACAGATTTCTAGAGATTCGATCGATCAATATAAATTCCATTCATTTTGCCTGCAGGTGAATGCAAAGCTACCTCTACGGGCGGCAAAAGGCGCACAGTTATTGGCAGTGGCAGCATGTACAAAAGCGGTGGCGGCGGCGGCGATGGTGAAGCTGATGCCCAACTTGGCGGCGGCAGTGAGGGCAATGGCAATGAGTTCCTTGTGCGGCTAGACTCTCCTTTGACGGCCATCACAGCGATTGCAGTGGCCATTTGTCTGATGATTATCACAATATTTTCCATTATATTTGCTGTTCTACAGGTAAACAGAAATCAATGCATAATCGAAGCATTTAGTAGATTAATTTTTGTTCTTTCTGCAGCGTAACAGCAACCATGTATCGAGAAATTCCGTAAGATACAGAAAGATAGCCAGCAAATCGTCGGGTGGCAGTCGTCGCAAGAACAATGCCTCAGCCACAAAGGGGAGTAATGAGGCAAGATTTATATTTAATGTGAACGAGGACGATGACACCGATGATGAGGATGATGCTGATAACACAGAGGATGATATGTTGGATGTAACAACGGCAGAGGTGAAGCGGATCGTTTATGACCCCACTGGCACAATACATGGGAACGAATTTTACATTGAGAGTACAAAAGATATTGATGCGATTGAGTTTCATTGCAAGGGAGGAGCCGCCGCCGCTCCAAAGAGAAGAATTTGCAACGAATACGGGAATGGAAATGGAAATAAAAGTGAACCAGATGATATTATGTCCAACAATACGTATAGAGATCCAGCAACAGCCACTACTAGCTGTAGCAATAATATCCTTAGCTGATTGATTGATTGAAACCGCAATTGACAACGCGATTTTCTCTTTGGATTTCACTTGCGCGCTCCCTTCTTTCTCTCTTTCTCTCTGGACTAGTAAATTTTAAACAAACAAAAAAAACCACAAAAACCTTACTTTGGAGGTAATATAGCGAAATCGAAATATTTAAAATCCCGAAAAAAAAAAAAACAACAAAAAATGATAAAAATTTATATGTGATTGTGAATTGTTTTTATATATATATTTGTAAATTTAATGTTTGTATTAAATTTTTATGAAAAATGTTATGTCAAGTTGAAAAAAAAAGAACTATTATCGTGTCGTTGGCGCTTCTTTCAGCATTTTCTATATTCCAGCATACTTCTTACTTCAATTTGGGATCATTCTCTTCATTCTTCATCATTCATCATTCTTCTCATTCGCCAGCAAAGTCACGTCGTCACCAGAAATATATCTAGACTTTCTCTTTGCCTTCGCGAATCTTGTTTGTACGCACGCACGCACGCACACACCTTGTTTCATTTTTGTTTCAATTCGAAATAAGTTCGACTGAAATTAATTTTGGCTGTGGCTTACAAACTGGTTTGCATTACGATCTAAACTGGTCATAAAACAACACCAAAAGTGAATCGAAAAAAAATGTTGCCAGCAATCCAGTCCAGTCGATGCTTTGCATAATGATGCAATGCCCTCGAAATAATTTTGAAATGCTGTTTCAATTTGCCATAAACAAAAGGATACAAAGTTCAATATATATTCGATGTTTGTATTTTGTAGAAAATACTTTATTTACAAAAGTACAAAATATAGTTATAATAATGTACAAAAAGTGGAGATTGTTTTCTGATATAGTATACTATATTTAACTCGTATTCATTTATTGAGAGTACGGGCCATTAAATTTGAATGTTTTTTCGTTTTTGTTTTGTAAATTATAATGTAACCTTCCATGTAAATCATTATAAATTCGTTAATACTTCAGTTATTCTTTTCTGTATGTGTCGCGCTGTTCAATGTTTTCTATGCTAAATGTCTGTCATGTGTCTCTTCATGTTTTCGAGATAATATTATACTACTAAAAGGTATCGTATCAAAAACGTACATATTTTATACATAAGATAGGTTTAGAGAGGTATTTTACATGGATATATGTATGTTTGTATGTATGTTTTGTATATAAACGCACATAAGATGATCTATGATATAGTACAGTCACAGCACATGAGCGAATAGTATAGGCATGTGACCATCTTTTCATCACCATTATCATTATTATCAATATTATTGGCCTTAGTTTTATAATCGTACGTCTTGCCATCCAATTGATCCTTTTCGAGACTATCGATGGTCTTTTTGGTGGCCTTTTTGCGCTTATTCTTGTGCATCAGTTCGTTGCAGTTGCGCTGCTGCACCATCTCATCGATCCAATCAAAGTCAGTGGTATTCCCCTGAAAGCGTGGAAAACTGGAGATGCTCTCAATTGAATTGATATCCTCCTGCAAAGCAACAAATATGAATGTTAAGTAAAAAAGAACCTTTAAGCCGCATACCTGATTGTTATTATGATTCTTATATTTGTTCTTTTGTGGTGAGGCTTGCTGGGAATGCGATGTGGCTGGCATTTGCTGTGGTTCCGCCTTGCGGTTTGCCTGCGGCGAGGAAGTCGTTGCTATCGAAGCTGTCGTTCCTGCCGAGCTATTTAGCGCCAATTCTGCCTCGGCTGTGGCCGACAGATGATGCCCTGGCACCTTGGGCAGATCATCGGGTGTCACAAAGTTGTGCTGCATAAGAGAAAGGATTTAAGAAATTAGAATTGCTGAATGGCCCATGCCCAACATTAACGTTTACACTTACCAAATTCTGCACTTCAGCTGTTGTTATAACATTGGGCGAGGTCATGGCTTTTGTGGACGGCGTCGATGGTGCCTCAGAGAGGGGACTATGCGGCGGTGTATCTGCAGCTCCTGGCGATGCGGGCAATGTGGCAGTCTCCGAAAGTCCAACTAAATCATCAATCGAAGTGTGTTGATCGTGTTTCACGCTCTGAACTAGCGAGCAAGTGGCCACAATGCTCAGCGACGACGATGGTGTTGTGGGGATCGCACCCTCGGACATTGGGCTGAAATATTGCGAAAACATTCAATCAGCGAGATCAATCTATTTGTTGCAACAATTGCGAGTGCTTATGCCGTGTGTGTGTGCAATGATTAGAGACAGAGTGTCGTCAGAGAGGTAATGGGGTAGATACAATTGTTACAATTATTAGTTCAAAATGTGTCTCGAATGTGTATGCATGGGCTACTGTGTATGGGTTTGGGTTTGTGGGGAGGGAGGCATGGCATGCATTTTGTTGGTATCTTCCTGCATAGAAAACCGCCTCTTACTTACAAGTCAATCAGCTCGGTCTGTGCCTTGCTGCCGCCCAAGGACCATACCTCGCTTTTCTTTTGCGGACCCGAATACGAAACGTTCTTACTGGTGGCGCTTAGCCGGCCCTTGGGATGGTGAGATTTTCTGCCTGGTATCCACAATATGCGCATACCAGAGGATTTTTTCTTCGAAGCGTTCGACGCCATCTGAAAGTTTGTTTGTTTTTATTACAATTTTTTGGAAATCTAAGACTAGCACTAGCACTCGGACGGCAAAAATGAAAGTTTTTGTGTGTGACGGGGGTAGGGGAGAAGTGGAGTTGGAGTTGGCGGGGGTAGATAAAACGTATACAAATAAACACACACATGAAACATGATGATGCATGATATCTTTTTTTTTTTTTTTTTTTTGGTTATCAGTGAATGAACCCCAAAAATCGGAGATATTTTTTTGGGTTTCTTCTTCTGTGGAGTTTGCATAAATTTCATCTTACTCGACATTTTTTGTTTGCTATGTGCGCCTCGGCTCGGTTCGGTTACGGGTGGATAACAAAACAGATATACAAATATTTATCGGATACTTTACTTATCGGAGCGGAGGAGTAGCTGTATATTCTATATATTTGCACATACCGCATACAAGTATTTGGTTTCACAATTACTGTACTGAATGAACTTGGAAGGGGGGTTGGGGCTTGTTTATTAGTTGGTATGAAGTTATGGCCTGGACAAACATAACATATATACATATACATAGATAGTGTAGTATAAATAGTGTACAGTACATACATACGTAAGGGGTATGGTGGGTTGGTATTATTATACAAAAAAAAAAAAAACAAACGGTAATTTCCCAATCAGAACACGTACTTAACGAGTCCCGTTGTTTCACATTTTCCAACAAAGTGGGTCGAAAGTGAAATTGAGATAAAACTCACAGTTCTATTTAACATTTTAATACAATTTTTGGCAGTTTTGAATATTAAACATTTAGTTCGAGGGACTAGTTTTAGTGGGGAATAAAGGCCTGGCCCCCGTATTGACCTTTAAATTATTTAAATGGGTTTTTTTTTTTACCAAATCAAAGCCAAGATTCACGCATCACACACACACACACACGCACGCTGGCAAACACATTTACACACACTTGGCTTTTGGTTGGCGTGTGCGTGTGTGTGCTAGCTACAAGGCAAATTGCTTTTAGAGGGAATTACAAACAAAATTAGATAAAAAAACACACACAAAACTCTACTCAAATAGCTCACCTTTATGCCACCGAGATTTCAAACTGAATATCACTTTAGCCACAAACATACACTAGTTTATTCGCTGCCTTAGACGAGAGTGTGTGTACGGTCGTGCTGCAATTGTATGTGGGAGATTCGCGGTGCCTTAAGAAAATGGCAGAGATTCGTTGTGATTTGAAATTTTTTTTGTTCCGCCGCGAATTTGCCACAATTACTGCTGTTGATGATGGGGGGGAACGAATGGAAATTTAACTGTAACACAAACTTTACATTATGCGTATTGTCGCGAGCGCCGACCGTGTGTCTGTGTGTGCACGAATAAACAACAAACTAGTGTGACCGCGGCGCTATCGATATAATATACCGTCTGTTTCTCAAAAATATACCTGCTCATGTTCATAATATACCGCAAATATACCGAGGAAAATCATATTCCTAAAATTTAATATTCGATTTAATATTACAAGCTAGTTAGGAATCTCATCAGTAAACATGTAATTTTATCAGATAGATGAATCTATTTACTTGAAGATTGGCTACTTTTAGGAATACCATTTATTTGATTGTTTTAACACAACGTAAAAACGTAGAAGCGGCAGCTTCATCGATGACATGAAAATACCATACAAATACCGTTAGTTTCGCTCAACTTAATTCTTAAAATTATGTTACATTTATTTACCCAATAAACATTTAATAGTCAAAGCAAAGTATTGAATGTTGAAGGATTTTATAAAATGTTCCACAGGTTTCGTTTTAGTTTTGTTTTAAACATTATAAAGTTAACATTTAACTAGAAACAGAAGAGAGAGAGAGAGAAGTGTCACATATACACATAGAAACTGTACATCCATTATCGATAATAACTACAAGGTATGCATGCATATATGCCGTTGCTTGATCCGCTCTGCTTTTCCTGTGGGGATCACCTTATCTAGTATCGAAGATGCGGCTGCTCTTGATATCCACCTTAAACTGACGCGACCATTCCGCCAGTACATCAAACTGCAAAGCAAAACAAACAAAAGAGAGTTATCCAGCTTGAGTAGGATAATACGTGTTAAGAGGGCTCACATCACGCTCCATAATGTTGTCGCAAAAACTTAGATCCAGCAGCTGCAGCTTGGGGCAGTGCACCAGAATGCTGAAAGAAAAAGAGATTCGCGGCAGTTAGTTCGTGCCTCAAGGAGCTCATCGAGCGTATCATGAAACCCACTCGTAGACACGTTCGTGCGTTATATTTAGTATCCCCATGAGATCCAATTGTTCCAGATTTTTGCCCAGCGTCGCTATGTGTATGAGATCCCGCTCGGTGGTGCCACGCACCGCCGACAGAAATAGTTTCCTCAACTTCGGACAGTTGGACAGCAGCTGAAATAAGCCATCACCCAGCGATGCCTCACGTAGACTGTGGAACGAAGGAATACACTATGAATGCAGAGACAGCAGTTACTTGAGATCAGATCACACATACCACCAGCCCAAATCGAGCTCCTCCAGTTGACGGCAGCGAGATATGGCCAAGAGGCCGCGGGCGGACAGAAAGTGTGCCTTCCACAGATCCAGCGATACGAGCTGTGTATTATATGTGGCCAGATGATCGGCCACATCGTCCATATTCACCGACACACCGCAAAAGGCTAGATTCAGATGCTTTAGCTTGCGATTGCCCTCGAGCATGCTGAGCAGCAGCTCGGTGTCAAAGGCCGTTTGGAAGAGATCAAGACGCTCCAAATTCTTTAGATTTGCCAAACATGAGAAGTTCAATAGCGGCGGATCAGTGGCACAATTACGCAGGCTCAACTCTAGCAAAAAGTACACCAAAAAGAAAGAAAGAAAGAAACGTATAAGCGAAGAGGAATCTAAAGGATAAGCTGGCAGAGACATACCAATCAGATTATCACAGACTATGCCCACATTCTCAATGCAGCTGGCGTTTAGAAATTTACAAGAGTTTAGCCGCAGGTGGGTTAGATTATCGCCGCGTTGGGTTAAAAATCTACAAAAAAAAAGAGTTTCATTAACAAGAATTATAACACTTGGCAGTTCATATTTACTTTTTGAATTCGGTGGGTGAGATTTCGTTGGAGCCACCGCACCAGGAGAGATCCAGTTTGCGCAGCATGGTGGCGCGTCGGGCCAGCGTGCACAGCAGCTCGGAGCTGGCCACCGGCCAATACGGCTTCAGGTTGAGCTCAGCATAGAGCAGTGGATGCGTGGAGATGTCATAGAACGTGCGCGACACACGGCCCACACGAAACAGTGACTGCAGGTCCAGGTAGCTGAGTATTTTCAAGATGATCTCAAAGGGCAGATCTGTCACACACATGCCAGGCGGGGGCGGCATGCTCCCTGCCGCTGCTGCCAGTGTATCCTCCAGCCGATTGTCTACCAGAAATTTGCCCAAATCATTGCTAATGAATTCGTGCAGGCTAGCGTCGGTTTTCTCCCTGCAGCTGGGCTTAAATTTCAGCGTGCGCAGCTTGCAGCTGATGGGTCCGCCACTGCCCATTTTCGAGAGCGACGAGAGAGGCTTATAGACGCGCGCCTGCTCCTCCAGTATGCTTTGAATGAGACGACCGGACACGGTGCGTCCGCACAGCATAATGGCATCGATTTCCGTATAGTAATTGAGTTGACTGTGGTTAAAATCAATGCGCAGCGTTCTGTAGTGAACAAAGAGAGTTAGAGGATGTGCCCCCACGATTGGATTTGGGCTGCCTACTTTGTTATCATGGTGGTCTTTTGTAGCGGCGGCGCGAAGCGTCGTGAATTACGTGTCGTTGGTGCCAGCAGATCGCCGTCCAAGGCCTCCCAAAGGCAGGTCCAGTGCTTGGTCAAGCCATACGCCCAGATGCGTATCACAGCGCCAGGATTGAATGTCTCAAAAATGGCCACCTCCGTGGGCACCACATAATCCTCAAAGTACACAACTGCAGCAAGCGGAAGGGTAATCAAACATAGTCTGCGCTTTAGGGGGGGGGGGGGAACAGAACTTACCAATATAATCGTGGGTGGCCAGCTTGGGCAGATTTTGTGGCTGTATTTCCCGTGTGGCCGATGGTGCACGTTGCCACCAATCGCCATAGGTGCGCTGTAAAGTACACTTGAGTGTGTGGGGGCACTGATTGTGTGTGGTTACTTACCATGGTGAAGGTCTCTGGGTAGTCACCGTAGGCGGGAAACTTTGATGGCCTGCCCACCACATTGGCTGCCGTATACGAGATGCTATACTCGATGCCATATTGTGAGCTAAAATCCAGCACACCCAGCACATACTGCTCCAGATAGTAGCCCTGATCCGCTGGCTCTAGCTGCATTTTGTTGTCGCAACCAAACCAGCCGCCACTGTACTCCCGCTGGCGGTGCATTAACATGGTCGAGAAATCAACCTGAGCATCGAGTTCCGTATCGCTGGAACTGGATGTGGAAGCGGAAGCGGAAGCAGAGGCTTGGGCAAGTGCCAGCAGGGACATGGCAGCACTGGTCAATAGCCGTTGGCCGTAGGTCAGCCTCAGTGTATCGTTCGAAAGCAGTAGCGACGATCCCGCGTATCGCCGTCTTTCTCCTTGGGCATAACCAAGCCAGAGTCGTTGTTGTGGTCGCTGCTGCTGCTCCTCCTGCTCCTGCTGCTGCTGCCTCCAGCTGAATGGGCCTAGGGAAATGTTGGCTCTGGCCTTGAGCTGCGCCGCTGTCCTTGTGAATATGCTGCTGTCCTTGCCCCTGAGACGGCTGTGGCCAGTTTGTTCACGTTGCTGGGCCAGACCTTAATGTAAATTGGCAAACCAAAAACGTCGTTGTGTTCCCTCCCCACACTCTTCGCTGATAATCCAATTAGAACTTGGAATATTTTCTGTTGTTTTTTTTTTTTTTTGGGGGGGTTTTGTCTTGTTTTTCACATATGCTTGCCCCGCTAATTATGCCACTTCCCTATGTTCACTTTTGTGTGTGTTATTTGTTTGTGTGAGCTTTGCTACAATAACCATTTGTGTGCGTTTTTCTAATTTTAAACAAATTTAATAACTTTTTCTTAATAACCGAAATGAAAACAACAGTTCCAGGGCTGCACTATTAGGCGATACACAAAATACATTTGTTATCGATTATATGCAGTGCGATGCAACGTAACGACCGGCACGTCATGCAGAAATCACTTTTTAGTTTGAAAACCATTTGATATCTATATAAGCATGCATCTATATATTAATTTTTTTTATTTGTATTAAACATTTCTAATAAACATGATATTCTCTATATACTTGCAATTATGAAAATGCTTGATGATATAATTGTTGCTTCTCGCTGTCGTTACGTTGCTAGACCTATTTTAACTAGTGTTGACAAGTTTTCAAAAAAAAAAAAGTAATAGCTAGTTCTTGTGGGCACACTTAAAAAATAAAGCTAACAAATTTTTGACTTATCAAAGTAGAGCAATTAATTATTAAAATGAATACTTAAATATTAGCAAAAGATAAGCTAATAGTGATGTCGATTTAGAAGTATAATTATAAACTTAATATACTCATGTTTAATAGCCAAATTTCTAGCTACAAGCAATACAAATTAATCTAGCTATCTAGCTTTTAAAATTGCCAACACTGCCTCGGAACAGAAAGCGTGCAACAGCTGGAATACATGCTGAAATTGTTGTCGTGGTCCACCACCAAGTGGTATTCGTTTTTGAACAAATTCCAAAGCATGAAGTCGCGTCAGAAGCTGGATTATCGCAACAAGCTGATGCTAGCGCCCATGGTGCGTGTGGGCACGCTGCCCATGCGCCTGCTCGCACTGGAAATGGGCGCCGACATCGTTTACACGGAGGAGCTGGTGGATCTGAAGCTAATCAAAAGCATTCGCCGGCATAATCGTGAGTGGGGGACCACAGCGCTGCTGCTTCTACTAATAAATACCCTTCCTTCGTGTTGCTATAGCCGCCCTGGGCACTGTGGATTTTGTGGATCCCTCGGATGGGACGGTGGTATTTCGCACTTGTGCCTTGGAGACATCGCGTCTGGTCCTGCAAATGGGCACCAGCGATGCGACACGTGCCCTGGCCGTGGGCAAGCTGCTGCAGCAGGACATTGCCGGCCTGGACATCAATATGGGCTGCCCCAAGGAGTTCTCCATCAAGGGCGGCATGGGCGCCGCCCTGCTCGCGGATCCCGACAAGGCTGCCCTCATTCTGCGCACACTGTGCACCAATCTGGACATTCCCGTGACCTGCAAAATTCGTATTCTACCCGATCTGGACGACACCATCGGTCTGGTGGAGAAGCTGGCCGCCACGGGCATAGCGGCCATTGGCATACATGCGCGGACCCGCGACGAGCGGCCACAGCATCGCCCGCATCCGGATGTGCTGCGTGCCGTGGCCAAGGCCGTCGCCATACCCATCATTGCCAACGGCGGCTCACGGAATATGCAAAAATACGAGGATATTCTGAAATTCCAGCTAGAATGTGGCGCCGATAGCGTCATGGTGGCCCGTGCCGCACAAATCAATGTGAGCATCTTCCGGCGCGACGGTCTCCTGCCCATGGACGAGCTGATCGAAAGGTATCTGCGTCTGTGCGTGGACTACGACAATGCGCCGCACAATGCCAAGTATTGTGTACAGAATATGCTCAAGGAGCTGCAGGAGACGCCGCGCGGCAAGCGCTTCCTGCAATGCCAGACGCTGCAGCAGATATGCGAGATCTGGCAGCTGGGCGACTACTGTCGGCGCAAGCAAAAGGAGCTGCGCACGCTGGGCAACTCTGGACGCGCCGAGGTGGAGCCACCCGAGGCGCAGGCCAAGCGACAGAAGCTAGAGCAGGCAGCCGACGTCATGGCAGATGACTTTGTGGACGTCATTTGCCGCAGCATGCCATTTTTAAGATCCACCTATGCGAGTGGTATGTCGCCTCCGCTCTCTCTCTCTCACTCTGTGACTAATTTGTGTTTTGTTTTTAGATAATCATCTGCCCAAGACTGTGCTGTATGTGTATGCTGCCAGGACAGGCAAATCCCCGCCTGGCTATGAGACGCAACAATGCGACAAGCTGTTCCGTGCCATTTGCAGCTACGATGGGCAACGCTATAGCAGCACCTTCTGGGAGAAGAACAAAAAGCAGGCCGAACAGGGTGCAGCACTGGTGGCATTGCTGCATCTGGGGCAGCTACAGGAGGAGCCACTACGCGAGAATGGCAGCCTAATCAACTGACGAAAAACGCACAAGAATAAGTGTTAATAAATAAATAATAAAATGTTATTCGATGCCTCAGGGGACACAGGCACCTATAGGAACCCATGCCAGAAGGATGGGGAGCCCTATATGATTACTGCCGCAACTGTAGAGATCAGGAAGAGGAGAAAACAGTGGAGAAGAGAAGGCTACAACACTTGGGCTCGCCCTTTTTCACAGATATATCACTAATATCACCAATATTTGTCCCAGAAAGATAGCGAGCCGCATGGAATTAATTGCTATCAGGATGTCGTCTCTTACGGCAGGGAAGGGCCAATGATTCAATGGTACCCACAACGGGCCGAAGCCGAAGCCTAACCTATACATATATAGATCCACAATTAGCTCTTTAA
Organism: Drosophila bifasciata; assembly: GCA_009664405.1. Lineage (NCBI taxonomy): Eukaryota > Metazoa > Arthropoda > Insecta > Diptera > Drosophilidae > Drosophila > Drosophila bifasciata. Next base: position 38,058,951 of record CM019041.1, read on the forward strand.
ATTAAGGTTTATTGGGATTTTAGCTTTTGTGGGGCAATTGTTTTTTTGTTTTTCCTTTCTTTTTTAATTTCCTAGTGTCGGGTTGGATGTCTGTCAATGGTGAGATGGTTGTGTGTGAGGTGTGTGTGTGCGGGGTGGTAGGGTATTCAAATGGACCGATGCTGTCCATGTGCTGCCCCCCCCTGATGATGCTGCTGATGATGCTGATGATGATGGCCTCCATGCTGCCCATGGGAATGATGGGCATTGTTTGGTGGCGGCATCATGGTATGATCATCACGAAATCCACAATTGGCAATATAATTAAGCAGATAATCCTTGGTAACCGGATGCTTTATGCTTTCCACAACGGCTGAAGGGAGAGAAACATTCATTATATATATCGAGGAATAGGAAAGAGGAAAATGGGTTACCGCGTGCTGTATTGAAACTATTTGGATGCTTCTTGTCTGTACGCTCTCGCATAAATTCCCAGTTGCCAAACTGATTCATGGTACACTCGACAATCTTGTTGTCCACATCCCGTATCTCCTTGGTCAGCTTTTGCATGCGACCAAACGGCGCATCATGTCCGCCCACATAAAGGAAGCCAACCTTTGTGGTTAGCAAACTGCAAAGAAAAGTGTCACGAAATGGGTTGCTCTCGACAAAGATTTACTTACCCTTCGCCACGTTCTGTGATTATCTTGAGGCGAAAATCCACAGAGTTGAGCTCGTGGGGCTTCCACTTGAAGACATTCGGACAAACGCCGGCTGTGTAGGGCTGATGCGAGGGTTGAAATATCAGGCCATCGGGCTCATGGGCCAACGAGCGGGAGAACTTTTCGCCCAGCAAACGGGCGGACATCCATATTTCCCAGAAATCCTTGCGACGCACACTGAATGCCTGCAGTTTCTGGACAATAATGCCCTGCTTCATGCCCTCAATGCGGGGACCTATAAACACATTCAGTTAGGTCACAAAATAATCAATCAAGTGGATCGTTTGTTGGTACCTATCACATCATTTTTGATGTAATCCAAACGATTGGGAAAGAATGGCTCCTCGCGCACATCCCGATTGGCGAGGCGTACAATGTCATAGATGAGGTAACGCGGCATTACACCCTCGGCGATCTTATCCAGCACCATTTCCTGCAAACAACAATCAATCCCCCCACAATTAGTCGGTTAGTTGTGCGAAAGAGTTGAGAGAAAACTTACACCATCCACCAGTGTGCCATCGAGATGATCGTTTAGGTTCTTGCCATCGAGAAATGTGACATTCTCCACCTGGAAGACGGAGTGATTGCGATCAAAGAAGTACACCTCGTCCTGGCCATCGATGAGCATCATGTAGCGTGTGCCATCGGCCTTCCACGACACGCGATAGGGTATCTCGCTCAGTCGCTTGATATTGTGCCTGTCCATCGAGACCGGCTGGGAGCCGGGGAAGCCGTTCTTATTCCAGTGGCACCAGTTCTGCACCCTCGACTGGAGATCGCCCAGACGCGGCTGATCGCAGACTTGTCGTACGCCCGGCACGCCATCCATGAATGCGGCATTCCTGACGACCATCTCACGTCGTCGCTTCTTCTTCGAGCCATTGGCCTCGCCGCCACCGCCGCCGCCTTCGCCCTCCTCCCCGTCCACGTCGTCGGCATCACCATCTTCGCCATCCGCAGCTGCCGCCTGTTGCGATGTGGACGACGACGACGATGTGGTGGTGTCATCGTGGTTGGGGCGCTTTCTGCTCTGTGAGATGTCATCATCGCCATTGCTGTCATCGTACTCCAGACACCAGTTGGGCTGCTCGGGCGCCTGGGGGGCATCCTCGCCCAGCTCAAAGCGCTTGTATAGCTCATCGATATAGTCCTGCTTGTAGATGCCCGGCGGCCGGGCGCTGGCAAAGACGGATAGGGCTGCCTCCAAGGAGCAGTCGAGACGCTCGACCATGTAGGAGACAATCAGGAAGCCGGTGCGATTGAAGCCATGCGTACAGTGGACGGCGATCACATCGAAGGGACGCTCCGTAATGAAATTGTCGACAATTTCAATGAAGCTGCGCGTCTGCTCGTGCGATGGTGTCTCGCCATGGCCGCGACACTGCAGCTTAATATATTGGGCGCCGCGCTCCTCCACCGTCGAGCGGTCATAGAAGCGCTTCGTGTTGGTCAGGTCCACCCACAGGCCCAGCTTGTGCTTTGGAAATACAATTTGAGGGGGGGAATACAATTGATTGGCATTTGATTTGGGGTTAGGATGATTTTGTGGCCAATGGGGCGTCAGTCTAGGAGGATATGTACCTTCACTGTCTTGCAGTAGTCGAAGAGCATCTCGGGTCGAAAGGTGCACTCGATGGGCATTTTGTCCTTGAACGCCTGACTCAGTGGCGTCTTGAAGGCCAGAAAGCGCTCGGCAATGATCGACTCACTCTTCCTGGGGCAATATAGCCAACGATTTGGCAGCGGCCCGGAGCCACCTCGGTCACGATGCGATTGAGACATATTGTGTGTGACGAAGACGACGACGACGACGAAGACAGCGAATCCTTACGCTTTTCGCTCGCTCAAATTGGGGCTGGGGGCTAGGGGGGGTGTGTGGATAAGTGGAATTTGATAAGCCCTCGGCGCCCTTGGCTTACTCCGTTACTCCGGCTTAAAGGTCTCGATTTGTTTGGCCAGTATTAACATTCGCTTGCATTTTCACCAAATTTCAAGAGCACAGACATACGGGAGGGACGGGGTGGTTCCGTGTGACGACCGCGGACTTATCGATAACATATATACTGCTGACCCAGTCAAATATACCGTCTCATTTTATTAAATATACCGTAACATATACCGATGAGCATCATATTCCTCAATTTTGATATTCAATTTAATATTACCGGTTAGGTAAAACATTTAGCACTACAAATATAATTTTATCTCACTAATAAACTATTTTTCTACAAGATGGGTTAGTTTTGAAAACTTCCCCTAATAGATGTTTACTAAAAAAGGCAAAAACATAGGTCAACAAAAATGTCCTTTTCTATATGCCGTGTGTGTGTTAACTATATCAAGTCGAAAAGTGTTTTTTTTTTATGTTTGCGACATCGATTACCCTTCAGGTACACATCGATGTTTTAACTCATCGCTAATATGTTTGTGTTCGTCACGGTGCGATATTACCAATCGATCGATACAACCATATGTACTCGATACTTGGGAATGGCAACTCAAATAAAAACGGTTTGCTTGAAAAATAAACAATTGAATTGCCAGCCAGCTAGCTGCGTTTCATCTGCAAGTATGAACTTGGCAAACAAACACACACACAAACACACACATACACGATACATGCATAGAGACAGACACATGCGCTGCTCATCTTGAGAATTATTTACTGCAATGTAAATAAACTGTTTTTGAATTCCAAAATACTTAACAACAAATGCTCGGAACCGAACGCACGGACACGATGGCAACAATAACACTATCGTCGATGATGTCTGGTCTGGTCTGGTCGGCTCCGTCACTCACTCGCTCAATGGTCACTGGCCGGTCGCGTTCGATCTTCAAATTCAAATTTTCCGTGCCATTTTGAGGGTTTTTAGTTCGCGGCCAATTGCCACAGCAATTAAATCGTATCGAATCGAATCGATGGCTGCCCCAATGCCCAAAATAACAATTACAAGCAACAGCAGCAGCAGCAACAGCACCACCAGCAGCACCACCAGAGGCGCCACAAAGGCAACAGGAACAGGCACAGCCACAGCCGTTGCACCCAAATCCCCAGATGGCCTTACCGCCTTGGTGGCCAAAAAGAGTCTCACCTCGATGTCCGATGAGGAAATCATACAGGAGAATCTCAAGGAAATATTGGATCTTAAATCGCGCGTAAGTTTCCAGGCAGCAAATCAGCGCAGCGCGCGCGTTTTGTGACTCATTACACAAAAAACAAAACAAAGAACAAAAAGCTAAAATTTCTGATTGATGGATACGTACGTCATCGTTTTTTGGTAGACAAGATCTTTGGAGATCTTCCCCAAGAATCTAGGCCAAATATTTGCATATTCCAATATGATTTATGTGAAATTTGTTAGCTTTTATTTGCCTCTTTTGGGGATGCACATTTTCCAGCGAAAAGCAGCGTAAAAACCCAAAAGGTTACGTTTTTCAAATACATTTCGGGATTGCCACTACTGTATGTAGCTGTGTGTTTGTCTGATCTGGGGTGATCTGCTTTGGAACGCGGGCTCTTATAAACAATGTTTTTATGGGCACACATATACCTACAGCTAATCGAACCCCACAGAACGAGCGGGATAAACACACAGAAACCATCACACATAGAGACCTCTGGGAGACACTCATCATCATCATCATTGTTCCTCCCCGTTTCTGATCCCCTTTCTATATAGTTTTTTTGTTCCCCCTTTTTGCTGTTTCTTTTGCAGGAGGAGCGCAAAGCCAATGGACGCCTGGTGGCCGTCATTGTTTGTTTTCTGGGTAAGTTGCAGCACCCCCCACTGACTATCCTACTCCACACAGAGAGAATATCCTTCGCTTAAAACTATTTGCAGTGATCTTTCTGGCCATTTATCATGCCTGGATACAGGATGCACTGGCTGGCGTCTTGGTGCCAGCTGGCATTATGCTCTCCTACTTCGCTTGGGTTGTGGTCCTGGCCAAAAGGGATAAGCACAAACGTGCCATGTTTGTATGAACGATTTTTCCGTTCGAAACAAACAAATTGAAGCTCATTTTTGGGATTGTTTTTTGTCTGCAGGAAAAGCACATCGAGGAGGTGGCCCTGAAGAACAAGAGCGAGCTGGAGGAGAAGCATTTGCGTATGAAGCACGCTCACGCGCATGCGCATGGCCACGGAACGCCCACGGATGCGGATCAGCAGAGTTGCAGTGGCAGCGCCTCGAGCAGCCTGCACTATGTGAACGAGCTGCTGCCGCCGAATGGGGAGCATCGCAAGAAACAGCGACGCCACAGACAGCGGCACGGTGAGAGGCCAGGACGTGCGCAACGTGCGACCGGTGCGGACACCACAGAGGCCATGGTGCATCGCAGCGGTGGGCCCAAGAGGCCCAGCATTAGGCAGAAGCTTTTCGGCCAGAGCATAGCCCACGTGAAGCTGGTGGAGACGCAAAGCGACAGCATGGACTCGACGGGCGGTGCTGGTGGTGGTGGTGGTGCTAGCGTTCCCAGTGAGAAGCGCAAGCGACTGCAGCGCATGGATACCCTGCCCATGCCCCAGGTGGTGCGCATGAGCTCGGCGCCATAGAGTAGGGTAGGGAAGAGCAGAGTAAGGGAATGGCCTTGCTATCGAGTATCGAGTAAATAAATGTATTATAAAAAATATAAACAGGAAATTCGATTTTATAAATAGATGATGGCAGGCGGCAATCAAAGGAAGGAAACGATTTTCGGCCCGATGCGAAATCAATGCTGAATACGTGAGCATTGTACACCCTCCCCCCTCATTGATCTGCTTTTGGCCATTTTCCCCCCCTCGATGTTAATTTCATTAATTGTTTTTGATTTTCCGCATTCATTTTTGTTCGTCTGAACAGCGCGCACTGGTCGGCCCGGGCACTGTGCTCTCGTGTGCGTGCCCTCTGGCACGGAATAGTTTACATTACGGCCGGACGGATTCTGACCAGCCAGCCAATTGTTTTCGGTCATTGGCTATTGTTATTGCATTTTAATGGTTTACATGTGGTGGGCCGCACTCTTCCGCTCCCACACCGCGTGTGGTACAGGGGTGGCGGGGGGCATTCAATAAAAACTAAATTTAGTGGGTGTATAATTGTTTTGAATTTTGCGGTTAGTTAATTTTTGCAATGGTGTGGTTTTGAATCAACCGCCAAGCTGTTGTGACATCTGTGCTTCATTGGCAAGTATCGATATTGATAATAAATAATTATTTATGTACCTTTGAGTTTCAGAAATTCAAACCAAACAGTAAGTTGAAGATTCGTGAAAGGAGTTAAAGTTCTAATTAATAATCTTTTTAATCAGTTAATTTTTCGTTGTTAGACTGAAGGCGTTCAACTTTTTACATAGGTCTTTTTACGGACGGTATATTTTGAAAGTGTGCATATACATTTCGGTATATTTTTGAGGGTCAGGTAGAGGGGGTATTTTATCGATACATTCGCGGTCACACTAGGCGTCATTCAAAAAATAGTAAGCGTCGTGTGTTCTTTTCCGAAAAATCCTTTTCATTTAATCCGTCCTATGGTGTCCAGTCTCGTCACTGCGTGAAGAAGTTTGTTTTTCGTTTTGTTCTTTACGTGCGTGTATTTCGCTAAAATGGATGACCACGGCTGGAGTGAGGTGATATTTGCATGGGTAAGTTGAGCATTTTTTTCTTGTGTGTGTAGTCTGCGGCACTGGCGTCGCATAACTATACTGTGTGCATGTGTGCATGCACTTGCAATTTTTTGGGTTTTTTTTCTTTCACAAATTGTACATTAAAGGTTCATATCCCTAATCAATAAAATAGATGAGAGCCTCTGTGTCTGATTAAATGCCGGCGTAAAATTTTGCTCTGTATGGAGAGAGCGTGCGTGCCGGCTTGGTGTTTGTGTGTGTGTGTGTGTGTGTGTGTGAGCCTGGCGCCGCATAGATCTGCTATCCGTGTTTTTTTTTTGCTGCACGGCCTGCCTGTAAGCCTTGCCTTGGTGTGTGCGTTTGTGCGCCCTTGCGCGTTTCACTTAATTTAACATATTTCCAAACTAAGAAACCCTTTAAAAAGTTTAAAATATTTTATTACAATACATTTTGTGGGAAACGAGAAGTGGCCGTGATTCGTATCCAAATTCTGCCGCAGAATTCTCAATGTGTGGGTGCACGTGCGTGTTTGAACGTAGGTGTGTGTGTGTGTGTGTGTTTGGCCTTGCAATATAATTTCCGTTTTAAAATATATATTTATCCTAATTATCTTTGAAGAAAGAAGTACACACAGTATATTAATGACATTTACAAATCATACAATATAATTACAATAACAATTAAGAGAACGATAGGCAAATTAAAAGTGGGGAAATTCCGTAATTCTGCCGCAGTGGCGCTGTGCCACCGAGCTCTGCTGTGTGTGTGTGTTCCTGGAACTTCCAGGAAGGCCTGCCGGCGTGTGTGTGTGTGTGTGGCCACTTGCGCATTTTGCTTAGCAAATCAAAGCGTTGCTTGGCTTTTTCCTTTGCTTTTTATTATTTAAAAGGGTTTTCAAATCATGAATAGAACAATCAAAATGTTTAAACAAGTTGAATTTTATTCTGACAAATAAAATGTAATGAGAATTGGTTGGTAGAAGGAAGGAAGACGAAGAAGGTTTTTTGTGTGTGTGTGTGTGTGTTTCTGCTGCGGTGCTGCCGCTGCCATCTACTCTCAGCTGTGCGTGTGTGTGTGTGTGTGTTTTGTTGTGTGCACTTTCCTGATTTGTTTTGTAATTTGTCTCTTGTTTTAGCTAAAAATGTGCAATTATTAGTAATATATGTATATAATTAATAAAACTGAATATATGCTGCCGCAGAGCTTTGATTTTGTTTTGTGTGTGTTTGCAATAGCGTATTTGTATGTGTATGTGTATGTGTGTGTGTTTTTTTTTTGCGTGGCTGCGCAGCCGCAAAGCAGCTGTAGTGTGTGTGTGTGTGTGTGCAAAGCAGCTGTAGTGTGCGTGGTTGGCCCTGCAGAAGAGCCGTTGCAAACCACTTCTCTATGTGTGTGTGTGTGTGTGTGTGAGAGAGAGCAGAAAGAAATGCTTGTACGTGTGTGTGTGGGTTGTTGGGTGGGTGGTAGTGGGTGGTGGCCTTGGGCTAAAAGGAAACAAAAATCGAATGCACTAATCTCCTCAATATATAATCCACTTACAGGTACAGAAATGCGGATTTGTGAACGAAAATGTATTGACCCTCGAACAATCCAATATAAATACATTTTTCAATCGTTATCTGGAGTATGATGACATGCAAATCTCCCTGGTAGACACAAACTCGAAGCAAAATTTGCGCCCAGTCAAACCGTTGGTTACATTTTTGAAAAGTGAGTGTGTGTGTTTAGTTTAGTTTATATGATTTACTTACCAATTACGTTTGTTTTTTGTTTTGTATCCATCCCCTACCATCAGACGTTTATCCAGACTTCCGTCCCAATCTGGATAGAAGTGGCAACCTTGATCGCACCGACTATTTACTGGTCTATACACTGATGCTTCACTATGCGTGCGTCATTAAGAAGAGTGAAAAATATCAATTCAAATGCACAAAGCTCCCGCAATCCATCCAAAATCGTATAGCATCGTTTTTGAAGGCCATTGTTGAAGTCCGAAAGATAACACGTATATGCCTGCGCGAGACACTTAAAATAACTATGCAGGATACGAGCACGAGCATGCCCAGCAGTCCCACTGTCATTAGGATTCCCTTCACTCCGGGCACACCAGACACACCCAAGTCCACGGCGGCGAGTCCACACACACCGACAGCGACGCCGTCGCACACGAGCGGCGGCCAATCGTCGCCGCTACCGATTTGCAGCACACCAATGCGTGAGCGTGAGCGCGTGACGGAGGCAGAATGGCGTCAAGTGCGCGACAGATTGGCAGCCACGGAGATCAAGTTGGCCGAAACGGAGACCAAATTGACATCGACTGAAGGCAAATTGGCCACGACCGAATCTGAGTACACATTCTTGGATGATATGTGTCAGGAGCTAGTAGAATCGAATACTAAATTCAAAACTGGTACGTCTTACCCCTACCCACCCACAGCACTTAATTCTTATCACTCACGTTTCCATAATACTTTGTGCAGAAAATACAGAGATCAAAGGCGAAATTCGGCTGCTGAGGGAGAAGGTGAAAATATTCGAGGAGCGTTTAACCGATGAAGATGCCGAGGGGCAGGCCAATTACGAGCATGTAAGTAGTTTACAAATTGTCATTCAAGCGATGCTTCCTAACTATTCTTTTCTATCTTAAGTTTAAGCTGGGCTATGTGAGGGATATAGCAGCCAAGGAGCAGAAAATAGCAGAAGCACGAGAACTGCTGCAGGATGCCATCAATGAGCGTGAGAAGGAGGAGAAGAAGGTAAGAACGATCTAACGATCTTTAGCTTTAGCTCACTTGTATCTTCGATAAACATTGGTTTCGCCAAACACAACAGGTACGCAAATTGGAAGAGCAGCTGAATATGTGCTTCGATCAGATCAGTGGGCTGGAGCTGAAGGTTAAAGAGCTGATTGATAAATTGGGTGACAAAGATCTTGAGATTATCTGTCTGGAGCGTGAAAGGCATGACCTGACACAGTGCCTGAATGTGCTGCGGCAAGAGTCGCAGGGCCGCCGTGAGGTGCTAAATGCCTCATCGGATATGCTGGACACATCACTGTCGCCGGGCAGTGTGCCAGAGAATCTGGCTAGCTCTGTAATCGACAAGCAGCTGCGCGAAAAGGAGCAGGAGATATGCCAGCTGAAAGAGGAATTCGAGAAGCTGCAGTCGAGCATTTACGAGCTACTCAAGTCGAAATTAAAGATCGAACCGCCTCCAAAGTCGGAGTCCTGCCTCAAGGATCAGACTCAGCTGCTGAGGGCCATTGGTGATGCGCTTGTCATTGGTCCACAGGCGGCCGCCGAAAACGAGACACAGAAACTGTTCATAAAGATCAAGGCACTACGCGCTAAACTGAGCAAGGAGATGGAAACCATGTCGGAGATGCAACAGATGCACGACAGGGAATACACCAGAGTCTATAATCGCTCGGAAGTGCCCGACAAAGACTTGCAGAGGGAGGAAAATATGCTGGAGGAGCAGCAGAATCGCATTGCTGGACTGCAAAGGATGCTCGAAACTCTGGTTTCAGCCAAGGATAAGGAGCCCAAAGTGGCTGAGCAGGATTTCGAGCTACTGCACGAGTTGCAGAAGCAATTGGAAGTGCTGCAAACCGAATCCTCAATGATGTCAATCCAAAAACTGCACACTCTACACTCCACCCTCAACAATGTGGAGGATCACAGGTCAAAGTTGGAGCAAGCCGAAGCTCAGAATGTGAAGAAAATCAAAAGGCTGGAGGCGGCCCATGATCAGCTGTCCAAAAAGTATCTGGAGGCATCGAAGAGGCAGAGCGCGAAGGATGCTCTGCTCGATGAGAAGGAGCGTGAGCTGATCGTGCTCAAGGATCAAATCGAACAGCTCGAGCAAGAGAAGCAGGACGAAAAGATTTGGGTACGCCTGCATGACAGCTTGAGGGCTGAGCATAGCAAGCTGGTCAATGCACGCAACACACTGACAATCAAATCACGCGAACAGTCGCGACGACTGATGCAACTTGCCGTCCAGCTGGATCATCTAACGCTGGAGCACAAGGAGAAGGAAGCACAGATCAAAATGGAGCATAACGAACCAGATTCAGAGATCGCCCATCGGCGTGTGTACGAACTGAACGATTTGGAGAATAAACTCAATATTGTGATGCTAAAACGCGATCAAGCGGAAGCCGACGCTTCCGAGCAAGCGGACAAATTAGCCCAAGTGCTGCAGCGTATTGAGCAGATCCAAAAGGAGACGGAAGCGCATTATGCCGCCATGGCACAACAAGATGCAGAAGAGCAAGCGAAAAATGTAGAAGCCATTGAAGATCTAATGGCTGAGAGGACATCGCTGGTGGCCAAGAACGACCTACTAGATGCGAAAGTAGTTGAACTATCGGCGGAAATTAAAAAGCTGACGGAAAGAGTGGACCAACTAGTGTTGGAGAGATCCGAGCTAGAGCAGAGCCTAGAGCTGAGCAATAACTCGGAGAAATTGTTGGTCAGAGAGCGGACGCAGCTGACAGAGATCGTAAAGGAGCAGGAAGTGGCTGCCTCGAAATTGCAACGCTCCATCGTTGTGATGTCCGTCAAGAAAACCGAGCTGGAGGATAAGCTTGTGCAGCTTGAAAGCCGCCTCGAGGATGCTGATGCGGCCAACGAACTTTTGGTGGCCAACGAGGAAAGCGAGAAGGAAAGAATCAAGCAATTTGAACAGGAATTAAGGGACGTGTCTAGCAGACTGGTGCAAGAACGAGCCAGTCAGGCAGTCCAAATCCAGGAGCTGCAGCTGGAGATCGCGAAATGGCGCGAAGATTACAAGACCATTTCCAAAGAGAGCAACGCCAATAAAGAGCAGGCCAATAAAAACGAAAGCGAGTGCCAGAAGCTGCTGCAGGAGATCGCGAAATGGCGCGCAGATTACGAAACCATTTCCAAAGAGAGCAACGCCAATAAAAAGAGCAGGCCAATAAAAACGAAAGCGAGTGCCAGAAGCTGCTGCAGGAGATCGCGAAATGGCGCGCAGATTACGAAACCATTTCCAAAGAGAGCAACGCCAATAAAGAGCAGGCCAATAAAAACGAAAGCGAGTGCCAGAAGCTGCTGCAAATCTCCAAAGATTCTATGGCCGAGATGCGTTCTCAAATTGATTCGCTGGAGCACAAATACAACGAGTCAAAGAAGAAATACGAGGAGCTGCTCGCTGAGCGTAGCAACCGAGATAAGCAGTATGAAAATGAGCGCATTGAAGTCGAACTGAAGCTGACAGATTGTCAGCGCAAGCTCGAAGATCGCAACGATTCGTATGAGTTGTTGGTCAAGGAGCGTGACACATTGGCACAAGAGCGTGCGACCCTGACACAAGAGCGTGGACACCTGATGGAGGAACGTGACGCCCTGACACATATGCGTGACACCCTGACACAGGAGCGTGACAGCCTAAAGCACGAACGTGATACCCTGACGGAGGCTGCAAAGCAGCACCAGGTGGAATTAGCCAGCCTTCAGAATAAGTATGCTCTGGCCACGAGTGTGACTGAGGAGAAGAACCTGCTGCTGGAACAACAGGTGTTGGGTCTGCGCGACAGTGCCAGTGAGACGCTGGCACTGCAGTCGAGCGCAAACAAGGAGAATCTAAAGAAGCATGTCGAGCAGCTGCAGGATAAGATGCATAAGGAACTCAAGCAGAAGGATGCGCAAATCGAAACGCTGCGCAAGGATAGGGAATGCCTGCGCAAATCCGAACGTATTGCCAAAAAAGAACTCAGTGTTCTGATGACCAATGCCGATGAGAAGGAGGCACAGCTCAATCAGGAGATTGGTTCTCTCAACATGCAATTGATGCACACAAATCAGCGTCTCGAGCAGGCGACACGCCAAACTGTGACCCAAAACGGAGAATTAGAGCAGCTACAAATGAAGATAGCCGCCGAGGCTCAAGCACTGGAAGCTGCCAAGCAGGAGCAGCTGTGCTTGCGCAAGGAATTGCAAGAGCAACGCGAACAAATGCAGCACCTTGAGGAGGCACATCAAATGGACAAATTAAAACTGGAGAAGCAAGCAGAACTCCTTCAGCTGGACCTACAGGCATTTGATCAAGAAAAACAGCAATTGCAAGCAAACCTGCTCCAGCAGGAGGACGAACACCTACAGCAGCTGCTGCAGTGCGAGCATCAGCTCGAGGAGTCGGAAAAGAAATGTACCTTCCTGCAGATCCAAATGGCTGACCAGCAAAAGAGCGCAAACGAGCGCCAGATTCAGTTGGGCCAGCAGCTGGCAAACCTGCTGCAGCAGGAGGACGAACACAAGCAGCAGCTGCAGCTGTGCGAGCATCAGCTCGAGGAGATGGGAAAGAAATATGCCTGCCTGCAGATCCAAATGACTGACCAGCAAAAGAGCGCAGACGAGCGCCAGATGGAGTTGGGCCAGAAGCTGGCCGAAGCAATGGAAGCCGTACATGCCACCTACACGGCAGCCGCCGAAGAGGAGGCGCTGCCTGATCGCAGCACCCTCCAGCGTGATTGCCAGGTGCTGCAGGCCAAATACCAGGAGGCCAAAAAGAAGATTGACGAGCTGCAAGTGAGCATCAAGGATCAGCGCAACGAGATGGAGGGCAAGCTGGAGAAGATGAAGAATAAAATGGTATGTCCTGCTCGAAAATCGCTCAATCGTCGTGCTGCTGCAGGTTTTGCAATCCTAAACCGGCATGGCTTTCTACTCGTTTTTATATCCCTTATAAGTTTGTTACGCTATTTGGAATAATATTCACTCACTAAACATAAAATTTCAACTCTAACTCTCTTCACACTAACACTTTTCTCTGTTCTATTCACTTTTACACGCTCTTTTTTTCCAATACTCTTTGGTATTTGTTATATTCTATTTGTAATTTACCAAAATAAAAGCTAACTCCTATTACTAATAATTAAACTATAACTAAACTTCTAGATAACTAACTTATGATGATGGTAACAAACTATACTTTCATTTTGGAGCCATGCCCGTTTTATGGATTGCATTCTGTCTGCTACTATAATTATTATTTACTACTAACACTTACCAATCTGATATATATAAGTTTATCTGTGGCACATTCCCCCCCCGTTTGCAGTAGTACAAATCGTTTGGTTTATTGCATATATAGAAAATGTTAATGTTAATGGTTAAAAATTACTACCCAAACGGGCGTGCCACAGTTTGTTATGATTCAATGATCTATGTATATGTGGCATATGTACATATATATTATGTATTTGTGTATTTGTAATTATTTTTTTGTATAGTAATTTGTCTGTTTAATGCTTTGTTTGTGTTTCTGTTTTGTTGTGGGGTTTGTTTTGTTTTGTGTTCCGTGTTTTATGGCTCATTCCACAGCAGAAGATACTTGGGATTCCGGAGGTTGATATAGGGGGAGCAGGACACACTCATCATATACAACATATTTCACATTTGCTTGCAATTTTAGTTTTGCGAAATATTTTTTAAAAAACATTTTTTGAAATTGTATAAAAAATCCGGTTTTTATTTCTCCCCATCCTACTGCTACAAACAAAATTCTTGACAAAATACACACACACACACACTACTTACTGTCTTGACAAAACGACGTACTAGAAATATTTCAAACACTCCGAATACCATTCCGAACAGCGTTCAAAACATTCGGAAACACTCGGCACACAGACCGAAAATCCACACCCTGATAGAGTTGAATATACCACAAAGACTGTGATACAAACTACTGCACCTGATGACAATGATAATGTGATACAAAGAGAAGTAGACTTGAGCTTGATGCCAGCCAAACCGAACGAGAAAGATTCCAACACAAACATAGCAGCCAAAGGAACCATTAAAGACAAAGCAAACTTCTTGTTGTTGAAAAGTGAATCGTCGACGCCGCCTCTAAATGAAGACGAAATGGACCAGCAGCAGCAGCAACATAACGATTCGGAGACATCCGATGATACGGACGATGATGAGTTGATCCCGCATTTTATGTGGTGGGATCGCGTTGTTAATGTGTGCCAGACGCTGCGCGAACATTGCCCCACCTTGGGGCAGATCATAGTATTATTTCTGGTATTTGTGGGCCTTATGATGATCGTTTTAAAACAAAATGGTCTTGATGTGGAGCTGAAATCTGAGACACCCTCGCATTTCTAAGAAGTCTAAGAAGCATTGAAGCTTTTTTTTCTTTTTTTTTTCTTGTTTTTTGTAAATTTATATAGTTTTCTATTATTGGTTATTGGCTTTAATATTTGAAAATAATTATTGTAATGCTAATGCTAACACTTAGAAGAAGTCGCTAGAAGAATGCCAAACACATTCGGTTTTTGTTTTGTTTTGTTTCGAGACTCATGTTTATACCCGTCCACCTTTTATCTGTTGCTCCACCCACACTTATTTCTCACCCACTCTCTCGGATCGCCCTTGAAAAACAATACAACAACAACAACAACAAAAATACCCCCCAACACCACACCACACCACACCCCGCACACACAATATTATACAACACGGACAACACGGACTTGACCCACTGGCAGCGCACTTTATACACCGCGGAGGTGACACGCATGAAGGAGAAGCAGGAGCGGGAGGCGGCACACTCCAAGGCGGAACTGGAGGCGATTATATGTCAGGTGAGTGGCGGCGGCACACGGTCGAAGAAATCTCGAGACTTTAATATACATAATGGTTTGGTATTTTTAAATAATTTTTTTTTATATTTATATTTAAATTTTAAAATTTAATTTTTTTTTAAATTATTTTAATTTATTTGTTTGTTTTTAATTTGTTATTTTATGTGCTAAATTATAAATAATAATAAAAAATATAAATATAAAATATAAATTATATAAAAAATATAAATATAAAAAATATAAATATAAAACATATAAATATAAAAAATATAAATATAAAAATATAATTATAAAAATATAAATATAAAAAATATAAATATAAAAAATATAAATATAAAAATTAAATTATATATAAAATATAAAATTGTATATAAAAAATATACATTTTATCTAAAAAACTAAACAATTTTTAATAAAAATTTATTTTTTTTATTTATTTTATATAAAATTTATATTTTTTATATAAAATGTATATTTTTTTATATAAAATTTATATTTGTTTTTATATAAAATTTATAATTTTTTATATAAAATTTATATTTTATAAATAATTTATATTTTATATATTTTATTTAAATTTATTTAATTTACTTATTTAAATTGGTTCAGCTTTTATATTTTTACTTAACTTTTATATTTTGTCTATATATTATTTAAAATTTTTTAACTCGTTTTTATTAAATTGATATTTACTTTTATTTATATTATTTTTTTTTTAACATATTTTAAAACTTAATATTTTCTATATATTGTTGTTTAAAAGTATTTTTTTTTTTTTAATTATGTTCTTTGTTCTATATGAGAAATTATCTAATTAATTTCCCCTCCCCCCACACACACACACACACAGAACACCAAATACGAGGAGCATACACGCAAGCTCTCGAATCAGATTGTTCGCTTGAACGAAAAAATACTGGAGCAGCAGAAGCAGCATGCGATAACCACCACAAAGCTGCGCCACATGCATGCCAGCGCAGAAGCAACCAAATCATCATCTTCACTCTCCACACTGACTGTCTCGGGTAGTGCCACAGCCACAGCAACAGCAACAGGCGGGACAGGCGCCACCGAGGATTGGCAGCCATTCAAGCGTCCCACTGCACCCTCCTCGAATCTGGCAATGGAAGATGAAGAGGGTGAGGTATTCAATAACACCTATTTGACGGACCTTAAGCTGGGCCGTGTGCCAGATATAACGTGAGTTGCTTCTATATATCCACTGGGTATCTACATTTCGTAATTACACTCCCCCATTTGTGTACGGTTTCCAGTGCTGAGGAGCTAAACTATCGAAACTCGCTGCAGCCGCCGCATCTGAGGAGCACCTATGCGGCCCAATACGATGTGGGAAGCCAAGATGAGGATCTCAAAGTAAGCCAGAGCACGAGCAGCAGCAGCAAACGTGGCACCAGCAACAGCAGCAGCAGCAGAACCAACAGCAACAGCAGCCACAGCCACAGCGACAATAGCAAAGTTTCAACACCTAGGAAAGCCAATGCAAAGAAAGCGCAATGGTCACGCATTTGGCAGAGAAGATAAATAATATACTAAATCACACAATTTCCAGACTATGTACAATATATATACAAAAAAAACAAAACCAATCCCCTATAGAGAGAGAGAGAGTGTTCAGAGTAAGATTAGATCTCTTGTCCATTGTGATGTTCCTCTCGTTTACGTTGTGGCTGTTGTATCTCTGTGTTTGTCCTGTTTTCTGTTTACACTGTGTTCTGTGTGTCTACTACTAATCCACGATTTAGTTTTGTCTTCATTATCGTTACTCACACCATTTTATATTGTTTCCCTCTCAGGATGGACCACATAGTCTGGACGATAGCATGAGCGCGCTGTTGAGCTCTTCGGCGAGCACTGGAGCCCGCAAGAAGGCAATGGGCACCCACTATAAGCGGCCTGGTCCGCCCACGCCCAGCAAGAACGGTGGCCGCCTGTCTTTTGGCAGCTCTGAGCCGCCACGGGAAATACTGCGCGAGACATGCGAGAACACCGGCAACTCCAAGACACCCACCCGCTTCAAGATGTTCACCTCGCGCTTCAGCATCGGCAGCAGTACCAGTGGCAGCAGTGGCCTGCCCCGTGATGAGGTAAGACTAACAGTTGAGTTGTTGTGTTGTGTCGTCTTTCGTCTCTGGTTTATGCGTCTGTAAGTCTGTTTCGTGTTGCGTCTTCGTCTTCGTCATCGTCTTTGTGTGGCTGGAGTTGCTGGTATTGAATGGCTTACTGTACCTTTAACCCACAGCGGCCGCTACGTCGTAAGCGGCCGAATCTATTGACTGGCATGCAGCGCCGCAGACTGCAGCTGCGTCAGTCCTCGGGCCTATTCTGCACCTCAACGCCACGCAAGAGCCGCTCCTACTACGATCAGCGACGTCTGATATGTGCCAGTGATGCGGTCTCAGATCAGGATGAGATTGAGCATGAGGACGAAGAAGTTCACGAGGAGGAACGGGAGCAGGAGCAGGAAATTCTGGCTGAAGAGTTGGAAGATGAGGAGGAGGAGGGCACACCGCATTTATCCAATGGTGCACTGTTGGCCATCACCCGTGGAGTGACCCGTCGGCTGAGCAGCGATCCACCCCACAGTACGCCCAGTTCAGGGTCCACGCCGCATGTGAGCAGGCGAAAATATCGCAATGGACGCGTTTCGCTCTGTCTGCACGGCAATATCTTTGCCAAGAGCCGGCCGCTGGTCAAGATATCGGCCACAGCGCATGCGGGAAATCTTAAAAATCAGCGCAAGAAGCTGAAACAGCAGCGCCTGAATCGTTTCGATCAGGGCAGGCATCTCCATGACTCACCAGTGGCACCGACGAATGTCACCTATCAACTGCTTCAGCCTCTGGGCTGCTGCGACAACAACAACTACAGTCTGCACAATCGCAACGAAGAGCTGCAGCAGCAGCAGCAGCTGCTCCTGAAGATGGGCCAGACGGTGGTACTTAAGCCAGAGGAGCAGATTCTCGACGATGGATTGCTGCCGGTGGCAGCTGCCACCTTCAATGTCAGTGAGAGTGACACTTCGAGTGTGTGGCAGCATCAGCAGAGATTCGAGCGGGAGAATATACAGGCCTGGTTGACCGAATATACCAGAGAGAATGAGATGGCGGACGTGGATGAGCCGGACATCCATGGCGGACACTTCGAGCGGCTGTGCAGGGAAACAGAGTCGACGGCACCATTTGAACTGCAGCCGCTGCACTACAAGACGCAGCAGCAGGAGGAGGAGCAGCAGCAGCCCAAGGTCAGGTCAGTGCGGCCGATCAACATAACGGGCACCACCAGCGTGTGCACGAGCAATGCCAGCTGTGCCACCAATCTGACCAGTGCCTCGTCGCGAAAGTCTTGTACGATCTACTCCATGGGGAACATACACTCGGAGCCGCTGCCAACGGTGACCATTACGCATGTGGAGCAGCGGGTGGTGCATCAGGAGCCAAGGAGACGAAAGCTGACGCTGCGTGATCTGTGGCACGACTTTTGTTGCCTCAATCTGTCCGGCCATTTGATTCTCAGCCTGGCGCTGGCACTCATCGTAATGCTGTGCGTGTGCACTCAGGTGTCGGACAGAATGGCCCTGGGTGTCACTGCAATTGTCACTGCCATGGGCATAATGTTGCTTGGGGTTCTCACGCAGAGCTGAAGATTAGCATACCAAAAAAGATACACACAAACACACACACAACAAGAAAATCTCATTGAATAAAATAATCTGCCATTGCAGCAAGCATGCCACAAAAACCATTCAATTACTTATGTACCCCCCTGATATATTTTTGTTCCATTCACAGAATTCACCGCCCAAGCGACGCCTCAGCAACATGTTCAAGCGGAAGTAAAATGTAAATAAGTGTCGTCGTCCATGTACAGAGAGAAGCAAACATCCAAAACAACCGCCAGCGCCAGAGCACTATCTTATATAGAATATAAGCAATGAGCAATTAAGCACTAAGAATTCCATTATAATAATTATTACTATTTAATATTACACAAATAGTACACTAAAATGTCACGCTAAAGCCTGAAGAAAACAAACAAAAAACAAAACAAAACCACAGAGAGATATAGAGAGTTAGAGAGTTGGTTAATTATGTATATGAAAGAATACAATTTAATTTTTTTTCGCTTTTTTTTTCCCCCTGTTTAATGTATCTATTATGAAAAGGATACCACTTTTTTTTTTTGTTTAAATAAAAAACCAAACCAAATGAAACAAAAACAAAAGGAAAGAAAGCAATGCATTTGGCGGTGTCGAATGGTTGACAAACTTTACAGAAATGATAAAGGTTATATAGTACATTGGTATATACATATATAAATTATATCTGCAGTCGGTCGTTTGGTAAATTGCTCAATAAAACGAGATGTTAAGCCGCTTTATCTAGTGTCATGTAAACCGAGATGAACCCTTTTTGACAGATAAAACTTATCTTATGCCATGGGGTAATCATTCTACCCAGCCCTACAGACAGACAGCCAGTCGGCCAGACAGACACGATCGGGGGTAATGCTCTGTTCATTGAGCAAGAAAAATGTGGATCTGTGATGTGAATGTGACTTCTACGATAATTGCCATTTAAGAGCCTCCCATTACAGCTAGCGGAACAGACTTCAAGATCATATCGCAGCAGATTGAAGCAGTGTAGTTGACATATATTTTATTTTTGTGTTAATGTGAAAAACCCCCAAAGGAATGTGCAACGAAAAAAACAAGTTTTATATTATTTAAAAAAACAGAAAGTTATATCACAAAAAAGCTTACAAAAAACCATCTCTTGTGTACAAAATATGGCTAATGAATGTAAAGAAGGATAAGTCAGTATCAAATGTAATGTTAGTAACCCCCCCAGTGTAGTCTTCCTTTATTGATAGGTGGATTTGCCCAGCATTTTGCAGCATTTAACCATTGCACACACGATGGCTTGGTGGGTGGGTGACTTATCAATGGGATGCTGTTGTCGCCGGCGCCGAAACAAAGCAAACAAGAGAGGGGGGGACAACAAAAAAGAAGTTCAAGCAAACAGGTCTGAGGCGGACAAGGTGAACAGGAGGCTCGCTCCATCGGCTCGGCTCGGCTCGGCTCACTGCCCAACTGGCCTGACGTGTCTGATGCAATGGCAAGGCTATAGCGACAAAACATATTTTGTTTATCGCGTAATGAAATGCCTGGTAAATGTATGTAAATGCCGGCCTGTACGTATGAACAACAAATATGAGTAAGCAGAAATCAGTGCAAGGGAAAACTAAACCAATAACAAAAACCAGCAATAACAACAAACTATGTAAATAACAAAACATAACAATAACAATGTCAAGCACAAAATTCATAAACAAAATACAATAATATTTGTCTGCCCAATAGGTACAAAATATGTAAGCTATAATATTCATTTACAGTGTTCAACATTAAGGATAAACCAAGCAATGCTGAGGATAACTAAAAAAAAAAAAACACCAACAATATATAAAAATTATCAACAACAATAGTAACTAACTCATAAAACTAGAAAAAGCAACAAAAACTCTGAGCTGTTCTATAAATTACCAAGCTTAAAGGGAACTACTTTCAATAACTACAAAATCTTCACAAATATTACACCAACACAGAAAAAGGATACTTAAAATAGTGAGCAGCAAACATAATCGTCAAAAATTATTCAAAAATAACCACAGTTTGCGGAATAACATGAATAAGCAATAAAAACATTATGAATCAACTTCAAACACACACACAAAAAACAACAGCTTCAACAATAAGGATAATCAACAACAACACAACAACTTAGACTAAAAAGATAACAACACCAATGTGCCATAATACTTTAAAACAACTAAAAAATTACTACACCAACAGACTAAAAATTTCAACAACAAAAAAAACCACCAACAATCAATTATTTTCCACAAAGAACTACACCAACAAGCAATTAATTTCCACAAAGAACTACACCAACAAGCAAATAATTTCCACAAAGAACTACACCAACAAGCAAATAATTTCCACAAAGAACTACAACAACAAGCAAATAATTTCCAAAAAGAACTACACCAACAATCAATTAATTTCCACAAAGAACTACACCAACAAGCAATTAATTTCCACAAAGAACTACACCAACAAGCAATTAATTTCCACACAAAACAAACCATACCACTAAGGAAAGTATTTCATCAACAATGAAATAATTTCATCAACAAAATGACTAATAAAATAAAAAATAGAACTAATAGAAACCTTCAACCAACAAGAGGTCGTCACAAACACCTTTTGTGTGAACAACAAATCAAGATATAAACAGAAAATCTGATCCTAAGTTATGGTAGTGCAGACTGAAAGATCGGATATGGGGGTGCGCCAATCAATAATTATATAGCAGAACCGCAGCACATCTATTGCAACTTTATGCGTCTTGCTAATCGGATTAAAGTCATTAAAAAACACACCAACGATATTCGTCTTCAGGTTTCGATTCAATGTCGAAAATAAATTTATTTCAGATCGAGTTGGGGCTTCGGTTTTAATCCGATTTGCCATCCCAATTATCTATAGTTTATGGTTCCTTTTTGATCAAAATATTATCCTTTTGTGCGTTGGTCTATTCTTTGTGGGATTTGTGTAAAAAAAAAGTGAAATCTGCAACGCAATTTCTTCACTGTGCATTCCGGTATGACTGGGCAGGGGTTGAGTGTTTGAAAAACCGAGGGGATGTCCCCCGGGTGCTCCGGTTTGAATTCAACTCCCTTTTGCATTGCAAATAGATTGGCTTAGAACTGGAATTGATATTGCGTTGTCATCAGCCCCCCAGTCCCTCATGCATATTCGTTTATGCTAAAATTCTTGCCTCTCGCCTATTGCGTCAATTGTTGGAATGCAGCTAACCAGATGTTAAGTTCTCTAGGGAATAATGGCATTGATATTGATATAATGGATATAATGCAGATTCAAACTATATTTAAAACTGTTTCAAAGTAAAGCTGGATAAGCCTGAAAGCTGGATGAGATTGTAAATTATTCTTTAGGATGATGTTTAGCCTGTCTTTCTTTTTGTTGTTGTAATCTAATATAACTCAGATTTAGTATGGCTAATACCAAGGCAGTTGAACAAAGATCAATGCCTTATATATCTTATTCTATATCATACTCAGCAGAACTACTTTCTACCATCTTTCTGCCTTCGTTGCGGCTAAAAAACGATAGAGACGGAAGTAAACCCTATTCTGCATTACACTCGGAACTCGATATGCAATATCGGTTTGATGGTTGATTGCCTGATTGCTTGCTTGATGTGGGCTAGTATGTGTATTTGTTTATTATTTTTGTGTATGAATTTTGCCAAAAGATGTTATAGACAACTTTGGCTTTGCCTTTGGCGCATTTAAATGAATCGATGCGATGGCTGTGTGTGTCTCTCGGGGGCTCTGTTGTTGTTTATCAAAAACTGTTACTGAAAATCTGGTTCCGAGGCAATATATGAATATAATTTCGACTCAAAGGCGAGTATTCAAATCAGAGTGTTAGTTCGTATCGACGATGGTGTCGGTAAGGGGGTGGGGGGGTGCTGCGGCGGTCTGTAGCTCCGATCTCCGAGCGTAGTTGTTGTTCTTTTGATGCTGGTGGTCGGTCGGCCCTCTCGGGGCCCGAAGTCAGGCGCGTGCTGACACGAGTATTGGGGTCCATATGGCGCTATACGCGCGAGTATATGTGCTATATACCCATCTATATATATATATATTTAAATATATATCGCCTATATAGCGGCGAGCGACCAAACGAAACGACCGACCAACCGACCAGCCAAGTCAAGTCAAGCCAAGCCAGAGGCGATAAAAGCACCAAGAGATCACCGAAGTAGATCAGTTTAGTTCAGAATTCGCAAACGATTCAAAGGAAACCCCTTTAGCTCCAACGACTTTCACCACACTTGACACTCCAACACACCAACACCCCACCCCACACCACCCACAATCAATCAAAGACAACAGTCGCCAGTGTCCCCGCCCCCATGCCGAGATCGCGTTTCTAATGCTCGTCTGGAACGATAAACAGGATACAAACTTTACATTCATTTGAGGCAACTGGCATACTGCACACAGACGCCCCAAAAAATATATAAAAAATAAAAGGCGCTGCAAGGAATTCGATTAACGCAACTCGGGGGACATATTTTAGATTCCTCTTGAATTTTTTTTGGTTTTATTTTGTTTTTTTGTTGAGTGCATCCAGTGAAAGGTCTGCCTGGTGATAATGCCCAGCAGTGTTGCCAACGAGGGCTACCAATATCAGAGGGCCAATAGCCGCAGTCAGCCGAATAGCAGCTGCCCGAGCAGAAGTGGCAGCGGTTCGCCAGCGGCAGTTATCACACCACCACCCCGTTGCAACGATGTCGTCGATGAGGCACTCGCCGAGTTGCAGCTTCAATCGCAACAGCAGCAGCAGCAGCAGCAACAGCTGATCCAGCCAGCGCCAATGGTGGCTGTTAAGGGTCGTGCCGGCTGGCAAATCAAATCCTCGAAACTGGCCATGAACACACACAATCGCATACGAAATATTGTGGAATCGCTGAAGATCAAACCGAATCCAGAGAAGCCCATGATACCATTATCCATTGGTGAGTAGTTCTAAAGGGAAACACTATCTATGGCACTTAGGAGTTCTTACTTGGGAACCAGAGCATTAAGTTTTAACAGGTTTATAGCTCTTAACTTAAGGGAAACATAATCTATGGCACTTAGAAGATCTTACTTGGGAAGCAGAGAAGTAGGATTCAAGAGGTTTATAGCTCTTAACTTAAGGGAAACACTATCTATGGCACTTAGGTGATCTTACTTGGGTACCAGAGCAGTAGGATTCAAGAGGTTTTATAGCTCATGCAGAAACATAGAAATATATATACCAGAATCACGAAATATCTATGGGAAAGTATTGAGAAAAAGATCTTGAAATATATATCTTGGGATGAACAAAAATCTAGGGAACTTAAGGGAACAGAACTTGGGAATTTTGAGATTTATTTGCCATTATGCTATAGCTATAGCATACCCAGAGATTTAGTCCAGAAATCATATTTAAATTTAGAATTTATTAGCAAGGTTTCTATTTAGTTTTTAACATATTTTAGGTAGGTATTTTAGAGAGATATTTTGAGATTTATTTGCCATTATGCTATAGCTATAGCATACCCAGAGATTTAGTCAAAAAAGCATATTTAAATCTAGAATTTATTGGGAATGTTTCTATTTAGTCTTTAACATATTTTAGGTAGGTATTATAGTGGATCCATTTGTGGTTTCCTTTAGTACCTAAACTAGAAATATCCAGCCACCTTATATAGTATATATCAGATATATATTTGATCGCATAATATGCACCAACTCCTTGGTTACTGTAAAACTATACAAGTTGTTTGTGGGGAACCTGAATTCTAGCCAGAAAGAAGTTTATACTATATTTTTTTCGGACTGTTTATGCTACAAGTTTTTTGCGTTTGCGAATTCATTTAAATATTTCTTTTTTTTTTTTTTTTTTTTTGGGGTCTCGTCTTTTGGCATAAATTTTGATGAAACTTGTTTTGAATGAAACACGAAGAGGGGGCATAGTACTTGTGCCAGATATAGGTATATATAGTATATATATATATAACCAATCAGCGTTGATGGTTGGGAGGTCCTAACTCTTTTTATTTTTGGATGAAAGCAAAAATTTCTATTTTTGTGCTTAAGTATTCCAGATATAACCCCCCCCGAGAGCTATATTGTAAGCTCTGATATCTGTTGTTTTTGGTATCGGGGAATCGGAATCGGATTTCTGTTTGTGATTTCTGATTTTCTGTTGTTGTCTTGTCGCAGGCGAGAGAGGCACGCGCTCTGTATTTGTTTCATTGCGATAAAGAATTTACATAAAATGTAGTTCCACCTGTTTTATGATGTAGACTGTAGACTGGGGGGAGGGGGCGGTGCCTGAGAGTCAGGGAACCAGAACATTCACAGAGTATAGGGAACTGTCGCAGTTTTTTTAGGCGGAAATAAACAGGTTCCCTTGGATTCTTCCCTTGGGCTAATACTCTCTTCTATATTGTCTATAGGTGATCCTACAACATTTGGCAACCTAAAGGCCGCCGATGAGACCATGAAGGCGGTGCTGCATTCACTGGAGAGTGGCAAATTCAATGGCTATGCTCATACCCAGGGGCATGAGGCATCGCGCAAGGCAGTGGCCCAGTACAGTGCCCATCAGCGGCCGGAGGGTGCCATCGAGACAAAGGATGTGGTGCTATGCAGCGGCTGCTCCTCGGCCCTGGAGTACTGCATTCTGGCGCTGGCCGATCGTGGCCAAAATGTGCTTATACCACGACCGGGCTTTTGTCTTTATTACACACTTGCTGAGGGCCTGGACATTGAGGTGCGCTACTATGATCTGCTGCCCGATCAGCAATGGCGCGCCGATCTGGTGCAGCTGGAGAGTTTGATTGATGAGAATACGGCCGCGCTGCTGATCAATAACCCCAGCAATCCCTGTGGCAGTGTCTTCGATGAGAAGCATCTCAGGCAGTTGATAGCCATCTGTGAGCGTCACTATCTGCCCATTATAGCCGATGAGGTGAGTTGTTTTCCCTGACTGATATATATCCTACTTATACCTATAATCTCTGTCTTTATTCCTCTTAGATCTATGAGCACTTTGTGTTCCCGGGCTCCAAGCATTTGGCCGTTAGCAGTCTTACCCGTGAGGTGCCTGTGCTGTCGTGTGGTGGGCTAACCAAACGCTTTCTGGTGCCCGGCTGGCGCATGGGCTGGATCATTGTCCACGATCGGAAGCAGCGTTTGGGCAATGCTGTCGCAGGCCTTCAGAACATGTGTGGCCGCATACTTGGCTCGAATACGATCATTCAGGGTGCATTGCCCGAGATATTGTCCAAGACACCGCAGTCCTACTTTGATGGCGTCATCGAGGTGCTCTATGTAAGTCATATCCTCTCTAGCTCTCTGTTGTCTTCTCTAACTGACTTTCGCCCCCCCTCCAGTCGAATGCCATTTTGGCACACAAAATGCTTAAGCAAGTGCGTGGCCTGAAGCCTGTGATGCCGAATGGTGCCATGTACATGATGATTGGCGTTTGCATCGAACGCTTTCCGGCCTTCAAGGATGACACACACTTTGTGCAGGAGCTGGTCAACGAGCAGAGTGTCTTCTGTCTGCCCGGCAGCTGTTTCGAGTATCCCGGCTATGTGCGTATTGTGTTGACCGTGCCACTGGCCATGATCGAGGAGGCATGCGCAAGGATCGCAGAGTTCTGTGAGCGACACTACAAGAAGGATGCTGCAATGCACTCGAGCAGCTTCATTGAGCATCATGGCCTGCTGGATGAGGAGGAGATGGGATTCTGATACACAGCTGATGCTTCTCTGATGCTTCTCTGATGCTTCTCTGATACATCTCTGATGCATCTCTGATGCTTCTCTGATGCGTCTCTGATGCTTCTCTGAAGCTTCTTTGATGCATCTCTGATGCTTCTTTGATGCTTCTCTGATGCTTCTTGATGCTTCGCTGATTCATCTTTGATGCTTTCTGATGCATCTCTGATGCTTCTCTGATGCTTCTTTGATGCTTCTTTGATGCTTCTCTGATGATTCTCTGATGCTTCTTTGATGCTTCTTTGATGCTTCTCTGATGATTCTTTGATGCTTCTCTGATGCTTCTCTGATGCATCTCTGATACATCTCTGATGCTTCGCTGATGCATCTCTGATGCTTCTCTGATGCATCTCTGATGCTTCTCTGATGCTTCTCTGATGCTTCTGATTCATTTGCTGCTACTTCTGATGTTTGATTTTGTGGGAGCAAAACACTTTTATTAGATGATCTAGACTACATATAAGTGTATATATATATACTATATCAATCATTAACTATCCAATATAAGGAGTATTGTCTCAAAAAATTGCTGGAAAAAAAATTTGTGAAGCGCCGTGTCCCCCCCCGCAACACCCAGATGAGCGTGCACCGCAAGGGTAGTGTATATGTGTGTGTGTGTGGCAGGGGAACGGTAAAGAGCAAGTAAATTGTTAATATATAACGAGAGAGAGAGAGAGAGAGAGTAAAGAAAGAGGAGTATAAATAGGAGTAGGAGTATAATTAGAGGTAGAAATAGGAGTAGAATTAGGAGTAGAAATGGGAGTATTAGTGGAAATAGGAGTAGCAATGGGAGTAGGAGTAGGTGTAGGAGTAGAATTAGAAGTAGGAGTAGAATTAGTAGTAGAATTGGGAGTAGAATTAGGAGTACAAGTAGAATCAGGAGTAGAAGTAGGAGTAGAAGTATAAATAGGAGTACAATTAGGAGTAGAATTAGGAGAATAATTAGTAGTAGAATTGGGAGTAGAATTAGAAGTACAAGTAGAATTAGGAGTAGAATTAGGAGTAGAAGTATAAATAGGAGTAGAATTAGGAGAAAAATTAGGAGTAAAATTAGGAGTAGAATTAGGAGTAGAATTAGGAGTAGAAATAGGAGTAGAAGTAGGAGTATAGATCGAAATATACAACCCAAAAACACACACAGCAGAATCTAAAAAAAAATATGTAGCACAGCTGTAGGTTTGTTGGATCGTAGATTCAATTTGTTCAGTTTTGTTTGGTGTATATATATAGTACTATATATAGTACTAGGGGCAGACTTTTGGTTTGCCTCTCTCTCTTGTCACTGTCTACATGTGATGCGGATGCATTTTCTTTTCCATTTCATTCTCCATGCGTGCCTCATCAATGCTAGCCACCGATGGCAGACCGCCCGGCCAATGCAGCAGCTCCTGTTCATGCTCCATTATCATATTTGCCTCAGCTGCAACAGCAATAGATAAGGGATAAGAGAATAAATGAAGGTTGGAATGTATGTGGCAATATGCACCTTGAATGCGATGCAGCTTGCTGCCATAGGCCCAGTCTGTGTAGTAGCCCATGACAAAGGTCAATGGGAGTAGCGGTGCCAGCACTGCGAGACGTTTCGCACGCTGATAGTAGCTGGCACAGCCATAGATGGCACTCAAATAGAAACCGCTTAGCCAGTAGAATAGCTCCCGATGCTGTGCAATTGCCAGTGCTTGTTCCCGCTGCTTAATCTGATAGTGCATCTGTATCCAGCGCTCCATCTGTCATTTGCGGAGGGGGGGATGCCATTTGTTATGTAAAAAAAAGCTAGGGGAACAGCTGGCGCCCACTCACCTTGAGCTCCTGGCAGCGGCGATAAGCTGGATCATCGTGCTCGGGATGGCCACTGCCGGTATTCTTTTTGCACGAGGCCGTGGCGCCCATTTTTCTGTCGGTCTGTTGGTTCTGTTTTTTTGGTGGTCCTTGGTCCTTGGTGCTGCGATTGCGATTGCGACTGGGACTGCCTGCCGCCCTGGTCTAGTGTTGTGCTGCCAGTGCTGCCAGATCGTTGCGCTGTCATCGACCCGCTGGCACAGCGCAGGCGCCAACACGCACGCACGATGCTTGAGGGTTGGCATGAACCTGCTTTTTGACAGCCTGGCTGGTTGGCTAGGTGGGGGATTTGCCCCCCCTGAAAGCTAAACTACAGAGCTGTCAGTGTTTCACAGTTTAGTTGGCTGACTGTGGCACTGCCTGACTGACTGGCCCCCCGAATCCACGTCCACACGTTCACGTCCACATCCAATATTCAAGTTCGAAAAATCCGTGTGTCCGCCTTCGCCCTCGGCGCGTGTTTTAGTACCACCAAAAAAAAAGAAAGAAAGAAAGTAAAGAAAAGTAAAGAAAAGAAGGAAAGCGAAAGTAGAGTCCAACTGGGAGCACACCTCAATCACGGGCTCGAATCACTGGCAGTCTCAATTAAAACCGATAACCCATTAAGATCCAGGAGGACACACGGTGTGCCACATACGCGCTTGGCCTTCGTTCCGTTACGTTACGTTACGTTCTGTTCCGTTTCGGTTTCGGTTTCTGTTTGTTTGTTGTATCATCATCATCCTCCTGGGCTGCTGTCTCCTGGCTGCTGGCTGCTCTTAACTTTTTTTTGATTGTTTTAATTAGCCAGCCGACTGCTGCAGAGGCAGGCCGTGTGGTGTGTGGTGTGGTCTGGCCTCTCCATTAATGTGGCTTCTGTGACGAAAAGAAAATCGCGCGAATTTCGCCCCTCCTCCTCCGTCTACGTTTCGGTCTCCTACGCTTAGCCAGCCAGCCGCCTCCAGCCCCCACAAAAGGAAAATTCTTCAATCCTACTTCAATCCAATACAGAAATCTACAAAAAAAAAGGTACCGAACCGGACCGAAAAAACGGGGCCAGCTTACAAGCCGCCATATACGCGAAAAGTGAGTAAAAGTTTAGCAGAGACAAACCCCCCCAAACCCCCTCCTTGCTGCTTGCTTTTGATATTGAGGATTACAGAAGGCTATAGGAAATATATGAATGGGGATGTGTATTATATATATTATATATACTATATATATATATTTATGCAGGTGTTGTTAATGACAAGGGCTCCTTTGGGGAGGGGGTTTCCTCTGATGTATGTATAAGTTAATGTACATTAAGATGTGGGGCGACTGCCTTTGCTCCTCCTTTTTGGGGGTTGCAAATGTTGCCTCCCCACACCACCACCCCCCTACTGGCCCATTCACAACTGCCACCCATTGTGAGTGGTTTTCGGTTTGAGGGAGTCCCTGAATGGTTATGGTGGTTGTTTGTCTGTATTAGTGTGTGTGTGTGTGCTGGCTGATTGCATACAAGTGTGTGTGTGTGTGTGTGTGTGTGTGTGTGTGTGTGTGTGTGGGTGGTATGTAAGTGTGTGTTTGTGCCACTCACCGATAGTGTGCCAGTGCTGCTGCTGCCGCTACTATCTACCTTGGCAGCTGTTCGAAATGTAAATATTGACAAAGGTCTTCGGTCTAATTGCCGCCTGTATGCCGCCGTACGCCCACCCACCCCCCATAATCCGCCGCACCCTTGCCGCCACATGCCACATTCCACTTCTCTCTGCTTGTCCTATCCGCCCACGTCACTATGCAGGTGCAGAGAAGTGGGCGTAGAGCGGATTGTCCTGAATGCCGGGTGCAAAAAAAAAAAAAAAATCTAAAAAATATTCCTTTTTTGTTTTTCTTCATTTTTTTTATCTCTCTGCAAATGATTCACTTTTTTTCGTTTGTGTCTCCTCGGGCTTGTAGGGGACACCTGCACTGCGTGGGCATAGAGCGGATTGCCGGGCGCAAAAAAAAAAAATAATAATAATTCTAAAAAATATTCCCCCTCTTTTTCTTTCTTTTTTTTTTTGAGTTTCACTGCAAATGATTCACTTTTTTTTCGTTTGTGTAGGGACGCCCACTGCATTATTTTAGCAGCTAGCAGCAGTCACCCCTTAGATAATGCTCCAGCTCTCTTCAGCAGAGATTAGCATGGCATTAAAAACGGAATTAAATAAATTTCAAAACACCATGAAAATGGGTTGGGGAAGGAAGGATATGCATAGGATAGCTGCTTTGGTCAGCTTTGTCACACTTTTTGTATTAAGGATTATGGCAAGATAGAGTAATCATTTATAATACTATTTTTAGCTAAGTTGTGTGGAAAAATATACAATTAAAGTGGCAAAAGTTTGATGTGCATTTTTATGAGAAATAAATTATTAGAAATACAGAATTTTGCCACACAAAAACATATTTTTTTTGGCTCATTAGCTTATATGGCAGTTGTATATAGCCAATGGATTTGTTTTATTTTTAAGTGACTAATGTAAAAGTTATACGAGTATAAAATTGAACTATCTGAAGTAGTGTTGAATTATAATCAACAACAAAAAAGTTTTACTTGGAAATACTTTTATTTACCCAATATTTGCTATGGCAGCTCTACGCTCTAGTCATACAATTTAGTACACTTTTATTTGATTTATTTTAGGTAAATAAAAAATATAAAAAAATCGCATTTTTAGTTCATTTTTAGTTGTTTTATTTAAAGTAAATACAAATATTAAAAAATCGAAATTTTTGTTTAATTTGTAGCATGTTTAGTGTAAGTAAATAAAAAAATTATAAAAAACAGAACTTGGTTGATTTTTATTAGTTAATTTATTTTAGTAAATTAAAAATATTAAAAAATCTATATATTGTTTAATTTTTAGTAGGTTCAGTTTAAGTAAATAAAATATAATAAAAATTGAACTTGCTTAATTTTTAGTTGGTTTATTTGAAGTAAATAAAAAATACTAAAAATCTTACTTTTGGTTAACTTGTATTTGGTTTATTATAAGTAATTAAAAAATCGAAATTTTTGTTTAAATTTTTGTAGGTTTATTGTAAGTAAATAAAAAAATAATAAAAAATGTAACTTGCTTAATTTTTAGTTGGTTTATTTGAAGTAAATAAAAAATACTTAAAAATCGAAATTTAGCTAGATTTATTTTGCAAAAAAAAAAATCTAGCAAAAAACTAAACTTATTTGTTAGCTACATATATATTATATAATAATATATAGTATATATTATGTAGCCAACGTATTATTACATTTGATTTGCTTACATATTTGATTTTGTAATTATTTTTTGTAATTTCTAGTTACCATAAAAACGCAACTTTTGATTAGATTACAGCAAAACTTTTTCGCAAGAAAAAAAACGCATTTTGCCAGCAGCATTTTCCATGGAAACTCTTTTGATGCAGCAGCAATTACAGAGTGATTCCATAGAAAACAACTTTGCGGCAAAGGCAACATGTAGCACATATACTATATACAGTATGTGGCAACAGACTTTTAATTACTTTCTGTGTAATTATTGGATTCTGAGTGGGCCACTCTCCACTTGAATGATTTCTGACTAAAAACCCACTCTGCTGATTTTATTTACTTCGAGTATTCATGCTTTTATGCTTTTTGCTCTTTTCTCTCTTTTGACAGCGACAATAATAAGTTACGGACCGACCGAGGGGGCAGGATGCGCCGCTTGAATGATTGACCGCCTTCAGATACGTCGCTTGGGTGCAGCTGCTAGAAACAAACGCGCAGGAGGAGGAGGCGGCGGTGCAGGGCAGGGCGTAGCAGCAGCAGCAGCCGGAGCAGCAGGAGCAGCAGCAGCAGGAGCTGGAGCTGGCACAGGAACTGGATCAGGTGCAGCAGGAGCAGCCGCAGCAGCAGCAGCAGCCGGACCAAGTGGCAGCGGCAGCGGAGGAGGTGGCGGCATCCCTACCAGCAGCAGCAGCGGCGGTGTCGGCGGCGGCAGCTTCCATTCCCGTTCGCATTCGGCCAGCGGCATTAATACACCGGCAACGGCCAGCACCAGCTCCTCCAGCGGCAACAGCTTGACACCCCAGCAGCAGCAGCAGCAGCACCCGGCACACACTCATCCACATACCCATCCGCACCATCATCCACATCCGGCGCATAATACACACACACATCCACACCATCATCCGCTTACGCATCCACATCCCCTGCATTCCCATCCCCACCCGACCCATCCGACCCATCCGCACCATCCCCATCCCCATCCACATCCCCATCCACACCTGCGGCACACGCAGCAGGCGGCGACCGGCAGCCAGTTCACCTTCAATCCCTCGCCCGGCAGCAGTCCTGGCAACGGACTGCCAGGAGCTCGCCAGGATGCGGCCAGCGCGCTCAACAGTCCAACGACCATTGTGAACTCGGGCAGCGGGAGCGGCGGCGGCAGCAGCACCCTCGCCTACGGTATGCAGCAGCCGCTGCAGCAGCAGCAGCAGGCCGGCGGCTCATCGACCACGGCGGCCCCATCCACCATCACGGGGCTGGGCAGCAGCAGCCAGGCCGCCAGCAGTGGGCACAATAATGGCGCCGGGCTTGGTATGGGTCTCGGCATGGGGCCGGCCGCCGGAGGAGTCGTTACCGTTGGCGGCAGCGGCGGCGGCGGCGGTGGTGGTGGTGGCCTTAATCTGCTCGGCGGCATCGGTGGCCTTGGCGGCATGGGTGTGGGCATGGGCGGCAGTGCCGCCGCCGCCGGCCTTGGCATCTGCGGTGGCATTAGCAGCACCGTCGGCAGTGCGGCCATTACGGGAGTGCCGCCCATCGGCCTTGGCATTGCGACCGGCATTGGGAACAAGATAATGCTGGGACGCAAACAGAGCCTCAAGGGCGGCGAGCCCTTCCTGGCCGACTACGGGCCGGAGGAGTCACTCAATGAGAGCGCCGACATCGAGTGGGTCAACAAGCTGTGGGTGCGCCGCCTGATGCGTCTCTGTGCCTTGGTCTCGCTGACCTCCGTATCCCTAAACACGCCCAAAACCTTTGAGCGTTACCCGTCGCTGCAGTATATCACATTCGTATCGGACACGGCCGTTACGCTGCTCTTCACCGCCGAAATGATTGCCAAAATGCACATACGAGGTGTGCTCCATGTAAGTACGCACACATGCCTCAATTTTTCCCGCCTGATTTGGTGTCTTGCTAAATATAATAATCGCGTATCCATTGACAGGGTGAGGTGCCTTATCTGAAGGATCATTGGTGCCAATTTGATGCTTCGATGGTGAGCTTCCTGTGGATCTCCATTATACTGCAGATCTTCGAGGTGCTCGAGATAGTTCCCAAGTGAGTGTGTTTCCTTCAAAGTAATGCCTTCTGATATGCTATAAACGAGTGCCAGTCGAGTTGCAAGCACTCGTTGCAGTCACTCGTTGTAATCACTAATATATTTAATATATTTTTTTCATATCTTGTATCCCAAATTGAAGCGATATATTCATGTGATATATCGAGTGGATACTCGTTGCAAGCACTCGTTGCAATCACTCGTTGTAAACATTAATATTTGTATTATATTTTCCATATCTTGCATACCAAATTCAAGACTCGATATATCGAGTGGTTGGTTACTCGTTACACTCACTCGTTACATTTACTCGTTGTAAACACTTCATTTATATTTTGCCATATCTTGCATTCCAAATTCAAGAGATATATTTGTGTGATATATCGAGTGGTGTTACTCGCTACAATCACTCGTTACATTTACTCGTTGTAAACACACTTTATTTATATTTTGCCATATCTTGCATTCCAAATTCAAGAGATATATTTGTGTGATATATCGAGTGGGATTACTCGTTACATTTACTCGTTGTTAAAACTAATTTATATATATTTCTTTAGGTTTTCCTACCTCTCCATTATGCGTGCCCCAAGGCCGCTGATAATGATCCGCTTTCTGCGTGTCTTCCTTAAGTTTAGCATGCCAAAGAGTCGAATCAATCAGATCTTCAAGTGAGTATTATGCACATAACTCAACGAGTATTGATTCTATGCTATTTCTTCCATCCGCCAAATATAGACGATCGAGCCAACAGATATATAATGTAACGCTATTCTTCCTGTTCTTCATGTCCCTCTATGGACTGCTGGGGGTACAGTTCTTTGGCGAACTGAAAAATCACTGTGTGATGAACAATACAGAATATGATCTGCTGGGCAGACCGTAAGTATTGCCCCCCCCCCCATAAGAGAATATTCTACACAATTAATGGTTTGTGTTTTTTGCAGTGTTTTGACCATTAACTCGCTTGCCATACCGGATACCTTTTGTTCCATGGATCCGGACTCGGGGTATCAATGCTCGCCGGGCATGCGTTGCATGAAGATGGACTTTCTGAGCAGCTATGTGATTGGTTTCAATGGTTTCGAGGATATTGCCACCAGTATCTTTACGGTATATCAGGCAGCCTCGCAGGAGGGCTGGGTGTTCATCATGTACCGGGCCATAGACTCGCTGCCAGCATGGCGGGCAGCCTTCTATTTCAGCACCATGATCTTCTTCCTGGCGTGGCTGGTGAAGAATGTGTTCATAGCCGTCATCACGGAGACCTTCAACGAGATACGCGTACAGTTCCAGCAGATGTGGGGCGCCCGCGGACACATCCAGAAGACGGCCGCCTCCCAAATACTCAGTGGCAACGATTCGGGCTGGCGTCTGGTGACCATCGATGATAATAAGCATGGTGGGCTGGCGCCCGAGACATGCCATGCCATCCTGCGATCTCCGTACTTTCGCATGCTCGTGATGACTGTGATCCTGGCCAATGGCATTGTGACGGCCACGATGACATTCAAGCACGATGGACGCCCGCGGTCGGTGTTCTACGAGCGCTACTACTACATCGAGCTGGTGTTCACGTGCCTGCTGGATCTGGAGACACTCTTCAAGATCTACTGCCTGGGCTGGCGGGGCTACTACAAGCATTCGATACACAAATTCGAGCTGCTACTGGCCGCGGGCACCACGCTGCACATTGTGCCCATGTTCTATCCGTCCGGGCTGACCTATTTTCAGGTGCTGCGCGTGGTGAGGCTGATCAAGGCCTCGCCCATGCTGGAGGGTTTCGTCTACAAGATCTTTGGGCCGGGCAAGAAGCTCGGCTCGCTGATTATCTTCACCATGTGCCTGCTGATCATCAGCTCGAGCATTTCGATGCA
The DNA here is from genome assembly GCA_009664405.1 of Drosophila bifasciata. Lineage (NCBI taxonomy): Eukaryota > Metazoa > Arthropoda > Insecta > Diptera > Drosophilidae > Drosophila > Drosophila bifasciata. Next base: position 38,094,339 of record CM019041.1, read on the forward strand.
GCTCTTCTGCTTCCTGTGCGACTTCACCAAGTTCGAGTCGTTCCCGGAGGCATTCATGAGCATGTTCCAGATCCTCACCCAGGAGGCCTGGGTGGAGGTCATGGACGAGACGATGATACGCACCAGCAAGACCCTAACGCCGCTGGTCGCTGTCTATTTTATACTCTACCATCTGTTTGTCACCCTCATTGTGCTCAGTCTGTTCGTGGCGGTAATTCTCGATAATTTGGAGCTCGACGAGGACATCAAGAAGCTGAAGCAGCTCAAGTTTCGTGAACAATCCGCCGAAATCAAGGAGACGCTGCCCTTTCGTCTACGCATCTTTGAAAAGTTTCCCGATTCGCCACAAATGACCATATTGCATCGCATACCGAATGATTTTATGCTGCCAAAGGTGCGTGAGAGTTTCATGAAGCATTTTGTGATCGAACTGGAAACAGAGGATCCCTCACTGGTGGAGAACTGCAAGCGTCCGATGTCCGAGTGCTGGGAATCAAATGTGGTCTTTCGCAAACAGAAACCGGTGCGAATAATGAACAAAACGGCCAAGGTAAGGGCTGCTGGCAGCAGTCTACGCAAGTTGGCCATAACGCATATCATTAAGTGAGTAGAGTACCCTATGGAGCCCCATGGACTCCACACTGTAGCTCTCTCCTTCCCCCCCTTTTAGTGACAGCAATAATCAACGTCTAATGCTGGGCGATTCGGCCATGTTGCCTGTGGTTGGCACCAAGGGTGGCGGTGGCCTCAAATCACAGGGCACCATCACGCACTCCAAGCCCTGGCGTGTCGATCAAAAGAAGTGAGTAGCTGGGCCCCCAAAGCCCAACCCCCCTGCGTTTTGATGTGTGTCCACTACCAATCCACAGATTCGGCTCACGTTCCATACGACGCAGCGTACGCTCGGGCTCCATTAAGCTGAAGCAAACCTATGAGCATCTGATGGAGAATGGTGATATTGCGGCGGCGCCAAGGGCCAATTCGGGTCGGGCCAGGCCACACGATTTGGACATAAAGCTGCTGCAGGCGAAGCGCCAACAGGCGGAGATGCGACGCAATCAGCGGGAGGAGGATCTGCGCGAGAATCATCCGTTCTTTGATACGCCGCTGTTTCTGGTGCCGCGGGAGAGTCGTTTTCGCAAGATATGCCAGAAGATTGTCCATGCACGGTACGATGCCAGGCTCAAGGATCCGCTGACGGGCAAGGAGCGTAAAGTGCAGTACAAAAGTTTGCAGTAAGTACAGTCTGGATGTGCCCCAAAAGGGTGTCTCACAATTTCTATCTGGATTGTTTTTTGGCAGCAACTTTCTGGGCCTTGTAACGTACCTGGACTGGGTGATGATATTCGCCACAACACTATCCTGCATCTCGATGATGTTCGAGACGCCCAACTATCGCGTGATGGATCATCCCACGCTACAGATAGCCGAATATGGTTTTGTTATCTTTATGAGTCTTGAGCTGGCACTCAAGATCCTGGCCGATGGTTTATTCTTTACACCCAAGGCATACATTAAGGATGTGGCCGCTGCTTTGGATGTGTTCATCTATGTGGTATCGACATCGTTTCTGTGCTGGATGCCACTCAATATACCCACCAATTCGGCGGCACAGCTTCTCATGATCCTGCGCTGTGTGCGTCCCCTGCGGATATTCACCCTGGTGCCGCACATGCGCAAGGTCGTCTATGAGCTGTGTCGCGGCTTCAAGGAGATACTCTTGGTATCCACACTCCTCATACTGCTGATGTTCATCTTTGCCAGCTATGGCGTGCAGCTCTATGGCGGACGGCTGGCCCGTTGCAATGATCCAACGATACCGCGACGCGAGGATTGTGTTGGCGTTTTCATGCGTCGAGTATTTGTGACGAAAATGAAGCTGACACCGGGTCCCGATGAGTCCTATCCGGCGATGCTGGTGCCCCGGGTCTGGGCCAATCCCCGGCGCTTCAATTTCGACAATATCGGTGATGCCATGCTCACCCTATTCGAGGTGTTGTCCTTCAAGGGTTGGCTAGATGTACGCGATGTACTCATCAAGGCAGTGGGTCCGGTAAGCAACACTCTCAGTCTCAGTCCTAGGCTGGCTCTCTTTCTTGACTGATTTCTCATATGACTTCCCTGCAGGTGCATGCTGTCTATATTCATATCTACATTTTCTTGGGCTGCATGATTGGCCTAACACTGTTTGTGGGCGTGGTCATTGCCAATTATTCGGAGAACAAGGGCACAGCACTGCTTACCGTGGACCAGCGTCGTTGGTGTGACCTCAAGAAGCGTCTGAAGATTGCCCAGCCATTGCATTTGCCACCGCGACCCGATGGCCGCAAGATACGTGCCTTCACCTATGACATAACACAGCATATTATCTTTAAGCGTGTTATAGCTGTAGTGGTGCTAATCAATAGCATGCTGCTGTCCATAACGGTGGGTATATGAATCTACATTGCATTCTGGATTAATCTAAATCTGAATCTCCTTTCTGGTATCTACAGTGGATCAAGGGCGAGGTTCACACAGAACGTCTGGTGATTGTCAGTGCCGTTCTCACCTTTGTCTTTGTGATTGAGGTCGTGATGAAGAACATTGCCTTTACACCGCGCGGCTATTGGCAATCGAGGCGCAATCGTTATGATCTACTTGTCACCGTTGCTGGTGTTATTTGGATTATATTACAAACCATATTGAGGGTAAGTTGTGGCCATGACACCATGTAACGAAGTTTATGTAACTTTTCTGTATATCTTTGCAGAATGATTTGTCTTACTTTTTTGGCTTTATGGTGGTCATATTGCGTTTCTTTACCATCACTGGCAAGCATACAACACTGAAGATGCTCATGTTGACCGTGGGCGTATCTGTATGCAAGTCATTCTTTATTATATTTGGCATGTTTCTGTTGGTATTCTTCTATGCGCTGGCAGGCACAATATTATTTGGTAAGTACAGTCCACGGAGGCACTTATGGGGCTGTTCATATATTACGTAATCAACAAGTGGGGGTGGGAGGTGGTCAAGTATATGATTATGTTTGTACCGATAAAAGTAAGTCGCGTTTACAGCGACTCCGCTCGTTCTTTCTCGTTTTATTGTAACTAAATAAAAATCAAAAAATCATCGAAAACGTGATTACTTAACATATGAACAGCCCCTTATGATCCTTTACTGATATATACCTCTCTCTTCCGCTCTCTCTCTCCCGCTCTCTCTCTCTCTCCTGCTCTCCCTCTCACTCTCAGGCACTGTTAAGTATGGTGAGGGCATTGGCAGGCGTGCTAATTTCGGTTCACCCGTGACCGGTGTGGCCATGCTCTTTCGCATTGTCACCGGTGAGGATTGGAATAAAATAATGCACGATTGTATGGTACAGCCACCGTACTGTACCCTCGGCAATAACTATTGGGAAACGGATTGTGGCAATTTTACAGCAAGTTTAATATACTTTTGCACCTTCTATGTGATCATTACATACATTGTATTGAATCTTTTAGTGGGTAAGTTGCAGCTTGTTAGTGTTTGGGTTGGTGTGCCAGTGTTGAAAAATACTTTGTGTAATTTTCAGCTATTATCATGGAGAACTTTTCGCTGTTTTATTCGAATGAGGAGGATGCATTGCTCTCGTATGCGGATATACGCAATTTTCAGAATACGTGGAACATAGTGGATATACATCAGAGGGGTGTGATACCAGTGCGTAGGGTTAAGTTTATATTGCGATTGCTTAAGGGACGACTCGAGTGTGATCCGCAAAAGGATCGTCTGCTATTCAAGTATATGTGCTATGAGCTGGATAAGCTGCACAATGGCGAGGATGTGACCTTTCATGATGTCATCAAGTGGGTCATCAAATGGCAGATAGTTTTTGTTTATATTTTATATATATTTTGTTTATCCATAGCATGTTGAGCTATCGCTCGGTGGACATACGCAAGGCATTGCAGCTGGAGGAGCTATTGGCGCGCGAGGAGTTCGAGTACCTGGTGGAGGAGGAGGTGGCCAAAATGACCATACGCACCTGGCTGGAGGGTTGCCTCAAAAAGATACGAGCACAAAATGCTAGCGTAAGCTTAAAGACAAACCTCTTTCTTTGTATCTAAACTAATTTTCTGGCGCATATAGAAACAACAAAACTCTTTGATTGCTGGTCTGAGGCTGACCAATGAGCAGCCTGTGATGCGACCAAATGTGCAGGAGGATAAGGCGCCCATTGGGGCGGCGGATAAGTCAGCGATTAGCACCATCAGCGGTGCTGTGGCCGGCACTTGCCCGCCCACCAGCGATGCCTTCTCGCCCACCTTCAGTTCGACGGAGAACGAGGAGAAGGATGGCAGCAGCAGTGTTGTCGCGCTGTCCCACTCCGAGCCAATTGTGGCGGCGCCAGCGGTGCCAGTGCCAGTGCCGGCGCCAGTGCCACAGTCGGCTGCCCGTCATGTGATGGCGGCGGTGGGCAAGCGGGCGTATGCCCTGAATCGTTCCGATTCGACGGGCAGTTCGGCGGGTCGCAAATTCCTGGCACCCACCTCCAGTGATCCGCAGCAGCGTTCGACGCTGAGCGACAAGGAGCGGCTGCATATCAGCAGTCAGCAGCGCAAGAAGAACTCGATGACCACACTGCCGCATGCGGGCCAGCTGGGGCAGCTGGGTGGGCCAGCTGGCAAGCAACGTGGCGATTCGGCCAGCAAATCGGCCAGCTTCTTTGCCCAGGTGAACAGCGAAATTGGCCAGTTTCACTATCCGACAATAAACACTGCAGCCGCCTATGGCCATGGCCCGGATCATCAGCATCAGCATCAGTTGCATCATCATCATCAGATGCATCAGCAGCATCATCTGCTGCAGCAGCAGCAGCAGTTGCATCAACATTCTCATCAGCAGCATCATGGTGGCATAACTGGGGGTGGTGGTGGTGCCATTGGCAGCCCCTCGGCCATGATGAGCCAAATGATTGGCGGCAGTGGGGGCGGTAAGCTGCTGCCATTCAACAATCAGGCGAATGCCGTCTACGAGGTGCACGACTGGTGGCAGGAGCAGGTGCTCTGCACCCAAACCAGTGACGATGAGATTTAGCTGTCAAGCATGGAACTAGATAACAGCTGGCTAACAGATCATTGTAGTCCAATCGGAGCCTATTAACACTATATATAAAAAAAAAAAAACTAGTGGCCTAGAGTTTTATATATACAAATACATAGTATATAAAAAAACAACACAATGCCTATTGAGTGTAAGAGAAGAAAAGTATCCGAGGCCTGAGAACGGTTAACACTTACCATTAATTATGATTATACATATATATACATATATATATATATATATAGCTGATAGCGGATCGAGAATGGATATATATATATATATATAGCGGAGAAAAAAACAAAAACCCAAAAAAAACAATTAGTTTCTATCTGTTCTGTTGTTGTTTGTGCGCTAGAATGGATCAGTCTTTGTTATAGCTTCAAATATATACAAAGAGAATATACAACATACATGATTATATATATATATTATATATATATATGCAACAAAAGGAAGTTAAGTACGAGGTATAGTGCAAATTTATATAGCGAGTGAGCGAAGGCATAGAAAATTTTGTTAGCAAGCAAAAAAAAAGAAAAAAATTCACTAAAACTAAAAAAACTCTTATATAGAAAATTGCCCCTACCCTCCCCACTTTCCCACACCTCCCATTCAAAGGATGCCAATATTTATACTAGAAAAAAAAAAAAAAAAATATGCTAGATGCTAGATAGACAACAATAAAAGAAAACAACAACTAAACGTATGCCGTGCACGCTCGAAAGGGTGAACACAAAACAAAAGTAACAGAAAGAGAAATCAACAAGAAGAAACATTAGTTACGCATTTTATACATATTAACATATAGCCTCATAATACCTCATAGCAAAAAAAAGGTGGGGTGGCAGTGCCTGCTGTCACCCAAAACAAACAAACAAAAAAACAAAACAAATACAAATTATACATAAAATGTTCAGGGCCAGCCAGCAAAGGGCAGAGAGAAGTTGTTACAGAGCAACAGTGCTGTTAGGAAAAAGACAAACGAGGTTAGCAGTGCTGTTAAGTAAAAGACAAATGAGGTTAGCAGTGCTGTTAAGACAAACACACACGAGGTTAACAGCGAGGTTAACAAACACGCACACAAGGTTAACAGCGTGGATAAGCCACGCACCCGCGGTTAACAGCGTGGTTAAGCCACACGCACACGCGATTAACAGTCTGTTAAAACAAACACGCACACACAAGGTTAACAGCCAGTTAGCATGCTCTGCGGTTACAGCTCTGCGTTAACAGTCAAGTTACAGCGCATATATACACATTACATATACAATATATAGGCCCATGGGTAGATGTGCGCCCACATGTTAATACATATATATATTATTATGTCTGCTTAGAAGCATACATTACATATGCATACATATGTATACATAGTATATGTTGTACCCTCAGTTAAGCAGTCCCTCTCTGTTATTATGTGGGATTGTTATGGTTACCTCAGACCCTATTTTGCTGCAAAACGTAACACCAACAACAATGATCGTAAACATAAAAAGAATATATACATACATAGCTGCCATAGGAATACCATACCATACCATAATCGAATTTGGGATAATGGGATTGGATTGGGACGATAAGAATTTTAAAACTAAAAAAAAACGAGAATAACTTTTTTAGTTATATCAAAGTCAAGTAAAAAAAAAAAAAAAAAATAAAGGGAAGTAATTCAATCAAAGTTTACAAGTTGTAGAAAACTAAAATGCAATGTATAACTCGTATAAATCAGATAAATCAAAAACAAAACAAAATAAACTATGGGATCCAGTATTGTAACGGAATCCTATATATAGAATCTATCTAGATAAGAGCGATAAGAGGATAGCAACTGCCACGAAGTGTAAGCCTTCATTAATTACTTTAAATTGAATTCGCAACGCACAAATGTTTGCAATAATTAAACAAAAAACAAAACAAAAACAAAAAAACAAAATTAAAAAAAAAACATTGTCAAAGCACAACAACAACAACAAGTTTGAAGACTGTTACAAAATCGATGAGAAGTAAGCAAAAACTAAAAAAAAAACCGAAACGAAACGAAGCGAAGTGGAAAAGGATTACAGTTAATCAATGCGCCAAATAATGCAGTTAAAGTAGAGCAAGAGTTAGAGTGAGAGTGAGAGAGAGAGAGAGGAGAAAGGGATCATAGCGATAGAGCCAAAGCAAGCTGAATTTACTCATAAGCTGGACAGACAGCTTCCCTACCAGCAGCAGCAGCAGCTGCTCCCTTACGCAGAATATGAGCGAGAATATGAGCAAACAAAGAGCGTCAACTCTATTCAGCGCTTGCCTCGCTGAGCGGCGTCGAGAGAGAGCGTAAGCTGGAAGAGCTGTACATATGTTTGTATGTGTGAGCGAACGATGTAAACTTATAGCTAGCAAGCTGAAGAGGTGTACAGATGTGTGAGCGAACGACGTCAACTTATAGCTAAATTCAGCTTGAAGTAGCTAAAACCCACGCATCGTTATTACTTATTGTACACAAAAAAAATAAAAAAAAAGCCACCAACGAAAATCGAAACACAAAATATAAGCAAAACATGTTTTTGATAACAAAATAGGGGAAACAAAAAAGTAAATAAATTGTTATAGGGGAATAATAAAACATAGATACATAATTATATGAACAGAACAACAGCCTTCGTTCACACTGTCGAGCGTGCACTGTATACAACATACACACACACAGACACACACAAACAAATAGACAAAGTACACATAATACATATATATAGAACGAGATGCCTATTATACCAAAATACTTGCGAATATTTTGTGAATATCGAATGAATAAGAAGAACCAGAACAACTCAGCACAAATGAATATTAAAGTTATTATTATTATTATTATTATTATTACTCTCTTACCGAAAAAAAAGAATGTTGCCATAAGCAAATGCGACTAACAAACACCACAAAAAAAGAAGCGTAATAAAACAAATCGTTGAAATTGCAAAACGTTTTAAAAAAAAACTTTTGAAACGACTTCTACCATCAATGGGTGGGTGTGGGTGTGAGTGGGTGGGAGTGGGTGGGAGTGGGTTCAATGGGTCATGAATGGCTGGAACGCCGCTGTCTGGCCTGAACGTGAGCCCTTGGAGCCCTGACCGATGGCTTACGCAAGACACACATGGGCATAGCGGTATTGGCAACTGCAACAGGCTTATGGAATCCGGAGCGTGCTCGGCCCTGGGCAAACGCATCCGATCCACGGGGAATCGGGGTAACATTTTCGTGACGTCGTTGGAATGTCAGTTTTAGCACAGACCCCAGACGGGTGCATTAGATCCCCTTTAAATATGGTATCTGTGCGGTCGGGAAACTCAGTATCGAGAGTGTTGCTCGAGTGCACGGATCGCCATACACACACAGGATACACAGGACACACAGGACACACAGGGACACACAGGATACACACAGGATATACAGCTGATACGAAGCTGGCAAAAGCAAAAGGCAGCAACACGTTGACAAGATGCAACTGTTTGTCATTTGCCTGCTGGCGGCCACCACAGCCGCCTTCACGCTCTTCGGGCCGCACATTCGCATCGCCCCAGGTGCGAAGCCCAACGAGATCGTGCTACACTTCCGCAATCCGTGCAACAATAGGACCACCACCACAACCCTCAGGCCGCCGCCGACACCCTGCCAGCAACACCCCACCACGCCGGCCTGCGAGCACAGGATCACCAGTCCAGCGCCTACGACGCCGCGTTGTCCGCACGATACCACAACGCCACACCCATGTGGGGCCACCACCACCCCGCAAGGGCCAACGACGAGCAGGGCAACCACTATCAGGCCAACATTCGAAACCACAATAAGGACAACCCAGAAGACCACAAATCCAAGCACTGCCAAGCCCACTGATGCAACAACCAATCCAACGACTCTGAAACCATCAGATACGACAACATCTAAGCCCACAGATGCAACGACTCTGAAACCATCAGATACGACAACATCTAAGCCCACAGATGCAACCACGAAGAAACCGTCAGATACGACAACTTCTAAGCCCACAGATGCAACGACTCTGAAACCATCAGATACGACAACTTCTAAGCCCACAGATGCAACAACCAAGAAACCGTCAGATACGACAACTTCTAAGCCCACAGATGCAACCACGAAGAAACCGTCGGATACGACAACTTCTAAGCCCACAGATGCAACAACCAAGAAACCGTCAGATACGACAACTTCTAAGCCCACAGATGCAACCACGAAGAAACCGTCGGATACGACAACTTCTAAGCCCACAGATGCAACAACCAAGCAACCATCAGATACGACAACATCTAAGCCCACAGATGCAACAACCAAGCAACCATCAGATACGACAACATCTAAGCCCACAGATGCAACGACTCTGAAACCATCAGATACGACAACTTCTAAGCCCACAGATGCAACAACCAAGAAACCGTCAGATACGACAACTTCTAAGCCCACAGATGCAACCACGAAGAAACCGTCGGATACGACAACTTCTAAGCCCACAGATGCAACAACCAAGAAACCGTCAGATACGACAACTTCTAAGCCCACAGATGCAACCACGAAGAAACCGTCGGATACGACAACTTCTAAGCCCACAGATGCAACAACCAAGCAACCATCAGATACGACAACATCTAAGCCCACAGATGCAACAACCAAGCAACCATCAGATACGACAACATCTAAGCCCACAGATGCAACAACCAAGCAAGCATCAGATACGACAACATCTAAGCCCACAGATGCAACGACTCTGAAACCATCAGATACGACAACATCTAAGCCCACAGATGCAACAACCAAGAAACCGTCGGATACGACAACTTCTAAGCCCACAGATGCAACAACCAAGAAACCGTCGGATACGACAACTTCTAAGCCAACAGATGCAACAACCAAGAAACCGTCGGATACGACAACATCTAAGCCCACAGATGCAACGACTCTGAAACCATCAGATACGACAACATCTAAGCCCACAGATGCAACAACCAAGCAACCATCAGATACGACAACTTCTAAGCCCACAGATGCAACAACCAAGAAACCGTCGGATACGACAACTTCTAAGCCCACAGATGCAACAACCAAGAAACCGTCGGATACGACAACATCTAAGCCCACAGATGCAACAACCAAGAAACCGTCAGATACGACAACTTCTAAGCCCACAGATGCAACGACTCTGAAACCATCAGATACGACAACATCTAAGCCCACAGATGCAACCACGAAGAAACCTTCAGATACGACAACATCTAAGCCCACAGATGCAACGACTCTGAAACCATCAGATACGACAACATCTAAGCCCACAGATGCAACAACTAAGAAACCGTCGGATACGACAACTTCTAAGCCCACAGATGCAACGACTCTGAAACCATCAGATACGACAACTTCTAAGCCCACAGATGCAACAACAAAAAGAAACCGTCGGATACGACAACATCTAAGCCCACAGATGCAACGACTCTGAAACCATCAGATACGACAACATCTAAGCCCACAGATGCAACAACCAAGAAAACCGTCGGATACGACAACATCTAAGCCCACAGATGCAACGACTCTGAAACCATCAGATACGACAACATCTAAGCCCACAGATGCAACAACCAAGCAACCATCAGATACGACAACATCTAAGCCCACAGATGCAACAACCAAGCAACCATCAGATACGACAACATCTAAGCCCACAGATGCAACGACTAAGAAACCGTCGGATACGACAACTTCTAAGCCCACAGATACAACAACCAAGCAACCATCAGATACGACAACATCTAAGCCCACAGATGCAACGACTAAGAAACCGTCGGATACGACAACTTCTAAGCCCACAGATACAACAACCAAGCAACCATCAGATACGACAACATCTAAGCCCACAGATGCAACGACTCTGAAACCATCAGATACGACAACATCTAAGCCCACAGATGCAACAACCAAGAAACCGTCGGATACGACAACATCTAAGCCCACAGATGCAACGACTCTGAAACCATCAGATACGACAACATCTAAGCCCACAGATGCAACAACCAAGCAACCATCAGATACGACAACATCTAAGCCCACAGATGCAACAACCAAGCAACCATCAGATACGACAACATCTAAGCCCACAGATGCAACGACTAAGAAACCGTCGGATACGACAACTTCTAAGCCCACAGATACAACAACCAAGCAACCATCAGATACGACAACATCTAAGCCCACAGATGCAACGACTAAGAAACCGTCGGATACGACAACTTCTAAGCCCACAGATACAACAACCAAGCAACCATCAGATACGACAACATCTAAGCCCACAGATGCAACGACTCTGAAACCATCAGATACGACAACATCTAAGCCCACAGATGCAACAACTAAGAAACCGTCGGATACGACAACTTCTAAGCCCACAGATGCAACAACCAAGAAACCGTCGGATACGACAACATCTAAGCCCACAGATGCAACGACTCTGAAACCATCAGATACGACAACATCTAAGCCCACAGATGCAACAACCAAGCAACCATCAGATACGACAACATCTAAGCCCACAGATGCAACAACCAAGCAACCATCAGATACGACAACATCTAAGCCCACAGATGCAACGACTCTGAAACCATCAGATACGACAACATCTAAGCCCACAGATGCAACAACTAAGAAACCGTCGGATACGACAACTTCTAAGCCCACAGATGTAACAACCAAGAAACCGTCGGATACGACAACATCTAAGCCCACAGATGCAACGACTCTGAAACCATCAGATACGACAACATCTAAGCCCACAGATGCAACAACCAAGAAACCGTCGGATACGACAACATCTAAGCCCACAGATGCAACGACTCTGAAACCATCAGATACGACAACATCTAAGCCCACAGATGCAACAACCAAGCAACCATCAGATACGACAACATCTAAGCCCACAGATGCAACAACCAAGCAACCATCAGATACGACAACATCTAAGCCCACAGATGCAACGACTAAGAAACCGTCGGATACGACAACTTCTAAGCCCACAGATGCAACGACTCTGAAACCATCAGATACGACAACTTCTAAGCCCACAGATGCAACAACCAAGAAACCGTCGGATACGACAACATCTAAGCCCACAGATGCAACAACTAAGAAACCGTCGGATACGACAACTTCTAAGCCCACAGATGCAACAACCAAGAAACCGTCGGATACGACAACATCTAAGCCCACAGATGCAACGACTCTGAAACCATCAGATACGACAACATCTAAGCCCACAGATGCAACAACTAAGAAACCGTCGGATACGACAACTTCTAAGCCCACAGATGCAACAACCAAGCAACCATCAGATACGACAACTTCTAAGCCCACAGATGCAACAACCAAGAAACCATCAGATACGACAACATCTAAGCCCACAGATGCAACGACTCTGAAACCATCAGATACGACAACATCTAAGCCCACAGATGCAACAACCAAGCAACCATCAGATACGACAACATCTAAGCCCACAGATGCAACGACTCTGAAACCATCAGATACGACAATATCTAAGCCCACAGATGCAACAACTAAGAAACCGTCGGATACGACAACTTCTAAGCCCACAGATGCAACGACTCTGAAACCATCAGATACGACAACATCTAAGCCCACAGATGCAACAACTAAGAAACCGTCGGATACGACAACTTCTAAGCCCACAGATGCAACAACCAAGCAACCATCAGATACGACAACTTCTAAGCCCACAGATGCAACAACCAAGAAACCGTCGGATACGACAACATCTAAGCCCACAGATGCAACGACTCTGAAACCATCAGATACGACAACATCTAAGCCCACAGATGCAACAACCAAGAAACCGTCGGATACGACAACATCTAAGCCCACAGATGCAACGACTCTGAAACCATCAGATACGACAACATCTAAGCCCACAGATGCAACAACTAAGAAACCGTCGGATACGACAACTTCTAAGCCCACAGATGCAACGACTCTGAAACCATCAGATACGACAACAACATCTAAGCCCACAGATGCAACAACTAAGAAACCGTCGGATACGACAACTTCTAAGCCCACAGATGCAACAACCAAGCAACCATCAGATACGACAACTTCTAAGCCCACAGATGCAACAACCAAGAAACCGTCCGATACGACAACATCTAAGCCCACAGATGCAACGACTCTGAAACCATCAGATACGACAACATCTAAGCCCACAGATGCAACAACCAAGCAACCATCAGATACGACAACATCTAAGCCCACAGATGCAACGACTCTGAAACCATCAGATACGACAACATCTAAGCCCACAGATGCAACAACTAAGAAACCGTCGGATACGACAACTTCTAAGCCCACAGATGCAACGACTCTGAAACCATCAGATACGACAACATCTAAGCCCATAGATGCAACCACGAAGAAACCGTCGGATACGACAACATCTAAGCCCACAGATGCAACGACTCTGAAACCATCAGATACGACAACATCTAAGCCCACAGATGCAACAACCAAGAAACCGTCCGATACGACAACATCTAAGCCCACAGATGCAACCACGAAGAAACCGTCGGATACGACAACATCTAAGCCCACAGATGCAACAACCAAGAAACCGTCGGATACGACAACTTCTAAGCCCACAGATGCAACCACGAAGAAACCGTCGGATACGACAACTTCTAAGCCCACAGATGCAACAACCAAGAAACCGTCCGATACGACAACATCTAAGCCCACAGATGCAACCACGAAGAAACCGTCGGATACGACAACATCTAAGCCCACAGATGCAACAACCAAGAAACCGTCCGATACGACAACATCTAAGCCCACAGATGCAACCACGAAGAAACCGTCGGATACGACAACATCTAAGCCCACAGATGCAACAACCAAGAAACCGTCGGATACGACAACTTCTAAGCCCACAGATGCAACCACGAAGAAACCGTCGGATACGACAACTTCTAAGCCCACAGATGCAACAACCAAGAAACCGTCGGATACGACAACTTCTAAGCCCACAGATGCAACCACGAAGAAACCGTCGGATACGACAACTTCTAAGCCCACAGATGCAACAACCAAGAAACCGTCCGATACGACAACATCTAAGCCCACAGATGCAACCACGAAGAAACCGTCGGATACGACAACATCTAAGCCCACAGATGCAACAACCAAGAAACCGTCGGATACGACAACTTCTAAGCCCACAGATGCAACCACGAAGAAACCGTCGGATACGACAACTTCTAAGCCCACAGATGCAACAACCAAGAAACCGTCCGATACGACAACATCTAAGCCCACAGATGCAACCACGAAGAAACCGTCGGATACGACAACATCTAAGCCCACAGATGCAACAACCAAGAAACCGTCCGATACGACAACATCTAAGCCCACAGATGCAACCACGAAGAAACCGTCGGATACGACAACATCTAAGCCCACAGATGCAACAACCAAGAAACCGTCGGATACGACAACTTCTAAGCCCACAGATGCAACCACGAAGAAACCGTCGGATACGACAACTTCTAAGCCCACAGATGCAACAACCAAGAAACCGTCCGATACGACAACATCTAAGCCCACAGATGCAACCACGAAGAAACCGTCGGATACGACAACATCTAAGCCCACAGATGCAACAACCAAGAAACCGTCCGATACGACAACATCTAAGCCCACAGATGCAACCACGAAGAAACCGTCGGATACGACAACATCTAAGCCCACAGATGCAACAACCAAGAAACCGTCGGATACGACAACTTCTAAGCCCACAGATGCAACCACGAAGAAACCGTCGGATACGACAACTTCTAAGCCCACAGATGCAACAACCAAGAAACCGTCCGATACGACAACATCTAAGCCCACAGATGCAACCACGAAGAAACCGTCGGATACGACAACATCTAAGCCCACAGATGCAACAACCAAGAAACCGTCGGATACGACAACTTCTAAGCCCACAGATGCAACCACGAAGAAACCGTCGGATACGACAACTTCTAAGCCCACAGATGCAACAACCAAGAAACCGTCCGATACGACAACATCTAAGCCCACAGATGCAACAACCAAGCAACCATCAGATACGACAACTTCTAAGCCCACAGATGCAACAACCAAGAAACCGTCCGATACGACAACATCTAAGCCCACAGATGCAACCACGAAGAAACCGTCGGATACGACAACATCTAAGCCCACAGATGCAACAACCAAGAAACCGTCGGATACGACAACTTCTAAGCCCACAGATGCAACCACGAAGAAACCGTCGGATACGACAACTTCTAAAGCCCACAGATGCAACAACCAAGAAACCGTCGGATACGACAACTTCTAAGCCCACAGATGCAACCACGAAGAAACCGTCGGATACGACAACTTCTAAGCCCACAGATGCAACAACCAAGAAACCGTCCGATACGACAACATCTAAGCCCACAGATGCAACCACGAAGAAACCGTCGGATACGACAACATCTAAGCCCACAGATGCAACAACCAAGAAACCGTCGGATACGACAACTTCTAAGCCCACAGATGCAACCACGAAGAAACCGTCGGATACGACAACTTCTAAGCCCACAGATGCAACAACCAAGAAAACCGTCCGATACGACAACATCTAAGCCCACAGATGCAACCACGAAGAAACCGTCGGATACGACAACATCTAAGCCCACAGATGCAACAACCAAGAAACCGTCGGATACGACAACTTCTAAGCCCACAGATGCAACCACGAAGAAACCGTCGGATACGACAACTTCTAAGCCCACAGATGAAACAACCAAGAAATCGTCGGATACGACAACTTCTAAGCCCACAGATGCAACCACGAAGAAACCGTCGGATACGACAACTTCTAAGCCCACAGATGCAACAACCAAGAAACCGTCAGATACGACAACATCTAAGCCCACAGATGCAACAACCAAGAAACCATCAGATACGACAACTTCTAAGCCCACAGATGCAACAACCAAGAAACCATCAGATACGACAACTTCTAAGCCCACAGATGCAACCACCAAGAAACCATCAGATACGACAACTTCTAAGCCCACAGATGCAACGACTCTGAAACCAACAGATACGACAACTTCTAAGCCCACAGATGCAACCACGAAGAAACCTTCAGATACGACAACTTCTAAGCCCACAGATGCAACAACCAAGAAACCGTCAGATACGACAACATCTAAGCCCACAGATGCAACAACCAAGAAACCATCAGATACGACAACTTCTAAGCCCACAGATGCAACCACCAAGAAACCATCAGATACGACAACTTCTAAGCCCACAGATGCAACGACTCTGAAACCAACAGATACGACAACTTCTAAGCCCACAGATGCAACGACTCTGAAACCAACAGATACGACAACTTCTAAGCCCACAGATGCAACGACTCTGAAACCATCAGATACGACAACTTCTAAGCCCACAGATGCAACCACGAAGAAACCTTCAGATACGACAACTTCTAAGCCCACAGATGCAACAACCAAGAAACCGTCAGATACGACAACATCTAAGCCCACAGATGCAACAACCAAGAAACCATCAGATACGACAACTTCTAAGCCCACAGATGCAACCACCAAGAAACCATCAGATACGACAACTTCTAAGCCCACAGATGCAACGACTCTGAAACCAACAGATACGACAACTTCTAAGCCCACAGATGCAACCACGAAGAAACCTTCAGATACGACAACTTCTAAGCCCACAGATGCAACAACCAAGAAACCGTCAGATACGACAACATCTAAGCCCACAGATGCAACAACCAAGAAACCATCAGATACGACAACTTCTAAGCCCACAGATGCAACCACCAAGAAACCATCAGATACGACAACTTCTAAGCCCACAGATGCAACGACTCTGAAACCAACAGATACGACAACTTCTAAGCCCACAGATGCAACCACGAAGAAACCTTCAGATACGACAACTTCTAAGCCCACAGATGCAACAACCAAGAAACCATCAGATACGACAACTTCTAAGCCCACAGATGCAACAACCAAGAAACCATCAGATACGACAACTTCTAAGCCCACAGATGCAACCACCAAGAAACCATCAGATACGACAACTTCTAAGCCCACAGATGCAACGACTCTGAAACCAACAGATACGACAACTTCTAAGCCCACAGATGCAACCACGAAGAAACCTTCAGATACGACAACTTCTAAGCCCACAGATGCAACAACCAAGAAACCGTCCGATACGACAACTTCTAAGCCCACAGATGCAACCACGAAGAAACCGTCGGATACGACAACTTCTAAGCCCACAGATGCAACGACTCTGAAACCGTCAGATACGACAACATCTAAGCCCACAGATGCAACGACTCTGAAACCATCAGATACGACAACTTCTAAGCCCACAGATGCAACCACGAAGAAACCTTCAGATACGACAACTTCTAAGCCCACAGATGCAACAACCAAGAAACCGTCAGATACGACAACATCTAAGCCCACAGATGCAACAACCAAGAAACCATCAGATACGACAACTTCTAAGCCCACAGATGCAACAACCAAGAAACCGTCCGATACGACAACTTCTAAGCCCACAGATGCAACAACCAAGAAACCGTCAGATACGACAACTTCTAAGCCCACAGATGCAACAACCAAGAAACCGTCAGATACGACAACTTCTAAGCCCACAGATGCAACCACGAAGAAACCGTCGGATACGACAACATCTAAGCCCACAGATGCAACAACCAAGAAACCGTCAGATACGACAACATCTAAGCCCACAGATGCAACAACCAAGAAACCATCAGATACGACAACTTCTAAGCCCACAGATGCAACCACCAAGAAACCGTCCGATACGACAACTTCTAAGCCCACAGATGCAACAACCAAGAAACCGTCAGATACGACAACTTCTAAGCCCACAGATGCAACAACCAAGAAACCGTCAGATACGACAACTTCTAAGCCCACAGATGCAACCACGAAGAAACCGTCGGATACGACAACATCTAAGCCCACAGATGCAACAACCAAGAAACCGTCGGATACGACAACATCTAAGCCCACAGATGCAACCACGAAGAAACCTTCAGATACGACAACATCTAAGCCCACAGATGCAACAACCAAGAAACCGTCAGATACGACAACTTCTAAGCCCACAGATGCAACCACGAAGAAACCATCAGATACGACAACTTCTAAGCCCACAGATGCAACCACGAAGAAACCGTCGGATACGACAACATCTAAGCCCACAGATGCAACAACCAAAAAACCGTCCGATACGACAACTTCTAAGCCCACAGATGCAACAACCAAGAAGCCATCAGATACGACAACTTCTAAGCCCACAGATGCAACCACGAAGAAACCGTCGGATACGACAACTTCTAAGCCCACAGATGAAACAACCAAGAAACCGTCAGATACGACAACTTCTAAGCCCACAGATGCAACCACGAAGAAACCTTCAGATACGACAACATCTAAGCCCACAGATGCAACGACTCTGAAACCATCAGATACGACAACTTCTAAGCCCACAGATGCAACGACTCTGAAACCATCAGATACGACAACTTCTAAGCCCACAGATGCAACGACTCTGAAACCATCAGATACGACAACTTCTAAGCCCACAGATGCAACGACTCTGAAACCATCAGATACGACAACTTCTAAGCCCACAGATGCAACAACCAAGAAACCGTCCGATACGACAACTTCTAAGCCCACAGATGCAACAACCAAGAAACCGTCCGATACGACAACTTCTAAGCCCACAGATGCAACAACCAAGAAACCGTCCGATACGACAACTTCTAAGCCCACAGATGCAACCACGAAGAAACCGTCGGATACGACAACATCTAAGCCCACAGATGCAACAACAAGAAACCGTCAGATACGACAACTTCTAAGCCCACAGATGCAACAACCAAGAAACCGTCCGATACGACAACTTCTAAGCCCACAGATGCAACCACGAAGAAACCGTCCGATACGACAACTTCTAAGCCCACAGATGCAACCACGAAGAAACCGTCGGATACGACAACTTCTAAGCCCACAGATGCAACCACGAAGAAACCGTCGGATACGACAACTTCTAAGCCCACAGATGCAACGACTCTGAAACCATCAGATACGACAACTTCTAAGCCCACAGATGCAACCACGAAGAAACCGTCGGATACGACAACATCTAAGCCCACAGATGCAACCACGAAGAAACCTTCAGATACGACAACATCTAAGCCCACAGATGCAACAACCAAGAAACCGTCAGATACGACAACTTCTAAGCCCACAGATGCAACCACGAAGAAACCATCAGATACGACAACTTCTAAGCCCACAGATGCAACCACGAAGAAACCGTCGGATACGACAAACATCTAAGCCCACAGATGCAACAACCAAGAAACCGTCCGATACGACAACTTCTAAGCCCACAGATGCAACAACCAAGAAACCATCAGATACGACAACTTCTAAGCCCACAGATGCAACCACGAAGAAACCGTCGGATACGACAACATCTAAGCCCACAGATGCAACCACGAAGAAACCTTCAGATACGACAACATCTAAGCCCACAGATGCAACAACCAAGAAACCGTCAGATACGACAACTTCTAAGCCCACAGATGCAACAACCAAGAAACCATCAGATACGACAACTTCTAAGCCCACAGATGCAACCACGAAGAAACCGTCGGATACGACAACTTCTAAGCCCACAGATGCAACGACTCTGAAACCATCAGATACGACAACTTCTAAGCCCACAGATGCAACCACGAAGAAACCGTCGGATACGACAACTTCTAAGCCCACAGATGCAACGACTCTGAAACCATCAGATACGACAACTTCTAAGCCCACAGATGCAACAACCAAGAAACCATCAGATACGACAACTTCTAAGCCCACAGATGCAACCACGAAGAAACCGTCGGATACGACAACATCTAAGCCCACAGATGCAACAACCAAGAAACCGTCGGATACGACAACTTCTAAGCCCACAGATGCAACAACCAAGAAACCATCAGATACGACAACTTCTAAGCCCACAGATGAAACCACGAAGAAACCGTCGGATACGACAACTTCTAAGCCCACAGATGCAACGACTCTGAAACCATCAGATACGACAACTTCTAAGCCCACAGATGCAACCACGAAGAAACCGTCGGATACGACAACTTCTAAGCCCACAGATGCAACGACTCTGAAACCATCAGATACGACAACTTCTAAGCCCACAGATGCAACCACGAAGAAACCGTCGGATACGACAACATCTAAGCCCACAGATGCAACAACCAAGAAAACCGTCGGATACGACAACATCTAAGCCCACAGATGCAACAACCAAGAAACCGTCAGATACGACAACTTCTAAGCCCACCGATGCAACAACCAAGAAACCGTCAGATACGACAACATCCAAGCCCACAGATGCAACAACCAAGAAACCGTCAGATACGACAACATCTAAGCCCACAGATGCAACAACCAAGAAACCGTCCGATACGACAACTTCTAAGCCCACAGATGCAACAACCAAGAAACCATCAGATACGACAACTCTAAGCCCACAGATGCAACCACGAAGAAACCGTCGGATACGACAACATCTAAGCCCACAGATGCAACAACCAAGAAACCGTCAGATACGACAACTTCTAAGCCCACAGATGCAACAACCAAGAAACCATCAGATACGACAACTTCTAAGCCCACAGATGCAACCACGAAGAAACCGTCGGATACGACAACATCTAAGCCCACAGATGCAACAACCAAGAAACCGTCAGATACGACAACTTCTAAGCCCACAGATGCAACCACGAAGAAACCGTCGGATACGACAACATCTAAGCCCACAGATGCAACAACCAAGAAACCGTCAGATACGACAACATCTAAGCCCACAGATGCAACAACCAAGAAACCGTCCGATACGACAACATCTAAGCCCACAGATGCAACAACCAAGAAACCGTCAGATACGACAACATCTAAGCCCACAGATGCAACAACCAAGAAACCGTCCGATACGACAACTTCTAAGCCCACAGATGCAACAACCAAGAAACCGTCCGATACGACAACTTCTAAGCCCACAGATGCAACAACCAAGAAACCGTCAGATACGACAACATCTAAGCCCACAGATGCAACAACCAAGAAACCGTCAGATACGACAACTTCTAAGCCAACAGATGCAACAACCAAGAAACCGTCAGATACGACAACTTCTAAGCCAACAGATGCAACAACCAAGAAACCGTCAGATACGACAACTTCTAAGCCCACAGATGCAACCACGAAGAAACCGTCAGATACGACAACATCTAAGCCCACAGATGCAACAACCAAGAAACCGTCAGATACGACAACATCTAAGCCCACAGATGCAACAACCAAGAAACCGTCAGATACGACAACTTCTAAGCCAACAGATGCAACAACCAAGAAACCGTCAGATACGACAACTTCTAAGCCCACAGATGCAACCACGAAGAAACCGTCGGATACGACAACATCTAAGCCCACAGATGCAACAACCAAGAAACCGTCCGATACGACAACTTCTAGGCCCACAGATAGAACCACGAAGCAACCGTCAGATACGACAACTTCTAGGTCGACGGATAGAACAACAAAGGAAACCATCCGACACTACAACTTCTGAGCCCACAGATAGAACTTCTAGGTCGACGGATAGAACAACAAGGAAACCATCCGATACTACAACTTCTGAGCCCACAGATAGAACTTCTAGGTCGACGGATAGAACAACAAGGAAACCATCCGATACGACAACTTCTAGGCCCACAGATAGAACCACGAAGCAACCGTCAGATACGACAACTTCTAGGTCGACGGATAGAACAACAAGGAAACCATCCGATACTACAACTACTGAGCCCACAGATAGAACTTCTAGGTCGACGGATAGAACAACAAGGAAACCATCCGATACGACAACTTCTGAGCCCACAGATAGAACTTCTAGGTCGACGGATAGAACAACAAGGAAACCATCCGATACGACAACTTCTAGGCCCACAGATAGAACCACGAAGCAACCGTCAGATACGACAACTTCTAGGTCGACGGATAGAACAACGAGGAAACCATCCGATACGACAACTTCTGAGCCCACAGATAGAACTTCTAGGTCGACGGATAGAACAACGAGGAAACCATCCGATACGACAACTTCTGAGCCCACAGATAGAACTTCTAGGTCGACGGATAGAACAACAAGGAAACCATTCGATACGACAACTTCTGAGCCCACAGATAGAACTTCTAGGTCGACGGATAGAACAACGAGGAAACCATCCGATACGACAACTTCTGAGCCCACAGATAGAACTTCTAGGTCGACGGATAGAACAACAAGGAAACCATCCGATACGACAACTTCTAGGCCCACAGATAGAACCACGAAGCAACCGTCAGATACGACAACTTCTAGGTCGACGGATAGAACAACAAGGAAACCATCCGATACTACAACTACTGAGCCCACAGATAGAACTTCTAGGTCGACGGATAGAACAACAAGGAAACCATCCGATACTACAACTTCTGAGCCCACAGATAGAACTTCTAGGTCGACGGATAGAACAACAAGGAAACCATCCGATACGACAACTTCTAGGCCCACAGATAGAACCACGAAGCAACCGTCAGATACGACAACTTCTAGGTCGACGGATAGAACAACAAGGAAACCATCCGATACGACAACTTCTGAGCCCACAGATAGAACTTCTAGGTCGACGGATAGAACAACAAGGAAACCATTCGATACGACAACTTCTGAGCCCACAGATAGAACTTCTAGGTCGACGGATAGAACAACAAGGAAACCATCCGATACGACAACTTCTAGGCCCACAGATAGAACCACGAAGCAACCGTCAGATACGACAACTTCTAGGTCGACGGATAGAACAACAAGGAAACCATCCGATACTACAACTTCTGAGCCCACAGATAGAACTTCTAGGTCGACGGATAGAACAACGAGGAAACCATCCGATACTACAACTTCTGAGCCCACAGATAGAACTTCTAGGTCGACGGATAGAACAACAAGGAAACCATCCGATACGACAACTTCTAGGCCCACAGATAGAACCACGAAGCAACCGTCAGATACGACAACTTCTAGGTCGACGGATAGAACAACAAGGAAACCATCCGATACTACAACTTCTGAGCCCACAGATAGAACTTCTAGGTCGACGGATAGAACAACAAGGAAACCATCCGATACGACAACTTCTAGGCCCATAGATAGAACCACGAAGCAACCGTCAGATACGACAACTTCTAGGTCGACGGATAGAACAACAAGGAAACCATCCGATACTACAACTTCTGAGCCCACAGATAGAACTTCTAGGTCGACGGATAGAACAACAAGGAAACCATCCGATACGACAACTTCTGAGCCCACAGATAGAACTTCTAGGTCGACGGATAGAACAACAAGGAAACCATCCGATACGACAACTTCTAGGCCCACAGATGCAACAACGAGGCCAACAACTCTGAGAACGACGGAGAGGCCGACCACAAGGAACCCTGGACAAACAACTGCCTCCCTTCCACCGTTCAACATCTTCGCCGTTGACTCAACGCCGACAGTGGCCGATGTCTAGTCAGCCCGATGGCTGGGACAGTAATTAAGTAATTAATGGAATGTACAGATAGATTATCTAATGTATCTAATTCAATGTATATATATTTGTGTGTTTAATAAACGATAAAGATTTATTCTAAAAATATGTACCAATCGGCAGTTGATAACTGAACTGAATGGGGAAAGGTGTTTTTGGAGAGATGTTGGCTTAAGTGCTAAAAAAAAAAAACTTGTAAGAAGAATCCTATATAAGGTGGGAAGGGGTTAAGAAATCACTCTCGGATCGATCACGGGGACTTAGAGGGGTATGTTGTTGTCGAGGGTGTTGTTATCCTCGGCGCTCTCGTCACTGTCATAGTCGTAGGCGGCATCCCGCCAGTCGCAGAGGCCCGGAAATTTGTCACTCAATTGATACCGAACACACTTGGAGGCCGGCGGACCCGACTGATAGATGGGCTCATTGTAGATGTTGTTGTAGTCATAGTTGCAGGTGAGCATAAACTGATATCTGCTGGCCTGGGGCTCCAGGAATCGCACAGCCGCACAGCCCACACGATGCACACGATCCGAGACGAGCAGCGTAAAGTGTCCGATCTTCTTGCTGTGAGTGAGATAAGCCAAAGGTGTGAGGTTTTGTAGACTTTCATGGCGTCCTGCCCACTTACCCTTGCGGATGCGGACGATAGCTGTCGATGTAGGTCTGATTCGCATCCAAGTACTCCCTGAACCAGTTGAGCACAAAGGACTTCATGCGCCTCGAGTGTGACTTGAATTCGCGTCCAATCCAAAAGTATCCAATATTCTGGCCACTGAACTTGAAACGCGGCGTATTGCGGCACTTGTCGTGCGCGAATTGGCACCGCTTGGCATGCAGTCCGGCCATTTGCTCCAGCTCGGCGTCCCAACGCAGCAGCGGCATGTGTGTGGCACTCTTGTAGCCGGCCAGCTCGCCGCTGGCTATCTTCGAGCGGGCCAAGTTGTGCATGTCCAGCAGCAGCTGACGTCTCCTGTCGTTCATGGCCAGCATTTTGGGTTCGGCTCCGCAACTGGCACCAAAGCTGCCATTGTTGCCACACGCCGTATGTGGCACTTGCACCACATGAGTGCCGTTGTAGAGCTGGCAAAGCGCTGGCGCACAGTAGCCTGCTCCATCTGTGGTAGCCGCCTCCAGGCCACTGAGACTCGATGCCACTATAATCAGGAGCACTGCAGGTGTGCCCCAAAGGGCGGCGGCGGCGACACGAGCACTGCACTTGCTCGACAATCTCGGCATCTCGACGGTCAACAAGCAACTGAGCTAAGGTCGAGCGGCAGTTTTGGTTTATGAATGGAACGCTGGAGCAGACTCAAGCCCGAAGTCGCTGCCTTTTCCCCAATGCTTAGGGTTGGCACAGCGTTCCCCATAACTGGTTCTGGGTTGGCTGCTTGGCTCATCATCCCTGGTTTCCCCCTACAAGACACCGAGATCGAGCTTCCGGGCTTCCAGTGGTGCAGCCAGTGGTGGGTGCACCACCACCACCAGCACCAGCACCAGCGCTGGGTAACCGGTTTGGTCTGTGGCTACTTTGGCGGCTCATCGCTCATGGCGCTTTATGGGGGTCTCACCGGCCCCACCTCCGTGTAAGTGGGTATAATCAGTGACCAGTGACCAATGGCCAAGTGTGGGAAAAATGCTCGCTTCAAGGCAATTGCCGGTAAGTGGCCAAGTCGGGGAATTATTTGCGTTCCATCAAAGCAGCTTTACAGAACTACTACTAGAAAACCGACTAAGTGCCGTTAACAATATCCACAAAGAACAGCAATAAATAGATAATAAGCCGAAGCAGTTAATACTCTTCTTGAGCCAAGGAATACCAAGTGAAAAAAAATAAAAAAAATTTTGGAAATTTGTTTAAAAATTTAAATTTAAATTAAATTTAAAAAAATAAAAACAAAAAATGTCAAACATATTTTTTTTTTAAATTATTTTAGTTTTACTTTAATTTTAATCTTTATTTTGTTTTATCAAATTTGTTTGTTTTTTTTTATTTTTCTTTTTTAATTGAATTTTAATCTTTATTTTGTGTTTTTTTATTTTAGTATTTTTGTTTTAATTTAATTTTAATCTTTATTTTGTATTGGAAATATTGTGTTTTTTTTGTTTATTCAAGTATTTTTGTTTTAATTTAATTAAATTAATTTAACTTAATTATTTTATTTAAGTACTATTTTTTGTTTGTTATTTGTATGTATTTATTTATTTAGTAATTTTGGTTTATTCTTATGAATCTTTGTTGTCTTTTATAGTCTTAGAAAAAGTTCTTTTATGTGAATATTAAATATTAAATTTATAGAATAAAATATACCTTATTACCCTATTACAAACATCTACCACAAAAGTCAAAGACCCTCCTCTGCAAAAGAGTAATGAGGTAAAGAAAACAGATACTTAAATTAAAAGAAACGACGCGTCGGCAGAAACGTGCCTCACACCTAATCGGAATCGCGGCATTAATTAAAATAACAATGCTAAAAATAAACAACAACAACAACAACAGCAAGCCACCAACGAATTATGCAAAAAGCACAAAAAAGGCCAAAAAAAAAAGAAGAAAAAGAAGCTAAAGAACCTGAAGAAGAACTTATGACTATGACGTTGAATGGCCAAAAAGAATGGGAACCCAATCGAGACGTATTGCCGCTCCCTGCCAGTGTTTTGAGTGTCTCTCTCTGGGTCAGTGCTATTTTCTGTTTTGTTTTGTATTTTGATATGCTACATATGCCTGCTTTTGATGATCTACATGATCAGATAAATTCTTAGATATATTCCCCGCTTTCTAGCCATAAAGATGGTAGCTTGTTTTTCTTTGTTTTTGGTTAAAATCTGACAGGGTAATGAAAGCTTATACACGTCTTTGTCATAAGCTGATCGTATAAATGTAATTGGCTTTAAACTTATATGAGTTATCCAATTAAACTGGCCAGGGTATTCATAATTTCATTATATTCGCAAGCTTTTTTTTTGTTTATCAACTTTATTGGACAATTGCGTTACGGCTGGCTAGACAACCTTTTATTGGCTCTAAACAACACTCTACCAGGTATCACATCACTGAGACGCTTTCAGAATACCCGCCTCATCGTAGTACGAGTCGATCACTGTGACTCAAAAGATACTTTCTTGGTTTCTTTTAGTTGATGAGTGTCCAGATCTCCCAAAGTGTGAGTTTTGATAAGCTACCCACTAACAATTGTTGGGCATTTTATCGAATAATTTTGTTGCAAAATTCCATAAATATTTCTTATCATATTATGGGCTCAAGTGTTCCATTTCTCAGTGCTGTTATTGTATCAAATTTCCCCATTGATCATTGGGGCTGATCCATAGGCAAAACCGATTTGCAATTGCAATTAATTCAATTTACACACTTGTTCGTCCGCGAGTATCGCGTAAGACCTGGGCTTTTTTATTCCCATGACGCAGTTGCCTGCTGTGGTTTGTTCTCTCTCGCATAGTATATTATTAGCACAAAATATGATTATGAATGATTTGTGATTAGACATAGCCACCGCACTCTGTATATCATTTTGCAAAACTAGCATCTAAACTCTGACTCTTTGCAGTGGGGGGGCTCTGTTGTAATTAAAAAGATCTAACAGGTAGTCAAACACATCAGTTAGTCAGCTTTAGAGTTCGAGTCAAAAGTGGATGTGGAAAGAGTGAAAGAGGCAGATCGTATAGAGTAGTAGATGGGTGCGTGTTAAAGTTAAGATGGGGGCATATACCATATACTATACAATATATAATTTGCATAGAAAATGATTAATCACGCAACGATTAATTGCTGACAACGTCAACAGCGCGCTGCAGTAGTTAGTTTGCTTGATACAGACGGCGACTTAAACATAAATTACTCTGAAAATGTATACGAAAATACATTGGGGAGCCTCGTCACACCAACAGCATTAGGCATTAGGCATTAGGCAACCAAAGTGTCTTATGATTGGCAGCATAATTAGCATACCTACCGTACTATACATTGATGCTGCTGCTGCACTTCCTCATTCTGTAATTACACCAATTGTGTGGCAACGTTCGGCACGTTGAGCGTGACGCCATCTCAACCTTAACCTCACCAGGGTCAGCGCAATGCGCCAGCAGATGACAGATCTATGCTCGCTCTTACTCTCACTCACTCTCACTCTCTTTCTGTCTCTCTTTGAATGCATTGGTAGGGGAATGTGGCGTGCATCCCAGACAAGTCTTACTTTCAAGGGCAACAATAGCATTGATTAATGATTGATTATATAGTTCTTTGAATCGATAATCCATTGTTGCAACTATTTACTGCTGTTCACGTTTGAGAATTATTCTACAATTTGTATCCATTAGTAAATGATATTTGTATGCCCTGCGACTTAATCCAGAGGCAAAGCTAATTCAGCTAATTTACAAGCTAAATAGGCACATGCTAAAAAGGTGCATTGCACTTTAACCCCCCCGCTGTACAATGCTGTACAATAAAGTGGTCAAACGCATGATGAAATGATGCAAGGTGATCCCATCTCAGAGCACGAACTCTTTTTGGGGCTTATTTGGCTGGAAGCGAAGAGTACAGAAAACCAAACAACTTCTGCATATCTTTCGCTGTCTTGCCTCTCTTATCAGACATGGCGTCAAAGCTCTCTCAATAGTGCGAGCGTAAAATAAATCCCGGAGCTTACGGATGGGATCACCTTGTATAATTTCAACATGGTCAAACGCACAAACATGCGCGCGCTCTTCCATTTTGTGTGGTGTGGGGGGAAGCGTAAAGAAGAAGACAATTAGCATAGAAAAAATGTCAAATGAGCGGAGCAATTGAGCAGAGAACACGCACAATGAGAGAGAGCATTGTAGGACTTTGTCAGGTGGGGGTAGGTGGTGAGCAGCATGGAATGCTGCGCGAGCCACAAAGCCACCTACGCATGCATATCTGCAAAACGCTCTCTCACTCTCATTTTTTCGGTCGGTGAAAGCGCGCGTTTTTTTGAGTCGGTTCCGCGTTTCGGTACGTGAAAATCGGGAAAATTGTGAAAAATTAAACGGGTAAAATGTCGCGCAGATAATGTAGGGCAGTGTAGTGCAGTGCCGTGCAGTGTAGTGCAGTGTGATGTTGTATTTCAACATGGAAAATGTCCAAAAAGTGTGTGTTTTAGTGCCACAAATCAAAGTGCGATCAAAGGCGGGGGCGTAGCAAGAGGCAAATGGCAAAAAAAGGCCGATCAGCGAAGGAAGAGTGCGGAAATGTGTGCAAGTCAAGTGTAACAAGTGTATTATATGCATGCAAGTATATAAATATAGTGTTTTTTGCATAATTTCTTCTTTTTTTTTCAAGTGCAAAAGTCAGCAGTGCATCCCACTCACCCGTTTAATTGTGCCAATAAGGTGTTGTGTCTCTTTCTCACTCAATCTTGAAATTGGCGCAGTAAAGGAGAGCTGCAAAAAGGAGTGAGAGCAACAGCGCTTGGCAGCGGCTCTCTTTCCAAGCATATCCTTTGTAGGGTGAGGGCATTCCACATGCTTGTGATCTGCCTACACCTGATAATAATATACCCAAAATTCGTCGATTGTTTGTGTGCGTTTTCGTTTTCGTTTTGTAAATCGTTCGTTCGTAAATCGTTGCGCGTCTACGTAGTCTAATGGTACCGTTTCTTCAGCTAATTGTCTCAGCTGCTCCAGTGTGTGGGAAATGAACAGTAAATGCAGCAAGGAAAACTTAAGAGAACGTTAAGGTAAGAGAGAGTATAGTGTGTTTGTTTACTGTTTATCCTGTACTCTTTGCATACTGTTCGCTTTATTTTAGGAACTTGCTCTTACTTTTTTGTTTGTAGTGTAGATCTTTTGTTCGCTCTCTTCCCCCATTTTTTCTGCTTCACCGTTTTTCCCTTACGTAGCTAAGCCACTGAATGTGGCTGCTGCTGCTGCATCGCTGCCTTTCCCCTCCTGCAGTAATGAAGTTCTGCTTGACTAAGATGAACGCGTACGGTAAGCGCATTGAGCGTGGTGGTGGTGGGTAGCCCCACGATGTCAGCAGCGGGTGGGGTGGTGTTGTCAGGATGTTGTCAGGTGTTGGGCATTGGCATGGGGTCCAGTTGCATTTCATTTTCATTCTCATTTTATTACATTTAATTTTTGGTATTGTATTTAAGCACATATGTATGTACGAGTGTGTGTACATATATACACTAATTAAATTCATGCTAAAATTTTTCTAATTAAAAGTTTACTAATGAAATTTATGCAGCTGCTGTTGCTGCTGCTGAATGTGCGTTTGTATGCGTTTTTATCTGCATGTGTGTGAGTGTGTGTGTTGGTGGCTCTGGTCTAAAGCCCAAAAGTCGCGCTTTCAATTAAAAATCGCCATGAATGTGGGGGGTGAACGCGGGGGCAGCAATTTTACACAAACACGCGAACAGGACAGGACAGGACAGGATAGGACAGCTGGCAAAAGCCTGATGCGCGCTCGAATTAGATTTGTATTAAATTGCATTTTTGTGGTTATAATTTATTTCGTAGCATTTTGTTGCCTTTTACCGTTTGATTTTCCCACTCCCCCCACCCCCCCAACAAAGCGCCAACTTTTACCCACAAAGACAGTGAGAGTTAGAGAGAGAGAGAGAGGTTATCATGAATTATTGCAAAAGTTTGATACAGAGAAAAGAAAAGGTTTATCATAGTAAATGTTAATGAACAGCCAGGGGATCCTTATGGAATATTTCTCTAAAGAGAAGAACAAAAGAAACCATCTTTAAAGTATCGATAATAGTTTTTTGTTAATTTCCCAAAATTTTGCAACAGAAAAAATAGATTAACAGTCTTAAAAAATCTGAAAAAAGTACTTCTAATAGTAGAAATCGTGCCAGAAATATTTACTTATTTTTATATCGCATAATTCCGTCATTTTATTGATAATCTCATACAAACGAAAGGGTATACCCAGGCCTAGCTGTTTCCGAATTGCATTTCCTTTTCTTGTTTCAAAATTCGATTTGGGCAGGCGTTTTTTTTTTCTTATTTTTTTTTTTTGAAAACCTTCCTCCCTTTGGGGCGCGCCACATGTTCGAGCAAACAATTGCATGGGCTGGCGGAGTTAATGCAATCAAATGTGGCATAATTAAAAACTAATATCAAGTGAGCGATGGGCTGCCGCTGCCGTTGCCCCAGAGGTAACATGGGTGTGTGCGGAGGGGTAGCATGAGGCGGTCATTTTGCGGTTTGATTATCGACTGCAAATAAATAAATAAGCAGGTCTTGATTTAGTTGATTATGTGGATATTTGGCCATTGGCCATAGAAATATCATCATACAAACACAAATGTACATATGTATGTACATATGTATATAGTAGTAGTATATGTACACGCATTCGCAGATGCTTGGGGGCATCAGCACGAAATTGGACAATTTTCTTTATATATAGTAGTACATTGCTCGTTTGAGTGGTAACCACACACACACAGTGCACACAAATTGCAACGGCACGGTGTGTGTATTTAAACAAATAAATATAGTTTTAATTGGTTTCAAACAGGTATTGAAAGTTAATATCAGTTCTGCTCACGGAAAAGACAATAACATTGCAGCAGCAGCAGCTCTAGCACACAAACAACGCTGTCCGAGGTTAACTGTCTGTTATCGCTTCCGTTTACAGCTGTTAGAGCACAGCTTACGTTTACAGCTGTTAGAGCACAGCTTACGATTACAGCTGTTAGCGCACAGCATACGTTTACAGCTGTTAAGAGCACAGCATACGATTACAGCTTTTCTTGGAACAGCCTGAGAGCGCTCATACGATCGATCCAAATGGAATCCTCTCTTAGTATTTAAGAGAGTGTGCCTGCCGCTCTTATGTTGAGCAGCGACGAGGACCCTTTCTATGCTGATTGATTTTGGGTCAAGTAAATAAATCATTCACTTTTGCTTTCACTACTTTAGACACATAGATTTTTGTTTTGTGTGTGTGTGTGTGTTTCTATTTGTAATTGATCGCGTTTTGGGTGCTGCTCGTAATTAGCAGTAAATTGAATTAATAAATGCAACAGCATGTGAACTGTCACGAAGCATGTAACCTGTAACCTGTGGTTGCATGCTGTGGCTGAGGCTGAGGCTTTGCCTCAAGACAGGAATTTTAAGTAATTACACATACAGAAGGTGGAGAGGCACGGCAGGAGTGTGTCAGTGGCAGGGGCAGCGGTAGGGGCACGGGCAGGGGCAGGGGCAAGTGTATGCGATGGCAACTCAATTACAGAACCGTTCGTTGTGCGCGCGCCATGTGACGCCGCCGACTAGGAATTTCATTTGGCTGGCAGGTCACGTGATGTGCAACAGCAGCGGCAACGCCAGTCGTAAGTTGGGAAGGTTGGGCGTTACGTTAAGCGCTCTGCGCTTCACGTTCTCCAAGAGCGAACGCAACGAACGAGCCGGGGGCAAAGACTTTGATAAACTGCGTGCCGCAATATGAGGCAGCTAGCCGCAAAACTTTCACACACACACATACTATAAAGTAGAGAATGTGTAGGGGGGATGGGTGAATGGAGTGTGGGACGCACAGCCTGCCGCTAATTTATGTCGTCCTAGCCATTTGTAGATGGATTCTGGCCCATGGCCAGAGCCGGAGCCCTCTTTAGTGTTTAACATGCGCTGGCTGCGGTCAAGACCATGCCACTCATGGATCATCTCTCACTCTCTCTCTCTCTCTCGGTCTGGGTATGCAACACATGTGCAGCAGGAAAACGGTTAGAAGGTAAAGGCACAAAGAGAGTTTCTTTTGTAGCCGAAAATTGGTAACACGCTGTGGCATGTTGCAGCTTTTAGCCACGAAAACTTCAAAAGTTTTCAATGGAAAGGTGAACCTTCATAGCAGATTTTTCTGTATTTAATTTGCTGCCCAAAAGATGGGTATCCTATGGTCTATATTATTACCATTTTTCTATAAGCTGCCTTGTGCTTCTTTTTTTTTTGTGTATGAAAGACATGTTTTTTGGTAGAGATACTTGGCCGGTGGCGAAGGAGGAGTATGGTCAAATGCCACATGGCATTCCCAGCGGCACGCTCCACAGGCATCAATATTCCTGACGCTGGACGCGCATGGCCACCTCCGGAGGAGAGGATGCCCCCAGAAAGAGAGTAAGACACAACGACAGGGACAGGAAGAGGGGCAGGAACAGGGACAGCAACGGGGACAGGGACAGGGGGGGAGTTACGAAAAGAAGCCAAGGCTAAAACACAGTCAAAATATTGACACGACTCTCGGTCTTTGGGTCCAGGAGGCGCTCTTTGTTGCGCTTTATTGGCACTAGGCAGGGACGTGTGGCAGAGAACGATGCTGCTGCTGCTACTGCTGCTGCTTCCCTCTTGGCCTTTGTCTGGTGTGTCTGCCACTTGCCCCCCCAATCGACTGCTGCTTCTGCTCCTGCTCTGCTTTCTTCCTTTTAATCTTGTTTCCAATTTGGTCGATTTTAAAGACATTTGCCTCGCAAGGGGGCATGCATTCACAACAATTCGCTTACTTCAATAATGCCAAATAATGGCTGAGATTTTGTTGTGCGATTTGTTGGCCAAAAGCAAGGCAGCAAGGCAGTCAGGCAGGCAGAATCCCCGGACCAAAGGCAGCAGGCACCCAGGCACCCAGGGATTCTGTTGGCCCTCACGTATGTGGTGGTGGTGGGCTTTTGAATTATCGCTGGTATTTTGTATTTCTTGTATTTTTGTATTTTCTTATTTCGTCTTATATTTATGTACGTTACTTTCACATGCGAAGCTTTCTCTCTCTGTGTGTGTTCCACGTTTTGTGCGGGTAAGAAATGCATGTTAGGAGGCTAAATCCCAGATGGTTCCAACACTATGATAAAGCATTCCATTCTCATAACCTCAGAACGAGGTGGCATCTTTGACTTAACTCAGAAAAATTAACTACCTTTTTGAAGGGTTCGAGAATCCGAGAAAATACTAATGTACAGTCTGATCGACCGAGGTGTGCTGCTGTATGACACGTGTTACACTGTGGAGGGGTAAGAACTTTGAATAGAATTAATTAGGGTTTAAATTGATATTAAAGAGGAAGGAATTATCATTCCTAAGCACTTATTCTTTACTTATGAGACTGTTCAGTTACTCTCAGACTATAGTGGAAATAAGTTTGACTATGACTACAATACCCATTACTACGTGAACTCTTCAGAGAGAGAGAGAGAGAGTGAGAGCGAGAGAGTGTAGCACAAACAATTCAAAGCAATAGCTATAGTAGGGCAAATACATGAATGTGGTAATGCATAATGCAATGGAAATTATGCACCCTAATGATATGCCACAGCACATCTAATCATATGCATAAGAACATACTATATAGCACAACAGTACACATTGACAGGGCAGGGATATACAATTTATACAATTTTGGTGTTAAATCAAATGTGTAATATTTAATTGGGCAATAGGAAGAACCCACACGACGGTATTTCTTTTCACTCAACAAATTAATCTATAAATTCTATGCCTTGTTTAGAATTTAATCAAAACTTTTTGCAGCAAGAGAACGACCTTATTTTATTTACTACAAGAAAAGCCATACCTTAGCCACCATACCTTTGCCACTTTGCCCTTTGCAAGTAGATGAAGTTTTGCCCCCTAAGAAAACATGAAAATGATAAACGCAATCATTGTCTGTGTTGTCTGTGGCTAAAAGTTATTCAGCCACATAATTATATGCCGCCTGACTGCATGCCTGATTTCATTACCAAAGCTAGAGCTAAGAGCAAACCTTTGCCCACACATATGATATCATCATCATCATAGCCAATAACGTGGCCGTGTTAGATTGTAAATAAAAGTGGCAAATGTTCAATGAAAATGCTATGCCACTTCGTTACGTAATTTCCATATATACTCATATACTATATATACATGTATGTAGTATGTATATGCATGCAATTTTCGGTGGCATTAATTCAATTGAGTACCAGCCGAGGATCCCAGGATGCTAACGATAATGACCTCCGAGTGTGCCCAGGCGAACGAACAATGAGCAAATGGCATTAAATAAATAAGCATAATTAATGCAGTCGACAAGTTGCTGGACCTGGGAACCAGGGAGATGGGAGCCTGGGAGCCTGGGACCTGTCAACGTCCTTGACTCTCACTCATTCGCTCGGGGCCGATGTTTATCTATCCGGGGTACATCCTTTTGCCTAATTTGGGTGGCGCTGATGGAAAACTGTGTGTGTGTGTGTGTGCCCGTGGGGTGCCTGCCACAGAGAGTGAGTGTCTGTCTGTCTGTCTCTACTCTCTCTCTATAAATATGACTGTGAGTCATAAAAATGTATGAGGCACAGTTGTCAGAAGGCATGAATTTTATGGCCTGTAGCAGCCTCAGTTACAGTCTTCAGCTTCAGCTTTAGTCTCAGTCTCAGTCTGAGTGTGTTTGTATTTGGCATACCCTGTAATTGCAGTATAAGAAAGGGTATATAGAACGGGTAAACTCAAAATTCTATACAATTTTTCTATTGCTCGTTTCATTTATTTATACAGAGAATTTTCCCTTTGCCTTATCGTTTCTTGTTTTGGTTATCTCTTGGGGTATTCTTCTCGTCGATAGTATCCCTTCCCTACTTGTTGTTGTGATGCCTTTTGTGGGTGTGTGTGTGTGTGTGACAAGGACAATCATTACGTGTTGTCGTTGTCGCGCAGCTGGGACAACACCTCCTTCTTCTGTTCTTCCTTCTGGTATGTACTTCTCCTGCCCCCCATATCCTACTTCATCTACATCTTCCCAGCCGCCAGTCCCCAGTCCCCAGCCGCCAGTCGCCAAGTGTCGCCAAGATGTGGGATCCTGTATTGGGACAAGTAGCCCCATCCACGTTGGCCACGTGTTTACATGCGCTCCAGCCATAAAGTAACGCCAACAAACGCACTTTACAGCCTCCAAATGCTCCGCCACCACCCAATGGATGGGGGGAATGGGTATGGGAATGGGACTGGGAATGAATACTCCCGGCACTCCATGGCAAAGGTGGGCCACGCTAAATTTTTAATGAAACGTCGC
This sequence comes from Drosophila bifasciata, assembly GCA_009664405.1. NCBI lineage: Eukaryota > Metazoa > Arthropoda > Insecta > Diptera > Drosophilidae > Drosophila > Drosophila bifasciata. The sequence goes on from CM019041.1 coordinate 38,130,236, forward strand.
ATAGAAAACGGCAAAAGTTGAATTTATGACTAGCACACGGAACACGGACACGAACATGGACATGGGACACACACAAGGACATGGGTGAAAAGGACCAGCAGAAACACAAGACACAAGGACAAGGGCAGATTTTCTTTCCTTCCTTCATCGTCTCCTCAGCGGTGGTGTTTGGCCCTGAAAACCTTTTGCTCGCTTTTTCACGCTGCGAGGGTCACGACCAGGCTTTGATTAGCTGCGATTGGTCGCAGTTGTTGATGGGCGCTTGATGCCCCAAAAAAAAAAAAAAAAAAAAAAAACTGGAACGGGTCGTAACGCGGCAAAGGGCGCAGCGAACATGGGACACAGCAGCAGCAGAAGGCAAAGGAAAGGGTTGACAGCGTCTGTCGTCGGTGGCACAAACCATTTTGCATTGCTACAAGAATATAAAGAGTGCTTTAAAAGGGGGGAGATTTTCACGTACTGAAATCTTCAAGTATGAACATTTCTGGCATATTTAACTAGAATTTTTTTATTTTGTTGAAATTTTAAATCGCACATAGGAAGCTGCAAGTATCCATCCTTCCATCAAACAAACACTGAAATCAAGAGATACAAAAATAAGATATTAAAATATAGACGTCATGCAGCAGTGCCCCTCGGTTCAATCAATTTCAATCCTGTTCAACCAGATTCATCCAGGTTCAACCAGGTTCAACTAGGTTCAACTGGGTTCAATCAGGTTCAATCAGGTTCAATTAGGTTCAACCAGGAACAAATACAGAAATCAACAGTTAAAAAATAAGATAATAAAATATATTAGTTTTTTTGTCATGCAGCAGTGCTCCTCAATCCTTTTCAACCATATTCAATCAGGTGCAACCAGGTTCAATCAGTTTCAATCAGTTTCAATCAGGTTCAATCAGGTTCAATCAGTTTCAATCAGTTTCAATCAGGTTCAATCACTTTCAATCAGTTTCAATATGTTTCAATCAGGTTTAATCAGTTTCAATCAGTTTCAATTAGTTTCAATCAGTTTCAATCAGTTTAATCAGTTTCAACCAGGTTCAATCAGTTTCAGTCACTTTCAATTATGTTCAATCACTTTCAATCAGGTTCAATCATGTTCAATCAGTTTCAATCAGGTTCAATCAGTTTCAATCACTTTCAATCAGTTTTAATCAGTTTCAATCAGGTTCAATCACTTTTAATCAGGTTAAATCAGTTTCATTCACTTTCAATCTGTTTCAATCAGGTTCAATCAGTTTCAATCAGTTTCAATCACTTTCAATCAGTTTCAATCAGGTTCAATCAATTTCAATCAGGTTCAATCAGTTTCAATCAGGTTCAATCAGTTTCAATCAGGTTCAATCAGTTTCAATCAGTTTGAATCAGGTTCAATCAGTTTCAATTATGTTCAATCAGTTTCAATCCCTTTCAATCAGTTTCAATCAATTTCAATCAGGTTCAATCAGTTTTAATCAGTTTCAATCAGGTTCAATCAGTTTCAATATGTTCCAATCAGGTTCAGTCAGGTTCAATCACTTTCAATCAATTTCAATCAGGCTCAATCAGTTTCAATCAGGTTTAATCTGGTTCAATCAGTTTCAGCCAGTTTCAATCAGAAATCAGTTTCAATTAGTTTCAACCAGGTTCAATCAGTTTCAATCAGGTTCAATCTGGTTCAATCAGTTTCAGCCAGTTTCAATCAGAAATCAGTTTCAATCAGTTTCAATCAGTTTCAATCAATATCAATCAGGCTCAATCAGTTTCATTCACTTTCAATCAGTTTCAATCAGGTTCAATCACTTTCAATCAGGTTAAATCAGTTTCATTCACTTTCAATCTGTTTCAATCAGGTTCAATCAGTTTCAATCAGTTTCAATCACTTTCAATCAGTTTCAATCAGGTTCAATCAATTTCAATCAGGTTCAATCAGTTTCAATCTGGTTCAATCAGTTTCAATCAGGTTCAATCAGTTTCAATCAGTTTGAATCAGGTTCAATCAGTTTCAATTATGTTCAATCAGTTTCAATCCCTTTCAATCAGTTTCAATCAGGTTCAATCAATTTCAATCAGGTTCAATCAGTTTTAATCAGTTTCAATCAGGTTCAATCAGTTTCAATATGTTTCAATCAGGTTCAGTCAGGTTCAATCACTTTCAATCAGTTTTAATAATTTTCAATCAGTTTCATTCACTTTCAATCTGTTTCAATCATGTTCAATCAGTTTCAATTAGGTTCAATCACTTTCAATCAATTTCAATCAGGCTCAATCAGTTTCAATCAGGTTCAATCTGGTTCAATCAGTTTCAGCCAGATTCAATCAGAAATCAGCTTCAATCAGTTTCAATTAGTTTCAACCAGGTTCAATCAGGTTCAATCAGTTTCAATCAGGTTCAATCAGGTTTAATCAGTTTCAATCAGTTTCAGCCAGTTTCAATCAGAAATCAGTTTCAATCAGTTTCAATCAGGTTCAATCAGGTTCAATCACATTCAATCAGTTTTAATCAGTTTCAATCAGTTTCAATCACTTTCAATCAGGTTCAATCAGTTCCAATCGGGTGCAATCAGTTTCAATCAGTTTCATTCACTTTCAATCTGTTTCAATCAGGTTCAATCAGTTTCAATTAGGTTCAATCACTTTCAATCAATTTCAATCAGGCTCAATCAGTTTCATTCACTTTCAATCAGTTTCAATCAGGTTCAATCTGGTTCAATCAGTTTCAGCCAGTTTCAATCAGAAATCAGTTTCAATCAGTTTCAATCACTTTCAATAAGGTTCAATCAGTTTCAATCAGTTTCAATCAGGTTCAATTAGTTTCAATCAATTTCAATCAATTTCAATCAGTTTCAATCAGTTTCAATTAGTTTCAACCAGGTTCAATCAGGTTCAATCAGTTTCCAGAGATTTGATTCTATCGGATTCTATCAGAAATATGATAGGCCTTATCACCGCATTGATTCTGTTGTAATTGCATCTGCTTCATGTCCGAAATGCTAAAGTACACAACAATTTTTGTCGTTAGATAAATGACGACTATGGAGAGGAGGATCCTTGCCTGCTTTCGGTAATTATACAACTGTGGCACGTCATATCGTGGGTGCTGCCGTGTGCTACAATGTATAGAGTACTTGACTGGAATAAACGTGTGCGGGGGGCTACAAAACTGCAGTGTTGCTCATTTTATTTTTTAAATTTGCTGCCTTTATTGGGCAAAGATGTCACGATGAGGAAAGTACATTTAAATGAGATTTTTTAGCCTTAAATAGAAGTCACTTTCTTCAGTATTTCTTTCTGAAAATTAGCTGAAGTACATCCATGAAAGAGACTTTTCAAATTGAAAGCCAGCACTGTCATTCCGATTACCATCATCATTGCTCGATAGCCGCGTATTTCGATAGCTTTTGCTGGTGCAATCGCTGCGCTTAATCGCTGTCATTCCATGGTTAAGAGTCGTTTCATTGTTGAATCATCCATAATTGCATTCGCTTTATGTGCCACTCATAATTGTCGTTTCTTGTCGTTTATTGTTGTGCCACTCATACCCATCGTTGCCTCATCTCATCTTTACGATCCACACCACACCCTCCCCCCCTCAAGGGCAATCTCTTTCAAGCAACTAATGGCTCATGAGCGGCATTTCTCTAGCAACTTTTATGACCAGCTCTCCGTCTCATGTAGTGAAATTACTGAGTGTGTGTGTGTGTGTGTGTGTGTGTTGAGTGTAAAAAACATGACCACTCTGGCCAAGACATCATCTTGGATAGTGCTTAAATTGTACTATGAAGATTTATTTGTTATTGTTGTTGTTGTTAGTGTACGATTACTTTGTCCAGTGACTTTTTTTTAGTTGGTGATTCCCAAAGAATGTTTGCTGACACAAAACTCAAGCGATCTTTACAGTCAGTTAACAAAAAAAACACGCACTTAAATTTGCATATTTATGCTAAGACTTAAAAATAAATTGCACGGAGTGTGGGAATTTAAAACTTCAGTGTTTCACTTACACTTTAAGATTAAAATGGAATTAATTGATTGAAATGTTTTGTATATTTAAATTAAATATTTTTATGCTAGAATTAAATTTGTTTATAATTATACTTAATAGATTTCCAATTAATTCAGTATTTATATTATATTTGAAATATTTATTTTTATTTATTTATTATATTTCTACAATATATTTATTTTTACTTGTTTTATATTTACAATAAATATGAGTCGTATTAAAAAATAATTTTTATATTTAAATTAAATATTTTTATATTACAATTAAATTTGTTTATATTTATATTATATATATTTCCCATTAAATCAATATTTAACATTTATATTTATATTTAAATATTTATTTTTATTTATTTATTATATTTCTACAATATATTTATTTTTACTTGTTTTATATTTCCAATAAATATTAATCGTATTTAAAAATAGTTTTTAATATATTTCTGATTTAAATAAATGTAAATTAAATTTAATTTCTTAATATGTGTTTAAAAATATATATATATATATATATATATATTTTATATATATAATATTTAAATATTACTTTATGTTCTTTTATATCCCTTTTTCTCTAAGTGCAAAGATTTGAGTGTCATTATCTGCCACTTTTTGTTGCATGGAAAAGTAGCTCCGGCTGCATTATTAATCCACACAACAACCAATCAAATATAGGCCAACAAATTGTAGCTCAAGGACTTGTAAAGCTATTCAACTGGTCCAATAGCTACATACATACAGCTACTACTACATGTACATGTAGTAGTTCGAAAAGTGCTTGAATTTTGCTAAAATTACATATACTCGAGAATATTCGATAAGGACTTGCCCCCCCGCCTTTGCGTTGCTTACAGCCAAAATGTTTTAATTAAGAAAATTGATGATTTTCTAGAGAAGTTGTATGTATGTATGTAGTTATGTATGTATGTTCTACTTTGAGCAATCAAATACATGTGTGTCTCTGTGTGTGTGTGAGATCGCAATTTGATTTGAAAGACTCCATTGTGCAGCAGCTACTATACTGGCTCTTGGCTCTTCGATTTCTGCGTGTAAATATAAATTCACTTTTTGCCTTGCCTGCCTGTCCATCGCACTCCATGCTGCTGCAGTAGATTAAGCAGCAGCATTTTCACATTCAGATAGTGGCCGAAAATCCCCCAGTGATTCAATAATATATGCCATGCCCTTTTGGACTTGCCTTCGAATTGTTTTTGAGGCCCCCCATAAACTGCTCATTAATCCAGCTGGGAACTGGGCTGGTTGGCATTCATTTGCCTGCCCCACTTGATTGAGTTTGACAGTAAAATATATATTTAATCCTAAATCATTTTGGTGCTCAATTGTTTTTACTTTGGGGGAAATCAATGTGCAAAATTTGCTTAGCCAATTTGTTAAATGCGTCAAAACAGAGACGCAAAAATCGAAACATGAATGGGGTGGATGGATGGGCACTACTTGACCAAAAATTGGACAGCCCAGTGGTCATGCCCATGTCCATGTACCGTGTCTCTGTCATTTACCCTACACTCTGTAGTTTCAGAGACCCCAGCCCGTGTCGGTGTCCATGTCCATGTCCATGTCTGTGTCCATGTCCTGGCTGTTAAGTGCAGCACGCAAATAAATCATAAAATATTTAGTTTGAAAATTTCATGCAACATTTCTGAAGAGAGCCAACACGAGTGGCAGCGGCGGCGGCGGCAGCGGGCAAACATTCAATTTTTGGCAAGTGGCCAACAGAGCAAAACAGCCAACAAAAACCGCTCAAAAATCTCTTTAGACTCCAGTCCCCCACTCCCAGGCGACTCTTGTTGTTGCTTGGGTGGTGGGAGGGGATGGGGCTAGCAATTAAGTGCAACATACACACAGTTACAGTTCGGGGTGGTGTGTGTGGGGCAGCATCTTTGTGGCAAATGGGAAATTATCAGGACACGCATGTCGTAAAAATATGTTAAAATATGAAGACAAACGGCCAGTGTGTGTTAGGTGTGTGTGGCATGCACCTGCTCTCTCTCTCTCTCGCTCTCTCTCTTACTGTGCTTATCGCTGGACATTTCAAGAGTGCAACAAAAATTGTGTGTCACACTCACAACAGGGCAGCAGACAGAGAGAACCCCCTGCCACTATACGCAAACCACATTGGTCGAGTGTAAAATGCAAAAAGTGTAACCAACACACAGACACACACAGCACACACACACACACCACACACACAAACACACACTCATACACACACACAAAAACCGCAAGCGGTTCACCTTAAGAATGCTGCTGCAACTCAATCAAAAAGGCAACAGACCAGCAAGCACAAGGGTTAAGGGTTAAGCCAGATGCTGGGGTGGTAGGAGGGGACGGGGGGTTAAGGTGATGAAGTGACAGTGGCTATACACAAAAAAAAAAAACCAGAGAGACAGGGCATGCAGCCCACCCACAGAGTGTGTGTCTGACAAAGCGAATCTAGGGAGCACGAAAATTCCTCTAATCAGAGCAATAAAAGACACAAATTTCAGGGGGGAAAAAAATATATCAGACAATTTCAAACGCTTTAAAGCTTCGAATATATATATTTCATTAGTTCAAAAAGGAATCTAAAATATTGTAGAAGATTTATTTAAAATTAAATTAACATTTTTAAAACGATTTTCATTCATTTGATCAACTTTAAAATTCTATTAAAAATCCTCAAAAATAAAAATTGCAATTCATTAGTTCAAAAAGGGATCTTAAATATTGTAGAAAATATAGTAAAAGTTAAATAAAATTTTAAAAACGATTTTCATTCATCTGATCAACTTTAAAATTCTGTTAAAAAATTAAAAAAAAAAAAAACAACACTTTTTTTTACTTCCGGGGGAGTTTTTAAAAAGTATTTAAAAACTGAAAGGTAGCAGCTAGCTGGGGGCCATGGAAAAATTGCATCGTTTAAGCATTCAGTTGGGGAGGGGGCGGCAAAAATTATTTATGAGTTAAGGTGTGCGCCCTTCGGCAGTTTTCGTCCATCATTATAATTCGAACAATAACAATAAGTGCAAAATCAAGGCAGCAGAGCAGCAGGGTAGCAGGGTAGCTGGGCAGCAGGGTAGCTGGGCAGCAGCAAAGCCAATAATTCCCAGAAATCTACTAGCACTGCGTGGTTACCGTGGAGATTTGTGGATTCTCAGAGCAAAAGAGAGAGATTCTCTTTCTATTTTCGAGCTTTTTTTTTGCATTTTGCTACAGTACGCATATTTCTGGGAATTGTTGTGCGCATTACAGTCAGCACGGGCCACTCTTTTTTCCTGGTAAAAGTAAGTGCTGCTGCCCCCCCTCCAACTACCACAGTCAGATAGGAATAACTAGGGATAACAACGCCCCCTGCAGAGAGTAAGCACTAATGAATGAAATGTTGAAAGTTAAATATTGTTAACATATTTTTTACAGTTGTGGTCAAAGGTATTCGCTCTTGTCACAAATAGTTGTAGTTCTAGTAGTTTAACAAAAAATTATTCGTAGTTATATTTCATTAGCAAACATTTAATAATAAAAAATTAAATTATTCCTATTAAAACAGAAAACGTGAATAAATTAATTTTTAATTTTGAAACCCAAAAAGTCGAAAGCTGCAGAGCAAAATTAAATGTTTTTAATTACAATAAAAACTAATTAATATTAAATATGAATTCTAGAAGTTAAAAATTAAAAAATAAATAAATTAAGTATCGAAAAATGTCATAAAACTATGTACACTAATATAATTTTATAAAAATTTTTTATTAATGATTTTTAGATTATTAATTTTCATTATTGACAGATTTTAAATATTTTATTTATACAAAATATGTGTGTACACACACTTAAAATTTTTTTTAATATTTTGTCTCAATTAGTAAAAATATCTATCTATTTTTATAATATTTATTTATTTTTTTTTTGTACATTTATTTTCATAAATTTAAAACTTATTTATTTAATAATAATAATTAATAAAACATTTAACAAAAACAAAAACAATTTAATTTTTTTAAAAATTTGATTAATTATGAGTTATATATAGTTGTAAATTATTTAAAGACGTACTGAAATTAATTTTTATAACCGAAAAATATGCTAAAACCAAAAAATAAATATTTATTGTGTGATTTTTATGGCCCCCATGGTTGCTCTGGCAAGCTTCAAGGAATCCAAAAATTCCATTAAAAGATTATTAAAAATATTGTGCAAATAAATGCATTTGCTAAGCATATGAGAACTAAAAAAAAACTTAATTAAATACAGGATTACTTTAGTTAGGGAAATCCATTAAAAACTAACAATGAAAATGCCAAAAAACTTTTTCACCACTTTTAACCCGCTTTTCATTTAACGTATTAATCTACACATTCTTACTCTACATACTCATACATACTCTACATACTCATACATACTACATGTAGAATATTTGTTCATATAGCAATATTCGGGTTCACGTTTCCACTTTCGAGTAAAAATAAATACAAAAAATTTGGTGGCATCTTCTCTCCCCCTGCCAAAAATCGATGTGCATTTTTTTGTTGTTGCATACTTTCAGGCGCTTTCCTAATTCCTGCGAATTTTCCTCAATGCCGCAATGGAAATGAATTGAAAATTGTTGTGCAGATTTTAATAAACAAAGTGAAAGGAAAAGAAAAAAACAAAATCCGGAATGAAGTGAAAATTGTATGCGTTGCCATATACTGGATATCCCGAAGCTGTTGTTGCATTAATTTGTTGATTGAAACGACCAACGCAGCAGCAGCAGTGATAAGGGGTGGGCGGGGCGGGGGCGTGGAAGCGTATGGCACAAAGTGGCACAAATGAAACATCTAGAATTTCAAGGCAAGCCAACAGCAGGCAACCAGCCAGGCAGCCATCATCATTGCTGGGGCACATCAATGATGCACCCCACCCCCACCTATGGATGTGTTTTTCTCACAGTGTAAGTGTGTGTGTGCGTGGGTGTGTATCTGTGTGTGTGTGTGGGTATGGTCAATACCGACTAATTGCGCTTAACAAGCCAAAAAAAAAATAGAAACAACTCTTGTAGAGAAGTGGGCAAAGACCGAGCGCCAAATGCAGCAGAAACTGGGCAAAAAAAAAAAAAAAACCGTAGAAAGAAGAAATGGGTAGGAGAAAGCTGCTGCTGCTGTTGCATCTCTTGTGGTATGTGGCAGGGACTGGGACTGGATCTGGGTCTGGGTTTGGGACTGGAACTGATGGCAGGGATGGATGATAACATGCTCCTAATGGACTTGACATGCAAATTGTCGTCATCAAGAGTGACCCAAACGAGCGACGGCGGCGGCAACGTCTGTGCCGCCTCAACCGAACGAACCCCCGCCACCGCCCCTCTGTAAAACCCTGTTGGAGTGGGCGTTTTGCGTTGGCGTTGGCTGCCCAACGACTTTGGATTTTGATTGTTGATTACCTTGGAACATCCCCTCCACCCACCAATGCCAAGCAGCAGCTTCCAGAGCCATCATCCCAGCCGGAGCTTCAGAAGCTTCACATCAGCAGCAATCGCAATCGCATCCGGATTTGGATTTGGATTTGACTTTGGATTCGCATCTCCATCTCCAGCTGGTGCACAGTAAATTGCATTAGGCAAACAATTGAATCGGTCTGTCTGGTGACCGAACGGTGCCCGGTGCGGTGCGGGTTTTGGGGGCTACGGTTGGGTAACAAATTTTTAATGCACACATTTAGGGTACCCCAGTACCCAGTACTAGTGGCAGTCAGTCAGCTAGTCAGCCAGTTGGGCCATTGAAAGTGGGGTGTAGACAGCCCCCATTCGCCCACATTCGATTCATTGGCTTAACGAAGTTAGCCCCTCTGCCCCAGCACTGTCCCGGCACTGCCCCCTCCACTCTGTCGCAGCTTTTCTGTCAAATTGCATAAGTCAACGGGGAAAAGACAAAACTTAATTATGATTACTCCAGAGAGAGAGAGAGATACAAAGACAGAGATACAAAGAGAGAGAGATGCAGAGGAAGAGAGATACAGAGAAAGAAAGGTACTGGGAGAGAGAGTGGGATGCTGAAAATGGCATGAGAAATTTATCAAAAAACAGAAAAGGAATTATCCTGGCAAAGAAGTCTGTGTTATCTGTAAGAATAAAGGATAGGGTCAAATAGGGTATGAAGTACAAATAAGAACTGCAGCTAAGCAGCATATCATTTCTATTGAATAATATGAAAATTCTGGATGCTCTTAAGAGATTAGAGGTCTTCTGAAAAATAGACACATGCACATAGATTATTGTTGATAAAAGTATAATGATTATTATTTATATATTAATATTTAAATTGATATTAACTAAAGGCATACTAGGGCTACATATATGTATATTCTCTGCTATTTAGTCTATGCTATATATTCACTTTTTTCTCTGCTGCTAAATAGGTACTACTACTAGTTAATACATTTTAATACCATTCTCTGGAATGTACAACTGTTTGGCACTCAACACTCTGAGAACACTGGACTAGTAAAAGAATTCACAGCTACTACTATATAATTATGTTAAACACTTCAACTTTCAGTCATTTTTTATGGCGGAAAGTCATTAAAATTAAGATTTAATTATCATAGCCCGTAAGTACCAAGTCTCTTGAGGATTTAAAGTGTTTAAACCGCAGTTATATTCATCATTTAAATACAGTTTAAACTGCACACACCAAAAAACAAAGCAACATAATAATATTATGTTCAAGGATCAAGCGAATGAGTGGAGTACTCGACTCGTACACGAGTAGGAATTGCGATATGCCCTCGAACTATAGTACATTCGGCTAGATGAGAGGCATATGTATTCGCAATATGAATAGCAGAATATATATATATATATATTTATATTTTAGGGTTTGATTTATTGGAATGTGGGCTAACACACACACACACACACACATTTTCAATGAGTATCATTTGCCCCTGGCCCAGGCCTCTGCTCCTGCCTCTACTCCTGCATCTGATCCTGCTGCTGCTTTAGCTCCTGCCACTGGCTCTGCTTCTGCCTCTGCTCCTGCCTCTACCTCTGCCACTGCACCTGCTTCTGCCCTTGCTCCTGCCTCTACCTCTACCCCTGCCTCTGCTGCAGCTCCTACCCTTACCCTTCAGCTCCTACCCCCGCTACTGCCTAGCTGTACTGCCATTGCACATGCCACACACTCTGTTGCTGTAGTATGTTGTGGCAAGCGGATTGAAATGCGATTTTAAATTGCCACAAAAGTTCGAACTTGAAATATTCAAGCTAATTAGAGTTAATGCGTATGCACAGAGAGAAAGAGAGAGAGGGAGAGAGTGAGGGAGACAGAGCTTTAAGCCTGACAGCCATTCAATGTGCCATTCCATTCCGCTATATGTGTGGCATGCATCAAATCGTGGCAATCGGGAGCTGCTTCTTGCCATTGAATTTTTTTCGTTTCCAATTTTTTTTGGTTTTTTTTTTGCAAGTGGCTAAAAGAAATTTTCAATTAAAAATATTGATACCATTAATTAAAAAGTCAAAGCGCCAATGTGGCGCAAATGAAGCAACAAATACAACACACACACACACACATGCAGATACACAAATACACATATATGTAGATATGCAAATACATCTATACAATTCACACACACACAGAGAAGCACTGCACTATGGGTAAAATTCCCATTTTTCGGGGATTAATTAATAACTTCTAAACTAAGCAAAATTTTTCGATGCGGTTTTTTGATTATTGTTATGTACACCCCCAGAAACATTTTTGGAAAAGTGGGCGTGTCACCGCCCACATATAAAAAACAATTATTTTTTTCTCTTTAAATTTATTAGGAAAATTAATATTTATATTAATATTTTTGACAATAATACTCTTTTATACATAAAAATAAAGTTGTATCATTGGAAAAACATAATAATGATGAAATTCAAGAGCTGAAGACAAAAAATAGTTAATATTAATACAAATTTTCGTAATTTTCAATTTTTTTCATCATGAAACGTGAAACTCATCTTCGAAATCCTCAAAAGTTAGATCTGGACCTTCAATTTCACATGATAAGAGGTTTATCATGTGCTTGTTGCTTGAATCAACAAAAAAAAAGTTGCACTCTAGATCTGTTGATAGAGCTGCTGCTTGTTTTTTGTGTTTTTTCGCCTTTCAACAAGTAAATCAGCTTTGGGCGTCCAATTTATTGATTATTGTTCCCATTCGATTCGCTTATGTATAGGTTTATTGTGCTCATTAACAAATTTTAATGCTTTTTTTCTAAAAATAGTATGTTTCGGTTAATTTTTTGCACTTTTGTATTCAACTTTTGGCAAAATATGTGACTTTTGCTTTTTAAATATGATACATATGTTAAAAAACATTTATGTTTCTATATAATCTCTTCTAAAAAAAATCAAGAATTGCATTTTCTTGGTTGGAGTTGTCTTTTTCCTTGCGCCGTACACTTAACAGATCAGCGTTTAAACACTCGAAGTCCCCGCAAAAATTAATTTGCGCAGGTTGTGCTAAAAAGTGCACATTGAGACAAACTGCCTTTGAATCACAATTAATGGCTCTACGACATATACTTTAACTATAGGTTGGGGTACCTCTGGTCGTTTTTATGCCTTCACGAACTTGAAAAAATCTTTCCAAGAAATTACCCTTGAAAGCATGTTCTACTTTTACGAAATATTAATAGAACACGCACAAAACACAAAAGTATTAGTAAAACCATTACATAGTAAACACTTGTATGATTGGTATCCTTTTTAAATTTCACAAAAATCATGTTTCGCTTTTTGTTTTATGTCAAATTGAAAATAGCCTGCAAAAAATATTGCAATGTTAACGTAGGTACTGTTCGACAGCTACAGCTGACTTTAACAGCTGTTAAACTTAACATCGGCATGTTATTTAACATTTTGGGTATGGCGCTTTACAGTTTGGAGTTTTCTTAAGATGTTAGCTAAAACAAAATTCCAATTTGAGTACTTTGAGAAAATGACTAAATCCCCGAAAAATGGGAATTTTACCCATAGTGCACTGGCTTCAAGATTTGCATGAGAGCACAAAGTGAAAGCGAATCGAACAGCCAATCGTACATAGGGGGGGAAAAAGCAGCAGCCAAAAGTAAAAGTAAAAGCGCGTTGCATAACACAAGGGGCATACACACATACATCACACACTCCACACACTCCCACACACACACAGCACCGCACACACGCATATAGATACATTTGTGTTGAGGTTGTTGCCAAGAATCCTTAGAATTTGATCATCAACAAAATAAACAGCAGATTTAATACACTGTCTGAATGGGGGGTCCCTAATGGGGGGGACTTTACACAGAACAAAATTGCTGAAAAACATTTCCGAGGATTTTCTACTGCAGTTGGGCTCAGTACTCTCATTTTTCTGTATAAAAATGCTCAAATAGCATCAAAGGCAGAATTGTTTACGTCATTTCAAATCTATACTATAAATTTTGTAGAAGAAAAACCTGTGTACATGCATCTAACTCCGCAACGCGTGCACCAAATTAGGAAAACTCAAATAAGGATATCATTAAATTATTGTAAAAATTCTATTCAAGAAAATCAAATACCAAGCTACTGCATTTTGGGCTATCCTTTGCCTGTCTGTTTGTCAGAATCGAATTATTTATTTTAATTTATTATTATTATATTTTTAATTATTTAATTTAAATATTTTTAAAAATCGGAAAAATAGGCAAATTAAATATTTATTTATATAAAGTGGGAAATTTATTTTTCATTTAAATAAAGAAGGAAAGGAAATTAAATATTAATTTATATAAAGAGGATAATTAATTGTTCATATATTTAAAAAAAAAATTATCACCAAACCAAAATCGATGCCTATTCAAAAATGATTTTTACGCATTTATTCAGGTGTTGGCCGTTGTTTAATTTTTTTTGATTAAAAATAAGAAACACAAAATTTCCATTAGCATTATTCCACAAAACCAAAAACCAAAACCCAACCCAACCCACTCCACCCTACTCCTACTCCGGCTCCCTCATTAGCGGCAGAGTTGACAAACCATTTTGTGGGGGGCGGGGCAACGAACAGTGTTGCCACCTCTAACAATTGTATTTGGTATGGGCATAACTTGCGGGGGGGGGTGTAGTGAAGGCAACCAACCACGGAAGTACCTTAAACTTCGTCCGACTTCCATAGAAAAACAAACTCACTCTCTTCTGCCATTTGGAGACCTGTGCAAATCCCCGCTAGATCCCATCCCGCCTCCATGCCAAAACCCATGCAAATGTCTGGCCATATTGCTAACCGGGACTCTTGGCAGTTGGCTTCGCGGCTCAAGCTTTGGCAAATGTTTGCCACCATATGCATAAAGTATACTTTTGGCCCAGCCAAAAAGTAGGCAGGGCCTAAAGAGTGAATAGAGAGAGGGTTGGGGCATGGGGGGGATTGGTAGTCGTCTTTCTAATAAGCTGCCATCGCCGATTCTTTGAGCTGTTTGCTGCTAATTGTTGCCACAGACTCTCATCGCCACAACGCCCCCGCAGGCCGCTCCTTTCCGCTGCTGCCTTGGTAATTCTTTTATTTTTTTTTAAAACAAGCTTTGCGACATTTGCGTGCGTTTTTCGTTTTCGTTTGAAGAGTCTGGTTCTGGGGTCTGGATTCTGAGTCTGGGGGGGTGTGGCAGCGCCTCCAACATTGTCGTTTGTAGGCGAGAGAGAACTAATTACATTTTCGTTTTCAATTAGAACAAAGCGAAGCGAACAACGTTTTTCGGGCGTTCGCCCCCAGAAAACTCTTCATCGTCGTCGAGTCGCGTCGCGTTGAGTCGCGTCGCGTTGAGTGGGTTGAATGCGGGGGTTGTCGCTCGGTCGCTCGGTCGCTGGCCGGCCAGGGGATACACGCACTTGCTGTGTGGGCGATGGAAGGAGAGCGGCTGTTGGAGGAGGCATTGGCGACGGGTAAAGCAAAGCTTTGATTCGGGGTTTGTTTCCACTTTCCGTCTTTGCTGCACTGAGCTGGAAATTAGGAAAATTACTACAACAAACAAACAGGCAAAGCAAAGCAAAGTGAAAGGCGTGGCAAGGCAAAGGCAAGGCAGGGCGGTGCGGTGGGGGGTACGGAGTAAAGCAGGATAGAAATGTAAAGAAACGTAAAGCCAACGGGCAGAACGCTATTCGAATTTGAGTTCCATGTTTCCTAAGGCAAAGCGGTCTTGAAATCTATTATAAAATGGGTTTTGATTTTAAGGGCAATCAATCCTCTGAAGATCTATGCTTAGGCCGATCGATTAGGGGGAAAATTTTGAAAGATTAAACTGTAATAATAATAAATAATATATAATACAAATAATAATTATAACAAATATTAATTAATATGCTTGTATTTTGTTCTAAAATGTTTTCTTTTCAATTTCAAAGGTGATTTAATTTATAAAAACATTTCTTGATATATCAAAAAATACTTTATTAATTTATAGAAAATTCAGAACTGATGCCTCACTTCTTATCAACCACTTTTAAAAATATTTAAGACTTAAGTTGTCTTAAGTTGAAGTTGAAACATACAAAATGGGTACAGTAATGGGTACAGGAATGGGTACAGGAATTGGTACAGGAATTGGTAAGGAAATGGGTACATGAATGGGTACAGGAATGGGTACAGTAATGGGTACAGTAATGGGTACAGTGATGGGTACAGGAAAGGGTACAGGAATAAGTACAGGAATGGGTACAGGAATAGGTAAAGTATTGGGTATAGTATTGGGTACAGTATTGGGTAGAGGAATAGGTACAAGAATGGGTACAGGAATGGGTGCACAAACATTTAATCGGAAGAAGAATATAAAAAGTCACCAAATTCGCGATTTTTAAATATTTTAAAAATATTTTGTGGCTACATATAGTACATATAGATGCATACAGATACATATGTGTATATATTTATATAATTATAGATAAATAGATGTAATGTTTAATTGAATTTTTGTCTTGCATTAAGTGCATTCAAAATTATAGTTCTATGTTAATAATTTGCATATTTAAACATAGCTTAAAGCCTGCATTCAAATATACGAATATATATTTAAATATATATCCAAATATATATCCAAATATATATGTACATATACATATGTAATACTTGGTAATGTGCCATTACATATGTGCAAGCAAAGTCATTAAATTTATGATCAAGAACGGGGATTGGTGGCAGAGGCACGGGGGGCAAGCGGACACTGCTGCTTAGGCAATGAATCGTGTGGCCTGCTGCGAAGTGGAGCGTCGCTGAGTGGATTGGGGAGGGGGTGTGGGCATGTGGCGAGGCCAAGCGGCCATAATTGGTCAGTAGGCGGCAGAATCGACGCACATCGACTTGGCAGCTTTGGGTTTGTGAACCCCCCCACCCCACTCGCCTACCCTACCCCGAAGGCAGAATGCATGTTGCACATTGTGCATTGCATGGGGCGGTGGCATGGGGCATGCCCATTGCGCATTGCAACATTGAACGGACGCGTTGGCAATTAGCAAGAATATCAATTGGCGGACGGAGAGTTCAATTTTGAGTTGTGCCTCACTTTGTCGTTGTTCGTTGCAACTGCCACAGTGTCCCAAGCCCGGTGGCACTGTAGCTGTAATGGTAACTGTAAGCGCAGTGCTAAGCTTTTGTAAGCGACACACAACGTTGCATGCCCCGCCACCCCCACCCGCATGCCCATGCCATAATTATGCTATAGGAATCTGACTCTCGAAGAGTCGCGTGGAAATACAATTGCAACAGTTGCATGCAACCGATGCAAATCAGGACGAGCACCTGGTAGAGCTGCTGCTGCTGCTGCCACCTGCCACTTGCCACCTGCCACTCGATGCCTCACTGCCACCTCTCTCTCTCCCTCTCTCTCTCTCTCTCTCTCTCTCTCTCTCACACTCTATCGGGCTGGCTATCATTTTGCTGGGCGAATGGGGCGTGGCATGTCCTGGTCAACGCCACTGACCGCAGGACGCGCCGCTGCGTAAATGTTACAGCAATGAGCGGTTTTACAGTTGAGTGAATTAATCTGCACCCCACCCACCCCGGCACACACTCCCCGCACACAGTCACTTCCATATGTATGCATACATAGTATATTTGCACAGTGGAAAAAATTGACGAAATTTCTGATTGAATTACGCAAATTTAAAGAGGAGTTTTTTTGCTATTTAAAAAATAATTAATGTTCAATAGAACTAATTTCTATTGTTATTATTGCGTGCAGTAAAATCACACGCTTAGTGGCATGCCCATTAAATGAATGGTGCATGGATGCATTGTGTGTGTGGCAGGGACCAGGGGCAGAGCATTTCAATCTGCTTAAAGGATCGCATGGTTGTTTGGGGGTGGGGTGTTGTGGTAGTAGGGGAATGTAGAATTGAAAGAAGGCCAACCAGCAGGCTGCCAGGCAGTCAGTCAGTCAGCAAAAGAATTCCAGCTGCAAATTGAGATAAGGCTGCAACAAACTGTGGCATTAAAGAGCTAAGAACGGCAACTGGGCACCAGCAGATCACAGCTCGATTATAAATGTAAGAATATTATATAAATAAAAAAGTACAAAGCCAAGACTAAATAGTGCTTTCATTGCATAGCTCACAGATCGAAGAGATATATATATATAGTAATATAAACTTCAAGAGAGAAAAGAAAAAACATTGCAGCACAGAGCAGCTGTTTGTCGGAGATTAAGTTAAGGTCCAGAGGCAACGTGGATGGGGGAAACCAACTAAAGCTTAAAGCCAACTTTCAACATAATTCAACATACACTAAATAAATAAATAAGTGTGCCAAACTAGCAATCAATTTGGCGGCGAGACTGCCGCAAAAGTGCCATCAACTTTTTTGTTATTTTCTTTATATTTTTTATAAATTTTTTTTGGCCAGTGTACACTCATTTTGGTGGCGACCAATTATCATGTTTCAATTTGCATTTGTAAGCACTGCAGTTGAGTGTGTGGGGTGCGAAGGGGGGGCTAAGGGGAGTGACTCAGGTTACGCAGGCAGCCGCTGAGCCGATTGCCGGGTACGCGCGCCATCAACATCATCGACATTGCCATCGCCTGCTTTTTGGGAGGGGGGAGCATTTTGGCATTTATTGCAAATGGCCGACGCCACTCGACTGCCATTTGCACTTCTCTCCACTGGCAATGGCATTGCATTGCATTCTCACTACTGCCAGCTGCCACTCTCCCTGCTCCCTTCTGCCAGCTGCCCATCGTCTCCCTTCTGCCTGCTGCCATTCCCTGCCTTGCTGACTGCTGCCCCCATCGTCTCCCTATGGACATATACACCGAAAATGGCGTCATTTCCGCACCTGACGCGCTTTACAAATCAACGCAAATTTCTCAAAAACGTTTCAGAACCACACACACACACACATACACAAAAAAACTACCGAAAAAAATATATACTCGTACAGTAAAGTGGATAAAGAAATTGTTTTTAATATTTCGACTATGGAAATACCTTTTTATTTGGGCAATAAAAATCAGCAGGCGATTTAAGTGGAACTTAAGTACACTAATTTGTACTAGAGCAGAGAATGGCTTGAGGTGTGCTTAAGGAACATGTTTAATTTTAATTTTATTCCTAAAATTATTAAATAAAATATAATAAAAAAAAAAAACAAATAAAAAACAAAATTAAATTAAAAACAAAAAAAATTAAATATTTAATAATAAAATACTATATATACTATAATTATATATATAAAAATATGTAATATATTTTTAAATGTATTATAATTAAATCTAAGTTATTAAAACTATATTATAAAATATATTACATATTTTATTATATTTTTTTTGTTAAGAATTGGTAACATCTTTTAATGAAGTAATGATATATGATTTTTTTTATTTAAAAATTGTATCTTATTATTAAAAAATAATTAAAAAACTTTATAAGTTTAAAGTGATATTTAATTTGAATTTTTTTTATATATATTAAAAATTGCATCATTTATAATAAAAATCGCACTAGCTCTTAATAAGTTGCTCTTGGGGTTTTAATTAACATTTATTTTATATATTGTATATATATATATTTTTTATTTTATTGTAAAATAATTTTTGGCTTATCAAAATCTTGAAGATCTCTGGGAAGATCTCAAAGCAAATCAATGGAAAGTCCTGAAAACCCTGTTGCCATACCGCACAGTATATACCCTTATTTGCTGTGTGCCACCCACAAACACTTCCATTTGGTTAAAATCTATACGAATATAATATACCCTTTGTGCGAGTACCCTGAGTATTGCATTTTTTTTTTTTCCTGATTTCTGTTATTGCCTTTTGCATTATTGTTGCTGTTTCGTTTAGCATTTTGGCTGCGTTGTTTGTTTGGCATTATTGTTGTTGTTTGCTGTTGTTGTTGTTGTTATTGCTTGTGCTGCTGCTGCTGCTGCCCCCCTTCCTTCCGTTGCCGTTGCCCCTGCTGGCTCCTTCATGCTATTGTGGTTTGTTATTGGCCGTTGATAAAATCATCAATAAATTAAAAATGAAACTAGGCTCTCGGCACCCACACACACACACACACACACACACCCACCACGGGCCGCTGAGTCTACTCTATGGTCTGGTCTGGTCTGCCGTTTTTTTTTTTTTTTTTTTTTTCACCCGTGGGCCACGCCTCCTGTCACTCACTCGGCCATAACATCCGTTGGCAGTTAAATGCCAGGACGTTGGCGGCGTCTGTGGCCGGCGCCTGTGTGTATGCAATGGCATTTTTATTTCTATTTGCCACCCAGCCAGCCAGCCAGCCAGCCCATACGCTATCCATACTTTTGGCTAAAGGGTTCTGCGACTAAAAGGTGGACTCTGCTACAAGAAGATTGGGTTCTGCTACGGGAAGATTGGATTCTGCGAAGAGAAGGTGGATTCTGATACTAGAAGGTGGATTCTGCTACTAGTAGATAGTGTGTCCTGCTACTAGAAGGTGGATTCTGCTATCAGAAGATGTGTCCTGCCAACAGAAGGTGGATTCTGCTACTAGATAGTGTGTCCGGCTACGAGAAGGTGGATTCTGCTATGAGAAGGTTGATTCTGCTATCAAAAGGTGTGTCCAGCTTGCAGAAGTTGGATTCTGTTACTAGATAATGTGTCCGGCTACAAGAAGATTGTGTCCGGCTACGAGAAAATTGTGTCCGGCTACGAGAAGTTTGTGTCCTAAAACTAGCAAACGTTTCTGGCAGTATTCCGCGATGGCTAGGCATTGATATTTGTATTGAAATATGCTTACAAAAGTTGAAAGAGAAGAGAATACATGACCTAAAGCCCAAGAGAAATCTCTTTAAGGCAATTTATATAGTTTTTTGTATGCCTCATTTATTTGATATAACATAGAGAGAGACCTACACAATCAAGTGTATTCTTAATGTCGTTTTGGCATCCACACCACTGTTATTCGCGTCGTTCATTGCAATGACCAAATTTTCTTTGTTTGCTCACAAAATTCCCACATGCGTGCGTGTGTACCTGATGTCCCTGCTTTTGTGGCAGCAACAGCAACAGCAACAGCAGGGGCAACAATGCACGCGGCCAGCAACAGGGGGTGGGAGTGGGGTGATAGCCACAATGGACAGTTTTGCATAACGCATTAGAGATGCATTCAAACACAGAAGAAGAGAGAGACACAGGCAGTACGTCGCGTATAACGCGTATACGCCGTGTGGTCGTCGACATGCGTTCAATGGATTTCAACGTGGCTGCCAGCCCGCTGCTGCCTACTCTTACGGCTGCTGCTGTACTTTTGGCACAGAATAATAATAATAATAATGACTGGCAGACTGCTATCATTTGTTGAATTTCGATTATTTTATAATAAGCAAAAAGGGGTAGAAGGAGTGGCAGAAGCAGCAGGGAAGAAGAGTAGTGTATGGGGAATTGCATTGATGCCCACCGATGATAGATGGACTAATAGTTGTAGTTGCGGTTTTATGCATGTTCAAGCTCAAATGATGGATGAATGATTGTAATCGAAACCTTTGGTTTTACCAATTCTGAGAGACCTGCTTGCTTGTTGCTGCTGCTGCACTTGTGCACTTTTCAAAACCTAAGACCCATCATGCTGAGGCTTCTCTAATGAACAACAGGGCTCTAGCCGAAAAGCCTGCCTTTTGTTTTGTGCTCAGGATTGTGCATTTTATAGGCAGGCAGTCAGACAGGAGGGAGATCCTTCCATTGTATGCTGCCTAAGTCTGTGTAGATGGTATCTTAGGTTACACTGAGGAGCATAGCCTCCTGCCTCTTGTCTACCCACATGTGGATTTGTGGGAGCCAATAATTCTATGGATTTCTGTGCTGCTTCCCCCCCCCCCCAAAAAAATTAAAATTCATTTCGTTTTTCGTTTCAAATGAATTTCTGTATGTCAGCTGGCATGGCAAATGATTGATTCACAATGAACCAAAAATTCACTCATTCGTACAGAGAAAACTGCCAAAACTGCCTCCACTCTGTGTGTGTGTGTGTGTGTGTCCGATCTACCAATTGGCAGGTTTTGTAATTGCAGCTAATGCTGGACAATGTACGAATAATGGATAGGAGCACAGGTCCGTCTGCCTCCCTGCATGCCACAGATTGATGTAAGCCGACTACCAGAAACCTGCACAAAAATTTACCTAGCCTAAACGTAGGTCTCCCCCCCCAATCATTGTGTGTGTGTGTGTGAAACAATGGCTTTTGTTTTTCGGAAATTGTGGGGAAATCTCGGAAGACAAAAGCCCCTCCACACCCTGAAATGAATTTTGTTTGCCTGCTTATTGAATTTCATAAATGACCACACATTATGCGGGGGGGGGGGGCTATTAAATGTAAATCCATCATTTATACAATTAATTTACATGGACATTGGGCATACATGAATAGGTTCTTTTTTCTTTGCTTTTTTTGTGCATTAAAAAAGTAAATTAATTATTATTTAATTACATGTACATGTAACATATAAATGCACTTTATTTTGTATATATTTAATTGATTGAATTCATTTATTAACTGTATTGCTTTGTGTTCATGCAAAAAACTGAATTTATAACTTAAGAAAATTTGTTTTAATTCGTGTAAAACCTTTGGTTTAAAAACTTTAACTAAAATTTATTTTTGCACCCCCTAACAATTGCTGTTACCCCTTTTTTGGGCGAGTGTTTGAGAGCACTTTTTGAGTATCTTTCGTGATAATTTGTGATAATTATAGAGAGCTCCCACACCCCCCCCAGAATTGTTTTGGGGTATGGACAATGCACAATGTACAGGAATTCTTGGCCTACTTTTGAGGCAGTGCCATTGCGTTTCTTGTTTAATCAAAACCCGAATGAAACGCAATTAAATGTGCGCATCGTCACGTCGCGTCGCGTCGTCCAGTTGCCACTTGGGAGAGAGGCAATCCAAGAGACAATGGATGGTACTATGGCACTCTCAGCTACAACCCAACCCCCAGCCAGCACAACCCCCCCCAAAATGTAGCACTAATGAGGCACATGCCACATACACTCCTACACTGCTACAAACTGCCACCCCGCACGCTCGAAGCAGTCTGTCGCGGCGCTGCACAATTGTCAACAGCAAAACAATATACAAATAAATTGTATTTTATTTCACTTAAGTTGGAAAAGCAGCCACGTCGAGCCACGTCTTTTGGCAGCTACAACAGCAACAGGAACAACAGCAACAACGCATTCAGAATATATCTGGAAGCTTTATACAATAAGGCAAAGGCAAGACACCCCCCCCTTAATCAACAGATTTTGGGTAGAGAATTTAAAATACCTTAAAAGTAATTAAATTATAATGAAAGAATGGTTGGGAGATACAAGTTAAAAAATTAATAAATATTAATAAATTATTTAATTTAAAAATAAATATTAACAGCAACTTTTAAAAATAAAATTAAAAAAAATTTTAAAAATTAAAATAAAATATTTAAAAAAAATTAAAAATTAAAATTAATTAATTAAATTAAAAATTAATAATAAAAGCAAACAAATATTGAAAATTAAAAAATTTTTAAATTAAAAAAATAATAAATTTTTTAAAATTAAAAAAAAAACTAAAATTAAAAATTACAGAATTATGTTAATTGACGTTTACTTAGTAGATTAAACTAAAAAAATCTTTAAAAAAACTATTAAAAAAATTTTTAAAAAAATAAAATACAAAATTATTGAAAAATATAAATTCAAAACATAACATTATATTAAATTAAAATTGTAATAAATTATGAACATAAAACTGCAATTAAATAGCTATTTAAAAATAAAATTGCTCTAAAAAAAATAAAAAATAAATCCCTTAAAATATAAAATAAAATACTTGTTTTATATGCGACATCTTAACCTATTTGTCACATAAACTCCTTCTGTTTTTCCTGCACAAGATGAACCCCCAAAAACTAAACGAAGACATTGCCAGACGCGGCAGCGTAGGGGGGCATGGGCACGGGCACTGGGGCACCCAGGCGTCCAGGTAACCAACGGCACTGACAAAGCTACGACGTTGTCGTCATCCCCCAACCCCAATCCCCAATCCCCATTCCCCATTCCCCCATCGTTAGCCCATTCGGGTTGTCGTTTTCGTAGTTGCATTTCGTGGCTGTTGCATTAAGACAATGGAGGCGGCCAGAACAATGCCAGTAAGACGCTGCAACGCTGCAACGGTGCAACGGTGGCAGGCAGCAACACTTACAATAGCCAAGACGAAACAACGGCAACAAAATGTAGCCAGCCATCCAGTCAGCCGCTTCTCTTGCATCAGGCATACACTTGATGGTATGGATGGAACAAGTAGATAGAAGAGACATTTAACAGATTGCTCTTGATGTGTATGCGAGAGACTTTAATGGTTGCTCGCTTCGGTGTTCGGGGCATGTCCACAGAGATTTTCGCCCCCCGCCCCCTCCAGGGCGAGTGCAACGATTTTTGGCTGAAACTGGTAGCTGGCAACTGGTAACTGGCACAACTGATGTAATATTCAAACCCAGATAATCAGCATAGTTCAAAGCAATTTCCATATGAGACCTTAATGCCTACAGGCTGTCCATATAGTGGGGGAGAGGCGTCAATCAATATACATACGAGTTTAGGTCCAGTCAACCAATTTCATTTCTATTTGTAGCCAAGTCAAGGATTTCTCAGGCAGATTTACGTTGGTGGGATGGAAAAATTAATATTTTGGTAGCACAATACACCAATTGGGCTGGGGTTAAAGTGGTAGGATCTTTCATTCGAAAGCGGCAAAGGCTATTTAGTTGATTAAGAAAAATTATGCCTGCTTCAATGCCTTCACGCGCCATGCAGCAACGCTCATCGGTTGGCTAGCAGCGCTGCTTGAATTCAGACTCTCTTGATTTGAAACCCATCGGAATCTTATAATCTAGCGCTTAATCAATCTGTTAGGCCTCGTATTATATACCTCAATTCTTTCTTGTAGCTCTCAGGCATCTCCTGCCATCTTTTCGGTAAGGGCATTCACTGGCGGGGAACATCCACAGTGTAAAAAGTCACTGGGCATAAATGCGTAAAAGTTTTTGCACCTGCATTGGGGCTGCTTTTCGCCATCTCTTCTGATATTGTTGCACACTTTTGTATTCCCCGCACTGGCTTGATGCATGCAACAGAGTTGCAGCAGCTCTCTATCTGTCCGTCTGTCTGCCTGTCTGTCTCTCTTTTTGAGTGCAATTTTTTAATGACAACTTTCAGATGTGGCTTGGAGAGGGCGAGGGGGCTTTGTGTGTGTGGGTTGGCCAAAAAATCAACTTGATGCTGCTCGACGATGCGCAAAGCAATGCGAACTGAGTGCAAAGGGCTTAGAGGACGAAGGAAAAGCGTTCAGGTGGAGCAGCGGCAGCCATAAGAGATTTTGCCAGCAACAACCGCCAAAGGAATTCGAATCAGAGTGCAAGTTGCAGGCCAAAAAAAAAAGTCTGAAGCGCAAAAAGTCAGCAAAGTGCAATGCGCAGCAAAAACAGAAAGAGAGGCACATATGCAGAGAGTGAAAGAGATGGGAAAGAGAGAGTGTGAGGGGTTGCGGGTGGCTGTTGCTGCTGCTGCTGCTGACACACTGGCCGAGTTCGAAGGAATGCCAAGCAGCATCAGCAGCAGCAGCACTGCGGCTGCCATCTTAATTTGCATGCATTTGCTGTCTCCGCGAATGCGTGTCCTGTCCCCCACGCCCCCCTCTACCACCCCCTGCATGCCCCCTTCTTAGCCACATATGTGAGTGCGTGTCCGTGTGTAATTTATTTGTTGGCGACGCCGTCGCCGTTGCCGTTGCCGTTTGCCGCGAGTAGCACGAACTTCCCTTGAACTTGTCCGGCGGCATCGGCATAGGAGCAACGGAGACGCCACGCAGCAGCAGCAGCGGTAGCGGCAGCGGCAGCAGCATCGCAGGAGGAGCATCGCAGCAGCAGCAGAGAAACATCGTAGCAACAGATTCCGAGGGAGTCAGTCGCAGTCGCAGTCGACACGACGACACCGTCGCCTGCTGCAAGTTGCAACGCAGCGTGCCTGTCGGCCACGACTGTTCCTCGGAGGCGCCACTCGCGCTGCCCGAAGCCAATGCGTTCCACAGCGACATGGCCAGTGATGGCAGAATGATTGCCCATGTGGATGATATGATTTTTAGGCAAATGGATTCAAAACTCATTCGAATAAAAAATTTTTGAAAGCTATTTGGTACATATTTTTTTTATACATTTTTAATTTTATTTATTTTTTTTATATCAAATATTTTTTTATTTTTTTTGTTGAATTTAATATAATATTATTTTTAAATTTCTTAAAAATAATTTTATAAATTTTTAGCAATTTGTTTTTTATATTACTGAATACTAAACTAAATTTTTATATTAAATTAAATTTAATTTTTTTTATTTTTATTGAATCTATTTTTGATTTAATAATTTATTTTTTTATTGAATTTAATTTTATAAAATTTTTAGCAATTATTTTTTTATTTTCAAAATCCTTTTGAATATTGGGATCCCTTGAAGAACGAAAAGGCAGTCGCCATCGTATCCCAAAGTCGTCTATATATAGTATTAATAGATTCTCTTAAAACTATTGATTTTTGAATGCCTCGAAAAGGTTCAACCATAATTAAATATCTTCTGTAAAAAAATCATTGAAATATTCCATCAATACTCATGACTTTTCTTCATGACATTATTGACTTATTTATACAGAATTATATTAGAGATGATTTACATTACAGAATACTTAGGAGCATCAGGGATTTTCCTGGAAATTCATGTACGAATAATGTAGACAAAATGTTCGAATATTATTCTTATATGTGGGTACTTATGTATGTATATGTGAATGATTACAAATAATTCTTAATGAATTTTAATTGCTAGTCGATATGTACATATTTATGATTGCCTTTTTTCTAACACTCACAAATCCTTTGCTGCCGAATAAGAGATAGGAGATTATTGTTTGTATTTTTCCGCAGCTTACCCCGCAGTAGCACTCATTTTCATTCATTATTCATTAATTACTAATCAGTAATGAATCTTTCACAATTATGGATGCTATCCATACGCTTTGCTCATCTCTTATGCAAATGGCATCCACAAATGCGATCCACAGTGGTGCCATGTCCACGCCTGCGCTTTGTCCCGAACACCCACACGATGTTCGCTTGATGTTCGGCGGGCGTCAGAGCCGACAACGACGACAAGGCCGAGGACTTCGACAACAAGCGACCTGCCCAAAGGTGCGCTATGTGTGTGTGTGTGTTTGTTGCTTGTGGAACGAAAGACTTGACACAGACAGCAGACGAATCATTGGCCGAGTTTTGTGTGTGGCACGGCATTCGGCACGAGACGTGTTTCAGTTTCGTTTAGAATATCGAACACAACGGTTTGGCCCACGGACAAGCGACCACCTCCTACGACCACTTGACTACCCCCGACTCGACGCTCGAAGCTTGACGCTCGACTCCGACTACCGACTACCGACTCCCGACACGATTCAATTCGATTGGATTGGATCGGGAACTGTGTGTGTCGGGACTCTTGACTCGACGCGACTCGACTAGAGCCAACAGCCAGAGTGTGCCACTTAATCGGCCTTTAGCCAGCAAGCGCATCGAACGTGTTACACGGGTTGCATTTTCAAAAATCGCTTTTCGCATTCCGCATTTCGCATTCAGTCGGTGTCTCGTCTTCACGTGCTTGTCGTCGCGTTATCGCGTTTTGTTTGGTGGCCACTTGACCGCCTCTGATCCGGCCTGAACGCCGTGACACCAGCGTGTGCCACCGTTATTTTTGGGTACTTACCACCACCACCACCGATTGTTGCTCTTTTTTTTAAGTGCTTCTTGTTTGTTCTATATTTTTTTTTTGGTTTTTGGACTAATAATCAAAAACAATACAAAAACAATCAGCCAAAAAGAAAGTGTGAGAAGAAAGTGACAGTCAAGTGTAGCATACTGATATGGGCCTGCCCCAAATAATTCCAAAATAAACATCATAAGTGAACCCCCCCAACCCTCCTTTAAACCTAAGTGCGAGTGTGTGCAGAAGTGGAATTGTGTTGTCGTGACTGTTGCATTGGCGGCATAACTCAAAACAATTTCTCAATTAAAAACTCTAGTAAGCAAAGCATTTTTTTAGAAGCGCCTAAAAGTAGGCAACATTTCGGTTCAACGTTCTACAATTCTTTTAAGGCTTCAACTTTTAGCTAACACACACAACAAAAAATATAATCATACACACCTGAGCCAAATATTCCAACTTGTTTCAAAGTTTCTGTCCCCGTAAAAAAATATCTAAAAAAAAAAAAAAAGGAAGAGCGAGCGAGAAATGTTTAAGGCAAACGCGAACTTTCACTCAATTTATTCGAACTTTTGCCTCCTCGGCTTGCCTAAAGATTTTGTGTTGTTGCTTTCGTTCTTTTTTTTTTGGGTTAGCTAAAATCGAATCAACGTTGGCAGTAGTAGGAGCAGCCAGTAGGAGAAGCAGTAGGAGCAGCAGAAAGAGAAGCAGTTGGAACAGCAGTAGGAGCAGCCAGAAAGAGAAGCAGTTGGAACAACCAGTAGAAGCAACAGCAGTAGCCAGTGGCACCAGGAGTCAAGCAGCAGTAGCACACACACACACACAAAATACAGACAAATATCTAAAGAAAAATGCGATAATTTAATCTGGTTTAAGCTACCAAAGGTTTTTCCTTTCCTCTCGTTTCGTTTCGACTCGAAGCTGTAGCTTCCAGCTTTGAGTTTGAGTTTGAGTAGGAGCTCCCTGGAGAGGTAGCGCTGCTCCGTAGACTCTGCAGACTTTTGGTCGCGTCTAAGCAAATTAAAAACTTTCTCTCTCTGTCATTTCTTTGGGACACATTGGAACACAAAAGACCATTTCTGTGCTCCGTTCTCTGTCTGTGTGTGTCTCCAAAGAGTTTGTCACGTCTTTTAGGCATTTCTTTTTCCATTTTTGTTTGCCATTTCTCGTGTATATTGTATATGCATAAATTCTGTTTATGCCAAAAATCCAGTCGGCAATAAAGTCCGTTTGCCCTTCAATTTTTGCGCAATAAAAAACGCAAAATGTGAAATAAATGCGACGCAGCTGACGAATCAGATAGGGCCAGGGGGCAAAGAAGGTTGCAAGATGTAGCCATAGACGGAGAGCTCATCTCATCTTTTTTTGGGGTTTTCTATGATGTGCAAATAGGATGGAACAGTACACGCAGACACACACACATATCGATACATTTGACTGGCCATAAAAGCGGCAGCAGCAGCCTACATAGATACAAATCGAGTGTTGGCAGCAAGATACTGCCAGACAGACAGAAGGCAAGGGGGCAAGTAGGAGAGGAGGCTTATAAATATGCGAGACTTTATGGCCCTCGGGAGGTGTTTGGGTTTTCTTTTTTTGTTACTTGCCACAAGAGCAGCAGTAGGCACAGGAGCAACAGCCTACGATAGACACCTGCTCAAGCCACATAGAATCCATAGCAGTCAGTGTTTAGATGAGCTCTCCTGTACGCACCAGGAGGAGCAGCAGCTGGTGGCACACACTGCTGATTAAAGTGCCAGTCGCACACACTCAAGATTTTCCACTTTTCCATTTCCATTTCGCACTCCCGCACAGGCAAAAAAGTAAAAAAAAAAAATAAACTCGAAACTCGAATAACGCAAAATAAAAAAAAAACGAAACTTTTTTTCTCTGTGACGTGCCACGCCCACGTGCCCCACGTGAAGCTCACGAAAGGAGTGAGAGAGTGAGTGAGAAAGGCGCTAAGTAGCAGGTAAGTGTGGCAATAAAAATAAATGGCAATCGCGGGCCGCGGCATCAACGGTTTTTTCGCACATTTTATTGGATCTGCCACGAAAACCGAATCTAAGAAACGCCCCCCCCACAATTGAGACAGGCCCAAAAGTGTAGAGAACTTATGGTATACCCCCCCACCTTTTGCGGTGGTAAAGGGGTATAAAGTAATGGGCATAGTTTTTGTGCGCCCCCCCCACGCCAGTTATAACTGTGAAAGTTTTTATATTAAGCACTCGGCAGATACCTTTTGTCGAAAAAGGGAATCAAATCGAATACAAAAGCCAAAAACTTGTTGAATATTCCATGGCAAAAGTTTTCGATTTATTGCATTATATTTGTGTTTTTTTTTTTTAGATAATAAATAAGTTAATATATGTGGAAATTTTGTGCAAAATTAAAACGTTTTGAAGTTTGCAATAGAATAGCTTTTGGATTGTAGTTAGTTATATTTTAAGTCTAAAATTATAATAGATAATTGTACTAATCAGTAAAGGTATGTTAAATAGTTATAATAATAAAGAAAAAGTATATTAAATAATTAGGATAATAAATAAAATCATATTAAATAATTATAATAAATTATCAAGAGTATATTAAATAGTTATAATAATAAATAATGAATAAAATCAAATTAAATAATTATAAAAATATATAAAAGTGTGTTCAATATTTATTATAATACATAAAAAGTATATTAAATAATTTTGATAATAAATAAAATCATATTAAATAGTTATTATAATAAAGAAAAGTATATTAAATAATTATAATAAATTATCAAAAGAGTATATTAAATAGTAATAATAATAAATAAAAATATATTAAATAACTCTAATAATACATCAAATCATATTCAAAATTATAATAATAAATAAAAATATATTAAATAATTATAAAAATAAATAAAATAAATCTTAAATAGTTAGAATAGTTCATGAAAATACATTAAATAATTATAATTATAAATAAAAGTACATATACAAAATAGTTATAATAATAAATAAAAGTATACGAGTATTAAATAGTTATAATAATAAATAAAAAGTATACGATTATTAAATAATTATAATAATAAATAAAAGTATAAATTTTAAGCATAAATTTGTTGAAAAATTGCTACGATTCTGCTTAACTTGTTGCCCGAAAATCCCTCAACTTTGTTCGGAGGCAACTTAGAGCTTTGAGCTAACTACACCCCCGTTGAGCTTGATAAACATTTTAAAATTTAGAGCAGCTCAATAAAAAAGCCAAACATTTAATAGCCTATGTACATGCCCCCCTGCTTTCTGCTTCGTGCCCCTTGCAGCTTATATATCCCCCTTTCACTTTGTAACTCCCTTTTAGAGGCCTAAAAGCCAAACCAAAACTCAATTCAAGTCCAAGGCTCTCTCTCTCTCTCTCTCTCTCTCTCTGGCAGTACCTGAAATGCTAGTTTAATTTATTTCAATCTGTTTAAGGGGGCCACGTTGCACCACCCCTACCCATACAGCCCCCAAAAAAAACCTGCCACATGTACGGGTGTCTGTCCGTTACTCTGGGTTACGTTGCCACTAAGACAAGACTTGTTTGGCGCGCTTATAAATGCCATAAAAAAAACAAGAAGAAAAAGCGAAACAAAAAACTCCATTACGCGGCCCCAAATGTGTTTCATTTCGTTTCGTTTCGCATAGCCCCAAAAACCGTATTTCGAGTGGGTTACGGGCGGGGAGTTTTTTGGCAACACTCAAATGGCCATATGGGTAATAACCTGTGTTTGTGCCACTGTTTGGCCCAGGAATACCCCCCCTGCTAAGTCCTTGGCTGGCATTGGTGAACCCTGCAGCGCACCCTGTGATCACTCATGCCAGGTGTCGACGCCAAACTCCGCCAAACATTGCACTATGGTCCCAACGACCACTTTTGTTGGCCAAAATTAATAACTCGCGAAAGAAACAAGATATTTGGATTTGGTTTTTTGCATTGGGTAGATATAATCAATAGAAACTAGGGTAACAAATAAAAATGGGTGTGGCACCGCCCCCTTTTTTTTAAATGCATATTTAAATTTTTAGTTATAGTGAATTACGAGTATTGAGTATATTTTCAACATGTATATTAAGAAATCAATTAAATTGATTTTTTATATATTTTTAATGGGGCGTGGCACGCCCAAAAGAAATTTTTTATTTAAAAAAATCAAATTTTAAAAAGTCGCTAAGAGAAGAACGCTTTTGATGAGGTGTTCTGAAACATAAAAGAATAAATTGAGATATCTGGGCATAAGAATAAAAGTTTTAAAACAAATGCGAGTTCGTATTTGACTTGTATTCGTGCGATCATGCTTGCGGCTTGAATCAATAATTTGATTTTTCCTTCTTCTGATGCTACAAGATCTTCAGCCCACCTTCTTTGTGGTCTACAACATTTCTTGAAGTGTGATAGCAAAGGGCGACCCACTGGCTTTAAGGCTTTTGAACACTTTCCTGTATATTTAGCCAATCCAAATACTTTCGATTAACGTCTCTGTATTTGCCCTTCATTTTTTCCATTTTGTTGCCAAACGATAACAAAAACTCATAAAATCGTCTTTAAAGGCTTATTAATTTCATTTGAAATGTCACCATTAAGTTTAATTTTCAAATAATTGAGTTCTTTGCATGTTTTTCGCTTCTCTGATGTTCACGCGGCAAACAATTCGTCATGTTTGATTTTGAGGTTATGTTCTACTAATGCAAATTATAAAATTTGTGGTGAAATGTGGCATTTTCTACTATATACATTTCAACAAGAATTGATAACTCTACGAAATACAATAGGTTTCAAGGTTGGAATAGGTTGGAATCAAAAGTTATGTCTATTCAAAAATCAGTTTTCTTTCCGAATTGTCATATGTAAAACGCCTCACTTGAACCTCAAATTACAAAGACATCACAAATACGAGATACAGGAAACTTTACAAAACACGTAGTAGAAACCCGACTGATTAAAATACAATACAAAAATTTGATCAGTTAATCGTATTTTTCAATTTATGAGAGATTTAAAATTGCTATTAAATTTGCACTTTTCACTGCGCGTGCATGTGAGTGACAGCGGCTGTTTTTAACAGCTGATTTCGCGAATGTGGCGCCATCTATGGAAATTTCGGGTATGCAACTTTTATGGTCACTCTTTTTTTCTAATACAGTTCGATCAAAAAACGGTTACTTCTTAACTTTCAAAAATGGGTTTTGGCCAACAAAAGTGGTCGTTGGGACCATAGTGCATTGGCTTCAGAAATTGGTGAGAGAGGGGTAGAGGAGGGGAGTGGAGAGGAGTGGAGTGAAGTGTAGAGGAGTGGAGTGGTGAGGAGAGTGCCACCAATTCGCTCTATGGCTACACTGAATACACCTGCTTTGTCTTGTATTCAAACTCCCGCCATTGTGTGTGGGATGTATATACATATGAGCGTGTGTGTGTCTGATGTGTGTGTGTTGTCTGTCTGTGTGTGTGTGTTATCTGTGTGTGTGTCTTGTCTGTGTGCGTCTGATGCGTGTTTTGTTATGCGTTGCAATCCGAAATGTGATTGCCAGAGATTAGAGGTTACACGACTGTGGCTTGGGGGGTAGGCTGCCTGGGCACCTGCCATCGCCCTGATAACGTTTCTGCTCTGTTGCCGATATAATAAGCCTTCAATATAATGGCTGTAGATAATTCCTCGTAGCAGCTTAAACGCAAATGCCTTGATTAATAATGAAACACAAGAAATAGCGCAAAAACCGCGCATAACTGAAACTTGTATGCATTTTGTAGGTAAATCAGGTCAGAGATATCGCTTTACTTGAGGGCTAACTATGTCCAGCTGGCCATAGAATAATGAGCAACAAAATAGATACGGGGATGAAAGATAGAAGATGCCAGAGGCAAGATGGAAGATGGAAGGTTCAAGCTGAAAGATGCAAGATGGAAGAAGCAAGTTGGAAGATGCAAGCTGGATGATGCAAGCTGAAAGCCAAGCTAAAACCTGCAAGCTAGAATTAACTTCAAGTATTTACTTACTGCGATTAGTATTAACTTTTTCTACTACAATCTATTGTGGCAGCATTTCGTTAGCTTACCTTTGGCATTCATCAGATGATTGCAGTAAAAAATTCAACACATATTTTATTGCATCTTTTGGATGTTTGGTGGAAGGTAAAGAAGGTAAAAAAAACACTTGCCGTTGACCCCACAATATATGAAATGTGTGTGTACGATATATACTTGTATCTTGGCTAATAGTTGGCCCACATTTTGTACCCTAAAACCCACAGAATTGCATGTATTATACAACTACATCTACATCATATATATGTACACTTTCCACTTACATATGTATGTACATACATCATACATATATCACTTTGAGACGTTGTTGGTCCATGCGACACCAAGCCGAAGCCTGTTACGCGCGCAACCCAGGCAGATACGCAGCCCGACCGAGGTGCGCTGCTGCATGACGCGTGACGCGTTTACCGAACCGATCGCGAGCATGCAGCAAATATAGGTGCTAGACTTGGGGCTAAACACAATGCTAAAATATTACTAATTACTGGAAGAGTATGTTAGTGATTAGTGATTTAAGTAGAGGAAGTGAATTAGTGGTAGGAATTATAATACTAACAGAAGACCCGCAAAGGTTCATGCAAAGAATAATTCGATCTACATGGAGTACATACACGTTCCATTTACATACATCATACATACATACTACATACACTTGCCATGTTTACTGTCTTGTTATTC
Organism: Drosophila bifasciata; assembly: GCA_009664405.1. Taxonomy (NCBI): domain Eukaryota; kingdom Metazoa; phylum Arthropoda; class Insecta; order Diptera; family Drosophilidae; genus Drosophila; species Drosophila bifasciata. The sequence continues at coordinate 38,164,226 of CM019041.1, forward strand.
CATCCATCCATCAATCTACTGTACTGTACTGTATTGTAACAGCTATCAAATGTAGCAGTTTCTCTGTAAATAATAAACGTAGTATATGTACGTACCACGTATGCCACATGCTACATGCCACAATTTCGCATAAATTTATGCACAGCTTTTGTGTGTGAATCAAATTAGAAATCTCTTTTGCATCTAATAAGCTAGCATATATCAATGCTCGTATTGGTAGTAAATATTATGGTTGCTTTGGACACTTTTTGGCTTTGGCTTTGCCCCATTTAAGCATCTCATTTTGGTTATGCAACTGGCATAGCCACCACATTCGCCAAGCAGCAAGAGAGAGAGAGAGAGAGAGAGAGCGAGTCCTTTTGCAAACAACAACAATAACAGACAATTTTTTTTTGCTGACCGGAAACACCGTCGTCATCGTCGTTGCAGTGAGCAGGAAAACGCAATAAACTTTGTTTGTGTATTTGTTTGTGTTTGTGTATTTGTATTTGTATTTGTATTGCACTTATGCGCTGATTGCTTTTCAGCGCAATTTGCTTTTAAGCGACAGGATGGACACCCTCATTGCTGTTACCTCCTTCCTTTCCCCCTCCTTGGCTCATGGATTTTGGTTAGTTAAGAAAAAGCAGCTCATCGGTGGAGAGAGAGATCTACCTCTACCCATTCCTCCTGCTGCTGCTCCTTTGGCTCATTACAAGACACAGAACGCAGAGTAGAAAAACAAACCATTGGAGTTCCACCTTCACACACCATACACACACACCTACCATACACACACCCACCATACACACACCCATCGTACACCCACCCACCATACACACACATCTACACACACACTCTCGACACTCTCACAAATCCCATATATATCCTGGCACTCGGCACTCGCTTGGCACTGGCTGCTGTTTGCCAACGCCTTCAATGGCACCATGCAGCAGCCCCTCCCCACACACCATGTCCACCTCTTTCATCCCCCCCCGCACTCTTTATCTATTGTAGTACTTGGGTCCATGCTCTGGGTCCATGTCCTATGTGCCATGTCCATGTCCCGTGTTCTCGCTTCTCGCTTGTTCATTTTCAATTTCGTTTACAGCATAGCAAAAATTTCAAGTTTTTGCTTTCCCCTTGTTCTTTACTTGTTTTTTTGTGCGCTTTCCATTTTATTTCATCTTCATTTTCATTTTGAAACAACTGGCAGCAGCAGCCAGCAGCCAACACCCACCCATCAGCCACCCACTAAAGTGTGTGTGCCCTCTGAACTGACTCTCATCTGCTGGCGGCTGCTGCCTAGTTACTTTAAAACAAATCTATCTTTGAGATACGAGCATGATGGTGCTGCTGCTCCTACCCCTGCCCCCCTGCCATCTGTCATCTGATTTGCGGTAATTGTTTCTGCTGCAAATCGTTTGGCTGCTGCTCTGGCTGCTGCTGTTGCTGCCACATAAAAGCTCTAACTACTAAATACTTGGCTAACGCATCCATGCATGTGTTAACACAAAAAGGCCAACGCCAGGCAGGGGCAATGCAAAAGTCTTCATTACAAAACAATTAAAAAGATTAAAAGCCATAAAGGGGACTGGGCGCGCCCTTTGGGGCATGTGTGTGTGTGGGGTGGTGGGTGGGGGAGTTGTTAGGAATTAATGTGTGAAGAGCACTTTCATAATAAAGGTTACACGTTTTTTTTTTCCACATTCGAAAGCATTTGACACACATTTTAATCGAGTGCAATGTAGACAGACAGAATTCTCATATGTTTATTGTTACATTCTCTTGCTACATGCTACATGCTACACCTGTTTGTGCCACCTGTTTATGCAGCATTTGTGGCATTTTATTTTATAGGCCTAGGCACTGGCATATGCCTAACTATTTTGTGTCGTATTGTCGACTTTTTATTGAAACATTTTTGAACATTTTGGGGCAATGAAAACAATCAAATTATAGCTACTAAGACTAGTTCTACTGCCAGAAATAATTCTAATAAATTCTAATAAATTAATTATAAGTATTGAAAATATATGCCGCATTTTATTTGTTTTATTAAATATTATTTCTTGGAAAAAAAGCGTACATATATTTATTGCAAATAATTTAGTTTTAATTTTACAAATTGTTTCCATATATTATTTTAGGTTTTCTATTGCAATTCATTCTTATTCTTTAACTTGTTTTCTGTATTGTTTTTCCATTAAGTCTTTAACTCGTTTTCTGTATTATTATTCAATTAATTCCTTGACTCGTTTTCTTGCCCTTTAGCGTTTTTGGTTATTGTTTCATAATTGTTTCCATAACCATTACTATAAATGTTTCTAAACGAATTTCTTAAACTTTTTTGATGCCAAAATTTTAGTAAGTTTTTTTTTTTGAAGTCTGCCATTCCACAAAAAGTTTTAGCAACTTTTAAACTAATTAAATATTTATTAGAATTGCCTAAAATGTGTGCTTAAGCAGAAAATATTCTTTAGTTTAGTTTATACTGTGTAATAGATAGTAGTATTTATTATGCATTTTCCTAAGACAGAAATTATACAAAATCGAAGCATTGAGAATTATGCGAGAATTAAATAAATAGTATTAAAAGAAAAGTAACCTTTTAACTCTTAAACTGGTTTGGGCATCCCTCAGTGAATTCCTCAGCAGCTTTTTGTATTCATAAATATTTCTATTGGGATGCCTAAGCATTCTAAGACTACCTCAAGCAATTGCTACTACTCGTAGTAGACCTGTAGATCGACCTTTGAAATGTAGCAAAATCGAACCGAAAATATTCCATGTAAATAACAGAAGAAGCTGCCAAAATAGCCACCAAACAGATTTTGTTTCAATGAGACTTGGCCAAAATTGTTTCAAAATTTCATTAAGGTCATAAAAGTTGCATCGGAATACCTAGTAAAAAGTTTTGTTTGTATCAAAATCGAATCAAAAGTTTGCAATTAAAAAGTTTGCTTTAATAAATTTCAATCTATCGATTTTGATGGCTATCAAATTACTGCAAATCAAAATATTTCTAAAGCTTCAACTTGCAACCTTTTACTTTGCCTTTACCCCTTGCAACATTTTCCTGCAATTTTCCTGTGATTTTCCTTGCACTTTTTCCTAAGTTTTCTTTGGCTAAAATCATTGTATTTAAGTGTTGCAACTTCACCTTTAACACTGGATACTAGCATTATGTGTGCCACAAATATATTTTGTGGCTTAGTTTAGTTCATTTTGAAGTTATTTTTTTCTAGGGGGCTAATCCTGTTGGCCCTGTTTCCTTTGTGCGAACATTGTTGCTATAATTTCTAGTGTGTCCTGTTTTGAAGTAGCATGCCACCATGCAACACAGCGAATTCAATAACGAGAGACGAAAACAGAAAGAAAGAAATGCGAGAAAAGGCCAAAACTAAAGCCAAAAGCCAGAGAAGCATTTCAGTCAGTACAAATTGCCATTCTTTTGGGCCATTCTCTGGGCCATTCTCTGGACCATTTCTGCGCGCATTTTTCCCCCACTTCACATTTGCCCCACCCCGCCCCCTTTTGCATCCATTTTTGGTGTTTTTTTGGCTGCATTTTTTTGTTTATTGGCATCTTTCTTTATTTGTTTCTTTATTTTTGATATTTTCTCTTTTTTTATCATTTTTCTTTTATTTTATTTTTATATATTTTTTTCTATTTTTTTTATTTTTTTTCTATTTTTTTTTTTGCCTTTTCCCTGGACCCTGTTTAGCCAAGAAATGCCAGTGGGTGCGCCTTCATTCCTGCTGCATTATCCTTTATTATATTGCCAGCATTAACGTTTCCGTTTTGTGGATGCCACACATGGCTCTCCACTCCCCCCTCTCACTCTCTCTCTCTCACTCTCTGTATGAAATATGCAGGGCATGTCGATGCATGGGCACTGATTCGGCTACGGTTTCGGGTTTCTGCTCCAGATTCAGCGCCAGACAGAGAGTCTGAGGCATGCCACTGAAGCTGTGTGTGCTGTGTGTGTGTGTGTGTGGTTGCAGCCAGGCGATAAGCCTTACGATCCTTGGCCTTGTTTGTGTCATCCCAGCACACACCACCCCCAACCTTTGCTCTTCCACCTCATTTTGGTTATTCTTAAATGATTTGTGTGTGTGAGTGTGTGTGTTATTTTTGAAAAAGGAATTTCCACAATTGCACAGCGCAGCAGCCTACTTTTAAGGGGAGTGGCGGGAGGGGCAGGGGCAGGATGTCGGATTCGGCATTTAAATAATAAATAAGCCAAGGCACGCAATACGACTCAGAGGCAGAGAGAGAGTAGCACAGAGAGGGAGAGAGACGCAGAGAGTGATGAAGGGAAGAACATTCATTCATAACCCCCCTCGCCACTGAGAAGAGGTGGCAGCCGTAGTGGCCATTTTCCACCGCAAAAGGACAATTGTCCTTTTGGCCCATAGTCGCAGTCACAGTCACAGTCACAGTCTCATAGTCTCACAGTCACTGTAGCAGTCACAGCTGGGAGTCTGGGTTAAGTGCGGCATTAACAATCAATTACAAGCATTACGAGCCGTAAAACTGACGCATTGACCAAATACCAACCTCATAGCCCCCCCACCGTGAAGTACAATTGCACACGATTGCCACGTGCCCCCTGACCTGGCCCCCTGGCCACTGGTCCCCGTTTATCCCCCACCAAAAAGGCTGAACTGGACAGCAGGAAAAAAAAAGCGCCAGGGAATGGCATCACTCACACGCACGCACGCACGCAGCAGGGGCAAGTGGCAGGGCGGGGGGGTTGTAGGGCTGGGCTGGGGGGTAAGAGTGAAAAATGTTGCGTGCAAAGTAAACCCCAAAAGGCGGGAAGGGGGAGAGGGAGGGCCAACCTCAGAGTCTCAGAGCGGTGTCTGAGTTACGGTTTGTTGGCTCTCCATATAATAAGCCAGGGGAGATATGGCCAACAGAGGGAGAGAGGGAGGGAGATATGGCCAACAGACGGAGAGAGGAAGGGAGATATGGCCAACAGAGGGAGAGAGGGAGATATGGCCAACACAGAGAAAGAGGGAGATATGGCCAACAGATATGGCAGGGAAAGGCAGTGGGCAGAGGGAGATATGTATGGACAAAATATGGCCAGAAAAGAGAGAGACAGAGAGCTGGAAACGAAACGATTGTGGTCGTTAAGGAAGAGTTACCAGGATCAGAGGCTCGATCTGCTTCTTTCCCCATTTATGCTCAAAAGATTATGGATTTCAGATCGACATATACATACCTTAAAGTGAATGAAATGGAAGATGGGATCACTTACTATAAAGTAAATGAAATGGAAGATGGGATCACGTACTTTAAAGTGAAAGAGATGGAAAATAGGATCAGGAGGCAGCTCTCTATTTTCGTGAATTTTGTGGGGTCTGCCTCAAGGGTTTTATGGCATAAAGGGGCATTCTTTCTATTAGAAAATCTATAAGTATTAGAATTATTATATCATATAAAATGTGCTAAATAATAGTAAATATAATAATGTACTTTCATCCATATTAAACTTAACATAAAACATTGCCAGAGCGAATTGCGAATTCTGAAATTTATTCCACAATTTTATTTGCTATAATTTAGTAATAACAAAAAATAATACTCACTCTTATCTATAACTCATATATCTATTGTATCTATTACTTATTATTATTATATAGTAAGTGCGCCCAAGTAATAGGCGCATTGATTTAATTAACTAAAGTAAAACAATTCGACCCCCGGTGGGGCCTTCAGTACAAAAAGAAAGTCCCCAAAAATGTCTCAGTGGCAGTCGATTTGCTTTCTTCTTTCTTGCCTTTTTTGTTTTCTTTTTTATATGCTATTTATCCTTTGTTTCGGACTCTCTCTCTCTTTTATTGTGTCCGCTGCTGGCTTATTCATTAATTCGTAATTTGATGAATCTTTTTGCTATATTCTGGGAATTATTTCGTTTGAAGTGCATTTGGAATTCGTTTTCTGTCTGGCACTCCAAAACGACTTGATATCTGTCTCTGTGTCTGTCTGACTGCCTGTCTGTCTGTCTGTGTGTCTTCCCTGCCTCCTGTTCTGTATCTCTCTCTCTCTTCTCTTTATATTTTATCATTATTATTTTTATTCCCTACTCGTTCTCGTCGCTGCCTCGCACTTGAGCGACAAAAAACAAACGATGGCCGACGCTGGCAAAAAAAAAAAAATAATACAAATAAATTTTATTGTGGTCAAAGTTGTACACGCACCAGCGACACCCAACATATAGGGTGGCAGGAACAACCCCCCACACACACACACACACAGATACATATACAGGCGCAGACATACACACAGTTACCAGGAGGTGGCACAGGCACAGAGCTACAGCTAAAGCTAAAGAGAGAGAGACCGAGAGAGAAGAGAGGCTGTGGCAAAAAGGGAGCCCCATCAAGCAAATGCCAGACGCATTGTGCACAGATTTATGCCTCCAACAGAACAGCAGCAACAAAACACAGTCACAGTTCTGCCTCGTGCCTCGTGCCACCATCTACTTGCCTACTTACCCGTTATTCTGGCTACTGCTTCAGCTTCTGGCTAACCATCTCTCATCTACAACCTCCTGCCGTTGCTTCTTCCCTGTCTCATTTGCAGCACCTTTGACATCTTTTGAGGCGCCTCCCTACAGTGACACACTAAAAATTCTTAAAAAGCTTAAAATTTAAGCAAATCGCAGCACACGTTGTGGAACACTAAGATAAACGCTGCTGTCTGCTGTCTGCGCTTGGTTTGATATTGATATTCAAACGTAGAAAATTACTTTTAATTTTTAATAAATGCTATTTAATTTGTATAGTATTTAATTACTATATATTTAATTTAATATAGTTTTTACGTATTTAATTTTTATTTTAATTTTTTTAAATTTTTTTATTTTTAATTTTTAGATTTTTATAGAAAATAATTTTTTAATTTTTATTGTATTTAATTAATATATATTTAAGTTAAAATAGTATTTACGTATTTAATTTTAATTATTTTTTATTTTATTTTTATTTTTTATATTTAATTTTTAGATTTTTATAGAAAATATTTAGATGTGCCTAGGTCTTCTCACTTGTCTTTACCTAAGTATATTCTCTGCCATCTTTCCCTTAAGTTCTGCTCTTATTCCCCTTAAGTTCTGCTCTCCTGCCCCCTGGTTTTCTTCCCTTCTCTGTCTTTGTCTCTGCACCACAGCTGCTCCTCTGTTCCTTGGTCTGTTTCCTGCTTGGTCATAAAATGGCCCAAAAAATGAGTTGATGTTGCTCGTCAGCTGTTTGTCTCTGGCACACACACAAACACACACAGACACACACACACACACACACACACACACACTTATATAGCACTTTAATGGGCATTGTTATGCCCGTTATGTTGATTATAAGCTGCTGCTCATACAAGGACTACCCGACCCCCCTTCCTGCAGTTGCCTGCCACCAAACACACAAAAAGCTAACTGCATGGAAGCGTGTAAGCCTCTGACATTTTTCGGGTCTACATGCCACACCTCCCAAAGCCGCCCCCCCAGTCCACAAACCCCCGCTTTGGGAAATAGAAAAAACAACAACGAGGGGGTGGGGCGAGGAGGTTAGAAAAATGTGTGTGCTTGTGGGGCAGGGGAGGGGAGGTGTGTGTGTGTGGGAAATAAAACAAAAATTTGTATTGTGTGTATGTGTGTATGTGTGTGTGTGTGTGTTGTTGTTGTATTAAATTTGAATTTTCCAACTACGCTGAAAGGTGTAAAGCCTGATGAGGGTTAAGCGTTGTCCAACCTGCCCCACCACCACCCACCCCCTTCTTTCACTTTGTGATGGTACATGTGTGCTTGTGTGTGTTTGTGTGTGTGTGTTTGTGTGTGTGTATGTTTGCCGCTGTGCCAGCGGAAATGCTTTTTTGCGCCTGGCGCCAAACGTTTTGTACGCTGACAGAGCAAAAGCTAATGGAAAGCATCGTTCTCTGTGTGTGTGTGTGAAGATTAAAAAAATATATATATACACTACACATACTATATATATATATATATATATATATATATATATATATATTTGGGTTTAAGCCCCCGTACCCCCTGCTACCCACACGCCAGAATCTCTTTCCCATTTTATATTGAAATATTTCTGCGGCCATGCAAATTTAATTCGCCAACGCCCCCCGACCCCACCACATGAGAGCAAAACAAACGGAAAAACCTGAAGCCAAAGCTAAAGCGAAAAGCCTCTTGGCCCCTATATGTGTGTGTGTGCCTGTGTGTGTGTGTGTGCTAATTGGTGAATGCCACACGTTGCATGGGTCTTGAATGGCTCAGCGGTGCAGTGGTGCAGATGCAGAACCCCAAAAAACGGATGTTCGTACTGCTGGTCAGAAGTCAGTTAATTTTTTAACACCCCACCCCCCAGTCAAAGAGTGTGGCAGGGGGTGATGGTTGCGGGGGTATCTTTGATTTATGAATTGGATCAGAAAAACACTCGATGAATCATTCGATTGGAAAGGATTTAGGCAAGAAAAAAACTAGTTGCTTTATGCCAGAACAACCGCTCAACTTCGCTCTCTGCCTCACACCGCTCCACCGCTCACCCCGCTCCCGCCTCCACCCCCACTCGCCTCTTCCCACCCTCTCTCTGTGCTGAAAGGTTGTGACAGTCACACGCCTCGGCTTTAGCCACACACCTTCTCCGAGCGGAGAGTGGGAGAGTGAGAGTGCGGAGCGGGGTTTTTGGGGCTAACTTTTTTTTGTTCGAGGTTTTTCCTGCCTGTTTATTTAAGCCCAGCCACGCCTCTTTGCTGCGGTCAAAGCTCCCATGGCCAAGGGCTGCCAAAAGCTTTGCGGTTTACTTGTCGTTTTTGTTTTCGGCAGAGAAGGGGTAGAAGGGGGGAGGCTGTCATGCTCAGGATAAGAATCAGGAGAGAGAGGGCAAGAGGGAGCGAGCGAGAAAGAAAGGCTGTAGCCACAGAAGCAGGAGCAGAAGGAGGAGGAGCAGTAGCCACAAAAGCAGGAGCAGAAGGAGGAGGAGCAGCAGCCACAGGAGGAACAAAGGGAGGAGCAGGAGCAGAAGCCACAGGAGGAGCAGCTGAAGCAAAACCGGATGTGAACGCAATGCAGCACTTCCGGTTTGTTTTTGGGTAGTGAAACTTTCACCATTCTTCCCTCCCGTCTCCCGTCCACCCATCGCCATTCTCCATTCTCCATTTCCAATGCCATTTCCATTTTCTTTTTCAATTTCCCTGTGCTGCCAGCTGCCTGTGAAAATGTCCTTGCAACTCCTTCAGCTGTTACTTCTCCAGTCCAGTCTTTCTCCTTCGCCCACTACTCCTTCTCCTCCGCCCACTCTTTCTGCTGCTGCTCCTCCGCCCACTCCTTCTCCACCTCTTGCTGCTCCTCCTTCATGCTGTATCTACTCCCAGCCTCTTGTTTTCAGTTCATTTAACATGCCATTTGTTGGGCAATGCCAAAATGGATTTATTATTGTAGTTGTTGCATAAATCATGACGCTTTTCACGCACTTTTCCGACACAGCAACAAAGACAGAAGCAGAAACAGAGAGAGAGAGAGAGAGAGAGCTAGAGTGGATAAAATATAAACGAATATCCAAATAGTATAAGTAGAGAAAACTCTCTCTAAGATCCCTTTTGGTTTTTGTTTTTGATTCCTTTGTTGCTGCCCTCAAAATGCACTCGAGATAAAAAAACAAAAAGTGCTCTTAGGGGAGAGGTTTCCTTTTTGGGTTGCACATTGCAAATGCAGCAGCAGCAAGGTGCAAGTGTCGATCTCCAACAGAATAAATATGTATATATCTGTGCATATATCCTGGCTGCTTTTTGACTCCTGACTCCTGACTCTGGTTCTGGTTATTATTCCATTTTCCGAAGTGTTTCCTTTTGAAGTGGGAGATTATTTATATTCGAGCAGGCAGGTCAGATTCTAGCATGATTTTTAGCTTTGGAATTGTATCAATTTTGCTTACGACATTTACACTGTAAGAAAAATGGCAGTGCATTTTTAACGATTTTTATGCATAAAAAAACTAAAATAAATATAACTTATTTTTTTTAATGCTTAAATGTATGAAAGAAGTTTTTTTGAATGGTGCACATATTTAATATAAATAATTATAACTAAAAATAACTAAAAATACATATATATTTGTGGGAAATATATTTAAACTAAATATAAAAAAAATCTTTAATTGGAATATTAAATATTAATTACAAAAAATATATATTACAACATTACAATTTACAATATAAACTATTAATTGCAATAAAATTATAATTAAAATATTAATTGCAATATTAAATAATAACAAAATAAAATATTAATTACATTATTTAATATGAATTACAATATTAAATATTAATTGCAATATTAAATATTAATTAAAATATTAAATATGTTTATTTTTTTTTACTTTTTATGCTCTTTTTTATATATTAATAATATATAATCTTTTATATATATATATCTTAATATATCTTTTAATTTAATATTGCAATTAAATATATTTAAACTATGTTAATATAGAAATATTTTATTGCAACACTAAATATTACTTAAAATATTAAATATTAATCACAATTTTTAATATATTTATTTTTTACTTTGAAATTAATCAATTTTAAATATTAAATATATATTTACATCAAATATTTTCATAATAATGTCAAAATGTAAAAGAAAATATTTTTTTTACAATTAATTTTTTAAATTAAATGCATTTAAAAATCAAATACTCAGCTCTAAATTTCTAGTATTTAATTCTCTATAATAATCGTGGTATAAATATTACAATCTCCGTTACTTTTTCCTCTACTATATGTGTTAGCTGTCAGCGATTTGTCTTTGTGGGATTCATATCTTCTACTGTATAGTTACTACACTATATATCAGTTATCCTGCGCGTATACTTAATCGTTTTTCCTTTTTCTTCCCCCTGTATCAATTGCAGTTATTTATTTAACAGGAAATCCCATTGCTCTCCCTCTCTCTGTCTGTCTCCCTCTGTCTGTATCTCTCCCTTTCTCTTAGATTTCATTAGCCCAGTGGCTTTCCACTTTCTAGTTTCTGTGAGTTGAAGGGTAAACAGAAGAAAAGCTTTAGCATTCAATTCACATCCGTTGAACTTTTCCGGCTACTGCTATGGCTTTTAGCTGCAGCTCCGGCTTCAGCTTCAGCTCCGGCTCCAGCTAAGGCTTCAGCTCTAACTGTTCCGCTCCTCCTGCCAACTGTACTTCCTCCTCCGACTGTTCCAACTGGTTTTCTTTCTCCTCCGATTGCTCCGACTGTACTTCCTCCTCTCCCGAATGTTCCGACTGCTCCGACTGTACTTCCTCCTCCGACTGCTCCGACTGTACCTCCTCCGACTGCTCTTCCTCCTCCGACTGCTCCAACTGTATCTCTCTGTTTTGGGATCCTTGGATCAAAAGAGAATGCAAATTGCTTTCGAAATAATTGCAATGCCAGAATGTGGCATGGGGTGAGGAGGCGGCCAGCATGCCAGAGAATGAGCCAATGAGAGTGAGAGTGAGAGAGAGACGGGGTACGGTGCCGGCTAGTCACCTGCCAAAGCGTTCAAATATTTGCTAGCTCTATCTCTATCTCTCTCGCTCTCTCTCTCTCTTTCATTCTCCCTCTCTCTCTCTTTCGGTTTCTCTAATGTGTGGTAGGAGCAAAAGTTTCGCTTGTGGCAAAAAACCCCGAAATAAAATAGAAAACACTAAACAAATGCGAAGGAGCGTTGCGATGAGGAGCTTAAAATTCGAAACAGATTCCAAATCTATTTAAAAGTTATGGCCGCAACTATTTGAGGCAGCCAGCAAATGGGGGGTAGGGGTAGGGGCAGGGCTACTGCCTCATCGAGTGCTGGAAACAGGTGTCTGTATGTGTGTGTGACCAGGGGCCAGGGAATGCAAAGTGCGACCTGCAGGACAAGACAGGACATCCACTCTGATGATGCTCCAGCTACTGCTACTGCTCCTGCTCCTACTGCTCCTCCTGATGCTCCTGTTCCTCCTCCTGGTAATGTATCTGCTGGTATGCTTGCCACTCCAACGAAAAGTGGCGCTGTTGATGATGCCGGGTGACGTTGCCAAAACTTTTTGACACTTTAAAAACTTTTCCCCACACACACACACATGCATGGAGAAGGTAGACACACACACGCACACCGAGAGAGAGCGACAGAGAGCGAGCGAGAGAGGGAGACCTGGTTTTGAAAGTTACGTTAAATGGTTTTAAAGGTTTCGGTTTTAGGGTTGTGTATTTGTCCTCCCCCGGGGGGTTGCCCCACTACTAGTAGGTAGCATGAAGTTGCATGCACCAAAAAGTTATCCCTGTTGTTTCTCGTCCGCTTCGTCCGCTCTCCATTGAAATTTTCCCTCCTTTTTTTCAACTCTGCATTTTCTGTTTTTTTTTTTTTTTTTTTTTTTGGCTTGCAAATTTTTCCGAGTGGCGGCGAGGGGCTGTCGCATTTGTCAATAACTTTCGCATTGCGACAAATTTTTCTATTAGCCAAACAAATTCTTTCGTTTCATTGTTTCACGCTCTGGGAACATGGAGCACATGGCATGGGGTGCGGGGGTTACGGGTGGCTGACTGGAATTTTTGGTCACATTTTGGCTTACTTAATGAGTGTCCTGCCTGCAGTTGATGAATGACGTTTTTCCTGGGCCCCTGGCAGGAGGAGATGATAAATATTTGAATAGAACTTTGCATGTATAGGGAGGGGTTTATCCCTTTGTCACAATTTTCGATTAGTTTTTTTGCTACTCTATGAGGTTTAGAAAGGACTTGATAAAGTGAAAAAAATTATAGAAAATATAGTAGGGGGGTTTTGCAGAGCTCTCAATAAATGTTAATAACTATTATTAATATTTTACTAGCAATCAATTTCGGAGATTTGATAGTTAGATTATTTGCCTCGTTTAATAGTTGAAGCTCTAAGCTCTTTTTGCGTCATAAATGTGTCACGCACCATGCAGCAGTGCGCCTCGGTTGCGTTTCTACGCGTAACCAGTTACTGTCTGATGTTGCCGCAACTGTAAATGAAGTTTATTAAAAGTTTATTTGAAACTCTATTAAATGTGCAAATAAATTATATAAATTAATACAAAATTATACAATTTTTTTTTTTTTTTTTTATAATTTATTTAAATTTTAAAATTTATTAACAATATTTAATATTTTTTTTTGTTATATTTTTACGTTAGAATAATTTTTTTTTAACATAAATTAGCAACTTATTTTCCGATTTTCTAGTTTTCTTAATTCTTCTGCTTTTTTTTGATTCTTTCCAATTTTGTAATGCATTTTTTTTTTCATATGCAATCTTTTTTTTTTTTTTCTTGGTTATATTTGCACATAAATTGTTCATTAATCTTTTGATAATCCCTTTAGTAAGTCCCTTTTTTTTGGTGCTTATTAATTAGTTATTCCCTCTATGAAGTGCCCTTGGGTTTCTTTTTCTATGAAAGAAAAAAAAACAAAGGAAGAAAAGAAAGAAATCCCTCCTACCCTTCTGAGTGCATTCTAATATTATTTCCCATTTCCCTATGCTTTACTTAACTCTTTTGAAGGTTTTCTACTATATATCCCTAGTTGCTTGACATTTTTCTAACCATTTCATTCAAAGATTCAATCACCCCGCTTTGGGTTTTCATTCAAAGATTCAATCACCCCGCTTTGGGCTTTAAGCACATGTACGTATGGAATACTAGTACATAATTTATGGAGCTTATTTCTTTATGGTTTAGCCTCTGGACTCAAGACAGCTGCTGTTAGATCCCCACCGACCTCTAGCTCTGGCTGCCTTCTTGGCTTCCACTCCCCAAGTCTCCCCAATGTTCTCCGTGGACGTCTCTTCTCTACGACTTCTCCCCGTCGCAGTTTTTTCTCCCTCGAGGACTAGGCACAGCTTATTTCAGTTGGTTTCTTTCCGTTCGTTTCTTTTGATTAATGAATCTTTTTCGCTTTGGCCTTCAGTAGGGGAGAAAAGAGAAGACTTCTATGGACTTCAGGGAGCAGCAGCAGCAGCAGCAGCCCAGCTGCATTTTGCCACAATTTGTCAGCGACGGGGCAGCCGATTATGGGGTCGTCTTCTCTCTCGTTTTATGCACAAAGACCCGCCGCTGCCGCTCAGCACTTGGGCCACAGAGAAGTCTCATTAGGATTTTCCTCAACATTTCTCTACCCGCTGCCGCTTCCATTTCCACTTCCACTCAATTTCCCCTACCATGGGCCAGCCCCCATCCCCCTCCCACCCCTTCCACTCGATTATCCTTGCTGCTTGGTCGTTATTTTTTTTCGCGTACAATTTCCATTTTTTGCGTTTGGTGTTTGGTTTCCTTTTTTTTCTCTTTTTTTTCTTTTTTTTTTTTTTTTTTTTTTTTTTTTTTTTTTCGCGCTTTTTCTCGCATTTTTTGGCGCCTGACAAAATTCGGGTACACTTTTGACATTTTTCAGCGTAATGAAAAGCAATAACATTTTTATAATATCCTGCCACTTCTGCCGCCCTCTCCATCCCCTACCCCTCCCCCGGAGGCAGTCATTCAAATATTTGCTTCAACGATTCGATTCGTTATTCATTTTGTATTGTTTTTCCTTTGGATAAACGAATACTCACATGATAGAGTGGGAGAGGGGAGTGTGGGAGAGGGGAGTGTGAGAGAGTGGGCGATATGGGAGTGGCAGATATGGGATAAAAATCTGCAAATGAATCGCTCTATTATGGTATGTTGTCCCCTGATGTCCCCTGATGTCCTGTATTCTGTTCAACTACAAACGATGCGATTTTTTATCGACTGTCATTTATTTATTATTTATTTGATATCGCTCGAACTGGGAATTTTTTGTTACTCCCTTCCACATTGTTCATCCCTTTTTTTTTCTTTCTTTTTTTTATTGTTGTTGGTTTATTTTTCGTTGTTGTTTGCTGGTGGTTTGGAATTTATGCTCAATAATTTAATAGGACATCAGTTTTATGGCTTTGCTGCGGGAGGGATACGCAATGAATAGCAGACAGAGAGAGAGAGAGAGAGCGAGAGAGGAGAGAACGGGGTCATATGGCAGCCTTCACTGCTCCATGGCCTACGCAACTAGCATCAAATTTTATGACTGAAGCCGGGAGACTCCAGCCAGCCTCCAATGCCAATTTGTGAAACGCAATCAAACAAATAAACAAAAACAGCAAAAAAAAAAAAAAAATACAGCAGCAGCAGCAGCAGAAGAAGAAGAATTTGTGTTGCCTCTTAACCAGAGTGATGAGAAATGTGAGTTGTGATGTGATGTGACCCCTACGCAAGTTGTAAATTTGCGTAATTTACTTGATTGCCCTGGCAACTCTGGCCACCTGTCATCCCCTGCTGCCTTTTGGCCGCCTGCAGCCATTCAACCTTTCAGTCTGCCAGTCTCTCAGTCTCTCAGTCTCCCAGTCACCATCATCATCGGCCTTGTTTCGACAATGGCACATAATCAACGAAATCGCGCATATTAAAATTGTGAATGAATGAGTATAACAACCCACCAGTGTCCCTCCCACAGTCCCAGCCACACTCCCACCCACAGTCCATCCCACACTCCCAGAGTTGCCACCTCTTGGAAAGTGCATCGAAGAGCTGTCTGCTATTAGGGTTTAGGGTTGGCACTGGCAATGCATTTTGTATGGGGCATATACTATATATAATATTAAATATAGGGAGAGTAATTCTTATATTCTTATATCGAACATCAATATTTAGTGTAATTTTTAATATTAATTTTTAAATTTTTAATATATATTTATTAATTTTTAATATTTATTTATTTGTATTTTTTTTATTTATGCTACTAAAAATACTAATAAATTTTCACATGGCGTAAATTGTTAAAAGAAATTATTTACACTTAGATTTTGACATTAATACGCGTATGATAAATATTTTATTTAATTATAATTATCATACATAAATTTAAATTAATTTTTTGCATATTTAATAAAAATATATTATTTATTTATTTTTAAGTGTTTTTATATTTAGATATATTATATTTAATATAATATATTTATTTTTAAGTTTGTTCTATATGTAGATTAATTATGGGAATTATTAAACATAGTTTTAAATATATTTGTGTCTTAAATCAAAAGTAAATTTCGTTTTAATAGTATTATTATTGTATTTAAAAAAACGCGAATAATTAATTTAAATGTTAGTCCTTAAAAACCCCCAAAAAAACAATCGAGAATTTCACTGTTTAGGTTCGAATTTTAGGGCAGACTTAAAAACCAATTCAAGAACTGTTACAGCGCTCGACTTGAGTCTAATCAGAACTCATTTGGATCAGAATTAAACTCTGTTTAATTTCCATTGAAAGGGAAATTTAGAACAAGGAAAAGAGACCTTAACTCTGCATTGAGATCAGACTAGGGATAAAGTTAATGTACCTTGGCACCTCTCCAAAAAAAAAAGGATGATAAGATCTTAGACCCATCCCCGCAGCCCCACATTCCACATTCCCACAGCCCCACATTCCACATTCATATCTTTGGCAATAAACTCGCGTAAATTGGAAATGTAACACACCCAACCCCCACTCCCACTCCGCTCCCATTGCATGGCTAGGGGCTTTTGTCATTGAGGCTAATATTTTGGCTCTGGGATGGAATGCAAAGGAGAAGGAGGCGCAGCTCTCGCTCTCTCATTCTCTGATTACAAACACATAAACATTTAACTCAATTTGCATTTTCATAGGTTCTAAAAAGGAAAACAAAAACAACAGCAGCAGAGGCAGCCCCCTGTTCGAAATGAGAGCCAAAAGTGAAACAAAAAACTCGAAACAATATAAAGAGGAAGAGCACGCCCCCGCCACCGCCCAAAAACCGAATATGAGTGTTAAAGCGAAACAAACGGAAACGGAAGCGGGCGATTGCATTAGCGGAAGTTGTCTTACATGGCGACAGGCGGTGGCAGCGCCCCGAAGGCCTCCTCTTCCTCCTCCTATGGGGTGGGGGGTATATTACGTATATAATTCGCAAAATAAGAGGAAGCTTCGATAGGTGGTTAGGCTGATAGGGTGGGTGGGGAGGAGGGTAGAAGAAGCTCATGTTCATGAGCACATTTCACACGCCCCTTCTTGGTGCGGTTGATTTGGCAGAAGCAGCAGCAGCACCATCCACACCCCCACCCACCGCTCACTGTCACTCCCTTCTGCCCAACAGCTTCACTGTCACTCCCTTCTGCCCACCAGCTTCACTGTCACTGTCTGTTCCCCACCAGCTCCACTGTGACTCCCTTCTAGCCACCCCCCTAGCTCCAGTGTCACTCCCTTCTCATACACTGTATCTGCCTTAACCCCTCATGCCCATCCAGTGTTCCTCTGTTTCTTACCCCCCCTTATGCCCATCGACTGTCTCTGCCCCAAACCCCCCTATGCCCTCCCACCAATGTCTCGCCCTTGCCCCCCCTCTCCGGTGCTGTCATATTCATAACAACATTTAAACATGCGCGCAATTCGAAACGGAACCTTTGGCATCGGGGATATATATTCTATATATGTATAATATATGTAGGGTATGTTGTCTTCGCTCCCTCTCGATTACAGGGTATCTCTCTGTTGGCTAGGGCGCTGGCACCTACGCACTTTGGAATCCTCTGACATGTTTTTTTTGAGTAAAAGTTTACTTACTTTTTGGTGTGGCGGGGAGGGGGGGGCTTTGGTGTTGCTCGACATTGTCTTCGGGGCTTCGTTTGACACGTGCGTAGCGTACTACTCCCCCGACTTCCTCTCCTCTTCCTACTCCTTCTGGCTGCCGCAGCGCTCTCCTCGCACCTTTATTTATGATGTTCATTTGCAGAGCTTAGCATAACTGCCACACACACACACACACACACACACACATAGAGGCGTTGGAGGGGGGAGTGGCAAATGGGAGGCTCTGCTCATAACTCAGAACTCAAACCAAAAGAGGCCAGACGTAGGCTGGGGTTCTGTCTCTCTTTCTCTCTCTCTCTCTGTGTCTCATCTATGTTGGGTGTCAGGTAGTGCCATAAAAAGAAGTTACAATGCCACAAAAGCAGCACAGGGGCATGAAACCCCTAAACAAAAGGAAAATTGTCCTTGGCGGGGGGGTGGGAGGTGTATGCCCGCCTGTTGTCATTCTGTCTGTCATCGCCTTCTAAATTATGTCACGTAATTAAGCTGCATTAATGTGATAGTCTATTGTCATCTCTTTTTCGCTGCTCAGCCATCTCGCTATCTCGCTCGCACCTCGTGCGCACCCCCAGGGAAGTGGAATGCACACACACATACATACATATATTTTTATGCCCAGGCATTTAATTAAAATATGCTCTGCTCACGTCTAATAGCCCGAGACCCTGAAATGCTAAAATGCCACATGCCACATGTCTCTCCATCCTACCCCTACCCAACACTCAATTCTGCCCCTACCCCAGACTCAACTCTGCCCCTACCCAACACCCAACTCTGCCCCTACCCAACACTCAAACCTGCGCCTACCCCACACTCAATTCTGCCCCTACCCAACACTCAATTATGCTCCTACCCCACACTCAAACCTGCCCCTACCCAACACTCAACTCTGCCCCTACCTAACACTCAAACCTGCCCCTACCCCACACTCAATTCTGCCCCTACCCCACACTCAAACTTTGCCCCTACCCCACACTCAATTCTGTCCCTACCCAACACTCAACACTGCCAGCACTTTCATCTAATGGGCATCATCTACGACGCATTATGCTCCACTTATGTTGCCAATTCATTGGCTGTCCAAAAAGGAAAAACAAAATAAAAAACTGACCTGCAAAAATATTCCATTAAATTTTTAACCAAATTATTCGCAGAGGCAACAACATACAAACAGGCCACAAATTGCATGCACCCTCCAGTGCAGATTCGCGCAAAATTTGTTATGGCAAAAATGGCCAATTAAACTGCCAATCGCGTGGGCCAGATACCAAAAGCAGCCGTCGCCGCGGGTGTGTAGGCAAATGCCAAAGCTAAAGCCAATTTTCTAATTTGAATTGCATTTAATGCATGGCCAAAAGGCAGAGCAAACACCACCCCGAAAAAAACAAACAAACAGACAAACAAATCTGCAACGAAAAACAAGAAGCGAAATGAAGAGCCAGGCCGAAAGCGAAAGCAAACAAATAAATAAACAAAGAGCAAAGAGAGACAGAGAGTGAACGCGATGAAAACAAAAGGCCTCACGCTAATGCAAAATTTAAAACAATCAAAGGACATGCAAAATATTGTCTAACCTTCTCACTCACACACACCCTCTCTGTCTCTCTGTCTCCCTCTTTCTGTGTGTCGCTACAGCTGCAGCGTCACGCTGTTATTGTTTCCAGTTACCCCCAAAAGTGTTGTTGCTGCTGCTGCTGTTGCATGTTGTTTGTAGCATATGCCAACAAAAGTGTCCACAAGTCAGAAAACTGTCAGCCGCATTCGCATACAGCAGAGGAGCAGCAGCAGGAGCAGCAGAAAAGAGGGCAGAAGAGGCAGCAGCAGAAGAGATGGGAAGAGTCAGGGGTAGCAGGGGCAGCAGGGGCAGCAGGGGCAGCGGCAGAGGCACAGGCGTCAAGTGCGAGAGGCATTTGTGCGTATGTGTGATATGAAATTGCGTATACGCCGCGTTTGCCCACACACACACACCCACACACGCACACACACAATGTAAGCACAAGAGAGAGAGAGGGTAGAAAAAATAGAAGCAGACCTTTGAATGTGTATAAATGCAATGAATACCCTGGATATACATAGAATCTATAGTATATTCTAATGCCAGAGTCCTAAAAGTGCTCTGATCGTATTTATATATATATTTTTGTTGGTTCTTTATATACCTTTGAGTTTGAATTTTCATAAATTTTTAGTCCCAAATATTTCTTTGAGTTTTGAGGGAATTTTCATACATTTTTAAAACTAAATATTTTGTTGAGCTTTGGGAGAATTTTCATACATTTTTAATTCTCAATATTTCCTTGAGTTTTAGGGGATTTTTTATAAATTTTTAATCCTTAATATTTCTTTAAGTTTTGAGGGAATTTTCATAGATTTTTTATCCCAAATATTTCTTTGAGTTTGAGGGAATGTTTTATACATTTGTTATACTAAATATTGCTTGGATTTTGAAGCAATTTTCATACATTTTTGATTCTAAATATAATATATATTTAGATAATTTGTGGTAATTATTTCCACTATAGATTCTTCATTATAATGCCAGAACTGTGATCAAATGTTAACAATTTTAGTGCAAATTTTTCTTATAATTTCTATGATCAAAAGTCTTCAAAGAGATTTCCTTTGCTATGCTTGAAATATGATAAAGTAATACAAGACTGAACCCCTTCAACTTGAAGACTAACCGCAGCAGTGCTCACTGGTATTTCCTTTACTATCTGAGCATCTATTTTCTATATCTATTCTAAATGGTACCCAGAAATATTGTATTCCTCGTTAACCTAGAAAACATCATACCCACCAAGCGTTTTTTTTTTGTGTATTTGTCTATTATATAATTAGACACGTGATGGGCAGCAGCAGCAATGCGGGACCTGCCTTCAACACTTTCGCTACTTTCGGACAGACAGACAAACAGACAGGATGGTATTTTTTTTTTTTAATTTTCCAGGACACACTCTCTATATATAAAGCCCCGCCCCACCCCCACCCAATCAGCCGCAAGCGGCAATCGACTTCTTCCGGCTGTTTTTATTCCCATTAATTATGTTCTATTTTTCGCTTGACGTTTGGGTTATTTATAATGCCTGGATAATACATTGTGTAGCATTCGACACGCATTCAGGAAAATGCCATGCCACGGGTGGGGGTTTGATATTGATTTTAATGGAGAGACCACCAGCTATCCACCCCCCTTGGGGAATACCATTAAAGGTAGAGTAATCAACTCTATGGGGCCGGGGAGCTTTAGCATCAGCATTTCTAGGCGAGAGCAGTAGCATGCCTCAAAGGGTTTTGTGGCATGCACAATTATTTGTTTATAATTATCATGGACAACCCAGCCAACGGCTGCTCAACGCTGCCCAAGCCTTATATGGGGGATCTAATTTTTGGAGGATTTTTAGGGGATTTTTGGAGGATTTTTTGAAGATTTTTGAGTGGATTATTAGAAAATTTTGAGTAGGTTTTGAGTGGATTTTGGGGGATTTGAAGTGGATTTTTTGAAGATTTTTGGAGAATTTTGAGAGAATTTTGAGTGGATTTTTAGGGTATTTTTGAAGGACTTGTAGTGATTTTGAGAGGATTTTTAGGAGATTTTCGGAGAATTTTGAGTAGATTTTGAGTGGATTTTTAGGGGATTTTTGGTAGATTTTTTGAAGATTTTTAGTACATTTTGAGTGGACTTGTAGTCGACTTTTCGAGAATTTTAAGTAGATTTTTGAGTGGATTTTTAGAGGATTTTTGGAGTATTTTTGAATAGATTTTTAGTGGATTTTTAGTAACTTTTTGGAGAATTTTGTGTAGATGTTGAGTGGATTTTAAGAAGATTTTGACTTGATTTGTAGTAGAATTTTGGAGGACTTTTAGTGGATTTTGAGTAGATATTTGGTAAATTTTTAGTGCATTTTTTTTGGATTTTTAGTCAATTTTGTGTGGATTTTGAATTTGGAGTAGATTTTGATTGAATTTTTAGTGAATTTTTTGTGGATTTGTAGTTAATTTTAAGTAGAATTTGAGTGAACTTTGAGAGGATTTGTAATCAATTTTTAGTAGATTTTTTGTCAATTTTTTTTAGTGCATTTTTCGTCACTTTCCTTTGACTTTTTGCTGGCTCCTTGCAGCGTTGGGCATTGTTTAATAAATTTTTGAAAATCTCCTTCCAAAAAAAAGCTAATTGCCATGAAATTATTTATAATCACGTTTTCACATGCAATGGGCAAGGGGCTAAGGCAAGGGGCAAGGGCAAGTGGCGCAGAGGCACTGAAAAGGCCAAAAGACAATAGGTGGAAAAAAAACAATAGATACTTCATTAGCTACTTAGCCAGAAACGTAGCCACACACACAGACATACTAATTTGTATAACACATACTCGTACGAGTATGTATGTATGTATGTATGTATGTATGTAACGTATGTATGTAACGTATGCATGTATGTAACGTATATATGTATGTATGTAGTTATGGGGGCGAGCGTAAACTAAACATTGAAATTAGTTTTTGAAAATGAAAATGAAAACGAAACGAGACACGCACATTCTCTTTTGCCCTTTCCTGTCTCTTACTCGTTATCTTTGCTTGAGTGTGTGTGTGTGTTGTCTTTCTCTCTCTCTCTGTGTGTGTGTGTGTGTGTTTTTTGAAGCGATATTTGTGTGAAAATTTCCCTTGAAGTACAAGGCTGAGTCAACAAGCATGAAATCCTACACCATTTGAGAGTGGCCATTGGAGTCGCGCTCGTACACCTCTAAGACCCAGCCAGCAGAGAGAGCAGAGCCGCTGTCATTCCTTCTTATTTTTGTCTCCATGCTCCTTCTCCATGCTACTTCTCCATGCTCTTCTTACATATATCCTGCCATGTCTTCTTCGCTCTTTCTTCTTACATATCTCATGGTATGTCTTCTTGGCTCTCTCTTTTTAGATGTCTCCAGCCATGTCTTCTCCTCTGTCTCTTCTTACATGTCTCCTGGCATATCTTCTCTTTACTCTCTCTTCTTACATATCTCCTGCCCTGTCTTCTCCTCTGTCTCTTTTTAGATGTCTTCTGCTATATCTTCTCCTCTCTACATATCTCCTGCCATGTCTTCTTCGCTCTTTCTATCTCTTTTTTGATATCTTCTGCCATATCTTCTCTCTCTCTTTCTTTTTAAGGGTCTCCTGCCATATCTTCTCATCTCACTCTCTCTTTTTAGATGTCTTCAGCCATATCTTCTCATCTCTCTCTCTTCTTACATGTCTCCTGCCATATCATCTCCTCTCTCTTTTCACATATCTCTTGGATTCTCTCCTTCCTCTCCCTCTCTTTTGACATATCTCCTGCTCTTTCTTCTCCACTTTCCAGCCCATTTCATGCACTCTTGTCCACCCCATTGTATGTATTTTGTTTGTCAATTCATTTGCCATTTCAATGCTCATTCGCTTTCACTTTCTTTCTTTCTTTTTTATATATTTTTTAGTTGCATATTTTATTAAGTTTTTCCCCCTCGCACACCTCACGCTTAGTTGCATTTAAATTTTCTCTCTATATATCTATATTTTCATTGTTGATTCGCAGGGAAAATGAAAATGTCTGGTTTGGGGGGGTACTGCAGAGCAAACATCGAACCGAAAAAACTCCCAACTGAGAGGCAGCAGTGAGGGGGCGGATGTATCCCTGGTATTCTGGTGAATGCGGGTGCTGGGGGGGTGTTGCTGCTGCTTTCGGGGTGGCTATCCAAACAGGACGCCCTGCAGCTGTTTATTTGTCAGACTCTAAATGATTTTTAATAGCGCAATTGAAAAGAGTCGCCAAGTCGAGACTCAAGACTCGAGAAGTCACTGGCCCCCGCAGGGGTTTTTTGCTACATGGAGGGGGTTGGGTCTGTTTGCCCTTGAATATGAAATGGAAAACTCAATGGGCGCGCTCGCTGGCAAACAAACAGAAACAGAAACAGCAAAAAAAAACCAGAGAGAGAAACAACAACAAGAGTACGTGGAAGCAAGGGGGTGGGGTGGGTAGGGTAGGGATAACCCAAGCAGACGATGGGCGACACACCTCAGGGTTTAGCCATCGTCAGGTAGCCATTCTCCTCGTCTGTCGTCGCATTGTTTTGCAGAGCTCTCTCTCTCGAGTGGTGCCAGAATCCTCTATCTCTCATTCCCCATTCCCCATTCCGGCAGCAAAATCCACACACAGAAGAGATATAAAATTCCCCCCTCCTTGCAGGAAGCAGCAGCATCGTTGAGAGGGAGAGGGTGGGGAGTGTCATCGTTTGTCGATAAACGATGTCACGATTAAAGCTGAACAAAAATGTTATTATTATGCGAGTAGGATAGATGATACATCATAAAAATTGAATTAAATTCAATGTACGAAAAAATTAATGTGCGAATAATTATGAAAAATAATATTTATTGCAAAGAGAGAGAGACAGAGAGAGAGCGGTAGAGAGGGAGCTTAATGTTTGCACAAAAAATAAAAGAGTGAGAGATATGAGTGGAATGTTTATAAAAAAAAAATAAGTTGCATGTGTGTGGAATGTTTGCACATAATATAATGCATAATGATGTGCTTTTGATTATGTTTTCGAAATAAACAAACAGCAAAAAAAAATGCGGGAATTAAAGACTTAAAATATAACGAAACACAACACTACTATTAATACCCAAAGCATGGCTTCTAAGTAACCTAAAAGTATGCAATGAAAAGTAGATTGCTGTAGTGTTCGAAAAGTGTACGAGGACCAGTTGTTCAAATAGCCAAAGCGACATTTTGTTTTGTTTATTCTAGCTATAGTAATAATCCGATTGCAATGATTTTTTGGTATCTAATAGATACGATTATGCTTTACGTATCTGCATTTGAGGAATTATCTGAACTCCATTTTAGGTACACAAAATTCAGCTCTCATCTGTGGGTTACAAAATTCAGCTCTCATTTGTGGGCTACAAATTACCTATCTTATCTGTGGGCTACAAAATACATCTCCCATTTGTGGGCAACTAATTAACTACTTAACGCCTAAACTCCTTATATTCCATTGTATTTTGGTTGCTTTTGGCTTGTAGTTAAAGTATCCAATATCTTGATTGGATAATAGCTACTCCTATTACAAGTCTTATCCATTAAGATGCCCCAACTCTTGGCACATAGGCCGCTGCCGCCTTTCCGCGGGCACTTTTCCGCACTCTCTAATGAGCTTTGATGAGCGATGGAAGGAAGAGCATTGTGATTGCGACAGGCCCAACCATTCCCTACGCTGAACGAACTGAATGATGAATGAATTTCAATTGATTTTAGCCTGCATTTTGGCGCTGCGAACGCATCAAAGAATTAAATCTAGAGTGGAGAAATGGAGAAACCTGGCTCCGTTCAGGATTAAGACGCATAGCGACAATCAGCAGCTGAAAATGAAAGACGTTCCGGCAGCATGAGCAGCAGCAGCAGCAGCAGCTTTGATGGATTGATTGATGATTGGCACGCCTGATTGATGCCCTAGGCCACATTTTGATTGACAAGTCGCGTCGTGGGGGCATGTGGCGTGTGCTGGCATTCACAGTCAAAGTTGAATGGAATGACGAAGTCCTACACCGTCTAGACGGCCAAAAGCTAACGCTTAGTCTAAGGTACAATGAATGAGTCTTGTGTTGCACGAGTACAAGTTGCAAGTTGGAGTGAGACGGCACTAGTGCATTGTCAGCGCACCAAAAATGGGTTGTTTGAACACCGCTAAGTGCTGCAAAGGCCCACAAATAAGACTTTGGCTTCTGGTCTTTGCCTTTCCAAAGGCACACCGAGACAGCAGACAACAAATAGACTTGGCCAACACTAGATAAACACAGCAAAGAGCGGGGAGGAGAGAGAGAGAGAGGGGTAAAGACAGTGTGCAATGCTGGTATAATGGGGGGAGTAGAAAAGGAAGCTAGCTTATCTGTCAGTTAGACACATGACACCCGGCTCTGTGGAATGGGGAGGGGGGTACACACTGATACTTGCAATCAAGCCGGAAAGTCACTAGCAAATCAAAATGCAAATGGTAATACAATATTCCATGGCTAATATCTAACAATTAACATCAAGATTGTGTCCGCTTAAAGCTGAAATGGATATGGCAATTAAACATATAGAACTTGATACACGTAGATAATTTAGTTGGGAGTACTTAGAAACTTTTGAACTAAAATCAAAGAAAACTCTGTTAAGCAGTGACTAGGCTTGAAAATTATTTTAATTTCGTTTTCTAATTATAAACAATAAATAGGTTGTTAAATTTAAGTAAAAAAACAATGTACTAAATTTTAGTACATGATCTAAAATGTAGGAAATGTTCTAAATGTGAAACTTGTAGACAGTAGAGCATCTTAAGCATTCGGGGAGTTTTTTCATTATGTACTAAATTTTAGATCATGTTCTAAAAGTACTAAAAGTGTATAAATGTTAGCTGTAAGGCATATATAACATCCCCATACACTTTTGGAGCTTTTAGATCATGTTCTAAAATTTAGTACATATTAAAAGCTCTCTAAACTGAACGTAAGAGCACATTTGCAGATGTACATATGTATGTATTAGTGTAAAAAAAATAAACAATAAACGATTAGTTTCGATTAAATGAAGATTTTGTAAACATTTTCAATCGATATTCCTAGTTAAATCATAAAAAAATAATGAATTAATAAATTTTCTTTCTTATTTACAGGTAAGACCAGTTAACCCCTCACAGCATAAATGCGAAACCTACAAATTGTAAGACTTATCCTGGACACCTCCTAAATGCTTACTTGAATGTTCGTTAAGCCAAAAGTATGTCTGATTAAATCTTCGATAATCTTCAGGTAATTGCATAGATTATAATTGTTTCCTTTTGTTGAACGGAGGAGGGAGGCTCTCAGAAGATTGTGGCTTGAGCAATTAAAGTGAAATTCCCAATCAGAAAAGCAGAACAGAGCAGAGTGGAGCCTTTTATCGATGATTGCATACGAGAGAGAGAGAGAGAGATAACCGAATCAAACGGATGACGAACTTCAGCGTAAAGTGACTCCCATTTGGTGAGCCTGTCTGTCTGTCCTTTGGGCTGCTGAGTAAAGATGTAAAATGCTGGATAAATGCTCTCTCCCTCCCCCACAGCCCAAAAATAATCGTATTATACGAACATCCTCTGGACAGACACACTCCGCAGATAGACTCGTTTGGGCGCTGTGCCCGTCGGTTGTTTGTGGCAAAGACAAACACAATCTCACATCAAATAGCGGGCGAGCCACCAAAAAAAAGAATAAAAATGATATAAAAAAGCAAAGGGAAAAAGGGAGTAAAAGAGGCAAAGAAAAATAAATAATAAGAGCCAGGGAATGCCAGGGAATGTAGGGAATGCAGGGCAAAGCAGCGAAAGGCAGCTGCGCAAACAGGAAAATGAGTGAACCAACGAAACGCACGAGAAAGGTGGGGAGGGGAGGGGACAAAAAGATGAGGGAAAAAGCCCTTGCGGCAATTACCACATGGTCTGGTCGAAAACCCCATGTATATCACCCGCCCCGGCCCTGTAATGACAAACCAAAGTGTTAAAAAAGCGCTTTAAAGCGGCACAGAAAAAAAAGGGAAAGGAAAGGAAAGGCAAGAAAGGAGTTGGATATGTAGTTAAAGAAGAAGGAGAAGAGAGCGTAACAAAGCCAATCCGAAGGAATGTTACCCCCGAAAAAAAAAGCAGAGCCGATGACAAGCCGTAAAGGACATGGGGACTATGGTTTACGGATGGGTATTAGTGCTGGTGGTGGAGGGAGGGAGGCCTTTTGGGAGACGTTGCCGAACACTTGTTAAGTCATACGCTCGATTCGGTAGCAAGGAGGCTAAGAGTGGGCCAGCACACACAATCTAAGGCGCCTCATCTCTGGCCCATTGCGTTTCAAGTGTTAATTTGACATCCCTGCGGCATAAACCACCCAACCACTCTTCACCCCCCTTGAGGATTGCGAGGTTTTAGGTGTGATATGTGCACTTCCATTGTCCATTGGCATTCTTAGGAAGCAAGAGAAGCCAGAGACAACAATACAAAAGAAGACACAGAGTAGAGGCAGAAGTTGAGCTTCAACTCGAGAGTTGGAGTGTACTGATTCTTATTGGCTCAAATGCCACTCCCCACTGCAAGCCCCAAAGGGCAGCCCTCCCCTACCATTTTCGAGTGTCTCCTCATCTGTGTGTGTGTGTGTGTTTTGAAGTAGTTTAAAAGCTTCGAATTCTCCCTATTCGACACCCGACGACTGGTCCTCAGCGAAGGGCTCATCGCTTGGACATTTGTTGTGTGGAGTCAGTCACAGACACAAGAGTTTTTGGGGAATGGGAATGCGGATGGACTCTAATTAGGTAATACAATATACTTTATTGAAGATTATTGTGATTATTGGTGCTAGATTGGCCATCATACCAGCAATATGTGGTTGTACGTCCCCGCAATGTTCGATTGGTATCGTTATCGATACTATGGTTGCATTGTTTTCCAACTTTTTATTGAATCAAATTTGAATCATTGAATTGATCGATGAAAAACTTAAATTTCGATTATTATCGATACTAATTAATTATCGATAATTATCGATTAATTCGTTTTGCATTAATTTTTTCTTTGTATATAATGAGAAAATGTAGATTTCTTTTTACTGTGACATTAATTTAAAATTAAGACATAATTATCGATAATAATCGTTATTAATCGAATGTTAAATATATTTGCACCCTCATTTTTCTAGAATATTTAGTATTTGTATTTACTTAACCAAAGCAGTACCCACCAATCGATTAATATCGATAAATTGTTTAAATTCCAACAAAAGACTCTTTTAAATGTTCGATTTTGTTTGCTCAGTCAATCGATTTTCATTAGTAAATCCCCAATAAATGGACTCATTTTTCGGTGTATCCATGTACATAGCTCTAAATGACAGTGATTGATGGGCCGCCGATAGTCCGTTTGTCAGCATAGCTAATCGATTCAGCACACACACACACACAAACACACATTTATGCCATATTTTTAGCCCGCATTAATGCCACAAATACAAAATACAATGTATGTTGTATGAGAGCAACAGCAGCAGCAGCACAGAGATACCCCCCCCAAACCCCCTTATGACAAAAAAAACCAAAACCAAAGGCTCAGACAGAAATCCCCGCAAGGCCTTTTCCATGAGGGATTTTTGTCAGACTTTAAGTCTTCAATGACAATGCATTACCTGCTCTCATATTCCAACATCCTTTACGATGTCCAGACCCCACACTCAGTCTCTCTCTCTGTCTCTCTCTCATGCTCTAAGAGAGATGACTCTTTAAGCTGTCGTCGCCATTGGCATCGAAATCGACATCAACATCAACATCGGTTGGGTATCGGTGGGGTATCGGGAGGTATATTTGGGTATTGGTGGGGTATCGTTGGGTATCGGGGGGTATTGGTGGGGTATCGGAGGGGTATCGGGGGGTATCGGTGGGGTATCGGTCTCATGACAAACGTTTGTCAACATTCTTTAAATTGAATTTCAATGGATTTTTCTTTCGCCTGTCAACGGAGGCAAACACAATGCCACATACACACACACACAGAGACAAAGAGCAAGCGGTGTGGAGGGGCAAAAAGGTCAGAGGTTACAAGGGTTAGGCAGCTGCTACACAGAACAACCTTCTCCTCCTACCATCCCACATCCCACCTGACATCTGAGCCGTCACACAAAAAGATCTCTCACGCACAGTCCAAAATATAGAACGGGTTGAGCATGCATACACTGCAAGAAAAAGCAGTGCTAAATTGTATATATATTATAAAATAATTATAAATAAATTATTAGCAGAAATTAATGCGCCAATTTATGTATTTAAATTAATTTATTTATGAATTAAAATGAGTATAAAATTATTTGTGCAGCTTTTAGTGTGGATTTCGGGGGGAAAGCGATTGCATATTGCATATTATAGTTATTGGATGTACATATGTATGTATGTATATATGATGTATGTATGTATGAAGTATGTAGTATGAAGTGTGTATTATGTACATATGTATGAAGTATGTAGTGTGTAGTATGATGTATGTATGCTTTAATGTTATTGTACAGTAGCTGCCTCGGTTGCTACCTCAGTTTCTGGCTTAGTTTCTTCCTCAGTTTTTTGCCTCCGTTGCTGCCTCAGTTGCTGCCTCAGTTGCTGCATCAGTTTGTGCCTCATTTGCCCCTCCTCACTTGCTGCCCCTGCCTCTTAGTGCTTTAGACGTCCGCTGCGTATGCGCCAGGCCAGTGTAATATCTTTTGATTGAATTCTCTCATGATTACTGAACTTGGAGCAAACAATTGCCTCAGTAATCAAGCCAATTAAATCATTTTGATATGCATTCTGCAAGTGCGACTAAGGCGCGGCAAGTTAACCTCATTAAAAAACAGAGACAGACAGCGAGAGAGAGAGAAATCTTACTTGTGGCACCTCAATTGCGGCCGCTTCGAAAGGATTATCATCCTCCTCCTCAGCTGAAGTAACCTGCAACAAGCGATTGTCTGCCGTGTTGGACAGCTGTTTGCCATTGCGTGAATCCATTTTTTATAGCACGAATCAAAATTGTGGCACTTACTTTAGAACTAAATGAAACCGTTTGACACAGCTTGACAGATAAATAATATGCCTACTTTGATTGGTATTTTTATAGGATATTTGTATTCTTGAAGAATTTATTTCTATGAGATCTTAACTAGTCTGCCAAGCACAGAGCAAGCAGGGAGAACAATAAGATATCCAGGGTACAGGGAACAGTTTCAGTCAGAGAGATTCAGTTGCCAGTGCAAAGCTTCAGTCAAACAGATCCATACTATAGATATCCATAGATCAGAAAGATCATAAAGAGATCCAATTGCCAGGGCTTCAGCTTCAGATAGATCCAGTTGCCAAGGATTCCGCTTCAGTCAGTCAGTACCCTTGATATCCTCTCCGCTTTTATTGTATCCGGAAAGGGCATTAATGATTCTTTCAGTGTGCTTTGGCAGCCAACACCTGGCCCTGGCCCTGCTGCCCCGCCCTGCTGCCCTGCCCTGCTGTCCTCTCCTGCTGCCTCCCCTTCTGCTGCCTCCCCTTCTGCTGCCTGCTGCATAATATTATTGCCAAACGTTTGGACTCTGATTCGGTCAATGGGTGGCGGTGGCTGCTGCTGCTGCTACACCTCGGTAGTTGTTCTCTTTCTGGTTCTCTGGGTACTCTGGGTACTCCGTGTTCTCTGTATGCTTTGGGTTCTCTGTGGATTCTCTGGGTTCTCTGTGGGTACTCTGGGTATGCTATGTTCTCTGGGTAGACTCTGTTCTCTGGGTACTCTGGGTTCTCTGGATACTATGGGTTCTCTGGATACTCTGTGTTCCCTGTGTTCTCTGTGATTTTTGGGTACCCTGTGTTCTCTAGGTACTCTGTGATCGCTGGCTTCTCTGGGTACCCTGTGTTCTCTGTGTATTCTCTGGGTACTCTGTGATCTCCGTGTATTCTCTGGATACTCTGTGATCTCCGTGTATTCTTTGTGTACTCTGTGTTCTCTGGGTACTCTCTGTTCTCTGGGTACTCTTGCTACTCTGTCTTCTCAGAGTATTCTGCGTTCTCTGTGTTATTTGTTGTTCCTCTCTCCGTCTCTCTCTCTCTCTCTCTCTCTTTGTCACGCTGTTGATGTTGGCTGCCCCCTTGGCGGCTCGACGGTTCAACGGTTATTGTTTTTGTATAATGGAATACACTTTGTAGTGCATTAGCGCGTAATTGATTGAATTGAAGTTCCAGTTTTCAGCAGAAACCAGAACACCACACGCACAACACACACACTAGAACACACACACACGCACCACACACACGAAAACACACACACACACACTAGAACACACACACCCATACACAGTGATACTTACACACATGTCTTTATATGGAGTCACGGGGGCAGCCATTTTTCGTCTCGTCCCTCTCTCTTTCTCTCCCTTGTTGCTTTGTGTATGTGAGTTGCATGGCAAAAATATCGAGACTTGGTTAGCGACCAGAAGACCAACAGTGAAAGCAGTCCTGGAATTTAAATTATGTGAACAACACCCAAAAAAGCGAGGAAGAGAGAGAGAGAGAGAGAGGGTGAATCTATAGGGGCAGAAAAAGTAGGGGGGTGTGTGTGAAAGTAGAACAGTTAGGGGGCATGGCATGGCATCGGCAACAAAGCGTTAACATTAAACGCCGCTTCCACTGCCACTTCCACTGCCTGGTACGTACCTCTCTCTGCCTCTCTCTCTCTCTCTCTCTCTCTGCCTCTCCCCCCCTTGTTGCTCGTGACGCCTTTAGTGGTCGGCTAAAATGTCAAAGGCAAATGTCGGCAACCCCTCAGCACCACAACCCTCTCCCTATCAGCGCCCACAGGGATACGTATACCCTCTGCTACTTGTAGCCCACTCTTTTGGCAACAACCTTGACTCGATTGACAGGTGGCGGCGGCGGCGTCTCTTTGTTCATGCCACAAGATGCACAAGATTTCAATTACAACCAAAGAGGTGTAGGGTATGGTAGGGGGAGGGGGGAATGTATCCATTCAAGTATCAGGCAAAAATATTCTTAGTACAAGATTCAGTCAGACTTCTAATTCAGATTTTAGACTAATATAAATATATAATATATAATTAAAAAATAAAATATAATAAATTTAAAAAAAATAATATAAAAAATAATAAAATATAATATAATAAATTTAAAAACACAGTATAAAAAATAATAAAATCAAATATAATAAATTAAAAAAAAAAAAAATAATCAAAAAATAAAATCAAATAAAATAAATTTAAAAAAAAATAATACAAAAATAATATAAAATAAAACATAAATTAATAATAAAAAATTTAAATTAAATTTAAATTTAAAATATAAATATAATATAAATAAATAAATAAATATAAATATATATTTAAATATAAATATAAAATGTCGAATTTTGGAATTTTTAAAATATTTTTTTATAAGACATAATTTATATCCCAAATATAATTAGTTAATCTACTCATTTAGAGCTACAAAATCAATTTAAAACTTGTGCAAAAAAAAATAATCAAAAATAATTTATTTTAATGCACATTTTAATGCACAATTGTATATCTAAAGTAACTGTTAATTGGCTCTGCCACAAAAGACACTCAAAATTATTGCTTAAATCTGCCAAAGAAGATACAAAACTGAACTAGTTTCCGATTTAATTGTGGCTTCGAGCTTTAAGTTCATAAATTGTCATAAATCAAGGCAAAAGAATTTTAAATTTAACAAAAAAAAAGAAACAAATCTGCAAAAGTTTTCGGTTTAAAATTTTGTTGTCTAAATTGTTTATTTTATTTAATTTGATTGGATTTAGCTTTTTCCACATATGAGTAATTTTTTTTGTTAGTCATATGTTGTGGCACTTGCATTTGGGATTCCCTCTGTGTGTGTGGCAGTCAGATGCCAACAAATTGCCGCAAATTAACCGCAAAAGATTGACAAGGGGACACGGGGGGTACAGGTGGAATTGCTTAAGTAATTAAATGCATTCAGTTATGAGGTTCTCTCAGATGCTGGCGGACACTCAAGTAATGCCAGATGCCACATGCCACATGCCAGCAGCATAAAAATCACACTGAGAGAGCGAACAAAAAAGAGATGAATATGAATAAATAAAATATAAAATAAAATAAAATAAAATAAACTTCAGAACAATTTCCACTTGGCCAGAGATTGAAAATCGATGTGGATGTGGTTAAGTGAATGGTGGAGGGAGGGTAGAGCAGCCAGGGGCAGGGGAAGAACTGTCATCCAAAATTCTGAATATTTCAACAGTTCATCATTTCCGCTTTAGTTGAATGATATAAGGGGGAGGGTGTGGGTTGAACGTTTTGAGTGGGTAGACAAAAGCTTTTTCCCCATGGCTAAAAATAAATAATTAAGCTAATTTCTCTCTGTCTCTCTTTCGCCCTATATCTGTCTCTCTTTTGCCCTCTCTCTCTCTGCTTGCTCTGAGCCTCATATGCATGCATATGCCTCGTGTGTGTGTGTGTGTGTGTGGGAGTATCTTTTAAAATGCCATCAAGTCAGGCTGGGCGGCAGTCGGGAGTGTCAGGCAGTCAGGGGAGGCGGTGACGCAGTCAGGAGTGGCAGGCAGTAAGGCAGTGAGGCAGTGTGGCAGTCAGTGGAGTCTGGGGCAGCAGGCAGCATATTTTCAAGCATATCCCATAACGCAATCGAGAGATCCGCTCCACAAACAAAACTCAATTAAAAATCCATTGATAAAGAGAGAGCGCCCCCGCCCCAGCCACGCCTCCGCACACACACACACACATCCGCACGAAAGGATATGACAGAAAATGGCAGCAATTATATTTTATAATATGAGTAAATATAACCAATGGCAACCAATAGGGGGGGTTGGTGGGGTTGGGTGGGGATGGGTGTGAGGGTGTTTGGTGTGCAGCTAGGATTATCTATGGAGCCACGAAGCCATGGCAGAGCTTACACTGGCTTACCGCCAGCACTCCGGTGCCTGCACTCCACTGCCCCTACACTGCTTCACTCCCCTGCCACTCCCTGCCGCTCCACTGCCAATCCCTGCCCCTTCACTGCTCCCCTTCTCGTCATTCTGTGTGCATCCTCTTTTGCTGCACTGAAACATATGCTCGGATGTGGCATTATTTACAAGCAAACAGATTGCTGCAGGATCGCACATCCCCACCCGGCCCTCACCAATCGCGAATCAGCTTGAGGCAATGGGCCACTAGAATCAGCTTGAGGCAAGGATTGGGAGTGGGGTGCAAGGAATATCTGCAAGAAACTTGATAATAATTAGATTGAAATTGGAAGTAAAGTAGAAGCTCTGGCAGAGCCAACTCCCTAGCAACCTTAAGCTCTCTCTTGCTCTCTCTCTCTGGCTCTCTTTAAGCATTTCCCTGGCCAAATTGAGACCCTGAAATGCATTTATTGTTGCATTTCTTATTGCACATTTTAAGCGTACTTATGCACACTTCTTATTGGGGGCTTATGTGGGCTGCTTGGGCGCTTAATTCGTTTATTATTTTAAGTGAGTAAAAGGTACAAGTGAGACTCAGACGAGAGGTTTCCTTTGGGGTCTGACTTATGTATCTTTTGAATTGTTTTTGCCAACTAAAGTGGCTGCAGAAATGAAGGGAAATATAAAGAGGATTTTTAAATGCATATAGATAGAATTTTTGGGTATTTATTTTATTTATATATTTTTATTTGTATTTTTTTATTATTATTTATTTTTGAATTCTTGTTGCCTTTTTTTCCGAGTATTTTTCATACTTAACTTTTCTTTGCCATTTTTGATTGGCAATAATAATAATTATAAATAAATAATAATTATAATAAATAAAAATAAAAATAAATATATTAAATAATACAAATAATAATAAATAATAATTATAATAAGTAAATAATAATACTAAATAAACAATAATATTAATAAATAATAATTATAATAAAAAGAAAAATACAAATAATTAATTAATAATTATAATAAATAAATAATAATTGTTATAGATAAATAATAATAATAAAAAAAATAATAATAGTAATAATAAATAAACCCATGGCAGACATAAATAAATAAAATAAATACAAAATAAATGCTAAAAATATATATAGTAAATATTACCCATGCCTACAGCCATTTCTGTCATTATTGCTGTCCATTCCCTCTTTAATATTAATCTTTAATTTATACGTAACTCGAGCTTTATTCCGTGCTCACCCCCCCACCTCCTGCGACCCCTGATCCCTGGCCAACTGCCATGTGGCGGCGGCATCGGCCCTTCAAATGACCTCCCGACAAATTGCAGTGGCATTTCGAAGTGTCGCCAGATGACGGCAGCTAGCTGACAGAGAGTCGGGAACAGTCACCGTCGCCGCCGCCTGTTGCCCTGGTGTGGCAAGTGATGCGTGCGGTGAATGTTGCCACGTTGCCACGATTGCCGAGGATGCCAGGATGCCATTGGGAAGCGAAGCTTCTACCACTGACTGCTGGTCCAGAGCCTCTACCACTGCCGCTGCCTTTTGCCAGTGCCTCTTGTTTCCAGCTTTTGCGTCACAGCCACCCTGCTGCATGTTTCCACCTTCTGGCTTACTGCATCCCTGCCTCCAGCCTTCTGCCTTACAGCCTGCCTGCCTCCAGCCTTATAGCCTCACAGCCTGACTGCCTTCTGCCCTACAGCCCCACAGCCTGCCTGCCTCCAGCCTAATAGCCTCACTGCCTCCTGTTACTGCCACCTGCCACTGCCAATCCTCCCACAACTGCCTCATTCTTTCTCTCTCTTGGCCACTTTTGCACATTGCAATGTCCGTTATGTCGGGTTTTTTTTCATCAGCCATCAGACATCTTCCCTGAGTTCCCTGCTCCGGCTGCTGCTGCTGCTCTTTCGGCCCTTTTTCAACGCCGCAGCTGCAAATCATTTTAATGCGGTTACAAGCGAGGGTATAACCTTGCCCCTGCCCCTGCCCCGTGCCACACACCCACACAGCCATACAGCAACCGCATCATGTAAATAAAAATTATGAAAAGTTGTCGCGGGGCAGCGCGTGGCAAAAATCCACATAAGTATGCATTTAAAAATAATTTATGGCAAGCAAGCAAGGAATGAGAATCAGTGGCAGTGCCAAGAGAGAGAGAGAGACAGAGAGAGAGCGGCATGGCATGTCCATGTCCGCCTTTAAGCGGACACACTCAGATCCGGCTGGAGCCCTGAATGAATGGATGGATGGATGGATGGCAGGATGGCTGGACAAAAGTGCGCTTAATGAGGCTCAACGCAACAACATGCCGCAAAACGGTGGGCGTTAGCCCCTTGGACGTGCAGCCGCACACACACATACACACACACCCCCACACACACACAATGGTAGAGATATATCTGCCATTTTTTTGTACCTTAAAGGGCAAGCCTTAAAGTATTTCCACTCACCATTTTCTTTGAGTGTACGTGTTGCGTTTGCAGTGTGGAAATTTTTTTATAAATTTGAAGTATTTTTTTTTGTAAAAATTTTACTTTTTTTTTAAATTTTTTTTTTTTTTTTGTTTAAATTTTATTTTTATAAATTTTAAGATTTTTTTTTTTTTGTTTAAATTTTATTTTTATAAATTTTAAGATTTTTTTTTGTTAATTTTTTTTTTTTTATAAATTTAAAGTTTTTTTTTTTCAATTTTAATTTTTTTTAAATAAATTTTAAGATTTTTTTTTGTTAAAATTAAATTTTAATTTTTTTTAATTTTTTTATTTATAAAATTTTTTTTTATTTTATATTTTTTTAATTTTTATTTTTTGTGTTGTTTCTGTGTTGCTGTTGCATTTGGGATTAATTAATGATGGCAAACCGCTCTGTGTCGGCACTCTCTGTATGTCCACTCAAGCTGTTTCGCTTTTGCCATGAAAAATGCGCATAAAAAATGAGCATTAAAAATTATTTATAAAAATTTTACACAACATATATAGTACATATGGCTGGTATATACTACTATACTATATACACACTTATGTACATGCCCACTGTAGTAGCATTAACTGTCATTGCAGTTTGTGGCTCTTTAAAAATATGGCCAACACTTTAAAGAGAGCGAGTTGGGGGTGTGGGTGGATTGTGGGCCCTGCCAAAAACTTGGCTCAAACCAGAGCATTATTAACAGGCAACTACGTGTGTGTGTGTGTTTGTGTGTGTGCGTTATGGCCTGGCCAACGTCCATGGCCTAAAGCCGGCAGCGTAGAAATTACATTACATTTTACAAGCGGCCAGGGAGGACCCATAGTCAGAGCCAGAACCAAGACCATGGCCAACAACAGTGAGCGAGGAGGAGTGGTATGGGGTCTGAGGCTGATATCCTTCGCAATGTGGCTATGGGCCCGAAACCACGAATGGCATATTGTTATGGCCCCCAGCTCCGTACAGTTCACTCGAGTTCGGCGGAGTTTCTGTTTGCCAGCATAAAAATTTCAAAATATTAACATAAATTTTTACAATGAGGCAACAATTTGAGTCGACTGGACTACAAGTGGGAGTCGAGTTGGAGTACGTGGGCGTGGGCGTGTGGTCGTGGGCGTGGCGAGCAGCCTGGTACTTGTACTTTGATGCCTGGCCTGGCTCCATGTTCCATGTCCGTGTGTCGGTTGTCCCGTGTCCTGTGTGCTGTGTGTGCTGCTTGGTCGCTCCTGCATGGTGTTAAATATTTTGTAATAAGCACAATAAACCAAAGGCGAAACAAGTTTCAGGCACTTGGCACAACAACGGCAAAACGAAGATGGAAATACGCCTTAAAAAATGGAGGGATTTTGAATACGAGTAAACGTGAATATGTGCAGAATATTTCGGCAGAAAAAAAGACTCTGAATTTTTAATATTTCAACTAATATTTGATACATCAATTAAATATAATTATAATTAAATTAAATATATTTATATAAAAAAAATATATATATTTTTATTAGGTAAAATTTCAAAAGTTTCAAAAAATATATTTTATATTAGGAAAATTTCAATTAAATATTTTTAATGTTAAATAAAATATATTTACACAAAAAAAAAAATATATTTTATATTAAGAAAAGATTAAGTGTATATTCTACATCAATTTTATATTTTTATAATTAGAATACATTTATTTATATAATAAAAATATATTTTATGCTATGAAAAGTATATTTTATACACCAATTAAACCAATTAAATATTTTTAAAATTAAGTAAAATATATTTATATAAAAGAAATATATTTTTTTATTAAGAATATTTGTATTATTATATTATTGTACATCAATTAAATATTTTTATAATTTAATTAAATATATTTCATATTTAAAAACAAAATATACAATGAATACAAAATTTCACATTAAAAATAAATATTTTTACATTAAGATTAAATATAATTGCGTCAAATTTGTAAAAACTTATAACAATTATTTTAAAGTGATTTATATTTAAATTACAATTATTTAAAATTAAAAATAATTAAAAATTTTTTTAAAGTAAAAAATTCAATTTTTAATCAAATTGATTTCTATTTAATTCCCTTAAGTGTGTATTTAAAATCCAAAATATTTTCTCTGAGTATACTGAGTAGCGCTCTCAAAGTTTCCTATACCAAAGATTCTCTGATCAAAGACCATTGATCGACATGCCCCGCCCCCCAGTATAATGCCCAAAGCCTGCAACAAAATCATAATGTCCATAATTTTAAGGGCATAACAAGCCCAAAAATTTATGCACATCCAAGGGGCAAAACGGAGGGCAAAGGAATGGGCACAAATCCGGGCATACCAATTGAGTATCTCCCTCCCGCCGCTGGGCGACACCCCCCCAGCCCAGTCCACCCCACTCCACCCCAAGCCCATCCGCTGGCGCTGGCTACTGCCTGATAATGGTTCAATTATTTTTCCGCCCTATTTAACTGCAAGTAAAACGGGTGACTGGAGGGTGGGCGGTGCAGGGGGGAACTGCCTCAAAAACCTCGAACCGCTCCGCTCTCTGGCTCTCTGGACAATGGGCAACCGACCTCAACGCTCCCCGGATATGTTGAACAATTTTCCGGCCATGGACAAGGAGACAGACGTGCAACACACACACATCCTTTACCCCGGTTCCCCCTCCCCCTATCCTTTCCGCTTCTCACCGCTCGTAGTTCCTTTTTCGTTGTTCGTTCAGCTTTTCCAACCGCAAAAATTTGTCACACGTCATATGGCCACGCCCCAGTTTTGAGGGCAACGCCCCGCCTCCCTCCCCCCTACCGCCGCCTTTTGATAACACGTTAGTCGTTAGACAGGAGGAATGTCGGTATGGGGGGGGGAAGGTGCTGGAGGAGGAACAAAAGCTCTTTATATGCGGTAGGGCATTGTCAGCTCGTTAAATGGTCCGACTCGACTCTCATATGGATTGTGGACAGAGAGAGAGAGAGAACGAATCGTCATTGCTCCTCCTTACCCCTCTTCATCTAATGGTTTTTCGTTTTTCTGGCCTAAAGGCCAGGATTTTAGGGTAAGGTGTGTGGGTTCGTTACCCGTGACTGGCTGTGACAGGAGGAAGTACCATAATTGACCCTTCCAAAATAATGCCAGAGTGAAAAACCTACGATGAAATCCTTCAGTCAGCAAATGCTTTTCGATTAGCAGCTAAAATATGAAGAAGATACATAGATAGATAGATAAATATATATATATAGATAGATAGATCGATATATAAATAGATAGATACATAGATTGGACGGACAGACATGGCTACATCTACTCAGCTATTGATGCTGATTAAGAATAAATATACTTTATGGGGTCGGAAATGTTTCCTTCTCTTCGTTACACACATCCTCTTTTACCACAAATACAAGATACCCTTTAACTCTACGAGTACGTGTATAAAAACAACAACCCGTGGAATCTCATAAGCTCACTGTCTCTCCATTGAAATTGTCGTGTCTTGTTCCTTTTAATGTTCAGATTAAAATTATCAACTGCCTCAGCAATTGGCAACTGACGGTCCTTAGACTCTAGCAGCTTCCGGGGGGAGGTCGGCAGAAGTAGTAGAAAGGAAGTAGGTAGGGTCGATGGGAAGACGGTTGATTGGGAGGTCGAATGGGTGGGAAGACGTTTGGTTGGGAGATCGACTGGGTGGGCAAACGCTTGAGTGGTAGGTCGACTGGGTGGCAAGACGATTGGTTGAGAGGTCGACTGGGTGGCATGCTTCATTTTCACAACTTGAACTAATTTTTGGAAAATTATTAATGATGTTGATGGCCAATTGAAGGCGTTGAATCGTGACTGCAAAATGTCCAAGACACTCAACTGGAACATGGAATGGGGGCTGTGTGCAGGGGGCTATGTGCAGGGGGCTGTGTGCGGGGGGCTGAGGGCTGGCTGCTGGGTTGCAAATGATTTTGCGAAGCGTCTAGGCATTTAACATTAATTAACATTAATATAGCAGCCATCCAGCACTTGAACTCAAAATGAACCACTTGCGAGAGCAGGAGCAGCAGTAGCAGCAGCAGCAGCAACAGCAGGAACAGCAGCAGGAACAACAGCAGCAGCAGAAGCAGCAGCAGCCTCTGCAGCAGCAGCTTCAGCAGCAACAGCAGCCTCAGCAGCAGCAGCAGCCTCTGCAGCAGCAGCTTCAGCAGCAACAGCAGCCTCAGCAGCAGCAGCAGCCTCAGCAGCAGCAGCCTCAGCAGCAGCAACAGCAGCAGCAGCTACAGCAGCAGCAGCACCCCCAGCAGCAGCTACAGCAGCAGAAGCCTCAAAAGCAGCAGCAGCAGCACCCCCAGCAGCAGCAGAGAGCGCAGAACCATCGACAGAATACCGACAGAATCAGCGGCCTGCTCCTTGGCCCTGTGGGGTGGTGGTGGGGGTGGTTGCGGCACCGTGTCCTGGTCTCTCTCTCTGTGAACTTTAATAACTCAGTTAAACAGCTTATGGGGGCAATTTGAGGGGCCGCAAAGTGTTGGCGTCCGTCCGTTTATTGTCCGTCCGTCCGTTATACGTTCATCGTTCGTCGCTCTTCGTTGCTTCCTCCTTTGCTTCCTCGTTTCTCCTTCTACTACTTGAAGCAAAAGTCCTTTCCGGTTGCCGGTTGTCGTTTCCCGTGGTGCACTTTTTGAAATTTCAGTTTTTTTTTGGGCGGATACCGAAATTTAATTTCCTTTGTAGCATTTTTTTTATTGCTATTTATTATTATGATTATTATGTAGTAGTAGTAGTAGTACTTTCTATATACATTTCACTCGGACCAAAACGGAGAGTAGAGTAGAGCAAGGCATTCACTCTCTCTTCCTCTCTCTCTCTCTCACTCTTTCTGCTCGTTATGCTCGTTGGGTCATAAATTTGTTTGCTTGCCGCTTTTGCCTCGCCTCATTGTGTGCCACAAAGCATTGGGGGGTGGTGCTACGAGTATCGATGGTTCGGTCCATCGATGGATACTACTATAACCATATCGATGGGGCTGTTTCACTCTCCCCCTCTCTTTGTATATGCAAACAACAATATTTGCGCAAATTGTTTGGGATGCTCCTGCCCTGTTCTGTCCTGTCCTGGTCCTTCCGCTCCTCCACCTCCCCCCCGTTTTTGGTGTATAGGATTTATGTGATGCCCCACTGTTGCTTCGCCTGATTATCGTCTGGTATTAAATGTCCAACTGCTTGTAAAACTATAAAATTTCATGATTTATCTGGCAAGGGACTTGCCGCAAATTATGGATGACAGACACAGAGAAAAGAAAAAGAAATAGACTGGCACAAAAAAAAGGGACAAAGTAGGAGGAACCCAAACCGGTACAGGGCACCCTTTGTTTGTATTTTTGCCTAAAATCTGTTTGGGGTTTCCTTCCCACAGAATGTAGGGACTCATCGCTGGGGGCGCCTCTAAATTAAAC
The DNA here is from genome assembly GCA_009664405.1 of Drosophila bifasciata. Classification (NCBI taxonomy): domain Eukaryota; kingdom Metazoa; phylum Arthropoda; class Insecta; order Diptera; family Drosophilidae; genus Drosophila; species Drosophila bifasciata. The sequence goes on from CM019041.1 coordinate 38,206,258, forward strand.
CACAAATAAGCATATGAATATTCCGGCACTTTTTTGTGGGTAAATCCTTAAGCCTTGTGAGCCCTGGGTCATAATTTTACTCCTCACTCACTCACTCTCTCTCTCTCACTCTCTCACTCTCACTCTCTCTGTTCTTTCAGCTCTTTTTTTCGGCGAGTGGACAAGCCCTGAAAAAACTCTGAAAAAACTGCAAAACCGAAAACAAAAATAAAGAAGAAACAAAAAAGGAAACAAAGTTTAAGTCCCCGGGTAAGTCTCTGAAGGAGCGGCTGGGCTGGTGGCGCCTCCTTTTGTGGCGCTGTAGCTCCTCGATAATGAAGTTGAATGTGTTGACAAGTTTATTTGCTTAATTTTTGCCCGGCACGCCATTTTTGAGTTGCCAGTGGGAGGCACGAACAAAAAAAAAAAGAGGCCGCCGGGAGTGGCCGCCAACGCCCCCAAGGGGGCAGGCTGGCATTCGACACGGGGAGCGGCTGAGCGGCTGACAGGAGCCGCCGTTCCATCACAATGATGAGTCGTTGATAAATACGAAACGAGGTTACGCACACGTTGGATGGGCTGGTTCCAGCCGTGCTGCGATGGGGTGTTGATGGGTGGTTCTTTTTTTTTGTTTTTGTTTTGGGTCGTGCTTCAAGAGGCCTACTGCTGAACTGCCTGCCCGCCTGGTCCTTGAACTCTGCATGCTGCCTCATGTTGCACTCGGCTTGCAACCAAAAAAAAATGCATTCCAAATTGATTTGCGCGAAAGGTTTGCCACCCAGTTGTAGGTCGAAAGGCAGCTGCTCTTTGAAAGCGGCGTTTAATTTGTTGGAAATTATCATTTAATACTTAAATAAATATTTTAAAATTAAAAAAAGATATTAATTACAATTTTAAAGCAACCTTAGCCCTACATGCAGTAGCCATAAATCCACTTCAAAGCCTGCCGAAGTAGCAGCATAGAGAAGTCAGTAGCTCACTGAATATGGGCATAAAAGTAGTGTCCTGGCAACTGCGACTCACAACGTTCCTTCTCGTGTTGGAAAAGATTTTTTCAAGATTTTTAATGGATGGTTTTCTGTGCTTAAAACTTACATTTATTCAGGATTTTGTGTAGGTTTCATCTTATCAGAAAAGATCTATCTCTATGGCTGTTTTTTTTAAGTTTTTTATTTATATATTCCACGTACATATTGTTAAGAGAATCTAAACATTTTGAAACCATATTAAATACTAAATTAAATAGTAAATAAATTATTAACAGAAAGTAGCACCGATTGAGACACTAAAAAGGGAAAAGCAATAGCCAAAGTCAAAGCCCAAGAAGCTTCAAATGCTTTCTGCGATTTCTCTTCCATTTTCGATACGCAAAAATTCGACTTTGCCTGTGGTCACACACACCCCCCTTAACCCCCTACTGCCCCTATATATGCCATATGGCTGTCGTTTCAATTTCTGCGGCCAATTAGAGAGCTTTTGACGCCGCCTCGGGGTCACTTTGCGTGCCATTTGATTATTTAGCTTTATGCATTTCATTTTGCCGACCCTCTCCCCAAAATTGCGGTCATAATTTTGTAGCTCTCTCTCTCTCTCTCTCTCTCTCTCTCGCTGTGTGTGTGTGCCCTTCTTTTTGTGGTTATGTTAAAGGGTTTGTGCAACTGACTGACTGACTGACAGCTGGCTGACTGCCTGCCCATCACTCTATGAAACAAATTAATAATGATATGATATGAATGGCAGGCAGGCCGGAAACTTTCGTCATTTTTGCACACAAAACTTTATCATTTGTACATGAATGAAATTCATTTTGTAGAGTATACAACAAGCGGTTTTGTTTCGCTCTCTTTTGCTCTCTCGCTTGCTCCTTTTTGGCTGTTTGTCAAAGTAATAAAATAATTATTAATTATGAGCCAGAGAGAGAGAGAGTGAGAGAGAGAACCGCAAAATTATTCAACTGTATGTGTGTGAGGTGTGTGTGTGTGTTGTGTGTAAATATTTAATTTAAGAATTATGAGCAATGACCTGGCAATGGGCTCGCAACATGTTCATTTATCGATTCATTCAACAAACAAACAAAGAAAAAAGTGCTGCTGGTGGTGGTGGTGCCACGTGGATTTAGGATGAATACACACGGTACTACATACTATACTACATACTGTATGTATGTATGGGTTACGTATCACGTAACGTACGCTTCATGTCACACAATTCAAGATAAAAGAGTCATCCGATGGTCGCATTATGCACTCGGTGGTGCTCCTTCCGCTATCCGCTATCGCTCCTCGCTGCTCCTGCTGCTACTCGCTGTTCCTCCCGTTCCCGCTTCTGCTCTCGCTGTTTGTTGCTCTCGCTCCTCGCTCCCGCTGCTCTCGCTGCTGCTCCTCGCTGTTGCTCCTCGCTGCTCCCGCTACCGCTGCTGCTTCTCGTTGTTGCTCCCGCTCCTCGCTGTGTTGCTGTCAGGATAGGATCAGGACACACACACACGGAGACCGATGGCAACTCTGGCAACTGGCAGGCAGGCAGGCAGTCCGGCAGTCAGGCAGCTGCATACATTAGCCAACTTTCTACCCCACATTTGTCCCCCAGTCTCTTCCCCTCTAGTTTTCCTACTCTGTACTCGTTTTGTCTGCCTGTCTGCACTCTCTCTCTCTCTTTACGCTGCTACCCTCTCTCACACTCTGCTACCCCTCCACTCTTGCCTACCCTCTTGCTGTTTGTATTCCCCCTGACATACGAAAAATTCAGGTCTGGTCACGACGTCCGTGTCCGTTTTTTCTACTCCCACTCCCACTCCTCCTTTTGCTGCTCCTCCCTCTGCTGCTGCTCCTCCCTGCCCTAAGACCACGCCTCGCAAAAAAGTTCGCTCAACGGAAACGGAAATAATTTGTCATTTTATTTATATTTATATTTTATGATTATTTATTTTATATACGGGAACATTTTGCCGGATCTTTAGCTACAGCTACAGCAACGGCAACTGCCTCGGGGATTGTTGAGCCACGAATTGAGGCGAGGCTTTAGCATTAGTTTTTTTTTGGCCAACAACGCTAACGGACTTCCTTCCGTTGCAGGGAGGGTCGCGCTATATGTGTGGGCCGCTTCAAGTGCCACAAATTGTTGCATGCTTCGTGGCACTGTGGGCAGCATTAGAAATGATTTTGATTAAAGGAACTCAATGGATATGATCCACAGCAGAGCAGTCTCTACTTTTTCAGAGATTTTTTATAAATTTAATTGAAAGAAAAAAAAATTATGGTAGCCACTGTTGCCACAGACTGTCGCCTATATCAGCGACTGTTCCGTATCCGTTACTCTCTCTGTGCCGCTATCCCGGGTCCGTGTCCGTGGCTGTGTCCGTGTCCGGGGGCCAACTCCTGTCTGCCATTCCTCATCGCATATCGCTTACTTGCGCATACTTGGTGGCCAGTAGCCAGTGGCCCGACGCCTTGTTGTACATGTCACATTCCTTCTTCCCCTTCCTCTTCCTGCTATGTGTGTGTGTGTGTGTGGATGTGTGTGTTTTGACCACATTGCTGCCAGTCTTCTTCGTTCTTTTTCGTTGTCGTTTTTCTTGTTTGTTGGCTTGTTCAACAAACTCGTGCGTAATTTTTCACAACTTCTCTCTCGCCCACACACACACACACACACACACACACACACACACACACACTTGCAACATGTGTGTATGTCATACCAGAGGCATGTCTGTGCTTGGGTCACTCAGTTGGCGATCTTCTACATTAGATTTATGGCTGTATTTTCTTCGTTTGGTGATGGCCCAGGCCAAAGAGTGCAACAGAGAATGTCGTTAACATGTAGAGTTAACATAGCAAGTAACAGTGAGAGAGAGAGAGACATACACATATGTGAATGCATGTTATTCATGCGAGCCGTGTGGATCGTAAGTGCGCTGTTAGAGAGATAAAGAGAGAGAGAGAGAGACGTAACAGTGAGCTGTAAACGAGAGCGGTCATGATCTGTTAACGAAGAGCTGTAAACGAGAGCAGGCATGTACTGTTAATGGAGCAGCAGTTAAACGGCAGCAGTAGCATACGATTAACAGAGAGCTGTTACTAAGAGCAGTAAGAGGTTGTTAACAGAGAGCTGTTACTAAGAGCAGTAAGAGGCTGTTCACAGAGAACTGTAATCGAGTGCGGAAACTGGCTGTTACAACAGACAACTGTAACCTAGCTGCAGTAACAAACGTAGACGTTTAACAGGGAGTATCTGTAACCAAGAGCGGTAACGCACTGTTAACTTGTAGCATTAACAGCGCTGTGACTCTGTTTGAGCTGCTGGCTGCTCTTCACTCAGGTACATAATATGTACATATGTAATGTACGCATATACAGTGGTGCTCATAGACTTAAGCCACAAGACTTCAACCAAGAATTTTAACGAAAATTAAGAAAAGTTTTTTTATTTCACAGCTCCAATTTTTGTGTCACATTAGTTCTATATATCAGTGTTCTAATAGAAGAATAACCAAGTTATAAAAAATATATATTCAACGAAATACTTAAAAATCTGTGGCCATCTCCAAAATGTCCTGCTCACATACTTAAGCCACCTAGAAAAAAAAGGTCGAAAAAGTTAAAATTTGTCCAATATTCCTTATACTTTTAATAAATTTACTTTAATATTGAGTGGGATGACCTTTCTGCTTAAGAACAGCGGAGCAGCGCTTTGGCATTGAATCCACAAGACGATTGAACTGTTGAGGGGTGATTTTCTTCCACTCTTCTTCAAAATTCGCCACAAATCGTTTTTATTTGCTGTTTTTTTTTTTGCCAACGACTTGTTTAAGAATTCCCCACAAGTTCTCTGTAGGGTTTAAGTCGGGTCTCTGCGGTCGCCATTGCAAAACATTGATTGCCTCTTGGTTAAGCCACGACTTGACTATCTTGCTGGTGTGTTTCGGGTCGTTGTCCTGTTGAAATATCCAGGCAAAGTGGCAAATTATCGGCATATTCTCCAGATAAATTGTTAATAAGGATGTCCCTGAACATTTCGCCTTTCATAATTCCTTCTATCTTCACTAGGGGACCTACGCCCGATGCGGTGAAACAGTCCCAGACCATAATCAAAGCGCCACCATGTTTAACGGTCTTCTTCGTGTATTTGGGGTCCGATTGTTTGTTGGGAGGACGTCGTACATATGGTTTACCATCACTCCCAAAGACATTAAACTTGATTCGTCGCTCCAAACAATCATGTTCAAAAAATTGGGACCTTTTTGAATATGCTCTGTGGCGAATTGAAGACGCTTTTTAACATTTTTAATGGACAGCTATGGTTTTCTTTGGGCAATGCGTCCATATAACCCGAATTCATTTAGGCGTCTTCCTATGGTCTTAGCTGACACATTCACGCCGTATTTAGTAATCAAATATTTAGTTTAGAAAATAACTAGCACAACTTTCTTGGAAAAAGACACAAGTTTGACGATTTTAGCTCAAGGTGGCTTAAGTATATGAGCAGAGCGCAATACTACTTTTTGACATTTAGTCAATTTTTTGGGAGCCCCCGAATTCCTAATTGTCATTTTTTTACTGTGATCAGCTGCTTAAATAACAGTGTTTCAACATGTAAAAATTTCAGGCCGAAATAAATATGTTCAAAAAAGTTATTAAGAAAACAGTTTATGGTTGTGGCAGTGGCTTAAGTCTATGAGCACCACTGTACATATCTATGTATATATGCCACACTGCTATCTATTATTGTTATATGTATGTATATGTATAGTATATAGTACATATGTATGTACATATATGTGCACTTTTTGTCACAGTTTTATTTATGTTTCAGCTTAGACCACCGCTCTCCCTCTCTATGCCCACGCTTGTGCCCCAAAACCTTTTTCCACACATACTGGATTCACGTTTCCCCATTTGCACATTTTTCGCTGGGTTTTTCCCTCTTCATTCTGTGTGCTGGCTGGCTGGCTGACCACTGGATACAGTGATTTTTCATGCAATGATTAATTAACTGAATCGCACTGGCAGCAGCCTCTCTTTCGCTCTCGCTCTCTCTCTTTATTTTTCGGGGCCATTATTCTCACTCGCACAATAAATACTCTTGTATATTTAGGCCAGAAACTGAAACAGAGCCACAGATTCAGGAGGGTAGACTGGGGAGGTGCTTGCGGCGTGTTTAATTTCCACTCGAGCACCTTTCCAGCGCCGTTGAAAAAAACGGCAAAGCAAATTGAAAATGAAAAATGCAAAAAACGATGGGGGAGGGGGGAACAGAAAAAAAAAATACATAACGAATAGCAAAGCGAATTACTCTTAATGAGTTGGAAAATGCAAACAAAGCGCAGCATAAAGTTGGCCCATAGAGAGTGACAGAAAGAGAGAGAGGGGGCAGGGGCGAGCGCACAGGTCGAGCAGTGAATAAAAAATGAACGCCGCTCCTGCTGCAGCATTTGGCCAGGAAGCGCGGCCAAAGCGGCCGGATATTACAATACAAAACGAGGCCCACAAAGCATAAGAGAGAGAGAGGAAGAGAGATGGCAGAAGGCTGGGCAGACGGTGGCCCCAAAAAGGAATCAAATTAATGCAAACAGTTGAGTGAAAACTACTATGAGCCACAGGACGGACGGGGACAGACGGGGGCAGACGAGTGAATGTCGAGGGTGGGTCGCACTGCTTGAGGTCCTACTACGCTGCTTGACCCCAAGTGAAGCGACAACTTTTTTGCGTTGACTTTCGAGCCCCAGTGTTTACATTATATTTGAATATTATTAGAAGCAAAGCAAAAAAAAAAGAGAATACAGCAAAGGAAGTGCTGCAAAAGCAAAACGTCAAAAGCAAAACGAAGTGAAAAATACCCTAAAGGACAAATCCAGCAAAATTTAAATTCCAACAGCACAAAACACACACACACAATAGAGACTGAGAATGGGAATGCTGTGCCCCCAAATTTCAAATTGAGTCACAGGATCAAAGATCAAATCAAATGAATGGTAAGGAATAAAGAACTTCATTCGTAGTTGAGTCCTTTCAGGCTTTTCAGCTGGCAGATGACTGACTGTCTCATTGCTTCCCTGTCCCACTGCCTCACTGCCTTCCTTCCTCCCTGCTTTTTGGGGAATGCAATAAAATCAAAGCTCAAAGAAATCATTGAAGGGGCGGGGGTACACACAGTACACATGAACATATATTGCATACAGATGGATAACAATGCAAGTCCAGCAGCAAGTCCTTTTGGCCTTCGTCGACTGGTGCTGGACTTTTGACTTCTGTGAGTTCGGAGTTCGACTACGAGTTGACAAATGTTATTGCTGGGGCCCCTTTTGTTAGGGTATACATAATGGATGCCTTTCATTTCCGCTTCCGAACAAGACTTCCTTTTCGTTCCAAGCTGCCAATGTGTGTGTGTGTGCCAGTGTGTGTTCCAGTGTGTGCGTGTCCTGGCAATCAAAGCTAGTAGCAGCAGCAGTTCATTTGCTTCGCTCCCCATGCGGGTACCTGACTCCAGACTCCTTCGGGGAGTGGCTTAATAAAAACAACAGCAAGGAGTCTACTAACAGTAACCAGTAGAGGTACAGGTACAGTAGAGACCACTGCCAGTAGCAGTACAGTTACAGGTACATTACAGTCCCCTCTAGTCCAGTGCAGTACAGGTACAGTCCACTCTGGTCCAGTAGAGTACAAGTACAGTCCCCTCTAGAACAGTAAAGGTACAGTACAGGCTACTCTACTACAGTAAAGGAACAGGTAAAGTCCACTCTAATCCAGTACAAGTACAGTACAGGCTACTCTGGTCCATTATAGTACAGGTACAGTCCAGTACAGTTCCAGTAGTCCAGTACAGGTACAGGTACAGTTCACTCTAGTCTCCAGTACAGGTACAGTCACAGTCCACTCCAGTCTCCAGTACAGTCACGTCCCCTCCTCTAGTGTGTGTGTTCCTCTCCCCCTTCGTTGATTTGTGTTTTGTTTTGTGATCTAATTGGATTTTCAAACTCTCTCACAATGCCAGCAAATGCCAGATTGACATTTGCATTCCCCCACCCCCCCTGCTGGCTGGTTTTAATAATGTTTGGTCCAAAAACTGATGATAGATCAGCAAGAGGCCTAGAACCCCCTTTTTGTGGGTAGGAGTGTCACAAAAGGGGAGTGCCCGCCCACTCCTCTTAAATGTTGCTGCTGTATGTTGCTGTTGTGTGTTGCTGCTGCTGTTGTTTCTCTGGCAACAGCTGTGTGGCAGCAGCACTTTTCGGCAGCTTGCCACCATAGTTTTGCGGGGGGTATAGGCACTTAATTATGTGCGAACACAACACACACACATACACAACAGAAACACACACACACACTTCAAGGCCCTTCCATTCCAGAGACCATTTATAATCGCCTGTGTTTATGGTCTGCCACGCCTACACCGCCAAAAACCCCCCTCAAAGCAGCAGCCCAACTCACAGCCCGCAGCTCAGAGAGCTTGTGGCAAGGTCAGAGTCGAGTCTCGTCTCGACTTCGCGACTCATGTAAATCAAAGACAAATTTTTTGGTCGCCTTATCAGGCAAACAGAAATCTACAGATTGAACTGGGGCAGGGGGCTGGGGGCAGGGACTGGAGCACACACCATCGATGTGGCAAGCTGCGATGCGGCCTCGACTATGTCAATGAAGTAATTTCTGTGGTGTGGCAAGGCGCGGGGGGCGCGACGGCATGGGCATGTTGTGGCCACAAGGCAATTAGTCCTTTGGGTGGGTGCCTTTGGTGTGTGTGGATAGAGTGGCTCAGACGACTTTGTGGCAAGTAAAACCTTGGCAAGTAAATGGAAACATAACTAAGTTTGTGTGTGGCATGGGGAATGCATGATGATCGTTGCTTGGGGGAGTGCGGGCAAATATATTTCTTTATATTTCGTTAAGCAAAAAAGGAAATCATAGCCATAGCCATGCACGCTCTCTAGACATGCAAGATGAACCCGTTTCACGTTGCAAGTGTACACCCCACTACCCTTGGCAGTGCCCCATCCAGCATTATACCCAGTTAATGCCACCCAGATCCCCTTTCAGAGCAGCTAGCATTGACTATTGACTACATTTTGTGGCCTCATTATTACACCAGAAATCATTCTGTTTTCGAGGAGCAATCTTTTACTTCTGTTCTTACGCTGATTCCACTGATTCCCCTGATTCCCCCTCCTACTTATGCTCTTCGTAGTCCTTCAGCTATTGCTACTCCTTCGACTCCTGCTCCTTTTAGTTCTACAACTCCTCCTGATGCTCCTGTTACTCCAGCTACTCCTACTCCCCCTGATACTCCTACTCCTCCTGTTCCTCCTACTCCTCCAGCTGCTCTTGCACCTCCTGCTACTCCTACTTCTCCTGCTACTCTTCCTGATACTTCTCCTGATATTCCCCCTGCTACTCCTGTTCCTCCTACTGCTCTAGCTACCCATACTCCTCCTGCATCTCCTGCTTTTCCTACTCCTCCAACTTCTCCCGCTCCTCCTGCTACTCCTCCTTCTACTCCTCCTGCTCCTGCTCCTTCAGAGTCAATCGCTGTCGTGCACATACCCAAAAAATTCTGAAGTACTGTGCTCCCCTCTCCCTCTCTCTCACTCTCTCTCTCACACCCTCTCTCTCTCTCGCTCTCCGTCTCTCTCTCTCCCTCTCTGCCATGCGACGCTGTTTATAAACATTTTTATTTGCACATTTGTTTTATGGGGCATTTGCTTTGCTTGCTGCATGATGCACTTTCCCCACACACACACACACACACACACACACATACCCAGACAGCCACACACACACACACTCAGACACTTCAGAATACACTTTTGGGAACAGAACTCGCTTTTCCTTGTTGATGTTGCAGCAAACTGCCAGAAAAAAAACCCCGAAAAGAGCGAGTTGGAAAGGGGGAGTGTTGCTGGGAGGGGTAGGGGGGGTGTTAGCTAAAAACAAGCTGTGCATAAAAACAAATGGGCAAAAGGGCGTGGCATGTGGCATGGATTTCCCACTACTACGTAGTGTATGCAATGCCACCCAGGCATCGGGCCATCCCAATGATTGTCGGGAGTGCTTTATTCGATTTTTGTCAGAGCCCCCAGAGCCTCCCCCCCCATACACTCTTTTGCTACTTTCACTCACTGTCTCTGTTGCTCACTCTTTCTCTCTCTCTCTCTCTCTCTCTCTCTCTCTCTCTTTGGGTCTCTATTTGCTCTCTGTAGATCGAAATGTGTGTTCCTGGCTGCTGCTAGTGCTGGCTGCTGGGATTCCTGCTGTTGTTTTGCTTTAATTTGGAATGGCGTGGTAAATCGTTCATCATAAATGTCAAGAGATTTTCAACGAGGATTACGATGGTCCATAGTCCAAAAATGTTGCAACACACTCTACTAGGTATGGGTGTGTGTGTGGGGTTGGGTGTTAGGGGGTTGGGTGTTAGGGAATGGCACCATTAAATGCAGTTGCTGGAAAAACAAAAGCAAAACTCATGGCAAATGGTAAAACTAGGGGGGGGAAATGAGACAATATTTTCAGGGGAATGTTAAGGGAATGTTAAGGGAATGTTGAAGGGGGGAAACTGTTAGGGAGTGGGGTAATGTTGTGGTACTGTTGAGGAGGGAGGGACTGAGCATTCCTTGAGGCAATTACTTCTATGCTCCTTACACATTTTTTTTTAACTTGTTGCTGAAAGACTCTAAAGGCTTAGAGATTAGTTATCTTTCCTCCTTTCTCTCTGTGTCTCTACCGCGCTCTGTCTCTCTCCTTTCTCTCTATGTCTCTACCGCTCTCTCTGTCTCTCTCTTTGCTCTCTCTGTGTCTCTACCGCTGTCTGTCTCCCTCTTTGCTCTCTCTGTTTGTGTTTTGGCAGCATGTTTGACAATTTCCACTTGCCGGCTTGTCCAGCTTCCGCCTCTGCCACTCTGCCAGTGCATTTTCCGGTGCTGACACTCTAAACATGCTTAAAACAATCCAAACAAATGGCAGAAAACAGCAACAGAAACAACAGCAACAGCAAAAGCAAAAGCCGAGCCACACACTTTTGACTGTCGGCTGTCAGTTTTAATAAATCGTCAGCTGGGTATCGTCTGAGAGTGTTGTATCTGTAGTATCTGTGCATCTGATGGATGCACAAAAATGGAAAACCGAACACTTGACCAGCAGCCCAAAACAACAACTGGCCAAAAACCATAAAAAAGGAATGCTCAGAGAGATAGATAGAAACAAAAAGGATGCTCAGAAAGATAGCTAAATGGATGTAAAGATAGATAGAAAGATAGATAGTTAGATGGATGGATAGATAGATAGATGAAGCGATAGATAGATAGATAGATATCTAGATGGATGGATAGCTAGATAGATTGCTGGATGGTATAGAGAGATAGATAGATAGATAGATAGATAGATAGATAGATAGATAGATAGATAGATAGATAGATAGATAGATAGATAGATGGATGGATGGATGGATGGATGGATGGTTAGATAGCTAGATGGACGGATAGATAGATAGATGGATAGATATATATATATATATATAGATAGATAGATAGATGGATGGATAGATGGATGGGTATATAGAAAGCTAGCTAGCTAGCTAGCTAGATAGATTGCTAGATGGATGGATAGAGATATATATAGATTGACAGATATATAGATAGATAGCTATATGGATAGATGGGATAGTATATAGAGCTAGGCTAGATACATCTGAGTAGATATTGTCAGATAAAGATGGCATAGATACATATTAATGCTAAAAGATACAGATACAGGCACAAAAGAGATTAATCCTATGTGGAGGGATGTTGAAAGCTAATGAAATTCATTGAATAAAGAAAGGGACAAACAAAAAGTCAAAGTACGCAACTCACAAGCACACAACAACGTTTAGATACAATGCTAAGCTACTATGTGAGAGGATAAGACTGGGGAATGCAGCGAAAAGGAGTAAAAGTAGTCTAAACCAAGTGAAATATATATCTAAAATAAATGCAAAAATATATATATATAGTACAGAATTCAATAGATTCAAATATAGATATAGATTTTTTTTGTGCCTCAAAAATACAAAATATTAATAAAAAAAATGGTCTGCCAACACATTTTTAGCAGCCACAAAATTTGTATTCTTCCTGTCACTCGCTCTCCCTCTCTCACTCTCTCTCTCTCTCTCTACCTCACTCTCTCTCTCACTCTCCATCTATCTGTCTCTATCTCTATGTTTTTTCCATTTGACAGTCGAAACTCTAGAATTAATTGATGAAAATTGGAATTTTCTTTCGGATACAATTGCGCTTTGAACTCGAACGAACTCGCCAGCAAATAAAGTTGTGGCAGTGTGGCAGTGGGTCAAAGTGGCAGAGTCTGTCTCTGTGTGTCGTGCCAAATAGAACCAATAAATCCAAGACAAATATCAATCTTTTCGGCAACAAATGAAAATGAATGCATAAAAATTGCCTCGCCCAAAAGAGACAAAAAACTGAAATAAAGTTTCAAATTTTTTCATAACTCACTGGGAATCAGCAATATCTACAATTAAGCCAACACTGTACAGAGAAAAAACAAAATAGAGGAGGAAAATGTATGGGGGGAAGTTCCTTTCCTTAAAGTTTCTTTATCGCTCTCCCAAAAATTATTTTCAATTTTGTTTTTAATCAATGCAAAAGGCAAAATGATTGCAGTGGCAATATTTAGAAAATTCAATTCATATTTTGTTTTTTTTTCTGCCCCTAAGGAGTCCTTCCCCTTTCCCCTACAACCCTCTCTACCATATCGTAGGAGCTCCGTGTATTGTGGATATTCTGTATTCTCGCATTGTGCCTGAGGATTGCGTGCGTGTTATTTGCGGCCTTTGGCAGCTTTCCTTGGGCCGCCTCGCACTCTCTCTCTACTGTAATTCAACTAATAAAATATTTACGTTACCCGCTGCGACCCCAGCACCCAGTGAGTAGTGGGAGTGGGGCAACAAAGGTCCTGCAGAGCAAAAAAAAAAAAAAAGGCCAGACAGAAACCCACACCCACACCCAACCTTTAACCGAACCGAACCGAACCAAAGTTAAACAATCGACGCATTTGTGTTTATTTTTACTTTCAATTTTCCTTGCTGCCTGCCTGCCCCCCCTTTGCCACGTACATTTTTTCCTGTTTACTCATTTTTATACACATAATACCCATTGTGGGGTGGTGGGGAGGTAGACTACCTCTGTTTGACTAGCAGTGTGTTAAAAATGTATTTGAAATTCTATTTGAATTTCAATTTGAACAGCCTCATACTGTAGGTTGCTTTCAGATTTCAGGCATGAATTGGTAGTGAAAGTTTCAGCATTCTACGCTGACGTGTGACTGCCACATTTGTAAAATCTACGATAACACTGTGACTGCCCATTTGTAGAATCTACGCTGACATGTGACTGTCAATTTGTAGAATCTACGCTGACATGTGACTGTCAATTTGTATAATCTACGCTAACGTGTGACTGCCAATTTGTAGAATCTACGCTAACGTGTGACTGCCAATTGGTGAAGTCTGCGCTAACGTGTGAGTGCCAATTGGTGAAGTCTGCGCTAACGTGTGAGTGCCAATTGGTGAAGTCTACGCTAACGTGTGACTGTCAATTTGTAGAATCTACGATGACATGTGACTGTCAATGTATAGAATCTACGCTAACGTGTGACTGTCAATTTGTAGAATCTATACTAACACCGTGACTGCCAATTCGTGAAATCTACGCTAACTCTGTGACTGTCAATTTGTGGCACCATTAAAGTGCCACAACTGTCTATCTTAAGTACATACGCACTTAGAATGAGGAGTGGCTGTCTGCCACGTTAACATGTGACTGGCCAACAGCTGATTGATATACAATCGTCCCTTCCAACACCCACATACGATCATCACACGCTCTCAGCTTCAGTATTTCAGTCTTTATATAATCTCTCAGTATTTATCTACTCTTTCAGTATTTATCGACTCTTTCAGTATTTATCTACTCTCTCAGTATTTTGTTATGAACCGATTAATTTCATTCGACTAAAGCCATTCAATTTCTCATTGTGAGAATGAATCAGCATCATTCAGCATTTAGCCCTTGTCAGATTTCATATTCATTTGTCATTCCTCTCCCTCACTCACTCTCTGTCTCTCTCTCTCTGTGTTTTTTGGCACTCAAACAAATACTCATGTTTAATATTCGGAAATCCCCATCTTAAGTCCATTGGAATATTCAAAGATGATGTGTAATATTTGTTAGCTACTGCTACTCCCTATACAGGGTAGGGTAGGGGGACAGAACAGAGCTTCGTCATGGCTTGGAGTTAATTTTTTTTTTGTTCTCTCTCTCTCTCTGTTGATGATTTTACCTTTTGTTTGCTCTGCTGCCTGCCGTTTAATAATTATCAACGCATTAGTGGGCGTCGTCTCTGCCATTCCTAGCTCCCTTTTTCTCTGCCTTCCTTTCTGGAACCTTTATTCTCTTTCCCTTTCTTCTGTGTCCCCTTTTTTTTTGTGTGTTTGTTTCAGGCAGCTCTTCTGCTCTTTCTTCTCTCACCTTCTGCTCTGGCGCTAGGCTTGCGGCATTCTGTGTGGCCTTCGCCCGACAGGTCGATGGGTGCCTCAGGAAATGCTCTAGCCGCTTAATTATTCACGTTTTGGCTTGTAATTTCCCGAATGAATGCTGCACGAAGACAGAAGAGAGAAAGAGAGAGAGAGAGGCAGACGGCTGCTGCTGCTGATTCCTGTTGGTTCTATGGTTCTTTGTTGGTGTTTCTGGTTTAGGTTCTGGTGGTAGCCTGACACTTGTTGGCCGCTGCCGCTGTGGCTAGGCGTCGATTAAAGAAGGAAGCGGGCCGCATGGCAGGAAAGAGTAGAAGGAGGAGCATATTTAATTAAATTCTAAACTCGAAAGAAAATGCAGTCGTCGAGCAAGGGAGGCAGAGAAAGAGAGAGAGTGAGACAATTAGAAGGAGCACACGCACAGAGGACGAGAGAGAGGCATAGAATCTTTTGTTCTTTACATTTTCCTGTGGCTAAGCTTGTAACCCCCTTTTACAGGATACTCTACGTTTGCAGATAAAATAATATTTGATAGCGAAATAGCGAGAGCGAGAGTAACAGTAGCGAGTAGCACACAGTAGACTAACGAGAGAGATCTAACAAGAACGAGAGTGCTGAGATCCCCACAAGAACGAGTGTGCTATACAGCGTAACAGCGAGAACGATCCCAACAGAACGAGAGCACCGTACAACATAACAGCGAGAGTAGCGAGTGCCGCACAGCGAGAGAGATTACTTAAACGCTTCCCAAAACTATTTTCCTAACTCCCTAACCCTCTCTAGGCAACCCACCAGCCATAAACATAAACAACCAAAAGGGCATCACATATTTCGATTTACTGTAAGCTCCTGTAGCCCTTTTTTTCGCTTCGCTCAGGTTTTTTCTTTACCTTTCATACTTCTTGCTGTGTGGATTCTTTTCACTCTAGTCGGGGGAAATTATGCAGCAAAATATTCAACAAACATTTTCACTTCATTTCGCGGACATCGTTAGCAGCTCCAGTTTCATTCTGCCACGCCTCCATTGTCTAAAGTCCACCAAACAGCTTCCCTCTCGTCACTACATCCGCCTGCGACAACGTTCGTTGCTCTGTCGGTGGCTCCGTACATGGCTCTGTCCGTGGCTCTGTCCGTGGCTCTGTCCGTTACTCTGTCCGTAGCTCTGTCCGTGGTGGTGGTGCAACTGATTTTAATTACATTTAATGCGAGACACTTTTTTCCTTTGTTCGGACTTGGACTTCTTTTTCTGTGCTGCTGTTTCGCGGGTGGACCACCTGCTGGCTACAAATTTTTATTAATGTTAAACGCTAGTTATGCCCCCAGGACACGCCCCCTTTTCGCAGCCCAGTCCCCCGGCGACCACCTTTCACCAGCTGTGACTTTGTCTCTTTGCATATTCATGGCGCTGGAAAATGGTTATGGGGGGAAAATGGTGGAAATAGGGGTTATGAGGGTTAGGGAGAAAGCGGAAAGCGGAAGCTTAATGTTTGTTTGTTCATCAAGCAGAATGGCGTCGACAACTGTAAATGGAATGTGTCAGAGAAACAGAATGGAAGGAGGTATAAGTTATGTCAGAGAAACAGAATGGAAGGAGGTAGGGTATGCAGACACGACACTAACAAGTGTTGTAAAGTGTCAGCGAAATAGAAAGACAGAAAAGCAAGTGTTGTAAAACAACACTCACTCGAGCCTCCTTACAGAGAACCTCAGCAAGAGAGAGAACGAGAGAAACAGAGAGCCAACGATCATGCAGCAAACGAGAGCTGCCCCAGCGAGAATCACAGTAGCGAGTGCCCAGCAGCAGCGAGTGACGGACAGCACAGTGTCGCTAAACTGACAGCGACACGAGCAAACACAATTGTTGTACAACACCAGGGACACAAGGGACAAGCGTTGGCACTGGCAGGACCTAAGCGCAGGCAAAGGCATAATTGAAAAGTAAAGTTTAAGTGAAAGTTGTAAGCACCAAAAGGGACACACAGACAGACAGGCAGCAGCAGGGACCCAGCAGCAGTGCCAGTGCCAGTGGCACAGAATTACCAGCAGAACTTCGCCGCAGTCGAGCGAAAGTATGCAACATTGATTGAAACAATTAAAGTAATCCCTAATCGAGCTGCAAACTTGATCCTTGCGTTGGGGGATGTTGTTTAAAACGCTCTCGATACACGCATACAAATACAACGCTGTGGAGAGGGAGAGAGAGGGCAATGGATAGCCCATGCATCCTTCCGTATCTCCCCGCGTGACTGCTGAATGCATTAATTTTACTTTCATTCTGCGGTGGCCGTTCATTACATTGATTCCCAGCAAACAGCACTGATTCCACACTGACGCGACTCACTCTTGCCCGTTCCAATTGGTTCTCTCTACAGCCCATTCCCATTCCAACTGGTTCTCTCTACAGCTGGCCCTCTCTTTCGCTCAGCATCTGACTATGTCAGATATGTCTCTATGTCTCTCTCGCTTTATCCTTTTAGGCCACATTACTTTTGTGTGCCTTTTTGTATGCATTTAATGGCATTTGCTTGCTGGCTCTTTACACAAATTATTGCTGCCAAACGAGTGAGAGAGAGAGTGGGAGAGTGTGCGAGAGAGTAGGTTAAATTTAATGCAAAATAATGATCCGCATGTGGATTGGCGTGTGTCCATTCGATGCTCAATCCCAGAACCAATTTGATTTGCATAAAATGCAAACTCCAAACTCCCAAACTACATGCAAAACGCAGCATTCAGTGCTGTTCATTAGTTGATTAAATGGAGAGATAAGTGAATAAATGGAGAGAGAGTTTTAGATCTACCACTCGAAAAGAGTCTGATGACTATTCGTGGATCGTTTTCTCATTCATCATGGGGATTAATGATTCTTACACGTTGCAATATACATAGTAAATGTGCTGCAGTCAACACTTTGTGGCACACACTCCCTCTAGCACTACACCACACCCACTCTGGGTGGATACCCTCCAGAGTACCACTGCAATTAAAGCGCGTGCCAGTCTCCAAATGGCGCCGATTGTGCGCTGCCCTTCTGCCTGACAAGAGTTGTGTTGCAGTTGCGTGTGTGCGCGGGCGACATGCCACACACTGCCACTGCCACGCCGCGATTGCGTGATTGGAAATGAGTTCGAATTAAATCCGAAGGGGGGGCGGCAATTAAATGAAATGAATGAAATTTTTGTTGCGCGCACTCTGCTCAAAAGTCGCCCACAAAAGTGTGTTTAAAGAGCGTGCCTCATGCCCCCAAAACGCAGATACATTTACAGAGAGGCACAGACACGGCCACACTTGCAGTAGGAAGCAGGATCAAGGTGGCTGGAGGTAGGAGGCCGAAGCTAGGTGGCAGGAGGTAGGAGTCCGCAACTGGGTGGCAAAAGGCACGAGGCCGGAGCCAGGCGGCAGAAGGCAAAGATAAACTGAAATCAATGACAAAAAAAAAAATACTACAACACTCTCGACTATCTTTCCGAGTGAGAGAAAGTCTAGGTGTGCGAATCGGGGAGTGGGTGTGGGTTGTGGGTGTTTGTGGTGTGTGTGCAGCCAAACGAAGAAACGCAAAAAGTAGCAAAGGAAGAAGAAAATAGAAGGCAGACGAAGGTGAAACAGGAGATGGAGAAGGTAGAGTGAAATAACAATGCACACACCAATCATCGATTGTTTTTGCACACAGCATGGGGATACACTATCCAGCGAGAGGGTAATGAGAAGGTAGCGAGAAGATAGCGAGAGAGTAATCAGAGGGTAGCGACAAGGTAACGAGAAGCTGAAGAGAAAGTAGTAAGAATGTAACGAGAAGGTCACAAGGAGGTAACGAGAAGATAAAGGGAAGGTAACGAGAAGGAAACGAGAAGGTAACGTGAAGGTAGTGAGAAGGTAACTAGAAGGTATCAATGAGGTAACGAGAAGGTAGCAAGAAGGTAACGAGAAGGTAGTGAGAAGGTAACAAGAGGGTAACGTGAATGTAGTGAGAGGATAACCACAGAGTAACGAGAACTTAACAGAAGGCAACGAGAAGGTAAAGAGAAGGCAACAAGAATGCAACGAGAAGTCGAAACATTATTCAGCACACAGATCAGACTACAATGAAGACTTACTTTTGTGCATGGAGAAATCATCCCACTTGAACCCATTTATTTATTCATTAATCAACACTATCTTAGGATATATTTAGGCAATCTTTAAGGCACAAAAAACTCAACCAAAGGGCATCACAAAAAGAGGAACCAAAGCGCAATAGAAAAAGAAAACAACTTCCTTTTGAAGTGCTGTGAGAAAGTGTATCTGGAATTTTGCTGTGCACATTTTCTTCTTGTTGTTGTTGTTGGTGTTGTGTGTGTGCTGCCGGTTGGCAGTGGCACATTTTTTGCATTCTTTTTTTTTGTTGTTGTTCAGCATTGGTGTTGCCTGTAGTTATTGGTATCTGGTTGCCGTGTTAATCTGCTTCCTTCCGCCATATTTGCGCGGCATATTTACGGGACGCAACGTCGCTGCCCCAGCCCCTGTCCCTGTATCTGTCCCTGCCGATGCCCCTGCCTCTGCTGTTGCTGCTGCTGTCTCTGTTGCTGCTGCCGTCAGCGTAGCAGCAGCAGCAGCTGCTGCTGATAAGTGCAGCAGCCGTGACAACGGCAATGGCAAACGGGCGGCGAAAAACGTGCTGACAACAACAAAATCAACAAACAAACTGCAAAAGATACGAAACGAAGCGGCAGCGTGGCATGTCCTTTATTTCCCAACCAACTGTTCCTCCTCCTCCTGCTGCTGCTGCCATTCTCCAGTCTCCAGTTGGTTGTTTTCTCCATGCCCCCCCCCGTGTATGGTACGACTGCGAAAGAGGCAACAAGGCGAGGCGAGGCAGCAGTCAACGTGGCAAGGACTCGCTTATCCTGCGAGTCAGTGGCAGAGCCACAACCAGAGCCAGGACTCACAGCCAGAGAGCTGTTTAATTAAACATTAGGCTGGCAGCAGCAGCGTACACCAACGCGTATGAGCAATGCGCTCACACATACACAGACAGAGCAGACACACACACACACACACACACACACAGCCAGACAGAAGAGACACCGAAGGTAGTACCGTTGTATTCGTATTTTATTCTCATTCTCGAATTGAATTTGCTGGCAGATAACCAAGTGATTAAGTCACCGCTGCAACTACAAAACCACGTTGCAACTGCCACATGAAGGTGGAGTACCCCGCACCCCCCATTGTTCGGGTGGGTTGTAGATGGAAATGGGGCTGATGGTGGGTCGATTTGTTGAAGGAACACACATTACAATCTCTTGCTGGTGGTGGTGGTGGTGATGGCAAAAGGCGTTGAGCCATTCATGATGAATTCTAGTCTTGTGTTGAAATTGTAATCGAGTAATGAGAATTACCTGATAAATAATTAAAGCAAGCATTTACACGGGGGAGGAATTAATCAACGTTTAAATTAAATTTAATAAATATTAAATAAAAATAAAAATTAGATATTTTAAAATTCAAATAAATTATATAAAAAATAAAATAAATTATATTAAAATTAAATTTAAATTAAAATTAAATTAAAATGAAATTAATAGTAAAATTAAAATTAAAATTAAATTTAAATTAAATTCAGATTCAATAAAAATAATATTAAAATAAATTAAATAAAAATTAAAATTATATTAAATTAAATTTAAATTAAATTTAAATTAAAATTAAAGTTCAATTAAAATTAAATTAAAATTCAATTAAAATTAAAAATAATTTATATAAATAATTGTCACAGTAATATAGTAAAATGGTTTTAGAAACAAACAGAACAATATTAAAATATTTTTAATGATGCGCGTCTTGCAGCAGTGCCCATCGGTTGTTTCTTCATTTGCGTGTAGCCTTGAAATACCAATCAAGAAAACCCTACCCTACCCTACCACCCAGTGGTAATTCAGTCAGTAATAGCCATAATTCTCTTAGTACCCACAAAAGGCCCCCTCCCTTCCACCTTCCCCCTTACCCTTCCCCCCTTGCAAATCAAAGCACTTTCACGCTCTTCGGTTATCCTTAAATGCGCTTGAAACGCGCTCCTGCTGCGCTCCTTTTGGGAGCGTCCTAAATATTTGAGTAAGCAAATTGTCATGGGAGAGGGGGTTGGGGGGTGCGGGTGTAACCCCTCAAACGCATTGGCAATCATTCGATTGTGGCAACAACTAAAACCATCGCTGGCTGCCATCGTAACCAAATTAGTCGCAGCTCATCAATTTTCATCATTAACTTTGTGGGGGGAGGTCACCAAAAGGGGGAGTGGGGTGGCCCCAAGCGATGCGGGAAACAAGAAGACAAGGAGATACAGTGAGACAAGGACAAAGGCCAAGTGGTGCCTGTGTGTGTGTGGCTGGGTGGGGTAGGGTGGTAGGGGGCAGATGTGAGAGTGTGATTGTCAAGGCCAGAGGGTACAGGCGCCTTTTGGCATTATGACATGAGCACTCGACAAAATGCCAAGTCACTTTACACCAGACACACACACAGATAGAGACTAAGAGAGGGGAGCGAGAGAGAGATAGAGAGAGAAAGACAGAGAGAGCGAAGAGTGACCGAGAAATAGAGAGAGTGAGACATAGAGAGCGCGTCGCATATCAATGCATAATTCATGCCTGCCGCTTTTCGCTGTTTTGGTTGCTCATTTGCTGTGGCACGCACTTGTGTCTCCACCTCTACCTCTACCTCTACCTCTCCCTTTACCTCTTCCTTCACCTCCATCTCCATCTCTATTTCCGTTTCCTTTTCCCTCTATATAGTATTTTTTTGGGATGCTGTCTGTCTGGCCGCTTAATTACATTTCAAAGGTTATTATGTAATTAACCGCCACACGCATCCTTCAATGCTGCTTTGGTGCTGCTGTTGCTGCTGCTGTTTGATGATGATAATGATAATGATGGGTTCTTCTCTGCTCTGCCAAATGCTAGCTGCTGTCACATTTCATTCAAGCCATAAACCAGAAAGAAAAAAGTATAATAAAAACCGAGTCGATTGGCAGAGTTCTAAGGATGTTTTATGGCTGTAATCGTACAATCCTTTTTGGGTGATGCTATTGAGGGTGCTCCCAGCTCCCTGCTTCCTGCTTCCTGCTACTCTTCCTGCTCCCAGCTCCTCCTACTGCTGTTCCTCCTGCTGCCTGCTCTTAGCTTCTTCTGCTCCTTGCTCCTCCTAGCTCTGCTCTTGCTCCTCCTGCTTTCAGCTCCTGCTGCTCCTTGCTCCTTCTAATGCTGCTACTCCTGCTCCCAGCTTCTGCTCCCTGCTCCTTGCTGCTCCTTGCTCCTCCTGCTCCCAGCTACTGCTCCCTGCTCCTTGCTGCTCCTCCTGCTCCTTGCTCCTCCTGCTCCTGCTGCTACTTGCTCCTCCTGCTCCTCCTGCTCTTCCTGCTACTCCTCCCTTTGCCTCTCACTCCTTTCTTCTCTTACAAATCCAGTTAGATGCCTTAATTAATGGGCATGCTGTTGTCGGGCCGCCTTCATTCTCTTTCTCTCCCACTCTACCACTCTCCCTCCTTCTCTCTCTCTCTCCCCCTTTCCCTCCTTCCCCCTCTCTCTTTCCCTTTGTCCGTTAAGGCTTTTCTTCTTTTGTTTTCTTGGCACGCGTCAAAATTTTTGGTGGGCGCTTTAAATATTTTCTTTACATGAGCATTTCTCTCTCTTCCTGTCTTCCATTTGGAGCATTGTGTTTTGTTTTTTCTCTTCCTTTTTTCTTGCTTCTTTTTGGTTCTACATAATTTTCCATCTTCGTGTTCGCTTTTGTGCTATTTCCATCTACGTTTTCTTTTGGCGTTTTTCATATGTTTTTTTTTTTTTTTTTTTTTTTGCTTTCATTTTCCTTCTTTTTTTCTTCTTAATGCTGTAAAATTTTTCAAATGTTCTTCAACATAAATGCGGCATATTGCCTGGCCCCCTGCCGCCTGCCACCACCCCTTTTGCCACAAGCTGCTGCACAACAAAAAGAGTCAAGGCTGTCTAAGACACACACACACACACACTGAGAGAGAGAACAGCCTCTGCCTCTTTTGGGGGCATGCCTCTCTCTCTGCTCTGATGTGTGCTTAATGTTGGCGCAAAATTAAAATTGCGTTTTAATAGCAACAAGCAGACAGTTTTTTGGGGCAGGCAACAGCCCATATGTGCGAAGAGTGTTAGTTCTAGGGGCAGAGAGAAGAGAGAACAGAGGAGAGAGAAGAGAGCAGCGAAGAGAGCGATAGGTGTTTGTGTGTGTGTCAGGAAAGGACTAAGGACCAAGGACTAAGGGTCTCAAGGCGTACCATACCGTACGTCCTGTGGACTTGAGGCCTTAATGCATTTGTGTGTTTTTTGGCAAACATTTCATTATGCTGCTCCCCAAAGGGGAGGAGAGGAGAGAGAAAAGGAGCAAAGGAGCCAGCAAGATGGAAGTACGAGATACAGCTAGAAGGACACTGACAAAAAAAGGAGCACACAGGTTGCAGCAAATGAGAAACAGAGAAAGAAAGTTAGAGAGCAATAGAGATAGCAAGACAGAGTGGGAGAGAGGGACAGCAAGACAGAGAGGGAGAGGAAGACCAAGACAGAGAGGTAGAGGGACAAAAAGAGAGAGCGGTAGAGCATGACAGAGAGGGAGAGATACAGCAAGACAGAGAGGGAGAGATACAGCAAGCCAGAGAAGAAGAGAAGGGAAGAGGTATAGCGACAAGATAGTTCCAATAATAATTCATAAAAGATTTCAAAAGCCATAAAAAAGAAAGAAAAAGAAAGCCCAAAGAAAACCCAAAGAAAACTTCAAACTACTGCATTCTGCCATCTTTTCTCTCTCCCAGTGTGACTTAGCTTTGAATTATTTGCTTTAACTTTGCCCCTAGCCATTGATTATTGTGTAAAATATTGTTAGACAAATTATAGATAAATCATTTATAAAAGATATAGATATAAGATGAAGATAAAGATGATTTCTGCTCGCTGATAAAACAATGAAAAATGTTTCAAAATTTTTAGAGTTAAAGCTAAAATAAATAGCTACGAAAATCTATATAAATCAAAAGTTGCACAATAATGGGAAAATTTTTTTAATCTATTTATTGAATTTATTTATTTATTTACTTTAATTATTAATATATTTATTAGCCTGCTATTTTTTTTTTGTAAGAGCATTCCATTTTCGGCTTTTTGCCTGTTAGAAAATGGGGTTGGGGCTCCATCGCACTATGGTCCCAACGACCACTTTTGTTGGCCAAAATTAATAACTCGCGAACGAAACAAGATATTTGGATTTGGTTTTTTGCATTGGGTAGATATAATCAATAGGAACTGGGGTAACAAATAAAAATGGGTGTGGCACCGCCCCTTTTTTTTTTTAAATGCATATTTAAATTTTTAGTTATAGTGAATTACGAGTATTGAGTATATTTTCAACATGTATATTAAGAAATCAATTAAATTGATTTTTTATATATTTTTAATGGGGCGTGGCACGCCCAAAAGAAATTTTTTATTTAAAAAAAATCAAATTTTTAAAAAGTCGCTAAGAGAAGAACGCTTTTGATGAGGTGTTCTGAAACATAAAAAGAATAAATTGAGATATCTGGGCATAAGAATAAAAGTTTTAAA
Organism: Drosophila bifasciata; assembly: GCA_009664405.1. Lineage (NCBI taxonomy): Eukaryota > Metazoa > Arthropoda > Insecta > Diptera > Drosophilidae > Drosophila > Drosophila bifasciata. The sequence continues at coordinate 38,230,341 of CM019041.1, forward strand.
ACAAATGCGAGTTCGTATTTGACTTGTATTCGTGCGATCATGCTTGCGGCTTGAATCAATAATTTGATTTTTCCTTCTTCTGATGCTACAAGATCTTCAGCCCACCTTCTTTGTGGTCTACAACATTTCTTGAAGTGTGATAGCAAAGGGCGACCCACTGGCTTTTAAGGCTTTTGAACACTTTCCTGTATATTTAGACAATCCATATACTTTCGATTAACGTCTCTGTTTTTGCCCTCCATTTTTTCCATTTTGTTGCCAAACGATAACAAAAACTCATAAAATTGTCTTTAAAGGCTTATTAATTTCATTTGAAATGTCACCATTAAGTTTAATTTTCAAATAATTGAGTTCTTTGCATGTTTTTCGCTTCTCTGATGTTCACGCGGCAAACAATTCGTCATGTTTGATTTTGAGGTTATGTTCTACTAATGCAAATTATAAAATTTGTGGTGAAATGTGGCATTTTCTACTATATACATTTCAACAAGAATTGATAACTCTACGAAATACAATAGGTTTCAAGGTTGGAATAGGTTGGAATCAAAAGTTATGTCTATTCAAAAATCAGTTTTCTTTCCGAATTGTCATATGTAAAACGCCTCACTTGAACCTCAAATTACAAAGACATCACAAATACGAGATACAGGAAACTTTACAAAACACGTAGTAGAAACCCGACTGATTAAAAATACAATACAAAAATTTGATCAGTTAATCGTATTTTTCAATTTATGAGAGATTTAAAATTGCTATTAAATTTGCACTTTTTCACTGCGCGTGCATGTGAGTGACAACGGCTGTTTTAACAGCTAATTTCGCGAATGTGGCGCCATCTATGGAAATTTCGGGTATGCAACTTTTTATGGTCACTCTTTTTCTAATATAGTTTGATCAAAAAAACGGTTACTTCTTTACTTTCAAAAAATGGGTTTTGGCCAACAAAAGTGGTCGTTGGGACCATAGTGCATCGTTTTATTCTCATTTTTCCTGAGTTAATTTTGTCGCAGTCTCGTTTGCGTTTGGGCTTTTTTTTTGGGGTGTGGAGGGGGGTACGTTGCTCTGCGTTGCTATTAAATTAACAAAAATGTCTCTCTGGCAACAAAGTCAGCAGCAGCAGCTATGAGGCAGCTACAGCAAGAGGCAGGCTACAGAGGAGGCAACAGCAGGGGGCAGCTACAGCAAGGGGCAACAGCAAGGGGCTACAGCAAGGGGCAGCTACAGAGGAGACAACAGCAAGGGGCAACAGCAAGACCAAGAGGCAACAGCAAGCGGAGAATCGAGGGGAAACGAGTGCCATTATAATACTAGTGGCAATACTCGTTGCAAAATGCAGTTGGACAAGGCGACAAGGCCAAAACTACATACACATACACACATACATGCATAAAACAACGATGCATACTAATGCAAAACTGTTGTTTGTCTGGTTTGCTGGTTGCTGGTTGCACCTCCCCTTTATCCCCTTTCACTGCTAACTGCCTGGCTAGCGCCTTGCAGGTTTCCTTTACCATCTGCAGTTCCATTTCCCCTCCCCCCGTTCTACTTTTGCTGTGGTTCCTCCATCTACTGCAGCTCCTTTAGCTGCTGCTGTTGTTGCTGTTGTTGCTGCTGTTCTTGCTGTTGCTGGCTGCCTTCTTCTTTCTCCTGCTGCTGCTGCTACTGCTGGCTGTGCCAATGAACGCATTAGAAGCCAAAATGTAAGCAACAACAATAACAGCGTTAACTACTTAACAGGCACACATGTAATACACACACAGATACTACTCTCCACACACACACACACAGATACTACTACTACACACACACTCGTACTCGTACGCACAAGAGTAAGAGTTCCACTTACATTTTACATTTACATTTTTGCGGACAGCAAACAGCAGTGTCCGGAGCAGGAGCAGGGGAGCAGGAGAGCAGGAACATGTGCCACCAGGCACTATGACCTGTGACCTGTGTGGCCGGACATTATACATCGTGTAATACTAAGTGACAGCCACAGCATAACCACAAATCAGACGGCGAAAGTGATTAAACTTGTCCAACTACTACTCGGGATGTGAATCTGCAGCCCCAAAAAGTAGGCAATAATTTCTGACCCACTGAATGGCACAAGAAACACAGAGGAGGGAGAGGGAACTGGAAGGACTGTGGGTATGTGCGACACTCATTAGGCATTGCCATGTATGTAACTACAGTAGTTGGCACTCGTTCGTGGCATTAAGCAGCTGTTCCTTTTGTTCCTGCCCCGATGTTGTCAGAGGTCCGCTTAAATGAGGCACATAAAAAAGAGGGAAGAAAGGTGTCAACAATATGCATTAGCTATGGATAACGTTTGATATTGTTGCTAAGATTTGTGCTGATATATCTTTATATATGTATGTATCTACATATATAATATAGTGCCACATTTTTCTTGAGTTATTGAAGAGTTTTTCGTAAGTTCCCTTTGACTTAAGTATCTCATAGGGAACTTTACATTTTTACCTTAATATCTCTTATAAAAACTCGAAACTTTCTACGCTGTGCTAAACAAAATATACACCTAAATATTTGCTTATTTTAAATTTAATAATAATGATTTAATAAGTACGAGTATATTCTTAAGGCGCTTTTCCGCCAGTTGCTTTGACATCTTTGTTTGAAGATTTCTCTCTCTCTCTCTCTGTGTCGCTTTCTTTGTCAAAGCAGCACACACACAGAGCAAAATACTCGCACACTGCTTGTGTGGCAGAAATATTATAATAATATTTTTTATGTTAGGGGTAGTGAGAGAAAATACAACCACTTTGAGTGTATTATTTGCAGCAGCAGCAGCAGCAGCACATTCATAACGATATCAGCATACACACACTGTGTGTGTGCTTCAGTTTATTTGCCCAACTTAAAAAATATATAAGTAAGCGTATCAAAACACACCACACACCACGTTACACCCCTACCCCATACGCCAGCTGCTTCACTTTGTTTGTTTGTTATACGATTTTGAGTAGCAGGATCTTTCAGTAGCTTTGGTGGGGGACAAGAAGACCACATCATCAGCCTCAGCTTTAGCAGCAGCAGCAGCAACCAGCAACCAGCAACCAGCAGCCGTGTGGCAACAACAGCAGTCAAACGAACCGAGGCAGCGGCGACACAAACAGATTTACCTAAGCGGTAGATACTCGAAACTCGAGCATCAAATGCAGATGCAGTCACAGATACAGCGCTGTGTGTGGGTGTGAGTGTGTCTCTGTGTAATGCGCTCCAAAAAACTAACAAGAAAAGAGGAAAGAACCCCCTCCAACCCCAAGCAAAAGGGGCAATACAATAACAGGGTAACAGGAAAACGGAAACCAGAAAAAAAAAACAGAAAGCCACATGTGGAATTTACTGAAATTTGATATTAATGTGACCGTATAACAGTACACACTTATATGGGAAGAAGAAGCAGAAAAGAAATGTGTAAAAAGCAGCAAAAATCATGCAAAAAATTCCACACAAAAATGTAACATATTAAAAATGGAAATTTTGTTTAAGTTAAATGCCAATTTCTACACAAATAAATGTGCAAAATGTTGATTATGGGTTTACTTAGCACGAACTGCTGTATGCATACTTATGCTGGGCACTGTATTGTTGCTTACATTCCTTACTAGCATGCCTTCTGGTTGTCTGGCCGCAGGTTTTGTCAGGATGTCACTAATCGCCAAATGTTGATGGTGCTGCTGCTGCTGCTTTTGGCCTGCCATCAACATCGCCGCTAAGCCTCCCCCCTGTTCGCTTACCCCTTGAAGAGGTACTGACTTTAGTCCCTTCTGCTGCTGCTGCCCCTGCTGCTCTCTGTCCATGCTCTGCTGCTGCTACTGCTGCCGCTGCTGCTCTCTGTCCATGCTCTGCTGCTATAACTCCTGCTGCTTCTACTGTTATCCCCACTTTTGCTGCCACTACTCCTCCCCTTTCCAACCACTCGCGTGTTTTGCTTCTTCGCTGTGGCAGCAAGCACACGGGGCGCATGAGTAATCTAGGCAGCTTGTGCTTTGCATTTTCCCCTCCTCCTTGCAGCCCGTTTCTACTACTACTTTCTGCATCCTTTTAATACACTTTCCATTGGGGCTACACACAGAAAGGGAGCAAGTGCAATTTTACATTTTTTTATGATTTTTAAAAGATATTTTAAAATATTTTTAAAATCTTCAAAATAATATTGCAAAATTACAGAAAACTCTTATTTGACTTTATTTATTAGGATGATACATATACAGATAATCATGTGACATTCTTGCTGCCTAAAGATAGTCCCTAAAAAATTGCTAAATATCGATTATAATAGATTGCAATTTCTTTGTATTTTTTTCTGTGTATTCTTTAGAAATCGATCAATAATCAAATGAGGCATTAACAAATAATCGCTGCAGGCAGAGCCCAATGACAATTGATATTTCATTGTTAATCAAAGAAAATCGATAAAGTCTCTTCATTAAAATCGAGTGACTCCCCACATGCATCGATTGTCATGACAATAATCGTTTTGTGTACTGTAAAGGGTATCAAATGCTGCGGTGCCCGAGAATTATCATTTTGAGTACGGTGTACGGCGTGCATGTGTGTGTGTGCATTTGCCCTTCCTCCATGCCTGTGTGTGTGTTTTTTTTTGGCTGTATTTTTGGTATTTATTTTTGGTATTATTATTGCATATTTTTGTGTCGCTCGCACTCCCCTTTCTCCTCTTTCTCCCCTTTCTGCCACACACACACACACTCCCCACCGACAGACTCTTTTACTTTTTCGCTCTCTATTTTTTTTTTTTTCTCGCGCTTTACGTTAATGCGAAATTTATGCTTCATGCGCTTTTAGTTCGGCTTCCTCCTTCCGCCATCCCAATGCCACCATGCCCCTATGCCCCATCGGCTCCCTTTGCGTCGTCGAAGGATACTCGTATTTGTATGCGAAAATATTTTCGCTGGCATTTCGGATGAGAGAAAAATGGGAACACCAGGCAGCAGGCACCAGCACCGCACCGCTCCGCCCTGCAGGTGTATGTGGGTGTACGTGCGGCTTTCGGTGTGCCACATATTGATATTGACCGAAAAGTATCATCAATAGCGCCCACACAGCCACCCACCCATAGACCCCCACACAGAGAAAAGATGAAGGAAAAGTAAGAAAAATAGATAAACAAATACATAAATAAAGCGAGTGCAGACAGAATGCGACAGGGGAGACACACACACTCACACACACACACAAGGCTACAGGGTAGCACAAAGTGCAACAAGGGATAAAGAAGGGATACAAAAAAAAGGGAGGACCACCAGCCAGTGGGAGACAGAAATTTATGCGACTAATGACGGGGGCGTATGAGTAATGTTTGTAGCTAAAAAAAGAGTATACGTACGAGCAAAGAAAATTGAAATTGTAAAAGAAAAACTAGCCAAAGATTAGGGAAAAAGAGAGCTGAGGAAATAGTAAAAATAATATACGAAAAATATATTTTATAAAATAAAAATAAAATAAGTAAATATAAGTGGAAATAAATAAAGATAAATAAATAAATATAAATGGAAATAAATGAAAATAAATAAATAAATAACAAAAAATAAAATTATATAAATAAAATAAATAATTATAAATATAAAAAAATAAATGCTTCTAAAATTAAATGCAATTTTTAAAATATTTTCCAGTACATTAGAAGCACCAAAAAAATTATCTGTTTGTGTTTTCTTTTGTACCTTAAAAGACAGTACAAAAATTAAGCAAAAGAATATTTACATAATATACCCTTACCAGCAGGTATATACTATATTTAATAATTTACTAAATAATATTTTAATAATTTACTACATAAAATTTTAATAATTTACTAAATAATATTTTAACAATTTACTAAATAATAATTAAATAATTTACAAGACATAAATATGGTTCTCCCTTGAGGGACACATGTATTTTTGCTATGTTCTATAACGATCTTAAGATACCCTTTGCCTCGCTTTACTGTTATCTCTTTATCTCGCTCTCTTGTTCCCCTTTATCTTTCTCTCTTGTTCCCCTTTATCTCTCTCTTCTTGCCTGTCTGTCTGTCTGTCTCTCAATTCATTTCATTCTCACAAATAAACGAGTTTTTCTTTTCTTTCGCATTTCAATTGCAATCTCAATTGCTTTTCGTTTATAATTTTCCCATTTTTTTGCTACACTTTTTTTTGTTCTTTGTTAATACAAAGTACAGTCTGTGTTCCTTTCAGGGCAAAACCACTTTAAGCTGGCCCTCATTTTGGGATACACATCCCCCCACCCAGCCCCTCTCATTTAATGGTTCTTTCCCATCCACTTGTCGTGTGTTTCATGCCGATTTCACTTTTTATTTGGCTGCAGCCAGGGCCAAGTGCATGCCACATAAATGGGAAACTTTTTCAACCCACTCCCCCCCACCCACACATACGCTTTGTGCCGCTCTTTGCACACTTTCAAATGAATATAAAAAAGGTGAAACATTTATTAAGAAACTTTTTGGGAATACTAAAAATAGTTGCCTGGAACAGGCAGGGGCTGCGGGTTTCTCTTTAGTTCTTACCTACCAATCGAAACAATACAAATAATATTATGGAGAGCATTAGAGAGGGATCTTAAGACACAGAATATCGATTAAAAAAATCAATTAATTTTTGCTGCTTTTTAGAGCAATTAAAAAAGTGCCTTTAAAGGCTGTTAATGTTTGAAGAAAATGTCAAACGTTTTTGGCTTAAATGTTCGTAGAAAATTTCCTTTTTTGCCAAAGAAAAGGAGAAACCATATTTGTGTTCTGCTGTGTGTTCATTAACCACTCTGTCTGTCGTCTCTCTTTCGCTCAGTGGGTGTCTCCTCTCTTTCTCTCAGTGGGTGTCTCCTCTCTTTCTCTCAGTGGGTGTCCTTCTACCACTCTACCACTGCCTTTCGCTTATTTTCTAGTTTGTGGTTTCTGTTGAAGACTGATGCGGGATGGGTGGTGGGGTAGTTGCTTCAGCGGCCTGTGAAATCCTTTTAATGGCATAAACGGGTTAAGCATTTTGGTGACATGCATATGAACACAGGCAGCAAATGTCCATCCTTCCTGGCATATCCTTCCCCCTCCGTTTGTTTGGGGCCGGACATGTCCGGAAGGAAATTGTCTGGGTTTTTATCAGTTTTTTGGCAATGGCTGCTGCTGCTTTTCGCCTTAAAGCTGGAAATTTCATTTATGACTGGAACTGGAACTGTCTGCACGAAGCTGCAGCTGCTTCTGGGATGCACTCTGACTCTCTCTCTCTCTCTGTCTGCCTGTGTGAGTGTGTGTTTGTTTGTGTGTGAGTGTGTGTTTGTGCATTGTGCATTTTTCAAAATGCGCGTGAAAAACCAAAAACAGACAGCAAATCGTTCACTCAGAGCCTTGGGAAAACTCCCTCCCAACCCCAACTGCTACTCCATTTGTTTTTTTAGTGAAGAGTCAAAGGAGAGAGAGTGAGAGAGGAAGAGAGTGTGCTAGTGTGTGTGTTGGTGTGTGTGTGTGCTTGTTGCAGACAGTTTTTCCCAAAGCTTTTTGCTTAATTTAATTTCGCCTGCCTGAACGGCTTGCTGTTCGTTCGTTCATTCTCGCACTTGAATGGGCTCCTACGTCCAGTTTTTACCCCCCACTGACTGCTACACTGCACAAAAAGACTGTTAAGGCTGTTACGCTAGGTTTGCTCTCAGTGGTCAATCGTAGCTCCAAAAAAAGCAAAAAGAGATTCTCTCAGTGCAAGCGTTGAGGCGTCTCTCTGCTGCTGCTGCTGCCCCCCACACACCCCCACTTTGCGCATCAGTGGAGGCTAGCGCCAACCACCTCCATCCCCTCCAATCTCCTGCCGGAGCCTTCATTTTGGCCAGCAGTTTGTGTTTTCTTAAAATTTGCAATTAATCAACTTAACGGCTAACGGATGGGTATCTACCTCTCTCTCTCTCCATTTTTCGACCATCTTTTCATCTCTTTTGGTGTCTCTTTTTGGAGCTGTCTCTGCCTGAAGCTGTCTCTGCCTGAAGCTGTCTCTGCCTGGAGCTGTCTCTGCCTGGAGCTGTCTTTAAGGCAATCGTTCGCATGTGTTGATCCCTTTCGGTCCAAGCGGAGTCCGTCACATGTGAATGGGTTGGAGTGGGGTGTGGGTGTGGGTGGACAAGGTGACAATTGTTCATTTGGCTTGCCACGCAGCTGGCAGTACCGCAAGCTTTGTTAGGGCCCCTAGAAAAATGGCAGAAAACTGGGACGTGGGATACTGAAAAATCGCAGGGCATATTGGATATGTATTGATCGATGTGACAGAAGGCTGCCGGCAGGAGAAACATTCAAAATTTCAATATACGGCGGCTCTTATGCCATAGAACTGCCATAGACTATATAAATATAGCTTTTAATTAGAATATTATTACTTAAATTAAATAAAAAAATAATAATAATAAAAAAAAATTTAAAAAAATTAATATAAAAAATATTCAAATAAATAAAAAAAACCCAAAAAAAAAAACTTATAACCAAAAAACAATTTAAAAAATATTAAAATTTAAAAATTTAATTAAAAATTTTAAAAAAATGTTAAATAAAAAAAATTTAAAAAAACTTAAAAAATTCAACATTAAAAAAAATTAAAAGTAAAAAATTCTTAAATTTAAAAATAAAAATACAAAAAATAAACTAAATACAATACAAAAACTATTAAAACACAAAAAATTTAAATAAAAAATAGTCGAAAATTAAACTAAAAAAAATAAAACAAATTTAAAAAAAATACAAAAAAAAAAGTAATAATTAAAAACTGTTCCTCTAATTAGGCTTGGTCACGCTTTGAGCATTTTTATGGGCGCATCAATGTTCCAACAAAATTAGTTCTAATTTTATAGCATTTATAGGGCATCCTTTTGTCGCAGTGGAAGGCTTTCCCTTGAGTTTTTGCAATTTCTCTTGTGGTGATGGTGGGTGGTAGGGGGTGGGGGGTGGAGGCTATTCAATTTCTGGTCGCAAAGCTATACGATGATAACCAATGATGGACTATTAGTGAAAGACAATGATGGAAAGAGCTTCACATCGAGTATGTAGATGAAAGCAGGACATTGATGGAGGCAGAAACTAAGAGAGAAAAAAAATAGAAACACAAGAGAAAAAAACGAGAAAGAAACACAAGAGAAAAATGAGAAAGAAAGAGAAAAACGAGAAAGAACACACAGGAGAAACAATAGAGAAACACGAGAGAACACACAAAAGAAAAACGTTAAAGGAAACACAGGAGAAAAACGAGAAGGAACCACAGTAGAAAATCAAGAAAGAAACATGGGAGAAACCCGTAAAAAAAACAAAGAAGAAAATACCGAAAAAGAAACACAGGAGAAACACCGTAAAAGAATTATAAGAAAACCCCGAAAAAAATGAATCTCAAGAGACACACAGGAGAAACCCCGAAAAAAAAAATGGGAAACACAAACTACACTGTATGGTGGGTGGGGGTGGGGCATGGGAAAACAAAGTAAAGAATGGCTAAAAACACACACAAAAGTAATAAACGTAAAAGAGACTACAGGAAAATAACTCTTTAGATTTTTAGTTGCCAATTGAAAATTGAAACAACTTTTTGTGCCAGCCATCAAAACATTTTCCCCAAAACCCCTTTCATTCCCACTCCCACTCCCCTCCCCATGTCCATTTGTACATTCCAATTCCGATTTTTGGCATTCGACACTACCCTCACCCCACCCCCTGCTGCAGCTGCAATAAAAATAAAAAAATTTACTTTTATATTTTTGTAAAATGTTCGAAAAATGAAACGAAAAACGAACGAGAAAACCCCTCTCTTACCTTTCATTTTACACGTAGTACAGTTGTTCTCTGTTCGCTTTTTGGGATTGGGGGTGGTGGGGGTGGTGTGGGCGTCTCTCTGGTGGCCATTCTGGTGGTCAACACAATCAGGATGCAGTCATCGCCAGTTGGCACTCCATTCCTCAGTTCACCTCACCTCATCTTTTCAATGTTAGAGATGCTTCTTCTACTTTCCTATCGGCCACTTCTACTGCCTCCTGCCTGCTCCTCCTCCCCCCTGCTGCTGCTGCTTCCTTTCACTCTTTCTCTGTCTCTCTGGTCTGACATAACTCCAAATGCACTTGCTGACAGGCATTGAAAACAGACCACTGTACCACTGGGGAGGGGCGGGCCCACTCTTCGGGGCTTGTTATAAATCACAAAAAAAAAAAAAAAATACAAGAAAATATACTAGAAGTTGGGGTTGGAGTAGCAACAGCCGCAAAGGTAAAGCTAAATGTTATCTAACAAAATGCTATCCGAGGAGCATCGAGCAAAGGAGCAGCTGGAGGACTGCTGCAAATAGTTGCCTCGTTAAAAGGGGGCCTCCCCCTCAGCGACTATTCTCTATAACGGTGTTTTTAGCTGTTGTCGGTGTGCATTGCCTGAAAAAATATTTCAAACCAAAAAAAAAAATGCTTAAAAAATAAAAGACATGCTCTTTTTATTGATACACTTTTTTTCTGAGCTGCAGTTTCACTCCTCTATATAGTCCATGTAGTCACATGAGTAACTTACATACCTACCCACTCCTAGCAGCACGAAAAAAGTATTTCTGTATTCGTGTATAACCTAACTTCTCTAAGTTTTCTGCTGCTGCGCTGCTGCTCTACACGTAAAGGAAACAACAAGAAGCAAGCAGCAAGCAGCAGAAACAAACGCAACACAAAACAAGACATACGCACATACAAACATGCACACAAACATATGTATGCATGTACGCAGAGAACGAGAGCGGTACCTGCCGTTACTTTGAGCTTCGACAGCGACGCCGTTTCAGTTTCTGCATTCCATCATTCTCTCTCTCAGCTCTCCCACTCCAATACGGACACAGCAAACGACAAATCAGCCGACGCAGGCAGAAAACCAATGTAAATTGCAACAACAACAACAGTTACTTTGCAATGCTTTTGCTTTTGCTTTTGCCTTGTCTCTGCGTTGCCTTGGCAGAAAAGCAACAACAACACATACGGCATGCGGTACATTTGCACAGAAAGATCTCTCTCACTCTCCCACTCTCTCGCTCAATATCTTTTGAGCAATTAAAATTGATAGTTGGGGCACACTTTTCTACTACTTTTCGTTTGCAGTTTTGTTTTTTCTACAGCTAACATATGTACTTGTCGTCTCTTTCTCACTGTAAACGTAACAAAACAGCGCTGCTGCTGCTGCTCGGGCACGCTGCTGCCGTTACCGAAACAAACAAAAATGCAGCAGCAAAAAATGTTAAAGGGGAACCTTCATTCTCTCACTCTCACTCACACTCACATTCTCATTTCATACTCTGTTTTGTGCCAGAAGGTGGGAGGATTGAGCGTAGGAGACCCACAGACAAATGAGCAGCAGCCAAGCCAAAGTGCCGCAAGCTTTTTACGCGGTCGCCTCTGCTGCAGTTGGCAGAGGCAGAGGCAGCGACAGAGGCAGAGACAGAGCGGAGCTCCTGCAGGGCGAATGCCGCATTAAAACAAATAAAATCAAATGAATAACGTCTTATTGCCCAACGGAACATTTTTTTTTTGAGGGGCGGGCCAACCTGTTTCACTGACAGAGAATATATACCAGGGCTGGCTGCAAAGCAAATGGCAGCCCTCGGCTATCGGCTATCAAAGGGACAAACTACACACCAAATAGAGCTAAAAAGCGATCGTTTGGCACCACAAAATTTATTTAATACTAGTAAATAGCAGAATCCGCTTCACGAATACGCGTTTAAAAGTTACGATTATATCGATGCCAAGATATCGATATAGATATCCAGTATGCTTTGCTATCAAAGTTAATACAACTCTGAGTGGAGCAGCCATCATTCTTTTCGTGCCGTGACGTGGTGAAGTGTGCATTGAAAAAATATTTCAGTGCTTGCGCGAAAAAAACACAAACTAAATCTAAGGAAATCCATTGAAAAATTGTCACATTTTGAGCAATAAAAAGTGAGAAATAAAAGTAAATTTGTGCCTCGATCCTTTGATAAATATATTTTCAATATTTCGCCAGTAGTTTGCCTGCTATTGAGGCCATGGATTGGATCGACAAATTTAACAAGCTCATTATAGGCGGTGAGCCGAATGGCGACGGGCCGGAGAACAACGATCCTGACAACCAGCTTCATTTCAGTTTCGAGATAAGCTTCTTTGGCGATGAGGAGGTGCCCGATGTGCTACTCTTTGGCAAACGTAAAGAGGATGCAGCTACGCCGCCGCCGCCCCCTGTGCCAGAGGTACGTACACCACCATCGCCCCAAGGCGCCAAGCCAAAGCAGCAGCCAATGAAGGATATGGGGCCGCCGATATCCGCCTCAGAGCCGGTACACTCCATTGAGCCGCATTTGTTTGAATATGAATACAAAATGCCGTCGCCCTTGCGTCTGTATGAGCCCTCGCAATACTCGTGCTCCATCAGCAGCGACGAGGATGATGAATATGTGCCCGAGGATTACTATCCGATGCCGGAGGCAAATGCTGCCGCTGCCACTGCCGCCGCCGCCGCCGATGCCACGTCATCGAAGAAGAAAAAGAAGAAGAAGCCACGTCGGCGTATGCGCAGCCGCAACAAGGCCTTCAAGGCTGCCTCTGGCGATGTAGCCATCGATGTGCTGGCCATGATTGTGGCCCGCCGTCTGATCGCCAAGGGTGCAGATCCCGATAATGAGGAAGAATTCTGTCGTACAATCGCTGAGGTGGTCGCCGCCATGAGCGCTACCCCATGCATTTCAGAGATCATTTCACGGGATGGCAATAGCTTCTTCGATATCGCCGCCAATCTTGGCGATATCATTGCCGCCATCGAGCTGCACACCAATGCAGTGTTCGAAAGGGCAGCCGCCAGGCGGGCCGCCGAAGCGGCGGCGGCGGCTAACAACACGAAAGATGAGGAGGAGCCGCCACCATTAAACGACCCACATGCCGAACGTAGACGCGTGTTGGCCGAGCTTGCACTGGGCATGAGGATCGAGCATGTGGTATCGGGTTGGGAGCAGGCCCGTGCCACCAATGTGCCGCCAGCTGAGGCATTCGAAATGGCTGAATTTTTGATGCAACGCGACGCACGCTCCAAGGAAAATCAGAGCGCTGCTGAATCAACAAAGCTGTCGGCGGAGCCGGGTGACGACGAATTGATGTGGCATTTGAATGAATTTGGTGAGCTGGTACTCAACAATGGTCCACCTGCTGCTGCTCCCAAAATGGTCGATAAGAATGTTGGCACTGACGGTGACAATTACCGTTTTGGCCAAGAGGAACCCAAACCGGAAACGGCTGAATCTGAACCTGAACCTGAGTTGAATATGTCAAATTTTTTTGCCAAGTTGTTTGAGGGTTTGCGCCGTCAGGCTGAAGAAGATGCTGAGAATGACGAGACTGAGGAGAATGAGGAGAATGAGAAGAATGAGGCGACTGAGAAGACTGATGCCAATGGGGATAAGAATGAGGATGATGATATGGATGTGGATGTGGATGAGGATGAGGATGACCTGAAGGGTGATGGTTGGTACCAATATGGAGACTTTCTTGTTCGCAATTACAGGCCAATGGGAACGGGTAAACAATAATTTCAAAAAACAAATTATGAAGCGAAAGGAACGATGAGGAAGAAGAAGATAGGCAGGCAGACAAAATTTTGGGTAAAACGAAAAAAAAACAAAATCAAAACAAAATTTTATTGTAGCACAAAAAAAACAGAAGAAAACAAAGCGAAGTGAGCAAAGAGAACAGAAATAATGCAGAAAAGAAGAGCAGTTAAGCAGAAGAGCAGCAACAATGCGGAAGAAGCAGTGCAGAACAGCAGCAGAAAGAAGCAGTGCAAAGCAGCAGAAGAAGAAAAGCAGTGCAGAGCTGCAGCAGAAAAGCAAATGAATGATAGAAGACAGGCAACGAAGGAGAGAAGAAGAAAAGCAAATGAATGATGGAAGAAGACAGGCAATGAAGGAGAGAAGAAGAAAAGCAAATGAATGATAGAAGAAGACAGGCATTGAAGGAGAGAAGAAAAGCAAATGAATGATAGAAGAAGACAGGCAATGAAAGAAAGAAGAACACAAGCAATGAAACATAGAAGAAGATCAGAACTGAAGGAGAAAAGAAGATACAGAAATGAAAGATGGAAGAAGGCATTAACGGAAAGACAGAAGAAGACAAAGCATTGAAGGATAGCAGAAGAAGACACTCAAATGAAAGACAAAAGAAGACAAGCAAAATAAGGCAAAGCTGAATTATCAGAATCAGAGGCAAAGCTGAACTATCAGAATCAAAGGCAAAGCAAACAGAAAGAGGCAACCAAAAAAAAAGAACAGAAAAGCATACGAATTTGGTAAGCAAAGCAAATGCAAAGCAGTGAGGGAATTCTACTTTCCTGTCCCCCCTCCAACCACGATTGATGTCTGACTAATTGGCGAAAAAAAAACAACGAAAAATCATGCCAAAAAAAAAATGCTTGGAATTTTATACACATACCACGTACACAATTTATAATTAATTTATACACAAACATCTAAATTTTTGTTGGGTTTCATCTATTTGGAACAATTCAATCGTTTTTGCCTTTTGCGAAATGTTTAATTCAATTTAAATAAATACAACAATTAATTGTAATAATAAAATACACGAATACACGAATATAATAAAATTATAATAATAAATTAAATAATTTAAATGTATTTCTATTATATTTACATATTTATTTTTATTATTTACAAAAATTATGATTTAATTTTCTATTTTTGTAGGCAACTTTTGGTGCGTGGATTTCAGATGCTTCAGTTATCAATTACGTTATTTTGTAATTATATGTATTATATATATAGTATACATAGTGTAATTAGATTTTTTTAAGATTTTTTTATGGATTTTTTAACATTTTTAAATGTATTTTTTAAAATTATTTTTCTAATCTGTTCTGCGTCTGCTGGCCATGGCTCCCTCCATGGAGCTTCATATTTATCTTAGCAGTTATCTGCTAATTATCTGATCTCAGTCCTATACCCCACCCCCCACTGTGTGTGCTGTGCGATTCCAAAAACATTTCGAAAGTATTTTTTTGTATTATTTTTTGTTGTTTTTTGTGTCCAGAGTTTGTTCGCGGAAACACATTGAACGCATGAAAATTCATGAAAAATTAATTAAACCAACATTTAAGGGAAACATGACCATGCCCAGCCACCACCCACCACCCACACCCACTCTCTTTGTGTGTAGCTGTGGGGTGGGGTTGGGTTGGGGGGCTATGTCTGAGGCACGAAACTAATCTGAGCCTCGAAAAATGTACGAAAATTAATCTGCACATAAATTAAGCATTAAAATTTAATATATTTGTTTATGGGATTTTTGCTTGCTACTACCTCATGGCAGTCAGGAGGAGTGGCAGTGGTATGCCGGATGTGGCATGTAGAACGATGTGTGTATGCGTGTGTGTGTGTGCGGTTCGCTCTCTTAGTGGTAATAAATAAATAGCAAAAAGGTAATAAAGCAGATAAGGGAGGGGGCGGAAAAAGTGCTGCAAGGGGTAGAGGGAGTCGGTCTGTGTGTGTGTGGCAGGAGGAATCTGGCTGTATGCCTGCAATATGGAGAAGCAGCAGCAGCAGCATTGCGCGAGAAGATTGTCTGTCCGTTCACCAGAAGAGGAGAGTAGTGTAGAGTTTCATGTAGCGGCAGAGCGAGAAGCTGGGGCACATGGAGCAGCACGAGGGAGAGCGAGAGGCTGGGGTCCATGGAGCGGCACGAGGGAGAGCGAGAAGCTGGGGCCCATGGAGCAGCACGAGGGAGAGCGAGAAGCTGGGGCCCATGGAGCAGCAAGCTGGATAGAGAGCTCCTGGAGCCATGGCACAGGCAGGGGGCGAAAAACGAAAGCCGAGCCCTTGGCTGCTGCTGCATGGTGCCTGTTGGTGGTGTATCTGCAGTAGGATGGGTATCTGTTTCGCCCATTATCGTATTAGCACATGCCACCAGTGATTATTATGAGGTGGAACACCTTCAGCTACCCCCACCCTCGCTGCTGCTGCTGTTCCTCCTTCTGTTACTGCTTTTGTCTATGGATGCGTATAATTAATTTTGGACGAGTATACCCCCTGCCACAGCACAACAAAATAAGCATTTACATGTTGCTGAAACAATAGAGATATGTATGTTAGTACTTGGTATCTGCTCGACAGAGCAGTGCAGCCCTAGGGGCCAGACCCAAAGGGGCAGGGAATTAGTATGAATGGGGGCCTGAGGCATGCATATTCACTTATTAATTATAAATTTAAATGAAAAGTAAATCATTTTAAAGGTAAACATATGTTTTGGCATATGCTAGCGGGCTGCCAGCTCGTTTTTTAGTAAAAAATTTACCATCGATAGATATATCGATAACAGTGTAGCTTTCGCTAGACTTGTTTCAATTGAATACAAGCTTCAAATAAGATTAGTTTGAGCATTTTTAAGTGCCCAAAAAATTACATTTAAGTAATATAATATTAAATAATATTTCATAAATAAATATAATAAATATTTTAATATAATTTTTTACAAATATTATAATATAATATATAATAAATATTTTAATAGAAATTATAATTAATATTATAATATAATTTTTAATAAATATTTTAATAGAAATTATAATTAATATTATAATATAATTTATAATAAATATTTTAATAAAAATTATAATTAATATTAAAATATTAAATAGAAATTATAATTAATATTAAAATATAATTAATAATAAATATTTTAATTAAATTTATACAAAATATAATATTTCAATTAAATATTTTTGCAATTAAAAGTAATTTCTGCACTTGCCAACTAATTTCAAGCAGTTTGAGGCACACTTCATATGGGGTATTCATGATATAAAGCTAAAAAGAGCTTCGTTAAAACAAAAGAAAATAAATTTATAATTAATTAATTAAATGTATAATAAACATTATAATTAAATTTGTATTAAATAAGAAGTAATTTCTGCATTTGCAACATTGAGGCTCACTTTAGAGGGTGAACTTCATGATACACAGCACAAAGTACGCCGCATAAACAGAGAACAGTGTTGGAAAACACACACAAAAAAGTTTCGCATAAGCAAAGTTAATATAGATTTAATGATAATATGCTTTCTATATTTTTTTTCTGGAATATATTTTCAACAATATATTTTCTATAATATATTTTCTAGAATATATAATAAAAAACAGATATATTTTTGTATATTAGATAGGTTTTTTTTAGGAATTTATTTGATGTAGATTTGATGGCCTTTTCTCTATTTCTTATACCATATTTCTCATCATTTTTCTCTTCTTTTTTCTCATCAGTTTGCTCACTTATATTTCCCGCAATATACTACATATATATAGTAACTGCTGTCATTTTCGTTGATGAACTCTTGATGAAAAAAAAGACTTAAGCGTCTGTCTGTCTGTCTGTCTGTCTTGTGTGCGAAATGTTTTGTTTGATGATTGTATTGTCATTGATATTTATTTGCAATAATTCAACGAAAAATATGAAACTCCATTTAGCTCGCCTGGACATGGAATGGGCATGGAATGGAATGGAAGATGGATGAAGATGAATGAAAGGCAACTTAAGAACCAGGGGGCGGCCCCACTCATTAGGCTGAGTGAAAAATAGTCCTTACCGGCAGGAGTATAAACAAAAAAAACAAAAATCCCACACCTTCACACGGTCTAGAGAGAGGGGAAGCGAATGACAGTCTCCCCAGCCTTCCTCAGAGAGAGGGAAAGCGAAAGACAGGCCTAGAGAGAGAGGGAAAGCCATAGACCAGGGAGAGGTTTCCACACAGACAGGATTCATTCGCTTTTGTGTGTCACTGTTTGTCGCTTCTAATGAAATACGCATTATATATAGTATATATACTCTATATATATACATATATATACCTTTTTTTTGTTGTTGTGCAGCTGTAGAATTTAATATTTGGCTACAAGGATTTGGGCCCCCCCGATTGCCCCCTTGCTCCGTGTGTGTGTCCGTGTGGTCGTCGCCTGTCATCCGCAAACGATGTCATTCATTTTCAGTGCCTCACATGTTGCCACCTACCCCACCCCCACCCCCCCTCACTTGATCCACTTGGCAATGGCAGTCCTTGTGCATGTGCTGGCTGGGTTAGAGGGTGGGGAGGGGTCATGGGGCATGTATTGCGAACATGATTCAAAGGACATTGGGTCTTGGTTTGGTTTGGTTTGTTCTGGTTTGGTCTTCGTAGCCGCTTCTAGGCGGCGGCTTAAGTGTTTATTAATATCGACTCGTGTGAACGGGGACATGTGTTGTGCCTAAATTGACTTTGCCACACCCCCTACCCCCTACCCCCTACCCACCGGGTAACTGATAAGGTTCACCCCTCATCCACCCAGGAAGGACCTTAAGGGGACACACAGCACCACCGTGTTGTAGTTATTGTAACAAGACATTTGTGATTGTTATCGAAATGGCCAACAGAATGGAGCACAAAATGGAGCACTGACAACAGCTGGTCACACTGGACATACGCACGGGCACGGGCAGGGGCACAGGCAGGGGCACAGGCATCGGCACAGGCACGGGCAGTGGCACAGTCACGGACACTGGCACAGTCACGGGCAACCCCCCTATAGCTACTGCACAGGCAATTATGAACTTCCTTATTAAACCATATACCCCCCCGTATCCACCCACCCTTTCTATGCTCCACTCTGAGCTGAACGAAGCCGTAAAGCAGGTCACCAGGGGTCATGTGTTCTTGCTGTACTTTTTGAGTGCTCTTTCAATTATTGTAATAACATTTTTTTCTGCTTATATCAATATATTTTTCTTAAAGAAATTACTCAGCTACTCTGTGACCTCTCGCTCTCTCTCGCTCTCTTTCTCTCTTTCTTTCTCTCTCTCTCTCTCTCTCTTTCCCTTAGTCTTCTGCTTTGCTGGCTAACTCTTTCTTCTACCAAATTCTCTGCCAAAAGAAAAAATTCATTTCGAGAAAACTTTCTTAAGTTTTTTTGTTTTTTGTCTGTCCTGGCAACCTGGTAAATACTACTGCAGCAGCATTCTTCTTACAGTAGTCTAGTTGGCAACACTGCCAGGCACACACACACACAAACACACACATATACATATCTATGCATATATGTATGTCTACATAGTCCCTAACTAATTGCAGATACTCCACAAAAGGTGTATAAAGTATTCCAAGATCTAGCAAGACTTGAACTCTAGATCTCAGTATTACTACTCAAAAGTTCTCTAAAGTTCAGAAATTCTTATAAAATAGATTCTAAATGCCATCATATCTCCCTTCTGCTATGAAATAGGGTATCGAAATCGAAAGAAAAACGATTCGAAAACAAAAGATTCAGACAAAAAACCAACCCCCCCTCAACCCCACCGAAACGGACTTCTTTTCTGCAATAAATTCAACTTTTTTTCGGGGCATGCCACACACACACACTCACACACATGCCACATAAATAGCAATGCAAGAAAAAACTTTGCGTCTCCCCCCACCACCTTCTGAAAGATTTCTCTGTTGCCCCTTTTTTTTTTTGCTGCGCCGTTCAGCGGTTGCGACTTTTAATTTTATTGCCAAGGTCCAAAAGGGGCACCCCCCCACCATATATGGGGTAGCCAATTGGTCTGTCTGTGTGTCTGTCTGTTGGGGGGGAGGGGGTTCCCCAGCTAATAATTGGGCGGTCCTTCATATATCACCAGAGTCCGAATTGTGTGTGTGTGTGGTATGCCCTCTGATTGCTTCATAAATAATTGCAGGCAGACTTCTGACTGTGGGTACTGTGGGGTTGATCTATTGGAATGTGGCATGCATCAATGCACAGCCAAGTACGGTGATTTTGTGGCAGCTTAAATGTTTCATAAAATAAAGGGAGGGAAGGTTAAGTTTGAGGTAATATTTGGTTACTTTTTTAAAGAAGTTTCCCACGGAATTTGTAACCATTAAAGTTAGTGCGGAGTCAGAGCTATTTTTCTGCCTCATATATAGAGTATTTTGGATGCTTCTAAATAGAAGTAACTCCTTCCCTCCCATTGATAGTTTGGTTGGCTTTAAGGATCTTATTTCAGGATCTTATTTCAAGATCTTTTACTATACTATATGATACTTCCCTCACAAAGGAAAAGCTGCTGCAAGATTTATATATTTTCTTCTATATAAATGTTGGAGCTTTTCTGCTCTGTTTTTTTTTTGTGGCTTATCTTCTACTCTGTGGTTTTTTTTTTTGGTATTTTTTTTTGGCAATTGATTTGCTGTGTCTTAATGAAAATATGTCAATCCAATGAGGCATCATGTATGCTACGCCAATTCAATCTACTCCACTCCACTCTGCTGCCTCTCTGTGTGCCTCTCTGTGTGCCTCTCTCTGCCTGCCCCTCTCTGTGCCTCTCTCTCTCTCTTTTCTCTTTTTTGTGTCACATTTTTCATTTTAATTTTCACATTAATTTTCAATTCAATTTCGCCTTCGGTATTGTCACATCAATTGAAGGCAAAGGCAAAGGCAAGGCCAAGCTGCTGCCTGCCACCATTTTCCTCTCTGTGTGTCATTGATGAATGCCTTTTGGCAAAAGTTTTCGCCATTTTCCTCTCATTTACCGTTCAACAATTTTTTTTTCCATTTTTTTTTCATTTTCATTTCCACATTTTTATTTATTATTTATTATGTTTTTTTTTTTTCTAAGGTTTTGCCGTGACTTCTAAGACTTCTGCCCCGCTCGCTCTCTGATTTTTTTTTTTTAATAACTGAAAATTTATATACCCCCCACCCTACCCCCTACACGGCCAAGGAAAGTTTTCAGCAAGCTGATTAGCCATGGCCAAGAGCTGAAGTTGGCTTCCGCTTTGTGGTTCAGAGTGGCGCGTGGGGGTAACTTCTGACTGTTGGCGCTTTGTTTGGCTTTTGATTTTTGTGTGTGTGTGTGTGTGTTATGTAAATTCATTAAGCTGCTGCCTAAGCTGCGACTTAGTTGCCTTACCTGCGGCACAACGCCCCCCAACCTCTCTCTCTCACTCCACACACAGCTCAAAGAAAACAAATTGATAGCCAGAAAGAGAGCGTAGAGAGCGGGAGAGACCCCGCAAAACTTTTCATTATGCATGTGCGCCGCCACACACACACAGAGAACTTTTTGGCCCCAAAAAACAAAGAGAGAAAGAGACAGACAGGGGGTAAGGGTGTGCTGCTGCTGCTGCCTGCTGCCTGAAGTGGCAACAAAACTTTTGTGTGTGGCATAATTAAAATGTTTATGCGTTTAATTGCAAATGAATTCGAGGCCAAAAGTTGCAACGAATGCGCGTAGCTGTTGCAACAACAATTGACAATGCAACACACACAGTCACACACCCCCAACCCCTCCCTCCGCTGCTTTATCCCATGACAATTGTTTGTATCTGTAGCCAGCTTCTTCGTCTATAATTGCTTTTCTCTTCGCTCAAGTGGAAAATTGTGTTTAAAATTTAATCAAGAATGATGCAGGGTGGGGAGGGGGTTGAGGGTCTCTTCTCATATGAAACGTGATATGAAACACCAAGAAGCCTTGATGCCTCAAACCCACACAAAGTTATGTCCTGCCATATCTGTGGCACTTCCCTCCCCCCTACTGCCGCTACTGCCACATGGCCACTGCTGCTTCTGACCACAAGACACTAAACTAGGCTCAAGGAGAGAAAGCAGAGAGAAAGGACACATTAAACAGCTTCATTACCTGCAAATTTGCAAATCAAATAGAAGGGAAATAACCGCAAGCTTAGCCTTACCCAAAAATTTGGTCGAGAAACTATGCCCAAAGAAACGTGGCAGCAACCAAGACTCTCTACCTCTCTCACTCTCTCTCTATCTCTATCTCTCTCTCTCTGTGCTCTAAGACAATTGATTAGCCAGCAGTCTGTATGTTTCTCTCTGACATTTTGTGGGCGTACAG
Organism: Drosophila bifasciata; assembly: GCA_009664405.1. Classification (NCBI taxonomy): domain Eukaryota; kingdom Metazoa; phylum Arthropoda; class Insecta; order Diptera; family Drosophilidae; genus Drosophila; species Drosophila bifasciata. Next base: position 38,252,262 of record CM019041.1, read on the forward strand.
AGCTCCCCCCTGGGGACGGGCTGGCGAATGACAATCAGACGACACCATGACCGAAAATGTACGATAGAAACAAGTCGAACTTGGGGGCGTATAAACGCCTCCCACTCCCCAAAACTCTCTCTCTCTCTCTCTCGAATTTTGCTGACAAGACGGAAAATGTTGCGGTTAATGCCTTGTGGAAATCTACTTCAGTCCTCGACAGCATCCATGCGGCATGTGGCAATGGCCACAAAAGGGAGTTTGTACGCTAGCAAAAGTAGGATAATAATATTTTGCAGAGCCTCAGAGACATTGTGGTAGAAGAGAGATAGATAGAGAGAGCGAGTCTCATTAGAGTGTTACACAGAGAACTTTAAAGCCATGGAAGCTACAAGAAATTACAATATGTGCGTGACAGTAATACCCTGCAAAAAGCCCAAAGAATAGCATACAAAAAAGTGTCGCTTTGGCTATTTGAACACCTGGTCTTAGGTGCACTTACAATGCTAGCGGAAAGCGCTTTTAGTTTATAACTTTTTGGGTTAACTTTTAGCAGCTGAAACTTTGATTTACAGCAACTACAGAGTTGCTCGTACAGGGTTGCATTTATTTCGATTGGTTCCAAACATTATCGACTGCTTCCAATGATATTTTTGAACACTTTTCTTTGGGCCAACTGCTGCAGAAATTCCCAGGGCAGATATATATAGTTTCTATGCCTATATAAAAATTTAAAAAAATATTTTAAGTAATTTTTTAGCATATAATTTCTATGCCAAAATAAAAAAAATATTTTAAGTAATTTTTTTAGCATAAAGTTTCTATGCCAAAATAAAAAAATATTTTAAGTAATTTTTTTTAGCATATAATTTCTATGCCAAAATAAAAATTAAAAAAAATATTTTTTAAGTAATTTTTTAGCATATAATTTCTATGCCAAAATAAAAAAATATTTTAAGTAATTTTTTTAGCATATAATTTCTATGCCAAAATAGTAATTAAAAAAAAATTTTATGCAATTTTTTAGCATATAATTTCTATGCCAAATAACATTGACTATATAGCCATGTATATAGCTTGAATGTTTGTTTCTTATTATATATTTACATATATTTTCATTTTTTTTGGTTTATCTCTTGTAATTCTCACTCTTTCTCCTTCTCTGTGGCATATACATATGTATATCCCAGCGCCAATCAGTGTCGCCTGGAGGCCAGCCTCGAGGTTTCCTTCTAGTTCATTTAATGCAATTTACTGTCATCGTCACCAAATGAAGCGCCTGCCTTTACCCCGCCTGCCACCACCACACAAACTACAGCTGGCTTTTATTTTTATTTTCATTTTCATTTCTTAGAGCTTTCCACACCAAAAGCATCTTCATCTCAGCTACGCTCTCTCCCTAGCGATAGGATCTGCTGTTTTGTTGTCCTGTGTGCGTCCCCCAGGTGTCTGTCTAACCAGAGCCTCCCCCCCATTCTGCCTGCCTGCCTGCCACTTGGGGCAGTGTCTGTGTTATCTTACACAGCTGCAACAAAAGCCAACAAAAAAACAAGCACCTGCCCGAAAAAAATTGTCTTGGAAATGAATTCATCCCTGGGGACATTTCGACAGCGCCAAAAAAATTTGTTTACGGTATTTTCTTGTTTTTTTTGGGGTCAAAAGTTAATCAAGCATAAAGAAAAGGATACACTAAAAATATGATTTGAAATGCGTTTTATGTGCCCCCAAAAAACAGACCCCAAAAGATTGAAAAAGTATTTAATTTTTTTGTGTTTTCTGTTTATTTGCAGCTAATAACCAGCGACAACGAGAGAACTCTATTAAACGGAAAGGTAAGTGCAGCCAGTCACACAAATTAACAAAAAATAAAATAAATATAAATTTTACTACACAAAATTCTGCCTTGGAGTGGGGAGTGGGGCGCAGGCAGCGGGCTGGAGTGGGTGGGAAGTGGATCGTAGGCAACGAGCAGCAAAGTGGCAGAAGGTGGCAGCTGATGGGTGCTGGGTGCAACCTGAGATGGAAGGCCTTCGTTTCCACGTAAAACTGTCATCCACTTGGGCACTACCGGGGGTATGCTTCACTTAAGCCACTTATTTGCCACAGCAGCAGCAGCAGCAGCAGAGGGGAAGGCAAAGCCAAAGCCAGGGGAAGGGGAAAAAGCTGCAAAGGAAATGCCAATTGAATGTGGCAATACCCTGTAAAGGAAATAACAGAAGAAGTAACTCGAAATGTGGTCTAGGCAAATTAATAACAAATTAATTTAAAAATAAATAAAACATGAATTTAAAAATTAATAAAAAATTAATAAAATATTATTTAAAAAAAATTTTGAAAAATCTTGCATTTGTAGCATTTGTTTTATTTATTTTTAAATTAATTTTTCATTCATTTTTAATTTAATATTTAATTTACTAATTTTTTATTTTGTTTTATTAATTTTTTTATTAAATTTGTATTAATTGTTCATTTAATTTTGAGTTTTTGTTTTTGCACTTTTCTTCGATTTTAAGAAAATATTTTTATCTTAAGAAAATAAAATATAAATTAGAAAAGGTCAGGGAGGGAAAGCGACATTTGTGCTGGGTTAAACTTAGATTTAGAGAGCATTTAAAACAATTTGGATTGATCGTTTATCACCTCCCCTATAGATAATTCCTTACAAATAAAATAGAAATAAAAAATATAAATTAAAATAGATAATTGATAATAAAACTAAGTAAATACATAGATAATTAATTGTTTACAAAAAATATATAAATAAAAAAAATATAAAATAAATTAGATAATAGAAAATAAAATAAAATTAATAGATAATTTCTTAAAAAAAAAAATATAAACACAAAAAAATATAGAATATATATGTATAATACAATTTTAGAAATAAACTATTATTTTATTAATTTTTTTTTATTAATATTATTAATATTTAATATTATAAATAAATTATTTAATAAAATATTATAAATCAAATAAAATAAGTTAAACCAGAGAGAGAGAGAATCACACAAAAAGAAAATCATATATTGTACAGGATATGCCATTGAGCAGCATTGCCCATTCCAGTCTGTTTGCCACACTCATACTTCAATTTTTCTGCCACTCTCTCTGTCCCACTCTCTCTCTCTCTCGCACTCCCACTCCCCCCTACTCTACAGCTTTGCGGCAGGTACTTTAGCTGCTACTCATTCTTGTGGCTTTTTTTTCTGCATCGTACGATTACGAATATCTATCTATCTATTCCTCCATTCAGTCACTCAAAAGCAAGTCAAGATTTAGACGCTTAACGAGCTGCACTTCGCGGTGCCTTCTGCTGCTCCTCCTGCTCTTTCTGCTGCTCCTCTTTCTGCTGCTCCTCCTGCTGCCTGCTCCTGCTCCTCCTTCTGCTGCTCCTCCTGCTCCTCCTGGTGCTCCTGGTGCTCCTCCTGCTGCTCCTTCTGCTGCTTCTTCTGCTGCTCCTCCTGCTGCTCCTCCTGCTGCTTCTTTTCCACTTTTCCACTCATTTTCCTCACTTCTACCTCAGCCACAGCCCCTCACCAGCACCACTTCAGCCCATACCATTTCTTGGCATTTCTGCATATTCTGTGGCAGGGCACTCCTCCCTCCCCCCCCCACCACTCAGTCTATCGCTTTTTTTTTTTATCTATTTTCGTTTTTTTTTCTGTGTGTATGCTAAGTGAAATTTAATGCGCTGGAAAATTGTAAGATTTCTGTACTAATATTTATTTTGGTTATGGAATGAATGGTAAACCCCTCTACCTCTTTTTTTTCACGTTTATTTCCTCTGTGTTTGGGCAATAATTTAATTTGCAATTTGTGGCAGGCAGCTATACTAGATACAAATCCCCAACCCCACCCATTCATAAATGAAATGAGTTTTTCCAGGGCGCGGGTCTGGACCTGGACTTTCCGTGTGCAATTGCAAAATGATATTACCACAATATTATTACTAGTTTTTCAGCCCCATTGTTGCACAAACACACACATATACACACATGCAGACATGTACAAGTGTTGGTGTTTGCCACAAATAGTAGAGGTACACGTGTAAAAGGCATAAAGTACACATAAAACCGAATAAATGGTCAAATGATCATTGCCGGAGCTCCTCCACCTTCCAGCTCCTCCTGCTATTTCTACTTTAAACAAACAGACGAAACAGACAGACAGAACAGACAGACAGACATACAGTTAGACGTGTTTTTTGGCTATGGTGGGGTCTTAAAATTGGCCACGTTTCTGGGTGGAGGGGGCCCTGTGCCTGTGTGAGCTAATGGCCCATGGAAACGTGCCTCAGTGCGCGCTGATTTGATGGGATTTTCCTAGGCATTCTCCCTCCCTAACAAATGAAATGAGCAAACATTTTTATGAACTTCAGTTTGTAGTAGTAGCAGTGGAAAGAGCAGTGGAAATAGCAGCAGAAACAGCCAGCAGCCAGCTAAAAGTAAGTGTAAAAGAATGTTTAGTCAGTCAGGTATTTACTTTGAAGAACAAACAGCATAAGGAATGGCTCATGGCGAATGGCCTCTAAATAGCTACAGAAAAAAAAAAACTTTGTTATGCTCTTGCAAGAAAGCACACACAAAAAAAGCAGCAAAAAAAGTAGCAAAAAAGCAGCAAAAAAAGCAGCAATAAAAGTGTAGAATGTAGAATTTAAGTTGACAAATTAATGTAAGGCAAAGAAATTTCTGCTAAATGTATGAAAGTTGCAATTAAAAAAAAATATATATATAAGAAATAGAAAGAGTTGGAGGAGCAAAGAAAACATGTACCAAAACTGCTTTTTAGTATGCCAAAGGTATGGAATATTATTTTTATTTTATTTGTATTTATTGTTAACATATTTATTATATTATTTATGTTAGCTTAAAGAGAGCAGAGAGTTCTTTAAGTTGATTATTGTATTATAAAAGTTTCATTAAAAAATATACGAAACATAAATACTTTCTTGGGAATGTAGAAAAAAGAAAACAACTACCAGAGCTTCCATTTAGTATGCCAAAGGCAGGGCATTTTATTTGTATTTAATTTGTTATTATATTTATTATATTAATTTTGTTAGATTAAAGAGAGCAGAGAGTTCTTTAAGCTGATTATTATATTAAATACTAGGTAGTGCATAGAAAGGATATAATATTTTTTACCCAAAAATAATGCTAAATAATTGTTGAAGAATTTGTATTACATTTTTAATGTATGTGTTCTGTTTCTAGTGTTCCAAAGACACCAAAATGTCTCTAGAAATTAATGAAAATAAACGAAATTATTTGGCAACTTTTATTAAGTTGAGAATTAATTTGGTAAAGGAATACTTTCGTTTAAAGCAAATAGGAATTATTTTTGTAATGATTTTATTTGAAAGTTTTAACATGTATTTAAATTAAATTAATATATATTTTATAATTTATTTTAATGCTAAATTTTACATAAATAATTGTCTTTTTAAATACTTTAATTAATAAACCAAATGAAAACTATTTAAAACACAGCCAAAAAAATAAATGCCACAAGCAAAAGTGAGCCATGAAAATATGTCAAAAAAAAAAAATCAAAAAAATACTTTAAGTACGGGGAAACATGGTAAACTTTCTATAGTTAATTTCTTTCTGGGTAAGCAGCGAGTTTCCATGGAGTTAGTAGATCAGAGTAGTGGAAAGACTGCCTGCCTGCCTGCTACTTTGCTATTATGTTAAGCCTTTCGTTTTACATTTGAAGCGCTCATAAATCAGGCTTAAGGATCTACTGACTTTCCGCACACTCGACAGTGCACTTGCAACACCAGTAGCACGAGGGATAGGAGTAAGAGTGGGTGGCTTCAACAAGTCCCCAGCAACATGCCAGCCAAAAAACCAATTTGGCTACCAAGAAATTTCCATTAAGAAGCGAATGCTTGGTATGTACTATATGCATGTGGCAGGGCCATGGAGTGGAGTGCGAGTGCGAGAGAGACCTATCCCTGGGGTTCATTAAGGTTGAAGCTTCGTGAGGTATTTCCATTCACTCTGTCTGCCTGTGTGTGTGCCTGTGTGTGTGTGAGCCACTGGGGCAACGCCTCTGCCCTGCCCTGCCCTGCCACGTACTTGCATTTTCTTCCATTTGTTGCAAATTGCAAGGTGCATGATGCATTTTACAAATGCATTACGTATACGCCCGCGCGTACGTCCTCGTCGTAGTCCGCGATGCAATCACGCCGAAAATTCGTTTCCATATATTACACACACACACAGCACACACATAGCAGTACAGGCAGTCAGCAACATGCAAAAGAGAGTGCTGTTGCAAGTAAGAGAGGGCGAGAGTAAAATGCTTTTGATTGTTTGGCCGCCCCCCCCCCAGCGGCAGTTATTTATATTTGTATTGACTGCATTTTTGGTTTATGTTGCAGCAACCTCAATGTTGCAGCAGGCAGCGGTGTACTGTATACACGAGAGGGTGGTGTGAGGGGGTGGTGCTAGGCAAAAAAACTCTGTGGGTTTCTGTGGCCATTGTGGCAGCTCAATTGCTGTGTGTGTGTGCTGTGTGTTGGTGTGTGTTTGTGTGTGTTTGTGTGTGGTGTGTTTTGCTATCAAAAATTGTTGCCACACTAAAACCAGCTACGAATGCTACCCCCCGCACACACCACACCCCCCTCTTTGTCTGTCTTTTAGCCTGCTTTTAGGCCTCCCCTTTTGAGGGCCTTTCCTTTCATAATTTCTGCCGCTTTCCACTCGCACACGAAACTCCTTTTTCGAGGGTACTAAGACTTCGTTACTAAAGTCTAAAAGTGGCACAAAAGATTGACGAAAAAGTATCTTGAATTTTGTAGATAAAATATCTTTTTTGTTTGCGGCAATTTGCAGTTAGAGATACGAGTACCCTTTCCGGTTTTTGGGGCGCTGGCAAAAATATTTTGGAATTCCAATTTTTTTTTCTCTTGAATTTTGAGTAGTTCTGTGTGTGTGTGTGTGTGTTTGTGATGTGTGTGTGTGTGTGCACATATGTTTTTTGTGAGTATTTGTAAATGCATTTGGTTTGGTTTTTTGGGGGGCTCGTTTTTTTTTTTTTTTTTTGCTATTTTTGGGCCAAAAGTTTATAACGCTTTTGCCATTGTTTTGTGTTGATGAAAGTTTTTTTTTTCGTGTTTTTTTTTTTGGGGGCAAAAACAGAACGCTCCCCCCGCTCACTCGACCACTCTCTCTCTCTGTGTCCTCGCGGCTAGAAAACTGCATTCCCCTGCATTCCCCTTTCCCCCACCATAACCACTGCGAATTTCGCTGTTTGTTTTCGCTGTTGTGATTCCTGGCATAATATTTATTCGCTCCCCCCCGTTACCTCGTTTTTTTTTAGCATATTGTGATTCACTCCACTCTTCAGTTTCACTCCCAGGCACTCCCTTGCTTCTGTTTACTCGCTCTACCTCCTCTCTGGGGGTATAGCTCCCCCTCTCTCACTCTCTCTCTCTCTCTCTCCCTGAGTTTGGGGAATCATTTGTTAACCAGACGATTTTCGCACTTCCCTTTTTGCATAATAAAAACACATGTACTCCTTGCAGGATATTTGCGGGAAACCCAAAAAGGGGAAATTAAACTGCAGAAAGTACGTGGAAAAGGTGATAGAAAATGTAGAGCAAAAATCGTTCAAAAATTATGCAGAAAATTTGTTAGTTGACATGCAGCAGCGCACCTCGGTCAGTGCTGCCGCTGTAGGAGTTTCGGTAGCAGAATTTCCCAGCGAAAAGCTGCACAAATATTAGGCAGAAATGAACAATATAGTAAATGGGGAAATGCCAAAAGTAGGAAGTATGCAGAAAAGTATGCAGAAAAGTTTGAAGTTGACATGCAGCAGCGCACCTCGGTCAGTGCTACCGATAGAGCAATTTCTCAGCGAAAAGCTGCACAAATATGAGGCAGAAATGAACAATAAATGGGAAATAAATGGGAAAGTAGGGATTGGAAAGTGCAGGCCAAAATTTTTCATTGAAAATTCTTTAAATTTCAGAATTTATTTCTTCGATTTGCGAGTAAGGAAAATAGGAGGAGCATCGATTGTTGTAAAAGTAAGCCACAAAATAAATAAACACACAAAAAAAAAGAGATAGAGAGAGAGGGAGAGGGAAAGGGAGAGCCAAAGAGAGAGAGGAAGAGCAAAAGAGAGAGTGAGAGAAAGCAGCATAATGGTATGGAAAAGGGAGCAAAATCTATGGGCAAAAGGGGAATGGGACAAGGAGAAGATGGAACCGCAGCGAATTGGAAAAAGTCAAATAGTTGTGTGTGTGTGTGTTTGTGTGTGGTTGTGTGTGGGAATGCTTCCAAATGACAAACATTTCAATTAAATTCCAATTTGAATAAATTCCTAGCAACCAAAAACAAACTTCATCTTCCTACCGCATTCGCGTTTCACCCAGTGAAAACTCTCAAATAAAATAAAATAAAATCAAATAGAAAGAGGGGTAGTGGTAGATGGAGGAGAAAGAGCAAACGGAATGTAACAAGCAGAAAATTACATCAGCGACTGTCCGGAAAAAAAAGTCGCAGGAGCAGAAATGCCAAAAATACACAGCGAAAAAGGGAGACAGGCAGATAGACAGAGAGAAAGAGAGAGATAGACAGAGAGAGGGAGAGGTTAGAAGAGTGAAAGAAAACGCGCAAGGAGAGCATCAGAAACTAATTAAGAGAATTGCAATTGACAATGGAAAGAGGAACGAGTAACGAGAAGGGATACGAGTAACGAGAAGGGACGTGGAACGTGAAGGGATACGAGGAACGAGAAGGGACCAGGAACGGAAAGGGACGATAAACGAGAAGGGACGAAGAACGAGGAACGGGGCGACCAAGAAAGAAAAGGAAACATGAGACGGGAACGTGCGACAGTGGTCGAAACGAGAGACACAAGCGAAAATGAAACGTGCAAAAGGGAACGAGGGAACCTCGATAAATGAGACACGAGACTGTACTCCCATAAGGAGGCGTCACAGACAGACAGACAAGACAGACAGAGACCTTGCGACGATTTCTAGAACCAAAATGAGTTCGGATTCGAACTGTGGAGACACGGTTACTCCCTACTTCAGTCCCCCACCCTCAGGCATACGTAACTCTAATCACAATCGTAGATAGTTATATGATGCAACTGTGGCTGCATAAGGAAACGTCGCTAAAGCAAACGAAAAGAAGAGATTGAAACGACGAAAAAGATGCTCATTAGGTTGTCCCTTCGAGAAGGATATGTATTAAGTGAATAAATAATGAAATAAAAGAAAAGAAACAATTAAATTCATGCAGAATTGCAGGCATTGCTATGCAGTATCAACCGAGGTGTGCTGCTGCATGTCTAGGGTTTTTGCGTTTAAAGAGAGAGTAAAAAGAGATTTTGAAAAGTCTTGAAAAAAGATATAGATATTTATTATATTTATATTTAATTTTTAATATTATTTTAAATTTTTAAATATTTATTTTTAATTTTTAAATATTTATTTTTAATTTGTTAGTGTTTATTTTTAAATTTTTAATATATATATTTAGTTTTTAAAATTTTGTTTTTGTTGTATTTTTAATTTTGTAATATTTATATTTAATTTTTAATATTAATTTTTTATTTTTATTTTTAATTTTTTAATATTTACATATACTGTTGGAATGTATCCACCCAACAGAAAAAGTTACCTCTAAATGGCAAAAACTATAAAACCAAAAGCCACCGAGATGAGATGTGAAAGTCAGTCAGAAGATACTCGTTCTCTTAGATACGACTAGAATCTTGGACAGCCAAAAGCCTACTCTGTACGTTTCTCTCTCGCCGACTGCGATAGTAAGCGGAGAAGCCAAAGAGTGGGGGGGAAGTAGGAGGAACTTTATTCCTTCTATCGACCTCAATTCTGGTGCGAGGTGTAGTGGGGTTCGGTGCGGTGCGGTACGGCTTCAGCTGGAGCTTCAAATGGAATTGTAATTTTATACAAATCGCAGTCGCAATTGCCACAAGAAAGTCGAGCCGATGGTTGCAGGCAGGAAAATTTGAGTGGACGACAAAAGGAGGGTAGAGAGGGAAAGGGAGAGTCGGGGAGTGTTGGTTGTGGCTGTGTAGGAGGTGGGGCATACGTGCCGCTTGCCTGGCCTCATCGTGTACTCTCCTCTGTACTCCGCTCACCCCTCTCTCATGTACGTGATAAACGAATATCTACTATTTCCTATTTCCACCTTTAATTCTCTTTGCTCTCTCGCCTGTTCCCCCTCGCTCCGCTCCAGCACAAATGTCTCTGGCTCTCTGATGACCACGTTCCCCCACTCTCCGCTCCAGCCCAACTGTGTCTCTGGCTCTCTGATGACCACAATTTGTAGTCATTGAGTGTGCCGCTCGCTGCCTTCTCTAAGGAAACAGATTTCTTTGCACACAAGAAGCACACAAATGAAGCAGATAGAAAGAGAGAGATGGAGAAAGAAAGAGAGGGTGAGAGAGATAGAGAGAGTGAGAGTACGAGTACGAGTAGCATGAGAGAAAACGAGCCACTTGTGTTGTTCACTTAAACAGTTGCAAGTTAATTAAGTTAAAATATGTCTGGCAGGACTAACAGCAGCACACTTGGAGAAAGCAGAAAGAGAGAAAGTGGCCAGTGTGGCATGGAGTGTGTGTGTCCGTTCTATTAAATGAAAGTGCACGAAACACCAAAAGACAAACTCATTTCCTTCTGATGACTTTCTTTCAGCAGGCAGCAGCATGTGGAATGTCCTGTACTGTCCTGTCGTGTTTAGTGCCATGTCCTTGATGACTAATAGCCAAAGATGTATTTAAGCAGTCAAAACAGGCAGAGAGAGAAAGAGATAGATGAAGAGAGACAGAAAGATAGATACAGATACTGAGAGAGAGAGAGATAAATTTGATTGCCAGAACGTTAGACAAATCAAAGGGCGGCAAACTAAAAAAAATGATTCAATGAATGATGCCAAAATACTGCCCCCAGAAGTAAGTGTTCAGGCAAGACAGTTACGCAATGAGGCAAAAATATGTTTAAGGGGGTTGAGGTGGGGCTTATTCCTCATGAGCAATCAAATGCTGAAAAGGATCTTTCACACACTCAGCACTAGAATTCATAAACGGACAGTTGCTTGCTGCTTGATGGATTAACTTTCTGTTCTGGCCCCAAAAAATGTAAACGCAAACATGGCTCTGACAGTCGATGTATGTGTGGGCCAGATAATCGGTTTATCAGCAGGAGCAGGAGTTCTATTACTCTGGAAATTTAACTCGGTTTGAGGCTGTCTAAATGCTATCTATAGTAGTGCTGCATAATTATTGATAGGCAAGCCTTGCCATTTAAGTCAGATTATAGTCTGAGTTACTTGCTGTAAAATTTCTGTAGATTATTTTGAAATATTTTCAAAGATATTCGCAAACATCATGGCAGATCTAAGCGCAAAATTTAAGCAGCTTAAGCTGTGCCCTCTAAAGACTGTAAGAGTGTACCCTGAGCCTGAGGAGCTTGGGCCTTGTCTGTACCCTGAGGATCTCGAGCTGTACCCTGAGGATCTAGAGCTGTACCCTGAGGCGCTTGAGCTTGAGCTAGAACCTGACGAGCCTGACGATCCTGAGGATCCTGACAAGCCAAAAAATATTAATAGTATTCTTCGTGCATTTCTAATTTGCGCAGTTTTAAAAGTTGCCATCAGAGTCTTTGCGATTTGCATACAAAATGTGTATCCTGGTTCCAGGATCTAGTATCTGGCCATTGCTACAGGTAACAATTAGTGTCTGTACTGCATAATGGAGCAAAATAATTTATAATGTATTTTGCACAGAAATTATAAACTGGAAACTTCTTTTTAAAACTACCCAAATAAACCCTCAAATTTGGCTTGTATTTTCATTATTTTCAAAAACATTTCGTATTTGGCTGTGCATTGATGCATGCCACATTCCAATAGATCAACCCCACAGTTCCCAGAGACTGCCACAACTCTGCCTGCAATTATTTATGAAGCAATCAGAGGGCATACCACACACACACACAATTCGGACTCTGGTGATATATGAAGGAGTGAACCCTACCCTGCCACCGCCCAATTATTAGCTAGGGAACCCCCTCCAAAGACAGACACACAGACAGACCAATTGGCTACCCCATATATGTATGGTGGGGGGGTTCCCCTTTTGGACCTTGGCAATAATATTAAAAGTCGCAACCGCTGAACGGCGCTGCAAAAAAAGGGGCAACAGAGAAATCTTTCAGAAGGTGGTGGGGGGGGAGGCGCAAAGTTTTTTCTTGCATTGCTATTTATGTGGCATGTGTGTGTGTGTGTGTGGCATGCCCCGAAAAAAAGTTGAATTTATTGCAGAAAAGAACTCCGTTTCGTTGTGGTAGAGGGGGGGTTGGTTTTCTGTCTGGATCTTTTGTTTTCGAATCGTTTTTCTTACGATTTCGATACCCTATTTCATATCAGAAGGGAGATATGCTGGCATTTGAAATCCTTTTTATAAGAACTTCGGAACTTTAGAGAACTTTTGAGTAGTAATACTGAGATCTAGAGTTCAAGTCTTGCTATATCTTTGTTAGATATTATTGCCTTACTGCTCTACAGGGTATATATAGTCTTCTCTTCTCTTTTATAGCTATTTCTTGTTGTTGCGTATTTTGTTCTCTTTTTGCTCCACACATCTGGCACTGCATTTATTTCACTTGATTTTGTGAGACAAAATTTATAAGTTGCGCGTCGCGTCGTTTATTTTGTTTTAATAGCAAAGCAATTTTCACAAAAAAAACAAAAACAAAATATAAAGACATTACCGTTACCAAAAATGGAACGTGAGTCCATGCTGCATGTGTATCTGTGTGTGTGTGTGCCTGGCAGTATTGCCAAGGACTAAAGGAATGCTGCAGCAGTATTTCCAGGTTGCAGACAGTAAGTGCAAGAGAGAGAGAGAGAGAGAAGGGAAGACAACTTAAGAAAGTTTTCTGAAAAGAATTTTATTCTGGCTGTGAAATGGCAGGAGGACAGAGTTAGCCAAAGGATGGGCAGAAAAAGACAGTAGATGTTGAGAGGGGAAGGAACACTAAAGAGAGGTTACAGCCTCTGCCGTTATTTGTGACTAATTTGAGTGACTGCAATTGCTCGCACCGCCACAGCAAGCGATGTGCCGTTACTGTTGTTCCGCAAGAAGCACAAAGAGAGAGAGAGAGCAAATTGCAATGCAATGCAGATTTCTACCTGCGGCTGGCTGCTGATCTCTCGGTGGTTAAATGTTATGCAGGCTCTTTCGCGCTCTCTGCTTTACTCACTATTGCGTCGTTCGGTGAGTGTGCGAGTGAGTTCTTGAGTGATCTAAAGCAACGGAGTACTGAGAGTAAATACATATGTACCAAGGCTGTGTACAGTTACCGAAGCCAATTTCTGATTGCGGCTCTAGTGAGTGAGAGTTGATTAAAAATCAATGAATAAAAAGAAAAAGCGACCTGAAGAAATATGCAAGGATAAAAAACTTTCAAAAACTTTTGCAGCAGAACTTCTGCTGCTGCTGCAGCTGCCATCCATTTGCCGTAATTATTGAACTGAAACTTGCATCTGCCTTATACCTGATGGCTGTAATGAGACACCAAGCAAAACCCCAAGCAACCCAACGCCAGCTTGCCCCTTCCCCTCCCCTACCCGCACTCTCTCTCTCTCTCTCTTTCTCTCTTGCTTCTATCTCTATCTTTGTCTCTGTTCTTTTTTCTCAACTCTTTCAACGCACTTTGACTGTTCTTTTTTTCCACACCTTGTTCCCTGCTGCTTCACTGCCCTTGTTCGGCGACTTGTTCCCTACTTTACCACTGTTCCCTTTACCTACTTTGTTTCCTACTCTTCCACTTTTCCGTTTACCTACTTTATTCCCTACTCTACCACTGTTCCCTTCACCTCATTATTCCCTACTTATTCACTGTTCTTGTTCATCCCACTTTGTTTCCTACTCATTCACTGTTCTTTTTCCACCCACTTTGTTCCCTACTCAGCCACTGTTCCACCTACTTTGTTCCCTACTCCTTCACTGTTCTTATTCCACTTTGTTCCCCACTCATCCACTGTTACTTTTCCTTGTTTTTTTTTGCAACTTTTTACCACTTGTTTTCTAATTAGTTTTTAATACATTTTACCTACAGAGAGAGAGAGAGAGTGAGAGAGAGAGAGTGAAAGCGAGAGAGAGATACAAGTGGTTGGCTTAGCGAAGGGATCAAAGCCACTCAATCACTAATTAGCATATGGCAATATCTACCTTGAAAAGCGATAGCAACCATCAGATGTGGTTCCCTCCAAGTGGTTTAAGCAGAGAGTGGAGTGCTGCTGTGGTGCAGATGATTTAGAGAAAAATGCTACCCCCCCCACACACATTATTTCTCATTAGAAATGTAATATATTAGGCAGAGACCTTTTGCCGAAATTAACACTAATTGCTATGAATGCCGGACGGGACTGTCTTTGCTTCTTCGTAACGGTACTTCCCCTGCCAGTCTTGAAAAACTTTTTTGCCACTTTTGTTTTTGAGGCATATAGAAAAACGACAAGCAAATGCGTCTATTTTTATTTTTATTTTGTGTGTCTCTCTCTCTCTCTCTGTGTGTGTGTCGGCTTTTTGGCGAAACAAACTGATAAAAACAATGCTTGGCATTTCGACAGCCGTTTGATGGTTTGATGCTGCCGCTGCTGCTGCTGCTGTTTTTCTGCTATTTTTCTGCTGTGGTTAGCAGTTTTTCCCAGCCAGCAGAATCCATCCTCCCGGGGCTCTACCCTCCAGCCCAATCTGTTTAGTTGTTGTTCTTGTTTTTTTGAGCTGCCGCCGCCGCCATTGCGTGACAGCCATTTGTCTCACTCCCAAAAACCGAAATATCCGCCTGCTACTCAACCTCCCAACCATCCAGAGAGAGAGAGTGAGAGAGAGTGACTGACAGACTGACTGACTGACTGACAGCGAAATCATTGAAATGTCACTTGTGCTGTCACTTTTGCCCGGGCTTTTCCTTCGTCTCCAGCTTCCAGTTCCACCTCCACCTCCGCACTGGCCTCTCTCTCTGTCGTCTGTGTGTCGCGTGTGCCACGTATTCAATTTCCCTTCTGGAAAACTGAGTGGAAGAGTGACTGAGAGAGAGATAGAGAGATTTCCCCGGGCAAGTCACTTAATGTCAGTTAATTGAGCTTCCCTTTCTCCCTGCCATTCTCCTGTGGTTTTTTTGCATAGAATTAAAGGGGGCAGCACACACACACACAAAAAAAAACCATGCAAATTATAATCGAATTTTGGGAACAATGGAAAAATACTCAACACAAAAAATAATACCATTTTTTTCGGCCAGAGCTGGCGTTGCAGTTTTTTAATTGAAAATTGCATTCGACATTTGGCAGACATCATCGACAGCAGCGTATCATCCATATCATATATCAAATGCCACAAACCCTTTTTTTTCAGCTATTTTTTGGCAGATTAATTAAATTGTTAGCCCCCCCCCCCCACCACCCCACACAGGGGGTGGGATTTCCGATGCCCTGGAATCGCCGCATACGGGGGAGATTGTTTGACCAGAGTTATGCATGTAGAGTGCACTCAAAGCATACGTACGGCGAGCACTCGGTTCACACTTCGAAATAAATTGAGTAAATGAGTACAGTTCATTTTGAGAGTGAGTGCTCAATTTCAGGTGCAGGAAAGAAAGAGATGCAGTCAGTGCGCTTAAGTATGTCTTGTAGGCAACAAAGAAAGAACACTGAGCAACACGACGCAATCGTGAGCAAGGAGAGAGCAAGAAAGATCACTCAGCCATGCATCGAACGTTCGGTTAATAGTTTGAGCGCGCTCACTCACTCCACTTCATTCCACCGAAAATGCACGCTTGAGTTTTAAGCACAGCTTGACTGAAGCTTAAGCATAAAAAACACTCAACTTCATTGAAGTCACTCACGCATTTGCAGTGCAAATTTTGTAGTGAATCTTTGATTGCTGCTGCTGCTGCTGGGCTGCTTCTGCTGCTGGCTGCTGCTGCTGCTGGGCTGCTGCTGCTGCTTCTACTGCTGCTGGGCTACTGCTGCTGGGCTGCTGCTGCTGCTTCTGCTGCTGCTGGGCTGCTTCTGCTGCTGCTGCTGGGCTGCTGCCGGGCTGCTGCTGGGCTGATGCATCTGCTGCTGCTGCTGATGCTGGGCTGCTGCTGCTGCCTGCTTCTGCTTCTGCTGTTGCCTTGCAGATTTGTTTTTGATTGAATCCCTGGTATATCATGCCGTTGCATGCCTCATCATTCTTTCATTGCTTCACGTTGCTGCTCGTTGACTTCTGCTTTGCTTCACTCCACTTTATGCTTTATGCTGCCAGCCCCCTTTTTCTCGCTGGCACTAAAAGCATTTCTGTTTTCCTGTTTGCCCATACAAATATGCTGCATAATTTTTGGGATACCCTGTAGGGGTAAGGTAAGCACTCGCTGGGGTCGATCATTCTATTTCTTATCAACTTTGTTACCAAAAATCATCTTAATCTCAGAAATATTGAAGGCCTAAAGTTACCCTTCTGTTTCCATATATTATCCTCTCTTTAGGGTATCTTTTAGTCGCATTATCAATCAAGAAACCTTTATATATTTGTTACTGCGACCCAACTGTGTGCAGCACCCCATGCAAATGCATTACGTGACGTAGGTAGCTCTCACTCTCCCCCCGCTCTCTCTCTCTCTCTCTCTCTCTCTCTCTTGCTGTGTGTGTGTTTGCGAGAAATATTGCCTGTCAAACATATCTTTGGCTTAATTCATGCGTGGCATCAACCGACACCCCGGCATCACTACCCACCCGCTCTCCCCACTCCTCTCCCTTCGTCACTCTGCCTGCTATCGGGGGGGTATCCAAAATCCAGAGCTCAATCTCGCGAGCAGCAGGCGTGCGTGCCGTAAACCAAAAATCGACACAAACCACTTGCCCCTTTGCCCCCATGCCACACATGCCCCATATGGCACATGGCCACCAAACCATAAGCCATTTGATGCAGGCACGTGAGTCAGCTTATGAAAATCAAATTTCTAAACAACCAAAAAAAATAAAAGAAGGAAGCAAACAGCAAAGAAGCAGTAGGATCTGATCGACCGTTTGATGCCCTAACCTTTTTGGATTGGATTGCAGGCAGCTCTCTCGCTCTCTCTCTCTCTTTCTCTTTGTTGTGACATTCCAAGGGACAACCGCAGCTTGCTCGAGATTTGTATTTATTATTCCACTTTTGTGCTGGGTTTTGAATCAAATTTGCATATAAGACATCGCCTCTTGTCTTTTGTCTTTCGTCTCTCGCTTCTCATCTCGTTCTCTTTCTCTCTCTCTCTCTCCTCTCTCCACATTCCATGAACACTTCTCTGATGAAAGAGCGGCAGGGCGTATTATAATCAATAGCGGTGTAAGGATGTGTGTGTGGGCATGTGGCATGTGTGTGGGCATGAGGGTACTCCTTCTGTTTGCCAAAGGCTGAATTCTGGCTGCGGGCTCTTATTCTCTTCTCTCACTTCTACTTCTACTTCTCACTCTCTCTCTCTCGTGTGTGTGTTTTCTGAATTGAGGTTTTCACTTCAAATTGGTTTTGGTTTTAGTTTGCTGAATGGATTTCGGTTAGCGCGCCAAGTGCTGCTGTGGCAGCAACAGCCAGCAACGAGCAAGCCGGCAACAGCAGCCCCAGCCAGCTAGCAACGTTTGAAGCGGAAGAAGATGCTTTATGGCCTGCTCGTTTAGGCCAAAACCCCACCCCACACGCCTACCAATCCCCTGCGCTGTGCTGTGCTGTGCTGGCGTCGTGTGTTTTAATCAGGGACTCAAGGAAACGAGAGAAAATGTTGGCTAAACCATAGAACCCGGTGGGATAACAGGCAACAGTTTGCCATGGCTGAATGGAGTGGCGCCCACCCCCCCGAAAATTAGGCAACACTTTGCAGCGGCTTTTCTCTGTCTCTGTCTCACTCTCACACATTGCGCTCTCTCGCTCTCTTGCTCTCCTTGAGTGTGTGTGTGCTTAAGCTGCTAGAAATTTGAGCAAAAAACACTAGTTAAATTCAATCATGCAATTAACTAGCATTTTGAAAACGATTTTTAAAGGTTTTTAATTGAAGATTTAAGGAGCTAAAAAAATTATAGAAAATTCCATGTATATGTAGTATATATATGTATATGTATCGTTAAATATATTATGTATTTTGTATATAAAAAGTGTACTTTCTTTTTGCTCTTCCGCTGAGTCTCTGTGTAGGTTTTTTTTTCATCTACTCGCAGTACTTTCTCCTTTATGTCTTCAACTTACTTTCTACTTATTAGTGTCTCTAGCTGTCCCACTCCCACTGCTACTCTCTTTGCTTGGGATTGTTGCTCTTCCTCTGCTCTGTTTCGTTTTGGCCCAAGTTTATGTGCTTTTGTGGCCTCCCTTTTCGTAACTAATATTAACATGCCAGCAGGCCACTGCGTCTTACCCGTCCGCTATCCGCCAGCTGTGTGTGTGCCATCCCCCCATGTGTGTGTTAGTATGCTCTGGTGTGTGTGTGTGTATGTGTGTGTGTGTATCTAAGTTATTGAAGTTGATTGTGTGGTTGCTGCTGCTGCTGCTGCTGTTGTCCCTTGTTTGGATGCCTGCAGCGTTTGGAGTCGCCAGAGATTGTGAGAGCCAGAGCCAGTGCTAGAGGAGGCCACAAAATGCGTGTTTGCTGATTGAAGTTCAAGCATATTTGGGCACAATATTAAATACAGAGAAAACTGAGAGGAAAAGTGGGTAAAAGTGGGCTAAAAGAGGCGTCAAAGGTGTAGGAGAATGACTTAAAGTGGGAACAAGGGGAGTTAAAGGAGTACGAGAATGAGTTAAAGTGGGGGAAAAGAGGCGTCAAAGGAGTAGGAGAATGTGTCGAAGGAAGAATTAGTGGCAGAAGATGATGAAGAAATATGGGTAGGAGTGGGAGTGGTAGTGGTAGTACCAGCAGTAGGAGTAGAAGAACTGATAGGAATATCAACATAAGCAACCCATAAGATTGTTTTCTTCCTCCTCTACAGCCACTAATATCTTATAGATACATTTTCTAGATCATAAATCTAAGTTCTAACTTCTAAATCTACACAAATAAAACTCCTTCTCTGTTGAAGGAAATAAAACTCCTTCTCTGTTGAAGAAAAGCCTTGAAAAAAGTTTCTTTGCACTTCATTAAAATCTTAATGAATGAATAATTGCACTTGTATCTTTGCGTGGGTGTAGAAATATGTATCTATGTGTGGGTGTGGAATGTATCTATGTGTGGGTGGGTGTAACGTGTATTCTGTGTGTGGGTGTGTAGCTTCTATCCATGTGTCTCTTTTTCCATCTTTGTTTTTGCTTCATATGTCACGTATTTCCATTGAAGCTTCTCCTAAAAAAAAAGGCGCCTCAATATCGCTTTCTTTCGCTTCTTTTTTAAACAATCTTTCTCTTTGGTGCTCTCTCTATCTCTCTTTGTCTCTCTGTTGCTGTCTCTTATCTCACCTTATCTTGGCCCCTTTCGTATCTCTCTCTCTTGTGCCCCCTTTAGTTTCTCTTCACTTGCTGCATATTAAAATCCAAAGTTTTTTTCGTGGCTCCCATTTTCTCAGTTTATTTTTGCTTCACATCTCTTTTTTTCCCCTTTTCTCTATGTTTGTTTTCTTTTGCTGCGACACATTTCAATACAAAACCGCTGCACATATGAAAGCGAGAGAGTTGCAACGTGCACTGAAAGAGGAGGCGTGCAAAAGTTGAGGGGGAAGGGCGGGGGTAGCGATAGAGGCAGGGTAGATAGAGCAAGGCAACGTGACGAAAGGCACGTACCCTGTGGGCGCACAGGGTGATATTAGATTTATCGATTGTTATGGATACAAATCGATCAGTTTTCCGATTGCTTTACAGTGTCATTACCATAATCGATTTGTATCTGCTATCTTAATCGATTATTCTACTTAATATAGATAGTTAGATATATAGATATAATTAATCGATATTTAAATCGATTATTTTATAGTTTATCGATCAGTTGAATATTTCTTTTACTCTTTCGCCTGATTCCAACTCTTTCCTTCGATGAAGACACACACACAAATGGATGAATATGATTTTGGGGTTTTCCGAATTAACCAAAAGCCTCTCTGCCTCCCCACCCCCACCCCACAGAGTGTGGTGTGTGCACCCGTACACGGACGTTGTACGTATGGTACGTGCGTTCCACTTACGCAGCGTCGCAGCGTAACGGTAACGCGGTGGAACAGCAGCAGCAGTAGCAGCACAAGGAGTGGAGCGATGGTTCGGGGGCACTGAGCAGGCGGTAACCGGTAACGACGATGCTGGGGCAACGCTTTTAACATTCGCATTATGCATGCGGCAATGCCGCGTATGTACATATGTCTACCCCACCCCTCACCACCCTCTCAGCAGGGGGTATAAGTGGTGTATAGGAGGAATGTATAGGGGTGTATGGGGGTTTGGCTTTAGCAAAAAGTCCAAAGTAGGGCATGGCACTTAATTGAAAAACTTTTATGCGGTCGACAACGCAGCAAAAGAGCGACTCAGAGACTCGGGAGTAAAAGCGAGAGAAGGAGTGAGAGAGAGAGAAAAGGCAGAGCAGGGGGGTGGGGCGGTAGTAGTAGTACCAAGAGTTCCAGCAAAAAACAAAAAAACAGAGAGAACAGAACAGAACAGAAAATAAGGACAAGCGGACAGTGGAGCACAGGACACAAGAGGACAGCACCTTTTACACCCCCCCAACCGCATTCTCTCTCTCAGTATCAGTGTCTCTGTCTCTATCTCTCTCCTGGGGGGGGGAGTGGGGGCCACCGGCAATAAAAGATAGTTTATTGTGGCCCACAAAAAGGCTTTGTCCTTGTCTCTGATACGAGAGTCCTCGTGCGAGTTCTCCGCATTGCCATTTCCCTTGATTTTTTTTTACTCATTTTTTCTTTTTTCATTTTTTTTTTACCCCACATTAAGTCCTGGGTTTCATCATTTGCAAAAATGCCACTTTATATGCCACAGATATATGCCACATATCCCCATGTGCATGTGTATCTGTGTGTGTGCATATGCAAATTACTCCTTAGAAACAAGGACCCTCAGATGGAAAGAGATAGAGAGAGCGAGAGAGAGAGGTAGCGAAAGTGAGAGGGCAGCAGAGCAGGGCATGTGTGAGAGCTAAGACAATACTTTGGGGCCTGTGTGGGTTTCTTTTCGTTGAAAGTCAAATCGATTCAAATTAATTCCTCAAAAAATTTATTCAATCAACGCTGGAAAAATATCAAAATCAAACGAGCAGAAGGCAGCGTGGAGAGGGGGGTGGCAGAGGATGTGCAAGGATGTCAGCCAGGTGTGGCGGAAAATGTGCTACAAATTATTAAAGTTATCGATACATGCGTTTAAGCAGAGTCAAATGAATCGAATATGTTGAAAAATAACAGAAAAAAAGTTATCGATAAATTAGGTTTTATCGATATCAGTTATCGATCAATCAGGTTTTATCAATATCAGTCATCGATAGATCAGTTCAAATCAATAAAAGTTCTCGATAAATTCTTTATCGATATCAGTTATCGATAAATCAGTTTTTGTATCGATAACAGCTATCATTAATCAGTTCCTATCGATATCAGCTACATATATAAAATCGATAAATATTACAAATACAATAATCGATATTTGATAAGATAATCGATTTAAGTATCGATTAATTGTGAACATAAATTATTGTGTTAATTGTGTTCATTTTTAAACTTAATTTTTAAGATATTTTTGCTATAATTATTTATCGATACAAAGCGATTAAACGATTAATCGAAGAGAGAGCTTCTGCCACATGCTTTTCTGTTCCTAAGGATTCCACATGAAAGAAGTGACTGCACAGGCTCTCCCCCCGCAAAGAATTCTTTGAAATATTTCGCTGGCATTCGCTCAACGCGGCAGGCAGGGAGGGGAAGGGAAGGAATGGGTAGAAATATGTCTGCATGTGCAAATATTTGATACTCCACAGGCGACAGGCGACAGGCTGGTACTGAAGCAGAAGCTGAAGCAGCATGCGGCGGACGGTCGGTAATGGAGACCTTATTCCCAGCAACTTGCCCGAGTAATTGGCGCAAAGAAAATGCTTGAAATTTCTCTGCCATTTTCCTTTCTTTTGGTTTCTTTTTTTTTTGGGTTGAATCAAATCAAATAATCCCAGGGGATAGTACGGAGTATGGTGGCTCGTATTTCGATTTGCATTTCTCAGTGCAACTGGCTGTCAAGTGGCGGTGCAACAGCCCCCCACTCCCCCTCTCACTCTCTCTCTTTGCCTGTCTCTCTTTTGCTCAGCCTCTGCCTGTCTCTCTCTTGCTCAGCCTCTGCCTGTCTCTCTCTTGCTCAGCATCTCTCCCCCCACTCGTGTGCTTCTCTTTGCTGGCTGTCAAGTGGTGCGTATACGTAATAATTGAACAATATATATTGCACATACGCCACGTACAACCATTTTATTGCACATTCCATTGCTTTGCCTGTTATTTGTTTGATAATTTGCATATTTCGGTGCCCAACAGCTGTCGAATATACATATTTTGTCGAGA
The DNA here is from genome assembly GCA_009664405.1 of Drosophila bifasciata. Taxonomy (NCBI): domain Eukaryota; kingdom Metazoa; phylum Arthropoda; class Insecta; order Diptera; family Drosophilidae; genus Drosophila; species Drosophila bifasciata. The sequence continues at coordinate 38,274,764 of CM019041.1, forward strand.
ACAAAATGGTTTTTAATTGCATTTCTCTAGGCATGTTCTTTTTTTTTTTTTCTTTGTTTTATAAGAGAGAGAATTTATGTGCTCTGTCGCATGAGGTGACAATTTGTATGGAAATAATTATTAGAGTAAACATCGGGCATAGTATGGCATATTATGCAGATCTTTGGCTATTTTTAGCTATCAATTGCATTTTTTGTTTTGTTTTTTTTTTGTAATTATTCTTTAGATTTCGACGCTGCTTTTTGGCATATTCTTAGGAGCATTTCTGGTGGGCATTCCTGGTAGCCATTCTTGGGAATTTTTGTACATTTTTTTGGTCAATCTTTGCATTTGATTTTAAGCAATTTTTAAACATTTATTTGGAATATTTTTGAAAACAATTTCATACATTTTCTGGGGCTCTTTCTGGGGCTATTTCTGGGGCTAGTTGTGAGCCATTTCTAGTGCCATTTCTGCAGCCATTTCTGGGGCCATTTCTGGGGCCATGTCTGGGGCCATTTCTGGGGCCATTTCTGTGTTCCATTTCTCTGGCTGCATTCCTTTGTCTCTGCCCACTGAAGGTCCGTCTCTCTACCTGATGCATAAATGAAAAAAAAAGAACACTTCCCCACCTTTTTTGCTATTGCTTTGTTTCCTGTTGTGTCCTGCCAGGTGTCCTGGTAGAGAGCTCAGCAGGCCTAAGCATTTTAATTGGATATGGATTACACGGATGCCAGTGTGAACAGGCCAGGCGGCTGAGCTCTGGTCAACAGGGAGTGAGTACCTGTCTCCGGCAGACACACAGACAGACGGACAGACAGACAGACAGCAAACTCTGTTTATCACTCATTTCCCCTGTAGTTTCCTCTCTCTCTCGCTTATCTTTTTCATCGCTTTTCCACTGGCACCGCATGCCTCCGCTTGTGGCATGCCTCGGCTGTTCGAATGGCAGGCTGGCTGGGTGCCACCATTGTTTGGTTGAGATTTTCCCCATGCGCGCGTTCCAAATGAAAATCCAATGACACACACACACATGCAACGAGTGCAATTTTCTGCCCGCATGTGGTGGAAAATTGTTAGAAGGGGTCGACGAAGGGGTGCTGTGTGGCGGGGGGGGATGCAGCAAAAGAAAATGAGAAAAGCGCAAAATCATTACGATTTGAATGCCATAAAATGCGTTTTCCTCGTTCCGTTTCGTTTCGTTTCGCAATTGTGGGAGCACTGCAGTGAGGGTGGAAGGGGTTGAGCAGGGTGGGAGGGTGCTGTTGGGAGGAGGGGAAATTCCAGAGTATTGTCTGCTTAACCGCAAAGTGTGCGAGGGGTTAGAGAATATCTCTTCTTTTTTTTTAGTCGACAGCTAAACACTTTTCACACGCTCCCTGCTCTCCACTTCCACTTCCTCCCCCCCTAACCTCGATGACATAATAAACTGAAACTGTCAGTGGCATGCCCCATATACTGCCACCACCCCCCCCTAGCTGCACAAGGAGAGGGCTGTAGGGGAGACTGTAGAACTTCAACATACAAAAGGCGTCGCTGTATGTGTTTTCTTTTTTTTTTTGAGTCCATTTTTTCTTTTTCTTCCCTGGGCTGGTCAATGCAAAAGGGTGAAGGGTGCATGGGCATGTTGCAACAACTTCCGCCCCTGCCTCATTGTAAGTTTACCAAGGTGTCCGAGGAGGGGGGGAGCTCAAAAGTTGATTTCGCTTTAGCCTGGAAGCTGAGGCCACAGAGAAACAGAAGAACAGAAGCAAAAGAACAGAATAGAAACAATCAAATTCAGCTTAAAGACGAAGCACTTGGCTTACATACGACAGCAGCAGCAGCAGTAGCACACACACACACACACACACACACACACACACACACACAAACACACACAGACATTCCAAGACACACACACACACACACTCGCAGAGATACATCTCTTGAGAGAAAGACTTGCTTTGAGCAGCTAGAGAAATCGAAGCAAGGTCTTCCCCCGCCCACATGCTGTCCAATAAAATGTTTTCTGTGCTTATACCCTGTAAAAATGGGTGTGCCTGGCAGTTGGGAGAACCAAAATATCGCTTTGGGAATTTTTGGAATTTTTTTTAGAAATAAATTGGAGTTGAAGCAAACGATCGAAGAAATGAAAAGTCGCCAGAGGAGGCTGCAAAAAAAAAAGGGAAAACAGCCTAAAGTTTTATTTTTCAGCAAGTGTTTAAGTTAAAATCTCTCACCCTTGAAGTGTTTAAAGCAGAAAGATAATGAATCCAAGCATGACCATATGAGATCTAGAGATTTAAAGCCCTTTGGCTGGTTGGGTTAGGCCAGAGTATTCAGAGGAGTTAGTACTATATTTGACAAAGAAACAGCTACAAAAAAAATATACAAAATAATCCATTAAAATAAGAAATAGTTAAATAATGAAATAAATAACTAAATAAAAATATATTAAATAAAATAAGAAATAGTTAAATAATAAAATAAACAACTAAAATTACTAAATAACCAAAAAAATAATACTTAAAAAATATACAAAAATTCTGATAATTTTCTTCACACAATTTGAATGTTTCCAAGCCAAAAAAAAGAAGAAATTTCAGTCATCTTTTGCAGCTAAAAAAGGCTTTATATTCAGGGCTCCAGCAGGTATCTATAGGTTCGAAATGCTACAAAAACTAACTATAGATATTATCAGAGTATTTTGTGGCTCCTTTATTTACTTTAAATATTTTGAAATATTTTTTTAAATATTTTTAAATATTTTTTTAAATATTTTTAAATATTTTTTTAAATATTTTATCGTAGCCCTGCAACTGATATTCGCTCTCCGCCAGAAAGGGCATCAGCATGTGCATTACCTTTTTTATTTTTTTTTTCTTTCATTTGAAATCGCTGTGGGAGCAGCATTCTGCTGCAGGACTCTACTGTACATTCTGCTGCTGTTGCTGCCACATAGTTGGCTGTGTAGTTTTCTTTCCCCTCTCAATTTTCTTTGGCTTTTCTTTTTGCCATTTTCCTGTGGCTGTAACCCACTTTACAACTTCCTCAAGTGCTGCTTGCTTCGTGCTTCCAGCTGCCTGGCTGCCTGGCTGCCTGCCTGCTCCTGCCTGCTTCCTACTGCCGCTGGCGGTATAATCATAAACTGGTGGCGCCTCAAATGTATGCCAATGCATGTGCAACATGCCACCAGCCCCTTCCGACTGCCCCCCTGCCTTGCTGTGTGTGTGTGTTTTGTGAGCGAATTAAATTGCATTTTGTATTGATTTCAATTAAGTTGCAGCAATGTCGAAAAGTTCCTCTGGGCTGCTGTGTGTGTGTTGCATGTTTGTGGCTTGCCTGGGTTGCAACAACAACAACATCTATCTTCAATTTGATTGATTGTCTAATTGCCAAAATGTACAACAAGAGCGAAGAGTGCTCGGCATCTGATTTGTGGCACGTGCCACAAGGCGAGAGTCTGCTCCTGCTTCTCCTTCTACTTTCGTAATCTATTAAAAATGTGATTTTAATGTTTTCTTAATATCCCTCCTCCCACACATGCCACACCTCTACCCAGCACACCCCTTACCCTCATACCCTTTCCTCCCACATACCTTAAGCCCCCGCACAACTCTTCCTCCCACCCACTTCCTGCCACCCCTTTTTTCTTCAACTTTTTTCGGATATAAAAATTGACTTTTAAGGATCTGACTTGATATTTATGTGGCATGCTGCCGCACCCCCAAAACCCCCACCAACACCACCCAAAAATATCTTTCACTCGCGTGTGTAAAAGGGAATTTATATGCCCCGCTGCTGTGGCATGCAACATGCCTCAAAAAAATGTCACAAAATTATCATGTAAATATTTGAATGGCATTTGAATTTTATTTTGCCTCCATGGAATGGAATTTAATTAATGAATGAATGGAGCCAACCAGCCATTTCCCCTTTGCTTCTAATGGAGAATTATATTGCCCACAGAATTAAAAGCCAATTAAGCGCCCCCGGACCCGGACTTATCCTCATAATTCATATGAAAGTCACAGGGAGGAATAAAAAAAAATGAATGCAGGCGTGTGCGCGCGCTTCTGGCCAATGGCCATAAATGCCAATCATTGCAGGGGGGAGTCAGAGTGCAGGAGTCACAAGGAGCAGCACAAGGAGACTCTACACAGAAGAGAGTGAAAGAGATGGAGCGAGAGAGAGGGAAGAAAGAGTGAGTGAGAGAGGGGTGAGAGAGTGCGGGAATACAGAGGAAACTTGCGACGTAAAAAGAGCAACCAATTGAGACTTACAAAGAAGAACAAAAAACAGAGAGAAAAAAAAAAGAAGAAAAAAAAAAAAAAAAAAATAAGAAGAGAGCGAAAAAAGCGAGATGGGGGGTATGAAAAAGGGCAACAAAATAACAATTCAAGCTTTTAATTTCATTGCTTTTGAGCACTCCCCTGGGTATCGCATGATAAATGAGGGCCCAGACCGACCCCTGAGCCGAGAGCCAAGCCTTCATGAAAGCCGCCAGGAACGACAGGAACCTCCCCAGAAAGACAGACAGACAGAAAGTGGGCCAAGCAGCGCCAATCGGTTGGGGCCAGTTCATTCACACGGTTTCCGCTACAATCAATAGAGGAGGAGGAGGGAGGGAACAGGGAGCTGCAGATAGGAGTCGGTTTGGTGTCTGCGTGGAGAACAGACGCTGCAAGACGAGGAGCTGGCAAGAGGAACTCTAGTCCGGAACTCTAGTCAGTAACTCTAGTCTTTTGCCGGAGTCTAATTGGTTGAGCTACAGACAGGCTCCCAAAGTAGAAACTAAATATGATACAGAGGCAGCAGCTGCTACTGCCTGCCCCACCCCCAGCTAGTGCTGCCACTGCACCAAGTGCAACATGGGATGAGTGCCAGCTACCTCTTGCCAGCTAGCTCTTGCCAGCTACCTCCTCACGAGTTGCCTTCAAAAGTATTTCATATAAATATGTAACCAAAAGTAAACCAAAAGTAACCAAAAGCATACTCGTAGATTATTCATTTGGCATTCAAAACAAGAGTGGGGGGTACGCCCACCCATGCCATTCTCCAGCCCCCGCCCCGATGATCGACCAAACCAAACTGGCGACTGGCTAAAGTTTTTAGCCGCAACGAAAACGGAAAAAAGAAAGCCAAAGAAAAAGTAATTGTGGCTGAAACAATCAAAAATACCCTAAAATAGAAAATGACTAAGGAATATATTTTTTGTAAATTTTATTGTAAATTTTACATTCACATTTTTTACATTATTTCAAGAAAATTTGAAATAAAAAAAAAAAAAAAAAATTATTTTGCCTACGAATTCTAGACAAACCCAAAATACCTTCAGAACTAGCAATCAACCTTAAAGTAAAAGTAACTTTCTGCACCCACAATCCCCCCCTACACTTTTCTCTCCAAAAATTCCTCAAAGCAACCCTGAAATTTCAGGCAGGGTAGGGTATATGCCCTGCCAAGTGGCTTGGCGTCGCTTGATATTGTTTTAATGAAATTCGAATTGATTCTAAATTTCACCTTCACAAAACACCCAACCACCCACTCCACACCCCTTAAGCCACACACAAATGGCAGCCATTTTGTATTTGCCTCAACATTTTAATCTAATTTCAATGTTCTCAGCCACCCAAAAAAAAAAAAAAAAAAAAAAAGAAAGTAAGAGAAAGAGAAAGTGAAAGGCAACGAAGCGTAAATGGTTCGAAAAAGTTTTTCCCAAACAAAAAGAGCAAATATTCACACAGAAAATATTTAGGTAAATTTCGCGTGCAACATTTTGTGGTCAGTCCACCCCCATACATCCCCCACCCACCAACTCATTCGGCTGTCAAAGCGGTAAAGTTAACGCCAATTGGCAAAAGAAAAAAATATACCAAAAAAGAGAGAGCGAACAAAAAACGCACTCAATTAGCTTTGATTAAATGGAAGTGAGCACCTCCCCCACCCCACCCCACACCCGTGCTACAGGCGACCTTGGGGCGCAGTTGAAAGAAAAAAAAAAGAGAGAAAAAGAAAGGTATTAACATGCCGCTGACAGGGCGCTTCGTGACATGGTTTTAGACCACTTCGATTTGGCCCATAAATAAGGCTTAAAGTTGATTGAATTATGGAGTAGATAGAGATATGCATAGAGTGAAGGAGAGAGAGAAAGGGGGAAAGGGGGAGAGATAGAGGGAGGTTCCAATAGAAGGTACTCTCTGCATTCAAAGTTTGCCTTAAAGATTCCTTACACAAAGCTAGAACGAGTATCTTATGAGTAGATTTCCAGGTGGCATTCGCTAACTCTCTCTCTCTTTCTCTCTCTCTCTCTCTCTCTGTCAGTGTGTGCTTCAGGGTAATTGTGAAGCTACTGCTGCTGCTACGTCGTTTTATTAGGATTTGATTTGACCCCAAAAATGTTTGCCTTTGACAGCTGCTGCTGGCTGCTGAAGCCCCTGCTGCTGCTCCTCCTGCTTGCTGCTGCTGCCTGCTACTGGCTGGCTCCTTTAGTTCTTCACTCTGCTGCCTGCCACTGGCTGTTGCAAGGGTCTGTAGCTGCTGCTGTTGCTGTTCCTGCTGCTGTTGCTGCTGTTGTTGCTGCTGTTGCTCCTGCTGCTGCTGTTCCTGCTGCTGTTGCTGCTGCTGCTATTGCTGCCTTTTCATTTGCATTTTGCAGTTTGCTTTTTTGCGCCTAATTAAGATGGCCAAACGATGCAGGCAACAGACGGACACAGGGACACTGGACAACAGGGACACGGACAGGATCTGCTACTGCTACTGCTGCTGCTGTATATCCTTTGAGGCCATGGCTTCCCATGGCTTATTATCTCATCTAATTTACGGATTTTCTCTTCTTGCCTCGTACCCTGACCCTGCCCTGTCCCTGCCCTGTCCTGCATTTTGCTGTGCCCTTTTTTTTTGCCACTCGTTATTCCACTCGCCGATTCAAACTAAATGAAATCAAGCCGTGTAATGAGCAAAAAACTTGTGCAAAATGTACGCTGCCAATGTGCTGCAACCACCTTTGCCACCCCCCAGGCGGAGTTCATAATTTTTCTGTTAAGCACAGCCAACCCCCCCCTGCGGCCATGGACAACTACATTTTGGTGCTACATTTTCATGAAAATAATTTCGCGGATTTTTCTCTTTTTTTTCTCCCTTTTTTTTTGGTATTTTGCGAATGGCAGAAACATTTTAATTGTTGCATGCCCCGCGTTGTCGTCAGAGCATACCACAATGCCTGAAGGTGACTAACATGGTGGCAGCACAGGGCAGCACAGGGGTTCTCTCTCTGTCTGTCTATCTGTGGCTGTGTGTATGTGTCCCTGTGTGTCTCTTTGTGTGTTTCTCTGAGTGTATCTGTGACTCTCTGTCTGTCCTGTGTATTTGGCTCCTGTGGTCCTGTTAATGTGTCCATTGTGCTGGTTAACAAAAACCAATTTGCCTTAGTGGATTGGATTTTTATGTGTGTTTGCAACTTTAGAGTCTGTATTCTGGGCACTTTTCGTATGCGGTTTTTCAATGCCACACACACACACCCCTGCCACTGCCCCTGCCACTGCCCCTGCTGCCTCTTGTTTGCTTGTTTTTTGGCTATATTTGTGGATAGTTTTTTATTTATTTTATTCGCTGTTTGGCAGGGGGGGAAAACCAAGCTACAGCCATCCAAAGTATCCACTTATTTTATTGCAAAAAATAACTAATTTTTTTTGAAGCGATTTAGCTGCATTAGTTGCATTCTATCATTAAACCAATATTATCCAAATTAATCCAATAAATTTTAATATTTAATTGGCATTAAACAAAAAATGTTTTCCCATATATTTAAATTGCATTTATTTTAATGGCTGCGAAAAAAACTAAATTTATTTTTTAATTATATGCGAATCAGATGAAAGCAAAATGTTTCAAATTGATTTATTGATGCAACAAAAAAATAGAAATTAATAAAAATAAAAACGAATATTATTTGGGGCAAAGCAATGAGAATGAAGCAGGTAAAAAGGGGGGCAGGAAGAGTGAAATATTTTGCATAATTTATTTAAATTTCTTAGCCCAAAAAAAACTACAAAAATTCACGAACTTTTTGACATATTTCTTACTATAAAAAATGGCAAAAATATATAGCTAGAAATTACTTTAAATTCCGGAGCTACATATCATACTTAAGCTGTTTCTTTTTCTCAATATAATAATTCCTATCTTTAATATAATTAATCCTTATAAACATTCTTCTTTCTTTTTGCAGTCATCAACTAAATACAACAATAGAAGTTCCTGAATTCTGAATATATAAGCGCCATAGAGCCATAAATAGTAGATCAAAGATGTCAATGAATTGGGCCCTGTATTGGGGCATGGTCTGGGTGCTGTCAGGTAAGTTCTATCTACGCTCTAAGAACAGCTGTGCCCCCACCTAAAGGGGGGATTCCCTTTACACTTTTTTTATTCTACATTCGCGTCACGTAAAAACAATTTCATTGGTTCGGAGGGGCGGAAAAGGGAGACTATGGCTGTGACTGTAGTCTGTATAGAAATTGTTTTATATCAGCTACTCTGCTCTGCTCTCCCTCTCCCTTTGCTTTTACCCTTACCATTTCTATTTTATATAAACTGAAATTTAAAATAACAAGCCGTAAGCGTGCTTTGATTATTGCAGCAACATTTCAGCGCATTGCAAATTGCAAATTGAGCAGAAAAATAAGGCAGAGCCTCCCCATCCCACCCGACATGAAGGTTGTCAAGGGAGTTATACATATAAAGGATATATGTAGGGTGTGGCATATAGTAGATTGGGATGTGTGTGGGCTGTTCGTTCAGCAAGAATTGCAATTGAATGGGGGAAAAACATGTGCAGTAGATGTTAGCAGAGGAAGATGGTACTACGTAGATGGTATGGGTATCAGCAATGTTCTGGTTGATAGAGATACTTCGATGAAAAGATGTCCTGGTCCTGCATCTGGGTGTACAGCATGTTCTCTTTCTCTCTCTGACTGTGTGTGTGTGTGTGTGTTAGCATCCATTTTCAATAGGTTTTTCTACTTGACAGTAAGGTAAAGACCATTTAAATGACTTTTTTTCATGCAGCTAAAAGTAGCTAGAGAAGAGCAAAGAGACGGTAAGGGCTTAACAGTGGGAATGTGGAGGTTTAACAGAGGGCAAGTGGTGGCTTTACAGAGGGAAAGTTGCGGCTTAACAGAGGGAAAGTGGTGGCTTAACAGACGGTAAGTGGAGGCTTAACAGAGGAAAAGTGGAGGCTTAACAGAGGGCAAGTGGTGGCTTAACAGAGGTAAGGTGGAGGCTTAACAGAAGGAAAGTGGAGGCTGTGGGAAAGTAAAGGCTTAACAGAGGCAAAGTAGCTGATTTTCTAGAGAGAAAATAGCTGGTTTTCTAGAGAGAAAATAGCTGGTGTTCTAGAGAAAAAGTAGCTTGTTTTCTAGAGAGAAAAAAGCTGGTTTTTTAGAGAGAAAGTAGCTTGTTTTCTAGAGAGAAAAAAGCTGGTTTTCTATAGACAAAGTAGCTGCTTTTCTAGAGAGAAAGTAGATGCTTTTCCAAAGTCAATCAGAGAAAAAGTTGGAAGCTAGTTTGGCCAAAGTAACCTTTGCCAGAGTCCCAGAGTAAGGCCAAGGAAATGTCTAGTGATCCACGATTATCTCCAAGCTTTATACCAACAAACTGCAGAGCGAATTTTCCAAGCTTCTTCTTGAAGTTTTCCCCCTCCCCCCCCACACTTGGATCTGCATTGTTCATTCCATGACTCGTACACGTAATTGCCAGCATAATTCTCGAATGTCAAAGACATTGTCGCTGCTCTCACTCTCTCTCTCTCGCTCTCTCATAAGCCTTGTCACGGTTAGCGAAAAAGGGGGGAGGGAGGACATAAATCAGTAAACCCCAACCCACAGCCCCGGCAAGGCTGTTGTCCAGTGCCACAATGAGTTAAATAGTTCCATAATGCGTGTGGCAGGGGCAGGAAGAGACAAAGAGAGAGGGAGAGAGAAATATGAAAGATGTCACAAGAAATGCCATGAAATGAAGTCCCTGGCGCTGAGATGATGGGACAGGGCAGTGGAGCAGCATCTTAGCTGAACGAGTGACTGACTGACTGACCTACAGAATGATGGAATGAGGTGACTTATAGAATGACTTACCGACCAACTGATGGAATGAATGACTTACTGACTGCGCGGAATGAGTGACTTAGTGGAACCCTGAAAAAGACGCTGATGCCATTTATAACCCAAGAGATGGGTCGAGGGGGGTTGTGGGATTGGCTTTCATTTCGTTTCGCTTGCGTATAGTATGAGGCACTGCCTCCTGCCCCCTGCCCCCTGCCCCATGCCTCCAGCCTCCTCCTTGATGCGATAAGAATAATTGGAATGTCAGTTTAGATACGCGCACGTAAAATGCGAACGCAAAGCGACATCCAGCATAGCCACAGCAACGCAAAAGGGAACCAACCCGCGGAATGGGATGTGTCTGCTGTAGCTGCTGCTGCTGTTGCTGTTGGGCGTGGGCGTGGCTGCTGCTGCTGTTGCTGCATGCTGTTGCACATGTTGCAAGGCGAGCAGTAAATATGGTACAATAGCATCCTAGTTCTCTCGTCATCGCTGGCGCACTTGGCTGAACAATGACATAAGTCTAATGACAAGCAGAACAACGAGGACGAGAACGACCGCAAAGCCACCGCCAGGAACAGCAGCAGCAGCAGCAGGAGCAACAGCAACAGCAACAGCAGTAGCAACAGCAGCATCAGTAACAACAACAGCAGCAGCAGCAGCAGTAGGGATCTATCTATCTGTAGGACATACAGCAGCAACCCTCAACCAGAGTATCCAGATGCTGCTGCTGATGCTTCTGCTGCTGCTGATGTTTCTGCTGCTGCTGCTGCTGTGATGACACTGACAACAATGACAACGCTGACATGACATGCAGCGGAGCGGTGCAGCAAAAAAATTCACAAAAAAAAAAACCCAGTGAAAGAATTTTCCAAAAATGGACACACAACGGGGAGTCTCCCAACGAGTTTGTAGAAACATAAAGAAGCATTAGATACCCTAAAAGTAGGCAAATTTTAGGCCACAAATTTGTAAGAAAACGAAAATTAAAATTAAAAAATTATAAAAAATATTAAAAAAATATTCAAAATTTCATAGAAACTTTTAGTTTTAGTTACTTCACTCAAAACAGAGTACAACAACAAATTAACTTTTACGGTGAAAGCAAATTACAAAATGATATAAAAATTAACAACAATGTTTTTTTTTATATTTTATTTTTAATTAATTATTTTTATTTGTTTTTATTATTTTTGCTAAATAAATAATGTAGATAAATGAATTCAAATAAATAACTTTGAAAATAAAATAGTATTTTAAGACGATTTTTTTTTAATTTAATTTTTAATTAAAAAATTATGTTTTTATTTGTAATAAATCTATTTAGTATTATTTTTATTAATTACATAAATATTTTTGTATAAATTACACATTCAATTTACTTTTTTTTTTTTATAGCAAATATAATTATAAAATTAAAAAAAATATTCCATAATTTCCACTAGCCTTTCCAGCTGCCATTATGCCTTCCGTTCTGCCTGAGCTCATTTTCATGAATTTCCCCAGCTGATGCCCAGTGCTGCCCATCATTATTCCCACGAATACAATCCACAAAAGATGGACACAAAAGAGACGCTTCTCTGGTAAAGAAATCAGAAATATAACAGAACGGACAGGGCAGACTCGACCATGTGCACACACAGGAGGGTTAGAAATGAGGAGTGGAGTTAGGGTATGTGGGGGGTCGGAGTGGGTGGCGGGTGCTTCACTGTCTAAGCATAAATTTCGCTGGATGCTGCGGTCAGCAATATGCGTCCATGATAAACGAGCTGGGGATAGCTGGCTGATAGCAGAGGGTTGAGGGGTGAAAGCAGAGGGTTGAGGGTTGAAGGGGTGAGGGTTGAGCGCTGAGGCTTTTTGCATTCAGACAGGCTGCTCCATCATTGCGTGGGGGGGATTCGCATGAGATTCAAGCTGGCATTTCAATAAGAGAGAGAGAGAGAGAGAGAGAGAGACTAAGAGATAGAAGGGGCTAAGAGAGAGTGAGAGAGAGACCAAGAGATAGAGAGAGACTAAGGAAGAGTGAGAAAGAGATAGAGGGCGGATGCACCACTGAGCCACTGAGGCGGCAGTGAGGCAGTGAGGCATTGAGGCATTCAGCCAGCGAGCCATGCCCATTTATCGTCGAAATTGAAATTGAAAATCAAGCAGGCGCAACATAGAGTACGAGATACATACTCGTAGATGCCATCCCAGTGGCAGCTGCTGCTGCTGTCTGCTGCTGCATTTGATGGCCACTCCACACACAGAATGTACCGTGCAGCATGCAACATACAAGGATATTCTTGATTAGCTTGTTGCGCATGCGTTATGGGCGTGCCACAACAACAGCTGGAAAATGTGTCCTATACTGGGCGTCAGACACGCCCCTCTATATGGGTTTCAGCGCAGTTCTGTCAGCAACAGCAAAACAGCAGCGTTGCTGTGACAGAGGTCTTTATGGCACTTGCCACTCGTGGAATGCCCCTGTCCCTGTTCCTGTACATTCCTGTGGCTGCTGCTGCTGTCCCTGTCCCTGTCCCGTGGCTGCCCCTGTCCCTGCTCATTCCTGTGGCTGCTGCTGCTGTCCCTGCCCCTGTCCTGTGGCTGCTGCTGTTGCAACTCTATGTGTCTGTACTTGCTGCTTGCTGCTGCTTCTAGGTGATCGTCCTGGCAACATTTCCATGCCTCCAGCAGCTCTTTCTTTGGCTCACAATCCAAGCACAAGAACTGGCATTTTCTTGCAAAGATTTCGTGGAAAATCTTCCCCAAAATCTGCCTGCCGTTTCGGCCCCTGCTGTTAGCATTTTTCCTGGCATTTTCCCCCACCCACAGTTGATGGAAAAACTGACACGAAAATTATGAAAAGAAGCCAATTGAAAATGTAAAAATTGCTGAACTTGGCACTAAACTTATTTGACATTCAAATGGCAGCAGCACAGCCACCGCACTACCTCCTCCTACCTCTCATTTGGGTTAATTTTATTCCTACAGATTTCCACTTTTTCCACTCATTTTTCTTGGCGTTTTTTCAGTTTTTTTTTTTTTTTTTTTTTTTGATAAATGTCATGGCTTGATTGGCTGCCAGAACGACCATTAGGCGACAGGCGCAACCCACTCGTTTCGTGAGTGGCATGTGGCAAGTGGGCGGGGTGGCATGGGGGGGGCAATATATTACACGCTTATATGCAAATGAGTTCAATTTCTGACCAACCGAAAAGGCATTATGTCCAGGAATGAATTCGGGGGGTGAAGAAAATTGCCAACTTAGTGAATTATAAAACGGTCAAAAGGGGCAGGAGGGAGGAGAGGAAGGAGAGCAAAACTGCAGAAGCGGAAATTTGTGGAGGCTAAAATTGAAAATCTATGCAAAAAGGAGGGTGGCATGAGAGAACGGCATGTGCCATATCGGGCAGGAGGCTTGGGGCATGTGAGGCAGAAACAAATTGCTGGCCAGCCTTGTAGATTTGAGTGTGTGCTGTGGTGGAGTGTGTGGGGTTTTGGGGATTGGTTTCCCCTTCAATTTGCATAAGAAACATTCGAAATTATTTTTCAAATATTTGAACGACTGTTGCTTTACCCTGGAATTATTTTTGGGAAATTTTTAATATATTTTTTGGCGTTTTTTTTCTATGGAAAAAAAATATTAAAGAAAAGCGGTTGGAATGGCTGTAATTGAAAATAACTAAATTAGGAGTTTATTACTCAAAAAACTTCATAGAAAAAATTTAAATAAAATACGAAATAAACTTAAAGAATAATATATATTTTTTTAAATTTTTTTATTTTTTAAAATTATTTTAATTTTTTTTAAAATTGTTACAATATTATTTTAAAATTAATTTTTGATTCTTTTGTGGTTCATTATTTTTACTTTTATTCCTTAAATTTTATTTGGAAATTTTTAAAATTAATTTTTTTAAATTTATTTTTAAGATACATTTTTTTTTTTAATTTTTTAAAATATTTTTTTTTACTTTTTGTGGTAAAATTTATTTTATGCAGTTCTTCTTCTGTTAGTGGGAAGATGTAGAAATAATCCTTTTATTCTTTTTTTATGTTTTTTTTTTCCTTTTTTGGATGTAAAAAAATTCATATTTCTGCCTTCCATTTATCCGCAAAGCTGATAAAAACTTTCCATGTAGAAAAAACTACCTACAACTGAATTTTTTGGTACATGTTTTTATGGGCTTACAATTCCCTTAATGACCCCGAAGTGGTGTTCCCATTCATTTTTTTTGAATCCTTAATCACTTTACTCCAAACTCTTACTCTTTTCTGGCTCTTTTCTAACCTTTTCTGGCTCTTTTCTAACCTTTTCTGACTGCTTTCTTTGCTGCTATGCTGTGCCACCTTTTGGCTGAGATATTTTGCCATTTGAGTATAATTCTATGCCGGAACTAGTATTGTATTTCAATCAAAGACAAACTTTCAATTGGCAGTTTGCTTTCCTCAAAACAGCCACTTAAATGCTAATCTTGGTGGGGCTCCAGTTCCAGTTCCAGCTCCATTCCCATTTTCTATTACTTCAGCCAAAAAGGGCAAAGGCCAAAGCAAAAGCATTAAAAAGTTTGGCAAGTTCTTGGGTTTTTTTTTTCTTTTTTAAGTCATAGATACGGCACTCCCTCTCGCACTACCACTCCCCCTTACACACCCTCTTTGTGCTCTTCCATTTTACTTGTCGTTATTTTTCGTGCATTTTATCAGGATATATCATGCGATTAACTTTTACATAAATGCCTATCAGTCGCATGCCCCCATGCCCCCATGCCACATGCCCCATGCCAGCGCAAAGTTTTGGCATCTTGTGTGCACACACACACACACACACACACACATCACAGAGACATCACAGAGGCAACACAGACATCGCTGCCATCAATGTCAAGTGAGTGGTGGAGGGGAGTAGGGTGTACTTTTGGCCTTCCTTAGGCACCAAAAAAAAGATGACTAGAAGGCAGGCAGGCCCCATCGAAGGCTGCTGCTCCATACTTCAGGCTGCTTTTCCCTCTTGGTTCCTGCTCTTCATTCTGCTCTTGCTTCAGCGTTCCCTCTCGGTTCCTGCTCTTACTTCAGCGTTCCCTCTCGGTTCCTGCTCTTACTTCAGCGTTCCCTCTCGGTTCCTGCCAGCTCTTTGGCTCTTTCTTCAGCGTTCCCTCTCGGTTCCTGCTCTTTCTTTGGCCCACATACTCTCTCGTATCCTTCATCTTGTCTGCTCATACTCGTTGACAATTTTATTTGCATGAACAGGACTTATGACGCATGACGGAATGGTTTTCGTCGCTGTGCCTTTCAACTTGTAGCTACGCCATCCCCGCCACCTCCCACCCTCAGCCTCCCAGCATACTTTCAGCCTTAGCTACCTCACACCTACCGCTCTGCTACACTCTACACTCTCCACTCTTCCTTTTCCACTCTAGTCTCTTTCCTTCCCTTTTTTTCTATTTTTTTATCAATTTTTTTTTTTTTTTTTTTTTCCTGTTTGTGGCAAATCCATCTACCGTTTTGTCGTTTGGCAACTCAATTAAAGTGTCCTCAGCCCATGTCCACTTTCCGTTCGGCAAACATGATACACGGCTACGCACATTGAGTGGTGCGGAAATTGCCCGCCAGTGTTGCCACAGTCACGTAGGCAATGCAGCTGCACGCATGCAACATCCATCGACTGGATGGATTGTGCAACTAATGCAACAGCTAATGAATGATGGACAGCAACAAATGTAGGGAAAACTTACAGGGAAAAACTAAGCACAAACAGAGAGAGAGAGAGAGAGAGATAGGGGAGAGAGAGTTGGCAACTCTACAGCTCTCTTTTGTCACTCTGGCACTCTCCTATTGGGTAATCCTATTGACCCATTCAACCTCACGTTTCGTTTGTTGTAGCACTCCCCGTATGCTAATAAATTATTGGGTATTTGCTTTAAAAAACCAATAAATTGGCATGCCACATTGGAGGTACTACATGTACATGCCCCCTGAGCCGCTTAAGTGCACACTTAGCACACGGCCCACACGGATGCTGTAGCCTGTAGCCTGTACCCTGTGGCACACACATATTCGTATGATAAATGTTAAAAGCAATGGCCGCAACCAGATATGGATACGGATATCCAGTTTCAGTTTCAGCTATTTCACATTTTTGGCAGTTACTGGGCATAAAAAATACCCTGTAATATAGAAAGAGACAGGGTACAAAAGCGGTACAGTAGTGGTCAAAAGTGCAAAGCAATGCCAGGATCATTCTTAGAGGAAACTCTCTTTTGAAGGCAGGTGCTTCTGCTGCACACGGTATCCTTTAGTCTGGCAAGTCAATCATTTGCAAACGCTTAAGGCTTATGCTCAGGACCACAGCAACAGGTCAAGGGGTCAACGGGGTGCTGGCAGCTCAAAATCGCATGGCGTTAACATAAAAATGCCCATTAAAATGAGACACAAATAAAAAATAAAAAAAATATATTGGATTGTAGGAGGGTGTACCCCTTACTTTATGGCATATTTTCCACTGGATTTTTCATATATGAAAGAAAATTTTTGGTGTGCAAAAAAATTGTATATTCGGGGAATGTTTTTGTCCCCCCACCCCCCCTGTAACGGACAAGCGAATATCGTTACCGACTTTTCTTTTGGGTGCATCTACATAAAGCAATCATATTTTTTATTAATATATATATATATATATATATAGACATAAATCTGATCAAATGTAATTGCTGCGTGTTCCGTGTTTTTGCATGCCACAACAGAACATGGGAATTACTACGTGCTACATGCTGCGTGTGGCACTGCCACTGACAGTCCATTATTATTATCATTTATTTTTGCGTGGAATATTAACAGTTTTTTGGCCATTGCGATTTTTGCGATTTTTGATAAAGAAAATAATTTTTTTAAATATATTTCATTGAAATATGGCAAAACAGATAGCTATTAAGCGTATGGCAGAGCTTGTATTGTCCTTAAAAAAAATTGTATTTAAAATATTTTATTTTTTAAATTTTATTATTATATTTTTTAGGGGTAAATTTTGAAGAAAAAAAAGTTTAAAGAAATTGCAAACAAAAATTTAGGATTGCAGGATAAAAACACTTAAAAATGAGCAAAAAAAAAAAACTCCAAATGGCAATAAACTCTTTAGAAATTCTAACAAAAATTAATAATAATTCATAAATAGCTTGAAAAAATTTAAATTTAAGCTCAGAAATTTTATATTTTATTGCCAAAATTCTCTCTAGATTTTTTAACTCTTTGTATTAAGTACTTCTAGGGTTTTTTTTGTTGACGAATCCTTGTTACATTTACATAGAAAATTACAACCAAAACGTAGAAAAATTCTTTAGCTAAAGGCAAGCCATTTTCAATATTCAAATCCAGCAAAAAGAACTTTCCACACTCATTATTAACGTATGCCCCATTGACGTACTACGAGTGTGGTATGAATTTTTGATGTTTGCTCATTTGCTTGGATATTTCAAAAGAATTTTAAGGACTTTAAGGACTCATTCGGCACAAGAAAACAGGCTTCCAAATCAAGTTCTTCTCCATCAAACTGTGGGGTGGGTCGTCGTCTCCTTGTCAATGCCGCCTGTTATCCTGGCAATTGACAACTTAACGATGGCTCTGGCTGTGCGCTGGCTGCCTCCTGGAATGTGTGTGTGGCATGCTCCGAAAAACATTATCACGCACAGAGCGGGGGTGGCGGGCGAGGAACGGTCTCCTGGTGGCATAAAAAAACAGCATAAAAAGTGCACACAAGACAAAGGACATGTGCGGGGGGGGCGGACTCTGCGATATGTGTGTTTAATAAAAAAATTATGAACTTCAATTACGACGGTGAGGAGGAGTCACCCCCATCCCTACCCTCAAAGTGTAAGGAGCAGCTAGGCAGGGGGGGGCTGGAGTAGGAGTTTGGGTGGAAAATTGAGGCAGCGGAGACAGGAGGCGCCGCATTGAGTGCATAAAATGCTGAGCAAATAGCAGAGAGGCCAGCGGGATAAGCGGCACGAGTCACATATGTACATCTGTATGTATGTGTGTGCCTCATAACTGTATCCATGTGTCTGCTGTGTGTGTGTTTGCATAACATAATTCGTTCCTGGCGAAAGTTGTAAACCCAAAAGCGAGAACATGCCCAGAGTAAGGATACTAAAAGTAGGAGGCACCTCCACATAGAGGGTACTTAAGGGTGGGGGGACACCCCACCACAGATGGATGGGTGAGTGGGTGGTTGGGTGGTTGGGTGCTTAGGTTTGGGCATGGTATGACTGGGGCATGTGAATGGCGGCCATAAATCAAACGACAACAAGCAGTCGAAGAGCAGCGACCAGGGATCACAGGATGGTGTAACACCCCACCCCCTGCCAAAAATGACTGCCTTTAATTGGCTTTTCCCCTCGACTTGACTTCTCCCCCCTTCACACCAGTTATCCCCCACTTTCTCATCAACATAATCGTCATTGTAATCGTGGGACTGCGCCTCGCACACAAAAGTACAAGCAAAAAAAAAAATAGCAGAAAAGTGTCCTCTATGTGGGGGGAGGGGTGGTGCCACACACACCAGAGTGGGGAGGGGCGACATATGCAACGCGGCAGGTGTGCCACAAACGGAAACGGGGCAGACATCAAATGGCGGCACTTAACACTTTTACAAAATGTCGTTCGGCCATTTTCGGCACGGCCATTTTCATTTCTTGCTCGCCTTTTGTTTGCTTTTCATTCGCTCTCTCTCTCTCTGTGCCCTTCTCCAGGACATGCAGCTGTGAGTGTGACAGCTGGAAGCTCGAAGAACTAATCTCTGGTACCCCTGCGTGACACCCTTTCCTTTGCCACTTCCTTTATGGTCACCAAAACCATTTAAAATTCTTCTTTATTTTTTTACCCGTTTTCATAACGAAATAGAGAGAAGCTGGGGAGAAGAAAACTAGGGGGAGCATTGCCTTTGCAATGTGGAAAATTATAGAAAAAAAAATTGAAATATTTGGAAATACTTAGAGCCCTTTGGAAAATCTCATCCCATACAGTTATGTTTAGAAAAAATCATTGCAAAAGCAACCCTAGCAACCCCCAACACCTGACTGTGTTATTATTTAGAAAGCATCTAAAAAATTATTGTAAACTTAGCGGTATTTTTTTGTGTCCAACAAAATGGAGCGGCGACCAATTATTTGTGAAATTTGCCACAAAGAAAAAGTTGAAGATGAAAGCTGCCCAGACCACAGCGAACCGCACAACAACAACAACAACCAGAACGAAGAGAAAACTGCAGTAGATAATGGCAACAACGAAGAGAACACTGGAGTAGATAATGAGAACGATAAGACTGAGATTCGTGAGCTTGCGTCGATGATACAACAACGTGGCAACGAATTGAAGCAATTGAGGGAAAGCATGGAAAAGGATTCGGTCAACATTGAGCGCAACGGCGAAATGATTCGTCTCATCCGTGAAGCACTTGGGGAAGCCTTTCGCAACGGCTCAATTCAGTTTTGAGGCAGTAACCAGCCAGCAGCAGCGCATACAAAGGAAAAAACACTACATATAATTACAGTTAATTGCAAACAGTCACAGCAGCACTACACCACCACACACATGCATGTGCCAACACACAAAGAAGGACTTGCATATTTGATTGAAGTATATAAATAAATTAAAAAGTGTGGGAAATGAGCAATGAGCAGCAGTCAAAGAGAGAGAGAAAGAATGAGAGAGGGTAGACACCCAGCAGTCCCTGCAAAAACAACGAGCGTGAAGCTTTGCTTCAGTCCAATTGCCTGACAATTGTCGTCGCCACGCTCTGCCCCACTCATTTGTGTTGTTGTTTTGACTTACGAAGCCAAAGAGAGCGTAACAGATGGTGAGAGCGCAAAGCCAATGCAAAGACAATGTTTGTTGCTGCAATTAACATTGGGGTTGGTGGTGTGCCCTGTGGAGCGCTGATCTAACGGCTTCGCAGGTAGAAAACATTGCTATTCCTCTCTCGAGATGGTGAGAGAGCAAAGGCTAGAGCAATGCATATAATGCTTGTTGTTGCATTTAACATTGGTTTCTGCCTGCGTCCGAGGAGGATCGGATCTGCTGCTCATAATTGCGCAGGTAGAAAACATTGCCTATACCTCTCTCGTTTTTTCGAAGGCAAAGCTAGTGGTGTGGTTTGGCGAAGGCAGAGAGAATGTAGGAATACAAAAGCTGAGGACGCATTGAAGCAACGGAGTACCGAGCGTTACTTTGGGTATGTTCGACTTGTGGTTCAGGCGGGCATTGGCAGATGCTAAAACAAACAAAAATATCCCCAGTGATGCTGCTACAGGGGAGTACTTCACGTATGTAGTTGGAGTGCTGGGGATGGTATTCATGAAGAAGGGTACACTGCTGTTGGCACACTTATTCTCTAGCTTGCACTTTGCTTCAGCCTTAGCGAGCACACCAAAAATGTTTATATACAGATTTTTTTTTTTGGGTGTGGGAGCAGTAGGCGCTCTCGGACAGGGGGCAGTATTTTATCTGGCAGCCTCAGGCAAGGCAGTCGGCAGTCCGGCAGTCGTCTTCGAGTCTTTGAATCTTACAGCTTCCCTTTGGCCAGTCATTGTATCTGGAAAGTGCTGCTATTCCTGCTACACCCCACTGTATGTTGCATAAACAGCTTACGGAAAAAAACAAGCAGCAATCTGGGGCATACTATAACATGGGGGGCGTTTATCATTTAATTAATTGCCTTTCGGGGCAATTTTCATTAAGTAATTTTCGCCTCTTTCACTCTTGTTTGCTCTTCTGCGCTTCCCTATCGTGTTTATTTTTTTTGATTTTCTTTTCGTTGCATGCCACAAACACACACACACACCCCCCCATTGCAGTGGTTGTGTGGGAGCAACAGCTGTGCCACATATTTATTGAGGGTGGCAGAAGGGGCAGCAAGCTCCTTTGCTCCATGTGGCAGAGAGAGAGAGAGAGAGAGAGAGAGAGTGTGTGTGGGTCGATCGGCTCCAAATTGCCACTCGTTGTAAAGTGGCAATTAACGCCACATGACGCTGTCAACAAATGGCAGTGCCACACTCACCCCCATACTACATTCGAAACCCCCCCACTCTTTCCAGGCATTTGTTAAGTGCATTTTTTCCATAGGGGCTGCTACCCCCCTCCCATCCTTCGGTCTGTGCTAATTTTAAAATTATTACTTGAGAAACAAGACAGCCAACAAAAGTGTGTATATGTATCCCCCAACCCCAACATACAAAAAGTAATTGACGTGGAAATAATGGGCACAACAGAACAATTTTCAAATTATTTTCCTGCCACACCCACATCTACCCCCCACACCCCTACCTACTGTCTGCCGCCTGCAGCTGCCATTCAATGTAGAGGTGTAGCAATTGGGGCCAGTAATTTTCCCATCAAATATGTCAGTGGAAACATCATTACGCATCGATCCGCCATTTACAGTTAATGGGTTATGAAACCTTTTTTTATAATTGGAACAAAAGAAGAACTGTATAGTAGGTCGTGGATTGGAATTTATGAATTTATTATGAATTGTGCTAATCAAATTAGGCAAACGTGAAAGGATATACGTAGAATCCTTCTATTATTGAACTAGTTTACCCGTTTTAACTGGCACATCTGTTATTATATAATGTGTGATTAGTGTTGTATAATTGCATTTGTATTTCTTTTGTAGGAATACCATTGGAAATTGTTTAGGAATTTTTTTTTATAAAGCTAATGCCAAGGGAGCATATTCTTCGGTTATTTTCTCAGCATTATATTAGCCAAAAAAAGTATAATAAAAATTCTTTAAGAATTTTTAAAATTTTATCTAAGATTTATTAACTCTAACTGAAGATCTTTAAAATATCAAAAATTTCATCAATTTATTTCTAAAAATCTAAAAAAAAATCTCAGCCAAGCCCTAAATATAACCATTATTTTTCTATAAATTTCTTGAAATTTTCACTTATTATTTCGATTAATTTCTTGAAATTTTCACTATTTATTTCGATAAATTTCTTGAAATTTTCACAAATTATTTCGATAAATTTCTTGAAATTTTCACTAAATATTTCGATAAATTTCTGGAAATGTTCACTAATTATTTCGATAAATTTCTTGAAATGTTCTCTAATTATTTCGATAAATTTCTTGAAATTTTCACTAAATATTTCGATAAATTTCTTGAAATTTTCACTAAATATTTCGATAAATTTCATGAAATTTTCACTAATTATTTCGATAAATTTCTTGAAATTTTCACTAAATATTTCGATAAATTTCTTGAAATTTTCACTAATTATTTCGATAAATTTCTTGAAATGTTCACTAAATATTTCGATAAATTTCATGAAATTTTCACTAATTATTTCGATATATTTTTGTTCTCTCCCATTTTGCAGGCTCCACAGACAGCGCCTCGAAGCGTTTCTTTACAGACTTCTTGCAGGATTTGCCGACACCGGGCACCGGTGGACCGACCTTTGATCCCAGTGGTATTAGCAATATAACAGGACTCGTTGGCAAGACCGTTAAGATGACCTGCCGCGTTAAGAATTTGGGAAATCGAACGGTAAGTAAAGTAAATACAAAAATTTACTATATAAAGAGAGGGTACAGTGTGTGGGGAGTGGAGAGTGCTGTCAAGTTTTTTGTGTATAATAATTTTTAAGTACTTGCCCCCAAAAAATAAAAAATAAAAGTAAAAGTTTCTGCAGTGCAGTGAGGGGGTCGGGGTTGGTGGGGAGAAAAACTTGTCAAAAGGCGTTACGCTTGACAGGGCGGTGAGTGCGCGCGCTCTACCTCCGTGCAGTGGCAGCTGCAACATGCGGCATGCCCCCATCCCCATCCCCACCACCACTCCCCCCTCTAGTGCTGACGGCAGCTGTCGCTCTGTCGTTTTTGGTTTGGATTTTAGCTTTGCCCTCCGGGGGAGTTCGAGTGAAAAGTTGTAAGCTTCTCCGCCTGCCGCGAAACTATGCTGCTGCCAGCCGCTTTCCACCTCTACCCCCTCTCTCTCTCTCTCTCTTTCGCTGATGCTTTTCCGACTGCCACTGCCACTGCCCGCTTTTCATAATGAAAATGCAGCTGGAAATGCAGTTGCTGTTGCTGTTGCAGCTGCAGTTGTTGTTGCAGCTGTTAAACAATTAGCAAATTAAACTCTGAACTTTCAACTCTCTCTACCGCTCTCTCTCACTCTCACCCTCTCCCTCACTCTCTCACTGGGCAGCGAGAATCGGGGAGAAAAAAACAATAAGAAAACACAAAGGCGCTGGAAAATAAGCTTCCTTCCCTCCTACCAACCAGCTGCGTATGAGTGACGTCCGATGGAGTCCAATCCCCCACTCTCACTTCCCCCCCCCCTGCCACACTGCATTTCCCGTTACCCGCTTCAGCTTTTTTAGACCAAGTTTTTTCCTCAAGTGTCGCCGCGCGCGCGGCCATAAAACTTTCAAAATTTTTACGCTTTTCTGGCTTATTAGGTGAGTGCCAAACCCCCCTCGTACCGCCCCTCGTCCACGCCATTGGCCTGTCCTGTTGTCGCTCTGTTGTCGTCCTTTAGGGCCAAGTCCGTCGTAGTCTTAGCCCTAGGCAACATGCCCCCCATTGGCCCCCCCACCACCACTCACAAAATTCCAAAAAAAGTTTCGGCCTCTCGCTTCCCGTTTTAATTTTAAGTTTGACAAAGTGAATGACTGACTGAATGAATGAATGAATGAATGAGTCGAAGCTTGAGTTTCCGCTTGTCGCTGTTTACTCGAGGGAGATGGGGGGTCTGGCTCTCTCTCTCTCTCTGTCAAGCGCAAGTTATGGACGCGCGTCCGTCTAATTACCGAGTCTCACGACAACAAACGCCAATTAAATACGCGATGGAGACCCCAGGATCAGCAGACCTACAATTATAGTATACCCCTCCCCACCCACCCGCTCCACCCGCTCAAAAAAACTTTGCCGCATGGCCAAAAACTATGAACACTCCTCATTCATTGGGGGGTTTTCTGGGCGGAAAGATTCTTCTTTGGGGTGTCTGAAAACCTATGCTTGAGATTGATTTGAGCCATTAAAAATTTTTAAAAAATTAACTGGCTCATGCGCATTTTTTTAGTTATTTGATTAATGCATCGAAAATTATTATAAATATTTTTTTAAATATTTTTTTAGATACTATTTTTGGCCGATAATTTTTCGCTCATTTTTCGTTCAATTTTTGTTCATTATTTGCTCATTTTTCTTTCATTTTTGTTCATTTTTCGTTAATTTTTCGTTCATTTTTCGTTCATTTTTCGTTCATTTTTCGTTCATTTTTTGTTAATTTTTTGTTTATTTATCGTTCATTTTTCGTTAATTTTTCGTTCATATTTCGTTCATTTTTCGTAAATTTTTTTGTTTATTTTTCGTACATTTTTCCTTCACTTTTCCTTCATTTTTCCTTCATTTTTTGTTAATTTTTCGTTAATTTTGCCTTCAATAAATAGATAAATATTCTCAATGGTCGGCTTCATGAACGTGCCACTGGAACTTTTTTGGTTGCCACTTTATCAAAAAGTAGGGCCATCGTCTTGCCTCTTGCCTTCTCTACTTTTGGTACCACTCACCTCCTCTCTCTTCCCTCCAAAAATCAAAGCAAGAATCAAACATTTTATCCCGAACATCACGTCTTTTTGGGGGGGAGCATCATGGGGCATCATATCCTATGAGCGCCCAGCGTCTTTTGGGTGGCCATGTCTTTGGGCGCATCATATATTACCTGGCTGTATGGACAGCAGGAGTTTTGGTTACGTGATAAGTAGGATGTGGTGTCCTGCTCCTCTCTCCTCTCTCTCTCTGTCCTTTGGCCAGGTCATCGATGCCTGGCTGCCTGCCCGCTGATGAGCTGCTGCTACAAGTTCGGATAATTAATCATTGGTCCCAAGTGTCCACTGCCCCACTCCGCCCCATTTGGACGCCTCTTGTAGATGTCTAATTACTCAGAGAGAGAGAGAGATGTTGCTAGTTGTGTGCCATGAATTACGGGAGTACATGGGTGAGGTACATTGAGTTCGGGGATTTTCCGGGGGCCATGAAATTTACGTGCATTTTCCAACGTCCTTTCAAGACACATTTGTAGCGTGCCTCAAAAGCGTGACAGGCCACACAGATATGGCACTGCCACTGGGTGTGGCAAGAGGCAGTGTCATCGATAACATTCCCAAAACGGGACATTTCATTTGCGGTTGTCCCGCTCGACAATGACCGCTAGTCCAAGGTTTCTGCACTTGCCGCAGAATGCTGCGAATGAGGCAAGATGTATGAATGAATGAATGAAAGAATGCATGGATGTATGTACGAATAACTGATTGAATGAATGAATGAATGAATGAATGCATATATGACTGAATGAATGATTGGGCAGTTCATTAGTGTGTAATTGTGAGAGAGAGAGAGCAGAGAAGAGAAAGTGCGCATCGATTTGCATTTACGAATTGAATACTCGAATGTCCAGGGGGGTTGGGGTTTTGGGGCCAGAGGCAATGACCGCAGAGCCACAGAGAAGAGCCACCAACAGTCGACATTCGACCAATGAGTTGAGGCCCAGGCCCAGGCCTCTGTTCTTTGTCCTCGGGGGCGGTTAGAGGTCACCTCTGCTGCCGTTTCCGCCACCCCTACTGGTGCTGCTGCTGCTGGATTCCCCCCACCTGCTGCTGCTGCTGCCCTCCCCCTGCTGCTGCTGCCCTTCCCCCCTACTGCTGCTGCTGCTGCCTTTTGGGTGCAGGCTGCAATTGAAATTGTTGCGGTTGGTTTTACAAGTAAATTGTCAGAGAGCCAAAAGGCTCTCTACCCTGCCTCCCTTCCTCCCATGCACCTGCAATTCCCTGCAGCATATGAACCCAACCACCTTCCCCTCCCACTCTCTTTCAGCGCCACAGCATACGAAAATGCAATTTAGCGTATGAGGGCAGTACTTTTCACGTTAATACCCTGGACTTGAAAGAGCTCGAAAGGGGGTTTATGGGTGTCTGGGAAAGCTAGAAGAAAGGCAGTCCGCTGCTTAGGAATAAGAGAGAGGGGAGTTCATTATAAAGGCAATTATGTATCTACATATATGCCCAAAAAAATCACAGCAAATCTGCTCAAAAAAAGTTACCAGAACCTATGTAGCTCTGCTCCATTCTGCTCCCCCATTCCATCACTGGATATTCCACTTGTCTCCAGCACTTTCTCTGCTGTTTTTTTTGGTTTCTCTGCTCGTTTTTTGTTCTTTTTTGTGCCCCGTTATACGCTTGCACTCGTTTTTCGGTTCGGTTATAGCTCCATTTCATTCGCTTCTTTTGCCTGTCCCTGCTGCTGTTCAATCTTTTGGCCTTTTGTTTTGTCAATGGGAAAAACCACAGCGGCACCTACCAACACACACACACCCATCAGGTGTATGTGTGTGTGTAACTGCGATTTCGATGAATTTCGTTGAGCTTTATCCAGCAGGCTTTTCCCGTTAAAGTTTGTGTGTGTGCGTGCGTGCGGGAGGTAGGTACAAAAGTGTTGCCTACTTTTTTGCGCAAAATCCCAACACACTTTTTTTTTGTGTACTCTCTGACACCCCCGCCGCACACACCCCCTCGTTGCAATGGTATTTCAGCATTCTGTTGTGAGTTCTTGGGCACTAGTAGTAGATTTTATTTTTAGTTAGAAGTTCAGTTAGAAGTGCTTTGGCAGAGCAGTTTTGACACTCAAAGCGAGGCAGATTCTTGGGGAAATTAATTAAATAAGTTGCAATATGCAGCCACGCCCTTGCTACTACTTCCTTCTCGTCGCCTGCCACTCATTAAAGCGTCAGTTATGCCATGGTAAGAAAAGAAAGCAGCAGCAAGAGGGCGAAAGAAAGCCGGAGCAGGGAGACGAAAGAAAGCAGCAGCAGGGGGGGGGCACCACTTTATATTGTACAAACCAATTGCCACGCCCACCGCCCCGCACCGCCCTCATGTGACAAGTGCCACGCCCATGCCATTTCCGATATATATCGCTACCTCCGCCCCTACCCCCCCCCATACGCATCACCATATGTGCCTGGCAATCAGAAATCAAAAAATAAATATTATAAGAAAAAAAATACGAAAAAAAAAATATAAGCGTGTGTGGGTGTGGGGGCATGGCCCTCCTGCTGTCTGCGAGCAAAAAAAAAAGAAGCAAATCAATCAAAGAAAATGTTTTAATATTTTTCGCTATGCGCTTCACAGGACGCACAGGACGAGAAAATGAAACTGAAGCTGAAATACCAAAAAAAAAAAAAATATCTGAAGTGCGGTGGCGGGGGCAGGGAGACTCCACAATTGTCTGCCTTTTGTGTCAGCTGTCAATTTTTGTTGCTGTTGTTGTGCATCGAACGATGACTTAGCTGGCAAGGCAACACATCCCTCAGATACAGATACAAAGATACAGAGATACAGCTACAAAGCTACAGAGATACAGCTACAGCTACGGAACGTGTAGCATGTCTCTGAAGAAATTTACAGCAAAAAAAAGCGTCAACATTTTTTCTGGCTGTCTGTCCTTTGGGGTCCTTCAAGTACAGTCAACAACGACAAAAAGAGCACACAAAAAAAATATCGCAAAAAAAAATAGTCTGGCTAATGATCTCAAATGTGCTTACCCCTTAGCACCCCCCACCCCAACATCCACCCACACTTATCCATATCGAAGTTCTGCCAAGAAGAATCAACAAATAATAATAATAAGTATGATAATAATAATATTGAAAAATAAATTGCTGTCTCTCTCTCTCGCTCTGTCGCTGTCTCTGGCTGGCACTTGCTGTGGCAATTAGGGGTGTTGCAGGGTGGTAGGGGGAGGCATACGTGTGTCAGTGTTGCCAGGTGACATATGCAGCATACACACACACACACACACACACACATATACAGTTTCTTTTCTGTTCTGCTTCATCGTTTATCTTCGTCAATGCTTTTTGATTTACGTGCTCTCGGTGATTGCCTTTACCTTGCCTGCCTACCCCCAGAACCACCCCCGCACCCACCAGTACACCTGGCAACACCATCCTACCTCTGCTCCTGCCCTGTCCCTGGCCCTGCCCCAGCCCCTGCCCCAGCCCCTGCCCCAGCCCCCGCCCCTGTGCCGCTAATGTGTCAGGTCAAAGGGCGCAAGGGACCAACGAGGCATTTAAATACAATTTCCTTAAACAACAACCAACAAAAAAATATAAATATATATTTATATATATTAAAAAACGAGCAGGAAAGAGGCTGTAAAAAATGTATATGGAAGAAGGTGTTACCCTGTATTTAATGGATGAAATACAAGCCAAGGTATGCTGGAAGATGTGGCAAGGAAAAAAAGAAGAATTCAAGATTTAAAAATGATTAAGAATTATGAATAATTATTACAAACTATTAAAAATTACTACAAATTATTAAAAATTATTAAAAATTATTAAAATAAATTTAAAATGATTACAAATTATTAAAAATTATTTAAAATACTTAAAATGATTAAAAATAATTAAAAATTATGAAAAATTATGAAAAAAAATTATGAAATATTATTAAAAATTATTAAAAGTAATTAGAAATGATTGAAAATTATAAAAATGTATTAAAAATTATTAAAAGTATTGTAAAATTATTAAAAAATTTTTAATATTTATTCATCATATATTTTGTGGCCTTAAAATCTAATTGTTAATGGAAACTTTTGGTAGATATAAAGCTACAAAGATACATAGATAAATACTCAAAATTATGGATAGATTTAGGCAGTAGCTTTCACACCTCTTTCCCTCCCAACACTCCCTTTTATTCTTTTTGAATTGTGTTCTGATAATGGTAGCCTATATCTGTCTTTTTGGTACACTAAAACTCCCTCAAATCTCAAAGAACTTACTCTAACCACACTCCAAAATTCCTCATTAGTATGCCACCTACAAAACCAACATGCCCCATGCCACAGCTCTGTAGTGGGTGCCAACACCACCCCCCACCGAAAAACAGCGAAATTACGTTACGTGCCTTGCGCCCAGGGAGACACGTGAATGAGGGGGTGTGTGGTGAAAGGGGCAGCCCAAAAGGATGCCCTGCTTATTATTATTTCATTTTGTGCTACCTTTTGGTCGTTGTCTTCCCCCCTGCAAAATTCCATGTTTTTTGGTGGGCGGCAATTTCATTCAATTTTGTTTTACAAAATTTTCAACGCCAAAGGCCAATTGAAGATGGAGACGCAGACCGATAAGAACCACCTGCAGGACCTACATTTACCCACACCCCAGCGATAGGCGCAGTTATAGCTTCAGTCGCAGTCTCAGCCTCAGTCTCAGTCTCAGAATCAACTTTAGCTTCAGCCTCAGCCACAGAATCAACTTCAGGTTCAGTTCTGGCACCATCTGCCCCATCTGTAGCTCTTTCTTCTGTTTCAGGTTTTGGCCCATCTGTAGCTCCAACGACAGGCCCACTTTCTGGTCCATCTTCAGCCTCAGCTTCTGCCCCAGCTTCTGCCCCAGCTTCTGCCCCAGCTACAGCTCCATCTTCTCCTGCTCCTGCTCCATCTTTTGCCCCATCTTTAGCTTCAGCTCCAGCCCCATCTCCTGCTCCTACCCCATCTTCCCCTCCAATATTCCTTATCCATTCACACAGAATGGAGCGTCGCTCGTTAGGATCTTGGACATCTGTTGCTCCAACCGCTGCTGCTGCTGTCTGGAACGTGTCCTGGCGTGTCCTGGCGAGTGTCATTAGCGTTCAGCATTGGCATTGTTTGCCAAATCAAACAATTTTGTTTTTTGCTACGGTGGCCATAAATTACAGCTGGGGTACAGCCAGAGAGAGATTGAGAGAAGGACCGACCATTTGATGGCCTTCTTATGTTAATTCTTTTTGGCCAAAAATTTCACATTTGTTTTTTCGGGGGAAAAACTCTTTTCTTTTCTTTTTTATGAAAAATTCATGCGACTTGCAATCGCTCACAGATACTACATACTCCTGCTACACAGCTCCTACTCCTACTGCTACACAGCTCCTCCTCCTGCTACACAGCTCCTCCTTCTCCTACAGATATTTACCATCTCTAACCCATCTACGTCTCCCCAGCTCTGAACATTATAAATTATTCAAAATGCAAAACATTTTTGCCGAGTATGAGTGATTTAAAGCAAATACATAAAATACAAATATACGACAATATATATGCAGTAAGGATCTATATATATAGTAATACATATATAGATATATATCTAGGCATTGAACATATGGCATCTATCTCCTTGACTGCCTTCCCACTGCCTCTGCTGGCTCTTTGCATATTTATTGGACATTTGGCAGACAAACCCCCACCTTTTCCGTTTTCTTTTTTGATTAGCATACTCGCTGCCGAAAGAAGCGAAACTAAACGAAAGTGACAGATGAATAGTGCTGCATGACGCGTGCAACTCATGCCTCTCTGCTTCAGGCTTTTGCCACAGAATTAGCTACCCATTCAAAGCTGAAAAATTCCTCTACTCAAGAGCTCATCTTGGAGCGGATTTATTGCTTTATTACACAGCAGAGGTGGCCCAAAACAAACAATGCTACAGCCGGAACGTAGGTCCTTTAACGCCTTCAATCAATGGCTATGACTGCCTTCCTTGCCCCCCCCCCGATGTGCCTTCTCATGTGACTAGTTTTTGTGGCTTAGTAGCTTCGAGTATTTCAGATGGGTGGGTGGAGGGATAGTGTTAACCCTTTTCTAATTTACTTACACTTGAGGAGTTTTCCGAAACGTGAACCCAAAAACCCGAAACTTCTGCTTCATTAGTGACAACGCCAGTGCGGCCAGAAGGGGCAGGACAGATCCCTCTCGAAGGAAGGGAAAGGACAGACACATAGAGATTGGAAGGTAGAGAACGATTCTGAGAAAGAGGCAGAGAAAGAGGCAGAGAAAGAGTCTAAGAAAGAGGTAGAGAAAGAGCGAAGGGTAGAGAGAGAGTGTGTGTGAAACGAGCCGAAAGGCAAACAAAAACTAAAGCAAATTGCCGAGCACCGTAGGCCATAATCAACCAGAATACAGTAAACACGCGCTATAGAGGAAAACACATCATTAAAAGGCCAATTCTATAAGCTTAATACAGTGCAAGCTCGCTTTAGAAGAATTACAATTAACTACAATAAAATCTACAGATTTTTGTTAGATTTTTTTTTTTTTTTTTTTTTACATATTTCAATATTCCTTGGATTATCTTTTTCAAACACTTCCTGTTAGCTTCGTTTTCTTATCCACTACATCCGATTCTTCTGGCAGTAAAAGGTAATCAAAATTCTTCAACAAAAAAAAAAAAAAAAGAAAAAAAAGTGACCCAGAGCAAAGCAGAGTGAAAGTCAAGTGAAATGTCAAAGGTTGGCAAGTGCAAGCGACAAGCGACTGTCGAGGGGCATATAGCCGGGTCGTGGCGCAATTATGTTGCCCCAACCAACCAACAACAACTGTCATGCCAAATGGCATAAATCATAAATTACACGACAATTCTGTCAGCGACAGTTGTACATCACACAGAAAGAGAAAGCAAAAGACAAGGAAGGAGTGGGTGTGGGAGAGCTGCTCTAAAATCCTAAATGGATTCAACTTACAGCTCCATTCTGTTGGAAAGGAAAAAAAGCTACTCCTGTGCAGCAGCAGCAGCTCCTCCTCGTTCGTCCTCCTTCGTCCTCGTTCGTCCTCGTCCATGTCCACGTTCACGGCGTCAAAGGCAATGTTGTCATAAAGCATTTACACAACGAACAAAAATTGTATAAACATAAATTGCTGCCTGGCCTGCCTGCTTGGCCCGCTGGAAACTAAAAACCGCACGAAAAAAAAAAAAAAAAAGAAAAAAAAAAAAAAAAAAAAATAAACCACAAGAATGCCCAAAAATGAAAAGCGAGCACGAAAAACCCCAAAGAACAACAATGATAGAAAGAAAGAGAGAGATGAAGAAAAGTGGGAAAAAAGCGGGAGAATAGAGGCACAAGTAATGGAGCAGGAGGCTGTTGGGAGAGAGGGTGGTGGAAGGGAGGATGGAGGAGGAAGGAGTACGGATTTGTAGGAGCAAATGAAAACTGTCATAAAAGTTGAGCACAGCGTTTGGGGGGTGGGGAGGGCATTTGTTGCATTTGGTGAAAGGAGAAAAGAAAAGAGAGGGAGAGAGTTGAAAGAAAGAAAGAGATGGAGAGTGAACGAATGAAAGAAAGAGCGACAGAGTGTGTGTGTGTGTGTGTGGAGAAAGGAATCTCTAGGAGCAGGCGATGGCGGTTTGAAGCTATGGATCAGGTGGCAGCTGTAGGCGACTCAGGCGACTGGACGACTCCTTGCAGGTGATTTCCGTTTGTCGCCCCCAAAGACATTTGCTTTCTTTCTTTCATTCATTTCTTCATCCTGCTTCATCTCTTGCTTGCTTTCATCCTATATTTTTCGTTGCTGTTGTTTGTGTAAACTTTTTGTCAATTTCTTGGGCTGCTGGAAAATCCACTACCCTCTCCCCACTTTCCCCTCTTGAGTTGTCGGCTAATCTAAGCGGGCGAAAGACTTTGACTTAAGCGAAACACGTACGAGCCCCTCAAGCCACCCCAAAAAAGACCACCACCCAATCGACAACAGCCCAGGCCATGTGGCAAGGTCGCAGAGTGGTCTCCTTGGCTCGTTGTCATTCCGATAGAGTGCCAGAACCTCACCCCGCTGTGTGTGTCCTGGTCCTGGTCCTGTGCTGTGCTGTGCTGTGCTTACACTTGATAGGCTTCACGTGGAACGTGTCCGTGTCCGTGTCTGTGTCTGTGTCTGTGTCCTTGTCGACGACAACCGACAACCGACAACGACAATTGCCAGGGCACAAGTTTTCAAGAACAACATACCAGAGGACAGGACATAGACAGGACGAGCACCCACGCAGGACCCAGCAGGACCAACTAAAAGAGGGGGGAACAGCAAGAGCAGGAGTGGGAGTAGGAGTAGAAGCAGGAGCAGGAAGAGTAGTAGCAGTAGCAGGAGCAGTAGCAGTAGAAGTAGCAGGTGGGTGGTAGCATGTTAAGCAGTGCAGTGTGTACACCTCCCTACTGGCACATCCAGGAGTTCCCTGGTGGGGGGAGTTTTGCTGCAAAAACATTAGAGGCGAAAGTTTGCTCTTAACGAAGCGTTCAAGTGGAATAAGTGGAACAAATGCCAAAGTGACTGAAAGAAAGAGAGAGAGTGAGGGAGAGGGAGAGCCCACCCATAGCTAAAAGTAAGAAACAAGAGACAGTAGAGCCACCCACCTGGTGACAGTACCTGGGACCTGGACCTCCACTCGATATAATCAGCATCGTTGTGCAAGGCAAGGCAAAAGAAAACCCCCTAAAAGAAGTGCCCCTATCCCCCTCCCTGGCTGCAGCATGAGGCAACAATGAGATTCTCAAAAGAGTCCCAAAGGGACGGGGAGGGGGCACTGGATACCTATTGATGTTTTTTCTTTAGCTGCTTTTCTTTAGACCGAAAGTTGATTGTAAAATAATTGAACAACAGGCTGAAGAAAATGACTGTGAGGCATGCGGAAGGTAGGTGGTAGGAGGTAGGTGGTAGGGTGTGTAGTCCCCACCACCCCCCAAACTCACCAGTCACCAGGTATTTGAGCAGATAATTTCGATAGGGCGAAAGAGAGAGAGAGAGAGGGAAAAACTTCTTGTAAGTGCCCCCACCCCTCTTGAACGTTTTGTAGTTATTTTGAAACGGTTACGAAACGGTTGGGAAACATTTAAGCTGGAAATATTTCTTATTCTGAATGTAATGGCGTTTTACGAAATGAAAATTGAAAACAATTACGAAACGGTTAAACGGCGAGCATATTTTGTGTGCATTAGTTGAAGCAGTTAGCCAAAAACGGTTTTGAAACGGTTAAGCGATAAATTTAAGGAAATCTTTTTGGACTGATTTTGGAAAGCAATTAGGCTAAGCGGTGGCTAAACGGTGGCGAAACGGTTATGAAACGGTTACGAAACGGTTTTGAAACGGTTACCAAATGATTTTGAAACGGTTAAGAATCGGAAATTAAACGTTATGAAACGGTTATGGTTTAAGGTGATAATTAAGCATCAGCAAAATAGTTATGAAATTTTTTATCAAACGGTTACGACACGGTTAAGAATCGGCAATGGAACGGTTAAAAAAATGGCTATGAACGGATTTATAGTGATAACTAAGTGTTGGAAAACAGTTATGAAACGGTTATGAAACGGGCATGAAACGGTAATGAAACGGTTATGAAACGGTTATGGTTTCAGTGATGGTAAATTGATGGATTTTTGTAAAGACGAACCCAATCTTCGAAAAACTTGAAATTTTAATGAAATGTATCACTGAAACAAATACACCCACAAAAAGGGAGGTTTAAGCATCCCAAAAACAAAAGTGTCAACCCCCCTTGATTAAGGTTGATTAGCAGAACTCCATGCCAGAGATAATCCCCAGGACTCATTACCAGTGGCAGTAGCTCATAGAGCCAGTTGCTGGATGCTGTCGAGGAGCAAGAGCCAGAGCCTCAACGAATGTCCCCCCCAAGGCTATTGTTTGACAAGGCCAATCTTTCAGTTCGCCAATGCCATTCCCCCTCTCCCCAGTGACTTTAAAGCGACAGAAGGAGGCCTGAAAGAAGGGAGGGGGTGGGTGAGCAGGGGAAACTAATGAGTGAACGTGTTCAAGCAAATTGGCCCTAACGGCCATGTGCCCCTGCTGCTGTGGCGCATCCATCCCTTTTCTGGGGCTCGGCTAATCAAAAGTGCTGCCTGAAAGTTTCTGCTCTGCCCACCAGCACCCCCCCCACACGCTCCTCAAACTCTCCGCTTTGAGAGTAAGGAAGGAAGGAAGGACATTTATTGACCAAATTAAAAGATGCATAAACCAAAAGCCTTTGTCAAGCTGATGTTCGGGGATGATATTCTTCTGTCTTTTAGGAAGAACTTAGTGGAGGAGCATAAATTATAAAAAGCAGTAGATGCTATATCAAATATGATTATATATATACACAAATACACACATATACATACATATAGTGGAACATATAGCCAGAGTCGCGTGAGCTAATGAAAACTGTAGGAAAAAAAAAAAGAAAAAAAAAAATCGAAGAAAATTCAAAATAAATTAAAAGCAAAGCCAAAATTTGGTGGGGTGCCATAGGGAAGGTTGGAAATGGGGCTGGATGGGTTTTATAGGGAATGGGGCTGAGGCTGGGTATGGGGCTGAGGCTGGGGATGGGGCTGAGGCAGGGGCTAGGGCTGAGGCTGAGTCTGAGTCTGTGCCTGAGCCTGAGA
Source organism: Drosophila bifasciata (assembly GCA_009664405.1). Lineage (NCBI taxonomy): Eukaryota > Metazoa > Arthropoda > Insecta > Diptera > Drosophilidae > Drosophila > Drosophila bifasciata. The sequence goes on from CM019041.1 coordinate 38,310,045, forward strand.
CTGGGTCTGGGGCTGTGGCTTGGTCGGGGGGCTGGCATCGGGGGTGCTGTGTATGGACAGCAAAACTTTTAATCTTAAATCAACCAAATGGACGGGATAACACGACAAATGTTCGACAAGTCACAAGGCAGAAGAGAAAGCAGAGAGAAAGCAGGGAGAAGGCAGTGGGAGAAGTCAGCGAGAGAAGTCACAGAGAAGGAGATGAAGCTCTGACCCCCATTTCTCTTGTGCTTTTGTCAAATATTTACCCAATAAATTCCCATTAAAACTAACAATTGGTTTACTTTTTAGCTTAAATGACAACACTGCTTCCCCGACTTTCCCTATGTGTGTGTGTGTGTGTGTGTGTGTGTGGCACTACCCCTGCTACTTGCTACTCTTCTTCTACATCTCTCACAACTTTTCATCGTTGTAATTTCTGCGGCTATGCTCTCGAGCATTTGGTGGCAAGTGGCAAAAATCAACTGGAAGTGGAATGCCAGTGTGGGGTTAGTGGGGTGTGGCATGCGTAAGTGTTGCTGCAAGTGCCGGATGTGCTCCAAGTTTTCTTTAGCTTTCTCTTTTGGGGGAAAGCGATGCGCGACGACGACATGCATAAAACAAAAAGGCGATACGAACAAAAATTCTTCTACGAATGAAAACAAATAAACAGAAAACAGTCGAAATGGTAGACAGTACACACAGCACGAGAGACAGAAAGAGAGAGAAAACCAGTGAGAGAGAGAGAGACAGAGAAAGCCATAGATAGAGCTGGAGACAGAGAAAGCCTGAGAGTGAGAGATAGGGCGAAAAAACCAGTAAGAGAGAGAGAGAGAGAGAACACACCACAGAATTGTGGCACAGTGTTGTGCAGCGTGTGGTTTAAGTGGCTTGCTGTGGCATAGTGTTGTACAGCGAGTGGTTTTTGAGTGGCTTTTTGGCATGGTGGAGCTGCTATCCACAGCCAAATGAACTTTAGGTCGGTTTTAGTTCCCACAAAACCCCTCCAACAACCAAAATGAAAGCAAGAAAATGCGAGAAAAAATGTACTCAAATAATATTCGTTTATTCATTAATTGATTCACGTATTTGGAGTTGCTTATAAGACTGTGTGGGGTGTTAGATTTTTGGGAATATTTTTTGGGAGTAATTTTAGGAATATTCTTTCTGATGTGTGTGGTGGGAGTTGCCTAATTATTTGTGGATCTTTGAGATCTTTGAGATCTCGTTTGGAAAGGGAGGAAGGTCATTTCCTCATTGAGCTCCTTTTTCAACTGCTCTTCCAGATTGTATTTTAGCTTCTGCTCTAGCTGCTCTACCAACTTCTCCTTCAGCTTCTCTTCCAGCTTCCCTTCCAGCTTCTCTTCCAGCTTCTCTTCCAGCTTCTCCTTCTGCTCCTGTTTCAGCTGTTCTTCCAGCTTCTCTTCTAATTTTTCTTCAGATTCTTCTCCGACTTCTTCTGCAGCTCCTGTTTCCGCTGTTCTTCCAGCTTCTCCTTCAGTTCCTGTTTCAGCTTTTACTCCAGCTTCTCTTCCAGCTTCTCCTCCAGCTTCTTCTCTAGCTTTCCTTTCAGCTTCTCCTCCAAATACTCATATCTACTGATAAGCAAAAACCCAATTGAATAATGCCTTAGCATTGTATTCAAATCGAAGTGCACAAGAATTCCATGTTATATTCGTACCAACTGACAGACTGCCTTTCCTTCTCCCACTCCCTCTCTCTCTAGACCGAGAATCGAAATCCAAAGGCAAAAAATTCTTTCTCTCTGTGGCAAGACAAAACTGATGCAGGAGCAGTGCTGTAGTGGGGGGTGATGGTGGTGTGCACCCCAAAAATATTATTGTGCATAAATTTGATTGCATTTTGATTTCATTTTGAATTTTGTTGCTTGCTACACAAAAAAATGTTTCCAAATGCGATGCAATTTACGATGCTCCCCCCCAAAAAAAAAAAAAGATGATGATGATTTTCTCACACACACAGAGAGAGATTGCAAAAACACACATAGAGACACACACACACAGTGAAAAATCTCTTGCATTCTCTTTGCCTTTCTCCTCCTCTTGTGTCTTTCTCTGTGCAATTATATTTCGATATTCCGATGGCCCCAATTCCACAGCTGCCCTGCCCTCCCCCCATGGCTCATTTCTGCCTCTAAAACTCGAAAATCCAAAACATCCAAATGGCCGTTGGCTTTTTTGGCATCCAATCTCTATTCCTGCCCCATCCCTTGCCCCACACACTGTGCCTCTTCTCGTCTTCTATCCTTTTTTCTATGCCAAATGCACGACGACAGGCGTGGCAGGAAGTGGGCGGGGCGGGGCGGGGTGGTGGTAAAAGTTGAAGGCGGAAATGAGCGAAAAATTATGAGTGCAGCATTTTCTAATTTTAATGTGATTATTATTATTATTATTATAATTATTATTATAAGCATTTGTCCAGGCAGGGAGTGGGGTAGTGTCTGTTTATTTTGGAGCATTTCTTGGCCATAATCCCCGAAAATGTCATTAGTGGTAGCAAAGCGAAAGGGGGGAGCTGGAGCTGCAGCAAAAGGGGTAGGAATTAGGGCTGGCAGGGGGCCGGCATTCAGAATGACAGAGATTTTCATACAGTGTGGTACATATTTGTATGAACATATGTTCAGTATATGGCTTACAAATATGGCTTACAAATATGGCTTAAAAATTGAAATAAATTATTTAATTATATAAGAAATATTTTGGGATTTATTTCAAGGTTTTTTTTTTTTGGGCTGATGATATTTTTTGGAGTTGAAATTTCACAAGCTGGAAAGTATTTCTGTGCAAAATTTATGTTGCAATTTTGTAAGCCACTCTGCTGCCCAAGGCTTAGTTTAGCCCAAAAGAACATTTGCTTTGCTAAGTTGCCACACATGCAACATGCAACACCTTGGCAACTAGTCTCACCCTTGGACTAAGTGATCGGATAAAGAGTAGCAGGATACCCTGCCATACTTTTGTAGTGTATATTTGGCTGTGGCTTGCGAGCAACATTATTATGAGATCTCAAGACCTTCTCTTAGCTGGCAGCTCTCCTCTCAAAGTTAAGCTGTAACCAGCAGACGATCCTTAATGCCGCTCCCCCTCCCTGTGCTTTTTGCCGCACAGTTTTTCCCTCTGTGAAAATCTTCTACGGTAGCCTGTAGAAAGAAAGGCTTTCCCTTTCACTGATTGCTTGCCATGACTTGGGACTTATACAAGGTTCTGCGCTCTATCTCTCTCTCTCCCTCTTTCTTCTCTCTCTGTGTAAAAGCAATAGAAAATTCCGCTAGTCAGCCATAAAGGTGTTTGCCTCCAACTCAACCCCCTCCCGCCGACAAATCCACCAAGGGGAATCACCTGCTGGGTTAGGAGTGGCGGGGGTAAGGAGTCACAGGACACTGATTGGCACTTCATTCCGGCTGCAAGCGATTCTCAGCGGGGAGGGCATCGATGCTGGTGGCAAGACCCGACCATTTCGGACGGCAGTTCCCCAATCAGCAAAGTCTCACGTGCAGCAAGCAGCGAGCAGTGGCAGTGGGTTGTGGCAGTGGCACTGGCATGTGGCATGGTAACAATGGTAACAATAAACTGAACAAACAACTTCTTGGGGGGTTTGCACAAACACAACTCAGTGCATGGCTAAAGATGCCCAAAGAAAAGTAAAAGGAAGAAAACATTATAAAGGCAGAGACACAGAGACACAGAAAGAGAAAGCAAGAGAGAGAGAGAGCGAGCAAGAGAGAGAGAGGAGAGTGAAACTCCCATACATATTCAAAAAGCAAGGACAACTCATAATTTGCCCTAGCTTCATTCTTAACTTGCCACACGAGTATCATGCCACACCCCCGGTGGCATATAAACCAACTAAAAAGTTTCACGCAGCGCAAAACTTTAAGCTGCAGGAACCAGCAACACCCCCCACACCCCACCCCACCCATACACCTCTCTCGCCATAACATAAACCATGCCCCCAGACCCACAAAAAAAAAAAAAAAAAAAAAACTGTGTGCAACAGAGGAAACAAAGTGTCGCCAGAGCAGAGCAAAGAAAAACAAGCGACAGTCGAAGGAACACAAAAAAAAACAGCAAAAAAAATCGAAAAAATTTGTGAAACATTCGAAGCATTGGATGCCCTGGTTAAACAATCGAAACTATCGATAGGTTATAGTTATTATATATAGAAAATATGTGAAAAATAGAAGAGTATTCCATTGCCTACAGCATCGCAGGATACCCTCGCTGATACCCTCTGAAAATGAAGACAGAAAAGAAAAAGAAAAGAAAAAAAAAAACACTTGTCACCGCGACTTTGGGGACACATGAAGCACATGCCCCGAACCACCACCTCCTTACCCACTTTGCCCTTATTCAGCCAATCATTGGCAGTAGAAGAACAAAACTCTTGTCCCTGTAATATGTGTGTGTGAGTGCAGTACCAAAAAAAAAAAAAATATAGAAAGAGAGAGACAAAACCCAAAATCCCTTTTGCCACAACAGAGCCAAGCGGCGACTTTATCGGTGGCACGAACGCAAGGACGGATGCTGCACCATGCCATGAAGCGTCGCTTAAGTTTTTTTTTCCCTTTTTTTTTTTGCTTTGCCTGTAATGCGATTTTCATTTCTTTATTTCGCTGCAACTAGAAGCAACGAAGAATGTTGCGCGATTTCATTCCATTACGTTCCACGTAAACGTTTGACTGGCATTTTGCCATTCAGCCAGCAGAAAATAATGCATCCAAAGCACTCGGGGCGAATGTCTATCATATATTTGGAATATATTTACCCAGAAACCCAGCCCATGGAATCCACTGTCCATAACTGATCTAGCTGATCTCTGATTGAGTTTGAGCAGAAGATGCACAAGGCAGAGGAAGAGTATGAGGAGGAGTAGAAGAAGAAGGAGCAGCAGATGAAGAAGGAGCAGAAGAAGAAGGAGCTGAAGAAGAAGGAGCAGCAGTAGAAGAAGAAGTAGAGAGGGAAGTAAAGAAAGAGAACCATAAAGGGATCTTTATTATGGCACTATCAAGGTTCCAGTGACTCACCTTAACACAGTTCAAAAATTAAATAAATTAGCTGGAAATATTATTTATGTTTTTTTGATTGCTTTCCTACACTCATTTGATGCTCAGGGTTGCATTTGGATATCCCTTGCTTGAGTTTACTTTGAATAATCCTCAGCTGTAGTACTCTTACACAATTCCCCATAGCTGACTGCAGTCAAAATGTTCTCATTAGCCTCTCTTTGGAAGGGGGATATACTCTGGAAATACGAGTATATTGTGGGCTCTGGGTATGCCTCTATAAATGGCACACAGATACACACACACACACACACATGTACATTTCCTTTGGCAAATGATTTTGGCTAAATGCCAGAGACAACCAAAACAAACAGCAGAAAGAATGGCAAAAATTGTGCAATTTTGCAATTGGAATTATCTACTTTAAACACAAATATACACAGATATATTTATCTATGTATTTCTCTCACATTTTGGCACTCATTTTGGGTAGGGGTTGAGGCTGTGCATAAAATCAAAATTAATTTGCTAATAATGTTGTCGTAATTATCTAATTGCCACCCCAGATAAAAAAATCACCGAGAGAGTGTGTGTGTGATAATTACAGAACATTCTCTACATTCTCTCGCATGCGACACACGTCGCACAACCCAAATACCAGAGCACCCCTGCAAAACCGCATTCAAAATAATTACACAACACTGGAAATTCCACCACACACACACAAAAGGCCCCAAAAAACACACATAAAAATTCCAATTACAAATGAAATTTCTGACAGCCAATTGATGATGGACAGCGCACACACATGTACTCCTAAACGATATTTTAAGCGATTAATTTTGGCACAGTTACGCATTTAAATTAGCACGAAATTGGCACGAACACAAATTGATATTATTTATTGTATTTGGGATGGGAGTAGAGTGAGTTCTCTGCCTGTCTTTTGGCTCATCAGTTCAGTCGAGTGTATGTTGGGTATATCGGAAATCCTCTTGCCATGCGATAGCCCAAATATGTGACTGAAAATCCACCTTCAGGGTTGCATTTTCAGAATCATTTTTGAGGCACCTCTGGCACCTGCTATTTGTGCTGCTCTTCGCTTCCTCTTGGGTTCCCTTTGCTCCCGCTTTTTCTCTGGTTTTCCTCATTTAAGCATCGCGTAATTATGGCCAGCATTTAAGAGCCTGCTCGAACCATGGGCGAACCACCACAGGGCCATAAAACTCAAAGAGCATAACAAAAGTGTGCCAGGGGTTGGGTCTTTGCACGTCCTCAATGTGGCGCAGACAAAGGGGAAGGGTACAAGTGGAGCCTTAGAGCCCCCCCCCACATTCGATTTCAATTTTGGCATTTAAATTGTTTGTCCTGTGTGTGTCCTGCAATTAAGCGACGGACACAGGCTAAGCGCGCAATTAAAAGCTGGGGACCTCTTGCAAAAGTCAACACCAGCCGGACACCACACACCCCCCTCTCTACCCACGCTAGTCACAGTCACTAAGTGCCGACCTCTCTCTCTCTCTCTGTGTGTTATTTTGCAGGTCTCTTGGGTGCGACATCGTGACATTCATCTGCTGACTGTCGGCCGCTATACCTATACATCGGATCAGCGTTTCGAGGCCCAGCATTCGCCCCATGCCGAGGATTGGTCGCTGCGCATTCGGTATGCTCAGCGCAAGGATTCGGGCATCTATGAGTGCCAGATATCGACTACACCACCCATCGGACATGCTGTCTATTTGAATATTGTCGGTGAGTAATCGAAAAACTAAAGTAAAAACTATTTATAAAATGTATCTGAGAGCTACTATAACTTCTATAACATGTATCTGTGAGCTTCTGATTGGCATCTGCCACGAGTTACGAGTCGCGTATCCCCTGCCTCGATTATTGCATTACTTAGGCTTAGGTGGCCCATAATTTCGCGCAGTGTAATCTCAAGTGTGCCGCCAATTTGTATAGCAGGCATTGATGTCACACTCATTGCAGAGAGTACTCCCTCTCGAAGTGAGAGTTCGAGCATCGTGGAGGGGGTTTATTTTTGGGGGGAATCTCGTCTCGCCTTTTGTGTACAGTCCCGGTGCCAACCCCCCTTTGGCTCATTCTAACCAACCTTTGGGCTCGTACTGGCCACCCCTTGTAGATCGTACTGTCCACCCCTTTTGGCTCTTACTGCCCAGCCCTTTTGGCTCTTACTGGCCACCCCTTTGGCTCCTACTGCCCAGTCCTTTTGGCTAACTCTACCCAACCTTTGGGCTCTAACCTTTTGGCCACCCCTTTAGCTCTTACTGTCCAACCTTTTGCCTCTAACTGCCCACCCCTTGGGCTCTAACTCCTCACCCCTTTTGCTCCTACTGCCCACCCTTTTCCCCTCTTACTGCCCACCCCTTTTGCCCCACTCTGACTATGACTCTTTGGACTCATTCTGACACTCTGTGGATCCACTACTCCACTTTTCTGCAACATTCCCCCTTGCCGGGAGCCCATTCCCTGTGGCCAAATGTCTGCTTTTGGTTTCGTGGACCCAACGCCAACGTGTGAGTGATTTGCCAACTACTTTGATGTTTACACTGATATCCAATCTGGCAGCAAACAGAGAGAGAAGCCAGCCAGCCAGACAGCCAGCCAACACACCAAAATGTTGACCACTTGATGGAGGGGTATCCGTATCGTATCTATTTCCGGGTTTCATTCGTTTGTGCGCTCTCCTCCTCCTATTTGTTCGCACTGTGTCGCTGTTTCGTCGCACATGTTTCGTGTTGTCGTTTTATGGCTGCTTTTTCCTGCTTTTTCGGCTGCTTTTGATGATTCCCCTGGGCACCATTTGCACTTTATGGCCGACTCCTTGGATCTACTAAGACACCCGGACACCCAATCCGGCACTCTGATGCGCAACGGAGGTAACGTCGCTGCCACTGCCACGGCTCATAAATCACAACTTATGCGGGGAGACTCCGGCGGATACACAAGGATACAAAAAAAAGAGGAAAAGCCACAAAACTAATGACACAAATACACACAGAGAGAGAGCATCAGCTGTGCTCTGTGCATCTTTATGCGTAAAAGTATCTTATGGATAGTTATGTTTGCCAGAGAGAGAGAGAGAGCGAAAATCGCTGAAGTTTTGATGAAACTTTGATGGCAAATGGTAGGGGCTCTCATGATGAGCTTTGGGGGTGGGTACCCCTTATGAGTGCATATAAAATATTGACAAATATCTGAGTAATAACTGAGTAAAAGTATCTGCAGAATATTTAATTTTCAAACATACATTTTGTGGGTTAAACTACTCCAAAAATATTTCTACAATTTGTTTTCCTTCTGCTGCACTTTTTTTCCTTCTGCCTTACCTTTTTCTTCCTTCCGCTTTACTTTTTCTTCCTTCGACCTCCTCTTTCTCCGCCTGTTTCCCTGCTCATCTTTATCACTTTGTTGCCTTAATTCTTGCTCATTTTTGAATCTCTTTTATGGCATATAAAACATAATTTTGTTTTCTTTTTTTGTTTTTAATTCCAAAACCATTCCCCTAACGCATTTTAATTTGTTGTATTAATTGTTAATTTTTTTTTTTTTTTTGGCCAAAAATTAGAGAGGAAAACTTTTTGTCTGCTTTTGCTGAAGAGCAAAACAACGCCCACGTTGCCACGCCCCCACTGCCACCCCCAACGCCCGCAAGCAAAACACAAACAAATGTGAGAGAATAAATAATGCAAATTTGTTTATTTTTCACACTGTCACAATATTTGAATAGTAATCAAAGCAAAGAGAGAAGGCGGAGAGGCATGTCTGAAAGCGAGCCCCTAGGACAGAGCAGGGCAGAGAGAGAGTGAGAGAGAGGGATACCCTTAGTAAACCAAAACTCATACTTAGAAGTCCCCCCCCTAGCCAGACAGATATTATATACAGAAAGGACTAGGACTAGGACTAGGACTAGTAATAGTAATAGAAATGGAACTAGAAGGAGCAGTTGTAGGTAGAGGAGCAGAAGAAGTTCTGCAGGCAGGCAGCAGGAGCCGCAATAACGCAAATACGAGCAGTAGGAGCGCAGCAAAGGGGGAACGAAATGGAAATGGAACACATGCACAACGGAATGGGTAACTGTGTGTCGTCGCTCTCTGTGTGTTTGTGTGTGAATTCGGCAGACTATAAACATAAACCAAAACCATTATTATAATGTCAACACAAACACACACACACACACACGCACACACACATAATTCCACTTTCAACACTTTTGCCTCCACTGTGCTGGGGGATAGGATATGGGGTAGCAAGAGAGGGGGGATGTTAGGGATAAGGCAACGGATCGAGGCACAAGGATATACATATATGTAGGATAGGGCGTGGCTGTGGGCATGGAAATCACGCACAACACGCATTTGCGGTTTGCGGAGACGAACTACTACAGGGGGGGAGTAGGAGGAACCACCCATGTCCTTGCCAGCAAATAAAGTGTGTATGTGTGTGTGTGTTGTGTGTGTGTGTGTGCCATTCGTGACGAAAAGTAAGGCCAAGGCTGCGTCAGTTTTTAGCATTTGTCAAATGGCAAAAAGGAGTTGTTTTTCGGTGTGTGGCAAGGATATCGATGAAGCTTCCTTTTGGGGGCGGTGAGAAATCGCTAGGTTATTGCTTTTCCAGCGTGGTTAGAGGAGGGGAAGGGGACAAATAATTCAAGTCGATTTCCTGGACACCACACACCAAGGATACACAGTGGGTGACACACACGATATCTAATGAATAAGCAGATATGCCAATGGGATAGATGGATGGATGGATGGATAGAAAAGACTTGTAGGTAGCTGCCCCAAGTGATATTTGCATTCGTCAGGCAATGAAATAAACTTGAAAGTGCTTTTTGAAGTTTTTTTTGTGGATTAACATGAATTTATTTACGTGTTACTTTCTGCTGTTGATTGAACTATGTACGCATTTAGCTATGTATTTGCGTATTTGTTGTATCTATGCAGCTGTCGTATCTATGTATCTATCGTATTTGTCGTATCTATGTATCTATGTAGCTGTTGTATATCTTATAGCTGTTGTATCTGTCGTATTTGTCGTATCTCTGTAGCTGCTGTATCTGTCATATCTATGCAGCTTTTGTATCTGTCATATCTATGTATCTTTTCTATCTATCATATCTATGCATCTGCGTATTTGTCGCGTATCTAAAAGGGTTCTCTGGTGTATCTGCTTATGTCTCTTATTGCTGTGACTGATACTGTGACTGTGCCATCTCATAGTCCACAGTTTGATGCATTCTTGCGATCATGTTGGCCAGTTCGCTTGATGTATTCGACAATTCTGCCTTGAGGCGCGTTACCTCCTCCGTATATACTTCCCCGTCCAGACCATCGTGCTGCATGTGAAGCACATTCATGATTTTCTGCCGGCAATCGTCAATTACTTCATCGAATTTCTCCTTCACTATTTGCATTTCGGCCAGCGCCTCCTCCTGTACATCCTCGTCGCCCGTGTCTATCATTTTGACCTTCAAGTCATCCATACGCTGCTCCCAATTGAGGGCCATATTGTCGACCATTTGATCCAGCTCTGCGATAGGATTTGCAGCCATTATTATGCAAATTTTCAATTGAATCTGTTGCGAGAATGATTATTGTTACTACACAAAAAAAAACTATATTTATCTCACGTCTTGCTAGCTGTTTGGAGTTGTTATTTCTGAATGCTTGTATAATATTTTTCTACTCTTTCATTTTGACTTTTGCACCAGGCTTCGCCTGCCTTTCTTTTGGGGGTTAACAAAAATTTAAACAGATTTAATTTATTGATCCACAAATTCAGGCCTGCCCCCACCCATCCTCTTTACCGCTGCTCCGCCGCGTTTATCCCCTGATTTTGGGTACCCAAAAGCGGCTTTAAAAACAAAGCCAAAAGCCCTCCCTCCTACGACCCCCGAAAGCGTCTCCCATGGGAAAATTGCGGGTCATTGCGAAAGGGAGGAGGCTCCCTCTCTCTCTCTCTGTCATGTGTGTGGTGTGGGCGTGGCAGTGGTTGTGTGTGGGCTCCATAGGGCGTGGCCGTGGCAGCACCGTGTATGATGATGCGTTTGGGTTAATATTAAACAAATATTACGCATAGGACACAAGGGACCGGCCATGGCCACCAGATGGAAAATCATCAAAAGCCCTCTCAATGTGGATGTCTGTATATATGCTTTATGCGTGTGTGGCGCCTGAAATTATGCAGTAGGGTTTATTATTTATGCCATTCATGCGGTGATTCCCTCTCACATTCAAATCATCGTAGAAGGAGTTGCCATGCCCCATGGCCCATGACCCACACTCTGGTGGCACATTCCCACGAGGAATTTATGACCTTTTTACTTTTAATTTGGCCAAAACGGAGATGTAGATAGATAGATAGATAGATAGATAGAGAGAGAGAGAGCGAAATGCGATTCATAGACAAAAGTTCGGTCATGTATGAGTCGGTTGGTTGGTTTCCTTCTTTCTCCTTGGAGGGCATTTTGGAATTTGGATTATCTTTTTGGTGATTTTTAGTTTTTTTTTTTCTTTCTTACTGCCCCACTCTCTCCTCCCCCTTGCGCACGTCAGACACTACTTTTACCACTTGCAAACTCAATTACTGAACGAATTTGTAGGAGAAATTCCATCTCCTGGCCCAAAAGGACCTACCTCTGGCTTGCGGTCTGCGTGACCAAAATGCAAAAAGATACGAGCCATGGGGAATCGAATAGAAGCGAAAGAGAGAGAGAGAGAAAGAGAGTGGGAGTGGGAGAGAGAGAGAGTGGGAGAGCTGGAGTGCAGAGAGAGTGTGAGACACTCATTAATCAACGTAATTTCTAGAGGAGAAACTCCAATCTTTGGGTGGGAGTATAAACGGTGCTTATGAATGATTCATGACTCCTTTTTCGACTCTTCCTCTCTGTCTCTCTTCCTCTATGCCCCCACACTGACTCTCTCTGTCTTTGTCTCTATATCGAATTAGTTTTGCTGCATTTGCGACGCTGCCTTGCACTTTGATTAATCGCCTTGTCAACATTTGTAGCCTAATTTGCAACTTTTATGCCGGGGCTTTCGAATGTGATTTATGGCCCCCCAAAAATATTGGGGGACCAACGCCCGTGTGTGTGTGTGTGTGTGTGTTCTGGCTGTCACTTAAACTCGTGTAAATCAAACAATAAATTTCAATAAAAACACAAATAAAACCTATCAAATGTCCATGTTTTCTTTTAGCCCCACCCGCACCCTATGAAATTCTCAAAAGGTTGCCTTTTGGTAGCAGAAGGACCCTGACATCCACACACACACACGTACTCACACGTTCACGCACTCAAACTCCCTCTCAGTCTCTCTCTCTCAGCGACTGTTTTAACGGTTTTTGTTTTTTTCGGGTTGAATTTGAATGCTGTAGCAAAGGAATATACATATGTATGTCTCACAGAATCTTCATTGAATGTGGGGACTAATAAGAGCGAATCGGAAATCCTAGAAATTATAGCTTAACCACAAACACAACCGAATGTCTGTCTGCCTTCTCCCAAATAAATGTGCTTTTAATACCCCGTAATCAGGAGAGCACAAAAGGGTATACACTTGTCGCTTGCAGATCTACGAATGACTGTGTATAATGGAGTGCCTAACGAACACACAGCCGTATACACCCGAATTTTCACTGGGTTGCACTCCGTTGCTTCGAATAACTCAAGGCACTGCGTCTCAGCTTTTGTATTTCTTCATTCTCTCTGCCTTTGCAAAACCACACCACAAGCTTTGCCTTAGAAAGAACGAGAGAGGTATAGGCAATGTTGTCTACCTGCGCAATTATGAGCAGCAGAACCGATCCTCCTCGGACGCAGGCAGAAACCAATGTTATTGCATTGCCTTAGCTCGCTCACCATCTCGAGAGAGGAATAGCAATGTTTTCTACCTGCGAAGCCGTTAGATCAGCGCTCCACAGGGCACACCACCAACCCCAATGTTAATTGCAGCAACAAACATTGTCTTTGCATTGACTTTGCTGCGCTCTCACCATCTATTACGCTCTCTTTGGCTTCGTTAGTCAAAACAACAACACAAATTAGTGGGGGAGAGCAGGGCGACGACAATTGTCAGGCAATTGGACTGAAGCAAAGCTTCACGCTCGTTGTTTTTGCAGGGACTGCTGGGTGTCTACCCTCTCTCATTCTTCTCTCTCTCTCTTTGACTAATTGCTGCTCATTGCTGGTTCCCACGCATTTAAATTTATTTATAAACTTCAATCAAATATGCAAGTCCTTCTTTGCATGTGTGGTGGTGTAGTGCTGCTCTGACTGACTGTATGCAATTAACAATAATTATATGTAGTGTTTTTTTTTTCCTTTGTGTTTAAGCTGTTGTCACACTGGCCCTTTGTGTTTGTGTGTATGTATGTATGCGCTGCTGCTGGCAGCACTCAAAACTGAATTGAGCCGTTGCGATAGGCTTCCTCAAGTGCTTTACGGATGAGACGAATCATTTCGCCGTTGCGCTCAATGTTGACCGAATCCTTTTCCATGCTTTCCCTCAATTGCTTCAATTCGTTGCCTCGTTGTTGTATCATTGACGCAAGCTCACGAATCTCATTCATATCGTTTTCATTATCTACTGCAGTGTTCTCTTCGTTGTTTTTATCATCTACTCCAGTGTTCTCTTCGTTGTTGTCATTATCTACTGCAGTTTTCTCTTCGTTCCGGCTGTTGTTGTTGTTGTTGTGCGGTTCGCTGTGGTCTGGGCAGCTTTCATCTTCAACTCTTTCTTTGCCGCAAATTTCACAAATAATTGGTCGCCGCTCCATTTTGTTGGACACAAAAAAATACCGCTAAGTTTACAATAATTTTTTAGATGCTTTCTAAATAATAACACCTGACTCTAGGGTTGCTTTTGCAATGATTTTTTCTAAACATAACTGTATGGGATGAGATTTTCCAAAGGGCTCTAAGTATTTCCAAATATATCAATTTTTTTCTAGGTAGAATTTCTTCCTCTAGTTTTCTCACTTGATGAAAGCTTCTACCCATTCCGCTTTAAAGGAAAAACACACAATTAAATGTTAAAAAAAAATAAGGAAAAAGGAAAAATAAAAATACAGGAAAATAAGAACAAATAAGCTTTGCCTTAGAAATAACGAGAGGAGGTATAGGCAATGATTTCTCCCTGCTCAATAATGAGCAGCAGATCCGATCCTCCTCGGACGCAGGCAGAAACCAATGTTAAATGCAACAACATGCATTCAGCATTGCTCTAGCCTTTGCTCTCTCGCCATATGTTACGCTCAAATTCGCGTGCAAAAGTGAGTGGGGAGAGCAACAATTGCAAGCGCTCAAATTACGGTAAACAAACGACTTGCTTATCAGCCAGCAGATCTTGCGCTGCACTATTTTGTGACGTTTTTTGGCAAGTCCGGAGCGCGTGAAGCACTGCACTGTGGAACGAGTGTAGCTATTATACAGTCAAAATACACATTTATGGACTCCCTTTCGTTATGCCCAGTAGACTGCAAGAGTACTATAGGGATATTTTATTCTCTCTGTTTAATGGTTAGTATTTATTCCCAATGACCTAGTAAGTTGCCACTGCTCAGCCCTCTCTGTGTGCGTATAATCCCCTACTCTTTGTAGAGTATAAAAGTTTCCTCAAATTTAACGAGGTATGTGTATACGCTTCTGTTGCCGCCATAAAGGTTAACATAATGCTGCCCTATAACATCACACAATCACCCACTTACTGGGCACAGAGAGACAAACAGAGAGAGAGAGAGAGGCAAAAGGCTTACACGCCCATAAACCTTTATGTTTTTTCAATTGAATTGTCCCCGAATGTCTGCCCAAAACAGAAGGTGGAATGGATCCTTTTTTGTTTGTTGTTGTTTTTTGTTTGTTTTTTTGGGAGCGGAGCGGGGAGGTAATAAAATTTGTTGCCGCTTGTCGCCGCCGCCATTGTTCTACGAGGCGCGATTTTATGACCCAAAACGTAAGGAAAACTTCAAGAAAAATCGACAGAACTTTTTCGGAGAGAAAAATTATAGTTTTGGTCTTAAAGCTAAACGATGCACGGAAAATTGGTTGAATTTTTCCGGGTGTGTAAGGGGGAGGAAATACATACATATATCCATGTAGTATATTTGAAGGCAATTGTTGAATGGATGAATGAAGGAGGCATTGTGTCGCTCAGAAGTCAACAAGGCGCAACACGCGCAGGCCACAATGGAGGGGAAAGCACGTACACATCGATTGCGATGCGATTGTTGATTGGTTGAATTTGCTTATATATACATACATATATATCGTATATATATGTATATATGTATGTATATGGTGTATGGTTCATATGCAAAATCCACTTTGCCCATTGATTGATTTTCAGAATCGAAATCTGGAGACAAAAGACTGGGTCAGGCAGTACTCTCTCCGGGAAAGCAGCTTGCAATTGACAGCAGTGCCTGTGTGGCATGTGTGGCAGGCAGCAAAAGCCAGGAATATATCATCACAAGTGCATTATAGATGCAACACAATGCAGTTTATACATATACATATATTCGGGGAGGGGGTTTATTCGCTTCATGTATGCATTTTGGTGCATAAAAGGATCGCTGGCCAGGGGTGTGAGGGGGTAGGGTAGTGTGGCAAGCAACACGCACATTTTGATAATCATCGAGAGCTGATTATGGCAGCAGCAGCAGTGGCAGCAGCAACAATTGTGAATCGATTGTTATGCGATTATGTATCCTGCTGGATGCTGGACCCTGGGTGTGAGGAGGGAGTGTCAAACAATTTGTGAATTTCCCCATTGTAATGATGTGCCCCCCCAATGGGAAATCCCAGCAGCCGGGTTTTCAAAATATATATTCAGAGAAAACTAAACGGAAAGCAACCGAGGGGATTCAGTTTATTTTTTGGGCAGCTCAGAAAAAGTTAAAAATTCGTTTATACAGTAGTAGATCATTCGCTCTGCTTTCGAATCTGTTTTTTTTGTGCTAAAGCATGGCTGAAAATACATCCGTTCCCCTGGAAATCGATCTGGGGGAGCATCCTGCCTTGAGCGAGACATTGAAGGAGCTTCTTTCTACAAGCGAGAAACTGAAGAAGCTTTTTCCTTCCAACGAGATATTAAAGGAGCTTCCTTCTTCGAACGAGACATTGAAGGAGCTTCCTTCTTCGAACGAGACATTGAAGGAGCTTCCTTCTTCGAGCGAGACATTGAAGGAGCTTCCTTCTTCGAGCGAGAAACTGAAGAAGCTTTCTTCTTTCAACGAGACAATGAAGGATCATCCTTCCTATAATGAGACATTGAAGGATCATCCTTCTTCGAACGAGACATTGAAGGATCATCCATCCTCGAGCGAGACATTGAAGGAGGACTGGGCAGAGCGTGTGAAATCGAACATCGCAACTGAAGCAGAAATGCAGATGCTACTCGCCGTTGAATTGGCGCAAACGAAGGACGACTACGACGTGATGCTGGTCCAATGCAAACAAAAATTGAGGGACAAAATCCAAAGTCATGCCGAATATGTGAGCGATAGTGATGGCCTGGCGGTGATTCTGCGTGCCTGCGAATGGGATCTAGAGGTCGGCACTGTCGTGCATTGTCTGCTGCAGCAGGTGTCTGTGATGTGCCTGCACGAGGATCGTATGCAGAAACTGTCAGAGTGGCAGTCCCAGGCACAGCAATAAATATACAAACAAATACATGGATACGACAAATACACAGATGCATAGATACGACAAATACAACATAGATACGACAAATACACAGTTGCATAGATACGACAAATACGACAGATACATAGCTAAATGCGTACATAGATAGATAGCATACACCCCCAATCGATATATATCGTTCAATCAACAGCAGGAAGTAACACGAAAATAAATTCATGTTAATCCAAACAAAAACTTGAAGAAAACTGTGACATTTATTTCTCAGATACTCAGATACAAATGTTTGAAGATACATATTCCAATTTCTTGTGGCTGCAACATGCCGTGCCATGCCATGCCATGCCATGCCACGAGTTCCCTTAAGTTTTGCCACTCAAAAAGTATCTTTGGGATTATTTTTTGGGCAAACAGCGGAAGCGGGGTGGCAATCCCCATATCAGAGATCAAATCTGCCGCAAAATGGGGCACGTACATACGTATATGCAGACAGTTGGGTGGTGGATAGTTCAAATGGAGATCCAGAGAAACGAGATACGAGATACGGAGAGATGCTCTCGGTGCCAGTGCCAGTGCCAGTGTGTGGTGCATAAGAAAATTGGGCCACCATTTGCTAGTACATAACTTTTACTAACCTTTGGCGCGGAGCGGCGCGGTGCGGCGCGGCCACCTCCAGTGAGAGCACACATTACCGTTAGCCAAAGTACAGTAACTGCACTTTCAGACACTCACAGATAGAGAGACAGAGAGAGAGAGAGTGAGAGCAAGAGGAAGTAAGCTAAAGCAGCCATTTTGCTGGCAGACACAAAAAAAAAATACACATAGAAGAAAATCCCACAATTTATTAGCAGAGACTCGAGTAAAAGAGATTTCTCTGCAGAGAGAGAGTGAGAGAAAGCAAAGGGGAGTGTAGAGCGGGGTATGATGATTATTTTAAGGTGTTTGCAATGCACAGGATATAGATATGGATTTAGAATACACTTCTACGATTCATAGAAAGGTGAGCAAGCTTCACAGATACTGCGCTCAAAATCTGTTGATTGATGCAAGAAAATGCAAACAAGAATACTGGAAAATACTAGAAAAATACTGGGAAATACTAGAAAAAATACTGGAAAAATACTAAATATTTAATTTTGAAATTAAAAAAGCTCATTTGTAAGCCTGTTAAAGCTTTCGTTTTCAATTCTTTTGAAGAATAAAAAAAGTAATATTGAAAAACAATTATAACCTTTTTGCTTTCCTTACCTTCTCTAAGGCACATTCAAATTGGTTGATTGTTTGTATACAATATACCTGTATATGTTCCCTTAGACTTTATTCGAACTAAAAGTGTATCAAATGCTTCGATCCATTTCAATGTGAAATTTTTTCGTGTCGAAAAATACTACGTAGAATTTCGCCAATTTTTTAGTTACAAAGATTTCAATCAATGTCCTTGAACTAATGACACAATTTGCTGTTGAATTTGTATCTTTGTATCTGAATCTCTGCTGCCTGCCACTCTCTATCTCTCTCTATCTCTTTCTCTCTCTCTGTCTCTTTCTCTGTCTCTATCTCTCTCTCACTGCCTCTCTTTCATATCTGCCGCTTGAGTCTTTCGTCGTTTATCTCTATATATTTTGGTCTACTATAGCTCTCCGCCCCTGCTCATTCTACTGTCACTTTGCATTTATTCTGGTTCAATTCTGGTTCACTTTTTGTTGTTATTGCTATTTCTTCTAGTTCACTTTTTTGTTTTGTTTTTCTATCCTATTTCTGGTTCACTTTTTGTTTTTGTTTTTGTATCCTATTTCTAGTTTACTTTTTGTTGTTATTGCTAGTTTTTTTTCTGTGTATTTTTAGCCTCAATTTTTCGCTTTTTGGTTGGTTTTTGCTCCATCGAAAAGTCAGAAATTGTTTTACGATGAATAAAGAGAGAGTAAACAAATGTGTAAATGTCAAATACACACACACAAACACACACACATTCATTGCATAATGATGGTGTGGAGGGGAACGGAAGTGATGTTCCAGGGGGGGTTGCTGTTTGTCCCCTAAGATACGAACCCCTGGTTACGCAGCAGGCAAGAAAACAATTTAACGCAACGGTAGATAAACTTTTCTTAAACAGAGACAGAGAGAGAGAGAGATAGAGAGATAAAGAGGGAGACAGAGAGAGAGACAGAGAGGGAGACAGAGAGAGAGGGACAGAGACATAGAAAGGCTCACAACAGCAACAACAGGCATGAGGACGATTCCGAGTGTCCTTGGTCCCCCCTATTCAATTCTCTATTACGATATATATACGTTTTTGATACCCTGTAAATACCCTTATGACCCTAAAGGCAGAATTATTTCTATGCTAATTTTTTGGTATTTTTTTCTGCCAATTCCAAGTCATCAAGTCAGTATCTACCCTAAGTTATGGGGGGGAGGTATCCCAATGGTCGAGCCACTCAATGCTGCGGACCTTTTGGCCCCTGGACCCCTCTTGTGTTTTACTTTTATTGTTGTTGTTTCGAGTTTTTGAACCGAAATGAGCTTTCAAAATGTTTTATGCCACATTTTTGTTGTTGTTGTTGTATGTGCTTATGCAATGGATTTTTTCAACCTCTATTTTTTGTCTCTCTCTCTCGCCCACTTTGTGTGTCGTTTTTTAAGCAGAACCCATCACCGAGGTCATTGGCGGGCCCGACCTGCATATCAACAAAGGATCCACCATCAATTTAACCTGCATTGTGAAATTTGCACCGGAACCACCGCCATCCGTCTCCTGGTCCCACAATCGTGAGGTAAGTGCCCAGCCCCCAACCAACCCACCCACATGACAGGTGCACATGTATATAGGGGGCTTATACCATATACCATATAGTACATACTATATATGACAGTAAAAAAAAGAGAGAGAGAGCGAGGGATAAGAACAGCATCAATAATTATATTTGACAAGGGTCCGACCGTTTCTCACTCCGCCCAACGGTTTGCCCAGAGACATCTTACACTTTTTACGATTATTAGCTCTCGGCGGTAATATTTATTTCCACCCCCCCAGTAAGCCAGAGAACAGGGAACTCAACGAATGAAAACATTATCCAAGATGTCTTTAAGTATTTTGAAAGTATTTTTTAGGTATCTTTGAGGCTGGCAGAAAGTGTTCTTAAAATGTGCCACAATAATACTGAAATTTATAGACTTTCGGGGTATCTTTGAGTGTTCCTAAAGTATGCCACATTAATACTGAAATTTAAGTAATAATTGCGTTCAAATATCAATAGAGATTTTCCAAAACTGTGTAAGCTTCCGATTGTTGAAAAAAATACTAGAAATATACCAAAACAATCACTGAAACTAACAAAAAGAAAGATACAGAACTCTGATGACAAAATCTTTATGTTTTAAGCATCTCAAAAACTCTTCTACCATTTTTCCCTTTAACAAAAATGCACTACCATGTACCATGTACCTACCAAAAATTCGAACAAAATCTACCAAAAACAAAAAAGAACCTCCCCCCATACAAAACACAACTTAAAGCTCGTGAATCGTGTGTGAATATTTCAAGACTTTCTAACTCTTGAATTTCGATTTTTAACTTTTGAATTTCCATTACAGAATGATCCTAGATCCAATAAGGTACATCGGTGAAGCTTTCCACATTTTACTTTATGATTTTGCTGTTTTGCTGTTGTAAATCCTTGCTTCCTGGGCTGGCTGCTCTTTTGCAGACTTAAACGACTGTCATTAATAAAAATTTAAATAACATGAGCTCTGGAGAGCCACAGATTTGGCTCTTCCCTATCCAACCCTCGCCTCCCCTATCCCTCCCCCAAAAACTGTAGAAAATTTCGTAGAGCAGCAGCAGCAGCAGCAAGGAACTCCTGAAAGTTTTGTGTGTGATGATACTAAGCTCTGGTATTTTTTTTTTGGTTTTTTGTTTATTGTGTGTTCTCTCTCTTGTGTTTCGGGTGTTATTCATTTCAGGTCATAAATTTCGATTCACCTCGCGGCGGCATATCATTAGTCACCGAGAAAGGTGTACTGACCACCAGCCGTCTCCTCGTCCAGAAGGCCATACAGGCGGATGAGGGACTCTACACATGCGCCCCCTCGAATGCCAATCCCACATCGGTCCGCGTCCATATCGTTGATGGTAAGTAGAGAGAGCCAGACAGCCAGTGTCCGAGGGACGCTGCGTGTGTCCTCGTGCTACATATAGTACTATGCAAAAGAGCGCCCTATGTATGTACCTTTTCTTCTCTTTTTTTTTTGTTTGTTTGGTATTTTTGGTTTTCGGTCGGAACGAGTGTATGGCTCTGTCCGAATGGAGAAGATCCTGTGTTACTGTGGGCGGGGACAGTTCCCTTCTTTGGGACAGGGTGGGCGGGTTGGGGTGTGTTCAGCAAGACAAATGTGCGGGCGCCCAAAAGTCAACTAAGCTTTTGCTTCGGCTTTATTTGACAGACGAGCGGAGCAGAGCAGAGTAGAGCAGAGCAGTTCCGGTGCGAAGCGCAGCAGAGCGACCGTTTCGTCCAGTGATTGACGACAACTTTTTCCCCACACTGAAAACGCAACGGGGAGACGACATTAAACATAGAACAAGAGGAGCGAGAGATTGGTGGAGACATTAGTTGGGGGGGTCAGAGAGTAGTCCTTTGGGGAGCAAACGACTGAACCAACAATTAGGTGAATAACTTTTGAGCGCTGGACCGCAATGGAAATGGAGTTTTAGCTTTGAGTGGGTTATATAACAACAAAAATTGCAAGAAAATACCAAAAAAGTACTATTAAAATACCGATAATAAATACTGGAAAATACTAGAATGAACTTTCTGGTATTTTTCGAAATTTCTAACAAAAATTCTAGAAAATACCAAAAAATACTATTAAAATACCGATCATAAATACTGGAAAATACCAAAAAATACTAGAATGCACTTTCTGGTATTTTTCGAAAATTCGTTTGTTTGGTGGTTTTTTATACAGTTCTTTAATTTCTGAATAATACTGCTGTGTGAGATTGGTTTTAAAAATACTGCTGAGTGTGATTTTGAGAGATATCGGTAGAGATTTCTGAATGCAGTGAGAAGAGAGACACTCATATTTCTAAACACAATATATAGTTTGGGCTGACTTTCCAGAGGAATTTCTGAGCTTTGGTGGTGATTCAGCCCGATCTGGTAGCGCCGGTATGTATATAAAAAACCAAAACGTATAAACAAATTCAAAAACAAATACAAAAAAAAAACATTCTCAACACTCGTTCGTAGCATCTTCATAAATGTCTCTCTCATACACACATAAATGGGTTGTATTTTTTTTTTTATGTTGTTCCAACAAGTTTTAGGGCAGAACAAAGCAAAAAAGTCATGGGTTTTGGCCTAAATTGGAAACCCCATTCAGACAACAAAATGTCCCTAAATCTTACACACAAACTAGATAATGTCCTGTGTCGAAATTTTCGCATTGAAAGGAGCTACAGAATTGGTATTTTTGGGACATTATCTAACAAGGCAGAAGTTGATTGGCATTCGAAAAAACTTCCCAGCCGAAATGTTTTGATTACGTATTTCTTTTTATTTTTTTTATTGGATTTTGCTGTTGTTGTAAAACTGTAATTTTTAACTCTCTATATGCTATCCTATAAGATCCTGTACGTATTTCAATTTCATACTAATATTAGTGCTTGAAAAAAATTCAAACAAAATTTTATGTGTGTGTTTTCGAACAATTGGTACAACATTTGGCTCTCTCGCTCATTTCACAAAAAAAAAGTATTCAATGTTTACTTACTATAATTAAACATAACCGATTCGCAGCTGTTTTAACTTACTGTTTTTAGTGTTTAAGAAATATATTTTTAAAATTTTTAAAAAATACTAAATCCATTTAAGACCGTTTCATACCCATTAAATTGTATTGCCGCTTATCCGATAAAATTTATATAAAATTATATTAAAATTTAACATTCCGAAAACATATTTCATTTAATTCGGTAGGTAGACTGTAGTTGATGTGGAAATTTAAGAAAATATATTGGGAAACTAAGGAAAACCTTAGCTGAATTTATATTCTTAAAGTTCTTTTTGGGGGCAACATCCACCGACTTATAGCTGCTCAATTTGTAGGCCAAGTATTAGTCAATATACCAAGAAGCAGAGGTATACACAAAATTCATAGATACTTATTTATGCACACACACAAACACACACACAGACTGATACACATACAGACACACTCACATGGAAAAGTCAAAAAGAAAATTAGTTGAGGAACAAGTTTGAGCATCAACATTTGCGCAAGTTTTGACTCGTTTATGCCACAGACGCCACAGCCACTGTGTGTGTTGAGCTTTTGGATGGTTTTTGGACTCCAATCTACTCTACCCCGACTCCCCGCCTCCGTGTACTCAGCCGGGGTTCGAGGCGCCCATCCGCCTTCCGGCTTCCGCTGAGGCCGGAAAAAAGCGCTTACAAAGCAAAAAGTTTAACAACTTGAGCGCAAATGACTTTGGCGTGTAAGCGGCACGCTACAACAAATATGCCCCTGGAATTAGACTAAAAATAACAGCAACAGCAGCAGCAGCAGGAGCAGCTGACACTCTGGCAAAAAGGCCAGGAGGCAGGAGGCATGGGGCATGGAGCATGAGGAGAAGTGGCAGTAGCTGGAGTAGCAGTAGCACTAACAGGCAGTGGTAGCAAGCAACTTGTTAAGTGGAACAACTGCTGAAACTTAAGTAATTAACACAAGTTGTTTGCGCCCCAACGTTGCCACAGGGCCAATGCGCCACATAGCGCCATGGGGCATGGAGATTGATGGGGTAGGCAGGGTGGCAGTTCCCCGCTGCCAGCGGGACGCTTTCCACCACATTTCCAAGTAGTTTATTTAATAAAAGTATCTGACTACCGAACCCCCCACCCACGCCAAACACGAACTCGAACCACCCAATCCACCCTAAAGGCAGCAGAAAGCCAAATTGAAATCGACACAAAGACCGTCCAAATGCCGGCAAAATAGAGAGATCAGTCGTGGCGCCCCCCCGAAATAAGGAAGACTAGCAGCAGCCACACCCGCCCCATATCCGCTGGGAGCATTCCACTTTGAGCATCGAAGCATAACTAAGAAGGTAAATGAGGTGCAGGGAAAACGGAGAAAGTACTTTTCAGCGCAGGGAAGGCAGCATAAGTGTAGCTCACAGCTGAAGCGGGGGCAGTGGATTGGAATCTATGTAGATATAGCCTATATAGCATATTTATCTTTATTCCTTATTATCTGAATTATTTTAATCTTTTTTTTTTTGTGATATTTCAACATTTTGGTATTTTTTCTGGTATTTTTTGGTAACTTTCTATCATATTTTTAGTATTTTTTGAAACTATTTCTTAAACTACTCTGCAACTAGTTTTATGTATTTTCTGAATATTATAGTATTATTTTTAGTATATTTAGTATTTTCTGGTATTTTCTAGTATAATTTATTATTCTGTCGAGTTTATGCTATTTCCGCTTTTAAGTTTATGAGAGTAAAATTTAAGGCGGAAACTATACATTTTCTTACAAACTTGTTTCCTTTTTCTTTGTTTTTCCTCCTATCAGATTTTATTCGGGGGATTTCCTTTAAACTTTTACCAAATTCATTGAATAAGTCGAAGATGTTCTATATATGCTTACATAATATTTCCATTTTTAAAGAGTTTCTCTCCTCGGCTGCGTGGCTTCAACATTCTTCATTGTTTTCCTTCAGCGATTCCCTTTTAGTCAGCTGGTTTTCCCTTGCCATGGAAATCAGAACTCACTCGCATGTCCCTTAGCTTTGTCTGTCTACTGTGGCGCCTTCGTCATATATGTATCTTAGTTATTGCATTATTAATAATGCCTGCCGCTTACAGCATCAAAGCCAAAAACAAAAGCCGCTTACTGCTGTTTGTTTTTGCCTGGACTCTTTGGTGCTGGGACGAGACGCGTGCCATCAGTTGATGCGATCATTACACCTAGACGCACAAAAGTCGACTCACATCAAAGTCATTTTCATTAATTGAACTGATGCTTCTGGTCCGGTCCTCCTGCAAGTGGTCCGGTTCCATTCGACCACACACAATCCATACAGAAACCCCAATCCAATTAAGTGTAGTTTCTATGACGCTTTTATCTGCACCGTAGAGATGAAGAGTGAGTGGTCCTGCTCCTTCATTACTGTCATAAGTGGACGAACGATTCATTGTGTCTCCACGTCTCTCAACCAGACTGAGGCATCGTCGGCTGGCTTAATTATGTCAAACCGTATTAACTGACTGAGTAGACCAGACGTTCCTTTTGGGCTCTCCTTTATATCTCTTGCGTAATTAGTGGACGCTTGGTGCGATGGAACGATGCTGCTGGCTCCTGGTTATTGGCCCATTGTCGTTTAGCATTCGGCATGGAAAACTTTTCAAAATGCTTAGCCAGCCAAAGATGCTGGAGAGAGAAAACGGTTGCGGCAAATCTGCATTCAGTTCAAAGGCAAAAAGAGACAGTAAGTGAGAGCGAGAGAGAGACACTTAAGTAACAGCTCATGATGCGGCATCAACGAACTCGTAAAGGACGAACGATGCATGATAATTGAAGCAGCAGTCGCCGGCAGTCGCACAGAAACACACACAGACAGAGACGGACAGGAGACGATTCCACTCGACGCGACACGACGCGACTCGACTCTACGCGAGCGCATTTCATGCCAAAATTTATGGCTCCCGTATCTGCCATCTGTGTGTGCCATGTGCCACCAACTACCCAACCTCTCCCCCCTCAAGATGCCACTCCAGGCACCCATGGCCCCTCCATGGCGACTCCAACTACTATTCAGTGTAGCCTACATGTAGTTGTAGAATACCCTTCAATTAAGTGGAGTGTACAGCAAATGCAACAGCTGACGACCTGGCAGTTTAAACACTTGCAAAGGGTATACCATATTCGCATTTGTAGACTGCATTTTCTCCACTCTCTCTCTCTTGTTTTGTTGCCGCTGTCTGTTCATCTTTACTGTGTTTTTTTTTTAGCCAGTAGCTTGGCGTTTTTATTGCCGGCAATTAAGTTAATAGGCAATAAAGCTTCTGGATTTGCCAGCCATCGCCAGAAGCAGTTGCAGGAAGAGCAGGAGGATGAGCAGCCAGGGATGCAGATACAGATACATTCTATAGATGCAAGCTTAAGGCTGGTACTCCTCCTCTTCCTTTTCTGGCAGATTTCTCTTTCTTTCTGCTGCAGCTTTCGAATCAATGCAGCGAATATGTATCTAAAAGATACTAGTTAATAAATGCATCTAATTATCAGCAAAATATCCAATGAAATATGTAAAAAATCAGCTATAAAAATCGGAAATAAATCGGATAAGAATTGGCAAATACAATTTCCCCCATGCTTCAAAAATTGGCTATAATTATATTCAATTTATTGATGTAAATAACATTTAGATTATTGAATCGGTTATGGATTGAAATCCAAAAAAAAAATCGGTTTACAATCGATTTTAACCAGAGCAAAGCTGTCTGGATGAATATGAAACGTGAGCACTTGAAACATATATAGAGAAAACCATTCGGAACAGAGTAAAAATCTTAGATATAAAAATGATTAAATTTCATATAAAATATTATATATGTTTCAAGTCAGTTTTTAACATATTCAATTCCGATGGTTATGAATCGTCTTTGAACATATGATATCGGTATAAAAAAAAAACCGAGTAAATATTATTTGTGTTTTCAAAAGGTCATTCATAACATCATCGATCGATCCGTCTCATTGTCATTTCCCCAGCACAAAAAAAACAGCACACAATACAATCTGCTGGACTGTCAAAACGTGTGGGGGGAATGTGACGAATAAATTCTGTGTTTTTTAATGTGTTTTTTTATTGTTTTTTCTATTTTTTGTTGGTAAGTTGGGTTCAGAAATTCGGTTTAAATCGAATCCTAAGAGAGACATCCGCGGCGGCAATGTAAAGTCACAAATTAGAGTTTCTATGTGGAAGGGAAACCCCCAACCCACCCAATCGATGCACCCCTGCGGATGCTCTCTCGAACCCCCGCCCCCCTCGAAAAACTGTGTGTGTATTTTGCATCCCACCCCCTTGCTTGCATTTTCGCTGTGTACCGCTGTGTATATGTATGTGTGTGTGTGTGTGTTTGTCCCACACATTCATATGTATGTGATCCTTGTGATCCAACTGCGACGTACCGATAGTTTTCGATTCATGTATCGATTATATTAATTTGCAGGTGAACATCCGGCGGCCATGCATCATGGAAATTCGGCACCCCTACAGCCACCGGCTTTTATATCGATTTTGATGATCATCTGCAGCACTCTGATTCTGTTGCATGCCTCGGCCTGGTGCAAGCCAACCCTACCCATGATGCGTACCCAAGCTGGCAACAACAAGAACAATGGACAAGAGAATGGCACCAATGGGGAGCAGCGATTGGAGTGGAATACGCTGGTGCCGATCACATGACTAGACGGCCCCCGCGTAACCGGAGCCGGAGCCGGAAATGCCAACGCAATGCCAACTGGAATACAATACTAAACTCCAACAATTCCAAGAGCGTGGCGCAGACAGACAGAAAGAGAGAGAGACACAACGAGAGAGAGAGAGTGTGTGTGTGTGTGTGAGGCGCGCGGGGTGTGAAAGGGGGTTGATGGGGGGGGCTCTCTGGTTTTCCCTTTCCGGTTCCAGTTCCAGTATCCAACCGGCCACCCGCCTTGGTTCTTGGTTCTCGTTCTCCCAAATCGTTTCATTTCCATACGTTTCTCTCTCTCTCTCTCCCATTATTCGCTCTATGAGTGGAATGCACTGGGGGTGGAAGGGGGCGGGGCCATCCTTTTTATCACTAAATTAAGTAGTCGTTAGATAAGATTCATTTGGGGTGGGTTAGGGGGACAAACTGGAACTGTAATCGAAAGGGGAAAAACAAAGAGCAAAACCCAAAAAAAAAAAAAAAAAAAAAAAGAAAAAACATAACGAACGAACGATTTTCTTCATGCAACATGTACTTGCAACACACAACCATAAAATACAATACATAAATAAATAAAGAGAAAAGCAAAGAAAACCCATTGTAAATAAGGCATCGGATGATAGATTGCCAGCAGATCAGCAACAACAACAAACAACAACTAAAGATACAGATACAAGTGGGAATAAACAGATACACAGATACACACAGATATTGCATAATGCATAATGGATTCAGATTTTCCCCGTGTTTTGAAACGAATCCCATTCGATTCTATAAGCTATAGGTGTCTAACGATAAACGATAAACGATACTCGTAAATACATACTTACATACATATATGCGCGCGCAAAAAACAGATACAGATACGGCAGATACGACAGTTGAAGATACATATAGAAGAAATAAAGATACCCTCGAAATTTGAGGCAGAAAAATTGTTTTTTTGTAGGCTTAAGTTCAAGACTATAGTAAAATCTAAGAAAAATCTACGAAAGATGCAGAGAAGAGAAGAGACAGAGGGCGCAGGAAGTAGCCGAATATACAGAAAGATAAATTGGGGTAAAGCAGCATACAGGAGGATTATCTAGTAATTTAAGAGAAAAATTTAGCATAATTGAACAATTTTTTTTTTCGTGTCTCATCAGATCTGATTGGAATAATAATCCCAGTATCACTCTCTCTATATATATCCATATATATATCTCTCTCTCTCTATAGAAATTGTTGTTGTATGTGTGAGATACATCATATATAGAGAAAAAGCTACAGATACAGATACAAAAAATACATACATAAAACTATCCAATTAAAAAAAGAAAAGAAAAAACCAAGGCATAATGCCATTGAAACTCTCTATCTCTCTCTATAGCTATCTCTATATCGATCTCTCTCTCCCTCTCTCTATATATACTTCTATCTCCTTCACACACACACACACACACACACAGACAGCGCACTCACACATAGATACATAGATACTCTATCTCTAAGCCAAGCTAAAAGAAGAATAAGTTTAGAATTGAAAGAAAGAAAGAATCCGCGATCCCACCCCACACAAAAGAAGACAGGGTCTAACCCTTCATTCCCCACTCTTGAATCCCCCCACCATTTTCCCCCCCCTCCACACTATCTCACTCTCTTTTTCCAGAACCCCAACCATTTCTCATGCTCTTAAGATAGGACAAAACAAAAAACAAGATACATATACAAGATACTCTCCATAATACAAAGCGTAATTACATGGCATATTGCATAACCAAACTACATATACTATATACTAATAGTGAAAAGAGAAGGAAACACACGAAATGAACCCCAAGACAACAAAATATATTTTATAAATGTGATGACGTTTAGAAAATTAAAAATTTATTAAATAAACAAACCAAAACAAAACAAAAAAAAAAACGAAAAACGTAAAACCAAAAGACCAAAAAAGAAAAAGAAAAATTTAAGCCCAAGCAAATTTCAGCGATATTCAAAGATAGATGATGCTGATGGAATCCCTTGATCAAAAGATACCCCTACAAGATACGATAATGGATGGGCAAGCTACCCATGAAAATCCACACATTCCCCTCCCCAACGATAACAGTGCTACCCAGCAGATTCCGAAATAAGTGCGTACAAGCAGGGTCAAAAAGTGATCTAGAGGAAGAAGTAAAGAAAGTCTCACTTGATGGATGGAGCTACATATATCCCAATTGTATCTTGAGCATACCTTGTGGTAGAATAGGTAGAAAAAAAAAAACGAGTGAAGAGAGTAGTAGAAAGATGAGAAAGTCGTAGGAGTATATATACTATATGCTATTTGATCTACTTGTCCATCATCTAATCGCATTGCACTAGAGAGCCCTAAGCAGAACAGCGTAGTAGAACAGGAGAAACACAGGAGTACAGGATATGGAGGGGAAGAACAAAACTGAATGTAATTCAGAAACCAAATTAAAAAAACAATTTCTATATATATGTATGTATGTATATGGGATATGTATGAATAAAATGTGGGTGAAAACAAAAAATAAAGTCCATGTTGCAAAACTACGAATAAATAAAAGAAAAATAAAAAGAAAAAACACGAGCAAGCGTATCATTATAATGATACCGTAAACGATAAGCGATAATTATAAAAAAAAAATTTGAGTTGAAACCCACTCCGAAAGGAATTTATGTTCGATTCGATATGTCTGTATATTAATTTTATTGTTATTATATGGTTTAAATTCCCCCTACGCCCAACCAAAACCCTCAAAAATGAGTTAATTAATGAGA
The DNA here is from genome assembly GCA_009664405.1 of Drosophila bifasciata. Lineage (NCBI taxonomy): Eukaryota > Metazoa > Arthropoda > Insecta > Diptera > Drosophilidae > Drosophila > Drosophila bifasciata. The sequence goes on from CM019041.1 coordinate 38,339,956, forward strand.
GAAATCGCAACAACAACAAAAGCAACAACAACAGCAACAAACACAAAATAATAAGAGAAAATACAATTTTTAATGACATAAATGTGTTAAAATATACAATACAGAATTTTAAGGCAGACAAATTGCAAAAACCAAAAACAAAAACAATTTTAAATGTGAATTAAATATATAAAAAACAAAAAACGAAAATGCCCCGAACAAAATATCTATGGTATATGTGTGTGTTGCCTTCCAAAGCGATAAAAAAACAAAAAACAAAAAATGGAACACTTTCAAAAATATTACGATTCATAAATGAAAAAAAAAAATACAAAAAAATATAAAATACAGAAATCCTTATACAGTAACATCAGACCATCAGAACAGAGATACATAGAATCCATATAAGAAATACTCGTTCACCAACAACAACAACAACAATAACATCATCTTTATGCCACAGCAAACCAGCGATAATCGAACAATTGTTCCCATAAGCGAAAGGCTACATACGTTTAGGAGTGATTCCTAATGTTTAGGCATGAAATACAGCTCCAATAATGTTGAAACCATCACAAATTTGTATATTAGTTAAAGAATTTAAAGATATATTTGAGATTTCTGTACTTGGATGAAAAGTTACCAATCAATAGTATTTAATTTTCTACAAGGAACATTTTGATTCATTGAAACTTTCCCATATAATTCTCGCTTAACAATGATTATGTTTTCGATTGGTACGCTGTGGCATGAATGGTTCAAGAACAAAGACGCATCCACTTTAAGAGTGATTCCAAAACAGAACAAAAGAGAGCGAAGTATGAATGAGTATACTGAATACTACGAATGCATGAAACGGAATGGATAAACACACACACAGAAAATACACACACAGATACACCAGAGAGATAACACCAGGGATACAGACACAACCGAAATACAGATACAGATACAGATAAAGCATATATACATATTCCATATACCGATATCAAACCGAATACCGTAATGAGGCATGCAATTCCGGAAAACTATGAATTCAATAAAAGAAACTGTATAAGAAACAAAAAAATTATAAAAAATAAAACGTCTTTTGATTTTGGGGGCTTTGGTATCCTCTGATTCTCTGAGATGGAGGATATTCCATTTCTTTTCCTCTAGCTGGATGAAGGGGTATTCCATCCTCAAGATACAGCTACAAATGAAGTTCTTTCTCTGTGAGTGAATGACTACAGAGGCGCCACTGTTATGCGGAAAATGAATGGGTATAGACAGGGTTGCATGGAATGAGAATCGGCCTCAAATTAGAGTAAAAGAGGTAAGTGTTTCAGGAACAAAAACAAAACTTCTATTTGAGCGAACATCTTAAGCGAAAAAATAGAAACAAAAAAGTCAGAAGAGTCTCCATAAGTCGATTGGAAATTTAATTGTTTTGTATGGATAGTTTCAGTAACAAGCAGGGTTGCATTGAATAGAATATTCTTAAAGTTTCGTATACTTTTTCCACATTAGTTGCACGAGCAATCTGCTTGGATTGATTGTCCAATCGATTGTTCATTGGCCATCCTTTCATTCTTTGATTTATTGTAATTAATTTTTAATTTACTAGAAGGCTTTAATTGAACGAATCGTTGTCTCTCTCTGTAAATGTATCTTTTTCCATCTCGCTCTCTCGCTCTTTCTTGCTCTCGCTATATTCGGTCTCTGTGGTCTGTCTCTGCTTCTCTCTCTCTCTCTTTGGGTTTCATTGAATATTTTATTTGATTGCATTTTACATTGTCAGCTTCGATTGCAGTGCAGGGCTATACCCATTTTGTTATACCCTATTATTGGATTGAATAATTAGGGTATATTATAGGTTTATACAGTATAGTGTATCTTAGAGGTAGGTTGGCAAGGAATCTAGGAATACATTTTTTTTATATTGTTATATATTATATTATACTATATAATATTATAATATTATTATATCTCATTATTATTATTATTATATTATTTTATTTTGTATATTTATATTTTATATAATTTTATATATTAAAAATTTGTATACTTAATTTTTGTTTGTTAATTTTTACCTTATGTCCCCCTTTCATATATATTACCAGCGGCTACAGGGTATCTTATATTCGAAACGCTTTTCTTAATCGTTCTCAATTTTGTCCTCCTCTTTTTTCCCCCATTTTTTTCGTATTTTTTCGATGTTGTTTTTTTTTTTGTGCTGCTTGAAACTCTGTGGGTTTTTCCCTTTTATTTTTTATTCATTTATTAATTATTTTATTGGTTTTTCATACCCTACAACTCTTCTCTCTCTCTGTTTTTTTCTCTCTGTAAATTAATTTACATAATGCATGACACTTTCTGAATCATGGACGCGGACGTAGACATGGCACATGGACATGGAGGTGGGACATGGGGACACGGGACACTTGCCTTGGGCGTACCATGGCGATGTGAATGGAAAAATGGCCATAAATAACGCCCGGATCCCTATCCTACTCTCTCTCTCTCTCTGTTGCTCTCACTCTCTCTCTCTTTTGCTGCATATTAACTTAATTAGTTGAGAGCGTTATTTCCTTACTCTTCCGCGTGCCTTCCGCTACGTTCCCTCCTCCACTCGCCGCACTTTTATTTTCGAATTTAATCGCAATTTTATTTAATGTTTTTATAATGAGACACCGAACAAAAAGGGAAAGGGTGGGCGGGGGGAGGGACCGACCATATCCCTATATGAAATATTAATAATAATATCCCCTGATCAATGATAGGGCATGTGCGCCAGAGAAGCAGCAGCAGGAGCTGGAGCAGAAGGGGGCGGGAATGATGCGATTGAAATCGTTTTGGCGGCATTGTCTGACAGTTTTCATTAAGGACCTTAACGTCGCTCCATCGAAACAATGTATCCGCCGTACAGAGAGGACATGGGATAATGCCATGATTGAATTGAAAGCCAATTTTATCTGATTGAATGAGAGGGGGAATGGTGTAGCAGGGGAGCGAAGTAACGGAACACCAAAATGTACTTCAAAAGCAAAGTGTGTGTGACGAAACTCCAGAACGACTCAAAGCAATTCCGACTCCCAAATAAATGCAACCCAAAGAGAACGGGAGAATGCGAAACATTAACTGCAAGTTCCAATTAAAGCATACCCTTTAAAGTTTCCATTGCTGTAAGAGCCTCGCTACAGATTATACCCGAAGTGATACTCGGTACTGCGTCTCAGAACCACACCACGAGCACCGCTCACCTACCTGCGGCTGATCAGCGACCCAAATATATGTATGTAAATTGCAACAACAATATTTACATTGCATTTGCTCTCTCTCTCTTCGTCTGTCCTTCGGAAGCAAAAGCAACAATACCTTCGCTTGCAGATTGTTAAAGGCGAGAGAGAAACATTACTACAAATGACTCTTGAGGTTATACCCTCTAGAATTTATATGGGATGAGCGCCACTCATGAACAGAGCGATGAATATACCCGCTTTGGCATTACCCGTGCACGGTAATCAGCATAACATGTGCAGTGCCAGTGTGCCGTACGATCGCTCACATCTCTCACAATGTTTGTGAGCTTTGAGTGTTTTTTTTTTTCAGAGACTAACCGTTAAGCGCTGCTTAGGGTCTCTTCTTAGCTGCAGGTACTTCCACTCATTGTTGTTGGCGCCTCGTTGCGAACCGAGTGCAAAGCGTTTTGAGTGAAAGAAGTCGTAGTGTGTGTAAGTGTTTTTATACCCGTACTCGAAGAGTAAAAGGGTATATTGTATTTGTGCTAAAAGTGGATGTGCGTAACACACAGAAGGAGGCGTTTCCGACCCCATAAAGTATATATATTCTTGATCAGCATCAATAGCCGAGTCGATATAGCCCTGTCTGTCCGTCCGTCTGTCCGTCTGTCCGTCTGTCCGTCTGTCCGTCTGTCCGTCTGTCCGTCCGTCCGTCTTGTTTGTCGCCCATTGCTCGAAGGCTAAAAGAGATAGAGCAACCAAATTTTTTCCAGACTGATGTATGCTCTCACTCCTAGAAAAAGTTTAAAAATTCCGCCCCGCCCACTTCCGCCCCCACAAAGGGCGCACATCTGTGGCGTCCACAATTTTAAAGATAGCAGAAAACTAAAAATGCAGAATCATAGAGACAGCCCATATCTATCAGGGGCCCAAATCTGAATCGGATCGGATCATTAATATAGCCACAATAGACATAAACATACGCAAAAACTTCGCTCCATCCCTTTCGCACTCACACAAAATCGAGTCGATTTGGTTTTTGTATTTTGTGTAGCCTGGATCTCAGAGACTATAAGAGCTAAAGCAACCAAACTTTTGGCCAAGACTCCTGTGATACCAAACCTGAACAAGTGTATTTCAAAATTTCGCCCCGCCCCCTTCCGCCCCCCACAAAAGACGAAAATCCACAATTTTGAAGATAGAAAAAAAATAAAAATGCAGTTTTGTAGATAATGACCATATCTACCAGATTCCCGAATTTGGTTCAGATCGGATCATTATTGTAGCCACAATGATCAAATGAATTTTCAGCTACGAGCTGTCCCCTTCCAGTTGCGCCGTAAGTCATTTATTGGGGTTGATTGTTGCTTCAGCTTCTCTCACACACACACTCACGCTCAAACATGCTGCCTCGTGCAGTGTACGTGTGTTGTTGTGAGAACTGATGTAGATGATGTAGATGTAGATGTCGATGACAGATGTAGCAAAAATGTAAAATGTAAAAACTGATAAAACATTTTAAAATTCCACATAAATCACTGAGTACGGGTATAAAAGTAGAGTCGCGTTCGAAGCGACTCCGTACGTTCTTTCTCGTTTTATTTGAGTCTTTTAAGGTAACAAGAATCACAGATTGTATGTATGTATGTATGAATATATGTATGAATTTATAGTGTAAATATATGTATGTACCATGCCGAATATTGAGTGCTTTAGATGTTGGTTACTTGTACTGATGTGATGGAATGTGGAATGGGCATGGAATGGGTGGGAATGGTGATGAGTGTTCTTCATGGTGTTTGCTCTTTTGTTTTGGGTACAACGATTATACACTCATTAAGCCCGTCGCCTGTTCGTTCTTTGTTGGCGTCGAGCGATGCGACCATTGCCAAAACGTTGACGCAACTCTCTCATCTCTCTCACCAGTGCCTCCATGCGAAATGCGTTCGCCAGGATTCTAGCTTCAAATTGTTGAACCCGTACCAGTTCCTGTGCGTGGCGCACGTAGAAAGGATCGTCCAATGGTGGGGGCTGCCACGGTAGAGGAGGGTTCTCCTCTGGAAGGGGGTTCCACACAATGGGGTTCCCTGGTTGTAGAGCTTTCTCCTCGGCCGGGTGCTCTGCCTTGGCTTTATTCTCTGCTAAGTTGGCACCCAAAGAGTGCCGCTCGTCGTTATTTTGCTGCATTTTTTATTAGTTTTTTTAAATTTTATTTATTAATATTACGCCCTGTAATTCCATTTCTATTCCTTTTTTTACTTTTGACATTTTTAAACAGAGTTGCTATGAAGTGATTTTTTTTCTTCTAAAATTGATTTGGCATAGGGTATAGGGTATTCCTGCTTTTTTTTTTGCAGCTGCCACAAGTATTTTTTGTATCGTTTTCGTTACCCCCCTTGGCCCTGTCCATTTTTCATTGTCCATTTGTCGCTGCTTTTTATTATTATTTTATTATTTACGCTCGTTTAATTTTTGCGCATGCCAGGGGGGGGCCGGCGCCCCGTTTCAAGTATTTTAACAAATTTTACAACTTTTTAAGCGGCAAAGGGGGGGGCCAGGCCCCGAAAAATGAGGAATACAAACCACCTGCCACATTGCGCCACATCCTTTGGCCCCGTGTGCCCCTTAGGACACTGGAAACCCTTGGGCGCTGCCCTTTGCCGCTGGCACCCCCACTCCCCATTTGTTGGCCTTGGCTTTTGTCCCCTCCTTTACTGCCCAAAAAGCAGGGTATATGCGCGGCATATTTGTGACAAAATTTGGGGTAAATTTTCCCTGAATGCTGGGCTGAAAAACTCAGAGCTATTATTGCACTCAAACTCCATTCGAAATGCTCAAAATAAATGAGTTTTTTTCTTCATTGATTAGCAGCTGCTCTTTGGCTTTGAGTTGTGTAATTAAAGGGTATCCTTTAGTCCATAAATCCACTTGGGTGTAGACGCTTTTTGAGTGCCTGTTGTGTGTTCTCTGTTTAAACGTTTTGTCGAGCATATTTGTTGGCCATAAATTAACACGCCGCTCGGCTGCTTAATCTTTTTATGGCCTTGCGCCTAGGCCATGCCACGCCCCCCCACTTGTACCCTCCCCCTACCCTACCCTACCCTGTTGAATGGCCAACAGAGAAATTTAATAATTTGCTCAACATTTTAACCACTTGGCGGGCCGCGGCCTGCTGTTGTTGTCCCCCCGCCCGCTGTCAACAGAGTTTTCTGGAGGTCCTCTCCCACACCCGCCCCCACCCAGTCATATCTTGTGTCCTGCTAATTATAACGGGGATTATTTGCTTATCCCACGACAGGTCCAGGGGTCGCCGAAGGTGGCAGGCTGCATAAATTGACCGTTAAGTGGGCGCTGGAGTGGCACTGGGGGGTGTGGCAGGAGGAGAATTCCTACAAAAGGATCCCCAGCTGTAAATTAACCAGAAAAGAGAAGGAGACGCCTCCGCCGCCGCTCATCCGCGCGTCTCTGCCATAAATTTCCAATTAAAAGGTGTAATAAGCGTTTGTTCCGCTCTTCGGCTATGAATAACATTTTCGGTGGCAAGTGGCAAGTGGCAGCCTACCTACTACTACGTGCCACCAGCCGCAGCCGCAGCCCACCCCCCAGTGCCACTTGTCAGCAGCTGCGACTTTGTAATGCAATTGCAATAAAACAAACTACAGAAAGAGGGCACCAAAAGTGGCAGAAGGGAAAGAGAAAGGGAGAGAGAGAGAGTGCGGATGGATATGCCCCAAGGTGTAATGGCACAGTGGGGCAAATAGCTAAAGGCTGAGAGAAAGGAGGAACTTACAACTAAAAGAAAAGAAAGAAAGAGAAGCAGTTGGAAGCAGTCAGAAACAGATGAAGGAAAAGCGATAAAGAAAAAGTCTCATTGAATGCGAAAGAAAGCGAAAAGAAGATAATGAAAGAAGTAAAGTTTTAGTGCATAAAGAAAGCGAACAAGCAGATTAATAAGAAACAATACATAGAGCAAAAAGAAAGAACAGATAAAGCAACAAAAGGCAGAACAAGAAGAAAGATAATACAACAAAAGATAAAAATAAGCAGAAGATAAGAACAATACAAAGAGCGAACAGGGGATAAGAACTATAACAACAAAAAAGAGCAAGCAAAAGTATAAGAAAAAGAAAATCAACGATTAGAACAATAGTTAGCAAAAAGGATAACAAGGATAACAAGGATAAAGAGAACAGAGCTAAACGATTAAGCTAAAAAAAAGGAAGCAAAGCAAAAGAAACGCTTAACGAATAAGAATATCAAAGAAAAACAACAACAAGCCAAAGGTGCGATAGAAAAATGAGTGAATGAGCAAATGGAGGGAGGGGTGGCAGGATAACTATGAGAAAAACAAAAGAAAAACAGATTAAGATTTAAAAAGGAAAATAAACGCCAGGCAGGGTTTTCTAATCAAGAAAAGTAGCTGGAAAAATTCGAATCTAGAAGATGATTAAATCAAAAGAATAGTTAAGCGGTGAGTGAATTTTATTTTAGTTTATTTTAAGGAACTTTATGCGAGCTGTAGAGTCAGAGTGGATTTAGAGTGGCTTCAGAGAGGATTCAGAGTGGATTCAGAGTGGATTTCTGCAAGATTTCCAATCGTTCGAGTGAATTCAGCCTGCCCGGAAGTCGCTCTCCTTCTCTCACACTCTCGAGCGAACAATTTGAGTGGAACTGGAGTGAAATTGAAGTTGAGCTTGCGCTCGAGTTGGAATTCCCTCTTTTACGTTAACCGTTGCGGATCTTTTCTTACGCCTCTTTCTCTCTCTTTCTCACACTCTCGAGTGGACAATTTGAGTGAAATTTAAGTTTATTTGAGTTATGTTAACCGTTGCGGATCATTTCTCCGACTCTCTCTCTCTCTCTCTTACTCTCTCTTTTGAGCTGCTGCTGCACAGGTTGCTGCTTGCTGCTTGCTGGTGTGTCCCACTGTGGCCCATCAAATGAGCGACCCCCCGAGGGTTGGGGCAATTAAAAGGCGAACGACGGTTCAAAGTTCATAGCAAAAGTCCACAAATTATATGCGCATTTAATGAAGTGTGTGCCACACGAACACATACACACACACACATGGAAACACAAACACACACACAAACGTACACGAACACGGGGAACGCGAACCTGCGATTCACACATGCGACTACGTGGCAGAGTCATTAAACCATCACCACCCCACACCCACCCACCCCACACACCTGTCGACACTCCACCCCAACTATATGCGCTGTATGCCCAAGCAAAAGGTCACGCGCTGGCCAGGCCAAAAGGTCACTTAAACAAAATGAAATGAATAAATGCATGAGGCGACATGAAGACTGGTCGGTGGGGTGGGGTGGATAGGGTAGGGGTTGCCTCCATCGCCTCCTGCGTCCTCTAAACGTTTTGTAATGGACGTCGTCGCCGCTGCCACCACCGCCTGGTGGCTGCCACAGGATTGAAACTTAATTGCACAAAATTTTAACAAAATACCACCGCAGGCAATAACAATAATTTTCCAGCGACTTTGGCTGGCTAAAAACTAACTACCCCTCCCCCCAAACGCTCTTTTTTATGGGCCAAGAAAACTTCCCTGCAACAACGGAAATTCACTGAAAATTCATAGAATATATTACACCCCCCACCCCCCCAACTGTAGATCAATTTTCGACTGAGTACGAGAGGTGCCACTTGGCCAAAAAATTCCAGAAATCTCAAATATCTGCAGCTGCAAAATGGAGATAAGTCAAAAGTGTATCTCTCATATTCGGTTTAAATTGGATTTTTGGTTTGCTCTGTTGAAGTGTCCTTACGCCTTACCCCCCTGGCATTTCCTTTCTTTGGGGCATGTGTCTTGTGGGTTTGGGTGCTGCCTTGGACCTGGCATCCAAGATTTATGCGCCACAGACTGGAAATTAGAAACGTTTCTCCCCCCACCACACACATTTACTCCCTGTAAAGAAAAACTCCTGCCACCCACTTGCTTTACCTCTACACGGCTACCACCCCCACCACCCCTCCTCTGTCCCTAATGCTGCCTTGCCATTAAAGAGTGGGCGGGGGTGGGGCTGGTAAAGGCCATTAGTTGTTGCTCTCTTTAACGGCATCTTTGCGGCGACAAGTGCACTTTATTAGCGCCCCTTCTCTCAGGCTTCTCACACAGTCTTCGCAGTCTTCACTCAGATTTCTCACTCACTCGGTGACACTCTTACTCACTCTCTTTCTAGCAGTGTGTCGTTTATGCTGCTCTCTTTCTTTACGACTTCTTTTTAACTCTTCTGCTGCTCTCTTACTCTACTGCTTCTTTCTCTTTCTTTCTTTCTTTCTACTCTTGTGCTGCTCTCTTTCTTAACTGCTCCTTTCTTACTTTTCAGCTGCTCTCTTACTCTACAGCTTCCTTCTTACTCATCTGCTGTGCTCTTCTCTGCTGCTGCTCTTTTTCTCTGCTGCTGCAGCTGCTGCTCTGTTTCTGCCTTTCTTCTGTTCCACTCTCTCACTCACTAATGTCACTCACTCTCTCCATTGAAAGATCTGCAAGAGAAACTCAAATTTGCAAGCGCCTTCCAGCAGTTTATTGCTAGAAAAGAGAGTCCTTGCAAAATCCTGTAAAACAATCCATAAACTAACCCATAAAGTAATGCAAAATATCCATCATTCATGTAAAAACTAAAATCTAACGAAAGTCTGAAGGCTAAATATGGATTACGTACATAAAGCTCTTATTAAAAGTTTTCGCACTAAAAAAACGATTTATGATGAAATTTCCAACACTGAATTTATGATCACTTAATGGGAACTATTTAGATATGAAATATCAGAAATAGAAGCAAAAGAATCTACAAAGAATCTACAAAGAAACTACCCACATGGATCTACTATCTTTTTCTGGTATTTCCTTAACTCTGTGTCCTGTGTCTCTGTGTCTCCTTCCTGGTTTCTTCTACTCTTCGGGTTTTCTCTGGAACAGTGACCTGTGACCCCCGTGTGTGTGTGTGTTATTTATGCGTAACCGCAGTCACGTCCTGCATGCTGGCTAAGTGCTCATGTGCTCCCCCCCCTCCCACCGTCGCTCGTATGTATTTATAAAATTGTGCATAATTTAAGGCTCCTTTTTCCAGTAGCAGGAGCAGGAACAGGAACAGGAGCAGCAACACCGCATGAATGATGGCTCCCGTAGAGCGGCCAAAAGGAGCAGCAGCAGCAAAAGAAAGGATATTAATGGGCAGTGGGGCGGAAGGAGGGGCCATCCAAGGGTCATGTCTCTGCATTGCAATTGCAGTCCTTGTGACCAGGCGACACAGAGTGGTCGGGCGACGGGCCACGGGCACAACAACTTGAAAAGGCATAATGAAGGATAATGAGTTCTTGATTAGTACAAAGTGGAAAATTGTGTATTTTTCTGCGCTAACCCCCACCCGAACCTACCCTTGCGCCGTCGCCTCCGCCACTCGCTGTCGTCGCACAGGGGCGCACCAATTAACTGTAATTAGGGGCGCCGCACAATGGTGGCACAAGGAAACCGTAGCGAACGTGCACAACGCAAGGACATTCCCAGGGAAACACGAAATCAGCGAATGGAGAGCAGAGATTTGGTCGAAATGGTCCAACAACATCCAAGTGCAAGGCCAACAAAGCAGCAGCAGCATTACGGGTAGAGCATTACCATTCGCAGTCCGCATTCGCAATTCGCATCCGGCAATTCGCATTCCGTGTATGTACGAGTAGTATACCCAATATCCCATTTCCCACATACATATTACGCATACGCGCTGTGTAAACAGTGTCGCCACACACCACACTTGCCACACGCCACTCGCCAATCGGCAATCGCCACTCGCTCCACTCCACTCCATCGAATGGTTGCAAAAGTGTAAATAAGAATGGATCCCTCAGCCAGCAAAATACTACTCGCCGAATAAATAATACAACAAAAAAAAACAAAAAGAAACGTGCAATAAAATACTTTGCAAAAATCAACACAATTTTTCAGTGTTTTTTTTTTGTTTTTTTCTGTGCAAAAGATCTACGTTTGAGTTTATACTATTTCATAGCAGAAATGATATACCCTAAATGGCTGATTGGCGAGTGTGTAGCTAAGAACGAGTGATTGCGTTCTCGCTGCCAAAGACTCGCCCACAGTGTACCGAATTTAAGTGGAATTTTATTCGATATTTGTTTGTATTTTTATTAAGTTTTAATCGTCTTAAATAACAATAAAAAAAAACCACAAAAATCAGTAAAAACTCTACAGGGGAAGACGCTCTAATACTTAACTCTAGTACCCTTAAAAATCTTAAATTTTTTCTTTAATTTCCCTGCCAGAGCATTCAAAAGACGGCTACTTTCTTGTTGACATTTTGTTTGCTTTTCTTTGTGTTGCTTTTGTCGCGCTGCATTTCCGCATTCGCATGCAAATCGACGATTAATCAAAATACCACTTTCCCTCAATTGTTGCTGCAAATTACATTTTCTCGCACATTTTTCGCGCTCGCCGCATTTTTCACGATTTTTCATCGCCTGAATGAAATGACAAAAATTTACACAATTGCCAGACGATGGATGGATGGATATGTCCTGGACGTTGGCTCTCTCTCTCGCTCTCTCTCTCTCTCCGTTCTCATTGCTGGCAAAAGTTAATGGAAATGCTAGTACCTTCGATGAGAGTATTGTTGGGTTTATATGAAGGCAAGAAATGATGCGGAAGAAAAGCCTCTGCAAGAGAGGAATAATTCCGGGATACAGATAACTTAGATCTATTGGAACTGAGGTATATCTATATCTATACCTATATCTTTATCTATATGTACCTCTATGAATTCCAAATGAAATGATATATACGAAATGATATGTATATCTGTTAGGCCTCTGTGTATCTATATCTTTTAATGAAAGGTACACGCACACAGATTGCCCTTTACCTTCTTCATGATTATATCCTTTAGCCGGTGTACCAGCCTCTGTGGCTTGGTAGTCCTTATATTGCTGCTCATTTTCGACTTTTTAATAACATTAATTAAAAGTGCGAAAGCTGAATGAAAAGGCCCCAGCCCCGTCCAAGAACCCCAGCAAATGGCCTTGTATAGCAGTCCGTCGGATAGGCCTGCTGTCCCTCCGCTCATTGCGCTGCCTCTCCCACTCTCCCACTCTCTCTCTCTCTCTCACTGTTGAGCAAACAAAGGTAGCGGCTACGCGTAAAACACAAAAAAATGAAGAGGGTAAACGCAGAGCAAAACGGGGGCAAGTGGGAAAGTGGAAAGAAAGCAAATCAAAAGCAAAAGCAAGGAGCGAACAGCGAGCAGCAGCAGGACTGCTCTATGAAGTCCATCAACCAAAAATATTAATGAAAGAGCAAATACGCCGCCAAAGCAAAGAGAGAGAGAGGGGGGGAGAGCTCTCGTTTGCCCAACCCTAGCCACCTACTCGACTGGGTTATATAACGGTATAAATTTCTAGTTAATTAATCACCTTTCGCTTTGTTTTATGGCTAATTTAATTAATTTTATGCCTTTTATTGTTTCTCTCGGGGGCAGTCAAAGGAGTAGGCCAGAAGCACCCCCCAAACCCACCACCATTCCACACGGATACACGAGACAGGGGACAAGGATACGCGGACACAGGACACGACGGATACGGACACAGGATACGAACGAACACTGACACAACTACGGATGCCATGGAATTGGAATTGGAATCGGAATTGTGCATAAGTTGTTTTTATTGGGCAAAAAAACTTGAGCCAAAAGTCGAAAAATTATTCATTAGCCGCTAGGGAACGGGACTGAAGTGGTGTAAGGGGGTAAGGGAATGGGCATAGCGGGAAAGCAGATAAATGTCAGTAAAAGTTAGATTCAATCGTGGATTCATGATTGAATGTGGCATTGTTCCACAAGGAATTTCAAGAAGGAAACTCAATAGAAAACACAGACAGAAACACACACAGCCAGAGAGAGAGTGAAAAAAAAGCACTCTCTCTCTCTCTCTTGTATGATTCTTTCAACAGGAAACACTCAAACGCGATCGTAGAACCAAAGAGAGTGAGAGCGCGCGCAAGCGAAACTTCCACTCAAAATTTGCACTCAACTTTACCTTGTTGCTTGCACCGTTAACTGCTGCTGCTCTGCGCTGACAAATTTTCAATATGCCATCAATATGTAATGGCAAAATGGGAAGAGAGATCTAAGATCAGCGAGCTTACACCTTAACCTTTGAGCGCTCTTACGGCCAGCTATAGTATTTATTGTTTGAGGGTTCATTTTGTTAACCCGTCAAAGCCCATTTAAATACAATATTGCATAAAAGTTTAGTATAGAGGTGCTAGCAAGGTGTGACCCACGATTGCATCGGTTGTGAAATCACCTTTGCATCATGCTACAGTTGTGCACAAAATATTAGGGTTTCCTCTTAAACAGCATGCACTCAAAATATTAGCGTGGTAGAGCGTTCTCTATGGGCACGCGTTTGTGTCTCTGACCAGTGTCTTCCAATTTAATGACCACCACTGTACTTGGTGTGTGCATGCGTGAGCTGCGACTGTGGGCTTCATCTCTTGCTTGACTCTTCAGTGCTGCGAGCTTCCACATTCGTACTTGAGGTCTGCCCACTGCTGCTCTACAGCGCTGCCCGCTCCAGCTCTACAGCGCTGCCCGCTCCTGCTATTCAGCGCTGCCTGCTCCTGCTCTCCAGCGCTACCTGCTCGTACCATTCAGCGCTGCCCGCTCCCAATCTTGAGCGCTGCCCGTTGCCAATCTTCAGCGCTGCCTGCTCCAGCTCTCCAGCGCTGCTCTCACCACTTTTTGAGGGCTGCTCTCTCCCACACCTCGAGTGCTGCCCGCTCCCGCTTTACAGCGCTGCCCGCTCCGGCACTACAGCGCTGCCCGCTTGCACTCTCCAGCGCGCTGCTGTCACCCACTCAGACGCAGACTCTCTCCACTTTGCACATTATTTGACGTTTACCGTTAGCTGATACCCTCGTGGATAGTAGCACAAAAAAGCTTATGAACCAAAAGAATACCCTATCATAGACTAGCCTGGCATCAGAATAGTGTATCAGCAGTGATCACATGCGGCGTCTACCCTACAGCACACAAGAAGAGTATTCCACATTCGTTCGCCACTTCGCCAAGCAGCATCATCTTTTACACTGAACATTAAATTTTTTTATGTATTTTTCTTTAGTTTCGCTTTCGATGGCGAATGACTTTGCACTTTCCCATCATTGCATTTTCCAACAGCGCGAGAGAGATGAGTTTTTACTTTCGTATATGGTATATTCATAATTTATTTAAGTGTTTTTTGTCGTTTTCTTTTTTTAAAGCATAAAATACAATACAATGTAATAATAAATTAATTATTTATATTTTAAATAACATTTTCTTTTTTTTTTTTTTATACACGAGCTTGAGCATGAATATGCAAAATGATTTGCATCATTTCGTCGAGTGGGGGGGTGGGGGGGGACAGACAGCCCCCTTCCACCTACGACTCTGTTCTGTTGGTAGCTTCTGTGGTTCTCTTCTTTGTGTGTTGTCTCTTCTTCGTTGGCTTCTTCTTCTATGCCGCCATCTCTTTCGATTTCTCTCTCTGTAGTTTACACCAACACTTTTTCTCTCTCTCTCTCTCTCTTTATGGCAACTGGTCCGTGTTCAGGGGTGGGGAATGTAATGGATAGTTGCAACGAGTAGGATCAACGAGTGGAGTGCAAAAGAGCGAGTGGATTGCAAGGATTGCTTTTGCGGAGAGGGTATGCGAATGAGACTCGCTACACCCAGTGTTTGCAACGAGTTAATGCAACGAGTTAAGGCTTAAAGAGTATTAAAAGTGAGGAATGGGATGAGGCAGCAATAAATAAGATTCAAGCGGCGCGGGATGATTTAAGGATTGGATAACGATGATAACTAGTGACTGATTCGTTCCGATCCCATGCAGATCGGACTCTTCTAGTGCTTGGCCTCCTCCTCGGGCAGATCGGCGGCCACAATGGGCTCGATCTCCTTAACCTCGGCGGGCACCTCCTCCTCCTGGGCATCGGCATTGGGCAGGACGCGCACCTCCACTCTATTGGAGGCCGATCCACCCTGATGCTCGTGCTGCTCCTCTTCATCCACATCCATGGCATCATCCTCGGCCTCAATCTGTTCCTGATCATGATCCAAATCGGAGCGACTCTGCGCCTTGTGGTTTTGGGGCAGCGATTGCTGCTGCTGCTGCTGCTGCTGGGGCTGCTCGATGGCCGTAAGAATGGACTGAAGCAGACCCTGTGAGAGAATCTCCTCGTGATTGGCCGCCTGGTCGCTACCGTCGTTGCTCTGTGGACCATTGCCGTTGCCGCCTCCCTGGCTTAGGGAGCTACCGAACTGCACCTGGAATTTCTGCTGGGGCTGCTGTCCTGAGCCCAGCTGAATGCTCTGCGACTTCTGGGCCGAGATCACATTGAGGCCATCCAGGCCGGGCAGCTGCTGGGGATCGGTGCCATCGGGCAGTGCCGCCACCGAGTTCTTCTGCGAGGCATAGCCCGCATGATCGTAGTCCAGGTCATTGCCAGATGGCGGTGGTCCGTAGCTGTCGGCAGGCCCTGTCAAGAACTGTGTATGCTGCTCGGCCACGGGTATGCTCTGGGCGATGGCGTTGTATGCACCCGCAGATGCCGCCGAGATGCTGCCAAATTGTTGCTGAATCTGTTGCTGCTGTTGCTGTTGCTGTTGCACCTGGTAGCCATTGCTGCTCACAAGATTGGGTCCATGTCCGCAATCGTGGACAATGATGGGCTGCTGCTGTTGCTGTTGCTGCTGTTGCTGTTGCTGTGGGATCTGATTGAAACGTGGCGCCTGGAGTGGCAGTGGCAGTCCCTGGTTATGGACAAACTGCTGCTGATACGACGAGGCACTGTAGCTGTTCTCCGAGTGCTGCTGCTGCTGCTGGTGGATCTGTTGCTGCTGCTGCTGTTGCTGCTGCTGCTGGAAGAACTGTGGTGGCAGATACTGCTGCGATGGTGGCGGTGGTGGTGGTCCCAGGGGTCGCACATTTGCCACTGGCGGTGGTGGCGGCAGATACTGTGGCTCTGGCGGTGGTGGCGGTCCGGGTGGTCCATACTGCTGCAGTGCACCCGGCTTCTGGTGTATGAAGGCGGGTCCTGCCTGTGGCTGTGGCAGCTGCTGCTGCACAATCGTCTGTGCACCACCCTGTGCTGGTGGTGGCGGTGGTGGCTGGTACAGGGCCTGTGGTGCGGGCAGTGGAGCACCACCACCCACGGGTATCTCATTGGCGGCGGGCGGTATGTACGTCTGCGGCTGCTGGGCGGGCTTCACACCGAACTGATCCAAATGCTGGACAGTGGCGCCGATGGACTCTAGCAGGCCAGCGGGCACGGGTGGGCGATAGGCCACCGGTTTGTTGGGCTGCCCGGCTCCGTGCTGGGGGAATGGCTGTGGGTTGCCCGAGGGCGGACCGTACTGGATGTTCACATTCGATTGGGATTGGGAGTGCGAGTGCGATTGGGCGTGGCTGTTGGACTGGCTGCTGGTCAGTGCCGCAAATTGTGGCGGCGGTGGGCCGTAGTTACCGCTGGGTGGCGGTGGTCCGTAGTTTCCGCTGGGCGGTGGTGGAGGTCCAAAGTTGCCAGTGGGCGGAGGTCCATAGTTGCCGCTAGGTGGCGGCGGTGGTGGGCCATAGTTGCCACCGGGTGGCGGTGGTGGCGGCAGACCAGATCCAATTGTCTGATACTTCTGGGCATGCACCGAGCCGGGGGCAAAGGAATCCGACGGTGGCTTCGAGTACGAATCGTCCAGGGATCCAATCGACAGCTGCAAGAAAGAAGCACAAGCAAAGAGTTTAAGAGGGGTGGGGAACGAGAGAGAGAAACCCCCCAAAAGGGGATACCCACCTGCAGAGCTTCCGATTCGATGGAGTTCAAGTGGCCAGCGCCGGGTCCTGTAATTAGATTGCCGCCATCGTTGCCGCCCTGCAGGGCCACTGCCACCAATTGCTCATCGGACAGGCCATCGATGATGCTGCCTCCGGCAGTGGCACCCACTCCTCCTCCACTATACTGCGTGCCACCGAATGCACTGCCCTGTCCCTGTCCCTGTGCCACGTGGCTGTAGCCGCCCTGCGTTTCGATGTGATTCTGCTCCACATAGGCGCCAATCGGTGCCGGTATCGGCTTCCAGCCGTCGCAGGCCGTGTGGAAGGGCGCCTGAGAGCCGCTCACGCTGTGTGTGTGCCCGGTGGCATCAATCTGGATTTGCACCTGCTTCAAAGGTCCTCCTGGTCCACTCGGACCACTCGGTCCCTGTCCGTGTCCGTGTCCGTGTCCACCTCCGCCGGATGTCAGTATGATCGTTGTCTCTGGCACCCGATTAAAGCTCGCTGGCTGTGGTCCCGGCAGCGAAATGGGCAGCGGTGGGGGTCCATAATTCGGTGGCGGTGCATCGTAATGTGGCTTAGGCGGCAGATTCAACGGCCCCGAGGCGGGTGGCCCATACGAGCTGGCCGGCTGATGGGCGGGCTTGAAGAGCGGCGCCGAATGTGGTGATGGCAGGTGCTGTGGCGGCGGTGGTGGGCCATACTGCTGCTTGGGTGGTCCATACTGTGGCGCCGGGCGGTGCTGAATCTTCAGCGGTGGGCCGTACTGTGGTGCAGGCTGTGGTGGGGGTCCATACTGTGGTGCAGGCTGTGGTGGTGGGCCGTACTGCGGCGCCGGCTGTGGTGGTGGTGGGCCGTACTGCTGCTTGGGTGGTCCGTACTGTGATGCCGGCTTATGCTGTATATGAGGTGGTCCATAGAACGGTTTGGGCACACCGAAATGAGTCTTGATCTGCTCATGCAGACCGCCCAACGAACCAGAGCCGCCACCTCCACCGCCGCCGCCGCCCAGGAAATTGAGCTTGGGTGGTCCGTACTTCAGTGCCGGAGGTCCGTACTCCCGGAAGGGTATCTGCTGTGGCACGCCATACTCGCGATGGGGCAGATGCTGCTGCTGCTGCTGCTGGGGGGGTGGTCCGTACTGTGGTGCGGGTCGGGGCGGTGGCCCGTATGTGTCAAAGCCAGCCTCGCGGCGTTTCAGCTCCTTGCCATTGAGCACCGCCTGGGCGGCGCAGAAGCAGAGCGTTGCCAGCAAGGTCAAACGTAGCAGCATCTAGAAAAGCAGAAGAGGGGTAGGCAGGGGTTAAGTAATTTATCATAAAAACAGAGTTCATTTCTTTGACTGTGATATTATCTAACATTTAATAGCCCTTTGACTCTTTGACCCCCCCGGAGCCAACACATTTGTCAGCTGTCAGACGGGGTTGAGAGACCTTCTTTTTTTGGAAGAGTTGTCGCTGTCAGGGCCTGCTTGTCAGGTGTCGTTTGGAGGCTGACCCCCAGTACCTCCAGTAACCCCCCCCTGCTGTTGTTGTGTTTTGTTGGTGGACCTCATGTGTAACCATAATCTGCGCTAATTTGCAGTCAACCTTCCCAACGTAATTGGCATTGCGGTTAGCCCCAAAAACAAAACAAAAAGCGTTGGCGTATTACGCTCTAATTAAAACATAAACCAGGCAGCAGGCCACATCATTATCATCATCATGATGGGGTATTGCTGTCGCCAGTTTTTGGGCCCCACCATCATGATCATCAATAATTCAGCAGGCGGTGCCGAAATAAAAAGTAGAGGGAAAGAGTCCAAAAGATGGACTGAAAGTCAGACATTCAGGCGGTTGTTTAATTGGTTTTATGTTTAACAACAAATGCGGCAACAGCACAAAATGAAACAACAAAATGAACTCTGACGGCAGCAAACGATTTGTTGGACTCTTCTTTCAAAATTCAACGCACAACACGCGAATTAGCCACAGGCCATAGATACAAGATACAGGCCAGAGGCTAGAGCAACGGGGTAATAACAAACACGAGGCAGAAGGGAAGGGGCAGGCCATTCAATAGAGTCAGAAAGAGATAGAGAAAGAGAGAGGGAGGGAGAGACGAACATGGCATACTCTTTATGTAAGAAGTGAGTAGTGGAAGGGGAGGGGGAGGGGGCTACCCAGATGATGTAAGTTAAGAGATGACTAGAAAGATGTAAGCGAAGTTGTTTTCGATTCTTTGTGAAGATATTGGGATCTTCCATATGAAAGTTAGTGGAAATGAGTGACGGGTATGTGGCAACAAGGGATTTTCAATATATTTTTTTAAAAATTATTTTATATTTTTTATTTTATTTTTTTTTATTTATTTAATTATTATTTTTAAAATTTTTTGTATCTATTTATTATTTAATTTTTTTATTTATTTTATTTTTTAATTTATTTGTTTTTATTTATTTAATTATTATTTTTTAAATTTATTTTTTATTTTTTTATTTATTTATTTTTTTTTTTTTGTAAATTTTATTTCTTTTAATTATATATTTTTTCCTGTCTAAAACTTATTAACTTATTGAAACTAATCGTTTCATATTTTATATTAATTTGTATATGCTCAAATCACTTGAAAAAAGTCAACTAAAACTATCTGAAAATCACTTCAAAAAGTCAAGTTAAACATCTAACACAAAGTTTATTTTTAAAAATATTAAATTAAATTTTAAAAATATTGAATGGAATTTAATTGAAGAACAGAAATACCTAAACAAAATTAGAGTGGCATAAAATATGAGTTGAAAATTGTTTAAAAAAAACTTAAAGTAGCCCAAAACTTTACTTTAAACTAACAAAATTACTATACACTTAGAAAAAAAATAGCTACAAATTTAAATGAGTTGATTTCTTATAAAAATATATATTATTTTCTAATAAAATAAATGACTTTAAAAGTGTGGAAGTACAGTTTAGATATTATTACAGCATAAGCTATAAATTCCTACCAAAATGATCCCAGATCATTTCTCAATTAATTCGATTAAATTTTACTACTTTAAATCGTCTCAATATCAGGAATATTTGTTAACGAAAATTCCATTAATTATTAGGCAGCAAATAAAGTAATTTTAAGCAAACTTTAAATTATTATTTGGAAATTTTGCGATCAATAATTCCAGCTAAAAAAATTCTTAAGTTATCAAAAATAATATTAAACAATCATCCCTAGCATCAACAAACAGCACATCCCTAGCTATAGATCTAGCTTTTAAAGAGTGTTTGAAAAACTCTTCATAATAGCTCTGTGTGGCTTTGGGCCAAAAAAAAAAACTCAAACCCAAACCCAAACTCGAGTTCACATAGAACAACCCATTGCCAATTTGCCAAGCGGCATTTCGGTGCCCGCTATCATAATCTTCATTTCGTTTTTGGCCATAATGTAGCGTAATAGCTATGATATTATGCCATTTACTCTGTCGTTACCCTCTCTCTCTCTCTCTCCCTCTCTCTCTTTATGCGGGTCTGTGTTGCATAAGAGTGGCAATGTCTTGTGATTGCGTTTCGGGGTTTACACTGTTTTTTTTTTTTTTTTTTTTTAGGAAAAAGTGCACCTCAATGGTCAGCGATGCGCATTGAATATCACAACAATAAGCCAGATTTTTGTCTGCCCCTCTCTCTCACTCTCTCTCTGTCTCTTTCTTTCTGGCCACATTCGTTGTTGTTGTTGTTTTTTGGCCAGCGTCTTGGCCGTGGCGTTAAAATGTCATAAGCGGCCAGCAGCAGCAGCAGCAGAAGACGTTTCGAAGAAGAGACCCCGAAAAAAAAAGTAACTTTCACTTTGCTCAATGTATCTTTGTATCTGTGGCAGAGTGACTCTATGGCTCTTAGGCTTTGGCTTGGCTGTATCTTTTTTTGGCCAAGGCGGATGAGTAGGTGTCACAAATGCTGCTGCTGGCAGTGAAATTATGTGCCGCATAATGAAAATACATTATAAAAGAAATGGCAAACAATTAAAAGCTGCCACATGATGGCAGCAACACTGCAGGGACGAGGGAGGGGGTGCCCCCCGGTACAAGTACATGTAGAAATGAAGGGGGGGTGGCGGGCGGCCCTATGCCCCATTGTCTGTGAAGCGTGTGAAGTGACCCGCATGTGGCTGCCACAGTGCTGTTGTTGCAACTTCATTAAATTTTGCTGCTTGTTGCCTTTTGCTTTTGCAATCAACTTTTGGCTGAGATCTTTCATAGGGTATAAGAGTTTACAAAAAGGGGTAGCAATAATTCGATCAGGCAGCTGGGGAATTTAAATTAATTTTTTGCTGTACTTTTTCGCAATTTTTAGGCAAAGAAAACTTTGAATATAATATTTATATTATTAAATAATATTAATACATAAATGAAATAAATTTATTTAAAGGTTTAAGTGGCTAAAGGATTATAAGGAAAATATTTTTAAGTGATTTTTATATTTATTTTGCCTCAAATCAATTTACTAAGCTTTCAATTTAAGTATTTTTCAGCGGCAAAACTATAAAACAAATCACTTAAAAATATATAAAAAACCTGCAACATTTTTGAGTTGCAGAATTAAGCTACTAATGTTCATAGTTTAATTGTTTTAATAGATATAACCATGAATAGATATACCCATGAATAGATATTCCCTTGATACATTTAACTCAACTTAGCTTTTAAACATCTAAAAAAATGATCAATTTTAATGCAAATTGCTGCCCAATAAAACATAGAAATATTCTGAATATTGTATTTCAAATGGCTCTGAATATAAACTAACAATAAGAGCTCACAATTTTCTTTATTTTACAGACAAATTCCCAAAAAAAAAACTGAACTAAATATTTTTATCTAAATTTCCAAACAATAAATCAACTAAATATTTTCTATGAATTCCCAAAACAAAACACAGCTAAATATTTTACATAGTCTAAGAATTCCCCAAAAATAACCCAACTAAATATGTTACATATAAATTCCCTAATAAACCACAACCAAATATTTTAAATAAAAATTCTAAAAAAAAAACTCAACTAAATATTTAAAAAGATTCCTAAAAATTCCCAAAAAAAAAAGCCACAATATTCTCCACTTTTTCCCTCAATTTTCAGAGCATCCAAGCAACGTCTGGCCTCAGTCCAAGCCAACTCCACAACCCATATATAGTATGTGTATCACCTATTATTTCGTATCAAAGTCACCAAGTTAGTGGGTCACAATTAGTGACTGCTTCACTGGATCACTGTAACACTGTGGATCACTGCCAAGTGACACACAGGTTGGGGTCACAGACAGCCCCTCACATGGGCACAGAGGCACACCCATGCTCGTATGGTAGCAGCTTTCTTCTTCGATTTCTGCTCATTAGCATAGCTCACAAAATATTTGTTATTGATGCTAAACAATTGACAAGAGAGCAGACAAAAGGCCAGGCCAAATGGCCAAATAAACAAACAAAAAAACAAAAACAAACAAACAAATAACCAAACAAAACGGCCGGCGAAAACTTTCACTCTCGTTTTATTTTTTTCTTCTTTCTTCTTTTGAGAGTAAAACCTTACAATTTGTTACGGAAGATGAACGAGCGAGCGACACAGGGGGTGGTGGGGTGTGGAATTGGCAAAGGGTTGCCCTGGGAGACACATCCTTTTTGGATGGGACTCACTCTCTCTCTCACTCTCCCTCCTCTCTGTCCCTTCCACAAAAGTCGAGAATCGTAATCTGCGTTAATTAAATTTTACCCTCTCTCTCGCTCTTATTCTTGGCCAGAATGTGAATGCGAAATTATTTATGAATCAATTTCGATAATGAATAAATTATGTCTAAAGACAAGAACAGACCTCTGGCAAGGGCCTAGGTTTTGGGCTTGGGACTCTCTGTTGGCCAAATGAATAATCTGCAGCCCGAAGGATTTGTCTTACACACTTTTGGTCCTGCATCAATTTTCATTTGCCAGGAAAAACCCTCATCAATTAACAAAGGTCGTTACTGTGTAGGTCGAAAGGCCAAGGCGCAGGCGTGGCATTCACAGAATAGGATATAATTTTTTTTAAATATATTTTTTGGTAATTTTGCCAAGAAATTTTGTGGCATAATTCTGACTCAGAAAGGAGTGGAAAGGAGTCTGGGAATCTCTATGCCTATAACCCTTTTTGTATGCCTACATTTTTGCAGATTTTTAGCTACGATCCTGGTACTCTTTTTTGTCTAATAAATATTGAGGATTATCTGCTGGAATTTCTGCAGAAATTTACAAGGCTGCTGCTGCTGCCAGAAAACTTTTACTTTCATTGGCATTTCCCATGCATCATCCACTGAAGATGCTGCTGCCTGCCGGCTAAGTTTTAAGACTCCCCCCCTACCCCCTACCATCTCTCGTATTTATAATTAGCCTCGTAACCCCTCCCCACCACTCTGTTTGCTCCTGTTAATCCTTTGCACTTGAGTCCAATTAGGGAAATAATAATTTTTACCATGGCCAGTGGGGGGTTTACAGATGCTGCTGCTGCTCCTGCTCCTGATGTTTGATTATCCTTTGGAAAATCTCACTCAAAAAAAAATTCGTAGAAATATTTAATAATTTTTTTTATTTTTTTGCACTTCACAAAAGGATTTGTTGGCTTCCGTTAAACGCGTTCGTTGGGTGCGGGGGGGATTGTTTGGGGCACAAAAAAAATGAAAAAAAAATGGATATTCGCGACGACGATGACGACGTTGTGTGTGTGTGGGGGGGTTGTGTTTTTGGATGGGGAAATGGTGGATGGTGTGATTGGACAGATCTCACGGCGGGGATCTGATCTAACGGGCAAACGGTACGGGCGACGGTCGTCCGCTGCTTGTCACAATCGAATGGAAAATGCTGACGCTCAGATGATAACGCCAGCTCATATAGGTAATACCCAGGGGGGCCGTCAGCGTCGGCGTCGCCATCGCGGCTGCGCAGCCGCAGAGAAAACCGAAACCGAATTCGAAACCGAAAGTGAAGAAATTTCGTATAGCAAGGTGCCCCACTGTCCACAAAGGGACAGAGTGAGTGAGAGAGAGTGCTGCTGAATGGTAGTGGGAGAGAGGCACACTCACTTACTCACTCACTCAGCGACTGACTCTCGAGTGTGTGCAACCAGTTTTGCAACATTTTGTGTTGTGTACTCATCGATCCGCCTTGGAGCGCCTTTTGGGGGCCAACATGCAAATCATGGCCAAGTCAAAGTTGAACTTCCAATGCTGGCAGATCCCATCCTTGGGGTGCCCCTGCGCCCTATAGAGTTCAGGCCTACTGCTTGCAGTCACTTGAAAGGTTCAAAATATTTTTTGTAATATAAACTTGAGATTTTTTTAAATGGTTTTTAAATGGATGCTTAACCGTTGGAGTGGCTAAGGGTTTGTTGGTTGTTTTTTGTCTCAATGCAAGAGAAAAACTACAAATAAAATAAATATAAATAAAATATATACTTTTATGCAGACGGAAATGTTTACTACGCTGCGTTACACACAGAGAAACTTTTAACACAAATATAAGATAGCTCTTAGCTCTTTGAGTATGGATATAAATATATATAATATATGTACATAAATACTTTATGGGGTGGGAAACGTTTCCTTCGCTGCGTTACACACAGAGACACTTTTGACACAAATATAATATACACCTTAAACTCTTTGAGTACGGAAAAAATTCCTTATTTCTGATAGATTATACCTTTCGAAATCTTTAGCCAATAATTTTAACACAAAAATTATTAAAAATTAAATCACTTAGGCATTAATTTGCCTAGCAAATAATATTAATATTTGAATATTAAACTCCAGCTTAAACTGTAATTAAAACAACTCACAAGTGGCAAGTATCATTCTCGAGTTACCCATAGGCATGCTGCATGCTGCATGCATCTCATGCATTTATTTATGCCACAATTTATGCAGTTCATTTGCCATTTACGTGTATTTATATTAAAGTGAATTTTGTTGGCTAACTATTCTGGCATCCATTTCCATTTCAATTGCATATTAATTTGCTATTCATTGGGGGAAAAAAAACATCTAGAAAAAGTCTCAATTTACAGCTAACAAATTGATTTCCCCATGCACTTCATTTACGAATTTTGTTTAATTGGTCAGGGAGGGGGTGGGGAGTGGGCTGGGATGTACGTGTAGAACGATGTCATCACATAATGCCACATCTTTGTGCGGCGGAATTTTCCTCATACTCAACCTCTCTCTCTAGCACTTTTCTCTCTCTCTATCTCACTCTCTGTTTTTGGTTGAGTCATAAAAGAGCTCTCTGCCACTGCCACATGTTGCTTTTGGTGGGGGTTTGGGGGAGCTTAGATCAAGTTTTTACACTTGAAGACAACGCCGTGTCGGCCTTCGCGTGATTCGATTTCGCTTTCATTTGCATTTCATGAGCGCCGCTCTTTTCTCCAGCGCTCCCAGCGCCCAGCTCCCAGCCACCTCATCATCATCATCATCATCATTGACATCATCATGACGGTCATGCTGATCCCCAAAAGTTGCAGAAGAAACTTGTTGGCTTTGGCTTTCTCGAAACAAAAAAAACTAAAAACAACAAAAATAACAACAAATAAAATGGGTAGGTGTGCTGTGCTCCTTCTTCTCCCTTTATTGATTGACTCGACTTGACTCTCGGGTCTGTCTGACTGCCTGACTGGCTGACTGGCTGGCTGGTACTCCTCCTCTGTCTCCTCCTGGTGCTGCTGCTGCATCTACTCCTCTTCTTCCCCCTGCTGCTGCATCTACTGCTCCTCCTGCTGCATCACCTCCTCCTCCTGTTGGCCAGGTTACTTCACAGTTGTTGCCGCTGCCGCTGCTGCTGTTGCTGCCACACTTGGACTTCCTGCTGTTGCATCTTGCGGGTGCCTAGTGGCAGCATGTGACCAGTCTCGCGTCCGCATTAGACTCCGAAGAGGCGACTCTGGTGTGGCGACTCTGGTTGGGGGGGCAACATGCAACTTAAGTGGCAATATTTTGTGCCGCATCTGTTGCCCGCTGTTGCTTTTGTCATTACACATTTAAAATATATATATACTTACGTGTATATGCTTATGTATGTAATATATAGTATGTTGAATGCATAGCTGCGGGTTAGCTGCTGGCCAACAAAAACTAGACAGAGGGTATTACGAGTTTTAGATGCTGTTTGTGGAGGCTCGAAAAAGGTGCTGCGAAACGCAGCTGGCAAACAACCGATGGGCGCTGCTGCATGATGCGCAATAATATAAATATTATTAAAATAAATTCTGATTTTAGCAGTAGGAATATTATTATATTATTATATTAGGAATATTAAACACAAAATGCTGGTATTTTTAGCTTATTTTTCTCAGGAGATAATTCAATTAAAATAGACTGTCTGTTGCCATGAAAACAATCAAACTTAAGCCAATTTTTTTTAAAAGAAAACTGTACTATAAGCTATCATAAATACTTACCCCAACAATCTTTACATATGTATTTGCTAGAATTTCAAGTGCTATTCTTTCCATAGCTAAGATTCTTCTTAAGTGAAATATTTGTAATAAAAAAAACTTTACAAAATTTTTAACATTTTTCTGCTGCTTTTTTCTGTTACTCTATAAGCTTAAAAAAAATTCCCTAAAAATATCTCTTAATATTTTCTGCACTTATGCAAATATCTTCAAGGGTATTTGAAGCTTCGGCCCCCCACTAAATCCAACAGCCTTTCTTTCTTGTTTTTTTGCAATTATTTGCGCTTTTACTTCCTCGAGTCTCTTGCGCGTTGAAGGCTACTTTCGTTTTGTGCTCAAAACTCTGTGCCTGTGTGTGTCTGTGTGTGTGTGAGGGGCCCTGCAGGCCCAAAAAGATGTTGATAAGGGCCACAGCAACCAAAAAAAAGGCAGATAAACGGGAATGCACTTGCAAGTAGGAAGAGGGGGAAATGACTTACAAGAGGATCGATCATCCGTGAATGAATGTGAAAGCGAAAAATTAGGCAAAAAAAAAAAGTCTCAAAATTATGGATGAGTCATTGCGGAACCATAAGGAAGGCAGGGAAGGTAGGGGCAGGGATAGGGGCTGGGATAGGGGCAGGTATAGGAGCAGGGATAGGGGCAGGGGTTGGGATAGTGGCAGGGGCAAAGATAGTAGCAGGGGCAGGATACATAGGTGCAGGTGCAGCTGTTCTTTTGGCATTTATATTGAGGATTTTGGCTTGGGTAAGTTTAATTGAATTAAATTCGAAATTTATTTCCCGCTAAGATACAAATTTAAATGGTTTTAGCTGAATTCCCATGGCGTGTTTTTTTATTTTTATTTTTTAATATTAATGAGTATAAGTATTAATGAACTTGGTTCCATTTAATGAACTATTTTTCATTGGATTTATCTTTGCCATAAGCTGCAAGTTCTCATGGGCTGAGTAGTTCACAGCGATATGTCATTTGTAGCTGTAGCTGTATCTATATCTGTAGCTGTATCTATAGCTGTATCCGTATATGTATCTACATATATCTGTAGCTATATCTATATCATATCCACAGCCACAGAGACACGCACAAAAAACAATTGAGAAAATATTTAAAGAAGAGAAATTGCATTCCATTGGCATGAGACTTGCGACTGCCGCTGCTGCTGCGCCTCTAGGCCTCGCCCACATTTCAGCCTCAGCTTCAGCCTCGGCCTCAGCTTCAGTTTCAGTTTCAGGTCTCTCTCTCTCTCTCTCTCTCACTTGATGATATGTGGAAAGGGGGCAGGGGTGTGTGGGTATGAGAGCCCTTAATTTCAGGTGTAGCCACACAATTATGCGGGTCCACTTGCTGTTCCTCTCACTCTCCCTCTTACACTCTCGCACTCTCACACTGTCTGTCCCTCGCTCCATCTTACACTGTCCCTCGCTCTCCCTCTTACACTGCCCCTCGCTAACTCTATCACTCTCCCTTTCCCACTCTTGTTGCTGTCGCTGTCTTGCGCTACGTGTTGTTTGTCTTTTGCAGCTTCGTCTCTCTTTTCTTCGGTTTCATCTCCATTCTCCGCGCTCATTCAACGCCACTTCGGCGGACTGCGGACTGCGGCCTCCGGCATTCGGCATTCAGCATCGGTCTCGGTCTCGGTCTCAGTCTCGGCTTTATGTCATGACGCTAATATTACGCAATCTGTCCGCTTTCTTCTTGCTGTCTTTCATTCTCTCTGGCTGCGCGCACAGTGCGTTCGATCGGCGTTGCAATGGTCAAAAATTGATCGAACAGGTGGCTGCCCATCTCCTCTTTGAATTAAATTTGAATTCAAAAAAAGAAACTTAAGATCTTTTGGCATGCTATAGGATTTAATTTTAGTATTATTTTAAAAAGAGTTTTTTTATTTTTAAATTTTATTAGCAAAATATATTAAAAATTTGTTATAATAATTATTGCAAATTTTAAAAGATTTTACTAACAAAAAAGATTTCAGCAGAAAATACAAAGTGGAGATTTTTTTCGAACACCTGTAAGGGGGGTATATTTTCAGATAATATTAATAATATTAGAGGCAAGTTTTACTCCGGTATAAAGAGACTCCAAGGTAGGTTCTTTTTGCTAAAATTAATTTTATTTATAGAACTACATTTAAATTAAATTTAGATTAGAAGGAAATACCAGCAAGTGCCCAAAGAAAAATACTTTATAAAGTAAGTTTTTATAAAGATCTTCAGTTTTTGCTAGACTTTTCTTATAGCTAACCAAAAGAATTATTGGTATCTAGACCACTGAAAAGTCTCTACCATTAATGTAGTTTTAATGATATGCCATATACATACATATGTAGTATAAATGTAGATATACATATATGTATGTATGATCACTTTCTATGGCCCCCACTGTGGCTGTTGACATGACACTTGACGTTGGGCCGCATATCGTATCGACATTGGCTTTGCCCTCAAGCATTAAGCAGCCCAGCATCCGCCTTCTTAAGAGCCAAAGAAAGGGAAAGAGTGAGATGAAGAAGGAGAGGTAGGTGGTGAGGAAGAGGTAGAGGGTGAGGGAGAGGTAGAGGTAGACAACCAAAAGCGATTTGCAATTTGTCATGCCGCGTGCCGCATACCGCATGCCGCATGCTCCCATAAACCCATTGATTGTTGGGCGAAACGAACAATTGCCATTTTCATTTCCATTTCCATTTGGCATTGCCTTTACACTTTCACAACTCTGTTTACCCCACCCCGCCCACACTCCACACTCCACACCCCACTCCACTCCACACTCCCCAACCCACTCCCCACTCCCCACTCTCGTGTCTTCTTTGCTGCTGTTTCTGTTAGTTTTTGTGCCCGGGAGTCTCGTCTCTCGTCTCGCGTCTCGCAATTCGCTTTAATTAATGCTAATTAAATGCGCTTATCGCCGCGCCTTGGCTTATCAGCCAGCAAGCAGGCCCTGTTCTGGCTACGCTCTCCGCTTCCCGATACAGTTTCCCAATCCCCATACCCCCCCTTTACCTACACCCCTACTTCATTTTGCCGCATTCCTTTCGAACGCTTAATTTTATGTTAATCAGTTTCTTCCCCTCTCCAGCGACTCCCCCCTGTAAACCATTCACAGAGCTAATGCAAATGAGAAGCGTCTTCCCTTACCCCCTCACATTCACATTCCCATTCATATATTTCTACTTATGACAATCAAAAGAACGCAATGCAGAATAGAAAATTCATAAATATAGTAGGTTTATGTCATGCCAAAACGAGATGTAGCTGAAAAGTAAGCGAAAGAAAATGCCAACTAATGTAGGGAAGAATACTCTGAAGTGGTATCTAATAGAAGTACAGAGAAGAACAGAGAAGCTGATAGGGATAATAGAAATGCAGAGAAGAATAGAGAAGCTCATAGTATCTGATAGAAATACAGAGAAGAACAGAGCAGATGATAGGGATAGGGATAGGGATAGGGATAGGGATAGGGATACACTAAGCTGGTGAAGAACTCTCTACAATATGATTCCTATAGAAACACACAAAAAAGAGGCTAAACTAGGCCAGCAGGGAACTCTATTAAATATGATCCCATAGAATTAGATCCACAGAAAAGAGAGAATGAACTAAGCCAAGAAAGAACTCTCTTAAATATGATATAATAGAATCGAATAAAATCTAATGGAGTAGAGGAATTATAGGCATTATCTAAGGAATGTCAGAGTGGAGGAATCATAGACAGCATTTAAGGAAGGTCAAAGAAGAGGAATCATAGACAGAATTTAGGGAATATCAGAGTAGCGGAATTATAGACAACATTTCAGGAATGTCATTAAAAAGTTATAAGAAAATTTATTTAAAAATCTATACCTTCCTTCTATACCTTCTGCTAAAATAAACATTTGTTCTGTGATTCAAATATATCCAAAATATATCCAAAATATACTTAAAACTACCCAAAAAAAAATAAACAAAAATACCCGAAAAATTCCCAAAATATACCCAAAAAATAGCCCAAAAGTGCCCAAAACATACCCAAAATATACCCACAAAAATACCCAAAAAAGAAGACCCAAAAAAAAAACACAAAAAACATTCCAATAAAATTGTTTCAAAAAAACTTACAAGAAGTCACCTACCTTCCACCTTCTGTGGCATTCCTTGCTATGCCCCCCCCTAAAACTCCTCTATCCAGCGCCTTCCTAGCTCACAGAACATTAGTAGATTGTATTGTACGGGCCAGGCCATGGCCATGGACTTGTACATTCTGTACCCTATTGATCTGCCGCACAAAACACCAACCCCTACACCAACACTACCCCCCATTCCCCACCCTTCCCACCATACAATGTGTGCATAGTTAACGTATCTGCCGCAGAACACTTCCTACATAAATATTTCGTTGATTAACTTTGAATTTTGTGTGTGCCGGCTCCCTACTGTCTCCCGTCTCTGCTGCCACTCTGTGTACTGCCTGCCCCTCCCCACCCCATTTGCTGTCGCTGTCAACATTTGCCATTTCAATTTGGGGGCACGCATCTCA
Source organism: Drosophila bifasciata (assembly GCA_009664405.1). Taxonomy (NCBI): domain Eukaryota; kingdom Metazoa; phylum Arthropoda; class Insecta; order Diptera; family Drosophilidae; genus Drosophila; species Drosophila bifasciata. The sequence continues at coordinate 38,370,939 of CM019041.1, forward strand.
TTTGCATTCCCAATGACGAGACACACCAATGTGGAGAAGGAGGCGCAGGAGGAGGAGCAGCTCTCGAATGGTTGCTTCTGGATGGTTGAATGCTGCCACACCCCCACCTCCCCTCATTATGACACTCAAGTATGACAAGGGGGCCTCTCCCCTCTGTGAGCCAAAGCAAATGCCCAATGCTCATGTGCCGTGAAATATTTTCCCAGGAGTTGTTTTTTTTTTTTTGAGGGGGAACTGCAGATTTATGTTGCGTTGCCGTTATGGCCATAAATTAACATATTAATCCCACCCACCAACCCCCTCCGAAAGGTGTTAAACTCTGTCAGCAATGCGGAAACGAATGGCAGCTTCAAAGTTCATAGAAATTATGCAGCTGCCCCCCCCCCGCCAGAGATGCTCAACCAACTGCCTGCCTAAGCTGACCATCCCAAGCAGTCCCCCCTTCAGCTGCCTCTCCCCAAAGCTGCCTCATCATCTTTGTGTCTATTGACGGATGGCTAACGCTGTGCCCTCTAAGCCTGCTCTTGCAGCAAGTGTTTTGGGTGCCCCTCGACTTTCTCCGCATTGCGCAAACTGTGCCTCAGCCTATGAGCGGAAAACTAGCACGAGAAAAATGCATAAAGAAATTTGGAAAAATGAACGAGAAAAAAGCGCTACACTATATAAATATTCAGCTTAAATATAAGTAATCCAAAAAAATCAAAGCATAGCCTTAAACAGCCTTAAACCAACCATCAAACTGTTAGCCATCTGTTAGCCATGCCCACTGTGCACTGTGAGCCATCTTCATCTTCATGCCCACTGTGCCACCAGTGTTCAAAAATATCAAACAAAGGTGCGTAAAGTGTGCGAAATTGTCACCACTTTGTGAACGGTGGAAAGGGGGGGGATTTTTTTGGTATTAAGTCTGCTTGGCACTCGTCTCATATCGCTTATGTCACGACGAGCAGCTGCAAAGCAAACGCCGAACCCCCCACTGCTGCCAGTGCCAGTGCCAGTGGCAAACGCTAATCATGCAAGTGTCCAACAGTAGGAGCTTACCACCAATATACTACCCAATATACTGTATACACAATTATGCCACCGCCCGGATCTACAACTTGTCTCTGCTGTGTGTTCAATTAACTTTCACTGGTCAAGCCAACGCCTCGAGCTGGTGCCCTTCTCCCATGGACCGAACTTCAAACTATAAGACCTTACCCAAGCCCAAGCCCCGAACCCGAACCCAGCACAAGCCACGAGCCCGAGACTGAACCCAAGCCCTAGCCACGAGTCCAAGCCCGAAGCCAAGCCCGAACCCAAGCCCAAGCCACGAGTCCAAGCCCAAGCCCCGAACCCAAACCCAAACCCAAACCCGATGCCCGAACTCATGCTCACACCCAGTCCCAGCACAAGCCCGTGTACCTAAGCCCAAGCCCGAACCCAAGCTCAAGCCCCGAACCCCGAAGTCCGAGCCCAAGCTACGAGTCCAAGCCCGAACCCCGAAGCCGGAACTCTTCAGGGCTTCAACTAAAACTGTAACGGAAAAGCAACAAATAAATTTCATTGCAACCAGAGTCAGCCCCATCGATATGAGCGATGAATGCGATGCATAAACAATAAGGATGAATGGGTGGAAGGAGAGTAAAGGGTGAATGGGTGGAAGGGTGAATGGGAGAAGCGTGAATGGGTGGAAGGGTGAATGGAAGAAGGGTGAATGGAAGAAGGGTGAATGGGTGTAAGAGCGAATGGTGAATGGTAGAAGCGTAAAGGTTGCCTGGGTGGCTGCATCGCTGGAAATACTCTCAATCAAAAACAACAAACAGATTCAAAGCGCCAACGCTAATGGATATGATATGATTTGATAGCATACATAGGTGTACATATGTATATATAGATGGATAGATGATACAGGTGGCAACTGAATACCCTCCGAACAGAGTGACCCAAAGACCCATTGTCTAATTGTGTTTAATTGCGCTCGATTGCTTATGTTTTCTATTGTCTATTGTTTTACCGGTTGGATTGGATCCCCGTCATGCACACACCATGCAAGATGCCCCATGGCGGCAATCTGATTGACTTTGATTGACAGTGCAACACAACAACAACAACAACAACAACAATAACAGCTGGTTCAAAAGCCGAACAAGCCATCAATGCCCAATGCCCCTGCCCCGCCCTTCTTGGTCTAATGTGATGCTGCAAGACAGCTCTGCTGACGGGTCTGCCTGAGAGAGCCCAGCCAAGCGATGATTGAATGCCATCAAAGTCAGGAAAATTTCTATATAACATGGGGGAAGGGAGGGGTTCATCTTTAAGGGCTATAAAGGTATGATTCAAGAGGAGAGAAAAACTATCAGCGCTTCAATTATATTACAAAATTTAATAGAAAAATTAAAAAAATACATAATAACAAAATTAAATTTACGCATTTAAATATCAAAATTATAAAAAAATTTAATTTATAAATACAAATATTTAATTAAAGTATTCATAAATTTAATTTACATGCTAAAAAATATTTAGTTTATATTTTAAAATATTTCAATTATATTTTAAAATATTTCATTTACATATTAAAATATTTAAATTATATTTTAAAGTATTTAATTTATATTTTCAAATATTTAATTTGCGTATTAAAATATTTAAAATGTATTAAAATATTTTATTTATATTTTTAATATTCAATTTACATATAAAAATATTAAATTTACATATTAAAATATTTAATTTGTATTTGAAAATATTTAATTTGCATATTCAAATATTTAATTTGTATTTTAAAATATTAAATTTTTATATTAAAATATTTTATTTATATTTGTAAATATTTAATTTATATCTTAAAATGTTAAAAATATGTAATTTAAACATGCAAACAATATTTTACAATTGTGAAATATATTTAAGTTAAATATATCGCTCTCTTTTTTATTCTAGATTTCATACTTGGTTGCAAATATATTTGGTACGTAGAAATATTTAAATATTAATACAGATACATTAAAAATTCAAATCTGCCTGCTAGTTGCTCTGACTATCTCTTAGTAACTCTACAATAAATATTATCTTCTAATACTCTATTAAATGCCTTAAATCTGCCCTGCGCTGCCTTGATTTCATAGCCCTAAATTGGCAGGCAACCTGCCGATGTTCAATAAATACCTGCACTGCAAAGGCAATTAAGGCCAGGCCAAAAGCTACTCCAATCCACAAGAAAGCCTTCAGTTTTTGCCAAATTAGTGCACATTCCCTTACTGCTGTTGCTCTCTACTTTGGCCCATGATTATGCCAGCGAATCCTCTTTCGTTTTGCAAAAGGGCACAAGATATGTTGGAACTTTTGTGACATGTAGGAGTCCTGCTACTACATTGGCAACAAAAATGTTGCATTCCAGTCGATGCCGTTGGCTTTGAGCAACGTTGGCTGGGGGGGTTAATTTTTCGCAGGTATTCTCTGGGAGCCAGTGCAGCTTGCCGCATTCTGCCGTTTGGTTTGCAGCATTTTGGCTTGTTAGAATATAGTATATGCCAGCAACAATAAACCTGCCCAGAAGGCCAGCCCAGCACAGCGCGAACATTCTGTTTTTGGGGGGAAACCCTCTCTCACACAGCACTGGGGTTCAACCTCTGTGATGACTGCCTGGATGACTGCATGGATGCCCTTCTAGTCGGTGTCATGGCAACTTTTCAGCAGCCACAGAGCCCTGGCTCTAGCAGTAGCCGCCAACAGAGCACGCAGATCCACGCATCGCACCAGCCCAGCCCAGCCCCACCCAACCCACGCATTCGAGCACTCGAGCATCCGAAACAGCAGCTGATTATGCGCTGTATGCTTTGTGTTTGATATGTCATAAGCTTGTTTTGTTGGCTCCGGAATACTACTCGCAGTTGTCGCTAGCCTGGCCCAAAAATGCCAGAGCTGCAGCTAACCAGCACAGGGACAAACAGGGGACAGAGAGAGAGAGACAGAGGGAGACACAGGGACATAGAGAGACAGAGGGAGACACAGGGTACACAGAGACAGACATCAACCAGAGAGCCCAGAGCCCAGAGCAGGAGAGTCACATGCGAATTTTATTTGCCTTTTATTACTATTTTCCTTTTTGGTCTTTCCATCTCTTGGTGTAGTTTTTCTTTTTTTCTTTTTGGGCGAAAGTGCAAACAGCAGCAGCAGCAATGCTCGGCTCTCAAAATGTGCAAATATATCTGACAGTACCTCCTGCCTCCCTGCTCCTCCTCCTCCTCCCCCAGCTGCTGCACTATCATTTTGGAGCACACGCAACTGTGGTCTTTACGGTCTGGGGTCTCTCGGGTCTCTACGGTTTTCTAGGGGGGGGATGGGTGGTGGAGACTAGGGGTGCCAAAATCAAATAACATTTGCCATAATTACACAAGTACTCAACTATATTTCTGCTTATTTATTTACACACAGAAACCCCACAGACAACACAGACACACAGACACAAGTGGGCAAAGTGACAGAGTGAGTGAGATAGAGAGAGGAGTGTGGAGTGGTGGGAGCAGGGAAAGAGAGATGCTTTTTGGGTTTGGTATTTTTTTTTTTGGATCAGCTCTGGACATCATCTACTTTGCCGCTTCTGTCACCACCACCACCACTTTCTTTGCCCACATTTTTGCGTATGCAAATATTTTCACATCTTTTTGCACATCTCTCTCTCTCAACCAGGCACTTCCGCACCTTTCGCCGGCTTGGACAAAAATGCTCTCAGCAGCATGTAAAGGGTAAGGGTATAATGATTACCACAAGCACTTGGACTACACTGTGACACTGTGCCAAAAGGAACGAGACTTTTGGGTGGAAATGAAATCATTAGGCTGGGGTAGAGAGACAGAAAATATATTTTAATATTTAATTATTTGTATTTTTATTTTATTTTTTAGATATTTTTAAAATATGCATAAGTGTGCCTTTTCTTGTGGAGAGAGTCGGAAAATATATTTTAATATTTATTTATTTGTATTTTATTTTTTAAATATTTTAAAAATATGCAAAAATCTGCCTTTTCTTTTGTCAAATTTACTGTCATTAGATAATTCTTTGAGGGGTAGAAATTGTTGGCATTTCTGTACTATATTCCCCAACAATAACACTGCCTATAATGACAACTAATTTAAGAATTAAAAGTGTGACATAAATTAATATTTAAATCAGTTTTTAGATAGAAATAATTTGGTGATGTATGCAAAAAAAGTTGCACTAAAATTTGTTGTATATTTTAGAAGACATTTTATTTATATTATATTATTTATATTTTTAATATTTATATTAATATTTTATTTAGCAAATATTTTGTCCAAAATATATGACAAATTATTTTTAAAATATTTTCTCAAAAATATTGAGATTCTTCAATTTCTTTTTTCTATTTCTTCATCCAACTTCTTAGTGTATACGCTGTTCGTTGTGGCTGCTGCTTAAAAATCCTTTGGCCACTGCCTTGATATTGACTGTGGGGCAAATGTTGCATCTTCCTATAGCAGAGCCTCCTTCAGCTTCAGCTACACCTCCAGCTCCACCTCCAGCTCTACCTTCACCTTCTTCTCCTTGCATCACAGTCCACTCCAGCTACGCTTTCACGTCTCCACCTGCATCTCCATCTCCTCTTCCATCTCCATCTTCATCACCATCTTCGTCTTGTGTATTATTTGTCTACCTGTTGTCTGTTTAGACTTGGTCTTGGGTACCAGCTCTCTGTCGTTGTCTGTCGCTGCTGCCTCCAGTGGCAGCCACGTCCATTGCCACAATGCATAATTGAAATGCAAATACTGCAAATGGTTTCAACAACAACAACAGCAACACCAACAACAACAACAGCAACAATGATGACAAAAGAGACAGCAAAAAATCCAACCAAAAAAAGCAAAAGAAAAATCAAAAGGCGAATGCCAAATGCACAAACAAGTGCACAAAATGTTGTATTTGTTGTTGTTGTATTTTGTTGTTGTATTTTGTTTTCCTTAGGGCTTGCCCTGGAGCTAGCTGGCTGGCTGGCTGCTGGCACACAATCATGATGCAATTATCCACAATGGGCCACTTAACACTTGGGCGTGATCGCATCAAACAACAACTGGCAGCAGCAGCAACCAACAACTTACAACAAAAACAAACAACAACAAACAACAACAGCAAAAACAACAACAACAACGATGAAAAATAAAAGTTACATAAACGAGCAGCAAAAACATCGAAGATCTCTGGCTATGTCCGGGATTCGGCAATGGATTGGATTGGGATTGGGATTGGATTGTTAGATAAATCGAAGTAGATTCATCTTGTTAGAGTCTTGTTATCCCCCCCACACCCAAGAGCAGCAAAGAAAAAGTATTTTTTTTTGGGGTAATCACTGATTACATTACGATGGGGAAATTGTCTGTTTGAAGTTTTCATTTTGAATTTGTAGGGGAAAACCCCCCAACCAAAGTCTCTTTCACAAGTCGTCGAGCAGACAGTCCCTGACCTGCACTAAGTGTAGGTTTTGGCCCCTTCCCCCCTCCCAAGAAAGTAGCTACAACTAACCCCATAATAGCAGCAGCTGCCCCTTGCAACTGGCCTTTGTCCAGTGTACACTGTCTGCCCTCTCTCTCCCTCTGTTTATTTTTGTGATTTATGTAATCGATTGTTGGATCTGTCTGCCTGCCTGCCTGCCTGCTCCGATTGTTTGGGGCACCCGCCTATCGATGTGCGGACACACAGTTTTGCATAATTTTATTAGCGCTACAATAAAGACAAACAATTAAAACAGCAGCTAGAGCCTCCAGACCCCACAGACCCCCCAGACCCTGACCCTACCCCTCCCCACCCTTAATGGGGATCGGATAACGCGCTCCGTTTGGCTCTCGTTGGTCAATTGTTGTGTGTCCATTGTGTGTGTATTGTGTGTGTATTGTGTGTGTTGTGTGTGTGTTGTGTGTGTGTGTTGTGTATAGGTGTATGAGTGTGTGTGTTGTGTCTGTGTGTGTTGACTTTGTAATGAGACAAACCAGCCAAAAACGCGAACAGCGACGAACGAAGCAAACAAATCACACAAAAAACCAACAATAAATTCAAATTATTTAATCGCTGTGTGTAATCATTATTTCAGATACCCAAATACTAGATAGCAAATGGGCAGGCAGTATTACCTATCAGATAACCCCCCTTCAAGTGGAGTCTTAGTTTGTTGAGCAAAACCATAAAAGGGGAAAAGAACTTTTGGCTTTTGTTATTGCTGGAAAAACATCCAAGTTAAGTGCATAGATGGGCTGTATCTGTGCTTGCTTTTTGAGGTATTTTATCTATAGTACAAATGTATCTTTGTAGCTTTTGTAGTAATGTATCTTTTGTAGCTTTTGTGCCTATGTATCTTAGTAACTTTTGTAGCAATGTATCTTGGACTTATCTGCGACTATATAGATCTTTGATTCTGTTAATCGAGTGTGACTGGTGATTCCTGCAACTCTCGGAGCCAAGTGTCTCCTTGAATCTTGCAACTCTGGGAACCGACTGCGTCTGGTGACTCTGGCACGCTTTCAGTTAAATATATTTCACACTTTTGTAAGGCTTTCCTATCGATGACTGTATCTGCTACTCCTGTATTGTTATAGGTGAAAATATCTCTCACTTCTGTATGTAAATCTTACTTCAGTGTGGTTGCAGCTGGTTGTAGCTCCTACTTTGGTATGGTTATCGCCGGTTGTAGCTCCTACTTTGGTATGGTTGCAGCTGAATGTATCTCTCACTTGAGTATGTTTGTAGCTGCTTGTATCTCTCAACCCTATACGCTTATAGCTAGATGTATCTCTGACTCCACTACAGTTGTACCTGAATGTATCTCTGACTCCTGTACGCTTAGAACTGGTTGTATCTCTCACTCCTTTACGCTTATAGCTGCTGGTATCTTGGTATTCTCTCACTCCCTGTATCCCTATGTTTTTTCTGCAATAAATATCTTTGTAAATATCAAACTCTCGTGTGCCGTGTAATCAGCTATTTTTGTGCGGAGCCGGAAGCAGAGAACTCGGCAAAAGTTACCCAAAAAAAGTTCTAAAAATATAAATAAAAATCTAAAATAAATGCCAGAAATATTTCCAACCTTTAAGCAGAAGCAGAACCCACAGCAAAAAAATACAAAGTATATTTTCTTAAGGGTTAATAACAGCCACTTAATCAGGCAACACACACACACACAACCACACACACACTCTAGAGACCTGTCATATCTTTTTGGCCCGCACAACAACAAATATGTTCGACACGAATCCACTTGAAACAAAAGTTCTAAGTTCATGGGATCAAAAACTGTCTTTTCATTAGCCTCAATAACAACAACAACAGCAGCAACAACAACAAGCAAGAACTTGCCAGCACTTGGCCAAGTTGTTGAAGCTGTTGTCAGGCCATGTACCAAAAGTACGAATAGAAATAGGAATACGAATAAGGAATACGAATACGAATACGACTAAGATGACTGGTACTTCTTGTTATGTGTATATGTAGCTGTGTGGCTCCCTTTATAGTTTGACTGTGTGGCCCCTTAACAGATACGCAGATACTTAGATGTATAGATACGAGCAGCTAGCTACTGGTCCCCAGTCAGTCAGTTGGGTTGGGTGGGTCTCTCTCTATCTACACTCTAAGTAATTAAGCCGAAAAAGTATTCTCGTATCCATGGCAGTTTTGCTGCTGCTGTATCTTTGTATCTGTATCTGGAGAGTTGCTAACACTACCCCTCAGTCTGTCTCTCTTGACGCATTTGCATGCTTATTACTTATTCTTTATGCCATTTGTTTTTTGTTCTACATTTCTCTCACTCACTCACTCTCTCTCTCTGGCTATGGCTATGGCTATGGCTATAGTATCTGTATCTTTTGCATCTCTGTGTCCCTGGCTGGTGTGTCTCTTGGTCTCTGTGACTGGCTGAGCTTCGACTCCTCGTCGCTTGTCATAATTCTGTGAGCATTTAACATGTTTTTCTTGTCCAAATTGTCAGAGTTGTCAACTTGTTTATTGCATTTCAGTTTTGTCATATAAGCCAGTGCGATGTGGGGGCTAGAGTTTCAGGCTTGAGGAATGCGAAATGCGGAACCCGGCTTACTCCCAGCCCCAAAAACGGTGGGGGGAGGTTGGGGCAAAACTTTTCATTGATGTTGATGAAGTCGTCGTCATTGTTGTTGTTGTTGTTTCTGTCGCATTGTTGCTGCCTTTTTGTGGCTTTTTGCATTTTATAGAAACTGTCAAATAATAAAGCTTATTTGCATATTTTTCACAGCGCTGCGTTTTGGCGTTGGCGTTTCAAGACTCAATCCTCAATCCTCAGTCGCAGTCGCTGTCTCTGTCCTTTTATGGTTTTAAAACTATATTATATATGTGTGTATATGTGTGTGTGTGTGTGTGTGTGTGCACTGACACTCCCTCCACCCCTTTGTCACTTAAGCAACTTATTTCTGGGTAAAAAAAAAAACAAATGGAGACAAAAATTAGCTCAAAAATTATTTTGCAATTGAAAATTAAATATTTTTTAAGCCGTTTTTTTTTAAACAAAAACTATATATGCTACATTAGCATTCATTTTTTTTACTATATTTATTTTTTTTTTTTTTATTTTAATTTATTTTTTAATTATTTAATTAAATATTATTATAATTTTTGAAATATTTTAAATCTTTTTAATTTAATTTATTTTTATTTATATTTATTTTTAATATTTTATATACATATTATTATAATTTTTGTATTATTATTTTTAAATACAAAAAGAATTTAAAACGCAGTCCAATACCTTTCAAAAAATTAATTTTACTGCAAAAAAAAATACTTTCTGAATATGTAGAAATTTCTAAAAATAAATTCAGCCATCTATAGTTGCCAGTGTTGCTTTATATTCAAAGATTTTCAAGGTAATGCAAAGCCTAGCCTAAAATTTACTTTCGATTGCAGTCTGAAGGTATATGAAGCCTCAACAGCCTCCTAACACTAATAAAAAGACAAAAAAACGTTAACAGAAAAGACAACAGTTAGAACTTAGTTTGGTAAGGGGTTAAGGGAAAGGGGAGCTGCCTAGCTGCAATTATAACTAAACTTTTCACTGGGCTGCTGCTGCTGTTGCAACAAATTCGATACAATTGGAATTTATGAGCTGCAATTCAGATACATATAGAAATATCTACACACATGTAGTATATATTTTTCATAAATATAATTTCATACTAGTCGCATATGCTGACTGACTGGCTGACTGGCTGGTTGCTGGTTTTGTGATCCTATTATTTTATTTAAATATTTGCATATTTACATGCTGTGCTGTGTCTGCAAATAACTTGTGTAAATATTCCACAAACATCAACATTTAACATTGAACATTGAACATAAAACATAAACGAAGGACGACAAGGACAACGAAAATGAAAACAATAAAAGGAGTAGAAGTAGGAGTAGTAGGGAGTAGGAGTAGGGAGTAGTAGAACTAGGAGTAGTAGAAGTAGGAGTAGTATAAGTGGGAGTATTAGGAGTAAAAGTATGCGAAGTAAATGCAAAAATTCTTTTACTGAGTGCCCAAATATTGGTTTTGTGGAACAACAACCATATAAACAACTACCATTGCTCGAAAAAACAATAAAAATTGCAATAATAATAGCAAACTCGAAACAGAAACAAAGCCCAGCCACTGTGTGTGTCCCTGAGCCACCGCCCCTTGCCTCTGTATCTGCCCCTGAGCCGCCCCTTGCCCCTTCTGCATTTAGCACTTGTTAGTTGGCATTTTTTGGTTATAAATAAATTTCAGCAAATTGCCAAAAAGAATATTGAAAAAAAAAACACAAACAAAACAAAGAGAACACAAAAGAAATAAATGCAAATTAAAAAGTAATATGTAAAATATATACAAAAATACCTATGATCAATATGGTCAATAAAATGCTGGAATTTACACAACAAAATGCAATTTTTGCCAAGCGACAAATGTATCTAATAGATAGAGATACAAAAGACAGAGAGACTCAAACTAAAAAGGCTAAAAAAAAAGTGTCGATTGGGGGGAAGGAACAAGTGGAAGTTTAGCAGAATTTTGGGTTGTTTTACTGTAGCAACAAATGTGCAGAAAAATATGTTCTCCGCTGAAGAAAATATCAAAGAAAATTTAAATTTAATTTAATAATTAAGAGAAGATTTAAAAAGGTCTAGAAAAGGCAATGAAAATGTTGTTTAAAGATATTTGCCAAAAGAACAGAAAGAACAGCCAGCAGTTGGCCAATAAATAACTAATATTTTCATGCTGCTCTAAATATGGCTTAAAACTCAGTGATTATAGATCTTTATCATGCCCTATTCTATGGGAATTCTCTATCAAGCATTGAAGTTCACATTAATTAGCCATTAAATGCAGCAAAAGTTCCCACAGTTTGCCATCAAATGCGGTGAAAATTCCAACAAATTCTGTTTCAAATTTAACAAAAATATGTGCCGAGAAACAGGTAAAAGTCTCGTGAGCCAAAACAGATAAAATGTTCCATAAATAAGAGATATATTAAGCAGAGTTTAAGTACGACAAAATAGTTTAAAATAAGCGAAAAAATATTCAAAAAAATTACTACAAAATATATATATAAAAATTATAAGAAAAATTAATAAAAATATACGAAAAATTACTACAAAAAAAATATATACAAATAATAAGAAAAAATGAATAAAAATTAAGCAAAATTAAGAAAAAATCTGAGACTCATATGGAAACGTGAAAATACCCTCCTCACTGCATTTAGGGAATGATACGCAACCCGCAAAGAGGCATAGATACAACAAAATCCCTATTGAAACATATGTATATGTATATCTGTATTTCTGTTTCTATTTATGTATATTTTTGTAGCATAGCAATGTTCAGTGTTTCGGGGTCATTCTGGTTGGCATTGTTTATGGGTTATATTTGGCATGTATGTACCTTTACCTACCCCCTTTAGCCATTCCTTTATCATGTTTGTGACTTGTGGCAAGAGCAAAGTACCCTCCCCACCACACACACCCCCCCTATTACTAACCCTTTCACTTGCTGTTACCTGTGACCTAAAATTGGTATTTCTGTTGCGGCATCAATTTTTGTGGTCAACCAACAAAGCGAGAACAGAATGAAGGTAGCAGGCAGGCAGATAGGTAGGCAGGGGGGGGGAGTGGGGTACAGGTGTGTTGTTGTTGTGTGTGTTGTGTGGTGTGGCTGGGGCGTGGCATGTGTTTAATTGAGGTCACTCGTCGGTCTGGCTGGAAAGTGGACGATTAACAGAAACGGAGGCAGCAGCCAGCAGCAGCAGCGACAACAGCAACATACCCCATAGCAACAGCAACAACAACAGCGGGAGAAGAGTGACCTGTTTACCCAAAGACTTTGCCCGAGACACACAACAACAACAACAACAGAAACAACAATAAAAAATGATGTTCAGTGTGTTGTGCCCCCCCACCATCCCTTCGAAGAAAGAGAGAGCGCCAAAGAAGAGGGGAGATAAATTCCAGTGAAACGACAAAACCAATAAATAAAAAAACACAGAGACAAGAAAGAGAAAGAGAGAAAAGAAAGAGAAAGATAGATAGAGAGAGAGAGAGATGAAGCGTGGTAAAAGTAATGTCGCATCGGCGATTACATCACAGATGTAACCTACAGATGCTTACATACATTATGCATACATATGTACATTTAACATACATTTTACATACGTGCACGTAGCACGCACGGATCGACGAGGCATTGTTCCTCTGCCCTCTGAGGCATTTGTGGCATCTGGAGCTGCACTTCACAGCCAATTGAGAGATGCAAAAAGTGAACCTGTGAGCTACAGATACGCAGATACAAGCTGCGGATACGCAGATACAAAATGCTAAAAGCAAAAGAAAAAAGCCAAAAGCAGATGATACCTGCCCTGCCTAACAGATTAACCTTTTTTTTTTTTTTGGTTGCTTCTTTCGAAAATTTTTGACATTTCCCAAGGGAGTGGCATCACAACCCCCCCTGCCCCACCCAACTGGGGAGTATCTACAGCTACAGGTATCCATTGCGAGCATCTACAAGTGGTATCTATGTATCTGTGTCTGTGTTTATATCTGCATTTGCATCTGAATTTGTAGCAGGTGATGACATCACTTGTATCTCTAATTTATACGTGTGCCAGTGTGTGTATCAGTGTGTGTGTGTGCCAGTGTATGTGTATGTGTGCTTGTACATGACAAGCGGATTTGCATCAAAAACGTGCAACAAATTTACAAGATAATCAACACAGAGACACAGAGAAACAAAATGACAAGCACATAACGACAAGATACACGTACTGACAGATGCACATACACAAATACACACACTCACACACTTACACACACACATATAGGGACTCTTAGCTCTGACATTTTTGCCTACTCCACATATAGTACTCCCCACCCTCCATGCCCCACCCCCGACCTACACTACTCTACACTTTTTCTTGTTGTTTCTTGGTTGGAAAATGAAAATGAACATTTTCATATTTGTTTTTTTCTGCTGTTTTGCCTGCTGCCTTCTTGTAGCACTCTATGGTGCGCTTTCCTCAACGTCCGGACAATCGTTGTCATCTCGTTGCTCGTTGCATTCAAATTCAAGCCACCAATCTCTGCCCCAAAACAGCAGCAGCAACAGGGGCAACAGAGGCAGCAGCAGCTCAATCAACTGCCCAGAAGCCACACAGCCTCGGAGCTCCACACTGTTTTGGGGGAAAGAGTTAATTAAATGAAATTACATTTGGGAGCCATTTTTGGGTTTCGGTTTTCAACGAGCCAGATGAACGACACAACTGTGGGGAATGGGGGGGTAAAGGGCCAGCGAGCGGTCCATCAACTTTCAAGCAGCCAAGGCAGACAGCCAGACATGTCTTTCCAAAAGCGGGATTACACTGCAACAAAAAACAGTGCAGATAGCGAGTAAGATATTGCAAAGAGATTGAGATTGGAAGCTACCTCTGGTTAAGGTTTTTTTTGGAGCGTTTTATCTATTGATTTGTGTGCTACAAAATTCTGAATTAAATTATATTTTTTTGGGGTGTATTTCTACTGCCTAAAGAGTAGCATTAGCTTAGGTCTGCTGCTATTAGAATCAACTCAGTTAAAAGCAACACAAATCAAGTGAAGATTAAGTGCTACAACTAAAGAGACTGCAAGAGACATACGCATCAACTACTGATCACTGATCATCAATAGTTATGGATACTTCTGGCACCCAAAACACCAACAAACTGTTACTTACAAGCCACTTTAAACACAATTAAGGTTTCTAACAAACATACTCATCAACTACTGATCACTGATCACTGATCATCACTGGTTATAGCTACTTGTTGCACCCAAAAAAACCCACAAACTTTAACTTACAATACACTTTAAATATATATTATCAGAACCAACAGATGAAAGCAAACACAAATGACATACTGACATACTCCTCAACTACTGATCACTGATCACCCATCATTATTGCTACTTCTGGCAGCCAAAAAAACCCCCAAACTGTTACTTACAATACACTTTAAATATACTATATGATACTCTATTTAAACCAATTTCTGGAGCAAGTGAAAGCTGAAGCTGAAGCACCTAAAGAACAGACAAAAAACAACCGACAACCCCATCTACGCGGCACTACTTTTAACATCATTTTAATCTATTAGCATAATGAGAAAAAAAAAAAAGGTACTGGGGGTTGGGCACTCCAGGTTTAAAACGATCAATTAGCGACTCGAATTTCAATTTCCAAATGGAATATCAAGATCGCTCCATCGGATACCCCAAAGGGAACCCGGAGACAGCGGGAGAGCAATCAAAATGAAACACTTTTACTTTGCGTTTCGCGTTTCGCTTTAAACGATTAACGAGAAGAGACAGAGAAGAGAGCAGAGAAGGGGGTAGAGAGTAGCGAAGATGACCAAAAAATCGGTTACTGATGATGTTTGTTTTATGCGCATAATTCGAAATTTATTTTTATGTCTTATTAATTTTACATAAGCGAAGCGCCGCAACGACTACTTCCGCGAGTCTGGGAAAAATATATATCTCCTCTGAAGCGGTGAGACTGCAAGTTATATAGAGAGGGAGTGCGAGTGAGAGAGGCACAAAGATGAAGCAATTAACAGCAGCAGAAGAAGATGAAGTGGAAAAAGTAAAAGTTGAAAAGGTTGCTGCTGCCTCTGCTGCAGCTGCAGGTGGCAATGAGGCAAAGCAGCGGCATAGAAGAGCTCTTCAATCTCTAGCCAAATGCCAATCGAAAGAAATGTGTCACAAGCACATAAAAAAAAGGGAAAGAAATCTGAAAAATGTTCAATGGTGTTTGGGCGTGGGAGTTTTTGGCTGAGTTTTGCCAATCAACTTGTCAAAAAAATCGAATCGAACACAATAAAAATAAACTTCAGGCACGCCCCCGTAACTTTCGTTCGGTTAAGATCCAAATTTTGAGAGCAGCTGGGAGATCTCTATCTGTTAGGCAGTCAGTCAGCTGGTCTATCAGTCAGTCAAGCAGTGAGTCTGTCAGTCAGCTAGTCAATCAGTCAGTTCAGTCTGTGAGTGAGTGAGTTGCTTTGTTGTCGCAGCCCCATCAAATTATTTATGAATTTGTCACCACAAGCAAATTGAAAGCGAAAGCCGAACGATCGTGGTTGTATAAAAGTTTCAACGACTGCAGTCAGGGCACAGCAGCCGCAGCAGCAGCAACACCCAAAGATCAAACACCACACACAAAAAGGATCCCAATTCGAGGCAAAATGTTAAGCATACGCAGTGTGTGCCTCCCCGTGCTAATGGCACTGCTAATGGCTCTGCAGTTGGGCTTGGTGCTGGCCAAGCAGGAGACGGCAGGTGAGTCGAACGAGAGTCTTTGCTATACGAAAGATCTAGCTGTAACACTTTTCTTTCTCTGCCATTGAAGCTCGTCAATTTGGTGGCCAGAATGGCTTTGGGAATGGCTTGGGTCGGGTTCGCTGCCACCCCCCTGGGGCGGTGCACCACAGCAGCAGCCTGTAGGCGGTGCCGGTGCCGGTTGTCCACTCTGTGACTCTTCGGTCTATAGCTATTGCTCCCACAAGATGGTGCATGACTCTTGCTGTTGTGATTTTTCAGGTAATTAATCACACACCAAACAATTCAATCAATCTCTCACTCTGTCACTGCTGCAACATTTATTTATGTATGGGTTTTTTTTTTTTATATCAACCACGCTCGTTGCATTTATTAATTTGATTCAATTTGCACACACCCATCCACCCACTTAATGCATTTACTATTAAAAATCCTTGTTGGAATTTTTCAACTCTTTTTTATATATATTTTTTTAATTTTTTTCGTGCAGCATCTGCCCCCCAGCTGCGACCGCCGCAATGCTCCTACTATGACTGCTCCCTGCTGTATGCCAAATCCTGCTACGAGCATTCCCTCATCAAGAACTGCTGCTGCAATAATCCCTACTGATGGTGCAGCACCCCCCTCCCCCCCCTTGCAGTTGCTTTATTTATTTATTTTTTTGTACTGTATTTTGTATTTAATTTGTAGCATGGCTTTTAATTCCATTCGACGCTAAATATAATTAAGTAAATTATTGTAAAACTACCTGAATGATTTTCCCTGCATTTATTCTCGCACACACACACAGAACACAGAAATTCCATTAAGATGGGGTTCCAGTTACCTGTGTGTCGGATGGTAGGGGGGGTGTGCCATTTGCAATGCTGGTCAAAAAGTTAACTGAAACTGTCGCTGTGACAATAATTATTAGGCATATGCCTCATGCCCCATGCCCCATGCCCCATGCTAAATGTCACATTTATTGGCTTAAAGTTACAGAGAACAAACAAAAAAATGTATTAAATGACAGCAGGCACAATCAGAGTGGAAGGTAAAGCTATTATTAAACAAATACAGTGGAGGGAGAAGCTTCGAATTAAACAAACAATCACAGAGTAGAAGGAGAAGCTTCCCATTAAAAACAATCACAGAGTAGAGGAGAGGGAGAAGCTACCTTTTAATAATCAAAGTAGAAGGTAAAGCTATCATTAAAATGCACTAATCAAAGAGCATATTCCGAGCTGCCACTCGAATATCTCAGAAATAAAGGCTGAATTCGAAAATTCAATTAAATTTATCACGAATTGGGGGGGTGGATTGGAGCTGGGACTGGGTTGGGTAGGAGCTGGGACTGGGACTGGGTTGGAGATGGGTTGAAGCTGGATTGGAGCTGGATTGGAGCTGGATTGGAGATGGGACTGGGACTGGGTTGGAGCTGGGTAGGAGCTGGATTGGAGATAAGTTGGAGCTGGGTTAAAGCTGGATTGGAGCTGGGTTGAAGCTGGGTCAAAGCTGGGACTGGGTTGGGTTGGAGCTGGGACTGGGTTGGGTAGGAGCTGGGACTGAGGCTGGATTGAAGCTGGATTGGAGCTGGATTGGAAATGGGACTGGGACTGGGTTGGAGCTGGGTTGAAGTTGGATTGGAGCTGGATTGGAGCTGGATTGGAGCTGGGTTAAAGCTGGATTGGAGCTGGGTTAGAGCTGAGTTGAAGCTGGCACTGGCTTGGGTTGAAGCTGGGACTGGGTTGAATTCGGTTGGCACTGCCATTTGTTTTTGGCCATTTCCACCTGCTTTCCCATGGCTCATTTATCAATTGCCTGTACCACTACCGCATTTGGTGGGGGGGTTGAGGGGCAGGCTGTCATACGATTAGCATAAACAATGTTTTCACCATAGATTAATTGATTTTTAATACGCAGATACAAACGTTGCACGAATAGCTTCTCGCATTATCTAATACACAAATTATGTGCATTAATAAATTATTTAAATATCCCCAAAAAAAAAAAACCCAACAAAAAATATACAAAAATATAGCAAATTAATTTATATCGAGTAGAAAACTTTCCAATCAAATTTAGTGGTGGAGCAACAGATCGATTAATTTCGATTAAATTAAATAAAAAAGAAAAAGAGAAAAGACGCTTTTAAATATATTAAATAAAATCCAGAATAAATATGTAAAGTAAAAATAAAATAAAGATATCTAAAACATCGCTTAAGCTGCACAAATATCGCCGTTGTTTTTATTTATTTTGCCATCTCTAGCTCATTCACACGGCTCGTATTTAAATGTTAATTAATTTATTTTCACCAAAATACGCACATAAATTAAGACCCAAAGCGAGGCAATAAAAAAAAGTGAATGCCAAATAAAAACCAAAATAAAAACAAAAAATGTGGCAAAAACTCTGCCCCAAAATATGAAGATATAAAACAACCTTTTGGATACTCTGCTGTGTCAAAGTTGTTGTCCTGTTCTCTCCTGTTAATATACTCTACGCTACACTACACTACACTATACTGTACTACACTACTCTCGATTACACTACACTATACTACACTCTGCTACACTACACTCTTCAGTATTCTACACCACACAAACCGTAGAAAGCTAAGTAGAAAACAGCACAAATAACCTTGAAGGGGATACCAAAAAAATGGCCAAAAAATTACAAAATATATGGCAAATAGATGTAAAAAAAATGGCAAAAATTCCACAAAAAAAAGTGGCAAAAAATAGCCAAATAAATGACAAATAAATCGCAAACAAAAATGGCCAATTAAATGGCAAAAAAATCCAAAATAAAAATGGAAAATAAATGTAAAAAAAAATGTCAAAAAAATTTAAAAAAATGGCAAAATTAATGTCAAATAAATGTTTATAATGCACAACAAATTTATTAATTAATTGCAATCATTTGAGCATCATTTGTGCCTTCCCTTTCTGTATACGTAATACCCTGTGCCCCCAGCCCCCTCTCAAGCTGGGTATTACACATACCCAAAAACAGCACTTCTTTTTGGCTTTCTTTAGCCACTTTTCATAAATCTTAGAGTATAAAAAAAAAAACCAAAATCTCTCGTAATCCACACAGAATAGGCAGAAGCAGCAGCAGCTGTAGAGGCAGCAGCAGCAGCAGTAGAGGCAGCAGCAGCAGAGGCACCAAAATCCAAGAGGCGCGCCAAGAAAATATTAGCATATTACATAAGAATTTTCACTTTCATTTAGTATGACGAGCATCGAGGAAAGACACACACACACCACACACACACACCACTCGAAGCGATTCCATTCCATGCCATTTGAGCCATCTCTCTCTCTCGAACCTTGGGTCTTGGCCGTACACTGAGCTGTGGTTCGTCTCGGCAAATACTTTTTGCTTGATTAGCATAAATCTCTATATTAAGTGGCTGGCTACAGTCCGGCCTCCCCCCCTCGACTGACAGGCGGCAAGGCCATGGGCTAATGCTTTCTCCGCATAGTCATAGTCCCACTTGCCACGCGGGGTATTACCACACGCGGCTTCAGTTTGTGACGCACATTGGTTCCGTTTCCATAAACCGAAACTGATTTATGTCACTTCGTTTTTGGCCAACATTTATTGTGCATTTATTGATTCGGTTTGGGCAAAACGATTGGGGCTGTGATGTCAACTCCGCTGCTGCAGTTTGAAGGCATTTTTGCAGCAGTATTAATGGGCAGTATTCTGGGCAAATTTAGGTATTGGAAAATGATTTCTAGATTAGCTTTGGGCACGTATACATTTTTGAGTATTTTAATTAATTTTTGTGATTTTTTTTCGTGTTGCAAAAGCCGCATGTATGGCTCCATTTATGTCTCCTTTTATGCCTCCATTTATGCCTCCTTTTATGCCTCCTTTTGTCTCCTTTTATGCCTCCATTTCAGTCTCCATTTATTCCCTCTGTTATTCCTACCCTTCCAATTACTTGGCTAGTGTATTTTTTAATTCGGCTACTCCCTTCGGTTCTTCTGGGCGGGCTGCTACTTCTGGGGGCAGCCTCTGCTGCTGCTGTTGGCGCAACAATTGTCCGGGAAATCGAGCGAATGGCCACGCCCAAACGCTTGCCGCATTGACAGTTATTGGGCGAAACAAATTTAACTTTTTTTTTTTTTTTTTTTTTTGCTCTTGCCAAAAGAATCGCCGAATAGGCAGGAACCCACCCCCCTGCATGGGGTCCGGCGTAGGCAACCGAGATAATCACAAAAGTTTTGTAATAATTTCAATTTTTTTCTTTTTTTTTTCGGTATTCCCTTCGTCAGCTCCCCCCGTTCCATCCATTCAGCCAGTCGGTTCTGTTCGGTTAGGTTTCTGTTTTGGTTTCGCTTTGTGTTGTTTGCGGGGGTTGGGTGTGGCGGGGCTGACAGTTTTGGGCTTGGATATGCTCCCTCCGCCGCCCCACCGTCTCGTGTTGGCTTTGCACTTTTTTTTTTCGAACAATTTCGCTTCGAATGAAACCTTTAATGGATTTCAAAAGAAAAATTTATTTTGACAATGACAATGAATTTTCCTTGGTGCTTGCCTTCCCCTCGCCTTGTAGATTTTTTTATTTTATTTATTCATTTTCTGGGCTGCTCAAAGTAAGCGGTACTCCAAGCATAGATGGGGTATATTGAAATCGTAACTGGAACAGCAGGAAGCTTAAACAGAACTCAGCAGAAGGTTGCTAGATAGTAGCTGGCAGAATCTGTTTGGGATGAGTTAATAAATATAGTCAGAAAGAGCATCAACTAATTGAGGCAACACTTATGTATCTATGGGCTCTTTGAACACCTGTACTTTCGCAGTGCAAAATGCTCTTGCAACTGCTCTTACTGGTTATCCTAGTGTCGCGGCTCGTGTATCGTTTCGACAGTCTCTCTCTGTTTTTTTTTTTTATTGCCTTTTCAAAAGTTTTTAATGAGAGCGCGTTGAAATTTTATCTCTGCTCAGCTCTAGGGTGGCTTTCCTTTTTTCCCCCCGCAATCTGCTCAATCCTCTCTCTGTTGATTTATTCCCTTTTTTTTCTTGTATTCTTCCTTACATTCGTCTCGTTTCGTTTCGTTTAGTTTTTGTTTTGCGTTTTCGTTTTGGTTGTGTGTGTTTTTTGGTTGGGAATTTGTTTTGGTTGTTTTCTTTATGAAGTAAAAACTCGGGACACGTTTACTTCATCAAATGCGCTTAATTAGAATTAGCATCGGAATGTGGCATACCCCCATCCCCTCTCTGTATTTTCTTCTCTCTGTTCGGGGTAATGTGGCTAGAGACCAACAACAATGAACTAAGGGGGGTTGGGGGATATTTTATTCCTGCTACTGCATCGAATGGGGGCAGGCAATGGGGCAGTTACTGGGATAAGGACTTCGGCAGGTACTAGGACAGGCACTGGGGCAGGTACTGGTGCAGGTACTGGGACAGGCACTGGGGTAGGCACTGGGGCAGGTACTGTGGCAAGTATTGGGCCAGTGTGGGGCATGGGGCACGGGACACAGGTGAGCGACTGAAACGAGTTGATAGCTCGTAGCTGAAAACGAGAGCACAGAGCTAAAAAAAATGCCAAAAATGTTGTGGAAAATGTCAAACGGATTGGAGCTAAGCTTTGTTGCCCCCAACGAGGGGCGTGGCGGTGGGTTTAGGGGGTTGGGGGGGACCATATTTGGACACGGTTCTGATGCAGAAAATTTCAGCTATTGGCCCAAGTGCTATGTGAAATGGCCCTGAAGCAAAAACGATAAGCCAAAAGGTGTGGACAGCGTGGCTGGAGGGTGGTGGGGGGGGTACGCTCACATTTCGTTGCTGCAAAAATTGATTTCATTTATTTTGTATGACTTTTGGCCAACAAATATCCAGAGAGTGGAAGGCAGAATACTGAGCAGAGATTACGATTGAAAATGTGCATTGATGATTGAGTGATTTTTGGATCGATATTTGAGACTCCAGATTGAGTTTTGAATGCATGAAAATATGCACAAATATAAACTTTTAACTATATTATCTCATATATTTTCAAGCGTTTCCCCCGCTCTATTGTTCGATTCTGTAACTGCCAATTATCATCGCATCTTCAGTCGCGCGTCTCTTTTTTTTTTGCTATGCTTTCTCTCTGCTGATTATGGGAGACAAACATCAACATCGACACCGCAAATGGGCTTACATAACCCCCCAGTTCCCCAAATCAAGCAATTACGAGAGCACGCACCTCGCATTTGCCCCGAGAAAAAATAAAAAAATAAACAGGAAAAATATATTATTATTTGTAAACAAATTATATTGTGCGAGTCTAGCAACAACGAGAAAATGTACAATGGACAATGAACACATTTTGGGGCAGTAATCATTTGCCATTAAAGCAAATAGATATACGAGAGAGAGACTCGATCTGAATGGTATATATATTACAGATACTATATATATAAACACAATTAACGTATCTCTCTTTCTTGTTGTGATAATGATGATCGCGTGAAGGATGCCAGTTCCGTGTCCATTTCTCACTTTCGGTTAAATTAAATTCGCATAAGCAAACAAAATAATCAGCAAAGAAGAAAAAACGATATGAAACGAGGCGAATGAGTGGTCAAAAAACTGAAACTGAAACGAAATGGAACAAAAGCCCCAAAAAAAAAAGCAAAAACAAAATGCTGCCAATGGCCCATGACAATAATGACGATGAGCAGGCAGACTTAGACCGACAGACAGATGGACAGAGAGACATACAGACAGAGAGACAGACAGACAGATGGAGAGACAGACAGATAGAGAGACAGAGAGACAGACAGACAGACAGAGAGACAGAGTGACAGAGAGACATATGGACAGACAGACAGAGAGACAAACAGATAGACAGAAAGATGGACAGACGGAGGCTCTTTGTGGAGAAATGAGACGACAGTAAAATGACCAAACACTGCAAAACCTCTTTGAGTATTTTTTCAGTATTTTTTGCGTATTTTTTTCTTTTTTTTTCTTTAATCATCAAAATGTTGCCAGCAATGAGTAGCTTTGGCTATAGCTTTTCAGCTTTGTATATGATTCACACAAAACTATAACAATTGAATACAAATCAAATGAAAAGTAATCGGTTGCGGGGTTGGGGTACTCGTAACTGATGGGCACACCAAACGAATACAGAAATTGTGCAAAAAAATGTAAATAGAAAAAACTTTCATTTGTTATATTGAGGCAGGGCAGGGCAGGGCGGGGCAACGAGATTGTCTCTTGAGCAGCAGCTAAACCTATTATATACCCAATTTCACGGTTTAACGCTTTGCCAAAGTGCAACATGTATGCCTGCAGCCTGCAGCCTGCAACTCTGTTATCAATTTCCAATAAGCCAAAGCTTAGAATATGCTTCGCAGCATCTACTAAGCCGTTGCGATATCTTGCTTAAACCTTTACATTTAGTCCGCGCTGAGCCCCGCAAACTGGCGCTATCAAGGCCTGCCATTCGCCTGCTAATTGATATTGCGTAGCCCATACAGCCACCCACCATGGAGGGGGGGACACACACACACAATAGGGCCAAGTGCTGTGGAGGCCGTGCAAATACAATTTGCGAGCCGAGTGGCAGCGGAAAGCCAATAGGTTTCGCACAACAAAAGAGACACCGCCATGCAGGACGGGCTGGCCTACTGGATAAGTGGTCAATGGTCAATGGTGGGTCAATGGGTGGGCTGATGGTGGTAGTAGTAGGCCAGGAAGGAATCGCATAGCAGGATAGCCCGCCCGCATAGCAGCAGGAGACAACGCTTTAAACTTTCAATAACAATGAGATGAAAGTTAGCTGCTGTCTGGATATACTATATGTACGAGTATGTATGTAGGCATGTAGCTGGTTAGATTGAAGAGGAAGTTGCCCCTAAGTGGGTGCACATGTCGCTGCCTCTGTGTCTTTGTAAGCGGAAGTCGAAAGACTTCAAGGCACTAGAAAAAATAATACAAAAAATGCTCAACTATGTGATACCCAAAAGGGCATACAAAAAGTGCTGAAAAGTAGCTATAAAAATTGGAAGAAAATATAAAAAAATAGCTTAAAGAATAAGCAGAAAATATATTTAAAAAAAATAGCTTCAAAAAGTGAGCAGAAAATAGCTAAAAAATAGCTTCATAAGTGAGAAAAAAATATCTAAAAAATAGCTCCAAAAATAAGCAGAAAATATCTAAAAAATAGCTTCAAAAGTGAGCAGAAAATATCTAAAAAATAGCTTCAAAAATTGAGCAGAAAATCGGTTCAAAAATAGCTTAAAAATTTAGCAGAAAATATCGAAAAAATAGCTTACAAATTTAACAGAAAATCTGTACTAAAAAAGCTTTTAAAATGAGCAGAAAATATGTAAACAATAGCTTCAAAAATGTAGCAGAAAATATCTAAAAAATAGCTTCAAAAATTTAGCAGAAAATATCTAAAAAATAGCTTTCAAAATAAGAAAAAAGATATCTAATAAAAAGCTTCAAAAATTAAGCGGAAACTATCTTAAAATTAGCTTTACAAGTGAGCAGAAATTATCTTAAAAAATAGCTTTACAAATTTAGCAGAAAATATCTAAAAAATAGCTTTCAAATTGAGCAAAAAATATCGAAAAAATTGCTTCAAAATTGAACGGAAAATAGCTTAAAAAAAAATTTAAAATTGATCAAAAAATAGCTAAAAAATAGCTTCAAAAATGTAGCAGAGATATCTAAAAAAATAGCTTACAAATTTAGCAAAAAATATCTAAAAAGCTTAGAAAAATGTTGCAAAAAATATCTAAAAAAAAGCTTTAAAAATAAGCAAAAAAGAGATAACTAAAAAAATAGCTTACAAATTAAGCAAGAAATATATAAAAAGTTTAAAAAAATGTTGCAGAAAATATCTAAAAAAACACTTTAAAAAATAAGCAAAAAATTCAAATAAATTATTGCTTTCTTGGCACAGAACTAGCCCTCTAAATTGAGTCTATTTGGCATTATGTTTCCTGGATAATATGCCCTTTTCTGTATCCTCTTTGGGGCGGCTCAACAATGGCTATTGCTCTGTCTCTCTCTCTCTCTTTCGCTCTCGCTCTCTCTCTTTGAAATTCCGTTGGCTTTGTTAGCTGCAATTGTTTTGACCCCGGCAGAACAAAGACAACGTCAGCGACAGCAGCCAAGGAATTGTAGCTACTTTTTCGCTATGTTCATTCATTGTGTAGTATATCTTTTTTTTTTCTTTCTTTTTTTTCATGGCGCTCATTTTCTAAATTTTTGTTTTTTTTTTGTTCGTTGCTCCTCTGTGCATACGCGAGTCCTGGGGATTGGGGTTGGGGTTTTACAGCGAGAAGGGTGCTCTCCATCTCTAACAAGGACAATTTTCCAGGCTGCACTTTTGTTGTTCTGCTGTTCTGGAGCTGTCTGTCTGTCTGTCTGTCGGGTTGTAGTTCTTCAAGAGCTTAGGAAGGCAAACAGAGAGACAACCACCACAGGCAGGGAGGGAAAAGGCAGCGACAGGGGAGCGACAAGGGAGCGACAGGGGAGCGACAAGGGAGCGACGGGGGAGCGACAAGGGAGCGACAGGGGAGCGACAAGGCAGCGGGGATACAGGCAGGACGGACAAACTGAATGTAATTTCTCCTAAGGACATCAACTAAGCAAATACACAACGAGTGGGCTTAGACGGGGGTTACCCCTCCACCACCACCAATCCCTAAGTCTCCCCCCCGCACCACTATACCTCTCCATTTCACTTTCTCTCTCCCGCTCTACTTATCCTTTATATGCATGTATGTGTATGTGTATGTGTATGTCCGTCTCTGTTGCTCTTTGTTTTGTCAGTGTTGTATAGCGGCTAAAGCATTATTATTATTTCATTTTTCTATTCTTTTTTTTTCGGAGGGTGTGGGGTGGTGGGAGGTGGGGAGCTTGTTCTTTGTCATGTTCTGTGCGAGTCGCCAGCTGTAAACATTTTTCACCGCTAGTTTGGAAGAGAGACCCTTTCGCTCTACTCCACTCCTCTCCTCTCCGTGCTCTACTCTGCTCGTCGCCTGTCCTGGACAAATCAGTTTATGTTACATTTTTTCCCTTTGGCTTTTCGTCTCTCTCCATGCTGGACAAAAAAAAGAGAAAAGTTTTGCGCTTCGCTCGTTGGTTCTTTTTCCTTCTTATTTCACGCGTCTAAAGTTACACAAATAAAATGAAATTTCTTTCGACTCATAAACAATAAGAATGACAGGCCAGTGTCGCCCAAAGGGAGAAAGCCAAAAGAAATACAAAAAAAATATGAAACATAGCGAGAAAGAGTGAGAGAGAGTGTGAGAGAGAGTGAGAGAGCTAGAGAGAGACAGAGTGGGAGAGTAAAAGAAAGTAGTCCTAAGCCTGGCTTAGGGTTCCTGTCAGCTGTTGTCAAGCAGTTGTTGCGGAAGAGCTGCTGCTGTTCGCTGCTGGACAAGTTTATAGCACACTGATGTTACATAGTTGCATTCTTATTCTTATTCTTAAGCAAATTTAAATTTAAATTTAATTTAATGTCATTCGTTTAGCGGTTATTTAAATAAATGTCTGGGATATTGTTGACGGCAGCAGCTGTAACACTGAGCAACAAGCGCTGTTAATAGCTCAGTTTAGCAGCGCTGGCTACCGCTCTGTGTTAACAGACGGTCAGCGATCTCCATTAACAGCGCCAGTTACCGCTCCCCATTAACAGCGCAACTTACCGCACTCCATCAGCAGACGGGCACCGTTCTCCGCTAACAGACGCGCACCGTTCTCCATTAGCAGACACTTCCCGCTATCCGTTAACATACGCTCATCGCTCTACATTAACAGCGCTTGTTACCGTTCTGCATTAACAGTCACTCACTGCTCTCCATTAACAGTCACTCACCGTTCTCCGTTCATAGCGCTGCTCAATGCTTTCCCTTAACAGCGCTGCTGCTTAATCTGCTTACAGCTTACAGCTTCACTCTCTTTCAACTGTTACGAGCGTCCTCTCTGAGCGCGCTGGCAGATCGCTTCGCTCTGACGAACTCTCCAAACTCTCCACTCTCCACATACAGCTAGAACTAGCAGTGGGAGCGGGTGGTATGCGCATCTCTCTTTTTCATTTTCAAATATCAATTTGATTTAGATTTTTTGCCATGAAATTGTCCGGGCCAAAGAGTTTACGGGAAAGCAATAAAACACAATACGATTACCTTTTATCAGTTTCAGGTTTTCTGATTCTTTTTCCACGCCCCTCCCCGCCATTCAACAACCCCGCAGCAACATTCCACGCTGCTTTTGCAAATTTCTTGCCTGGCTTTTATTTTTTTTCTCTTTCTGAACAAATTTGTTTCGAATTTTTTGAGATTTCCATCTGCACTCACACTACACTCCACACACACATATTCGCAGGAGGCTCTGGCGTTTTGAATGTTGTTGCATGGTGTGGGAAGTGGGGGGGAGCCTCTCCTCTGTAGGCGAGTAAAAGTTTTTACGTAACTTTGCCTGATTCAATGATATGAAAGAAAGTTTGACATGTGTAGCAGCAGCAGCAGCAGTCCCCGTCATTGAATGCAGCAGCAGCGAACCAAAAAAAAATTGTATTCCATTTGAGGCAACAACAAATAAAATATATATATATATAAATGTACATATGTATGTATGTGTATATGTACATATGTGCATAAAAATACCCAAAACAAAAACGAAAGAAACAATTTTGTACCGAAGGCAAAGTAAACTTTTTTTTTTCGTCATTCGTAGCAGCAGCAGCAGAGCAGGGGCAGAGCAGGAGCATAGCAGCAGCAGAGCAGGGACAGAGCAGCAGCAGAGCAGGGGCAGAGCAGGGGCAGAGCAACAGCAGAGCATGGACAGAGCAGCAGCAGAGAGGCAGAGCAACAGCAGCAGGCAATTGTCTCGGGTTCCGCCTGATAAAACACAACAAGAACATAATTTATTTCCCACCCCTCCACCCATCAGAAAAAAAAACTTGAAAATAATATGAACACACAGCAAATGTACAACATAAGCAAAAAAATATAATAAAAAAAGTAAAAATAAAAATAAAGAACAATTTCTAGCATTTTTGGTTGAGGAAATTCTACAGGAATACCTATCCCAACCCTGAAGATTCTTTAATGTATTCCTGCCTATTGACAGATTTGTTGGTTAAATAATAATAATAAAAAAATAAATAAAAATAATAATCATATGGAATACATACTTTCAAGTGGTTAAACAAAAGCCTTATAGTTAATTTTTTAAATTTAAATCCTTCTGCAAAAAGGTGCCCAAAGGTGCAGCAGAGGTCGGCATCAATTTCAACCATTTGTTTTCAGCGAAACAGAGCTAGATCCACGCAATTTACGCATTGCCAGCAATTAGCTAGATATAGCCAAGAGATGATGGCCAAAAGTGGCTGGCTGTGCAGCATTGAAACGGCTTCTGGGCGCTGACAACTTTCGACAATTAAGTGCAACAACGTGACCGGCAAACACAAGCTGAAAGACGTATAGAGGCACCCCCTAGGAGGATTGTGGGGGCGATGTGGGTGGTGTATACAAAAAAAACCACCAGAAAAACCCCAAAAACGAGCAGCAGCAGAATAGAAGCTGAAAATGCAGTTTTCCTGCGGAATAGAGTGGAGTGGCAAAGCCAAGTCAACCGCATCATAACTGCAAATGCAGAAGGCGCGTGCTGCATGCGGCAACCACCCCCCCCACACCACCTCACATCACCCCTCAAAAATCCACAAATTTAAGGCTTCCCATCAGTCGGACATTTCGGAATTGCAAAAAGGCTGCAGACAGGAGGCAGAGGTATGAGGCAGGAGGCAGAGACTCAGGCACAGGCAGGAGGCAGAGACTCAGGCACAGGCAGGAGGCAAAGACTTAATGAACCATGGCATCTCGGATGGATTGATGTCCGCACTAGGGCAAGGATTGGGCCTCTCTCCACTACTGCAAATGAACTTGAAAGAGTGTTGGAACTGCACTCCATATGGGGAGTGTCTCTAGGAAATGGGTGGAAAATATTTCAACCACATATAACCAACTGATTGAGAGTAAATTGACTTTACCCGAAGATATTTGACACTGAAATGGCAGCCAGCTGATGGACTTAGGAAGAAAGGAGCAGAAATACACGGCAAAAATGCAAAGCAGTCTTAAATTTCTTAAGACATTTCCTGAGAAACACATTACAAGAAATGCTTACTGAAGATGCAAGCTGGATACTACCCCTGATATTCTTACCGATATGTTCCGATCACAAAGAGTCATGTGTAGTAGCCACAGATCCAAGTCCAACTGGATATAATGGCTTGCAAACTCCCAAATAAATTCAAGACCCAATTCGTAAGTCACTTTTTTTGTTTGGGCATTGCAAATTACTATAGTATTAGTTAACTAATCTTTCGAAATGCAATAAAATACATAAGAAATATATATAAAATAATAAATAATAAATAAATAATTTCTAATCCCCAAATAACAAAATTGCCACTTTACAGCTCGTCAGCCACTTTTTGGGGCTTATCGAATCGAAGGAGAGAATCAATTAAAGCAGCTAAATACTTACACATACACATAGACATACTTGTACACATACACATACACATACAGATACACATAGATATACTTGTATACATACACATACTTGTACACTTACACGTACAAGAATCTCCTTAAGCCTTTATGCAGATAATTTCTGATTGCTGAACGATAGGCGACTCCTAGCCTTGGGGCATTTGGAGGCAAAAGTTTTAGTATCTGAGGAATTCAAATAGTTAAGGATCTGACTTACTATATTCCCTTACTTTATTACCTCCCTTATGACTACCTTCGATTCCCATTACAGCCTCTGCACAAAGTCAAGATCCTGCCATAGGCAAACCCATCGATACATATTGAAGATATTGCTGAAGATATATCCCAGACATGCCACCAACAATTCTGTGCGCTTTAGGGCATCCCCCAACACCCCTCTTGTGAAGGCGTTAATCATGATGTGTAAGACCCAAAAAAGTGGGTTGGGTGGGTGGCCATTCATTCAGGCGTAGCACAAAAGTGCAAGCCCAGCAGCAATCGAGGGTTGCAGCAACTGCCACATACATACATATATATTTGCATGTTGATCGCTGCCAGAGAGCAATGCAATTTACGAGGAGAAAGAGAGAGAGAGAGAGTGTTTTCTCTCCCTTTCTCTCTCTGTATCCCTTGTGTATGTGTATGTGTTGCAGGTGGGCCACTGGCAATGACGTTCGGCGGTAATAAAACTGTCAACAGTGTCAATGGCAGCCACCCACAAGCCGCCAACTACCTTGCAACCAACAACGCTGGGTGGCTGCCACACCGCTGCGCTGGCTGGCTGGCTGGCTGGCTGCCTGGCTGGTTGCATGCACCAAAGGAAAAGGCAACGATTTATTGTTTGGTTTTTGGGCTGCCGTCGGGCGATTGCCTTCGAAGAAGGTCCTTGGTCCACACACACAGACAAACACACAAAAGAGCCGCAGCGAAAGATTCATTGCAATGCGATTTTAACAGCCATTCGCTTTGCCCCCTATCCCTACCCCTATCCCTACCCCACGTTGCCTGTGGTGCCTGCCTCCCTTTTGTGTTGCAACCGAAAATACTCGCGCCAATTGGCAACTCTGTGCTCCCAGGGGGAGGCAGGGAAGAGGTCAGCAATTGGACAGCAATACACCCAGCAATTGCCAACGGACATTCGGGGGGGTTACGATGCTACGATCTCTTCTCAGCTTTCATACTGCCACAAATCTTAAAGTTATTTCTCTCCCATTGTTGCCACATCAAGACCTGGCTTGTTGTAAGCGGCTTACGCAGAAGGTTGCAAGACGCTGCTGCTGCATACTTATCAGCCGCAGAGAGCGGTAGAAATTCCAGCATTAAGCCTGGCTGCCACCACCGTGGGGCAACTACATATGGAAGTGCCAACACAATCCAGGGGGAACCCTCCTCTCGCAGAGGCGACGTTAAATGCTACAATTTAAGCGGATTTTACAATGCCACAGATACTACAGGCCATGTATCGAATAGAGAGAGAGAGAAAGAGAGAGTGGGGAGAGAGTGGCAAGTAGAGAGAGTGAAAAGAATGGCGACTGAATAGTGAGTCTCCATGGGGAGCGGTAGTTCCAGAGTGTCCATTAAATGCTTCATGTAAGGGGTCAGGCGGGGGTAGCCAACGTGCAACAAGATTGCCTGTTTTGTTGTTGAACTTGTGACTGGAACTGGGGACAAGGGTACTGGGAACTGGGAACTGGGGAGTGGTAACTGGGGAGTGGGAACTGGAAAGTGGGAACTGGGGAGTGGGAACTGGGAACTGAAGAGTGGGAACTGGGGAGTGGGAACTGGGGACTAGGGTACTGGGTACTGGGGACTAGGGACTAGGGAACTGGAGAACTGAAGAACTGGAGAACTTGGGACTAGGGACTAGGGTACAAAGTGTACAGGGGACAAGGGTACTGGAGTCTAGGGTACTGGGAACTGGGGACTAGGAAACTGGGTACTGGGGAACTGGGTACTGGGAACTGGCGATTGGGTACTGGAGAACTGGGTACTGGGAACTGAGAACTGGCGACTGGGTTCTGGGGTACTGGGAACTTCTAGTCCCTTCACTTTCCTTTACAAATTTCAAAGGGGGTTAGAGGAATGTGGGGTTGGGTTGTGGGCTTCCCCCACCCCCCCAAAATTGTATTTGGGTCAGTGTTACTTTTGCTACACGACAAAAACAAAAACATTGTACAACGTTTTCATTTTCTTTCTATGTTGCCGGTTTGCCGGTTTGCTGGTTTGCTCTTGGTTTGTTGTCCTGTTTGGTTGGGTTTTTTTGGTTGGTTTGGTTTGGTCTTGGGTTTTTGGGCTTGGGCTTGCTTGTCGTGTGGCATTGGCAATGGCAACTAAACATTTGTGCCTGCTACGTGTATGTGTTTCTCTGCCTCCACTGCCTGCTCTCTGCTTACTCTCTGCCTACTCTCTGCTTACTCCCTGCCTACTCTGTGCCTCCTCTGCCTTCCTTGGCCTTCTCAGCCCTCTCTGCCTTCTCAGAACTCTCAGCCTTATATGCCCTTTCAGCCTTCTCTGTCCTCTCAACCACCTCGTTTATTGTTTGAGCAAAAGTAAATTCCCTCCCCCTCCCAAAACAGATAAATCACATTTTGCCAGCGAGCCAGCAAAGATCTAAGGGAAAACAATTGCCCCGACTGTATATGGACGAGTTGCACGGCCAAGGATAGATAGCCAAGGATATGGCCAGCAATTAGAGTGTGGCGCATGGGGCATACATACATACATTGGCTGTGCCAGCTGCCTCGCTGCCAGGGGCAAAGGGCAAAAGAAAATATAAGCTGAGAGCCGCAAAGCTGTGGATACTCTACAGGCCTGAAGGCTACAGGCTACAGGCTACAGGCTTGAAGGCTCTTCAGATAGCTGCGTTATCCTTATGATTGCCGGAGAGCCTTCTTTGTGTGCCGAAACGATTCCTACTCCCCCCCCCACTTGTGCTGTGCTTTAATCGCTGATGGATTTGCCTAGGCAAACCATCTAAGCTAAATCATTATGCTCCACTCTGCCTGAAGTGTAGTACAACCGCATTAAGCAGGCCTCGGATGTTTTGTTAGAGGAGGAGGAGGAGCAGTAACAGGAAGAGCAGTAACAGGAGGAGCAGTAATAGTAGGAGGAGCAGTAGCAGCATTCCCAGTGCCTATCGCATCATCCGTGCCCCATACACCGAGCAGTTATTAGTTAAGTTTTTGGGCTACCAAACCAAGTGGGGGACTCTGGGGGGGCCCTCAAAGTGGTTTGGGATGTGCTGCATATGAGCTCCCGCTTCCACTCCTATTCCTACTCCTGCTCCTACTCCTCCTTCTACTCCTGTTCCCTTTCCTAGTCCCACTCCCACTCCTACTCCTACTTCCACTCCTCATCCATATATCCCTACTCCTACTCCCACTCCAAGTACCACTCCCACTCCTACTACTCATCCACATATCCCCCGCCATATAGCCAGCACCCCCCCCAACACCTCCCCCGCTTCCAGTGATGCTGCTGCTGTGATTGAAAATTGTGTGTACAAATTTTTGGGGTTTTTGTTTGAGCTTCTGGTTAGATGCTGTTGCTAGAGGGGTCTAGAGGGGGCTTTGGGCTTTGGTTTTTGGGTCGACTATTTGCACAAAAAATATTGATTGTTGCATGTAAATTGACTTAAATATGGCTTGCCCCATACACACACACACACACTCGACTCTCACAGACACTCAACGCATGGGTAGGGGGAGGATAGGAGGCTAAAGGCTGGAGGCTCGAATGGATGGAGGCTCGAGGCTCGAATGAGTAGCGGCTGAAGGAACGGAGACTGTAATGGCTGGGAGACTGTTATGGCTGGGATACTGTAATGGGTGGCTCCTATCTGATGCCTGTTTCTCGTAGTTTTTGGCATTGATGATGTTGCCATTTTGCTGCGTGTGTGTGTGTGTGTGTGGGGGCAAAAGATATTTTGTGTTGCACAGGCACAGGCAGGTCCCAGGCCCTGGCAACCTTTTTCGAATACTTTTGCTGTTTGCTGTTTGTTGTTGTTGCTGCTATTTTCTCTATGGCTATTTGCTGTTACGCAGTCCATAAGAATTTACCCGCCCATCCATCTTGGAGCAGTTCCTGGCCAGTGCCAAACCTTTCGACCCACGATTCTCATTGATAAGAGTTTCTTAGCTATAGCTATGAGTATATTTGTTGTTGTTGTTGTTTCTATGAATAACCACAAACCTGAAGAGTATTTATTATGTGTGGCATTGTGAGGGGAGAGAGAGTTAGTTCCCTTTTATGAGTTTTTTCAGAAAAATAAGAAAATTAAGTTGATTATTGAGTGTCTTTTGCAATTGTAATTATTTTGCCCTGGCAAAATATTATTTACATTTCGATAGTTTGCATTGTTATGCAATTCAATTGTTAGGGAATCATTTTTGTAGCCATTGTTCAAGCATTGAAATGAGGAAAAAATAAAGGAAAAAATAAAGAAAAAATACAGAAACAAATAAAGAAAGAAATAAAGAAACTGCCAACAGTTGCAAGTGGAACACATTTGATGGAAGGGCACAATTGTTCAGGGTGGGCTGTATTCCCATATAAAAATCAATTTTTAAATAAATATAAATTATAATAATAATAATATATTAATTAATAATATTTATAGATACATATGTGCATATGTATGTGTGTATATGAAGTCCACGATTAAGCTTTCTCCCTAACCATCTCTCCACTGGAATGTTTCTAATACCTAATTCATAATCTTTATTAATTGTCTTAAATTTTATTTTAAAATCTTATTTTCCTAAACAATTCGCTACACTTATTAAATGTACTATATTACTGCTCTATGTGGTGTTGATTTGCTAACAATTTCCAACAGTTTTCTAGCTTACAAATATATTAAATAGGCAGGAATGGAATCCATATCTAGACGGTATAGAAAATATATAGTTAGCATCATTTGAAGTAGCATTCATTGAGACCAAAATGGCTACGAAAATATGCTACAAATTCATAGCAAATATATTTCCTATATAGTATTTTCCATTCCTACATCTAATTGTTAAATAATTCTCAAAATAATAATACCCTCTGCCCTAGGCTTCTGGGACTATCTACTCATATTGGAAAAACCCATACAGTCTGTGGGTTGTTTGGGTTTTTTTTGCATACCCTTCACAGGGCATCCACTTGTCGCACACATGTTGTCCCTGTCCCAGTCCCTGTCCCCAGTCCCTGTCCCCCTATCCCTCTCCTTGTTCCTGTATATTGAACTTTACGCTGGGCTCTACTTGATTGCCATTTGCTTTTTGCATTGATTTAACTTTTGCTGATTTCTGCGTGGCGTTTGATTCAGCCTCCCCCACTACCCCTGCCCAATCCCCAATTGGCAAATGTGTTCTCCGTCGCCACCCTCCTAATCTACAACCCGGAACCCAGAATACAGAACCCAGAATACAGAACCCAGAATACAGAACCCAGAATACAAAATACAGAGCCCAGAATGTAGAACCCAAACCCAGACGAAGACCCAAGTACTGACACAGAAGCACATCCCTAGACGTGCCCTACCCTACCCTACCCTACCCTACCCTACCCTTGGTGTATGGTGTGGTGTTGTTGTTGTTGCTATAATTCGATTAGATTTTGTTTCAGATTACAGATTCAATTTAAATTTCAATCATGAATTGTAGCATTTTGCAATGGCATGACCAGAGGGGATATTGCTCTCTCTCTCCCAGCCAGTAAGAGACACAGACACAGACAGAGAGAGAAGGATATGGCAATGGCTGTAGCTATAGCTATGACTGTGACTGTATGTGTATGAGTCTGTGTGTGTCTGCATGGGCTGCGTGTTTGCGGTTTGATTTAGATTTCATGCTTGTTAACACATCGTTGGCAGGACCCCCCTAGACCGGAACTCGTTTCGTCTTTTTATCCTTCTGCTCTTTTTTTTTCGTTAGCCCTCGATTCTCGGAATTCATAAGCAAAGTAGAAAAAAAGTGAAAGGGAAATCCAATCAACTAACAACTGCAATATAAATGCGTTGACAAGGATAGTTTTTTTGGGCGTTGCGGGGAGTGGCACCTGAGGGGGAAAGGGAGAGAGAGAGCGCCTGTCTTTGGTTGCAACAAAAAACGTAGAGAGACAGGGAGGCAGGTTGGCCCCGGCTAGCCGTTGAGAGCACTAGGACAAAAAGCCATTGACGTGGCAGTGTCTCCTGTTCCTGTTCCTCTTTGCCACAGTCACTGCCACTGCCCCCTGCCACTGCCACTGCTTGTGCCCCTGCCCTCCTGCCTACACCATAAAAGTTAAATTTTGTGGAAAAATGCATTCATGTGCATCGAGCAGTGAATCCGATGGAGCCTGCACTGCCAGGACATACACACACACACACACACAGGAACACACACTTACACACACATATACAGGCCACACACACATACACCCACTCGCTCTCATCCACACGTACATTGTGTGCTTACATGTGTCGAAGTCGCTTCCGCCGAAGCTCATCCACACATCCGGCTGCCATCGTGAATGGCCCCTGCCACTGCCTTTGCCCCCCTGCCATTGCCACTCCACTGGCGGCCCTCTGTCTTGTTGCCATTGGCAACATTCCATGAAGGATGCGTTGCAATACGAGAGGCGATGCGAGGAGGCGCTTAGAAATATATTAGACCAGCCAGCAGGATGCTCTACCTACACTAAGCCAAAGCACTTACCCACTGCCAACCCCCCCCAGTCGTTTCATTAGCGCCGCTCTGCCGCTGTGAAATTTCTCTCAGTGTACTGCATGCAGCTGCCAGGTTATTTAGGTCTCTTTGGCCCGCCCGAGACGTTGACGGTTGGTTTTTCCGCGGAAGTATTGAGCAACATATTGAATGCTATAAATCTGCTTCACGACGACACATCCCCACACATCCACTGCAACAGCCACTGGCACTGGGGTCTGCTGCTGCATGGGAGGGCATGGGGGCATGTGGCATGTGGAGCAACAAATGAACGTCAATATGGTCGAGTTTGGTCGCTCGGTTGGCCCCTAAAGAGCTGTCTGTGTGTGTGTGTGTGAAAATTAAAAGACATTCTTCAGACCAAAAAGGGATGGTGGGTCGCTCGATGGTTCTTCGTGTGTCTGCCAATCAATGAATTAGATAAATATTTTCACAGCAAATGGAACGTAATGAAAAGCATGCTTAAGTTTCACAAAAGCTAAATCAAACACTGAAAGCAGAACCAGGGTGGCGGGGGGAAACTCATCCAAGAAGCCAACTCAAGTGCATAGCCACAGGAATCACAAGTGGGTTGTGGATGAGAAGATGTGTATGTGGAGGTGGAGCCCAGGGCTGGACATTCGACGATAAGGTATCGAATGGAGGTCAGGCCAAAGAGTCCGGCAATTAATCATGAAGAGCGACAGATAGGCAGAGAGAAAGAGGGAGAGTGGGAGAGAGAGTGAGAGAGAGAGTGAGAGAAAGTGAGGGTTGTAGCGTTTGAAGAATACACGAAAAATGTCGAAGTGCCAATTAATTAAGTGAGATTTTGAGCACAAGATTCGAGCACCGTTCACTGTGGCCACACTGCATTCAATTGAATGAATCTCTGCACATGCTGGGCACACTACTTCTTCTTGAACGAATCTCTGAACATGCTGGGCACACTACTTGTTCTCTTATGCAATGAGCGAGAAACGGAACACTTTTTCTTCTTGTGAAATGAGCGGGAAACGGAACACTTCTTCTTCTCCTGAGGAATGAGCGAGACGCGGAACACTTCTCCTTGTCCTGAAGAAGAGACGCGGAACACTTCTCCTTGTCCTGAAGAAGAGACGCGGAACACATCTCCTTGTCCAATGAGCGAGAAACGGAACAAAACGGAATGAAACGGAAACGAAAGACAAAAGCCAACATGCAGGCAGACAGACAGAAAGACAGCCATGCAGACAGACAGACAGACAGAAGGGCAGAGAGACATCCATACAGACAGTCATGACATATTATTCATTTTCGCTTGAAATTGACACAAACACTTAGGGCAACAATAACATGCGCCATTTATTCATGCCCCCCGACCCACACACCCCTCCCCAACACACACACAAACACACACATGTATAGTAAGGGGCACACACACACAATGTGGGGCAGACAGCGATAGAGCTGTGGCAAAGCGAGCGTAAGATTGCTCCCCTCTGAAGTTGTGTTTGCTGGCTGGCCATGGCCAGAGAGAAAGAGAGGGTTCCCACAGAGGGAACTTTGATGTTTGGGAGTAGATACAGGAATATAGGCAGGAATAGATACAGGAATAGCTATAGAAATAGATACAGGAATAGCTATAGAAATAGATACAGGAATAGCTACAGCAATATAGACAGCATTAGATACAGGAAAATCTACAGCAAAAGATACAATCAACAGAGGCAATCTTTGGCAGTGCTTTCCCGCAACCAAAGTTCACATTTAACCTCTGTCCCTCTCACTCTCTCGAAATCAATTCAACTTTAAACTTTTTGCATAACCGTATGAATAAACCTACTTCTCTTTTTGTTTTTGGAATGGTTTGAAGTGGCAGCAGAGCCCCCCCATGCACAGTCTCACCCACAGTCACACCCACACACCAGACAGACAGTCTGCTGTCTGGTTTCGCGCCTTCAGTAAGAAAAACTGTGGCTATGTGGCTTCCGCTTTTCCACTTTTACCGCACTTTACACCTAACAGCCTCTCTCTCACACAAAAGCCTCCTGTCATATTTGCAGCTGTTGTTGTTCCGTGTATTACGAAGGCATTCCGTGGGCCCACACACAGATGAGAGCCACCCCTCTCACAGCTAGAGAGAGTGAGAGAGCTTCACACACTCATGGAAAAACAAAGCGAGTGTCACACACATTGAGAATCCGACTGCTCCGACTTGGTTGCTTGTTATCCTTCAGTCTGTAGGTGGAGGGGTGTGGCAGGAGGGGGTGGCTGTACCCCCGGTCTATTGACAAATACGAAATTGACAGTTTGCAGCACGTAGAGAGCGTCATACAATGGGCATACAACAGGCACGAACCTGGCTGCGAGGAGTGGCAAGTGCGGTGGGAAGGGGGAGGGAAATACCGACTGACTGAACAACCAACATGACACGCATGGAGTTGGAACAACACACACACACACTCATACATACAGATGTACACATATGTGAAATATCCTGGTAATAGTTGGCATTACAACGCGTCACGGCGCGTCATGTTGGCTGTGTGTGTGTGTGTGTGGAGGCAGGAAATTGATGGCAGGATGGCAGCTGCTTTGGGGTTTTTATTAACTGCCACCTAAAGAGGAGTCAAGCGAGGCAGTGGGGTAGGGAAGGGAAGGGGGGTGCCAGCAATTATTACAGGCATGTGGGGCAGCATGAGGTGTGTGACTTGAAGTAGGATTGCCACAGACTGTGACTAGATGGAAGATTCCCACAGACTGTGACGGGAAGGAAGATTTCCACAGACTGTGACTGGAAGGAAGATTCCCACTGACTGTGACTGAAAGGAAGAAGATTCCCACAGACTGTAACTAGAAGTAAGATTCCCACTGACTAAATTCCCCGACTTTTGGTTTATGCATTCAATGAGTAAATGCCAAGCGACTTGTGCGACTTGTGGGCATTGGCATTGGCAGTTGTGCCTGCCCCACTGTCATCATGGGCAAATACTAGAGTATTTTTCGCCAGCATATTTTGCGTTGCTGGTTGCTTTGCCTCTGGACACGCCCAAGGGCGAGGATTTTGGGCAAATTTATGCTTACACACACACCCACACACACACACACACAGACACGGCAGCACGAAGCACGAATAGAAAGCCAAATAGAAAGCTGCGCGCAAATAAGTATGCTACATAAATTGCGCTCATTTGTGCGGGCCCCAGAACCAGAACCAGAAGCAGAAGCAGGACGAACTTTCCAGCAATTTGCCTGGGCATGACCTGACCCAAGCAATTGCACGCCCGTCTGCATGCAACACAAATATATATATATATATATATATATCAACCATGTACAGAGAACGAGTAAAAGGCGATGAAAAAAGGTGCCACAAAACGAAAGTACGCTTGCCAGCTCAGGTGTCAACTTTTGGCCCAAACGTCGCAGAAAATTGTTAATAGAAGAGAACTTGGCAAGGGGGGCTGTGAGAAAGGGGCAGGTACTACAACTACAACTATGAGTACTATAAGAGTATGTGTATGTGTGTGTGTGTGCCTTGCCGTGGGCAAACTTCTGATTTGAGTTTATTTTTTTTGGCTTTTTTCACATTCCAAAACTCTGTTGCGCTGCCAAGTTAATTTATTCGAGACTGTACTTTCGAGCCTGAATCTTTCTTTTTGCTGCTTAAGCATAGGCAGATACTTGGCTTTAATTTCAAGTTGATTTATGACAAATTGGGTGTCCATTTTTGGTGTCTAAAGTGTGTCTTTAGTTTCAGTTTGACAGGTGACAATTGTGCGGGTATTAATATGTGCCACTTAGTAGCTGCTTATTGTAAGCTTTCTGCAAGTTAAACGATCGGCTTTCTGCAAGTTTAACGATCGGCTTTCTTTAACTTTAACGAGCAGCTTTCTTTAAGTTTAACGTTCAGTTTCAAGCTGTGATACACGTATTATTAATATACTTACAACTGATCCAAAATGGTGACCCCAAAACAACTTAATTTTGTAGCTTTACTGCTGCTATGCCTCCAAATATATCATTTATTATCAGATTGAATGCGTGAATGTTCTCAGCTCTCTCTCACTCTCCGCGCATTGCTGTTGCCTATTTGCTGTTTAAGAAAAAAAGTGGTGACCCCGACGTTTTGCTAGCAGGTGTGGTGGTGCCACATTGCTACGCATTCCTTGCAGCTGCTTTAGTTATGTGGAGGCTGCCTGCCTGCCTGCTGCCTGCTCGCTTGAAGGCGTTCAGGCAAAAATATGATTCATGTCAGAATTGTCGTGCGTATAAATGAATATTTGTATTATTGTTGTCATGCTACGTGTTTCGGTATACATATACATATGTTGGTGAGTGTATGCTAGCACTTATGTATTTCTATATATATGGAAATGCCTGCGTAAAGGTGTGTCTGTAGTGCCTGTGTGTTCATAAATTATGCCCAACTTCCTGGGACACACTCGAAGCCACGAATCAGAGAGCGCTGCTGTCCTGCTACCTTTGCCCTTCTTCCCCGCAAAACAGATCTCCAGTGTCCAGATAGATAGATGGTCCGTAGGTTGCCACTGACTCTGGGCATATGTCTGTGTGTGTCACCTTACAGGCATGGGGCTCCGGCTTCGGCTCCGGCTCGGTCTTTGGGTCACCTGCTCATCATCATGATACTGAGCAGGGCTTTACCTTGGATAGGCATAAGTTTTAATGTCTCAATTGGCTTTATGGCGCTGTCTCTACTTTCTCTGTGCGGCAGTCTTTCCTTTCTCTGAGCTTTCTCTGAGTGTATGTTGCCTGGAATCACTTAAGTTTTGGTTTTGTTTTTCAGTTGGCCAAAAACTCTGTTTGAATGCATAATCAGTGTGTTCTTTATGGCATACAGACAGATAGGGGGAGGGCTCACACCCACACCCATTCTTTATGGCAGTTCTTTTTTGCTTTACCGTTGTTGTTGCTGCTTTTGTTATATTATGTTGAGTGCTGGCTATTAACTTACACCGAATGAACGTGCACACCACGCGGCGTATGAGTGATAAATAAATGATGCGCCCCAACAGGCAGGCAGGCCTAGAAGCAGTTTCAGAAGCAGACTCTCAGTCTCTCTCTCTCTGTGTGTGTGTGTGTGTGTGTGGTATGTTGTCTGAATTGTTGTTCTTCCCTTAGTCGATATTCGAAATAAATTAAAAACTTTTTCAATTGCATTTCACGGCGACTACGTGTCTGTATGGTATGCCCATGCCATTGGGGTATATCATATTGGGGATATATATGTTTATATATGTGTATGTGTGCTTGAGTGTATATATTCATATGGTTTAGCTAATACGCTTGTGTGTTCAAATACGCGTGCATGAAATATATACATGATTATTCCAATAGCTTTAAGTTGGAGTTTTGGAGTGAAGTTAATGATATATTTTGCTATAGTGAAAGCTGCTTCATTTTTGCACTTATTTTTTGAAGAAATCTCTTAATACAAGCTGAACCGCTTTATTCTCTATTTATTGGCATAGATTTTCCTTGTGGAATATTTCGTTTGATTACAGTCAATCCATGGTTTTGCGCTGCTATCAGCACAGGCTAACAGCCTATTAATCCTCTCCAATTAAGAGCCTGTAGGTGCTGCCAATTACAGCGCACTGTTAGCGCTTGGTGTTACCGCTTGACTTTATCTCCTTGCTGCTGTTACCGCTCACTGTTACCGCTGGCTACTGCTGCTTACCGTTGCCGCTCGCTGTTGTCGCTGGCTGTTACCGCTTGCTGTAATCCCCTTGCTGTTACCGCTTGCTGTTACCGCTGGCTATTACCGCTTGCCTTAATCCCCTTGCTGTTACAGTTTTCTGTTGTCGCTGGCTGTTACCGCTCACTGTTACCGCTGGCAACTACTGCTTGCTGTAGCCGTTCGCTGTTGTCGTTGGCTGTTACCGCTAGCTGTTATCCCCTTGCTGTTACCGCTTGCTGTTACCGCTGGCTATTGCCGCTTGCCTAAATCCCCTTGCTGTTACCGCTCACTGTTAGTGCTCTCTGAGAGCGCTGTGCGATCGATCTCCATAACTTACGCTTTAACTCCGCTTGAGAAAAGGCCTTAGATATGCACAATATAAATTATATTATATATCTACATACATACATATCTCTATCCAACCCTCCTAGCACCTCAATATCACGCATTAAATTATTGTATTTAATCTTAGAACTGATGAGTCCCCCTCCCACCCCTTACACACAAAATTTTCTCCTATTTCCAGCTGCTTCTATAATGATTTCTTTTTTGTTGGTACACAATTTTCGTGTTGGGTTGCGGTTTTTGGCAAAGGTTTTCAAGTGATGCTGCTGCTGCTTCTGCTGCTGCTGCGGTTAGCCTACCTACCGCACTGAAACGCACTGTAGCAACGAGCAACGAACAACACG
Source organism: Drosophila bifasciata (assembly GCA_009664405.1). Classification (NCBI taxonomy): domain Eukaryota; kingdom Metazoa; phylum Arthropoda; class Insecta; order Diptera; family Drosophilidae; genus Drosophila; species Drosophila bifasciata. Next base: position 38,413,327 of record CM019041.1, read on the forward strand.
CTTTATTTTATATACACGCTCATTTCCAATTAATTTACCAGCAGCAGCAACAGAATCCGTAGCCTTGACGCTTGGCTCTCCCTTCCCTGGGCTCTGACTTCCTGCCCTTGGCTCTCCCTTCCCTTGACGCTTTCTCTTCCCTTGGTTCTCGCTTCCCCTGACACTCTCCCTTCCCTTGGCTCCTCCTTCCGTTTGCGGCGCCTTTTCTTCCCCCCCACCCAATTCAATTAAGCTTATGAAAACTTGAAGCACCAAATTTAAAGCATCATTAACACTTTCATCTCGGTGTGTGTGTGTGTGTGCCCCAGAGAGTATCTCAGTCTTGTGTGTGCGTGTGCGTGTGTGGCATGTTGCGTGTTGTATAATAAAATTAACAACTTTATTGCATTGTCGCCTACCTACCGTCTGATGGGGAGCAACAGCAAACAAAATGGCAGACTTAAATGCCTATAGGCAACATTCCCACCCCATCACACCCCCCCAGCAGCATTCACCTCCACCCCCACCCCCACCAGCAACATTCAGACAACAAAGAGGGAGACAGAGATACAGTCAGGTATGGGGCACAATGGAAATTGTAAGGGGCAACAAAGTTTGATTCAAATCGAATTGAGAAACTCCATTCATGATCGGAAGGAAGAGCAAATCAGCTACAGGGACGAACACACCAACACCCAGACCCACACCCCCACCCCCACCCCCACCCACACCACACCCATACCCCCACCCACACACTACAGAAGATTCCGAGTCAGAGTCAGAGTCACTTTAAGGCAAGAACCCAGTCGAGTTGCCACTTCCTCATGCCTCATGCCGCACACAGTCAAGAGCAATGGCAATGTCAACCCTTTTTGTCCATGCTGCATGCTGCATGCTGCAGCTGCAGCTCTCAAGCGGAAAATGCCAGCTCATCGTTTGGCTTTGGCCATTATTAAACTTTTGGCTTAAATGGGTTTTCCCCACAGTGGGACACGACAGGCTCTCTCCTTTGGGCCCTCTCACCACACCGCTCGGTAATTTCTCACTTGACCGCCGGCAAAAAAGTTGTGGCATGCCCCCCCGCCCAAAAATTGTTTTTCGCTGCTGCAACCGAGAGTTTTTTGGGCTGGGGTTTGGGTCAGCAACACCGTCGTCACGTCAGTTGATTTAAATTGAGCCAAGAAATGCATTAGCCATGGAGATCAGAGCAGAGCAGGCCAGCACCGACCTCTGACACAGGCAGTGGCCAGGGGGTGAGATTTAGTGCCAATCATAAGGGCATATCGCCAGCCATTGATTTACGCTAATGCATTTTTAAATGCATCCCCCCAACCCCCTTACTTTCAGCTACGGTCTGACCTCTGACCTGGTTATCCTTATAGTTATAGTTATCCTTTATGCTTTATCCTTTAGCAGGGGCCCCCCCACTCCACACAACAAGGTAAGCACAAAAGTTACGAGCTGCTAAGCGCACACCCATATCCCCCTCCCTTTAGGGCGGCATGCCACGGGGCACACTATACAGTGGGGTGTATGCTCTCGCCAGACAGGATACTTTAAGTCACCTAAGTGCGAATAAATCAGCAAATTGCCAGACGAGACGACGACGACGACAACGATGAGAACGATGAGAATGTAGCCAGGGGATGTGGCTGGGGGCGTGGGTAGTGGAAAAACACATTATAAGCTAAAAATTATTATAATCGTTGCATACTTGCAGGCGCGCACAGTTCATAAATAACAGTGCACTGTGCAGTGCCAGTGCCTTAGCCCAGCCCAGCAATGAAATCACATGAAAATGCAGCGCCAAAGGATAAAGGAGCACAGAAGGAAACAGAGGGGAACAGCAGGAGGAGTAGGAAACAAGAGGAGCAGCAGGGAGTAGCCAGGAAGGAGCCAGGGAGGAGCAGGGAGCAACAGGGAGGCGCCAGGGAACAGCCAGAGAACAGCCAGGGAGCAGAGAGGAGCAAGAGCAGCCAGCGAACAGCAGGGAGCAGGGAGTAGCAGATAGGAGTAGCTGGGAACATCAGAGAGCAGGGAGTAGCAGGGAGTAGCAGAGAGGAGCAGCCAGGGAACAGCAGGGAACAGGCAGTAGCAGGGAGTAGCAAGGAACAGGCAGTAGCAGGGAGCAGGAAGCAGTTAGGAGTAGCACCAGCCAGCAGCTAAACTAGAGCACTGGAGCACCTCCCAATAAAAGTGTTGTCTGAGTGCTCAAAGGTGTCTGTCTGCCTGCCCCCATTGGCCATAGTTTGGTATCACACTTATTAAATCTAGACTCCGTTAGTTGCCATTCCCTCTGGTATACATCCAACTTGCATAATCTTTGCCCAAGCCAATCTTCTGCACATAATTATTAATATTTTTATATATATTTCAAAGCAATTCTGGCACATAAATGCTGATCTATATACTCGTAATCTATGCTCCTTTTTTTGTGCTCCTTTAAGTACTTAAAGGCTTTACCCTCTTGACATTTCTAGCTACCCCATTTCAAGATTTGGCCTGCACAGATATCGATTGAGTGTCATCGCTTAACCCTTGCAAAGGGCATGCCATTTGCGGTTTTTGGTTAAGGTTACGACCGCAAGTCAAGGGCTTATATGTGGCGCCACAGAATGCGAATGGAGCAGCATGAACATATGAATAGATGGTTGAATGGATGGATGGAATGTCTAGATGGAATGCTCGGAATTATTGCTTGCTACATGTGCCGCTTAAGTGCTGCCTGCTGCATGCTGCATGCAGTTCATTAGTGTGTAATTGTGAGAGTGTGGCGTGGGGGGGGGCATCGATTTGCATCAATTAAGGAACGGAGACAGATGACCACAGCCACAGGGGGATAGGATACAGGGAACTGGGAATAGGCATAGAGGACACAGGCACAGGGGACAGACACAGCGGACAGGGCACTGGGGACAGGGCACTGGGGACAGGCACAACGGACAGGGTACAGCGGACAATGCTCAGCGGACAGGCACAGGGAACAGATAGAGGGAACAGGCACAGCGCACAGGGTAAGGCACAGCGGACAGGGTATAGCGGACAGGCCCAGCGGACAGGGTACAGCGGACAGGCACAGGAGACAAGGTAAAGGTAAAAGGAACAGACTGAGGGAACAGGCACAGCGGACAGGCACAACGGACAGGCACAGCGGACAGGCACAGCGGACAAGGTACAGCGGCAGGCACAAGGAACAGGCACAAGGAACAGGCAGAGGGAACAGGCACAGCGGACAGTGCTCAGGTGACAGTGCTCAGCGGACAAGCACAGCGGACAGTCACAAGCAACACTGACCATGAGGAGCACACTTAATTTGTATACATTTAATAGTAATACCTGAGCAAACATTTGAACTCCAAATAATCTCTCTCTCTCTCTCTCTTAACTTCAACTTAAATTCTGATTGACTTTTATTATTTATTCAGAGCAGAGGCTCTCAGAGCAAAGCAGAGCCAGAACAGAGGACAGGCCACAGCAGCTAACAAACAACCGCATAGCAAACATATACAAAAAACACAAACACACAATCAAATTGGGGAATGCCAATGGACCACAAACAATCAAAAGAATCGTGGCAAAAAAGCAATAAATGAGCATACAAAAAAAATATAAACGTAAAGCAAAATGTAAACCAAAAAAAATCCATTGTAATTGTAAACAAATTAATGGCCATTGTGGGGCAAAATGTGCGTCAATGAGCAAGCCGCAACATTAACAGCAACAACAGCAACATAGCTACAATAACAGCAACATACGGGTATCAGGAACATAGTTACAACAGCAGCAACATACAGGCAACAGCAGCAACATACAGGCAACAACACTAGCAACAACAGTAGCAACATACAGGCCACAGCAACAGCAACATTGCTACAGCAGAAGCAACATGCAGGCAGCAGCAAAAGCAACATTCAGGCAGCAGCAGCAACATATACATAGGTAACATAGCTACAACAGCAGCAACGTCATCAGCAAGAAAAAACATAGCTACAAAAGCAGCAACATACAGGCAACAACACCAGCAACATACAGGCAACAGCAACATTGCTACAATAGCAGCAACATACGGGTATCAGGAACATAGCTACAACAGCAGCAACATACAGGCAACAGCAACAGAAACATTCAGGCAGCAGCAGCAACATACAGGCAACAGCAACATTGCTACAACAGCAGCAACATCATTAGCAACATTGATACAAAATAACTAAAACATTGGAATAATAATAACAATAACAAAATACAACGTGCAACTTTCATATTGATTCAATGTTTAATAAACTGCTGCTAGAATAGGAGTAGCACAAAACAGGAGCAAAAAATAGCAGCAACAAAAAATAGGAGCAAAAAATAGAAGTAGCAAAAATAGGAGCAAAAAATAGAAACAGCTAAAAAATAGCAGCAAAACAAACTAACAAGAAAAATTGTGGTAAAACCAGAGGCAATCAGAGGCACCAACAGAAACAGGATATTCGAACGTACCCTCAGAGTCTGGTGTAGCCTGGTGGACCCTTGGTGGACCCTTGTGATTTATTTTGTGAAATATTTGCGGCAATTTGCTTGATGTAATATTTGCATTATGATTATTGCGATTATCATTACGACTCTTCGAATCGAATAAATTTTAAAACTGGCCACCCCCCAAAGCAGACAGTCTGCCCTGCACTTCCTTTTTCCTTTCCTTTTTCCTTTACTTTTTCCTCTACTTTTTCCTCGTCTTTTCCTCTACTTTTCCTCTACATTTCCTTTCCTTTTCCTCTCCTTTTTTCTCTCCTTTTTCCTTAGCTATTTTTCTTACACATTTTTCTTTCTTGACTATGTCCATCTGCAGCGAGCATAGAAAAACTGACCCACAAGATATCCACTCTTACTCTTACTCATCCTCTATCCTACCCTACTCTACCCTACCCTACCCTACCCTACCCTACCCTACCCTTCCCCACCGCTATCTCCTGGACTGCTGCAACGACTCTGGTTGCGAATCTCTGGCTCCCTGCAGCTCCTTCAGTTGCCTTGCGAAGACATTTTTAAGCAGCTCCCCAGGGAGCTTCCTCTCTTTTCCCTCTGCCACTTTTGCCATTCAACTGCTGAAGCTGGAGCTGAGCTGAGTTGAGCTCAACTTGATTATTTATTGCAAGTGGTTTTGGCCAAATTAGTTTTCCATAAACTTTTGAATCCCTGTTTGTTCCACGCCAAAAAAGAGGTGTCGATTGAACGATTGAACAAATGGCCATTAAAGGCAATACCTGTCCAGACATATACACGGTGACAAGTGTATGAATTTTATATATTAATAAGTTACGATTGAGAGTTGAGCAACTAATTCCATTATGATACTTGTATAATCTGATTTACTGAAGTTAAAAGTTAAAGCAAATGCTGTAAGCGTATATAATTGCCATTTAAAACTAATAGGAATAGCATTTGCTTGAGATCTTTTCCTTTTAGGGTTTATAGCGTGACAAAGTGCATGTGTGTAACGCACAGAAGGAAACGTTTTCCAGGCCATACAGTATCTACTTATAGATACTTACAGACGAGTTAATATAGTCTGTCTGTCTGTCTGCAAATACTGAAAGCATATAATTGCCATTAAAACTAATAGTAATAGCATTTGCTTAAGACCTTTTGTATGTGTGTAACGCACAGAAGGAAACGTTTCCCAGGCCATAAAGTATCTGAATTGAAAGTTGAAGCAAATACTGGGAGCGTATATAACTGGCATTTAAAACTAAAAGGTATAGAATTTCCTTCAGACATTTTAGTGCTTATCTCATGACAAAGTGGATGTGTGTAACGCACAAAAGGAAACGTTTCCCAGGCCATAAAGAATCTACATATCTATATGCTCTCGATCAGCATCAATAGACGAGTCAATATAGTCTGTCTGTCTATCTGTATGTCTGTCCATGAGTACCTAAGTCTGCCTCTTGCACTGTGCGCTCTCTAGCGGTGAGATCCGATAAGCAACCACTGCTGTTGTGTGGGTGAGACAGCTATAGCAGTAGAGGAAAAGTAGGAAACCTTAGACTACAAGTTGCTTAACTGAAAAAGTGATAAAGATAGATTAAAAATAAGCTAAAAATACAAGTTACAAATAGTCAAATAATTGAATAATGAATCACAATAAAACCCCCAGAGATATGCATTTACAAATACAATTAAACAAGTTTAATATTAAACATATGAAGCAATGCATAAATATATACAACAAAAAAGTGCACAAAAATTAATTACTAGCTGTATGTAAATATTGAACTACATACATGCATGCTACATGTGTATTTAGTAGTCAGCTCTTTATGCCCGTATTTTTTTTTCGCCTTCAAATTATAAAATTTGCAATGGCTGGGGCAGGAGTTTTGGTAGTGCTGCCTCGTGTATGTGTGTTTACCGCTGAAATGAAAATCAAATTGCATTTGCCACACGTCTTTGGCAGTGGCTAATTGATTGTGTGGCATCGAAATTGGATTAAAACGGCCCCTGATTGTGGATATTGGACTGGCCCAGGCCCAGGCTCTGCTCTGCTCTGCTCTCTGTTTGCTGAATCGAATCGAAATGAGATGAGAGTTGGGTGTCCGTGTCCGTGTGTCGCCTTTGATATTTATTCAGACTTCACTTTTAATGCGATTCCATATTTAATTTGATTTTGTTTAAACAATATGCCTGTGTGCAACAAAAAAGTGTATAAAGTGGGTAGGGCGAGGAGTATGTGCACACATGTGGTTTTTTTTTGGGGGGGGGGGGGCCCTTTTGTAATGAGTCCATTGTCAAAGGGAGAAGCAGCAGCTGTGGTTTGACTTTCACGCGACTCGCCCTGGTCCTGGGACGCGGCGGCCAGAGAGTGCAGAGTGTGCCCCCCGGGTGTCGTGTCATTCATGTTAATATGATTATTATTATTGCTATTTTTATTTATTTTTTATGATATTGCTGCTGCTGCTTGTTGTGCTGTTGCTGCCACTGTTCGTTGTTGCCACTGCTGCCTCTGCCTCTGCTGCTGTTAATAAAGCCATAACAATCGACATCATAATCATCGATGTCATTGTGTGTAAATAATTGTAATTAACCTCGAAATTATATTTTCATTTATTTTCTGACGGCACAGACCCACCGCTCACGCTCACGTATTGAAAATCCAAATTGATAATTAAAAGGAACACAACAAAAAATACTGAACAAAAGAGCTCTGCGCGTGCCATATACTATATATATACGAAATGATTGACTTGACTCGCTCTGAAATGAAAAAGAAAATGCTTCGAGCCTTTTGGAAAATGCAATTTTTGGTAGGAGTCGCCACCGAGCAGCGAGCACCGAGCACAGCGACTCTTCTGTTATGTGCAACAGTTTCCAACAATGCCACTTGCTATTTTTTTTTATTATGCATTCCACAATTTCAGAGCATAAAAACAACAACAAAAACCAATGACTGCAATTGTTATGCTAAATTGATTTCTGCTACAAATTGATCACGTATATATGTACATACATATATACATATATAATCTGGTATATATATAGTAAGTGCAGAAATTATTTTGCAATAAGTGAAAGTGGCATAAATTGCAAAAAATTATGATTGAAATTGTTCAATTTATTGGAGTATTAATTTTTTTTGCTGCTACTTTAAGTTGTGCATAATTTTTGCACTTCATAATTTTTTTTTTTTTTTGCTGTACGCTACAACCTCCTATGGCAAACTGTGGTGCCACTCCATAATATTTGCAGCTTGTTGCTTTTTTTTTTTATTTGCTGCATATTTGTTGAATCTTTGTTGATTGTACTTAAATTTATTTTTTTTTTTTTTTTTTCATTATTTTTTGCCCCGTTATATGCTAGTTGTAGCTACTTCAAGCTGCGCATATTTTGCACTCCATAATGTTTGCAGCTTGTTGCTTTTTTTTTGCTATATAGTTTTTGGATCTTTGTTGCTTTTTTTCATAATTTTTTTTTATTCATTTCCCTGCTACATTCTCCCTGTTGCAATCTTCTTTGCTTGTTGCATTCTTTCCATCATATCCATCGTGTGCTACACATTTATTTGAGTGCCCTTCAAGGCTGTATGGCTAATGTGTTTCTGCTGAAGTGCACATTCCACCAAAAATTAGTTGCCACTGGCGGCAAGAGCGGGCAGCCAGCAGTTATCTCTGCATATAACCACAGCGCGCTGCCAAAACCAAAAACTTATCAAAAATGACAAGCACAACTCCTTCCTTTTGGCGGAATACTCTGCCAAACCAGACATTTATATACACTACAAAGAGGGATACATATATGTATGATACATAATACATACATGTATGATGCGGCAGGGAATGTTGGGGAAACTCCCCCATATGGCAGTGATACTACTCCTTTTCGTTTCCATGCAAATCTCTAAGCTATCTTCGGCTACAATTGGTATCCAGGCAAAGGGTATCTATACATAGCTTCGAATCTGCTTCCATTCCATTCTTGTCAGTGGGTGGAGGGTTGTGGGTGTTGGCTGAAGGTTTTGTGTGTTGCAATTTCTTTCGCGTATTAAATTTGCATTTAATTAAAATGCCACAAACTCTTAATGAGTCCGTCCTGACACTCACCTCCCCCCAACCCACTCTCTCCCACGCTCTCTTTCGCTCTTTGGCTTAGGAACTTTTTACATTAGTTACCGTTACACGGCAACGCTCAAGGCTTCAGGTTACCGTTATGCTGCTCTTGATTCCCATTGAGCCAAAAGAGCGCGAAATATGCAGAGGCTAGCCACAAAAAAACAAGAGGGAAGGCAGGAGGCAACAAGAGAGAGGAGCTACGGGAATTGGTGTATAGCTAAGGGGCAAGGTTGAGCTGTAGCTTCAGAGCAGAAAGAAAATTGTGCAAATGACCAAAAGTTCAAATGCGAATGATTTATACGGAAGCCGCAGCAGTGGCAGTGGCAGCAGCAGCACGAGAAGCAGCAGCAGAAAAAATGGCAGCCAAGCAAAAAAGCATTGCATACTTATGAGGGCAACGAAGCAGATCCCAACGATTTGCATGACGAGTACACACACACACACACACACACACAAACACATAGAAACTAGCTAAAGAGAGAGCGAGAGAGAGAGAGAGCTAGCTGCAAAACAGTAATTGTTGCCTAAGCTGTATGCCACGGAAAGTTGCATGAATTTATGCAAAGGGAAAGTGAATTCGTGGGGGGTTGGGCAGTGCAAAGGGCAGAGCTTTTTTTGTTGTTGGGAAATTTTCATCATCCTTCTTCTCAGCCACTCAAAACTGCTTGGCTTTCTGGGCGCTGGGGTATGGGAGTGGCAAGAGCGTTGGAAATCTTAATCGATTTGCTTGGACTTCGACTTCTCATTGGTTCTCCCCCTTTATTTCTGAATGCTTCTCATTTTGTTCTCACCCATTCTTCCTGTATACTTCTCATTTGTTCTCCCCTCTTTCATTCTGAATACTTAGCTGCTGTTCTACTAATGAAAGTCACATTACCGTCTGTTATTTCTCCTAATTAATCGGGTATTTCTTCTCTCTCTCTGGTACTCCTCTACTTTCTGGTACTTCGTTGCCTTCTGGTATTACTTTTCCTTCTGGAAATCTCTTCGTTCTGGTACTCCTTTGGCTTCGGGTACTACCTTTTCCTTCTGGTATTCCCGTTGCTTCTGGTACTTCTATTTCCCCCTGGTACTCCTTTTCCTTCTGGTATTCCTATACTTTATGGTACTTCTTTGCCTTCTGGTACTCCTCTACTTTCTGGTACTCCCATTTCCCGCTGGAATTCTTTTTCCTTCTGGTCTTCCTGTTGCTTCTGGTACTCCTCTTTCTTCTGGTACTACTTTGCCTTCTGGTACTTCTTATCCTTCTGGTACTCCTTTTCCTTCTGGTACCTCCATATCCTTCGGATACTCCTCTTTCTTCTGGTACTCCTTTTCTTTCTCGTACTCCTCTACATTCTGGTTCTTCCCTTTTACTATCCTCCCACATGCCCATAATTCCTCCATTGCCATTGCCCCCTCCTTCTAGCTTTCCTGCTGCTACTTTCTCTTACTCGCTGACCTTGTTGTCTTGACCCAAAACTGAACTGCAAATTCGCCCTCCATTAGCCCCAAATTTTGTGATGCTTCATCTTTGATTAAACCAATTAAACTTTCTCTGGCTTTCTGGCCCCAAATCGCTGGCATGGAAAACGCATTGAATATTTTGATACTGCTCTCCCAGCTCCCAGCTCTCTGTTCGATGGTTGAATGCGTTTTGGGCGCACAAACAGGCAGAGACAGACAGAGACTTGATTTATTTGCTATGTCGAATGGGAATTGCAAAATGCAAAACTTTGCAGACAACACGCGCGGCACGAGGGCTGCATGTAAAGTGGCAGGTTACTGGGGGGGGGAGTTCTGGGTGGGAAGTTCTGGGATTTCATTACGAGGTACCACAGGATGTCAGAGGATACCAGAGGTTTTCCGTGACCGTGAAAACTTTTCTAATTGTAAAATTGAAGGCTTTAGCTCTCTCTCTCTATAAGCTTTGTATCCCTCTTTTGCTCTCTATCTTCTTGGGTACCCCACTTGCTCTCTATAATCTTTGTATCCCTTTTCCTTGGCTGCATGTCTTCGGGTATCCTTAAGTTTCCTTTTCTGTTCATTGTCTGCCCCCTCTCGATCCTCTATCCATCCACTTGCTTACGTGTCAAGTGCTACAAGCAATTAGCTTTTTGTATTAAACTGTCTGCCAAGCCCAAACACTCTTATTAAGGGAAACAGGGAGAACAGGAAGAGGCACACGGGGGTGGTGGGCTTAAGAGACAGTCCTCGACAGTCAGCGAGCTAGAAAAATGGCAAATGCATGCAAAACGGAATAAGGAAAAACATGGCCAATGGCATCAATTTTCAGCGCCAATTTTCCAGAGCAACAGAGAAACAACTGAGACAATGTGTGGCCCCCACACAACCAACTCGTTCATCATTCTGGCACACCCACCCACTACCCCTTTGCGTACCCGTTAACGCCCGTTATGTGCCTCTCTCTCTCTCTCTCTCTGGCGTTTTCCATGTGTATTTTCTGGCTTTTGTTTGCTTTATTTAGGCTGTTGTCTGTCTATTTGCTCAAGTCTGCATACAAATGCCCAAAAAAAAGAAAAGAGAATCATCTGAAGAGGGGGGAGCAGGGAGGGTAAGGGCTGTTGGAAAACTTTTGTGTAGCTGAAAGAGGAATACCCGTACCCAAAAAGCCAAACCCAGCAGAGTTGCTCTGCTGCTCGAGTTCTAATCGAGTTCTCTGGCAGCTGAAAGGGGAACTACCACCCCCTCCATAGTCCAGGGAGAGTGTGTGTGTGTGTGTGTGTGTGTGGCATGCTACTGCTGCAAAAAAAACGGGTTAAGTGTTGGCTTTATTGTCACAGTTAACTCAACGCAATGTTGGCTAAGAGACACACACACACACACACAGTTCATTTATCTGTCCGGGAAAAAGTTGGCAAAGAAACAATGGCCCCCAGGGGTAGTTCCCCCACCACACCACCCCCTCCTAGGGTTAGCTGTGGAGTGTGTGGGAGTATCTTTAATGTTATTAAATCAAAGCCAGCGCTTGGCAGGCCACAAGTAATTTGGATTTATAGCCATACAGTCTACCCCTCCACCCCATCCCACACACAGCATCTCCTTTAGCCTTTACCTCAGTTTATTTTCCAATGCAGCAGCAGCAGCGCCTATATAACGCCCCCGCACACCCCTCTTGGCTGCGCTTTTTCCCCCACTCCTTTACGTTTTTGTATTAGGACTTTGGTCAGGACTTTTTATTGGCAAGGCACTGCAAAAAGCGGCCAAGAATGGGACAGGCAGGCAAGGGGAGGGGATATTGGCAGAATGGCAGGGCGAGGGCAGGGCAGGGGCAGGGCGTGGACAGGGCAGGGGCAGGGTGAGGGCTGGGCATTGGCAGCTGCTGAAATTTATTTGGTTGGCCCTGGTGCAGGGTCTCAAAGCTGCTGCTGTGGAGCTGCGCCACGCATTCAAAGAGGTTCAGTGGGTGCTGCTGCTGGAGCGGTGGGTGGTGCTGACTATTGACCTTCTTTGCTTCGCTGTCAACTGCTTCAGGCACACAAGGCTCTCTCCCTCCTCTGGAAGCATGTGTGTTTTCTTTGTCATTCGCGTTTCAAGTATTTCGTTCTGCTCTTTCTTTCAACTAAAGCTTCCTTTCTTTTCTCCAGAGAAGTCCAACACTCACAGACTCCCACACACACACACACGCCCACACACACCCACACCCACACTCCCACACACACATAGATTAACACTTCCGTTACGCCTGCTTCCGGTTTTGTTTTTTGCTTTATTTATTTCATTGCTTCGTCTTACCTTTGTCTTTACCTTCGTCTCAGCTGAAACCGAACTCATCTGAACGCCCGAAAGGGTTACTGGGGGAGGTACTGGGGGGATACTGGCTGGTACTGGGTGGTACAGGGGTGTACTGGGGGTGGTACTGTGGGTGGTACTGGGAGGTACTCCTGTTCCCTTTACTCCTGTGGTTATGTTCTGTGTGTGTGTGTTTTTTCCTGGCTTCTCCTCGTCTCGTCTCGCATTTTTTTATTTCGAGCAACTGATAAGCCTCGATATAAGAGGATTTCAAAGTGTCTTAAATAACGCTTGAGCGCATTTTGTGTGAGTGAGCCCAAGCTAGGGGACTGGACACACGTCCTGCTGCTCCTGTGTGTGGCTCATGGATTTTTAGCTTTCGCAACCCAACCCAACCCCCACCCTCTACAATAAGCCTAGATCCTGGCAGCCATGTGTGTGTGGGTGTTGGGACAGCTTTTCATTGTGTCATCGTCGCTTGAATCCCCTGACCTGCCTGCCTGCCTGCCGCTACCCTGCAGCTGCTACCCTGCTCCCTCTCGTACTCTGAACTTTCTCACTCTCTCTCTCTCTCTCCCCCTCTCTCTTTGGGCTGCTGCTCTCGACTTCCTTTATTCATTATGGGTGTGAATAATATGCCTCAATACGCATTGTAGATGCCGGCTGGGCAAACGAGACTGTGGAGGAGTGGAGGAGGTTCAGGCAGATGGAGCAAAAGCAAGAGACTCTGTAACGAAGCGGTACAGCAGATGGGCGAGGGTTTTGGGGGGTTGGGACGAGGCTGGTGCCAAAGAGTTGCAAATGCTATGCCAGTTTCATTTGCGGGGGCCGGGAGTAGTTTCAAGAGTTTCAGGCGTTCCTGCTGTCGAGCTATCAGATGAAAGTTCAAGGCAGCAGCTGTTAGCTAGCATGCTGCAGGTTAACAGCACCGCCGTAGTGTTGCTGCTCCATGTTAACATCCTGCCTCCTACTGCTGCCCATTAGCAGCAGCTTATCCCTCCCAGATTAACAGCCAGCCTTCTACTGCTGCCCATTAGCAGACGCTTATCCCGCTGCATGTTAACAGCACCGCTGTAGCATTGCCACTGCAAGTTAACAGCCAGCCTGTTACTGCTACTCGTTAGCAGGAGCTTAGCCCTCGCAGATTAACAGCACATTGCCGCTGCCCCTTAACAGTCGCTTTAACAGCGTGCTAACAGCCAGCGCCCACACATGGAGCTACGCACATTGCTTTAACCTGCTTTCTATCTATCTATCTCTCTGAAACTCTACAAACCACCCATGCTAGTGACAGCTACCCCCTCCGCATACGCTCTGCCTCTGCCATGTGGTCCGCTCTGTGTCTGCCTTCTTCTTGTGGAGTAGAGAAAAAGGTTTTTTGCACCTTTATTTGCTGCATGCTTCATTGAATATTTCCCTTTCGTTAGTGAGGCAATGAAATGTCTGTTATAAATGCACACACACACAAGTAGAGAGAGAGAGAGAGAGAGAGCGAGAGAGAGAGAAACTTTGAGACGGCAAGGCACAGACATGCCTCGTATAGTTTATAGTCTGGGCGCTATCAACACTTTAGGATCTCGTATGTTAAACCGACTTAAACACATAAGATTTATGCCTTTTACACAAACGTGCGCCTTCCTTCTGACCCCCTGCACCCCTCCCCCCCGTCTATGCTGTATACACACACACACACACACACACCTTTGGGTGCTGGGGAGGGGTCTTCATCATTTCCATTTAAGTGCCAGGTCGGTCCATTGAAGCAATCGAAATGAAGGGAAAGAGGCACTGGCTCCTGGCTGCTAGTCCTCCATCCAGCAGGCACTAGGGACCAGAAACTAAGCAGCATGACGTTACTGGCAATTGGCCTTAATTTAAAACCGAAAAAAAAAAACAGAAACCCCCAAGACACAGAAGGCTTTAGAAACCAGTTCGAGTGACTGGCTGACTGACTGCCTCCTAACTGCCTGCCTCCTGCCTAGCTCCTGCCTACCTCCTGCCTGCCTGCCTCCTACTTCCACCCATGTAAACGATCCTTCCCTCAATTGCCTGACGCATTGTGCATTGGGGGTTTGTTAAACAATTTAACGCAAAACAAATCAACGACAACAATTCGTAGGTACTTTCAAATCTGGTATAACAATTTTTAGCAGCAAACATTCTCCGACTCCATCGATTGCAGGCTGCAGCCCTCCCCCCGAAAAAACGCTTTGGTCATTCGCTTAGAAAATACACAAAGCAAACAAACAGTTTCCCCCCACCCCCACAAAAACAAATTGTAAATGTAACAAAAATATGTAAGAAAATATATATATATTTGTTGGTGCAAAATCGAAAAATATTGAAGCTGAAATTCCGTTGGCAAATCCTGACCTGACCCAGGCCCTGGCCCTGGCCCATTGTTCAGCAGTCAGTCCAAGCTCAGGGGCCAAATTAGGCTTAGCTTATAGAAATTTTACTCACTCACTCTCTCTGTCTCTTTGTCTCTCTATCTCTCTATTCTCTATTGTATGTGTGACCTCTTGAATGCTCTCTCTCTCTAGCCCCTGCCTCTAGGTTCGCTTTGGTTATAAATGTTAGAAATTCACTTAGAAAAAGTATTTCCTTTGACAGTTAAGTAAACAAATTTGTAGCTTTAATTTACAGTTATATATCGTATAGATATAAAGCTATATTTTCTACATTTTATTTGAGTTTTTTTGGCATCTCTTAAAGTCATATTTTGGTATCCAAAAATCTTAGAGTATTTTCGCACAGCACTCAAAAAAAACTTCACTACATTTTGTAGATTTTTCATTTGTCTTTCAGTTGTATTCTTTATGTGTGTATAAGTGTATATGTGTGCGTGTATGTGTGTATGTATGTGTGTGTATGTGTGTGTTTGTTGTTATTGTTGGGGCAAACAAGATGAACCGCAATTTGGCTCGGCTGACTGGGCACTGCGACTGGCTCTCGGACCAAGGGTACTTCACGGCTGGATTTCTAGGCACTACACAGGGAACTACGGACACAAGGGGGTTGGGGGGGGGAACCATGCATGGATCCGTAACAACAACAACAACAAGGCCTAAACAGAGCATAGCAAAAACATTTTTTTTTGTGGTCAATGGGACAAAAACCTATTTAGATAGTAATCAAAAATGCTATTAACTTTATGCCAAAAAGAATTTTACAATGTCGTGGAGATGGAGAGACAGAGAGACACAGAGAGAGACAGAGATGGAGTGTGTGTGTGTAAGAGAGAGAGAGAGAGCGCACAAGCCTCTTCAAATAAGTAAGTAGAGAACATGGCGGGGATCTGTGGACAGCAGCAGAAATAGGACTAGTAGCTGCGAGCTGGGAGCCAGCAGGCAGGACATTGACTGGTCATGGTCAAGGTAAAAAGGTGCGTGCTAAAAGCCAACAAAGAACGGAAGGCCAAAAGGTGAAACCAAAAAGGGAGAGGAGGGGGACACTGGGACTCAGAAATGTGACTGGATGGGTAGGGTGTTTTTTTTTTTGTTATTTAGGGGGGAAGACAGGCAGTCAGCATAAAGTAAATAAACTTTTCAATTCAATAGTCAAGAAAATCCGCACCATAAAAGAAAACAAAAGGCAGGCCCATGCCTCTACTACACACACACACACGCACACATCCTCCCACACACTCACACACACATATAGAATGTAAAGCATTGGCATTAAAATAAGCAAAAACATTTGGGTTGTCCGGCCATGGAAATAGTTTCAAGACAAGGGTCCAAGGCCTCCCCACCCAAGGGTGCTTCAGGGGCTGCCGCCTCTGGGGATGCCTCAGGGGATGCCTCAGGGACTGCCACGGGATGAGTCTTGTTTAACAGCTTAAGCAGCTTCGCAGATTTGCAAAAAAAAACTCTACAGAATCCGTCCTTAAATATTAATGTTTTACTATAAAAATTTTGTAGTATATTGCCCCCCCACCGGCAGTAGAGCGAAGTGGGGTTGAGGGGTTTCGCTTTTCCGTTGAGTCATGCCAAAAAAGAAATTCTAGATAATTCTCTTATTGTTGCTGCATAATGTGAGATTTGTAAATGAATTAGTATTGGATTTTAAGAAATTTTAAGAGATTTTTCACTAAGAGTTGAAAGGGGGCTAGAGCGGAGAGTAGAGGGGTGAGTAGAGTGGGCGAGGGGTAGACAATTTAATTAAAAGTGCAAGCGTGTAGCGTCATGGATGTACTACATATACTATATGTACTATACATACATATATGCCACAATTTGTGCTCCTAAGAGCTGCCTCTGCCACTGCCACACACACGCACTAACGCACGCACCTATACGCATACATAAGCATACATACATGGAGCGTATATGTGTATATGTATGTGTATCTATATCCTGGCTAGAGTTAAAAGCAAAACACAATAAAAATCGAACACACACACACAGACAGACAGAGAAAATGCTGTAAATATCGTATAGTGCGTCGTCGTACGTGTCGAAAGCGAAAAACCCCCTCCAGCAGATCCTGCAGCCAAAAAGCTTGTGTATATCCCCACCTCCCCCAAAAGTAGGGGGTGGGGGCAGGCGTCAAGGCAGTAGGCAGTGACAGTGGTAGGAGTGCAGGTGTAGGGGCAGGGGTGGAGCAGTGGCAGTGGCAGGGACACGGGGTTAAAGCAGAAGCAGTGGCAGGGGTAGGGGCAGGTGTAGGGGCAGGGACAGTCACAGGGCCAAGGGCAGAGGCAGTGGCAGTGGCAGTGGTAGGGGCAGGTGTATGGGCAGTGGCAGTGGCTGTGACAGGTGTAGGGGCAGGGGCATGTGTGGATTGCAGGGGAATAAACTGAAATAGTTGGTTGTGATGGCGGCGGCTAAGCTTTCCAATTTGTTTTCGTGGTCTAGCTTAAGTCGCCACAACAGCATCGGATTTTGGATTATACCTTTGGTTGGGGGGATACAAATATCTGATATATCTCTTTTTATTCGTTTCTGGTTGCCGCAGATTTTGACTCTGGGAGAGTGGAACGAACAGGCGATCGAAAACTTGCAACCAGAAGCAGCACTCTGGTGCATCCTGAAGCATTCCTGGAGCATCCCTGGTGCCTTCTGGTGAATCATGGAGCATCCTGTATTAATCTGGAACCTCTTAGAGCATTCCTTTGGCATACTGGAGCATCCTGGAGTATCCTGGAGTGCATTCTGGAGCATCTTCGAGGATTCTGGTGCATCTGGTGAAGTAGTCTGGAGGATCATGGGGCATTATGGAGCATCCCAGAGCATCATGGAGCCTCCTGGAGCATTCCTGAACATTCCTCAACATTCCTGGAGCATCCTGGAGCAACCTGGAGCAACCTGAAGCATCCGGGAGCAACCTGGAGCAACCTGGAGCATCCTGGAGCAACCTGGAGCATCCTGGAGCAACCTGAAGCATCCTGGAGCATCCTGAACATTCTTGAACAAACCAGGAACATCCTGGGGCCATTTTAGAGCATCCTGGAGCATTTGGTAGCATCCTGGAGCATCCTGTAGCCTATAGCCTGTTGACCATTATCCCTGCTCACAAGCAATGATTTTTCACATTTGCATTTTACTTTCTTCTGCTGCTGCTTTGGCTTATATCTTAGGCTAAATCCTCGACTCATTTTGCATTCTTAAATGGTCGCTCTCTTCGCTTCGCGTTTTGCTGCTCTCTTTTTTCTCTCACTTAGGCACTGGGCTAATGGTATGCCAGCAGCAGCAGAGTTCTGAAGCCCTGGGAGCCCAAGCAGCAGCCATTTGGCAAGCGCCCCACGTTAAATGCGCAAATAATGAGTAGAACAAATAGTTGCATAAAATATTTGTAAATTGCCTGAAAAGTTTTTACAGCGATCCGCGCATTCATCCAGTCAGCCATCCAACCCAACACTCGCTCTCTCTTTCTCGCTCTCTCTTGCTGTCTCCTGCTCTCACCCGCATTCTCCCGCTCACTCTCTTGCTCTTGCCCGCGAGCGGAAAAACTTTCATAGTTTCATATTCATTGGGCAGCAGCAACATGAAGCAAGCAAGAACATGGCAGATGAAGAAGAAGCTCTCTACCCAAAAAACACACAGGCAAAACTATACTCTGTCTCTGTGTCTGTGTGTCTCTCTGTGTATTTGTCTCTGTGTCTGTGTGTGTCGCTGTGTCTCTGTGTCTCTGAGTCTGTGTAGGTGTCTCTGTGTCTGTCTGTATCTGTGTCTCTGCCTCTGTGTCTCTGTGTCTGTGTCTCTGCCTCTGTGTCTGTGCTGCTGAGGCAGTCAACAGCATTAAAGTTAATTGGCAGCCGCCGAGTGGTGGGGCATCCGGGCACACCCTCCCACCTCGCTCCCTCCACAAATTGCATCGAGTTTGTCATCTACAAAAATGAAGCCAAGAATGTGAAGCCTTCCCCCCTTTGCCCTTCTAAAATATTATATAAATAAATACAATAATGTAATTATTTACATATAAATCCATTAAGCCGCTTATTCTTTATTCTATAGTTTTAATATTTTTGTTTATAATTTAGTTTACAATTTAACATTCAATTTAATTTAATTTCAATTTAATTTAATTTTTAATAATTTTTCAGATTTTTTTGAACATTTTTTTTTGGCATTTCTTTGGTTGATTTTCTTTTTATTGGAAACAACTTTCCATTGCCCTATACATGTAAGTATATAAATATGTACATACTCCTATATATGTACATAAATCTTCTTTATATACATATATTTTTTTTTAGATTTTTTTTTTTTTTTGGCTGCTTTTATTTGTCCATTAAGTGATGTCAATGGCGTTGCCGTCGTCGTCATCGTCTAGACGCGATTTCATTAAAAAGCAAACACACACACAAACACACACATGTGTGTGTAGTGGGTGGGGACCATGCCCTAATGCCGCTTTATGTACATTTTCCATGGGGGGATATATATGTAGAAGTGACACAAACCCACCCACACGACCGACTTGATGGCTCATGTTTATGAGCCCCGCCAGAGAATTTTTAATTGAAAATAAAGAGTTTAAGCAAACATCAAAAAATCACACACACACACACGTATGGGGTGTGTGTGTGTGTGTGTCGCGGCTGCTGCTGTTTAATGACTTCATTTGTGTGAGCTCCCCACCCCCCAAAGCGCCACACAGTCTCTCCCTCTGTCATGTATGGGTGGTGGGGTGCTGCCTGCCTGCCACTGACAGCTGGCTGACAGGCAACAACAAGCCGCAGAATGTCATTTTAATAGACTAAACAAAAGGTTCAAATAAAAAAATTAACAGCATTCAACGCGATTCGCGGCTCATACGCTGGCATGGAGGGACGGGGCATGATGTGTGGCATGGTATGGGGTTATCATTGATTTTATGACAATACTTTGGAAGCACATTAATTTCTTTGCTCCGACAAACAACACAAATTGATCAGCAGACAGGCCTCCTGGGCTGCAAAACTTTAAACTTGAATTTATTTCAATAAAGTTTTCAAGGAATTTCAAAGGCAAGAAGTGTCTTACTTTTGGATGCTTACACTTGACTTACCTTGCAGAATTATACCTTGGATTTGTAGGTATTCTTCTTGCCTTAACTGTTAGACTGTGGATATATTTTTAACAGATTTCTTTCGCACCTTTTTAGTGACTCATTTTGAGGGACAACTCGAAGCTTCATCTATATATTTATGTACTTTACCTAGGTTCTATATTCCATTTGGCTCTCAAATATGTTCCCCGAATCCTTTAAGAAATTCTTTTAATATTTTTAATCATTAAGCACTCGAATTATTAATAGGAAAATTGCAAGAAAATTGCAAAAACTATAGTAATTATGTCTGCCAAAGTCCACTCCGTTTCGATTTTGAGAATGGAGAAAAACCCTTGAGTGTATTGCGGTGATTAAAATTGATTTAATCACTCCTCGTCGTTGTTGAGCGGGAAAATGCTTGCGGCCAATTTATCAATAAATTATTTATAACTACATTTTGTGTAAGGTGTAAGTGCCCTTAATGGTAGTCGAACTCAAGTACAGGTAGGTCCCCCCAGTGACCTGTGTGTGAACTGCGACGACTGGCAACAATTGTCGATGATTATTCAGTGTAATGGAGTTACTCAAGTACCCAACCTGCACCCATCCCCACCCCCTCCAGGGATAGCTGTACATGTGTGTGTGTGTGTGTAGACTCTGTGTCTTGTGCTTATGGCAAAATTTCCAATTGATTTTCACTTAAGTGTTAAGCTGGCACGACCCCAAACCCGTAGCAGGCCAACGACTCTCGTCAGCACAACAAACTCTGAGGGCCCATACTTGTATTTGCATTTGGGCCACACATTTGTATTGCATAACACAACAATGAAGTTAGCTGCAGGTGTGGGTGGTGTGGGTTGGTTGTAGGGGCTAAGGCAAAGTCAAAGTAATTTCCCTAAGTAAATTCCAAATAGTTGGAATTCGCTTTAGCTTTGCTTTGTCTAGCCCTTGAGGCTGGCTCACTGCTGCTTTTTCCTTTTTCTTTTTTTATATATATATATGTATATGTATGTGTTTATATATCTATGCTATATGCCACGCCCCCTCCCCCTCCCCTATGTAGCCCATTTCAATTTGCACGTTTGCCATTCTTATCAATAGTCAAAAGGCTGGGGAATGGGGCTCTATGCCTCTCTCTGCCACATGCATCTGCCTGGTCCCTCCAGCTCCCTACTGCTCCCTGCTACTCCCTCCAGCTTCCTGCTCCTCCCTCCTCCTCCCTACTCCTCCCTTCTCTCTGCTAAAGAATGAAACTTCAGCTGTTTATGGACTAACTG
This sequence comes from Drosophila bifasciata, assembly GCA_009664405.1. Lineage (NCBI taxonomy): Eukaryota > Metazoa > Arthropoda > Insecta > Diptera > Drosophilidae > Drosophila > Drosophila bifasciata. The sequence goes on from CM019041.1 coordinate 38,434,379, forward strand.
ACTGACTGATTGACTGACCTCCAGATGGTGAGCTCTCTAGATCTCTACGGCTATGGGCCATGGCTATGACTGTGGCTGTGGCTCTCTGGCGTTTCTCTAGCGGTACTCTAGTGGTTGTGGGTGGGCTGTAGGGGGTGTGGTGTAGGGGTGGATGAAACTCTTTAGTATGCTGGTCGTGTGTGTGCGCCTAGCTGGAATGGCCATGGCCTCAGCCACAAGTCTCTGCCGCACTTCAGCATCGACAAGAAGTTTCTCTCTTTTTCTCTCTCTCGTTTTTCAAATTTGAATTTACTGCTGTTCTGCTTGAGCTGCCCCCCCAGTCCCACTCAACCCCCTTCCCAGCCATGCCTTGCCTTGCCGATTTAAGCAGTCAGAGTCAGTCAGCCAGGCAGTTAGTGAATGCTCGGATTTGTGTGATTGGCAAAAGGGGTGCACGGGATAGGGAGGAATGAGGGGGGGAATGGGGAGTAGCACTAGTCATTCATTCATTCTCAGCCAGGCTTCTTTGAGCTGTGTGTTAGCTCATGCTCACTCGTTCATTCATTTAGCCGCTAATCAAACAAAATTGAGGCATGCATTAGTTGTCTGTCTGTCTGTCTGTCTGTCTGTCTGCCACGCACCACAGGCAGCGGGCAAGCAGCCTGAGCCTCTGCTACCAGCCTCAGCCCCGGTAACAGCCTCAGCATCAGCCCCGACACAAGCCCCAGCCCCACCCACAGCACCAGCATCAGCCTCAGCCCCAGTCCCAGCCCCAGCAGCAGCCTCAGTCCCGACACCAATGCCACAGCACAGTGGATGAATGGCAGTTATCTAAACAGGAATCAGCAGAGTAACAAATCTATAAAGATTGAACTCTTTAGATTGAACTCTAAAGATTGAACCTAGTAGAAAAGGCAAAGGGCAGGCAATTAGAAACGATTTTTAAGCAGTGTTGAAAAATGTTGAAAGTGCCAGAAAAAGTATTTGAAATGGTTTCAGTGTTCCATAAGAAGTCATCAAACTATTTAAAAACAAATTGAATTAATTTCAAGCTGGTAACGAAAGTTGTGCCAAAAGAGAGCTACTAAAACAATTAAAAATTATAGGAAATTGTTTACAAAATGTGCCCTAGAATCCTAGACCCAAAACAAGGCTCTTTACAGCGCCTTAAAGTTCTTACCATAAGCCTTAAGAGACTCTTAAAAATGATTGAAAAAATAGGCAAAAGTTGGTCCCAAAAAAATCTAAAAAATCTTTAAAAAAATAGAAGAAAACTCTAGCTATTGGTAGCCAATAAATTATTTAAACAAAAGTGAGTTTTAATTATGGAAAAAGTAAGAGTAAACCCACCCTCAAAGGCACCCTAGAAACTGCTATAACTAAGAGCACTCCAATCAGTTAGCTATGATTGAATGATGTCTAACCAATAGTTAATAAATGTGCAATATTTACTCCATATTCTGACTTTAAATTCAATCAAATATGATGGGCCCAACAAATTCTAAGTGCCATAGCAAAAGGCAAACCGATCGCTTGGCTTTATGTGATGTATTAATTTGTGGTGTGGGGTGGGTTGCTTGTGGATTAGCGGGCATAAAAATAAAATGAAATTGCGAATTGAAAATGCAATTGATTTTTGGCATCAAAATGAATGGAAATAATCCACTGTCGGAGGGGGGTAGACTGAGACTAGATTGCCAGGATGTGCCAGTAGGAGTAGCAGTTAGGGGGGTGAGTGGGTGTGGGTAATGCTGGAATGTTGCTGATGATGGACAATGGCGCACGCGCTGCCCGTTAATGGCCGCTGCCACGCCTGCCGCAATGCCTGACGCCCATTTCCGTTTTAAGGGCCGCACACGTACGCAAATAATGTCGCTTTCAGCAGCATGAGGGGCAAAAGCAGGGGAGGAGGAGAGTAGAGAGGAACGGGGAACCGACTGTTGTCGGTTTTGGCTAAACTTTTAGCCAACTGAAACGTGATTTGCCACAAACAAATAATTTTGCTATGGCCAACTAGTTTGTTTTTGGCCCACAGACTAAAAGAGAGTGAGTGAGTGGGTGGGTGGGTGGTTTGGGGGGTAGGGTGCCTCGCACAACTAATGCCAATATATGCAGCATACTTTTGGGCATTTATTTGCAGAGATCGCATTTGCGGCCATGGCGGCAATTAGCAGACGGCAGGCAAACAAACACTAAAGGCTACAGCTACACTCTCGGCCACCCCTCATCTGTTGCCACTCCCTGCTGCCACTCTCTGCTCTCCACTGTTTAAGGCAAAGACGAATCGAAAATCAGCCAGCATAATTGGTTCAACAATAATTGGGCAAAAGAGCTTTAATTAGCCACAAGTGGCAGCCATGGAGCCATAGAGCCATTGCGCGCCGTGATTGCTGTTTAAATTGGAATTTGACCAGGCGCCCATAATTGAATAAAGTTTTGGCCTTCTGCACTTTAATTGCCACACACCCCAAGTGGCCAACTTTGATGCACTTTGATTGCCACGCCATCGAATTGAGTAAATAAATAGCGAGTTTTATGCGCTCAACGATCATTGCTTGGGCGTAATGGCAGAGCTATGTTGTACGGGGGTTACAGTGGTGGCAAATCAAAGTGTCCATGGGCAGTCATTCGGTAAAAGAGCTGCAAGAGCAGGCAGGGATTTCTACATTGTTGTTGTGCTACAGCGTCTCCAAAGCTAACAGTGTTTGTAGCGCTGCAGCGAGTGAGCGACGGCAGAATAAACGCAGCCAGTAGACACAGAGAGAGCAAAGCAGAAGCGACTGCGCTGCCAGCAAAGATCAAGGAGAGAGCAGAACAGAAGCATAATGGAATAACATAAGGTGGTTCCGTCGTGAGCCGAAGTTTTACGAAGTATCCACTTATTTCAACAATCACATTGCCGCCTCACTCACACTTAATACGACACTCAGTATGTTCCTTTCACTCCCACTTATTGCAAGTATAAAATAAGTGGATGTCTGTTGCCGACGGGACCACCTTATGTTATTCCATCATGAACAGAAGCGACTGTCGCTGCCAGCAAAGATCAAGGAGAGAGCAGAGCAGAAGCGACTCGCGCTGACAGTAGAGATCAGAGAGAGTAAGAGTAGAAGTAACTGTCGCTGCCAGCAAAGATCAAGGAGAGAGCAGAGCAGAAGCGACTCGCGCTGCCAGCAAAGGGCAGAGGTAGAGAGTTAGAGTAGAAGTAACTGTCGCTGCTAGCAAAGGACACAGAGAGTAAAGCAGAAGCAACTGTCGCTGCCAGCAAAGATCAAGGAGAGAGCAAAGCAGAAGTAACTGTCGCTGCTAGCAAAGGGCAGAAAGATATAGAGAGCAGAAGCGACTGTCGCTGCGAGCAAGGAGCAGAAAAAGACAGCAGAAGCGATTGTTGCTGCCAGCAAAGATCAAAAGAGAGCAAAGCAGAAGCAACTGCCGCTGCCAGCAAACAGCAGAGAGAGACAGCAGAAGTGACTGTCGCTGCCATGCCAGCAAGGAACAGAGGAAGAGCGTAAGCAATTGCCGCTGCTAGCAAAGGGCAGAGAGAGCAGAAGCGACTGCAGAAGCAGCAGCAAAGAACAGAGAGCAGAGCAGAAGTAACTGTCGCTGCCAGTAAAGTTCAGAGAGCGCAAAGCCTAAGCGATCGACGCTTTTAAAAGCTCACTCTCTCTCTGTCTGTCTCTTTCTTGTTATTAATTTGTAAGCTAAGAAAATTGCAACGGAATATACATAAACAAATAAATACTTAAATAAATCATAATAAATTGTGTAGTTAATGCATAATTACGCTATACACCTCCCCGCTGTGGCTTGTGCTCCTCCATTCCTTTCTTACTACTCGAACTGTATCTAAATATAAAATTTAATTACAAAATACTCCCTCTCTCTCTGTACTCGTGTGAGTTGTGCAATTTGTTAGCTTCAACTTTATACGAAGGCTTTTACTAATGATAATAAATATTGCGCCCTTAACCCCTGTTTAGCCCAGCACAAGTGCTGGCCAATTCTTATGTGCTGTGCTGTGCTGTCAACACTTTGCTGGCAGACAGGTGGCAAGTGTCCGCATCCGTTGCCCGTCCTGTCCCCCCACCCCACCCATTGCCATTTTCTCTGCCGTGTGCGTTGATAGCAGAGCTTAGCTCCAAGACAGATTACAGCTTAAATGATGCATTAAAACAAACCGACACTCACACTAGCACACACACACACAAACACACACATACACACACGGGAGAACACTTGTATATGAGGAGTAGGAGCAGGAGGTGGTAGAGGAGCAGCCACTCGTAGTTTATTATTGACTGCTAAAGAGCCCCGAACTAAGCCCTGAACGTGGCCAGCAAATGCCTTGACATTTAAGAGGATTTTCGGGGGAAAACACACACACATAGAGAGAAAGAGAGAGAGAGAGAGCTAGAGAGAGAGTCAAACGATTTGGTGCCACTGGGCTTTGTGGTTGTGTGTGTGGGAAGGAGCAGGGAGACGGTCAGCACTTGTCCAGGACCGCACACCGCAACGTATCGCGGAGATCATCCTCCATTAGAGTGTGTGTGCTGTATGGTGGGGGGTATACAACATCATTCTTTATGCTAAAGCCAAAATTAAAACGAATACCACACCATAGCCCCACTCCTCAGCAATCCCCTGACTGCTCTCTTCCATTTAATTAAATTACCCAAATGACCAAAAGCTGACACTCTACAAAAGCGCTTGAGGCAACAAGCTGCCTCCAGACTCCACCCCAACCACTGATATGTATGTGTGGCACATTGTCTTAAGTGTTGCCAAGGCATGAGCCTGCCCGTGTGTGTGTGTCGTGGTGAATTTTCTAATGTGCCTCAATAAATTTTCAGCGTCGAAAAGTGCGTTTTATGCACTCAAATAACTCAAGAGAGAGAGGAAGAGGGAGCGCTCCCACCCCCACCCTACTTTGGTGGCTTAAAACAACAGTAATGTCAGAGTCCGGAGTTTATCCAGGGGCACTTGAATGGAAAGCGTGGAAAACATTCGCTATAAAGTGCTAAAAGTTTCAAGTAGCCTTCTTGTACCTTAAGCCAAATGAAAGATGTGTTCCAGTGCGGGGGGTGGGGGTTGTGCTACCCTCACCCACTAAGGGTGAGCAGCGAGAGTGTCCAGGCGAAAAAAGGAAAATTAATTATTAGCACGGACTTCTAGTTAAGATTAACAAACTGTGAAAATTGCTTCAGCTTTAATTGAAATTAAGCAGCACTTGGGCAGACACATACCCAACCCACCCCCTGAGCATCCCCACCCTATGCTCATACCTCCCACTCTCTATAAACAATCCCCAATGCTGTTGAAGGAGCTCCAGGGAGCAGCTGGTAGCAGATACTTTGTAGTTTTTGTGCTGGCTGGATTAATTTAAATTTATTTGCCAAGCTTTTCAGAGTTGCATTTACATTTTACTTTTGTGCACTGCTACACCCCCACCCCCCCCCTCCACACCACTCTTCTTGTTCTGTAATTTATGCCACGCCTGGCAAAATCATTTGAAAATCAGCTTAGCCCTCTCGCCCTAGTCTATAACTTGCGACACAGGCAAAATCAGGAAAAAGCAAAAGGGAAATTAAGGATAAGAAAATAAAAAAAAAAGAATAAAACATTAATCATAAAATAGTATAAAGAAAACTAAAGCAAAAGAGAGAGAGAGAGATAGAGAGAGTGAGAGAAGTGATTGCATTGGGTATCCCCTTATTATTATACCTTAAAGATTCAATCAAAAAACTATTAAATATAAAATTTTAAATGAATATTTCATAGCTAAAATCCACCCATAGTTTTTATCCATCAATAATTCACACTTCTAGCATTAATTCTGTGGCAAGTTTTGATATTGTTCTCCCACTCCCAAGAACCTCCTAAGTACCCCCCCTCGCTGTTAAGTGTATCCCTACAAAAAAAAAGTAGAAATTTCCAATGCAAACACCCAAAGGGATATAATGAGTGGCACTCCAAAAAAGGCGTTTGGCTTTGGAGTAGGCAATGTGGCACGCGGCACGCGGCATGCGGCATGTATTGGTTAGAGTGTGACGGGATGGGGGTGGTGGTGGCAGGGCGTGTAACAGCCCACGCGTTAAGCTTCCAAGTGTTGACAACCGGCAGATGGAAAACTTTGCCCTGCCTGTGCAAAATGCCTTGGAAAAACAAGCCTACACTCGGTATGGCACACAAAACTTTCTAATAAATAACTTATTAAAATATTAAAGTGAAGCAGCCAGCAGGCAGCACCCACACACAAACACACACTTACACACACACACACACACACATGGGTAGAAGACTTTTAAGTCGCCTTAAGCCAAAGTAACTTTTTAAGTTCATTTCTTTAGCTGAGTTTTGTTCGATGTCGATGTCGATGTGCCGCAAAAAGCTATTGGAAAAGCATAGGGACAAAGGGGGAAGGGCAAGTGGGAAAGGGAAAGGAAGTGGCAAAGCAGATGGAGACAGAAGAACTGCCAAAGAAAGGAAAAGGGTTTTGTGGGGAAAAGCCAGCCAAGGCAAACCCAAAGGCAAATCAAATGGAATTAACAGCAGCAAAAGGCAGCAGCAGGGGAGGAGGTTCGTGGTACGGGGGGGGGGAAATCTAAGCTAATTATAAAAAATTTATTACCAATGAGGATTATAATTGCGGAACTAAAACTAAGAAAAAAAGCAAAGGGAGAGCCAAAGACAGAGCCAGAGAAAGTGTCTGAAAAAAGTGTCGCAAAATCATAAAAAAAGAGAGCCAAGAATTGAAGGAAATTCTTTCAGCTATTGCCAGAAACTAGCTGCACATTTTAACTCTACATAACATCTACATCTACATACTACACATTATATATTATAGCTGTTATATCAAGCGATAAACTGAGAGATAAATACAGAAATAATCCTCACAGTTAGCTTTAATTTAAAGGCTGGAACTAACACCTCTACTAAAAAAAGATTTAAAAACTTTTTGCGCCAAACTGTTGCCACAAATATGACATCTTCTTCTTGCAGCAGTGCCCCCCCGAGGCATGGTCTGACGCCCATCAATTGGTAATCCCAATTGTGCCCGCAAGTCAGTAAATTTCCATCAATTTTCCACCGTACCCCCCACAGACAACCAGCCAGCCAGCCAGCGAGCCAGCTCTCTACATGAACTCTCTACAGCAGGGGTACTCATGCTTATGCTGTGTCACTTTACCTGTAGGAAAGTAGTGTCTATGTGTACTTGAGACTCTCAGCCAGTTTAAGGCTCTACTCTGTTTGATATGTAGACTATTTCTTGGCCAATAAATGTAGGTAGCTGTAGACCCAATCCCTCTTTCTCGTACTACCCTTCATGGGGTATTCACAGATTTGCATCTCATTTGCTTTCATTCGCCATAACTGACTGGCCTCTTCAATATTTTTGTCAATTTTTTCGATGTTGTTGGTTGGTCTGAGCCACCTGTCAAATGCGTTGACAATTCTGTGTTGACAAGGCCTAAAGAGTGAACCCCAGCCGCAGCTCAGTCACCAAAAAATGGTCTCCTTCTTGTTATATTTTATTGTGTGGCACGCAGACAGTGCCACTGTGGCAGTGTCATTCACATCTCTCTCTCTCTCTCTCTCTCTCTCTCTCTCTTCAAATGCCACACAGGAATTATGCAAAAATTGACTTTAGGACTTTGGATTATGAAGCATGTAAAGAGACGCCAACAACCCACAAATAAATTCAACAACAAAAATGCAAGGGAAGGGCAGAGGGGAGAGGATTTAAGTGCCACTGACACAGAGACAGACACAGAAAGAGGCACGGGTAGAGACAGTGGCAGAGTCACAGACCCTGGATGTGGCAGTGGCAATGGAAGTGGCAGGTGGGGGAGGAGACAGACAGACAATTGGGGTTAGGTGGAGAGGTGAGAGATGCGGCCAGAGGTGGGCTCAAGAGAAGGCTATGTGCAGGGGGGAAGAGCTGTGTGTGGGATGAAGGGCTGTATGCGGCGGAAGGCTGTCTGTACGGGGGCTCTGTGTTTGTGTGGTTGAATTTTGTGACTCTCGTTGGACACGTAAAAGTGGCAATAATAAAAACGATAGCAATGCAAATACGTGATGGGCTTTCAGAAAAATATCCGTTTCAGATGCGTCGTTGGTTGAGTCAGGGTTGACAGTTGCCCCGCACCGTACCGTCCCGCACCGTCCCACCCTACCCAGCACTGACATTCCCTTATGGCAGGCTATGCCCATACCCACCCCCCAGCCCCGCGTCGTGCCTGTGTTAGTCTGTCTAATCCATCATTAGGCCAGGTAATTATGACTGAAATTAGGCAAGTGCCATGTGTGTGTCATAAAAGTGGTTTCCCTTCTGCTGATATTTACCACCCCTACCCCTCTACGCCTCACTGCCTCTCTGCCACGCTGTCGGGTAACTACAATACTGTGGGTACTGTGTCCTCTATGGGGTTTTAGGCACGGGCATTTGCACGGGGATTGGATTGAGGGTTCGGCAGCTACAGAATGGAGTCAGAGAGAGTCGGGAGTCGAGAGTCTGGGGGGTGGGGGGCCATGTAATAAATTGTGCCGTGTGCCAGCAGCAAACAAAATGGCAGCTGCTTTTTCACTGTCACCACGCCACACAGCACACCCCAACCCACTCCAACCCACGATAGCTTTAGCCATCCCACAGTAGATCTGGCTACCCCATATCACTCCACCCCACCTCTTTTTTTGTTGGTCTCACATTTATGCAAATTGAAAACTTAACAGCATTTTTAGTGCGCCCCGTATGTGGCAGTGGAATGAGCAGAATCCCTGCACCCCCGCCCACCCTGCCACTTGGGGTCTCGTCTGCATTGGCATTGCGCTTAGGCGCAGCCTCAGCAATTAATCGTCCACTCGACTAACTGTCGGGGTACTGACCCCCAACCGACGACTGAGTGCCTCTCTGTGCTAAAAAAGGGATCCCCCCCCCCAGTAATTGTAACTGTTTACAGCAGCCAAACATGTCGCATGTTTTATGGCCACAGGAAGCAGAGAAGCTGGAAGCAAGACCTTCTGCTGCTGCTCCACTACTTCAGCTTCTACTCCATCCACTGTTGCTGCTCCCATTCCCTCTCCTGTTCCTCTCCTCTTGCTCGCTCCTTTTGGCTTGCCTGAATCTACTCGGCAGCTATCATTTGTGGCTCAAATTTGATCCGCAGCCATAAAATGTTGTTTCCCTCTGACATAATGGGGGGGAAATGTCATTTCAAGCGAAATGAAGCGCCCAGCAAAGTGGTTCACTATTTTAGAGTATATAGAAATATATTTGAGTGGGTATAGAAAGAGGAGAATGAAGGGTATGTACTAAGAACAACAGACAGGATTACCAGTATATGGATTACATGTAGTACTATATATGGGACTGGAAACTATGCTGAAACTGCAACAGAAATTACAGCTGAAAGTAGTCTGATTTTATTTTAGTTTATTTTTTATTTACTGAATTATATTTTATTGAATTTATTTGTATTTTTTTCCACAGCGTTTATCCCTGCTAAATGCACGAAAATAAATCTAAAATAAATGTGAGCAAAAGTGAAATTAATACCCTTACCATATACGTATGTATATACGTATGTATGTACTATAAATATGTAGTAAAAAAAACTCTAGTAAGTAATTCATACACTGAAGGCCAAAAGTATTCGTTCGCAGTCACAAAATGAAATAATTTTACAAGCAGATTATTTTTGCCCAAAACGAAATTTCACTCAAGCCCCAAAATGTGTCCCTCCGGCAGACAATAGCCGCCCCAAAAATGAGCATTAAAATTGCTACGGAAAATGTAATTTGATAATTAATTAATTGCAAGCTGCAAATATTCGTATTTAATTGCGAATAATAATAGTAAATGAAATGCCAAAGATTGAATACAGCAGAGAGGCTGTGAGAATATTCGATAGGCTTGGCAGCTGGCAAAATGGCCAATGCCCAGCCTCGAATGTGTCTTTGAAAATATCTATAATATATAGTACATATATCTTTGATAATGCAACAGCAAGGGCATATGCAACAGCAGGGGAATGTACAACAGCAACAGTAGGGGCATATGCAACTGCAACAGCAACCTGCAACAGAATATGCAACATGCTTATGTGCTTTCACCTTCCCTTTTTTGTGTGGCAGTTGCAAGTTCATTCAAGCAAACAATTATAATAATATTTAGTAATATTTAGTAATAGAAATTTACAAATTTTGGATATTTACAAAATGCAATGTGCATGCCACACACACACTAACATACAACTGTGCAGCCAAATGCAAATTGCGTTTTGCGAATTCTTTAATGAATTGCCCATTGTCCAGCACACAGCACACAGATTTGGCCATTTATTGAGAATTTTCGAGAATTTTGCTATACATTTTAGTTATCCATTTGCAGATCGTAATGTAATCGCAATTAGTGTAGAAATTATAGTAGTTGCATATTTTTTGTCGTTTTTGCCAGTTGGGTTTTGCCTTTTCCCCTTTGATTTGCCATTTGGCATTTTCCCCTCTCTTTGGGTTTTCTTTTTCCCTTTGTAGCTTTTCCTTACCATTTTCCCTTCGTAGCTTTACCCTCGAGCTTTGTCTCTTTGCCTTACCCTCTTCCCCTTGGTAGCTTTGCCTTTCCCTTTTCCCTTCCCTGTGTAGCTTTGCCTTACCCTCTTCCCTTTGTAGCCTTGCCATACCCTTCTTCTCTTTGTAGCTTTGCCATACCATTTCTTCTTGCCTTTGAAGCCTTTGCCTTACCCTTATCCGCTTTACCATTCCCTTTTCCCTCTCTAGCTTTGCCTTATCCTCTTCCCCTTCACTTTGTTCCTTTGACTATCCCCTGCACTTTGTCTCTGTGCCTTTTTGCTTTTGCTTTGGTTTTCGCTTTGGTTTTGGCTTTTGCTTTTGGCTTTTGCTTTTGGCTTTGCTTTTGCTTTAGCTCTGCTTTTTGGCATTTTTCTAATGCGAGACGTACTATATGTAGTATCATTAATGTATGTGATTCCCAATCTGACAGATTTATCACTCAATTCTTACATTTATACCTATAGCAGTCCCCCCACCCCCGTCTACCCCTTCTGTGCTTGCTTGTGGTGCTGTGGAACCTTTTTGGTCATCGAAATAAATGATTACATTTCATTACAAGAAATGCAAAATGGAAAAGGAAAGGGAAACGTTTACCGCATATAGAAAATTTCGAATTGCAATATTCGCAAAAAGGGTACCCCCACACCCCCCTCCAAGGGGCACCCACAAAATGAACAATTGACGCAAAGAAATACGCACAAAAATTAATGAAATTCCAAGGAAAGGAAAGGAAAATGTGGCAATGAAGACGTTTCTGGCCAAGACTCTCTCTCTCTCTCTCGCTCTAGCCACAAGTCCGAGTTGAAGTCCGAAAGGTTCCACCACACACACATAGTGTGTCCTTGAGTCCTTGGCCGACATCCTTCTTGGCCATTACTGGCCTCTAAATTTGCCAAAAAGTTCATTAGAGTAAGACAAAGATGGCCCCAACCACCCAACTAACCGATTCCTTTGTGTTCCATCGGACTTCAGCTATCCATCCATGCCATGGCCCATACCCCCCCACCGTACTCACCCTGCTGTGTGCTGGGTGGGGGGAGGGTGTGTTTTGTTGGTTATTTTAATTAAAAGCACATAAACGAGAGACGGCCACAACGGTCCGAGAGATGTTTTTGGAGAGAGAGAGCGCCAGGGAGCCAAGTAGAACCTGGAAGCTGGAACCTGGGACCACAGTCAGTTTATTCATTCCATTGCCAAAGTGCCACTGCCACGCTGCCACACTGCCACATAGCCACTGCTACATGCCCTCCTATGCATGTGCCTTTCCCCCTTTCCAAACTTGCGGCCACAAAATAATTATTGCAAGGAAATATTCTATGAATGGACGGCAAAAAAGTTTCAGTTTAGGGGGTGGTGGGGGGAGTCTGCTGCTGCTGCTGCTCACTTTACGCCACGCCAAACAATGCAACATGGAAAACTTTTATTTCACTTCGAGTTCTACTTCCACTTCTACTTCTACTTCTACTTGTACATCTACATCTACAACTACAACTACATCCATTTGTGTGTTTCCATCATTTCGCAGCAACCCCAGAAGCAGTCCAGCAGCAGCCTAGGAGCAGCCGAGACGCCTCCAAGGTGCACGAACGAATGAACGTTTTGAGACAATGCAATCCAAATCCAAAAACTTTGAAGACTCCAGGGCAGAGCAGGACAAGGGAGGACAGAGCAGGCAGGGCAGAGCAGGACATGGCAGAGCAGAACAGAGCAGAGCTGAGTTCTTGTCCAAATAATAGTCCCCACTGTCCAGGGCAAAATGTTTCAGGCAAACACACACACACACACACACACACACACAGTTGATCGCTAGCCATCAAAGTTGCAACTGGCTGGCTGGCTGGCTGGACAAAGTTCACCCTCCCCTACCCACCCCCCGAGAAAGTGTCCGTGGAAATGTATGGGGAATCGCTGGAGTTTATTATGGGTTTCATCTGTGCTCTGGTTTATGGGTTTGGCTCAATCAATCAATCAATCAATGAAAGTTGCAGGGGACATCATGCAATGTACTAGCTGGAATGACATACATATCTGAATGAAACATATCTCATGGAAGTTACCCGTTGGAACATACCCTTGGAACTTTCCCTTGGCACTAACCCATGGAACTGCCCCTGGGAACTGCCCCTGGGAACTGCCCCTGGGAACTGCCCCTGGGAACTGCCCCTGGGAACTGCCCCTGGGAACTGCCCCTGGGAACTTCCTCTTTGGAACTGTCTCCTTGGAACTGTTCCCTTGGAACTAAACCCTTGGAACTGCCTCTTGGAACTTTCCCATGGAGCTGCCCCTTGGAACTTCCACTTGAAACTTTCACTTGAAACTTCCACTTGAAACTGCCCCTTTGAACTTTCCCTTGGAACTTTCCCTTGGAACTTTCCCTTGGAACCTTCCTATGGAACTTTTCCCTTTGCCCATTGGAACTTCCCTTTGGAACTATTCCTTGGAACATTCCCTTGGAACTTCCTCTTGAAAATTCCCCCTCGAACTGCCCCTTGGAACTTTCCCTTGGAACTTCCCCTTGGCACTGGTAGCAGCAGAAAAAGTAGAGAACTCCAGACAGCAATTGGATTGTAGAACCAAGAACCAAGTGTATATATATTTCTTATACATTCTCGAACTAAGATGTTCTAAATATATTTCCCCAATTCTTTTGTAAGATATTCCTTAAGCCCAAGACTTGCTGACACAATTTAAAGTGTTCTGAATCTATTAAACATATAATTCTACAACTTTTTAGGGCATATTTTATGCACGTATATAGAATACTCGTAGATAGACATCTGCAGCTATAGCTACTCAAAAGTTTCAAAGTTTTTCCCACATTAAATGCTCTACAGATTTTAATTTTAATTTTAATTGCCTCAGGGGTAGCTAAATAGCTAAAGTTAGAAGTTCTTTTAAATGCTGATCAATGATGGAACTAAGCCACAGCTAATCCTTAGCTAAAAGGCATTTGCATTTGCCTTTTGTTCATTATACTATTCCTGCATTGTTCCTGGACTGTTCCTTCACTGTTCCTTCACTGTTCCTCCACTGTTCCTTCACTGTTCCTGCATTGTTCCTGCTGCATCTTCCTTTTTTTGGCATTTTCCGGCTTATGGGTTATGGGCCACAAACCGAGTTGCACCTTCAATTAGCGGCAAAGTGTGGGGGCCGAGAGCGAGACTTTAAGGGGAATTTAAATGGGAAATGTTCACACCATATTAAGCATAATCCCTCTGGACAGTGTCAGACCTACTCTGGACTCTCGTGACTATACCCAGTGGAGCTATCCGCAGGACTATTCACAGTGGAACTATCTACTAACCCTATCCACTATCCCTAACCCATCCAGCCCTGCGATTGTCCTTTGTTCTGTCTGTCCTGTCTCTGGTCAGTCGCTTTTTTGGGTCTCTCTCTATGTGTGTGTTCTCTGTGCGTATGAATTTGCAACTTAATTGAGTAAATGTGGTCATCAGTTGCATTTCGTTGGTAGTTTTGCTGGGCAGGGAGCAGCGTTGGCAGCAGGGGCGGGGAGCCATGCCTTTGGGCAAAGTGTGCCCAACTGTACCGGAAATGAGGACGAGCAGTTGCCGCTAAGCAGCTTAAGCACACCAACTGAATGCCACACACACACACACACATACAGACACACATGGAGTATGCAGCATGCTGCATGCAGCAGGTTGTGGCCATCGACATAGAACCAAACCGCTCAACCTTGCACCAAAGTACGAACTTTGTGGCCTCCATTGGCTTTCATACCAAAGCCGCTGATGCACCCCTCCATGTGGGGCTGGTAGGGCAGTGGGGGATGGCTAAGCTGCTGCTGCCCAAATTACAAAGCAAATTTGCATGCATGCGGTGACCCTGGGGCGGATTGAATCGGACGGATGGTTTGAAGCCTGCTGGCCATCTCCAGAAAACTGATGCGGAGTCCATGGTAAGGGCGAGAGGGCCAGGGCCATGGCTAGGAGGAGCAGCGAGAGAGCAGCAGAAGGGTAGGAGGAGCAGCCAGAGAGCAGCAGAGGGACAGGAAGAGCAGCAGAGGGGTAGGAGAAGCAGCGAGTGAACAGCAGAGGGATAGGAGGAGCAGCGAGAGAGCAGCAGAGGGACAGGAGGAGCATCGAGCAAGTGGGAATGGGACAGCGAGAGGGCTGGTAAGGGCCAGTAGGGGCAGCAGCAAAGTGCCACGAGGAGTTTGCTACTACTGCTGCTGGCGGTAGAGATACAAATTTTGAAGGGGGTGGTGGTGGGGGTTGGGGTAGTCCATTTCCATTTAAATATTAAACGCATTTGAAAAGTTGCACACTCCGTGTGCAGCAGAATTAAAATGAATTCCGACAGCCCAGGGATGGAAATCAGAATGTGCTAGCCAGGGCTCTGGCTCAGGCTCAGACTCAGGCTCGGGCATCCAAATGCAAATAAAGTTGGGCTGTCCAGAAAGTTAACACGAGGCTGCCACTGCTGCTGTCCTCATCGATTTACAGAGCATTGCCACATTGCCGCATTGCTGGTGCCCTGGCTAACTGCCTGCCTGCCTGGCTGCCTGCCACCCCTCTCCATATCCTTCAGACACACGTTCGCTGCTCCCATAAGGGCCATCCTGGGAGGGCCATGCTGGAAGCGAGAGGGTGGGGTAGGGGTAGTGGTAGGGGGGTTGCCTTCAAATGGAGATTCTCAGTTTTATTTCGCTTCTAATTTGCGCGCTGCCCCAGCAAATTGAAACATTTTGTGCAACGGAAACGAAGTGCAATGACTTTCCCCCATCCTCCCCTACCCCTCCCCACTGTACCACATTATGACTGCTTTGTGGAGGGGGGTTGGGAGCATGACAGCCACCTCTTGGGAGCTGTCTACTCTTTTGCCTGATGCTCCTGCCTCTGCTGCTTCAGAGGTATTTCTCCTCAACATTGTCGTCACTTTTGAGTGGCTTCCACTTCGCTGTGCAACAGCAACAGCATCCAGCCATTTGCTGTTGCTGCTGTTGTTGTTGCCACTTTTCCTGTGTGGCTCATTGCGGTGGCAAGGGAGTCGTCGCACGAGAGTCGCCCCTCAAAAGAGTTGACAACTGATGATGGCATACCCAAACCGGAAGTTTTTTTTGGCATATGAAATTTTGTTGCTTGCATGTTGCATGGCTGCAGGAAGAGACACAGGCATATGTACATATGTGGCAAATATGTTTTACATTAGCTTTTGTAGTGGGTAGCAGGTGGGAGTGTTCTCTGAAGTGTTGTTTAGAGGGGGGTATGGGGTGTTTCCTCATGCCAATGTTACCTCGAACTACGTTCCATCGAACTCTTTTTTACCGAATAATTTCCTAAGAAACAATTCTCCAAGTAGCTACAAATATTTCCTCAAAATTTGATCTTTTTAATGACATAATTATTCCATTAACTTTTATTCTACATAAACATAATTCAGTGGCTTATGGGCAATAGCCTTTGATTGAGCATACTTTTTAGCTGTTTTTTTGCATTAAAAAATCAAATAAAAATTTTAATTTTTAACACATAAAATTCCTCCCTCCTTTGCCCTGTTTTAACATATTTTTTTCGTGTGCATATTCTGGGCTATTAATTTTGTAGAAATCCGATTAAAATTGGGGCTCAATCGTCAGTGTGTAATGCCCATCTATTAGCATTTAAGTGCTTTCCACTTGCCACTTTCAATCAATAAATTGCTGGCAATTGCTGGGCAAACAAAAACAGATAGAGGGGGTAATATAGGGCTGATAGAGGGGTAGAAGTTGGTGGAAATGGAGTGAGTGTGGTAACCTGATATTAAACTCATTGAAAGGTGCTCAAAAATTGTTAAGGATTATCATTATTCCTATGCCGCCCACAGAAACCCACCAAAATCATTTTAATTTCCTTTACTCCTTTGAAAGTTTTAGGGGAATACGGTGTAGGGGAGGTTGTTTTTGAATCTCGGTTCATGGCATTTTATTAGATTTTCTTGGCCCACCACAGTGAGAGGTACTCGCCCTACCGGCACTTGGGGCAAAACAAATTAATCCTTTTAAGCATTAAGTTCCCATCATCATTCCCTCTCTCTCTCTCTTACACTCACATGGCAACGTGTGTGTGTGTGTGTGTTGGTGTGTGTAAAGTTTATTTAATTATGCAAAGGAAATTTAATTTTTAATGAAAATTGTTTGAAGTTTTTTACACACGACGAGGAGGACAACCCAACAGACACCCCACCACAGCTGCCCCAAACACACACACACAGACAGACACAGACACACACACACACACACACACACACACAGACAGCCACTGAGCATATTTTCTATATATATATATATATACAGTTATATATGTGCATATAGTATTGGTTGTTTTTACTATGATTTATGCCCCATCGCCAGGCACCCAATTTCTTTTTTCTTTTTTTTTTTTTTTTTGTGTTTTTCTTTTGTTTTTGTTGTATTATTTCTTTCTTTGCTGGTGGCGACTCAAATATATTTATTACCTTTAATTAAAAACGCCATTTGTCAATGCGTTTGTCTGCCACAACCCACACCCACACCCACTCCTTGGTCTCTCTCTCTCACTGAAAGGGTGCTCTGGCACTCCTGCCAGATACAGATACGGGATACAGATACAGGATACAGCAGATACAGGTGTACTGGGGTGTGTGGTGGTGTGTGTGGGGGTATCGATATTATTAATTGCTTTCAATTAAAGCCGCAACACAAAGCACACAAAATTGAATGCCCGATGTTGTCTGACACGTGGGGGAGGGGCAACCAGCAGCGGACAGACAGAGTTTTGGGGGGGGTGCTGGGAAATGGGAAAGAGGGAAAACCCTCTCGGAATCCCCAGCCATCAATCAATGCTCTGGACACGATTATATTGCCAGATTAACTCATCTTTCCTGGGCAGCTACAGATATGGCCAGGGCACTACGAGTACGTGGAGTTTGTGGCTTAAAGGGGGGATATATCTCTACTTTTTTGTGTGGGATTAAAGAAGAGTTCCAATGGGATAGAGTTACTCTATGAACACTATTGGAGACCCTTTCTGAGAGCCCTTCTAGGAGCCCCTCTAGGAGCCCCTCTGAGACCTCTCTAGGAGCACCTTCTGGGAGCACTCTAAGAGCCCTCTGGGAGCCCCTCTAGAAGCCCGTTCTGGGAGCCTTCTGGGAGCCCCTTCTGGGAGCACTCTAGGATCCCTCTAGGAGCACCTTTTGGGATTCCTCTAGGATCCCTCTAAGACCCCTCTGGAACCCCGCTCTCTGGCTCTCGACCACAGATTTCACACTCTATCGAATGCTACAAGAAATACTACTATAATGCCATTTGCCATTCAATTTTCAATTAATCCTAAGGGGAAAAAGCATCTCCACGAATCCATAGGATTCCCAAAGCATTGAGGCCAGAAGGAATCCAAAGATGTGGCATTGGGGAAAAAGGAATCAAAGGATGTTAGGCATAGGGGCCAGAAGGAATCCAAAGGATGTTTGGCATTGGGTTCGCATTGAAGGATGGGAGACAAATGCGAGTCCATTAGGAATGAGCGATTTGTAGTCATTGCTAAATTGCTGGCAATAAAAATGAGATCAGAGCAAATAAATTCTCAGATCGAAGTACTGCTGCTCCGCACCCCGCTCCCTCCCCTTTTTTTGTGGGTGTCTGCACATCGTTTGGCGGTGCCAAAAGGTGTCCCTGTGTCTCAGTGTCTGTGTCTCAGTGTCTGTGTCCTTGGGCAAGCAACAATTGCTCACGAAGTGAAGTAATGATGTGGCAACGACATCGATGCAAGGCAAGTAAACCCCTGCCCCCACACTAGGCCCCAACTTGGTTGCACCTTTGGCCGCAAATATAAATCTCTTCCCTGCCGTTACAAGTGGTGGCAGCAGCAGCAGCTCAGAGCTGCCCTCACCGGGCTGCAGCCAAATGAATTTAGTTAGCTCTTGGCCCTCAACTCTTGCCCTCCACTCACCCACTCAACTGTGGCCAAGTTATCTGGAGTTCTCTGGAGTGCCCTGCTCTTCCTACCCGCCGCTGGGTTAACACGAAACTAAGTTAGAACGAGACCGGAGCCACCACCAGAAGCCGCAACCGAGGAGGCAACAACTTAAAGGAGCAGCACTACAGGAGGGGGGTAACACCAAGACCTAGACAAGAAAGCGGCAGAGGGAGAGCCTTTGGAATGCGTTTCGCTTAGTGGCGGGTGGCCAAGTTCAAGGTGAAAGCAATTTGGCAGGCTAGAGGGCTGGCAAATCAATCACAAGACACCAAATTTGCTACCATGTGCCGCATGCAACACTGCAACGTACTCACATATCGATAGCTGGTCTATCGGTGGGGAAGTTCGATGGAGACTGGAGTTGATTCGGGGGCTACTATAATACGAATCGAAGATAGCCAGAAGTAGGGGAATAAGTAAGTCAGAGTCAACTGAAAGATTACTGGAACTATCTACTACGAGTATATATATAGTATTCCTCAGTTACTAACATTTCTGACTGTGGATGCCCACAGGCTTAGGTAATGTGCAGGCAATCGGGAATCATCTGCATTAAGGCTTAAGGAGATTCTTGTACGAATATGTGTCCACGTATGTGTATGTTTACAAGTAAGTGTATGTGTACTGGTAGGTGTATGTGTATGAGTATGTGTACAAATATATGTATGTGTATATATTTGGCTGCTTTAATTGATTCTCTCCTTCGATTCAATAAGCCCCAAAAAGTGGCTGTCGAGCTGTAAAGTGGCAATTTTCTTATTTGGGGATTAGAAATTATTTATTATTTATTATTGATGATTTTACTATATATATTTCTGATGCATTTTATTGCACTTCGAAAGATTAGTTAACTAATACTACAGCAATTTGCCAGGGCCAACAAAAAAAGTGAGACTTACAAATTGGAACTTGAATTTATTTGGGAATTTGCAAGGAATTGTATCCAGTTGGCCTTGGATTTGGGTACGTCACACGACACTTGTCAGCTACATAAAGTACTATACATATTGGTATTATCATTCAGTGAATCAGAACTGTATAAGTTCTAAAAAATAAACAAAATTTTGTTGTGCTCTTACACTGGTCTGCTGGCTTAAGGGTCTTTGCCTGTCGGAACATAATGGGTAAGATATATTAAAGACATAGTTTCATTCGATTGATTTACCCTCTCCCTATAGTCTGCCTTTGTTCCGATGGGAAAATTGCGCCCAGTAGCAGACATATTAGACATTTTTTGGGATTTCAAAGGATTTATTTACTTATTTGGAACAGAAATCAGCTCTCGTATACTCGTAAGACATACCCTCAGAATAGTGTTGCAATTCAGAGTCTTAGGGAACTTGGAACTTGAATTTAATTTGGGAATTTGCAAGCCATTGTATCTAGATGGACTTGGAACTGTGAATACTTCAGACGACTCTTTGTGATTGGAACATATGGGTAAGCATATCAGAGATATAGTTTCACTTTCACAATCGATCTAATTACTATATCCCCCTACAGTCTGCCCTTGTGGCAATGGGCAAGCAGCAGGCAGCATAATGCAACATATTCTTGTGGCAAAAGGCCGCACATTTGTAACTTGTAGTTTGGTTAGGGGTAGGGGTTCGTGGTGGTTGTTTTGGCCCATTTCTGACGCTTGTAATTTGTCTTAAACATGCCCACTGTAACCCCACCTTAAATAAGGAAAAATATACCTTCAATCTTTGTGTTTTATTTGATTCGAGTATCCTTAGCTTCTTGGCCTTCAATGCTAGTGTTAGAGCAGAGCGCAAGCCTACCTCTAGCCGTCGCCCCTCCACTCAAAGCGGTTTCTGGTGGAGTAAAAGAGAGAGAGGGAGATGCAGATATAGATACTGATTGATTAGCAGCCCACTTCCCAGCCGTTGCAAGTCCATCCAGCGAGTGGGAACATTGTAGAGGCGATTAAATTGTAACAGAGATGTGCCCCAAAGATGTGCCCCAAAGATGCGCTCCACTTGCAAAAAAGAAACATTATAAAGGGACGCTGGGGATGCGCCCGAAGCAGCCCGAAAGAGGACAGCAACATTGTAACTGCCATCGATGTGGCATGTGGCAGCAGAGCAGTGGCAGTGGCAGCGTCAGTGTGGCAAATGCCATCGGAAGTTGTGTGCGCTGCAACAGTGTTGCAATCGAAAGGACTTTTGGCCCCCTGCCACCAGCATCTGCGTGCTGCCAAGTTTGTTGTTTCAACTATTGCAACATGCACCATTTTTGTTGTTGCTAGTGGAGCTGCTGCTGCTGCTGCTGGTGTTGCTGTCACCGTGTCAGCGGCAGATTTTGGGGGCTGTGAATTATGTGCGTGGCACGCACAACGTACCGCAGGCACGCACCATAGACGGAGGAGTGTGTGCCACAAACTCCTTCGCCGCATGCCCCACCCACCTACTGCCCGCAAATTCAATTAGATGAAGCATTTTTCGAACACCATCGGCAAAATGCCGCAAAAGAACACCAACACAAGATGTGGCAACAGCAGCAACAACATCAAAAGTGCCACGACAACATTTGAAAGGAATAGCATGAACCCCATATGTGGTATGCCACAAAAGGGGGGAATAGGGCTGTCAAGTAGCTGCTGTGGCACATATCGAAGAAATCCCTGAGAAATCTTAAAGCCTTTTGCAGCTTAAAGAGGGGTGAGCTACAACCGGGAGAGGTAGGAGACGCAAAGGAAGGTGCGGCACAAGCAGGGAGGTACAAGGGAGTGAGGTATTGGTTGCACATTCATCTTAAATGTGTTGCATGTGTACTTTAATGCCATCTTAAGTACATGTATGTTGCATGTACTTTACTACCATGGTGTAGAGAGTACAGAGTAGAGAGTATTGCTGTTATTCCAAGCTATCACTCGATAAAGGTGAATCTATTAAAGGGTATTAAATGGTCTAAAGACTCCCATCGCACTCCCCTATAAATCCTTTAAGCTGCTGCGATACATCAGTTATATTTCTGATTCTTCATTCATACCAAAATACTGTCATAGCTCTTCATATATTTCTCTCTCTGTACTCTAACATTTTTTCCCACAGTGTACGTGTGTGTTTGTGTGCGTGTGTGTGTGCTCCTCTGTTAGACACATATAAACCAAACAATAAGCAAAAGTTTATGCATCTAATTTAGTTGTGAATGCTGGCAAGTAAATTGAGGCTGAGACTGAGAGACTGAGGCAGTAGCAGCAGCAGGAGGAGGAGCAGCAGCAGGAGGAGCAGGAGGAGGAACAGCAGCAGCAGCAGCATCAGCAACTTGATGATGCATCACACAAAATGACTTAAATGAGCTTCAAGCTTGTCTCCTCTACCCACTTCATCAGCTTGCTTATCTTCGTTACTCTCGGTACTCCACAGTCTCCACAGTCTCCTTGTCCCAAGTCCCGTTCTGGCACCAACTTCAGCCAATGTCTTTGGCTGCTAAACTTAATTAGTTTGGCTGGCAACAGTGGCAGTGGCAGTGGCAGTGGCAACGACTCCCAGCGACGACGCGGGAAGCCAACCGCATGCTGGTTACCCCCCCGCCTGCCTGTATACCCCCGCATGCCAACACAGTTTGCTTTATTGGGGGAAAAAACGGTTTGCCTTTGCCGTTACTTGCGGTGCGGGTCTGTTAGATAAAATGCAGCTTCTACTCTTAGCGTGTACTCTCCGCTAGTAATCCGAGCTCGTACTCTCCGCTCGTACGCTTAGCTCACACTCTGAGGTTGTACTGTCAGCTCAAACTCTCCGTTCGTACGTTCAGCTCATACTCTCCGCTCCTCGTTTGAGCTCGTACTATCACCTCCTATTCTCCGCTCGTGCTCAACGCTCGTACTCTCCGCTTCTACTCTGATCTTGTACGCTCAGCTCATACTCTCCACTCGTACGTTCAGCTCAGACTCTCCGCTCGTGCTCACCGCTCGTACTCTCCATTCCTACTTCGCTCGTACGCTCCACTCCTACTCCGCTCGTACGCTCAGCTCATACTCTCCGCTCCTAGTCTGAGCTCGTACTATCACCTCATACTCTCCGCTCGTGTTCACCGTTCGTACTCTCCACTCCTATTCGGCTCATACGCTCCGCTCGTACGTTCGGCTCATACTATCCGCTCGTACTCTCCGCTCCTAGTCTGAGCTTTTACTATCACCTCCTACTCTCAGCTTGTACGTTCAGCTCATACTCACCGCTCGTACACTCCGCTCCAACTCTCCGCTCATACTCTCCGCTCGTATTCGCACTCGTTTCACTCTTATTGTTGCCAAACACCAGCAAAGCAATAAGCTAGACAGCCAGCATCTAGCATTCCCACTCAAGAGAGCGTGATTTCAGCAGTGAGGCCTTTTTTTTTATTGAAATTTCTGCTGCCAGACAAAATGCACATTAATTGCTCATCTTAACAGAGGATCAAAGGATCAAAGGATGTAAAATGTAATGTGCGAATAATCCAGCACGAAGGCAACACAGCAGCAACACTGTAGGTCAAAGTTTAAAGGCAGCCAGGAAAAAAATAGTAAATGAGAGAAATTATAGAAAATATTGTTTTGGCCCCTGTAATACTTTTTCTTTTGCTGCCACTGCCACTGCCACTGCGACTGCAGTGTGGAAGTGCGAAGGAACAACAAGAGAACTTGGAACTTTTGCCGTGGAATTAATAACAATATGATGTGGCATACTCTGTGGCATACAACTCTTAAGTTGTGCCATGTACGCTGCTCTCTCTCTCTATGTGTGTGTGTGTGTCTGTGTGTGTGGGAAGCGCAGCGTGACTGCTTTTCTAATTAGGTGCCAGAGTTTTCCGGGCCCGCGTGCAACACTGAAACTTGAGGCATATTCAGCAGTAGCAGGAGGTAGCAGCAAGAGGTTTACGGGGCTACCACTACAATAACATCATCCACACACACACACACACGCACACAGACACAGTTACAATAGCATCCTGGGGCGCCACACACACTCTTACAGACACCTCACGAGTGGCCAGAGCCTGGGCTCACGACTTGGTGGGGTGTGTGTGTAGTGGGGGGAGCTGCACACAGTGAATGCCCCACAAAAAGGGAAAGCCACTTGAAGTCCACTTCGATATTTGGGGCAAGTCCAAGAAGCCGAAAACACACAGACACTATGTAGTACTGGGGGGCCACGATTGAATGATGCTTGAAAACTCAGCCCCACAATCAAGCAAGGAAAGCTGGCAAAAACGAATCAAACGAAAGTCCAAGGGGAATAGCAAACTAAACTTACTTCCATGTGATTGCTACTTGGAGAGGGAACATCTGAAGGTGCCAACTACGAGATACTCAAAAGAGGAGGAGAGAGAGAGTGAGATTGTTCCAGAGATCTACAAAGATATAATCCAAACTAAGTCGAATAACTATACGGATAAGTTATAGTTTAAATACCCATCAAAGTTGCGAAGACTCTTTACTTTCTGGTACCCAAATATTTCACTTTCCCTTGAAGTTTCTGGTATTTGATTGATCATTCCTTGTGCTCTTTATTGGCAAGCCTCACTGTATGCCCAAAAAGCGACTCTAACACATCTAACCGCCACCCGCTACGTTGTATGCCAGTGCCAAACCCCCACACCAGCAGCAGCAGCAGCAGAAACTCCTCCTTCAAGTCCTACTCCCTGTCTGTGTGTCTTCTGTGTATCTGTGTGTGTATCTGTGTGTGTGTCTCTGCTCTCTGCCTGTGTGTGTATACAGGTTAATTGCGTGTAGCTCACCTGGCATTAGCAGCGCTGATGTGGCTAATAAACTTGCCACCGCCATCGCAGAGCAGCGCCAACAGCAGCTACAAATAAGCGAAGGCAGCCACGAAGAAACACACAAAGAGATTGCGTAGAGATAGAGACAGTGGGAGATAGAGAGAGAGACAGATAGAGGGAGAGTGAAAGGTGAAAGAAAGCTGGCAAAAGTTAGAAAGACAACAAAAAAAAACACACACAATGGGAGGGAAACAATCAAAACAGGAAATGGAATTCCTTTTTTGTGTAACGAAGATAAAGATACTTTTTTTGGCAGCAGATTCAGAGCAGTTCTTGAGGGTTTATTCCTATTACAGGTACATACATATATATGTATATGATATAGTCCACCGATTAGTTTTCAGCATGAAATGTTCTTAGTTCCCTCTCTATCACTCTCACTCTCCCACTCTCTAACTCTCCCTTGGGTATAGACGATCGATCAGTGACCCTGGCATTGATCAGTGCATTTGCCAGCTACCCTGATTGATTGATTGATTGATTGAGCAACGCTTTCCAGCTTATTCCCACAACGACAAGTGGTTCGTTTGCGCATTTCCATTTCGCCCCAATTTCCCACATTTCCCATTATTCGCGTTAAGTTTTTGTGTGTGTTGTGTTTGCTTGAACGATGACACCTCCTTCTCCTTCTCTGCCTCCTCCTTCACGTTCTCCTTCTCCTCATCCTTCTCCTCTCTGACTTCAATACAGAAAATTTGATGGCCATGGCCCAATCTGATGACGATGACGATGACGACGACGACTGCCTCTTGTCGGCGGCGACGTGAGCTGAAAGCTCAACAAGAAATTAACATGACGAGAACAGCGACAAGGACAACGACCAGCAGCAGGACACGCTGTTGTTGTTGCTGTTTCTGTTGTTGTTGTTGCTGCTGCTCTGATTGCTGTTGCTGCTGTTGTTGCTGCTGAGGCTCCTGCTGCTGCTGCTGCTGTTGTTGCTGCTGTTGCTGTTATTGCTCTGTTTGCTGCTGCTGTTGTTGCTGCTGTTGTTGCTCCTGCTGTGGTTTCTGCTGCTGAGGCTTCTGCTGTTGTTGTTGCTGCTGCTGCTGCTACTGCTCTGGTTTGCTGTTGCTGATGATGATGATGATGACGCGACGTTTTGTCGCTGATGCAATTGGCAGGTGGCAGCGACGTCGTCGGCGGTGACTGAAGAGGCTTGGGGGGCCTACATAGTCCTTCGGCTGTCGGTCAATGTGGGCGTCGTATTCCACTGCCGCTGCCGCTGCTTGCTGGTCACTCGGAAATTGGCAAATTTGTCACACTTCAGCCAGCGAGTCGATTGTGTCTCAATCTTCATACAACTACTACAAGTCTGCCTGCCCCCTCCAGTCATCACTTCCTGCTGCTGCTCCTCCTTGACTTTGATGGGTGTGTCAGCTTAGTGAGTTTCGATTTGCAGTTGGTTGGGATAACTAATATCGTAACTTGAGAGTAGTTTGTGTATCCAGGCAGCAATAAAGCACTAGATTGGCAACACATCTTGATGGGGGAAAGTGGCTGAGAGGAGGAAGAGCAGGGGACTAATAAGATAACTTCATTGCAGAACTTCTTATTAGATAGTTTTCGGATGCTTGTAAGAGATACATATTTGCATAATAGCAAGTCATAAAAATACACAAATTTATAGCTAATAAATGATGATCAACTATGGGACTCAATTCTCTTCAGGAAACCCCACCCAACTAAATTTCCCTATAAAATATTACAAAAAATACTTAAAGTATGATCTTAAGTAGTGCTACATAATATGTAACAGTTTTCAGCTAATTTACATGGTATTTACTTGACTTGTAGTATTGAAATTACCGCTTGTAAGTCCACGAATTATTCGAGTAGGGGGGTGGGAGCTGTAATGATAGATGAATTAATGCCAAAAACACAGCAGCAGCCATAAACATTGACTAACGACGGGGCAGCAAGAGGGGAGGGTGTGTGGCAACCCCCTCAAAAACATTTATCGATTTAATTTTGAATGTTTTACGAGTACAAATTGTGGCAAGTGGCAGTGGCAGTGGCAGTGGCAGTGGCAGCGGCTGTTGCTGTTTCGTTTATTTGCGGCCAAGTGGCAGAGGGACTACCGAATGGCCACTTGACGGGGGGGGCACCGCATGTTTAAAATTTTCAAAACGCTCCCAAAAAACACACAAATTGTTGGTAAATTAAACGCAAATATTGCGGCGCTTGGCATTTGATTGAAGTGCCCACGCCCCCACACCTAAAAAAGGGAAGGCCCCCCAACTTTTGGTGGCAGCTTGTCGCTTCATTTTGTGATTCCTTAACGCCCCCCCAAGCAACCCATCTAGCCACCAAAATGATTTCTCTTTTACCATTCATTTCTCTTATTCTTTTATTGCATATACCCTTTCTTTCGCTGAGTTAGTTATATTCGCTTTCCATTTGTGTGACCCTCTCCTTGAGTATGTAAACCTCCTGCAGATGTGACTCGACATTCTCGATAACCTTTTCGATTTGTTGATTCTCCTCTCGCAATGCCTCGATCTCTTGGTCCAGCATTTTGGACACTCTCAGCTGTGTGGCAGCATCCACATCCTGTGGCTGTTTGTGCATCTCGGCCTCCACCTGCTCCTCGATGGCAGTGCGCCATCTGTGACGCTCACAGGGATGCCAGCGGGTGCAACCCTCCAGCTGCTTATCATCAGTGTTTGGATTCATTGTGAATTTCTAACAAACCCAAAAAATAATATTGAAATATATTTTATGGGAACTGCTCCTCTGTACTGTTCTCTCTACTGTGACTGAATTTGAAGTGTATCCAGGCTTCGTTTGGGCTGTGCTCTTTTTTGGAATTTTAGCTGCCAGTTTACTTCCTGTTTTGATTGTTTCTGATTGCCCCATAAATCCTTTAATAATATTCACTTGTACCCCGCTCTGTTCCCTGCTTTCTCCCCTTTCAGTTTTAATGCCCCTTCAATGTTAATTACGTACGATTGTTGTGCCTGCCGCTGCTTTTGATGCTAATGAAGTCAATAATTAAAATTAAATTTCATTCGAAATATTATGGGGCTACCTCTGGAGTTCCTCTGTTTCGGCACTTTGATTTGTGTCTGTCTGTCTATCTGTCTGTCTGTCTGTTTGAAAATTGTTAATTTATTTTTAGAACTTTCAAAGTTTTTTGTGGCACTTAAGATAAGCCTCACACACCCCTCCATCTCTCCAGCTCATTTTGTGGCACTAATAATAACGCTGCTAACCCACAAGAAACAGCTACAATAATCGTAATAACTATAACTACTATAATAATGCCAAGAGGTCCAAGTGCGTTTTGCAAGCAGTGGCTAGAGGGGGCTGCTGGGTTGGGGCATGCAACTTGCACATTTGCACCATTTGCGCTAATTGCACGCCACATGCACTTAACAACGCCTTCGCCTGCGGGTTTTGCCATTGCCTTTGGCCCAGGAACCCACCCAATGGCAACATCTGAACCGAAACCGAAACCAAAACAAGTACCGAATGCTGCATGCAGCGGGAGTTCAAACCAACCCAAGGGATACCCTGTAAATGGTGGGGTAATTCATGTCTAGAGGCTTTTTATGGCTTTTAGTTTTTGCCATTTAAAGTTAGACATTTCATTCGATATCAATCGGTTTTCTATATGCTCTGAAATCTCTACAAAAACTATCTTTCATTCTTATATCAATGCTAAGTACATAATATTTCCTGCAGCTTAAAATATCTACAAATGCCAGAGGTAGGGAGTGTAAGGGGCATCGAAAGCAGGCCGAACCGCATACCAAGCCAAGGCAGTGCCTCCCCTGTCCAACCAAAGACGCGTGAGTGGAGTGGAGAGAGGGAGAGTTCGAGTGAGTGAGAGAGTGAGCGAGTGGGCGAGTGAGTTCGAGTGAGAGAGTGAGTGAGAGTTCGAGTGAGAGAGTGAGTGTGGTAGAGAGGGCAGCAGCAAAACGCAGAACGCAAATCGAGCTTATTTGCCATAATAAATTTCTCATTAACATTTCATGTAACATTAACGGCAGTGTGCTCTAGAGCAAGGGAAGATAGGGGAACCGCAATACGGCAGGACGCAACTGTACTTCAATCTATGTATGCTGGTGTGTGTATGTGTGTGTGTGTGTGTGTGTTTATGCCGGTATGTATTTGTATTTGTATTTGTGTGTGGCAGAGAAAGCTAGTGTAATGGAAACTCTGTTGAGACACATATAGTACTACCTACCTACCCACCTCCCACTCCACGCCCCCTAACAAACTTTGAATTTGATGACTTGCAACTGTTTTTGGTTGCAAGACTTTTGGCTTCACCGTGTCAAGTGGCAAGTGGCTGCCAGTAAGAGCAAGAGGAGAGATAGCCAAGTGGCAAGTGTATGTCTGACAGTCAGCCAGCCCCAAGTGCATCATCAATGTCGAGAAACTTATTTGAAGTATAAAATAGTACATACCGTGCATGTTGCATGCCCCAACGCAGTGCATTTTCTGTTTAATTACTTTCAAGCTCAAAATCAAAGCAACGTCTATATAGCTCTACTATATGTATCAAAATCAATGCTGTAAATACTCCAGAAACTGTCCAAACATTTTGAGTTCGAGGAAAGAACTTTTCCTCCCACTCCTACTCCTTCTTCGAAGTAGCAGTTATGAAAACGTTGAGTAAACTGTACATTTAATGCTCTTCTAAGCTTAATTATTTATGAGCAGAAGAGGCAAGAGGCATATCCAAAAGGGGGTTCCGATCCGCTGATTGGAAAGTACTCGATTAATGCCACAGAGGATTTTCCATTCCCCGCAAATATGCAGCAGCAGCAGCAGCAGATTTTAAGTGCCCGGAATCTTCTTCATATAACGATTTAATGATTACCGGGATACTCATTACCATATGCACCCCTACACATCCCCACACACACCCCTACACACACCCACACACACACTCCATACTGCACAAGGGAATCCTGCCATAGCTGGAGGCTTCAGCTCCATCGTCGTCACCCTTTTGTGGTTCAACACCTGCCACCGTGTGGGCTGCTGTGCGGGGGGTGCTGTGCGGGGGGTGTGACACTTCTAGGTGCCACATGGCATGGGGGCATGCATGCCAAAATCCGTTGCACAAGGCAACATCCAAGAGAGTTGCGAAAAACAAAATGCAAATTTTCACAAGAGACACGGGCAGATCGTGATTGACATTTGAACTGCTAATGAAGCTATCAGCTCCAGGGCGGCAAGGGAGGGGGGAGGGAGCAGGTAACAGAGAGACAGAAAGAGAGAGAGAGGGATGGAGAACCGTGTCATCGAGTGGCAGCAGAGTCAGAGATGCAGATGCAGATGGAAGATGGAAGCTGGAAGATACTTCTGCCCCATCGCTCTGTATCTGTATCTCCCACTTGAAGGTGAAGGCTCATACATATGTGTATCTCTAGTGTGTGTGTGTGTGTGTGTGTGCTACACTGCGCAAAAAGTAGGCAATATATCTAACAGACATACATATCTACCTAAAGATGTCATTTGGGATTTAAGAGGATGCAAGAAAGCTCCTCAAAGAAGACGCTCTATATAGGAGAATTTCCTGATAAGATTTGTCTTTTTGCCAGTGTATTTTTGTGGCGACTCGCAGCTACGTGACGCGACGTTGCAACAAAAAATACCCACACGCATGTGGCACTCAAGCTGCGCAGAGGAGGATGCTGTGTAGTCTGTAGTTGGGTGGGGGAGGGGAGTCTGTCTGCACGTTGCACGTGGCACATTGCACTTTAACATTTTGTTTTGACAACTGCGAATACATCAAGAGCTGCCGCCTGATGATGGTTGATTCATTCCCACAGCCCACTCTCAACTCTGTGCCGCCTGGATGCCTGCATCCTCGTGCCTCCTGCCTCCTGCCTCACGGATGCCTGCCCCAAAAGACAATCAAACGAATGCAAATTGAAGTAGAAGCGATTAAGCTGAAAATGGATTTGTGTATTTTATGCCATTGCCAAAAGGTTCTTCAGCTTCAGCTTTGGCTTCGGCAGCTCCTTGCTGCCTTGCGATTTTCCTTGCCATGGCTTTTCCATTGCTGGGTGGGTGGATGGGTGGGAGCTAGTGTAGTGTGCAAAAAAACAGCTTGAATCGGCAAAGTTTTTGTAGGCCGTCGTCGCCACTAAAGTTTGAGTGGAGGATATTTCGAGAGGATGGGTGTGCGCCAGTAGGTAGGTGACTGGAAAGTCTGTTGGTTGGGTGGTGGGTGGGTGGCTGGCTGGCTGCATTATGCAACCTTATTGTGAATTTCTGCTGATGCGGCAACTGCGATTGCAGCCAAAGCCTCAGCCTCAGACTGAGACGAAGACGGTGCCGCTGCCTGTGCCACTGCCACTGCCGCCCGACAAATTGCAAATGCCGCACAAAATGCAAACGCAAATTCCTTGAAAAATACTTTGCTTGCCTCGTTGAAGGGATTGGCGGGGGGTCGGGGGAGTGGAGTGAGCGTTGCAAAAGCGTTGGGCCCGTTCCCTCCCCCCCACAAAAGCCAAAGATAACGAGACAATTTCATGCGACGCTAGTTGAACAGAGAGTTTTGATGGATATCCCAAGAAAGCGAAGGATATTCAAGGAGATGTGCCATCATCGACCACAAGTACAAGTACAAGTACAGTCAGAGCCATAGCGACACCACCTCGGGTACGAGTGGGATGGGGGGGGTACTTGACTGTATCATATATGTATGTCTAATATTTTTTTGTTTTATCGCATTCCGACAAGCACTCGCTGCGGCTGCCTTTAGACTCAAGTGCGTGAAAAGATTATTTGTATTTATGTGAAATTATAATTTAAATATGCAAATTTGTATATATTATATTCCCAAAGCCCCCTTCTACGTTTGTGTATTACGGTAACTCAAACGGTATGCTTCAAGCTGCCTTCTGTTTGAGCGCATCAAAGCATCGGTTCACAGCTGCCTGTGTGCATGTTTATGCTGCGTAAATGCCCGACGGGAGAGAGCGCAGCGAACACAGAGAGCACAAATGTAAACAAACGCCTCGATCTGTACCGCTCTCACTCACTTAACCAAACACCCGCTCAACCACTCAACCACTCAACCGCTCAACAACTCACTCGAACAAACCACTCACTTATTGTGAGTGCTTGCTTGCTTGCGCACGCTTGCTCTCACGCTCTCTAACTGTATTCCCACTTCTTCTTCATTTTACACAGAGAGCACAAATGTAAACAAACGCCACGATCTGTACCGCTCTCACTCACTTAACCACTCACTCGCTCAACCACTCAACCGCTCAACCACTCACCCGCTCAACCACTCATTCGCTCACTCACTCACCTCACTCAACCCACTCACTCATTGTGTGCAAAGGGCACGCTTGCGCTCTCGCTCTCTAACTGTATTCCGCTTCTGCTTCCTTTTTACTCTGCTCGCGTTCCAACTCGCACCCGCAAAAACAAAAATCACAACAAAAAAACGAGCGACTACTCAGAATTGTTGTTTTACCGTTACTTTGAGACGTTTCACTCGCTCTATCCGTCTCTCTGTCATGCACGTACACACACACACACGAATTGGGCAGAGGAACAGGCACCGTAAAAAGCAAAAACAAAAAAGCAAAAAAGGGAATAACAAAATACGGAAAAAATGGAAAAGAAAATGCAATCTCCATTCCCGCTGCTCATTCAAAGAGTTTTTCGAACAGAAATACGCAAAAGACATAGCGCCACGATCCGTGATCTGGAACAGGAATATACATATATATTCAAGATTTAGTTATTATTTTAATAGCAGATGAAATTATTGCCCGCTTTTTGCGAAAGTTTTCGGAGAGCAGAAGAATGCAAATGGCCAACGCGATTAACAGCTCATTAGATATTATTCTATCGATACATCGAATGGTCAAGGAAATAATATTTTGTATATAAATTGAATAAAAATGATTATCCACTCGAACTCTCAATCAGCCAAAATTGTATGCTTAATATTGTATATAATCTTAAATCAAATAATAAAAATAAAATTATATCCAAGTGCATAAAAAGTGCGCTCAAAGCGCAAAGAATCGGCTTAACGATAGCAACGATCTGGCAACGCTAGAGACAGAGCCTTAAATTGTTTCCAATATGTTTCTTATTATTATAAATTCAACAAACTAATTAATGAAACAATATTCATACTCATAAGGGTGCTCCCGCTCCCTTGTGGTTCATTTGGTGGCTCCTGCCAGATCTTGGACGTGGTCCAGAGGCCCTAAAGCCACCAATATTTTGTGGGGCGCCTGCGTGCGCGATGCAGGCCTGCACTTACATTATTTCTGTGTTATTTTTGAGCTAAATACATATCGAACACATCGATTTGTATGCCCTTTTATGTGCCTATTTAGACAGCCATTAATTTCCATAGATTTGGTAGAAATGGTAGACCCGCAAAGCCCCGAACTGGATGGGTACTACGTGCAACACAGGCGGACATACACTACATAAAATTACTTAAATTTGAACAAAAGTTTATGGAATATAATGGTATAAGGAATGTATTAAGTGATTGGTAGAAATATATGAAAAATGTATAAATGTTTGTAAGAATATATAGAAAAAAAGGCTTAGTATATAAGACTAGATAGATATGTTCTGTGTATGCCGAAGGCAAGTCCCCTTCGAATCCGAAAAGACGTAGATCCCAGGGGTTGGTACCATCTTGTAGCGCATTTCTCTGTGAAATAAAATTGTTAATAACAAGAATTAGTAACTCATTTAGGTTTGTCTTTCGATACGTACCTATCTATCTACGAGTTCCCTTCATTGTTGGCCAAATCCGCCAGGAAACAGTCAAAGACATCCCCCAAGCCGCGTTCCACAAACACCTCAACAAATACCTTGTGAAAGAGCTCGAATAGACGATTATGTTGCATCATCCGTTGGAAAGTGTTGAACAGTTCCTCGTCGGGCATTGGCATCAGTTGCACCCTGACAGCTTCCGGGCTCTCCAGCGAATGATCGCAATCCGACTTGGTGCACGTGCCCCCTGCATGGGCAATGCACTTGACCCCAAAGAGCGTCATCAGGGCGCGCTCAGGACCACCATGATAGGTAAAGGCAGCGCCGCCATCGAACACACAGCCGGGAAACATGCCACCCATAAGCGACGAGCTGAATGTATGGCCATTGAGATTGATCAGTGGCGGCACATGGCGGAACGCCAGTCCCGGCGGCAACCCATGGCCAGGTAATGGTGGGGGCGCAATGGGTTCATGGGCCGACACTGGCTCGGACTCCACCCTAGGCTGCAGTTGCTCCAGTTCGAGCTGCAGCAGCTCCTCATCGTCTACGAGTGCTGGCATCGGTATTGGATTCTCCTCATCCTGATTCTGCTGCTCGATGCGCAAAAGCATTTTGTTCAAAATATCCATAATTGCCTGGAATTTACACAAAGATTAATTCTCTTTTTTTTACGCTTTTTTTTAGACTTTTTTACTCTTTTTTTACTCCGTTTACTCCGTTTTTTATACGTACGACGGCAAAAGAACTTTTTTTTCAGTTGTTGCTTTTGTTCTCAAGCGATGGTTACAATTTGTGGCATTTATATCGATATCAAATTAGATCAAGTCTACCAATCGATATACTATATAGTGTGGCTTAAGACTAAGTTTTCAGACTAAGTCACTTGTCTTGGCTTTACTCTTGTATTTTAATCAGCAGCTCTCGGGTAGCTCTGATTTAATTTTACCCCTAAAAATTCTAAAAATGTATTTAAATATTTTATTTCATTTCATTTTATTGCCAAGATGTGGCGGCATCTGTAACTGTAGCCTTCTGTGTTTTTTTTTTATTGTTTTACGAGGCCTTGCAGCAGGGGCAGAGGCAGCAGCAGAGGCACAGGCAGCAGCTGCTTGGCCAACTTTCGACATGGACTACTGCTGGGGACCATGGCCGTGATGCCGTGGGGCATGCTTCGTGTTTGCAGCTGCAACAATTTCATAAACTGCTGATGATGCCACACACACACACACACACACAGAGTGCACAAAAGTTTTTGCAGCTACATAGCTGATAAAGAGCATTTTGGCCCACTATCATTGCCCCCTTGCCACCGCTGCTCCCTGCTGCTACCCTTTTGCCGGGCGATATTCCGGTCAGGCTTCATCGTTTCTTGTGTTCCTTGTTCCCTTGCTGGATTTCTCTTAACGTTTAAGTAAACGGCTCCACGATGGACACGAACGTGAGGCGGAGGAGCAGTGGTAGTATGTAGCTTAATATTTAATATTGCCCCACGCTTGAATTCACATCAATAATGCGTCCTTTGCACGGCACTCATGTCCTCGCGATTGCCAGTCTATATTACATATTTTTTGATATGATTTGATTTGATTTGATTCAACAAGAACTGTACTGTACGACTATACAGTTATTGCGTATGAATGAACTTTGGAGCGGAAGGCTGCAGCAGCAGAAGTTGGAGGTGAAGTTGATGCCTCATGGACTGCAGCAGACTCCTCTTGACTGACACTTCCTGTTGAGGTTTTATGGGGATATGTATTTTTGAAGATTTTTTTCAAGAAAATTATTAGTCTTGTTTTGCTTCCAGTACCAGTTCTACACAGCTAAGACTTGGAAATTAATTTATAAATAATTTTGTATGCTTTAAACTAAATTTAAATTTAAATTCTCTTATGAGGAACCTCTTAAGTGACTTTCAGTTGGGAATTTGTGTGGGGAATATATTTTGCAGATTTTTTCCAATGAAAATTTGTTAGTTTTTCTATGACTAGGTGAAGGTCTGGTATTGCTACCAGTAGGATACACTCAGCTAAGGCTTGGATATTAATCTATTATATTTTAATTTACATATTAATTTAAGCTAAATAAAATTTCCTTAAGGAGCACCTCTTGAGCGACTTTTGTTGAGGATATGTGGGAATATATTATGGATATTTTTTCTATGATTCTCTGACAATCTTGTATTCCCTGCCAGTACCAGATCTACACAGCTAAGACTTGGGAATTAATTTAAATATATAATTTTCATTTATAAATTATTTATTATAATATACTATAACTATACTATACTTATATTATAAATAATCAAAATAAAACTCACCAAAATTAATGCATTTTGTGGGCTACCCTTTCTGCTACTTTCTACTACTCTTTCTACTACTACCTTTTCTACAACCCTTTATACTACTTTCTACTATTCTTTCTACTATTACCCTCTCTACTACCCTTTCTACTATTTTCTACTTGTGTAGTTTATGTTTAGTAGTTTCTGCTATTATTATTATTTCTTCTTTTTTTTTATTATTCTTTATAATAAATGTTTTTTCTACAGAACCCCCCTCTCCTTTTGATGTACTTTCCCTTTGTGCAAAAGGTATTGGCAGCTTATTGGAATGCACACAAAAAAATAACTACAACTTTTGATTGCAATTGTACTTTTGCACCACCCCCTTAGCAACCCACCCACCCACTCTTAGCACTCTCTATTTTGCGTGCTCTGAGGGGGGGAATGGGGTGGTGGTTGCTTTTATTTTGTTTTGCATTCACATTTTTTTTGCATAATTTGATTTTGCTGTTTTCGCATGATTTCAAAATAAACATGCTAAAAAAATTCGACATCTTTTGGCGCTACCACCCCCTGGCAACCCTTCCTACCCTCCTCCATGCTTCCTAAAAAAAAAGAAAAAAATATATATACATATATAGTAGTTCCTTTTTCATAGCGAAGAAAACTTTTCACTAGTTGAACTTCTTGGAAGGAAAAGTTTTTGTGCTGCTTTGCTGTCCCTTTTTCTTTTTGCACTTGCCACCATGCCACCACTTGCCCACTTGCCACCATCATGAACAGCAAACTATAGCCACGGACTTTGAGCTATGGGGCGTGGCTGGGGGAGGCGGATCAAGGCACACGCCCCTTGCATTATAGTAAAATAAATATTTGCATGTGTTGTGCATATTTTTTTTTTTTGTGTTTTTAACATCCATTTCCATCAAACTTTTGCGTCTCTGTATACCCTACCAGTATCTGCATACCCTTATCAGCATGTGATTTACAAATTAATGATTTATTTATGTATAAAATGGGTTTATTTATGTATTTAATGGGCATCTTTAAGGCTGTTCTGTACAGCCTTAAAATATATTTGGAAGCAAGTGAAAAACTATATAGCAAGGGTATGCCATAGCCTTTATAATCTCTTTCCCACTCTCTCCTTGGTTTGTTTCAGGCTCTAAGGATAGTCTTTGGTGTGTGTGTGTATGTGTGTGTGGCATGGGTCAAGTGTCCTTCGTAGGTGCATCTTGTGTAAAGTGCAATTGATTGCCGTTTAAGTGCGTTTTCATGTTGCGTGCATTGAATTTGCCCTGTCATATTTGCTGTTGCAAGTTTGCCCATCAACCCTCCACACCCCCCGCCCTCCTGCCACGCCCATCAGCAATCACGACCCCCCACTGACACTGCCAGAACGAACCCCCTTCCAACCGCCCCATGCCAAGCATTCCAGATGGTTAATCAGTCAAGTGACGTAAGCGAAATTATGTATAATATAGGGAGGGGCGGGGGCACAAGCAGTGGGCTGGGGGATATACAATATTATTGCAACATTATTGTTGCAAGCACAAATTGCACAAAATGAACAGCAAAATCGAATATAGGGGGGGTTGGGGAATGGTTTGTTTGCTCTTTCTTAGGTGAGATTTTAGTCATTGGAAAGATTCGTTTAAGTAGTTGTGCAAGTGTAGAATCTATGCTATATCTATATACTATATCCCATACTATATACCATTTTATATGCTATATCCCATACTATATTCTATATCCATTCCTTATTCCATTTTCCATTCTATATACCATTTGCCATTTAGAAATTTAGAACTATGAAACACTCCCCAGTCATATGGCTTTAGCCCTAACTTGCTGGACCAACTTATAGCTAGAATTAAACCCTCTATACATCAGAGAAATATTCAAATAATTTACGTCATATATCTATATACTATCCACACTTTAAGCAGTCATCGTAGCATACTCTAGAGAGCCTGAGGAAAACCCACAACCAGGTATCCTCTGCAGCACCATATTTG
The DNA here is from genome assembly GCA_009664405.1 of Drosophila bifasciata. Taxonomy (NCBI): domain Eukaryota; kingdom Metazoa; phylum Arthropoda; class Insecta; order Diptera; family Drosophilidae; genus Drosophila; species Drosophila bifasciata. The sequence goes on from CM019041.1 coordinate 38,471,662, forward strand.
AAGGGGGGAGTCATTGAGGAGTCATCGATACTCGGCTACTTGAAATTGGTTTCCACTCTGGTTGTTTTGCCAGCAAATCTTTATGGATTGAGGCTTGTTTGTTGCTGCTGCTGCTCCCCCCTCTTGCTACAGCTGCTGTGCCTCCTTCTCTGCTCCCCCCCTTGTGCGTGCACTCAATCATCCTGTGGCCTGACATGCGGATGAGCTGCTCTTTAAGTCGACTTCAGCTGGGGCTTCTGCTAAAAATCTGCCTTACAAATGCTAATTCATAATCTTAATGACAATGAGACCAGCCGGCAGACAGGTATGTACATGCATGCATAGATGGTGCTGCTGCTGCTGCTGGGGCGCATGCCACACACACACACACACACACAGAATTCTTAAAAATAATTTGCATATTCCGCTGGCAGGGATTGGGGTCTGGGGTTTTTCGGGCTTGTCATAACTCTGACGACATTTATCTCAATTTCACGCACGCTAAATACTCACTAAGGAGAAGGAGGCCTAACCAACCACCCACACACCCACCCACCATCCCCTTTCCTACCATTTGCAGTGCAAAAAGTAGGCAAAATAATATGCTACACTACAATATAAAAATGTAGCTAATAAATATTTAAAAACAATTTTTAGATATTAGAAAATGAATTTTAGAAATTAATAAAAAATATTTTAAATAAAAAATATTCGAAATAAATATATTTAAATTATGAGTATTAATTATTATATTATAAATTAAATTTTAAATAAATTTATTCAAATGATTATTTAAAAAAAATATTTATATTTTATATAAATATATTTTTAGATATTAGAAAATGAATTTAGAAATTAATAAAAATATTCTAAATAAATTATATTCTAAATAAATATATTTAAATTATATTATAAATAAAATTGGAAATATAATATGTATATTTATTTAAATGATTATTTCAAAAAAATATTTAAAAAATTCTTAGATACAGAAACTAAATATAAGAAAATTAATTTAGAAATAAATAAAAAATATTAAAAGAAATATATTTAAATTATAAATTAATTTAGAAATATATTTATATAAATGATTATTTTAAAAAATATTTAAAAAATTCTTAGATATTAGAAAATTTATTTAGAAATTAATAAAAAATATTTAGGAAAATATATACGAGTATTTAAATTATATTAATTATTATATTATAAATTAAATATATAAATATATTTATTTAAATAATTATTTACGATAATTAATACCCCCATAAATGTCTGCAAATTTCGTTACCATAAACCACTTAATTTCCCCTTTTTAAATCCTTTTTCTTGAACCAAAAAGCAAATGGATTTTCATGTAGAATATTTTGTGATTTTCTTCTCTCTGTTCTCCGTTCTCTCTGCTTCTCTTCTTCGCTTTCATTTGCTGAATTTTCGTTGGTTTTTGCAGGGGATAATTAAAGTTTCGTTGCGACAATCCTTATGGGTTATCCTGTTCTCTCTCTTTTCTGTTGAACTTTTACTTCGAACTTTGATTCTGTTTTCCCTTGTCTGAGTGTGTGTTTTCCCTTTTTTTCGAGTGTATCCTGCACACACACACACATACTACATACAGACAGAATGGCGCAGGATACTTGGAATAATAATAACCGGGACAATATTCCCCTTATGACACGGCCTTGCCATCGCCTTATGCCTCCCTTCGTCAACGCTGTCAACGTGGTGGCATGCCGCAGCCTCCACTCCCCCTGCCTGCTCCACTTTCTGTTTAAATAATAAACTAAGAAAGCTTAGCGCTCAAATGCAAAGTTAAATATGCAAAATACACGCACACACACACGCGCTCTGAAGCGCCCTTGTGCCATAGGAATGGGGGTACAGCCAGCCCCGTTTGTGCCTTTAAAATGTGCGGAAAATAAGGAAACGTTGGAAGGATCATAAGCCGCTCAGCAGCTCGTTGAATGTATTTAAGCATAAATTTCAATTATGCACCAAATAAAAGAGATAGAGAGAGAGAGGGAGACAGAGACAGAGAGACACACAAGGACAGGGAAAGCTCTAAGCCGCTGCTATAAAGCCGGCAAGCTACCGACTCGGGCTTAAAAGATATTCCATCTTGTTCTCATCTTTTGATATGCTCTTACTCCCATACAAGGGTATAGCTATATTTACAGTTGATATGTGCATGGTTGGGTTAAGCTGTGCCGTTAAGTGTATCTGTCTCTTCGGTTTGCCCACTGAAGACATCATTATGTGGCCACACACATTCTTTGCCCGCATATGAGGGCAGCATTTAGCCATTTTACCGTGCAAGATAAGGAAAAAGCAGGGGGGGAAAGTTCTGGGTGAAAGCATGGAAATTTCGCAATCAATTAGCATTAGTATGATGCGCCATGGGGTTGGGGGTGTGCATGCATAAATGACCTCGAAAACGGGTAATGATTTTTAACGAAAGTCAGTTAAAACTGACTGCCAATTGCATGGGTAAAAATACTATAATGCTGCGACTGTGGCTGTAATGTCCGATGGCTGATTGAAAATTCTCAAGGATTATGCTTTGGTTTTGCATTTGGGGAAATTGAATAAATTCACTTAACATTTTCTTCCCTGTAATTTTGTATGTAAAAACAAAAAATAAACCCTTCAAACCAGCAGCAGCAGCTCTAGCAGAGCAACAGAGAGCTGTTAACCCATACACACGCTAGCAGTCTGTTAACGCTCTGCTTACTGTTCTGCTTACCATTCTGCTTTGCGCTCTGCCTACTGCTCGGCTTACCGCTCTGCTTACCGTTCTGCTTAGCGCTCTGCCTACCGCTCTGCATATCTCTCTGCTTAGCGCTCTGCTTAATGCTCTGCTTAGCGATCTGCTCACCGCTCTGCTTACTGCACTGCTCATCGCTATGCTTACTGCTATGTTTATTGTACTGCCTACCCACTGCTTACCGTTCTGCCTAGCGCTCTGCCTACAGCTCTGCCTACAGCTCTGCCTACTGCTCTGCCTACAGCTCTGCTTATTGCACTGCTTAGCGATCTGCTCACCGCTCTGCTCATTGCTCTGCTTATTGCACTGCTTACCGCACTGCTTACCGTTCTGCCTACCGCTCTGCTTACTGCTCTGCCTACCGTTCTGCTTACTGCTCTGCTTAGCGCTCTCCATTAACAGAGCCTATGACTGCTGCCAGCTGCAGTCGCACTGTTTAGCCTCTCTCTTGCGATCCACACACGAGCCTCTTGAGTTTCCTTATTAACAGACAAACAAACTCTTAATTAGCGGCAAAATCTCCAATTAGTAAATTATTTGACCTTGTGTTGTGTCGTGCGTCATACTGCCAAATCTGCCACACGCGCCAAGGCTTCAGTTCAGTTTTGCACAAAGCCAACAGCCAAGAGCCAGCAGCCAAGACAACTTCCACATGGTAATAAGTTTCATTTAAGTTTGTAGCAGTGCAAGCCGATAATAGCCTTGGATATTTTCACGACAAAACATATGAAAATAATCTGCTGCCACAGTAGGCTTAAGTAGGATCAGTAGAGGCACGGGGCACCGATGCACACGAGCATTGTCTTGTGTCTTACCTTTTCGAGGCGCTGCAAGTTTCAAGTGGCATCGTGTGGCAGCAGCAGCAGCATCGTCGCATTTTCATTTTAATGAGCAAAATCGGATTTGTGTCTCCAGGGGCAACCAATATGCTAAGATTCGGCATTTGGGCATACTTTGCCAGAATCCTTTATCTACGGTTGCAACATGCCGCATCGCTGCCTCCAATATGTGGCATTGGCATATTGTCCCGAGGGCCATTTCTTGCACAAACGCCTCCCTGCGGCAGCGAGAGAACTCAAAATCAAATTACATGTTTAACAAACAAAACCAAACCAACCACTTGCATGCCACACATTGGACACACACACACATATACACCCACCTAGAGACATTATGCATGCCACATGGCACTTGCCACTAGCCACCAGCCACCAGCCACTACCTCTTCTTGTATTGCAATCATAAATGCCCCAATGTGTTATGTTTCTGGACTAATTATTCAACATTAATTCTAATTTGATTTGTTTATTTTGTATAACAAAATGTGTGTTTGCACACACACTCTCTCACTCTGTGTGTGTGTGTGTGTGTTGCAGGCAGCAAGAATCTGGCAGGTTCCTCGACACTGCAACAAAATGTACAGCACAGACATATGCCCACAGATATCAAGGATATGTCCACAGATTACAATCATCTACTCCTTCTACCTGGTAACCATTTTCTTACCTTAACTTTCTCCCACCAAATAGCTAACTTTTCGCTCAGTGTAAAGGGCATGTCCATGGTGGGCTGTGGGGTGTGCTTCTGTTGTGCGTGTCAGACCATAGCAGAGGCCGCCCTTTCCCCGTTGATGGGAATTCAATAGAATTTTGGGAGCGTAATTAAATAACACTCATCATTCGGGTGCTCGGACAAAGCATTGCGTAATGCTCATTCGTGCATGCAAATCAGAGGGAGGGCTATCAATACGTGTGCATATATAGCATATAGTATATATAGTATATATAGTATACCGATAAATATTGAAAGAGGCATGACACACAGCAGCAGCACTGACTCAGTAGGTGTGATGTAAATAGACAAAGTTGATTATTCCACTGGGGGAGGGGGGCTTTAGTTTTTGCTTTTGGCAGAGCAAACAAAAGCCTAAAGCTTGCTGCATACTACTGCTTGACATATTGACATATTGAACTCATACCCCACCCCCCCTCTACACATCATTCAAGGCAGCGCCACCAGCTGCGAGGGGCAATGCCAAATGCGGAAAGCAAACATCAGCAGAAACAGACAGACAGCAGCAAACAATAAACAAAACACAGAAGAGAGATATAGAATATAGCGACTAAAAGATACCCTCTAATTGGAGTAGGGAGTATTTGGAATAACCAGAAATACTATGTCTCATGGTATACCCTTCGATTGCGTGGCATAAAAGGAAAGCATGCCTCGAGGCATGTCATAAACGCAGAAACACAGAGAGTAGAAAGTTCATCAAAGTGTGGGGACCCTTTGGGGGTGCCTATCGAGGGGAGGCAACCTTGAAGCCCATACTCACCCATACTAAAAGAATTCTGAATGAATTCTGAATGAAATGAATGCTATTTGTATGAGTGGCAATGGCATGAATGAATCTAAGTTAACTGAATCCTTTGGCTTTGAATCTCTCAGCTGATTGAGGAATGCCAAACCCGAATGCTTACCTAATTCAATGCAAGCCAATCCAAAAGGTTTCATTTAAGAGTGGGAGAGAGAGCCATGTCATGTGCAACAAACACCACTGCATGCCTCTGCTAGTGCCATAAACTGTGCTAATGACAGAGTTGAAGTTGCAAATATATAAATTAAGCATTTCCCTTCCACTGATTCACCTGCCACCTGCTGTGTCCTTGGCACTTCCTGTGCTATCCTAACCTCTATCTCTGTACCTTGCAGAGAGAAGACTCCAATTAGGTGTACCATAACCGTTACTATAGATATGCTGATCGACTGTATGCACACAAAACTGCCACTCCTCTGTCACACTGCCAATTCCTTTGGCATTTTCCCATTTAACTACGTTCTGTTGGGTGTTTTTTTGCAAAATTTTGCATCTACCATTTGTCTGTGTGAGGTAAATTCTTACTTGCTTGCTTGCATGTGTGTATGTGTGCATGTGTATGTGTGTTTTTTGGGTTTGAAAAATTTCTTTTGCTTTTGTCGGGTGTAGTGTGGCAAAGAGCAAATGCAAATGCAAATGATTTAAGCATTGGAACCCACAATCGAGATAATGAAAGACAAGCTGCATGCTGCATGCCACAATCTACCCGAGGAGCTAACCGAACATTGTTTACCCCACCCCTTACACTCTCTCTCTCCCTCTCTCTGTTTCTCTCTCTGCCTGTTGGGTGGCTTAAATGGGAGACCCTATCCTTTGGTACCTTTGCCGTACTCGTGCCCAGATAAATAGGCAATAGTTTTTGCCAGCGCCACCACAGCAGCCACACAGCCACCCCCCTACCCCAATGGCAAAAAGGGTGACAAAAAGGGACACAGGTATGGGGGGCACAGTGAACACGCGGTAACCAAGACCACAGAGCACCCACCCCCGCTCCCCTTCCACCTGTTTCTACGGTGTGTGGTGCAGCTGTGTGGCTGGAGGGGTTGGGGTATTTATGACATTTTGTAATGGAAAACCGCAAGCGTACTCTAATTAGCAAATACAGGGAGACATGGAGGCAAACACACACACACACACACACACACACAGTGGCACGTGCAAAGCATCTTTATTTGATATTACGCATACGCCACGGATGACAATGGGTTTTTACTGAATTACAAGCAAGGAAGAAAGGGATGAAAGGGCAGACAGGGGGAAGGAAGGGAAGTATGGCAGGAAGAAACGAGAGAAGAAAGAATGGAATATCATACCATGGACTTTGGTTACCCTGTCAATGCCCCTGCCTGATGACTGCCTGCCTGACTGATGCCTGCCTGCCTGGCCATAAAAAAAGCAGAAAGAAATTTTAATGAGCATACAAAAGATATGTGTGTGTGTGGGGGAGGGGAGGAGCAGAGAAGGGAGTGTGGAAAAAGATTGGCAGGGGGATTATAGCAGGAGGCTACAACCGATGCTGGTTAGCCAGCAGCAGCTGGCTAGCTAACCAAAAACAATGACCCAAAAGTCCAGCATTCAGTTACGAAAAGTACTATCTATCTCTCCTTTTTTCGTGTGTGTCTTTGTTAGTGTCCATTTCCGATGGAAAGAACTGCAGAGGGAAATAAAAGCAGATGGAAAGAACTGCAGAGGGAATGAAGTGCAGAGGGAAAGAAGTGCAAAGGGAATGAAGTGCAGATGAAGAGAAGTGCAGAGAGAAAGAAGTGCGAATGCAGGCCAAAAGCTTAGAGTTTCAGTTGTGTGCCGCGGGATAAATCGAGGCATATTTCGTGGCATAAATCATGGCATAGTCTAGGCATAAATCTAGACATAGATCGTGGCATAAATCGAGGCATACATCGAGGCATAAATCTAGGCATAATTATATTGGCTTTAGCTGCAGTTTGAAGCCTGGGAATGTGCATAAGAATATCCAACAATTGGCTGTAGTCTAGGATAACAATTCTATCTAAGATAGAGTATATATTGTGGCATTAAAGCATTTGTCTCGTATTAGTATCGTTTTTATTTGGAGTAGCATATATCGCTCATTCGAGGATTAGTCTCAGTGTTAGTTGGTTTAGCTGCTTCCCGAGGATAGTTAGTTGGATTAGCTACTTTCAGCGGATAAGCTGGCTAATGAATAGCAAATGAAACGCACAGAAAAGCAATAAGGAAGTAAGGGAAGTAAGGGAATAGGAGAGTAAGGTAGTAGGAGGCAGAAGAGTAGGGGTATAAGCAAGGGAATAGGAGAGTAAGAGAGTAAGGGTATTAGTAAGGGAGAGTAAGGAAGAGTAAGGGTATAAGGCTGTACGGGAGTAAGGTCTAAAAGGGTGCAAAGTACTGCCCCTCATGCCGATTACGGGTGGACACTAGTTCTCAACAAATTAAGCTCTAATGAGCCACAGAGGAACGCACACCCACACACAACATTTTGGCACACTTTTTAGTTGATTTATTGCAACAACTAAGCCCATGTACACACATATAACTCCATATAGTATTATATGTTTATGTGTGGGTGAGGGTGTGCTGCCAGCTGTTGGGTTTGGGGGCAGATTGCAGCCAATTAACGCTGCTCCTCGCTGCTGCTCCTCGCTGCTGCTGCTCGCTGCAATTAATTTTAAATGCAACGCATCAAAACTAATTGCTCAAAACTGAATTAATTAAAAAAATATGCACACACACAACAAAATACAACAAAATACGCTTGTCCAGTAGGAAAGAGAGAGAGAGAAAGGGAGAGCAAAGTCGAATGTGCGCATACCCTCGACTGGTATTTGTGTGGGGCAACATTTAGGCAGCTATTCGAGTGTTTTGATACCCTGTAGAGATGCTCTCTGCCACTCATGCCCTGGCACGTGGCAAACACTCTCTGAAATCGTGCATACCCCCCGGCCCCACCCCAAAATGTAGCAGCCCCAAAGTGAAGATCAAGGAAAAGGCAAATGGAGGGAGGCAAATGGAGGGAGGCAGGCAAATGGAGGCAGTCAGGCAGTGGGTGGTGCAAGGTGGATGGGTTGGGAGCTGCTGGAATGTGAAGGAGCGACAAAGTATGGCGAGCGAGCGAGCGAGCGGATGCGGATGCGGAGGCGCCATATTGTTAACAATTCTGTGTGCATACTAAAATGGCGGCTACCCGGAACCACACTTGCCCCACAGCAGGGGGCACAGCAGCAGCAGCAGCCAGTGGCAGAAGCAGCTCCCCTGACGCTGTGTTGTGTTTAATTTCTTTTTGCTGGTGCCACTGCTGCTGGTGCTGCCACTGTTGCAAGCACTGCTGCCTTGTGCCTTGGCAACATCTACTTCTGCTGCCACTGCTGCGTGGCATGCAAATGAAATGTCATAAAAATTGCAACTCTGCTGCGACGGACGCTGCTGCGACGCTGCTGCAGCGCTGGCAGCAGCGGCGTCAATGTTGCAGCTGCCACACAGCATGGACCATGGACCATGGACCATGGACCGCCAACTCCCCCACCGCTGTCAACCGCAGCAGCAGCGACGCAGCGCGCATATTTTCCAAGATTTTTCCCTTTTCTCCATTTTCCTTTTTTTTAATTTTAGAAAAACGCAGACAATTTTTTTCTGCTGCTGCTGCTGCTGTTGCTGCCTCGCGCTGTGGCAATGTTGCATAAATGAAAACGGGTATAGAAAAATGCACAGAGGCTCAGCAGCACACACACACAGAGACACACACACACACATATGTCTCCTCAGGGAGCAAGAGAAGCAAAGCAAAGGGAAGGTGGGAAAAATCCAGTGTAAGCTGAGAGGCAGCGGCTGCAGGGGGCAAAGCCAACGACAGTTTAGAAAATGTGCAAAAGTATTAAATTTCAGACGCCCCGAAGCGGCGTAACCATTGGCACCGCAATGGCAGCGAATGAGACTCGAGACTGAGACTGAGGCTGGGGCAAAAGGCGTTGCGGTCACCCAATCCCCAATGGGGCGGACGCACACACACACACGCCCCCCAAAGTGGCACTGTAACTAAAGATGCAGATTGGAAATGAGGTTTTGTGGTGGTTGGGAGGGGGAGCAGGAAAGCTCAAAGGGAAAAGCTCAACGTCCATACGATTGCTTGCAAAAAAAAGGCAAGGGAAGGTGCACAGAATTGTGGCATGTGGCAGTAGGAAGAATAAAAAGTCGGCATGTTATATACTATATGTATATATTCTTTATAGAGTTCACTTTTTATATTTTCCCGCTGTTAACATTGATGGTTGCTGCGTCATTAGATCTACAGGAGCCTTGTGGATCGTGGCAGCGTGCGCCATAACAGTGCGCTGTAACAGAGAGCGGCCACTGACTGTTAAAGTAGAGCGCTCACTGGATGTATGTGAACTGAGTGCGGCGATTGGCTGTTAGTGTAGAGCGGTCGCTGGCTGTAAACACAGAACTGCTACAGTCTGTAAACGTATAGCGGCTATTGGCTGTAAACGGAGTGCTGCTATTAGCTGTTACCGCAGAGCGGCTTCTGGCTGTTAATGCACAGCGGATAGTGGCTGTAAGCGGAGTGCGACTATTGGCTGTTAATGTAGAGCGACTACTGCCTGGTAATGTAGAGCAGCCCCTGGCTGTTAAGGCAGAGCGGCTGTTGGCTGTTAACGTAGCGCGGCTGCTGGCTGTTAACGTAGAGAGATAACAGTCTGCTAACGAAGAGAGACTACAGCCAACGCTGTGGATCTGTTTGAGCTGCTGCCTCTTATATGTGAGTGAACTTTAATCGAATAATAAAAACAACTTAAACAATAAACAATAAACAATAAAAACAACTTCAAACTTGCTGCTCTACAACACTGAATGCTGTGCATTCGAAGGTTCTTCTCTGAAATTCACATAGCTCTGGCGTTGGTTCTGGTTCTGGCTAGGCCTCTGGCTAGACCTCTCGCTAGACCACTGGCTAGACCACTGGCTAGACCACTGGCTAGGCCTCTGGCTCTGGCTAGATCTCTGGCTTTGACTCCGTCGTTGACTCCATTCATTGCTCTCCATATCCATCGCTTTCCCCTCAATGTCCTCCCTGCGGCATCTTCGAACGCCGTCCCTTGCCATCCTGCCAAATGGCCTGTAGTAGCGGGAATGCTGCCACTGCATTTGCATCAGATACGAGTAGGCCACCAGCTCAAAATACAGACTTAAAACTGCAAGTAAAAGGCCAGTAAGTGGGCCCCAATAAAGGCAGTGAAGAGCGGGTGAATCCTACCCAATAGCAACGAAAACAAAAGTGTTTCAAAGTAGCAATAGAAGCAAGTTCTCAGCGCATGCTGAATGATGAACATGGGGCAGAGCAGCAGATGCAGCACATTCGCGAACAGATAGATCCACACAAGACATTGCCATTCCTGTAAAGGAAATAGGAACTTGAAGCCAGGACTCTCCTTTGGGAGGGTTAATAGACAGACCAAAAAAGTGCCAACCATTAGCATGGCCGATCCAATGAGATACACCATATAGCCGAGACGACCCAAATACAGCAGCAAGTTACCTCGAATAGGGTATACATTAAAAGTACGATTCAAGGGGTATCTATGGGAGGTAGCACCTTACTTTCACCGCCGATCAGACACGCCGCCGAGCTGCACATCTCAAAGAAGCCCAGAAAGCAGCAGCCCACACGTAGATCCACGCAGCAGCAGCAGACCTTTAGGCTGTGCCGCAGTCGCCGCTTGCGTCGCTCATAGGAGACATCCCCGCAGTTTGGGGGTAAACCAAGGGGCTCCTGTTCCTCCTCCTCTTCCTGCTCCTCTATGTCACTGTATGAGTACTGGGATGTTGATTGCTGCTCCTCCTGCTGCTGTTCCTCATCGTCATCATCACTGAATTCGAGATCACTGAAGGAGGACTGCGGCGATGTTTGGGTCTCGACTTCGCGACGAGTCCGTGCCGGCCAGGGGGGTGTGTGTTGCCCCCCGCATTTGGACATGACTCTCACAGATAATACACCCCAAGAGTGTGCCCCAAGAAAGTCTGCTTTTGTTTGTTTATTTCGCTTTTGAAATTTGATTTTGATTTTGATTTCTCACATATATTTGGCAGCCTGCTTTCTGTTGATTGTCAAAATTGTAAAATTGAAAACATTGAGGCAGATCTGTGCCCCCCGCAAATAGGTACAGCAATTGTTCTTCTTTGCCTTTGGGGTAACCCCTCTTTCCCCTCTTGCCCCCTCTTTCCTCTCTTGCCCTTTCAAATCACTTGAATTCTTCTCTTCTCTTCATGCCAAAAACTTCTTCCTGCTGTTGTTCCTGCTTTTGACTGCTTTTGGACCAACAATTCTTGTCACATTTGCTACATTTAGGGTGGGGTAGGGGTTGCATGAATGAAGGGGGTGCATGGGTGCATCGGTGTAGGGGGGTAGTGGAAGATATAGTGCCAGTTTTTTGGTCACAAAACCGGTAACCCTAGCAATAGCCTCAGCCACTGCCACAGCCACTGCCCCAGCCACTGCTACTGCTCCTGCTCCTACTCCTACTCCTGCCCCAGCCACTGCTCCTACCCCTGCCCCTTCTCCTGCACCTTCCCCTGCTTCTTCCCCATCCACTGCCACTTCTCCTGCTCCTGTTCCTTGCACAACTTCCGACATGCACTCAATGCTCTGGCTCTGGCTCCAGCTCTGGCTCTCCTGATGATGATGTTGCACCAACTTCTGTGTGTACTGTGGACTGGCTTGAACTGCTGATGACCACAGCACACACACACACTTGACAGGCAGCACATAGCAACTGCAACAGCAGGAACAGACTCCACCCATGTGCCTTCATGCCACTGCCCAAAAAAGCATCTGCAGCAGCGTGCCACAAGCTTCTGCATGGCTCACTAACTCTTTTGCATTCATCTTAAAATCTCCCCTGCTCTGTAGCCCCCCTACCCAGCCCCCTATCAATTCAAACAATGTGACCAAGTGCGTGGCAAAGTTCCTTACACATTTGGACAACTTTCAACGGACAACTCCTGTGGCACTCAAGCAGCCCCTCTCTGCTACCCTCTCTCCTCAGTATTTTGGGGGGGTGTCTCATATGGTGTGTGCTGCTCCTGTGTATGTGTGTGGCCCAGCAGGAGAAAGCTGATCAAAATTATTTGAAGCTTTTGCAATTTTTGTAATTAAGCGAACAAAGCCAAACATTTGCTCAGGCATTTTTACCCCATGCCTCCCTTCCTGCCACACTCCTATCCAGGAGGTGACATGGTGCAGCTGCAAGTGGCAGCTGAAAGTGCCAGTTTTATTGTTGCCCCACTGTTACCATTACTGTTACGCTCTCTCTCTCTCTCTCTCGGCAAAGTTGCTGCCGGACAACTGCTAAAACTGCAGCATGCAAATCGAAAAATAATTACAATTGCGAAAAGTTTTAAAACGAACAGAGAGAACAGAGAGACAACTACGGAGACACATACCCCATGCCCATCCCAGGACCACCCTTCACCCCTTTAGCCTGTAGCCTGTAGCACCCTGCACCCTACACCCTACACCCTGTACCTATGCTCTGTTCTAAGGGGAGGGAAGTGTACCCTGATTTCTTTCCGTTTCCGAGAGACAGAGACACCAAAGAGGCAGCGTTAGAAAGAAAGGGAGAGAAAGTGTTCGTTCGATGCCTAGAATTGGAGTCCACATGTGTGAAACGGAAAAGATCTGTGGCTTAGAAGGGTAACAGGAGGCAGCAGCGGCAGCAACAGAAGGCATATAGGAGCAAAGGGGGAGCTGCAGGAGCAAAGGGGCGGTACTAAGGCAGCAAAGAGACTGCCAAGAGTATCAGGTAATGGCAGAGACTGCACTAAAAGAATATTTAGGCACTTAAAGTATGAAAAAGCAGGCAGTTGTCGCTGCAGCAGCTTTAACAGACACACAGCGCTGTTAGCTCTACAGTTTAACAGACCGTTAGCTCTACAGCTTAACAGTCCCTTAACGCTGCGCTCTGTTTATAGCCTGTTATGGCACTCCGCTAACAGTCTGCGGCGGCTTTTTCGTTAACAGCTTGGATGTAACAATCAAATATCAATGTTTTTTGAGCAGTGTAGGATGCGGATGTGGATGTGGGATGTGGAATGTGTCCTTCGGTGCGTACTGCCTATATGCTTTGACAGTGCATTTTGTGGGGCTGTTCGAAGAAGACTCTACTCCCCCTAACCTCACCCCACAATGCCGTATTAGACACACATTCAAACTGTTAATGCGTTTGTCTCTTTTCTACCATTGTCTGTAGCTCTCTCTCTTTCTATCTCTCTCTCAGGAAAACTTTGTAAACTCATTCAGTGTCATGTAGATTTTTACTTCTCTACCGCCCCCCTGCCCACTGATAAAAAAAAATAATTGTTGCCTAACTTTTTGCCCAAGCTCATAAAACTGTTCCAGCCTCCGAGCCTTGTGCTGCTGCTGCTGCCGCTGCTGCTGCTCCTTCCTGTAGCCATTATTCGGAGTCTTCTCCACTCTCGGGGGTCCCCCATTATGCGTGGCCCCCTCGAAAGGCAGCTGGAAGTCGGCAGTTACGAGCATCCATCCCAGTGTTGGTGGCATTTTAAAAACTATTGTTCATTTCAAGCATCAAGAAACTTGCCAAATTGTTGCTGAAGCGCCTGTCGAAACTTTTTAATTTTGACACCCCTGGCAGGTGGTGGTGTATGTATAGCCCTGACCCACTGGCACTGGCACCCTTGAAGCTTCAGCGGCAATGGAACGTGTTTTAGAGTATTAAATGGTGAAGATCATTAGGAGATTCTGAATAATAAAATAAAATTGATCAATGTATATCCTGTTCATGCACCATTTCTATCATAGACATGAACCACAGAGAGGCATAAACCACAGACAGAGTCTTTAACGAAGGGCGATCAATGGGTTTTCCTGTTCATACACCATTTCTATCATAGACATGAACCACAGACAGACTGACAGTAACAGAGAGTCTGTAAAGTTAATAGAAACTAACAGAGTCTGTAGAGCTAATAGAAACTAACAGAGTCTGTAGAGCTAATAGAAACTAACAGAGTCTGTAGAGCCACTCAGATTAATAGAGTCTGTAGAGTTAACAGTGCGCTTAGGAAAGACCAAAGAGAAAGATCTTGATCAAGTCTCAGCGTTGGATGAATTCGGTGAAAAATTCGTGCTAAAAAATCATCATTTATACCAGCAAATCTCGTACACCTCTTCCGCCTATACCAAGATACAAAATAAATTAACTTCTTCCTGCTTTATTAGTGATATATTGAGGCTATCTTTTATGTGTTTATCCCCTGCAAGCAAAAGTGTGCCACAGCAGCTTTTAATCATTCGATTCCAAGTTAATATCGCGCACAATCTGGGGCACTAATCTCATTTGGGTTTCCCATTTCGTGCTTCACGGACATTGCTCATACGCACCATTAGCTAGGGAGAGAGAGAAAGAGAGAGAGACAGGGAGAGACTGTGCCATCGTACAATGGACGTGGACCCCAGCATTCGCCTTTGATTCAATTAACTTTGTTTATCGCGCATAATGCATGGATTATCAATATCAATTGACATCAATTTTGGTTACTCTGGGCAGCTGGGAAACTGTGCCCAAATGGCCAAAAATTACCAAAAGAAAATCTTAACAGCATTCCCCCCTTCCTGTCTCGTGGCCCTCAAAATTTGTTTGGACAGCATTTTTGTGCTGAGGCATTGAAAAGTTTGTTTGCTTCCCCCTTGTGCCTCTCTATATACACTTACGCCAAAAGGTAATTGGAATCTTTTATGGGGTATGAAATGTACTGCAGTTGGACTGTTTGAAAGTGTATCTTAAGCTTCGGCTTGGTTGAGTTTTTTGTGGCGACTATGGCTATGGCTGTGGCATTTCAATTAAATCCTCCTCCCTCATCCACAAATCTAATTGAATTGAATGGAAATTGAATTGAACACTGTCCAGGGAGTGTGTGTGTCCGTGTGTTTGTGTGTGCCACTTAAAGCTTGACCCTGTGACCCATTAAATGTTCAACATCTCTCTCTCACTCTCTCTCTATCTCTCTTTCACTCTCTGAGGCATCTTATGCCTCTGTTTTGTTGCAAGGCAAAAAACCAAAGTAATTTTAATTTCAACTTAAGATGTGGATGAAGTTGATTGCTGCTGACACAGAGAGAGACGAGAGAGAGAGAAACAGAGAGAGAACTTTTTATATGGCTTTAATTGCCACACATACACCCACCCACACACCCACCCACACACCCACACATACACTCAGATAATTAAAAAGTTTTCTTTCCGCGCTTCCAGCCCCAGACCCATAGAGGGGCAGCACCTAAGAGGGGTGCTGGGGGGGTGCTATCACTATGAGGCAATGTCTTTACAGGGATTAAGGTGAAGCCAAGTCACACCGCCACAATTTATGCATTATTATTTGCCACTCCAAGCGCCCAGCCTCCCCACCTTCCTCCATCTACCCACCCCACCGACATGCCACACACTCCTCTGGCACTTGCCACAGGGTACATGGGGCATGCCATGATTTTTCTATCCTATATATATTCAAATCAAAATCAAAATTTTAGCATTTCATTCGCTTTTCAGAGCCGACGAATCTCAATTAGAAACTAAAATTCAATAAAAACAAATTAGAAGCTAATGGAATTCCATGCCCCCCCGTCCATGTCAGTCTTTTATACGAAGAATTAGGTAAGTCCACAAAACGATTGTATATACATATAGTAAGATATAGTTGGGTAGTATATAGTTAGTAGTAATAAGAGTAGTCTTAATTGTTATATTAATTATTATGCTAATTATTATGTGGCTCAAGCTCGAAACTGATTTGCATTTGATATGTGTGTTTGTGGGGATCAGAGAGGCTTGAGGATTGAGCCCTGATTGAGGCTTGAATGAATGAGTTGAACCTTGAGGATTGAGGCTTGAATGAATGAGTTAAATATCCCAATGGTTGACTGCCTCTGCGTAGACTTGAGCTCATAATTTAGTGGCTGCCAAGTAGTTTTGGTCTTAGTTACAGTCTTTTTTGATAGGAGATTTTGTTGGGATTTATTGTCAGTTGCCACGACTATTGCCTACTGTGGAGGACTCCTTCTTTGAGTGTAGGATTGTAGCTCTAAGAGATCTCTGCTGCTGTTGCTGCTCTACTTTTTTTTAGATCTACCTAAGAAGCATTAGAGCAGCGTCTTGGAAGGTATTTAAGGTATATGGGTAGACTCTTTGAATGTGTTCAAGGGATATAGGGGGACTTTGTATACATTCAAGGTATATGGGGACTTTCAATACATTCAAGGTATATGGGTAGACTCTTTGAATACATTCAAAGATGCTCCTCTAATGCTTCCTAGAAATGTCTAAGCAAAAAGGGGACTTAAGGAGCAGCAAAGACCTCACAGCTCTACATTTCTACGCTCAAAGAAAGAACTCCCCATGTACAGTAGACAGCAGCTTCGAATGTTTTTTTTGTCACTTAATCTTCACGGATCTTTGATGCATTTAAAGTTCACTTTTTTGCATACTAAAACTCTCGTTAAAAACTCTCTTTAAAAACTCTTTAGTTTGTCTGTCTACTTCAGGATATATCGTTACTATAGTCGACTAAAGTGCCTCCAGGGTATTTACTCAGTCGACTTGAGTGCCTCCAGGGTATACACTTAGTCGACTTGAGAGGCTCCAGGTTATATCCTTAATCGACTTGAGTGCCTCTAGGCTATATCCTTACTCAACTTGAGTACCTCCAGGATATATCCTAAGTCGACTCAACTTGAGTGCCTCCAGGGTATATCCTACGTCGACTTCAGTGCCACACAAAACCGTTTGCCATTTCGTTTCATTTTGTGCTTTTTATGGTCGCACTCTGCTACGCCTGCTCCTCTTTCTTCGCTGCAAAAGCAGCCTTAAGAATGAGAATGAGAATGAGAGAGAGAGAAAGCAGCAAGTCATTTCGCCAAGATTCACATAATCAAGGCATCTCCTTCTCTCTGTCTATCTCTCTCTCTCTCTGTGTCTCTATTTATGTCTATCCTTATCTCATTTCTTAGCTTTTGCTCTCAGTCTGATTTCGACACATCAGCGACGACGTCAACGTCAGCGACGACTGCGACTGCGACAGCGACTGCGACGCCTGGCAATGGCAGAATGAACGCGGGCAGAATGTAATTTGTTTTATGGTTTATGTAACCGTTAGTTTTCATATATGTACTACCTCTCTCTGTCTCTCTCTGGCACTCTTTTGAGTTGCAAAATTAATGCAGCATTTCGTCACGTGATGCCTTTGCCTGTGCCTTTGCCTTCATTATTGTTAAAGATTTTCCAAATTGCATTTGCCATGGGCATAAAATAACTTTTAATTAAAATTAAAATCAAAATTTGCTGTCTGCAATTGTCTCCCTGTCTCTCTCTCTCAGTCTCCGTCTCTCTCTCTCTCTGGGTTGCAATATATTAACTAATTTGCATTGCATCTTAAGACAGTTTGCGCCTTTTCTTGGCATTCTTAATGGGCATTACAACACCTTGCCAGCATGCTAACGATACGTTTAAGGGCTGGTAACCCCCACACCCCCCCTAACACCCTTTAGCTGCTTTGTATAGTGAAGTTCTTGGGGGTGGAGGGGCGAAGCTAAAACATTTTATTGCCTTCATATTTTGCATGTCCTGAATGTGCCAGAGACTTCTGTCATAAATTTGCACAAGCCTTGCACAAAATGAAGCAGACACAGCTACAGGCAGGCAGCAGGAGACAGTTAGAGAGAGAGAGAGAGAGAGAGAGAGAGACAGATAGAGAGAGAGAGAGGTAGAGAAAGATAGACAGAGAGAGAGCCAGAGCTAGCTAGAGATAGCTACACACTTTCGAGTATACATAATTTGAATAGCTCACAAAAATGCACATTTATCGCATAATTCTGTCGTACATCAGGACAGGCAAGGACACACACACATCTCTCTCTCTCTCCGTCTCTCTCTTTCTGTACCATCTATATCTTTATTTTGTGTACCTTGCAAACTGCAAAGGGGTTTTCTGAGCTTACTTTGCTTATAAATGAATTGAAATAGGTTCAATATGCATTCATAGAGCTGATGCTCTGACATCATCGATAACATTCGCTTCACACAATGTGCAAAGAGCTGTACCCAGCATATGAATTGATTTGTAGGAGGATAGATAGAAGATAGGGTAGGATAGGATAGGATAGGATTGGATAGGATAGGAAGGATAGGATAGGATAGGATAGGATAGGATAGGATAGGATAGGATAGGATAGGATAGGAAGGATAGTATAGGATAGGATAGTATAGGATAGGAAGATAGAAGACAGGATAGATAGAAGATATATTGAAGATTCTAGAATTGGATTAAATTCTAAAATGCTGAAATTCGTATCGTTGCTAGAGCCGTGTGGAGAGTGATCTGCCAGCATAGAGAGTCGTAACAGCAGCTGCAAGCGCTTAGCAGTGCACTGTAAAGGGAGTGTCCAAAGGCTGTTAATGTAGGGCGGTCAGCAGTGCCACCACTGTGTACATACGTAGAACGGCAAGCAGCGTTGTTAACATAGAGCGGCAAGCAGCGCTATTTACGTAGAGCGATAGCCAGCACTGTTAAGCTGAACTGTTAGCCGCGTTACCAGTTAACCTGAACTGTAACCAGCATTACCTGTTAGCCTGAACTGTTACCAGCGCTACCTACCAATAGACCTGCACTATTACCTGCGGTTTAGCGCTATTACAGCTGCTACTCAGAACTCTCTCTCTCTCGAACCTCCATCAGTCGGTTAGCTTTGGCTTTGACACACAATAGGACCAACCCCCCACCGTAGATCCTGTACTTTGAATGAAAATTTAATCAACAGCAAAACGTACTCTAGTGGAATATTCTCCAACCTCAACCCCAACTCCCAACTCCATAGCAAAAGCCTCAAACCCCAATGTTCATTCTGTTCATATATGTATGTACATATATCTGTCTGTTAATTAATTCCTGTGACAGAGACGTCATAACCGGGAATGCATTAAGTAGCCCGCACAGTGAGTGCATTTGTTATGTGGTCCACAACCACATTGAGAATTATAAGTATGCGATGGTGTGTGTGTACGAGTGTGTGTGTGAGTGTATTCATGTAATCGTGAATATCAAGTGGGTTAATGCCAACAGCAGACAAACCTTGGAGCTACAAGGCTCCAAGACGTGACCATAATTTTGTGGTTGGCGATGAGAGAACTTTAGCATTTTCGGACCACGACAGAATTGTCAGAGGCAGAACACTGCTGAATCCCGGGCAGTCAGGCAGGGTTAATTCTAGGCAAAACTGTCCATCAATCTGGT
This sequence comes from Drosophila bifasciata, assembly GCA_009664405.1. Lineage (NCBI taxonomy): Eukaryota > Metazoa > Arthropoda > Insecta > Diptera > Drosophilidae > Drosophila > Drosophila bifasciata. The sequence goes on from CM019041.1 coordinate 38,491,065, forward strand.
GGCTGGCTGTGTGATGCTGCTGTTGCTGCTGCTACTGATGCTGCCTCTGCTGTTCCAACTGCTTCTCCTCTTGTAGTGCCTTTGCCTCTGCTCCCTCTGCTACTTCTCTCCTGTACTGTCTTTGCTGCTCCAACTGCTTCTACTCTTGTACTGCCTCTGCTGCTCCCTCTGCTGCTTCTCTTCTTGTACTGCCTTTACCTCTGATCCCTCTGCTTCTCCTGTCCTCTCCTTGTACTGCCTTCTGCTGCTGCTTCAGCTTGAGGTTTCTCGCTGGACTCAATGGATGGACCACATGGATCCACCACCTACAACAAAACTCATGACAAAATCATTACAACCATTTGGAGTTAGTTATCGTTCCATACTCGTATATCCTCCTGCTGCGGTTCTTCCTACTGCTTCCCCTTCTTCTTCCCCCTTCTTCTTCTCCTTTTAGCTGATTCTGCCACTTCTCCTTTTTCGTGCTGGCTTGGTTTTGCTCTAGGAAATGGCAAAAGCTGTAAAAAATTTGCATTTTTATAACAACTTAAGTCAGCAGACGACGACTTTACTTTTCCGAGCACTTGAACTGGTTTTTCCTTTAGCCCCACCAACAGCCCCACCACCCCCCCCCTTCCCCTTACAAAGTTTTGCATGCGTGTCGCTCTCATTCCCCTCCCTCCTTCCACCACTTCACACACTCATCCTGACCTCATCTCCCACACCACCGCCTCCTGCATATCAGCATATCTAAACTATATGGCATATATGTATACCCCACCCCCATGTGTGTGCGTGTGTGTGTGTGTGTGTGCATTTATAATAGCAGTTATATTTATGAACTAGAAAAAGGAAAAAGGGGGAGAAAAAACACGAGAGAGAGCAGAAGAAAAAGCCAGCAAAAATTGTGTCCATTTTGCAATTTGCCGCCGGCGCGGTGCACACCAGGCAAACTGGTTGAAAAGGGGTGTGGGACGAGCGGGAAGTGGGTGGAGCAAGGGGCAAAGTAGGAGCGAGAAAAGGGTGTGGAGCATGGGGCAAAGTAGGAGCGAAGAAGCGAGTGTAGCCGGACAAGGTGACGCTGGGATAAGTGGAGACATATGTATGCATCGGTGTGGGTGTAGGTGTGTGGGTGGGGTGGGGTGGGGATTGACTGTGCAGAAGATGCAACTGAAAATGAACTTAAACGAGTGTTTGGTTCTGCCCTCAATGGCAGTTGCTTTTTTTTAAGAAATATTTCTATAGATACCCTGAGAAATTAAGGGAAAATCCATAGCTAGAAGATGTGTTCTATAGTGTATAAAATAATACTCGGTATTAGCTTTTAAATATTGCTTTTTTATTTTTATTTTTATTATTTAAGTATATTTTATTTGATTTTATTTGATTTTCCACTTGCTCCTACAAGCCAGCAGCAGCAACAGCAGCTGTAACAGAACAACAACGCTGTTAACAGCTACAGCTTAACAGTTTGTTGCAGCTCTTCCTTAACAGCCTGCTGCTGCTCTCTTTTAACAGCCTGCTGCAGCTCTTCCTTAACAGCCTGTTGTATCTCTTCCTTAACAGCTTGTTGCCGCTCTGCTTTAACACTGTATTACCGATCTTCGTTAACAGCGATCTCCGTTAACAGCCTGCGGGCGCTGCTGCTAGCGCTCTCTGTCAGCGCTGCACACGTCTTTCGAGCAGCCTCAGCATACAGGCTGGCACTGTGACAAATATGTAGAGTATATAATAAATCTAAGCACACACAAAACTCTATAAATATATGCCAAAAAGTATTCTCCCTAACAGACTCTATACAAATAGGGGGCAGTAATTGCCTTAACTCACTTAATGTATATGCGATTTATTCTTCTATCATTAACATTGCAAATTTATTAATTTGAAATTAATCTATCTACTCCCTCATGCAGATTCCACTTCCCAATATTAACACCTAAACTGGAGGATATATATAGTGCAAAAAGTCTTTCAAAATACTGACAACCCCAGAAAGGAGAGAAAGAAAAAAGACAAAAAGGGAACAACTGACAAAGGCATTTTTGGCATTTTTATTAACCACACAAGCAGGCTGTTAAATTCACTTTTAATTCGTTTATTCCACATTTTTTGTCAACATTTTTAAATTCTTTTTTTTTTTAACGTTGAACACACAACAGAATACGGTTCGAGTTTCTTTCTATATCCAAAAATTTCGCAGTAAAAAATCCCAACCAAAATTCTCAGTATTCATGGAGAAGCTGTCCATCAGGCAGAAGGTGCTCGTACGGCGTTCAAATGGCAGAAGCTGTGTGGCCTCCATTGTGCGGCTGGATGGTGCCGACAATCGGGATATTGTGACGGTACAGTGGACCGATAAATGGGGCGCCATCAAAGGCAAGAGTGTGGGCCTCGATCAGATTGTACCAATAAAATCGAATCGCTTTGATCGCCAGTATGCCGGAATGTCTGCAGCTGCTGCACTTGCGGCACTTGCCTCACCACCACCACCAACGCCGTCAGCCAAGACTCAACTCAAGGATTGGCTAAGAGCCAAAAGGGAAGAGCTAAGGAAAGAGTTCGATCCAGAGGAAGAGCATGAGAAGGAGCATCAAATGACAACACGCTCGAGGGTGGCAACTACCCGACCACGTGTACGTCAGAGGCGCATGTATCCGACGACTACCACCATGGACACTGCCAAAATGATACACTACTATCGCCTGCAAATGGAGGCACATCCGCTGGTGGCCCTCGGCCCGCCGGGGCCCCTCAAGCCCAATGGCATCATGGTGTGTGTGCGCAAGCGGCCGCTCAATGAGCGAGAGCGAGCGTTGCAAGAACTGGATGTGATTAGCATGCAACCGCCGAATATGCTGGTGGCGCATGCGCCACGGCGCCACGTGGACTTGCAACGTTTCCTGGTGAACCACAATTTCCGCTTCGATTGCATCTTCGATGAGGATTGCTCGAATGGCAGCGTGTACAACTATACGGCACGGCCGCTGATACGGCACATCTTTGAGGGTGGCATGGCCACATGCTTTGCCTACGGGCAGACGGGCAGCGGCAAGACACACACCATGGGCGGTGTGTTCAAGGGCCAGCAGCAGAACATCAAGGACGGGATCTATGCCATGGCGGCCAACGATGTGTTCAGCATACTGCATGAGCCGCAGAGCGCCAGCCTCGGCCTGGAGGTGGTCTGCAGCTACTTTGAGATCTACAATACGCGCATCTACGATCTGCTGACCACCGGCGAGAAGCAGCAGCTGCGCATCCTCGAGGATGGGCACCAGCAGACGCAGGTGATGGGCCTGGCGGAGCGTGCCACCAGTTCCACGGCCGAGGTGCTGGCCCTGCTCGAGCTGGGCAATCGAGCGCGTGCCCTGGGCAAGACCTCCGCGAATGCCAAGTCCTCGCGCTCCCATGCCATCTTCCAGATTGTCCTCCGGCACACTAACTCGCGGCTGGCCTACGGCAAGTTCTCGCTGATCGATCTGGCCGGCAACGAGCGGGCGGCGGACAATTCCAGTGCCGATCGCAAGACGCGCCAAGAGGGCGCTGAGATCAACAAGTCGCTGCTCGTCCTGAAGGAGTGCATCCGGGCGCTGGGGCGCCAGGAGGCGCACATACCCTTCCGCGGCTGCAAGCTCACCCAGGTGCTGCGCGACTCCTTCATTGGCCAGAAGGTGAAGACCTGCATGATAGCCACCATATCGCCGGGTCTGCAATGTCTCGATCATACGCTCAATACGCTGCGATATGCGGATCGTGTCAAGGAGCTAAAGGTGCAGACCGTGACCATAAAGCCAAAGCTTACCGAGCATATGCCACCATGCCTGTCCTCTCCAGCTAGCGAGGATTCCGATGGTTCGATGGTCAATCTGCATTGGTTTGCCAGCTCCTCCTCATCCTCATCATCGTTCAGCTACTTCAACCCATTGTCGTGGGGGGGCTTGGCCCCCGTTACGGATAGCAGCCCCAGGAGAGCCAAGCCACCGAGCAGAGAAAAGAGAAGAGCTCCAGTTGATCCAGTTGAGGCGCCGCAGCAGCAGCTATTTTGCAAGGTCTGCCTACGGCCCGTTAGCTGTAAGCCCGTATTCTGTCCTTATTTCGCCAACAAATATATCCTAAATTCTTCGTAGTATAAGTCAGTCTCTCTCTCTCTCTCTCTCTCTCTATCTCACTCCCCGCTTAGCCTAAGCGGAAGTCGCCTTGAAATATGCAACAGCCAGCTCGTTCTCGTCCCGCTGGACAGGATGGAAATAACTTGATGCGAACGCATGTAGACACTGCTAATGCGCATTGTATGCGATAAGTTGCAGTGCCCCGGAACTCCCCTTCCCTCCCCTCCTTGCATGGACATCTTCATTGTGGCACAGTGGTGCGTTTGCTGCTCTCATTCTGTTGCTTGGCTTTCTTGTGTGTCACTTTTTTGGGGGACAGCCACTGTGTGGAGTCAGTGTGTGCCTGTCTGGCAGTCTGTCGTCAACGATGTGAAGTTTGCCTTCCGCTTGTCGCTTCACATGTTTGGCCCCGCTGGCCCCACTGGCTGCAGTCTGTCTCCTTCCTGGCTCTGGTGGGTCTGAGCGCTGTCCTTCCTGGATGGGTGGGTCTGCGCACTGTCCTTCCTGGCTGGTGGATCTGGTCTGCTCTGCTCTGAATCGTTTGGAGTCCGCTTGTCGCACGACCAACACAAATTACCATCGTTGAGCAGAAGCACCACTAACAAGTAGCAGAACGAGGATGGAGAAGTAGAAAAAGGGAGGAGAGGAGTGGCACAGAATGGGGAGTGAAGTAGCGTAGAAGGAGGACTGAAGTGGAGCGGCGTGAAGAAGCAGGAGTAATGGAGAATGAAGTTGGGATATGGGATATGGGAGCTACTCCTGCTGCTGCTGTTGGCTACCTCCGTTCATTGTCCATTCCTTTTTTTTGAGTTTTTAGAGCGAGTGATGATGAAAAACGGGCTCTTGATGTTTGTCCCCTCTGCCTGCCTGCCTGCTGCTACTTCAACCCGTCCATTTGTTTAAATAATTCACCGAGACGACGACGACGACGACGACGAGGACGTCTCTGGCATGCATATCGAGTCCACTGAGCGTCTCCTGGGCGTCCGTCCGTCCGGACGCTATGCGCTCACATGCATATGTAAGGAGGCAGCATATATACATATAGCTACGGTCTGCTCTTCATCTCTGTCGTTGCCAGGGATCGGGGGGGGGAAGGGGTAAAGTGCGTTTTAGTATGCATGCTGCAATTTCTATATGACCATGCTTGCAATTGCTTGCTTGTGTGCATATTTTATACCCATTCTCATGCCTCTCCTTGCCTTGCCTTGGCCTTTTTTTCATGGCAATTTGGCGCTGTTGCCTGTGCAGCTGGTCGCATTTTTTATGGCTGCACTGCTGCTGGGCGCAACATGTTGGTCATTTGCCGCATACGTAAGTAATCTGTGGCCGCAAATCACTTGATGGCGGCTGAAATTATATCAATTTAGTCTGGAAAGTAAAAGAAGTAGCAAATGGTGGCAGGGAGCTGCTGTTTAAATTTAAATTCAAGCCCGATGCGCAGTTAGTGGCAACGCTGGTACGCTATCGATCTGCAATACGGGAATCGAATATCGTTAAGCGCTGCCAGATCGATAGGAAAATGGCACTTCGATTTACGTTGAATTTCAAACGTTTCTTCAACCATTGGCTCCCTTTCTCCTCATTTCGTGAGGATTTTCTGTAATTATAATACATTTTAAGATTTATAAAGGAGTACCCACCGATTTATACTTGCAGGTACATTATGCTTTGTTCCATATCCGCTGTTTTGCTATATCCTCCATATCCCCAGTACCGCCAAATTGTAAAAAAAACTCTTTAAAATTATATACAAAAACTAATTTCCATAATTTGTGCCCGATAATATTTTCAAATATTATGGATAGCTAACTAATTTACCAAATTGACATATAATTTCATTAACTTTGATTTAAAAACTAATTAATATAACGCTTAACCTGTTGTAGGCCAGTGGATAATTCAATTTGTTTCAATTTGAATCTAAAATATTTGAAATTTGAACATATTTCACGCATATCAGGTGAAAAATGAGAGAGAATTCACAAACAATATTAAATTCCGCGGTTTAACTTAAGATTAATATGCAGCTTTTGAAATAGCGCTGGTACTAGAGGTCAAATTTTACCTCAGTATATTTCTGGTATATTTCAAAAATGCATTAGTATATTTCTGTGGTTAAGGCGCGTATATTAGATCGATAAATACGCGGTCACACTGCACTTGCACACACAATTTAGTTTATTTTTTTTGTTAATTTTCGCCAATACAATGGCAAACGCTGTACGTAAAACTGAAAAGACTTGCATCCATGTAGTAGTTGTGATATAAATATGCATTTGCAGGCCACCACAAGTGCCGGAGCAGCAGCAGAAGCTGTGGCTGAGCCTGTGGCGGTGGCTGTGCCTGGGGCTGGCGAGGAGCAGCGACGCATTTGGGTGGGAAATTTGGATTCACGGATCACCGAGTAAGTTGATTGCAGACAAATGTCCGCTGAGTGCGAACGCCAATAGCTAATAGTCACTCTCCCCATGCCAATTATCGGTTTCAACTTCTCAAACTAATGCAAAAATGCGGTCCCGTCGAAAAGTTCGACATGCTGTTCCACAAGGGCGGCCCCATGGTTGGCCAGTCCCGCGGCTATGCCTTTATCACATTCGCTCAGGTAAGGTAACACCCACTAGCCCACACTGTACTCCATGCTCACTGTATTTCTTTGAACGCCTAGAATGAGGGTGCCACCAATGCGCTGCTCAAGCTGGATGGCACAAGCGTGGGCAGCCGCTCGATAGCCGTTCGCCTGGCCAAGAATATCAAATATGTGAGTTTATCCCTCAAGCTGGATCCTTTCTTTATACCATCTAATGCTTATGCTTATGCTTATGTACACAGGATGATCTGCAAAAGCCCAAGCCGCGCATTGAGATACCCGCACTGGGGACGGGCAAGCGTGAGGAGAAAATCAGCAAATCGGAGGCCATACGGGCCATCGAGGCGAAGCTGAAGCATCTGGAACGGCAGACGGACGACAATCTCGAGCTGAATCCCAGGGACGGCAGCAACGCCAATGTGCCCTTCATCCAGCGTTTTCAGTTCAACAAGGATCGAGAGAATACTCAGCGCTATGGCAAATCCTCGGCCCCCTACCATCGACAGCAGCGCCCAAAGCGACGCTGAGGCCACCCAAACGCCGCGACAAATTATAGTTTAAACGAAATTCTAGTACTTAGGGCGCCTACCTCATCAGCAGGCAGGCAGAGACAGCAACAGCAACAGCCTGGACAACCGCATCATTTACTTTACAATTAATTTATTTAAAAGATAAAGACACATTCAGCATATAGAAGCATTTACTTTGGTGCAAACTTGAACTTGCCGCGCATCTGCTCGGGCAGCGGCACGGTGCCGGGGCAGGCGATCTGTCCGGGAATCTCGCAGATGCAATGCCGATCGCAGCCATAGCCAAAATTGGCCGGATTGTCCTTACTCTCCTTGAGGCGAGCCTCCGCATCCAGTTGATCGCTGAAAAAAGGGGGCGGAAGTTTCAGCAGAAGCAAGAGATGCACATAAAGAGAAACCACCTACCGCGTCTTGCCCACCACCTGTACCAGATGTTCGATAATTTGATCCTTATTGCGGCTATCGATGTCGATGAGCATGTCGCGGCCATCGTCAAAGTAGCAGCGCACAAACGGCGACGGTGTCATGTTCTTCATGGTGAGCACCTGCACCTCGGGATTCTTGAACTGCACCTGTGGAATGTTCCAAAACACAAAGTCCCTGGAGGAGCAACAATTAGATTCGATTGGGGAGAGGGTAGCAACAGAAGACCCACCTGGCGCCCGCATGATGATCGCCGTATGTGTTGTAGTTAACGCTAAAGATGCGCACCTTATCCTTGAGCACCAGTTTGCCTGCATTCAGGTACTTGAGGGTGCGCCGAATCGGCTCGCGTCCCTTCATGAAAGGCATGCTGGAGTTTTAATTGAATTTGATGGCGAGGAAACAAAAACGTTTCTTTTTAAGCGGCTGCTCTGCTTGTGTAATGCAACCAGCTGATGGCTTAGTGTGGCTGTATATCTGAATATACCAAATGCGATACATCGATAGATATTATGCACTCAGAATGGTATAAAAAGTAAATTGCAATAAAATAAAAAGCAAACAAAAATGCATATGCAGCATTCAGAAGTACAAAACTTTACCACAAATAGAAGCAATTGATTAATACATCATGCGAAGTACAATCGATATCTTAAATCAATACAAACATCGATATAAATTCAAACAACAACAAAATTACATGAAAGCCGGCAAATTACACTGTACAAAGCAACGTTTGTAAAGGTTTTATTTAACAACATTATGGAAATAACATTGGCCGTGATCAAGCCGCATGTGATGCGCAACACATACGCACTGCAGCAGATCAAATCCCTAATCGAACAGAACTTTCGAGTGCTCGACCAGAAGGAGGTGCACATTACGAAAGAACTATCGGCACGTTTCTATGGCGAGCACCGGGGCAAGTTCTTCTACCATCGCCTGACCACCTTCATGAACAGGTGAGTTTGCCTGCTTTGTCGTATACCCTTGGTCTATATCCTCCCTCCTTCTAGCGGCCCCTGCTATGCGCTCATACTGCAGTCGGAGGCCTCCATACAGAAGTGGCGCCGCCTGATGGGTCCCACCAAGGTGTTCCGCGCCGTCTACACCGAACCGCAGTGCATACGTGCACTCTATGGACTGTCGGACACACGCAACGCCTGCCACGGTTCGGATAGCGAGGCCTCGGCCCTGCGTGAGATTGGCATCCTATTTCCGGAGTTCGATGTGCTTGCCGTAGCGGAGCGCGAGGCGAAAAAGGAGACGTAGTTAGGCTTGGCCCTAGCCCTTTTGTACATATAAGAGTGCCCTTGGGTGCTGCTGGTGCTGCTCAAAGGCTGCGCTGCTGTAGAATCGAATCTCCCACAGGTCTGTGACTGCCTCTGCTTAGTAGAGAGAGAGAGAGAGCCAGACAGGCAGCTGATGCTCGAAAGGACTGCTCTCACTCATGCAGGATTCGCGGTGGACTTGGTGAAAGTTCAAAAAAAGTATTAACATTGATCGATCGAATTGTGTGTTTCAAAAACTTTATTTATCATCAATTTTTCTGGTTTTACATAATACAATTCTTTTACTCATTTATATGTTTTCTATGTGGTAGGTACATGTATAGATAGAGATTTTCGATTTGTTTCTGGCTACCATTTCCTTTCTTAGCTCCATTGTATTGTAAATAGTTTTTATGATCGGTAATAAAAATTATAAAATTTATAAACTTAACAAATTATACAAATATCTACTCGTATTTGTGTGTTCTTGTGTAGTAGCTGTAGCTGTAGCTGTACTAGTGTAGTAGCTCTATATAAAGATATAGATACATTATATATGTTTTTTTGTTTGTTTGTTTTGTATTTGTATATCGGTTCAGACAATTTGATAGAACAGAGAAGCATCGCCAAAGTAACAGAAAGCGAGAGGGGAAAATCATAAAGAAATAAATTCAAAAATTCATTTTGTGGGTGGGTGCGAGCGAGACAACACACACACGCACCCATGGGCCCCATGTGGCAACTGTCTTCTGTCTGTCTTTTTCTAACTCGTGCAAAAAAAAAATCAAAAAAAATCCGAAAATTAGATAAAATATTCAATTCAAAACCAAAGGAAGATTTAATCATCTAAACATCTAGTTTAGCTCTACAGATGTTGAAAAAAAAAGTAATCGGTATTGATTCCTAAACAATTATCCATATTCCATATTAATATTGTAAATTTTTTGTTTTTCTTTTATTTGTTCTTTTTTTTTTTTTTTTTTTGCTATTTTTTTTAGGTTTTGCATTTTGTGTGTTTTGTCATTGTTTTGCGATCCCTAGTTTTTTTTTTTGTTTGGTATCGATAAAGAAATCTTTAATGCCTATTTTGCAGTCCTACAATTTTCACAATTCGCACACGCGTCTCGTCTCGTCTCCTCTTTTTCCAGTATGAAACTTTTCCCTCCGTTGAAGTTCTTTCCTTTTTTTTTCTTCTGTTTTTTGTAATTTTTATATATTTTTTTGTTTGCATTTTCTGGTGTTTTTGTGTTTTCTTTTATCCTTTAGTTCCCCACATACATATACACATATACATAGATATATATTGCTATTCCAAACAGATCTCTAGATCGTTTACTTGTATATAACTCGCAAAAAAAAAAAAAAAAAAAATAGAGGGTAAAGTAGGGAAATACAAAATAAAAGGTGGCATGCTTTGCGGCGGCATTGGGTCGAGTGTTGCCAGATGTTGTGAATAGTTTTAGGTGGGTTGCTGTACTCATTTTAGTTGGTGGTTGTTATCTTGTCTTTCATTCGATGACTGTACTTCCCAAACTTGCATCAAATCATCTCTGGACCGCATTGCAAGGACATTTCCATTTTGTAATCTTTTTGTGTGTGTGTGTTCGTACACTTTCTCTATCTTTAAACTATATATGTATAGTAGTAGTAGTAGTAGTTATTTTGGTATCCTAACCACTATGCAACTTTTGCCTAGGCGCGCTACCTTTTTGGATACACATAAATATGGGGGGAGTGTGTATACTTTATACTTATTTACTGTATAGTAGTATATATGCATATATAACCTTTTGAATGTGACCAGCTCATAGCATAAAAAGACTATTTCAAATAGTATTTGTTTTTGTTTTTGTTTTTGTTTGTCAACGACAACGTCAATATATATCAATATAGGTTGCTATTTCCATACGCCCCTTTTCTACCATCTCAATGCTCCCTGCTCTCCTTCTCTACCCTTTCGGTACTTCAAATAGTATTCTTATATTCTTGTATAGTAAATAATGTTTGAATGTTTGCTTGTTGTCTCTTCTCTCTGACACAACTTCTTCTACTCTCTCTCTTTCTTCTCTATATTTGAGCATTTTGTTCACTCGAACATGGCCATCGATGAGGTGGGCACCACCTCCAATAGCAGCTGAAAGAACAGCGTCACCTTGTCTGTAAATATTCAAAATATTATATTTAAACTAACATTTGTTGTAGTATAATTTAGTACTCACTCATGAAGCGCGGTGTCATGCCCAGCTTAACAAATGGCACATAGAAGATGAGGCCGGCAAATATGAAGAGCAGTGCGTACAGATACTCAATGCGAGGCGTCTCAAAGATGGGCGCTGCCACAAGATATATGGATATGACCAAGACCACAACGGGAATGATGATCGGCACTTTGTATGGCCGTGGATAGTTGGGTTTGGTGTAGCGCATCACGATGAGGGCCAGCATTGCCCCGCCGTAGAATATCCAGGCGGTGAAGCTGAAGAAATCAATCAGCGAATCAATCGTGCCATGCAGCACCATTGCCGAGGCAATCAGCGACTGGACGGGGATACGAATACAGAGAAAGAGATACAGAGAGAAAGAGGAGTTTTAGAAACGGAGGATAATAGTAGTTTGCCACAAAGCACACGAAACATATGGGCAGGGAAGTTGGGATTCCACTACAGGGTGCCCTCTTAAAAATCTATAAATAGATTTTCTACATCGATTTATCGATATATACAGTATATATCGCATAAATTCATAATTTCTTCATGTTTCATATTATACAATTGATATGTGAAAGTTTTGGTATACAAATTGTATAGAAACAGAAACTTTTGACGAAGATTTTGGAAAGGAAATTCCAATTTTAAGTAATAGAATTATGGATATAGAACAAGGTAGATTATCTATAGTTTTTAATTGAATTTTATCTGTTTAAAATCCTTTGAATTTTGGTATTTAAATGGAGAAACCAAAATGGAAAATATGGAGGGGTGCAAACGTTTGGATTTTGCATTCAATTTATAGAATCAAGGGGTAGAACTATACCTACTTCTACGGGTTCTACGTGTAACATCTAGACTTGCATATGGGTTTTTATGGGGTTTCTACAAAAGGTTGGGGTTTGTGAAAAGGGAGCGGCAGGGATACAGTAGTAGCAGAATCGAATGCAAAGGAAGGGTGGGGGATCTACCACATCAAAACAGACAAAGGAATAGATGATTGGATGTATGGATGAAATGGATGGATCCTCTGTTGCATACTCACGTGGAATATCAGGCCCGGGGCTGGTGTGAGGCGTCGCACATGGACATACGAGAGAATGTCCAACAAATGACCCTCTCGACTGGCGGCAAAGCAGAGACTGTAAAGCAAAGTGAGAGGCTTAAGGGGGATTCATTCATTAGAGTGGTAGAGCCTTAAATGCTTACCGTCCAGCGGCAAAGAGTGTGCCATTGGCACTGCCAAACGTACTGATCGTCACACTGAGTGGCATCAGCCAGGCCATGGCGCCCAATATGCGATTGCCAAAGGTGACGGCCACTGCCTCCGATTCGATCATCTCCTGTGGCGACATGGCCGCCAGATAGGAGATATTGATCAAAGCATAACAGAGCGTCACCAGCGGTATGCCAATGATGATCGAACGTGGCAGATTCTTGCTGGGATTCTGAATCTCCTCGGTGACATAGTTGAGATTATTCCAGCCATCGTAGGCCCACAGGCCCGTATAGAATGCCGTGGCGATCGCTCCGACGTTAGGCATCGGTCCATTAAATGCATTCGACAGATGCTGTGTGTTGCCCTGCATCAGTTTCCAGGCACCGCCACAGATGACGATCACAACGGCCACCAGTTTGGCGGCAGTGAACACATTCTGCACGGCCATGCCCAGATTAACACTGTAGCAGTTCACGAACAGTATCATCACTGTCAGAATTATCAGATAATAGTCAGTTTTAGTAGAATAATTAATCAGAGGGGGGTGTTCTTTGAGCTCTTACCAATAGCCACTAGTGCTACCATCTTTACGACACCCCTGGGCGGATCACATTCCGTCACAAAGGCCTCAACGGCATACTGTGCAAATGATAAGCATATTATAGCCATTTGGGATGGCTTCAACACCAATGTCGATACCCATGAGAACAGGAACGCCGGCGCCGGTCCATAGGCATCCATAAAGTAAGCCCATTCTGCACCAGAAGAGGTGTTCATCGTTCCAAGTTCAGCGTATGCCAGAGCGCCTACAAAAATGATTAAAACAAAATATATAGAAATAATATATGTAGGTTAGGTTTTTTGTTAGTATTTTTGGTATGTATTTTGTGTAGGTATTCTTTAAGTATTTTTCTTGAACCAAAGTTCTGCTTTCTGCCTTTGGCTCTACTTGATTCTGAAACGTTTTGCTGTCTAAGTTTTCCCTGCTATCATCTATTGGTACTTCATACCTGCATGAATACCCTTCTTTTTGGGTATTGATTTCTATCATAGTAATATTTAAAGATCGTAGACTAGAAGTATTAGCATTAATCTACAGAAATCTATATAGAATCTTATGTATGTTCTAGAAGTAAAATATTATGAATGAAGAATTAGTGGAAGCTCTATAGAACGAAGGAACAATTTTCTGCAGGATCGGAACTAGATCCTCTAGCATCTGTAGATCTGTTAATTCTTATAAAATTTATACAAAATATTGCCTACTTTTAATGGCATCGAAACACTCTTCGAGCTCTTAAATATTCCATAATAATCTCTAAAATTCTTGCAGCTCTTTTCCAACACTTTTTGAGTTTATTTCTTTCTGGGGATACTCTAGTACTCTTAGGCGAAAGAGCAGCCCAAAGAGCGGGAAAAATCTGCAGGAATATATACATATATGTATGTAAGTACGAGTGTTTTTTTGGCCCCATGCCAGTGCCGTGCAACAAGTTGTGATAAATGATGGCCCCCTCGGATGTTTGTGGATGTTTTTCTCTTGTTTTGGCCACTTGGCTGGCTGTCGGTAAGTGGGTCAAATGCACGTGGCTAGACGCCGATGAGTGTGTGACGTGTGAGAGTGCATAAGTGAATGAATGTATGAGTGCATAAGTGAGTGCATGAGTGTTGTGTTTTGTTTTGTATTCAATGTGTGTGTTAGTGTGAAATTACTTACCCAAAAGCGAGAGTACACCACAGGCAAGCCAGATTGCAAAGCTAACTCCAACGGAACCAGTACGAATTAGTAAACCGGAGGGAGACACAAATATTCCAGACCCTGTTCAAAGAGAGAGAGAGAAAGAGAGAGAGAGCTGCATTAGTTACCGTTGCATATGTGTGCTGTTCCCCGACAAAACAGCTGTTTTGCCTAGCGGCACTTGTAATAGTATTAAACTCCACTCTCTTTAGATTACTTATGCTAATGCTAGAGTAGGGACCAGGGAACGGGAACGGAACAGACGTCATCGATGACGAGAGAGAGAGCGAGCGAGAGCTTTTTGGGCAGGCAGGCAGGCAGAAAGCTTCATCTCTCTCTCCATAAGCATATCCAGACGTGCGTTCGTTGTGTGAACTTAATAACGGTATATGTACTGTATACTGGTATTTTTTGTGGGGTAGGCACAAAGCTAACGGTATGCTCCATTTGGTAGGGGGTGGGAAGGGGGCGTGCAACAATTTAGTAACACAATTGCGTGACACAATTGGCGCCATTGCCTAAGGTCAAAGTGCAATACCGAAAGAAAAAAGAAGAACTCCCCATGCCCCATGCGGGTTTCGTGTCATAAATATTTAGTGTATTGCCGCCGCCACATTGCGTCACGCCCACTTCGTAACAGAAGAAATTCTCGTTAATCCCGTAAAGCCCTCCCCGCGCGCCTCTCGCTGGCTGGCTGCTGTTTGTTCTGGCCTATGCCGGATTGCGTAGCCGACACCCAACCACCCACCCACACAAGCACGTATAACGCGTCAGACAATATATACATAAATATCGCTACATACTACATACATACATACATACATATATATGTATATCTTCTATATATATGTATCTGTACAATACATATATCTAAATTTATGCGTACGTATTTTTGGCCCATGCGCGCCTCCTTCAATCCACGAAAAACAACACGAAATAAATAAATAAATAACGAATGAACCAACAAAAAAAATAAAAAAAATGTGCTTCAATAATTCCCAGCGAAAATGTGTTAAAAAAAAAAAGGAAACACCAGAGTATCTGTTTGACACAATCCAGAGGAAAATGGCGTGCACCGGATTCGTGTTTTATCGTCGTTGTCCTGGCCTCATGTTTAATGCATTTCATTTGACAATGCAATTGGCATAGATAGTAGATAGGTCTTAGAGGGGTAGGCAGGGACTTACCTATCATAGTTCCGACAATTAAAGCCACCCCACTGAAGAGGCCCAGCCTGAAAAGAAGCAGAAAATAAATGCAGATATTAGAGTTTTGAAAAGAGCAAAAAGAGTATCAAAAATTTATCACAGAGCTTCAATAGTTTGGGATCACATTTAAGGGTGCCTTACAAATTTTTAATATTTTTTCCTAACTTAAACTCATTTATGTATATTATTTTAGTATATGTAAAGCCGAAAGCCTTGCTAATTAAAAAATTCTCTAGATTTCTCCAAGCGTAACTCAAGTTTACGCTCGTCTGCTGATCACTTACTGATCACTATGATCAATAATCAATATTGTTAGATGTCTCGTTAGAGTCGACTGACTACAGTAAACCTCCATTCAATTGACAGCCAAGTGCTAATATTGAAGCGAACTTTGGGCTCGTGTTGTGGTTTAACAGTATATAAAAAGTAAATACGATGATGATCGGTGCGGTGCGGCGTCTTACCTTCTCTCGAGGTGAACAGTGTCGTTCTGCGTTGAGCCATTCCTCTCCAGCGACTTCCGCATCCGCCCGGTCCCTGATGAGTCGGTCTCTGTCGCTTCGGGCCCTTCTGTCCCAATAGACCCATTGGCGCACATTGTCCCGTTGTTCGTTGCTTTTGTTGGCACATTATGTCCTATAACAAAAAACCACGTGTTGGTAGATCACCACCGATAGATATGTACATACATAGATAAAAGAAACAGATCAAACACATGGATTAGCATTTAAGTAGGCACAAGAACAAAAAGATATATGTACATAATACATATTGTATTTGTATTCGTAATCGTAGACATCGCGGCATACCCCAACCACCAATTTTGGTGTACCATAGATAATTGTATATTTTTGGTAATAATAATGATATCAGTGATAAAGAAAGAGCACTCCACACACACACACACCTCTATTATCTGTTGTATTATTTTTGCATGCGTTTTTTTGCAAGCAAAATAGTTGTGATATTTTATCGCGCATGGCATGGACGGATAACAAGTTGCTAAAATTATTTCGCCGCGAATTTCAGCTCTCAGCGAAACGGCAGAATACGGAGTGTACACTAGTACTGTAGAGGAAGGCTGGCTAGGGCCGGGCCGGGCCAATGGATCGAGCGTGGAGAGCGAGTACGAACAAAAAAAATACCCGTATGAGGCGATTGGGGCGACTTATCGCTGGCAACTGTTCTTGTCCCAATTGGTGGCCGCGTCAAATAGTCCGCAGCGTGAAAGCTTTTGCCACACGAACAGCAGCAACAGCAGCCGAATGGCTGAGCCGAATGACAGAACAAACGAGAGGCTGCCTTAGGGATGCTAATTACGCTCTTTGGCTCGCTGCTTTCTCTCGTCGGTTTTGTCGGTTTCGCTTGGCTTCGCTTCGTTTCGTTTCGTGTCGTGTGGTGTCGTGTCGGCACTTGTTAGCTTTCGACCCGTTGCTGCTGTGTCTACGTGACACACTGTCCGCTGACGCTACTGATGGCTTGGCCTAGCTCGTCGTCGTTGTCGTTGTCGTAGTATCTATAGAAGTCCTCCCCTCCTGACTGATTTATGCAATTTCTCGTATAAATTTTTGATATGGTTCTCTGATATTTTTTTCTTTTGATTATAGAATTTATCAAGGTGAAGGCAAGTCCATTAAGCTTTTGATCCTCTCGTTTCTTATCTCACACGCTCTACCCTCGCTCTCTCGCTCTCGTTCTCTCTCTCTCTCTCTCTGTGTCTGTCTATGTCTCTATATTTTCGTTTGGTTTTGTTCTAGGCTATTTATAATTTGTTTCCCACATGAAAGAAAACGAAAATAATTGAAATTGAATTTCGCTACGACGACGTCGAGTAGAAGGTTTCTCGTTCGCTGCTCAATTGAAACTAGACTGCAGTGTAGCATGCAACATGCAGCATCAATGGTTGCCACAATAAGGGTACACTCTCTCTCTCTCTTTCTCCATTTCTCACACTCTCTCTCTCTCTCTCTGGTTTTGATGGCAATCTCATTCATGCGCTTCTCTCAATTAATTGTTTGTTGCGCATTTCATTTGGCTCAATTGGTTGCTTATTAATAGAGAAGAAGATACGTTCGTGATGGTTCGTTCGGCCTGTCGTCTCGATTGGATTGGATTGGATTGGGTCATGTGCCCGCTCGGTCGGTCATGGGCCCCCATGTGGCCACGCGAAAGGCCCCAGGCTACGTCACCAGACGCGTCTCCCCCAGCACAGAATATATTTCATCAGACTAAAACTTTCACTTGTGCAGAGCAATCAAAAGAGAGGCAAAACACTTTCCCCCAAGGATACGAAAATGCCTCTTGCTATATGCTCCAACTACATATTTTCGTTCGCATCTTTTGACTGGATTTGCCCCCAAAAAAACTACAAATATATATATGAACATGTAGTATGTATGTCTAGATAACACCACGCTACAAATAGATCTGCAAAAGATTTTCGAATACACAGCACACAGATACAATACACCAATAGATATGTATGTTAGATACAGATACTTGTAGAAATATTCTGCTATATCTATCTGCTTATACGATTTCTTTTTTCCCTTCTAAATCTTCATCTACTACTCGTTCGTACCGTCGCTTATATCTGCCTCATCTTTTCTTTTCTCTTCTCAATGTATTTTACTTGATTTTTCCTTTATTTTTGTGTTATTTTCTTCTGTCATAAAAGTCACGCGGCCCAAGAACATTTTTTGTTTTGTTGATCGACTGCTGGGATAGGGGATTCTGGGTTGCTGGTTCGGTGGTACGCGGTAGATTACTTTCAAATACTTTTGCTTAGCTAACAATTTATTGGATACTCGTGTGTATGCCCTCACTGTACTCAAACAAAAGTGTTTCAACCTGCCACTTCCACACGATCTATTTGAGTGGCATCCATCAAAGTGTTGTGTATCGATCTATCATCTAACAGGGCACATCCGTTCTGTTTCGGGATAAGCCGCACTGCCAATCACTCTGCGAATATTCATCCCTGTGGGGGCTTTAGATTGCATTTTGCAATCCGATTACAGTGCCACACAAGAGCCAGCAGAGCCAGTGCCACACTGGGGGCACAGCGAAGGAGGTGGAGTGGAGCAGCTCTCCTCTGACATTTATGCAATTTTATTATTAAATGTGATTACGATTTGTCTTGTCAGCCACTCAACGCCCCAGGCATTAAACTGGCGCTACATTAAATGCTGTTGCCAGGAATTGCTATGGGAAATCGTTCAACGGGTACGTGGTATACGTCACGTATACCCAAGATAGCTACAAATAATCTACAAATATTTTAATTGACTCATCAGAACGCACAAATGCAGAGATACAGATGTATCTAGAGGGGTTTTAGGGTAGGATTTTGAATGAAAGAAAACTTTAAGAAGGAACTTTGATATGAGAAAGGATAAAGGTTTTAGGTTGCTAAAGAATTACAATTATTTTGAGTATCAGAAGGCACTTAGAAGAGAATTTTGATACTAAAAATTAATTGGGAAGCAAGTAAAATGTATTTGGAAAATATTTGTAAGGGAAAACTGCACTCAGAAAGGACTTTGAAAGAAGTCTGTATGTCACAAAGTATTCGAAATGTATGCAGGCACTTAGAATCGATTAAAGAATATCAATTCAGGTACTTAGCACAGATTAAAGAATATCTTTTAAGGCACTAAGAACAGAATAAAGAAGTTCATTTGAGGCACTATAGTAAGAACCGATTAAAGATGATCAATTCAAGCACTACGAACAGATTAAAGAAGTTCATTTGAGGCACTATAGTAAGAACCGATTAAAGAATATCATTTCAAGCACTAAGAACAGATAACAGATAACACTTCAGGCACTTAAAACAGTATAAAGCTAATGCAGACACGCACTAAATATTTTTTTAATATTTTTTGTTCTTTTTTAATATAGAAAATATAGAATAATTCCCCCTATAATAAACACCACACACGCACTTGTATCTAATTTTTCCATGATATTTATTCTAATGATTCGGGTGACTCTGCTGCCGGCACACTTTGAACATTGGATCCCTTACTTGTCGCCTGATCTCTCTCTCTCTCTCTCTCTCTCTCTCTCTCTTTCTGTCCGTTAATTATTTAGACATATTAATGCGGAAAAACAAACTGAAAGAAACATATACACAAAAAAAACGAGAGAGAACGTACGGAGTCGCTTCGAACGCGACTCTACTTTTATACCCGTACTCAGTGATTTATGTGGAATTTTAAAATGTTTTATCAGTTTTTACATTTTACATTTTTGCTACATCTGTCATCGACATCTACATCTACATCATCTACATCAGTTCTCACAACAACACACGTACACTGCACGAGGCAGCATGTTTGAGCGTGAGTGTGTGTGTGAGAGAAGCTGAAGCAACAATCAACCCCAATAAATGACTTACGGCGCAACTGGAAGGGGACAGCTCGTAGCTGAAAATTCATTTGATCATTGTGGCTACAATAATGATCCGATCTGAACCAAATTCGGGAATCTGGTAGATATGGTCATTCTCTACAATACTGCATTTTTATTTTTTTTTTCTATCTTCAAAATTGTGGATTTTCGTATTTTGGGGGCGGGAGTGGGCGTGGCAAAATTTTGAAATAAACTTGCACTGAAGCGATATCACAGGAGTCTAGGCAAAAAATTTGGTTGTTCTAGCTCTTATAGTCTCTGAGAACGAGGCGCTCATTTTACGAAAACCAAAATTACTCGATTTTGTGTGAGTGCGAAAGGGATGGAGCGAAGTTTTTGCGTATGTTTTAGTCTATTGTGGCTATATTAATGATCCGATCCGATCCAGATTTGGGCCCCTGATAGATATGGGCTGTCTCTATGATTCTGCATTTTTAGTTTTTGTTATTTTCAAAATTGTGGACGCCACAGATATGCGCCCTTTGTGGGGGCGGAAGTGGGCGGGGCGGAAATTTTAAACTTTTTCTAGGAGGAGAGAACACATCAGTCTGGAAAAAAATTTGGTTGCTCTATCTCTTTTAGCCTTCGAGCAATGGGCGACGAACAAGACGGACAGACGGACAGACGGACAGACGGACAGACGGACAGACGGACAGACGGACGGACAGACAGGGCTATATCGACTCGGCTATTGATGCTGATCAAGAATATATATACTTTCTATGGTCGGAAATTACTCCTTCTCTATGTTACGCACATCCACTTTTAGCACAAATACAATATACCCTTTTACTCTTCGAGTACGGGTATAAAAACAACTAAAAAAATACACAAAAAAACAAAACGATATTCTGCGTTGATAAGTGAGGGAGAGTCCGAGTTTGTATGTATGTACATAGATACATATGTATATATATGTATATGTTTATGTAGTGCGCTACTGGACACCGGCATAAACGTGGAGGGTGTTGGGTGGTGCCATGAGGGGTGCTGTCCCGGGGTACCGGGTACAGGTGCTGTGTTTTTGACTGGCAGCCCACTGACTCCCCCGAGCTATACCCGATCTCCATACCCCCATACCATCCACCATCCAATGCTCCGGGTCCGCGCTGTGACGCAAAGAAGACGTCTTCATCGTCGTCGTCGCTGTCGCTGTCTGCGTCGACGTCAACGTTGGCAGCGACGTTAGCGTTGGCAGCAGCAGCGGCGGCGCCATTAAATGAGTAATATCACGCGCTACAAAACAGCACTCACTCTCTTCCTCTCCGCCTCGCACTCTCTTTTTTTTTTGGGGCATGAAAATCTCAAATATTCAAAGCTCCCCCCCAGGAGCATGATGATGGTCGGTCCTGCGGCCTGCAGTAGCGGGTGTAGGGGTGTGCTGCATCTCAATTGGCACACAGCCAAATAAAAATGATTTTCTGATCTGCTGCCTTTTCTACACCTACCCTGCCCCCCACCTGCCACTCCTACACTGCTGCTGCTACTATTTGTTGTTTTTGTTAAATATTTTCAGTTAATTTTGTTGCGAGCGTCACGTCAGATAGATCGTTGGGGGGGCAAGGCCATCCCACCGACTAATCAACACCCTCGCCAGAAAGGAATGTGTAGGTACAGGTATCCATCACATGGCTGGAAGATGGACTTTGGGGGTGGAATAGGCATAGGAACAGGAGAGTATAGGAGATTTAGAGTAGTGTTTCTCTCAGTAGTCTTTGGGGTAGCAAAAGAAAGATTTTGTGATCAGATTTCACAAAGATTCTTTCACTTTGATTGATCAGTAGAGGTTTGGCACAGATCTGACGCCAATTGTAACTATCGATAATTATCGATATGCACATAAGTGTTGCTAGCAATCGTTGATTAATGCTAAGGCTTAAAGGACAGGCTAATAGAATCGAAAATTAATCGGGAGAGGTTTTGGCATAGATTGTGCAACAATTGTAACTATCGATAATTATCGATATGCACATAAGTATTGCTAGCAATCGTTGATGAATGCTAAGGCTTAAAGGACAGTCTAATAGACTGGAAGATGGGATATATATCCACCCAAACACACAGTTCACTGTACTTGAGGTACATTACAATGTTATCGTTAATAAATAAAGTAATGTATCTTTTCATCTATTTCTTCTACCCCATCCTCTGTACCGCTTCTCTTGCCTCATTGACCACACTGTGCCTGTGTGTCTTAGATGTGTGTCTCAATTCATTGAAATTCACATTTTGGATGCCCCCAAAAATGTAATTAAAATTATTTGCTTATTTATTTATTATTTTATTTGTGCTAAAACATTTTTGTGGCCTCTCATTTTTGTCTGTTATTTGGCCTACTCAATTTTTCTGTTGGCTGTTAATTGAACGTCGCATGAAATGTTTCATCTGTCGCCAAGTATATAGAATATATATGGATGGATTGATGGATCGATTGTTAGCAGCGGGGGGCAGGTTTGTCCATTCGTGTCTCAAGTGTTTGCCTAACACTCGACCAAACATGCAACGAACCCCAAAAAGTGGCACAAAAATACATAACACTTGCCCATTCGATGTCTCCTGTCCTGGGGAGTTTGCTTAATTGATTTGTTCTGTATCGATGGACACGAAAGTGTTGCCCAAAAGAGTCTCTCTTCTCTCTCAGCCAAGTGTCAATGGCCCTCTGTCCCGTGTTCCCTCAATGGAACTCAATCTGCTCTGCTCTGCTCTACTCTGTGCCACATGTGTCATAACCATAACCAGCGCTTACTTATTTGTGGTTTATGCGTGTGCCACATATCACGTACTTCTTCTTATGTCACATTCGTTTTAATCATTCGCTTGTGGCACTAATGCTGCTAACTGATTCCATTTCGTGGCCCATTCAGTGTCAGATGTGTGAATCAGTCAGTGGAAAGCCAATTGAAACTTAATCTCTGTGACTTGTTCATTTAAATGATTAACTTTTTGACGAAAAACCGCCCAAGAAGCGGTTTTAGCTGGATTTTAAACCGGTTTATCGCCTGTTTTTTGCACTATACACTATATATAAGTATGTGCATTTATCTATATGAATTTGTTGATTTTGCTAGATATTTTTGCACACTTTTTTTGGGGGTTTCTGGGGGAACTTTATTAGAGATTATGGGTACTCTTTCAGGCAGCTAATTTAGGCTAATTTTTGTACTGTACTGTACTTGTACTCTTTGAGGCAGCTAATTTATGTTTATTTTGGTACATTTTTTAATAGGTTTTAAAGTCTTTTTTAAGTTCAATACTTTGCAGCAAACAATCGTAAAATTTGCTTAGTTTTTTATTTACTTTTTGCTCTTCGTTTTCAATTCGTTATTCGTAAATTTTCTGCACGCATAAACATTTGAAATGCTTTGCCTGAAATGATTTAATTTTTGTTTCCAATATGTTTATTCTCCTTCAATTTGCGTCAGACACTTTCCAAGCTCCCCCCAGACAACCCTCTCTCTCTCTCTCTCTCTCTCTCTCTTTGGTCACTCTCCTCTGTTTTTCCCCACTCGCTTTTTCTCTTTATTGGATGCTGTCGAAATGCTCTTTGTCCCGGGTGCTTAATTGAAATGTATCGTTTGTGTCGCAGCGAGATCTTTTATTGATTCGAATCGAGCGCTGGGAATTGCGTGTGACAGTGGGTGGGTGGGTGTATGGTCAATGTCAAGGGCGCACCCACCCACCCCCACCCATCCGCGTGCAATTTTCTTTAATGCAAAATTCATGTGTGAAAGCCTACAAGGGGGGAGGAGCGGCCTTTATTTATGCAGCAGACAGCAAACAACCTGCAATTAATTTTTTAGCTGTGACTACGATTATTATTTCTGTCATAATATTTGCGACACATGGACGCCCCTTATGAGAGAGTGGCACCCCCACTTGGAAGGGGGGTGTGCTAATTTATAGCACAAACGACCTTGACATTGTCACCAGCCAAGCGCGAAGGTCACCCTAGAAATGTCTGAGTAGGCAGAACAATAGCCAAGAGGTACAACCCATCAAAAGGGGAATCTTTTTTGGGTGTGATATATGGGGATGCTAGGAGGAGCAAGCTGCCAAGTCCTTGAGGCTGTCCCTTGATTCTTGAATAGCACAAGGTACCTAGAAGCTTTTCCATACACTCGTATGTACTATATTTATCCAAACTGAAGCTTTTGTAGATTAGTGCAGACACAAACCTGCCGCCCAAAACAGAAGAGATCTTGGCTCTTTCAGCGAAGAGGCTCTTTCAGCCACATTCCAGAGAATTTCGCAAATTTCATAGAAATATATAAGCCCAAAAATGGTATCCAAAGCTCCTAACATTTACCTGCTTATATGTTACTCTGTAGAGTTAGCCAGAAATTCCAGTTGCTCATATAAAAAAATATATCTCAAATAGAGCGATAAATCGAATGGCAGCAATACTATATATACAGTGGGTATTCCAATTACACAACAAGTGACACACCTCAAAGCTGTTTTTTTTTCAATTCAGTTGAATGATATTTAATATGCCATGTGGTTTCATTTGACAGCTAATAGAAGTAGAGGCAAAATTATGCAAACAAAAGAAAAGATAAGGAAAATGAAAAGCTACAAAACTTGCCACAAAATAAAGTTTAAACCTAGAGTATCTTTAGGGCTATAATTAATATATTAATACAAGAAATTTCATTCAAATTGGATAAGTCTAACAATATTTTGTGGGCACTTATACCCTATTGGATCGTATATTATTATACGATTTTATTTATATTATTTGCTATTTTTTTTGTATCGCTGGAAGATGATCTATGCTGATGATCAGTTTTTGTTTGCTCTGTGGCTGTAATTGTAGCTGTATCTTGTAGCTATATCTGTGGCTGTATCTTGTATATTGTATCTCTATCTTGTACATCTATCTTGTAGCTGTATCTGTCTCTGTTGGCATTTCAATTTAACTCAATTGATTTTCATTTGAATCTTGTGACGCGCACTAAGCCAATGGCTCTGCCAGCGACACGATGACGCTAATGATCGACCATAATAATAATAATAATAATAATTACAAAGCGATAAATTCATTGGCGACACACACTCTCTCTCTCTCTCTCTGTCTCTGTCTCTGTCTCTGTCTGTGTCTCAAAGTATTTTATGTGCCACAGAGCTAATTGGAATGCCGAGTGGAAAAAGTGTAAAATAGAAATAGAACAAAAAATAAACACAAATACGAAATTGAAAATTGAAATTGAAATTAAATCATTTTACGACAATTAATTGAATGGATAGAGGGGGTGGTGCGGGGGTGGCATATAAATACTAATATTCGTAATTTTTAGTTCCAAAAATATACGAAAAAAACAGCTGCCCAGCCTGCCTCTTCCTGCCTGGCTGCCTGCTTTGCCTCTTCCTGTGAGTTTATCTTTAATGCATGATGGCAACCCTGGCACATGGCCATGTGAGGAATTGGAATTGAAAAACAGCCGGGCAAAAGCAAAAGTTCCCTGCAACCTCATGCAAACTTAATCAATGTGCTGGGAAACGAAGTTTCCCACAGAAGTTGGCTACGTGGAATTGGCTTTTCCTGTCACGCAGAGAGAGAGAGAGAGAGAGAGCCCTGTTGCCAGGCGGGTTAAAGTAAAGCAGAGGAGAGCACAGCCTGCCTGCCAGCCAGACGAATGCATGGATGGATGGATGGAGGAGGTGGCACAACTTCGAGGCATTGAACTCGCGCTTTCATGCTGGGCCCCCGGGGGCCCAGGCGCCACTCAATTATTTGTAAGCGAGGCAAGGACATGGCAAACATATACACATATATAATGAAGGATACACACAGACACATATATACAAGCCATGGATACACACACACACACATATACAACCCATGGATACACACAAACACACATATACAAGCCATAGATACACACAAACACAGTGAACGAACGAGCAAGGGAAACTTTCTGTGGCATGTGGCAAGGGGGAAAATGAATTTTAGAGGCTCGTCGTTTCGCTTTGGCTTCTTCTTCTTGTTATCCCTCTACTGCTGCCCTCCTCTGCTGCTGCTTCTCTCTGTATCCTACCAACCGCCTACACTCAACCACAGACTACATGTCGTTGGGGTGGGGTTGGTTGGAACTGGATTGACCTAGAGCCTTCGCATTTTATATGACGTATATCAATATCTAATGGGGGAAAAATACTCGTACTATAGTGTGTGCCACAAAATTATAAATAAAGTTCAAATTGCTTTTCAAACTTCTGCCACACAGCAGCTGACCTACTAGAAGCTTCCCTTTCTTCATAATAAAAAAAAAAACGTTGGCAAATTATTTATAGTTTTTGGGTTTAAGTGTGCTCCAGGTGAAGCGAAGGCACTTAAAATATTATCAATAATTATTATGGCTAACAGGCATATACGTAATCGTATATGGGTGAAGTATACTGGCATTCAAATACTTTCTAATACTCGTAATTGTGTTGTGACTAAGTGAAGGTCTGGCTTTGGCTCTGTATTCACAAACATTCATTAGTAGCTGATTCATTTTGGGAGAAGTTTCTGGGCAAGTGGATAGATTTGCATCTAACTGAAAGTGTTTAGAGTATTCCCAGAGGGTGTTATAGGGGTATACTTTGGGTTTCATATTACAATCATTATCCAACTCAAACTGGTCTTGCTTTGGCTACTGGTTGAAGGGTTTGAATTGGCTTTTAGTCTACACTCTTCCCCTTTTATGGTAGAGCATCCACAGTTCTTGTGGCCATCAGTTCTTGTGTCTTGTTTTCACATCAGAATATATATATATAAATATATGAAACATCTTTTTTTAATGGGAGTCGAGGCGGCCGCTGCTGCTGCTGACAGCCGAAACGGTCACACGTGTCGTTTAGTAGCTATAGCTGTATGTGTGTGTGTGTATCTGTGTGGGGCACGCCCCTTTGCTGGGCCACCTGTTTTTATTGCCCGTCCCCACTCCATGCTCCCCGTGCCAGCCAAAACACTTACGCAATGTGGCAGCCGTCGAAGCCGGCTCCTTGTGACGTTTTTGCTAAACATATAAATACATACATATATATGTATCCCAGAGATACATAGATACAAAAGCCAAAAATAGAAGTAACGAGAGAGAGTACTGTATTCGGCAGCAAAGCAGAGCTTTTATTTTCGGGCAGACATGCGCTCTGGGGCATGTCCTTGCCAGGACACATCTCTCGCTGATAAGCCGAACACATCTCTCGCAGGCTGTGTTATCGCTGCGCACTTTCACTGCCCCACTGTCAGCGCCACACCATGACCACCCACCACACCCCACCCAAAAATTGTTCTATCCTCTTCTGCGTTTTTGCTGAGCGCCGGTTCATACGCGCAAAAGTTTCTCGGGTTAAGTCATAGCACAGTTCTGGGCGCTGGGACGCTGGGACGCGACACTGAAAAAGGGGTCGCCCCAAGGTCCTCGAGGCCATCCGGTTCGCTCGTAAAATGAATGACAAAGCCAAGGACAATGCGTAAGGACAATGGCGAATGTTTTTGGGCCTTAAAAGCAACCCCCAGCAAAGCAGGCAGATGCTGCCATGCCATGGAATGAGTGCCGGAATGAGTCCTCCCCCCCACATAAGTAACTGCGACATTTACTTAATTTTCTACACAAGTTGCCGAGGCTAGAGACGCCATAGATGGGCTGTAGTTGCGCTGTAGATGGGATTACAAATGTGCCCAGAATGGGGAACTGTACTATAGATGTGGTGGCATCTGATTGCACAAGCGAAAACCGCAAGACCACAGAGCTGCGGAGGGAGCCCTCTCAAAGTGTGATTAATGACAAAAGTTTTCAGAACGTTTTGAATACAAGTAGTTGCATCAGATCTTGATGTGCACACGTCTATAGTAGGCAAAGATATGTCTGTATATCTGTACATCAAAATGGGCAGCAGAACAATGGGGGGGCAGTACTTGATCATCACTTTATAACAGACAGATCTGATCTCTATCAAGAGCGCCAAATATCTGGCAATCTTTATGTACGAAATAAAAGTCTAAGGTACAATTACCAATTAAAGTGTGCAAGATACACCCATGGCGGTGTATATTTTGGCTAGATCAAAGCCACAAGTGCCTCAAGAGCTGTGTAAGAGATCAAATCAAAAGATCTTAGGGTGAGAATTATTGTGAAAAATCACATAAATGAATGATCTATCTGATGGAGGCATATTTAATGAAGCGGAAGAGCAGGCTTTTACAATTTTTGGGGCCATCCGCAACACTCCAGTGGAGCAGTAATAATCTGCATCATGCACATGACATGTACATTGTTTCCTGTTTTTTACTATTCTAGTACATTCTCTTGTATGTCGTGAGCATCATGCAAATATGCCTCTTCTGCTGCACTTTCGCTTGTGCGTCACGAGTCAAAGCCTTAATGCGCAGCGTCATGGAGATGGAGCACTGCTTGGATGCTTTCACTGCTTGGATGCTGCCTTCAAATTGAATAAATCAATCATCCTACCCCACTTATTCCCCACTGATTCCACTTTTTGCGTCTTTCTTTTTTGTTGGGCTTTCCACAACGCATTTTCTACGCATTTTCCTCACAAAAATTTTCCAGACAAATTATGTCAAGTGCAAATTGCAGCCAACCCCTAAATTGTACACACACACACATAGACACCCCCCCTTCTTTGTGTGTGTGTTCTGTGTGTTCTGCTGCCTTGACTTTGTCCTTGACTCATCGTCGTCGTTGTCGTTGTCGCTTGGCTGCAACATTTGACTGTGTGTTTTTTTGTGTCCCATTTCCGCTTCCGGCTGTCGCCCATGCTCCTTCCTCTTGCCCCACTGGCGATGGTAATGCTCCTCTGCCCCCACTAGCGATGGTAATGCTCCTCTGCCCCCACTGGCGATGGTAATGCGAAGCCAGCGCCTATAAATAGGCCTCCAGCCAGCCCACGCCAAGAACTAATCAGAGAAGTTCCCAAGGCCCCGCAGCAGATATTTCTGTATATCTATGCTGGGGTTTTCAATGGGGTTGGGGTTGGGAATGGGGTTTGGGGTTGGAGATGGGAGCTGGGAGCTGGGTGTAGAGGGGGCACTGATAAGGCAGCGCTTTCAACGATTGCGTAACAGCCTAAAGCAAGTGTAGGGGTGGCTGGGTGGGGTGCTGGCTGGCTGAGGCTGGGATGGAAGCTTACTATCTATAAAAATTAGGGACAAAAATGTCAAAACAACATTGCTCCCCCCCACCAGTAATCGTTAATTTTCTATATCTATGTACGATTGGGAAGGTCTCTTCTTGTGGTTTAGATATGTACATATGTATATAATTGTGTACGCACATACAGTTGAGATTGTCTAAGGTGAGACGATCAAAGAGGATTACTCAAAGGATGAGGGCATGCCCCTGGCAAGTGCTGAGATTTTTCACTTATCATAAGCAAAATCTTCCATGGCAAAAAACGTGCAAGTAATATCGAAATTCAACCTTATAGTACCTAGATAAACCTACACTTATTATCTTATATCAACACTTTCACTTGCAAACTTTTTTTCTGATAATCGCACATCGTTTTGGGGACATATGATTTTTATTATTATTGATTTGAAACGTAACAAAAACTTGTAGTATATCTTATCTGCAAAAATAACTACAATGCATGTAGTATACATATGTATGAATATACCTATATGTACATATGTACAGTTTAATGATATATGGTCTGCGGATTCAGCTCATAAATCAATGACCCAGTAATTGTTTGTGTGCTCAAAAGTTCGATAAAAATTCAAGTTTCCCAACAATTAAAATGTGTACTAAGAGCTCTCTCTATAATTAGCGACTTAAATCGTTGGATTTATGAGGAGTTATTCAAGTGCTTTTCAATCACGCTTAGATTGACAATTCTATTATTAAAAGTTCTTAAAAAAATTTCTTAAATTGATTAATTTATGAGTTTGAAAATGTTTATACGGTGTGAAGAGATGTTGTGGAGAGCTGAGGCTATGTTTTGTGATGGATTTGGAATCATTTACATGAATATTGTCCTATCTGTGGTAGCTCCCTTTTGGTAGAGTATGTCTGGTACTACTCATATGATAGCTGTCTTTCTTTTTGGATAAGATAGATGTCCTATCTCTGGTGGATACCTTTGATTGACTACGTCTGGTACTACTCATATGATAGCTATCTTTCTGCCCTTCTGTTGTTCTATGCATCATAGTTATTAAATCTGTTTTCTCTATGATATGATAGCTGTCCACCTGTGCTTACTTTTCTACATTGACAGCTGTTTGTCTAGAGTAGCTACCCCCCAGCTACCCAGCTGTGATAGCAGCTTTTCATTCAAAACCCTCTTATGTTAGCTGGTTTTTCTCTTCTAGTAGCTGTTTTATGATATTTACTGATAGCTTACTGTTCGTCGATCACGATGGTACCCTCTCTATTTGTTCTTCTATGTTTGCTGTACAGTTTTTAGTACTCTTTCTTCTTAGTAGCTGTCTTTCTTTTGCAGCTAGCTGCCTTTCTCTGATAGTTTGTTCTATCTAGGGAAATTCTCCTTTTAGCAAATCTCTCCGCTTACAATTGAGAACTCTCCATCTAAGAAGTCATTCCAAGAAACACAAGCAAAAAAAAGTCTGGGGAATTTATCTGGTATCCACTGTACATACGAATCTCACTCTCTCTCTCTTGTAGGGTGGTTGTGTGTCACAGTTGTGGGTGGTTGGTTGGGTGGATGCTGCTGCTCCCTGACCGACTGCCAAACCGGCTGCAAATTTTTTAATGAACTTGGGGGCTTTAGGGGGTCTGGGCACTGGCTGATTAGAACAGCTGTTTCTTGCCAATGCAAGCGATTTTCGACACACACACAACACACACACACACAACACACACACACACTGGGACAAGCGTTCGCCGGGCCGTAAAATTACCGTTATTTTTGTGGAGGGAGCGCATGACGCATGCGCCGTTCCAACGGGAGAAGCACCAAAATTCCACAAAGCAAACCAAAAAAAAAAATAGCGTCCAGGCACGCGAAAAAAAAGAACGTGTCAGGAAAATGTAGAATACACTTTTGCGGCACGGCACAGGCCGCAGCAGGCAGCAGCAGGGCCAAAGCCGAAGCCAGTCAAGCGGCATCACATGCTGCCCCACAAGCAAATTTGTTGGCTCTGGCGCTGTTTGCCCCTTCACTTAGCACAACGAAACGCAACGGCCAAACGCAACGTAAACGCAAATTTTCGAATAATCACCGCTAATTAGCGCAGAAAAAAAAACTTGCAAAAAAAAAAACGAAAACAGCAGCGGGAGCAGCAGAAAAAACTAATAGGTTGTACGTGAGGCGACGCGCGTATTTCCCCCCCGCGAATGAGTCTGGATGTATGAATGATTCGTTGATCCATTTGTTGATGGAGCGAGTGGTGGGTGGTGTGGGGTGGGGGAGCACTCACCGTTGGCATGAATATGATCTGTGTTGTTTGATTGGACATGCTGATACATGACTTGTCACAGTGCCCCGATGTCGTCACTTTCATGTCACTTTAAACACTGCAGGAGAATGAAGGCGTCCGCGTTGGGCTCTGCGTATTTATAAGGCGCCGGGAAACGTAACGGCTCTGCCGCTGTCGCTGCTTCTGCCGCTGCCTCGGCCGCTGCAGCCGGCGTTGTCACCAGGCAGGCAGCTTTTCGCCCCAAGCTTTTTCGCTCCTTTCTTTGCCATGCATGCATGGGCCGGCCACAAAGCTTTCGCCGGAGAGAGAGGAGAGCGTAAGAGAGTGTGCTTGCGTGGGCGAGGGCAAGGAAAAGGGCCAGAGCATGAGCAAGACAGAGAGAGAGAGAGTCAGATGGGAAAACGGTATTCAGAGAGAGATAGCGGGCTAGAAGGGTGGGCTAACGTTCGTGCGTAACGTTACGTGACGTGATATCGTGACGTAGTACCATATATATGGGGGCTAATATACTTGTGAATATGTATGAAGATATAGTATATTGTATATGCAAGCAGCAGCCGATCGCAGAAATGCAATTTTCAAGCGTGCAAAATCTTCAAAGAATTTTTAAACAATTTTTCAAAAGGATTTTAGGGACATTTTAATAAGTTTTAAATACATTTTAAGTTTGATGGAAATATCAAAATATTTTAAAGATTTATCCACCATTATAAATAGTTTTCATTAGTATTTGATGTAGTTTAAACAATATTCAAAAGCTTTTAACTTTTTTTTACAGATATTTTCAAACATTCAAGAAGTTCGCTATAGTTATTGAATAAGTTTCCAAAATTTTGCACACATTTTTCCACATTTTATTTTAAGATTTCAAAAATTATTTAAGGAATTATTATTTAAATATTTAGTACAGAAATTACAGCATTTTTTAAATTAATCCACCATTAAAAATAGTTTTCATTAGTATTTTATGTAGTTTTAAGAAGATGCTAATAGTTATTGAATAAATTTCCAAAATTTTGCACACATTTTTCCACACTTTATTTTAAGATTTTAAAAATTATTTAAAGATATTTTAGGATTTTCCAATTATTTAAAGATATTTTAATGTTTAGAAAAGAAATTACAGAATTTTTTAAATTAATCCTCCATTAAAATAGTTTTCATTAGTATTTTATGTAGTTTTAAGAAGCTGCTTTAGTTATTAAATAAATTTCCAAAAATTATTTAAAGATATTTTAATATTTAGTACAGAAATTACAAACAATTGGCACGAAATTACGACAGTTTTTACTTACACAAAAGAAATTTCAATTATTCATTTTAAAGAAGTTTTCAATCATTTTGAAGATTTTGATTGCTTTGGAAAAGGTACACATAAATATTTTAAAACACTTTCCACATAAATTTTAAATAATTTTCACTGAAATCTTCAGCCATTTACACATAATACACATATGAAACATTTATTAAACAACCTTTTTAATAGTAAGTAGAAATATAAATCATTTTGCTTATAAAAGTATTTTCGACTATGCACATATGTAGTACATATGTAGTTATTATATGTATGTATAGTATGTATGTATATACCAGTAGAATGCAATTGCTCAGCGAATTGAATTATTTATGCAAGTGTATATGGTATATTATGGTATGGTAAATATAATCAAGTTACAACCCACAAAAACAAATTGACTTTAATATGTGTGTGCAGAACGCGCCTACACACATATCGGGCTGGACTGTGGACTTTTGAGGGGATGGGGGTCTTTATTTATTTAGTTTGGGTCTCCAGCTGTCTATTCTCAGTGTACAGAATGCATTTCACTGGAAAAACAGAATTGGGCTTACGAATAAGTCACACTATTTATTTATTTATTTAATTCTATTCTTGGAAATTCTACTACTAGGAAATTCTATTCTATGGACTGCAGAGAAAACATCCTCTAAATTATTGCAATCATTTCTCGAGGCGCAATACATATATTTTAATATTTATTTAAACAGACATTAAGCATTAAGGGTTTAGTAACCCAATTCGCAAACTGCCATGGAAGTGTAAATAAACATAATTTGACGACATCGCGCTACACGAGACATAAACAAAATGCTGCACTTTACTCGGAGGAACAGAGAAGCAACAGCAAAAGCATTAGCCAGCAAGAAAAACTAGCCTAAGAGATAATACCCTCACAAGTAGAAGCTTTATCTTATAGAGGGAACTTTATAGAGAAAGGTATCACTTATGTCAGTCGAGATACATTAGAGAACATATCCCACAACACACACTTTAACAGAGAAAGAAGATCTTCTATAATATGAGCAAAGAGTTTCGACTTTCAAGTCTGAAGGTTAGTTCAAGAATTTATAGATACATTTATGTACATATATACTATATTTTTATCTGCATTGCAATGTTCTGTTGGATAAATTAGAATACTTTTTGGTGGGTGGTTGTGACAGTGCCTGAAGCGCCTGCTGAATGTACAACATTCCATTCCAATTGCTGTTTTTAGCTTTCACTGCCTTTGGCTGCTCTTAATACCCTCCATTTGGGCATATCTGTTACGGGTAGCTAACACAACATACAATATATGTATTTATTTTGTATCTAATTATAAAGGAATTTGCTTAATCTGACAATTAATTCTACTAGAATTCAAAGGGAATTAGTTAGCTATTACAAGAATAGTGTCATAGCTCAGAATACAGGGCATATAATAAGTGAACAGATAGTGTCATAGATCTGAATACAGGGCATATAATAAGCGAAACAAACAGATATGTGTACATATTATGCAAACTAATATAAAATCGATTAATTAATTTCTATTTGTTTTTTTCTTAAGCATTTTTATGGGCTAATGTCAGCTTATTTTGTGTTTATATCTTGTTTGCTGGTTGCTACACAAATTAACACTTAATCAATTCAGTTAAGAGAAATTTTCATTACATAGATTATCTAGGGAATTTCCAAAACTATATTAACTAAAGTTGAAGTAAGCATAAAAACTAAGCATCGAAGAAAAGTAACTTAAATCATATAAAATATTGAAATATATTGATTATTGCATTTGACTGCTTTTTTGTGGAAGTGTAGCCCCCCAGTTACCATAGGTGGATTCATCTCTGGTATCGAGCATAATTTTGGGGAGCAAACACACATTATTTGTTCTCCTCAAACTTGATGATTTAAAACATCTTAAATTACAAGTTTTCTTTAGTGTTTAAGGCACTGCATGGACTTTGCCAGAGTTCAAGGTTTAACGCCTTATTTCAAAACAGTTGCTGATAAAGAAAATTTGTTTCTCAGTGTCAGTTTTTAAATCAAATAATAAAATACTTAATCAAGCCGCCGCCACCACGTAGTGCCAGCAGTTCTACAGCGACTGGCTGCAGGCTCCTCTGGCTCCTCGGGCAGCTGACCTTGAGCCACGCGCGCATCCTGCTGTGGAGCAGCTCCATTGGTGCAGGCAGGTATACCCCTGCGGTATGGTCGCCTATCTGCAGATCATAGTTCTATATACCATATAAGTGTTTATGTGTGAGAAGTCTCTTACCATTGGAGGAGACCTTTTTGTCATTACTTCTCCTGCTGTCGAAATCCGTTCCACCAGTTGAATCTCTCTCTGGGAACAGTACTACACGCCGCTGTGGCGCCGGAATTGTACGAACAGAATGGGAATAATTTCGTAGTGGAGTGTGGAGTGCAGGCATCATGAAATATTTGCCTGGTCCGCAGCCAAGTTCTTTTTTTATCCAGAGACTATTCGGGTGGCTGCTGTGGTTCTGGTGGCAAACGTTGCTGCAACGGGCGACTGCAAAAGACAGATAATCAATCGATTAGAGTTGCGGTTTCACTGCTTTCTGGAAGCATCCTTCCATGTGGTCAGGCAGGCAGGCAGCCTCCATCTCAACTTACAGACGATTCAATATTACGGGCAAGCGCAGCGCCATCGGAAATATTGGACGCCATGGGAAGCAGGACGAGGCCTTGGCGTAATTTAAGTTACCGGACATTGTCGTCGCTTGATCTTAAACACTTTTTGCACTCTTGCTGAATTTGCGCAGTCAGTGAAAAGTCTTTTCAAAATTCGTGCAACACGTAGAAAGTCCCAGCGAAAATGTATGTATGTATATCAACAAATATTCAAGCAGCTGCGCAGCTATCGATAGTGCAGGGGAATCGATAGTTGATGGCGGGTGGCAGCGCTGTGGCAAGTTGGGCGGTAATTTTGAAATGATAACTAATTGCCAAACAAGTGCAACTACAAGCAAATGGAAACTTCTTATCAATCAAATAAACCAAACATAAGAAGGCAATAGCACAACCTTGTGCCATGGTTTGGTAAAATTTGTATATACTATTCTTACAATATTAACATTTTGTCGCTGCCAGATCATCAAATAAAGTTGAATAATCGATAACAGCATGATGTGGCAGCGCTGTCTGCATGTACCGCCAACTGTTATTATTTTGAAACACCCAAATTCAAATGCAAAATTTTACTGCACTGTACAATATCTATTTATTATGATTTTCGTTTCATATTTTTTGTTGTATGTATGTTTAGTCTGTGAGTCGAGTCATGCATGCATCGAAGTTATTGCTTAAATGTTAAAAATTATTGCTTATACGCGTGCTGGATCCACAAATGCTTAAACTGGGCTGACACAGGAATCTCTTATAGCTTATCCAAAAAAATAATACAAAATCGTATATAGTATACATATATATATAGTATATATAGATTACATAGATTACATATACATATTGATACTTTCGTGTGTGTGTGCTGCTCGGATTGTGTGTGTGTGTGTTGCATAACAATTAAATAAATTAAATATCGCTAATTATGACCTTAAGCAAAACTATTCTTGAGCATCAAAAAAAAAAAAACACAAAAAATGATTATTGAAAAATTATTTTGAATTTTCTTTCAATTTGATTTCCGTTCTGCTGCTGCTGCTTTCTGATTTCTCTTAAACGTAGGCGCCTAGAAACTACATACTACACTCCAGGGGGATTGTTGTGGCACAAAAAATAGGGTAGGGGGGGGGGGAGTGGGTGCCCTACGCACAGGTGCGCGCTCTTCTTTGCAATCGCTTCATGCGCCGATACCATTCCTCCTTCCATTCGATAACTATCGAATGCGGCCCAATGCCCAAATAGCCAGGCGGCGCCTCCGAATCTCGGCCCAAAATCAAATAGGATCTGTAATATAAGAACTGCGTTTAAAACCAAACTTCCGACTCTCAGCGGTGTTTGATTACACTCACCTGTTTACTCTGATTTTGGGGCAGCGACACTCCAAATGCTTAGTCGGTATGATCCAGGTCATAGGACCTCGTTTTAGCATTGTATTCGGCATTCCATATGCGCCGATCCCCATACCCTTCCCTGACTTGGTGCGCTTGAATACGGCCTGAATTTGCAGATCGTAGCGCACCGTCTCGCTCTCGCTGTCGCTGTCCTCCTCGTCCCCCTGCAAGTCGTATGCCGTTTGACCAACGTTCAGCCCCACGGCCTCCCTGCCCGTGCCCGTGCCCGCCCACCGATCCTGATCCATTTCGTAGTCCACGTCCGCGGGATCCATTGCGCGTCGCTGGTGTCTCTGCTCCCGGCTGGCCACCGCCTCGCTGCTCGTATCGCGACCAATTACCTTGGCCATTATTGCTATACAAAAGAAATAATCGATCAATTGCTGCGCTGTTATCGTGCAGTTATCGTTTGTAGCCGCTTACCGTAGTCTCTTTTGCAGAACTTGTTGAGATTTAACCTTTTGGTGCTTACTTTGCATTTGCCGCACTCTGCAAAAAAGAATATTGATTTTCCAATTAGAAATGCATTAAAATTAATCGAATTTAATCGATCGTTTTATCGATACATGAAATGAAGCTGAATGGAAATGGAAATGGGACTTCTAGGGTGCATTTAATGGTGTTCCCTTTCTGTTCCCTTTTCTGTGCTCTTGCTGCCACTGTTTGCCCTTGCCCTTACCCCCACGTACGTGCTGGGGCATTCCACTCTTCTCTCTCTCTCTCTCTGTGTGTGTGTGTTTACAATTTAAATGCAAAATTTATGTCTTTATGGCCAATGCCAATTAGCAGAAAAAAACAGCAGAAAACATTCAGCCCCAACAGACTGCTGCTGGCTGCTCGATCAATTTTACATTAAGTCAAACCCCTGCCCCTGCCCCATGCCACACTTCTGTTGTTTTGTGCATTCGTGCCTCGGGGCCGACTTTTGTGGCGACTAAAATTAGCCGGAATTGTATTTTTTTTGCTGCTGCTGCAATTTGCATTTGTGCCAGCGATCCAAACGATCGATCGATCGATCGTTCGATCGCAATGTCAAAGCAAACGTGACACAATTGGTGTGGCATACAACAACTTCGTGGCATACAAAATGTGGCATGAGGCAACGTTCGAAAACATTGAAAATTTCAGAAATGAATGGGCCTCTCCACAGATTGCCGGCCCTTTTTGTTGGCTATTTATGGCGGGGATCCCTTTAAGGGGGGAGAATTCCCCCCCAGCACTAGGCATCATTTAAAGATCATTAGCCACGCCCCTACGAATGTGCAATGAAACGGAAAATGAGGGGAAAGACAAGAGGTACTAACAGGCCAAACAGACAGCAGGATGTCTGAGTAATTTCAATGGGTAGCAGACAAGATTTGATCATACCCAAACTATCAATGAAACATTGAAGAGTTTAAGAGAGAGAGAAACTAACTATAATTTATAGAATTTTCTGGCACTATTAACCCAATGGCCCCAGCGCCAATCTATCAATCAGAGATCCCACCCACATTTTGATTTACTTTCCCGCACACTCAAATACACTCAAACACCCACCCACACACAAAGTGAATGAAAATCAGTCATACATTTTGGCACAACATCAAATTAACATGACATTAAAATTGACCTACGACAGAGCACACACACCCCTCCCCCCTGCAGCACACCCCACACCCCACCCTCAATGGCACCTTCTACCGAATGACTAACTTTAAATTAACTCAAACTTGAACAGAATTTGAAATTAATTTAATAAGATTATCAAATTATAAATTCATAATTAACATTCATGTTCAACGGCAAGGAGGGAGGCAGGAGGTAGACTTTGGTTTTGGTTGCCACAAGCACACACCCCCGCACACCCCTGCAACACGAGCTGCCACTCTATCTCTTTCTCTCTCGCTCATTGTGTGTGCCACAGGACAAACTTTTTCGCCGTGCCCCCGCCTGACTGCCTGCCTGCCTGCCTCATCTATGCATGTCTATGCGTGTCCTATGCCTCACTGTGTCCATTTGCCTCAGTTCTAACTCAGTTCTTTAGGGTAGTGGGGGTGTGGCACAACCAAAGGAAAACTTTTCCAACTTGCGCTTTTCTTTGGCAACGTTTGACAAATAAATTTAACAGGCACCCCCCGCGCCTGCTTGATTTGCATTTTTCGGCATGATGGATAGCTCCTTCTCGGTGCCACTTGATATGCGGCAATTGCAGCCTGGGGGCGCACTGGAATCGATCCCCGGACTGGGTAGCTGCAACCAGAAAAGTTTCCTTTTGCCCGGAAAGTTGCAGTCCGTCTCTTTGCTGTTTGGCCAACTCCAGCTGCAGTTCCAACTCCGACTACATTTAGTTGACATTTAATTAAGGCCATTAGATGGTGTAGCTTTCGGGTATCTTCTCAGTGGACAAATAGTTAAATTAAGACATCAAAGGCATGGCCAGAAAAAGGACTCAAAAATAGTTCAAGAAAAGCCTGCAGAAAGATTTTGATGAATCGTTTTAGTATTAATTCCATAACTGATTGATATTCATTTCGATTCGCTATGGAAACGCTCAAAAAAAGTGAGGTTAAGTCTAACTATTTTT
Source organism: Drosophila bifasciata (assembly GCA_009664405.1). Classification (NCBI taxonomy): domain Eukaryota; kingdom Metazoa; phylum Arthropoda; class Insecta; order Diptera; family Drosophilidae; genus Drosophila; species Drosophila bifasciata. The sequence goes on from CM019041.1 coordinate 38,530,035, forward strand.
GCTGGGCAACCATCAATGATTGAAAGTTCACTTTTGAATTGCATTTATTTTGGTAAGAAAATCTTTCAAATCTATTCAGATTGAAGCGTATGCAGAAGTCAATCAATGCCTTTAAGCTCTGTTAAGTTTCTGCTGCTCCTTTTTTTTGGATGTTCTCTGATATCAGTGTGACTGCCAGTCATTGTTCCCTATACATCCTTCAATTTTGCTTCCTTTATACAGTGAAGCCTCACCCGCGTTTCCTTTACCCTTAAAGACCTTTTCCGTGGAGTTGTGCCTCCACCCCTGCCTAAACAAATAGTTGAAAGCAATTAGCGTCGCCACTTGGCAACACTGGTCACTGGTCACAGTGAGGCTAAAAAGTAGTACTGCCACTGCTCCTGTTGCAGGCTTATTCATGGAAAATTAAATAAAAAACTTTTTTAATACATTTGCTTTGGCAAGTTTTTGGCCCTGCTCCTCTCTGTCATTCTATCTATACTGTACGGCGTTGCGCTTTCTTACGTTCCTTCCTTTCTTACGTTCCTGCAGATACCCTTTAAAGAAAGGTAGTAGAGTTTTGTGGTAGATGTTTGCAATACACGGAGAGGTAGGTACATAAAGTAGAGGCTGTCTTGTTCTATGCCAAAATAAGTCTCCAACTGTAAGTGGATGTAGTCTCCAAATCGTTGATCGCAGCAAAACGCTTTGCATATTACGAGTAGTGATCGGCAAGGGTATCAAAAGCTTCGCTTCTGCCAGGGCTAACCGTTATCTCTTCGTTTTGTTTGCTCTCTTCGCGCTCGCTTCTGTTGTTGCTGCCTTTTTTTTTTTTTTGGCGCTTTAGCGAAAAGTTTGTTTAGCTTTTACTTGAGCACGCGCCACCTTGGAGAGTAGGGTGGGGTAAAGTGGAGAGAAGTGCGAGAGCAGCAGTGGAGAGTGGATAGAGGTGCGAGCAGCAGTGGAGATAGAGGATAGAAGTGCAAGCAGCAGTGGAGAAAGAGGATAGAGGTACAAGCAGCAGTGGAGAGATAGAGGATAGTGGTGCGAGCAGCAAGCACTGGAGAGTGAGAAAGCTCTAGAGAGCGTAAGAAGAACTGAACTAAAGCTTAGAGTATGATTTATGCTGCGTGGCGCATTTTGTTTTGCTTGTTGCATCCGCATCCGCATCGCCCCGTTCCCCCAACTCTCCTTCTTTTTTTTCCTTACTGGTAACTGTAACTAAAAGTTGCGTGCAAACATTTACGTTGTCTGTTAAGTGCCGTTGTCTTCTCCATTCAACACTGTCTCTCTCTCCCTGTCTCTTCCTCTCTCCCACTCTATAACGGTTTGGCTACTCCTTCCTCTTTCCCTCTCTATCACGGTTTGGTTACTCCTTCCTCTCCCCCACTCTCTATCACGGTTTGGCTACTCCTTCCCGTTGTTGTTGTTGTTGTTTTACTCTTTGTTTTGCGCCGGAAAACCGACAACCGACAACCGACTACTGCACTTTAGCGGATTTGTGTTTTCTCACCCATTTGAGAGGATTACAAAAAGCGAGAGCAGCAGCAGCAGCAGCAAAGCGTCAGAGCAAACTTTTTTGTCCGCGGACAGTGGCCATTCACTAAGTGGAAAGCATGAGGATATGCCTCATAAAGTGCAAAGGAAGATAGAGAAGAGGTTCATTTTGATGGTGCGGTTTTCTTAGCACGCTGGAGAGCCGCGTGGATCGTGAGAGCGGGCGCTAACAGTGAGCTGTAAACGGGGAGCGGGCGCTAACAGTGAGATGTAAACGGAAGCGGGCGCTAACAGTAACCTGTAAACGGGAGCGTGCACTGACTGTTAACGGAGAGCGATAACACTGAGTGGCTGTTAGTTGTTAGTTTGGGATGTTAACAGCGCTGTGGCTCTGCTAGAGCTGCTCTCTGCAACAATGGAGATATTTAGCTGTACATTCAGTAGTTGGAGGATCAAAGCAGAGTATACACTGTACATCTAACAGTTATTGGAAGCCGGAAGCAGGGTATCCACTTAACATTCAGTAGTTGAAGGAAGGAAGCAAGGTATCCACTGTACACCTAACTGTTAGAGGAAGGAACCAGGGTATCCATAAGGTTAACATAAAGGAATCTGATCGTTTGGGGGGTTCGGCATAAGTGCTGGATGGTTGGATGTTGGTTTGGTGGGTGGTTGGATGGGTGGGTTGTTAGCACACAACAACAGATACAGATATGGATATGAGAGGAGTGCACTTACTTACCCCTGCCGCCCTCGGTGCGGTAGTATGGGGATTGTGCGGCCGCCGATGCGGTGGCGCCACCACGATTATTATTAACCACATCCGAAGTGCTGGCTGGCTCATGCTCATCCGGCTCGGGTGCGGTATTCTGCAAGTCCAGCATATTGATCATGCGCGGTGGTTGCTCTGCGGAATAGAGTAAGGCAAAAAAGGATAGATTACAGCTACTATAAATCAGGCAATAAATATAAATATTTACTCACTTATGCATGGGGCAATGTGGGAGCGACTCTGTTGATAGCCACGTGCACAGCGGTTGCAGGTCAGTCCGGTGACTCCGTCCTTGCAGGCACATTGACCGCTGGTGCTGTTGCAGATCTTGCCAGATGAACCAATTGGATGGCACTCGCAGGCTGCAAGGCAACAATATACACAAAAGAACAATCAATGCGGTGCCACAGATAAAGATGCAAAAATGGAAAATGCTAAATGGGGAAAACAAGATACAGATGTTCTTGGCCGTTGCTGGCATCGTGTTGAGAGCTTAATGGAGCTCCCCGGTCCGGCACTTCAAAGCCAAAAAGCCCCCAAAGGCGATTGCCAAATGGTAGCCAGCACCAGCACCATCCCCACTTGAGTTTTACTTAAAGTTCTTTCAAGTTCTGCTACCCCCTACTACCACCCTTCAGCACATTCGTTTATGAGCCGTGGAAATGTGCATTAACAGATACGATTACACGGCATCCCTCGAATCCCGCAACCCCCTGCTGCATTATGTCTGCTTTTTGAAACACGTTGCCAGTAAATGGACAGTGTCCGGGCAGTGTCCGGGAAGTCCGAACTGTACGGACAGATAGTCCATCTTTTTGCCACACTTTTAATGCTGAATATAAAGTGTGAAAGTGTGAAAGTGCACGCCCAGCAGGACACCTTTTACAGCTGCTCAATGAAGCTCTCCCTCTCTCTCTCTCTTTCTCTCTCCTTCTGATTGGTAGCAGCATTCAAGTGTTGCACATTCTAAAGCTTAAGTTGCACTTTAAATTGTCGCATTTAATTTAATGTTTAATTTTCTATAATTTTTACCTTTTTTTAAACTTTAAAACTTAAAAAATCTCTTTTACATTTTTCCCCCTTTTTATTTCTTTGCTCCGAAAATCCCTGCCAAATATTTGTTCTCCCTTTTCGCTACACATAAAGAGAATATATATATATATATATTTTCATTATATTTGTTGTGGCAGCTAGCCAGCGGTGGTGCCTGCCACTTGCCGTGCCACACAAAGGCAAAGATAGCGAAAAAGAGAGTAAACTTCATCTTTTATTTCACAATTTTTTGCTTCCCATTTTGGGTGTTCCTCTGCCACATATGTATGTGTGTCATATATGTGTGTGTTTGTGTGTGTGTGTGTATATTCTGTGTACTATTTTGAAGGACTTTGCAGTTGTTTCGCAGTCATTCGTGCCACACAGAGCACAGAGTACACTTCCCACAAAGCCACTCTTAGGAGGGAGACAGACTCTTTCCCCTTTGGGTTTTTGTTTAGTTAATAAGCCGCTTTTGGCCACATTTAATGGGTCTTTGCGTTTTGCCCCCCAGAAGCTGTTGCATATTTAAAGATTTAACTTGTGTGTGGCGTACACAGCATGGGGCATGTTGCAACTACAGTAGTAGTTATAGTAGGCATGGACACCACACACACAACACCCACAACAAGAGTGGGTCTCACTCTCTCCCACTCTCTCACTCTCCCTCTCTCTCTCTTACACTCTACTCTATATAATTGTCTCTCTCCCCTTTTTGTTGCATCTGTCTCACTCTCTCTGTGTGTTTCGTGAGTGCGTGCAACATTTGGTAATTTAATCCGATTTACAATAAATTAAATGCGATTTATATGCACACAGTGACACATCCGGATGATAACTACTACAACAACAACAATAGTAGTACGGGGGCACAATGACAACCAGGCAACAGAGACAATAATTACTTGCAACAACAGCAACAGCAATATGGTGTGTCGTCGTCCATTGTTGCCTTGCCCCCAAAAGAGCCCGCAACGCGCGTCCCTGCTGGACAGAGTCCATGGAACATGGCCACAGTGGAGCAGAACTAAAAGAAACCAAAAGACCCAAAAAGAACTATAAAACATGAAGAGAGAGAGAGGGCTTTAAGGGGGTGCAAGGTATAAGAAAGTTTCCATTTAAAGGGTTAAACCTATGCCTAATAGATGGTAATGGGTTCGATTTTTGACTACTTCGATTCTTTCCATGAAGGATTACTTGTTCACAAGAGTTTTTGAGTGGGTTAAAGTAGATATTCCATTGGCCAAACAGCAAAGTTACTAAGATACTATTTGTTGGCAAATATACTAATGTTGCCAGTAGTTTAAATACATTTTTTAAACAATATTTGTGAGTCTTTTGTGAGTATTTAAAGGACCAGCAGAAATTCGTCTATAAAACCTACAAAAATATGCAGAAATATTAAAAAAAAATTGCCATATATATTTATAAATTTTATTTGTTGAAATTAATAAATAATACTAGAAATAATTATACAAAAATTATCTAAAAAAATCGAAATATTTGTTTAATTTTTTAATAATTTTCTTTATGACCTTTAACCACTGTGCCACTGTGTGGCATGATGGTGGGCTGTGTCGTGCAACACAATATGACAATGCTATCTGCGAACAGCGAAATACATCGAAGTGTGTGTGTGTTTGTGTGTGAGGGGGGGAATGGGGGGTCTCTCGCGGATATGGTTTAAAATGCAAAAAGCCAGAACAACAAAAAAAAAGGTAGGAAAAGGGAAAGGCCAGAGGGTAGAGGGGGAAAGAAGCATTGCGAACGAGTTCATTACGCATACCCCCGGATATCGTGGCATTGGCATCCATTTCTACCACACCCCCCAACCCCAACCCTCCAGCTCTGGCAGGGATAACCCTTTCCGTATTCGTATACCGTATCCCGTATATATCCAGGCGCATTCCATATGCTCCCATTCGGAGTGTTTTTTTCTGCTCATTTTTCCACATAACCAGCCAGGCGGTGTATGTGTGTGTCCTGTGTGTGTGTTCCATTGACCGAGGAAAAAGATTATGAACTTTCATTATAACGAGAGCCAACAGAGAGAGATCCCTTTTGGCATTCCCATTCGAGTAGCTTCATTTTCGGATAGTTGCAGCTGTAGCCTCCCCATTCACTTCCCCTACTCCCCTCCTTGCACCCATTTGCATTTCTATTTAATTATCTGAATGCAGTGAATGAATCCCCTGATGATTCAGAGGTGCCAAAGGGAAGCCCTTTCACTAACGAGAGAGGGAGGGGCTCTTCATTTCATTCACTTTTTGCCTCTGGAGAAGGCAGAGATTGGGCGAGTACGCGAATGAATGCGACCCAAATAGGTCCGGTATATGCCTTGAATCATTTTACACTCAACAGTACAAAAAGGGAAAAGAAACAAGACAAAGACAAAGAGAAGGAGAGGGAGAAAGAGAAGAAGAAGGAGGAGAAGAAGGAGAAGTACAAAGGAGAGACGCATGAGACTGTCGTGTAACCTGTCATTTGTTTTGCCGCTTCTTATCCAGATCGATTCAGGTCAGGGTTCCTTGGAAATACACAAAAAAGGAGACTGAATCTCCCCGCACTGAATGGGGGGGAATGCGACACAAATGAATCATTTGGGGCCAGGGGCCAGTCGGTGGTAGGGGCAAGAGTGCCCCCCGTATCCCGCTGTGAATGGTGATCATTCAACAGGGATTCGCATTGGCTATGATTTAATGCCAAAACAGGTTAGGGGGGGATTCATTTGATGTAGTCGGACATTCATTTGAGGCACTCACGCATTCATTTAAGGCACTCATTCATTCATTTGAGGCACTCAAACTAATAGCAGGCTGAGGATTCAGCACTCATTCATAGCAGGCTAGGAATTCATTTGATTCACTCATACTCATACCTGGCTAAGGATTCATTTGAAGCACTCATTCAGTCATTTGATGTACTCACTCATTCATTCGATGCCTTATACACATACCAGGTTAAGGATTCATTTGAAGCACTCGTACTCATACCAAGCTAAGCATTCATTTGAAGCACTCACTCATACTCATACCCAATATTCAATTTGCCGCTTAATGAGTCATGAAATTAACACTTTTCTTTTGCAACTCACAAGCACATATGTACATTCATTTCCTTGATTGAATCAATATGCAATGATTCATGATTCATAAATCAAAATGTGCGCTCGCTTTTTTATTCATCCTGTTAGCACACACACTCACACACACACATAAAATAATGAATACAAATTATGATTGATTCATTTTTCCTGCTGCTACTGCATTATTCACTCTCCCACACCCTTCCACCCCCCCTCCCCACACACACACACTCATTAGATCATCGATTGGATATGAATTTACTTTTCTTTCCGCTTGGATATACGAGTATGTACCATATATTATGCCATTTGAATGGCTCATTAAATGTCTGAATAGTACTCATTGCTGAGTACATAATATATTCAGATATATACCTATATATATATCCGATATGTGGCAAATGTTTACATTTGCAGGTTCTATTTTTATATCAATCAATCGCACAATGACTGGCATACATTTTTATGCTCACACACCCCCCACCCCACCCCCCATTGGCCTTTTTCCATTTCCATTTTTCGCTATTTCCAGTTAGCCTTAAGAAGCAGCCCAATTATTTATTTACCTTTGGCTCCTTGGCTGTGGCACGAACAAAATTAATTAAGCAAAAGACTCACAGAGGCACAGCCAAAACACTCACAAAAGCTGAACACTCACAGCCAAAACACTCACTCGCATTCAGTCCCCTGCGCAACCCAAAAAATCATTCGAAAACTAAACAGAAAATGGAGCAAAAAGGGGAGAGACAAGAAAAGCAAATGGGTGCTAAGAGGGGAGAGAGAAGAGTAGCAAAGAGGTGACTGGTTGACTACTATTTGGATACCCTTTGGACACCTTCTGGATACCCCTCTGGATACCCCTTTGGATACCCTTTGGATACCCTCTGGATACCTCTTTGGATACCCTCTAAGGAAAGAATAACTACAGAGCGAAGGATACCCTTTGGATGCCCTCTAAGGCAGGAATAACTACAGCATTTAGGGTTACCCTAAGGCAGGAATAACTACAGCATATAGGGCCTTAGGGCAGGAATAACAACAGAACGAAGGGTTACCCTAACGCAGGAATAACTACCGAAGAAAGTATACCCTAAGGCAGGTATAACTACAGCATCTAGGCTTACAAAATTCCACTGGTACTATATCCATACATATGTATACCTATCGTATACACCTATCTATGGATTTGTCTACTTTATGGGTTCCATAGATTCACCTTTCTTCCCCTGGCTGGCACATACACACACATCTGTTAAGAATCATAATACCCCCCCATTATAATGTGCACAAGAAAGAAAGGGTATAACAAGCAGAAGAACACTGCGCCCCAAAGTGTAAACAACATAAAGCAAATCGAGCGCTATATGTTATTGTTTATTTCAAGTTTGCGCAAGCGAATCCCACAACCATATACAACACCCCTACAACCCCTTCCAAACCCCCCTCCAACCCCACTGGTTGGACACTCACTGGCAAGTGCCTTATACCAAAATTCAACGCAAAAGTCTCGTCTTCCACTCGACCATCAATTGCCATAAAATATGTTAACCAAAATGCCGTTCTAGTCCAGCGGAAAAGTGGCTAAAAGTGTTGGCCATTCCAACAGCTGGCACTGGTGCTGGTGCTGCTGCTTCTGTCTCTGCTGCTACCTCTGCCATAGTGCCTCTGCTGTTGATGTTGCTGTTGCTGCTGTTGTTGCTGCTGCTGCCTCTGTTGCTGTTGCTGCTGTTGCTACTTCGACTGCTGCTGCTATTGCTGTTGCTGCTGTTGCTGCTGCTGTTGCTGCTACTTCGACTGCTGCTGGTGCTGCTGCCGCCGCCTCTGCCAGTGTTGCTGTTGCTGCTTCGAATGTTGCTGTTGCTGCTGTCTCTGCCACTGCTGTCTCTGCCACTGCTGCTGCTGCTATTCTTCCTCTCACTTCGACTATTTCTACTGCTGTTTGTTATTGTTAGAGAGTCTAAAATCCATAACCCACAACCACCCCCACCCCCACCTCTTGTATAATGAAATTTTCCAAAGAAAAACCAAACAGAACTGAACAGAATTATGAAGAAGATATACCCCAGAAGACTCTCGGAATCGAATCGAATCGAATGATTTGCACTGAGAGATTACACCTGACCAAAGACAGCGTGGAGAGGAGAGGGAGTGGGGGTAGATCTGAGTGTAGTTTGTTTGGAACATTAAACAGAAACCCAATTTGGAGATAGTGCAGATAGACAGAGCACACAGACAGAGAGAGATGATTCATGCCAGCCATTGAATGTATTCATAAGTTTTTTTGTCTAAGGATAAAGTTTTTGCGCCCTTTTATTTATCGTTTTTCGGCACTCATACGATTCATTTATGGGGGCATTCAAAGCATTCATGGCTTAAGCCAACGATTCAACTGTTGTTCATGAATTTAAATGAGCAATTCGATTGGTAACGCCCAACCCACCCCCCTTCTAAGTTGAATCGTTTGAAAAGGCGTTTCACCTTTTGCTCATTTCACACTCGAGTCTCCCGGACGGACGGACGATGGCGAAGGCGGAACTTTCCTTGGGTCTTATTAATAAATCAAAGGATTCGCACGACGACGCGACACTACAAGGAAAAGTTGTGCAGCACTCCCCCAACCCCTCCCACACCCAACATTGAGTAGAGAAAAAAAGTTTATCGCGGTTGCAACTGGCGCAAAGTTCGCTCAACTTTCGGGGGCCAATGCCAAATGAGCAAAGATGAGCCAGTGGGGCAGGGGTAGGGGCAGGGAACGCCATTGGATTTAGCTCTCTGTGGCAGGCATTTCCATCTTGCTACAAAATTTCGTGTTGCATGTACAAAGTTTTGCCGTTTCAGCCAGGTGAAAGACTGAAGACACTGGCATGGATCTCCCTCGCTCTCTGTGTGGGGAAGGGGCAGAAACTTTTCGCGCTTTTCAAATTGTGCGTTAAAGATTGAGGCGCACTGTCACAGAAACACAGAGACTCAGAAGGGAAGAAGGGAGCAGTGAGAGAGAAAGGGAGAAATGTAAGAGAAAGCGTGGGTGAAGTTGTGTGTGGGGTGTGTGTGGAGAAGAAGTCGTAAGAGATTCTGAATGGGGGCCTATTGAAAATCAAACGATGCGCAGTTAAGTAGGCTCTGAAAATTTGTTACCAAAGTGTACCCCTACCGCTCCCCTCATCCTGCCCCATCTCTGCTGCTCCTCCTGTTCCTCCTCTTGCCACATCTCTGCTACTCCTCCTCCTGCCCCATCTCTCCTGCTGCTCCTGCTTCTTTCTGTGCCAGCAAGTGGCAAGTGCAACGTTTCGGAAAATCATTTTCCAACTGTTCCGCAACAGCAGAAACACCACCAGAGGGATGGGTACTGAAATTTCCACCCCTTGGGTGTGGGTGTGGGTGTGGGGTGGGTGGGGTTTCGTTTTTGGATATTTGGAAAATGGCAGCGCCAATTTGACGCTCGAACAATTTGCACAGCTTTAAATGTCAACTCGCATGCAAAATGTCATAATTCAAATTGGGCAGATTGCCCAAACACGCCCACAAACAAGGCAAGGCCCTCACCCCTACCCCGTAACCACCATAACCCGTACAAGGTAGGGGGTAGAGGGTTGGGGGTTCGGGTTCCTGCTGTTTGCTGACCGGAAAGAGTACTCTATAATAAAGAGAAATGATGCTAAATGCTGGCACTTTTGCGGGGGGAGATCAAAGAGATATAGTGGGGCAGATGAAAGGATTTCGATGGGTACATATGTACCTATATATATAGCAGGAATAGCTGGGAGTATTATGGATCTATGAAGAGGAACTGAAGACTACTACTACTATATACAGCAAGCGGAATAATGAAATCACACTGATAATGGCAAGGGAATGCCTTAAGAGTCTTTAGGTACATGGATTTTGATTTGGGTTTGATCTACAATTTGATCATATTTTTTGGTATATTTTTTGGTATATTTTTGGGTACATTTTTGGGTATATTTTTGGTTACAAAAGTTACAACCATTATCTCAGAGGAATCATGAATTAGGAAGCAATCATTAGCTCATAGGAAACAGGAATCAGGAATCAGATTGCAGCCATTATCTCATAGACAACAGGATACAGATTGCAACCATTTTCTCATAGCGAAACAGCAATCAGATTGCCACCATTTATCTCATATCATCTCATTATCTCAGCAATCAAGTTACAGCTACAAGTTACAAGTTATCTCATAGGAAACAGCAATCAGGTTAAAGCCAATATCTTATAGGAATCATGAATCAGAAAGCAATCATTATCTCATAGCAAATAGGAATCAGATAACAGATTGCATTCATTTTCACCTAGAAATTCAGAGCTTAAAAGACTTCATTCAAGGCTTAATTTCAATACCCAATTAAAGTTAAATTCTTGGCATTAATCTGTGGCAAAAAGAAAGTTACCATCTTCACTTTTAATAGCTGCAAAAAGGATCAAGCATATCTTACTATATATAAGAGTAGCCTAAAATTGTATTTATTTGTCGGCTTAAAATTTTCAAAATAAAACTAAGGAACTTCAGGAAGTTTCACAATTTCAAAATTTCCCATAAATTGTAATTATTTATTCATAAATTCATCAATTATTTATTCATCAATTAAGCAACTGATTGAGGACATGCCAGCAGCCTTTATAATTTCCATTGCAGAGCATTTCCACTTCGGCCAACCAGGCCAACAATTCTCTTTATTTTCTATCAATTTTTGTTTATTGTTTATTGTTTTGTGTGTTTGTTGTTGTTGTTGTTATGCTGTGCTGTTTTGCTTTTGTCATAGGAAAATGTTTAGCTATTTCCGTGGGGTACAGAACACAGGACACGGGGGCACAGGATACGGGACACAGGACACAGGTCCACGGGGTACAGAACACAGGGGCACGGGGACACAGGAGCATGGGGCACAGGGGCACGAGACACGGGGGCACAGGGGCACAGGGGCACGGGACATAGAACCACGGGGCCCATGAACTTTTATTGCTTTGCCAGCATAAAAATTTGTCACGCCGCTTAGAGTTAACTCCCTCTTTGGGTAAGAGGTGGGGTACCACCACCCCCCCCCCAAATGTAATAGATTTTTGGCCAGCTTAGTTTTGAAAATCCCACCTTGGCTTAGTGCTGTCTGCCCCCAAATGTGGCTGGGTGGGTGGTTGGGTGGGTGGCTTTGGCTGGCTGTTTGATAAATGCATTTCGTTTTGGATATTTTCGGAAGATTTTCAATTAAGTTGGAAAGGACAACCCTTATATGGGGTATGGGTGGGTTTTATATTGTATAACCTTTAACCATTTGGCCGATTTGTTACACTTTTATGAAATTCTAATGAACTCTGGAGAGGAGGTGGACGAGGTGGATGGCATTACCTTAGCTTCCCTTTCCTTTTACTCTATTCCCTGACAGTCGCTTTCCTCACAGTCGCTTCCCTGACAGTCGCTTCCCTGACAGTACTCTGCCCTGTGATTCCCTTCCCTGTTATTCCCTTCCTTTTCACTCTCTTCCCTGTTATTCCCTTCCCTTACCTTACCTTCCCTGACAGTCTCTTCCCTGTTATTCCCTTCCCTTCCATTCTGTTCCTCCCCCTCCCTCCTCAAATGTCTGTCCCTGTGTCTATGGCTCATAGATCTGTCCCCTTTTTGGCCTCCTTTGGCTCTGTGCGTTTCATGAACTTTTTCGTTTGGCAATAAAGAAAGTTTTGGTTACTGTTCGTTGGTTGTCTTTTAATTGCCGCTGCCTGCTGTGACCTTTATGTAGAATATATGTATGTGGCATATACATATACATATACAATGTGGCACATTTTGGGCATATTATTGCTGTAACATTTTGCACGTGACTTACTGATTTTATGGCTTTTAATTTCACGTATTTAGTTACGGATAAATGTTAATTGTATACGAAGAAGTTACGCCCCCATATACCACACAGTCACCCCCATTACATACCCACCCCCACACATATAACCTCCCCCCACACATAACCTTCCCCTCATATAACCTCCCCCTCAATGATTATAGTATACGCCCCCCCACATAAAGGCAGTGGGTAGTCCTTTTGTTATGGTGTAGGGGTGTGGGGATTGCCGAGCCTTTTCAATTGTATTCTCACTACAAAAGGAAGGATATATGTATCTGTGTGTGTGTGTGTGTGTGGGATATGATAATGGCCACATAGCCCTAGGTTAATCCATAAGAATTTGATTAGCAATTTGGCATTATGATGTGTGAGGAGTGCTGCCTGCCAGGCAATTAGAAATGGATACCTCCAGTAGCAGATTTTCCAAAGAGGAACCCAGCCCTACAGATCACTCAATATTCGATATGCCTAAAATATATTTTGGGGGCTTAATTGTTTCCATTTTGTGTGTGTGTGACATGCAAATTTAATGATGTCAACCGATTGAGCCCGGCCGGCAATAACTGGCAGCAAAAACAAGACTCTGACTTTAATTATCAAAAGAGCTGCAAACAAAATCAGAGCAGGCAACAACAGTCAGAGCAGGACAGAGGTAGAACAGGAGAGTCAGAGCAGTCAGGACAGAGTAGGACAGAGGCAGAGCAGGACAGAGTCAGGCCAGAGCCAGGACAGTCAGTCATTCCAGTCAGGACTGGCAAATGAATAATGATTCGTTTTACTGTGCAGAGGAGTTGGGTTGGGGCTATTCGTTTCACTCATTGGACAAATAATAATATGTAATTTTCCGGTCATTGAAACATTTTGCACAAATAAGGAAATTGACTGTGTAGCCCCCATACCCCAACCCCCCTTCCACACACCACAAACGATGCAGACGAGATGAAATGACTTTGACAGCACATGATGTACACATCTGTACGTGAGAGTAGCTAGCTGTCCATGTCTATGTCTATAGGAGTATAGGAGTGTGTGTGTTTGTGTGTGTGTCTCAATGTGTGTATAATGTTCTATCCAAGCCTCTTACCCCCTCGCCCTTTTAGCCTCTGTCTGCCTGCAATGAGTTATGGCTCCTGCCAAAGTCGGACTCGACTCGAACTCCTCCTCCTACCGCACCAAAAAGTAAATCATTTGAATCATTTGAATATTTAAATTAAATCAACTTCAAAATCATCATCATCATCAGCCACTCAGAAAAATATTATAGTTTGCGGAAGTGCCACCCCCACCTCACCTCAATCCCTACCCCCTACTCCACTCTGCTGCCTGAGCCAAATCTTTTCCATTTTGAAGCTGCAATCGAAATGAATTTTAAGGCATTTAATTATAATGCGAGAGACGGCATAACAGTAGATGGGTAAATGGCATGGGAGGAGTGTCGTCTGTGTGTGTGTTTGCAATATAAAATTTGATGGCTACAAATAACGAGCTTCGAAGGTGATGGGAATGCGGATGGTTAGATGGATGGTTGGCTGGCAGGCAGTAAACTTTTACTTCTAATGTGACATCAAGCAACATGACATTAAAAGCAAGAGAATGACTATTAAGCAGTGATGATTGAGGCTTGAGAGATTGGATGCTTAAGTCTATATAGGTATATATAGGATATATGTATAGGTACTATAGGTACTATTGGTACCATTCTATAGGTACTAAAGTTCCATCAATGAATTGAACTGTGCCAAGGATCAAGCTGAGAGCGAAATGTTAGAGAGCCCAAAGGCAGAAGGCCCAAATGTAGTAGGCCCAAGGGCAACAGCCAAAAGGTAGTAGCCGAAAGGTAGTATAAAAAAAGGTAGTAGCCAAAAGGTAGTCGAAAAAAAGGTATTAGAAAAAAGGGAAGTAGAAAAATATGTAGAAGAAAAATACAAATGTAGTGAAAAAAGGTTGTAGAAAAAAAGGTAGTAGCCAAAAGGGAGAAGCCAAAAGGAAGTAGGCAAAAAGTAGTAGAAAAAAACAGTATCCAAAAGGTAGTAGCCAAAAGGCAATAGCCAAAAAGAGAGTAGCGAAAAGTAGCCAAAAGATGGTAGCCAAAAAGGGAGCAGCCACAAGGTAGTAGCCAAAAGGGAGTAGCCAAAAGATGGTAGCCAAAAAGGGAGCAGCCACAAGGTAGTTGCCAAAAGGTAGTAGCCAAAAGGGAGTATCCAAAAGGTATTAACCAAAAGGTAGTAGCCAAAAGCTAGTAGCCAAAAGGTAGAAACCAAACGGCACTAGCCAAAAAGAGAGTAGCCAAAAAGAGAGTAGCCAAAAGCTAGTAGCCAGAAGGTAGTAGCCAAAAGGCAGTGCCCAAAAGGTAGTAGCAACCCAAAGGCAGTCATCTCAAAGAAAGCCCCACACAGTAATCCCTCTAAAATATTCTTTTGATCAAATTTGAAACCCACAAAAATAATTCTAGAATATTTTCGAATATAAAAAAAATATTCAAAACACATGTCCCTTGCACGTCAATCGATTAGCTTTAAATATACAAAAAAAATTAGCTATACATACTATATATCCACAGATGAACTTGAAAAAAAATTGCATAAGGCAGAAACAGATTGATTTCATTTTTTTTTTCCTTTTTTTTCTTTTGTGACCAAAAAAGCCATTAGTAATTTTTGTTTGTAAATTTAATTTATTTGTTTTCTCTTTGCAGATTCGTATGAAATATTTGCACACTTGAGTTTCGTATGAAATAAATCATTGAAAAGCATTCTTGATGGCAATGTCCTCTGGCAGTTACTGGATGCATCAGCTGGAAGGAAATGGAAATGGAAATGGCTGCTGTTGCTGCAGAGAGACGACGACTTTCCCATCAACAATTTTCGGTTGACTAATTGAAAGTTCAGACAGGAGAGCAGCGGTGGGGTAGGGAGGGGGGTAACTGTAACTGCACAACATTTGGCAAATGGCAAAACATGACGTAAAACATTTTGACAACAAGTTGAAAACAAAACAAGAGAAATCAAGAGCAGCAGGAAGGAAGAGGGAGCTACGGGAAGGAACAGGGGGCCAAAGGGAGCAACAGGGGAGCAACGGGGAGGAACAGGGAGGAACGTGGAGCAACTGGGAGGAAGAGGGAGCAACAGGGAGCACCAGGGAGCAACGGAGAGAAACAGGGAGCACCAGGGAGCAACGGGTGGGAACAAGGGAGAGCAACAATGAATGGAAGTCAACTGTAAGGCGGCGAATGTAAAAATGTTTCTTAACAAATTGCACGCGTGTCAAAATTAAAATGAATAAATTTTTTATGACCCCCCCCCCGGTCGCAGAAGGCAGCAAAAAAAAAACCAAAAAATAAAAGAAATAAATCGAGTGACTGAGCGACGATGCTGAAGCGGCGATTAAATTGAAAAAAAAAAATTGTCACAGCGGCGCCTTTTGTCTCTGAATTCTCGAACTCAAAGTCTCAAGTCTGAAGCTGAAGTCTGTAGTCTGAAATCTGAATCTGTATCCAAATCCGGATCCGGAGTGTGTGGGCGGGTACTGGGGCTGGTGGCTGCACTTATTTACGATGTGGTTCGTACGCTGATTCTGACGGTTTTTTTGGCGGTATAATTAATTAAAAATCGATAAGAATTTGATTTGGATTTAACGGCTATGCGGCGGCAAGAATTATGATGCTTAGTCAGCTGCTAAACCTGCATCCCCACTCCCCACCACCACACCACCAAAGCGGTTTGACAAAATTTTCTGACATTCCCATGACAAACGACAGCCCAGAGATTGTCGACTTACAGTGGCCCTTCCCCTACACTACACTACACTACACTACAATACCCTACCCTACACTACCCAACACTACTCTACACTACCCTTCACTACCCAACACTACTCTACCCTACCCTTTCCCTTTCTTCACTCTGCATTTTGCCACTAAAGGAAGCTTTTTGTTGTTTTTCCACTCGATTTTGCAATTAGCTATAGCTATTTTTCGTAGGTATGTATATTCCCAGCGGTATTCTACAATATATATGTGGCTGGGAGCGGTATCTACAATATATATGGGGGGTTGGGGAGGGGTAACCTATAAATATAGTAAAGCGGCTGCGGTGTCGGTTCACCTGATTTGATTGTTTGCCAATCGCAAAATTATTGCTAGCTCATAAATTTATTTTCTTCGGGTCTGTCTTTTAAACACACACATACAGAAATCTGTATAGATATTAGATGATGGGGTATATATAGCACCTATAGCACCTATGTATGTACATATAGCTGTTTGAAATAACTAAATCTGTGGAACTATTAAACTTTGTTTTACTTTTAGTTGAATTTTTAAACTTAGTTTTACTTTTAGTTGAAAGCATGAAATTTGGGGACATTTATTACGGGTTGTATTCAGTTGAAATCTTTTACAATTCTGTAAACATATTATAGAAAAGTTAGAGAAAGATTTAGGGACTATTTATCAGCAATAACTGCCATACATACGAGTATTCCAGCTAGTATTTCTTTATCTATTTTCTATGTGTTTAATCCACAAAAAAATTCCTCAAAATTGCTTAAAATTTTTCTAATTATGCCATAGTTCTCTATAACCCTCATCTACTACTTATCTATAAATTTTCATAGTAATCAAAGTATTGTATAGATCAGAAGTATTTTTCTAGATTTTATACCCCATCGCCCCCCCAAGGATTATTGCTCAAGTCTATATCGCTTGTAGATTCTTTCCTTCTGTTCTATGTACATCCAGCTGTTGTTATTTCTTTCCCTCTATTTTCTTCCCCTCTTTTTGCTGTATAGCTTAGATCTTCATCTTTTTTTACAGGGTATTCCCATAGCTTTAATAAACTTGTGGCTGTTGCTGCTGCCACCCCGTGGCTGTGTTTCATTTTGCGTTGTTTTTGGCTTTCGATTGGAACGCGTGAATTTATTGTGGTCATAAATTACAATCCCCCCAAACACACACATACTGGAAGGTCGCCTGGGGGAGACCTGTGGGCAAAGGGTTACACACCCACATGGAGCTCTCCATTTGGACTTTGGTTTTTCCGGCTAATTATTGTAATTATTGTAAATTGTGTAATAATCTCGGTAAACCCAAACGGAATGCGCCACAGATTTGGCAATCATTCTCATTGTTTCGATAGCAAAAACTTTGTTTATTGTTTTATGTAGAAATATGTACTAAATGTACATATGTACTTACCTTTGCACACCTTGCGATGATTTAGTGGCTTTGTGGGATCCCTGTAGTAGCCCTCCTTGCACAAATGGCAATTGCGGCCCATGGTCGAGTGGCGACAATTCTGACAGACGCCACCAGAGACGCCCTGTGAGGCGCGAAAGATTTCCATATTGAAGCGGCATTGTCGCGCATGATTGTTGCAGTTGCACACTGGAAAAAAAGAAGGGTAAACATAAGCAAAAGATACAAACAGGGAGGGGGGGACCCAAAAGTGTCTATTTTGAATGTCTTTATCGGAGACTTTGGCACAAAATGCGATAAATGGTAATAAATGGCAGCTATGGGGGGGTGTTGGCTTGGAGTTGGGTCGCAGAATGTTAGGGGGGAGGGACTGTTCGATGGTCTAGCATCATTTGTCTAGCGGTACATTGGCTTAAGTTGGATAATTTATGCGACGATTTGTTTTGAATTACTTACTTAGGGGGAATCAGCAGCGCGGACCAGCGGACTGGAACACAAGGCGTGGCCCAGTACGGTCCGCTCTGGCACTGTACTGTGTACCCTACCCTACTGTCTGTTTGATAAGGGGTATGCTCGGGTGTTATGTATCTCTGACATATCTGATTGGATTTTGAAGTGATTTAAAAGTTTTCTTATTTTGCTATTTCCATCAGTTTTTGGGTTTCAGTTGGAATCTTTTGCTCACACTTTAGCTTCTACTTCAATTCACTTTTTCTATGGTTTTCTGCTACTTCTTCTACGACTTTCACTGGGTTCCCTCTTCTTTCTTTGCTTCTTTCCTTCTTCTTTCTTTCTTCTTTCCATTTTTCTTTCCTTTTTCTTTCCTTCTTTTCCTTCAATGATGTTCCTTGCTTTTTTTGGCGCTACTTTTTCTCATTGCTTTCGCATTTTTCATTCACTTCATCTTTGAGTGGGAGGGAGCCAACCTCTCTAGGGTATGCCACAATCGATGACTCTACGCTTTTGCCATCTTTTACAGCTTTGGATACCCCTTAGACAAAAAGGTAGATTCAGGCTTTAGGTGGTTTTAGTTTTATTGCTGCTTATTTTGAGGCTGCTAAAGAGAATTTAGCAATTCAAAAATAGACATCGAATTATATTTCCCTCGAAACTTTCTTTAGTCTTTGGGTAGTGTGTTCATTACAGGGCACTTGACCCATCGATCATTTATGCGTGCTTTGATGCTCTTTGCTTATTCTTTGTTGCCCTGCTGCTGCTGCTGCTTGTGTTATGCTTTTGGCAAACAGTTTTGCTATTGACATTCGATGGCGACTGCTGTTGGATGCTGCTGCTGCTGCGGTTACTGCTGCTGCTCCTTCCTACTATATTTGATGCTGTGGCTATGACTAAATGGTAAATGGTAGTTCTGGTAGTAGTTGCTTGTGGGGTTTTGCTTTAGCTTTGCTGAGTTGGCATCTTTTTGGCTGGTGGAGACACACAGCAGAAGCAGAAGCTGAAGCTGTCAATGGCAAAGGCCACGATGACTGCTGCTGCTGTCCTGCTGTTGTTCTGCTGCTGCAGCTTGCGGCTAGACAAAAACTTGAACCAACGTGAACGTCTGCCTGCCAGTCTGTCTGTCTGTCTGTCTGTCTCTCTTTCTGTCTGTCTCTCTGTTCGTCTGTCTCCCTGCATTCGACAGTTGTGTCAACCAAACAGAACTCAGAGCTACAGAGGAAGCACAGGAGACAGCGAAGTCAGCGAAGACAGTGGGGAGTCAGAGGAAACAGAGAAGAGCAGTTAGAGCAGCAAGCGCAGGCAGTGAAGTCAGAGGGAGTCAGCGCAGGCAGAGGAGCGTCAGAGCTGTAAGCGCAGGCAGAGGAGCGTCAGAGCAGTAAGCGCAGGCAGAGGAGTGTCAGAGCTGTAAGCGCTGGCAGAGGAGCGTCAGAGGCAGTCAGCGCTGGCAGAGGGAATCAGAGGAGCGTCAGAGAGTCAGTCAAAGAGTCAGTGTGTGTAGAAGAAATCCAAAATGCTGAGCACACACACACATGTTATAATTATCTTTCACACATTGCTTCGGGGGGCCCAAGCGCAATCGCCCAGACAAAGCGACTGACTCTCCAAACAGTCCCTTTTTTTTGCAGGCCCCCTAACTGTTCTTGTTCGTACGCTCTCTCATTCTCCTATGTAACTCTACACTCACTCCACTCAGTCTTCTAACTCTACACTCACTCCGCTTACTCTCCTAACTCTCCACTCACTCCACTCCACTCACTCTCTACCCACTCCACAGATGGCGCATGCCAGCCGCAGACAAAGTTATGTCAGCGCAAATATTTGAGCAAAGTCAGTGGAATGGAAGGGTAGAAGGCGGATGGGTGGGTGTACTGTCGCAGTTGCAATCGTAGCCTCGCAGTCGAGTTCTCTCTCTCTCCACATTGTACGGCAGAGTGTATGCAGAATTGTCAAACAAAAGCTAAGCAAATATTTAGAAAAAAATATAAGCAGAGCTCCACACGGCGTGTGGCTAATTGCTCGCCCCCCAATCTTTCATTCAAAATCTGAACCCAAACTCAAACCCAACAGCCTATACTAGCAGGAGAAAGGGTATGGCTTGAACTCTTTTCTCGGTGTTAAAAAATGCTAGATAATTAATTTTAATGACACACTTACGAGCTGCGAATGCAACTTGATTTATGGCTAGATTTGTTGTTGTTTGGAGCCGGGCCCCATGTAAATTTCACTTTGGCGATTACAAAATGCCCATCGGGGAGAGCTCAATCAAATGCGACTTAAAGCGATGCATAAAACTGTTCATTAGCCCCGGATACCAAGCTGCTGTTACAGCTGCCGTTCCCCTCCCTGTGTTATCCGAGAAAGGTGAGTCCCAGTAATTAAGTTCAAATTTGATAAAACACTCACACACACACACACAAAGTAACACTCAAAGATTGATTTTGGTTTTTTGGTATGGGTAGACTGGAGTGGGAGACAGACAGACACAATGAAATCGTCTCAGTATCTTTTTTTGTCTCATCTTTTGGTCAGTTTTGGAGAGTTTCCCATAAAAACGATCTTAAATGTTTCTTTTTTTGTCGAACAAAGACTCAGCAGCAGAGACTTGTCCGAGGGAAAGTTCCCTCCCCCCAAAGTATCCTTTCATTAGGAATCCAATCGAACAGAACAGATAACGTTTTTGGGTGATGAAAGATCTTTGTAGCTATTATCTAGGATCTAGAATCCTTAATGATTGCTGCCCTATCGATGCCAGATCCCTTGGTCTATCCTCTGGTATGCGTGTGGCAGCGGCATGTTTCCGGCTGTGTGTTGACAGACAGTCAAAAACTGTTGCAAGCTATGAATGGGCAATGGAAACTCTTTGATATCTGTTGTGCCACGCATAACGGAACGGATTTTGTCGGTTTTTTGGCATCTCTAATTAACTGCCACAGAAAGACCCCATCCACAACAGCCACAAAGCTGGGTAACATTTTTTTGCTATGTTGATGGGTGGGATTTGCCGCTTGGCCAGGAGCAGATTCGAGCTAAGCTCCCAGCATCAGCATTCGGCTTCGGTATTCAGCATTCAGCTTCAAAAGGCAGGAGCAGCAGCAGCAGCACCAGTCCCAGAGCCATTGATAAATTGTCGAAAAGTGTTCGTTCGCTTTGGCCATCGCCAGCAACAACAACAACAACAAAGAAAACAGAAACCGAAAAACCCCGCACGCAACCCAAAAAAACTCCGCACCAAAAGCGTTACAGAGAGAGAGAGAGAGAGAGAGAGAGAGAATGAAACCCCCCCCACAACTCTACACACAACCAAAAGCCAATCCGAAATTTACGCTCTTCACTTTGCTTCACGGCATTGATGTGTGCTTTTGGTTGGACATGTATGTAGTACTAATACACTGCTTTACAGTTTAGGGTATTTATGAGTAAATGTTCCCTTAAATGTTCCTTTAAATGTCTCCTTAAATGTCTCCTTAAATGCCCCCTTAAATGTCCCTTTAAATGCCCCCTAAGATGTCACCTTAACTGTGCCTTTAAATGTCCCCTTAACTGTCCCCTTAAATATCCCCTTAAATATCCCCTTAAATAACCCCTTCAACAGGCAGTAGAATTAGCTGCATTATATTTCCCTTTCCCATAATTTCCCTTAATTCATTTTTCTGCCACAATTATTTTCCTAGAGTATTTCCAGCATCGGTCTTTGAGTGGCTTTGGCTTTTGCTCTCTCTTGGCTATGCTTTGGGGGGTGGGGTGTGGTGTGGTGAAGTTTTGTGTTTGGGCTTTTCCTTGTCCATGTCCTGCCAGAGCGTTTTCAATTTCCCTCCTCTGGTTCGGTCGGACATTTCATCGTTTTATGATTGATTGCGTTCGCCTCTCGCAGTGATTTTCAGTTACCTCCCCCCCGAAAAATTGTGAATTGAATTCGTGCTATCCTCACGACTATGATATGGTATGGTAGGGCAGAGGATAGGGGAGTTGGTTTTCAATTGCTGTTGCTGTTGTTGTTGTTGCTGTTTTGTCGGTGGTGCAATTGCGGTTGCGGTGCAGGCTGGGGCTGGGACTTGGGGCTGGTTTTTCCCGCACTGCAATTTGACAATTTCATCGCAAAATTGTTTATGGTGTTTTGTGGCAATGTTCTGGCACTGTGGCACTGCGGCGCTGTGTGGCATCCGCGTGTGGCACTGTGATTTATCAAAAAGTGATTGCTACAACAAATTTTTGCCTAATTTACGTGCATTTCGGGGGTAATTAATAATTTCCCACTCAAATGAAGAACAAAGCGCAGAAACACTCGAATCATTATGTCATCATTGGTGGTAACTGAGTGATCGGGGGGGCAGGGGAGATCTTTGTTCCACTTTTTCTGGGAATATGCCAGCGAACCTGCCACACTCTTTGAACTATTATATTGTTCCAATTGTATTGTTGAGCTCTCCGAATCGGTTTAGTATTTATAAACATTTTCATCGTAAATGTGGCCCAAGAGCCGTAAACAGCCAGCCGCCAAAACTTTCATAAATTGTTTGCACTTTCTTCGCTGGAAGCGAAGCACACAATACCCAGAAATAATCATCATCATCATCCAATCCAATCCATCCAACGAAAAAAGCACTCCTAGGCATAGAGCATTCCATCTAACACTCATCCAAACAGGCATTAGATCAGCCCTTGGGCAAGAGTTTCCTCCTCTTACTCTTACTCTGTGTCTGCTTTGGGGTTCCCACTATGCCATACCACACCATACCACACCATACTACTCCTATAATAAGCTCGTTTGTGGCCCTGGGATGGGAGCAATTAACTTGTAAAGTTTTGGCACCCCAAGGCGCATTGTCTGTCCGTCTGTCCGTCCGTCTGTCACCTACTCCGATGATAATTGAGCATTTGGCATGCGCGATTATCAAATCATTTCATAGTAATGACGGTGGTTGGGGTGCCCCCCCTCTTTAATAGAGTGACAAATGTTTCATTTCTAGAAATATTCTCCGCTATGTGTGACAGAGTAGCAGAATTCT
This sequence comes from Drosophila bifasciata, assembly GCA_009664405.1. Classification (NCBI taxonomy): domain Eukaryota; kingdom Metazoa; phylum Arthropoda; class Insecta; order Diptera; family Drosophilidae; genus Drosophila; species Drosophila bifasciata. The sequence continues at coordinate 38,552,908 of CM019041.1, forward strand.
GAATAACTCAGCAACTAGATGGCATAAAGCTATGAAAATTGCACGAATGACTAATCACACTATGCTCTATGCTAGCATTTGTGTTGTGTGATAATCGCTTTAAGGAAACACAAGTTAGGTAGTTCTCTAACTATGTGAACTTGGGATTTAGAGGTAATAAAGCTATGAAAATTGCAATATAGACTTTTCATGCCATCTGCATTGGATTGTTAAAGGTTTCTTAACATTCAAGTACTGCTATATAGCTAATAGAATGCCTAACTATGTGAACTTGGGATCTAAAGGTAATAAAGCTAGGAAAATTGGAGTAGAGACTTGTCGTACTATGTGCTATGGATTGCTAGTAGTTTCTTTTGATTATACCAATGAAATATATTGCTTATGGACTGTCGAACTGTTTACCAACTATGAGAATTCGGGGTCTTAAAGATCTTGGATTAAAGACTTGACATAACACCTTCTACTGTATATGTTTCAGTGTGACTCCCTTTTGTGGCAACATTCTACCCACTATGTGAACTCTGTATCTATTGAGCATACCTCCCCACCCCACCCCCGTGTATGTTCCATTTAACAGTAGCTAGAATAGACCAAAAATAATGGATACAAGTATGGTGCGTTTAACAGCCCACGCGTTTCCCCCAGATTCTCAGATTCTCTCTGCCAGTCTCTCTGCATGCACCATGCCACACTGCCTCAGGGGGATGCTGTTCATTTTTTTTGGTTGGGGGAAACATTTTTCTTTTGGCGCTTCCTTTTGGACTGCAATTAAGGCGACTGCAACGCTGCTTTTTTTTAGCTTTTTTTGTATTTTTTTTTTGCATGTCTTTCGTGCCGCGTGCCGCAGCTGCAACATTTTCCTTGTCAACGGGCGGCAACAGCAGCAACAACAACGATTACAAATTGTTTGCTGCCAGCGGCACAATAAATAAATACAATAAAAAACACACACAAAATAAAATAAAATAAAACGAAAAGAAATACCGAAAACAAAAAGCACAAACGAAAAAACAAAAACACACAAAAAATTGTCTGCTTAAAAATAAGTTTTGTTTTTTAGATCAGAAAGGAGAGAGGGAGCAGTCGTCCAAGGAGAGGAGGAGCAGTCCAGGAGGAGCAGTCGAGGGAGAGGAGCAATCTAGGAGCAGGAGGAGCATTCTAGGAGGAGGAGACGCAATCGAGGGAGAGGAGCAATCTAGCAGGAGGAGCTGTGGAAGGAGGAAAAGCAGTCACAGGAGAGGAGCAGTCGAGGAGCATTCGAGGAGGAGCATTCTAGGAGCAGGAGAAGCACTCTAGGAGTAGGAACAGAAGGAGTAGGTGGAGGAGCAGCAGCTAAAAGCAGTGTCCAACTTGTTCTCCAATTAACGTAAAAGCGAATTAACATATACAATGATACAACAGACACACACACACACACACACACACACACACACACATATGTATATATACTCCCATCTATATGTACAATTCTTTAGATATTCCATTGATATCCTGTCCGCTAATAAAGAACCCATTTTCATGGCTTCACTTTAGGGGCCACACACACACACACCCTACCCCACACCACACACCGCCTCACATCTCTCTCTCTCTCTCTCTCTCACTCTCTCTCTGTCTGGCATGAATTTATGTTTAGTTTTCTAGGAAAATGTTTTTCCTTCATTCTGTTTTTCTGTTTTGTTATTTTATTTAAATCAAGCCACAAAGGCACACAATTATTTCAATTCTCTTTTCTTTAAATATTCGAAATACTACATATACATATACATATACACAAAATGTCGAATGTCGAATGTTGAATTCCGATTTTTCCATTTTTCCGTTTCTCCTTCCCAAAAATTCCCAAATTAGTGCGCGAGGAGAGAAGGAGGACCCCGAAAGAAAAACAATAAACAAATTTTCAAACAAATGTTTGTCTGTGTGTGTGTGTGTGTTCAGCCTTCGATTTGATGTTGATTCAGCCCCTGCCCCTGCACACTGCCCTGAGAGGGTGCGTTGAATAAACGACTCGTTAAGACACATAAATAAAACGCACCAAAAAAGTTGCCTAATTAAGTCGCTTGAAGAAAACACACAGAGAGAGGAACAGAGAAAGAGTGGGAGAGAGAGTGAAAGAGAGAGGGAGAGAAAGAGAGAAGGAGTGAAAGAGTGAGAGAGGGAGAGTGAGAGAGTGGTGGCAGGGCAGCAAAATTTATGAACACTCTTAGGGCACTACTATTAGGTTCTCCTTACCAGCACCCCAATAAGCTTGGATCTTTATGGATCACTTTTGGCTAAGTTTAAGTGAGAGAGATCTAAGGAATATGTCAGATATATGTACTATATATAGGGTCTATCTGGCTATACTTAGAATAACTTAAATCAATGCCTTTGGCTTATTTTGGTACTCCTTTTCTTTGGATCATTTTGGTAGTCCTTTTCTTGGGCTCTTTTGGGAACTCCCTTTCTTTGGATCTCCACTTCTTGCGATTCTTTCGAGCTGCTTTTCCTTGGATCTTTTTTGGAACTCCAATGGGATCTTGGATCTTTTTGGATCTTTGGGTCGTTTAGGAACTGCTTTTCTTTGACTCATTTTGGTACTCCTTTTCTTTGGATCTTTTGTGGAACTCCAACTCTTTCGATTCTTTTTGGAACTCCTTTTATTTGGATCTTTCTGGAACTCCTTTTCTTTGGATCTTTTGGGAACTCCAATACTTTTTATTCGTTCGATTCTTTCGAACTCCTTTTCCTTGAGTCGTTTTGGAACTACTTTTCTTTGACTCTTTTGGTACTCCGTTCCTGTGGCTCTTCCTGTGGTACTCCTTTTCCTTCTCGCTCTCCAGGAACTTCTCTTCTTTGCCGCTTTTGGTAGTCCCTTTCCTACGCTCTCTAGGAACTCCTTTTACTTAGCTCTTTTGGAACACCTTTTCCTACACTTTTTAGGGACACTTTCCACCGATATCCAACTCACATTTAAACACAGAAATACTCATCTTATCTTTTAGCTAAACTCTATACTAAACTGTATCTTCCCCCTCTCTTCCCTGCCTGCCTGCCCTGCTGCTTCCACTAAAACCCATCAATTAGTTGATATATTTATGTAACTTCCAACTTGTGCGGAAAACAAAAGAAAAACTCAATTGAGTGTGTGGCCTGGGCTCAGGGGTCTGGTGTTGAAAATATCGCCCCTGTGTGTGCACACACGCTCGAGTGTATCTTGTGTGTGTGTGTGTGTGGGTGTATCTGTAAGATAAACAATCCAGCAGCGGCAGCTAGATCAACAGCTAGATCAACAACGGGTTGCAGGTGATGTGAAAGGTCGACTGCTGCCGGTAGCCCGATCCGCCCGCCCGCTGATCCGACCAACAACAACAGCAACAACAACTCAACTCAAGTGTCCGACGACCCTCGGGGCAACCTCGACTGGCATGGGATTGGATGGAGGAGGAGGATGGGTTTTTGATCTTTGTTATACCCTTTGTTTTTTTTTTTTTTTTGAAGCATAGGGCATGATGATTATGAGCAGAGCTGGAGAAAGGGGTACGGATATGGAGCGGTAGTTTAGGGGGAATATTTTTTGTATATTTTTTTTTAGTTGATTTTTGCTGTAGCTAAATTCGGATTATTTATGATTATTTTGGTTCAGCAAATACTAAAAAAATAATTATAATTTTTAATGTTTTTAATTATATTTACTCCATTTTGCTAGGGTATTGAATGTTGCAGCAGCAGCCACACTGCCTCACAGTTTTCGTATTGTTTTGATTGGGAAATTTTTGGGAAATTTTGAATAGATTTTGGATATATTTTAGATGCATTTTGTATGGATTTTGTATGAATTTTGGATATATATTTTTGGTGGCTGCTCGATCAGTGTCGCAGAGTCAGAGTCAAAGTCGGACCTGGAGCTGAATGTGGCATCTACATACATATGTATATGTGGCACGTATATGTGGCACCTATCTGATATCGCTGCTAGTTCGTGTGGTGTTGAAATGTCAGCAGTTGCAGTTGCCACAGCCGCCACAGTCGCCTCAACAGTACTTGCCGCACTTGCCGCACATGGCCAAACGAGTGTGGCAATATGTTTTGTTTTAACATATATCTACAACCCAACACCCCCACCTACCACCCTCTAGTTGTAGTTGCATTCTGTGAGTTCTGTTTCATTTGCATTTTGTTTGTTTACTCGAGTGGATACAATCTCTCTATCTCTCTCTCTCGCTCTCTCTTTCGCTCTGTGTTGGACTCTGTGCCCCCAGGGACACGCCTTAATTACCATACGTTATGTGTGGGGTGTGGGGTGGGTGTGGGGTGGGGTGGGGGAAGGCTAAATTCATATAAATGATTTTTAAATGCGCTCAAAAATATGCAGATACACACAGCTACAGTGCTACTGATTTGTTTCCCTATCTCAATAGAGTTGTAGTTGTAATTGTAGATTGCATTTAATTAAGCAGCAAAAGATACAAAGTTCTACCCCTACTCCTCCCCTGTTTCCTCTGCCCTTCCCTGTCTCCTCTGTCCCTGCTCCTACTCCTCTTCTCTGCTCTTCTCCGATGCGTGTGAATGTCAATTAAATATCGTATCACAATCGCAGTGTATCCCAAAGATCTTGTCTATCTTTTTATGACTGAACAGATTCCCTAGAATCGAAGACAGAGGCTCGAGAACGGGGACCCTAGACTCGGTGACTCGTTGGCGGTGACCAGGGGGGACTCGGAAGCGGTGACAAGGGAACCAGGGAGGGGACTCGGGAGCGGTCACTCGGGTACGCGGGCACTCGGGGAATAGGGGACTTTGGCATGCGGGACTTCGGTGACTCGGGAGCGGAGACCAGGGTACTTGGGTACGCGGGGACTCGTGAGCGTCGACCAGGGGACTTGGGGAACTCGGGGAACTCGTGGACCTGAAATGCGATGCTCTGTGCTGCGGCCGAAAGGTCAAAAGATGCTGCCGGGCCCTGCCACTGCCACAGCCAGAGCGGCACAAGCATAAATCAGACGCGCAACCTAGAGGGGCAGGGGGGGGGCAGACAGCGAGAGGGAAAGGAAGGATTTCATTCCGATTCAAAGTCTGGCGGCATTTTCAATGTCACATGCAGTCTGCAATGTATTTGCAGATCTTTCAGTTTCTTTCAGTTCTCTCTTTTCTTAGGCGCTCTGTCTTTTCTTCCACCTCTGGCACCACCTCTCTCTTTCTCAGCGCTCTCTGCTCTGCTCTGCACTCCTCACAGCTCTCCACTCTCCACTACTCTACTCTCCTCTCTGTTCTGCACTCCGCTGAGCTATCAGTTCTCCACTCTGCTGTCCACTCCTTTCAGCTGTTCACTCTTCTCCTCTCTGCTCAGCTCTCCACTCCAACACTCCTCCACTCTGCACTCTGCTGTGTACTCCACTCTTCACTCCTGTACTCTCCACTTCTCTCTGCTCTATCCTTCACTCTCCATTGATTGCTGCAACTTGTTGCGGGTTCGCAGTGTGCCTGCTGCCCCACGTGTAACACAGAAGGAGAGCCCCAGGAGATACTTTCTCTGGGGGACAGAGGCTGTGCATTCATAGATTCTAGTTTAAGGATCGGAAATTAAGCAATATTGAAGCTTTAATTGTGGCTTTAATTTGGGGAAATTTAAACCTTAAAATTGTTTGGAATATTTGTCAAATATTTGTATCTTCTGTAAGAGATATTCCATTGAAACTTGATGGATAATTATCTATTATAATAGCTCTTAGAAATGTACTAAAAATGATCGTAAAATGATCAGTTTTAATAGACTTCCAAATTCTACTACAAGGCTCCAAAAGCCAAGCAGGAAAAAGTGTGGAAAATCTTTTTAAATATATATAATATTTTATTTTGTATATTATATATATTTATATACACTTCTATATCCATAAATAAAACCTGCCTTTTCCTTGAAATATTTTCCCAGAACTTCTATTCTTTGCATTTTATTCGAAACTATTTTTGGTAATTTTGTTGCCCAACAAAAGATCAGATCTGCAAAGATCAGATCATCCTTCAGGTATCATCCTATGAAGTAGCTGCCAGTTACGTGTAAAAAGTCAAAAGTCATTCATTTATTGTGCAACATGTTGTAAGAGTATTCCACAGAATGCCACTTCGAGTCTCTCTCACACAATTCCCTCTTTTTAAGTACTAGAGTTTCCCTTTTTGCTTGGGTTTCGTTTTTAGTTTTTTGGCAATTTGTCATGGTCAGGGAATGGCAAAGGGGAATGGCAAGGGGGAATGGGAATTGAAGGAGAAAAGGAGGGGGAGAAACGGAGAAGAATCGGCAGGATCGAGGAGATCTCTGTACGTGTAAAAATCTCCAGCTGTGTAGAGTACAGAAATTCAAATCCTTTTGTACTTTTAGTGTCTGTTTTCTCTCACTCTGTCTCTCACTCACTCACTCTCTCTCTGTCTCTCTCACAATCTCTCGCTCTCTCTCTGTCTCTCCCTCCCTCTCTCTCTTTCTTGCTCCCCTGTGTCCACTTTTGTTGCCATTTATGGACACTTAAGCAAATTAATAAGAGGCTGCCACCAGAGGGCCCAAGACAATGGCTTACAGGGGGGTGGGGATGGGAATACGGTATCCGATATATTGGCCATGATGAGATCAACTATATCCCGAAATGGGCGTGTCTGTCTGCTGCTTCTTCCACCCATTTTCATGGATTTTAATCTTCTCTTCTCTTTTTTTGGGAATTTTTTCTGTGAGTTTTTCGCTACAAAATTTCAGCATAAAGATCTGTAAGGGAATCGAATCTGTTTCTGTATAGCAAAGAGAAGAAGAGCGGAGTGTTGGCGGGGGGGGAGGGGTAGGGGGTGTCCCATGTCCATGTGTGCAATGTGCATTGTGAGCACACTTATTGTCTGTTTTGTTGGTAGGTTTGAGGGCTTCGATTTGGTCAATTGTTCAATGAGTTTTCCCGAGCGGCAGCTGCTCCGGCACTACCCCCTACCCCTGACTCTCTTCTGCCACTGTCCTGCCTCAGTTCTGCCTCTGTCCTGCCTCTGTCCTGCCTCTGTCCTGCCTCTGTCCTGCCTCTGTCCTGCCTCTGTCCAGCCTCTGTCCTGCCTCTGGCTCTGTGACTCTCTGGCTGCCTCTCTGGCCATGTTTCACATATTTGCCCATTCAATGGAAAAGGAACGGAAAATGCATGCAAAACTATGTATGAGAACACGGCCCTGGCCCTGGCCTTCCCCCCTCCTTTCCTCTGCTGCATTTATTAACATTTCTACCAGGCAAAGGGAGAGTGTGAGAGAGAGATGCAACAAGGGACTTACTTGTTCCCCTGGACAGACATTTTCTGCCCATGCATTCAAATTCTCATTCACATTCACATTCATTTTCGTATTCACATTCACATTCACCCATAATGCCCAATGAAGTGCAGTTTTTCACAAGCCTTTTTTTTCGGCTCAGTGCCGTTCAGAAATCCGGGCACAAAACCCTGGCCGAAAACCCAAACCCAAACCCCGAAATGAGGTACCTAACAGGTGTGCAAATGGTTGCACAAATGGGAATGGGTAGGGGCGTGGTGGGGGAGGGGACTGCAGCTAATCAATTAGTGACAAACATAAATCGATTTACCATTGAGCAAAGGGATTTTGACTATAAAATTGGAAGGGAAAAAGGGAAACAGGAAGCTGGAAGCTGGAAGCTGAAAGAAGGATTATACAGGGGTGTACAGGTATTGGTATATTTAGGGGGTGATGGGGAGTATAATGAGCTATAGCTGATACTTATAGCAGATACATATATATCCATTGATAGTTGGCCAATATGTAGGCTAAGATTGGTGTTTCCCGCTGCATAATTGTTACTGATTCTGTTTTAGGAACAGCTTTAATTGTTTTAGAATTTATTTAGGGTTTTATAATTCAACTCTACTCATCCTTAAGTAATTATATATATCTGTCAGATATGTACATATATCTCTATAGCAGTCACTTATATATCACTGCTAAAGTCTCTCTAAGCTGCTCTCTAACTGCCATTTGTAGCTACTTCTTATAGATCTCTTGGCAGAACACTCCAGCCAGATTCTGCCCAGTTTTGCCAGCCCAGTTCCCTGCCTCTTTTATCAGCACTAAACCTTATGCTGAATATCGATTCATATGGCAGCTGATAAATGTTTCAATTCATTCTCAGACTCATTCTCAGACTCATTCTTTATACCCTCTGAGGTGGAGTGGCTATGGATTATTAGTTTCTCACACGCTGATCGCGAGCTGCTCTTTTGCCATTTTCCCCCCCATTTCCCATTGTAATCTTTATGCGGGGAGGGGGTTCTGGAGATGCCTGACTTTGTTCGGGCCAAGAGTCAAGTCGAGAGACGCTGAGAGCCAAGTACCAGTTACCTGATAGCTACCATTTGGCATTGCCATTCACTTGGCAATGTGGCATAAAGTATATTGTCAATGGGAAGATACAGAAGGGGGGAGGGGGTACAGATGCAGATACAGATACAGATGCAGATACAGATACAGCAAATCGTGAAAGTAACATGAACGAGGCCATGAACGAGTAGGAAAGCAAATCACACAATGAGCCCAAAAAAACCAAAAACCGAACAATGATAATAACTAAAGACATTTTTTTTCGCTCGCTCTGATCTGTGATCTGGTCATGATTCCCTACCCAATGGAATCTTTATTAATATTTATATATATAAAAGATATTTGTGGCTCGAATGCTCGAGGTCAAAGAGATAAACGGAAGCTGTGGAATCGAAACCAACAATCTGCTCTCCAATTGAACCTTTGCTGCTGCCACAGTAAGGGGTAATGGTAGTGGGTAGTGGGGAGGGGTAAACTCTTTTTGAAGACAATGCAATTTGCATATTAAGACAATGGACTCAGCAAAACGTATCTATCTAGATACATTTGTGTGTGTGTGTATCTTAAGCATTTCTTTTGTGGTTGAAAACGGTTTGGCTAGAAGGGTTTTGGCACCCCAAAAACGGTAGGAAGAAATGGAAGTTAAACTTAATTGCAAAAAGGCAAAAATTAACACCACTTTCCCACCCCCTCCTTTTGGGTTAGTCGTTAAAGAAAAAGAGACGAATCTGAAGCCCTCACGGAGTGAGAGAGAGAGGTGGGATGTGGTGGGGTTAGGCCCAAAAGTTATGGGCCCAACAAGTGCAGATAATATTTATGGCCAAGACAAAGCCGCAACACAAGATGGCCAGCCATACGTACAAAACCACTAAAGGGGGGGAGGAGGAGAAGGAGATGGAGAAGGAGTAGGACTAGGAGTAGTAGAAGGAAGTATCTCAACGATACTCAGAGAGTATCTTGTATCTGCTTCTCCCTTTACGGCTCTTGGCTCGTTTTGTGGTCACTCTTTGTTGTTCTCCACTCCCTCCCTCCCCCTCTCTTTATCTCTACCTCCTACTACTTCTCCTATCTAGTGCCATTTTACTTTATGGGACACATTTTGCAATTTCATAAACAAGAGGCCTAGGCTCGAATAGGGCTAGGGATTGTCCAGGGCCTGGCCAAAACCAGAGACCCATTCTTCTTCTTTTGCTGGCATCCTGGGTGTCCTGTCTGTGCTGTGTGTGTGTGTGTGTGTGTGTAGAGTGTTTATTAAATGGCAACTCCTCACACAAAAAAACCAACAAGCAGCCAGCAGGCGGCCTTAAAAAAATACAAAACAAAAAGCAACAAAAAGATGAAAAAATATTAAAAAAAAAAACGATGAAAAAAGATGAACAAAAACTTCCTCACTGGCCGGGCCCTTAACGACTTTTGTTTTGCTTCTGTTTGGTTAATACCCTGCCTTTTGGCTGCCTTTTGGCTGGGTTATATCTACACTTAAGATAGGATCAAAAAGGGGGCAGATGAATGCCATTAAAGTAGTTAAAAGTGGGAAGAGTACAAGGGGCAGTGCATATGCTTTTTGTGATTTGAACAATTTTGTAGCTTAATTGTAGGAAACTTCACTGTTACTTCACTGCTACTTCGCTGTTACTTCCTTGCTACTTTTCTGTTAGTTCGCTGTTACTTCTTTGCTCCTGCTCTGCTACTTTTCTTCTACTTCTCTGCTACTTATCTGCTACTTCCCTGATGCTTCTCTGCTACTTCACTGCTCCTGCTTTGCTCCTTCTCTGCTCCTTAACAGCTACTTCTCTGCTCCTTCTCCGCTCCTGCTCTGCTACTTTTCAGCTACTTCTCTGCTCCTTCCCTGATGCTTCTCGGCTCCTTCACTATTACTCCTCTGCTACTTCACTGTTACTTCTCTGTTACTTTTCTGCTACTTCTCTGCTACTTTTCAGCTACGTCTCTGCTCCTCCTTCCCTGAGCTTCTCTGCTCCTTCACTGCTCCTTCTCCGCTACTTTTTAGCTATTTCCCTGCTACTTCTCTGCTCCTGCTCTGCTACTTTTCTGCTCCTTCTCTGCTCTTTCTCTGCTCCCTCACTGCTCCCACACTGCTCCCACATTGCTCTTTCACTGCTCCTTCTCTGCTCCTTTCCTCCTTGTATTTTTTGTATATTTTTTCACAATTTGTGTTGTTGTCACATTTATCGCACTTTATAATTAAAAGAGCAAAAAAAAACTGCCAAAGATAATACTAAAAAAAAAGAAGGAACCCGCGGAGAATATATGAATAATGCGCTGCTCTGTGGTAGGGGGTTGGGGGAGAAGGAATGCCATGCAATCCCAGCTACAGCCAGTGGAAGTCCGATTGCCCATTCCATGGAAGCCCCACTCTACCCCCACTCCCACTCCCACTCCGAGAACTCCCATAACTCCATGTGGCTGCTGCTGTGCTGCGCTCTGCCGTCTTATCAGTTGGCTAAATAATGATAACAATAAAGAAAAGTCATGGCCATTGTTTGTAAACGGTTTCTACTCTCTGTTTCTTGTTGTTATTTCTTCTCTCTGTTACTTCTTTCTGTTTCTGTTTCCTTTGTGCGCTGCTTCTTCTCTTAATAAATTACATATTTATGTATCTTTTTGCTTTGACTTTTTTTCTGTGTATATTCTTTTCTTTTATTCTCTTGTTTGTCTCCCGCTAGTTGGCATAATTGTTGCTCCCCTCCCCCCCTCTGAATGTTTCATCCCCAGTTCGGATGCGTTGGGACGCGGCGGTGGCGGCGGCTGGGAAGATTAACAACTTCCGAAATGGCTTTTTTAATGACACCAATTATGAGTTTCTTATCGGTAGAGCAGCTGGACGGACACCTTAGCCTTAGCCATTCATTCATTCATTCAGTCATTCTGTCTCACTCTACTACTCACTCTCACCCTCCCTCTCTAACTTGCAACCTTTCTGTGGCAGGGGTTCGAGCGGACACTTCTTCTTTCTTCATTTTGAACTTTTAATGAAGTAATTTTTGACTCTTGTATTCGTGGGTGCTGGGTGCTGGGTACTGGGGGCTGGAACTGGGTGCTGCTGACTGGGGGCTGGGACTGGGTTCTGGGGACTGGGACTAGGAGCTGGCGGCTGGGACTGGGTGCTGGATGCTGGGAGCTGGCTACTGGGAACTGTCGCTAGACTTTTGGCACTGGACCCCATCAAATAAATGAGCGGGTCAGAGTAGGCACAGATTTCGCATAATATATATTCTCTAAATAGTACTCTATATACTCTCCATATACTCTGAAGGTCACTGCTGGCAGTGAGAAATCTGAAAGGTGTGTTGTATCCCTTTTTGTGTGAAACCTTTAGCCTGCAACTGCAGCATGACGAGTGGCTGCCCCCCATTGTTAGCTGAACATGCCGCAGAACCGGATACACATTCATTCAGTTCATTCATTCATTGATGCACTCGAAAACTCAAAGCTCAAGCACTGAAACTGAAACTCATTCATCAGTCTGTGGGAGACGACTCATCGACTCATCGTTTTATCATCTTTTGGCTGACTGTCATCTTTTCACCTTTCACTTTATCGAAAGGGGCAGGCAGACAGGCAGCCAGTAGTCACTGCCTTGGAGGGGCAGGCAGCCAGCCAGTAGTCAGTGGATCGGAGTGGCAGGCAGGCAGCAGTCACTGCATCGGAGGGGCAGGCAGGCAGTCTCTTTGGTAGCTGTGGAATGCCAATGCCTCCTCGCTCGTTCCGAAAACAATTTCGAAATATTTGTCACCTCGAATATCTGTAGATCTCTTCAGTTTGTTGGGGGCATAACTTGACCGATTTGTTTATGCATATACATTCGAGCCACTTCAATTTGTTTGAGCTGATAATTTGATGTTTGTCTCTGCCAGTCTCTCTGTATGTCTCTCTCTGTGTATCTCTATCGCTAATGAAGCCAATGTCAATTGGGTTCCATCATCATCAGCGTCACAGTGGCCAGTCAGTCATTGCCATTGCCATCATTCTAGGCTCCATCATAGCCTTCATTCTGGGCTCCATTCCGGTCTCCATTCCGATTCGTGCAACGGCGCCTTTTGTGCCGTTTGTGCAACGTCATCGGAGGTGTCCACTGGTCACTGGCGGCTCTCGGGGAGCCTGCAAGAATCTTTGCTGGCTGGCTGCCTGCCCCTTCGTCTGGTTTGATTAATTAAATGTAATTGAGTTTTAATAGGCAGCGCTGAGTGGGTGCGCGCGCGTTCAGGCCATGATGCGGCTGTGGGTGTGGATGCGGGTGTCGCCTGAAGGTCGCGTGGGTGTTGCAAGTTGTCGGACCGCGTCAAAGCCTCATTAAAGCCTCCATCAAGCCTCTATCTTTGGGGGGTTATCTGTTAGATTGGGTAAGCCAACACCGCTCTTGAATCTCGCGCTTAACAATCACTTAGCGCATTATTAAAAAACGCTTTTTGATTGCACTTTGGCGTGTTTGAATCTGGTGGAAATCGATAGGCGGATAGGCGGCCAGCGGCTATATGTATATGTAATATGTGGGATACCCTAGCCTAGCAGAAGAGGCTGTATAAGCTGTACCATAAAAGTGAAGGGTATGCGAAGTAGCAGCGAGATTGCTTCGGTTTCTGCTGCTGGGAAACTCTTCTTAAATTTTCACATAATATACTCCTAATTAAATCCCTGTAAAGGTCTAATATATGCCACTTCCTCAGCTCTCTTTCTGTGTTCCAAGAACCCACAAAACAAATACATACCAATAAATATGTTCTATATAAATCAATGTAGGGTATATCTATAGTACTATATCCCCCATTTGTGCCACACCACACACAAACCCAATACCATTCATCTTTGTAACAGCTCTCTCTCACACTCTCACACTTCTCTCTCTTCTGTCTTCTGTATTCTCATGTTTGTCTGCTCTTGATGTTTCTCTTTCTCTCTCTACTACGTTTATCTTTCGTATCCAATGGCCCGATGCGTTTTAATTGACGATGGGGGACCGAAGAAGTCGCACTTGGAGATGTCTCAATCTTCAAATCGGAGACCCAACAACAACAACAGCGATCACAGTGGACAAAAACAACAAGCGGACAACAACAACAAATCACAAAAACAAAAACGTACAACAACAACTTACAACAACAACGTACAACAACAACAAACCCGACAAAAACCCACGGCAAAATTTACATAAATTTTTGTGGTCAAGAAAGAAAAAAGAAGGAAAATGAACAGAAAAAAATTAAAATAAAATAAAATAAAAATAAACAAAAATCAAAAATCAAAAACCAAATCTAAATTGAAACTTTTTTTCTATTTTCTGTATGTTGTTGTTGTTGTTGTTGCTGGTAGAGGGACACGCCCCATAGTGTTTGTTGTTGATAATTTGCATTTGATTACAGGCAAAAATTGTTTGTTGGTTCCGGCAAAAGGCTTTTGATTTCTAATCAAAAGGCATTGTGGTGGGGGGATCTTGTAGAACCAAAGATTACCGCCGAGAGAGAAAGAGAGAGAGAGAGAGGAATGGAGAGAGGGAGGAATGAATGAATGTATCTTTTGACACGGGTCTTATGATATTTGATCCGTTTTTGATCCGTTTTTTTATTGGTTTCGAGTGTCGGTGAGAGATTTCTCTCTCAAACGAAATGAAGTTGTCAATGTTCTGGGAATGGGAAGGGGGAACAGAGCGGGGGGGAAAACATATCGTAACATGCCGCCTAATAAGCTCAACAAAGGTGAGTGGGGGAGTACGACTTGAAACACATTTGCCGGCTGTCGTTTGTCCCCAGCAAAAGGCCAACTCAAATAACAATAAAAATAATAACAAGATGCCATAAAATAAGGGGGAGTAAATGGCCAAAAAGACTGCGGAAGAAAGTAAAGCCCCGAAAGTAAAGCAGAAAGTATAACCGAAAGTAAATGAATAAGTAAATAAGCGAAATGCAAAGAGCCAGAAAAATGCAGGGGGAGTGGGCTAAGCCAGGCCCCCCCAGCTCCTCGAAATATACAAAAAAAAAGGATAATTACGTGCTCGAGCAGCACAATATACAATCTGCACACAATAAAAAAAAAGAAAGAAATAAAATAAACCAAATTAAAGTGAGCCCAAGACCGAGCTCTGCCTGTGTGTGGGTTGAAGGGGTTGACCCCCTGGGCAAATAAACATCAAAATAAAACACTCCACTTTCCGGTAAAGACAAGACAAGCAGTGTGGCGGGGGGGTGGTATAAAAAACGAATAAAGGATATCCTGTAATTCGTTAGCTAGGCAAGACAATAATGTCTTTTTTTTAAATGGAGTTCTGGCTGTAATGATCAGTCCAAATTGAAGATATATAGATATATGTAACTCCCATAGATAATTCATAAAAATTTTATTATTATTGCTATAATTATATATTGAATATTGAATATTTTTTAAGGTTTATTTCAGGCATTAATAAATTATTTATGCAACTTAAAACTATGAGTTTTTCCGCTTCAGCAGTCTCCCAAGGCACATAATTCTAGACACATTCTAGGCACAGTATCTTATATAGTATATAGACATTAAATATACTCCATTAAGTGCAAATATTTTACTCTCTTTTTTATGTACCCCCTGGAGCACCCTTATGTAGAAATGGCCGGCGAAACAACCACCAAAAAACACAACAACAACAAACCGAAATAAAAAACGCATAGAAAAACGTATAAATAAAAAATAAAATAAAAAGTATATAAAAAAGAAATCTCAAAATTTGTCAAATGAAAATATTTTCAAAAAAAAAAGAAAGGAAAAGGAAAACGTTGAGTGGCAGCCGCAGTCCGCACCCAGCCCCCCCCCCCCAAATCAGTGGAACACAATGAAAGCTAGATTATTGTTGTTGGTTTTTCCACTGTTCCCCCTGTTTTCCTTTTCCCCTTTTCCCCTGTTCCACTTTTTCCCTTTCACTTTTCACAATTTTTCCTTGGGCCCGTGTTGCCGCTTCGATGACTTAATCTCATCGTCTTTTGGCGCCTGTCGAGAAATCCCGACAAGATAGTCCATCCTCCCCTTTTGGGCAGCACCCTCATACGCACCCCTCTGCCTGCCTGCCTGCCTTGCCCTGAGGCCTGATCTGATGGAAACCCCTTTTTGGGGGGGTGGGGAGCGGGGAGGGCTTTACCTTTCAAACAGGTGACCATTTGTCAGAGAACGACCCCCGCCGAACAGGGAACATCCCCCGCAAACGAGCCAGCGGCATTCGGCTGGAAGAGGGTTGCATTCGAACGAAGAGAACTTCAATTTTTGTCCAAATACTTTCGGGCACAGCAAAAATATTTGTGTAAAATTTAATTAAAGTAAAAATACCCAAAATAACATCGATAGATGGATGGATGGAACGTATAGATGGGAATGGGAATGGGCTGAGATGGAATGGAATGGAATGGGATGGGCAAAGCAATAAACAAACTAAATGGAAACTAAGGTAGGTATGGTAAAGGGGTAGGGGATGAAGATGGACAGAAGGATGGATGTATACCCACACTATGTAGCACAAATGATCGTTGTATTGGTGAGCTTTCCAAAGCTCTAATGCCGATGCATGCTTCAGCTGAAAGCTCATCCTGTCATGCGATCTGTATGTGTGAAAGTTCTACTTTGCTTTAAGTTCTTTTGAGTTCCACTGTAACTATTTGGACAGCCTTAACCCTTAAGGAGTTCCACTGTAGCTATGGCAGCTATAACCCCAAAGGAGTTCCACTGTATCTGTTTGGCAGCTTTAACTCCACTGTAACTATTTTGACAGCTTTAACCCTTAAAAAGTTCCACTGTAACTGCTTTGGCAGCACAGCTTTGAGTTAATTATTTGTGCTGAGGCACCCAGAGGCACCTGCCAGCCACTACCACTGCCACTCCCTTCTGCAACATCATTATCATCAACTGTAGGGAGGGTCTATCATTATCAGCTTTGGAGCAGCATTCCATTGGACAGTTTCAATTTTAATTGCTTTTAAACATTTCCCGCTTGGATTTTTGGGCAGAGATTTTTTGGGTGTTTTTTCCCCCTGCTTTTCATTTATTTCAAACCCCCCACCCACCCCTGTTTGTTTGGCTGCTTTTTAATATTTGAATTTGTGTATGTAGCCAGAGGCTCTGTACAAAAAAGAAAAGCAAAAAAAGAGTCAAGAGCGACTCTCTCTCTCTCTCTCTGGTAACATGTTGCAATTTGGTCAACTCGCCTAATGAGCTTTTTATTTGACTTAAAAAACAAACTCTCTGTGTGTTTCTCTTTGAGAGAATATGTAAAAAAAAAAAGGTGCTGCTGCAGGGGTCTCTGTGTGTGTGTGTGTGTGTGTGTGGGAGGGAGTGGTGAGTGGAGAGGGGGTATGGGATTGAAGGGCCCAACCCAAATGTAGCCTCAATTTCGAACAACACAAATTGTGTGTTAAAGTCTTGTGATTAAACAACTTTGGCACCTGCCCCGGAGCTCCCCCACCCGCTCCCCCCGTCTACCGTTTGTGGCACCTTCTCTGTGCATTTTGATTGCACTTCACACCTATGCCTCCCCAAAAGGCACTGCCCCGACCGAGAGGCGTCACACATCGTTGTAGTAGTTGCACAACCATATCTACATGCTACTCCATACTCTACTCTTCGCTGTGGCAGGCACTACTCTGCCTATCTCTCTCTCTCTCACTCTCTCCCTCTCTCTCTCTCTGTCTGTAGGATGCATAATACTTGCAGTCGTATTTTTTAGCCCAGATTCTGGGATTTTCGGATAAATTTGCTCGCTGACAGGCAAAAAGGTGCGAGAAGAGGAGCAAAGAACAGAACAGAGAGTAGAGGGAAGAGCAGAGGGAAGAACGCAGACCAGTGGGTAGAGCAGAGGGGTGAGCAGGTGAGCGGAGTATAGAGCGGGGGTGTAAGCAGGTGTGCAGGTGGGAGTGCTGTACATTAGCCGATAATTACGTGTATTTGGAGCAAATTTTATGGCAACTTCGTTTATCTCTGATGAACAGACAGACAGACAGCTGAGGTTTGGAGGGGGGTGGGAGAGAGACTGGGGTATCCATCCAAAAAACAGTTTTAGTTTGCAGCAAAAGTGCAGAAGATTTAGAGACCAAACGATTGCAATGGATGGGCATATTAAGAAGACTTAACAAGAATCCAAGAATATATTAGAGCAAAGACAAGAGAGTTGAAGTGGGGAGGAACAGTAGAAAAGAACAGTAGAGAGGAACAGTGGGGAGGAAAAGTAAAGAGAAACAGTAGAGAGGAACAGTAGAGAGGAACAGTAGAAAGGAATAGTAGAGAGGAACAGTAAAGAGAAACAGTAGAGAGGAACAGTAAAGAGAAACACTAGAGAGGAACAGTAGAAAGGAACAGTGGGGAGGAACATGAGAGAGGAACAGTAAAGAGAAACAGTAGAGAGGAACAGTAGAGAGGAACAGTGGAGAGGAACAGTAGAGAGGAACAGTAGAGAGGAACAGTAAAGAGAAACAGTGGAGAGGAACAGTAGAAAGGAACAGCAGAGAGGAACAGCAGTAGAGAGGCTTGAATCGAGACAATCTGGGGGGTATATATCCTATATAGCCTATATCTCATGATTCCAGTGCAGCTTAGAGCTATAGCCCATAATCACAGTGAAGTTTAGAGCTATATCTCATGATCACAGTGTATGTAGTTTACAGCTATAAATGTCATGATTACAGTGGAGTTAAGAGCTGATCACAGTAGAGTTAAGAGCCATATCTCATATGAAAAATGAAATTCTAGGCTAAAGCTCATACAAATTGATATAGTTTCTTATATATAAAACTAATTTTCAAGCAATAATTCAAGCACAAATTAAATCTCTAATTATTCGCTTAATTAAAATACAAATCCATGTGAAAGTGAAAGTAGAACCAGTACTCACAGATTGCTTAAAGACCAAATCCAATGTGGCATATGTATCCCATATCCCGTGTCCCATAACCCATATGCAAATGAAATGAAAACCCCCGAAATGTGTGTGTTCACCCTCCCCACAGACAGGGTTGACATGGCTTTTGCTTGTCGCCCTTTCCCCCCTCCGCCGCCTCCAACCCGGTTACTGTCAACCATATAGCCGACAATTTGTTAAGTGCAGAATCCCCCGGACTTCATCAGGGGGGGCGGCTCAAGAGCAAGACCAAGACCCCCCTGGTACCCCTGCTACACAATCTTGCCACTGCCTGTTTGCCGCTTTGGTTGTGGCTGTATGTGTGTGTTTGTGTGTGTTTCATTTCTGGTCATTTTATGGCGCCCACAATTGCAGCTTCTGGCTTCTGATGTTGTTGCTGCCACGCAAGGTGGCAAGGTGCAGCAGCAGCAGTAGCAGTAGCGGCAATAATAAAAAGCGCGAGATGAAGCCACCGTGGCCATGGCAGCAGTTGTGGCAGGCATGTTTGTTGCAGTTGCAGTTTTGCAGTTTTGCTGTTGCTGTTGCAGTTTTTAGTTGTTGCCGTCACTTGGCGAATCTCGAATCGCATGTTCAAGTGTTTTGAAGCGTGCAGAGAGAGAGAGGAGTGAGAGAGGGAGAGGCGTATAAGTCAACATGTCTGCAGCAACACCATGTTGCTGTTGTTGCTGCTGCATGCATAAATCTGTTTGTTGCATGTTGTAAATGTTAAGCGCGCGGCAGCAACGTTTTTGGCGGCATTCACGTATTTCATCTGTGGCAGCAGCAGCAGCATCTTTGGCGCATTTGCGCTTCAATGCGATTTATTTGCCCGTTGTTTGTAATGCCATTTATTGCCACTCGATGTGGCATGTTGCCTGCCTGCCTGCCTGCTTCGTACGAGTACGAGCTCTGATGGCTAGCTATTCCTGTATGGGTTGTGGATATGGATGTTGCTGTTAAATGCTTATTTACATTACGTTTAGCGGCACTTGGCTGTGGCGGCTCCCCCGAAAAAACAACAACAAAACAGAAAAATAAAACCAACCAGCAGCAGCACCTCTTTCGGGGGGCAGCCTCTTTAGCGGCAGCGAGGCGGTGGCAGAAGCTAACCCACCGCCACACGAGATGAGGCACGGCACAATCCTAGCACAGCGCACATTTTGATTTATGTCGGCAAGGCTGAAGCTGAATATGCTGCTGCTGATGTTGCTGTTGTTGCTGCTGCTGCTGCTACTGTTGTTGCTGTTGCTGCCTCAGCTGCTGCTGCCTCTGTTGCTGCTGTTGGTGTTGCTGTTGCTGCTGCTGCTTCTGCTTCTGCTGCTGATGTTGCTGCTATTGTTGCTGTTGCTGCTTCTACCTCTGCTGCTATTGTTGCTGCTGCTGCTTTTGCCTCTATCTCTGCTGCTGCTTCTGCTGCTGCTGCTGCTGCTAGTTTGTTTCTTTGTCCGATATGCCATACATATCATTAGCCATAAGCCATAAGCCAGCACTGACGAGGGTTGGCTCTTAAGTTTTTGTTGGGGGTCTTAAAGCCTGATCCTCAAGCCAAACTTTCGCATGTTGCAAGTTGCAGGCGATAAAACTCATTGGAAAAAGCAGAAATATCTTTGTAAATGTAGCCAAATATGAATCTAAGAGCTACATTTCGATTCTAGTAGTAAGAACTCTCTTATCGACCCATGCAGAACCCTTGCTGCAGCAGCAACTGCAACAGCCGCAGCAGCAACAGCAGCAGCAACAGCAACATCCACCTAGTCCTATGTCTATTGTTGATGCTGTTGTTGCGCATGAGCAGCAGCTGCCCCAAACTAACAATCCCATACCCCTCCCCCCATTCCCTCATCCCCCCATTCCTCAATCCCCCCACCATCCATTTACCATATTGACAGCTCCAAAGGGAATACTACTTATTCGAGCATTCAAATTCAAAGGAATTCACTGTCGTGGGGCCAAGGCGCAAGTGCAACAGGCAGCCAGTGAGGCAGAGAGGCAGCCAGTGTGGCAGGCAGCCAGTGTGGCAACCATTCAGGCATATGCCACAAGGGGGAGTGGCACATGTGTGTGGCTGGCTATATTTATATACAAATGTATTTGCAACAGAAACTGATTTAATAGATTCCACGAATATGCACAGTGGAGGCAGGGGCACATAGCCAACCCCACTCCACCCCAGCCCACCCCGTCCCTTCCCTTACCAACACCTTTCCAAGGCATTCCTCTGGTGGATTTTTTTTTTTTTTGTGTTTTGGTTTGACATTTTGCAAAGAGGATGGGGGTGGGGGGGCATGGCTGGCATTCACAGCTTATTAAAAATGTATTTCCCAGTGTCCAATGTCCAGTGTCCAGTGCCATGAAGTATGCAACAATCTCTTATGCCGTTTCTTTGTGCCACTTGGTAGGGACTCAAGAGGCGGGGTAGGATTTGAGGGCGAACCAGAACCAGAAAGGATTGCAAGCCCAGGCAGAGAGAGAGAGGATTGAGGCAGGAACTGAAGCAGGGACTGAAGCAGGGACTGAGGCAGGGACTGAAGCAGGGACTGAAGCAGGGACTGAAGCAGGGACTAAAGCAGGGATTGAGGCAGGGACTGATGCATGGAGAAGCCAAGCCAAGCCCCTGATCCAATTAACTGCTTACACAAAACTCAAATGGCCAGACAAATACGAGTTGGAGGATGGAGAATGTAGCATGTAGAATGTAGCATGGAGTTGTAGGTTGGTTGGAGAGAGACTGAGAGAGAGAGAGGCGGCATTCATAGACATGTGTGTACACACATCTTCATGGCCTTCCCCCCACCCATTCTATTCCCCTTGTAATAACAGTAAAAATCAACGCACAGCATTCGTACTGACATCCTGAATGCTGGCCCTGGCCCTTGGCTACAGACACACACAAGCACACACACAACACACACACACACATATGAACACTCTCCAGAGAACAGAGAAATTGAAGTGAAGTGAAAGAGAGAAAGAGGAAAGGACAGCAGCAGCAGCGGCCAAAGGCTCATCTCATCTCATCTGTGTTGGCTTTTTTTTTGTGTTTTTTGCTCACAGCTTTTTACCTTTTGATGCTGCCACACAGCAGCCCCAACCTCCCTCCCTGCCCAAAGGGAAGAGCATCAACTTTTTGGTAAACTTCTTGAACACATTTTGATGAAGGGCTTAGAACTCAGCTTTTTTTTTTTTGGCATATTTCATTACAGCCAAGATGCAAATTTAAGTAACTAAATTTAAGAGACTAAATTAGTAAATTGCTTAAAATATTTACAAACTATTTGTTGAAGTTTTCGGTCCCTTTTTTGTGGCTCAATTGTTGCTTGGAAACTTCAGTTTTTTCTTTAGATATTTATTGGAGAAGATTGGGGTAGTAGTAAATGTTCTTTAAATATTTAATTTAATTTATATGCTGCATACAAATTTCTGCCTTTTGCTTTAGATATTTATTGGAGTTTGTTGTAAAATATTTTCAAATATTTTATTTAATTTATTTTCAAATTAAATTCAATTTTTATTTCACTTCTAAAACATGCATCTATGTATTTAGGTGTGGTTAATCCAATAAAACTTTTTTTCTTTGCTAACTTAAAGTGCTTCAAATGAAACTTAAGAGAAAAGAGCTATAATTGTGTACCTTTTTAGATGCTATATACAAACTAGAAGATACTATTTACAATCAAGAATATATATGTACATATGTATGTGCAACTGTTGCAACTATAAGTACTTCTATTGTAGGTACTACTCGTATTGGTATTGGGTATTCGAATGAAATTTCTTTTGCCTTTGCCTTTGCCTTTGTAATATCTCTCTGAATTTCTTGGTTATTTTGCTACAAGTACTTTTGAAACTATCTCGTAGCTTATAGCCAGATATATGCATGTCATATATCCTATTCCTATATACATATAAACCTATAGATAGTCTCCTCTTCCTTGCTTTTCTCAAACTTTCTTTTACAGAGAGTATTCAACATTCGTTTTGTGTGCCTGTCTGTCTGTTTCTCTCTCTGTAGCTGCCACATGCTGATCTGCCTCAAAGCTGCTGACTTAACGTTTCCATTTTGTTTTGTTTTTTAACCCCTAGCCCCCCCTAGCCACCCCCTCCTCTCTCCCTCTCTCTATCTTTATCTCTCTGTGTGTCCTGGACTGCTGTTGCCGTTTTGCTTTTGACGTGCGTCTGTCTGCCTGATGAGCCAGTCGGGAGGGGTGGGGGGGTTGCATGTGTTGCACGTTATGTATGCATAAAAAATAATCATAATCACTTGAAAGCCAAGCCAAAAAACCCACCTCACCCCCTCCGCAAACATAGCAGCCAGCAGCTAGCAGCTAGAACCCAATCCCAGAACCCAATCCCAGCTCCGAGAACCCAGAACCCAGAACCGAATCCAAATGTAAAGCCAAAATCCGCAGCAAAAGGATTCTACACTGTTTTTTTTTTGTTTGGCTGGAAGCGTTTTGAGCACTTTGGCTCTTTGGCAGCATAAATAAAATATAAAAAACATAAAACATTAAACATAAAACATACAATTTCTGCCACACACAAAAAATCAATGGATAATGGATCTCATGGGGTCAAAGTGATTTTCATTTATTTTTTCTTTTTGTTTATTTGTTTGTGCCACATTTTGTTGGAGGCTTATTAACAAATGGAAAGTACACATAGAAAAGTATTGCTAAATGAATTTAATAAAAGGATGGGTAGGGTAGGGAGTGTGCTACGTGTGGCACGTGGAATGGGTGTAAGCGAGGTGATGAAATGTCGAGTGTTTAAAATTCATAAATGTTTGAAAGGCAAAATGTAAAGGCAGGTGAGGCAGTTGAGACAGGTGGTGGCAAGAGTCAGTGGATGTCAGTAAATGTCCCTGAATGTCCACGGATATCTGTGTGTGTTTGTGAGTGTATGTTTGTGTGTGTGTTAGTGTGTGTATGTTGCTGGCCAGTAAATCAGAGAGCGTATGGCAATGACAGCCTCGTCACAGACAGCCGGCCACCCATCATAACGAATGGTCGAGTCGGTCCGGTATAGGTAGGTATACCCCCAACACCCTCTTAGCCCTAGACCCAGCTTTAGCCCCAGCTCTAGCACCAGCCCTAGCCCCAGCTCTAGTCCAGCTCCAGCCCCAGTCCCAGCCCTAGTCCCAGCCCTAGCCCCAGCCTCCCAACCCAAACCCTCTCAGCTGCAATCCCCAATCCAAAATCCACAGCACCTGAGGGGGTTTTCCCCCATTTTTTTTGTGCCCCCTTTTGTTACGTTCTTTTTTTTTTGTGTTTCTCTTTTTGCTGCTGCTTTTTTGTTGTTGTTTTTCAAGTGCGCATTTGACAAGCCCAGTAAACAACAATTAAAATGACAACGAAGGAGAATGGAAAGGCGAAAGGCGAAAGGGATATCTGCAGGGTTTTTATGCTTTCTTTTGCTGTCCAAAAAAAAAGAGAGAAAAAAAAGGAGCCAGCCCAGTGTTGTAACTGATGAAAACTGACATCAGGGCATCAAGGGGGGGCGGGGCAGCGTCTAAATTATAGCCACAGGACACATGCAGCGAAATCAGTGCCACACAATGCGGCACTCATCGGAGGGCAGTCCGAGGCAAATAACTTGAGGACATGCCAATGCAATTTCGAATCAATGTACCCAGGCACCACCCAGGCACCACCCAGGCACCCATCAAGAACAAACTGAGGCAAGAGAGAGTGGAAAACAAACTAAAAAGAAAGAAAGAAAATGGAAAGCAAAACAGCACAAAAAAAACCTGATGGGAAAAACGCAACCAGAGGGCAATGTCATGTCTTGTCACAGAATAGAAGGACTATATTTTGGGAGACGAAATCTGAGTTTAGTTGGGGGATTGAAAGGGGATTGAAAGCAAGAGATTTGAAGCATCAGTTAGGGAGTAGAATCTGGCCTAAAATGATTGATGGTAGGGAACACCAAAGATCAGTGAAATCAAAGGGAAATTCAAGGAAAAAATTCAAGGAAAAAAATACAAAGAAATATTAGGCAGAATTAAAATTAAAATTGAAGGAACTTCAAGGAATTAAAACTAAAATTGAAGGAAGTTCAAGCAAGGAAGGAAACAAAATAACAAACAAAATATTAGACATCATATTAAATAATTATTCAAAATAATTGCCAATTGGAAAGGACACCAAAGGTTATTAGAATCAAAGGAAATTCAAGAAAAAAAATACAAAGAAATATTAGGCGTAAGGACTTCAAAAAAGGGATGAAAGAAAATACAAACAAATGTTAGGCAGTATAAGAAATAATTGTCAATTAATTAATGAATGTCTTGCAATAATTTTGTAAATTTATGTTGTAATTTTCTTTAATCTGAAATCTTTGATTCTAAAATTAGAGAAAATTCTAGCAAAAAATAACAACGAAATATTTGGAGGAATTAAAACTAAAATTGAGGAAACTTCAAGAAAGGAAGGAAACAAAAATACAAAGAAATTTTAGGCAAAAGGAACTTCAAGGAAGATAGGAATAAAAATACAAAGAAATATCAGGCAGAATTCAAACTAAAATTGAAAGGAACTTCAAGGAAGAAAGGCACCTAAATTCAACAAAATATTAGACAGCATGCTAAAAAATTATACAAAATAATTGCCAATTAATTAATGAATATTTTGCACTAATTTTGTAGATTTTTTCTATAATTTTCTTTCATCTGCAGGCAAGCCAGTTCCCCTCCCCATTGCTGAAAGTCGTGGCTGATGTTTGTTTGGGGTGTAACCTTGGTGCCATGTATGCTCTGGTTTTGATTCTTCCAAATCGATGACACATAATTATCATCATTATAACCAGAAACAGCAGCAGCAACGCTCCCCCTACCCCTCTTCATTTGCTGTGTGGACAAATTGTTTGGCTAATTTGCTCGGCATTTGCCTAAGCCCCCATCGCCCTGGCACATTTATCATGATGATGATGATGCTTAAGCAGCATTTTCTTTTCTTTTCTCTCTTTTTTTCGACCCGTCCATCAGCAGAGCAAAAACTATTTATAAGTACTATAGCACAATGCGTCGTATGAGTAATGTCTTGGATTCGCCAAACGATTTTAACGGATTTAAAATTGTATTTATTGCTCGTACCGCTCGATGTTCGGGATGTTAAATTTAGACACCTCTCTACTACACACTCTCTACTACACACTCTCTCTACACTCGCTACTCGAATCATTTTGTTTGTTTTCATTTCCATTTCCATTCATTTCAGTTTGAGTTCTTTTATTGCCTCCGTACCGTATAATATATATATTTTGAGCAGCAATTTCGAACTGATTCCAGATCTTTTGGCATGCGTGAAGGATGGATGGATGGATGGTTGGTTGGTTGGCTGGAGGGATGCCTGATGTGGCATGAATGCTTGAGGCAACGGAATGCACACCTGCATTGGGGGAGCGTCATAGGTAAAGCCTCTCCTGGTTAAAAGTTTACTTATAAATCTAATCAAATTGGAATTTATGTTTTGCATATTTGGAAAGCTTAAGCAAGAATAATGTAGCCAATGCAATGCCCATTATTTATACAAATTAGAGGGGTCTTAGTGTACATTTCATCAAAGTTTTTTTGGGGCACATAATTCACAGTAAATATTACCAAAATGATACAGTTTTTGGTGCGCCCCTCAAGGTATTTCATAAGTACAATTTGTAGTGTTTGTTGGGGAACAGAAAAGCGGGTCATAAACTAGCTAGAAAGTGTCTAAAATATTTTGCAATCTTAGCCATAGGAAGTGTAACTTATAGATGGATTTTATATTGAAAGAATTCCCTTAGAACTACTAGATTTAGTTTGGATCTTTCGTGTGGATTATCAGCTCTTCTGTGGCTTCGTTTTGGTAACCATTCTCTCACCTCTTTTACCTTATGGCATTTGTTTTCCATATAAGAAACTCTCTCTTTGCTCTTTACCCCTGGCTGATGGGCTGCTCCCAAATAGCTCAGCTCTTTCCTTATAGCACTAATAGATATATCAGTGCAAAACTTATTCACTTTATGAGCCTTAGAAGTCTTAGAATCCTTAGAGAAATATTAAGCCTGCCTTCAGCCTGCACACTCCCATAAATCTAATAGAAATTCCATTGATAATTTTTTGTCATTTATATTCGCTGTCATGGGAATCCACACATGTGTTCTGTCTGTTATTAAGAGATCCTTTTGTTCCTTTATGTTCGGGGTATGCTTTATAGCACATTTTTGGTATGCAAATGTATGTCTCTCTCTTCCTCCCTCTCTCTTTGTCTCTATCTCTCTCATTAGTGCGTGAAAATTGTGTGCAATTTTTGGCATTCGGTACGGCTGTGTTTGCACCTCGGCAATGGCATTCGATTACATTCGATTCTACGATACTCATTTGCCCATTTTCCACTGCCATTTTCCGCTCCCATTTGCCATTTCATTTGATTCCATTTGGAAATTCGATGGCTAGCTGCATATGCTTCGTTTTTCCCGAAAAAAAAACACATTTTCCTCTCTGTGGTTTTGGCTCATTCGCGCCGGATATATTTTCCGGCCCGGGACATTTTCCTGTTTCCCGTCCGTCCCTCCCACCCCCCTGGCAAACCCCGTTCATTGTTGTGTTCTCGTTTTCGTTCTCGCTTGTAATTGCCCGACTATTGTTGTCCCTGTCCCTCTTCCACTCTCTCTCTCTGTCCTTGTCCCTCTCTCTATCCCTGTTGCTGTTGTTGTTGAGGTCACATTGAACGTCAAAGGCGGCAATGGCAACGTTAATTTCGTTTGGCCATAAACATGCAACATATGTGTGGCAGGATACATAGCGACTGGGATGGGAAGAGAAGGGGCGGGTAAGTGAGGGTACGGAGTACCGGGGAATGCATTTTGCAACCCTAATAAAGCGCGGCAAGGCGGCGGCACACGTGCCTCATGTCCGTGCCTCATGCCTCTGATAGCAGCCCACAATCCTGCCTCTCCTTGCCCTTCTATCCCTTCCTGAATGTGTGTGTGTGTGCGTCCTTTTGGTGTGACTGTGATTTATGCACTAAACAATACCAAAGGATCTCTGCCGCCTGCCTCCCCCCCAACCTCCAACAACCGCTGTGTATACAGCACAAAAAGAAATAGAAGGAAGGAAAATTGCAATGTTATGTGGCATGATGACCACGAAGGACACTTTCATCAAGTGACCAAAAAAAAAACATTGAATGATGTTTGATCCACACACAGATGAATAATAGATGTGGAGATTGTGGAGGCTTTCACTTTACAAAGGGCAAAGATACATAAGTATCTGATATTACTTATCAGTTGTGCAACACACAGAGGGAAGAGAGGGAGAGAGAATTGCCACAGAAATGTAATGATTCTATAGAAATATATTGATAAATATATTAAATACAGGCCAACAGCTGCTCTGGCATGATAGATCTAAAAAGCCAAGTCTAGATGGGTTTATAGAAGAAGATTTTTACTGCGTATTTCTGTTGCTGTGATTGCAAGTTTCAAATATAATTTTCACTAAGAATAAATTCTGTTTAAAATTCTGTTTAAAGTCTTTGAAAAAGAAAGGAAATATTTGCAATATCTGCAATATCTTGTCATGTGTGGCAAGTGCTTCTATCAGGCTCCAATTGTTTCAAGATTCAGAATAAGGTTCATCTTTTATTTTAATAAATATTAAGTCAAAGATTTGCAGAGAATTTGTAGCAATTTTTAGCAAAGGATTTTTAGAAAATTTTAAGCAAAAGATTTACAGAGAATTTTTAGCAAAAGATTTAGAGACAATTTGTAGTAAAATTTTATAGAAAATTTGTAGCAATTTTTAGCAAAGGATTTAGAGACAATTTTTAGTCAAAGATTTACAGAGAATTTGTAGCAATTTTTATCAAAAGATTAACTGACCATTTTTAGCAGAGAATTACAGATCATTTTTAGTCAAAGATTTACAGAGAATTTTTAGCAAAAGATTTACAGACAATTTTTTTCAGCAGCGAAACAGCAAGACAGAAGGAGACCTTGGACCCATTGATGTATAGTACTGTTATTAGTACTATTTCTAAGCTAAAATATTTGCTAACTAATAGCAGATTGCCCATCTATTTCTACAACAGTTCCCCAAAATATATAGTACTATATTTGTATTTGTATTCTGTGTGTATTATTATTATTATTTTGTCAAATAAATGTTTTTTACTTCTTTAAAGTCTACGAGTACTTATCCTTGCTCTACCCTCTACCCTCTCCTCCTCTTCTCCTCTTAGATTTATGTATGTACATATGTTATGGAGAACCCTCATAATTATTATGTGGCATGTTCTATTGATTAATACTATACACGAGAATGTGTGTACATTTGTTTGTATGTTTTTTTATGTCTGGATTTTTTATTTTGATTTTAGAAACCTTCCCTGTTGCCCCTGTGCTGGCTCTGTACCCTGTTGCCATGTAGCCCTGTAGCCTGGCTCTCTGTTCCCCTGTAGCCTGTTCCCTGCTCTCTGTTGCCCTGCTCCCTTTTCCCCGTTCCCTGCTCTCTGTTCCCCTGTGTTTCCCTGCTCTCATTTCGTTACGATTCTGGAATTATTATTTGTTTTTTTGCTGTTGGGCTGTTGAAAATGCTTATCAAATTAATTTCGCTTAAATTCGCGCTTATTGTTCCTGCTCAGCGGGTTTTTAGAGGGTTAATTGCGAGGGTTTATCCTGGTCCCCTCCCCTGCCCCTTCCCTCCCCTCAAACACCACTGCACCAGGGTTGCCATTGTTTTGTTTTGTTATTGAATGTTTGTTTGCTTTTTATTTTTTTTTAGAGGGTTTCGATTTCAGTTTTTCGCTCTGCAAAGGTCCGGCGAGGGTTGAACGAAGAGTTGCAAATTGTTGTTACCTCTCCTGCCACACATGCCGCATGCCGCATGCCTCTGCTATTGCCTGATGCTCTACACGTGTCCAACGAGTTGTTCAATTATGGCTAAGCCCAAATCCGCAGCACAAACAGTCCAAAAAGAGCAAAGCCAGTAAGTCCCGCCCCCGCCCCGCTCAGCGCCTTTGGGCAGCGTCTGATGCAACCCTCGACTTGCCACGCCTGGGGAGTGAGTCCTGTGCGAGTCCTGTGTGAGTCCTGTGTTTGTGTATCCTGGCGATTGGGGGCGACCCATTTAAGATGAAAACTAAACACACGCGCTGCAAGTCGCCTTTTTGGAAAATTGAATCCAGAATTGAGTTGTTTGTCGCCTGCTACCCTGGATCTACTCCTGCTCCTGCTCCTTCTACTCCTTATCCTCCTGCTCCTCCTACTCCTCTTACTCCTGCCTCCTTCTATACTTTGGGCATCTCTTTATTTTAACTTAGTGCCCTGACGATATGTTTGCTTAACGGATTGGCAATTGCCACTGGGATTGGCTTTGGCATTGAGTCCCAGCGATGCTGCTTTTGGGGGGGTTGGCGCTTATTCTCACACCCTCTATAACAATTTTCATTTGGGGGGTGGGAAATACACAGCCTGCACAACAGAACTCTAGAATCAGAACTCTCTAGAGCAATTCAGGTACAAAATCAACCCACGATGCTTCAGGTAATGGCCGAATACTATTATACTATAGCTATAAATGCTATAAACCCAAGCTAATCCCGACAGATGTACTTTTGGGGGAAATTCTCAAGCATATTTTACATATGAGTTTTGTGTACCTTTTATTTATTCGTTGTCTCTCTCTTTTTAGGGGAAATATTTCATTGATTTCCTATTGAAATTTGCTGGTTTGTGCAGCTGTTGTGGGGGGTAAAGGGAATGCTGCTTTTCTTTGATATTTATTATAAATGAAATCTGTTTTATTGTAGACTATATCACAGGCATAATTTTCACTAAGAAGAGTGATGTTTAAAGTACCCGAAAATAGAGAGGAAATATCTGCAATTCCCTTGCACAAATCTTGGAATTTTTTTATAATTTTCTTGGCTAAATTTCTAAGAGACTTTGAGGACTTTTCTTTGATAGATCTACCCTTCCCTTACCAGCTTAATCCTTAATCATACATATATCTACATATCAAAGTTCTCAATGGGGGGTTTCTCTACTCACTTTTGCATTCGTTGGGTTCGCGTGCCGTGGCCCTGCCCCAGGGTCGATCGTAGTAGAAGGGTTTGCAGTGTTCGCAGTCCCTGCCAGCGGTATTGTGGCTGCACTCGCAGCTCAGCTGCCCATTGGCATCCGGTGAGCACTTGGAGGCATGGCCGTTGCACTTGCAACGTCCGCCCACCGAGAAGTCGGACACAGCATAGTGGAGGCCCGTGGCAGCGGTTGCTGCCACTGTGGCAGTGTCAATTGTGTTGCCCGCTGGACTATTGAGTTGCACGCTGTACTTGGCGCTGCGCAGATCCGATGGCGCGGAGTCGAGGGCGATGAGGGCCTGGGGATCGGGCTGCTGCAGGCGATGGAACACGATGCGTATATCGGTGGCCGTCACCCAGTCCTGCAGCAGCGTCGATGAGTCCAGATCGCGGGCCGAGGGGCGACCCTCCAGCGTGCTGAAGGCGATGCGCGAGGCGAGACCCTCGTTGCGGCTCTGTCCCTGCCCCTGCCCCTGGCGATGGGGATCGCTGCAGCGCACCTCCTGCTCGTTGTGCTTGCTGACGGCCATGCGGCTGGGGCGCCCAAAGAGGCGCCGGCACTGGGAGCTGTAGTACTGGAAGGGCTTCCAGGTGCGGCCGTAGTCGGAGCTCTTGTAGATGGCCAGGGAGTCGGGACGCGGTGCACGGGGGCAGAACTGCAGACTCACGTAGGTCAGCTCGTATCGCTTGCCCAGCGACAGAGTCAAGGTTACATTGTCCCCCCCAGAGCCAGAGCCCGCACCTTGCAACACTGGAGCCGAACGCCAGCAGGTGACATTATTGGAGTTATTCAGATCGGTGAGGGCACGGGGGGGGAAGCTGCGCTGCGAACTGGTGGCATCGCACGTGTGGCACTGCATCTCCTTGGTGTCCGGGCTATGCTCGCAGTAGCGCTGCGGCTGCTCGGCGCCGCAGGTGCTGCTGGCTGCCACGGGGGCATCGTAGGCGGCGTTCACAAAGTCGGGTATGCAGATGCGCGGCTGGCGGGACTGGTCGTAGCACGGATCCTCCGCCACCGGCGGTTGCATGGGGAACATCTTCAGGTAAACATCGTTGGGTATGCCCGCCACAGTCCAGGCGGTGGCCAGTAGCAGCACCAGCACCTGCCAGCAGCTCCAGTGACACATATTTCGGTTTGTTTTTTTTTCGGGTTCCTTTGCTGTTTTTTGAGTATTTTTTTAGCACGGTTTTCACTTTTGGACAGAAAAAAAAAACACCAAACAAAATAGAAACTAGCTAGCTAAAAGCAGGAGCTGACGGTAGTGTACGGTATACGGATTACGGTTGAAGTTTCACGATTCCGGATTTCGTATGCGAGTAGCGGAGCCGTATGCGCAGGCGTTTTTTCACTGTGGGCACTCACTCGCGCCTTCGGGGGCGTTTTAAATCGCGTGCGACTCTTCGGCGTCGTCGTCGTCGTCGTCGTTGTTGGCGTCTTCGTTTAGCTGCTGCGGCAGCATCGCATCTCAACATGCTGCCAACATGTTGCTGTGTCAGCAATTCACCAAAGTCAACTCGCTCTCTCGCTTGCACTCACACTCCCCACACACGCCAGCTAGCGGCGCGCCACTGTGTTGGATACATTTGTCGCTGCGCAACATGCTGCTTAACAGTATGCTGCTCGGCAGCATGTAGCTGAGCAGCAATGTTGCTATGGCAATGATTTTTATGGCCATTCGGTGGATGCTGGGGGCAGCATTTTGAGGCACGAATGTATTGCGGAGTGACGCAAAAAGTTGTAGGCTAAAAACCAAAGATTTACCAGCAATATTTTATGTAATTTTAAAGCAAATATATCAAAATTTAAATGATTAAGGAACAATAATTATGCGTAATAAATGTATCCTCCAATAAAGATTCAATGATATTTTTCTCTGTAGATCTACCAGTAATCACACGCACACACATACATACAGTGATGGAAAAAATAATAGAAACGGCATTTTTTTTTCGCATTTTTCAAAATTTTCTTCAGTCAACAATTTTTTTTTTTTCAAGTTTAATAATTTTGATAGATAGTATATATAGTAATGTATCAAAATGGAACAAAATATTAATTTAAAAAAAACCCATTGTAGCAGAAAATAATTTTTTAAATATTTAGGCCTGGAAAAATAATAGAAACGGCCGACTTAAAGCTATGAAAAACCATTTTGTAGCTTCAAAGGATATTAATTTGATTTGTAACTCTTTTATTTAGTTGTGCCACCGCAATTTTTGATGACTTGGGTGCATCGACCACCCATAGAATTTCACCAGATTGACACTGTTTGATGGAGCTAGGGAGTACCAGTCGGACTTCACTTTTTTCCACAAATCTTCCATTTTTTTTAGACTTATACCCTCCAATCCTTTTCTCTAATATCCCCCAAAGGTGCTCAAGTGGATTTAGGGCTGTAGACAGCGAAGGCCATTCCATCAAGGGAACTTTTTTGTCCAGGAACCATTTCATAGCCAGCCCTGAAGAAGGCTTCGGGTCATTATTCTGCTGGAACTCCCATTTAAATGGCATTTCCTCTTCAGAATATGATGGCATTGTGTTGTACAGTAAGTCTACGTAGTGGGTGGCACATATTTTTTCTTCTATCGAAAGTATTGGACCAACTCCCGTATGGGAAAAGCATCCCCACAACATGATGGGTCCACCACCGTGCTCAACTGTTCAAATAGAGTACTTTAGGTCGTAGGCAGTGCTATCAGGGCGCCCTACACTTGGTTTCCCATCAGATCTAAGCAAATTCAACTTGGTTTCGTCCGATTAAAAAAATGTTTTCAATTTTGAACGCCAAAAATTCACCTTCGCGAAATGTACCCTTTTGAAAATATATGATAACCATATGGTATGGTACCTTTTTAAGGTAAATGGCTCCTTATATCTTCTTAACCCAGCCTATTTATTATAGTACGATTAATAACCTGTGCATTGTGATCAATTTTAATATCTTTCGACGAGAGAAATGTTGTTTTTTTTTTATTTTCGAACAAGGCTTAGGGTGAAATTCACCGATGTTGCTCGCTGTTTTTCACGTTTCTCTGGTTCGTTTTTTTGTGAACCGCCTTAAACACTTTTCTTTGGAACATTTAAGAATTTTAGCTATAGCTGACATTGTTTTGCCTTCATTTCTGAACGTAAGGATATGTCATATATCAATATCCCTACGATGTATGCCACGGCCCATTCTAAACCGAATAACAACAACAAATATAACAGGATCCGCGGGAAAAGTTATTTAGCATCTTCTTTTTAACGTTCGTTTATGAAATGATATCTATATAATTCGATTACATCCGATTCAAAACAAGATAAAAACCAAATTGAGGTGCGTTTCTATTATTTTTCCAAGACAAACTCGAGGTCTTTCCACAATTTTATATACAAAGCTAATAATTCTTAAGATGTAAGCCCAAAAGAGAGTCCAAAGTAAAGCTCTATTATCCTGAAACCAAGCCTAGTGGTTTTCATGCAAACAATTTGATCCAAAAATGAAATATTTGGTTTCAAATGTGAATGCGCCTGTTGTTTCTATTATTTTTTCCATCACTGTATAACACACTTACATATGTATATCAAAAGGAGACTCATATTTTGTTGCAGATTATCTAAAAGGCAAACCGTAATCAACATTTTCCACACCTCCTCGACAGTCAGTTCTTTCTTCGCTCTTCGCTCCTCGCTCTTCTTTCTTTACTCTTTTCTTTTTGTTGCTTCAATTTCGCTTTCGTCTTGAGCTGCTCTCTCGCTCGCTCTATCTTGAGCTTCTCTCTCTCTCTCTCTCTCTCTGTCTTGGGGCTCTCTTCTATTGCTGTCGCTGTCGCTGATGCTGCGGCTGAGGCTTTAGGCCTGCTTTTGTGCTGCTTGTTTGCTCTTCCGATGGCTATCGATAATGAAGACGACGGACGGCACTCGGCTTTGCCATCGGCTTCGACCTGGTCTGTAGGCCCTTTCCCAGTGCCCAGCCCAGTCTTTGGCTAAGTTATTAAGTTGTCGTTAATGAAAATCATCAATTTTCGAAGAGGGGCGCGTAATTACTGCCAAGTTGAATGGGCGCTTGCGATGGCGTTGCCTCTCTTGACGATGGCTTCATTAAAGCTTCCCCCCCCACACCACCTGCCACCTGATACCACCAGCACTGGTCTCTGTTCCACATGCGGCGGCGCCTACAACAATATTTGGCTGCATTCTGTTGCCTGCACCTTGCTGATAAGACCGTTTCACTTTCTGTTCTCTCTCTCTCTCTGTCACACAGACCGACAGACTCTCTTCATGCCCCATGCCACTTCGTATCATAATTGGCTTCCACGCGCTTTTGTTTGTTTTTGTTTTGAAGGCGCATATAATTAGCTCTGATGTTGCGCCCACACCAGCAGCAGCATATGTGTGGGTGTGAGAGTGTGGAGGCGTGGCATTGTCCGTGGCCGAAACCGAATCAAAATCGGTGTTAATTATTCGATAGGCAGAGAGGTGGGGGGCCCCAATCGGTAAATGGAAGTGCCCCATAATGGGGGGGCTTATCAGTGGCATGGAAGAGCTTTACTTGCACGAGGGGGGAGGGATGGCGGGTGTAACAATAGAAGCAGAAAGAAAATCGCAAATAAATCAATATCTTTATAATAGCAGTAACAGCGTGTTGCAGTGTGGCAGTGTTGCATTGTGCAGCGTTTACATGTGACTGGCAAAGTGCCAGCGGTAAACAGCTGACTGGTGGTACTGTACCCCATGGTCGCTTACTCAAGTAACTTTCATGCCATATAGAATGCAAAGAATAGAATACGCCCATAAGTACATACTTCTTTTTCTTAAAGTCAGACTTAATCTTTAGTTTAGTTTCTTTCGCTCGCTCTTAATTGATGCTTCTCAGTTTATTTACCATATCAATTTACCGATCTGCCCCAGCTCTTGTTTGTCTTTAATCTATATATCCACCCACCTACACGCACACTTACCTATCGAAGCAATCAACTTTAATTGTAGCCAGAGAGAGAGAGAGAGAGAGAGAGATTACCACTCCACTGGTAGGTAGCTGGGTCCTCCCACATCCACACATAGACAACCTCAACACACTCTCTCAAGGAAAGACAGCTGGCCGGCTCATTTCCGCTTCCTTTGTTTTGGGAGGCGGATGCCACTTCCTGGGGCCAGCAGCACTCACTCGATGCCTTGTCGTTTGCCTCCTCCTCCACCCCACGGGCTTATCGAGTGGGGAACACAGGCGGGAGAGGGAGGGCGGGCCCCTGCTTGCATGGCTTCATGGCCCAGGGCCCTGGGCCGGATCAGAACTTTTGCTTTATTACCTTGGCAGTAGGCGTGGCAGTTGCAACAGCCACAAAGCCGCCCACGACCGCAACATGAATGTGAGTGAGTGAGTGTATCTGTGTGGGTGTGTGTGTGTTGTGTTTGTGTTTGCCTGTGTGCCAGACAGTGCCAAACTTTGGCTTAATATTGGCAAGTGCGTAATGAAAATTGCATTGTCGTTTTCAGTGAGTGTTTTCCGGGGGGCTGGGGGTATCGGGTTTATGTGGATGGGGTAGAGTGTATCCCTCACATGGTCTGAGGCCTGCTTTTGGGTCCAGCCTTTTGTCATTCTTCCATACGCTTTTCTCTGTTGGTTTGTTTGTTTGTTTGTTTGTTTGCGCCCGTCCGCCCGGCGGCAAGATTTTTAGATTATGACGGCTCTGCAATTCTCTTTCTCTCTACCCAGACACGTCCCCCCCTCCCACTTCGATTGGGGGGGCCTCTACACTGCTAGAAATGTAGCTTTAATTGGCTATGAGGTACTAAGGCTTTGCTTAGTCCTTCCACTTGGGAATTGCAAGGGTTTGGAGTGAAGATTTACCGATTTATCTGCCAATTGTTGTTGAACATCTTTAGATATGGTATACCCCCCGACTTTCTCACAGTGTTTGCCGTATTTACTGGCATGTATTTGTTTTTCGAGTGTCGTGGCATGGGGTGTGTGGGGTGGGGCACTCTCTTTCACTTTATTGGCGACATCAATGAATGTGAACGCCCATCGCCCCATCGAGGATTTGTAGATTCACACGCCTGCCACATCAACCCATTCAGCCTCTGCCACAGCCCCAGTCCCTGCCACTGCCCCTGCCCTTGCGCCTGCCACTGCTCCTGCCCGTGCCACTGCCTCTGCTCGTGCCCTGTTTTGGGGCACACACTCACTCCTTCCATCCTTGTGGTCACTTTTTTGGCCAATATTTATCTTAACGATTTTGTTTGTCTTTTACAAAGCGTTCGACTGTGGCTCTGTGGCTCTGTTGCTGTTGTTGCTGTTGCTGTTGTATCTTGATTTTATTGCTAGAGCTGCAAACATGCAACAGAAAACAGCAACAGAAAAGAGCCACAGAGCAGAGCCAATAGTCGTAATAAAAAGGAGCATCAGGCATTGAGTCTTCCTGCCACATGCCACCGTTGCCGACTCCTTCCCGGCCCCCGAACCTCGAGATACCGCAGTGGGTGGGGGCAGAGGAGAGTTGGGTGTGGTGGGTGGAGGGTGGTGGGGGCTGGCTGGCAACTAAAACGCACAGATAGATGACTAGATTCCTATCAGCGTCAATAAATAAAGTTTTTAAATGGAACAAGAAAATAAATATGTGTCTCCCGGTGTCTCCCGCTGTTGTCACAGAGCAGCCGAGCAGAGCAGAGCAAAGAGGAGCGGAGAGACGACAGTGAGGACTAAGAGGAGAAGCAGGCTGCAGAGAGAGAGAGGGAGAGAGAGCTGGCAGTTGCTGGAGAGCCTAACAGTGGGTCATAAAAGTCAGCAAAGTAACTTACTTAGAAAACTCTTTAACTTAGAGATTAGAGATAGATAGATGGATAAATAGATAGATAGATAGATAGATAGATAGAAAGATAGATAGATAGATTGGGTAGTTCCCGTTTATATCGGCTTAAATAAGGCCAAAGAGTTCTTAGATTTTGTAGGATGCGGAACATTATTCTTTGAAATAATGAAGTTGGTAAAATAGTTGGCAAAGAGAGAGCAAAGACAAAGTTTTATTGGTAGGAAAAGTGTACTCGCATTTGCTTGGGAACAAAACAGATCATCTGCTGCATTTATGCTTTACCTTTTTCCCATCTTTCTATTCCATTTATATATCTATTACTCATTATGCATCTATGTCTGTATATACGTTGACTGATTCAATGCAGTTTCTGCGCCTTTTATGCCCAATAATTAATATCCCAATCCTAATCCAAGCCTAGGAGTTTTTCCCTCACATT
Source organism: Drosophila bifasciata (assembly GCA_009664405.1). Lineage (NCBI taxonomy): Eukaryota > Metazoa > Arthropoda > Insecta > Diptera > Drosophilidae > Drosophila > Drosophila bifasciata. Next base: position 38,590,388 of record CM019041.1, read on the forward strand.
TTGCCATCAATATTCCTTTGCCTTAATTCTTTATTCAATTACATTTTTAAGCTTAGTTTAAGTGTTTCTTTCCACTGTATGCCATAGTAAGTTTTGCCTGCCCCGGCGGCATTCCCATCAGCTGCTGTGGCTGCTGTCGCTGCTCTCCCGCTTCTGCTCTGCTGCCCCTTCTCTGCTGCCGCTGCACTTTGCCTGGGGGTTTTGTTCATATTGAAAAAGTTTTCGGTGTTTTTTTTGTTGTTCGAGTATCTATTGGCATTGCCTGTGTCTTTACAACTCTTCCCGATGTCTCTCTCTCTCTCACCCAAAAGCCTCATTTTCTCTGTGTCTCCTAGTCTTCCTGTCTGTCTCGCTCTCTCTCTCTCTCTCTCTCTCTCTCTCTCTCTGTCTCTCTGGCCTGCTCTTTCTCAGTCTCTTTGCCTGTGTGTCTGTTGGCTGTCTGTTTGTTTGCGCGCTTTGTCTCATGTCTTGTGCAATATGCGTCGTGTCTTGGCGACCCCTCCCCCACTCATTTCTGCCACCCATTGCTGCATCTATCGACTGCTCCTCCTCCTCCTACTCCTGCTGCAGCTCCTCCTCCTACTCCTACTCCTGCTGCTCTTCCCCTCCTCCTGCTGCAGCTACTCCTTCTCCTCCTCCTGCTGCTGCTGATTGCACTCTGCTCAGGGCACCTACTCCTATTCCCACTCCTTGTCCTAGTCCTAGCCCCCTCCCCTACTGTTGCTGCAACTGATGGAGCAGAAGCTCTGCTTGATGCTCGCCTACATAGGGGCAGGGCTGGGCTGGGCATAGGGGCACACAGCACATGCAACCACCTACTTACATTGATTTTATAATTAGCTTTGGCCCAGCGCTTCTAGTGGGTTGCCACAGGAAGCTCTGCTGCTGTTGCTGATGTTGCTGCTGCCCCCACAGCAGGAAGCAGGAAGGATGCTCGGGTTGCTGGCAAAAGAATTCAATGTCGAAGTCAACTCGTGGGCCATTAAAACCAGCCAATTACCTTCAAGACTCATTAAGTGCTACAAGCGATGGCATCCACCCAATACCAACACAATCCCAACCCAATTCAGTGGGTGTCCTTCCATGGGTGGGGTTGGGGCTGACTCCCGAAAGGGCTGCCGTACCGTTCGCTGACCGTTACAATCGAATTAGGCGCCGCTCGCAACGCTAAATGCAATTAAAACTACAAGATGTTGATTACATTAGAAGTGCAGAACAAACAGGAGCAGGAGCATGGGGCAGGAGCAGGAGCAGGGGCAGGAGCAGGGGGCAGGAGCAGCAGAAGGAGCATGGGGCAGGAGCAGAGGCAGGAGCAGAGGCAGGGGCGGGAGCAGGAGCAGCAGTATCAACAGCAACAGGGAGCAACAGGGAGCAGCAGGGAGCACCAGTTAGCCGAAACTGAAGCATGGACTAGGATGCTGGCAAGGATTGAAGCGTGCTCTCTCTCTCTCACTCTCTCACTTGCCAGCCATGGGAGTTGGGAAAATTTCAAGCATTTTCCCCTACCCGCTCCCCGCTACCTTCTACCCACAGCCACATGCTGACGTCTCCTGCTGCTGCTGTTGCTGTTGTTGTCATGCCCGGAAAAGTTGCGGCCAACTTGGGCGAGAATCCACTCATTCTGGCAGTTTCTACCCCTCCCCACCCACTCTCCCGCACTTTCCACACCACCCTGCCCCTACTCCTGCCCTGCAATGATGTCCTTGCTGCTGGTTCATAATTTATCCTTTTTTTTTGTGCTGGACCTTTCTTTTTCTGTCACGTTCCATGGCCCCCCAAAAATTGTTGCGGTTGACCAAAATTATTTTTGCATTAAAAAAAACCAAAAAAAAAAGAACAGAACCAAAATTGAAGCTTGCGAAACCGAAGTGTTAGATGCTCTAAGATGAAGAAGCTCTAAGATTCACAGAATTCTAAGAGAATATGGGCATAATAATTGGGAATTTTTAAAGTTTTTCAAATTTATTTGGGTGAGTTTTAGAAATAATAGAGTTTGGGCACAAAAAAGTTCTTAATTTTGTGGAGTTTTTGGCAGCAAAATTCTTGTGTCCGGTTTGTGGTACGGATTAAATATTAATTGGATGAGCTATTTAAATAGATAAAGATATAGATATACATATACATATACATATAGATGTAGATATAGATATAGATATAGATAAAGATATAGATATATGTAGATATATAGATATACATGTGGATAGCCAAAAGGCTTCCTTTGTAAATGCTACTCATTATTATGTTCCTAAATAATATATAGAAATAAATAAATAAAAAAACATTAATAAATAAATAGATAAAAATATAAAAAAAATAATACTCAAATAAATTCTTCAGCGATCTTTGACTGCCCAAATCTGCTCCAAAATATCTAGAAATATTCTACAAAAATATACAAAAATACTCTACCCTTGCAGCGTGTCAAAAATAAGCTAAAAAGCCTTGGACCCCCCTGAAAGAGTGCCCAAAAAAAAGGCCAAAAAAGGCTTTATCAATGTCGTGGGTGAACCCAAAAGTGACAGAAGGGTATGAAGGTTATGAGCAGAGGGAAGGGACATGATGGCCAGAACTAATGTGTCAGCCATCACTCATCATATACACAGGATGAAGGAGTTGCCACGGTATGCGTGTGTGTGTGGGTGGGTGGGTGTGTTGTGTGTGTGTCAGGGACAAAGCCTCAACGCTAATTTGTGCATGATAAATTATTGATGTTAAAGCCAGAAGCAGCAGCAGCAGAACCAGCAGCAGAACCAGCAAACAGAACCAGCAGAACCCTTAGAGAGTCAGGCACAAAAGGAAGAGGGGGGGACAGCGAAATAACCGCCAGAAACAACAAGGCCCACAAAAACCGCAACGACCGCATAATCCGGCTAAGCACAAATTACAATCCAAACTTGGCCAAAAGCAAAACAGAGGAGAGAGTTTGTGGAGCAAGGTCGTGGGGTTGTGGTGGGGTTGGGGTAGGGGTGTGGTTTCGAGCCAACTCGAAATAACTTGTCAACAGGCTAATCCCCTGAAACGCTCCGCCAACACGAATCATTCATTCATTCATATAAAATCATTTTTACATTTTATTCAATTCCCGCAGCAAGTTCTGGATTTTCATATTTTCTATCCTCACTCTCATCTTTTTCTAGTCTCCTCACTTTCCTCTCTCCACTCTCCACTCTACGCTTCTCTCTTTCTCTGTGTCTCTGTGTCTGTGTGTCTGTGTAAGCCCAAAGGAATCCATTGGATGGGGATGCCGCTTGGTATACGTAATGGAATCAAAGGGAATCAATGGGGGAATCACAGTGAATTGGAGTCGTTGCTTGGATAAACAGATTAAACAAGACACGGAGATACCAGGAGAAACGAGGAGAGACCAGGAGGCAGGAGGAGAGTAGAGGAGAGTCTAAGAGAGCTGAGGAGAGCAGAGGAGAGTCAAGGAGAGCTGAGGAGAGCAGAGGAGCGTCCAGGAGATACGAGGAGAGCGAAGGAGAGTCGAGGATAGTCGAGGAGATATGAGGAAAGCTGAGCAGGGCCAAGGAGATCCGAGGAGAGTCGAGTAGAGGCCAGGAAAGCCCCAGAGAGCTCCGGAGAACAGCAACAGGAGTAGCCAGCCAGCCTGGAAATTGTCAAGGTAACAACTTTAAAGAGCAATAAAAATAGTTAAAGTGTTAAATCTAAGCTTCCAAATAGTTGCCACAATGCAGCCAATTAAAGGGAGTTCATAAGCATAGCTGGATAATTCCTATACTATATCTTTCTTGCCTATACTCTTACTATATGTTTTTGGGTTTAATATTATGGCAGAGATTTGAAAATATATTAAGCTAAACCTTCGCTTATCATTTGTGTTAGTTTTTGCCACACACAGAGCCTCAAAGTGTTTTTCAATGCGCTGCCACATCTTAAGCTGCTGATGCTGCCCCAAACCCCCAACCGCCCAACCCTCCAACCACCCAGCTCCCAAGCAGCGCTAAGTAGCATCCTTTCATCACATCATTGGTTAATGCTTAGACTCCTGCCCCGGCATCGGATTTGGCTGCCACTAAAGGGCCAACCATCAGCTAATTGATTTAAGATTTCCAGTCCCTCCCCCCCCTCCAACTTTGCTTCAGCACTGCAGCTCAATGCTGGCAGCCGAGTGGCTGGCTTCCTGCTGAAAATCCATTTACCTGCTAATGTTTAGAGGGAGTAAGAGGGAGAGAGAGAGTGGGTAAGAGAGAGAGAGTGGCTAAGAGACAGAGAGAGAGTGGGTGACTGGGAGAGACAATCGTTAAGCATAATCAGCTGCTGCTGCTGCTGTTCCTAATGCTCCTCCTTCTGCTGCCCCTCCACCCCCTCCCACCACTGCTCCTTTTTGCTGATGCACTTGAAGTCATTTTCCCTGCATCGACGACGACGACTCCTCTCTGTCGCTTTATCCTGCCCCTGCCACTGCCACTGCACTCTCGCTCTGCACCGTCTGTTGGCCATTTCATGGCTTTGGCAAACACTTGCCGCCAGCTGCTGCCACTGCCACTGCCACTTCTGCTACTGCTGCTGCTTCTGCTGCCTTCATTTGAATGGACATTGGACATGGCAGTCGGGCAGGGTGGGGGGGTCTTTAGGCAAGTTGGGAGCTCATCAAATGACGACTCCCGGACACCCACCCCGGACTGGCACAACCGATGGCCACTTTGCGTCTGCTTTTGTTAGCTTTTGGCTATCTCTTGCCACTGCCATCTCTCTCTCTCTCTCTCTCTCTCTCTCTCTCTGCTTAGGTGTCCGGCATTGTTTCAATTAGTGATTCCGGTACTGGGCCCAGGGTGGGTGCCACACCCCCCCCTGCCACTGTTGGGCCACTCATTAGCAGCGCTTGCAGTTTGCGGTCTGCGGCCAATGTCTAACCTTAACCACTTACCCTCCCCCACTAGTTCTACTGTTCCCTCCGCTCTACTGTTCCCCTGGTCCCCCTTGTTCCCCTCGTTCTCCTCTTTCTCCTATTGCACTGTGGCAGCACCATTCATGCAATCATCTCCTGCTCCTGCTCCTGCTGCAGCTCCTGCCCGTTGCTCGCTTCATCACCTTTTTTCCTGCCTCCCTTTTTTTTTTTGGCAGCTACAATTCAGAGGTGTTGACTGGCGCTGGTTGTGGCATCACACAGTTACAGTGCGGTGCAGCACATTAGGAGTGTGTTCTGTGTGCTCTGATAGCTTCCAATTGCAGTGCTGCGCTCTGTATAGCTTGTGTCCAGGTGTTCAAGTAGCCAAAATTTAGTAGGATTTGCGTTGGTAGACATAATTCTGCAGTTGGAGTTTCTACTAGAAGTTGCAAAGGTGTGCGGACTAGTGCTTGAATATCAGATTAAATCTTATAGCAGTAGAATAAAAATCAAAAAAAATTTAAAAAATTTTATCTCAGCTCTGAATTTTCCAATTATTAATTGTACCAATTGTTTTTGTTAATGATAATGATTTCCAATTGATTTTTAATTATTCCATCAATCTTTAAGCTATCATGAGGCTTGTACCCACTCAGCTCTTGCTTTTCCGCACCCCTCTCTAGCTTTCCTTGCACTTTCTTTACAGTTTTCTTTTCAGTTTCTCCTCTAGCCATTTTCTACTGCATTCTTCGGGCACTCTTAAGCAGTCTGCCGCTTTATAATTTCGAAACGCATTGTATTTGATTTATTTTATTTATGATTTTTGTTCAACGTTTTGCCTTAAACCTTCTCCACTGGCACTTCTTGCACCGCTTTCCATTTCCGTTTCCGCTGCCCCTTCCATCCATCGTTGATTGTTTAATTATTTGCCATTTTTCGTAGCACACTTTTAAGGGGGAGTGGGTTGGGGTTAGGGTATTTCCACCATTGAAATGGTTGTCCTGTGTCCCGCAGGAAAGGACACCACTCCGGTACGCTTCGGATTCAATGAGTCTGCACGGACTCTGCCATTTCTTGTCTGGGTCGCATGCTTTGTGCATTTATAATCATTTTTCATAAATGTCTGACCATTGGCCATAGACGATGGCAGAGAGGGAGCAGCAGGCAGTCAGGGTGAAGGTAGGAGGCTGGCAGGCAGAAGGTAAGAGGCAGTCAGGGAGCAGGGAATCAGGCTGGCAGTCAGCATTCACATTTACTGTGACAGCTCTCAAAGGATTAGACGTGTTTCACATTTTAAATTGTTCATTTGCGAGGCAGCTACAGCTTCCAGGTACCCTCTATATCATCATCATCATCATCATGAGGAGACTCTCCCCTCTCTCCCCTCTCCACTACCCCCCACTGAATGTTGGTGACGTCCAGCAGCAGCTGGCCTTTTGTCTAGAATACTGTCTAGGCGCCGATTGCTCAACTCGTTAGGGAGCTACGAGTACAAACAACAACACATATGAGTGTACGGGGGGGTAGATGGGGGGATCTATGCTTTCTCTCCATAGAGAGAGAGTTCTCTGTGTACCCTCTGTGTGTCGCTTCATTCAATTGCCATTAGTTGCACAGCCTTTTGTGGCCCCATTCATTTTTGTATTTAGATACCTTTTGAAAGGGTAAAGTGGAAAGGGTATTTAGAGTATGTAGGAATAGGCAGCAAGAGGCATACAAATTAGATTTATTTTTGGAAATTAAATGCTGTTTTTGTATGCCAACAAATGAGCTTTAAATTTCACTTTAAATTTCTCAATTTAATGCAAAAGAAATTTTCTTTTTTTTTCTTGTATTTGCATTGAAAATTAAAGCAAATTTAAAGGGTATTTGCAGCTTCGTGTTCATCATTTATTTGGCCATTTTTCCCGTACTTATTTTTTGTTGTACTTTTTGACTTTTGCGCTGCGGCAAAACTGATTTAAGCCGCTTAACGCTCTGCCCTCCCCCCCACAAGCTCTCCAATGGCCATGCTGCGTGTTGCTTTTTGGTGGGGCTACTCTACCCTTTACCTTCCACTGGGGGAGGGGCCTTCCTGCTGTATCTCTCTGCCTGGTTTGGGTAATTGACGTTGATGGAGATTATGGCAAGGCAGCAGAGTCCCTGTGCCAGACCCAGACCCAGTCTCCCTTCTGCTCTGTTTGCATTGGGCGTCATGGATAGCACACTCGGATAGCAAAAACAATATGATAACTGGAATAACTTTAAAGCCCCCACCCACCCACCACTACCAACCCCTTCGATATGGAGCTTTGGTAGTGCATTTACTCTCTCTGATAGTAGTAGAGCCGATTAAGTAGGGTTTAAGTAAGTTTTGGGGTAGGGTGGGCATAATTCGGTACATATTAATACCTTATGGGAAGTGCATCGAGGTAATTATTGGCACAGGGGCACTCAGGCATCAGGTAGGTGCTGAAGTAAGGCTTATCGTTGAGTGGTTTCAGCTTTCAATACGATATGAACTGATATGAATGAGATAGTTTCTGGATGGTTAATTTTCAGCAGTTTTTTATATGAATAATCCACGCTTTCACGAATGGGCTAATCAATGGCAAGGCAACAGTTTTATCACACAATTATCGAGAGTGTTTTCTGTTTTAGGGAAGAGATTTTTCGAGAGGGTTTTAGGGGTAAGAATTTTGAGAGTGTTTCAGTTAAAAGAATTTTGAGTGGGTTTTATGGGAAAGAATTTTCGAGAGAGCTTTAAGGGAAAGAATTTTCGAAAGGGTTTTATTGAATACAATTTAGAGAGTATTTTATGGTAAAGAAAAGTGCAAAGGGATTGAGTTTTTTTTTTGGGTTTTATTTGTATCCAAATTGGAGGACTTAGAGCAGAGATTTGAATAGAATTTTATTCGGCATTGTGCAGAGATTTTTTTAGAATTTTACGCCGATTTGCAGAGCATTTTGTAGAATTTCGGGAGAGTTTTACTCCTAATTTTAGTTGTAGATAATTTATGTTTTATTTCCAGTAATTCTCTTGGCAACTAATGCCATCAAATGAGACATTAATAGCAGTTCTTGGAGCTGCTTTACATTGCTAATTCTCAGTCAGTTCTTAGTCAGTTCTCAGTCATTTCACAGTCAGTTCTCAATCAGCTTTCAGTTAGTTCTGGACCCTCTCCGACTTAATTCACTCAAGTATTTTGTATGCCTAGATTTCCAGGCCCCCTTCCCTGCCCCAACTCTGCATTAATTTGCCCTTAATTTGATTCGCATTTTTGGTGTGATTTATTCATTGTGTGTGGCGGCTTCGGCTCCTCCTTTTCCAATCATTTTCGATTTTAATGGGCGCGAATTACTCAATGCCAAAAAGAAAGTAAAACATTTTATCGTTTCACAATTAAAAGTCATTCGCAATGGGCCGTGAACGCCACTTTGCCAACACTCCTTGCCACACTCTGCCACCTCTTTGCCACCACTCTGACTGTGTCTATGTGGCATGCTCGCTGATGGGTTTGAAGGGGCGGGTGGGCGGTTTGTGGCGCATCTAATGAAGCGGCAACGACGCTGTTTCTCTTTTGGCCGCATCATCTCATCATCATCATGAAATGGGGCGTCATTAAGTAATAAGTCTGCGCGCCTTTTTGGACAGAAAGTCCGCGGCTGCCAGCCCAAAAGCCGATAAGCAGAAATGTCGGAGAAATGGCGGAGAAAGCGGCGAGGAATAAAAACTTGAGCCAAAAGCTATTAAAAGCCCCCAAAAAGGCGACGCTCCACGCTGAACGCCCCCGCTGAGGTGGCACGCCTTCTGGCCAGCAGCAACAGAGAGAAAGAGAGAGAAAGAGAGGTAGGAGAAACCGCTTAACGACTTCATTAAGTGATGGCCAAGACAGAGCAGAGACAGTGCTGGAAGAGGGGGAGAGAGTGGGGATTTTAAGTTTCAAAGAGGAACTGCAGCTGCCAAGCGCAAGTAACTGACTGCCAGAGTGCCGGGGCCCCAGTCAATCACTCAATCAGTCAGTCAGTCAGGCAGAGGCAGTCGGTGTGGTCCGAGGCAGACGCCATCTCAAGACGTGGCACTTCCGTTTCCGCTTCAGCAGCAGCAGCAGCAGCAGGGGGAAACGGAAAAGAAAAATGAACAAACGGATTCTCTTCGTCTCTCCCTTCCCCACTCTTATTCACTGTTTTAAGTGTTTCATTTCTCTGATTTCGCTTACGCTTCGTCTTTTGTGTCTTGCCACAATGGTTGCTGCTGCTGCTTCCCCCTACCCCTAGCCGACCCTTTTTTTGTTTGCCATTTCCGAGCGTGGCGCGAAAAGTGGTTTCTATTTATTTATTTATATTCCCATTGTGCAGCAAGTTGCAAGCAGCGAGCAGCAAGCAAGCAGCGAAAAATGTGCCACACACATACACAGACAGACAGGCAGAGAGAGAGACAGACAGAGAGACAGAGAGACAGAGACAGAGAGTGCCACACAGTTGTACAGTGTTCGATATTGCAACGTTGTGGGGCATGGCACGGGCGTGAAAAGCGTTTTCGCGGCTTAGAAGCAACCGGAAACTAGCCAAGAGATTAGCAAAGTTATGGCCAAAAAGGAAACGAAGAAACAGAGAGTGAAAGAGAGAGAGAGAGAGAGAGTAGGGGTAGAGGAGAGGCAGCTACTACACTTTAAGGATTAAACAAGCAAAAACTTTTGTGATACTACATGGGGATTTTCCAATTCGGATACGGAGCATGATCTTAAGTGTTTTTTGGTTGGTTGGATTAAAGCAAGGCACGTAAAAGACTAAAATTCAATTTTAAATTTAAAGTGACTCTCAGCATACAACAACAAAACGAGAGGGAACGTTGTGAATACCGGTTGCTGCGACCACTTCTTTATACCCGTACTCAATCAGTCAGTGAGTGGAATTTTAAAACATTTTATCAGCTTTTACATATTTAATTTTCTTGTTACATCTGTGTTCTACATCTTCATTACTTCTCACACAAACACTCCGTTCTAATGTTCTCCGTCAGAGGCTCTCGATGCTGATCAAGTATATATGTACTTTATGGGGTCGGAAACGCTTTCTTTACTGCGTTATACACATTCCCTTTAATGCCTTTAACACGTCGAGTAGGGGTAATTAGAGATTCAAAATTGGTGGGAAATATCTAAAGACTTGTACTAAATGCTATGAATATTTTATTGATTCATGGTTGCCTAAGAAGAGCTTCTCTAGAGGTACTCTAGAGGTTCCAGAGCTGCTTGCAAATGAATAAAAAATTGCTAAAAAATATGAGTCAAAGAAAGGAAAAATTCGAGAAAAATCTAAACATCTAAAAACAGTTTTTGGAGTGGCTGCCAATCCTCGAAATTAACTTAAATTATACTTTATAGTGTTTAATAATATAGGTATAGGCCCGAGCATAATCCCAACTCTAAAGAGTTCTATCCTTCAATTTCTATCTACCAAAATGATGCCAAAATCATTCCACATAGACACTCTGCAAAGCCATAGGCTCGGATCTATGGGGGAGCCACAAAAACCTGGCTGGCCCTCACCTGTAGCACCTCCTCTGTAGGCCCTTTCTGTAGCCCCTCACCTGTAGCCCCTCCCCTGTAGCACCTCCTCTGTAGGCCCTTTCTGTAGCCCATCACCTGTAGCCCCTTCCCTGTAGCACCTCTCCTGTAGCACCTCTCCTGTATCACCTCACCTGTAGCTCCTCTCCTGTAGCACCTCTCCTGTAGCGCCTTTCTGTAGCCCCTCCCCTGTATCACCTCACCTGTAGCCCCTTCCCCTGTAGCCCCTGCTCCCCTGTAGCTCACTGCTTTATGCAAATGAAGTCTTGTGTGGTAATCGATCAATCGAGCAGATGTGCCCGGCCTTCTCCTTTCTCATCGTTCTCTATCAATGACTGACATCATAATTTCCTTACTCAATTCGGGGGGCTGCCCTTCTCTACTGCCCCCACTCCGATGTATTTTGCTCCATTTAGAAGCACCCTTTGTCAGGGTAAATGCACTTAAAGGGTGGAGGAGGGGTTGCAAAAGTTTTGTTGGGGGCTGGATAGGGGGGACTTTATGCATTTGTCAATTTGTTAAGCGCATAAGTTTCAGTTTTCGTTCCTTTTTGGGTTTTTGGTTGCCTTTTCTTCTTGCATTTTTGTTCTTGCATTTTGATGCAAGTTGCCATCCCTGCCACACTGCCACACACACACAGAGAGAGAGAGAGACAGGCTAGAGGAGGGGGTGGCTGGTTGGCTGCTTGGATGATGGCAAAAGTTTATAATCTTTTACGGAGCTGAGAACTAATTGCAATGTAAATAAATTACAGGCGACACTTGCAGCAGCAGCAGCAGTGCCGCCTTCTTCCTTCCTTCCTCTGTGCTCCCCTTCCTACCCCTCTCTCTCTCCTCGTTCTGTGCTCTACCCTTAGCGAGAGCTTAGCAATATTTCACTCAATATTCAAAAGCAGCCCAGAGAATGCATCTCTCTCTGTCTCTCTTTCTCGTTGTCTCTGGCTGCGTCCCCGAAGCGTCTCTTGCGTCTTGGCAGCAATCGAAAAACGCATTCAACTCGACTTAACTAACTATTAAGCACTACTTGAAGTTTTACACAGGATATATGCATGTAGTCGCCCTCGTTCCGAGTTCCTTCTGGCTTGTAGCTACTCCTAGCTTCCCCTTGTTCCTCCTGGCTGCTCCTAGCTCCTCGTAGTTCCTCCTGGCTCCTTCTAGCTCCTAGCTGCTCCAAGCTACTCCTAGCTGCTCCCTGCTCCTGGCAGTCATCCTGCCAAAGTGACTTTCCTCCTCTAACACAGAGACAGTGAGACAGATGCCCTGCGCCCACTGGTGGGTATTTCAGCTATGAAAGGGCATTGGGAATGTAATGTGGATTGGGGGTTAAGTTATTCCTCTCAGAGTTACCTTCTCTTTGCTCTCGCAGCTATCTATAGATACAAAGATACACATCGAAAGACACATATATATAGACTGAAAAGTAGATAAACAAATTGAAAATTATACAGCAAAAAGGTGTCGATATATGATGGATAGATAACCCCATTCAAAGGTTAGAAATATATGGAATAAATCGATTTTATTCCATCTTTAATACTTCAATTAACCTCAGGAAGTACTAGGAAGGAAGGAAGTCTTCCAATTATCTGATCTTATTATTTTCGGATTCTTCTATGAATTTATATATTTTTTATTAAATTTAATTATTTATTCTACAATAAGGGCATTCCTGCAATCGTCTTAGACTCTTAGCTGGAGTTACTTCCTTTCATCCTTGTTCTTGGTTGTCGTTGGCTCGTTTGTCGGCATCGTTTGCAGCCTGTCCTGTCCTGTTCTGTTCTGTCCTTGCTGGCTGTTGTGTCATTACGACTTAGGAGTGTGTGCCACCCCCCACCCCCTGTGTGTGTGTCCCTGAGTGGGTTGTCCTTGTCGATTTACATGAGTTGCAATTAGTGCGCTCTCTCTCTGTGCTGCCAAAAGTCCCTTGTAGCTTTTTGGGGCAACACTTTTTGGGGGAAGCATCCCCCTCTCCCTGACACGCCCCCGTGCCAACGAGTATTGTTTGCGGTGTGCTCTTTTGTGTGGCCCAAATGTGCCGGAAAGTGTTTCGGCCTTTGGGAGCGCAGGCAACTCCTCAAACTCCCCCTTTCGCACTCGCTCATATCCTGTAGTGTCCTTCTGTCTTTGCTGGCTTTGCTTTTTGCTGTGTGTGTGTGTTTGTGTGTGGTGTATGTAACTCATGCCTATCAACTGCATCCGGCTGGCACATCCGTTTGGCAACAGCTTTCGGCTTTTATGGCTTTTAAATAGTTGCAGGCCAGAAGTTGTACCCAAAAACTACGTTCGGACATCCCCACGAACCACGAACTTTACTCCATCTAACACCCAGTTGGAGCAGCCTTTTCCGCACTCTCTCTTGGACAACCAGTAGGAGCAGCCTTTGCTCCCCTGTTGCCCCACTCTCTCTCGCTCTCTCTTTGACAGCCTCTCTTGGCAGGCGCCAAATTTATGACTGTATTAAAGAGTCTCCGCTGCGTTTTCTGCTTCCCTTTTTTGTGGGTTTTTCCACATAATTTTTGCATAGTTTTCGTCGCCCAAGCTGTCGACCACTTAAACTTTGCTCGGCATTCCTCTCGCTCGCTCTCCATCTCTCTCTCTCTCTCTATAACTCTCTGAATGCTCAGAGAACCCTTCTCAATCAAGGATCCTAAGTTCACTCATCTCTCAGTGCAGCTGCAGGGTGTGGGGTTTGGCTGAAAGATCTCTGAAAAATACTTAAAATTTCGGCATAAAAAACGGACCTCAAAAGGGGCGTTAAAGGGTGGTGCTAGAGGCGTGGCAGAGGGTGAGTAAGAGGAGCAGTAAGAGCACTGGACTCATGAGTGGCAAAAGTTTCATCTTCCAAAAATCATTTAAGGCTGTTCCTGTTGCTGTTGCTGATGTGCCTGTCCCAGCAGCAACATATTACCCAAAGGGGACAGAAGGACAGTGCCACAGAGGGGGGGTGGAAGGCAGGGTGCCTCTCTCTCTCTCTGTGTGTGTGTGTGCTGGGGCAACTATTTAAATGTTGTTTTAAGCTTTATTGTTGCTGCTGCTGCAGCAGGGTTCAGGGCTACTGCGTTTGTCGTTTGCTCTTCCCCATCCCATGCGTGTGCAGCATGTTGCTGATTTCCTGCTGCAGGATGTGTCCAAGGATGTGGCAGGAGGAGCACGTGAAAGCAATGGTGACACTGGCCACTGCTGCCTGTCTGCCTGCTTGCCGCCTGCCTGCTTGCCGCCTGCCTGCTTGCCTCTGCTGTTACTTTCATTTGTGAAACAAAGTGTTGCAACATCTCATGATTGCCGCAATGATACTTGAAGCATGCTACCCCCACACCACTCTCCCCTCTCGTGTAGAGTGCATGCTCGCACTCCATTTGCCACTTGAAGTGCGCTGATAATGCACGCATATTATGTTGCTGCCAGCCCCGCCTCCACCTCCCATCTCCCACCACGGATAGCCGCAACTTTGTTGTTGCTGTTGCTGTTGTTGTTGTGTTTTTAGTGTACAACATTAAGGGCACAGGATACACACGCCATCCACTGCTCCTCCAGTGGCATTGTTGTGGCAGCTTAGTCAACTCCAGCAAAGTCGAGAGTTAGTTTATGGCCAGCAGCAGCTCATCCCCTTGTTCGCCAGTTGCTTTTCCTCGTTGCATGCCTCACTGTGGCTGCTTCTGTTGCTGCTGCTGTGCTGCTGCTATTCGTTGTCGTCTCAAGTTCTTATGTGAAGTGCACACTCTTTATGTTAATAGTTGACACTAATTAGGTGTGTTTGTACAACAAAGCGCTCCTGCTGCTGCTGCTGTGGCATGGAACACGACGCATTACCATGCAACATTACTGACTAAGTGTGCGTGTGTTTGCGTGTGTGTGTGTATGTGTAGTACAAGTAAAGTCTTCAAAAACGGCACAAAAGACTTTGTTAGTGTCCTCTTAATGGTTTGGGGGCCACTCGCTTCGAGGATGTTAGCAAAGCACACACAAAGAGTGGAGAGGGAGAGTGTGGGGGTGAGAGAGTGGGGCTGAGAGAGTGTGTGGGTGCCCATTCAGAGTAAGCACTGACTATAGGTGAATTTCCAACTACATTTAGCACTAATTGGGGGTTACTCTTCACTAGCTTTCTGTAGCCAATCCTCACTGTAGTGTGCGTTGATTTCAACCATTAGATTTGCTGCTGCTGCTGTTGTTGCTGTTGCTGTTGTTGCTGTTGCTGTTGTTGCTGCTGCTGTTTCGTGGCTTTTGTCTTTATGTATGTATGTTGACTGTTTGTGCTCCACAGAATCCAGAGCAAGTGTTAAGCAAGGGGCCACAACTATTACTTAATCATAGTAACCTGTTTAAGCGGCTTAATGTGCCACAAGCCATGGCACCCCATACTCCCCCCCATAGCCCATAGCCCATGAATGAGTCTAAGTGTGAATGTGAGTGTAAGTGTGAGTGTGAGTCTAAGTGTGAGTGTTCATGTGAGTGTTCGTATGAGTATTCCTGTGAGTGTTCCTTGTAAATGTGAATACGGTTTGTGTTTACATATCTTCAGCTCTTTCCTTTCCTTTTTGGCCAAAAACTACCGCTGAGCCTCTCGACGACACTCGAGTGCCGTGTAGCAGCAGAGAAGAATCTTGAAAGTCAAAGCCCCCACACCCCCCTCAAAAAACTTTGTGGCAACCAGCCCCTGCCATCATTCTGCCCACCGTGTGGCATGGCTTGTTGCACAAAGTGTAAAATTAGCCGTGGCTTTGTGACAGCAGCTGCTTCACAGTCTCCCAGTCCTTCAGTTCCTCAGTCCCTCAGTCCCCCAGTCCCCACTCCCCGTCCCCATTACAGTCTCCAGTCTCCCCTCCCTCCATTGTGTCTAGGCGATTATGTTCGCAGCTGAGAACCGAAAAATGGAGTAGAGTAGAACCCTAACCCCCCTACCCTACCTTCCTAACTCCCCACTGATCCCTAGCGAAGGCGTCAAAGCGTCAGTTAGAGACCACCCCCCTCCCCAACCCACCAATCATGCATCCGTTTGTGTGTTATGTTGCTCTTAATGAAATTTTAATTTGCTGCGGATATGCGCAGTCAGTGTGTTTGCGAACTTCGACAGAGCGCCGCTGCGTCAGCAGGCACTCTCCTCCACTGGGGCAAGGTGGCAAATGTGTTGTGGCAAGAGGTACGTACTACCGTACCATACGTACACACACAAAAGGTGTACGAGATTTGTGCATGCCCCAATGGGGCGTTCGGGGGCAATCGCACTCGCTGTGCCACACAATTACTTAGACTTATGTATGATTTATGTGTCCATGGCTATGGCTTTGGTCTCTCTCTCTGCACTCTCTCTCGCTCTCTCTATCTCTGCACTCTCTCTCCCTCTCTCTCTTTCTTTCTTTGGCGCTCGTTCTATATTGCCTTTTGTCTGTCATGCACTAAGAGAAAAGTGCATTAACTTTATGTGAGTTGTGCTGCAAACTTATTACATTCAAGGGTCTAAATTTTCCCAATTTTTTTTTTTTTTTTTTTTTTCTTGCATTTTTTAACCTTTTCATATGTTTTATAGTGTTTTTCTTGCAGTGCACTGCTCGAAGTAGCTAAGCGATGTGTCAGTGTTGACTCACATTTGTGTGCCGTTGCTGTTTTCTATTGCTATTTGCCACACTGGGAGGCAGCAGCATCTTGCAACAGCGCCAACACAATCTTCATCTTCGAGAGGATGGAGGATCCAACACAATGGATTGTACAGATATACATATATAGAATGGACTGAAGTGGAGTGTAGTGTAGTACAGAGGAAGAGTATCAAGAGAGAGCTTGTCGGTGTTTAGCCTAATTTGTTGCGCTTCCACAGAGTGGGGAGCCATTTGGGGCAAGGGGAGAGAGAGTGGCATGGGGCAGGGGGTATTGGGAATTCGAAGATTGCTTAGAGTGGGTTTTTTGAGAGAGGAAGTGGAGTCTGTCTGGGGTATGGCAGTTCTTTTGCTCTTTGGCAGCAGGCATTCTATTTTTTTCTCTTTCTTTTTTTGTTGACACGCATGCGGCTTTGATGTGTGATTCCGTGCTGATGGATGGGATATGCAAAGTTTGATTGAAAACCGATGTTGTTGATGGCACCACCAGCACACCCCAAAAAGGGGGGGGAACAGTGTAAATCCTGAGTGTAAATCCTGAGGGTAAAATTGAGTTTTCCAAACATTCCCCATACCACATTACAATGGGGTTTGCTGGAGTTCTTCTTCAGCGAAGTCCCTTGTTGCTTTTTTTTTTGATTTAAAGTTATTTAGCTCCCAGATTACGACTCACTTAGATGACTTGACAAATGATTTCGTTGTGATTTTATTAGATTTTTTTACTTTTGTTTAGGGGCAGCCCCAGCATGTGTCCTGCTCCCGCCCGCTACTCTTTGGACTGTGTAATCCAATTCGCAAATTCAGTTTTTTTTTTTTTTTTTTTTTTTTTTGCTGCTCACGGTATGAATTTTTCATCAGTCGGCATTATGCCACACACCCCTACCCCCTCCCCCTCCCTGTACAGTGGTATGTCCTGTCTCTGATGGGGGATATTCACAGTCAGGAGAATTTTCTGCAATGTAATGGCAAATGGTAAATGGTAAATGAAATACATAAACAATTTATAAACATGAATTATCACAACAAAAAAAAACCAGGAAAAAAGTAGAAAATGATAAGGCAAAAATGCCATCACTCAGGGAAGCCAGGACTCTCCTCCTACCCCTGCCCCCCTCTCTCTTTGTCTCTATCTCTCTTGCTAGTGTCTGACAGGCAGACAGGAAATTCTGCGGATTCTGAGCTAGCGATTTGTATAAAGTGTTTCCACTCCTGCGACTCCTGCGGCACCCTATGTATGTGTGTGTGTGTGTGTGGGGAGGGGGGGTGCTGTTGGGGGGTGCGTTACAAGACAATAATTGTGGCTCGAGGCACAAGTCCTGCGGCCCGTGAAGTGTCTCGAGTGTCGCGAATAAATGTGATTACATTGCCTGCAGAGAGACTGGCCCCCCCCAGCCCCACCACCCACGCAGCCACCCACCCATACCAAATCCAAACATTGCTGGCAGCAGTGATTTGTCATCCTTCCTAGTACTCCCCTTCCTCCACCACATAAATAAGCATCTGCAGCTCTGAAGACAAAGTAGGCAAAGTCAGTTCCAAAGGTTGGCAAAAAAAAAATGATACAAATATAGCTAGAGATACAGATACAAATACGGCTACAGATACACTCCGGAGTAGACATACCTTAATGGATGTGATTTCTGCGTGGTGTTTTTTTATTTGTTTGTTTTTTGTTTCTCTCTTCAGGTTTGTTGTTGATCTCTCAAGGAATTGCCAGCTGCCAAAAGGGAAATACAACGAAGCTTGAATGCCCTCTGAAGTGGGGCAAGAATCTCTGTGCAGCAGTGTATTAAGTTTAGCTAAAATATAGTAGATATATCTAAAGCAAATGGAAATGAATTTATGACAATATTAACTTGCTGCAAAGTCAACTTTTGGGTGTAGCTTTTGGGTATATATTTTGGCTATAGCTTCTTTAGAGAAGACTCTCTCTCTCTCTCTATCTCCTGTAGCACTTTACACTCTCAACACTCAACACTCGTGCACCTTCAGAACTCTGCTTAATTTGAGCTCAAAATATAATAGTTTCTTATGTCATTTAATTGCCCAGAAATTGTGCATTTAAAATTGTAATTATTTGCTAGATTTTATTTGAATTAAAGCTGATGTTGATTTAAAGTAGTTTTTGCATGCAGTTTCGTAGCTGCAACGAAAGAGAATTTATTCAGACACTTAAGATATACCCAGACACACTAGACTAATTAATATAGATTAATATATAGTTGATTAATAAATAGTAGATTAATATAAAGTAATATATAGAGATATAAATATAGAGAGTAATATATACAGAGTACTTATTTTATTTGATTTTTGTATATTTTATTTTACTTTTTTTTGTATTTTATTTGACTTTTTGTATTAATAAATTAGCCATAAATATTAGGTACATACTCCCATATTTATTTCTACAATTTTATTTAAACAAATACAAAGTTTCTCCTCCACTCCCCCTCTAGCTGCTATCACATTTCCTCTGCTAACTAACAATTCCTTCTCCCTCTCTGCTGTGGCTGTGGCAGCCACCACCAACTTCATCATCAGTTCATTATGCCCCAATTTGAAGTCGAGCAAATCTTCAAGTTTCAGAGTCGCAGGGGGTTGTGGGTGGCTGGAGTCGCAGGGGGGTTGTGGGTGGCTGGAGTCACAGGGGGGTTGTGCGTGGCTGCGTGGGTGGGTGGCTGGTTGCGCCTCCCCTCTGGCTGATATATAACTGTTCATAATTTGTCGCTACCATAAAAATCTGTAATACATATACACACGTATATATTATATATATAAAAATTGTCTATTATATGGCATTCTGCTTCGTGGCCATCTCATTTCATTTCATCCATTTACATTCTTGCAGCTTTTTTATTGTTCTGCTATAGAAGAGGGGTGGGAGTATGGTAGGGTGGGGGGAGTAGACCTGCTGCTTAATACAACAAATATTGTTATTTTCGGGGGGGGTTGGTTTTGGGGAGAGGGAGAGACGTCTTCTCCTGGCTTTAGCACCATTTCATAGACGATTGAGCAGGGCAGGGGTGGGGTAGGGCAAGGGTGGGGTAGGATAGGGCAGGGGTAGCATAGGGCAGAGGTAGGGTAGGAGGTGGGTTGGGGTTTGGGGAGGGGTTGGGATTTGGTTTGGGGGTTGGGTTGGGGGTTCAGGGTTGGGTGGTTTGTGGGTTGGCTTGGGCTGGGGTGTACTGGTGGGGATAACGGTAAGCCAGAGCAGCTGATTAATTGGTTTTCATGCCACTGAATGTGGCAGGCATGGCGATTGCGTACCGGCAAAGTCACGTTCACCAGCACACAGACCAGACCGGCAATGTTAAATGTCTCCTGGCCACATCCACTTTCACGTCCTGTGCTGTCCATGTCCATGTCCATGTCCCATACGGCTGCTGCTCACTTGCATGCGTTTTTAATACGTTTATTAATTACATTCTCGGTGGATTGGTGGAGGGTAATGGGGGTTGGTGTGGGTTGGGGCAACCGGAAATCGCATGGCTGTGGCAGTGGCAACAAAAAATTGTTTTGCAAGTGATTCAACAATGTGTAAGTAATTGTCCAGCCATGAACGAGTGACCAGCTCCCTCTCTCTCTCTCTCTCTCTCTCTCTCTCTCTCTCTCTCACTCTCCCTCTCACCACACCTCAACGAGTGAGAGACAGATTTCAAGATGTGTCCATCTCTTTTGCACACACACACTCATGCTGCCACTTTGGTAGCCTCTGCCTCTGCCACTCCCTCTTCCTCTGCCTCTACCTCTCCCGCTACCTCTGCCTCCCCCTTTTCCCTGCCTTGTCGCCAATTAATTTGTTAAATAAACGCATTTATCCAGCGTCCGGCGTATGCGTGTGCGTCCGTTAATTATCCTTTTGGGTGGGGTGGAGTGGTAGTGGTGGGAGGCAGGCTTTCATGTTAGGCGCTGAACGTAGCCATGGAGACGCTTAATTGCATAACGATCCTCGGCTCAGACCTGCTCCTTTAGTGGGCAGCTCAGCTCCTTTGATTGGCCCATACATCAGAGGCCCGTGATGGCCATAGAGCCCATGGTGCGCCTGAAGTCCCTGTAGCCCCTGTAGCCCCTGATGCCCTTGGAAACCATGGAGCTCGTGGAGCCCCTGTAGCCCCTGTAGCCCCTGAAGCCCCTGAAATCCGTGTAGCCTCTGAAGCTCGTGGAGCCCATTGAGCCCGTGTAGTCCATGGAACCTCTGAAGCCCCTGAAGCTCGTGTAGCCCCTGCAGCCCCTGAAACCCATGGAACCGCTGTAGCCTCTGAAGCCCCTGTAGCCCCTGAAGCCCTTAGTCCAGGTGAAATTTTCTTATTAATTGATTGGCCAATGAACAATTGTCCCTGGTCCCTGGTCCTACTGGTACAGCTACTGACTGCTACCCCTACTCCTACTCTTTTTTAATTGAATTCCATACCGAATTTATCCCTTGTCCAATGCCACTTCCTCTCCCACTCTCTCCCTCTCTCTTTCTCTCTCTGCTTTTTCATAAATCAATTTTAATTGTTGGTAATTATTGGTGCAACTTTTTTTTGTTGGTTCGTGCTGTCGTCATTAATTGTGCTGAAATTATTCAACATAATCGTTTTATTTCATTATTAAATATATTGTTAATGGAAGGTACATATCTAGGGATAGGTGGGGGCAGGACTCCACTCCCCCCTCCCCTTTTGGCAGCTGTAATATTAAATAATTCAATTGAGTAGTCTTTGAAATTGTGTCCACTATCTGCTGAGTTGCAGCAACTGCCATAATCCTTCTTACAACCCTACCACAACTCCCCCAGACAACATTTTATATTCGAAATATTATATTACAAAGTGGAAAAGGGTTGGGCAGTGGGTGTGGGAGGAGGGGTTAAAACACTTTGTTACCTCAATTCACTCAACATTTATGGTGTACCCAAAGATCATTCGCATGCGCCCCAACCCCACCCCACACCAACCCGCAGCCACTTGTAGTTTGTCCCACTTAAGTGCTCGTTCAGTCAGTCACACTTTCCACACTCCCCCTACCTCCTTGTTACACCCCTTGGACACACACACACATACACAGATACATGTGTTGCCCCATAAGGAGCCATATCCTTTTTGGTTACAATTCAAGGCTCTGTCTGCTGCCCGCTGCCTGCTGCCTGCTGCCTCCTGCCCCCTGCCTGCTTCATGGCATTTCATATTTCTCCCTTACTGTATTCCATTCTGCGGCAATTTTCTTAACCATTTGTCCATTTCCTGGACTTTTTCTTCATTGCATATTCTCCTTTTTTTTCACTGGTTTTCCTCTGCTTTTCTATTTTATTGTTTTTTTTTGCTATTACTTTCTGCACTCATAACCGGGCAGCACAGAGTGTACAAATGGCCAAGTTTATGGTTTTGACCATTTCAATTTCATGCAGCTTGACCACATTCACAGTAGCCTCAGCCCCTTAGCCCTCCCCCTGCTCATTCTCCACCTCCTACCAGCTATCAGCATCGTTTCTTGGACTTCTTGGAACTACCCCTACTATCCCTGTTCTTGGACTCCTTGGAACTACCCGCTAAACCGTGATCAACCCTTGAGGTTTCTCAAGTTTTTCAGTTCTCTCACAGACACTAAGCGAAAAAGAGGAAGCTGCAGATATAAGGGATATATAGATATATACATAGTAGAATAAATATATATATAACAATCTCTGGGGTTACTTTCTGCCTTCAGCTAAGCGACTTTAACTGCCAACGAAAATCTCAGAAAAACACAGAAATTCCTCTCTGACTTCTAGATACATTCCCTTACTCTATACCCACCATTTCTTGCAGTGCATAATCATCTTTTTCCCTATACTTTCTCAATTTCCTCAAGACACTTGAACACTTCGTTTCAAGCTGTACCCTGCCTCAAACTACTCCCTGCCCCTCTTCTATCTCTTCTATCTGCTTGCCCCATGGCTGTTCAAACTGTAAGTATCATTGACCTTTTATGGCCAAAAGTGCTTGGGGCAGGAGCTCCCCCTTAGCACGGGGTTATACGTGCGTGTGTTTGCGGGTGAGGGGGTGCGGGTTGCATAGGTTCATTGGGCGCAACAGTTGCAAGTAATGCGGCGGCAGCGGCAGCGGTGGCGGTCCAGAAAATTACCTTAAAACATAAACAATACGTGGAATACGTGGGATACGCAATGGAACATTGAATGGTGGGGAAGGGTTTGTGGGGGCATGGGGCAGAGCGTGCCATGCAACGTGTGAAAATAATGAGGCAGGCATGCTGAACACAAAGGCCACAGGGTTTGGATGCTGCTTGGATGGGGGAGGCAGTAGAGGCTGTAGAAATACAAACAAAAAATGTTAGACAAAAAAAAACACACACACAAGAAATGAGAAAGGAAAAGACTCTCGATGGATGCGAAGCTAAAGATACTCTGGCTCTAGAAATACTCTTCCAAGAGAGGGTATGGAGTGTGGGATACTCTTTCTAGGGAGGGTATGGAGGGGGTATTCAGTGAGAGCAAAATACCATCGAAATCCGTGGAAAGTTGTCTCTCTCTCTCGGGGAACACTCTTTCCCGGCGAGTGTATCTTTGGGTGTTTCGAAAGCCTAAGATGCATTTCCGAATGAGTGTTTAGAATGGGTGTAAGTGAGTGTGTGAGTGTTTAGCATGAGTGTATGCGTGAGTGTGAGTGTTTAGAATAGGTGTGAGTGTGTGTGAGTGAGAGTGTGATCCATCATTCAGTGGCTAAACAAACAAAAGCAGTGCAGTAGCAGTAAAGCAGAGCAGCAAAGCGGCAGAGACAGAAAAGCAGAGGGGCAGAGCAGCAGAGCGGCAGAGTTGTACGTTAATTTGTAGCCCCGTCAGTTGGTTTAAAAAAATAAAATAAAAAAAATTAATATATGCCGCAACACGCTTCCAGCAATTTCCCACAAAGTGAATAAAAGAGAGGGGGAGGAGTAGTGGGGGGCTTAACAAAAAAAGGGAGTGGCCGTGCCCCCGAGTGTTTGTTGATTTTGAAAAAGGCAAAGAAGCCAAAGCAGAAAGTTCGGAAATAGTTTCCATTGAAAAATCACACACAAACACAGACACAGGAACACACACACACATATCATTAGGAGTTTAATTGGATAGCAAAAGGAAGGGGAAGGGTTGTGTGTGTGTGTGTGTTTGTGGCACCCAATCAGTGTGTGGCTTATCCGCCATATCCGCCGCCCACTTTCGACATCCGCTGCGAGCACTTCGCTGCGAGCACCCAAAAACTGCACAAGCTGCCACGCCTCATTGCCCACTAATTAAGTGCAAAATCCAGATAGAGTGTGAGTGAGAGACAGGAGAAAGAGAAGAGAAGGAGAGAGAGCGAAGGAGAGAGAGAGAGAAAATTAAGAGGTTAATTTGATTTGTATTCCTGCCACTTGCCAGGCCAACTGTAAACAGGAGCAGAGCAGCAGCCACCAAGGGAGAGAAACTAACTGAAGGATAGACAACAGCAGACTGCATTAAGCTCAGTGCTTGCAACCCCCTACCCCCTTGTAGGAGGGGGGCAAGACAAAGCTGTAAACAATGCGCAAACAACAACTCCTCAAGGAGTGTCGCCTCCGAATGAGCTGTAAAAATGAGGCAGCAAAACGAAAAGAGAAGAAAAGAAAAAGGATATTTAGACGTGGCTTACCGAAAGCTCAGCCATGGCAAAACAAGGATATACCCCCCAAAAAAGATATACATATATACATCTATATATATAGTATAGTATAGTATAGTGTAGGTATGGTTAGTGCTTCTTTGGGGGGGGGCAGGAATAGAAACAGCATCAGAGACAGCAGCGTCTGTCAGGATAGCTCCCTGTCTGCCTGCCTGCCTGATCCCTGCTCCATGCCCGCTCCCTGGCTGCTCCCTGCCTGCCCTCCTGCTGCCTCCCTGCTTCTAGCAGACAATGTGTAAACTATGCACAGGCTATACACATAAATATATATAGTATAGTAAATATGCACACAGATCCACAGAGTACAGGCTACAGACTTCATTTCGTTGGGGGGGGGGGACATACTCGTAGAAGTCAATCAAACAGAATGAAAGATAGTGCCACAGAGCGAACACATAAAAGCAACACCCATTAAAGTGGCTTAGACTCTAGAATCAGATACAGATACAGCTAAAGATTCAGTTAAAGATTCAGTTTCAAAGTCGGTTCAATTGTTTGAATATAATGGAGCAGCCAGAGCAGCTGCTTAGACACTTATTTCTTGCAACTTTGCAAGTCTTTTTGCAGTTTCGAATTTTTGTATATTTTTGTATATTTTTTAACTATTTTTTAACTATTTCTTTTAAATTTATTTGGCACCACAGAAACTGCTGCAAAGCAGCCACTTAGACACTTAATTTCTTGCACCTTTTTGCAGTGGCGAATTTTCAATTATCTTCAATTAATTTCCAAATATTTTTTCGGGTTTTATTTTGGGCACTAATTCATTTCAAATTTAATAGCAAAATTTCATACCAAAATAATAAATTCCTCAACTAAATTTAAACGACACCAAAAAAAATGCAACTTAAAAATATTTAAAATTACACCCAGCTCAATTTGAACTCTCATTTATGTTCCATAACTTATGCCTCTAACAATTTGGATTTCTGCTATATTTTGCTATATTTTTTAAGCATTTATTCTCTCCGATTTGTGCTCTAATCTTGCAGGATTCTTACATCAAGAAAACTGCTAGGGTAAAGCCGTAAAATGTCAAGAGAAACTCCGGACAGGAGCTGCTGCCAAGGAATGCCATGCCTCAGCGACACCTGCAGCAGCTACACACCCCCCAACCCACCACACCCAACACCCCCCAGCAACATAGCACCAAAATATATTAGTCCTAGAGAGAAAGAGAGAGAAGGGGTGAGAGAGGGTATACCAGAGAATGTCTTGTGCAATGAATTGCATTTCGTTTCGCTCTCTCTTTTTTTTCTGCTGCCGCATTCGTAATGAAGACCCCCCAAAAAAAAAAAACATATATATATATAGGATATATACATATATATAGACATGTCTTAGCTGTGGATATGGCCTAACCCAGTCACCGTTGTACTACTTGGTCCTTTGGTCTCTTTCCCTGTCTCTGCTCCTGTCTCTGTCCCTCTGCCTCTCCCTCCACCTGTTTGTTTGTTTGCCAACTGTCTGTCTTTGTGTGTGGAGCGTTGGGTTTCACTCGTTTGGCCAGGACCAGCACCAGGACCAGCACCAGGATCAGGCAATAAAATAAGCAACGAAATGAAATGGCTGCAGACATTGCAGCCATCTTGAAGATGCTGTGGTGGGCAGGGGGTGACGTTGCCGGTGTCGCCTTCAAGCATGTTGCAACGCCAGGCGGCAGCACAGCCCCACCTGCAAAAAGGCTCAAGCAAACCCAAAAAAAACACGAAAATAAGTGAGAGTTTAGGGCAAAAAAGCTTGCAACTAAAGGATATCCAGTAGTTGGAGTTACACTGGGGGTAGCAGAAAGGCGAGTCCATGAAGCTAAGTCTTTCTACCTTCTGTCACAGAACGAATATGCCCCTCTTTCTGGCCCGTATTAATGGGTATTAAAAGATATATGAAGCTAGTTGCGCTTGGTTGGCTCTCCAATGCCCCAAGGAGTGTCCCATCCAAGGATTCAAGCTGGTTTTGGGGCTGGGGTTCTGCATCTTTTGCTTCATCTTTTGGCCTGTCGCAAATAGTAAAAATATTTACCAATAGATGCTCTGTCCATACCGATGTATGTGGAGAGTTGTGGAGAGAAGTGTGGAGGGAGCTGTGAAGAGAGCATTGGAGAGAACTATGGTGGGAGCTATGGAGAGACCTATAGAAGAAGCTGTGGGAAGAACTGTGGAGATAACTGTGAAGAGAGCTGTGGAGGAAGCTATATAGGAAGCTGTGGAGAGAGCTGTGGAGCTATGGACTGCTTGTGTGTGTGCTGACTCAACTCTTGGTGGGGCTTGTCCCTCCTACACGGATCGAACCACTCCGGCTCATGGCTCTTGGCTCTCTGGGCACTCGGCTGTCCGCTGTCCCCTGTCGGCTGTCCGCTGTCGGTTGTCGCCTCTCAACTCTTGCCCGGCGCCTGTTAACGAGTGGCCTTTGAGCGGCACGTTCGTGTTTAGACTCTTAACACATTTTTTGGGGGCACCCAAAGAACCCAAAGAAGCCCGGGACTGAAGTGCAATCAGCAGAGGGAAGGAGCGAACGCTCCAACGCTCGCTCGGACGCTCCACAAGGATGTGGATGAGCACAGAGAGACAGAGAGAGGGACAGAGAGACAGGGACAGGGACGGCGACAGTGAGACAGACAGAGACAGAAACTGCGTGCGGACAACGGACATCTATCGGCACGTACAACGTTGTCTCGCCCAGACAGTTTGCAAACACAGAAGTTAGCCCCCTCCCAACCTCCCATCCGCCTTCTATTGTTTCGCATGAAGAAGGTAGAGAGAGAGAAAGAGAGAAGAAGCCAACAAAAGCCTCCCTCTCTCTCTTACTACTCATCCTTTCATCCGGTTTCGTTTTCCAGAGCTGCTGCTCTTAAAGATAAAAACTAGTGGATCAGCGGCACTTAATTACATGAAACGAAAACTGTTAACATTCCCCCCCCGGATGTACAACAAGCTAAGTGGGTGGGGGGTAGTAGGATTGAGGGTAGGATTGAGGGTGGGGTGGTAGTATTGGTTGGGGTTGGGGTGTGTGTGTGTGTGGCGCTCTCTTAAGTGGTCAGGCCATTGTTTTTGGTCATGGCATGTGACATGATAATCATCGGTATAAGGGTAAGAGAGACTCTTCTCTATCTCTCTCTCTCTCTCTGTCACTCTTTATCGCTTCTCACGAATCATTCACCATATCAAAGCGGTTCATAAAACTGAAGGACATAGCCATAGGACACAGAAGGAACACCCCACACGCCAGCAGCGATAGGCGAGATATCAACCTCAAGGGTCGTCTGTGTTAATTGACCCAATTGTGCAGAGTGTTGGGAGGGGGTGGTGGTGGGTGGGCAGCGGAGAGCGGAGAGTGTGCCATGTGTGCAGTGGATTATGGTTATGGTTTTTCTTTTTTGTTTTCTTTTTTGTGATAATGGTGTGAGGATTTCAGGATGCAACAACGAAGGAGGCGTTGACCTACAAAAAGAAGAAGCCCAAAACGGCATATGACCAATAATGGTAGTAGCTTCCCCCGATTGCTGCTCCATCTTCTGTCCATGCTGCTGCTCCAGTCCATGCTGCTGCTGCTCCTCCTCTCCCCTGTTCCTGCTGCTGCTTTCTCGCATAACTTCGTATAATCTGATGCGATTTTGAGATTTGTAAAGCGAAGCATCGCCAACGGAATCGGAATCGGACGACAGAGGATGCTGCATATAGGAGGAGGAGTAGCAGGAGCTGGAGCAGCAGGAGGAGCAGCAGGAGGAGAAGGAGTAGCTGGAGCAGCAAGAGGAGGAGCAGGAGGAGCTGGAGCAGCAGCCAGTGGACTCTGCCTGAGTGGATTGTTTTTTTTCGTATACCTCGCAAATGGCTGAAGGAGAGGCATGAAATGTGGCAGCATGTGGCAGCACCTATTTGCCATCTAAATTATTATCTTTTGTCGCTAAATGTAATATATATTTTAGACCAAAATTAAACCTCACATTTGCCACATAAATCCCACATATTACAGCAATACCCTCCTCACTTTTTGCCCCACTTTGTGGCACTTTCCTTATGTGGCATTGCAGAAATCAGTACAGTTGATTGTATGCCCGTGGGGTATCCCTTTGGTCTTAATACTTTTCCCAAACAACTTTTGTGACTTGTTCAAAAATGCAACAGAGGCACAGGGTAGGAGAAAGGAGTGAGGCATGCAGCAGCAGGATGAGGAAATGGCAGTGGCAACAACAACAACAACAACGGCAACAACATCAAACATTCGTGTGCCATAAAAGGAGCTAAAGTACAAATCGTTGTCACATGTGAGCCGCATTTTTATGGCCGCCAGCTTGGGAATTTCTGCAACATTTCCAAAAGCCTCCAAGCGGCAGCAGCAAGCAAAAGCAATGGGGAAAGGGGCACAGTGGCAGTGGCAGCCTTGCATGAAGAATTTATTGTTCGCTCTGTAAATGGTCAGAGCAGGGCAGACATTTGGGCATTCAACCACTGGCTGTTGCCACTCGATTTAGTCGCTGCTGCAACCAGCCAGCCAGCTATAGTGTACCTGCCTCCTACACTGCTTGCCGCTTGCCCCCACACACACACGCTCCACACACATTTCAATTGTGCAACAGGTCAGGTTCACATTGAAGCAAGGCGCTGCAATTTTTATTGCTTTCACGAGAAACACTCCACCGCTGGTGGCAGGGTGGCAGTAGGGGGGGCAGAAGCCCTTTAAAGGTCTGAAATGCCACAGCACAGAACGAGAGTCTCCGCAGGCTGTACAAAAGATGATTCAATTGATTGATTGATTGATTGATTGACCGTTTTGCTAAAGTAGCATACAACCAGCAGACACACACACACAGCAAACACACAGCCAGCACACACACGCACAGCAGACAACCGATAAGGTCTCGCCTTATCAGCAGCAAAAACGCAGGCCACGTGCGACAGAGAGAGAGAGAGAGAGACACACACACTCAGAGTGTAAGAGAGAGAGATAGAGATAGAGACAACACTTGATAAGAAACAAAAACTACAAGGGAGAAGCTATATGCCCAAGTGGGCTTTTGGTTTTTAATGCCAAAACAAAACAAAAAATACACAGAAATACTTGGCAGAAAGCCTTTAGGCCTTTTTCTGGGGACTCTGGGGGTGAAAGTTCTGGGCAACAACAACAAAATGGGCAGCGAGAAGCGAGCAATGACAGTCGCCACCACCACCGT
This sequence comes from Drosophila bifasciata, assembly GCA_009664405.1. Classification (NCBI taxonomy): domain Eukaryota; kingdom Metazoa; phylum Arthropoda; class Insecta; order Diptera; family Drosophilidae; genus Drosophila; species Drosophila bifasciata. The sequence goes on from CM019041.1 coordinate 38,619,201, forward strand.
GGAGCCATCCAGCGGCATACTGGTCATACCGGCGGAGCATATACCCACAATCCAGGAGACGATCAGGCAGGATCCGTTGGTCTTTGAGCTGGATCTGAGCCATCGCCGCATCGAGAAGCTGGAACACTTTGAGCCACTGCGTCGCATCCAGCGGCTGTGCCTGCGCTGGAATCTGGTGAAGAAAATCGAGAATCTGTCGATGCTGAAGACATTGGTGGAGCTGGAGCTGTACGACAATCAGATCACGACCATCGAGAATCTGGAGGAGCTGACCAATCTGCAGGTGCTCGATGTGAGCTTCAATCGGGTGGGCCGCATCGAGAATGTCGAGAAGCTGGTGCGCCTCGAGAAGCTCTATCTGGTGGCCAATCGCATTTGCGTAATGGAGCACCTGGGCACGCTCACGAATCTCACCATGCTGGAGCTGGGCGACAATAAACTAAAGCGCATTGAGAACATCGAATCGCTGGTCAATCTGCGGCACTTGTATCTGGGCAAGAACAAGATCGAACGGCTGGAGAATCTGGACACACTCGTCCGCCTGGAGGTGCTCAGCATACAGGCGAATCGCATTGTGCGCATCGAGAATCTCGAGAAGCTCACGGGCCTCAAGGAGCTGTATCTGTCCGAGAACGGCATCGAGGTGATCGAGAATCTGGAGGAGAACAGGCAGCTGGAGATGCTCGATATTGGCAAGAATCGTGTGCGGGCCATTGCCAATGTGGAGGGGCTGCAGCAGCTGCAGGATCTCTGGCTGAATCACAATGCCATCGAGGACTGGCAGTCAGTGGCCCTGCTGCGGGCCAACAAGGAGCTGCACACACTCTATCTGGAGGCCAATCCGCTTGCCCAGGATGTTCGCTATCGCAGCAAGTTGTGCGAGATATTGCCACAGTTGCAGAAAATAGATGCCACCCTGTGCAGCGAGCCATACCCCATGCTAAACCCAAGCCAATAGGCAGCACTTTCTACACTCTACACAGTCTACAATCTACAGTTTGAAATTCTACAAAACCTTTCTCTGTTTCGGCACAAAATCTGCTAAGTATACACAAAGTAAAGCCCCATAGAACCCACCCCTTACTGCCGTTTAATCTTGCGAATTTGTATGAAAAAAAGCGAGTGGGAACGCTGTGAGTTGCTGCTGTTGACGCGACTCTACTTAAAGCAGCTTGTACCATCGCCCGATCAAGCGTCACATTTGCTGGGGTGCCATAGGCATTCCATGGGAACTAGTTCCGCTGCCCCCACTCCCCCGTAGCATACCCCACTCCTCCTCGTTTGCGATGAGCTGGCAGCCAAAGTCCAAAGCCCCAATTCAGCTGCTGATTATACGACACAAGCTGATTGCTGATTACTGATTTCACTTTCTCGCAGCTCACAGCTCACCACAGCTCACTCTCCGATTCCCTCAGTCAGAGACTGTCCGCGAGTCGAGCATAACGGACACAGAGCTCTTTAGATTCTCTACTAAAATGTGGCTACAAAGACTTGGCCGCGCCCTGGGCCAGGGCCGACGACACCTCAGCGCAAAGATTGTCCAGGGAACGAGCATTGAGGTGCAGCCGGAGGATGGGGAGCGTGAATCCATGACCTTTCCGGGCGTGTGGCTGCGGGACAACTGCCGCTGTGAGGAGTGCTTCCACGGTAGCTCACAGTCGCGGCGCCTGGACTGGGACAGCTTCGACACGCGGGTGCGGCCGCTCAGTGTGCGCTCGGACAAGGCCGCCGGGCGGCTGCACGTCAGCTGGAGCGACGCGCACGAGAGCAGCTACGCGCTCGGCTGGCTGCGGCAGCGCAGCTTCGATGGGCAGCGGCAGCGGGCGTATCTGGAGGAGTTCTACCGCCCGGCCACGCGGCACTGGGCGGGCGCGGAGTTCGAGCAGATTGCGCGGCACTTTGACTACGGCCAGGTGATGGCCGAGGACGCCGTGCTGCAGCAGTGGCTCCAGGCGCTGGCCGTCTATGGGGTGGCGCTGCTGCGCGGTGCACCGCTGGACGAGGGCGTGGTGCGGCGGCTGGCGGAGCGCGTGGGCTTCATACGGCGCACCACCTACGGCGAGGAGTTTGTGGTGCAGGCCAAGCCGGGTGCCCAGAACTTTGCGTACCTCTCGCTGCCGCTGCCCCTGCACACAGATCTGCCCTACTACGAGTACAAGCCCAGCGTCAATATACTGCACTGTGTCGTCCAGACGGAGTCGGCGGGTGGCAGCAACCTCCTCGTGGATGCCTTCCACATTGCCGATCGTCTGCGCAGTGAGCATCCCGAGGATTTTGAGCGACTCTGCCGCATACCCGTCGACTGGAACGATATTGGCAGCGAGGATGGCCGAGAGTTTCACAACATTTGGCGTGCCCCAGTCATCTGGTAAGGCCTGAACCTCTACTCCTACTCCTACCCTTTCTAACTCCTTTTGCCTACCTTTTGCAGCCTGGATGCCGAGGGCAAGTACACGCGCATCAATCACAGTGTGCCGCAGCGGGACAGCCACTTTAGTGTGCCGCTCGCGGAGGTGCAACCCTGGTACGAGTCCTACGGCCGCTTTGTACGCCTCGCCCGTGCCGATGCGCACGCATTCAAGACGCGACCCGGCGATGTGCTGACCTTCAACAACATTCGCCTGCTCCATGGACGCACTGGCTACGATGACACCGAGCAGAATTCACGCTACATAGTGGGCGCCTATCTCGACTGGGACATTATCTACTCGCGACTGCGGGTGCTCAAGAAGCGCGCATCAGCCAGCCAGCCAATAAAAGACTACCCCTAATGCCAGCCCCTAAGATAAAATGAAGAGAAAAGAAACATATTTTCCAAGCCATTTAATGGTGGATTTGAATAGTGCTGGGGATCTGTACAGGCAGCCTCTAGGCTGCTACTGCCACATATGCTGACTGGGATGGTGCTGCCTCGATGCTGCTCCCTGGGCTGCTGCTGTTCAGGCTGGGGTAATCCCGCTTTAGCCTTAAGGCGCTGAGATTTTCGGCAGTTAAAGCCGCTCAACTGCAAAAATGAAAAGTTGTAAAAAAAAATCATGGCAAAAGCCAGCACTAAGGGTGGGGGTGTGTCGCTGCTTATTTGCATAGCGGCATTGCCTGACAAATCGTTTGTGAAAATGATTGACAGCCAGCGGGTAGGAGGAGCAACTGGGTTGGAGCTTCAGCAAATTGGCTCCTCTCTGTGGGGGAGTACGGGGCAGACACACAGCCCCCTCCCCACAGCCACTTCACTGGTAATCGGAGTTTTTGGAGTGCATTAACCCACCCACCTCTAGTGTGGCAGTGTTGGAACACCATTAATCGCTTAACACGCGCTCCTTGAAGGTGATGGCAGCAGCAGCTCCTTGGGTGCTCCTTGGTTCCTCCTTGGGCTCCTGGCTCCTTGAGCTGAAAACCCCCGAAAAACTGCCTTCGGGCTGGGAAACTTTTTTTCTATGCCAATTTCCTTTTGAATATTTTATGGGTCTCCATTATGCCTACTTATGTCTTGTTATAGTAATAAAATAAAATTTAAAAAGTCTTCGCTAAAGTGGGTAGTGGGAAAGGGAGCGGAGGAGGGTGCAGAAAATTGTTAAGAAAAATATGAAAAGTCTGTGGTAACAAAAAAAAAAAGCTACAGAACGAGGCGCTCTGCCGGCTGCAAAAACTGGGGGAGGGAAAAAAACATTTCGAACAACAGTTACAACAGGCAAAGCATCTCTCGAGCATCGACATGGCTACGGTTACGGCCCCCAAACCCCCATAACCCCCCTCAACAACAACAGCAGAAGCAGCAACGAGTGAGGAAAAACCCTAAAGAACTGTGTGTGTGGGAGGGTGGGGGCAGGAAAAGCCCCAAAGAAGACTGGGTGTGGGGTAGGAAAAACCCCAGAGGCAAAAGGAGTATTTGTAGGAGTTGTAGAAAAGGATTTTCTGCGGCTCTGGCATTCGGCTGAAGCGGCACTGCAAAGTCGCTGTAATTGCGGTACTTTTCTGTCCAGCTGCGGTAACTACAGTGGTAACTCGAGAGTGGCCATATGGCTCTTACATAAGTCAGACAACCAGTCAGAAATGGTTAGTTTGGGGGCAAATAAAATACTATATTTTTTGGGTACATTTTGCATTAAATTTTGGTACATTTTGCATTAACTTTGGGTACATTTTGCAGAAATTTTTGGTACAGTTTTCATGACTTTTGGGTACATTGTGCACTATTTTTTGGTACATTTTGAATGAATTTTTGGGTACATTTTGCTTTCAATTTGTGTAAGTTTACCATTAAATTTGGTACATTTTGCAAGTATTTTTGGTACATTTTGCTAATGCAATATGGGTACATTTTGCATTAATTTGGCTAAATTTTAAATTAATTTGTGTACATTAACCCTTCAATCGGGTACATTTTTAGGTACATTTTGCCTTAAATTTGGGTATATTTTACATGAATTTTGGGTACACTTTGCAGTAATTTTAGGTACTCTTTGCCTTAAACTTGGGTACATTTTGCCTTAATTTGTATAAATTTTAAATTAATTTTGGTACATTAACCATTCGAATTGGTTACCTTTTGCATTCATTTGGGTACATTTTGCTAATATAATATGAGTACATTTCAGCTTAATTTTGGGTACATTTTACTAATGCAATAAATTAAATTGGGTACATATGTACATATTGCATTCATTTTGGGTACATTTTGCATAAATTTTGGATACGTCTTAAAATAAATTAAATATGGGTACATTTTGCATTAGTTTGTGCACATTTTGCATTCAATTTCGATACACTTTCAATGTTAAATGTTACGCCCAGCCCAAAAGTAGGCAATGCCAATTGCTGCTCCGCTCAGTGATCAAAAAGCGCTGCATACTTCTGGGCTGTGCAATCCAGTGGGGCCAGAGCACAGGCTCTCTTTCTGGATCTTCCTGGCTGAATGTAGCGCATCGCCATACCATACCATACCATCTATGTATGTGCTATACATATATGCTGCTTGTGGCCACAGCAAAGGCATTTCCATGGGAAAGTGCTACGAACAGCACAAGGAGCAAGAAGTAAGGTGAGGGGTAGCTGTTCCCCCTGTTCTTCCTCCTTTCACTGTGCAAATGTTTGAGGGCAAAGTGGAGGAGTGTATTCCCTTAACACGCATCATGACGCCCAGACGAAAAGCGTACAACGCCAGCCCCCCATCCCATCCCGTTTCGCTTCGGAAAAGCGAGAGAAAATGAAAAGTCTATAAAAAGTTTACTTTTTTAATACTTTTCACATTTATATGTAATAAAAATCTTGTAAAATGCGCCTTTTTTGCACTTCACAATGCGCGTTCCAACCCCCAACCCCCCCTTGTAGCACCACCCCCCTCCACGTTTAGGGTTCAGTGCAAAATTCTGTTATACTCGACTGGCGTCTACGGCTTTCTACGGCCCAGCCTCCGGCAAAACTTGCAACTATGGTACCGCAGTTCTGTTCTGGGATCTTTGGTGCCTGCCATTCAATGGTAGAGTAGGGAGAGGGGGCAGGGGGTTCCTGTGCTGCTGCTGCTGTAACTTTTGTGTAACATTTGCTGCAACAACAAGTGGCAGGCAGCAGCACTTGAAGCACCAAGCGGCGTAATTCCAGCAGACGACCAGAACGAGAGCTGCTTCTTAGCTGGGGCTAAGTCCCCACCCCTGCCGCATGAAAGCGCCTTTGAGCGTAGAGAGCATAGAGATGTTGTTAGGGGCGGTGATGTGCGAAGGGAGTGGCGGGTAGCAGGGTTGCACAAAAAACAACATTATTGAGGAGAAAAAGGTTTAATGCGGCCTAAGCTCTACGTCTCCATCTACCGACTTCTCCATCTTCTTTGCCTTTCCTTTTGCAGCATATCTCTCTGTCTCCCTGGTGGTGGGTGGGTGGGTTGATTTTGGGGTGGTACTGCTGGGTTGGGGTTGGTCGTCAATCGGCATTTGGCATTTGGCATTTTTAGCCATGGCAACACAAAGCCCACAGAGCCCACAAGCCCGCTGATGAGGTTGTGCAGCAGGCCACAAAATCCCAGTTGCCTGCCTCTGCTGATTGGCCAACTAATCCCCGTCATATCTTTGCCATCCCTCTCCCTCACCCCTCTACAACCCACCCACACACACAGCACGTTTAATAAAGTCCTGGCGGCGGAAAGTGAGAGTGAAAGAATGGAGAAAGCTCTAAGCCAGGGGGTGGTGGGGGTGGAAGCATTTTTCAATTTTTCAATTCACTTTAATCAAATTAAAATTCATTCGTTGCGCTTATGAAGCGTGCAAGCGGGTGGAGGGGGGTGAGGGGAGGGTATTTTGTTGTACCACTGTCTGCCGCTGACAGACGCAACGCGACGCGTTTTGCTGCCCTTCCCTTTTGCACATTGCCAGGGCAACGAATGAGACCGCGCCACAGCCTATCCAACCCACCCACCCCACCCACACACCCTCTAGACAAAGTTTAAATGATTCTTTTTTTGCTTGTGGCTTGCCAGGCTATACCCAAAGAATCAGAGATCACAATCAGAGAATTTTGCATAGCAAACAACCTTTAATGTGCCTTTTTAGAGGGTATTTCCTCAGTCTATCAACTGTCTGCAGAGTGTGACATGGCACTCTGGCACTTACTTCGCATCGGTTTTTTATTTCTTTGTTCAGTTTGTGCCAGAACCCGAAAAACTTGGTCCGCAGCTTTGCATTGCGGTCGACTTCCGACTCTCTACGACTCAGAGCCCAGAGACAGAGTCCCCCCCTCCCACCACCACCGCTCAGCCAAAACTTGAACGCTGCAAGGCATTTTTTGGGGCAACTACAATGAATGTACATTTTGGGGCAGAGAACCCGGGGTACTCGGATACCAAATGCCAGACCCCGGCACGGATGCAACAGCAGCAACAGCAACAGCCACCCACCCAGTCACAGCCCAGTCTCAGCCCTGTCCCAGCCCAGTCGCAGTCTCAGCCCAGTCCCACTCCCAACCTCCTCGTAGCCCACTCCCAGTCCCACTCCCAGTCCAGTCCCACCGCCAGCCCTGTCCCAGCCCACTCTCAGCCGACTCCCTGTCTCACTCCCTGTCCCACTCCCTGTCCCACTCCCTGTCCCACTCCCAGACCCACTCCCATGGCCTGGAGCATTGAAATTTGATAAATATGCGTACATATTAGTTTCAGTTTGCCGGCTCTCGCCAGACCAGACCCTTGCGCTTGAAATAAAACTAAAAAACGGCCCCCGGGCGGAAATTTTACTTAAATTGCGCTTTAAATTAATTTTCTTCCGGCCAAGGACGAGAGAGAGAGAGAGCCAGGGCACTGCGGCCCAACATCCTTTCTTGCCAATGCGTTGAGTGGTGTCGAGTGGCGTGCCGAGATTTCCGAGGCGCCCCAAAAGTGCGATTATGCAGGCACTACTGCAGGAGCACAGGACTACTCGCAGGAGCACAGGACTACAACGACGACGGCTCGGACTTGGCAGTGGACTTATGGAAAGAACTGTAAGAGAGTCGGGCTTGGTGTCTGGCACAATAAACTGCTTATGCAAATGCAAAATCAATACAAAGTGCTGATGCTGATGATGATGATGATGATGCCCCCCGTCCACTCGGATAGGACTCCAGGGCTCCCCGGTATCGTATGGCTGCTCCCTGTAGGAAGTCCACACGTACTGCTGCGTCGAGGCTGTTTTTTTGTTGAACGCTGCATAATTTTAATTGGGATTTCATTTACAGCTGGGCAATACATACTATATAGCTGATGCGGCACTAGCACAGGTGTAGTATTATATTCCTTCTATTTCTAGCAGTTTTTGTACGTTCTGGGCAGGCCAAAGGTAAATGAATTTCATGCAGCAGCAGAAAAGTATGCTACATATTTTTTTAGAGATCAAAAATGTACTAGAAGTTATGGAGTAAAAAGTGGACCAGAACTTATAGAGTAAAAAGTTTACCATAAAAATATTAAAAATAAAAACAATATGCAGTAATATTAGCTGGATGAACATATACTTTCGATAGTCCTTATATGCCTCCATCAGTACCCTCTCTTCAGGTTCAAATGGGAGCCACAAAAGTCAGTCCAAGGGACAGCATTTAAGTGGAAAAACTTACCCTTTTAGCTACATTAAAGTATAAACATATATCCCCAATAAAACTCATTCACATTTTTTTGATTTTTTGTTATTATTATTTTTATTATTATTGTTGTATTATTATTATTATTAGCAATTTGTCCACTTAATTCGATTAAACTTTCATGCTTGGTTTTTTGCTTGATTTTCTTTCGGTTTTTTACTTTTTCAAGTACACATAAATGATATATGTATATGTATATATATATATATTTTTATATATATGTTTGCCTTTGTTTGTGTGTGTTTGTGTTTCTTGTTGTTGTGTGTTGTTCTTGTTGTTGTTGTATATATAACTTGCTTGTCTTTGATTTATATATTTTATGTAGGTTCCACTTTGACACACAAAAATCTCGCATATGTTTTGTTTACTGATTAATCATATATTAATGTATATATATATATAGATTTTTATATATATAGTATATATGTAAGTACCAACTACAATACTTTAATATCAGACAATGTGAATTCTTTTGCTGCATGCAACGTATTTTTTTTTGTTTCTTTTCTTTTTTGCAGTAAGTATTTTATTTTGTTTTTTTCGTGGCTTCAACAAAATATTTAGCAATAATAAAAATTGATAATCATTTTTGTATTAGCTTTTCTTCTTTCTCCCCTTGTGCTGCTGTTTTTGAGTATTTACAAAAAATTTAAGAAAAAAAAAGGATTTCTTTTCTTTCTTTTGTTTTTGATTATATAATATATATATCTGCTTATGTATGCAGTCTATAGATACGATTATGTGTTTATATGTATATGTATCTTATATCATATGAATAATTCTTTGCTGCTGGACAAAACACACACACACTGGATGATATTATTCAGTATTTAGTATTAGACGATCAATATTTTGATTAAAAAAAAAAAAAACACTCTATTATAATTAATTAATTAATCTTTTTTTGCTGTGTGTGGGTTGTTTTGGCGGATATGTGCGATTAGTACAGTGTATGCATAAGGCATACAATATAGGGAGGGGGGAGTGTTTGCTTTTTTTTGGGGAGTGGGGGAAATGTTCTCTAAGAATGCACTACCGAAATATTCGATCTTCGATCTGCGATCATCTTTTCTTTTCTTTTTCGTAACATATATATAAATACAGTGTATATATCCCATTTTTATCCATTATCCATTATTTCGTTATGTTTTTTTTTTTTTTATATTCATTTATCGTTAAGATTAGGAAAAAAATGTGGGTTTAAAATAAATAAACTGCTTGACATATCGACTAATGACTAATTTGGTTATGTTTTTTTTTTCTCATTTGCATCTCCTCCTCGTACTTCTTCTACTACTCCTCTTTCTCCTCCTTCTGCTTACACTCTCTCTTTAAGTGTTTTATTCTTCTTTCTGTTGTTTTTGTTTTTTTAGTATTTTTTAAGTACTTTCTTCTCCCTTCGTTTGCTCTTTTTCTTTCTTGCTCTCAAAGAGTATTTTTTTTTTTTTAATTTTTTAATCTTTTTTTGTTGTTGTTTTTGCGGAAACGGAAGTCAATTTGTCAGCTTGGGGCTGTTGTTGTAGCATTCGATTTTTGTGTGTTATATACTGTTTCTTTTTTTAGTTCTGTTTCTCTTTTTTTATAATATTTTGTTGCTTAAAGTTCTCTTTTTTGGTGGGCATATATTGAAAAATTCTTTTTTATTACCAGAATGCTAGTTATACAGTTACGTAGAACCCCCCTCTGAGCGTGTCATGTCATGTCATGTAATGTAGTGGAGTGTGGAGGAGTATGGAGTATGTCAACTTCAACTCCATTTTGCCATCGGTTGCCATCAATTTATATGCTAATGGAGGAGCGAGCTGCTCTGGCAAAAACCCTATTTAAAATACATATGCGACAACACGCCTATTGCCACGCCTCCCCCTTACTGTCACTCGTTTAATGAACAGCGAAATAAAATAATACACAAGAAAAAAAAAGAAGAAACCCAATTTATTTAAATATATATATAAATGTTTTATACGCGTGTATTCTCATATATTAATATGCCTTTTTCATGGCCATACGCCCCCACACACACATACACACATAAATACTTTCATATCCGACTGGCCACGCCCCCGCCTGCCGCCCCGTGCTGCACGTTGACAAAATTCAGTTAACGCAAAATCTCATTTAAATATGCATGAAGGCAAGAGGCAGAGGCAGGCGCCACGCGTTGGAACCCGCAATTGAATTTCCCCCCCATTTTTCCACCCATTTTATCTGCCATTTCTTTTTGTGTGTGTGTGTGTGTGTGTGTGCTTTTTTTTGCTGTTGTTTTTCGCACTTTTTTTGCCAGCATTTATTTAATGCCTCTTCCAGGTAAAGGGTTTACGAGAGAGAGAGAGCCAGACGTGACAAGATCTATTAATGAAGGCAAACAATGGACATTGCTGGTGCTCTGGTGTTCTGGCCATGGCTTAAACGATCCATGGGCAATAGTTGGAGGAAAAGTCGCGGGAAAAGTGACCATGAAATGGAAATATTTCGCAAAAAGTATTGAAACAAAAGCTCTCAAACAATTAGGGAAAACAATTAATGAAATTAAAAGCTCTGCTAAATGGTAGACTGCTTTTTCTCTCTCTCTATAAGCCTCTCTGGCAAGCCCTTTCCCCGCTCTAGCGTGGCACATAAAAAATGTTGTTCTTGTTGTTTAAATTTATACAGTTTACAGTTGACAATTTTGCATTTATCTTGCTCGAGGACACACACACACACTCCCTACCCCGCCCTACCCAATAGAGTGTCCATGTCAGGTTGCCTGTACATGTCCATGTCCATGTCCATATCCCCATTCGGTGTTCACGTCCGTGTCTGTGGTGGACACACGTGTGTTTATGACTCATACGCCATGTTGGTCAGCGAAGAGCCAGAACCAGAGGCAGAGCCAGAACCAGAGACAGAGTGAGAGCCAGAACCAGAGCCAGCTGCAGTTGCAGAACCATAACCAGAAAGCGAACCATAGCCCGGGCTAATTATGCGTCCCTGGGCGGAGAGCTGAATGCCAACACAAATCTCGGCTTAAATGCCGCAGCATGTTAACTGTCGTCCCACTGTCGTCCCATAGTCCCACTGTCCCATAGTCCGGTGGTATGTAGCCACTGTCCGACAGAGTCCCAGAGTCCGAGTCCCTGCATATGTTGCCCCCATTTTGATTTATCATACATCATGGTCATGGTCGGAGCTGAATAACTTGTGAATGGTATAAATGGGCTACCCTCCTCCGAGAGGAAGGGAGCAAACGGGAATGGTAATGGGAATGGAGGCGACAGCCATCAGACACATCAGTACTGTGGCAATGGCAACAAAAGGCCCCCCTTTTAGAGTAGAGGTGTCTCGCACCTCTGACGCTGTGTCCCAAAGATCTCGATTCAGTCACAACGGACAGGGGGATGGTGGACACAGCGGACACAGCGGACACGTTGGACAGGCAGGCCAGAACATAAACATGAAAATAAATTCATTAAAACATTTATCAAGTTCGACACTTGGCTGTCATATATCATGTTACATTTTTGAGTTGAGTTTCAGTTCGAAACATGTTTAATCCGCGTGCCAGGAGGGGTGGGGAGGTAGGGAGCAACAAAAAATATATATGTAACTGCAATCGTTCGTTTGCGGAGGGAGGTAGAGCAGGCAGCGGCAGCGGGCAGGGGCTCCAGCTTAGCTCAGGTCTGAGGCACTCAGCCCACGAAGTTCATTCCCCAATATCAAAGCTCTCTACGCGCTGCGCTCTCCGCACTGCGCTTGGCGTTCGTTCTCCGCTCTTCGGTCTCCGCTCTTCACACTGCGCTCACCACTCACCACTCACCGCTCACCCATGATGCAATTATACAAGGTGATCCCATCCCAGAGCGCGAACTCTTTTCGGGGCTTATTTGGCTGCGTATTTCAAGGAAGCGAAGAGTACAGAAAACAAAACAAAACAGTGCGAGCGTAAAATAAATCCCGTAGCTTACGGATGGGATCACCTTGTATAATTTCACCATGCGCTCACCACTCACCGCTCTACGCTCTCCGCTCAGCGCACTTCGCTCTTCTTCACTCTTATGTTTTCTGTTTGCTTTTGGTGTTGCTTCTTTTTGTTGTTGTTGCTGTTTAATTTGTGTAACGTGTGGGGAACCATGTTGTCTGTTGTTGTTTCGTTGATGCATATCGCTGTGCTACAGTGAGTATCAGTGAAGGAAAACCTTAAGCCTGTGTCTGTGCCTGTAACCTGCAAGCTCTCCATTGACTATGCTATGTAGGTATCACTGTATTGAAGAGGTTTTCCCCCCCACAAATGAGTTTTTCGGTTGCTTCAAGTGCTCCATGTGGGCCCACATGCTGGCAAAACAAGTTACAGAAAGGGTCTCTTGCCTATACACCGATCAATCTTTTTCCCACTCTCCCACTCACTCACTCTTAGTCTTTAATTTTAGAAAAAAAAAAACACACTCAAATCGATTGAGAGGGAGAGGGGGGGACAGCAGGCAATTTGCATGCATAATTCAAATTGAATATTAAATTCAAATAAATGCATTTTAAATGAGTTTATTTTGTTGTTGTTTTTGTTGCTTTTGTTTTTGTTTATTGATTGTATTTGATGGTGAAAACGGCGTTTTTGAATTGACATTTTATTTGATGCATTCATCAAAACAAATTGCAAAAGGCGCGTGAAAAAATCAGCTAGTAAATTGTCAATTTAAACATGTGCATAATATTACAGCAAAAACTACTATATGTTAGCATAAATTCTTTAAAAAAAAGGCATACAAAAACAAAGCGCCGAAATCGATAACCAAAGAAGAGCAAAGGGGTAGGGGGACTGCAGCAACAAATGTTAAAAAAAAAAAACAATTTGAAATATATCCAAAAAATGGAATCAATGTTTGGCTGAGTGCTGGGTTCAGCCATATGCTGAAAAGTGTACCAAAAAAAAAAGTAAAAGCCTGTGGAGCACGTAAGGGGTATTCGCGCTGCATGACATTGAAATATTGTGTGGCATAATCTTAATGGATCAAAGTCTTTTACGATGGAAAATGTAGCACGATTGAAGTTCAAATCCAAATGAACATGGAAATTAATTGCCTTGCTTTTGGTTTACCCATTCCGTAGTATTGATGTTTGAGCTATTGTTTACGTAAACTTTTACACCAATTCCGCTTTGTGTTGAATTTTGTGATTTTTTTCCCTTTAATCTGCTTTAAGTGTTCCATTTTATTTAGCATCATTAGTAGTGGCAAAGATTAAGATCTCACTGTTAAGTGTTCCACTTCAGTTCGTATTCCAATCACTATCACTATCAGTATCACCATCCCATCTCTTGGAAACTTTTATTCCGCAGTAAATTCGCATAAATTCCCCACAACATTTTCCTTGACCAACTTTTGCTCCGTGTGTGCCCCATTCGGTCGAGTGCCCCTAATAAACTCTGTCTGATGTGTTTGTGTGTGTGGAAAGCCTGCCGACATCTGGTCAAGGCTCATGTTGTTGGTTTATGACTGCACTTATGTGTTGACTATGGCCTGTTTGTCTATCCACTCCCTCCCCACTATCCTGTCCGTTCCCCCAGTTGTCCATTGGATGTCCGTTGTCCGCTGTCCGTTGTCCGTTTGTTTGTATGTCTACTCTTGATGGTGGCCTCGCGACACGCGACGTCCAGCGTTCGCACTTGTTTTTGTTTTTTTTTGTTTCGTTCAATTTATAACTGTTTTTTATGGCCAGCATGCCTGGCCCACAGTTATGGACACTTTTGGACACCCCAATCCAAACACTTTCGATGTCACGTAACTGTAATTAGCATTTTGGTATTTTGTTGCATTTAAAAGGGGGAGTATTATTTTCGGTATGTAAAATCATTTTATAGACTATAGAAGAATGCCCCCCGCAAAAGGATATAGGAAAATTATGTTCAGATTGTTAATCATTGGAGAATGAACTCCAAAGATTCTATTGAGTAGTGTTTTAGGAGTGTTTTCTTAAGGGGGCAGATTTAAGTTTGAGTTTAAGTTTTTGAGTTTGAGTTTTGAGTTTTTGATTAAATTTATAGCATAATGCCAAAGAAGGTCAGAAACTTGAGTAAACTGTACAATTTATACAAAAACCGATACCTAGCCAAGTGTATGAAATTGAAATCCGCTCTGACATATTCCGTTTCCGGTTCGATTCAACTGCATTTGCGTGCCCGCCGCTGGAAGCGCTTCATGCGCAGCGACCACTCGTCCTTCCATTCCAATACCACTGAGCTGGGACCGATGGCCAGATAGCCAGGCGCCGCCTCCGAATCGCGTCCAAGTATAAGATATGATCTGTGAATAACAAATAGAGTAAATATACATATGTAATAGTGATGACAAAAAGCAGAACAGGAAGAGAGCTGGGAGATTTCATTTTGGAAGGGGAAAACATCTGACAACTGACATCTTTGATATCAACATCAGTTTCGACAACTACAAGCTGATACGTAAATTAATCTCTAAGAGTATTTCGAAAGCAGTTCGAAAACAGAAACTCTCCAACATGGCCGACCGCGAAGAGGACGAAGACGTATGGCCAAGTACTTTGCAGGTTATTAACACTGGACTTTTCTTCATAATGTTAAAGTTTTTCGCGACGTTTTTTAATGAAATCAAAAGGGTATATTCTAAAGATAATGCTAATGCCTAAATGCCTATCGAGGTAGGTAAGAATAACTAATTAACTGGCTAATCAATTATATTAACATATGTTTGTCTTAGCCAGTGTTTGCAGCAAGGATCAATTTGCAACACTACACAAACAAATTCAAAATGTAAATTAATTGCTTGGCAGCAACTACAATTTTAGTTCAATTCTAACATATTAAATAAATATTTATAAAATTATAATTAATTTTTTTATATTTTTTCGATTGACTGAAAGATAAATAAAGTTTCCGCAGCGGATGAGCAATGAGCTTAGGGGGGGCCAGCAAGCGCAATGTATATTAAAGTAAAGGAAAGGCAGAGAGGAGACAGAGCCCTGTACTACGCAAACGAAACTGTTTTTTCGTAGCTTTCGAAACTGTTGAGAGTGCGTGACACAAGAAGCGTTAAGTCGAGAGAGCGCACAGCTGCCTTACCTGGCGCTCAGTTTGCTTTGCTATGCTGTTTCGATATGTGCGAAACAACAGTTAGTTTTTGCTTGCCTGCGAGAGCGGCGAGGCAGTCAAATAAATGAGATCGCAAATTGCGTGTGCAATGCAAAGCGCTGCCTAAACGAATGCAGGCAGCAGCGCTGCAGCTGAACGAACCCGCTGACCCGCGAGAGAGCAGCACAGGCAGAGAGAGAGACAGAATCAAAGCGCTGCCTAAACGGAGGCAGGTAGCTGCGCTGCAGCCGAACGAACCCGCTGACTGCGAGAGAGCAGCACAGGCTGCTGTGGACTGTGGAGAGTACCGTTTCAAGGGCAATTGGATTAACAACAGAATTAACAGTTATTCGTAGGCACTTATCACCCTCTCGCATGTGGAATACCTTTTACGTTTCTCTTGCAAAAAGAAAAGTATGCGTAGATGCGCTAGTACTTACTTATTCAATTTGATTTTGGGACACTGGCACTCGATGCTCTTGCGCGGCACCAGCAGCATCATATTGCCGCGTCCGAGCAGTGAGCTGGTCGTGCCCGACATGGGATTTCGCTTGAAGATCGTCTGGATATTGATTTCGTATTTGTAGATTTCATTCTGTCGTTCGATCGAGAACTTTTCGGTGCTAATGTCCTGGGAGGCGCGATCGTGGCCAATAACCTTGGCCAAAATGGCTGTAAATAGAGCCATAGAGAATGAATGAAAAGAAAGGGACACACAGAGAAGGCTCGGACCACTTACCATAATCTTCCATGCAAAACTTGTTTAGATTTAACTTCTTGGGACTGGCCTTGCACTTGCCGCAATCTGTGGATTAGATAAACATATGCGGGGGGAATAGTGGAGGGATAATCGAGTTGTTTTTCGCTCAGTGTACTCACACTTCTTCATTTCCTCGGCCTGGGAGCCGCCGCCGTTGCCGCCTTCCTTGTATTCGCCATTGCCAGCACCGCCTCCGCCAGCACTCTCGGCCTGAATCATGTTCGCATTGGTGGGCACTTCTGTTAATTGCAGTAGGAGGTGGGAGGGAGAGAGAGACATGAGTATGGGAGGGTATATGAGAGAGGAGGGTACTCACTGATGCAGGGCGCCACATGGGAGCGCGTCTGTTGATAGCCGCGTGCACAGCGATTGCATGTCAGTCCGGTGACACCCTCCTTGCAGGGGCACTGTCCACTCAGATGATTGCAGGTCTTGCCCGTGGAACCCACCGGATGGCAGTCGCAACCTAAACACCACCCAACAACACCAAACGACATAGAAAACTGTACTGTATATCTGTAGATAGATGAGCATCCCATCTGCCAGCTGTCATCAGACAGACCACCACTGATTGATGACAGCTTATTATCAATATCAAAGGAAATACTCCTCCACACAACAGGCAGGACTCGTGTCTCAGCTGTCTAATTCAATCTATTTCTATGAAGGGGCGACTTACGTTTGCAGACTTTGCGATGATTTGGCGGCTTGGTGGCATCCCGATAGTAGCCCTCGCGGCAATAGTGACAATACCGTCCAGTCGTATCATGTTGACAGTTGTAGCACACGCCTCCGGACACCCGACCGGACAGCTTGTACAGTTCCAGATTGAAGCGACAGCGACGGGCGTGTCCATTGCACTGACACACTGGAGACAAGGACACAAGAGAGAGAGAGAGAGAGAGAGAGAGAGAGAGAGGTTAGCATATGAATAGAACTTTTATTATTATTATATGCTATAAATAAATCATGAATACGTGAGCATTATATATAGAACTGGGGTTCTAGTGAAGCTTAAAGCTAATTTAATTGGCAGTTAAAGCTTAAATATTGTTTACAGTTTTCTAGTTACATATTCTAAATTATATAATAAACATAGCCTGACCTATTTTCCAGGCACGGCCTGTGTTAGTTTCCATCGCTCCTCTCCTGCTCCTCCACAAATTATAGTGATTGGCTAACGAGCTTAAGCCGCTTACTCTGTGGCACAAACTACCATTAGAGAGGAGAATCCTTAAGCAGCAGGGAAGCAGCAGGGAGCACAGCTTGCCACTGTGGCAAGGAAGGAGTTTGCTGGTCAGTGAAGCTGAAGAAACCTAATCATTTAATGGCAGTCCAACATCCCACGTCCCACGTCCTTCCTCCCTCTCTCTCTCTCTCTCGTTTTGTCATTAATAATTAATAATCATAGGAAATTGTTACGTGTTCCATTTTCTAGACAGGTACAGGGAGTGTGGGCTGGCTCCTGTATTTGGCTATGATTGATTATTGTTGCCCTTGATTGATGAAAATTGTTGGGCCAATCCAGCCAGTGGGTAAGGGATTTCTTAATGCAGCAGCAGCAGGAGAGCAGCTACAATGGATGGTTGGTCTACCTTTCATTGGATTATTTATTTATGTTTTTTCTTATTTTTTTTGCTATTTCTTATTGCTATTGATTTTTGTTTTTGGCAAACAATTTGCAGCAAACGGGCTGCCGCCTTAATGTTCATTTAATTAGTTGAACAATATCATAAAATAATTTTAGCAACTAATTGGCAGCACTTGACTGCAATTTATGGTCGTCCCTGGAGTTTCCTTTTCGCCGCATTCTCCTACTACGACTCCTGCTCCAGCATCTATCTGAGGGCATTAAGCGTGATTTATAACCAACCAACCCACACATTGGGGGATTGTCCATCGATGCCCACGCAGGGCGCACGCATGAGCGCCTGTGTGTGCCGCCTCTGTTTGGAAGACCCTTGGGAAGCGCCTTGGCTCTGGTCCCTGGCCCTGGTCCCTGGCTCTGACTGGTGGACTGGTGCGACTATTGTGATTGCTGTTGCCTCATATTTTTCATATCTTATGTCTGCATCATCGACGACGACAACGACAACGACGACGTCAGCCAGAGCCTGACAACAAAGGAGATGTCCGTGGCTAAGGGAGGCGTTGGCGGGGTACGAACAGGCAACTTCCCGGCTATGACAACGCGTCCGTCTGTCCGTTTATTTGGCAAATAATAACAGCAGCAGCAGCAGCAACAATGGACACCAAGAGCAGACACTGAGACAGGGAGCTAGAGCCAGGAACAGGACCAGGACCAGGGACAAGGACAAGGACACAGGCCGGGACGATCCCTGGAATACTTATCGACGAACCTTATCCTTGCAGCAGGCGTACAACATGTGCTACACCCTCGCACACACACACACACATATACACACACACATATTGTCATCATTCACATTCACATACACATTCTCATCGTTGTCGTTGTCGTTTTTCTCTCTCTCGTTGTGGTCGTTGCACAAATTAAAATGAATTTTATTTTTACTTGACACTCGACTTCTTCTGGAGCGTCTCTTCAGGACAGAGACAGAACAGAGACAGGGACAGGGAGTAGCTGGAGGGAGGTGAAGTGCAGACAGGCAGACCAGCAAAAACCATCGAGCATAACGACTTTTAGGTCTGGCATTGGCATTGGCATTGGCACTGGGGCATTGGCCAAAATGGAATTATGGTAGCTAAAGCAAAGTGGTTTTCATAAACGATCATGTGGCAAATATATTTTATGGAATATTGAGAGACCACAGGAGAAGGCAGGGGAGCAGAACCAGTTGAATTTTGCTACAATTTTCCTACTAACTGTAGTTAAAGTGTGGAGAATTTATTTATTTAGCTTAACTCTTCTAGTGCTGAACTACCTTTGAGCTTAACTCTCTATAAGCTTCGCTCTCCTTGAGCTGAACTTTCTTTGAGCTTCACTCTCCTTAAGCTGAACTCCCTTTGAGCTGAACTCTCTTTAAGCTTAACTCCCTTTGAGCTTTACTCTCCTTGAGCTGAACTGTCTTTTAGCTTTACTCTCCTTGAACTGAAAACTCCTTGAGCTTAACTCTCATTGAGCTTAACTCTCCCTGAGCTAAACTCCCTTTAAGCTGAACTCCCATTGAGCTTCACTCTCCCTGAGCTGATATACCTTTGAGCTTTACTCTCTTTGAACTAAACTATCATTGAGCTGAACAGTCGATTAGCTTTACTCTCTTTGACCTTCACTCTCATTGAGCTTAACTCTCCTTGAGATGAACTCCCGTTGAGCTTTACTCTCTTTGAGCTTAACGCTTTCTTTGACCTTAACTCTCATTGAGCTTTACGCTCATTGATCTGAACTCCCTTTGAGCTTTACTTTGATCTGAACTCCCTTTAAGCTGAACTCCCCTTGAGCTTAACGCTTTCTTTGTCCTTCACTCTCATTGAGCTTTACGCTTATTGATCTGAACCCCTTTTGAGCTTCACTCTCTTTAAGCTTCACTCCCTTTGAGCTTCACTCTCTTTTGCGCTTTACTCTCTTTGCGCTTTACTTAATGTTGATTCTGAGAGCATTTACAGTTCGTTCTTTTTGCTGTTACTGTTTTTTGCTTCACTTCAAGCATTCCATCTGATTCGCATTGGCATTCTCATACTCATCTCCATTTCGCATTACGCTTTTCGCATTTCGCAATCTCCTTCAGCTCTCCATCTGCCATCCTCTTCCATTGCCATTGTCCGTTCGCATCAATATGAAATCTTTTGTCAGGCGGCAGATAGCCTTCTGTTGTGTTTGCTCATATCACTTTTAATGATAATAATAATGATGATAATAATAATAATAATAATAAGAGGTTCTGGCTCTGGTCTCTGTCCAGAGTGTGACCCTGGAGGCACGTTGTCTCTGTGCCTATTGTTGCCATTGACACCCATTGTAAATGAGTAGTCGCATGCCCCAAACGAAATGAATGGATTGGTTCAAAAACTGGGCCCCCGCGGCACACACATAAATTCCATTTGGCAGACAATTAGAAAAAAGAACCACAAAAACCGAACGAACAGCCACCAAATTAGCCTCAAAAGTGGAACATACACATTTGCTCTCTCTTCTGTTCTTTTTTCATTGGAAATCTCCGGTGTGTCTATTCTACTATAATCCCCTCCATATACATATAGTAAGGGGATTTACTGAAGCATGTCGAAATGTTCTATAGAAGCCAAAACGAAATGGTGGCAAGGGGCAGTGGCAGTGGCAGAGTAGGTTGCACTCAATCAACATAATTTGAAAGAAGGAAACAATAAAACGCATTTTTACGCGAATTTTCTTTACAGTTCATTTGATTTGTGGAAAATACACACACACAGCTCCCCGCAATGTTTTCTCTCACTTGAAAATCCCAATTTGCACATCTCATGGCAAGAGAATGCTCTTTTGATATACGACCCAAAGAGGAGGAACACAGCCACAGGCCCAGACGATGGCCCAAAGACCCAGACCCCACAGCTAAAAGAAAAATTTGCAGACGGTTGAGAAAAGAAAAGTTCATAATTTAGCTGCAATTTTAATTAAAAGCCAAAACACTCCAGAGGAACACTCTGCTCCCTCTACCTCTTCCTCTCTTGCTGCTCTTTTGGGGGGTTTTTAGAAAATGGGGAATGGAAATGCCAATGGAAGAATCGGGGATTCGACGACTGGTGAAAACACATGCAAAAAAAAAAGCCAAAACGAAAAGTGCGAAAAAAGGCAACAACACCAACACCAAGAGAGAGAAATAAAGGAAAACATGTGAAAATCATTTTGCACCATGCCACAGGGGCAACACACAGGAGGAGGAGGATGGGGGGGCCATTCGGGGCATTTGGCGCCGACAGATAAGCCGGGCAACGGGGCAACCGACAATCAGACAACATACCAACGGAACGGAACGGGATGGGACGGAATGGAACGGGGGACTAGACCCCAGAGAGGAGGTTCCTCGGTCTCTCTCTCGGGGAGTTATGTGCCCGTTTGTTGTAAAACGGCACAAAAATTATGGGCGAAAACCAAACAGGCCTCGGATATGAGAGAGAGATAGAGAGAGAGGGGTGGAGAGAGAGGACGGTGGAACCGCCTGACAGGCACACCCCATCCCATCCCACCCCACTCCTCCATGCACATATCCCATCTATAAACTGGCTACAAAATGTCTAAATTTCTGGCCAGAAAGCCAGAGAAAAGTGGGAGGAACTGCAACAAAAATTTGAAAGAAAAAAAAAGAAAAGAAAAGAAGACTCTGTCCAGTGTTGTTGTTGTTGTGTTTTTTGGGGAGCGTCTGGGACCTCAATCCGATATGATATGATCTTGAGTATGAGTACAAGTATTCGTATTCGTATTCGTATTCGAGGCGCCTTGCCACAAGACTGAATGAATGAGTGAGTGGCACAATGTTAGCAAAATGGAAATGAGAGGCCCAGCCAGCCAGCCAGCCAGCAAGAAAGAGTTCCTATAAATTACAACTACAAGAGGCATTTACTTTTGCCAGGAAGTGTGGCACCAACGAAGAGGTCATACTACTATATGGGGCGGCTGAGTATTCCCATAGATACTCGTACTCGCCGTAAATGTGGGAAAATGTGGCAAGTAATATATGGTCAAGAATGGTAAGCTTAAAACAATTGTTGAAGACAGTTGCATAGTCAAGTGAGGTTTGAAGATAGCTATAGGGATATATAGTAGGGAACTATATGGATATACTATACTATATATATAATGAATAGTTGTAGTTTCCCTAAGGCTTCAAAGATTAGTTTTTGGGGCATATTTAAGTTAGGAA
Organism: Drosophila bifasciata; assembly: GCA_009664405.1. Classification (NCBI taxonomy): domain Eukaryota; kingdom Metazoa; phylum Arthropoda; class Insecta; order Diptera; family Drosophilidae; genus Drosophila; species Drosophila bifasciata. The sequence goes on from CM019041.1 coordinate 38,640,952, forward strand.
TAGTTCTGGATTAATGGACGCCAAATGAACGACAAAAGTCACATTCGATTGCTAAGCTACGCTGTGAAAGAGGGACAGCCAGTTAGAGAGACTTCTCTCTCTCTCTACTCTTATCACAGTTTCCACAGGCACACTGCCTCCTACATTTACTCCACTTTTGCTCCTTCTTTTATTTCAATAAAATTTACTTTTTGGGGCTAATGATTTAGAGGCCAAGAAATGAACTGCTATTTCGGTTTTCATAATTTTCCGGCATTTGTGTGGCATATAATTTGTGTGTCTGCCCGCCCGCCCATACATGCCACATGGTTGCACACACACACACACACACACACACACACACACACACACACACACACACACACACACACACACACACACACACACACACACACACACACATGGGGGTATATACTCGTAAATTTGCCTCATCAGACGGTATGGTACTCCTCCTCGCTGAAATTTTTCGCTTTGCCTGCAGAAAATGTTTGCCCCAAGTACGCCCGTGTCCTTGTCCCGTGGAATGCCGTTACCCCAATCCAAGGAACTCTTTGTGTGTGTGTGTGTACAAGTTTTTATTTCTCTCTGTGTGTGTTTGTGTTTGTGTGTAATTTTCGCGCCCAGTTGACAAGAAAGTTTCCCTCGATTCTCGCCTTTGGTTTGGTTTTATTTTCGCTTTCATTTTTCGCAATTTTCTCACTCTTTTTCTGTCTCTCTCTCTGTCTCTCTCTCTGTCCCTTTTGCACGCTATTTCTGTGCCCTTTTTTGCTGTCCCTTTTGTGTGTTTGATTTTATTTTTATTATTATTTTTATGTACTCGCAATTTTTATTCGACGTCGCTCCACGACGATTTCGGTGGTTTGTGTGTTTTAGAATTTTCGCTGTGATTTGAATTCTCAATGAGATGCCCACGCCTACTTTTTTTTGGGGGTAGACCCTTTACCACAACTAGAAGCCGAAAAAAAATGTGGAAAAATTTGTTCATTGAAAATTGTGTGGGTGGCGGTTGGGGGGGTGGGTGAAAATCAAGTGATGCATGAAGCAGACAAAAACAGAGACAGGGGCAGAGGTAGAAATGGAGAGAGAGGCAGAGACAGAGACGTAAGCAGAGGTAGAGACGGAGGCAGAGACGGTGCCAGAGACAGCGGCAGAGGCAGAGACGTAGGCAAAGGTAGGGAGGGGCAGAGGCAGAGACGGAGACAACGGCAGAGACAACGGCAGAGGCAGAGACAGGGGCAGAGACTGAGGCATAGACTCTTGTCTAAATTTCCCATTAACTAGCTCTCATCTCTATTGCCATTTCGCTTTCTCTCTAATGTCTCTTTCTCTCTACTGTCTCTCTCTCTATGCTCTCTCTCCCCCTTTCCATCTGTTGCTATTTCTTTCTATGCATAAGCTTCTTCTATCTATCCGTCGCTCCTTATTTTTTTTTCTTGATTTTTGCCAATGATTTTAAATGTGCTGTGCCACGCATAATTTTATTTATTTTGTTTTTCAATTTTTCAGCCTCTTACTTTTATGTTTTTTGGCGTGCCGCTCTTGCTGTCTCTTTCTATTGGGTTTTGCGGCAGCAGCAGCTAGTACTATCTCTGTCGCACTTGCTGGGCTTGCGGCTGGGCTGTTGTCAACATCCTTAAGCACTTTTGCCTGCTTATGGCCTAAGTCTGTGATGATGGCCATGAACCAGCCCCAGTCCCAGCCCCAGCCTCCAACTCCACTTCTTTGTGCACTCAAATCCTGTTGACAGAGAGCACTTTTCTCACTCACTCTCTCTCTATCTCTGCTTGTCTCTCTTTCTTTCTCCCTTTCCTGCCTTTTACAGATTTATGCATATTTTTTTTTTTGGTTTTATTTCAAAAATTTTTGGTTTGCCAAAATATTTGTCGCTTGAATGACAACCGATTCGTATATTTAGACATTCGAGTGCATCTGTCTTCATACTCATTCACAGTGGAGTAATGAGAGTGATAGAGAGAGAGAGAGAAAGAGACAGAGAGAGAGGGAAGAAGCAGAAGTGCAGAGTATAATCTTCTTCCATTTTGCTGCAAACAATTTTTATATTTATTATGAATTTTCCTTATATTTATTTCATTCATTCGTATCAAACATGAATCACTCACATGAATGGTTGTTGCATGTGGCAAGACTCTTAAGAGTCTGCTTGCTTCAGCATTTTCCCTCATTAATTTTCCTTCTTTCAAATGAATTTACTTTCAACGCCTTCTCTCTTTTGGAGAAATGAGACTCTCCCCCCAGCCCACCCCAACACAAAAATTGCGAATCGCAAAATTGGCTTTTGGGCAGCCAACAAAATTATTTATGGCCCTGTGGGTGAGTGGGTGGGTGTGTGTGTGTGTGTAGCATTGCCATTAATGTGGTGCCATCGACACCCCCACACATAACCGCACTGGCAACTGGCAACCAACGATGGAGTGGAGTGGAGTGACAACTACAACGACAACGACAACGATGATAATGATGACGATGACGCCAACACGCGAATTTGGCAAAACAAATTATGCCAAAAATTGTGCATTGGGAGAGCCCCAAATCGGAGCCAAATCGAGGCACCACCCCGCTCCCACCACTCCACATCATATCCTCCAATCTCTTGGGTTGGCTAAAAATTGCCTGGGCGTTTTGATAATTGAATTGAAAAGTTTTTGTATGCGCCTCGCACTTAGTACTAGTAAACTCCGAAGGGGGTAAGGAAGCAATCAGTGTGGTAAATCCATTGAGACGCCCATAATTTGCACGATTTGGCGTTGCAACTTTAAGGTCTGATCTCAGAGAGAGAGAGAGAGAGCTCAGGACAGAGAGGAGCAGAGCAGAGGCGATAGAAAATGAGAAAATTGTATGGCAAATGGATAAATGGTTAATGGTAAATGGAACATGGAAATTGAGCAAAATGCTGTAAGAAAGTGAGAGAAAAACTAAAGGGAAATTCAACAGCAAAGAAGGGAGAGAAGAGAAATGCAAGAGCAAAGAAGGGAGAGAGGAGAAATGCAACAGCAATGAAGGGAGAGAGGGGAAATGCAACAGCAAGGCAGGGAGAGAGTGAAAATGCAACAGAAAATAAGGGAGAGAGGAGAATTCCAGCAGCAAATGAATGAAGTATGATTGTACGAGTCGCATTGGGATAGAGTTAGCAGAAACTAAAGAGAGAGAAAGAGAGAGAGCGCTCCCCTTGAGCAGACTTGATAACCCACCCTCAACTGCTAAGCCACACTGTAAGAGAGAGAAAGCCAAAACTCACTCTCAACTGCTAAGCCACACTGTAAGAGAGAGAAGGGGAAAAAACTCACTCTCAACTGCTAAGCCACACTGTAACAGAGAGTAGGCAAAAACTCATCCTTAACTGCTAAGCCACACTGTAAGAGAAAGAGAGAGAGAGAAGGAAAGAGCGCGCACATTGCTCTGTCTCAAATTTCATTTATTTCTTTGTTCTTTCTCTTGCCAGAAATCTTTTCCATGCCCCCCCAGAAACCTGTACCCAAAATGCATTGCCACCAAAGACAAACATTAAGTTCAATCGAAAGACCTTTCGTTTAGGGTATAAACCACACAATCGTTTTCTACAGACAAAACTTGTATACGGTTGCCCCGGGTTTTTCAGAGCTCATACATTAGCATTTGCCTTTGCCTTTGGCTTTGGGGCCTGGCAGCTTTAGCCTCAGTCTGGTGATGCCCAGAGCCTTTTGGTATTTGGTTTTGGTTTCAGTTACGAGACGCGAGCATTTTCATAAGACATAAATTCTGCGATTTAGCTAAATGCGCTCTACGGACCCGACCCATGGCTGGGTAATTTGTGGCATACCCAGGGTCGCACTCGTACTGGAAGGACAGACAGTCTGCCTGCCTGCCTGCCTGCTCTATGCAAAGAGAAAAGAAAGAAAAAAAAGGAAAAGAAACTGCAGCAGCATTAAATTACGCTCCCCATGTGAGAGGGTACAGCAAAGACGAAGGAGATGTGGAGCCACAGCCACAGTCGAGACAAGGAAACTGGCGGACAAACTAGCGGACAGACAAACGGACAGACAGACAGGGGAGGGGTGAATGTATGCTGTTGGATACGGATACCCAGACAAGGCGAATCGCGACAAGCTCATATTGCTTTATGTCTCTTGGCCTGGCCCCCTCCCCATTCCCCCTCTCTCTCTCTCTCTCTCTCTCTCTGGTGCCTGGTTAAGCGCTTTTAATGGGACATTTTGTAAGTAAATTGCATTAATTTCCCAACTTAGGCGCGCACCCAAAAAAAAAAACAAAATGCAATAAAAAGAAAATGCATTTGTAGACAAGAGGAAAAGAAAAGAAAGAGCAGAGTGTAGAGTGTAGAGAGAGGAGAGTAGAGAAGTGGTAGAAGCAGACTGGTTTCCAACAGATGACATACGACCATTTGGCCGTTGTCAATGTGCCAATGCGATGATGGAACGATTTATGAGGCTCCACTACACTCCACCACACTCCACTCTCCACTCGAATCGAATCCAAAGCCTCGATTACGATTGTGGCACCACAAAAACCGGCTTAGCAATTCGATTTCGATATCATCGAACCGCACACACACCGTACCGTACTGTCTGTGTGTGTGTCTCGTGTCGGAATCTCGTGTCTTGGGTCCCCAAATCAAAATGCAATTAAAAGCAGAGGATCGTCCGGGTCCACTGACACAGCGGGTAAAATTGTTATGGCTGTGGCGCTCTTTGGCCGCTCTATTGCCAATCGATGGATATCGTGCCACATCTAGCTGCAAGTGTCAAACGGGTTGGCATCATCATCATCGTCGTCGTTGTCGAAAGCCGGTTAGAATGTAGCCTAGCTGAGAGACACACGAATCGGGTATACTCTATGAAGTTGAGAGCTCGCTTTTTACTCGCTATCTTGCTCTGCCTCTCTGTCATGCTGTTGCTTAGAACAGCTGTTGCTCTGTCACAGAGTGGCTGAGCACTATGTTCCCTTTCTATGCCAGTGATTTCTGCCCGAGTGGAGACCATTTCCTGACTGTATTTCCTGACTGTTAAGAGAACCTATATACCCTTCAAAATAGTTCAGGCAATCGAGAATACCTTTAAGAAAAGGCCAATAAATAATGTTTAAGGATTAAGAAGAGGCCAAACGAAATAAAAAAAACTCAAACAACTAACATGAAATATGTGTGAAATATAGAGAAAGATTTATGGGTTTGCTTTTGAGACTTGGAGGCCCATTAAAGTCTTGAGAAGTGACAAGAAAAATAGCAAATTTCATCTAATTTCCTCCTTAATTATAGACAAGAAATTCAGTAATATTTGAGATCACTTTAAAGCGCAGAAATATGTGGAGAAATGTGTTCATTTAGTTGTTTGATTTGTTAATAATATTGGATGTTGTGTAAACAAACACAATTAGTGGCAGCCAAGTGGTGTCTTGGTAGTCATTATATTGGCCAATTTAGAGGCCTGACTTAAGCCTCTCCGCTCTCCACCAATTTGCGGAGTTGCAGCATGTGAAGTCTCCTCTCTCCACCCATTGGAGTTGCATCCATTGAAGTCTCCACACTCCACCCATTGGAGTTGCACCCGTTGAAGTCTCCACACTCCACCCATTGGAGTTGCACCCATTGATGTCTTTTATGCCACAGTCTCTATGTTTTCTGCAGGTGGATGGGGGGGGATGGTGTTGTTTCATTTTCCCATTTATACATTTTGCCCAGGTTTCCCTTTCAACTATTTTGCACCTAATTGAAGGGCTTACAACTTTGATTGCCACTCGATGGAACTTTTGTTGTGGCTTTCAGACCCCATACACACCCCACACCCTCTACCCTACTCTCTTTGCATAGTTTTCTAATCTTGCCATGAGAATAGCTTCACTATATTTCCCTTTATATTTACACACAGATACAACACACTCATACATATATACACACACTCGTATATATACATATACACATATACACACACTCTACAGGCTGGATAGCAAATATATGCATGAGAATTTTTCGTATTTGTTTATTTGTTTGTGTGTCGAATGATTTTTGCGTATTTGTGAACAGTGTAGAGGGCAGGGAGAGAGGGGAAAGGGGAGGAGTAGTTGGTAAAGAGCGAGGGGGGGGTAAAAAATGCAAAGCCAAAATGCTTAAAATGCAAAACTAAAAGCTCTACCCTACCGATCTAGGCATCTCTTTTGCTCTCATTTAATGTGGTATATAGGAGTGTATACGTGTGTGTAGTGAGTGAGTGTGTGTGTGTGTAGTGTGTGTGTGTGTAGTGTGTGTGTGTGTAGTGTGTGTGTGTGTAGTGTGTGTGTTAGTATACGTGTGTAGTGCGTGTGTGTGTGTGTCTATGTGTGTTTGCTAAGCGGCAAACAAAAGCTGCTGGAAAACATAGAAAATCCTTTTGCGAAACAAAGTGCAGCTGCAGCTTGCAACAGCCACAGCAGAGGTTAGCAGAGCACAGGCGAACACTGAAAGAAATCAGAGGTATAGTGCATGTACATATGTAGCTAATGCCTCAATATACAGTATACTGAGTAGCAAACATTGTGAGAGTAGTAGCAGTAACTTAAAAGAGCGCCCAAATGCGATTAAAACTCTATATTTGTAACGATGAAGTCGAGTATTTTGAGTATCCAGTTCTCTAGCTCTCTCTCTCTCTCTCCCAGTGCAGCTTAGCAGCTATTTCTCTCACAGTGTGGCCTAGCAGCTATTCTCTCCCAGTGTGGCTTAGCAGCTATTCTCTCCCAGTGTGGCTTAGCAGCTATTCTCTCACAGTGTGGCTTAGCAGCTATTCTCTCCCAGTGTGACTTAGCAGCTATTCTCTCCCAGTGTGGCTTAGCAGCTATTCTCTCGCAGTGTGGCTTAGCAGCTATTCTCTCTCCCAGTGCGGCTTAGCAGCTATTCCTCTGTCTGTTTGGGGTATTCTTTTCTCTCTGTGCCGCTGGAGATCTGTGGAGCAGCATCTGCGTATTGACAAAGCAGAAAAAATTGTGCAAAATAAGCAGCAGGGAACAAAAAATACAAAAGAAAGCTGCCGCGTAGCTGCAAATACCCCACCAACCACCCAAACACACCCCACCCCTTGCATTTCTCTACTCGCTTAGAATGCATCATCCTTAAACCCTTTGTTGTTGCTGTGTGTGGGGTGGGGCTGTTGGGGGGGTCTTTAAATTGTCACACTGCAGTTTTTTAACCCAGAAACACATAAATATCGAGAGCTCAAAGGAGCAGAAGAGCTGGCAGGAGGCAGCAGGGAGAAAGCCAGAGGGAAAGGAAAGCCAGAGAGAGAGAGCGACATAAGGGGAGCTGCTGCTGGTGGTGCTGCTGCTTACGGGGCTGCTGCTTACGGGGCTGCCAACTCGATTGCAAAGTGCATACGGGGTGAATTCCCTCACGTATCCACGTATCTTGAGCAGCTAAAAGCTTTTCACAGGCAGAGAGCGGCGGGGGGGAGGGGTGAGCCATGTGGCATGTGGCAGCAGAGAACTGCTTATTGAATGCTCATTATATATGACACACAAAGTGGTTCCCCCGAGACAGAGAGGGTAAGAGAGAAGCAGTGAGCGACACTTGTTGTTGCGTCTTCGGGGTCAGAGTTCAAGGATTTGTATGTGTGTCAGAGTTAATTGAATTGATCCTCCACTAAGCAGCCAGATGGCAGCCCCATAAGGAAATCCATTACTATGCAGAAACCCTATATGTAGGATCCCCCATTCCCCACATCATTTTTTATATTGGGTCACGTTACGCATACGCCACGTATAACTCGCACTCTCTGTGTGTGGCATGCAACGAGAACTTTGTCGTTTGGTTCATCTTTATGCAGAACGTGAAAATGTATTTAACTTAATTTAGTTCGAGTTACTTAAAAAAGCTTTTAAAAAGTAGCAGAGCAAACAGTTGAGGCAAAATCCATTGGAGAAAGGGAATGCCAAAAAAACAAAGAGAAAGGGCAGACACACACAGAAGAGGCACAGAAGAGGAAAAGAGGGGCTAAGCGAAACCAAAACTCAAACAAAAACAAAGAAAACTTTTCGTTGCCAGGCCAAAAAAAAAAGAAAAACAAAGTACGGAATGCGAAGAACCCAAAATGAAAAGGAGGAGCAACAATGGAAGTGTTGCTGCAGCAAACCTGTGTGGCACGTTGCTGCTGTTCATTAATATGCCACACATATGCAGATTATCTGATTAACAGATTTCCAGAGGGATAATGCAACATAGCAGCCAAAGAGTTGCTTAAGAATTTCGATTGAGAGGCAAGAAAACCCGCTCTAATGAGAGGCAAAGGCAAAGCCCCTCCTCTCCTCCATCCACTCCACACCACAAAGAACCCTCACAAACTATCAGCTAATGAAAGCTCTCAAAAGAGGCAAAAGACAGACCCTCTCCATGCTCCTTTTCCCCTTCCCTCCTGAACTTTCTCTCTTGTTATTTGCTTGCCCAAAAAAACGGAAATACATCAAAATAAATGCCAAAAGGGAAAAGGCGAATACACAAGTAAAAGGAAAACACACACAGGCACACACACACACACATAAAAAGCAAAATGGTGAAAAAGCAAAATGCAAATATGAAAATTTTACAATATAAAGGATGAGAAGGCTGAGAAGGCTAAAGGATGCGTATGCCAGGACAGACTGTGCTCTATGGAGGATGCAAAGAGCTTCCCTGGATATGAGAACACCATTGGCCATTGGCAAATATTGGCCTAAACAAATATTTGGCACACTTTTACCCCCCACCATCCACTCCCAAACCAGCCAAAGCTCAACCCTCTTCAAGGCAATGGCTGGGGGTTGGGTTGGCAAAAAAGGGTTGAAAAACCGAAAGGCAGCGAAAATTTCTACCTGATGTCAAAAGTAATTAAATGAAATGCCAGCAACAGAGGCACACAGACAGAGACAGAGGATAGAGCGGGTGAGACAGCTAAGGGGGGGTTACATAAGAGCGGGGTACATGGTGGAGGGGTAAGAAGTCGAGCACCAACTACTATTTTGGATAAGAAAGTGGACAAAGAGTACTCAAGAAATCCCTGAAGAAAGTAACAAATACGAAGAGAGCATTTGTATGTAGATGTAGAGCATGTATGTAGATGTAAATATGTAGATGTAGAGTATATATGTAGTGTGTAGATGTAGTGTACAATTCTTATAATAAATGGAACATACAAAAGAGCCAATGATAGCCATAAGAGATTCAATTGGAATAGGACATTTCAGCAGAAATTCTAGCAGTGGGAAAGCCGAAAAGGGCTGAAGTGCTAAGCCACACTGTGACAGTGAGCAAAAGTAAGAGTGAGAGAGCGAGAGAGAGAGCATGGGAGGTACAAGCAAACTAAAATGAAATCTAGACTAATGATTGCTTCATTGGTTTGGCACTGTTTAATGATAAGATCACTGCCAACACGACAAAGGCCCCAAACGACTGTCCTTTTTGGTTGTTCAGGGGGGTCAAATTAGAGAGAGATAGAGAGAGAGAGAGAGAGAGAGAGAGAGAGAAAGTTCTCTTTGTGTTGTCAAATCCCCCCCGCATTGGATGCTCATTACGGAAAAGACTGACTGGCTGCCACTTTGCCGTGATGTCCGGGTCGAAGGAGCCGCCAGGAGTCGTCGAGTCATTAAATTACCTTCCAAGAGAAGCCAAAAAGGACAGCCAGGCCAGATGATGATGGAGGCAGGAGAGACAGAGGTACAGGAGAGACAGAGAGAGACAGGAGAGACGCGGCTGCAGCAGCCCTCAAGTTTGTACAACAAAAATTGAAAGAAAGCCATGGAAAAGTAGTGGGAAAGTTCATAGCTCTTTGGCTTTTCTTTTTGCTCGAACTGCAGCGAAAAGTCAAAAGAGAGCCAAAGCGAAGGAGGAGGAGAAGCTGAAGGTAAAAGTGTAATGAGAAAAATTGTGTAAGCTCTGATGGAGAAAGATGAAGAAATAAAAAAAGTACAAAAAACAATCAGCAGGCAACAAAAAGGAGGCAGGAGGCAGGCGACAGTGCGACAGTGCCACAAGGGTGGGTGGGTGGGTGTTAGATGCGACAAGTTGTCGTCGCGGTGGCGAAGGTTAAATACAATAACTTTTGGGCAATAGTGTGACAATGGGCGGGGGGGCGTACCAAAAGGGAGGCAGAGTCCTGCCACTGACTTTTAAATACACTTTTGAAGTGGGGTGAACAATAGGCTGGGCTAGGTAAATGTATCTAGATACATTTTGTATCTAAGCGCTGTATGTGTAGTATACCCTTTCCGTCATGGGGAGTTTCTCCTGCAACTTTTTCCAGGGTATTAATTGATTCGATCAACAGCAGCTATGAAACGCTTCTCGGGGCAGCCCTTCCCCTACCTTCCATTTTTGAGGCTTAACATTTGCTTTGAAACTTCCCTTTTGCCCTTGCCACTTGCCACTTGCCACGCTCTATCTGCTCAGTAGCTCTGTCTCTTTTTCTGTTGCCTGCCTCGCTGACTGTCCCCTTTCAGCTTCCTCCCTAACTCTCCCCTTTTAGCTGCCTCTCTGGCTATCTCTTTCCTACTTCCCCTCCGACTGTCACCTTTCCTACTCCCCCACCGACTTCCTTCTTTGCTGCTGCTTCTCCTTAAACTTCCTTCTTTGCTTCTGCTTCCCCTCCGACTGTCACCTTTCCTACTCCCCCTTAGACGCCTTCCCCCTGCCTTCTTTTGGCTGCTGCCTCTAAGTAGCTGTGTAATAAAATTACTTTTTAAGTGCGTCGCGTACCTGCGAATAGGGGGGTGGCACTGTGGCACTGTGGCAGCGCAGACGCTGCGCTTCATTTGCTTTTGCCAATAAACGAAGGAAGCAGCAGCAGCCGGGGCAGGGGCAGACCCCAGCCAAAAAGATGTCAATGTCTCGAGTCCGGAAGTCATTTGAATTATTTAGCAGCGCAAATGAGAAGCCGAGAACGAGGTCATGGCACAAGGAAGAATTTAATTTTTACTTTACGGGGCGTATGAGTAATGTGGTGGCGGTGGGGGCTCCAGAAAGAAGGCCAGACTGTGTGTGGGCGTGGCACTAAAAGTGCAATATGCTTTCCCGGCCCATAAAATATGTTACAAATTATGAAATATTTGAAACTTTTTAGCCAAAAGTAAATGCGGCAGTTGGCAGTTGGCAGTCTGCAAGTCTCCCAGTCGCCCCGGCGCCATTTGGGCCGCACATAAAAGCGGTGTGGCCCCAAGTCCTTGCTGGAACGCCATGGCCTTTATGGGCATTTAAGTTTTCATAAGTTGTGCAAATAAATTTTAATCGAAAAATGCGCCAAAGCAATAACCAGACAAGGCAAGGAGCAAGCCCCCAGGAAGCCCCCAGCCAAGGAGCTCCCAGCCAAGGACCAGCTGCAGCTCTACAAAACTTGCTCTTGGGGTGTGTGGGGGGATGGCTACACGCGAAGACAGCCCTCAAGTGCAACGGCCACGAAGTATGTAGCAGGAGTGAGAAATCTGATTCGGATTTCCGTTTGCCCCCACGACAAAAGGGGGCTGGCAGAGGGAAGGCAAGTGCAGGGAGGCCTCTGGCTTCAGAGGTGGCAGAGGCAAGTCCAATGAGGCCTCCGGCTTCAGAGGTGGCAGAGGGAAGAGAAAGAAGGCCTCTGGCTTCAGAGGTAACAGAGGCAGAGGCTAGGGCAAGGAGGCCTCCGGCTTCAGAGGTGGCAGAGGCAAGAGCAAGGAGGCCTCTGGCTTCAGAAGCTGGCAGTGGCAGAGGCAAGGCCAGGGAGCCCTCTGGCTTCAATGGCACAAAAAAACAATCAATTTGGCCGCACTGCAAAGCGTTTCTCTCCTAGGAATCCCTCCTACATCTTACTCGCATTTATCGATTAAATGATATATACAAATTCCAGACGCCAGATATTTCGATTAAGTTTTCAGTTTTTCCAGCTTGAATTGCGCTCGCTCTCACTCAACTATTAAATGGTTTAAATCACTTGGAATATATGCTGCAAATTTCACTGCCAAATGTTCAAGCAAAAGCATTCCCCTTTGGTGTGGCTCAAAAGGGTACCCAAAAAAGGGGTAACATATCCACGAAAGGGGTGTCATAAAAGAGCTTATAAAACATTTAGATGTTTGTAAAACGTTTAAGAAAACGTTAAGCCAAATGACTGGAAAAACATTTATGTGTAACGATACGAAAGAAAATGTTTTTTGATAAAAGAAAACACTGGAGAGAGAGGGAGCAAAAAGTAAGGAGACAGCAAAAGAATGAGGGAGCAAAAAAGCATGAGTGAGCCTTTGCTGCTAAGCTACTCTGGTTGAGAGTAAGAAAGAGATACATGTATATGTATCTATGAATTGTCACTGCAGAAAGTCATTTTATCATTAATGAAGCTTCATGTTTGAGCTTCTTGAGCCCCTCACTACTAATAGTTGTGCCCCTTGTGCCTCCTCCCTACTAATAGTTGTGCCCCTCCCTACTGTAACTCTGGCTATAAGTCCCTCTGCAACTCGTACCCATGTATCCCTGTGTTCGCTGTGTATCTGTAGCTGTTGCTGTAGCTGTCTCTGCATTTGTATCTGTAGCTTTAGTTGTCTCTGCATTTGTATCTGTCGATGTTGTCGTTGTCTGTCTGGTCGTCACCTTTTGGTAATGACATTACTCCCTGCTGCAGGGCAGGCCAATTTGATTAGCACCCTGGCAAAATCATTAGCAAATACACACAAGTAAAACAGGGGGGCGAAGTTGGGGGATACAATACCCATGCCCCCCACCAAAAACAAGGGCAAACAGTCGGCAAACAAACAAACAATGAAGCAGAAGGCAGAAGCCAGATGGAGGCAGGAGAAGACAGAAGGAGGCATGTGGCATGAGTGGCAGGCAGAGACGGAGAATCCATGTTAAACATATGCAAACAAGTGAATGGAGCCCCGACATTTGTCGTCTCGGATTGGGAGAGAGACTTTGAGTTGGATCTCGGACTTGGTGGCGTCTCCAGCTGCTGCTGTTGTTTGTCGACTGCTGCTGCTGCTGCTGTTGCTTGTTGCTCCACGAGCACAAATAAGCAACAAATTAAATAAGTAACAAAAACGGGAGGAGGAGAAGGAGAAGCCATACAGCTGGGACTTGAATGAAGGCTGCAGATTGGAACCTAAAGTCAAAGCCAGAGCTAAGAGGGGGGTATGGCAATGCTGGAGGTTAGAGCAAAGACAAGGCACAATTGGGGACACCCGAAAAGCTGGAACCCCCCTTCGAATCATAGGCGAAGCATTGAAGCCAAGAGGAGGAAGGAGGAGGCTTCAGGAATCATAGAAGGAACAAGCTGCGGGACTCATAGGAGGAGACTCATAAGCTACCGGAATCACACAAGAACAAACCGGGGGGGGGACTGCCGGGGGGGCATACCATGTCAGGAGGCAACTCCTCGAATCAGCAGAGCGTTGAAGGCTCTGGGTGTTGTACCCAGGAGATGGTGAAGCCCCCACACCCCCCTCCCGCTACACACAATCCTAAGGCGGCTTAGCAGATAACATGAGACAGTCATTTGGGTTGACGAGAAGCAACGAAAAAAAAAAAAAAAAGGAAGAACCCCAAAAGCAGATGATGATGATGCGAGGATGGGAGCAAGGGAGATGGAAGATGCGAATATGGGAGCAAGGGAGAAAGGAAGATGCCAGGATGAAGCATGGGAGCAGGGAAAAAGCGAAGATGGGAGCATGGAAGATGCCAGGCCTGGAGTGATGTGATGTGTGTGCTCCCAAAGGAGAAGCTGGGTGCTGGAGGAGTTTTCCTGTTGGTCTTTTTTCATAAATTATTCGCCCTCCTCAGACCCTACCCCCCCTTCGTTCAAGACTCTGCTTCGTGTGCGTGTCATGTAATTAATGCGAGTCAAATGAATGAGCAAACGAATAGACAAATGATTCACAAGGGGGTATGGAAGGGGAGTGGGGAGGGGAGACTCTGACAGCATATGTGACTGCCCATGCATTTAGCTTCTTAAAGCTATATCGGGAATATATATATATATTGTATATATATTGTATGTATTAAGTGTAAAAGAGAGCGGAAGTTCAACTGATGCCTCGAGGGGGGGAGACACTAAGCTCTGCTGTTGCTGCTGCTGCCACTGCTGCTTCCTGCAACACTCTGGCTATTGTTGCCTCTTCTGCTGCTGCTACTGCTACTGCTACTGCTACTGCTACTTCTTGCCTCCTCCCTTTTTTTGTTTTGTTCTTGCAACAAACACCCTGCCACACACACACAGTGTTACGCAAATTTCCATGCGCATTTTACGCGCGCGCGTGCTACACAAAACTGGCGATAAATTTTAATACCTAGAACAGGACACGGCACACGGAGGGGGGGGTGGAGGGGGTGTTCTGCTGGGGGTGGCAGACGCATTCTAAAATTTATTGTTATTATGTGAATTTTATAAACGATGCTGCCACTGCCAGTGCTGCCACAGCTACTGCTGCCAGGGTGCCCCGATGTTGCACTTAATTAAATTTTATGTGCCACCCCCCACCCCCCATCCATAACGAAACGGAAGGCAAAGCCAAGCGAAGAAAGCTGAGAAATGCCAAAGAAAACCCCAAAGACACGCAGAAAGAGAGCGAGGGAAAAGGATTTCCCCGTTGTGGAAAGTCTCTCCACCCCCCAACCGCCCTTCAGTGGGTCAGTGGCCGCCCCACAAGCAAGGTCGAAGGTCGCCTGCCACAGAGAGAGCTAGAGTGAGAGAGAGAGAGAGAGAGAGAGAGAGAAAAACTTTTAGCCAAAGCAGCAAAAAAAAAATAATTTGTTTTTCTCCTCCTCATTTTTTTTTTTTTGCTTTTCTTTTTGCAATTTATGAGGTGTCCTGTGGGGGTAGGGGGGAGGGGTTGTAGGGAATGTCCCAGAGTTGCGAGGCTGTGGCATGTAGAGGGTGGCCGAGTGGACTTAATAGGCTTGTTTACCCATCGGTTTGCTCCCTCTGGGAAGGTAATAGGAGGGGGCGGGCGAAAAAAAGAGATAAAAGTCGAATTTGAATTTACTTCTTCTGTGTGGCTCCCAGGGTTACCCCCTTGAAGTGCTTTAAAAGACTTTTCTAATGAACTGCAGAAATATGTGGGAAAAAGCAGGCATAGGAGCCAGAGAGGTGCTAAGCCACACTGTAAGAAAGAGCTTACAAATGAATGAATTGAATGATGTAAAATGCCAAAAAAAATGCCACTTAAATCTAGTGATCACTAGCTACACTCGAGATACATTCAATATCTAGTCAAGAATTATTTGAAAATATAAATAGAAATTTATTTAAACGAAAAATGCATTCAAGAATCAACCCAAAGAACCACCCAGTAGGTTTCATTTGAATGCGAAAGAGACTTAAGGCATCCAGATAGATCTTCCAAAATAAAGTTCACAGTAATCCAATATCATAGTTAAACTGCTACAAAAGTATCTAAAAGAACCCATCACAGTAAACCCCATGAAGTTCTCAATGAATACTCACATTTCCCTGCACATCTCCATTCAACATTCAACCAATGAATGAATGAATGACTAAATGAATGACTGAATAAACTTGTTTCCTAATGAAGCGTAGGCATAGTGGCTTAGGATCAAGTACCACTCTCAAGTGCAAAGCCCTTTGGACCCTTGACCTTAGACTCGTTTCTTTTGGGCCGTTTACTTAATGCAAATGATTGGCAAAAGGCAAAAAATCCTCTTCGTACCTTTTCTGCTGGCATTCCACAATCAACCGAAAGCGCAAATGCAGGTCAATCCCAAAGAGAGAGACGGAGAGAAATGGCGATGAAAATCGCACAAAATTCCAAACGTTTTACGACGACAGCAAAAAAAAAAAAACGAAAAAAACTGTCTAAAGTCATTGGAAAATGCCAGCAATAGGAGAGCAGACATCCGGGGGTGTGGGGTTATTGGGTAGCTCAGGGTGAATGGCGTCAATGTGTTGGCGAAAATGTCAAGGAAATTCCAGCACATTTTTTATTGAAGAACTTCGATTGAGCGATGTCGCCCCTGACCCCCAACACCCACTCTCACTCCCATGCCATGCCATTCACAGTGCCTCAAATACTTGTCTTCGATTTCGTGTATTTCGTGTGAAGAAGCTAAATAAACTCCAATACAGAAATCCCTTCGGTTTTTTACTTGCTTTTCTCTTTTTTTTTTTAAATGGGGATCTCTCACTGGTAGAGGACGACGGCAATAAAAAGCGCAAACGACAGCGACAGCCCCCCCCCTTCGCAATATCAACCGTCTTTCGGATGTCGGAAGGAAATGTCGTCATTACTGTGCAACTTATTCGGGGAGAGAGAGAGAGAGTAACGAGAGGCAGAACGAAGCAGTAGATACACTGAATAATAGAGAGCCACAAGCCATCGGCTAGCTGTCTCTGTTCCAGTGTGGCTTAGCAGCAAAGAAGCCTCTATTGCACTCCCTCTCTCACACACAGCATTGAACATGGGGAGGCCACAAGCCATCGGCTAGCTGTCTCTGTTCCAGTGTGGCTTAGCAGCAAGCAGCCTCTTTTGCACTCCCTCTCTCACACACAGTATAGAAGGTGCTTCATGACTAATTGTCTGGCATTGTGTAAAGATATAGTAGATCTAACCTTTGGTTTAGATTCTTCTTTTGTTAAACACTCTCCAGCAGCGCAGTAGTACCATCTATCTACAGGGTATCAAACCCATCGCATTTGCTTTTTGCCCAAAGCTGATAATCCTCGCTCCTTTCAACGCACACAACAAAAATAAACAGAAAAAATAAATAGAATGGAATATATGTAGAATATGGTAGGAATGCTCTCAACATTCTCAACACTTGACACCCAAGCTTAAAGGGGGGGTGGTGGAGGAGTCGCAATCGCAATCGGAGTTGAAGTCACAGTCTGAGGCAGTGGCAAGCGCCAGTGGCAGTGGCAGGTTTCATTCCGCTTACGCAATATGCAAATGTGTTAAGAATCTTACAAATTTGTTAAGCAAATCGAAGACGAAAGCCAGCCACGAAAAACGAAAACGAAGCCAAAAAGCCAGCGAAGCGAAGGGGGGAGGCAGGCTGGGGGCACATTTATCATCCGGCAGTTGAACGAGTGGGTGGCTGCTGCTGCTGCTGCTGCCGATTGTGGATGCCACGCGGGATACCATGGGAGTGAGAGATTGGTTGGGGGCTGGTTGTGAATCACACTTTGATTTATTCATGTGCCAGGTAACACGTTGAGGTTAATGGGCGGCTCAATGGCGGCCTCGGTGACGCCAATTGCCGCATTTTGTTGGTTTTTATGAGCTGCCAAAGAGCCCAACAGCAGCCAACCGAAAGGAAAGGGCAACTAGAGCGGCAGCCAGCCATCCATCCATCCATCACCCAAAACATCAATAAAATATGTGTGTTCGCACATCGAAAGTACGAGTATAAGAAATACTTCAGCAAAGAAGGGGCATAAATTCCGACAAAGAGGTGCCTTAATAGCGGTAATCGTGTAATCGATAGAATTTAAGATTATCGAAGTGCCACCCTGAATGCGTACGATCTGTTAACCCCTTAAGAGGCAACATAAAATGCACAGCGAGAAAAATCAGAGTCTCCTTTAAGGGAAACATTTGATGCTTGAGTGGAGCCAAAGTGGATGAACATCCAGCGAATACTGAGCTTTAAAGGGGTAAGGGGGTTTAAAGGGTATGTAGGTTAGGATAGGAAATTATTCTTAAAGGCAGAGCATAGATTCGAAATCAAATAATAGTACAGCCAACAATCCTTGAAGCAGATCTACAGCATATGAATCGTACAATAAAGACAGCTGCAAAGAGCTGGTTCTGCATCATACAGTTGACTCTTAGCTGCTAAGCCACACTGGAACAGCTGTGAAGAGCTCGTTTTGTATCCTACAGCTGACTCTTTACTGCTAAGCCACACTGGAAGAGGTGTAGCGAGTGAAAGAGAGTGAAATTTCCATAATTTCGAGTCGCATATTAGGCTCTAGTTTTCAAGATCTCTCTCTCTCTCTCTATTTATTCTCAGTGCATTCTTAAGACCCTCTTTAGCTTTTTTCCTTAAATCTTTCTTCAGTTTTATTTTGGTTGTAAAGGCGATGGAGCCTTTTGCATATTAACCGAGAAACCGAGAGAGAGCGCTAATCTCTTTGAACGCACGAATAAATAAAAATAATTTGGCATCGTTTAACCACCCAACCCCCAGCCCCAGTCCCAGCACACCAGCCCATCCCCTTCAGCCGAGGTGGGTTCTTCTCTGGTGGGAGACGAACTTCAAACAGTTTCTGCCTGCCACCTGTGTGCGTGGCACATGAAAAGGGGGCAGGCAGCACGCTGTATGTGTGTGTGGCATGAGGGCTTTTGGTCAAAAAACTTAACCGATTTTCGGGCTTAGATGCGACGGCCTAGTTAGTCGCACGCTCTAGAGAGAAATCCAACGTCGACTTTGATAAGCGATCCCTTTGATATATTCTACGGAGAGGGGTGCGGGGCTGGGGCACATAAGGGTTTGGGGGCACTCGAAAGCGGATTCAAATTTGATTTCGCTACCGCAAAAGGAAAAGCAAACAAAAGTTTTGCTCCGCTCTGTGTTTCCTTCTGTGCTGCTGCCTGCATGCAAATTAAATTTTGAATGCTCCAAAAAAGCAGGAGTAGGAGTGGTTGGGGGAGCAGGAGGGGGAGGCAAATTCTAGGGGTTGCTATCAATGGCAGTGTCGGAATTGAAAGACAAATGGCTGCCAGGAACAAACGGATGGGTCGCGTTATATGCGCGACTGCATTAAGCAGCGATTATCCTGCCACACACACACACAGTTCCTGCCACCCCCAGCCTCAGCCCCAGCTCCCAGCTCACTGCCAGCTCCATGCCCCAGCCATGTTTCCAGTCGAAAAGTTGCCCCAAGTTCTGTGTGGCACACAGACACACAGTCACTCATAAATAACAAACGCATATATATTCATATGCCGCCGATGTTGTTGTGTCGAGAGCTAGCAGCTCTCAAAATTTATGCTAATGCTAATGTTCTCCTGGCTCCCTGCAACAACGGGTGCTAGCTGCTGGTTGCTGGTTGCTGGTTACGGTTCTGTTGCGGTTCTCTGTCTATAATCAGCAGAAGGCCAGAACCAGCAAACAGAACCAGCACCAGCACCAGCTCGAGCAAAGAGAACCCTATGGAATGATGATATATGGGCTATGGGGATATCCGCTAATCGGCTGGAAACTCCTACCCCCTGCCCAGCATGCTGCCTGGGCAAAAGCAGCAACGGATATGTCTGACATGCAGCATTAAGTTGCACTATAATGAGTTATATATATCTCTCAGATATTATATATCTTTACCATACTTTTGAGAGGGTATCCCTGTTGTCTAACACAAAATGTGTGTTGGCTACAAAATGTTTCTGCCACTTTTGTACAATTGCCGAAAAAACTTTGCTTTTAAATGCCCCACACACGAATGCGGGTTAAGTGCCAAGGGCAAAAAGGGAAGTTCATGTGCCACAAACTATGCTGCCACACCCCCCCACATCCACCTCCGTTGTCTCATCCATGCAGGTGATAAATGTCAGCGCATCCTGTTGCCACATAATTTCTGACTTTTTCTGTGCCCCCACCCCACCCCCTCCAAACAAAAGCTGCCAGAGGGGCTTCGGTGCCATACGAACACTTGGGCTGTAAAGTTTTTCCTCCCGTCGTCTCGTATTTCGAAGTTCTGGAATTTCTGCAACTATAAATCGAATTGATATATGGCCCGGTGTCGTGTCTGTCTCCCCCAAAAACTAGTTATGGCTTCCGCTTCTATGCTGTATAATTACCATAAATGGTACTGGGAATTTGTTTAGGAACTTCTCTAAATCGGAAATGGATCTAAATAATTCTATTCTAATTAGTTTATACACAAAAATGTATCGAAAATTGTCGGAATATCAGTTTGAAGATATTAGATACAGCCGCTGTGAAACGTTGAAAAATCAAAGCAATTAACTATTCTGAATCGGTTATAAATCGGTTATGAAGCGGTTATGAATCGGGTATGAATCGGCCATGAATCGGTTATGAATCATATATGTATCGGGTATGGATCGGTTATAAATCGGTTATAAATCGGGTATGAATCGGTTATTAACCGGTTATGAATCGGTTATCAATCGGTTTTGAATCGGTTTTGAATCGGGTATGAATCGGTCATGAATCGTTTATGAAACGGTTATGATTCGTTTATGAACCGGTTATGATTCGTTTTTGAACCGGTTAAGAATCGGTTATTAACCGTTTATGGACAGCTTTAAATTAGTTTATGAACAAGCTATGTTTCGGTTATAAAGTGCTTAGGACTATGTATTAAATCTGCCATGAATCGGGTAAGCCCCGTTTGCGCCTCTCGTTTATCATTTGCAAGTTGGATATAAAGTCCCCCATCCCACACAGTCTCAGGCGATATTCATTATTCATTCACACAGTGCCATTTCGTGGCGTAAGCTCTTAAGTTGCAACACGCCTCCCACACACACACTCACACACACACATAGCCCGCTACTTTTTGGAAAGCAAAAATGAAAAACACTTGCCAAAATTTGTGATTCAAAGCCAAAAAGTCATTGGACCATTGGGCAATTATGAATGCTAATGTTATTCATTACAAATCGCTTCCGTTGTTACGCCCCATCCCCCAACTTCATGGCAGACGCCCGCCCACTTGTCTGTCTGCCTGTGTGTGTGTGTGTTGGGGGCGACTAAAAACGCATCGCCAAATCGCGCGAAAATCACAGCGAAATCGCATGGAAAACGCACACAAATCGCGTGGCCATAAATTATGTCTGAAATCAATATACTAGGAATACAGGAGGGGGGATATATGTATATATAGTGCCACTGAACCCCATTTGACTTTAATCGGTAAGTGGTACGTGTCTGGCAGAGGGTGGAGCGGGGGGCGTGGCAAGAAGTGACTGTAAATGATACTTTAATGTGACAGGCGGCTGCCACCATAGAAAGAGATCTCTGTCTCTGTCTCTCTCTCTCTCGGAAGGGTTTTGCAGGGTACGGGGATAGTGAATGCTGCTACCTGCCTGCCACTGACAGCATGATGATGATTTTTGCACCTCTTTTTTATGCCAAATGCCCCACTCCCCCAACCCATCTGCCGCCTGCGGTTGCTGTCATAAAAGTAGAAAAAAACAAAAAAAAAAAAAACGAACTATCGCATCCAATTCTCTCTCTCTTTTACTCTCTCCCTCCCTTCCTCCCACCATCGCTTTTCTCTCATTTTTTTAAACCTTTTTTTTTGCTCCTCCCTTTGGGTTTTTTGCTATTTTTTCCGGTTCGTTTTTTTTCCCCTGGCTTCCATTTCCACTCTTTTTTTTTTTTGCGCGTTTTAATTCCCGGGGCGCGCTTTCAACGCTTGTCATCTTACCGCTAATGGCGGCTACATGTCAACCACTCATCTCACTCGGCTGCAGCGAGCCACCTCCAGAGTAGAGCAGAGGGACAGAGGGGGCAGTGGCAGTATCAACGGACGGGCTTGGGCTCCATCTCCAGCCTGAAGTTTCATCTGAATCTCCAGCCCGGAATCCGCAGCTCTCCCAGCTCCATCTCCATCTCCGAGTGTCACCTCGAAGCGCACGCCAAGGCCTGCTCCTCTGGCTGTTGCCTGTCGGCTGCTCGTTTTCCAGCCATTCATTCATTCGTGCCGCAACGTCATCAACGGAGCAGAGCAGAGCAGAGCACAGAAAGAGAGAGAGAGAGAGAGAGAGCAAGATAGGGGAGGGATAACAGTAGAGTCTGCCCCACCGGCTGGCGATAGCTGGCGCTACTGGGTGCACCGTGCAACATGAAGCGTGAAATCGCTTTGCCAGGGCTGCCAGTCGGCGGGGCATCCACATGCCGCATCCCCCCTTGCACATACACCTCCCTTCCAGAGCCACAAGCAACGAGGCAACGAGGCAACGAAGCAACCAACCAACCAACCAACCAGCCAACCTGTCGTCATAAAAATTTGTGTACACACGCTCCCAAACGCGAACAAAACGCGCGAAAAAAAAAAAAACAGAAATAAGCAGAACAATGTGTCGCCACTAAAGGTATGTGTATGTATGTATATATGGAAGGGTGGGAGGGGGTGGTCGTGCGGCACAGAGAAATGCTGGGAGACGACCGCGAGAACATCAAATGGTAGCAGTGCCACGCAGAGACAGCACTGGGGCATACACTTTCATACACTATTCTGAGTGAAGTTTTTTTTTAAGACGATTAAAAGAAGAAGTTGAAACGGCTTTTATAGGTACTTTTGGTGAATCGGTTGGGAATCGGTTATGAATCGGTTATGAACCGGTTATGAAACGGTTATGCATCAGCTGTGAAACTTTTATGAAACGGTTATGAAACGGTTAAGAACCGGTTGTGAAACAGTTATGAATCAGTTGTGAAACGGTTATGAATCAGTTATGAAACGGTGATGAATCAGTAATGAAAAGGTTATGAACCGGTTATGAAACGGTTATGAATCAGTTATAAAGCGGTTATGAATCAGTTATGAAACGGTTATGAACAAGTTATGAAACGGTTATGAATCGGGTATGAACCGGTTATGAATCAGTTATGAAACGGTTATGAACCGGTTATGAAACGCTTATGAGCTAAGTCCTAAATCGCGTCTCATAGCCGCTTCCTGGATTACTTTTATTTCAAACCTACTCGAATAAATATTTCAAAAACCATTCTGAATCGGTTCTAAAGCAATTCACTTTCGATTTTTCACTTGTTATTTGTACCAATAACTCTACCATAACTAATAGATTCCAAAACCTAATCAAAAAAATCAACAACAAAAATTCAAAATAATAATTTTTTAAATCATTAAAAGCCAACAAATCACAAACACACCTCATAAATATGCCACTCAGCCTCAGCTGCTCAGCCTCTATCCACTATATATATATACTATATATAATTTCGCAGAAGGGTGCTATAAATATCCAAAATAAAATAGACAAATCTTTAAGCGTTGGTGGGAGGGGGGAAACCCACAGAAATGTGTGCGGAACATTTATCAAAGATGTCAACAAATTGTGGATGGGAGCCCTGCCTGCCTCTACCACTCCACGTAGCAAATCGAGTGACAAATTCCATTCAATAGCTAATGTTCCCTGCTGTTTTATTCTAGCCTAGACGACTCTTATTGTATGCAGCGCTTAGTACTATGTGCAGGGTGGGGTTGGGGGGTTTACTGGCAGAAGCTGTGCGAAAAAGAAATTCCGGGCGCGTCATAACGATGTTGCCAGGTGACTGCCATGCAAAAAAAAAAAAGGGAACAAAATGTGTGGCAGGAACCGGCAGTACGCTTGATAAAGGGTAACAGCAGCGGTGGCATCGGCAAGACACAGTTTCGCTAATGAGTTTCCGTCTGTGCAACGCGTTTGTCGCTGCCACCAATCTACACATAGCAGATATATACCTATATATATACACGATACGATACGATACGATATATATATAGAGAGCAGAGGCTGCTGCTGCTTCTACTGCTGATGATGATGTTGCCTAAATATGTGGGGTGCATGCCCCATCAAATGAGCTGCAACGCGGCGTGGCAATATTCTTTGGAAGTCTCGTCGCTGCATCATATCCGTCAGCGGGCAATGCCATTAGTGCGGCTTATTAATTGGCCAGACTGCCAGACGTTCTACGCTGACTTTTATATCCGTTCTTGGCTGTCAGTGGCAGAGACACACACACACAGACAGAGTTACAGAGGCACACACAGAGAGAGAGAGAGGGGCACACACACACAGTCAATTGGAGCAGCGTTCAACAGGCAAACAAACAAACAAACAGTCTGTCAGTCTGTCATTCAGTCAATCCCATCAGTCATTCACGCGATGACAACTCAAACAGCCAAACACTGAAACATGCAACATGGAACTGTAACAGTAAACAGTAACAAGGACAAGGACGTTTCTCCAGCGGAATAAGCTAATCCCATGCCCTTCTGCTGGCACCTTCTGGGACTTCTGCTGGAACTTCTGCTGGGACTTCTGAGTATCCAAAAAGAACGATGCCAGGCCAAACAACACGATGGTTAAGTATCTTGAAATAATATTTACACTTGAAGGCAAAAGACGCAACGCAAACAGTCAGCACAGCGCCACCCCACACCACACCAAAAGAAGCAGCCACCCAGATACCAGATGATGAGGATGCCAGACCAGGCCAAGCACCAGAGGAGCACGAGAGGAAGCTGTAGAGGAGAACGAGAGGAGCCCGAGAGGATGCTGTAGAGCAGCCCAAGAGCAGCCCAAGAGTAGAGTCTTTGATAGCTGTCTCCTACTCAAATAAGTTAATCGCTCTGCCAATGTGACAATGGACATTGTGGATTCACAAAAAAAAAAGTGACAATGCTGATGAAGGTGGCATGCCCCAACCCACCGCATCAAAGGGATAGCACAGCACAGGGACTGAGACTGGGACTGTTCAGAAACCGGTTAAGAGTTCGCAACGGCAGTTAAAAGTAGAGGAAATCAATTTATGGAAGCCCCAAATTGATGGCCCGCCTTGGAGCAGGGAGACTTAACTTATAGTACGATATCTGAACAGAAAATGGGCCATATAGAATCATTATAATGCAACGAAGTACGATATGGATAGGAGTTGCCAACCCATGCGATGCCGATACAGTGGAAAGCCTAAGTAAATCCAAGAATATTATGAAAAATATATAGATAAATATCTGAAATAACTGAGAGGCAGCATAAGAGTATATAAGGTATATAAACCCATTAGAAACCCTTTAGAAATGAATGTGAACTTTCGCGCAGTGTACAGTGGCTTGTAAGCCAGCCGCCTGCTGTCATATTTTTAGCTTAACCTGCTCGCGGCTCGCCCTCCGTGTCCCTGCCCCTGCTCCCTGCCCCTACCCCCGTTGCTCAAGTCACACGCAAAACTATTTTTAAATGACGACAGCATCGAGTGGCACGAGTGGCACGGGGCAGTGGTCTCTCTCTCTGGGGCACTGATAAAACCAAATGCAGATGCAGATGCAGACAAAACGGCGCAGACACAAGACGCTGCCACAAGGGCGGGGAGGGGGCACAGACAACAGACAAGGCTGCTGCCGGTAGACCTACCTATGGACCATGGCCATAACCAGAGCGAGACAGAGAGAGTTAGAGAGAGAGAGAGAGAGAGAGAGGAGAGAATCAGCATAGCCGCAGTCTGGCCAAAAAGCTGCGGTCAAAATGAGTCGCTGAGTGTCGGCTTGCAGCATCTTTGGTTGCAACGCCTCCTCCTCCTCATCCAATTGAAATTGCATTTGCATTTGCATTTCCATTTGAATTTAATTGAATTGCATTCCGTAGACAGTACGAGTATGCTCCAGCTCAAATCTCGATTCGCATCGAATCTCGAGTGAAAGGCAATTATCAATTTATCCCACATTTTGTGCATATTCTACAGGTAGATAGATAGATTTATCTAAAATGGATACTTTAATGGATACTTAAATGAATTTATAGACTAGACCTACGCTGGCTTACCCTTGGATTAGCCGTTGGGTTATATACCAACTATTATGTATCAAAATGTAGCTTCAAAGGAGCTTAGACTTACCTGTAAAGAGAAAGATAGAATTAGTATGATTGTAATGGCTATTGGATAATGTATAATGGATATCGATTCGGTATAAACTTGTATAATATTTTAGTTTTTATTCTACTCAACACTGGAAATTCATTTCAAATGCTGCAATCTCCACCCATTCAATCACTTTACAATACTGTTATTGTTTTCTTCACCTCTCTCTCTCTTTTTCAGTGTGGCTTAGCAGCATATTAATGTTATCTCTTTAAAATCTCAAGTCTCCCCTTTCTCTCTCTCACTCTCTCTGCCTCTTTAAACTATTCTAGCTTTTATTCTACTCAACACTGGAAATTCATTTCAAATGCTGCAATCTCAAGCCATTTAATCACTTTTCAACACTGTTCTTTCTTTCATCATCCCTCTCTCTTTCAGTGTGACTTAGCAGCATGTTAATTCTCACGTCTCCCCTTTCTCTCTCTCACTCTCTTTCTCTCTGCCTCTTTGAACTCTTGACTTCCAAGTAGTTTTCTTTGTGCCCAACCGAGAACTGACTTTTCTCCCTGGCCTCATGGCACAATGGACTGGGGCGAAAGCTGAGGGGGGGTAAAAACTTATCCAAAGCAAACATGGAGTTATAATAATTATGGTTTCTGGTGGCCAGAAACGTCGTCGTTTTTCCCCTTTTGTTTTTCTTCTTTTCGATTTGATCAAACACACACTTTTGTGGGCCCTTTAATTGGCCAATTTGCTTGGCCGACTTTTATGAAAATATATTCTCACCCCACCCCCACCCCATCTACTATTTTGTTTGCTTTGACACCCATTCTCCTACGTTCTCCTACGTTCTCCTGCATTCACCCATTTCCATTCTCCCATCGTGCAACTTCTGTTGGGTTTTGTGGTGTCCGATTTTATGCCTTTTCTTTTCTTTTTTTTTTGTGTGTAATTTCCAAGAGATAATTGAAAATTAATTGCTTTCGACAGCTGAACATGAACCGGAGAGGAGAGCTTCAACTTAAACTTCAACTTCAGATTCAGATTTCATCTCCCCTCAACTGCCTCATCTCCCTCCATCTGTGGCTTGGTTAACATCTGCACCGCTTGGTCGTAAGGAACGAGTTATTTAATTAGTTTTGACGCGATGCTTTCCCCCACCCCCCACACACTCACTCTGCTGCTTTCCCACAGCATTCTTTAAGGTCGACACGCGATCCCCCTACTCACGCTCCATGGAGGGAGGGGAGTTGATCGCATCGCCTCTGGATGTTCAGATTGGTAGATCGCTGTGTGGCACCATGCGACACCTTGTGGCACGGAAGCCAGCGAACACTGATTGAATTTCAATTTTTTTTCATGTGCTCCCTGACTACTCAATTTGCCAATGGAAATGTGTGTGTGTGTGTGCCTTCTGTGCCTTTCGTCTACTAGAAACTTGTTCGCCGCAGGACAGTTCAAAAGTGGATGCCCAATGGCCGAAAGGCTCGAGCCGAGCTTCCACTTCAAAAACCTGGACAATGGCCAATGTTCGATGATTGAGTGGGTGGCACAGCCAGAGTAGGAGACAGAGGCTAAAACCAGTGGCAGTGATTCCATGCAGCAGCATGGTTGGGAGCCAACAAACAAACAAGATTTCACAATCAGCGCTAGACCGAAAAGTGTGTTTGAATTTCGAGTTAAACGGCATCATCCCGTCCCGAGAGGAGGTACAAAGCAGGGAGGGGGGAGAGGGAGGACCTGAACGAGAGATGATACCGAACAAAACGAGAGGCCATTGCATTGAGTGGTCGACAGAGATGAGCAATACGATGACACAGGGTGACTGTGACTGTGATAGTGACTGTTATTGTGACTATGACTGTTACTGCTGCTGTTTCTGTGACTGTTTCTGTTACTTTAACTGCTGCTGTGTCTGTTCCTTCTTTTCCAGTGTGGCTTAGCAGTCAAGGAGCCACACATCACCTTTCTCTCTCTCAGGTTTCTGTGCACTTCTCTCTGCCTCTCTCTTTCTGTGTTCTGTGCACTTTTCTCTCTCTTCCGGTGTGGCTTAGCACCAGCGCTGCTATATGTTAGTGTTAATGTCACTGTTATCCGTACAGTAAGTGATATTTCTACATTTACTGTCACGTTTTTAAGCTACTTTTAATCCGCTTCCGAAAGAAGCAAGAAATTTTCCTACCATTTGGTCTCAATATGTAATTACTTAGAGTATCCCTGACTAATTACACAATTTGCTGATACATATCTGCCACAAACAACTGCTGAGTGAATGCTGATTGAATGATGATTGAATGCCACAATCACAGTTACCTTTTCCAAGGCAAATTCCAACTGCAATCACTGTTCGTTTATGCTGCTACCCGTTACCCGTTACCCTTACTGCTGCTCCTACCGTATGCAACTGCAACTGTCACTAATACTGTGCCTTAAGCACTGAAGTCCCTGCAACTCCCTGATTCTGTTCCCTGCTCCCTGCTCCTTCTTCTGCGCCCTGCTCCTTCAGCTGCTCCCTGCTCCTTCTGCTGTTCCCTGATTCTGCTCCCTGCTCCTTGCTACGGTCACTCCTTCTGCTGCATCCATCTATGGTTTGCTGCAATCCCCCCATGCCACTCTGTCCGCTCTGTCGATGAGCATGAGAAATGGTCGAGTAAATGTAAATGCCTCCTGCCTGGAGGAGCACCAAAGAATTGTTTGACCAGACCAAATCGCATGCCAGCACTCTGTCTGGGTTGCCCCAATCCCCAATCCCACTGCCATGCTACTTGCAAACTGCATGACAACCTGCAGGAGGCATGGAGGCATGAGGCATGCAATCGTTGCAAAGATATTTCATGGCTCTAGTCATAGCCAGAGCCATAGCCAAAGGCCCTGCAAATGCACAGTTGTCAACTCTCAACAGGCGGCAGATGGAAACAGAAGGCACAAGTTGAAAGAGCAGCAGCAGCGGCAGCAGCAGCAGCTACGATGCAACGTGTGGCAGGCAGGCAGGCAGTATAGTTTGTGGCAGCTGCTTGTAGAGTACGAGTTGTAGTTGTAGTATGTAGTATGTAGTATGTAGTAGTCGTTGCAGGAGGGAGTATCGCCCCAGGAGCAGTTGGTACGAGTACCCAAAAGTCCAGACATTCGGGTTTCGAATGCTTTTTCTGGATTTTAACGATCGCCGCTGGTCATCGGTGGCTTCCAACTCATTTTCTTTTCCTCTCTTCCATTTCTTCCACTCTTGCTGTGTGTGTGTGTGTGTGTGTAATTGAAGCGTCAAGCCTTTTACCATATGCCCCTGGGTGCATAGCTGTGTTCTATACTGTAGCCCCACAGTCCACTGTTCAAGAAAAACAGCTGGAGCAAATGCATTTACGAGTACTCGTTCGAGTATACTCGTTTTCCATTGTATCCCCACAATCATTCATCGATGCTTGAGTATGCCGTCCCAAAGGCATTCTTCTGAAGCGAAGGGGGGCAGTGGGTGCTTTTGGGTAGCCATCAAACTCTGCTGTTTTGTGCAAATGAATCTTGTTAATGAATAATGAATCAATATATACTGATTCCAGAGTGTCATTCATTGCTTTATGAGTCCCTCATATATCTCGCCTTTATGCGTGCACTTTCTTTTCTCTCTTTCGCTCTTTCTCTCTTTTAAATGCAAATATTTGTCAATGTCCAAATACACTACTGAAAAATGCAGCGGGATTCAGCCTTTAGCCTTCAGTCTTTAGCCTTTGGGTGTCATGCTGTGTGTCAGCGTGTCACGCGTGAATCCCGGCATTCAAATCTCATGCTGGGCCTTTGTTTTATACGAAAAATCAAAGTTGGAACAGCCAGCCAGCCAGCAAGTTGGCGGCGCCCACGTCAAAGGCAGTGACAATCAACGCACGAAAAGCAACACAAAAAAAAACAAAAGCAAAAAAAAACACAACCACAAACGGTAGTCAGGCAGTGGCAGAGGGTAGAGCAGAGGCTGAAGCAGAGACTGGAGCAGAGGCTGGAGCAGAGGCTGAAGCAGCGGCTAGAGCAGAGTCTGGCGTAGAGGTTGGAGCAGAGGCTGTAGCAGAGGCTGTAGCAGAGGCTGGAGCAGAGGCTGGAGCAGAGGCTGGAGCAGAGGGTAGAGCGGTGGCTGAGGCAGTGGCTGGAGCAGAGGCTAAAGCAGAGGCTAGAGCGGTGGCTGAAGCAGAGACTGGAGCAGAGGCTGGAGCAGAGGCTGAAGCAGCGGCTGAGGCAGCGCTGGAGCGGCTGCTGGAGCGGTGCCTGGGACACTGGCAGGTGGTGGGGGGGAACGGACTGCAGAATAAATCATAATTTGTCAGCATGAAATTTGTTTGGACGTTGCTTTGTTCTTGTTTGCTGCCTGTCCATCCCAACCCATTCCATTTCATTCCAACCCATTCCATTCCAACCCATTCCATTCCTTTCCATCCCATTCCGCTTTTCCCATTTTCATATAATTTTCATTATATTTATATGTAATTTTGTAAACCTTTTTTTTTTGTATACATTTTTCTTTTTCTTTCTTTTTTCAATTTGCTTCGCTTGTGTTTTTTTTGTTGTTTTTTCTCCACATCTTCCATCTCCATCTTCACCTCATCTTCCGTTGAACGCATTTTTCTTCATTTAATTTGCATTCTTCTTCAGTTTCTCCCCATCTTCGTCTTCGTCTTCGTCTGCGTCTTTGTCATCGCTTTTTCGTTTTAGTTTTTTGGCTGCTTTATTCGCTGCTGTCGCTCTTTTTTAATTAGCCAAAAATACGCTTAACAACAAATGACAACATCAACAAAGAGAAATTATAATTTATATGTTCCCCACACGAGAGACAGCCAGGGGGGTGGGGAGTAGGGTAGTGGTATGCCACAGAAACTGGGTCAACGTAGCATCCGTATGCACAATGCAAATGTATCACAAAAATCTGCCACGTGACTCAGGGAATCATGAAAGATGAACTTTAATTTGCTTTGAGTTCCCTTGGATAAAACTTCGCTTAATCAATTCACGCTTTTTCGCTTTTAAGTCACCTCCTTTGGTGGCATGAAATGCGTTGCATGGAGGAGCCCATAATTCTCTCTCGATATTCGAAAAATCAACCGATGTGCGCTGCTGCATGACAAGCTCGTTACGAAGGCTACATCGCTTGAAATCTATTCAATATTCGATAGTTATAAAAGGGGAGAAATTATAAAAATCAACCGATGTGCGCTGCTGCATGACAAGCGCGAGACGAAGGCTACATCAATGTCATGTATATGGAATATGGAAGTATAGTATATGGTATATGGAAGGGCACAAGCTAGATGCCGATGCCATCAATGATATCGAGCAGCGCCTAAAGGCAGCCAAGAACCTCTCCTACAGTGCAACCTCTAGCCCAACCAAGACGGAGAGGCTCCCCTTGATGCTCAAGCAAGCCACGTGTTGCACTTTCCTAGGCTACAAACAAAAACTTAACCATAGAAATACTCTATAAATGGAAGTCAAAGTTAAAAATTCACCCATTGATACCCCTACACTTACTCCACTTACAGTGGGTACTTGTGGCATTTGCCTGCATCTCAATTAACAAAATGACCAACCGACCAACCGAAAAGAACCACAGTGATTCACCACAAACGAAAAAACCCAAAAAACACTTCATGCGAGTATTTTCCAGTGTAGTGCAATGCATACATCCACACATACGAGTACACACATATGAAAATCAATTTATATGAAAAGCTATGGCCAAGATGAAAAACAAAAGAAAAACACAAACACACGCACACAAAAATCATATTAAAATGTAGCAAAGCCTCGCACCCTGCACCAGCAATGGGAAAACTCTTTCTCTGCTATTTTTTTTTCTACCAATCAAGTGGCATTGCTGCCCCTTCTTGTCCATCCACCCATCTATAGTCGTTTGGTCAATGAATAAATGGCAACTGTAAATGAAAACAATTCAAATTAAACATGGTCCAACGGGGAGGCCCAATGGATCGGATGGATGGGATGGATGGGTAGGTGGTTGCTCCCGGGGGCCATGTGCCTGCTGCCCCATTGAAAACTGCAACAGAGGCAGAAAAAACTTCAAATGGAGCGTTGGCAGGAAAAAAATCAACAGCAACAGGAACAGCAACAGCCAAAGTGGACTTCAGGCTAATATCACAAACGCAATTACACGGACTCTCTCACTCGGACTATGGCACTGGGTGGACTGACTCTACGGGTTCCCTCTATACGGCTGAGGCGGAGGCGGAAGCTACGGCTGGGGAATTCTAACGAAACAAAAGCAATTGCCCGTCGAGCGAGGCCAGACTGTAGTCCCCTTGGTCCCACCCCCTGCCAAGGGTTTATTGAACATTGTGGAGCATTCAATGGACGAGGCATGCACTGAGCGAAGAGAGGGGAGCATTTATTTTATAATTATTTTTAATGTTATCAGACATCTTTCTGGAGTACAAAAGAGGAAGTCATAATCTTTCAGTTTGTACAAAAGAAAAGGGAAGATTATACGATCTATAATCCTTGTGGCAGCTCTCAAGCTTTAAAGCGCTTGTCATGCAGCAGCACACCTCGGTTGATTTTAATTTTCTGCTTGCAACTGTCGGAACAGTCCGCTTTTAGGCGCTTTTATAAGGCAATCAGTGCACATTCGACTCCCAAATATTATTCCCATTTAATTAGTAGTTGTTTTTTTCTCAGTGCATACTCAGAGACAGAGAGAGACAGAGACAGAGAGACACAGACAGAGACAGAGAGAGAGAGAGAGAGAGAGAGAGAGAGACACACACTTATTCGCATAATAGGCAGCCACTTGGACGTACTCGAGCTTTTGTCTCTGAACCTCAACCGCTCAACTTCTCCATAGCTTCACCGCTCCACCTTGCTCCCCCGCTCCACCCTGCTCCACCGCTCCACCTTGCTCCACCGTGCTCAACCAGGTATCCCAGGTAGCAGAAGAAGTTTGTTTTTGTTCTTTTTTGTTTTGTTTTGTTTTTGTTTTGTTGTTGTTATTTCCTACATTGTTTTTTTTTATGCACGTAGTTGGTTGTGTGTTCGTTGTGTGTGTGTGTGTGTTCTCTGCCCTCTGGGCAAGTTAACGGAAGCAAGCAATTTAGCTGCTAAAAAGGCCGAGGCCAAGGAATTGGCAATGGCCCCACTGGGAGTTGGATAGCTAGCAAGATGGGGAAGAGGGAAAGCCGAAGCACTGAGAGTCTATCGAGCAGCGATTGAAAAATCACTTGACTCTAAGGATGAGCAAAAGGACACTCCTCTTATGTATATATTAAAGCGCTGTGATTCCTTCCCCCAGCATTTGCTGTAAATATGCATATTGGCTGTGGAGCTATGGCTCAGAGTGAATTTTCGTTTATTTATTTAAGGATTTGTGTCAGCGATTTGTATTATTTAAGAGTTGTTTTAAATCAATTGGATATACGGGTAGGGAGACATTTAAATGCTAATCGATCTTACTTATGGTAGGTTAATCTGTAAGATATTTGGAATCATTTCATGCCTTTTATTTAGTTTTATTCAGTGCCATGCCATGCGAGTATTTCAATTCATTCATTGAGAGTCCAATCGGATTTAGTGTTATTCCAGGGGCCACTTCTTGGGCTGTAATACGAGTGCTCCTTTATCGCTTCTATCTCTCTCTCTTTTCTCCATCTCCTTGCTCTTCTGTGGGTTCTCCTGCCTCCTATCTCCTGCTCTTCTACTCCAATGCTCTCCTCCTCTAATGCTCTCCGGCTCTCCTACTCTCCTGCTCTAATGCTCTTCTACTCCAATGCTCTCCTGCTCCAATTCTCTCCTACTCTCCTTCTCTCCTGCTCTCCTACTCTCCTATTCTCCTACTCTCCTGTTCTAATGCTCTCCTGCTCTCCTATTCTCCTACACTCCTTTGCTCTTTCCATCTATGACTCCATTTCTCTAGCACTTTTGCAACTGTCGTAATTTGCGCGCTTTGTTTTAATTAAAATTCAAATGCGTTGCAATTTCATTAATTACCAGTCACTCACACACACACACACACACATACTGACACACCCCACACACAGGGGCACACACCATAGACAGTGGCAGACATGGCTCTGCCACTTGCAGCCATTTTATAGTTGGGGAGGCTTTTGGAAAATGGCGCTGACGTGACTCCCAGGACGGACCACCATGACGCCACTGCCACTGCCTCTGACTGTGCCTGTGCCTCTGCCTGTGCTGCTGCATGCCACCAGCGAAGCGAACCATGAAAGCAAACGCATTCCCCTGCAACAAGGGGCACACACTCTCTACCCCATGCCTCTTCTACCTACCCCTCAAAAGCGGTGAACCGCATTCGCACGAAGCCTGTCCGGCAGTGCCACAGTGCCCACCCCCCCTCACTCTGCTCTCCGTCTATGTGTGTGTGTGTGTCAGTCAACAATTCAATTAACGTGTTGATGATTTTGTGGCATGCAACATGGCGAAACGAGTTGCAAATGCGTGTTGCGAGAGTTCCGTGTCTGGGACGTTCCGTATCCGTTTTGCCTGATGTTTTGCCTGCCTCTTTTTGGCCATTTTAATGAGCAATTGATTGCCAAGTACGCCATGGAAAGTCCACGGAGTCCCTGCAGGGGCAACACCACCATCCAGACCCTCCCCCCTTCACACTGCCTACTTTCCAGCGACAATTTGTCAATTAGTTTGTCAATTGTGTTGGCAACACTTTTGTCGTGGTGGCTCCTGGCTCCTGGCTGCCACTTTTCCCGCCGGCGGGCAGCAGCAAAGCGAAAAATGTGAATGCTGCCTGCCGCAATTAAACAAATGCTTTGCCCTCACCCCCCCTGCCACTGTTCCTGCCACTGTCTGTGTCTCTGTTCCTGTCCCTGTCTCTACCGCTGTCGAATTGCCCCGAAGGCAAAAGAAATACTTAACACTTTCAATTAAACGCATTAATTTTATGGGATTATGCCGGTAGTCGTACTAGTAGATGGGAAATGGGAAATGGTGTGGCACGTTCTTTGCTTTTGGTTACTTGCTACTTGCGGCACGCTGGTTGAGGCAGTGGGGCGATCGCATCGCATATCAAATTTAATTTGCTCATTTGCCCTAAAAGCTTTTAATGTGTCCTCCCCCCTACCCCTACCCGTTGTTAGCATTCAACGGAATTCTGACTCTGGCTCTGGCCACTGCCTTACCTCAGCAAAAATGCGCCCCTAATTAAATTCAATATTAAATTGAGCAAAACGCAATTAACTCAAAAGGCGCACAGCACAGAGCAGAGCAGAGCAGACGCTGGCCTGGCCACATCGGTGGGTGGCCCCCGAGTGTTTGGTAAGGAGTGTGTGCTGGGGGTGGGGAGAGACACTGGCACAGAGCCAGGCCATAGGCCAGGCCATTCTCATCTTCATCTTCATCCTCTCATCGTCATAGCCATAGCCATGGGACATGGCACGGAATGGGGGTTGGGGGGGCAGTGGCAGACACACATTTAACCTAAGCATAACGTATACGCAGCGTATACCCAACGCAGCGTTCAATCTGCTGACTCTGATTTGCCACAGCAGCAGCAGGAGAGAGAAGAGGATGAAGCAAACATACAGTGGAGAGGCAGTAACGAAAAAGTTGGAATAAGAATGAGAGTGAGAGTAAAAGAGAGAGAGAGGGAGAGACAGAGAGAGAGAGTGCGTGAGAAATGGGCAAGAGGTGTAGACATAAACGACTTGGGTTGGCCATTCCAAAGGAGGATGCCTGCCACAATGGCCGAGAATTGTGAGACAATTCTCACTGTAAGTGAGAAAGAAGAATTCTTGCAGCAGTCAAGAAGTTAAAAAAAGAGAAGATTGGGCAAAGATTTCAAAAGATTTCGAGGTAAATCTAGTAAATACTTCCTTAAGAAGAATCCTGCCCATCCATGGCCTACCAGTTTGTGCGTTCTTCTGCATTGGAAGGGTCTTATTTGCTCCACTGTGACGGCACCCAAGCACCTCCTGAACCTCATGTCACCTCCTACTACCACTGTGGCGGCACCTAAGCACCTCCTGAACCTCACCTCACCTCGCACACACAACCCAATCGCTGCTCTTGTGATTCCATAGAATGTTGGAGGTTGTGCCTCTCCCTCTCTCTCTCTCTCTACCTCCCTGCTGTTGTTGTTGTTGTGTGGGCGTTGAAACAAAAACGAAGGACAACAGAGGCAGTTACATAGATAACAATTAACAAGGTTTGCCAGTTGCCCCATGCCGCATGCCGCATGCTACGTACGTGCGCTCCAACCCCCAGCCACATAGCCACGGGGCCACCGCTAGAGCCAGTATGTGTGTGTGTGTGTGTGTGTGCCACATCATCCACATGCAACATCATTGTTGAGAGTTGCCTGTGCAACCCGGGGGCTACGTTTTGGCAATCTTAGATGTCGGCAAACATTTTGTGTGCGTGTTGCAGCCTGCTCCGACTGCTCCTCGACTGCTACTGTTTCGGTGGGGGGGAGGGAGAACATTGGTCTACAGTCTACAGCGGTCTCTACAGTCTCTGGTCTCTGTTCTATGCTTGGGTCTATGCTTGGTCTCTCTGTGGGTCTGTGTGGCCAGCGATCCGATGTGTGCCAGCGATAACAATGCGCACCCAGAAGCGACAACTGAGCGACCGCCGACACATTGCAAGACCAAAAATTAATGTCTGTTAATGTTTTGTAACTACCCCACCCCAGCCACTGCCCCTCTGCTAAACATCTAGCAATGTAGCGCGAGGGGGGGGTGTGTGTGGGGTCATAGTGCAAATGTCAAATTGTAAATTTGACTTTCAGTCATCTGCCAGTTATATTTCTGTTTCTGTTTCAGTTGCTGCATTTAGCTTCTGCAGAGTACATGCCACAGATGCTGATGGATTGCTGAGTGGAGTCTCCTGATGCGTCCTGGAGTGTGTGCTGGAGTTTGATGCGGGGACGGGGGGGTGACTTGCGGTGTGTGTAGTTGATTTTGATTTTAATTAAAAGTTCCTTTTTGATGTGGTATTTATGGTTTTACGATTGGTTTTTTAGTTTATTTCGTTAGCTTGTTAATAATTTATTGAAAATATGTATATCGATTATTTATCGATAGATTCTACTATTGATATATTATTAATCTGCATAAATATCAAGTGAAGCTTTATTCTTTTTTTTAAATTAGTTTATCGATAAACTTTCGATAGCTGAACGATATTTTATCGAAAGTATATCGATAAATGCAAAACAAAAACCGATTTAATGCCATGAAAAGTGTGCATAAATGAAATAAACTAGTTTATCGATAACTTTTCGATAGCTGAACGATAATTTATCGCAAATAAATCGATAAATGCAAAAAACCGATATAGAAACTAAACTAGTTTATCGATAACTCTTCTATAGCTGAACGATAATTTATCGAAAGTATATCGATAAATGCAAAAAACCGATAAAGAAACTAAACTAGTTTATCGAAAACTTTTCAATGGCTCAACGATAATTTATCGAAAGTATATCGATAAAGGCAAAAAAACTGATATAATGCCATGAAAAGTGTACATAAATGGAAATTAATGGTACATATATTTTGGCTATTCTATTTTTGGCTTTCGATCGATAAATGACAGCAAATGTCCCATCCCCAAGCCATCCTCCTCTACTCACGATCATGCCATGTCCGCCAACATCATCATCAAATAGCCATAACGTAATCTTGAATGCTGTTGCATGCATATTCATTGACCGACCACCCACACGCCTTGGCACACGTTCCCCCACCCCCCCAATACCCAAGCCGCCAAAGCCATTGAGCACCTGCAGCTGCACCAATTCATGCCACCCATGACCGCCTTCAATTTAGCGTGGCACGTAACGGTGGGTGTTGCCTCAGCAAAATGCTCAACTCAATTGCAATTACATGAAATTTTAGCTTATAATTTGATTAAACTTTTCAATTACAATATGCAATGAAGTCGCTGTGTGGCAGTGGCAGTGGCAGGACAGGGTCTGGGGCAGCAGCAGCAGCAGCACCACATCAAGGCGTGCCACCAGTGTGTGTGTGTGTGTGTTTGTGTGTCTGGGGACTGCTAATTCCCACAATTACAATTTGCTGGCAAGGCAATCGGGAGCACCATGGACTCGAGACTCAAACTCAGACGCAGACCCAGACCCACATACCACCCAGAGACCTCCCAAGCGACAACGGAGCTGGATAGATGGAGACTACAAAAAAAAATAAACCTGCACCTGTACCGGGGCTCTTGGCCATGCGCCAGAGTCATAGCCAAAGCATATGCCAAGGCCTAGACCATGCCTCTAGGCCTTCACTGGCTCTGCCACTGCCACTGCCTCTCCTACTCTTCGCTTATATAATTTCTCCCTATCTTTCTGGCGCTGTCGCAATGTTGCCCGTTGTCTGCGTTGTGGTTCATAATCTTAAATTGCGAGAGGCCCAGACCCCAGAACCCCCATACCCTAGAACCCAGAACCCAGTCGCGCAGGTTCGTTGAGGGTTTCGCTGAGGTTGGGCTAGTTGTTTGGGCTGTGATGGTTAGATGGTTGCCTGCCTGGCTGGTTGGTTGGTTTGGAACCCAGCCACGTACATACGTGCTCATGTGTGCAATGCGATAGAATTTTATTTCTTTTTTCCCCTTCTCAACTTTCAATATACCCTGCATGCAGAGTGGCATATACTCGATACCGAGAACTCTTTCCAGACTATCTGCCATATAGCTGAGTCTCTCTATATGCCAGTGCAAGCATTCAATGAGCGTCATGCAGCAGCACACCTCGGTCGTTGCTTTGTTATACCCGTACTCGAAGAGTAAAAGGGTATATTGTATTTGTGCTAAAAGTGGATGTGTGTAACATAGAGAAGGAGTAATTTCCGACCATATAAAGTATATATATTCTTGATCAGCATCAATAGCCGAGTCGATATAGCCCTGTCTGTCCGTCCGTCTGTCCGTCTGTCCGTCTGTCCGTCCGTCCGTCCGTCCGTCTTGTTTGTCGCCCATTGCTCGAAGGCTAAAAAGAGATAGAGCAACCAAATTTTTTCCAGGCTGATGTATTCTCTCACTCCTAGAAAAAAGTTTAAAAATTCCGCCCCGCCCACTTCCGCCCCCCACAAAGGGCGCACATCTGTGGCGTCCACAATTTTGAAGATAGCAGAAAACTAAAAATGCAGAATCATAGAGAAAAACCATATCTATCAGGGGCCCAAATCTGAATCGGATCGGATCATTAATATAGCCACAATAGACAAAAACATACGCAAAAATTTCGCTCCATCCCTTTCGCACTCACACAAAATCGAGTAATTTTGGTTTTTCGTATAAATGAGCGCCTCGATCTCAGAGACTATAAGAGCTAGAACAACCAAATTTTTGCCTAGACTCCTGTGATATCGCTTCAGTGCAAGTTTATTTCAAAATTTTGCCACGCCCACTCCCGCCCCCAAAAGACGAAAATCCACAATTTTGAAGATAGAAAAAAACCAAAAATGCAGTATCGTAGAGAATGCCCATATCTACCAGATTCCCGAATTTGGTCCAGATCGGATCATTACTATAGCCACAATGATGAAATGAATTTTCAGCAGCAATCCCCCACCTCCTCTTGCGGCATAAGTCAATTATTGGGGTTGATTGTTGCTGCAGCTTCTCTCACACGCACACTCACGCTCAAACATGCTGCCTCGTGCAGTGTACGTGTGTTGTTGTGAGAACTGATGTAGATGATGTAGATGAAGATGTCGATGACAGATGTAGCAAAAAAGTGTAAAATGTAAAAAATGATAAAACATTTTAAAATTCCACATAAATCACATGTGTACTGACTGAGTACGGGTATAAAAGTAGAGTCGCGTTCGAAGCGACTCCGTACGTTCTCTCTCGTTTTTCACTTTGGTTTGTTCATTTCTTCAAACTTTGTACACGATAATCCACGATATATCTCTTGATATTCGATTGAACTTACAACTAATCTTCCAGGGTACTTTCCACTTCGATTCTCCCTGAGCTCCAGTCTTTATATTCTTTTAGCTTTTCTGCTTTTTTTCTGCTTTTGCTGCAGGTTAATCTAAATTAGTAAAATATACACGCAGCGACAGAGGCAGCGACAGTGGGGAGGGGGTGCAGGGGTGACAGGTGGCAGAGAGAGAGGCAACAACGTTTGGAGGGGGGCATCGTCATCGTCATCGGGTTTAACTAACTCAAAGGTAAATAGACAACGTCAGCGTCTGATGTTGCAGCATCCAAAACAGCCGCAACGACATCGTCAAGCGTCGACAACTCTTCAGATTTGTTGTTGTTTTTGTTGCTCTCCTCTGCCTGCTGTCTGGATGCGGTCGTGAATGTGGATGCCACATGCAAAAAGGAAAAAAAAATCCGAAGTAAACTTTAAACAAAACTTGGCACAAAGCTGCTTGCTGGCTGCCTGCTGTTGCAGCTCCCTGCCTTGGTTGTTGCAAGCTATTTGTTGCACAGTGATGAGCAGCAAACTGAAATCACAAGCTCAACAGTGACAGAGAATCGTATGTGATTTGGATTACTGGAAACTAACTCCACATTTAACACAGAAAATTCAAGAAATTAATTAATAATTAATAAATTATATTAAGATATCCTAAGGTCAGTGCACGTATGCCGCCACTTTTCTGTGCAGTGACTTGTTCACTTTCCTATCTACATTTATGTACATGTCATGTCTCATGTCTCATGTCACATCCGGCCTTTTTTGCTTCACTCCTCCTCCTCTGAATACCGAGAAAACTAAGGCGGAATATTCGCCTATTTTTAAGCCGATTTGCTTTCACAAATCACGTTATAATAACAATCACAGTGTCGGCTCGTGACTTCACTGCGAGAATTTCGTCCTCTCTCTATCTCCCTCTCTCTTTCTCTCTCTGTCGGCAGTCGACGGTAGCATAAGAGGATTTTCATTAAAGCGCATAAAAATGTGACCCCCTCCCCTGCCTGGCATGCTGCTACAACAATGACTGTGACAGTGACTGTGAGTGTACGAGTATTTTCTTGTATTCTTGTGATTGTGTGGTATATGTATCTGTCTCACTCTATCTGCATGCCGATACAGCAAAAAGATGGTAAAAAAGGGAGCAGGAGACAAGCCCCCCCCACCTTGAAGGCGACTACGATGCCAGAGTCAGAGCCGGAAATGCGCAGACAACAACAACAACAACAGGAACAACGACAACAGCGAAAACAACGCGCGTGCCCCAACAAGAGGCACTGCCTTGGCCTTTGCTTTCCCCCCCCCAGCACACACAATCCCTCATTCGCCTGTGAGAGGAGGCACCTTTCACTCAGTGTTGTGTGTTGCCCCAAAAACGCAGTCAAAGGTAAATACAGAGAGGCGCCTCGCTTCGACAAACAAAAAATCGCGAACGAATCGTCGCAGGGGTAGATACTCTTTCTCAGCTTACTTTCCTTTTAGGGAGTAATTCTTGGCTGTTTTTTGTTCGTTTTTCAATCAATAATTAAGCTACAAGTTTTGATTTGTGTTTCGATATTGTGTACTGAGTGTAGCGGCACACGTGGCTCGACATTAGGATACATTCAGCTTATTCCAGTGACTTTCTGAGGCAGAAACACAAACAAATATGCCTCAAGCCCTGCTCTTCAGCAGGGGTATCCACAACACTCTCTCTCTCTGACTCTCTCTCTCTCTCGCACTGTCTCTGTCTCTCTTCTCAGCCATCTCTTTTGCTTTCTCAGGAGCGGAGCAATGTAATAGATGTCACAGATTAGTACAAGGTTATTCCGGCCCTGGAGTAATGGCACTCGAAAGGCCGTCGCTGCTGTCTCTGTCGTCGCTGTCGCTGTCATTAAAAGTGTAATAAATACAACGCATCGCATTGCAGCGCACCGCAGCAACATGCAACATGCAGTGGCAACATTGACGTCTCGAAACAACAACAACAGCAACAAAGTCGGGGCAAAGTCAAGTACATCGTACGCTGTAGTACTTGTCACTCGAGTCGTGCCCCAAAGCTTGCCCCCACCCCCACACCCGCTTGGTGCCTCTGCAGCATTGTGGGGCCTTCGTATCTTGCAGGAGGGGGGGGCCTACACTCCCTGCTGTTTTCTGCCACTGGCCAAACGACTCGACATGAAGTTCCTGCCGCTGCCACTGCCACTGTGTTGCCGGTTTGCTGGTTGCAGCCACGATTGCCCTTTGGGCTTCGTGTCTATGCCAAGGCCTAGACAGCTTGTCAGCAACTCATCTTGCAACATCTTCAAAAAAAAACCCCAAAAACCCATGACAAACCACGACTGTGGCATACCCTGTGAGGCAGGCACCCCCTCCTGGCTGTTGTATCTCTACTGCCTCAGCTTATATACCCTCAGTGGCTGCCTCTGCTCAAGGGGTAACAAAACTTCTGCTTGACCTATGCCTCTCTCCCTCACTGTCTCTCTGTCTCTGTCTCACTGTCTCTCCTTCACTGTCTCTCTCTCACTGTCCCCACACTCCTTCAAGTCTCTCTTTGGCCGTAGAGAAGGTATCGCATTATGTCCAGTCGACTGATTTGACGAGGGGGCACAGAGACAGAGACAGACGTGCGACGGACAATCATTTGAATGCTCCACACTTTGCATAAAATTAATATCGCGGTGGCCGGACGACTCCACACAACAAACAAATCTTCAGCCTCCCAGGTTCCCCAGGCTCCCCAGCCTGCTCCCTTCCTACCACTTGCCATCCTCCACATTTCATCTCATCTTTTTCTTCGACTTCTTCTGCCGCGTTTTGCCGGGGGGTGTGGGGGGGATGTGTTTCCGACAGTTCATTTCGAGTGTTTTAACGGCCGGCCACATCCGCCATTCGCCGCTGAAAGGGACGCTGCCCCGTTTGGTGGCATCATCCATGCCGCTGTCTCTTTCTGTATCTCTCTCTATATATTTTCTTTTATTTATTTCTTATATTTTTTTTCTTTTTTTTTTGATTTGTTCGCTCGCATAATTCGCTTCGCTTTGGCGTTTTTTTTTTTTTTGTTATGTATAACTTTGCCATTTCAAATATTTAATTTTAAAAAATAATTTATTCATTTCCGGCGTAAAGCGAGAACTCTCCCTGCACGCTCCCATGCTTCCGTTCACCCCACACACCTCTCGTCAACCCCCCTGTCAAGGGCCATCCTGTTGATGATTTTTCTTGGTTCATTTTTTACGCTTTTCCGCTTTTTTTTTTTGGGAAACCGCAAAATAATTTTCATTTTCTTTGTTTTGCCCGAGGAAAGGAAAACCAAAAAAAAAAAAAAAGTAAGTGGTGTGGGCGTAAAATTGAAACTGAACTGTAATCAAAGCCCGGCTATTGATGTCATCTACTCAGCAGCATCATCCACCAAACCCACCCACCCACCCCCTCGCAATCATCATCTGTTTTGGGATTGGGTTGGGGATTGGGTTGGTTGGTTGGCTTGTCCATTGAGCGGCAAAATGTAAACGAATTTTTGCCTCAATTGGCAGCAATATGAAAATGTGAGCTTAAAACAAGAATATATTTTTTCGACTGCTGCCCCAAAAAGAATTCAATTTCAATCCATTATTGGGGGTATTACATTTTGTAGAGCTGCAGGAGAGTGCCTAAATCCAATCCATTCATTAAGTGGAAAAAACATTAAACATTTGATGGCAGTTTAGAGACTGTTTACAAATCAGTTTGGGAATCGATTAATTTAGTATTTTCCATAACAATTCAATGGTAATTATTCCATCAAAATTAATGCATGACATTTGAGTGGTGATAAATAGCAATTGATTTGATAATTGACATTACGTGAGATTCTACAACAACTGCAATTGTTCCTTTGCTGATTTCAAACCATTCAAAAACAGAAATATTTCTCAAGCCAGCACTGACTCATGCCGAGAATTAAATGCAAAAAAACAAGCAAATGAGAACTCAATCGAGCAACTAAAGCAAGTGACTAATGGCACAACTAACTACTGCCAGTTAAAGTAAATCTCTTTCGTTCGTTTTCCTTTTTTTTTGGTTGGGTCTTTGGGAATGTTTTAAGGGCAAGTTCGTGAACATTGCGCATACGCCAGGTGTGCCACAGAGCACACACAAACACAAAGACGTAACGTTAACTGCTGCTGGTTAAATCAACCGAAAATTGATTGCACTCATTTGTGCGAAGCTTAAAAATGCATTCGATTTAATTATCGCGTATAAATTTCAGGCACGAACACTGCCACCCCCCCTAGACCCAACTTCACTCTGAAATCCAATCCAATCAGCGGCAGAGTCGATGCGATGCGT
Source organism: Drosophila bifasciata (assembly GCA_009664405.1). Lineage (NCBI taxonomy): Eukaryota > Metazoa > Arthropoda > Insecta > Diptera > Drosophilidae > Drosophila > Drosophila bifasciata. The sequence goes on from CM019041.1 coordinate 38,684,631, forward strand.
TGCGTTGCTGCAGTTAATTGTGCGGCTTTCTGTGGCAAGCAGCACACAGGCAACGAGTGAACAAAAATACACGAATATACGAGTACGAGTACACGAATACGACGAATACGAGTACATTCGTAGCCAGTATTAAGTGATTGTTAAACGACTTTAATGCGACTTTCCCAATCAGAATTGTGAAAAACAATGAACGAGTACGAGTATTTATTGAAGAAAGAAAGCAAAGCTGTAGTGGAAAATGTACTGGGGGAAAATGCAGTGGAAAAATGAAGCTTATGTATAGGGTTTCCCTTTTTTTTTTTGATTGCTGTTAATTATTATTTGCTTCAATCGAAAATTTTACTCAGAACTCATTTTAACACAAAATAAAATGACGTGCAAATTTGATGCGTGGACACGTTTTTGGCATTGTGGCTTTTTGATTTTTCTACCACTGGAAAATATCGCTGGACAATTAACTCATTTTCAAATATATGTATATAAAGCATACGCCACATTGGCCAAATGAGTACTAAATGGCATTTTCAACACGAGCATTTTTACGCTTTCAATGCATTGAATGAATGAATGAATAAAAGTTTAAATTCCATGGCAATGGCAATGGCTATGGCTATGGGCTCTCATCTGTTATGCTAATAATAACTTTATGTGGAGAGCTGGCAACAACAACAACAAATGATGCATGCAACATTTTAATGAAGTCAAAAATATGTGAGATTTTATTAGTGCATTTTATTGTTTATCAACGATGTGTGTGAGTGGGTGCGAGATGGATTGGTGGATTGGGGTCTGTCGATGGATTGTTTTGCCTCTCGCTTTACTCTGTTTCCGCTGCCTTTTGCGGCCATAAATAATCCGTAATGAACCCGTGAAAAAACAGGGAAAACTGTGCTGTGCTGTGCAGTGGAGTTGAGTGGAAACTAAATCACATTGTTAAGCATCTCTCTCTCTCCTGCTTTTTGCGAACCAGCAACAGCAGCAGCAGCAGCAGCCGATCGATACCCTGGAATTACAGGTGCGCTCTGAACTAGGGTATGATGATGTTTGGATCCCAAAGAAAGGTTTTTGGCATTATCCTAAAAGATCACCAGGAACTAAAAGTTGGACACCAAACCGATTCCTTATGCTTGCAAGTAACCAAGAAATACACTTTCAATATTGATTTATAGCCATATGAGTATCTCCTGGAATTATAATCCAAATTTGGTGTGGTATTTGTTTAGTATTTTCTGGTATTATTTTCGGTATTTTTTCAATATCTATATATTTTCAGCAGTAATGTATGTAATATGTACATACGTATTTTATGTATAAAAATATGGTATTTTTTGTATATTTTCTAGTATGTTTTTAAAGCATATTTTCTAGTTTCTTTTTCAGTTTGTTGTTAAAATTAAGCATATTTTAAGGAAATATATTTGGTATTTTTATGGTATTTTTTCTAGTATTTTTTTTTATTATTAGTTTTTAGTATTTGTGCCAAAGGGTGTCAAAAGAAAAGTTTTCAGGAGTAAAATTTTAGTAGCCACTTAAACAGTCTGTTTAACTGTTTGCCAGTCAATGCTGGATGACCTGATGCTCCATCAGAGGACTCTGCCACACATGCGGATTATTCAAATTTAATGTAAAATACACTCCACACACACACACACACACATTTCCATTCCCATTTTTAATTTATATTATATTTTTGGTTTTTAATTAGCCTGCATTTTATTGCCCCCCCGCCCGCCCACGCTTTCCAACTCATTAGCCAGCGGCGGCTGCAGTGTCAGTGGCAGTGGCAGTGGCATGGACCGGTGGCATGCCGCAAACAATACATCATTTAAGGCCTTCATTAGTTTATCGGCCATTCATACGGCAACTGTTTGGTTGGGTAAAAAATAAAAAATTTATTAGCGACAGTTTAAAATTAAATTGCCTCTTGAATTTTTTTTTTTTTGTCGTTGTATTTATTCCCTTTTTGCTGTTGTTGTTGTTTTTATTGATATTGTTGTTGCTTTTCCCTCTTGTTAGCATATTCATTTGAAAGTTAATGAACTCGTCAATTAATTTTCCATTGTTTGAGCAGCCGCTGGGCAAAATGACAAATAATTCAATATTAATATGCCCCGCCTGCCCCATCCCCATCCACCATCCATGCAGCAGCAGCAACAGCAGCCAGTGCAGTGCCCCATCGATGGGAAATTTAAATCATATCCATAACCATAGCCACACCGAGAACACTTTAAGTTGCATGCTGCAGCATGCCTGCAGTTGCCTCAGAAATGGAACCTGATAGAAAATTGATTTGCTGCCTCGAGTGTTTATTTTTGATTATTGTTTAGGGGGGCGTAGAATTAATGCAAATTCAGAGATAAAGCTGCAGTTAAATGTGGCAACAAAAGGTGACTTAATTGTGCAGCTAAAATGGATGTGTAAGCATGTGTGAAGATTAAATCATTTGAGTATATTAATTTATATGGAAATAGTGGCACAGGTAAGTCTTACACATTACAACTTCTGCCTGAAAGATGGTAGATCACTCTCTCTCTCTCATATCTACAAAATCTAGCCTGTTAAAATCTCACAAAAATCCCACAAAAATCCCACAAAAATACTAAAAAATATTCAACAGCAAAGTCGAATCTCAATCCCCCAGCTGTATGTGTGTGCATCATTATGACACTCACTTCATGGGGCATTTACCTACAGGAGAGGGTACTGCCATCTCTTTCTTTTTGTGGTGGCAAGGGTTCAAGGGGAGCATGCTAGGGGAGGCAGGGAGGGGTTGTGGTGGTGGCATAAAAACCACGCAATTTGCTACACTTTTAACACTTGCACGGCTCAATGGAGTGCAACGAGACGCACTCAACTAACCCAGCACAGTGCCCCCCTGCGTGTCCCCCCCCTTTTTGAGGCAAGTCAAAGGCAAAGGCAACAGGGAGGGGGGTCGGGTTGGGTTTTTGCATAGAGAAAGAAAAATGGGGAATCTGTGAATGCTTTTATGGCCAAAGGAGAGCGAAAACGATTTCAAACCGAAGGCCGAACGAAGCCGCATGATTCTGCGGTTGCACTGTGAATGCTTGCCCCCACCCCCCCCTCTCTCTCTCTCTTTCTCGCTCTCTGGCTGTCTCTGTTGCACGCGTGGGTCAGTGTGTAATCGAATCCCTTTGCACCGCACATGCACCGCACCATGCCGCAGCATCATCATCATCAGCATCAGTGGGAAGGCCCTTTTGGCCGGCTTTTATTTGCCTTTGGACTGGCTTTTCATTTGGCAGTCAACGGCTACGCTTTCGCGCTTTTCAACATGCAACTGCGGTGACTACGTGCCGCAGTTTTTAACTGCCTTTTACCACTCTGGCCTGGGCCACTCTTTCACTCTCTTTTTGCCCGCCTCCCTTCCCCCACCCCACCCACTGCAATATTCCTGGAAGAGGGTCACTCTGCTGGCAGTCCGAAAAGGCGCACAGACTGACTGCAAATGGAACTCAAAACAGAAGTTGCCATTAAAACGACGCCTACTCTTGCCCCCATGGTGCATGCAGCCACAGCCTTAAGTGTTTTTGTGTTAAAAGTCTACATTAATATTTCCCCTCAAAACAACAGCAACAACAACTAAACAAACACACACACAAAGAAGGGGAAAAAACAGAAATTATATACACAAAAACAGATTCGAATTGGAAGTAATTAACACTTGAATGAGGTGCCCCTTATAAGAGGGCGGACCAGTGGCAGTGTCAGAGAATGGGGACGTAGCGATATCCAGAGACAGGCAACAAATCGCTGCAACTTATTAACAACTCTCCCCCTCGCCCCACCCAACGACAAGCGATGACTATCACCCCCTGCCCATGCCCATGCCCCCCTCCCACTAACACAAATTTTCCAGGCGAGAAGAGAGGAAAAGGCCATCCAAAATGCTGCTTGAAAATTAATTTGTGTGCGTGTCGGGGGACTCCCCGTTGTGTTGCACACACACGCATCCCTTAACCCCTCCTCGCACTTTGATCGAATCATGGACTCTAGAGATGGGTTATGTGGGGGAGCACCCATTAAAGTCGTGAGCGATGGACAACTATTTGCTTATGTGGCAGCTTCTAGAAATACACACGCAGCAATTGAAGAGTGAAATAATTCCTAGGCAAAAACTATGCTTTAAGGAAAAACTAAACAAAATTAAAGAAAAAAAATACTAAAAAATACTAGAAACATCTTTAAAATACTAGCAAAATCTACATAATACTAGAAAATAATTTTTTGTATTTCTAGAAAAAGATATAACTGAAATAAAATTACTTGCATTACTAAAAGAAATAATAAAACAAATAGTAGAAATTAATAGACCAAATATACCACAAATAATACCAAAAATACTTTTTATAAATATCAGAAAATTACTGAAAATTATAACAAGACAATTGAAAATTGAATACTAAAAAATAATTACAGTAACTTAATAGAAAATATGTCATATTAAATTTAAAAAAAATATACAAAAATTACTATAAGCAATTTTAGAAAATTTACTTTACGAAAATACTAGAAACTATGCTTTAAATCATATAAAAAATACCAAAAAAAAAATATTAAAAATTATACTACTAAACAGTCAAAGCCTTTTGGAATGGAGAAACTACATATAAAGCAAAAACACTGAGTGACAGCCAAAAGAAGCTTTAGTAATAAATCAGAAATCCGACAGAGAGTCATACGTGTATGATAAATACTCTTACTATTGATGCCACTTAAAACTGTAGAAATATATACTATATTTAACAGCATAATTTCGCTTAAAACTCTTACGATTACAACCCCTTACAAATTGCACAAATGTACACGTTTTTCTTTTTGCCAGTTCCATCCCTAGCATAACCATTTAAATGCTGGGGAATCACAAAATTTGTTTCGCTTGTTCTGCCCGACTATTGTAAAGCTGGCGGCAATTTCCACCGTGTCGCCTGGCTCTGCTGCTCCCTCCGAACATCTAATTTTCTTCATTAACCCAGAGACAGAAAACCACAGAGATACACCCCAAAACAAGACAGATATACAGACAAAGATACACAGATACATAGATACAGACAGATACAGCAACAACCAATGGGGACGACAAAATGCTTTAATAGTTTTTCCGTGCCTTTAATTTATGTGAATTTTCAAGTCAGCTAACGAGAAGTTTGAGGTGGAAAATGTAGATGGGGAATAATGTGAAGTGGAAGTGGAGAATGGAAGTGGGAAAATGAATGGAGGAGGCCGCCATGGAGACAAAATGCCATTCGATTTCGCCCCCGCCCCCAGACCCCAAAAAAGCATTTAGATTGCAGTGAAAATTGCTTTTAAATGAAGTTCTGTGCGGTGGCGGTGGCGGCAGTGTCGGCTTCTGGGGAAAATTAAAACCCAGGAAAAACCTCTGGCCCCACACATTACTTTTGTTTTGTTCTTTTTTTTTTTGTTATACCGAATGTAATCGCATTTGTTTGTTGGTTTGTTTTTCCCCCCTCCTAGTTGTTTCTGCGGCTTGGAACAAAAGCATTTGGCAATTAAAATACCGCTGGACAGACAGACAGACAGACAGGTGGCCACAGGTTTTTCCGAGTGTATGGCAAAGCCACAAATGAGCAAATGAAGAAGAAGGTCAACGAGCAATGGGCCAATTTACTAGCTAGAAATTGCATTTACATTGGCCATTAAGAGAGAGTGGGGAAGAGCCTGATTAAGTCATATATAAATGCATATAAAAAGCGCAAAAATCACAGCATAAGTAAGGCACTTCCTTCAATAAAACTATCCATAATCAAGCATAATCACTGCCTGCCCTGCCACATGTGGCAGAACATTCAAGGAAGAGCAGAACACAGTAAGAAGCAAGGATATCAGAGTATATTCCAGAGCATTCCAGAACATTCCTTAGGTATGTAAGAAAACCCAAACGAATAAATAAATAAACAAAATGAAAAGTCAAGGGGAAAATTTCACTTATATATTTTTTGGGGCTGAATGAAAAGCGAGAAAATTAATTGAAATACGAGTGTATGCCTCTGTCACAAAGTCCCCAAAGGAGCAATCCATATATACTCGTATGTAAATCTGTGAAATCTGCTGTCGAGTTAAGTAATAAATTGGCCCCGTAAGAGCCAAAAGAAGAAGCCATCAACCATTTGGCAGACCAAAAGGAGATGGCAAATGGGCAAAAGCACAGCTAGAGTCAGAGTCAGAGCCAGAGACCCCGAGACGAGTGTTTTCTGTGGCTACATTTTTTTTTTGGTCAGTGTTGTTTCGAAATCATAAATTACAATTTAAATTTTATAACGAAAACTAATTGGAGCAACATAAACAACGAAAAAGACGACGACAACGACGATGACGATGACGACAGCAGCAGCAGCTCTTTGAAGTGCTTCTAGCCACAGAGATCCAACAGCTGCTGCTGCTGCTGCTGCTGTATCTGGACCTGGCCAAAAACAGAGAGCGCCAGAGCCAGGCCAAAAGAGTCATAAAAAACACGAGTTGATGCGACCAGAAGGGGCGGCGGCGGTCAACCACTTCCATATGGGCTAAAGCATACAAAATACACAAAAAAAAAACAAAAAAGAAACAGAGAGAACCATTTGGAGTAGCATTCAAAAGAAACGATACTCGTGCTCGTGCAACCATTCCATTGGAGGCATCATGTGGGCGGAGGCGGCTTGTGTTGGCTTAAGCAGCTTGTGGTTGACTGCCCCTCCACCGCCCCAACCCCACCCTTGTCCAACATTCGAAAAAATCAACACAAAAAAAATCACGAAAAAACGCTCCAAATAGAACAGCCAAAAAAGTGGCTACCTACCTCGAAAATAAAAACGATAAAGCAGTAAAAAAACGATATGGATAGTCGATATATTGCGACCCTTGGCATACCTTTTTGGTAGTCAGTGTCAGTACCATAGAGCGTCCTTTCTAAAGGAGCAATTTTAATTAAAGAAGAAACTCCTTGGATATTTATTTTATTTATTTTTTTGTTAATTTTTAATCTTTGTTTTTGTTATTTCGACTTTGAATTGCTTCGCTTAAACTCTGTCATTAATCTGAAGCTTAATATGCCCCATTGGAATCGCATAATTACAGGGTACCCTGCCTGTACCCTGCAAATCTGCTACAAGTTGAACGTAAGACAAGTAGCCTTGCCTCTCAATGGGGTAGGGGGCGTGAACGATGACTACCGACCGTCGTGATGCGTTGCCGTTGCCGTTGCTGTTGCTGCCACACGGATGGTGTCGTTGTTGCTGTGGCGCAAAATGCTTGCGCAAATTAAAAAGTAATTGCTTGAGAAAAAGTCAGAAACAGAAAATATGCAACAAACAGCAGCAGCGAGGAGGCAGTTGGGTGGCAGTCAGAAGGCAGCCAAGAGGCAACCAGGAGGCAGCCAGAAGGCAGACAGGCAGCCAGCAGCCAGCAGCAAAAGTCTGCGGAATGTTTCGTAGCTGCAAGTTGAAAGGTTTCAAGTTGCCAGCTAAAAGCCAACAAGTCATCAACTTATCGTTGTTTTTCGGTGCCCAATGCCCGGTTCTCTCCAGTTCTCTACAGTTCTCTACATTTCTCCGTCTCCAGGTCTGCCACCATTGAACAATAGAACGCGATGCTGCCACCGTTTGTGCAACTGTGGCACTAGCAAAAGCAATCTGCCAATGTTTTTGCCAAGTGTTGCATGGAGGGAAAGGAGAAACTAATGGCCAAGAATCGCATTTGCTGTTGCTCTGGGGGAACAATTAAATAGAAGTCGAAAGTGATGAATCAAAAAGTGACGCACAAGAGAGGCAAAGGCAGAGTGCTGCTGCTGTTGCACTTGCAACTAGAGAAGCTGACTAATGGCAGCATGTGCTCCTGGGCCAGGGTATTCGTTTAAGCCGCAGGCAAATGAAGTACAGTTGCTACAGTTAGCGAATGAATGGCCTTAAGTGTGACTCAAATTACTTTTTTTTCTGACTAAACTCTTTCTTTTTTGTGGCTTGTAATTCTCGTTGAAAAGTTTCTCCAATCATTTGAATTCATTTTGCATTGCATTCGTCACGCCCATAATGCGTCATGCAGCAGTTTCCATCGGTTTGCGTTCGATAAAGCAATAGAAACATTCCCATAGTTACCGTAATCCCTTTTCTGTTTCAAAGTTTCAAACACTTTTAAGCACTTTTATTGGCTTAAAACTATTTAAATTCAATTTCGTTTACAAAGTACAGTCACCATTGTACCTCAATTAGAGTACAGTCATCGCATTTCACCATCATTGAGCAATCTCATTTTGTTAACTAAAAATCATTTGTTCACAGGCATTTATTTGCATTTAGTCTTTTGCCATTTCTATACATTTTATTCATTGAAAAAAAAGGTACAGTCACCGCATGGAATGATAGTTATTTTGTTTTCAAAGCATTTTCATTCGAACAAATTCCATCAATTAAATGCGAAAATTCCTTCAACTAAATATATTTTGCTCTCTTTCTGAATTCCACTGGCATTCCATTGATTTGCTCTGTCACAGTGTGTGGCTTGCCGATTATTAAATTATTCAATTGCAAACATACTGCCACATGCCACATGCCGCCACATGCCACATGCCGCATGCCGCCACAACAGCAACCTTCTAATTGCAGTTGCTACGTGTGGACGACCCTGTGGAATGCTTTTGGAGGCAAAGTCTCAAATGAATCCTTTTGTGTGCATTCCGATACGACAACGAGTACTGATTATTCGCTGCTTTTGTTTTCTTTGTGCTTTCCTCTCGCTCACATTCCACAAGTACAGTCTGCCGGACTGCTACGAGAGGATATGGCAAGTGTAATTCAACCTTATTAAGATTCCCATTGCGCATTTCTTGTGCAATTCGCTAGCGGATTCCGCATTGCATTACTCTCTCTCTCTCTCTCTCTCTCTCGCTGTCGTGATTCTCTACCAGTATCTGCCCCAGTGTTGGGGGCAAACAAAATCACATCACATAACCCGTTGGCTGGCACGGGCTGCTGCGCTGGCACTGCCTCGATGCCACGCCGGGTTGCATGCAAATTAAGTACAGTCTCGAGTACAGTCCTGCCACTACACAAAGGACACTCATTATGCACTTCCGCACTCCGCACACCATACTACCACTTTTTTTTCTTACTCCCCTTACACTCTCTCTCCCTTTCACACTCACTCTCTCTTTGCTTTCTGCTTTCTCTTTGCCTTTGCCAGGAGTTCCCTTTCTTTTTTGCCATGGATTATTTTAAATAACCAACAATTTTTTTGTGCCAGTCGCGCGTTGCCTGCCAAATAGGAGAGTAGGAAAAAAACGGTGTGGAAAGAATGCTCCCCACTAAGGGATACCCTGTACGGCAGCGATCACTGGGGGGGATCTAACTGTTTCGCTGGAAATATCTATTGGATTCGATACTGCTTTAATGTATCTTAAGTGTTCCGAAGTGTTTGTCCCAACTAGGAAGAGTCTCCTTAGATCCTTTCGCCTAAGCTCCCACCTTTAAAGGACTACTCTTGCACCACCATTAAGTTACCGTGCAACAAAACGAGGCATAAACTAAGTTAAATGGCAAAAGCAAAAGGCAAAAGCAAAAGCAGAAGCTGGCAAAATGCAAACAAAAACGAAACGGAACCAAGTGGAAGCTGCCTTTGCCTGCTGCCTGCTGCCCAGGCACATTTTATCACATTGACACGCCTCTCTTGGTCCTTGCCTCTCTTGCCCACTTCTGCCATGGGAACCACAGTGTTGCGGTTATGCAATAAAATGTTGCATTTTGCTTTCGGTTTGCATACATTGCCATAGACTGGCAGTGGCAGTGTTTTCCTCTGCCCTCCTCTACGAAGAATCCTTCTTGTTGCATGTGTGCGAGTGTGTGTGTGTGTTGCAACAAGCTTGACTGTGCCACAACCACTAGATAACTCTCACTGCTGTTGCTGCTGCTGCACCTGCAACTGGTGCACTCCTCTCGCATTGCCACGCGCCATATGTTCCTGATTACTTCTCCTCACAGACACAAGACGAGACTATTACGAGTATTTCCTCAAACGGTGCCGTTTCATCAATTTTTTACTCAGAGTTCGTTAGTTATAAAGACTATTCCTCGCTGTCCTTGCTGCAGCTGTTCCTCGAACTCAATTGTACAACACTGTTCCTACCAAACACTGTCCCTTTCCCTCTTGGTCTTCTTTCAACTGTAGCTTGAAGCACAGCTCCATTTATCACTCTTAATAGTAGTCTCTCAACATTTCCTACAACTGTTCATTCTTGGCTTCCACAAAACCCTTTCTTCAACATGCATTCTACAGCACTGGTCGTTCGAATACTCCTGGCAGGAACTCTATTTCCGACTGTTTCTTAACCTGTTTCTGGTAATCACTTTCTTTAGCTCTTTCTCCAATTCCTCCTTCAACTCTTGCCCCAAGTGATGTTTCAACTGTTTAACTTTTCTCTCTGCTCTTTACCAACACTATTTACTTTCACACAACACTGATCCTCATACTGATTTCATCTACAAATCTACCTTCAGTATGTCTCACTCATCCACCCACAAATTCTAGCACTATCTTTCACCAGCCAGCCAGTTCCTGCTGGTTTTCTGTGCCACAAAAACCGTAAGCTTAAGCTTCTGCAATTTGTTGCAAGTCAGTGTTGGTGGATCTATCTGTATATTTATGGCTCTGTGGCACTCCCTGTGTTAAATGCGCACAGCTGCCGGGATTACCGGGCGGAATTTGCAAATGTAAACGCAGCGAATTAGTCGCGCGAGCCCCCTCGAGAGTAGACCCTGGCCCTGGCCCTTGCACCCCTTGCCACATGGAATATACAGTACGGAGAGCAGAGCAGAGCAGGACACACCCTCGCATACACCAGTGTGGTGTAGAGGCAGAGGCGGGGTGGAGGAAACATATGAAAATCACACACAAAAATAAATGTTTTATAGAAATGGCAGGCAGGCAGCAGGCAGGGGCAGGGGCAGTGGCAGTGGCAGGCAGACGGGCCGGGCAGGGCAGCATCTCAATGAGAGGTCCAGTCGAATGGGCAGCAGACTCCTCGCATAACAATGCCCTTTGGCTTCTCGGTTTCCATTTCCATTTCCCACATTTGCCTCATGCCACATGCCACATACCACTCCTGAAAACACACACACACACCCGTACCAATACCCGTAGCGATTGCAGCCAAAAATTTTAACAGATGTCTCGCATTAGATGCGCCTCAGTCGACCCCAGAGACCCGCGAGCGGACAAGCGAGCGCTCGCTGAGCCATGCCACACTGCCACAGTGCCACAGCCACAGAGAACTGTGGCACGAAACAGGCTAATTAACGAGTGTGAAAAATAAACCAATCAAAGGAACCAAAGCCAATGAAAGATTTCTGAATGAAAGAACGAAACTTATTCGAAATTTCCGAATCTCGCAATAAAAGATTTATGGCATTCTCTTTATTAATTCCAATAATTTCATTAAGTGATTAATTCTTTAATTAATAACTCAATCAAATCCATTCATTCGTTTTGCTATATATGTACTATATCTTTATCGGTTTGGTTCTTTGTATATGTGTCTCAGAAAGTGTCTCTGTTACACGTTCTGGGAGTAGAAAATACTCAATTGATTCCATTTTCAATCACTTTTTGGGCCACTTTCAATCACTTTTGTGCCACTGTGCGCGCTGGGACTACGCTGTGTGGGTGCGACAGCAGCGGGGTGAAACGGGGGAGCAATTTACTCGACGAGCAACAAACCAAACGAAATCGAAACAAATCGTCAACGAATAAAGCAAATCTAAATATTAATGTGCGACTCAATGAGTCGGAAACGAGCTGCCACAAGGTGGGGCGCAGCGGCATGCCACCACAACAAGGGAGAAGGGAGAGCAGAGCGCAAAGCAGTGCCTGAAGGTCTGGAGTTCGGGAGTTGCCCCCTACGAGATAAGCCATGCGATGTGGCAGGTAGCAAAAGACTCTGTTTCGCGTTCGCGTTCCTTTTTCAATATTTACTCTTTGAACGGACGACTGCCTGGCGGACAGCCGAACTGCCGGACAGCTACATGCCACAAAGCCAGGCAGAGCCAGAGGCAGAGGCACAGAGACAGCGCGACAGAGAAAGTGTGAGACAGAGATAGCGAATGAAGATAAAATATGGAAATGGGACACAAAACGGACACCAGGCATCGGCGAGACATCCCAGTGGACGGACAAATCGGCTCGGGAATTTTTTTATTCACTTTAGACATAAATATTTTTTATCACTTGCCCATGCCCATGGGTATCTCTCTCTTGCTCCCACTCTGTCTCTATCGTAGTCTCTGTTTCATTTGTTATCCCTGGGCTTTCTTCCTTCCTGTTTCGTTGCATTTGTAATGAAGTCCCGTGGACCTGGCGGTTTCCTGGCGTATTCCGCCGTAGACTAATTCAAATTTAAGCCATAGAAAATTAATATTTTCCCCAAGACAACACACCCACCCCACACCCACCCAGCTACGCCGCTTCCGGGAAGTATGATGGAAACCCAAGGGAATGAGGCACAAACAATTATTTCAGTGGGGTGGGAGGACTACCTTCCGTTTCAAGGTCAGAGTTTAAACGGAATATTCAAAAAGAGATAATGCCAAGGAGAGTGTACAGGAGAGAACTCTCTTCCTTGATTGCACTTTCCCCCCTTTTCTCTCTTGAGTTTTCTTCTAGCTAAAAGATAATGCCAGAAAATAACTCTCTCTCTCTCTCTCTTTTTCTATCCCTTGCGACTGAAGGGAGTGTTCAGCCAGTAGAGAGCTTTTCCTTGTAATTAGTAAAATTAATCTTGTAATCGCACTTCTCACTATTTCTTTTCCCTCTCTTTCTGTCTCTGACTCTATCCTTTCCACTGCCCTTTTTGCAATTGTCATGGGATATTGCCTGTGAGCCATAAATTAGCTCTTTCACTGACGTTTCACCGGTTGAGTCTTTAAGCCGCTGACCTTTCAACCCCCTCTCCGCCCGGAATGACACACCCACCCACCCACAGAGCCAACCAGTCCTGACTTTTTGATTAATATTTAGATGGAGAGCACAAAGACGACATCGATGGCCTACAAAAAGTTAATCGTTTGTAATTTATGGCTCTCTGGAGGCGACTTAGGGCCGCCTCGGGGGGCGTGTGCCCATCAGAAAGGTAAGACATTAACACTGCACTAGAAGAAGGAAATGTTCAATGACAATTGGGGAAATCTTTAAACAAAAATATTGCAAGGGAATTCATTCGATTCGTAGCTCAAAGAATGATCGATTTGCCATGAAAAGCATTTGAAAATCAAATCAAATTTATGGGTTACATAAGGTATATTCTTCATTTTGGAATCTCCTTTAAGCAGTCCTCGAAATCACTGACTATGGAAACCAATCGCCACTTTAGGATAATGTTTTCTGATACTTTACTTTACTTTTGATACTTTTCTTCGCCTCTGCACTTGTTTTTTATTAATTCTTTGAATTTATTTGCCATTCCTTAAACACTTTCAAGGCCTTGAGTTTCTTCCAGTGTTTTCCCTAAAGCAAAGTTCCTGAATGAAGATGATATTGATGACATCAATACATACATTTATATATGAAGAAATGGAAGTCCAGTAAGAGATATATGAATATATAGACGCAGACATTAGGCATTGCCACAGTGAATACCACACGGAGAGGCAGTGTCACAACGGAGTGAGGCTATGGCTCTGCTCTGCCATAATAAAGTGTTCAAATAAAATGCAAAAAAAAAAAATCCCTAAAAGAGAAAGAATTTTGATGGCAATTTTGGAATCGACGCGCAATTGC